>OZ025289.1:332738573-335287573 GCA_964019185.1 Maratus speculifer
ATAAAAAGCAACGAGCTCTTTACGTTCAATTGTAATTTAAATAAATTTCATGTTTTCTAAATTGCAATAAATGCTATACATTATTTTATTTAACAGTTTTCAATACTATTTTTTATGCATCATTAATGCAAAAAATATTACGTTTAACAACTTTGCAAATTTTTCTGTTTCATTAGTTGCAAACTTGTAGTATTATTTTACTTCCATTTCTAAAACAGCTATTTTATTTGGTGTTTTGAAAATAGTTTTATATACTAAGAAAATAAAATTTTTAATCTTATAACTACCGTGAAATATACATTATTGACTCCCCCCTTTCTTTTAAAAGCAAAAGAAATTAAATTTGGAGGAAGCTTATAAATGTAAAACAATTTTTTATCCTTAATTTACAGGCAAATAAGGCAAATATAGGAAAGAGAATCTTTCGCCTTTTGATAGTTTTCCTATAAATATTATCCAAATGCCCCCTCCCTAAAATCTCCCTCAAAAAAAAAAAAAAAAAAAAAAAAAAAAAAAAAGCCCTAAGCAAAATTTAAATTCTTTAATTATTTTCTCAAGTTTACTTCTTTATTTACTTTTTTTTTTTTTGTTACATTGCAAAAATATTTTATCAATTATCTAAGCCTCCCCCCAAATCTACTTAATTTTACTTTATAATATTTTGCTTAAACATATAACTCAGAAACTAAATAAATATACGTATATTTTTCTTTATGGTGAGTTTAAAAAAATAATACAATTAATGATTAAGGTAACATATGAAAAAGATAATAAAAACATGTCATTTTTTTTCTTCTGTTTACATGTTTTCGTTATATGTTTACAACTGCTCTTTCGTTGTGGCACATGTGAATTTTTTTTTTTAATTCAATAAATTATTAAGAAAAGTAAGAAGAACTGTAAAGTTAAATTTTAAAAAATACCATGCGTAAAAAAAAGTTCTGTTTACTATACAGGGTGTCCCCTCTCAACTGTGGCCAATGGCTAATTTCTAAACCGTTGGTCATAGACATATAGTTCCAATTGCAAAAATGCTTTAAAAAAAGTAAAGAATTATTTTTTAAGCGATTTAGGTCAAAAAAATGTTTTACTAAAAAATTACGAAAATTAAATTTTTATACGGTCCCCCGGTCCTATAAGTGATATTTAGAAAATTTTTACCACTTCTCTAACAAGTAAGACGAAAAAAGTTCCATTCCTCTGCGATCAAAATTGACCGAGTTATAGCTGTTCAAAGTTGAAGCATATTTTTTGCTGCAAAATAGGGGTCAGTCACAAATTTACTGGAAATAAAAATAAACATCAGATAAAAAATTTAACTTTAAACATTGGGAGTAAAAAAATTTTTTACAATGTTGTTTCTGAATTTATGTTCCCATTTACATGTTAAAGTAAAATATGCAGTTTGTGCTAAAAATATAAGTAAAAAAATAACAGAAATTTTGTTAAATTGAAAAGTCACAAATAGTTACAAAATGATACATATTTAAAGCTGTATTAGAGTACTCAATTTAATAGAATTTGATGTAGTCCTATAAAATAAATAAATCGAACGCACCTAAAATCGTATTCATATTACATTGTCATCGGGTTTAAATAAGTATGGGAAGTGAACCTCAATCAGATATTTGGAAGTGAGTTAAAATTTGAATATAAGTTTTGAACTAGGAAAATTTACATACGAAAACTATGAATAAAATAAAAGCTTATCAAAATAACATACCTTTTTAAAATAAAATCACGAAAAGAATAAGCTTCATTTGGTTACAAAATAAAACATACGTAAAAATACAATTGAGGATATGAATTTCAAAACTCGGCTTATCGCTTCTTGATTTCTCTATCAGTCTATACAAACCTCCACTATTGTAACAATTCAATCTCAAAATTTATAATGAAAACCAATAGATGCATTTAAAGTTTTTTCGCTATTTCCCAAAATTTGATTTTTTCGATAAAGAGAATTTTGAAATTCATGTCTTCAGTTATTTAAATAACCAATCTAGAAGTTAATTAATTATAATTAACACTACCGTAAAACTTATACGATGACAGCGCCTTCAGTTAAATCGCTCATTTAAAACATTTTGTAATTGGAACTATATGTCTGTGAGAAATAGTTTAGGAAGTAGCCTTTGAACAGCGTTGGAAATCGACTCCCTTTATAATACTTTAAGCACTTAGTGTACGTTCCCTTAAAGCTTCGTCGAACTCATCCGTTTTCAGCTATAGAAAAGTGGTTTAAGTCATGAATTTTAAAGTTTCATAACTCGGTCAATTTTAATGTTACATGAATGGGACCTTTTCTGTATTACTTTCTAGAGTGTTGAAAAATTTTTACTAAATATCACTTATAGGACCGGGGGACTGTATAAAAATTTAATTTTCGTAATTTTTTAGTAAAACATTTCTTTGAACAAAATCGCTTAAAAAATATTTTTTTGCTTTTTTTAAAGCATTTTTGCAATTGGAACTATATGTCTATGACCAAAGGTTTAGAAATTAGCCATTGGCCACCGTTGAGAGGGGACACCCTGTATAGAGTAGTTTTGCTTATAGAAATTAACCCAGTTATAACAAAAAGCTATGTTTATGTGAACTGTTCACATGCATCCCAGTCTCTCCTATATATTCAAGTAGTCCCTGGTAGAAATTGTTGCTAATTTTGTATGTAAATCGTTCAACAGGTGGCTCTACTTTGCTGTATTTTATTTACGATTTCTGCAATAGCTCTATCTCTAGAATTAATGCACGGATTTTCATCAAACTACAGATTCAGTTAATGCTTGATATAAAGTGATTCTATGTATGTTTTGGTGAGAATGTCAAGATTAAAAAAATGAAATTTCATTATACATTAGCAGAGTTAGAAAATATTAGCTCCATGAAAAGAATAGCATTTACGCTCGGGTGCAATCTTGAGTGTAAAACAATAAGTGAATAAAGAATTTTTAAATAATTAAAAAGAAAAAACTAAATTTAACAAGGATTCACAATAAATCTGAAACATTTATACTCTCATTCTTTCCTCAAAAAGTGTTTAATTTTGCTGGTTATTTACAATGGATACAATTTGTATACATTACCTATACAAAATGTAAAATAAAGGGGTATCTGAGCTCATTACCTCGAGATGAACAAAAAAATCTAAATAGATTTAAAGTACAATGTTGCAAAATACTTTTGCAATTCACGGTAATAACTCGTTATTTTGAAAATAGATATTTCACTGTTAGTGAAACGTGGTTGGCCAATCAAGAGTCTGATATTTTGTGAAATTTTTGCAAACTGTTTTAAAAAATAGACGCTTTTCATTGCTTGATCTTGTATATGGGTGATTCTACGATAAGAGGTTCAAAAACATGGAGAATTCGGCCAAAAAGAAAAGTTTGAGTTTGATCAAAAACTATTAAATTATCATTTTTGTCCCGTTTATTTACTTTTTCATATAAGGGCAAGTCACTTTATACATATTTTATAACTTTTTCTGGTCAGTGACTCGCTCCCCTGGCAGTTATCGTGACAGGGGAAATACGGCAGGGGAGAGACATTTTCGTGTAAATTCAAACTTTTTAACTGACTGAATTAGTTTTTCGGTTAATTGTGTATTTCACTTTAAGTATTACCGTATTGTTTAATTAGGGCAGTAAATGCAATTGAATTAAATGAATATTATAAGTTTTATGACTTACCAGGGGAGATACACTATCACCGTGCGAAACCACTACAAAACACGGTCGCGTCGCAACAACTAAAAATGGCGACGCTTAAATGACTTCCGCGTTTAGTATTGCTAACTTCAAGCCAATAGATGTCCTTAAGCACTACTTCCAATATAGCCATCCTTGAATTTATATTTGTTTCAGCGGAACGAAATTTGACAGGGGAGAGACACAGAAAAAGCGGGACAAAAGTTAATTTTAAAAATTATTTGAAATTAACAAAATTATTTTATTTTTTATTTTATAATACCTAAGTATAATTACTTAAATTCCAATTAAACATACTTTAGCTAAGCATCTGTCGGAAAAAATATATGTATTGTTTGAAAGTTAAGTTGAAACCGGCAAGGGGACATGCCAGGGGAGGGGACTTTTTTGACTTTGTAAGAAATTTCAGAAAAATGTGTTTTAATTAGGCATTCAATCGTGATGTTATTTAATAAAGTATATTAAGATGATGCGATTCATTGCAAAAAATAGCAACATATAGAATAAAAAATCTGTTTTAAACGGATTGCCGTACAAATTACCTCTTATCGTAGAATCACCCATATATAAGACATACTATACGGATTCCTGTCGGAACGCCACCGATTTCCAAATTATTCTTCATTCACTGACATAAGACTGATGTCCAATATTTAAATTAGATACGATACGTGGAATATACGTATATACATTAAATATACGTATTCTAAATTATACGTTTAATTGGTACGCCTTATACGTATCCGGATACGTTTAAATGTATATTTGAAAGTATCCGTATAGCAGAAAAACGTATTATACGGATATACGTATATCGTTTAAACGTATAGCTGCTATACGTATCCTATCGCTAGCACTAATTTGGAGTTTACTACACTTCAGAAGTAAAAGCAAGGAGTTGAAGTATCTGCTATTCGGAAATGTACGTCATAAAGGTTTTGTTGGACATAGATTTTTTTACCTAAAAATATTTTGATTTTTTTTTTTTTTAATCGAGTTAACTTGAATCTAACCCTAAAAGCGACGAAACTCAACAAGAAGCAGACCGAACCTGACAATTATAAAAGTCAACTCGATCCGTACCAAAAAAAGAAAAAAGAAAAGAAGTTAACTGAACACGAACACAACCCTCAACAGCAACAAAAATATAGGTCTGACTTGTAGTTCGAATTGAGTCAATTCGGGTAAAAGCAGGTTTTCTGACCCGATACAAGATTCTACTCTATATTGGATTCTTATCTGCATCGGAAAACCTATACTTTCGCTACAAAATTTTCTGGAAAAAAGAAGCAAATTAAGGATACAAAAACATGTTTTCTTTTGTCTTGGGTTTAATTAATTTTATGCTAGTATTTATCCAGATCGTGAAAAAAATATATATTAAATAAAATACATTATTTCAATGTTAAAATACTTTGTCCGTAACCATCATGTTTCTTGTAAATGATGTCCACAGATCTGCTGTTTATTCGAGAATTATTTTAAATTTAATATGCATCAGAATGGGAAAAACCATTATAATTAAAAATAAAGATTTATCCTGTATAAAAAATATTCCAAAATATATTATTATTTTAAGAAAGACAAGAAACTTAAAGTACAGTAAAACATTGTGTATCACTTAAATATTGGGAAAATTGAAATATTTTTGGAACCAAGGCAGAATCCTCAAAACCAAATTATCTTAAGTTCTACAAATAACATTACGATTTCATTCTTGCATTAGTCATAACAATCTATAAAATGCAAAATCTGGGCTGTCGTACATAGTAAAACCAGAAAAAAAATCTAAAAATAAAAGGGCTAGAAAGGATTTGCGCATGTTATCAGAAATATTATAAGTGGTACTTATACAAATAGGCATAAAATCCTGTATACAACCACGAGTTATGGAAAACAGAATATTGTAATAGTGCCATTGTGTGTGGTACTGATATAAAGATAATAATAAGGCCGTAATATTTACATTAATATTATTTATTTAGTGGTTGACATTAATATAATAGTTACGGTTACATGATAATAGAAAGAGAGAGAAGAATGGAGACTCACAAATTAACTTACCAGGAGACGAACGAGGTATTCATCGTATAATATATCATTGCATAATTTTGATCTTGGTTACTCTCTGTCTGTCTGCTCGTCCTCGTTGCCCGGTGTAATATATATATATATATATAATTGCTTATCTAAAAAAAGGGTCATATTTTAACGACCTCCGACTTTTTCTTCTTGCTGATTAACACTCATGATTTCTCTAATCTTAATTACGTTCGTGGGAATATCAATTGAGAAAGGGGTTAACTCGTTTATTCTTAAGATGTGGGTGCACTTTATGTCTGGATGCAAACTTTGATTAATAGATTAGACTCCTCACATGCTCAAGGAATTCTATGATTTATCGAAACTGGCATGTGAATTTAGTTTCAACTGCTTGATAATTGAGAAAACATTAGCTGATTACTTTTATTACACAGACTTTTGGGATTAAGCTTATGTGACATCGTCACAATATTGAATTGAATTAAAAATATTCCACTATTATTAAATCCAGATATAATGCTACTCTCGATCATTAGATAATTGTATAAATTTCACAAACTGCTAATTTTTGAACACACGAGTACTAAAAGAAAGTCTATAAACGGTAAATGTTGAAAATAGGTAATATCCTAAGAACACAGTCAATCAATGTGAAGTGTGCTTGACGTTACAAATAGTCACAAGTGTCACTGTCATTATTACACTATATGGGTAAAGGTGGTCGATCACCTGCGATTTTAGACGTTTTGTTAAATATCTAGAAACATACATTAGGGATTATCCTGAAATTCCAGGTGTGTAAACAGAATAGTACAGGTTATAGATTTTCGCGAAGATTTTTTTTCCAGAAACTCCAAAGAGGATCATCAACAAATAAAAAAAAATTATGTTTGATAACTCTGTCAAAACTAATGCATCTTAAGCTTTCAAACTGCAGATTATAATTAATTTTTGTATGGGGGGAGGGAGGGAAATATTTTTCCCTTCCTCTTTTTTTTATTTTCTATTTTTCTTTTCTTTTCATTTCTTTTTTTTTTCCTTTTTTTTTTTAACTATACGGCGGCGTAAAACATTGTGATAGCATTAATTGCTTTTCCATGTTTTCCAATTTAGAATAAATTCCATGGAAATACAATTTGATATCTTCCCATGACCGTCTTACCCGAGTTCTCCGATATGTTTACATCTCTTGCAACGTGAAAGTAATAAAAACAGAATTTTATTGCAAAGTCCAGAAAGGGCAACATATCATCGAGTAACGGGATGTTATTCTATATCTATCACCCACACATCTGCAGGTCGTAAAAACAGGATCTTAAAAATGCCCTTCTCTGAATCATCTTTTAAACTGTAGTGGTTTCCAAAAGGGCCTTATTCGAAGAAATACTCAGGATATTAGTGACAAATATTTTAGAAATCTAAAAACAAGCATTTTTAAATTTTCTAAACATACATGCAACATAAATTATGTTAAAATTAAGATTGATAATTTTTTGTGTTTTTAAATACATTTATTTTTATTTATGTATACTCAATATGGTTAATAACATTTTATCTGATTGTTGTGTTTAAAAATTACCATAAAAGGTCCTTTTACTTAAAATGTTGTTTAAAAATTGATTTACAAAACTCTGTGTCAAATTTTTCACTTGTGGTAAGCATCATAGAAATTCGCCAATTTTTCTCACCCAGACCCTGACTCGGAGTCGGGCCCATTTTGGGCAAAAGAGTCGGAGACGGAGTCGCTAAAAAACAAGCCGGTTTCGAATCCAGCTTTTTCTGTTACACATTTTGAAGCAAAATTAAACCAGTTATACTGTAATTTGAAATCCATAAGAGCGGGGGGGGAGGGATTATTATTGTTATTTTTGGATTATATCTGTCTATCCAAATTAAAGATTTCCAACATACTACTCGGCATACACATGTTTTTAATTAAAAACTCTAATAGACCTCGAATTATTTCCAAACTAGTAAAATTTCCAACTTTATTTTGTTTTTCCTTTCCATCGAAATTTTTCTGCTCTGGAGGGTACGAATTAATTCAAATTTGTAAAGATTTTCTCTTTTCAAGTCCACGGATCCGAAATAGTAAACTTCTTGTTTTGTTTACTTTTTAGATTTCGGTAGTTCGATTTTTTGAATTTGTGGAACGCGAAATTGAAATATTAATAAAACGAATGTATTTTTTTCTCCTATTTTTCTTTTTATCTCTAAAAACTGAATTAATACCGAAATAGTGAAATTTTCGCTTTATTTTTCTTACGTTCCCTCAAATTCTGACCAACAGCAACACTTGTATATTAGCCAGCCAGTAGTCGGAATCGGAGTCGAAGTCGTTAAAATTTCAGAGTCGGAGTCGGACACTTTTCTCACCGATTCTGCAGTCCTATTCTCACCAAGCAAGAGAAACAACAGTGAAATAAACAGCAAACGAAAGGAATTTCTTTCTACCAATTGAGGCCAAACGATTTTATAAAATTAATAATTAGTACTATAGCTGCTTTATATTTTATAAATTGTACAAAGTGGAGGTTTGCATCGCTACATACCTCGCGTTTTAACTGCCATAGAAATAAATTTGTTTTTTTTTCTATGCAGCGGGGAATGCCAAATGAATAAATAACCAAAAATAAAGCAGAATTCGACGAATAGAACTTTAGTAAGTTCTATTTTAAAGGTGCACTTTTTCATCTTTTTAACACTTTCCAACATAGCTCAAAAATATTTATGAATTCATTTTGTCTGTCTGTACGTTTGTTTATTCGTCTGTCCATCTGTCTATGCTCCAACTCGCGTAAATTTTCGTAAAAAATTATACATCGCCAAACATCTGTATAATTGGTGAAAACATTATGCCATGATGACTAGTACATCGCGTTGCGATAGGTTACATAGCTTATTGAATCAGGTGTAAGCTCCCTGGAGAAACATGGTAGTTGGGATTACTCAGGCTGCAGGGCTTAAGTTTTAGCAGGTAGACTCAAAAAATCAAAAGATGAAAAACGGTTACGTCCCATTGTTTTAATAGAGTTATTGGATTCCCATAAAGCCATTCCCCCTGCCCTCGTCACTTCTCTACACGTCCTTGATCAAATATTTACATGATGAGTATATCAATATACTTTAAATCTTTTCGTCATGAGCTTTCTGGCCATAAATCCGCTGGCACCATCATTCTGCGGTTGCATTAATCCAGTCAGTGTCATCGCCTACTTTTCGAAGCTTAACCCTCTTTCACTCTCTGCGAGCAATGACGCCTTTTATCTAATATGTCTCCAGTGTCCCTCGCCCGGATCGTGGTGCAGCGCTTAAGTCCCTCCGCCACTTAACATTCTGCAGCTCGCATGGCACGCGAGTGAGAGATAGGGCACCCTAATCGCCTCGTAAAGGCCAACAGAAATAAATCAAGCTCTTCACTCGGACACAATGCATCCCTTTAAGGTCAGCATCAAAGAGCGATTCAGGAGTCGGACGTCTGTTCGTTTTGTGTGGGCCTGGGCCCGGTGAGTGATGTTAGGTGGTGCCGGATACGATTTAATTTATGCGTTTTATTTTCTTCTTCTTCTTCTGAAATTTAAGTCGTTTGCGGGTTTGTAATCGGTTGGCTGCTGTTAGAAAGAATTAAAAATATTATGTGGGTACAAGATTAAAAATAATAATAATAATAATAACTATTTTTTGTTATGTTTAGGTAGTTTTGTAAATTTAGTTTTCTGCACCTGTGATAATTCAAAATATTGCATTTATCTTATGAGCTACAATAAATTTCCTTTTTTCATAGAATATTTTTCAGATGCTCCTTGTTCATTTTTCTCTCCCCCCCACCCCCTCCTCCAGTGTTGAATTAAGACACTTTTATCAGGGAGAGATTTCTGTGTCACTTGGGAGGAGGGAGACAAAATTGCAGAGTTCAGTTAGGGAAATCACATCTTTTGACCATTGAAAACATAAAAACTAGAATCTTCTGGGGTGTAGGGACCAACTCATTACTCCGGTTGAGGAATGTCCCTCCCGGAGTTCCATGTCCCGGACCACGTCCTGAATTCAACACTAATGACCCCCCCCCCCCTTTCATATAAGATCTCATTGTTTATATCTCAGTATTTTGCTTTGTTTTCTTTTTTCATTTAAAAGAAAGTTTTGCGTTTTCTCTCCCCCCCCCTCTCTCTCCTAGCCCTGTTTCAGTGCTGGTCACTCTTCCGTAATGTTAAGCCTATGTATGTTTGATGCATTCGTTTATTTAAAATATCTATTGGACAAATTAATATTTTTAACTTCTTTTTTCTGCGCTCTCTTCTGAAAAATTGTTTTTCTTTTTCCTAGTTTTAAAAAAAAAATTCTCCCATCTATGCGGAATTTAATATTTGATGTGATAAAATACTAATTGTAAATAAGTTTTTAACAATTCATATAAAATTAATCATACATGTATTATAAGTATTTTGAGAACTGAGAAAAACAGATGTATCTTTTAAGAAGTGTATACAAAAAATAGAAGTTAAAAATGTTAATTTCCAGAGGAGATATTTTAAATTTACTCATGCATCGAACGACCACAGACTTTACATTAGTGAGTGGAAATCGGATGATGGGTGTCCAGCCCCTTTAAGAAATAATAAGACAGTTTATTCATCAGTATTTTTTTCTCCTGCCCATCATTATCCGTGAATAAACAGAAATTTGTATGTGCAGCAAGAACATATGCAGTTAATTAACCTCCTTTGAGTAACCTGGAATTTGGCACAAAATGATTCATAAATTTAAAAATAAGATTAAATAAATCTCATTCACAGATAATAATTTTTATTAAAGCGTCTGTTTTCATGATATCTCGTAATATTTGTTTATCAAATTCATATTTCAAGTTTTTGCTAACATAATTTATTTGCTATTACTGAATTTGAGAATAATTGTGATGTGTGTATGAAACAGGGCCGTAACTAAGGGGGCGCTATGGGCGGCTCAGCCCCCCCCCCCCTAAAAGATTCTGAGCCCCCCTGGAAAAGATTCCAAGGTCACTAACTGAATTTCTGTTTCGAAAATTCAAATGAAATTTTGTTCAAAAATCTAATTTAGTTTTGAGATCTTTTTACAGTTCTGCAGAATTACTAAATTGTATCTAAAATAAGTGCTTCAACACTCCTTCATCCTATTTGTACATATGAATCTAACATGTTAAATGTTGCACCAGTTATACACTCAAAATTTTCATCATCATATACTTTTCTTAGTATAAAATGAAGTTATTACAACAATTTAATAAGAAACATAATACCTACAATGTAAATATGCACTAATTTATCTTTCTGAACCACAATCTCTAATTTTATTTGTGAGAGAAAGAGAAAAAAAAATATGAGCCCCCCCCCCCCCCCCCCCCTATGGATCATTTCTAGCTACGGCCCTGGTATGAAACTAGTAGCTGTATTTATTAAAAAGATTTTTTAAATCTTTATTTTTAGGGTGATTACTTTTAGCATATAAGTTATTCAATATTATTTTATTAATATAATGTTCTTAATAATACTTATTTTTAATTATAATAATATTTTCCCCTCCTATTTTACATCCCTTAGCCGTCTGCAAGCTCATCAACTGTTAGTAAAATGAGTATGCAGTTTTCTGTTTTTAAAACTCGTTGGCGACTTAGCACAATGTAAGTTTTTCTCATTTCAATTTCTATTTTTAGAGGTCAAACCATTTTATGCTCATCGATTTCATCACATGATTCAGTTTGTATATGGTTTTACATGTCCTGTTTTATTGATTTATATATTTTTTGGTTACGATTAATTCGGAAGTGGTACAGAATTATCCATTAGGAGATTTTCCTGATTTCTACCTCAAAAATTAATAGTAATTTTTTGTGACTGCGTGGCATTGCCCTTGAAAACGATCCATGTACCAGAATCTCTAATTTTATTTGAAATTGTTCCATTATTGCTAATTCCGTTTCATTGTCTTGTCGAGTTTAAGTTTGTTATATCGGGTTATTCTATATTCATAGCTGATGTTGATTTGCAGCATTATATAATGGTTTTATACAGGGTGAGTCATAAATATCGAAACAATAGGCTATCTCCTTAAATATTGCCCCTAGACTCATACTTCCAATTGCAAAGTTTCATCAAAAAAGGTAAATTTTTTGATAAGATAAGTTGCAACTCCATGGGGGGGTCTATTTTAAAAAATACGAAAATTAAATTTTTATACGACCCCCAGAGAATAAAACTTCCAATTAGAAAATTTTTCCTTATCCTCTTCTGAATCGAACAAAAAAAAATTCATCTCAATATCTGCAAATCCCTGGATGATATTAAAATTCAAAATTTTTCAAAATTCGTGACTTACACCACTTTAGCATACATCTGAGTGCAGCGATATCAGTTCATTTGAAATACAATTTAGGGATCGACCATTAATTTACGCATTGTTAAATGTAGACCCAAGACAATACTTTAACTTTTAAATATAAAATAAAAGCGTATAGCTTTTTGCTTTAAACTTCCTTGACATATGCTAGATGTCTGCAATATCTCGAGCTTAGCGCCAGGCTCGTAATTGGCACGACCCATTGGCCGGACCGTCTTATTAAACACTTATTAAAATAATTATTATATTAAATGATATTAATTAAACTCTCATTAACCGTGTCTTTAAAACTTATTGCCGCAGGCAATAAGTTTAGTAAAAATAATAATAGCGATAATGACCCTTATATTAACTGGATCATATGGAATATATTTTAATGTTATTGTACATTTTAATGTTAATGGAAATATATTTTAATAAATTACTTAGAATTTTTTTTCAAAAATCTAGTTTGTACTATTCAACTTCAAAATTTATAAGGTTTTAAACATATTTTTACTTTTTTCTATCTTTACAAGAGAAAAGTATTGGATTCATGAAAATTTTGAATTCCGGATTTCGACGGATTCACACGTTTTAGGGCTCAGAGATACCGAAAAACATGTTTTTACAAAATGTCTGTCTGTGAGTCACTGCTTCTGTATCTCTGTATATGATATACATTTTGTGAGCGCGCTATCTCAAGAACTAATACACAAAATTTAATAAAAAAATATATTTACTTAGTTCTTGATATACATTGATGCTGATTGGTTTTTGGTGTGAATCGCTTAACAGGTGACCCTACTGTAAAGGTTTTTGTGCGATTTCCGCGATCGCTGTATCTCCAGAATGCAAGGAATATCATCAATCTTCAGATTCAGTTATTCCTTGACATGAATTGATGTTATTTATATTTTGTTGTATATGGCTCCACGAGAGGCGTTGCAACACTGAAATTGTTACGATTTCTGCAATAGCTCTACTTTAAGAACTAATGCAGGAATTTCCATAAAAAGTCAGATGCAGTTACTTCTTGACATGAATTGGTTTTGTTTACGTTTTTGTATCAATCATCTTTCGGATGGCGTTTTCATAATGAATTTTGTATAGTTTACACGATTTCAGTGATATCTTGTACTAATCCACGGAATTTCGTATCTTTAGAGTCCTCCGATTGCTACATCCGAGTAGTTTATTTATTCCAAACGGCATTAAAAGAATATTTATTCGAATGTTAAAGTCGAAGAGTATAACATTTCTGTTGCGTATTTTTTTTATGCTAAGCTCCCACTAATATTTCATTCTAAGTGTATTTAATTGATCAAGGTTTAATGCGTTCGAACCAAACATCATTTAAGAAATTCAATTGTATAATTTCAACTTAAAACGTTTAAATGAAATAGGCCGAAGATTCATTAAACACCTGTTCTTGTTTTAAAATGATAACTGATTCGCAAGTTAAACAAAATTGTTAACACGTTGAGGATTGGTTTTTTTTTATTGTTTTTTTTATTACGGCCAATTATCTGCAGTAGGAAATCCAGGGTTCGAAAAAAAAAATACGGAAAACTTCGAACGGTTAGGTCGATGGTTGCGATTGGATTCGAACCCAATACCTACCGTCTACCAGTTTGGTTTGTTTGTTTGTTCGTTTGTATTTATGTCGGCCGATTATCTACGCTATGGGATATAGGCCCTATGGGGTGGGATGCCCTCTGTGGGGGGTCTTTCTAAGGGAACCTAACCCGTATTTATGAAAGGTTCGAAGAAAACCACGGAAAACTCCGAACGGTTAGGCCGACGGTCGCGATTGGGTTCGAGCCCAGCACCTACCGTCTACCAGTTTGAGGTCAGAACCTCGCGGCCACTGGTGGGGCCTCTACCAGTTTGGAGGGCCGTAATTAGAGGCATCTTTTACGCATCGTGTAGTGGCAATTTTGACAAGAAAAATATGAAGTTGACAGGGATAAAACAATGGAAAAAATTGAAGTCGGCGTGATAAAAATATTAAGCTTACTATTCAGCTTATTAAATAAGCTGACTCATTTAAATAGTAATTAAAGAAGGCGAAAATGGCAAAACTTAAACAAAATCTGAAATCGAAACTACACAAGAAGGAGTTAATCACCTAGACACTTTTAAAAAAGCATTTAAACGTTAGGAGCCAATCTTTATTTAAAACTAACTGAACTTTTCTTCATCAGATGTTTTTATTTCAGTATGTCTAATTTTTAAACTTACATCATAAGTCAGTAACCCTTGGTTACGGTAACAATTCAATAGTTTTTTAACACCTCAATTAATTAAAAAAAAATAGCCGAAAGATGTTTTCACCTCAGAAAATTTACTTTTAAAAATATAATTTGTTCACAAAAAATTGCATCTTTTTTTAAATTGCTATTTTAAATACTTTTATTTTTTAAAAATATTATTTAAAATGCTGAATCAAAATTGAAAATTAAACATTTTCATTTAATTAAAAGAAAAAAATTCAACGTGACAAATAATATTTTGAGTTATGACAATTTTAATTTACTCTAAATTTTTTGAAAAAAAAATATTAAGAAAGCTTATGATGTGATAGTGCTTACAAATTATGTGGTTAACCATCACAAAACATTCAAAATTCAAACTCTATAAATAAATAAATAAAATAAATGTTTCCTGGACAACATACAGCAACATTGTTTCTTCAATTACACGCATTTCAATTTGTGTCTGATCCCTTGAAACCTCACGATTTATTAAAATTGTCATAACTCTCTGAGTTTTGGAGATATCAAGATGGAATTTTTTTTGTTCAATTCAGGAATGAATAAGGAAAATTTTTCTAATTGGAAATTTTATCCTCTGGGGGCCGTATAAAAATTTAATTTTTGAAATTTTTAAAATAGACCCCCCATGGAGTTGCAACTTTTCTTATCAAAAAATTTACCTTTTTTGGTGAAACTTTGCAATTGGAAGTATGGGTCTAGGGGCAATATTTAAGGAGATAGCCTATTGTTTCGATATTTATGACTCACCCTGTATATATATATATATATATATATATATATATATATATATATATATATGGGCTGTTTAATAGCCTCTGCTTATCAACCAGGAGAAGACCCTTTAATTGCTTTCTAGGAGGACTTAAAGGAATCGACTGGGAGCAGAGACTTAATGTCCAATCCGCACCTTCCATCGGTACAGCCTGTTAGTACTCTTGTCTAGTGCAAGGGTAACAAACGCGGATGGGCTTCAAAACCCGCTTGGCCAGCGTGGAGGGATTTGGCCACAACCCCCCTTATTTTACCATGAAATAACAAAACAAATCACAGCCCTCAGTTCCCGGTAATCTGCATGTTCCTGGTTACGGCAGCGATCAGACAGACATGAAGACAGAGGGTACTAAGAATCACCGGGCTCGGCTTGGCTGCCATAAATTGATGACCTTGGCTACGTACAATGGACGATCCCTATCTTCTGAAAACCGTTCACAGGAACTTGAAGAAGATTTAGATAAGATCAACTGGGACATTTTAGGATTATGTGAAGTAAGAAGAAAAGGCGAAGAAAAGATTGATCTTGCCAGCGGACATGTTTTATACTACAGGGGTACAGAAGATGGAAGAACAAGTGGTGTAGGATTTCTGATTCATAAAAGGTGGAAGAATGACATTGTAGAATATGATAGTGCATCAGATAGAGTTGCAAGATTAGTAATACAAGTTTCCAAAAGATACAAGCTGCAAATTAACCAAGTTTATGCACCAACAATAAGTTATTCTGATGAAGAAATTGAAGATTTTTATGAAGAAGTAGCTTCAATGCATCAAAAGGGAAATTGCTACATAAAATTAATAATGGGAGACTGGAATGCTAGAATTGGAGAGAAGAAGAAAGGTGAATTATCTGTAGGAAATCATGGATATGGTATGCGAGATGAAAGAAGAAACAGATTGATTGAGTTTGCAGAATGTGAACAGATATATATCATGAATTCATTTTTCAAGAAAAAGCCACAAAGAAAATGGACATGGCGTTGTTCAAATGGCTCAACAAGTGAAATCGACTACATCTTGACCAACAAAAAGTATCTTATTCAGGACTGCAGCGTTCTCAATAACTTCAATACAGGAAACGATCACAGATTGGTTAGATGAAAACTGCTGTTAAATACTAAAGTGGAAAGAATGAAGAATTTGCTACACTCAAAGAAATCAAACGATATTATAAACCTCCAGAAACATAAAGAAGAATTTCATTTGGAACTTCGAAACCGTTTCCAAGTACTTCAATCAACTTTAGAAGAAGAGCAAGATGTTACAATAGTGAACAAGAAGCTAACCAATACTCTACAAGAAACTGCTAAGAAGATAACCGGTGATGCACAAGTAAAACAGACAAAGAAAATAACAGAAAAAACAAGAAGATTGATAAAAAAACGCAGAGAATTTAAAATGAAGAAAAATGATCCTAAATCAAGAGTTGAATATGTAAAACAGTAAGAAAATGCGTTACAGAGGATATCAGAAAATTTAACAGCTTACTGTCCGTGATTTATAAAATTTTTACCAAAGTTTTAATGACAAGACTTGAATCAGCTCTGGACTCAGCTCAACCTAAAGAACAAGCAGGATTCCGAAGTGGATTCAGCACAATGGATCATATCCAAACAGTAAGGGAACTCATAGAAAAGCATATAAAGAATATAATTTACCTCTTTGCCTTGCCTTTATTGATTATGAAAAAGCTTTTGATTCCGTCTACACATCAGCAGTAGTAGATTCTCTGGAGGACATTGGTGTAGACAAACCTTACATCAATATCACAAAGAAGATTTACAAGAAAGTAACAGCAACCATCCGTTTGGATAAAGGAAAAGCGAAGAAGAAGCTCGGAAGAGGAGTAAGACAAGGAGACACCATTTCACCCAAGCTTTTTAATGCTGTCTTAGAAAATATCTTCAAGAAGCTGGATTGGGAAAACAAAGGGATTGAATAAATGGAGAATTTTTAAGTCATCTACGGTTCGCTGACGACATTGTAATTTTCAGTAACAGTCCTGAAGAATTGGAAATTATGCTAAAAGATCTTGCAGAAGCTAGCATCAATGTGGGATTAAAAATAAATTTAGAAAAGACTAGGTGATGTTTAATTCATTTACATCAAAAAAGAAAATTGTCTACAAGAACACTGAGATTAAAGAAGTGCAAAGTTATGTGTACCTAGGACAGGAAATATCATCGGATAATAGTATCTTGAATAAAATCAATAGAAGAATAAGAAATGGGTGGAGTGCTTTCGGGAAGAACAGTATTATTCTGAAGAGTAATATGCCTCTTTGTTTGAAAAGAAAAGTTTTTAATCAATGTATTTTACCTGCATTAACCTACGGAGCAGAAACATGGACACTAACAAAACGGATGATACAAAGATTAGAAACAACACAGAGAAGCATGGAAAGATGTATGCTAGGCATAACTAGAAGAGACAGAAAGAGGATAACCTGGATAAGATATCAAACAAAAGTTTTTGACATCTTTGAAAGAATCAAGTAGCTAAAATGGAAATGGGCTGGGCACATTGCAAGAAGACAAGACAATAGATGGAGCACAAATATACTACAGTGGTATCCCAGAGATGTAAAACGACCAAGAAGACGACCACAAGTAAGATGAAGTGACGAAATTAGAAAAGTGGCTGGTGTAAATTGGATGACGAAAGCACTAGACAGAAAACATTGGAAAAATCTGGGGGAGATCTACATCCAGCAGTGGATCGAAAACGGTTGATGATGATGATGATGTATATATATATATATATATAATGAAAAAATAAATTAAAAGGGATATAATCGAATTTTTTAGAACTATAGTAGATTCACCAGACTCCAAATACACTAATGTAAGAAATTAAGAGAATTTTCATATTTGATCTACAATCACCAGAACTACTAGACAGATTTTAATAAAATTTGGTGTCAACATAGAATATAATACAAACAAAATAAACATTGAACAGTTATATTACACACACGTGATTATACGTAACACTCATGGGAGTCCGAAAGTCTGAAACAGCGGTTGCAAAATACACAAAAGAAATGGGTTAATACCAGAGCATATTTTAAGGAATTTTCAGTGGGCGACAACAGGTTTGTCTCAAAAAAAATGTTTATAAATTATGGTTTTATAATGAGACGAAGAACATGCGTTATTTGGTAACATCAGTTGGCACATCAGTAACCTGGTTGGCCATGCTTTTTCTATAAACATGTCTGTATTATAGATAGATTGATTTGTTCTCGTTAACATTACATAAAGCAATGGGAGACCATGTTATGTTCAATTTCAATAGTGAATTAAATGAAATTGTCAATTCACTTTAGATAGTGTAAAAAAAGCTTTTTTTGTTACACTATCACTAAAGATTGAATAGCAACTAAAATTCAAAATGGTTTAATTATGCCTTAATACGGGGTACGGTCCCATCTTACAGCTGTATAGTCCTCGCAGCGTGATGTCATACTAAAAATAAGGCAGTTTAACATTGCCTGTGGCAACTGGTCCCACTCATTCAGCAACACAGTTTTCAATTCCTCGATGGTCCTCGGAGGGGATTTGCGAGTTCCAATTTCCCTCCCCAGAACATCCCAGACATGCTCTATTGAGTTGACGTCTGCAGACGGGTTGGCTAATCCATCCGGCTAATATCTTCATTCTCGAGAAATTCTTCGATCAGAAGAGCTCTGTGTGGCCTCAAGTTATCGTCCTGTAAGATAAACTTGAGGCCCACTGCACCCCCGAAAAGGAAACATAGCACTCCAAGATCTCATCCCTATACCTCACACCAGTCACAGAGTCTATGACAATGACGTGGAGAGTTGTGCGGCCGTCCAGCTTGATGTCTGCCCAGAAAATTACATCGCCACCACCATAACTGTTGATTTCACGGACATTGAAGGGTAGGTAGCGGATCCCTGGCTCTCTTCATATGAAAGTAAGGCGAGAATTGGTGTTTAGGCTAAAACGAGACTCTTTTGGGAACAGAACTGTTACATATTGCTCCATACTCCAATCACTATGCTGCCTGCACCGTGCTAATTGGACTTTCTTGTTCTTAGACGTAAGCGGGACGCAAACAGCTGGTCTTCTGGCAAACAACCCTCTCTTATACAGTCCAATGTGAATTTAACCAATTGCTGCAAGATAACACCAAGAAATTCGTCGAGGTGTCAGAGAAAGCAATTCGTCTTATCCTCCACGCGCTTATAAAGCCTGTTTTTCTGCTGGCTCCATCTATACACACGTGAACTCTTACGAACTTGCCGAACAAGATTTGCATTTTTATCTAAAAGCAGTTCTGTTCTTCTTTAGTTCTGTTCTTTTCATGCAATTCGATAAAATACGCAAATTCTCTTAATTTATTTCACCAGTGTACTATGGAACTGCAAATAATGTGTGTGATTTTATCTTCGTATCGGCCATGAAAAAGCAAAATAATACGAATTTGGGGTTACCAACACACATAAAATCGTAATAAAGTGAAGAAAAAATTAAAAATAATTCACAAAAATAAGATTAAAATATATAGGATTCGATAAACATACCAGACACTAAAGATATCCTTTAAATATGTATCAAAAAATAGACCGTCATAATTATATTCAACTGTTGCCAAAAAAAGGGATATTTCAAAAATTGGAGCATATCCCATTATCAAAGATACAAACTTCAATATAAGGAAAGGGCATGTTTACAAACAAACCTGTCAACCAATCTACCGCTACATTTTTGTCATAGCGATCATTGTAAGAATCATCTTGACGACAAAGCCCAATCATAGCAAGCAGACAACCATAATAAAATTTGTAGACCAATCAGAATGCCTGGATTCATATGTAGAGTGGGTGCTATAACGAAGCACAGGCGAAAACAGCTTGCCCACACTAATAAGAGCCCACAGTGACATCAGCTGCCCTTTTCGTATATGGTATCAGTGCCCTCTATAGTACCACCAAACTTCAATGTTGTCCAATAAAATATTTTAGTGCTGCCATCTCTTGAGAAATTAGTAAAATAAATGCAATATTAAATGAATATATATTAATTTTAAGATAAAAACCAACGATTATAAATGCACAAATAATGTATGAAAACATAGCAAACAATACAACATACATTATTTGTAGATATAAAAGATAGCGTGCATTATTTGTTCATTTATAATCGTTGGTTTTCTATCCTTAAACATTTTTGCATAAAGGCTTATTTGCTATTTTAATACATATTTATTTTCTATTTATTAATTAAATAAACTATATATTTATTGGAAAATGCCTCATGAAGATTCTAACTGTAGATATTTAAGTAAAATTTAAATTAACTTGTTAAATGAAAAACATTATAAAAATAATAACTTATTTATTAATTATTAAAAAGATGTAAAATTTGATACAATTAGTAGGAAAACAACAGTACGGGCTCAGCCGGCGGTGGTACTGTGGCACCGTGCCACCGCCTCACCCAGTGCCACCGCCGTCCCTCCTGATCCCCCACCATACACCCCCCTCCTCAAACGCCCCCTAATGGAAAAAAGGAACATTCTATTATAACAGGAGAGGTGAACGACCTTCCCTAATTAAAAATATTACCAATCACATCTCAACTCGGAATCATACTATATGATGAAGATTAAATTTATATTTGAATTTTGAATAACCGTAATTTTAATGAGTATTATTAATTAAGCGAAACAATTAAAATCTCAGTTTTTAGTTATTTTATTTAGATTTCTTCAACTACATGATGAGATTATCAATTTAACACAAGAAAGTTAAACATATATTTGAATTTTGCTTGATAGACATCTTAATGAGTATCGTTAATTAAGTAAAAACAATAGAAAATATCCAGTTTTATAGAAAAAGACTGATTTCTTACGATTTTTATCAACTATATGATCAATGTAACGACTTAAAAGTTGAAAGTTAAACATGTATCCTAGTTTTTCAACAGCTATAGCCTTAATGAGTATCGTTAATTAAGTAAAAAAACAATGGAAAATATCAAGTTTTATGGAAAAAGACTGATTTCTAACGATTTTTATCAACTTAAGAGAGAAAACTTAAACATACATTTCAGTTTTTCAACAGCTATAACCTTAATGAGCATTCATAATTAAGTAAAAAACAATGGAAAATATCGATTTTTATGGAAAAAGACTGATTTCTTACGATTTTTATCAACTGCAACATCAGTGTATCGACTTACAAGTTGAAAGTTAAACCTGCATTCTAGTTTTTCAACAGCTATAATCTTAATGAGTTTCGTTAATTAAGTAAAAAACAATGGAAAATATCAAGTTTTATAGAAAAAGACTGATTTCTTACGATTTTTTCAACTCAAACTTCAGACTATCAATTTGGTAGAAAGAAATTTAAGCATGCATTCGAGTTTTGGACAACCATTTCCTTCATGAACATTATTAATTAAGCAAAACAACAGGAAATATTAAATTTTTAACTGATTTCTTCATATTTATTTTTTTTTTATATATATATATAAAATCAGAATACACAACTTAAAATAGAAATTTAAACATATTTTTTAATTTTTGAACAGTCGTTACCTCAAAGAATTTCAACAATTGAACAATTAACAAAGGAAACTAATGATTTTTTAACGAAAAAAGACGAATTAAACGAATTTGGTTAACTTTTACTCTAAATGGAAATTTCATCATACTTTTATATACTAACTAAGTAGAATTTTAATGCATAAACGAACACATTTCAGTAAATATTCAACGCACACGCAAATATGAAAACAACACCTGCTTCTTGTGACGTCATATTGAAACCAAAAGTTATTCCTCCGAAGTCCCTCACCATACCTTTTCACCCCCATCTCCCCCAATTTTTTACCTTAGGTAGGGAAATGGACAATGCAATGACCTCTCATTCTTGTACATTTAGAAGTCTGGGAGAAAAAAAGAGACATTTTATACACTCCAATTTCATAACAGTTACCGCAATATCCCAAAATTTGAATTTTGGAAGACATAATCAGTATAATTAATTAAACAAAATAATAAAAATATTATTTTTTATGGTGAAAAGGTGAATTTAAGCGAATTTGATTAGTTTTACAATAGTCTTTTGAACAACAACTTGGAAATATAGATTTCTAACAGAAGAATTAAACGTATATTTTAATTTTAACAACAAAAACTTAACAAGTATCATTAATTCAACAAAAATAAATATCAATTTTAAAGAAAAGACGAATTTGAATAATTTTACACTAGTATTTTCAAAAGCAACATAGAAATATCAATACTTATTCACATATTTCACTTATTCACTGTATTCAGTACTATATTTAATAAATATGGATACAATTTAAGAATTTTCTAATCTATAATTAAATATTAGCTGTATATTTAATGTTACCCATGTTTTCAACATTAGTTCATAATCGTGAATTTTGTATTTTAAATACCATGTATTCAGGTTCAGATTATTTTCACTTGAAATCATACAGAATTTTTTAACAGAGTTTGTTTTTGAAATCATTGAAGCAACTGTATTTAATATTTTTAACACCAATTTTCTAAGATTTTCTAACATTTTCCGATTATACATTCTTCAGAAGTACATTTCTAAATGTTACAATCACTTTACATATCGAAAAGATATCATTGAAGCAACTGTATTTAATATTTTTAATACCAATTTTCTAAGATTTTTTAACATTTTCCGGTTATACATTCCTCAAAAGTTATTATTACGTATTCTAAACAATAGAAAATATTAATTTTAAGAATAAAAAGACGAATTTAAACAAATTTTATTAGTTTTACACTATTTTTTCTCACCTCCAACACGGATATATCAATTTTAACAGAAGAATTAAACGTATATTTTAGTTTTTAACAACAAAAATGTAATAAGTATCATTAATTAAACAAATATAAATATCAATTTTCAAGAAAAGACAATTTTTTACACAAATTTTCAACTTTGAAATACATTTGCTTACATATATTGTTACAGTATATTACTAAACTTAAACTTTTTAAAAAGTTTGAATGTCTTTACAAAGGTTCATACTTATATTTTTCACGTCTTGACTGCATTCGAAA
This sequence comes from Maratus speculifer, assembly GCA_964019185.1. Lineage (NCBI taxonomy): Eukaryota > Metazoa > Arthropoda > Arachnida > Araneae > Salticidae > Maratus > Maratus speculifer. Next base: position 332,761,819 of record OZ025289.1, read on the forward strand.
TCTTACAACAAAAGTATACTTTTATTATTATTATTATTATTATTTTAGAAAACCTAAAAAAACGTTTCTTGCTGCTTTAGACACTTGACATATTAAAACTACTCTACCCATATAATTAATCAAATTAGGACATGATTCATCTTACACTTCAAAATTTCTGAATTTTTACAATACTTATTTTCATCAAACTTTATTCTTGATCCTATATATTTTAATAGCACAGAATTTTAACATCTGTTTTTATCTACTTATCAAAAAATTATTAAAACACCCAACAACATTTTCCAAATATGAATATTATCTTTACAATTTAATAATGCAAAACATACACGAATACAAAGTTTAATTTTTACAAACATTTCATATTTCAAATCAAACTATTCGAAATTTTCACAACATAAGAGCAAACATTAGACGAACTTTTTAACATTAATATTGCTTACATCTTTTCATCATAACTTTTAACTATGATAATTATCCATTTTTAGGTTGATTGTCGAAAAACTGTAACTGAAATTACATAAACTTAATGTAAAAAACCATGTTCTCACACAATTTCTTGAAATTCAACAAAGAATTGACTATTACTCCAATACTTATCTACTTCAATCTCGACTCTCGATAGTATATAGATATTGCATCATTACATACTTACAACTCTTTTCAAACGTTTATCAGAAAATCAAGTCAATCAAAATCTAGTAGTTATTACATACCTGTTCCTCAGAAATATTACTATCATATGAAACAGTAAAGAAAATTAATAGATATTTAATATTTAATAACTTCATACGTGAAATTACTGCTGAATAAGAATACTAATAATCAAAAAAATCAACTGTTGGACAAAAAAATAGTACAGATTACCGAAAATTCAAATCATTTTTTCTACAAAAATTACAAAAATTAACAAATGAATGACAAGTTAGAGAAATAACTAAAAAAAAAAAAAAAATAATGAACATATTTACAAATTTATTAAAATCACACCTTTTTCTGGATTACAAACCACAATTTCTTGAAAAATTTAACACCGAATTTGTAAGATTTTAATCCTAGTATTACATATACTCAATAAATATTCAAAATTAAAAAAAAATAATTTTTTAGTCTCATTAATAAGCAGAAATTCTATATTAAAAGAATATTTTCATAGTAGTACTTATAAAAATGAGAGTTTACAAACTGATTTTCATAATTTTATCACATTTAAACTTAATATTTTACATAAAACATTATTTAATCGAATTTTATGCTTTCTAATTCAGTAAAATTCAATACTTTTTTAGTTTTTAAACCAATACCACAATATTTATTTACATCAAACTTGATTCTTCACCTTTTATATTTCCACATTACACACGTGAGATAAATACTAACTTGGATCAGGAGTTGAAGTCAATTGATTCCATTCGATTTTCATCATGTACGCATTGCTCCTACACGAAATTTCTTACTGCTATAATCATCTAATGTATTAAAACTAATCTACTCATATTTTTAATCAATTCATCAGATGTTTCATCTCGCACTTCTGAATTATCGTGCATCAAGTTGCTTAAAATATAAATACTATCTTTATAGTTTTAATGATATATAGTATACATGGTTTATCTTGAGTTAGCACTTCCATAGTATTAATCAAATTATATGTTTCATCTTGCACTTGATCTTAATGTTTTCATCTTGCATCTGAATTATCGTCCATCGAGTTTTTTAAATAATAATATATTTATAGTTTTTGATTATACATAGCATGTACAAATACAATCTTTAATTTTAACATTTCCTATTTCAAATAACCTATTTCCGAAACCAAGCTATGTGAATTTTACCACAATGCTTATTATCATAGAATAATTTGTGTTTCACACTTTTCTAAAAATTATCAGATATGTACCCCTCAGAGAAATTACTATCATATGAATAAATGAAGAAAATTTAATTTATATTAAATGTACACGAAATTGATTGCAATATACATGTATTTAATAAAAATAAATAGGCGATTATTTATACATTAAACCTTTACTAAATATATATTTCTTTCATTATACAGATGTTTCAACAAGATGAATCAAAACAGCAGCAAACTTCAGAAATTAATGACCCGAATGATTCATCCCTAGCACATGTAGCGTTAACGAATAACACATATGTGAGTACTTATATGAGAAATACTAGAATTCGTATATGAAACGTAATTAGAGTAAATACAAAATGATTTGTCTTACTACCTACACTTTAACAAGTGCTTTTTACCTATATTATTGAAGAGAATCCTAACTGTGTCCATTTATTTCTACTACAGATGTGCTCTATTTGCTACAAACACTTCTTAAGTAAATGGAATTTAACAGAACATACAAAAATCTATACAGGTGAAAAACCTTACACTTGGAAAGATTACCATAAATGCTGTTTTCAAGGAGACGTGAATCAAAAATACACACATCATCATATAAAGCATCATCAGATATATGTAAACTTAGCAAAGATATTCAAAAATTAGTCAGACTTTTGAAGAATTTAGAAATAAAGGAAGATATTTAGGCTATTTATCCATCATATTTTCACAACATTTACCACAATATCTCAAACTTAAAATTTGGAAGACATACACACTGCTGAAAAGTAATTTTGTGATTCTTCTAACCAGTATGAATGTATAGTTATTTTGCAGTGTATTCTTTAAATGCTCACATTAAATATTCTTTTATATGCATATATCGTTGTGTTTATTTTTATAATACCTATTACATTAATGAAATACATAACATTTTAAGTGAAATAACACTCTCACAACTTAAAAAATGCATAAGAACATACAAAAATAAACAGATGTATGAAAAAATATGCAAGTTTACAAAATATTTTCATTGTTTTCTAGAAATATTAACAAAAAATATTTACAATATGAAAAAATTGTAAAAGTGAAAAGAAAAAACATAAATGTAAAAACAAAAACCACAAAGTGAAAAACTCATAACAAAGTTTTTGAAAAAAATATTTACAACAAAATTTTTTTTACAAAAACCAAAACTTCCAAAAATATTTTTTTCAAAAAATTTTTTTTTCAAAAACATTTTTTACAAAAAATTTTTTTTTCAAAATAAGTTTTTACAAAAGTAAAAAAAAGAAAATCACAACGTTAAAAAAATGAAAAATTTTTGTTAAAAAAAGTGTAAAAAAATTGCAAAAAAATGTTGCAAAAATTTCAAAAAAAGTTATGAAAAAAGCTTTAAAAATTTCGTTGGTTTTAATGCAGTATGCAATGGCGAAACCATTGCATTTGCTATTAAAAACAACAAAATTTTTGAAGCTTTTTTCATAACTTTTTTTGAAATTTTTGCAACATTTTTTTGCAATTTTTTTACACTTTTTTTAACAAAAATTTTTCATTTTTTTAACGTTGTGATTTTCTTTTTTTTTACTTTTGTAAAAAATTATTTTGAAAAAAAATTTTTTTGTAAAAAATGCTTTTGAAAAAAAATTTTTTTGAAAAACATATTTTTGGAAGTTTTGGTTTTTGTAAAAAAAATTTTGTTGTAAATATTTTTTTCAAAAACTTTGTTATGAGTTTTTCACTTTGTGGTTTTTGTTTTTACATTTATGTTTTTTCTTTTCACTTTTACAATTTTTTCATATTGTAAATATTTTTTGTTAATATTTCTAGAAAACAATGAAAATATTTTGTAAACTTGCATATTTTTTCATACATCTGTTTATTTTTGTATGTTCTTATGCATTTTTTAAGTTGTGAGAGTGTTATTTCACTTAAAATGTTATGTATTTCATTAATGTAATAGGTATTAGAAAAATAAACACAACGATATATGCATATAAAAGAATATTTAATGTGAGCATTTAAAGAATACACTGCAAAATAACATCTATACATTCATACTGGTTAGAAGAATCACAAAATTACTTTTCAGCAGTGTGTATGTCTTCCAAATTTTAAGTTTGAGATATTGTGGTAAATGTTGTGAAAATATGATGGATAAATAGCCTAAATATCTTCCTTTATTTCTAAATTCTTCAAAAGTCTGACTAATTTTTGAATATCTTCGCTAAGTTTACATATATCTGATGATGCTTTATATGATGATGTGTGTATTTTTGATTCACGTCTCCTTGAAAACAGCATTTATGGTAATCTTTCCAAGTGTAAGGTTTTTCACCTGTATAGATTTTTGTATGTTCTGTTAAATTCCATTTACTTAAGAAGTGTTTGTAGCAAATAGAGCACATCTGTAGTAGAAATAAATGGACACAGTTAGGATTCTCTTCACTAATATAGGTAAAAAGCACTTGTTAAAGTGTAGGTAGTAAGACAAATCATTTTGTATTTACTCTAATTACGTTTCATATACGAATTCTAGTATTTCTCATATAAGTACTCACATATGTGTTATTCGTTAACGCTACATGTGCTAGGGATGAATCATTCGGGTCATTAATTTCTGAAGTTTGCTGCTGTTTTGATTCATCTTGTTGAAACATCTGTATAATGAAAGAAATATATATTTAGTAAAGGTTTAATGTATAAATAATCGCCTATTTATTTTTATTAAATACATGTATATTGCAATCAATTTCGTGTACATTTAATATAAATTAAATTTTCTTCATTTATTCATATGATAGTAATTTCTCTGAGGGGTACATATCTGATAATTTTTAGAAAAGTGTGAAACACAAATTATTCTATGATAATAAGCATTGTGGTAAAATTCACATAGCTTGGTTTCGGAAATAGGTTATTTGAAATATGAAATGTTAAAATTAAAGATTGTATTTGTACATGCTATGTATAATCAAAAACTATAAATATATTATTATTTAAAAAACTCGATGGACGATAATTCAGATGCAAGATGAAAACATTAAGATCAGGGCCCGCTTATGAATTAGAAGTAGGGGAAGCCCGGCGTCCAATTGGGGGCCCCCTATTAATCAACTATTTTTTTAAACTTATTTATTTAATAATCTATTTTTCACATGCTTAGATGATATGAAATTTTGCTATCAAAATTTCGATAAATAACATTTTTAATATTAAACTCAAACGATTATATGTTTATTATACATATGAAAAAGTATTTTATTAGATACATAATTAAATATAACAAATTAATTTTGTAAGAAACAAATATGAAACTATAATTAAGAATATTTCAACTTCAAAATATCTTTTTATGATTTTCAAATTACAACATAATAAGAAAAACAAAATCCTTATGCAAAAAAATCCATTTTTTTTTTTATCATGAATTTTTTTTCATCTAAAAGTTAAGTTTGAAAAGTAAATTTTGGGGCCCTTTTAAAAATCAATGGGTAAGCACGGGCTTCACGGGCCTATTCGGTAAACAGGACCTGATTAAGATCAAGTGCAAGATGAAACATATAATTTGATTAATACTATGGAAGTGCTAACTCAAGATAAACCATGTATACTATATATCATTAAAACTATAAAGATAGTATTTATATTTTAAGCAACTTGATGCACGATAATTCAGAAGTGCGAGATGAAACATCTGATGAATTGATTAAAAATATGAGTAGATTAGTTTTAATACATTAGATGATTATAGCAGTAAGAAATTTCGTGTAGGAGCAATGCGTACATGATGAAAATCGAATGGAATCAATTGACTTCAACTCCTGATCCAAGTTAGTATTTATCTCACGTGTGTAATGTGGAAATATAAAAGGTGAAGAATCAAGTTTGATGTAAATAAATATTGTGGTATTGGTTTAAAAACTAAAAAAGTATTGAATTTTACTGAATTAGAAAGCATAAAATTTGATTAAATAATGTTTTATGTAAAATATTAAGTTTAAATGTGATAAAATTATGAAAATCAGTTTGTAAACTCTCATTTTTATAAGTACTACTATGAAAATATTCTTTTAATATAGAATTTCTGCTTATTAATGAGACTAAAAAATTATTTTTTTTTAATTTTGAATATTTATTGAGTGTATGTAATACTAGGATTAAAATCTTACAAATTCGGTGTTAAATTTTTCAAGAAATTGTGGTTTGTAATCCAGAAAAAGGTGTGATTTTAATAAATTTGTAAATATGTTCATTATTTTTTTTTTTTTAGTTATTTCTCTAACTTGTCATTCATTTGTTAATTTTTGTAATTTTTGTAGAAAAAATGATTTGAATTTTCGGTAATCTGTACTATTTTTTTGTCCAACAGTTGATTTTTTTGATTATTAGTATTCTTATTCAGCAGTAATTTCACGTATGAAGTTATTAAATATTAAATATCTATTAATTTTCTTTACTGTTTCATATGATAGTAATATTTCTGAGGAACAGGTATGTAATAACTACTAGACTTTGATTGACTTGATTTTCTGATAAACGTTTGAAAAGAGTTGTAAGTATGTAATGATGCAATATCTATATACTATCGAGAGTCGAGATTGAAGTAGATAAGTATTGGAGTAATAGTCAATTCTTTGTTGAATTTCAAGAAATTGTGTGAGAACATGGTTTTTTACATTAAGTTTATGTAATTTCAGTTACAGTTTTTCGACAATCAACCTAAAAATGGATAATTATCATAGTTAAAAGTTATGATGAAAAGATGTAAGCAATATTAATGTTAAAAAGTTCGTCTAATGTTTGCTCTTATGTTGTGAAAATTTCGAATAGTTTGATTTGAAATATGAAATGTTTGTAAAAATTAAACTTTGTATTCGTGTATGTTTTGCATTATTAAATTGTAAAGATAATATTCATATTTGGAAAATGTTGTTGGGTGTTTTAATAATTTTTTGATAAGTAGATAAAAACAGATGTTAAAATTCTGTGCTATTAAAATATATAGGATCAAGAATAAAGTTTGATGAAAATAAGTATTGTAAAAATTCAGAAATTTTGAAGTGTAAGATGAATCATGTCCTAATTTGATTAATTATATGGGTAGAGTAGTTTTAATATGTCAAGTGTCTAAAGCAGCAAGAAACGATTTTTTAGGTTTTCTAAAATAATAATAATAATAATAATAAAAGTATACTTTTGTTGTAAGATTTCGAATGCAGTCAAGACGTGAAAAATATAAGTATGAACCTTTGTAAAGACATTCAAACTTTTTAAAAAGTTTAAGTTTAGTAATATACTGTAACAATATATGTAAGCAAATGTATTTCAAAGTTGAAAATTTGTGTAAAAAATTGTCTTTTCTTGAAAATTGATATTTATTTTTGTTTAATTAATGATACTTATTACATTTTTGTTGTTAAAAACTAAAATATACGTTTAATTCTTCTGTTAAAATTGATATATCCGTGTTGGAGGTGAGAAAAAATAGTGTAAAACTAATAAAATTTGTTTAAATTCGTCTTTTTATTCTTAAAATTAATATTTTCTATTGTTTAGAATACGTAATAATAACTTTTGAGGAATGTATAACCGGAAAATGTTAAAAAATCTTAGAAAATTGGTATTAAAAATATTAAATACAGTTGCTTCAATGATATCTTTTCGATATGTAAAGTGATTGTAACATTTAGAAATGTACTTCTGAAGAATGTATAATCGGAAAATGTTAGAAAATCTTAGAAAATTGGTGTTAAAAATATTAAATACAGTTGCTTCAATGATTTCAAAAACAAACTCTGTTAAAAAATTCTGTATGATTTCAAGTGAAAATAATCTGAACCTGAATACATGGTATTTAAAATACAAAATTCACGATTATGAACTAATGTTGAAAACATGGGTAACATTAAATATACAGCTAATATTTAATTATAGATTAGAAAATTCTTAAATTGTATCCATATTTATTAAATATAGTACTGAATACAGTGAATAAGTGAAATATGTGAATAAGTATTGATATTTCTATGTTGCTTTTGAAAATACTAGTGTAAAATTATTCAAATTCGTCTTTTCTTTAAAATTGATATTTATTTTTGTTGAATTAATGATACTTGTTAAGTTTTTGTTGTTAAAATTAAAATATACGTTTAATTCTTCTGTTAGAAATCTATATTTCCAAGTTGTTGTTCAAAAGACTATTGTAAAACTAATCAAATTCGCTTAAAGTCACCTTTTCACCTTAAAAAATAATATTTTTATTATTTTGTTTAATTAATTATACTGATTATGTCTTCCAAAATTCAAATTTTGGGATATTGCGGTAACTGTTATGAAATTGGAGTGTATAAAATGTCTCTTTTTTTCTCCCAGACTTCTAAATATACAAGAATGAGAGGTCATTGCATTGTCCATTTCCCTACCTAAGGTAAAAAATTGGGGGAGATGGGGGTGAAAAGGTATGGTGAGGGACTTCGGAGGAATAACTTTTGGTTTCAATATGACGTCACAAGAAGCAGGTGTTGTTTTCATATTTGCGTGTGCGTTGAATATTTACTGAAATGTGTTCGTTTATGCATTAAAATTCTACTTAGTTAGTATATAAAAGTATGATGAAATTTCCATTTAGAGTAAAAGTTAACCAAATTCGTTTAATTCGTCTTTTTTCGTTAAAAAATCATTAGTTTCCTTTGTTAATTGTTCAATTATTGAAATTCTTTGAGGTAACGACTGTTCAAAAATTAAAAAATATGTTTAAATTTCTATTTTAAGTTGTGTATTCTGATTTTATATATATATAAAAAAAAATAAATAAATATGAAGAAATCAGTTAAAAATTTAATATTTTCTGTTGTTTTGCTTAATTAATAATGTTCATGAAGGAAATGGTTGTCCAAAACTCGAATGCATGCTTAAATTTCTTTCTACCAAATTGATAGTCTGAAGTTTGAGTTGAAAAAATCGTAAGAAATCAGTCTTTTTCTATAAAACTTGATATTTTCCATTGTTTTTTACTTAATTAACGAAACTCATTAAGATTATAGCTGTTGAAAAACTAGAATGCAGGTTTAACTTTCAACTTGTAAGTCGATACACTGATGTTGCAGTTGATAAAAATCGTAAGAAATCAGTCTTTTTCCATAAAAATCGATATTTTCCATTGTTTTTTACTTAATTATGAATGCTCATTAAGGTTATAGCTGTTGAAAAACTGAAATGTATGTTTAAGTTTTCTCTCTTAAGTTGATAAAAATCGTTAGAAATCAGTCTTTTTCCATAAAACTTGATATTTTCCATTGTTTTTTTACTTAATTAACGATACTCATTAAGGCTATAGCTGTTGAAAAACTAGGATACATGTTTAACTTTCAACTTTTAAGTCGTTACATTGATCATATAGTTGATAAAAATCGTAAGAAATCAGTCTTTTTCTATAAAACTGGATATTTTCTATTGTTTTTACTTAATTAACGATACTCATTAAGATGTCTATCAAGCAAAATTCAAATATATGTTTAACTTTCTTGTGTTAAATTGATAATCTCATCATGTAGTTGAAGAAATCTAAATAAAATGACTAAAAACTGAGATTTTAATTGTTTCGCTTAATTAATAATACTCATTAAAATTACGGTTGTTCAAAATTCAAATATAAATTTAATCTTCATCATATAGTATGATTCCGAGTTGAGATGTGATTGGTAATATTTTTAATTAGGGAAGGTCGTTCACCTCTCCTGTTATAATAGAATGTTCCTTTTTTCCACTAGGGGGCGTTTGAGGAGGGGGGTGTATGGTGGGGGATCAGGAGGGACGGCGGTGGCGGTGGCACTGGGTGAGGCGGTGGCACTGGGTGAGGCGGTGGCACGGTGCCACAGTACCACCGCCGGCTGAGCCCGTACTGTTGTTTTCCTACTACTGATACACATAATTTTAATGAATACAACTGATTTTTTTAATGTCATATCATATACTCATAAAGTTCTAATTGTCATTAGGAAATAATTGAAATATCTGAATAAAAATATTTTCTGCAGATTAATTTACCCTCATGTAACGTAAGGGTACCATAAAGTTTCAAATACAGGCGACTATTTTTCTATTCTATTCACACCACTATTTTTATCATTCCGTTCTATATTTCTCTTGCAAATATTCTTAAACCGTAAAGGCGCATATAAAAATTTAAGCGGTGCGAGGTTTAAAGAGTGATGTGAGCGGAACATTAAAAATATTCGAATGTACAGTAGAGCCCCACAAATTCGGACCCCGTTAATCCGGATTGGTTTGGTCTTTTTTTTTTCTTCATGTTTGAGAAGCGTTTGGCTAATTTCCACAACATTAACTTCTTTCGTCGTCGTATTCTGAATAAAAAAACTTTTTCTGAAATCTTTTTGGAAGAATTAAGCAAAGTAAACATTTTTACTGCCTGTAAATATTCAATAAGTTTAACATAAAGGTGATTTTCTGTAAGTATGTTTTATTTTATTTCCTTTTTTTCTAATTCTCCGGATAATCCGGATTTTCGATAATCCGTCTTGGGTGTGGTCCCAGTAAATCCGAATTATCGGGGTTTTACTGTAATTTAAACTATACTATACTACTTCGCATCACTTTTCCAAACAAAAATCTTTTACATACGCTTTGAGAACATTTACAAGAAAAATATACTACACTTTTTTTTAATAATGGCGCGAATGGAATATAAAAATAGTTACCTGTAATTGAAATTTTACAATATCCCCATGTATATTAGAAAGAATGAGGCCTTATAAAGTGTTGGTCGGTAGACACAGGGTAATTTCAAAAACACTCGATGGATTTTCCACCGATCCGCATCATTGGATAGAGAATATTCCCACGGTCATTTGAATGTATAATACAGTAAAACCTCTAACTAACGGACACTTCGGGAACGCAGAAATTATCCGCTATTCGGAGGTGCCCGCTACGAGAACCTGAGAGATTCAAAAACCGCTAAGAAATGCTTAATGTTTCATTAATTTATTTTTATATGTCCTAAAACCTTTATTATAAAATTAATCAGAAATTAAAATTATTTTTTAAACAATAAAATTGAAATAAAGTTGTGCACACTTTTATCCACTGTTTGTGAAATTATTGTGAAAAAAAAAAAAAAAAAAAAAAAAAATCTGTTACAAAAGTTTACTTTTGCTTGCGTTTGCATGTTTTTCTGTGTGATGTTATTGGACATCGTAGAGTTCCGGATGAGGAGAGGAAGAGATTGCACGTTTTGATCTTTAAAAGCATAAAATCTCAAAAACCTCTTGGACGACATTTCAACAGTCTGGGAGATTATTTCTTCCGGGCAACCACCTGAATTTAGCACTGAACGCTGGGGTGTGGTGGTGGTGGGGGGGGGGGGGGATTTTCCCCAGCTCTTTATCTACATTTAACTGTGGTCACAAAATTTGTGACACGTTGTCCTGATAAATTTAGAGGCCTTTTTTTACTTTTTTTCATTTTTTCTGTTTAAAAAATACTTTTTATCCTTTATCGCCGAATAAAGTGTCCGCTATTCGGAATGTCCGTTATTCAGAGGTTAAACATACAAAAATTTAAGTTTTGGGAGTGGGGATTGGAAAACTGTCCGTTAAATAGAGGTTCCGCTATTCGGCGGTGTCTGTTATGGAGGTTATCACTGTTTACCAATATAATCTGATGCAATTAAAACGATATTTGGCAATTTATCAGGTTAAGAAAAATGCATTTTAAAATTTCATTAGATTAAATTTTTTTTTTATTTGAGATTTTTTTTTTTTAGTTAATTTTTCCATCATACATCGTACAGTACAATTAGAAGGTGTTATTGTTAAAATGGCTTGTAATTATATAATTCAAAATTAAATTGATAGTCTTTAGAAAAATATTTATTTAACCGAACCTTTCTTTGCAGAACAGAAAATTTCTTTGAGCGATTTCTTGTTGGAATAAAATAAATGATAAAACATAATTTTCAAAATCCATTGTCCTTTTAAAAAAATTTCTTTTCAGTAAAAATTTGCTTAAACTCGTTCATCTTCGAATCTACATTGAGTCTGGTTTAAATCATAAAATGTTGATAAATACAAGATCTGCATATACTATACATTTTTTTGCTACTCTTTTTCATCTCGCCCACCCCCCTTTTCCTCCCCAGTAGATACGAATTCCATCGTGATTCGAAATGAGGAAGACTCGTAGAGAAAACATTCGGTCGATTTATTACGTCACGTGTTCCGATAATTCATTCCGTTTTATGGAGGAATTTCTCGCATTTTGTGCCACGCTGTATAAACACGATGCAGGTGTTACGCATTTTATGGCCGCAAAAGCGATCACCAGATGGCGTTAGTCATAGATCGGAGACGAGGAATTTTCTGCAAGTGTCTCCTGTTATTTCTTTTTTAGTAGCTACTGAATTATGATTTCTAAACAATTCCCTGCCCTCTCACCCATATTTGTAACAATTTCCTGTATTGATAAGAATGCTAATATTTCACCCATAATAATATATCAAACCTGAATTCCCGTGCAGGCCCCGATTATGACTAATTGGGGACCTGGGCAAAGATAAATTAGGGAGTTAGGGGGCCCATTTCGAATCATTGCAACATTATTCAAATAGAAACTGATGGTCATTTATATGCGTAATGAATAAGCATATTTTTGCATCTAAATTATACACTTTAATTCATAAAAATGCACTCCTTTTTCCTGAGTATAGAACATAATTCTTTTATAAAATTTTAGCAATTCGTTATATTATTTTACGATGGATTTAATGATTTCGAGATATGGAAGAGTTGGAATTTGAAAAAAAGTAAATATTTTATAATTTAATGTATGGATTTGGGGACCCGTTAAGGTCAGGAGCCCATGGGCAAAGTCCCGATTTGAGCATGCTGTAATAAGGGCCTGTTCCCATGTCTGTATCTGAAAGAATCTTTACTTTTGAGACATTCTATTTTTTGTACTGGTAAATAATTTTCTCCGAATAAAACCAATGAAAAATAATAATAATGAAAAAACTTTAAAAGTAATACCAAATTGTTTCGCCATTTATGATATTCTTTTAGCAATTTAAATTTAAAACAAAATATTTTTGATTCTTTTGATGGTTTTTGATTTGAGAATTCAAAGACCACAATGAAACAAGCAGCAGTTTCCTATTTCGGTTCAGTCAATTATTATTGATGATCAAATTTATCATCAATTAAAGCGGCGCCAACTTTTGAAAAATATTGGGTGGGCTCAAATATTTTGGTAAAATGGTACGACCAGTTTGTTCACCGCCTAAAAGTTAGCCCCCCCTTGACGGAAAATGAAAAAGTGAGATATGCATTTCGTTTGATCATCGTTTGATCAGATTTGATCAACAATTTTCATCGTTTGATCAACATTATTTTACGAGTTATGGTTAAAAATAACCAGGGGGGGCTAACTTTTAGGATTTTTCAAAATGCTCAAAATTAAAAAAAAATTAGTGATTCTTATCAGAAATCGATCGTAGAGATTTGATCAACTATTTTTAGCGTTTGATCAAATCCGGAAGTGCCCCCAAAATCGATATTTTTAATTCCAGACACCTAAAAGTTAGCCCCCCCATGACGGAATTTCGAGACAAAAATGGTGTCATCTAACGTAAAATTACCTCTAGAGATTTGATCAACCCTTTTTAGCGTTTGATCAAACCCGGAAGTGCCCCCAAAATCGATATTTTTAACTCCAGACCCCTAAAAGTTAGCCCCCCCATGACGGAATTTCGAGACAAAAACGGTGTCATCTAACGTAAAATTACCTCTAGAGATTTGATCAACCATTTTTAGCATTTGATCAAACCCGGAAATGCCCCCAAAATCGATATTTTTAGTAATAGACCCCTAAGGGGTTTAGCTCCCCCACCACCTCCATGATGGAATTTCGAGACAAAAATGGTGCCATCTAACGTAAAATCATCTGTAGAGATTTGATCAACCATTTTTAGCATTTGATCAAACCCGGAAGTGCCCCAAAAATCAATATTACTGTAATAAACCCCTAAAATTTAGCCCCCTCCACCTCCATAATGGAATTTCGAAACAAAAATGGTGTCATCTAACGTAAAATTACCTCTAGAGATTTGATCAACCATTTTTATCGTTTGATCAAACCCGGAAATGCCCTCAAAATCGATATTTTTAACTCCAGACCCCTAAAAGTTAGCCCCCCCCCCATGACGGAATTACGAGAAAAAACGGTGTCATCTAACGTAAAATTACCTCTAGAGATTTGATCAACCATTTTTAGCATTTGATCAAACCCGGAAATGCCCCCAAAATCGATATTTTTAGTAATAGACCCCTAAGGGGTTTAGCTCCCCCCACCTCCATGACGGAATTTAGTGACAAAAATAGTGCCATCTAACGTAAAATTACCTCTAGAGATTTGGTCAAACATTTTTAGCGTTTGATCAAACCCGGAAGTGCCCGCAAAATCGATATTTTTAACTCCAGTGAGCTGATTCTGGCCTAAGCGGAATATAACTACACGGAATCAGTCGCTCCCGTAATCCATACCGATTTTTAATCCGTGGCGATTCTGGCCTGAGAGCGGAATTTGAAGCAACCTTTAACCCCTCCCTTTCAAGGTGAACCAGTTTCGACCAAGGACACACGTAGTTTGTTTATTTACAGGGGATCTAAACACGTGTGTTTGCAAGTAGCAAGCCCTTTAAAAAAAGACCGCAGTATTATTAAATACCTGTAAGGGAATGATATAATACCGCTATAAACAGTATAAAAAGTTTTAACAGGTGGGATGAGTTATAAGTAATTTTCGAAGTTTTAAGATACAATTATAAAATTTAATTGTTATTTAGAGAAAAAATTAAAAGATATTAAAAATAAAACATCTTGCAATAACAATTTTAGATTAGCTCAATTTTTAATATTCTAAAAAATATATTTTAATATGATTTTTTTTCTCTTTTTCCAATATAAGCTTCAACATACAAAATATATGTCAGCGAAAAAATTGAAAACTTATTTCACTCATTTACAATTATAAAATTTTTATTAATATTAAAATTAAAATCAAGGAATTATTTAATTAAAAACTACTTGTAATTATTCTTTTGAACTAATACAGTGGATTTTAATTTTCTCAAATATACATTTAAAATAATAATAATAATGTGAGTATACTTTATTAAAATAACAATTTTAATTCGAACTTTTTTTTCAAGTTTTATAATACAAGCTATAATAGTCCAATAATTGAAAAAGGACAAAACATCATCATATGTTGTACTTATAATTACAAAATTCTTATTGTTATTTAACCCTTTATCTACCGATATTATTTAAGCAAAAACTATTTGTAACTATACTTTTCGATTTCAATAAACTTTAATTTTCTCAATAATATACTTTAGCATTTTTTTTTCTTTTCTTAAATACAAGTTGTGGCAGTCAAATAATAATGGTTTTTCTATATTTAGAGTAAAATCAAGGTATTATTTAAAGAAAAACTATTTATAAGCACTCTTTTGATTTAGTGCAATCAGTTATAATCTTCTCAAAAATATATTTTAGCTAAAAGTTTTTTTTTTTTTTTTTTTTTTTTTTTTTTTTTTTTTAATACAAGCTTTAAAATATAATTTATAAAATACGAGCTATATCAGTCAAATATAATTGGAAAATTAGACTTGTTATAATTATTTTACATTTACAATTATATATTTTTTTACTGTTTCGATCAAAATAAAGGAATTTTTTAAGCACAAACCCTTTGTAATTACGCTTTTGTTTTACCCCACAGTGGCCGAGAGGTTCTGAGCACGAAACTTGTCGACGGGAGGTGCTAGGTTCGAACCCAATCGCGCCCGTCAGCCTAATCGCTCGGGATTTTTCGTGATTTTCCATGCGTAAATAGGGTTAGATCCCCTAAGAAAGACCCCCCAGAGAAGGCACTCCTCCACTTAGGGCATATATTCCTCGTGAAAAATCTCCGTCCCACCTAATTGATTTAATTTGTTTATTTTTTTTTTTTAATTATTTAATCGCTGAAATGATATTTATTTTTATTAATGTTCTCAAAATATTTTTCTTTGAAAAATAGTAAGGATACAAAATTAGTCTTAAAAGAGCGCTGAAAAAATGTATAGTTAAATTTCTCGCGAAAAAGAATTTCGTTCATATTTTGCCATCTGCCTTAATGTCTTGAATTGATAAAACACCTTTACTAAAGTGTATGCTTTTCTTAAAATTGTTTTATGCACTTTGAATAATTAGCAATTCCAATGTTATTTATAGTAAATACAACAAAAACATAGAAGAATATAATTTAATAAAATTATTTATAGAATATAATTCTAATAATTTAAAATTTTGCTTAGAAAAACATAATTTAATTTTGAATTATCTTTAATCATTTGCTCTCCCCCCCCCCCTCTTATTCTTCCCACATGTACACACTAAGAAAAGAAAATTATATGCGTTATTTTACTAAAAAAATTTTGAGCCCACTCAATATTATTGAAAAGTTGGCGCTGTTGTTTTGATACCTCATTTTTACCTTACTACAAATATATCGCGAGATATTGTTAATTCTGTTAATAGATCTAGCGCAATTACCCATACTTAACAAAAACTTTAAACTGATTTTATTCCCCTGTTCATATTTTTATAACTTGCTTGTTTGATAAACACTAATGCTTTTTTTTTCTTATGTAGATAGCGTTTTTATTTTTATTTATTTATTTATTTATTTATTTTTTACTTCATGAGGTATTTAATATCACTCTTTTTGATTTAGTGCAATAAGTTATATTCTTCTCAAAAATATATTTTAGCTTTTTTTTTTTTTTTTTTTTTAAATACAAGCTTTAAATTATAATTTTTAAAATACGAGCTATATCAGACAAACATAATTTGAAAATTATGTTTGACTTTTTATTATTTTACATTCACAATTATATATATTTTATTGTTTAGATCAAAATAAAGGAGTTTTTTAAGCACACACCATTTGTAATTACACTTATGTATTCCTTGATCAGCGGCCGAGAGGTTCTAAAAACGAAACTGGTAGACGGGAGGTGCTAGGCTCGAACCCAATCGCGCCCGTTGGCCTATCGTTCGGAATTTTTAGAACCTTGGTTTACCATGCGTAAATACGGCTTAGGCTCCCAAAGAAAGACTTCCACAAAGGGCACTCCTCCACTTAATGTCTATATTCTTCGTGAAAAAACACCGAAAACACAGGCGATAATGAATAAATAAAATAATGCACTTTGTAAAAATCATCATAAATAAAAAATAAAGGAGTTGCTTTATTTTTATTTATGGTGATTTTTACAAATTGTATTATTTTATCTATATTCCCCGTGTTGATAAAAGGCCATCATAAACACAATCAACTAACCTACACTTTTGTATTACTCTGATAAGTTTTAATCTCAAAATATATATTATTATATTTTAGCATAAATGAATAAATATATATATTTAAATACACGTTTTAAAATACAAACAGCTTTAACTCAAATAATTCAAAAAATATGCTACAATCACAATTAGTTTATATTAAATTGAAGCTAAAATTACTTCTACTGATGAACATAACAAAACTGAAAACAAAAATACTAATAATAGAATGCGAATATACATTTAATAAAAAATAAGTCTCTATCTTCACATAGAAGATCTGCTAATATAAAAGCCGCCATCTTAAACCGACATAGATAGTGGGTTTCCGGCTGCCTATAGCAGTCGGAGGAATTACGAGAAAACAAGCCCGTCAAACCGGAGAGGATTCCGAGACGATAGGGGCAGAATTAGAAATTATCACTTCGTCGGAGGATTTCGAGAAAGTCGTCCGATCCGACAGGGGCAGAATTCGCCCACAGACCCCTAAAAGTTAGCCACCCCATGACAGAATTTCGAGACAAAAACGGTGTCATCTAACGTAAAATTACCTCTAGAGATTTGATCAACCATTTTTAGCGTTTCATCAAACCCGGAAATGCCCTCAAAATCGATATTTTTAACTCCAGACCCCTAAAATTTACCCCCCCCATGACGGAATTTCGAGACAAAAACGGTGCCATCTAACGTAAAATTACCTCTAGAGATTTCATCAACCATTTTTAGCATTTGATCAAACCCGGAAATGCCCCCAAAATCGATATTTTTAGTAATAAACCCCTAAGGGTTTTTGCATCCCCCCAACCTCCATGACGGAATTTCGAGTCAAAAATGTACCATCTAACGTGAAATCATTTGTAGATATTTGATCAACCATTTTTAGCGTTTGATCAAACCCGGAAGTGCCCCCAAAATCGATATTTTTAACTCCAGACCCCTAAAAGTTAGCCACCCCATGACAGAATTTCGAGACAAAAACGGTGTCATCTAACGTAAAATTACCTCTAGAGATTTGATCAACCATTTTTAGCGTTTGATCAAACCCGGAAATGCCCTCAAAATCGATATTTTTAACTCCAGACCCCTAAAAGTTACCCCCCCCCCATGACGGAATTTCGAGACAAAAACGGTGTCATCTAACGTAAAATTACCTCTAGAGATTTGATCAGCCATTTTTAGCATTTGATCAAATCCGGAAATGCCCCCAAAATCGATATTTTTAGTAATAGACCCCTAAGGGGTTTAGCTCCCCCACCACCTCCATGATGGAATTTCGAGACAAAAATGGTGCCATCTAACGTAAAATCATCTGTAGAGATTTGATCAACCATTTTTAGCATTTGATCAAACCCGGAAGTGCCCCAAAAATCAATATTACTGTAATAAACCCCTAAAATTTAGCCCCCTCCACCTCCATAATGGAATTTCGAAACAAAAATGGTGTCATCTAACGTAAAATTACCTCTAGAGATTTGATCAACCATTTTTATCGTTTGATCAAACCCGGAAATGCCCTCAAAATCGATATTTTTAACTCCAGACCCTTAAAAGTTAGCCCCCCCCCCATGACGGAATTACGAGAAAAAACGGTGTCATCTAACGTAAAATTTCCTCTAGAGATTTGATCAACCATTTTTAGCATTTGATCAAACCCGGAAATGCCCCCAAAATCAATATTTTTAGTAATAGACCCCTAAGGGGTTTAGCCCCCCCCCCCTCCATGACGGAATTTAGTGACAAATATAGTGCCATCTAACGTAAAATTACCTCTAGAGATTTGGTCAAACATTTTTAGCGTTTGATCAAACCCAGAAGTGCCCCCAAAATCGATATTTTTAACTTCAGACCCCTAAAAGTTACACCCCCCCCATGACGGAATTTCGAGACAAAAACGGTGTCATCTAACGTAAAATTACCTGTAGAGATTTCATCAACCATTTTTAGCATTTGATCAAACCCGGAAATGCCCCCAAAATCGATATTTTTAGTAATAGACCCCTGAGGGGTTTAGCTCCCCCCAACCTCCATGACGGAATTTCGTGTCAAAAATGTACCATCTAACGTGAAATCATTTGTAGATATTTGATCAACCATTTTTAGCGTTTGATCAAACCCAGAAGTAATCCCAAAATAGATATTTTTAACTCCAGACTCCTAAAAGTTAACCCCCCCCCCCCATGACGGGATTTCGAGACAAAAACGGTGCCATCTAACGTAAAATTACCTCTAGAGATTTGGTCAAACATTTTTAGCGTTTGATCAAACCCGGAAGTGCCCCCAAAATCGATATTTATAACTCCAGACCCCTAAAATTTACCCCCCCCCATGACGGAATTTCGAGACAAAAACGGTGTCATCTAACGTAAAATTACCTCTAGAGATTTCATCAACCATTTTTAGCATTTGATCAAACCTGGAAATGCCCCCAAAATCGATATTTTTAGTAATAAACCCCTAAGGGTTTTTGCATCCCCCCAACCTCCATGACGGAATTTCGAGTCAAAAATGTACCATCTAACGTGAAATCATTTGTAGATATTTGATCAACCATTTTTAGCGTTTGATCAAACCCGGAAGTGCCCCCAAAATCGATATTTTTAACTCCAGACCCCTAAAAGTTAGCCACCCCATGACAGAATTTCGAGACAAAAACGGTGTCATCTAACGTAAAATTACCTCTAGAGATTTGATCAACCATTTTTAGCATTTGATCAAATCCGGAAATGCCCCCAAAATCGATATTTTTAGTAATAGACCCCTAAGGGGTTTAGCTCCCCCACCACCTCCATGATGGAATTTCGAGACAAAAATGGTGCCATCTAACGTAAAATCATCTGTAGAGATTTGATCAACCATTTTTAGCATTTGATCAAACCCGGAAGTGCCCCAAAAATCAATATTACTGTAATAAACCCCTAAAATTTAGCCCCCTCCACCTCCATAATAGAATATCGAAACAAAAATGGTGTCATCTAACGTAAAATTACCTCTAGAGATTTGATCAACCATTTTTATCGTTTTATCAAACCCGGAAATGCCCTCAAAATCGATATTTTTAACTCCAGACCCTTAAAAGTTAGCCCCCCCCCCATGACGGAATTACGAGAAAAAACGGTGTCATCTAACGTAAAATTTCCTCTAGAGATTTGATCAACCATTTTTAGCATTTGATCAAACCCGGAAATGCCCCCAAAATCGATATTTTTAGTAATAGACCCCTAAGGGGTTTAGCCCCCCCCCCTCCATTACGGAATTTAGTGACAAATATAGTGCCATCTAACGTAAAATTACCTCTAGAGATTTGGTCAAACATTTTTAGCGTTTGATCAAACCCAGAAGTGCCCCCAAAATCGATATTTTTAACTCCAGACCCCTAAAAGTTACACCCCCCCCCATGACGGAATTTCGAGACAAAAATGGTGTCATCTAACGTAAAATTACCTGTAGAGATTTCATCAACCATTTTTAGCATTTGATCAAACCCGGAAATGCCCCCAAAATCGATATTTTTAGAAATAGACCCCTAAGGGTTTCTACATCCCCCCAACCTCCATGACGAAATTTCGTGTCAAAAATGTACCATCTAACGTGAAATCATTTGTAGATATTTGATCAACCATTTTTAGCGTTTGATCAAATCCAGAAGTAATCCCAAAATAGATATTTTTAACTCCAGACCCCTAAAATTTAACCCTCCCCCCATGACGGGATTTCGAGACAAAAACGGTGCCATCTAACGTAAAATTACCTCTAGAGATTTGATCAACCATTTTTAGCGTTTGATCAAACCCGGAAATGGCCTCAAAATCGATATTTTTAACTCCAGACCCCTAACAGTTACCCTCCCCCCATGACGGAATTTCGAGACAAAAACGGTGTCATCTAACGTAAAATGACCGTAATTTCGGGTGTATAAGCCGCGGATCAAACAATTCTTTTTCGACCCAGAATTTTTAAAAAATTGAATGTTACTACTTAGATCGCCGTAAATATTTGTGTTCAATCACTAAATAAGATTTCTGGGTCCAAAAAGAATTGTTTGATCCGCGGCTTATACACCCGAAATTACGGTACCTCTAGAGATTTCATCAACCATTTTTAGCATGTGATCAAACCCGGAAATGCCCCCAAAATAGATATTTTTAGTAATAGACCCCTAAGAGTTTTTGCATCCCCCCAACCTCCATGACGGAATTTCGAGTCAAAAATGTACCATCTAACGTGAAATCATTTGTAGATATTTGATCAACCATTTTTAGCGTTTGATCAAACCCAGAAGTAATCCCAAAATAGATATTTTTAACTCCAGACCCCTAAAAGTTACCCCCCCCATGACGGGATTTCGAGACAAAAACGGTGTCATCTAACGTAGAATTACCTGTAGAGATTTGATCAACCATTTTTAGCATTTGATCAAACCCGGAAGTGCCCCCAAAATCGATATTTTGAGTAATAGACCTCTAAAATTTAGCCCCCACTTCCATGATGGAATTTCGAGACAAAAATGGTGTCATCTAACGTAAAGGGAGCTCCCTCTAACTCACACCACTAATGAGTCCCATGTGAGGGAGGGATGTTACATGTTTTCAAAATGACAATTCATATTTAATTCTTAGAACTATGGGTAAATAATTAAAAATATAGTGTGACATTTACATTAAAAGGGTTTAATGTAAATCACAAAATTTATTTTATAGTAAACAGTTTTGGAAAATCGAAATCCAATGAAAAATATGCTTGTGCCTGACTGGTGCTGCCAATTAAATTTTGCTGTATGCAGTTTGCACTTATGTTTTGTTCATTAATCATGGAATAGTCAATTTCTTGCGAAGATGTTTTTTTTTTTTTTCATTTTTCAGCACAAATAGTGTATTGCTATGTAAAAATAATAGGTTGCAGCTTGAGTTTAATAATTCTTATATATTTCATACAGTGTCTCACATAAGTGATGGGACACTTGTGCTTTACAAAAGGAAACTAATCAAATAAATTAAAAAAAAACATGTACACATTTTTTTGTGGGTGTTTTCATACTTTAATTTAGTAAAGATTATTACATAACATACATTTTGTCAAAATATTAAAATATTAATTTAATAAAAATACAAATGTTTAGAACGAAGCAAAAAATAGCTCATATAAGTGATGGGACACCATTATATATGCAACAAAAATCGTCTGAAATAAGCAATAAAAATATTTTTTGGGGTTTTATTTTTACTTAAAAGCAATTGGCAATAATTTATAAAATCGTCTGTAGTATTTCTCTCCAGTTTGTTGTGGAATTTTTGTGTTTTTTAGCTCTGTGTAGCCATGAATGCTAAACGAAAAGAAACTTCGCCTGAAATTCGAAAATTAGTTATTAATTTGCATATTGAACGTGGAAAATCTATTAGAAAAACTGCTGAAACAGTTAACTTGAGTCGTTCAACAGTTTTCAATATCATTAAACGATATAAAAAGAATTATATGATTCAGGATAAAAGAAGACATGGCCGACCATCAAAGCTATCCAATGAAATAAAGCGAATTATCGTTCGAAATATTAAAAAAAATCCAAGAAATAGTGCTTCAAAAGTTTCTGCTGATTTACAAGCATTATATGGAATAATTGTTAATCCTGGAACTAATAGAAGGGTAATTCGATCTGCTGGATATCACAGTAGAGTAGCCAGGAAAAATTCTTCGTAAGTGAAAAGAATAGAAAACTCAGACTAGCTTTCACAAAATCCAACATAAATAAGAATTCTGATTACTGGAATAAAGTTATATTTGCTGATGAGAGTAAATTTAATATACTTTGTTCTGACGGTAGAATCTTGCTGTGCAGAAAACCCAGGGAAGAATTTCGCAAACAGAACTTAGTACCAACAGTAAAACATGGTGGAGGAGGAGTTATGGTTGGAGTGTATGTCGTCCGCTGGAGTTGGTAATCTTGTTTTTATTGACAGTATAATGGATCAGTACAAGTATATTGATATTTTAAAGTAAAATTTGAAATCTTCAGCACGAAAATTGAACCTTCATAACGATTTTAAATTCTACAGGACAATGACCCCAAGCACACTGCTCTGAACGTTAGACTCTGTCTGCTATATAACTGTCCTGAAATAATAAAAACACCACCACAATCTCCAGACTTAAATCCCATAGAGAATATTTGGCAAGAATTGGAATCGAGAATTCGCAAACACACCATTTCTTCAAAACAACAACTAAAATCGGTGCTTCAAGAAGAATGGGGTAAAATCACTCCAGAAATCACAAAAAAATTAGTCGAATCCATCTCAAAAAGATTAAATCATGTTTTAAAAGTAAAAGGAAATCAAACAAAATATTAAAACCTTTTAAAAAGTAAAATTTTTGGATAAATATTTGATGGAAAGTAAGTGTCCCATCACTTATGTGAGCCATTTTTTGCTCCGTTTTGAACAATTATATTTTTACTAAATTAATATTTTAATATTTTGACAAAATGTATGTTATGTAATAATTGTTACTAACTTTAAATATGAAACACACCCAAAAAATTTTTGCACATGTTTGTTTATTTATTTTATTGCAGTTTCTTTTTATAAAGCACAAGTGTACCATCACTTTTGTGAGACACTGTATAGTATATTTCAAAACGGTAATTTGTGGAGTAATTTGTATTTCTTTAAATGTGGTTGATTTTTCAATTAGCATCAGATGCATGCAGTTTCATCTACTTATCATAGGATGAGCCCAGTACCACTTGTGTATGTACATATTTTTTTTTTCTAATTTCTAGAAAAACTGATACAAAATTGCAGAATATTTTATTTTTCCGCAAAAGATTCATCTTGTTTAAATGAAAAACAAGAGATTGAAAGTTTTCTAATATGGCTAGTGTCAATAGATCGTCTGCTTATTTTGACGGAAGTGTGAAGTTCCCTGAATGTATATGCTATAGCAGAGCAGATGTTTATTTTTTCATCGGAAAACCAAAGCATCGAAAAATCGTCTGTCTGACTAAAGATAAATAATAATATACGAATTAGGGCAAACAAATTGCAGGTGTGGGTTCACAATCCAGCGTTTAAAAAGCCTATGTATTTATTTTGGAAACAAATGATATCCACAAAAACAGAAAAATATTATGTTAATGATTGAGTACCTACGATGCGATGCGGTGTTCTTTATTTCTGTATTTGAAATTATTTCAGATGATCTCGTAAAGGCAACTATAGATTTGAAGTTGTGCTAATAAAAGACAAAGAATTTTGGACTCCCCCCCCCCTTTCATTACGAAATCATACGTTATTTTTTAAACCGTAAAACCACAATTTCCTTAATAATACAGTTATCCAGGTCTATTTTTTTTTCAATTGTTTCTTTAGTTTGCAGTGACATACAGATATGGTTACACATTGATTATTTGCACGATTATTTTATTCAAATGAAGAGGAGTGAATAAAATATTACTAATGAAATAAGTTTGTATCAAATAACATTTACAAGAAATAACTGCTACATAAAAATAATTGATAATTAGCTTCTTGTTACATAATACATTCAATAATAATGTATCATCGTGCACTTGCCGAGCCCGGTGAGGAAGGAGGGAGGAGAAGAGAGAGCATTGGCAGAATTTCTTCTCAAAAAAAACAGGTGGACAACGCTATTTCACTTTTCTTTGAAGGTAAACGCAAATATCATTTCAAACATACAGTCGACTCTCGTTAATTCGAAATCGGATAATTCGAATCTTCGCTTAATTCGAACTATACATTAAGTCCCGAAATTTTCAATGGCAGAATAACGTTAAAATTTTTCATTAATTCGATTTCATTTTCTCTTGACTTCGTTTAATTCGAACTAACGAGAATTCCGATTTTTCATTTTTCTTTTCTTTTTCACGAATTTCAGATCATTTGAATAACTTTCTTTCTTTGATTTTTGTGAAAATTGTTCCGAACGAGTATACATATAATACAATGCCTTTGATATCCACTTAGAGCTCCGTCTGTCCATCAGTGACGCTATACATTTTTCTTCCTTCGTGCTTGTTTCTAATCTTTTAATTAGTTTATGTATTTATACATTCTAATTTAATATTAAGTCATATTCTAATGATAACAGACGAAATAAGTTTAAAAAAAACTATAACATTAATTCCTTTGTAATAGTACCATATTAAGCATGTTTTCCATAATTCGAATTTCGGATAATTCGAACATTTGTGGTCCCGACGAGTTCGAATTAACGAGAGTCGACTGTACTTCGGAAAAAGCTTTCGGAACAGCGGATAATGTATGGATATACATTACGACAAAATAGAAATGCCACATATTGGAGTATTCCATATTTATGAATTAAATAATTTTATAATCATTTACAGTCATTTAATTTTATAATAAAAAAAGATAAATAATTTTTAGATTAGCATCCTTTTGTAAGGTACCAAATTTATAACAATGTAGCGTTTTGATATATTAAATTTACACATCACAGTTTACGTTGGGACATTTATTCAGAATATGTAAATGAAAAAAAAGTAGATTCAGAACTTTGTTTTATAAAATGATCGATTTTAGAAAAGAAAAAAGAAATGCTTTTCTGAACGCATAATGAACGCAAATTTGTTAACATTTGGAAAACTTAACTAATTGAATAATTTGAAAAAACATGTTTTCTCACTGTTTCGCTTTTTTTGGATGGACTATACACATGGACTATAAAAATGAAATGCAGAATAGCATGTTCTTTAATATCATTTTCGCGATTTTTACATTCAAAACTATAAATTCAGACAAAGCGGAGTTAAACATATAAAGTCATACGAGATTAAAGTTCATTTAAGGGTCACTCATCCCGGGCAAGGCCAGAGGGTACTCTAGTGTATGTCTCTCTCTCTCTCTCTAGATATATATACATATCGATAATTTCGTGTTAGTTTCGTGTTAATTTTTTGTCTCGAATATCATGGAGGAGATAATTTATAGGTCTAATGCTAAAAATATTGGTTCAGAGGAGACTTCCGGGTGTGATCAAATGCTAAAAAAGGTTGATCAAATCTCTACAGATGATTATACGTTAGATGGCACCATTTTTGTCTCGAAATTCCGTCATGGAGGTGGGGGGGAGCTAAACCCCTCAGGGGTCTATTACTAAAAATATCGATTTTGGGGGCATTTCCGGGTTTGATCAAATGCTAAAAATGGTTGATCAAATCTCTAGAAGTAATTTTACGTTAGATGACACCGTTTTTGTCTCGAAATTCCGTCATGGGGGGGCTAACTTTTAGGGGTCTGGAGTTAAAAATATCGATTTTGGGGGCACTTTCGGGTTTGATCAAATGCTAAAAATGTTTGATCAAATCCCTAGAGGTAATTTTACGTTAGATGGCACTATTTTTGTCTCGAAATTCCGTCATGGAGGTGGGGGGGGGGCAGCTAAACCCCTTAGGGGTCTATTACTAGAAATATCGATTTTGGGGGCATTTCCGGGTTTGATCAAATGCTAAAAATGGTTGATCAAATCTGTAGAGGTAATTTTACATTAGATGACACCGTTTTTGTCTCGAAATTCCGTCATGGGGGGGGGGCTAATTTTTAGGGGTCTGGAGTTAAAAAATATCGATTTTGGGGGCACTTCCGGGTTTGAACAAACGCTAAAAATGTTTGACCAAATCTCTAGAGGTAATTTTACGTTAGATGGCACTATTTTTGTCTCGAAATTCCGTCATGGAGGGGAGGAAAGCTAAACCCCTTAGGGGTCTATTACTAAAAATATCGATTTTGGGGTCATTTTCGGGTTTGATCAAATCTCTAGAGGTAATTTTACGTTAGATGACACCGTTTCTTCTCGAAATTCCGTCATGGGGGGGCTAACTTTTAGGGTCCGGAGTTAAAAATATCGATTTTGAGGGCATTTCCGGGTTTGATCAAACGTTAAAAATGGTTGATCAAATCTCTAGAGGTAATTTTACGTTAGATGACACCGTTTTTGTCTCGGAATTCCGTCATGGGGGGCTAACTTTTAGGGGTCTGGAGTTAAAAATATCGATTTTAGGGGCACTTCGGGGTTTGAACAAACGCTAAAAATGTTTGACCAAATCTCTAGAGGTAATTTTACGTTAGATGGCACTATTTTTGTCACGAAATTCCGTCATGGAGGGGGGGGGGGAGCTAAACCCCTTAGGGGTCTATTACTAAAAATATCGATTTTGGGGACATTTCCGGGTTTGATCAAATGCTAAAAATGGTTGATCAAATCTCTAGAGGTAATTTTACGTTAGATGACACCGTTTTTTCTCGAAATTCCGTCATGGGGGGGGCTAACTTTTAGGGGTCTGTAGTTAAAAATATCGATTTTGAGGGCATTTCCGGGTTTGATCAAACGATAAAAATGGTTGATCAAATCTCTAGAGGTAATTTTACGTTAGATGACACCATTTTTGTTTCGAAATTCCATTATGGAGGTGGGGGGGGGCTAAATTTTAGGGGTTTATTACTAAAAATATTGATTTTGGGGGCACTTCCGGGTTTGATCAAATGCTAAAAATGGTTGATCAAATCTCTACAGATGATTTTACGTTAGATGGCACCATTTTTGTCTCGAAATTTCATCATGGAGGTGGTGGGGGAGCTAAACCCCTTAGGGGTCTATTACTAAAAATATCGATTTTGGGGGCATTTCCGGATTTGATCAAATGCTAAAAATGGTTGATCAAATCTCTAGAGGTAATTTTACGTTAGATGGCACCATTTTTGTCTCGAAATTCCATCATGGAGGTGGTGGGGGAGCTAAACCCCTTAGGGGTCTATTACTAAAAATATCGATTTTGGGGGCATTTCCGGATTTGATCAAATGCTAAAAATGGTTGATCAAATCTCTAGAGGTAATTTTACGTTAGATGACACCGTTTTTGTCTCGAAATTCCGTCATGGGGGGGCTAACTTTTAGGGGTCTGGAGTTAAAAATATCGATTTTGGGGGCACTTCCGGGTTTGATCAAACGCTAAAAAGGGTTGATCAAATCTCTAGAGGTAATTTTACGTTAGATGACACCATTTTTGTCTCGAAATTCCGTCATGGGGGGCTAACTTTTAGGTGTCTGGAATTAAAAATATCGATTTTGGGGGCACTTCCGGGTTTGATCAAACGCTAAAAATGGTTGATCAAATCTCTAGAGGTAATTTTACGTTAGATGACACCATTTTTGACTCGAAATTCCGTCATGGGGGGGCTAACTTTTAGGTGTCTGGAATTAAAAATATCGATTTTGGGGGCACTTCCGGATTTGATCAAACGCTAAAAATAGTTGATCAAATCTCTACGATCGATTTCTGATAAGAATCACTAATTTTTTTTTAATTTTGAGCATTTTGAAAAATCCTAAAAGTTAGCCCCCCCTGGTTATTTTTAATCATATCTCGTAAAATAATGTTGATCAAACGATGAAAATTGTTGATCAAATCTGATCAAACGATGATCAAACGAAATGCATATCTCACTTTTTCATTTTCCGTCAAGGGGGGGCTAACTTTTAGGCGGTGTTTGTTCTTCTTTGAAGGTTCGCAGACGATAAGATGAGAATTTTAAGTCAAGCTATCATGTTTTAATAAAGTTGCAATTTTAATAAATTATATTTTCATGCGTTTTTCGTTATAAAGACACTAATATTTATTGTAATATCATCATGTCATGTCATGAGCATGACTATAAATTGAAATTGCAGCAAGTTAAACATGGACATTTCAGTCCTTTGGGATTTATGGAAATCAGTTTGAGAATTAAAACGTGGTCATTGACAAATAATTTTTTTTGTAGGGAGAAAAAAAAATAATGAAATAAATAACTAAAAAAAACAATGAAAATTGGGCACGCTTGGAATTAAAAATTATTGGGTGGGCTCAGGCCCCATGGGCCCATATAAGTTGGCGCCACTGGCCAATTATCTTTGAACTTAATTTACTTCAAATAGAATTTTTGTCACTTGTACTCCTTGGCTTCTGAGGTCCTCATGTATATTACATATCCATCTTATGTGCCACATTTATTTACTTCGAAAACTGCATTGATTTCACTTTCTTGAAAAGGAGTTCAGTTTTGAGTTCTTCGGGCTCTTTTAAAATGCCCTAGTATCAAGGTTCATTAACTCTGCAAACAACAGCAAGCGACGGGGTTGCTAATGCTCAATCTTTTGAAGTGTCACGGCCTCTTCACGTTCATTACAATTCAAAAATTTATGTGTCTTTTCCTAATTAGACATTAGTTAAAAGCCCTTTACCTGAAAAGTACATTACTGGGAAATGAGTTTTATGGATATTTAGGCTAGTAATTTGTGAAAAATAATTTTCTTGAAATGGTTTTCGATTGTAATATTTGAAGAATAGAAAGAAATATTATTAAAAAACCTTGTGCCAACACTATATTTATCAATATAGATATAAAATTATAAATGTAACATAGAGATATATTGTAAAAAAGACATAATTCGGAAAAAAAAATCCTTGTGGGTTGTGCTACGTCACAGTTTTTGAATTACATTTGTCTGTGGTCGTATTCTGATTTGATAAAATTGCATTTGTTTAAAGAAAAATTCTCATTTCGACTTCTGGGAAAAATCTATAGGGGAGAGTGGCGATGAATGGGACTACAGAAATTTATATATGTTCCTCAAACATAAATAATTTGATAATTTACCTCACTGATGGCAGTACTGAGGTCATTCAACAGACATAGTTTCAAAGTAATATCCATAACACAAGATTAGCTATTCTACAAAGTGTATTTTTCAAGAGCCAAAGTAAGTTTTTCTGTTTAATCTTTTTAATATTTAATTGATAGTTAGCCTTCTCAAAACCTTATAATTTTTTTTAATGTTAAAAGGCTATAATCTCTTGTTATACTTAGGATGCAAATGAACAATATTGACAGTGCTTACTAAGCCTAATCACTGTTTTATATAACCATATGGCTATGGGGGTGAATTGGACAGTGTTTATGGGGATGAATGAGACTGTCCCATTCATCCCCAGGACTATTCCATAATAAATAAAATTACATTTTGTCATTGCCTAGAAACTAGATGTTAAGGAGAGAAAACGAGGCCACTGTTGTGTCCTAACCGATACACCAGAAAAATAATATTTGGAAAAGGAAATAGTAAAAAACAGAAACCAAGAAAAGTGAATTGCCTGCCTTCAAGAAATATTTTTAGTAAAAATATGGACAGTAGTGATGAATCTGAGAATTTATCACTTCATGATGAAGATGAAAGTGATTTGAACATGATTTCAAGTGATATAGAGCTCCAAGTTTGTATCTTAGGTAATATAATAGAAGACGACTTTCTCCTAACAAAGATATATGGAAAAAATATTTATCATTACGTTGCGAGGGTTTTAAAGAACAATAATGATAACTTTCAAGTTCAATTCTTGAGAAAGAAGGATAATAATTCCTTATGTTACTATACCAATCTACCAAAAAATTTATTTTATTAATCTGGAGGATGTTATGAAATTACCAAAGCCTAGACCTCTGGGAACTGCCAGAACCAAAGGACTGTTGTCATTTGATATTAGCTTCAGTCAATATGTAGTAAAATAAAGTGTATCACCCAGTTTTCAAGTAAAATATGTTTAGAATAATTTCTTTTACCTGTCCCATTCATCCCCACCGTGGGGATGAATGGGACAGTAAGCATGCATGTTAAAAAAATATATTTAAAAAAAAAAAAAAAAAAAAAAAACAATTGTATATTGAAATTAGTATGTCATAATTTGCTAAATGCTGAAGTATTCTTTAAGTAATATTTTTTAAATTAACAACTGTATACAGCTTAAGTTATTAGTAAAAGTGTAAAAATTGTGCCATTCATCCCCACTCTCCCCTACTTTTCATACGTAAAATGCATCATTTCAGAGTGAAATATTTTTTTGTGTGCCGGCAACTATTCATAGTGTCTGTCTATGCTATATGTTTTTTCTTACTAAATCGATCATGCTCTACAACTTTGTCATTGAACTTTCGGTATTTCTTATAATTTTTTAGATTCAATCTCTAACTCTAAAATTTACCGCGCGCAATATGTTACTGCGTTGTAATATAACTAGAGACCACATTCATGGATGTTGGTTAGCTAATTCTATTCATCAGTTACTTAAGGCGAAACGGGTTTAAGGAATTATTCTGTTTAGTTTACATAGTTTAACAGCAACATATTTATTCAATATGTATTAAAAATGACAATTTTACAATACAAGGTAAACAAGAATGGCATCTTTATTCTCAGAATTTTGTAAAAAACATATTTTCGATAGATTCCGTGGATAATGTTAAACAAAGTCTTTACTTTGGCTAAAAGGAAATATAATTTGGTTGTAACTTTTCCATAGGTTAAATACATTACTAAAGGATAGAAAGAGAGAAAAATTTATACTTTTAAATTTGTTTTTATTTAACTTAAAGTATTATTATAACTATTATTTTTGCATTCTTTTGAAACCTTAAAGTGTTCAGAATCTAACCTCTAAACTGTTTTTGCTTCATAACAAACACTTTAACTTTAACGAATCTGTTCATGCTATCAAAAGGGCTGATCAAAAGCATCATTAAACACATTTTTTTCTTGAAACAATTTCTTTTTTCTTTCTTTCTTTCTTTTCTTTTCTTTTCTTTTCTTTTTTTTTTTTTTTTTTTTATTAAATTAGCCTATTCTTAACTAGAGGAAAAACCTCAAAAAAAAAAAAAAAAAAAAAAAAGAATCTTTTTAATAATTTTGTTTTTTAAAAACTACGAATTAACGCCAAAAACTTCAAATAGAAGGCTTACTTTAATATTAAAAAAAAAAAAAAAAAAAAAAAAAAAAAAAAAAAATCTGGATAAATGTATGAAATACATGCATCCATGAAGCGTTGCGCTAAACATTTTATATAAATTATAAAATAATAATAATAATAGTAATTGCCTTTAAAGAAAAAATCCCATCGAATTTTGAAATGTTAAATATTACAGACAAGTTTATTGCTTTAATGAAACGCATGCTTAATGAGAATTACTGTCTATTAATCTAATTTTATTTATGAATTGTGTTGTGTCTTACCACAACTACTAATTACCAAAGTTAATTAAAAAACAGAGATCCCATTAATAACTGACATAGCTGATCAAATCATTAAAATATTAAGAATTAAAATTGCCCAATTACTAATTATTACCCAATAAAAATAACCCACATGAAAAGCAAATAAAATCAAATAAGGAATTAAACTAAAATTGCGTTGTGTTAAGAATAAAAAAAAATAAAAACAAAAGTCATAATATAGAGTAGCAATAACCCCAGTTCTGATCAGACAATCCTGGTAACCCTAAAAACCAACAAAATACTTGCATTGTTTAATCAGACAGGATCAATATATTCAGCAAGAACAAAGAAAATCGAGTTACTTTCATCTAAGTAAAAAAAGGAATAATTCAAACACAAGAATATAAAAAATAATTTTAACTTACTTATGATTAACATCAAATCACATTGATCGTATCTGACTAAACAATAAAGCAAAAGAAACGAAACATCAACTTCAATTACAAGATGAAATAAATGATATAATAATTAATCATTACCAATTACAAATACTTAATTTGACAATATCTGAAAAGTTTAAAGGCTTAACAAAAAAAGAAAATTAACTTCATTGAATAATTGAAGATGATGCATCGTAATCTATGTAAAATAAATTGACTCATCAAGATCTGCAGGAAAGCATGACAAGGCTAAATAGGCATCCAAATATTTATTGTTTGACGTAATTCATACAAAAATAATAAATATCCAACATAGCTATTGAAATGATGTTAATAATCATTGAAATTTCTAACCATTGTTACAGCCGAATAACATTGACAATTAAATTCAAAATTCAATAAAAAAAATAAATAATTAAGAATATAATAGAGCCACTGGATGCCTAACGATTAAATTTAAAAGAAAAAAAAAATTTTGGCCATCTTCTAACTTAATCCCCTCAAAAAAAAAAAATATATATATATATAAGTTAGTAAAAATAAAAACAAAACGTTAGTTGCTGCATGCTGTGCAACTAACGAAAAGGTTAGTAGAAAATAAAAAAAAAAAACTTATCGAGAGAACATCATTATGATGGGCCCATCCTCAGAAACAATCATCTTTCCAACAAAAAACACAATGTAGCTGTAGTCTCAGATCAGATCAACCTCGCTTCTCCACGTCAGGAACCAGAATCTCCTCTTCCAAAAATCCCGCGGAGTCCCACTTTTCACCATCCTCCACTGCTGCCTCCGCATCATTAAATTAGTGCGGAATAAAAATGACTTTATAAGAAAAACTTTGCTTCAATTTATTACGTAAAACTGATTAGGTGTAAAGCATCATTACTATTTTGTTTGTTGTTAAAGCTGCTTTGTAAAAAGGAAGTAATTATCTTTTTATTTTGAATGAAATTCGTTACATATCTTGTATTCCTCCGCGGGATATGACTCACGTCACCGTAGCGTCATCACGTGACTCACAATCTTTAGGCGGGAACCTTCTGATGATATCGATGTTGCCAGATTCGAAGTATTTTAAAAAGAAAATACCAGAAAAAGCAAGGCAAAGTATAAAAGAGTTAATTATGTTAGTTAAAGCAAAAAATAACTAATAAAACATTTAAAACTAAAAAAAATCAAAATAACTAATAAACATTTAAAACTAAAAAAAATATGCATCCAGTCACTCAACTCAAAATTTTAATATTCAGTGGCTCAAAATTTATTCTATTTTTTTTTTTTTCTCATTATTGTATATTTTTCTTATTACAAAAATGACTATGTTTACAATATCAATTTCACTATAGATTAAGTTTTTATGAACAATGTGACGGTTTACAGACTGAAGGCGCGCAAATTCAACCTGCAAAGCACCAATTATGCAACCAACCAACCCAAGCAATGCAAACATCGCACACACAGCATTTTTTATATTGATTTTAACCCAGTGGACAGTAGGAGAACCTTTAAAAAATTCTGTGCCAAAAATTAATCAAAATATTGAAAATATAATTAACTTTTAATTACAAAATATAAATGACCGCTAACCCTAAAATGCCGTGGCGAAAAGTAAACAAACAAGACGCGAGAAAAGGTAAACAAACCGGACCGAAGTCGCGATTTGTAAACAAACCGGCATGAAACAAAGCTACAATAAAATTTTAAACCCCAAAAGTAAGAACTGTTAAAATTATGATTTAGAAATAATTTAAGTAAGATTAATTAGTTTATTTGTGTTATTACGACATAACACAATACCCCCGAATCCGCCAAAAAATTTTTGGCACAAAAATTTTTGTCACAAAGGAATTACATTAAAAAATTGGGAGAACATTGGCAATCAAGCAACTCAAACTAATTCAAAATACAAAAATTTGTCCTAAATAAAGCCTAGAACTGGCTAAAAACCAAAAAGTAATTTGAGGCAATGCCTCAACACACAATAGTAAAATGCCATAGCTCAGCATGCATGTATGACACTTCAATATTGTACAAAAAAAAAAAAATCCCTTCCCCTAAAAAAAAAAAGAAAACAACACAAAACAACCCCAAACACTTAACATGAAACAAAAATATGAACAGATCACTGGACATCACGGGACAAAACATGTTAGAAGAGTCGGGCAACCTTGTAAGCAAATCCTTCTGCTCATTCTCCAACAGAGTAGTCTGCCAATGAAGTAGCTGCCAACCATATAGGAACATCTCTACTTGACGTAACATTATAGGACTAAGTTCGTACTGAATCATTACATCTTACATGTGTAATTACAACTCATGTTGTAACCATTAACCATAATTGTAAATAATACTTAAAAATAATACAAACTTTTCCTCAACCAAAAATATAAAAATAGAGAAAAAAAAATACTTTGCAACACATTCAGTTCATTAAACACTTTGTTCACATTATAACAAACATTTGTACAACTAGCTTCACAAATTAATCGAATATAAAATGAAATGATTTTAACAATGAACACTTAACAAAAATATTTACAACAAAACATAAAATTAACATTTATAAGAACATTTAGGTAAATCCCTGAGATTATACTGATGTTTTCGAGCAATAGATTCTGTTTTTGTAGAATCCGCCCTAATATTGGTCGAAGACCTAGAAACATCATTTTGGTCACAGTCGGTATTTGTCTCTAATTCGCTACCCTGTCTTATGGCATTTCTTTGAACATTTGGAGCAGTAAGTGTATTATCAAGATTAGAATTGCAAGTGGTGGTAGGTGTATTATTTGCTTTAAAGAGAATTTTTAAGGTTTGTGACTTAGTTGTAGGTAATTTATGTGGAATAGTATTGTGAGTGGTAATTTGCTGGCCAGAATTATTTACATTACTATTGTCATTAATTAAGTTGTCATTTTTATCGTTATTATTTTCATATAAAGCTGGGTAAGTAAATCTTTCTTCTATACGTGTTAATCGATCAACATGAACAGTTTGAATGTCTTTAGGATTATTTATGTGCATTATTTGGAAGTTTACTGGACTGGTTTTATATTTAACTCTGTATGGACCTTTATTAACTTGTTGAAATTTTCTAGCCACACCCTGTTTGAAAACAGGGGTATATAAAAGTACTAAGTCACCCACTAAAATCTTTTTGTCTTTAGCAGTCCTGTTTCTATAATTTTCTTGTTTTTTAGCGGCCTTCTCTAAATTTTCTTTTATAATTTTGAAAGACTGTTGTAATCTAATCTCAATATCCTCACTGTATTCCCTAGTGTCAGCATAAGAAAATTTATTTTCTTTAACCAATAAATCTACTGGAACAACTAAATCCCTACCATAAACAATATGAGCAGGAGTATCCTGAATTGTAGAATGGTACGATGTTCTGTACGCTAACAAAGCTGAACTCAAATACTCATCCCACTGATAATCTGCCGCAGTAGCCAAATGCTTAAGGGCATTAATTATAGTAGCATTAGCACGTTCAACAACACCATCTGAACTAGGATGATAACTCGTAGTTGTGTGCTTCTTAATGCCATACTTTTTGTACACCTTTGTAATAGCATCTGAAACAAATGGTTTACCCTTGTCTGACACCAGATGTTCTGGCACCCCATGTGTGGCAATAAACTTTTCTAATGACCCTGCAATGGAATTTATAAGTAAATCTTTTACCGGATAAGCTTCCACCCATCTGCTAAAATAGTCGCTCATCACTAATATGTGTCTATTACCTTCAGAAGTCAACGTTAAGGGTCCTACAGCATCAATTGCTACCATTTCAAAAGGACGTGTTGGAATTGGCATGCGTTGCAATTGAGCTTTGTCACCTTTCTTATATCCACGCCGCTGTACACAAGAAATACAAGATTTTATATGATTTAAAATGTGACGTCTCATGTTATGCCAGAAATACCATTTGCGAATTTTATTTGTGGTTTTCATAAATCCTGGATGTGCCGAAGCAGGAGAATCATGTGCAAGGTTTAATATTTCAGGAACTAAGGACTTAGGTACTACTAGTTTATCTTTTACATTAAATTTAGATTTGAAATTCTGGTGACAATAAAGAACTTTATTTTTGTAAAAATATGTGTTTTTTCCTATGGTTATGTTATCCTGTGTTCCTAGTAAGTCTATGATTTCTTTACATTTAGCATCCTGTTGTTGTAATTCAGTTAGTGTGTCATCAGTAATATTATTTAGAGAAATTATATTTTCAACCTTAGCAACATTAATTGTCCGCGAAAGCACATCAGCTGGGATGTTGTCTTTGCCGGGAGTATGTTTTATCTCATAATCAAAGTTCTGTAAAGCCAAAGCCCACCTTGTAACTCTACCACAATCTTTTAACTCAAGTGCGCGGGACAGACTCTGTTGGTCACAGTATAAAATAAATTTTCTTCCATATAAATATTGCCTAAAATGTCCCACACCCCACACTATAGCTAAAAGTTCCCTCTCAAAAACAGAATATCTAGTTTCAGCATCCTTCAATGTTCTACTAGCAAAACCTACTGGATGTAAATCTCCTTTATCATCATATTGACTTAGAACAGCACCCAAAGCAAAACCAGATGCGTCTGTATGTAATATGAAGTCTTTATTTACATTAGGTATAGTTAAACAAGGTGAATTGATCAAACCTGCCTTTAAAGTTTCAAAAGCTTTGTTACAGTCCTCATTCCAAACAAAATTAGTTTTATCCTTAGTTAATTTAGTTAAAGGTAGAGCAGTTTCGGCAAATTTATCTAAAAATTTACGATAGTAATTACAAAGGCCAAGAAACTGACGCACATGCTTTTTATTTTTAGGAATAGGGAATTGTTTTATTGCTTTTAAATTTTTGTCTTCTGGAAATATTTTGCCATCTTTGATATGAAAACCTAAATAATTAATTTGTTGTTGAGCTAATTGACACTTTGCAGGGTTAATTTTTAAATTATGTTGATTAAGCCTGTTAAAAACTAAGTCCAACTTAAGTAAATGATCTTCAAAAGTTTTGGAGGCAATAATTAAGTCATCAATGTAAGTATTTATGTTAAATTGTTTTAATCCTGCTAAAATTATCTCTAATAATCTTTGAAATGACGAAGCAGCATTGCGGAGTCCTTGTGGCAGCCTATTCCACTCGAAATGTCCAAATTCAGTACAAAAAGCTGTTTTATGTCTATCATTGGGATCTAAGTGCATTTGCCAATATCCCGAGCATAAATCCAAACAAGAATAAAATTTTGCCCCTTCCAATGTATCTATTAAATCAGAAATTAAAGGTAATGGATAAGGTAGAGGTTGAGTTTTAATATTTAATTTACGGTAATCACATACAAGCCTATAGGTATTATTTTTCTTTTTAACTAAAAGTACAGGAGAAGCGTATGGGGAGTCACTCATAGAAATTATACCTGCATCTAAAAGATCATCAACCTGTTTTTTCAATTCTTCTTTAAGAGCATAAGGAGTTCTATATGGTCTGCAGCGAATGGGAATATCATCAGAAAGGTAAACTCTATGTTTTATAGTACTACAACCGGTTAAATCTTTGACTGAATTCGCGAAAATACTTTTATGTTTATTTATTAATTTTAACATATCTTCCTTCTGTTGCTCACTTAAATGCATTAAATTAAATTGCCCACCCACTAGATCAAAATCTTTATCTATTTCAGTTACTTCAGTTGAATTTATTTGTTCATTCTGTAAAGTTATCCCTTCCACTTCCTCTATACTTACTAATTTAGTTCCTTTATTAATATAAATAACATCATCAGAAAAATTAGCTAATTTGACCCAATAATTACCATTTTCATTAAATTCATGTATAGAACTACTAACTGCCCATTTACTGCTTAATGAATATTTATTAGGGGATATTAGTACAAATTCAGATTGTTTTTGTTTACCTTTTACAGTGACTTCTACTATTAATTCAGATTTTGGAGGTAATTTATGTTTACATTTACTTTTCCCAGTATTTATATAATCTATTTCAACTAAGTTACAAAAATTTTCACTCTGATAGTTAGAAAATCCAATGTTAATTTTATCCATTTCTATTGCATTCTTTTCAAAATTAATTTTAACTTTATTCTCTGCTAAGAAATTATTCCCAAAAATGACATTATAATATGTAGAATCCAATTTATTTATTACATAAAATCTTGTTTTGACAATTTTACCTGCCATATTTAATTTAATAATAACAAAGTTTGTAATTATTGTATCATCTCCGGTTACCCCTGTAATTTTCATAAAACAATCCTGTATGTCTTCAACCAATCCATCCCCCAATAAAATTTTCAAAGTTTGAAAAGCAATTAAATTTACAGATGCCCCGGAATCTATTAATCCAATAAAATCTTTTTCACCCACCTTGAAATCAATTAACGGTAAAGAGAATCTTGTGTTAGCAGCAGAGTCTGCTCTCACGCACTTGGGGTTTGTAGTCAAATCGGATTGTGCTAATTCCGTTTGCCCCTCTATCCGTTTAAATTGTTTGCTTGTGTTTCTGAAATTTTACTTCTGCAGAATTTGCTTATATGTCCAATTTTCCCACAATAAAAACATGTAATATTGCTTCTCTGCCTATTAGAATTTTGTGGTTGTGTGGGGAAATATTGTTGTGAATATTGTAATGGAGGTTGATGACTCATTGGAGGTTGTGGAAATTGATACTGCTGAAAATGTGGATTATGTGGCGGTTGTGGTGGTGGTTGACTGTTAATTATCACAGTGAGATTTTTCACTTGCTGTTCTAACTCGTTTATTCTTTTGTCTGATTGCAGCATGTTCGCGTGTAACAGCTGCTTAATTTCTGCAAGATCAGAGTTTGACCCATTTTTCATCTCCGACAACCCTGCTGCAGCATTTATTTCAGCATTATTTCGATCAAAGGCTAGACATTTTTCCTCTTCCAGTGCTGCTTTCCAAATATCGGAGAAAGTTTTGGGGGCTAAACCCATAATAAATCTACGTGAAGTCGCATGCAGGCCTTTAAGTGCCTGATTAAAAAGAAGATTCTCCCGAATCTGGTCATTCTCTGGAAAACAGCTATGTGCCAACCCCGATAATCTTGAAAGGAATCCTCTAGTGGATTCCGAATGTTTTTGTGACGCTTGAGTAAATTTTAAGATGTTATTTTGTCCATCCCCAATTCTACCAAAACGTTTAATCAATTCTGATTTAACTTCTGACCAAGACTTAGCTTTCTTCACTATGGGATGGGTTTTCGCAAATGTTGCAGCCTCACCTAAAAGTTTCATTTTAGTTGCAATAATTAATTGAGTATCGGCCCAAGATGCCAATCTCCCAATTTCCTCAATGTTATTAATAAAATCTTCAACTGACCCATCCTCTTCTCTCCCTGAAAATGTGCTAATCATAGCTAAATATTCAGGAAAAGCATTAATACGGCACTCCAAAATTTGTGGAGAAATGGTGTGAACAATTTGAGGAATTCCACTGCCTCCCGTTGCCCCCAATTCATCCCCTAAACTATTGTTATTCTGTGTATTGCTTTCAGTTGGTATATCATCTCCTCCCAAATTACACTGAATCTCTACCTCATTAGGTACAGCATACTCATCTTCAGAGATATTAAATTGAGATTTAGACATTATTACAATTATAAATACAAAAAAAATTATATCATTAAATGTTCTCCCCTATCCACCAGTTACAAACAAATCAATTAAACTTTCCTGCAGTGTAAAAAAAAATTGGTTAAGACCATAAGTTTGTCTGACCAGCACGGCACCATAAAAATATGTGTTGTGTCTTACCACAACTACTAATTACCAAAGTTAATTAAAAAACAGAGATCCCATTAATAACTGACATAGCTGATCAAATCATTAAAATATTAAGAATTAAAATTGCCCAATTACTAATTATTACCCAATAAAAATAACCCACATGAAAAGCAAATAAAATCAAATAAGGAATTAAACTAAAATTGCGTTGTGTTAAGAATAAAAAAAAATAAAAACAAAAGTCATAATATAGAGTAGCAATAACCCCAGTTCTGATCAGACAATCCTGGTAACCCTAAAAACCAACAAAATACTTGCATTGTTTAATCAGACAGGATCAATATATTCAGCAAGAACAAAGAAAATCGAGTTACTTTCATCTAAGTAAAAAAAGGAATAATTCAAACACAAGAATATAAAAAATAATTTTAACTTACTTATGATTAACATCAAATCACATTGATCGTATCTGACTAAACAATAAAGCAAAAGAAACGAAACATCAACTTCAATTACAAGATGAAATAAATGATATAATAATTAATCATTACCAATTACAAATACTTAATTTGACAATATCTGAAAAGTTTAAAGGCTTAACAAAAAAAGAAAATTAACTTCATTGAATAATTGAAGATGATGCATCGTAATCTATGTAAAATAAATTGACTCATCAAGATCTGCAGGAAAGCATGACAAGGCTAAATAGGCATCCAAATATTTATTGTTTGACGTAATTCATACAAAAATAATAAATATCCAACATAGCTATTGAAATGATGTTAATAATCATTGAAATTTCTAACCATTGTTACAGCCGAATAACATTGACAATTAAATTCAAAATTCAATAAAAAAAATAAATAATTAAGAATATAATAGAGCCACTGGATGCCTAACGATTAAATTTAAAAGAAAAAAAAAAATTTGGCCATCTTCTAACTTAATCCCCTCAAAAAAAAAATATATATATATATATAAGTTAGTAAAAATAAAAACAAAACGTTAGTTGCTGCATGCTGTGCAACTAACGAAAAGGTTAGTAGAAAATAAAAAAAAAAAACTTATCGAGAGAACATCATTATGATGGGCCCATCCTCAGAAACAATCATCTTTCCAACAAAAAACACAATGTAGCTGTAGTCTCAGATCAGATCAACCTCGCTTCTCCACGTCAGGAACCAGAATCTCCTCTTCCAAAAATCCCGCGGAGTCCCACTTTTCACCATCCTCCACTGCTGCCTCCGCATCATTAAATTAGTGCGGAATAAAAATGACTTTATAAGAAAAACTTTGCTTCAATTTATTACGTAAAACTGATTAGGTGTAAAGCATCATTACTATTTTGTTTGTTGTTAAAGCTGCTTTGTAAAAAGGAAGTAATTATCTTTTTATTTTGAATGAAATTCGTTACATATCTTGTATTCCTCCGCGGGATATGACTCACGTCACCGTAGCGTCATCACGTGACTCACAATCTTTAGGCGGGAACCTTCTGATGATATCGATGTTGCCAGATTCGAAGTATTTTAAAAAGAAAATACCAGAAAAAGCAAGGCAAAGTATAAAAGAGTTAATTATGTTAGTTAAAGCAAAAAATAACTAATAAAACATTTAAAACTAAAAAAAATCAAAATAACTAATAAACATTTAAAACTAAAAAAAATATGCATCCAGTCACTCAACTCAAAATTTTAATATTCAGTGGCTCAAAATTTATTCTATTTTTTTTTTTTTCTCATTATTGTATATTTTTCTTATTACAAAAATGACTATGTTTACAATATCAATTTCACTATAGATTAAGTTTTTATGAACAATGTGACGGTTTACAGACTGAAGGCGCGCAAATTCAACCTGCAAAGCACCAATTATGCAACCAACCAACCCAAGCAATGCAAACATCGCACACACAGCATTTTTTATATTGATTTTAACCCAGTGGACAGTAGGAGAACCTTTAAAAAATTCTGTGCCAAAAATTAATCAAAATATTGAAAATATAATTAACTTTTAATTACAAAATATAAATGACCGCTAACCCTAAAATGCCGTGGCGAAAAGTAAACAAACAAGACGCGAGAAAAGGTAAACAAACCGGACCGAAGTCGCGATTTGTAAACAAACCGGCATGAAACAAAGCTACAATAAAATTTTAAACCCCAAAAGTAAGAACTGTTAAAATTATGATTTAGAAATAATTTAAGTAAGATTAATTAGTTTATTTGTGTTATTACGACATAACAATTGTATTTATGAGTGTATCATTATCTACCTACTTCAGTTAAGGAAATATATTTTCTTGATTTTGGTATGAAAATGAGTTGTATTAATATTTGTATTACATGAAAAGCTTTATTGTATGAAGAGAAATATCAGAAGAAAGTCATTTATATATCGGAATTTGTGAAACAATACAGAAATAGTGAATTAATGATAGTTAGTGATAACTAGTAAAAAGTGGATAAGAAAATGAAAAGCGAGAATGCTGAATCAAAGATAATCTTTAGTGATGGCTGGTCAAGGAACAAGCCGTGAGTAAGAAAAAACGCGTGTATTGTCTTTGATTTTATAGTTGTAGACCATGAAGCCTGAAGAAGACGCAGTGAGAAGTCAAAGAAGCCAGTCTAGAGTCTTGGGTTAAATGTGAAACGTGTGCTTTGGAAAAAGTAATAAACTCCTGCGGTTCATTAACTCTGCAAACGACAGCAAACGATCGGGTATTGATTTTGGTGTTGAGAATAGAGTTTTAGAATATGTAAGTTACGAAAGTTCGGAATTTACCTGTGCGGTTATCTTATTGAATAAGCCTAGCTGAACC
Source organism: Maratus speculifer (assembly GCA_964019185.1). Lineage (NCBI taxonomy): Eukaryota > Metazoa > Arthropoda > Arachnida > Araneae > Salticidae > Maratus > Maratus speculifer. Next base: position 332,805,156 of record OZ025289.1, read on the forward strand.
GTTAATCGAGAAGGAAAGTGTGTAATTTAATAATATAACCCAGTCTGCAGATATTAACATATAACTTAGTTTTGGGCAGGATCTGCCATATCCGTGCACACTTTGATATTTTACACTTATAAAGTAACAGAGGATAAAAATATGAATTAAGCATATTTTTAATGAGACAAACTTTGATTATAAGACTTTGATTAACTTTGATGTAAAATATGAATGTTATACTTTCAATTAAATTTGAGAAGAAATATTTGCTTTTTTGAGTAAAATCGTTTTTTTTTTAAAAAAGATATTTGAACTACTATATATATATATATATATACTTTTAATATGTTCGTTTAAAATATATTTTGAATGCGAATATTTTTTTTTCAAATTCTATGCGAATAATTTAAATAAATGAGAAAATTGCTACTCTATTAAATTCGAAAGCAACTTTTTGTTTGTTTGTTAGCTCACAGGTTATCAAAGCCTGAGAGCTTATGTGCCCGTTCTGTATGTAAGTATGTATGAATGTAACGTGATAACAGAGGATAAAAAATATCCGATTTACTTTAAATTTTAGATATAGGTTTATTCTGATCAGGCGATTTCCTGATTAGTTTTGGGAGCTCATTCAATAAATGTAAGAGAGGAAACATTTTGTAACAGGTTTTTTTATGCAGAATTATTAGATTTTATTCAAATTTTAGATATATGGTCATTTTGTTGAGACGTTTCCATGATTAGTTTTGGGAGTTCATTTGATAAGTTATAAGGAGGGGGAAGAGGCAACCCCCGCTCTTAATTTAGATAGATCTGTTTTTCATGCAGAATTATCAGATTTCATTCAAATTTACATCTAATTTTACTGCAATTTTTACGGCAAAAATTGTTGACAAAATTGCTGCCAGCAGTTATCAGTTCAAATTATTTATTTAATGGGAAGATACAGGGCCTGACTAAGTCTATGAGGGGCCCGGGGTAAGCATCATTCTGGGGGGGGGGGGGCTTCTATCTGCCGATATATATTTTTTAATTTTATTTATTTATTTATTTATTTATTTTTGTGAATAATGTGGAAGTGGCGAGTACTAAACTTCATACGTATTGCACGTATGTATAAATTTTGTACTCTGTACAGTTCACATCTGTATACAAAATATCACAAAAAGAGAGTCAAAACTTTAAGAAAAATTACTAGCAGGATAATTGTAGAAAGAAAAAATGATAGATTGGTTGACAGAAGTATCTCTTTGCAAACTTTTTCTTTGCTTGTTTACGTATGTTATAAAATGGCTAAAAGAAAATGTCGCAAATTGGTCATAATTAACGGTTTTAATTTACCACGCTACGAAGAAAAAGTTAATAAAGAATTTCTTTTGAAAACAATAGAATACTAAGTTGTTATAATAAAACTTTAATTATCAATTTTCTTATGTAGTTTGCTTCCAGTACCCATTCATCTATGCGAAAAACAAAGAGAGGAAGGAGGACCACTCATTCCTTCCTAAATGTTTAAAAATATATAAATTTTGATTTTTTTTTTTTCTTTTAGCTAGCTTTAATCATTTGGTACTTTTTAGTGAAAATTCTAATTACTCTCATTACTCCCTGGGGCAACTGCCCCATATGCCCTTGCGTAAGTCGGGTCCTGGGAAGATTTGAAATTGTAAAGCCTGACTATGGAAGCGATTTGAAATAAAACAAAATTATCCCTTTTTTTAAATCAATAAATTACCAATTGAGTTATAAGCGTTTTCGATCGCATGACAAACACGTTTTTCACCCCAGTTTGGCTGGCTGTTCTTTTTTTTTTTTTTTTTCACGGAAATTCTGTTCAAAACGCTCACTTTGATCACTTTGACATTAGATAGTTTTTGAACAATAACACCAGCTAGTTTCAAACATTTCTAAAAATAAATTAGTTAAGACTTATGTCATAAAGTTGCCCTTTTTGATTTAAGAACAGCCTTAAGTACATGGAAACGATTTTTTTCCCATAGACCGTAACCATAAGTTCTATACGTACTTCATTTTTAATACGAATTTGCTATAGCAACCCCAATAATAGGTATTCATTTCAGCGCAATCGGACTATACTTATGTCAGTTAGAGCACAGACATAGACAGAAAGACGAGACCAAATTCATGAACACTCGTTCAACTATGTTGAAAAATGTTAATAAAAATGAAGCCTGTAGTAGGGAGAACTTAAACTTACGAATGTGGCTTATCTTGCTGCGTCCCATTTTTCATTTTAATAAACTTGCGTTTTCAAAAAATTTGCGGACTCCAGAAAATAGCATAGTTTGTGGTAAATATTCAAATAAATCACCATGATTGCCTAAAAAAAAAAAAAAAAAAAAAAAAAAAAAAACAGGTAGAAGAAAATATTTTAAGAAAAACGGACAGAAAGACGGGATCGAATTTATGAACACTCTTTACTCTACGTTGAAAAGTGTTAATAAAAATCAAGCCTAATAATAAGGTGAACTGAAACTTACGAATATGGCTTACTTTGCCATGTCCCATTTTTCATCTTGATAAACTTCAGTTTTCGAAAAAATTTCCAACTCCAGAAAATGACATAGTTGGTGGTAAATATCCAAATAAATCACCATGATTGCCTAAAAAAACAGGGAGAAGAAAATATTTTAAGAAAAACGTAAAATAATTACGTAAATTATCTTATAAACATATTTAAATGTTGCAGTTTTGTTTTGAGACTGGAATTGTGTTTTGAGTTATTTATGATAATGTATAGTTATTTATGATAATGTAATGTAATGCATAGATCCTCAACCTTTTCTAGACTACCGCCTTCTTTATATGGAAAAAAAATCCAACGCCCCCCCCCCCCTTCCATCCGCTGGGATCGTGGAAATTATAGTTAGTATAGTTAATTTTATATCAGAATGAACTATCGTTACAGACAGCTACATATCTGTTACACGCTAATTCTCACTAGAAAATCTCGTAGGGTCATGTAAATTATCGTTATGCGTGGATAGTAACGTCAAGTTTTCATTGCATTTTAGCGAATGTCATTTAGTTTATTTAGTCTATAATCCAATTTGTACTAATTTAGGTAAACCGTTCGCCATCATTGCAAATACCACATGTGCGGCGCACATGAAAACTAAGTTTTGCCCCCCTCTCATATGTGCGCCACGCGTCGGCGCATCTCTTCCCTTTGGTGGTGCGGGGGTGTGCTCGGGAAATGGCTTTGATGTGTGCCGCCGGTCCCACGGAAGGGAAGGTGTTTATTTGCCAAAGAGTTCGGTTTTTATGACCCGTGTATGCGATTGTGAGAGCGAACTACCTACATGTGCCGTTTTATGGGATTTCAAAGAAGCCGTAACTTAAAAGACACTGGATGGTGCTTCGAGTTGGGGGAAGATATGTATTGGAATCTATTTGCAAGGTCAAAGGAGGCACTGGATCAAACTCATTTTTTTCCCAGTCTAAATAAAGTCAGTTTAAGGGGACTCGATACCCTTTCAACTTTATCTTTTAAATTTTAAGCATTTAAAAGTATATTTTTGGCAAAACAATAAAGGACTCAATGAAGAAAAAGGATTCTATTAAAAAAATGTTCAATTTCACTAACAAAATTCGACGAATTTAAATTTATTTGAAAAAATTAGGTAAATTTTAAAATGTATCGTCTCGTACAATTTTAAACATTATGAGCTATTTTTTTTAAACTATTCGTTAAAATGTGCTGTAAAATTTTAAATATCAAATTTATTATAAGTAATTAGTTTGGGAGAAAAAAATTAAATGTGCAAATGCGTGTAAAATTACAAGTAAATCTGAATTTATTTTACATTTTTATGTGTAAAAAACAAACTTTTTAATTTATTGAAAATCAGATGCTTAATTTTATCAAATAGATCATAAGGGTCAGCCAAAAAAAAAAAAAAAAAAAAAAAAAAAATTCTAGTCAGTTGCACAATATACATAAAAGCTTTATCACTTTGAACATGCCTAGTCGTCGAAAAAAGACAAACTGAGAAAAATCACTGTTAAAAGAAGTGGATTGTGGCACTTAAAATGCACAGTGCTTATTATTTCCACTCAACTTCCATCATTTAATAGGAATACTAGCCATCGTCTGGTAGAGGATTAATTCCTCAATGATTATAAAACCTGTTGATTTACAGTGCACAAGGGAACACCCATTGTTACTTTTGCTACCAATAGAGCAAGTTTTCATAAATACAGTAAAACCCCGATAATTCGGATTAACTGGGACCAGACCAAATCCGGATTATCGAAAATTTGGATTATCCGGAGAATTAGAAAAAATGAAATAAAATGAAACATACTTATGATTGTGAAAATCAAAGGAAACTTATTGAATATTTACAGACAGTAAAAATGTTTACTTTGCTTAATTCTTCCAAAAGGATTTCGGAAAAAGTTTTTTTATTCAGAATACGACGACGAAACAAATTAATGTTATGGAAATTAGCCAATGGCTTCTCAAACTTGAAATAAAAAAAAGACCAAACCGATCCGGATTAACGGGGTCCGAATTTGCAGGGTTCTACTGTAATTCCAAATATTTCTTAACAGAATATAATTAAAATAAAAATCGATATATCCAGTAAAAACGATTGGGCTCTATTTTCATAAAATGTATCTAATTTCTAACAAAGAGGAATTTGCTTGTCTATATAATGAATCAAAATTTTGTTACTCTTGTGAACAGAGTCTCACATGTCTAGAGTTGCAAAAAATCGGTTTATTCCTGGGTTTATTTCCAATAGACCAGGTTTATTCCCAGGTTTATTCCCAAAAGACCGAATTATTCCAAAAACTCCCGGGTTTTTTCCAGGTTTATTCCTAAAAACCCGGTTTATTCCCGGGTTTAAACCGGGTTTTTTCTAACCTTTCCAACGCTACACATGTCTTATGTATTAAACTTTTGATTTAATACATAAACAAGCAAAATGCTTTTTGTTATAAATTAGATCTATGTCATGTGAGTGGAACACAATGGTATTTAGCTGGTTATATAAAAATTTTATCGGAATTGTACACTACTGGCCATTAAAATTGCTACACCATGATGGCGACATGCTACAGACGTGAAATTTGAACGACAAGAAGATGCTGTGATATGCAAATGATTAGCTTTTCAGCGCATTCTGACAAAGCATGTGCCAGTAGCGACACCTACAGTGTATTTAAATGCGGAAATTGTTCAGCCGGTTTTTCACTCAGAAATTGCATTTGAGCGTTGATGCCTGGTGAAAAATTATTGTGATGCCTCGTATAAGCAGGAGAAATGCGTACCAGGAGGTTTCCGATTTTGATAAAGGTTGAATTGTAGCCTAATGGAATTGCGGTTTTTCGTATCGCAGTATTGTTGCTCACGTTGGTCGAGATAAAATGACTGTTCACAAAATATGGAATCGATGGATTCAGAATGGTAATACGGAGCGCCATACGGGATCTCAACGGCTCCCTATCAGTAGCAGCCGAGAAGACAGGCATGGTATCCGTAAGGCAATCACGTCACGAGCCCTGAGTCAAGAAATGGGGTCATTTGCAAGACAAAAGGTGCCCGCACAAACAGTTTGACAATGTTTGCAGCAGCAAGGACTCTCAGCTCGAAGACTATGGCTGCGTTCCCTTGATGGTGTAGCCCTCGCCAGCACGCTCTCCAGATCTTTCACCAATAGAAAAAGTCTAGTCAATGGTTGCCGAACGACTGGCTCATAACCATATGACAGTCACTACGGTTGATGAACTGTGGCATCATGTTAAAGCTACATGGGCATCTGTACCTGCACATGCCATCCAATCTCTGCTTCACTCAATGCCCAGGCGTGGAAGTGCTGTTATTACTACCCGAGGTGGTTGCTCTGGCTACTGATTTCTCAGGATCTACGAACCCAAATTTCTTGAAAATTTAATCACTTGATATTCCTATCATAATATATTTGTCCAATAAATATCATTTTGTTATCTGCATTTTTTCCTGGTGTAGCAATTTTAATGGCCAGTAGTGTATTTTGCAATAAAATAATTGGATATATTTTTAATTGCTCTAATGGTCACAAGAGAATTGAGTAGACATCCCCATAACACCTTGTAATGCTTGAATACGTGAATTTTCACATTGCCAACTAAGCGTAGAACCAACTTTGTGAAAAAATGTCCAAGCCGGGATCCAACCCGGAACCCTTGGAATACCTCTCCAAGGGCTCTACCATTTAAGCTACGAGGAAGATGCCTAACTTGGCATTTCTCACTTCATATGTTGGCTAGGCTGCAATTTGCAGCACGAGATGCAACCGTTTTCACGAGCACACAATTTTGCGGCGTAACATGAGACACAAGACATTTTTCACAAAGTTGGTATGCCACGCTGGGCATAGTCCTCGTAGCTTAAGAGCCTACATCACTCAAACCGGAACTCAAAATCCTCTCACGAAGCTATGCGAGTTGCCACCGCAAGGCGTATCCCAAACACAAAGATTGACACTTTAAAAGACCAATGATATTTCTGAGGCTTATAATTGACAAGAAAAATGGTCATCTCATGTCACCCTTTCCCTCCAGGCGAAAAATAAAGGGGATTAGATACCCCATCTGGAAAAAAGTCATTAGCAAATACTAAACGAAGACAACATTCTCGCACCTTTTCAGTCCTGATGGCCCGAGGCTATTTACATTGGGATAGCTTCTTCGGGCTTATTTCTGAACAAAACAGTCGGATCCGTTTTAAAACAAGTCGACTCCGACCTAATATATTAGACAGTTTGAAGTGAAACTAAACCATTTACATATAATTTTAAATCCATAAAATTATTATTATTATTATTATTGGATTTTTTTTTACTGACTCCGCAGCTTTGTTTTCTGTGGCAAAAAAAAAAAAAAAAAAAAAAAAAAAAAAAAAAAAAACTACAAAATTTTTTGATTTTTTAATTATTATTCCTAAATATCTCGAGACATGTAGCCATAGCTTGCTCTTTGTCAAATAGAATATTAAAGAGGATAAAATTCTATATAAAGGCCGTTTTTTACTTTTTTTTTTTTTACCTATTCGATTTTGATTGCAGAATATTTTTATGGAAATTCATTTTTAAAACCGTATCGAAAAATGAAGGTCTCCAATCCAATGAGGAAAAAAAGATATATATTAAAATGCAACTGCGATATCTTTATAAATTTCGTCCATAAAATTAGCATTAAAAATGGGTTCTTTCACTTGACTGAAGCAGCACTTCTCAGTTACATTTCAAAATTTTTAAATGATTGTTTTCATTGAATAGCTGAAATCGATCTGTTAGCCATTTATTGCTCATTTGACATTCATTTACAGATATTTTTATTCGAGCCATTTTCTTTTTCGGTTCCCGTTTCGAAAGTAAAAACATCCCCATAAAAAAAATTCTTAAATGAATATCGGAACAGTAGAAAATGGCTTTTGTACAGATATATCTCAGCTATCATACCAAAAAAAAAAAAAAAAAAAAAGCAATGAAACCGGCGCATGTGTATAAATTTCTCCCATGAGATTAGCATTAGCGAATAGGCTTTTTCGCTTTACTGAAGTAGCCTCTTCTCGATTGCATAACAATTTTTTTATTTACTTATTTATTTGTTTGTTTATTTATTTTGCATTGGATGTTTGAGATCAATCAGCACAAAGGCTGTTTTCTACAATTTGGATTTTTTGTTTAGATATTGGTTTATTTAGTCAAGCAAAACCAGGCCGAAACTAGAGGGGGGCAGAGGGGGCACGTGCCCCGGGTGCCACCAGAACAGAAGCTGAAGAGGGCGTCAAATTAAGATTTTGTTTCGTGTGTTTGATATAAAGAACGCATATATGTCGGGGGTGGGGGGGTCGCCAAAATCCATATTTGCCCCGGGCGCAAAAAAAGGCTAGTTTCAAACAACCTACTTGCAAGTGATAGTCTTACAATAGAAATTTATAAACGTATATAGTCGACATTTTAATATTTTTAAATAAATAAACATATATTAACTTACACATATATATACACACTTATGAATATGTATACATATTTGCATTGGATAGATGAAATCGATCTGTATAAAGGCAGTTTTCTATTTTTTTTTTCTGGTTTTTTTTTTCTTCTTTTTTGTGTATGAGTGTGTTTGTTTACAGCTATTTTAAACAGGCTACTTCAGTTAAGCGAAACAATACACTTCATAATCTTAATCGTATGAAAGAAATTTATAAAGATATCTCGTCTGCATTTTAATATTTTAAAATGTTATTTCAGCAGAGGGTAGATGCGGTTTCTTGCTAGTGATAGTCTTATGACAAAAATTTACATACATATATCGTCAACATTTTATTATTATTATTATTATTATTATTATTATTATTATTATTATTATTATTATTATTATTATTGGCTGAGGTCGATTCGCACAAAGGCCTTTTTTAGCACTTTCCAACAAAGTTGAAAAGTGCTTATGCATTCGGTTTGTCTGTCCGTCTGTCCGTCTGGCCGTCTGTCCGTCTGTCCGCGCTCTAACTCCCGTAAATATACTCGGATTGCTATGAAATTTTTATACATTATTGAGATTTACCCTAGCACGAACCCTATTGAAAATGAAGTATCTACCATGATTAGTTTATCTACAGAGAGAACCAAAAGTTTCCCATTACATTACGGCCTATGGGGAATAATCGTTAATATACTCGGATTGCCATGAAATTTTATTAGCACTTTACAACAAAGTTGAAAAGTGCTTATGCATTCGGTTTGTCTGTCCGTCTGTCCGTCTGGCCGTCTGTCCGTCTGTCCGAGCTCTAACTCCCGTAAATATACTCGGATTGCTATGAAATTTTTATACATTATTGAGATTTACCCTAGCACGAACCCTATTGAAAATGAAGTATCTACCATGATTAGTTTATCTACAGAGAGAACCAAAAGTTTCCCATTACATTACGGCCTATGGGGAATAATCGTTAATATACTCGGATTGCCATGAAATTTTATTAGCACTTTACAACAAAGTTGAAAAGAGCTTATGCATTCGGTTTGTCTGTCCGTCTGGCCGTCTGGCCGTCTGTCCATCTGTCCGCGCTCTAACTCCCGTAAATATACTCGGATTGCTATGAAATTTTTATACATTATTGAGATTTACCCTAGCACGAACCCTATTGAAAATGGAGTATCTACCATGATTAGTTTATCTACAGAGAGAACCAAAAGTTTCCCATTACATTACGGCCTAGGGGGAAAAATCGTTAATATACTCGGATTGCCATGAAATTTTAGGACGTTATTGACGTTTACCCTAGCACAAGTCCTATTGAAAATGAAGTTTCTACCATGATTAGTTTATCTACAGGGCGAATCAAAAGTTTCCCATTACATTACGGCCTATGGGGAAAAATCGTTAATGTACTCGGATTGCCATGAAATTTTAGGACGTTATTGACGTTTACCCTAGCATGAACCCTACTGAAAATGAAGTTTCCATTATGATTAGTTTATCTACAGGGCGAATCAAAAGTTTCCCATTACATTACGGCCTATGGGGAAAAATCGCTAATGTACTCGGATTGCCATGAAATTTTAGGACGTTATTGACGTTTACCCTAGCACAAGTCCTATCGAAAATGAAGATTCTACCATGATTAATTTATCTACAGGGCGAATCAAAAGTTTCCTATTACATTACGGCCTATGGGAAAAAAATGTTTCAAAGGAATTTTAAAGATGTTATACCCTGTCAAACATATTAAAATATGCATTCTATAAAATATAAGGTGAAAATGTAGCTATTATTCATTTACAGGGCCACACAAAAGAATTTCATTAGATAATGGTAAAAGGAGGAATTGTGTGTGACATATTTTAAATATATTAAGATTTTTCATGTATAATAAAATTGATATATGTCACTGAAGCTTAATATAAATTATACGCTACTGTTTTGCATAATATGAAGTACATAGCATTTACAGGGCCATACAAAAGATTTCAAATAGTATATTCTTTCCGAAGTACCGTATATGTGTCCGATGATGAAATGCATTTTAATTATGATATTCGCGTTTATATTTCGCTAAATATATGCACATTATATGGTGCGTATAAATGTTATAGTTGATATACAGGGCTCCCCAAAAGAGCTCACCAACGTTACTGAATATGAACGTAAATTATTTAAACATGGTTCTTAAATAAGCTATGCATTTGTTCGCTGAGCTGCATTTAATTTATTGAGAAATGTTTGCAGAATATAGATAAAGGGATATACAGGGCCACGCAAAGAATTCGGTACATAGACGCCTATGAATGATGATTTATGGGAATGTGATTTCAGTTGTTTTGAAAGTGATTTAGTTTACAATAAATTTTAGCCTAATGCTGACGTGTAATAAAGGTACAATGTAAATTACAGGGCTGAACAAAAATATTCAAGTATGTTTCCATCTAATAGTATGAATTGCTGAAAAAGAAATTTCAAACTACTGGGTATTTTCTTGCTAAGCTAAATTTTCCCATTATATGAACTGACATATGAAATACAGGGCTGTTCTAATGTACTGGAATACATATTTGGGTATATTTGGCTATACACTATTATTTCCCTAAATAACAAAGTTTTGTTAAAGATTTCATTAACTGTTGGAAAGTGCTTCATAATCTATGCTTAACGCATGATTTTTCTTACTTGTTTTCATTTTCAATGTATTTTACGGATATTTTAAAAAGGATACTTCAATCAAGCGAAACAATTCACTAGCTTATGATGATCCTAAGGTAGAAGTTTATAAATATACCTGGTCTGTGTTTTAATATTTTTGATTTTTTTCTACGCCGTTTTCCACTTTTTTTTTTAAACTTGTATTTTAAAGAGGCTGATTCATTCAACTGAAGCAACCCAATCGTTCATAATCTTATGATTTAAATTTATAAAGATATCCCATCTGCATTTCAATGTTTTTAATCATTTTTTTGCATTGGCTATCTGACGTTGATCTGTACAGATATTTTTAACTTATATTTTAAAGAGGCTAATTCATTAATCTGAAGCAACCCAATCGTTCATAATCTTATGATTTAAATTTATAAAGATCATCAGCATTTCAAACCAAACAACACCTTCTCTATAATTTTAGTGCTAAGAAAGAAATAATTTAAAAGTTTTTCGTCTGCGGTTTTTTTTTTAAATTATATTTTAAAGAGGCTAATTCATTCAACTGAAGCAACCCAATCGTTCATTATCTTATGATTTAGATTTATAAAGATATCTCATCTGCATTTCAATGTTTTTAAATCCTTTTTTTGCATTGGCTATCTGACGTTGATCTGTACAGATACCGTTTTCTGCTTTTTCAATTTTGTTTATTACTTACCCATTATACGTAGTATAAGGTAAGTCTTGCAATCGTTTTGAAAATCGAAATTTTTTTTGACGGATTTACACGTTTTAGATAGTACAGATTCCGAAAAACATATTTTTAGAAAAAAAATTTTGCCGTCCGTCTGTCTGTCTGTAAACGCTCTATCTCCCGAACAAATTGATATAGAGACTTGAAATTTTGTATGTAGTTAGTATGTAAGAAAGGGACGAACCCTATTTAATATCAGCAACCTCGATTATCCGGAAATATTTTTTTCGGACTCTCGAAAGATTCGTTCTGATGAAAGGTATATAAAAATTTTCGATTTTTTTTGTTCTAAGGAATGGACGTAAAAGGCAATAAAATAACACACATTTTGCATATAGAACGAAGTCGATCGGATTATAAGTTGCCGAGATATCTGTAATCTTGTTTTCCACATTCTTCGATTTTTCATGACCCTGTATTTCATTCAAATTTCAATTCAGAAGTATATTTTAATTGGAAATGAGACGCTTAATCCGACGCAATTAATTGTTAGTTAATAGAATTATTATTTTTGGACTTATAAGGATGTTTCTTTTACGCAGTTCGGTACTACTTGAGTAGTTTGGCGTTTTATATAATTTGTCGAAATTGGTACATCAGCAGTTCTTTAATATAGCATTACTATGTATTTAAACAATATTTAAATTTTGTTTATGAATTACAATGCATTGTATAAATAGTTTCACATGTTTTATTTTCATATACATATCCATGATGGATAAGTATTACGGTGGCCCCCAACGACTATAGTTTTAAAGAGGTTACTGCATTCAAACCAAACAACACCTTCTCTATAATTTTAGTGCTAAGAAAGATATAATTTAAATGTTTTTCGTCTGCGCTTTTTTTTTTTTTAAACTTATATTTTAAAGAGGCAAATTCATTCAACTGAAGCAACCCAATCGTTCATAATCTTATGATTTAAATTTATAAAGATATCTCACCTGCATTTCAATGTTTTTAAATGTTTTTTTTTTTTTTTTGCATTGGCTATCTGACGTTGATCTGTAAAGATACCGTTTTCTGCTTTTTCAATTTTGTTTATTTTAAAGAGGTTACTGCATTCAAGCCAAACAATGATTCTTTGGCATTGGATATCTCAGATCTTTCGGCCCAAAGACCGTTTTGTAGTTTTTAGACTTTGTTCAGGGAAATTTTAAAAAAGCTTCTTCAGTCATGTTAAATCCAATGGTAGAAATTTATAAAAATATCTCTTCTACATTTTCATATTTTTAAATGATTTTTTTATCATTGGATAGCTGATATCTTTCGATACAAAGATCGTTTTGTACTTTTTCGACTTTGTTTAGGGAAATTTTAAAAAAGCTACTTCAGTCAAGTGAAAGCCATTGGTAGAAATTTATAAAAATATCTCTCCTACATTTTAATATTTTTAAATGATTTTTTGGCATTGGATAGCTGAGATCTTTAGGTACAAAGACCGTTTTGTACTTTTTCGAGTTTGTTTAAGGGAATTTTAAAAAAGCTACTTCAGTCAAGTGAAATCCATTGGTAGAAATTTATAAAAATATCTCTCCTACATTTTAATATTTTTAAATGATTTTTTGTCATGGGATAGCTGAGATCTTTTGGTACAAAGACCGTTTTGTACTTTTTCGAGTTTGTTTAGGGGAATTTTAAAAAAGCTACTTCAGTCAAGTGAAATCCATTGGTAGAAACTTATAAAAATATCTCTCCTACATTTTAATATTTTAAAATGATTTTTTGTCATGGGATAGCTGAGATCTTTTGGTACAAAGACCGTTTTGTACTTTTTCGAGTTTGTTTAGAGGAATTTTAAAAAAGCTACTTCAGTCAAGTGAAATCCATTCGTAGAGATTTATAAAAATATCTCTCCTACGTTTTAATATTTTTAAATGCTTTTTTGGCATTGGGTAGCTGAGATCTTTCGGTGCAAAGACCGTTTTGTACTTTTTTGATTTTGTTTATAGGTGTTTTGATGAGGCTACTTCAGTCAAGTGAAATCCATTGGTAGAAATTTATAAAAATATCTCTTCTACATTTTAATATCTTTTAATGTTTTTTTTTGTGTGTGTGTAAGTGTGTGTGTGTGTGTCATGGGATAGCTGAGATCTTTTGGTTCAAAGACCGTTTTGTACTTTTTCGAGTTTGTTTAGGGGAATTTTAAAAAAATTACTTCAGTCAAATGAAATCCATTGGTAGAAATTTATAAAAATATCTCTCCTACGTTTTAATATTTTTAAATGATTTTTTGTCATGGGATAGCTGAAATCTTTTGGTACAAAGACCGTTTTGTACTTTTTCGAGTTTGTTTAGGGGAATTTTAAAAAAGCTACTTCAGTCAAGTGAAATCCATTGGTAGAAATTTATAAAAATATCTCTCCTACATTTTAATATTTTTAAATGATTTTTTGGCATTGGATAGCTGAGATCTTTTGGTACAAAGACCGTTTTATACTTTTTCGAGTTTGTTTAAGGGAATTTTAAAAAAGCTACTTCAGTCAGTGAAAGCCATTGGTAGAAATTTATAAAAATATCTCTCCTAGATTTTAATATTTTTAAATGATTTTTTGTCATGGGATAGCTGAGATCTTTTGGTACAAAGACCGTTTTGTACTTTTTCGAGTTTGTTTAAGGGAATTTTAAAAAAGCTACTTCAGTCAAGTGAAATCCATTGGTAGAAATTTATAAAAATATCTCTCCTACATTTTTAATATTTTTAAATGATTTTTTGTCATGGGATAGCTGAGACCTTTTGGTACAAAGACCGTTTTGTACTTTTTCGAGTTTGTTTAGCGGAATTTTAAAAAAGCTACTTCAGTCAAGTGAAATCCATTGGCAGAAATTTATAAAAATCTCTCTCCTACATTTTAATATTTTTAAATGATTTTTTTCATGGGATAGCTGAGATCTTTTGGTACAAAGACCGTTTTGTACTTTTTCGAGTTTTTTAGGAGAATTATAAAAAAGCTACTTCAGTCAAGTGAAATCCATTGGTAGAAATTTATAAAAATATCTCTCCTACATTTTACTATTTTAAAATGATTTTTTGTCATGGGATAGCTGAGATCTTTTGGTACAAAGACCGTTTTGTACTTTTTCGAGTTTGTTTAGAGGAATTTTAAAAAAGCTACTTCAGTCAAGTGAAATCCATTCGTAGAGATTTATAAAAATATCTCTCCTACGTTTTAATATTTTTAAATGCTTTTTTGGCATTGGGTAGCTGAGATCTTTCGGTGCAAAGACCGTTTTGTACTTTTTTGATTTTGTTTATAGGTGTTTTGATGAGGCTACTTCAGTCAAGTGAAATCCATTGGTAGAAATTTATAAAAATATCTCTTCTACATTTTAATATTTTTTAATGTTTTTTTTTTTTTTGTGTGTGTGTGTGTATGTGTCATGGGATAGCTGAAATCTTTTGGTACAAAGACCGTTTTGTACTTTTTCGAGTTTGTTTAGGGGAATTTTAAAAAAGCTACTTCAGTCAAGTGAAATCCATTGGTAGAAATTTATAAAAATATCTCTCCTACATTTTTAATATTTTTAAATGATTTTTTGTCATGGGATAGCTGAGACCTTTTGGTACAAAGACCGTTTTGTACTTTTTCGAGTTTGTTTAGCGGAATTTTAAAAAAGCTACTTCAGTCAAGTGAAATCCATTGGCAGAAATTTATCAAAATATCTCTCCTACATTTTAATATTTTTAAATGATTTTTTTCATGGGATAGCTGAGATCTTTTGGTACAAAGACCGTTTTGTACTTTTTCGAGTTTTTTAGGAGAATTATAAAAAAGCTACTTCAGTCAAGTGAAATCCATTGGCAGAAATTTATAAAAATATCTCTCCTACATTTTAATATTTTTAAATGATTTTTTTCATGGGATAGCTGAGACCTTTTGGTACAAAGACCGTTTTGTACTTTTTCGAGTTTGTTTAGCGGAATTTTAAAAAAGCTACTTCAGTCAAGTGAAATCCATTGGCAGAAATTTATAAAAATATCTCTCCTACATTTTAATATTTTTAAATGATTTTTTTCATGGGATAGCTGAGATCTTTTGGTACAAAGACCGTTTTGTACTTTTTCGAGTTTTTTAGGAGAATTATAAAAAAGCTACTTCAGTCAAGTGAAATCCATTGGTAGAAATTTATAAAAATATCTCTCCTACATTTTAATATTTTTAAATGATTTTTTGTCATGGGATAGCTGAGATCTTTTGGTACAAAGACCGTTTTGTACTTTTTCGAGTTTGTTTAGGGGAATTTTAAAAAAGCTACTTCAGTCAAGTGAAATCCATTGGTAGAAATTTATAAAAATATCTCTCCTACATTTTAATATTTTTAAATGATTTTTTGGCATTGGATAGCTGAGATCTTTTGGTACAAAGACCGTTTTATACTTTTTCGAGTTTGTTTAAGGGAATTTTAAAAAAGCTACTTCAGTCAAGTGAAATCCATTGGTAGAAATTTATAAAAATATCTCTCCTACATTTTAATATTTTTAAATGATTTTTTGTCATGGGATAGCTGAGACCTTTTGGTACAAAGACCGTTTTGTACTTTTTCGAGTTTGTTTAGCGGAATTTTAAAAAAGCTACTTCAGTCAAGTGAAATCCATTGGCAGAAATTTATAAAAATATCTCTCCTACATTTTAATATTTTTAAATGATTTTTTTTCATGGGATAGCTGAGATCTTTTGGTACAAAGACCGTTTTGTACTTTTTCGAGCTTGTTTAAGGGAATTTTAAAAAAGCTACTTCAGTCAAGTGAAATCCATTGGTAGAAATTTTTAAAAATATATCTCTCCTACATTTTAATATTTTTAAATGATTTTTTGTCATGGGATAGCTGAGATCTTTTGGTACAAAGACCGTTTTGTACTTTTTCGAGTTTGTTTAAGGGAATTTTAAAAAAGCTACTTCAGTCAAGTGAAATCCATTGGTAGAAATTTATAAAAATATCTCTCCTACATTTTAATATTTTTAAATTATTTTTTATCATGGGATAGATGAGATCTTTTGGTGCAAAGACCTTTTTGTACTTTTTTGATTTTGTTTACAGGTGTTTTGATGAGGCTATATTTTTGTCAAGTGAAATCCATTGGTAGAAATTTATAAAAATATCTCTTCTACATTTTAATATTTTTTAATGTTTTTTTTTTGTGTGTGTGTGTGTGTATGTGTCATGGGATAGCTGAGATCTTTTGGTACGAAGACCGTTTTGTACTTTTTTGACTTTGTTTAGGGGAATTTTAAAAAAGCTACTTCAGTCAAGTGAAATCCATTGCTAGAAATTTATAAAAATATCTCTTCTACATTTTAATATTTTTAAATAATTTTTTTTGTCATGGGATAGCTGAGATCTTTCGGTACAATTAAAGAATTTTTTTAGAAATTAAACTTCAAATATATGAAAGAAATATAATAAAAATGGTAAATGTGTTTTTTTTTCGAAATCAATAATGCTTTTAAAGTACATTTGAGATTACACGTTTAGTTAAACATACTTTTTGAAATCAACATCTATTTATTCATCTATCATTTCTGATCCAATTTCTTGCGTGAAATATCATGAAGGATTTTTTTTTATTTTGCTTTTTTGCCTACAAGTAACCAAAAGCGTTTTACTAGTAGCCAGAGGCAAGAAATTTCTCCCACTTCCCTCCTGCAAGACTCCCCGTAGAGTAAACCATTATCACCTTACACGCTAATGGGTTTTAGGGTGTTTCCCTTTTGGAGGTGGAGTTTTACGGCCTTTTCAACTGTTTTAAATCAAAGTGTTTCAATTTTTTATACAAATAGCATAGATTAAATTTTCTTAAAAATCAAAATAAAAAACATTTTCTGAAAGCTAAATAATTAAACTCTGCATGCTGTTTTACCAAATTTTAAAATGTCAAACAGATTATTTGTAATAAGACATTAAAGGTGAATTTTAAAGATTATAAAATAACGTACTTGTATCGCCTTAAAATTAAAAAAAGAAATAAAATTTCAAAATGACGTGCATAGTTTAAACCTACAGGTTTTCAAAACAACAAAAATTATTAAATTTGAGTAAAATGCAAAGGAAGGAAAGTGATAAATTTCTTCCATTGAAATAACATTAGCCGTTCTATCTCGGAGCGTTACTGATGTAGGGCCTTAAATGGTAGAGCACTTGGAGCGCTATTCCAAGGATTCCGGGTTTGATCACCGGTTTGGACATTTTTCACAAAGTTGGTTCTACGCTTAGTGGCAGTGTGAAAATTCACGTATTAATTATTCAAGAATTTCAAGCATACTTTCACTGCTGAAAATTAATTATATATGTTACAGGCCAAACCCGATTTTAGGCCAAACTAGATTGGCCTAGTCCAAACTAGTCTATCCTAACACCCATCGGATAAACTAGTTTTTCCTAGGCCAAACTAGTCTATCCTAACGCCCATCGGATAAACTAGTTTTTCCTAGGCCAAACTAGTCTATCCGAATGCCCATCGGATAAACTAGTTTTTCCTAGGCCAAACTAGTCTATCCGAACGCCCACCGGATAAACTAGATTTTCCTAGGCCAAACTAGTTTGGCCGAACGGTCATTAGGATAAACTAGTTTAGCCTGCTATTCATTCGTTTGAACTAGTTTATCCTAGGCCGAACTAGATTGTCCTAAGCCAATTCAATTTGGCGAGATTTTATTGAATCGAAAAACCGCCACAGCGCCAACTTTCTAGTTTTGATCTAATTTAGCATAGGCCGATGCAATTTGACGCGATTTTAGTTCACAGACTATCAAAGCCTGAGAGCTAATGTGCTCGCAGATTCTGTGTGTGTGTATGTAACCATGTACGCACGTATGTACATACTTATGTATGTACGTATGTAAGACTAATATAACGCGATTAATATAACGGACTAATATGTAACTAATATAACGCAAGCACTCTGGTGTTGGAATTTGGACGCGATTTACTTCAAACCAGCCGGCTTCGCCCGCTATCGGGCCCCTTCTTTTATATAAAATCTTGAAACGGACGTATGTTGAAGCGAACGAACTTCGAAGAGAAAAAAACATGATGATAAATATTTAAGAAAAAGGATTCTGCATCGAAATACCACTATTTTCTAATAGTAATTTTTGTAAAAATGTTATATTCTTGCTGGAATTTTTTTAAAATTTGTGATAGTTTATGGCCTATGATATAAATTTATAAAAAAACAAGTTGGAAATTGCACGTGAAGCGTAGCAAATGAGGTGCGTTCGAACGATAACGAAGTTTTTAAAATATTACTCTCATAATCTCATAAAATTGTAAACAGTGAATCACAATTAAAACGCTCATCAAACAATGTTCTCTCTATACCATTATGTAATGGAATATTTTAGTGTGGCCTTGTAAATCAATAACAAATGTTCTTTGCACCACAAACTATGTAAAATGGGTATTATAATATGTACTTTATAGTTGCTATATAGTACTATATAAATTTTACTAAGTTCGAATGAGTATAACACTATTAAAATGCATTTAAAACATTTTTCCAAATTGACCGTAATGTAACGGAATACTTTTGATTGTCCCTGTAATTTATCTATGCATCCGCTTTTTAAAAAATTTTAAATAACTCGACAAAATTATGTAATAATTATGTATTTTAAATTTCAAACGTATAAAATTTATTTGAAACGCTTTCCCCATTGACCATAATGTAATTGAATACTTTTGATTGCCCCTGTAATTGATCTATGCACCCTATTATCAAAAAAT
Organism: Maratus speculifer; assembly: GCA_964019185.1. Taxonomy (NCBI): domain Eukaryota; kingdom Metazoa; phylum Arthropoda; class Arachnida; order Araneae; family Salticidae; genus Maratus; species Maratus speculifer. The sequence goes on from OZ025289.1 coordinate 332,824,268, forward strand.
TTGAAATAACTCAACAAAATTATGTAATATATATGTATTTTAAATTTCAAACGATTAAAATGCATTTGAAACTTTTTCCCCAGCATTGACCGTAATGTAATGGAATACTTTTGATTGCCCCTGTAATTGATCTATGCATCCGATTTTCATAAAATTTGAAATGACTCGACAAAATTATGTAATAATTATGTATTTTAAATTTCAAACGATTCGGTTGGGTAGTTTTTGCGTTGTTATATGCGGACAGACGGACAGACTGAACGACCACTATAGGTGTTACGTATTTACGTAATTACGAACGCATTTAAAAAGTTACATTTTGGCGTGAAAGCGGATGTGGTTGCGAACAAAATCAGGAAATATAACGGCAATTCTATGTTTTAAAGCACCGCGACCTCAAGTAACATATCTACTAATAGGTTGTTTAACGGAGTTTCATTCAGATACAGTTTTGTTAATAATAGAGTACGCTCCCTGGTGTTGGAATGAGGAAGTAATATAACGTGGCTTGGTTAAAACTTGCTGGCTTCGCCCGCTACCGGACTGGCGTGGGCAGCGGGGATATGGTTCGAATTTCGTCCGCTTCGAGGTTCTTTCGAAAAGGAGGGTTACATTCGGTGGTGCGTGCTAAGCACGCTTGCTACGATTTAAATTTTGTTCGCTTCGAAGTGCATTCGAAAAGGAAGAGGGCATTCGGCAGTACGCGTGCAGCACACCTGCTATACGCTGCCGCAGGCTGTAGGGACGCGGCTGAAAAACTAATGCACGAAATTTAATGAAAAATTATATTCAGGTAGTCTCTGATCTAAATCGATGCTGATTAGTTTTTGGTGTAAATCGTTCATCAGGTGGAGCTACTGTTTTGCATTTTTTACGATTTACGCATCAGCTTTATCTTAATAATTAATACTATCAAATTTCCATCGAACTTTAGATTCAGTTCGTCCATGACATGAGTTGGTGTTGTTTCTATTTTGAAGTAAATCACTCAACATGGCTATGATATACTGCATTTTTCACAATTTTCACAATAGCTGTATCTCAAGAACTAATGGACGGAATTTAATAAAAATTTATATTCAGATAGTCCCTGATATAAATCGATACTGATTACTTTTTCATGTAAATAGTTCAACAGATGGCACTTCTAAAGTGCGTTTTTACTAATTTGCATTAACGCTATTTCAATAACTAATTTACGGAATTTCATCAAATTTCCGAATCAATAAATACGTGATATGAACTAAATCTTTTTACATATTCGTGTTAATTGCTCAATAGGTGGCGCTGTTGTGCTCAATTTTCCCGATTCCTGAAATAGTTTTCTTGCAAGAATTAATGCACGAATTTTCATCAAACTTTATATTCAGTAAGTCCCTGATATAAATTAGTATTCTGTAGTTTTTGGAATAAATCTCTTAAAAGGTAGCGCCGCTATATGGTATTATTCGTGATTATTGCAATAGCTCTATCTCAGGATCTAATGCATGAATTTTCATGAAACTCCAGATTCTGTTAGTCCCTGATATAAAAAAGTACAAAAGTACGTTTTAGTTTTTGGTGTAAATCGCGCAACAGGTGGCGCTGGTATGTGGCATTATTCATGATTATTGCAATAGTTCTATCTCAAGAGGAAATGCACGGATTTTCATAAAACTTCAAATTCTGTTAGTCCCTGATATAAATTAATATTCTTTCGTTTTTAGAGTAAATGGCTCAATAGGTAGCGCTTCTATCCAGTTTTTTTTATGATTTCTGCGATAATTCAAATATCTCAAATAGTACTAACACACAGATTTTCATCAAATTTCAGATTGAATTAGAATTTGAAAGACGTTGTTATGGATTTTTCAAAAAGTTCCGGCAAGAATTTAACATTTTTACAAAAATTGCTATTAGAAAATAGTGGTATTTCGATGCGGAATCCTTTTTCTTAAGTATTTATCATCATGTTTCTTTCTCTTCGATTCAACATTCGTAAATACCTAAATCGCGTTGTATTAGTTCCAAATTCCAACACCAGGGTGCTCGCATTAGTTCCACATTCCATCACCAGGGAGCGCACCCTATTACCAACAAAACTGTATCCTAAGAAAACTCCGTTAAAGAATCTATCAGTAGGTATGTTACTCGATGTCGCGGTGCTTCAAAACAAGAATTTAAGATTTTTGCAAAAACCACTATTCTTCAATAGTGGCATTAAACGCGAAATATATTTTTATAAATTTATATCATATGTCATAAACTATCTTAAAGTTTCAAATAGATCAACCTAGAATTTCCGTTATATTCCCTGATTTTGTTTGCCCCCCCCCTCTTTCCCTTTCGTAATGGGACTTTTTATACTATTTCTTATCACGTGTTATAAACTATCACAAAGTTTCAATAATTCCAACAAGAATTTAACATTTTTACAAAATTACTAATAGAAAATAGTGGTATTTGACGAGGCAACTTTTCTCTTAAATATTTAACATCATGTTATATTATGTTTCTAAAAGTTTCAAAAAATGGTAATATTTAATTACCAACTAAAACTTTAAAAAACGCTGAGCTTTTTTAAAAAAAAAAAAATCTAGCGCCCCTTTACTCTACCCTCCCCCCCCCGTATCCTAAATTTCAAGTTTTATGTTTTATTTAAGCTTTTTCTTATTTTTAGAAGGATTCGGATATTTACTTTTTTAATATGAACAATTTTGCGTGAAGTGATGTGTGTGAAAACCAATATCTGTTACGAATTAAAAATCTTTTCATAAAACCAAAAGTTTCTATCCGATTAAAAAAATAATCCGCTCAATCTTTATATTTAAACTCAGAACCCTCAAAATTAATCAGGTAAACGCCTTATCAGAAGAAACCTACATCCAAAATTTGAAACAAATCGGTAAATTATCCGTGAAAATCCTATTTACATAAATTAAGAGTGTTATCCCCCATTCCTCCTTTCTTTATATGTAAACAATGAACACCCACAACTAATCATGGACCTTATCAAAATGATATTGTACCTAAAATTTTAATAAAATCTGATACTTTTGCATGCAAAACTGACTTAACGAAATTAAGGAGGGGGGTGGGGTGCGGATTAGCCTTTTGTTCCCCTTCCCTTATTCTTATCCAATGAACCCTGAAACTAATCAGGAAAGTTCGTTATCAGGATAAATCTATGTCCAAATTTTGAAGCAAATTGGATATTTCTATCAGGAGTTATCGAATTACGTACATGCGTACGTACATACGTACATACATACGTACATGGTTACATTCACACACACAGAATCTGCGAGCACATTACCTCTCATACTTTGATAGTCTGTGAGCTAAAAGCGCGTCAAACTGCATTGGCCTAGGCTAAATTAGATCAAAACTAGAAAGTTGGCTCCGTGGCGGTCTTTAGATTAAAAAAAATCACGCCAAATTGAATTGGCCTAGGACAATCTAGTTCGGCCTAGGATAAACTAATTCAAACCAATGAATAACAGGCTGAACTAGTTTATCCTAATGACCGTTCGGCCAAACTAGTTTGGCCTAGGAAAATCTAGTTTATCCGATGGGCGTTTGGATAGACTAGTTTGGCCTAGGAAAAACTAGTTTATCCGATGGGCATTCGGATAGACTAGTTTGGCCTAGGAAAAACTAGTTTATCCGATGGGCGTTCGGATAGACTAGTTTGGCCTAGGAAAAACTAGTTTATCCGATGGGCGTTAGGATCGTTAGGTTTTGGCCTAGTTTGGACTAGGCCAATCTAGTTTGGCCTAAAATCGGGTTTGGCCTGTAACATATATACCTTGTAATACTGTTTTCATATCTTGGATAGCATAAAAGACTTAAAGAACCAATTAATTCTGTCCAATCGGGAAAAAAAAGATATTCTGAAGGAGCAAGTCCTGGGAAATAGGCTGGATGCATTAAAACTCCCAAACCAACTTTTTAATTTTTTATTTTAATTAATTTATTTTTTAACAGCATAAGTTTATACATCGAAAGGTCCTTTGCATTTGGCAAGTACTGATTTTGGCTTAACCTGTCCACTCTCTGGTAATATATGCCATAATTAATGATTTGGTTATTTTGGGAAAACTTCCCAATGATTGCACTAACATTCTAAAGCGAAAGCTGGGTTTCCGAGGTGGTCATACCTCTGTCTTATTTGTTATTTCCTCCCAACCCGACATACAATTAATAAAACATTTTTGGGATGGAATCCTTCTTTTAAGGCTGTTCTGAAATCGAAAAGGGTTACTTTCTGACGCATTTTTTAATTATTTTTTGTTCGGAAACTCATGAAATTAAATTATTCGGAAATTTTGTAATCGAGCTGTGTTTTCCAATTTTTGTTAAACACAGGGGAATTTTTAGAAAATATTGTCTAAATGAACGTTTATGAAACGAATTTTCGAACGTGACAACGCGAGAATGGAGAAAAATCTGCCATCAAATGACAGAAATCACTTAAAACTCAATAAGTAACTTATTTGTGAAAAAAAAAAAAAAAAAAAAAAATGAAAAGCTTCTTTCGTTTCATATTCAGCCCTGCTAATTTTATACCTTTACGTTTAAAATTGAGTCAAAAAATGTCCAGAAAAGAGAACACATCCCGACAAAAGTGAATTTTCGTGGAGAGGAAAAAGAAAAGATTCGTATGTTTTTACTGTGATGTGAAATTATAGCACTTACAAGGAAGGTCTCCATGCAGGCATACTCCAAAAAATCTGAAAAAAAAAAAAAATACAGAGTGTTCTTCTCATGAGGATATACTCTTTTATTTAAAAAAAAAAAAAAAAAAAAAAAAAAAAAAAAAAAAAAAAAAATCGGTGGAAACTCCGTACTTTGTTCGTAAAAAAAATAATGAACATTTCGTTATTTGGCGATTTATCATCGGTTGGCGATGAAAAGCAATTTCAAAAAATACTTTCTTTTATGTCGAATACATGTTAAAGGAATAAAGTTCCACATTCAATTTTTTTGATAAATTAAATATTTTTGGTTTTGTCAGTTTTAGTTTGTTTTTATGTGTAATTTCGTTATATCGATATTTATATGTATTTATATTCAAATTTAACCATCCAAATTTGAGATTTAAAACGAAATTCAAATTTAAATTAATTAAAATGGTTTCAAGTTCAAAGTCGAGTTGAGTATTGTCAATTCGATTTTGTTGCTATGGAAACATCTGGCTTTTATTTTTGAATACACTTAAATGTATGAAAAAAAATTTCTGAATAAGAATTTTTTATATATTAAAATATTTTTTCCAGAGATAAATTAAATAACTACAGCAACAAATAATATACATACATATGTGTATATAATATATTAAACTCTCTTTTTATTTACCGGGTGTCCCAAAAATGACTGATGGATTTTAAAATTCAATAACTTGCAAACGGTGAAAGCTATTTAAAAATTTTTTGCAGGAGGGTTATGTATAATGTCAGGAGTTTTTTTACCGTAATTTTTTATTTTAGTTCGCATTTCAAACAATAGGTGGCGCTGACGGCGATTGAAGGCCAGGTGATTAGTTTTGAGTGAAGCGTCGACCTGGCCTTCAATCGCCGTCAGCGTCACCTATTGTTTGAGATGCGAACTAAAATAAAAAATTACGGTAAAGAACTCCTGACATTATACATAACCCTCCTGCAAAATTTTTTTTAAATAGCTGTCACCGTTTGCAAGTTATTGAATTTTAAAATCCATCAGTCATTTTTGGGACACCCGGTATGTTTAAATTCATTAAATACCATTTACACGCATTCTAAAAATACAACAATTTTCATTTGCATGAAAATCGTTTGCTTTTGGCGGGGAAATATGCTGCTCGCCAAATTGTGTGACACTTTCGTGTTTTCAAGCCAAATATTCGAAAGTATTTTATTTTTTTACAGGTTTTCTCCTGTAATTACGTCGCTAATTTAGACTGATCTTTTATTACATACATAAGTAGTTTAATTATTTTTTTTTTTTCAAAAAATTCTAAATATGCCCAGTATGGAGATCTTCCTTGTTAGCTCTGCAGTAAAAACGTGCATAAATCTTAAAGAACGAAAACATAATGAGTTTTAAAGGGTTGAGTCATTTTACCTCCCTCACATAACTTGCTCTTCTTCTGTAGTCGCGAATGGACAAATAGCACAATAAAGCGATTTTTCGTATAATTGCAAGTATGAAATGTTTCGTGTAAGCAAGACCTATAACAGATATATTATAGGGGAAAAAATGCAAAATGAATTTTTGCGAGATTTGTCGTGTCAAACAGTTTCGCATTTATTGTGTAAGAAACTTGACAACCAACCACCTTACTTGGATGGTCCACATGGCACACAATCCTGCGACATTTGACATTACCGTGAAGCAACGATTTCAGATTCCTGCACTTTAGGGGCTGTGCACACATAACATTATCATTTTAAGGGGGGGGGGGGGGGGTCTGGCAAATAATATCAAAAAACATCTCTAGGGGGAGAGGGGGGCTTTGTATTTTTATATCGATATCACTTTTTGATTCAATCAAAATTTTCACACTGTATTTGTATCATGATATTTGGTTCAAAATAGTGTTATCTTTTTTTAGTCGGTTATCTATTTTTATGAAAATAGAAAGTTATTATTAAAATCCCTAAATTATTATAAAATTATTTAATTCTAAAATATGGAATACCCCAATGTTTGGCATTCATATTCGTCTTCATATGTGTATGAATATATAATTACGATTCGAGAAACCATATGTGAAGTATATTTGAAATGAAACTTGTGCTTACTAATGAAAAGAAGAGAAAGCGAAAGAATGTTGTCCATTTGCTTTATTGATAAGAATTTCTGTCAACTCCTCACCCTCAGTAAGTACAACAAGACTTTATTACTATTAAATGCATTATGTAACAAAAAGCTATTGTAAAATATTTTAAAATGGTAACTATTTCTTTTAAGTGATATTTGACATAAACCAATACCTTATTGACTTCTCTTCATTTGAATCAATAAAGTATACGAAAAATAAATGTAACATGTTTGTATATTACTTCAAACAAAAGAAATAAATTCTAAAGTGAAAAAAAAAATTACTTTGATAACGATATCATTACTAGAGGATGGGGGAGTTCGAGGAATGATAACGTATGATATCGAAAGGAGGGGAGGGGGTGGGGTCCAAAATTTCCAAAAAGTTGATAACGTTATATTTGCACAGCCCCTTACAGTTGTTCAAAAATGTATCATTTCTGAAGATGCATTTTTTATATGGTAATTTACTTAAATTATAGAAAAATACTCATTTTTCCTTTATATATAATATATATTATATGTATAATATAAAAAGTAAATGTAAAAAAGTTATACAATATAATATATTTTCTTTATATATAATGTATATTTCTTCATATATACAGTGTGTCCCACGCAAATAAAACCACCATGATTTTGTGCCGTAATCGCACACGAAACAAAATCACGAGTGCGAAACAAATATATTCAGAAAGACCTTATAGAAATGCATATTTACAAGGAATAACTCACACCCTACCCTGCTCCACTTGATCAGAAAAAAATGAACGTATAAAAAAAAAGAGGATTGGAAAAGTGTCCCGCCGAAATAAAGCCATTACTGTTAATAGCAATTATATCCGCCATGCTTACATATGACTTGGAATATACGATGTGCCAATCGCTGGAAGACATTAGCATCAGTATTATCTCAGGCCTCAATGATGGCGGCCATCACTTCTGCCACACACTTGAACTGTCTGCCATTGGCATTTAAAGTTCTGCTGATGATACTCCACGCATTTTCTCGGCGATTGAGATGAAGGTACAGGGCAGACCATTCTATATCATGCTCCAAATTAAAAAAAAAATATTCCTATTATGATCTTGCAAACGTTATGGAGGCGTTTTCTTGCTGGAAAATCCAACTTTGTCCACCAATTCTCTCTTCAGTTGGCAATAAATAGATTTCTACCAATTCTTGATTATTGGTAGCTTACATGCGATCTGAGGGAAGAGCTTGGTTAAGTTTACCAAATATAGCTGAAGCCTCCCAACAGTATTAATAGGCCTTCATCGTGCTGTCTTTTAAAGAAAATTTCCACTCCATTCCTCATGTCATACCAACAGAAAGCAAGACAGTCTGAGCCATCCAAACTAATTTTTTTATTATTTGGGAATATAACAAAATGCCACTGGTCCATCAAGGTTTGATGATATTTGGCTCCATCGGCTCTGTTTTGCTTGTGGATAGCTTTCAACATGGGCAAGCTCAACATGGGTAGATAGAGGCTTATTAATGGTGTTTGGAGACTTCGACTATGGTGGTAAACTTAACTTGGCGCTTCCCTCAGACCGCATGCAGGCTACCAATTACCAAGAATTGCTAGAAATTCATTTATTGCCAAGTGACGAGAGAATTGATGAGCTAAGCTGGATTTTCCAGGAGGAAAACGCCTCCAAAACCTTTGCAAAATATTCCTAGGAATGTTTTTTTTTTTCCATAATTGGGGACTCATTATCGAATGCCCTGCCCTGTACCTTCATCTCAGTCCCCCCAAAAATCAGTATTTCAGTATAGCTTTAAATGCCAATGGCAGACAGTTTAAGTCTGTGGCAGAACTGAGGGCCCTTATCATTGAGGCCTGAGATAATACTGATGATAGTGTCTTTCAAAGATTGATGAATGGTGTCCCACACAGTATATTCCAAGTCATATGTAAGCATGGCGGATATAATTGCTATTAACAGTAGTGGCTTTATTTCGGCGGGACAGCACCCCACTCTTTTTTTATACATTAATTTTTTCCTGGTCAAGTGGGGCAGGGAGTGAGTTATTCCTTGTAACTATGCATTTCTATATAGTCTTTCTTAACACATTTGTTTCGTTTCCGATTACAGCACAAAATCATGGTGGGTTTATTTGCGTGGGACACACTGTATATTAGTACTAATTTTTTCTTGACATGTATAAAAGGGGGTTGTCACATGTAGTGGGATGCCTTAATAATATCGAGCAAATGATAATTTTATAATATAAAAAGTTTAAATGAATTCTTAGTGAATTTTCCTTTTTAACATTTAGCAACAACAACAACAACAAAAATAAATAAATAAATAAAAAGAAAAAGCCGCACAGTTTTTGTTCTAAATTTTATAATTCTATAAATTTGTTGCACATCTTACAAGAGGTTTTTTTTTTCTCTCTCGCTTTTATATTATCATTGCTTTATTTGCAAAATAAAAACACTAACTTAAGCGGTTAAGTGTTCTTACTAAAAGATATGATATTTTACTTTAAAATTTCCTTAAAAGCGTCGTCTGAAGTGTTTGTTTAAAATTTAAGTATCAGCTGAAATAAAGAGAGCTGTGTTTGCAGAAGAATCGATCTTTTTCTGTAAGGATGTTTATGGAATACTAAAACGATGAAAGAGGGACGACTGGAAAGTATTGAGTGAATACTTCATAATGCAGTAGTGTATTTTTAATCTTGTCTGTAATATTTATGAGCCATTAGATAATTTTCAAGGAGACAAGAATATTCTTCTAAAACAATTTACTAGTTATTTGCATGTTCTTTTATTATTTTATTTTTGGTACTACGTATAAGGATCGACTGAAAAAGATTTTCAAAAGATTAAAACCGAATCCCAATATTGGTAATCGTCTTATTTTCGGCCGAAAGCGAAAATATCCCCAAAAAGTAATTAATACATTTTAAAGATAGGTAATTATTAATTAATTATACGTATTTATTAATTACTAACAAAATACGTAGCTTTGCTCACGTAATAGTTAAAATATGTCAAGTACTATTTGTGTACCTTTTTTTATTAGAAAAATGACACTGTCAGGAATAATTAAAAATTATTAATTTATTTCCAGTTTCACTGAACTTCATTATTACATTGCTTTAGCTGAAAATGGGAGTAACTTAATAGGAAAAACTTAAATTAATTCTACATAAATGATAATTTTGAAACTTTAACGCTCATTTCGTTTTTCTTTTGAGGTTTTTTGAATTTTTTAAAAATAAGTTTAAAAAATAAGAAACTTAGAAAAATTAAATTCATTACATTATTACATTCGCCGACGGAAAATGGGGTTCAAAATATAACTTTCACATTTTTTTTTTTTTTTTTTTTTTTTTTTTGAAAAAATTTCTGTCTTTACCACATAATGGAACAAATTCTTTTTATTACACAATTTCTGCATAAAAGCACTTGATAATTTTTTCGAATAAAGTAAATTCAGAAATGTGTTAGAAAGTAGGCAGTTTAGGATTCGAAAACAATTTTAAAAATAAATTTTAATTTGATTCGTAAAATGGAAACTTTTTTGTTACAATTGCTGAAAAGTGACACCCCTTTCATCTATTTTTAATCAATTCTATTTCGATATTAAAATCTATGAAAAACAGGATATTTCTTATTAAAAAACGCTAATTTTTCGATTTCATTTTCTTAAATTTTGCATCAAATACCATAAGTATTTTTTTTTAATACTTTAATCAATAACACCGCCCCAAAATAAATAAATTGATTAATGGTATCAATACAAAAACCCTTAACGGGCTAAAAGTTTGTGACGCATCAGTTTGTGTTATGGGTCTTAGAATTTTAAATGTGAATTTTAAAAATAATGATATGAAATTTTGAATGACGCTATGCTATTAATCAAAAATATATGTTTGTATTATTTATTTCATCATTTTATTTTTGTTCTATTGTTAAACGCATGTGCAAAAGTTATGTTAAACATGAAAAGAAGTAATAAAATCTTATTCATGGATGCTTTTTAATCCACATCTCGCATAAATTCAAAATATGAGTTTAAAAAGATAGGATATAAAATTTAAGTGATGCTTTGATGTGACTTTAAAAGGTTTGTTTTAAAATTCAATCTAAATTATTTGAAATTTGGTACATTATATTTATACATCTAAAAAATGCTTTTAATTTTCCAATTCGCTGTTAAATATATAATTTTCATTGAATCTATACTATGTATTAAAATGTATATCAATAAACTTATTTATCTTTTGTGTCACATTATTCAAAATTGTAAGTAATATTTATGTAAATGGTTTCGTTGCGTCAAATTATCGTTTCTATGCGTTTCAATTAGTTTGGATAATTTGATGCAAAGAAACTATTTATATAAATATTGCTTACAATTTTGAATAACATGACACAAAAGATAAATAAATGCATAATATAAATTCAATGAAAATTACATATCTAGCAGCGAATTGAAAAATTAAAAGTATTTTTTAGGTGTGTAAATATATTTTACCAAATCACAAATAATTTAAATTGAATTTTAAAACAAACCTTTTAAAAACACATCAATTTTATATCATACCTTTTAAAACTCATATTTTGAATTTATGAGATATGTGGCTTAAAAAGCATCCATGAATAAAGCTCTATACATCTTTGCATGTTTAACGTAGCTTTTGCATATACGATTATAAATAGAACAAAAATAAAATGGTGAAATAAATAATACAAATATATATTTATAATTAATAGCCTCAAAATTTCACATAATTTTTTTTTTAAATTCACATTTAAAATTCTTAGACTCATAACAAACTGCTGTGTTACAAACTTTAAACCCGTTAAGGGCTTTTGCAAAGATATCTATACAGACCCGGCGCATAACGCGTGCAATGCACACAGTCGCCTAGGCGCTGCGAGTGTTGGCTGATATTTTATAAAAATAAGCACCATTGAAAATCCAAGAAAGAAAAAAAATTTCAAACTGTTTGAGGGAATTTAAAATTTTAAAGTTTAATATCCATTTTTTTTTTTTTTTTTTTTTTTTTTTTTTTTTTTTTTTTTTTAGTTATATCAATATTCTACGGACAAAATATATTTTTAATAAAGAATCAATGCTCTAAGAAGCAGTAAATTGAATCGCCGCGAAGAGCAGTCCGAAGCTTGCCCTTAACGCTATTTCTAAGGTATTTGCATAAATTTATGAAATTATCTTAAAAACAATTAAATTGAGAATTCTCTTTTACTGCTAAATAATTTGAATGAAAAATTTGACTTACCAAGGTATAGGGAATAATTCATGTCCTGCGAATGAGAGGCTTTTGAGAGTATAAATGAAATAAGTTTCTCTGCAATAAAAAAAAGATTAAATTTAAGTGTCAGCTTCATTAAACAGTAAATATTGATTCTTTTATAATTATACAACAAATGATTATTATTATAAAAAAAATTTTTTTGATCTGTTTAATAATAGTAACAACAATAACAGCAGCAGGCAACAACAACAACAATAATAATAATACCAAATAAAATGATGAAAAGAACATAAAAAGTCCTTCCGACAAGTGCCAGGAAGAAGGGTAGCTTTCATATTCCTTATTTCTTTATTTCTTTATTTTAAACCAAAGTATATTATTCATACATACGAAGCTCAAATTATTGGAACCCGATTATATAAGATTCAATACTAGTTTTTGTTAATACGGAATATTAATGACAATTTTTATAAATTAATTATATGTTATTCAAGCTGGTTTTGTGCAAAGAGATTTATTATGCCTCCAAATTTTGCGATATCATGAAGTGCCTGTCAGTTTAAAACAACATGATGGGTGAAACTAAACAATGAGCTTGGTCGAAATCTTATTTCCTGTGTACATGCAGACTCACAACGAAATCGGGCACAGATATCATATACGCACCACATTTGCACGTGCTTTTTTCCCCACCAATTTGGCGAATTTTTTTTCTTTTTTGAATATAAGTTGCAAATTACATGTAATAACAGGACGTGATTGTGTATTGCAATATAAAGATAAAATAATGTGAAAAAATGAAAGAGACTCTAGCATTTTAAGAAAGGATAATAATAAAAGTAAATAAATATGATAGTTTGATATAAATAATTATTGATATAGTATATGATAAAAAAAATTAAAGAATTAAAATAAAAATAATAGTAAATAAACATGAATTTAATAAAAAGGAAATAATAAATAAACAATTATAATTAATTTAATAAGCAACAAAACAGTAAATATAATTTTCACAATAAATCGTATATAACAATACTTATAGCCATATTGAATGCATGCAGTAGTATTATTTAATCAGCACATTTTACTGAAATCTTTAATTTTTTCCATTTTATTTTCCTAACAATTGTAATAAACTTGTATTTTTAACAAATACATTCTTAGTTGTTATAAACTTATTCAACGGATCTTCTCCTTGGCACAGATGTGCAATGCCAAATTGGCGGGGTAAAAAGCACGTGCAAATGTGCTGCGTATGACATCTGGGCCCGAAATCGGTTGAAATATATGAGTGCTTTCGCAGGCAAATTGACTTTGAAAAATGACATCCGCATAAGAAATTCAAACTGCTTTCAGCCAATTTCTAAGGTAAAGACAAAACAAAAAAATATTCCAGAACCTATGTATCAAGATCAAACACTTCAGAAAAAAACTTTTTTCAATTTCTATTTTTTTTTCATATCATTATAAATTTAAAAGTTTTTTGACAATTTCAAATGATCGCCATTTTGAAACAAGATGACGGGTGAAGTTAGCCGACGAACTCGGTCGAGACATTGGTATGTACTCATCAAGTTACCTCCAAATCGGTTCATAAATATGCGTATTATCGCGTCACAAAAGTCAGATCGTTTCAAAATGTTAGTCACTCTAGAAATTCAAAGTGCTTTATAAATTTAGTTATTTTTTAAGATTTAGACAAATGAAAATATGATCCGAAATGTTTATATCAAGGCCAAACACATAAGGATTTTTTTCTTTTTAAAAAATTCGAATTTTTTTGTACCTCACTTTGAGTTAAAAAAAAAGTTAAATGGCCGCCATTTTGAAACAAAATAGCGGACGAAGTTGGCCAATAACACAATTCAAGATATTGGTACGTACTATGTGCACACCAAGTTATATTTTCTCGTACCTCATTTTAAATTTATTATTTTTTAATTTTTTTAAATGGCCTTTATTTTGAGACAATATGACGGATGACGTTAGATAATGAACTCGGTCGAGACATAGGTATTTTCTATATACTCACTAACCTACATTCAAATCGGTTCATTAATACGCTTATTATCACGTGACAAAAATCAGATCATTTCAAAATGTCAGTCACACTAGAAATTCAAAGCGTTGTAACTCATTCATTTTTTAAGATAAAGACGAGACAAAAAATGCTCTGAAATCTTTATATCAAGGTCAAACACATAAAATAAATAATATCTTTTTCAATTTTCCAATTTTCTGTACATATATATTTTTTTTAATTGTAATGCTGTTACATATCTACTTATATATATATATATATATATATATATATATATATACAAGTTGTTTCTAAATTCATGGTACAAACTTTAAGGGGTGATAGTACACATCAAGACAAACAATATTAAATAGGAAACTAATGGTCCCAAACGTCTTCCGAATTAGATAGGCGCCATTAAAGTTTAGGGTCCAAAAATTCAAATGATTATAAAAAACAGAAAAATTGGTCGATTCGTTTGCGGTTTCACTAAAACTATTCTTTATGTCAGCATTGTCTTGAAAATAAATTATAAAAATAAATTTCAAAAAATGCCGATAGAGGGCGCTTTAGACTTTGGAGTAATGAACAACTATTTTTTACCGTTATTTTTTGCATCTCATTAATTTTTTTTAGAAGCTTAGACATAAACTTAAATTTTGAGCTCAAAATCTAAGTCGTTGGGAGTGGTTAAGCAGCCCTGACTGAACTGTGGGGCGAGATCAAATTCCAAATGATTATAAAAAAGTCCTTCCGGCAATGCCGGGAGGAAGAGGTAGCTTTCATATACTTATATATTTATTTATTTATTTTAAAGTAAGTTACATTGTTCAAAAATACTAATCTCAAATTAGTGGAAATAATCTTATAAAATTAGCGATTTTATAAGATTGAATACTAGTTTTTGTCAAGAATGAATATTAATAGGAATTTTTAGAAATTAGTCATCTTTTATTAAATCTGGTTTTATTTTAAGCGATTTAGAGAGTCACCAAATTCCACGATGTCATAAAGTGTATGCCATTTTAAAGCAACATTGTGGATCGTTCAGATCAGACCGTTTCAAAATGTCAGCCATAAGAAAAATTCAAAGTGCTATAACTCAATCATTTTGTAAGATATAGACAAAATAAAAAGTGTTCTGGAATCGTTGTTTTAAGTTCTAACACGTAAAAGAAAAATATTTTTCAAATTTTGATTTTTTCGCATTTAATTTTAAATTTTAAATTTTTAAAAAAAATTAAAATGGCCACCATTTTGAAACAAAATGGCGGATGATGCTGGCCAACGAACTCGGTCGAGACATTTGTATGTACTATGTACATACCAAGTTTAATTGAAATCGGTTCATAAATACGCGTGTTATCACGTGACAAAAATCAGATCGTTTCAAAATGTCAGCCATAAGAAAAATTCAAAGTGCTATAACTCAATCATTTTTTAAGATATAGACAAAATAAAAAGTGTTCTGGAATCTTTGTTTTAAGTTCTAACACGTAAAGGAAAAATATTTTTCAACTTTTAATTTTTTCGCATTTAATTTTTAATTTTTAAATTTTTAAAAAATTTAAAATGGCCGCCATTTTGAAACAAAATGGCGGATGATGCTGACCAACGAACTCGGTCGAGACATTTGTATGTACTATGCACATACCAAGTTTCAGTGAAATCGGTTCATAAATACGCGTGTTATCACGTGACAAAAATCAGATCGTTTCAAAATGTCAGTCATTAGAAAAATTCAAAGTGCTATAACTCAATCATTTTTTACGATATAGACAAAATAAAAAGTGTTCTGGAATCTTTGTTTTAAGTTCTAACACGTAAAAGAAAAATATTTTTTAACTTTTAATTTTTTCGCATTTAATTTTAAATTTTAAATTTTTTTAAAAATTTAAAATGGTCGCCATTTTGAAACAAAATGACGGATGATGCTGGCCAACGAACTCGGTCGAGACATTTGTATATACTATGTACATACCAAGTTTCATTCAAATCGGTTCATAAATACGTTAGTTATCGCATGACAAAAATCAGTATATATATATATATGTATGTCAACATTTGAACGGAGGGTGGTTTTGGGGTCTGGGGGTCATGATCGGTGAAAATATACCAAAATTTTCCGGAAGTGCTTTCCTCCGGACGGCTGCAATAGGTAGCTTTTTACTTTTTGTAATGAAAGCTACCTAAAACGGAAAAATTGCTCGATTCGTTTGCTGATTTCACTAAAACTATTCTTTATGTCAATATTTCCTTGAAAATAAATTTTAAAGATTAATTTCAAAAAATACCGTTAGAGGGCGCCTTAAACTTTAGAGTAACCAACAACTATTTTTAAGCGTTATTTTTTGTATCTAATTAAATGTTTGTAAAAGTTCAAACTTAAATTTTGAGCTCAAAATCTGCATCGTTGTGAGTAATTAAGTAGCGGAAAATTGAAATGTGTTCGAGGGGTGGGGAGGGTAACATTTTAACTCCTGAACACAGTTGAGTTTGCTCTTCTTAACACCTTTCATCGATTTAGAATTTGAGCTCAAAATTTAAATCTAAGCATTTGCAAGCATTTAATTAGATACAAAAAATAACGGTTAAAAATAGTTGTTGGTTACTCTAAAATTTAAGGCGCCCTCTAACTGTATTTTTTTAAATTAATCTTTAAAATTTATTTTCAAGGAAATATTGACATAAAGAATAGTTTTATCGAAAACGGCAAATGAATCAACCAAATTTTCCGTTTTTTATAATCATTTGAAATTTGAACCTCCCCACCCCCATTGAACACAGTTCAGTTTGCACTACTTAACCACTCCCAACGATTCAGATTTTGAGCTCAAAATTTAAATTTTTTTCTAAGCTTCTAAAAAAATTTAATGAGATGCAAAAAATAACAGTAAAAAATAGTTGTTCGTTACTCCAAAATCTAAAGCGCCCTCTATTTGCATTTTTTGAAATTTATCTTTATAATTTATTTTCAAGACAATACTGACATAAAGAATAGATTTAGTGAAAACCGCAAACGAATCGACCAACTTTTCTGTTTTTTATAATCATTTGAATTTTTGGACCCTAAACTTTAATGGCGTCTATCTCTTTCGGAAAACGTTTGGGACCCCAAGTTTCCTATTTAATATTGTTTGTCTTGATGTGTACTATCACCCCTTAAAGTTTGGACCATGAATTTAGAAACACCCTGTATATATAATACAAACGGAAATTTTGTGTTTTCCGCCTACTCCTCCAATTCTACTGAATGGATTTTGATTAATTTATACTGTTAGATAGATATTATTTCAAGGAAGGTTTTCGTGCAAAGTACATCGTTCTATGTATCTTAGTTATAAAGTTATGATGGAAAATTGTTTTATTTTAGAGAAAGGGTTACCATTTCTCTTATATTTTTTTATTTGGCGCGGTATATTAATCCATTTTTGTTAAAGAATTGAAATGTTTACATTAAATAGAAATGAAAAAAATGCAAGCATCCCTAAAAATAAAATAAAAAAACTATTACTGATTTTATTTAAAATACAAAAAAGGAAAAAATTAATTAGAAATAATGTAAAATAAAACTATTTAATTTAAATATGGGGGTATTCTTTATGCGGCTTAAAAGAAATACTCGTTGTCAAAGTCAATCCTTTGAATCTGTAGCGGCTCAGCTCGAGCTTGGCTGTAATTCTCTCCGCGTGGGAGAATCTTTTACTTTCAACGAATGGCAACTCAATTAATGGAATTATCCTTTTAACCAAGGCCCCCTTATCATAATATCATTATATTATGATAAGTTAGCCTTGCTTTTAACGAAGCGCTCTCATTCTCGCAGTGACGTTTTCTCGAATATTATTTATGTTTGTGTGAAGTCATTAAAGTATATTTTTCTATAAAATCCTTCTGATTAATGAGTCAGTATTATTTAGCCACAATATCACCATCACAAAATTGGTGACTACGGACACTTGAACTGTTATTTTTTTCATTGAGCTTTGGACGAACGGCTAATACTAAAATTTCTTCTCGCTAGAAAAATGGCAATTTAAGCATCTGCAGTGGTCATTCCACCGTATATTTTTGTCGATCCTAGCTTATGGTTTCACATGCTGGAATCTTCTTTTGAATTAGCTACTCCTAAACCAATAACTGAATCGAAAACTAAGTACAATTACGTTGTATCTCATTTACTGCCTGCTACAGCTACTATGGTTCGTGATATTATTATGACTCCGGATTCATCTGATCCATATGAAACTTTAAAATCTAAAGTTATTGAACGTTGTGGTGAAAGCTGTATCTTAGAAATCCGGAAACTTCTAGCTGGAGAAAGCCTAGATGATAGAAAGCCGACTGAATTACTTCGATTAATGAAACGGCGAGCTGAAAGGCATAATATCAGTGATGAGCTTCTGTTAGCGATTTTCACTCAGCAAATGCCAACAAGTGTTCAAACTATTCTAGCTTCCATTGACAATATTACTCCTGATAAAGCAGCTGAGATTTTAGATAGAATTTTGGACTTAACACCTACAAACATCAGCTTAGTTTCGAGCCGACCAACTTCGCCTGATACGCCAACACCGCCAACGATAGAGATGCTTCTGAAAGAAATCCAAGCGTTACGCCAACAAGTTCGTGCTGCTAATGGCACCAAAATTAATGTATATGGTCGAAAAAGTATTAATGTTAACTTAGGTTTGCGTAGAAATTTTACTTTTTCATTTTATGTTTGTGATGTTTCATGTGCTATTTTAGGAGCTGATTTTTTGCATAATTTTAATTTAAAGCTTGATTTAAGGAATCGTCGTCTTATTGATTCCACTACCAATTTAAAAGCTCCTGCTATATTTAATATTTGTAATATATTTTCTGTGAAATCAAATTTTTTGAATAATATATATGCTAAATTATTACCCTAATTTCCTGCGTATAATCCGCGGATCAAACAATCATTTTTCGACCCAGAAATTTTATTAAATAAAATATAATTTCTCAGATCGCCGTAAATATTTGCCTTAAATTACAAAATAAAATTTCTGGGTCGAAAAAGAATTGCTTGATCCGCGGATTATAGGCAGGAAATTAGGGTACTTAAATTTCCTGAAATCACAAAATTACCTGATCCTAACCAACCGGTTAAGCATAATACTGTGCATTATATAAACACAAAGGGGCCTCCAGTGACTGCTAAACCTAGACGGCTAGCTCCAGATCGCCTAAAAATTGCCAAAGCTGAATTTCAGCACATGCTGCAGCGCGGTCATATTAGACCTTCTAAAAGTAATTACTCTTCACCTTTGCACCTGGTGCCGAAGAAAGGATCTGTCGATTGGAGACCTGTTGGTGATTATCGTGCTCTAAATGCACAAACTGTTAAAGAGAAACATCCTATAACCTGTATCGCAGATTTCACTGCGGAATTACATGGTAAACAAATCTTCAGTCACATTGATCTAATAAAAGCCTACCATCAGATTCCCATCAATCTTGACGATGTTCATAAAACTGCAATTTGCACTCCCTTCGGACTTTTTGAAAGCACGCGAATGCAATTTGGCCCTTGCAATGAACATTTCAAAGATTTATCGATGACATAATTCGTAACTTAGGATTTGTTTACGCATTTCTTGATAATTTGCTTATTGCTTCTGAAAATGAAACTGAACATTTAAAACATCTTGAATTATTGTTTTCTAGACTTAAAGAGTATGGTCTTTGTATCAATGTTGATAAATGTAAATTTGGTCAATCCACTCTTGAATTTTTAGGATTCAAACTTTCATCTGCAGGAATTGAGCCTTTACCTGATCGTGTTCAATGCATCTTAGATTTCCCACAGCTCTCTACCTTAACTCAAATAAGACGTTATTTAGGCCTTTTCAATTTTTATCGACGTTGCATTCCGAAAGCTGCCGACATTTTAGCTCCACTTGTTAAATTTTTAGAAGGGCACAAAAATAAAAAAATCTATCCCCGTTCCAAGGCTAACAAAACTGAGCAATTAAAATGTAACGAAGAAGCCAGTCTTTCCTTCACTGCTTCAAAAGAAGCTATAGCTCGAGCTAAGTTATTGCGACATCCAATTCCTGGAGCCCAGTTAAGTTTATGGGTCGATGCTAGCAATGTCGCAATTGGTGGTTCTTTAATGCAACTCTCCGAAAATCAGTGGAAACCAATCGCATTTTATTCCTGTAAATTAAATAAGTCTCAGAGAAATTGGTCTACTTATGATCGTGAATTATTTGCTATTTATAGTTCTATAAAAAAATTCAGACATATGCTCGAAGGTCGTAATTTCATTATTTATACTGACCAAAAATCCCTTATATACGCATTTCAACAAAATCCTAATAAATGTAGTCCTAGACAGTAGAGGATAAGTGACAGTTCAGCTGCATGAGGTGGTGGGTGGTGGGTGGTGGAAGTGGAACCACCACCACTTCACAGAGGGGTGAGGAGGACCACCACCACCTGAATGAGAAGCTTATCAGATGGAGAGTGTATCATACTATAGTAGGATGATGGGGAGGGCTTAAAATTGAGGGGGCTGAAATTTTTAGGGTTTGAAACTTCTAAGATCATACTATAGTAGAGGGGTGGATGTTTTGAGTGTTGTACAGTATGATGGGATTTTTAGAGAGAGAGAGGGGGGAGGGCTTATTTTTTAGGAGGGGTTTAAAATTGAGGGGGGCTTAAATTTTTTTGGGGAGTTTAAATTAAAGTAGAGATTGGAATCAACTTAGAGTAGGAAAGATATTTGAATACGAAATGGAAAAAGCAGTGGCGCCCTCTGTCGGTGGGAATTGGAACGAGGAGTTTTCTGAAATAATAAAAAAATATATATTTGCATAGGCTATAGGTCCCCCAACATCTATTAAAAAATTAATATATGTTGTATTAGCTGTTCAGAGACAGGGGTATCATGAACACCACTTCACTCACTGTGGCCCACATTCTGCAAAAATATACTTTTGGATGAATTTGTTATTTTAAATTGTAATAAACATGAAGAAATTTCATAAGCATTGAATTGGTGTCTAAAAAATATTTTTTTTTTTTTAAATCTTGCTGTTCGTTGTTTGTTTGAATATCCTTATATCCATAGGCTAGACTCGTTATCCCATCATTTAATAAATATCGTTTATCATCAAACACCGATAAACATTTTTTGTTGTATTGTGTGGTGTATAATTGGTACTGGGATGCTAATAACTTGTATGACTGGGCTTTATCCCAATTTCTTCCTTATGGTGGGTTTGAATGGTGTGCGACAAATTATATTACAGAAGAGTGGATTTTATCGTTAGCTGATGATAGTGAGTTCGGATATATTTTCGAGGTTGATATAAAGTAACCTAAAGAATTGCACAAACATCCGATAATCAACCAATTTTAACAGGAACTAGCACGTAAAAGAAGAAATGTTGCCTTCGTATGCACATAGCTCAGTTAACAATAGAAAATTCATAGGAACCCCTAAACTCATTCCGAATTTAAAGGATAAACAGAATTTTATCACTCATATTCGTAATCTTAAATTTTATTTACAACTTGGGTTAAAACTTACAGCTGTTCACAAAGTCCTTAAATTTAGACAAGCATCTTGGCTTGAAAAATTACGTTTCTTTTAATACCGAGAAAAGAAAAAAAGCTTAATTCTCTTTTGCAAAACTAATGAATAACTCTGTGTTTGGTAAAACAATGGAAAATCTTCGATAACGTAGAAATATTGTGCTTGTTAATAATGAAAAAAGAACCAAGAAATTAGTGGCTTCACCCACTTTTAAATCTTTTAAAACCTATGATGCTGCCGTTGAAAGAATGAAAACTAGCATACTCATGAATCGACCGATTTATGTTGGGTTCACAATATTGGAGTTATCAAAAATGCTGATGTACAATTTTCATTATAATGTCATAAAGAAAACATATAAAGATGATGCAAATCTCTTATTTATGAATACCGACTCATGTTATCACATTCGAACCAAAGATATTTTCGTTTTAATTTATTAGAATTATTTACCAAGTTTATTAACAATTGTTATTTACATAATCATGACGGATACTACCTTGTGTTTCCAAACAACTTTTCAAAAAGAACGAATCTGTTAACATTATGTATCATTCATTACTTAGATTAAAACTTTTACCGATGTTGATTTTTTTAACATATTGAAATTACTATGTAAATTTTTATTCATTTAAAAATAATAATAATTCTACTTCATTACCATTTTAGATTTTTCATAATCAAAAAATTTAAAAATAATAAAAAATATAATTTTTTTGTGATCATTAGCTGAGAACTTTGAATTTTCTCAAAATGAATTAAGTCAAATTGATCAAATACAGAGCTCTCATTGTCCAGGCTGAACCGCGTGGAGGTTGACCACTCTCAGCCCACACACTCACATACATTTTTTTCTGAATTTTAATTACTATTAATGGCTTATATTAGAATGGAAATGTTTGCAACTTAAAATAGTATCTTATCAGCACTTATTCACTGCCTTGCACAAACATCCGATAACAAAACAGTTTTAACAGGAACTAGCTGATGTATGAAAAAATGTCAAATAAGATTAGATTTCACTTATTTACAAAAGTCGAGAAAGAGAATTTTGTTTGATGTTTCGACTAACTAAACTTTTTAAAACAACAATTTAATCCCATTAATGCATTTCATATGATGTTTTTTTAGAGGTTCCCAAAAATTTATTAAATTTTACTTACATTTTAACCTTTAGAAAAAAGTTTCTTATCAATTAAAATTAGAGTTCACTTTAATTTATTAATTTTTCATTTTAAAATACTGAATTTCTATTTATACTGAATTAATTTTAAAATACTTTTAATGTATTAGAATTATTTACCAAGTTTAATTTATCATTTATATTAACAATTGTTATCTACATAATCATGATGGATATTATCTTGTGTTTCCAAACAACTTTTCAAAAAGAATGAAACTGTTAACATTGTATATCATTAACCACTTAGATTAAAACTTTTACCTAGTGTTGCCACAAAAATTTTCAAAGATAGAGAAACTGATAACATTATTTATCATAAGCTTACTTAAATTAAAACCTTGTGTTGCCACAAAATTCTTCAAAAAGAGTAAAACCACTAACATAATATTTAAACTACCATTTATGTACAAAGACTGTTTTTTTAGTTTATTAAAAAATGGTTGACTAAAACTAATGGCATTACTAATTTTTTAATGTTTAACTGTAACCGACGCTGATTTTTGTTTAACATATATTAGGATATGTGTTGTTTTTAAGCATTCAGTTTACAACTGATTTCCGTTTGAACTTCATCAGCGGCTATCCTTATTTTTTTTAAATGGATTCTGTAGTAAATTTGTTAAAAAGACCTCTCGATGAAGTAGTTTTTTCTTCAAAGTATCAACGTTTAGAAGAATGTAATGAACCTACTTATGTGAATGAATTAAACTTGCCGAGATTAGAAGTTCCCAATGCATTGAACACTAACAATGAGACAATATCATATGATTTACCCACTACTGATTATCCACTGAATGTGAAATCTGAGATTAATACGAATTTTTTTAACTTAATTTCCCAAGACGAATATATTCAAGAACCCACTACTAGATGCGAAGAGACTGTGTTACAAGCAATCAACCTTTCCCAAGCAAGTGATGAAAGCCAATGCACCACTCCACGAACTAAAAGGGGCAAATCCTGTAATTGTGCTATATTTCGTGAAGAACTCGGTGATTGTATCTTCTTAATTTTGAAATTGTATAACAGACAATTTTATATACATATTCAAGAGTTTAAACGGAGTGGGCTTACTAATGAAGAAATTGTAACGAAAAATGCAATTTTTATGGATGTTAACAGTTGATATGAATTTTGCAATAAAATTTTTCCATTTAATTTGAAGTATAAAAGTTCCTCGTTTGTTGCTAATAACATGGTATTAGTGTTAAATTTTAATAATTCTATCATGCGAATTAAACATTTAAAGAATTATTCTCACATTGACTTGAACGAGTGTCAGTTAGAAAAGTTAAAAATAAAAGCCTTTGATCTGAATAAAGAACTTCTTCAACATATATATGTAAAGCATTTACCAAACTTAATAAGACAGAAATGTATCGTTAGTCACACATCTTTAGAAAATGAACGCATGTGTCAACATAAACTTATAACGTGTATTGAAAAGAGTATGTCGAGTATACTAAAGCGCATTTTTGAATGCAATGGATGCGTTTTTAACCACGAATCTGTAATCTTTCATCCCTGTTTGATATTAAATAATCGACAAAAATTTGAACAAATAGGAGAAATGTTATTGACTCTAACAGATTTCGACTTTGTTATTTCCTCGTTTTTAAACGAGGTAGATTGTATTAGTGAAAACTTCTTATCTAATATTAATGTAGAAACCATTCAAAACGAACTGTTTAAAATAATGAAATATAATGTTTTACTATTCTCTTTAATATGTGTGGTTAATTATTTTCAAAATGTATGTTTATTTCGTTTAGCTTTTTCAAAACATTTATAAATTATTTCAATTTGTATGTGTATAAAAAATATATTAACTATCTTAAAATAATAATAATAATAATAATCTTAATATTTTAATTCATTCTTTTCAAAAATTAGAAAGTTAAAAAGTTAATAAAAATTAATAAGTTAAAAAAACTTTATACAAAAATTAATATCAATAGAAATTTTTTTCAAATGTTTAAAATATATTTTGAAAATTTTAAAATGTATTACAACTTATCAAAAATGAGTTTACTGATTTATATGACTATGTATATTATTTTTACTCTATTATCTTACTGTAACATTATAACAGATTCATAGTTAAACACATATAAAGATTAGGATGTATATAAAGGCAACAGATTAATATACTCTCTTGTTTTATTAAAAAATAAAATATCTTCATAAAAATGTTAAAAAAATAAAAATTTTATGAAAAAGTTTTAAAAATAATTCATTAGATTAAAAAAATTTCACAAATTAAAAAAATATATTTCATAAGTTTACAAAAAAAAAAAAAAAAAAAAAAAAAAAAAAAAAAAAGGATTATAAAAAGTTTTAACTAAAAAAAAAAAAAAAAAAAAAAAAAAAAAAACTTTACACAAAAAATAATACCAATAGAATTTTTTTTTTCAAATGTTTAAAATATTTTTGCAAAAGTTAAAATGAGTTTTCTGATTTATGTATATTATTTTCACTCTATTATCTTACTATAACATTGCAATTCATTCATAGTTAAACACATATAAACATTAGGATGTGCATAAAAGCAATACATTTATATACTATCTTGTTATTAAAAAATAAAATAATTTCATAAAAAATCTTTTCAAAATTAAAAAAAAGTTTCATAAGTTTGCAAAAAATAAAAACTTTATGAAAAAGTTTAAAAAATAATTCATAAGATTAAAAATATATATATATATTTCATAAATTAAAAAAATATATTTCATAAGTTTAAAAAAAATAACATCATAAGTTAAAAGTTATTTCAAAAGTTCTTTAATAATTAAAAAAAAAAAACTTTATAGAAAAAATAATATCAATAGAAATTTTTTTTTCAAATGTTTAAAATTTATTTCACAAAAGTTAAAATGTATTACATCTTATCAAAAATGAGTTTACTGATTTATGTATATTATTTTCACTGTATTATCTTACTGTAACATACATTTATAGTTAAACACATAAAGGATGTGTACAACATGTGTATAACATAGGATGTGAAGGATGTGTATAAAAGCAACGCATTAATATACTATCTTGTTTTATTAAAAGATAAAATAACTTCATAAAAATCTTTTCAAAATAAAAAAAGTTTCATAAGTTTACAAAAAAATAAAACTTTATGAAAAAGTTTAAAAAATATTTCATAAATTAAAAAAATTATTTTTTATAAGTTTCCAAAAAAAAAAAAAATCATAAGTTTAAAGTTATTTCAAAAGTTCTAAAAGTTTTACATAAGTTCAAACGTTTAAAAAATACTTTGCAAAATTTAAAAAAAATATTACAACTTATCAAAAATGAGTTTACAGATTTACTGATTTATGTGTGTATGTTATTTTCATCATATTATCTTACTACCGCCATTAAATAACGTTCGTAGTTAAACATTTAAAATATTTTTAATACTTATTAAACTTTTGAATTTTTATAAAACAAAAGAATTAACTTAGATTTAATTTTAACTTTTTTAAGTTTTATAGAACAAAACACAATATTAATCTATTGCTTTTATACATTTGTTAACGTTTATAAATGATTAACTACGAACGTTATTTAATGGCGGTAGTAAGATAATATGATGAAAATAACATACACACATAAATCAATAAATCGGTAAACTCATTTTTGATAAGTTGTAATATTTTTTTAAATTTTGCAAAGTATTTTTTAAACATTTGAACTTATGTAAAACTTTTAGAACTTTTAAAATAACTTTTAACTTATAATTTTTTTTTTTTTTTTTTTTGGAAACTTATGAAATAAATTTTTTAATTTATGAAATATTTTTTAAACTTTTTCATAAAGTTTTATTTTTTTGTAAACTTATGAAACTTTTTTTATTTTGAAAAGATTTTTATGAAGTTATTTTATCTTTTAATAAAACAAGATAGTATATTAATGCGTTGCTTTTATACACATCCTTCACATCCTATGTTATACACATGTTGTACACATCCTTTATGTGTTTAACTATAAATGTATGTTACAGTAAGATAATACAGTGAAAATAATATACATAAATCAGTAAACTCATTTTTGATAAGATGTAATACATTTTAACTTTTGTGAAATAAATTTTAAACATTTGAAAAAAAAAATTCTATTGATATTATTTTTTCTATAAAGTTTTTTTTTTTTTTTTTTTTTTTTTTTTTTTTTTTTATTAAAGAACTTTTGAAATAACTTTTAACTTATGATGTTATTTTTTTTAAACTTATGAAATATATTTTTCTAATTTATGAAATATATATATATATTTTTAATCTTATGAATTATTTTTTAAACTTTTTCATAAAGTTTTTATTTTTTGCAAACTTATGAAACTTTTTTTTAATTTTGAAAAGATTTTTATGAAATTATTTTATTTTTTAATAACAAGATAGTATATCAGTGTATTGCTTTTATGCACATCCTAATGTTTATATGTGTTTAACTATGAATGAATTGCAATGTTATAGTAAGATAATAGAGTGAAAATAATATACATAAATCAGAAAACTCACTTTAACTTTTGCAAAAATATTTTAAACATTTGAAAAAAAAATTCTATTGGTATTATTTTTTGTGTAAAGTTTTTTTTTTTTTTTTTTTTTTTTTTTAACTTTTAATAATCCTTTTTTTTTTTTTTTTGTAAACTTATGAAATATATTTTTTTAATTTGTGAAATTTTTTTAATCTAATGAATTATTTTTTAAACTTTTTCATAAAACTTTTATTTTTTTAACATTTTTATGAAGATATTTTATTTTTTAATAAAACAAGAGAGTATATTAATCTGTTGATTTTGTATGCATCCTAATCTTTATATGTGTTTAACTATGAATCTGTTATAATGTTAAGTAAGATAATAGAGTAAAAATGATATACATAGTCATATAAATCAGTAAACTCATTTTTGATAAGTCGTAATACATTTTAAAATTTTCAAAATATATTTTAAACATTTGAAAAAAATTTCTGTTGATATTAATTTTTGTATAAAGTTTTTTTAACTTATTAATTTTTATTAACTTTTTAACTTTCTAATTTTTGAAAAGAATGAATTAAAATATTAAGATTATTATTATTATTATTATTATTTTAAGATAGTTAATATATTTTTTATACACATACAAACTGAAACAATTTATAAATGTTTTGAAAAAGCTAAACGAAATAAACATACATTTTGAAAATAATTAACCACACATATTAAAGAGAATAGTAAAACATTTTATTTCATTATTTTAAATAGTTCGTTTTGAATGGTTTCTACATTAATATTAGATAAGAAGTTTTTACTAATACAATCTACCTCGTTTAAAAACGAGGAAATAACAAAGTCGAAATCTGTTACAGTCAATAACATTTCTCCTATTTGTTCAAATTTTTGTCGATTATTTAATATCAAACAGGGATGAAAGATTACAGATTCGTGGTTAAAAATACATCCATTGCATTCAAAAATGCGCTTTAGTATACTCGACATACTCTTTTCAATACACGTTATAAGTTTATGTTGACACATGCGTTCATTTTCTAAAGATGTGTGACTAACGATACATTTCTGTCTTATTAAGTTTGGTAAATGTTTTACATATATATGTTGAAGAAGTTCTTTATTCAGATCAAAGGCTTTTATTTTTAACTTTTCTAACTGATACTCGTTCAAGTCAATGTGAGAAAAATTCTTTAAATGTTTAATTCGCATGATAGAATTATTAAAATTTAACACTAATACCATGTTATTAGCAACAAACGAGGAACTTTTATACTTCAAATTAAATGGAAAAATTTTATTGCAAAATTCGTACCAACTGTTAACATCCATAAAAATTGCATTTTTCGTTACAATTTCTTCATTAGTAAGCCCACTCCGTTTAAACTCTTGAATATGTATATAAAATTGTCTGTTATACAATTTCAAAATTAA
Source organism: Maratus speculifer (assembly GCA_964019185.1). Taxonomy (NCBI): domain Eukaryota; kingdom Metazoa; phylum Arthropoda; class Arachnida; order Araneae; family Salticidae; genus Maratus; species Maratus speculifer. Next base: position 332,852,974 of record OZ025289.1, read on the forward strand.
GAAGATACAATCACTGAGTTCTTCTCGAAATATAACACGATTACAGGATTTGCCCCTTTTAGTTCGTGGAGTGGTGCATTGGCTTTCATCACTTGCTTGGGAAAGGTTGATTGCTTGTAACACAGTCTCTTCGCATCTAGTAGTGGGTTCTTGAAAATATTCGTCTTGGGAAATTAAGTTAAAAAAATTCGTATTAATCTCAGATTTCACATTCAGTGGATAATCAGTAGTGGGTAAATCATATGATATTGTCTCATTGTTAGTGTTCAATGCATTGGGAACTTCTAATCTCGGCAAGTTTAATTCATTCACATAAGTAGGTTCATTACATTCTTCTAAACGTTGATACGTTGAAGAAAAAACTACTTCATCGAGAGGTCTTTTTAACAAATTTACTACAGAATCCATTTAAAAAAAAAAAGTATAGCCGCTGATGAAGTTCAAACGGAAATCAGTTGTAAACTGAATGCTTAAAAACAACACATATCCTAATATATGTTAAAAAAAAAATCAGCGTCGGTTACAGTTAAACATTAAAAAATTAGTAATGCCATTAGTTTTAGTCAACCATTTTTTAATAAACTAAAAAAACAGTCTTTGTACATAAATGGTAGTTTAAATATTATGTTAGTGGTTTTACTCTTTTTGAAGAATTTTGTGGCAACACAAGGTTTTAATTTAAGTAAGCTTATGATAAATAATGTTATCAGTTTCTCTATCTTTGAAAATTTTTGTGGCAACACTAGGTAAAAGTTTTAATCTAAGTGGTTAATAATATACAATGTTAACAGTTTCATTCTTTTTGAAAAGTTGTTTGGAAACACAAGATAATATCCATCATGATTATGTAGATAACAATTGTTAATATAAATGATAAATTAAACTTGGTAAATAATTCTAATACATTAAAAGTATTTTAAAATTAATTCAGTTTAAATACAAATTCAGTATTTTAAAGTGAAAAATTAATAAGTTAAAGTGAACTCTAATTTTAATTGATAAGAAATTTTTTTTCTAAAGGTTAAAATGTAAGTAAAATTTAATAAATTTTTGGGAGCCTCTAAAAAAACATCATATGAAATGGATTAATGGGATTAAATTGTTGTTTGAAAAAGTTTAGTTAGTTGAAACATCAAACAAAATTCTCTTTCTTGACTTTTGTAAATAAGTGAAATCTAATCTTATTTGACATTTTTTCATACATCAGCTAGTTCCTGTTAAAATTGTTTTGTTATCGGATGTTTGTGCAAGGCAGTGAATAAGTGCTGATAAGATACTATTTTAAGTTGCAAACATTTCCATTCTAATATAAGCCCTTAATAGTAATTAAAATTCAGAAAAAAAGTGTATGTGAGTGTGTAGGCTGAGAGTGGTCAACCTCCACGCGGTTCAGCCTGGGCAATGAGAGCTCTGTATTTGATCAATTTGACTTAATTCATTTTGAGAAAATTCAAAGTTCTCAGATAATGACCACAAAAAAATTATATTTTTTATTATTTTTAAATTTTTTGATTATGAAAAATCTAAAATGGTAATGAAGTAGAATTATTATTATTTTAAAATGAATAAAAATTTACATAGTAATTTCAATATGTTAAAAAAATCAACATCGGTAAAAGTTTTAATCTAAGTAATGAATGATACATAATGTTAACAGATTCGTTCTTTTTGAAAAGTTGTTTGGAAACACAAGGTAATATCCGTCATGATTATGTAAATAACAATTCTTAATAAACTTGGTAAATAATTCTAATAAATTAAAACGAAAATATCTTTGGTTTGAATGTGATAACATGAGTCGGTATTCATGAATAAGAGATTTGCATCATCGTTATATGTTTTCTTTATGACATTATAATGAAAATTGTACATCAGCATTTTGGATAACTCCAATATCGTGAACCCAACATAAATCGGTCGATTCATGAGTATGCTAGTTTTCATTCTTTCAACGGCAGCATCATAGGTTTTAAAAAATTTAAAAGTGGGTGAAGCCACTAATTTCTTGGTTCTTTTTTCATTATTAACAAGCACAATATTTCTACGTTATCGAAGATTTTCCATTGTTTTACCAAACACAGAGTTATTCATTAGTTTTTCAAAAGAGGATTAAGCTTTTTTTCTTTTCTCGGTATTAAAAAAAACGTAATTTTTCAAGCCAAGATGCTTGTCTAAATTTAAGGACTTTGTGAACAGCTGTAAGTTTTAACCCAAGTTGTAAATAAAATTTAAGATTACGAAAATGAGTGATAAAATTCTGTTTATCCTTTAAATTCGGAATGAGTTTAGGGGTTCCTATGAATTTTCTATTGTTAACTGAGCTATGTGCATACGAAGGCAACATTTCTTCTTTTACGTGCTAGTTCCTGTTAAAATTGGTTGATTATCGGATGTTTGTGCAATTCTTTAGGTTACTTTATATCAACCTCGAAAATATATCCGAACTCACTATCATCAGCTAACGATAAAATCCACTCTTCTGTAATGTAATTTGTCATGTTTGCGACAAATTACATTACAGCAAACCCACCATACCATTCAAACACCATTCAAACCCACCATAAGGAAGAAATTGGGATAAAGCCCAGTCATACAAGTTATTAGCATCTCAGTACCAATTATACACCACACAATACAACAAAAAATGTTTATCGGTGTTTGATGATAAACGATATTTATTAAATGATGGGATAACGAGTCTAGCCTATGGATATAAGGATATTCAAACAAACAACGAACAGCAAGATTAAAAAAAAATATATTTTTTAGACACCAATTCAATGCTTATGAAATTTCTTCATGTTTATTACAATTTAAAATAACAAATTCATCCAAAAGTATATTTTTGCAGAATGTGGGCCACAGTGAGTGAAGTGGTGTTCATGATACCCCTGTCTCTGAACAGCTAATACAACATATATTAATTTTTTAATAGATGTTGGGGGACCCATAGCCTATGTAAATATATATTTTTTTATTATTTCAGAAAACTCCTCGTTCCAATTCCCACCGACAGAGGGCGCCACTGCATTTTCCATTTCGTATTCAAATATCTTTCCTACTCTAAGTTGATTCCAATCTCTACTTTAATTTAAACTCCCCAAAAAAATTTAAGCCCCCCTCAATTTTAAGCCCCTCCTAAAAAATAAGCCCTCCCCCCTCTCTCTCTCTAAAAATCCCATCATACTGTACAACACTCAAAACATCCACCCCTCTACTATAGTATGATCTTAGAAGTTTCAAACCCTAAAAATTTCAGCCCCCTCAATTTTAAGCCCTCCCCATCATCCTACTATAGTATGATACACTCTCCATCTGATAAGCTTCTCATTCAGGTGGTGGTGGTCCTCCTCACCCCTCTGTGAAGTGGTGGTGGTTCCACTTCCACCACCCACCACCCACCACCTCATGCAGCTGAACTGTCATTTATCCTCTACTCTCGACAATTGAGACATTTAGACTATATTTCGCAATTTTCTACTGATATTCGATACACTAAAGGCTCTGATAACACCGTTGCCGACGCATTATCACGAATTAAAATTGATTCCATTTCTCCTAATGTGCTAGATTTTAAAGAATTTGCCACTGCTCAGACAAATGATGAAGAGCTAAAACAAATTCTCGAACTCGGTACCACTTCTTTAAAATTAGAAAAACACTATTTTTCACTCGAAGATGTCCATTTATATTGCGATATGTCACAAAAACATTCCAGACCATTCGTTCCTAAAAGCATGCGACAATCTGTTTTTTCTACCTTACATTATTTCTCACATCCAGGTTTCTCAGCTTCATTAGATTTAATTTCCAAACGATTTGTATGGCCTGGCATGCGTAAGGATATAAAATCTATTGTTCGCAGCTGTACGAAATGTCAAAAAGCTAAAGTCTTCCAACACACCAAATCGCCAATTGGTACATTTTCTGAACCTGATGCTCGTTTTGCCCATATTCACGTTGATTTTATCGGACCTTTACCATCCTCCGATGGCAATCAGTATTGCATGACCATCATTGATAGGTTTATGAGATGGCCCGAAGTTATACCCACACCAGACATGACTGCAGAAACAACTGCTCGTGCACTGATACACGGTTGGATATCCAGATTTGGTACCCCGGTTACTATTACTACTGATCAAGGTAGGAATTTTGAGTCTTCTCTTTTTAAAGAACTTACTAATAGATTAGGCTGTAGACGTATAAGAACAACGTCATATCATCCACAGTCTAACGGTCTTATTGAGAGATTTCACCGTCATCTTAAGAGTTCACTTACAGCGCACAATCAAACTCAATGGATTGAAACCCTCCCCATTGTTTTACTTGGTTTGCGCACAGCTCTTAAAAACGACATCCAAGCTACCTGTGCTCAGCTTGTTTATGGGACAAATATCAGACTACCCTGTGATCTCATTAACAGTGAGACTGTAAATCAACCACTTACTCTCAACTATGTGACTGAGTTGATTGAAACAATGAGGGCATTAAATCCTGTTGCCACTACAAGGCACGGCAACCCCAAAATCTATGTAAATCCTTCATTGCAAACATGTTCTCATGTATTTTTAAGATCAGACAAAGTGAATCCTCCCTTATCACCCTCTTATACAGGACCCCATAAAGTGATTGCCAGATCTAATAAAACGTTTGACTTGGAATTTAACGGGAAACGCTGTACTGTATCAATTGATCGCATCAAACCGGCTTATCAATTATCAGATTCTTTTCCATCTTCCCTACCTCAAAAACAACATGATCCCATAAATGCTCCTCCTGCCAAACAGCCTACCACGAAATCTGGTCACAAAGTTCGTTTTCCTCAACATCTCGTAATTGACTATATTGTTTAAATATTTTGTATATACCTTGTATTTTGTATTGTATAAATATTTTGTAATGTGTGTACAATATTTATTTGTCGATTTATGTTTTTCTTAATGTACTGCATATATATTCTATTATTGCATCATATGTACGTACTCAAGACCTATCTTATGTATCTGTATCAAGTACTACTTTTTTTGTAATCGTGACTACGTCACTGGGGGCATACTCTGTAGCGGCTCAGCTCGAGCTTGGCTGTAATTCTCTCCGCGTGGGAGAACTTTTTACTTTCAACGAATGGCAACTCAATTAATGGAATTATCCTTTTAGCGGAGCGCTCTCATTCTCGCAGTGACGTTTTCTCGAATATTATTTATGTTTGTGTGAAGTCATTAAAGTATATTTTTCTATAAAATCCTTCTGATTAATGAGTCAATATTATTTAGCCACAATATCACCATCACAAAAAATCAATATCTGGTAGTTTATCACTTTATTGCCTATATATTTGGCTGCAGAATAACAAAAAAATTAATTGAAATTAAAATTAAATAAAATATAAATGGCGCTATTTTTTAAACAGAGTTTTTTTAAGTATGTCAGGGTTAATTACAAGAACTACTGGATGTATTTTAAAAAGTTATTTGCATAATTGAATGTTGAACTATGTGTTCACGAGCAACCTGCCGTTAAATGTTTATTATAATTTTATTATTTGTCAACTTCTACAAATTCTGTTTTTAAGCAGTTTATATTTTGATGTCTAATACAGGTTGTTTTATTTTAGATCGTATCCCTATTAAATATTATTTCATATTCAAACTGCGTTTATTACTCTGCCTTGCTACACATTTAAGTTGTATGCTTTACAATTCAATATTGAACAGGTTCTGTTGCCCAGAAGGCTATTTTCTTTTGAATTAGGAAAATTTATTTAACAGTTCAATTTCATTTTTTTTTGTGAAGAAGTGCGATTTAACATGTGAAATATGGCTGAACAGCAAGCTAACTTTACAATGTTAAATAACAGTAATTATGATGTTTGGAAATTCAAGATGGAAATGTTTTTAACCGATAAAGGATTATGGGATGTTATTACACAGGAACAACCTACTGAAGCGGGAGCTGAAAGGGATGCTTGGATTAAAGCAAACAAGTCTGCTAAAGCGAAAATTGCGTTAAGTGTCGAAGATAATCAATTAATCCATATCAAGCATGAGGAAACAGCAAAAGGTATGTGGGATTCTTTACGTAAAGTTTATGAACAAAAGCATTTAAATACGAAACTTTTCTTGCAAAGAAAGCTATACAGTATGAAATATGATGAAACCTTAAACCTGAAAGATTATATTCAAAGTACACTGGTGTCCAAAATTTAAGCATAATTAGTAATTAAGTAATTATTTTTAAGTAATGAAAGAAATATGAATCGGAATGTGCTGAAACTCCAGGTGTGTAAGCAAAATAGTACGCGTCACATATTTTCGCGAAGAGTTTTCCCCGAAATCGAACAGGGGACCGTCAACAAATTGAAAAAGAACGAAGATCTCTTGGATAACCTTGCCAAAATTAATGTAGCAAAAGCGTTCAAATTGCACATTATGATTAATTGGCTTATTGTAATGTACTGTGTTGATTTTACAAGGATAGCATGTATACTCGTAGGGAAATTAAGGTTTTTATAAAAACAGTCCTAAATTTTTACAAGTTTTTTGCTTATAATTTGCAGAGTTCTTATTATAAAGTAATGTTCTTTTCTGAAAATATGACAAACATCATTGTACACAATACCCTGTCATCAGAATTTAAAAATAATAAAAATTGTATGAAAAATGAGTATGTTTAGTAAATAATTTCTCATTGCGCATGCGTCAGCGATATCAAAATGTCATTTGCATATTGTGTTAGCTAAATGTATAGAGAAACTTCTGTAAAAGTTTCAAAAACATAGCTTGAAAATTCTGAAAATGGGAGCCTATAGAATCAACTCAAAATCCGTTATTCCTAAAGGAAGCAAAAAAATCAGGGGTTTTACCTAAATATAGTTGTACGTGCAATATTGTGTAGGCACTAAACAATGGAATATGGATACAGCCCCTCATCTTTTTGCTTCATTTAGGGAATAAAGGATTTTGATCTCATTCTATCAACGATAATTTTCAGAATTTTTAAGCTATGTTTTTGAGACTTTCACAAAAATTGCTCTATACATTTAACTAACATAATATGCAAATGAAATTTTAATAGCTTTCACGCATGCGCAGTAAAAAATTATTTAGTAAACCTGCTCATTTGTCATACAATTTTTATTATTTTTTAATTCTGATGACAGGGTATTGTGTACAATGATGTTTGTCATTTTTTCAAAAAAGAACACTATTTTATATTAAGAACTCTGCAAATTATAAGCAAAAAACTTAGGACTGTTTTTATAAAAACCTTAATTTCTCTACGAGTATACATGCTATCCTTGTAAAAATTAACACAGTACATTACAATAAGCCAATTAATCATAATGTGCAGTTTGAACGCTTTTGCTTCATTAGTTTTGACAGGGTTATCCAAAAGATCTTCGTTCTTTTTCAATTTGTTGACGGTCCCCTGTTCGATTTTGGGGAAAACTCTTCGCGAAAATATGTGACGCGTACTATTTTGTTTACACACCTGGAGTTTCAGCACATTCCTATTCATATTTCTTTCATTACTTAAAAATAATTACTTAATTACCAATTATGCTTAAATTTTGGACACCAGTGTATATTAGAAGTAGTTTATCAATTAAGGGGTCTCGGTAAAGTGATCCCAGATGATGATATCATTGCAATTTTACTATGCGGTGTTCCAGAGAGTTATGATTCTTTAATTACAAGTTTAGAAGCTCGTTCTTCTGAGAAATTATCATTAGAATACGTAAAAAGTAAACTTATTGCAACGTATGAGCGTCGTTTAGAAACGTTTAAATTGAATGATGAAACAGCGATAAAGATAGTTAAAGATCCAAAGAAAAAGGGAAATTTTAGGGTTAACTGTGAAAACAAATCGAAACAGCTTTGCCATTACTATAAACGGCCAGGACATATTAAAACATTTTGTTTTTTATGGAAAGCTGAACAGCATAAAACAAGGAAACATAAAGTTAAAATGATTACAAATAGTGAGGAAATTAAAACGGAAAATGAAATTTTTCAATGTCTTAAAGCTTCTAATAAATTATCTAATGTTAATTGGTATATTGATTCTGCTGCGACAACTCACATGACAAATGATAAAGATATTTATCATAGTGAAATTAAGCCAAAACGAGGCCAAGTACAAGTTGCTAGTGGTCAGTTACTCGATATTAAAGGTATTGGTGATTGTTTAAGTAAATACAGAGGAACAGGCAATGAAGTTAGAAATATAACATTTTGTGATGTATTATATGTTCCAGATCTTGATAGCAGTTTATTATCAGTGAAGCGACTTGATGAAAACGACTGTTTTGTGCACTTTGGCAACAGGAAATGTACAATAATGAAAAACGACCAAGTCATAATTGAAGCAAAATTAGAAAATAGTTTGTACAAGTTAAACTGCAATGAAATCGCTAATAAAGTTTTTGAAGAATCGCATATTAATTGTATTCATATGTGGCATAGAATATTTGAACATCGTGATCTTCGAGCAGTCAAGGAATTACAAGATAATCATTTAGTCCATGGTTTAAAATTGAAGGACTGTAAGCAGAAAATGAAATGTTTATGTTGTACAAAGGTTAAAATAGTTCAGAATGCTTATCCTAAGAAAAGTGAACATCGAGCATCAAAAGTTGCAGATTTATTCCATGCTGATATTTGTGGACCTTTTCCAAATGAGACTCCCACAGGAAAGCGATATTTCTTAACACTTATAGATGACAAGTCAAGATATCTAACTGTTTATTTACTGAAACATAAATTGAAGCAGCGACAAAAATTGAAGAATTTTTCCGTTATGTGAAAACTAAATTTGAACGTACGCCAAAGTTTTTAAAATGTGACAGAGGAGGGGAATTTGTGAATGAAAGCCTCCGAAATTTCATGATTAAGGAAGGAATTAAATACCAGTTATCAGTACCACATTCTCCTCAACAGAACGGAGTTGCAGAAAGAAGGAATCGTTATTTGACTTAAATGGCAAAATGCATGCTGGAAGACTCAAAGTTGGATAAAAATTTTGGGGAGCAGCTATGATGACATCGACCTACCTGCAAAATCGTTTACCCACAAATGCTTGCGAGGAAACATCTTTTGAAATATGACATGGATATAAACCAACAGTAAAACACTTAAAGATTTTTGGTTGCAAAGTTGTATATTATATTGCACCTGTATTGAGAAGAAAATTGGAAAACAGAGGCAAAGAAGGAATTTTTCTTGGTTATGCTGAAGAATCTAAAGGTTTTATTATTCTTGATAAAGAAACAAACAAAATAATTATTTCAAGAAATGTAATTTGTCTCAACGATAGAGATAATTAAATATTAACTAATGCCGAGGAAACAGGTGACTGTAGTAAACACAAGAAAATTACCTTAAACTTAAATGATGAGCATGAAATAAAACCTTTAGAGGAAGATAAAGATTTAAAAGGGAACGAAAATGTAAAAGTAAGACGTTCAGAACGTTCCAACAAAGCTGTACCTCCTGTAAGATATATTACAGCTTATAAAACATATGTTAAAAGTGTTGATGAACCTATGTCATGGGCTGAAATGAAAAAGTTATCAGAAGATGAACAAAATAAATGGATTAAAGCTGCAGACGACGAAATTAAATCAATCGAAGAAAGAAATGTCTGGGAACTTACAGATTTACCTCAAAACCGAAATGCAATTAATTGGTACTAAATGGGTTTTTAAACTTAAACAAGATCAAACCGGAAATGTTTCACGTTATAAGGTTCGACTTGTAGCTAAGGGATTTACTCAAAAGCCAGGAGAAGATTTTAAAGAAACATATGCTCCTGTTGCAAACAATGTAACATTTCGAGTCCTCTTAACAGTGGCAAGTGCCAAGAATATGAAAATAAAGCATTTAGATGTAAAAACAGCCTTTTTAAATGCTGATACTGATGAAGAATTATATATACGACAACCAGAAGGATACATTATTAAAGGTCAAGAAGATAAAGTTTACAGATTAAAGAAAGGTTTATACGGCTTAAAACAATCGGCAAAAGCTTGGAATGATAAGGTAAATTTAATTTTAACATTAAATGGTTATGTACGTAGTAAAGTGGATCAGTGTCTCTACATCAGAAAAGAAGAAAATGGTTGGAGTTGTATTCTTTTATATGTTGATGACATACTTATTTGTACATTAGATGAAGAAACTGAAATTAATATAATGCAAATATTTAAAGAATCATTTGATATATCTGATTTAGGACAAGTGTCATATTATTTAGGAGTTCAAGTTGAACGACTAGAAAATGGATGTTTTGCAATAAACCAGAAAATAAAAATTGATCAACTTGTTAATAAATATGGATTAAATGAAGCTAAAACTGCAAATATCCCTATGAATCCAGAATTTTTGAAAAATGAAGATGTTAGAAATGAAGAATTAGAAACAAATAACAAGTATAGAGAAGCAATCGGATCTCTTTTATATATTTCTAATACCTCAAGACCAGATATTTCAATAGCAGTTGGAATCTTATCAAGACGAGTTAGTAAACCAACTGAAAATGACTGGAATGCAGTTAAACAAGTTATGAGATATCTTAAAGGAACATCTGAGTTTAAATTGAAATTTGGGAAAGATCTATCATCGGTTGAAGTTTTTGTTGATGCTGATTGGGGTGGAAATATTTCAGATCGAAAGTCTACAACCGGATTCATAATTATGCTCGGAAATTCACCTGTAATATGGTCTAGTAAGAAACAACGCTCAGTTTCACTGTCCTCTACTGAAGCTGAATTTATTGCTGTGGCTGAAGCATGTAAAGAGGGTGTGTGGTTAGCACAATTATTGTGTGAAATTGAGGATACTCAGAAAAGGCAATTTACGATTCATGAAGACAACCAAGGATGTATAGCCCCGATTAAAAACGAACGAATTGGTCAAAGATCCAAACACATCGATGTTCGTTACTGTTTTATACGTGAGTTATATCTTTATATATAAAAATTTTTTGTGCGTGTGTATGTAACTGAACTCCTCCTAAACGACGGGACCGATTTCAATGAAATTTTCTGTGTGCGTTCCAGTGGATTCGAGAATGGTTTAGACTCACATTTCATCGAAATTGATTCAGTACTTTTTTAGCAATTAGGCAAAAACTAATAGTTAGTGATTTTTCGCTAATTAAAAATGCTATAAATATAGATAAAAAAAAGTCTGGATTTCGTATTAATCACAGCACAAAAAAATCTACCGAACCAAAAATCTTGAAAATTGGGGTAAAAATACTTCTTATAACATGGAGTGCCGCTAAGAAGGGATTTTCAAAAATTCCACCCCTAAGAGGAGTAGAAAAAAGAGCGAACTTTAAAAAAAAATTCCTTTAAAATCGGCTTTTGTAGATATTTTTCAACTTATAACATATTTTAGTGTATTTTGTCATTCTGAATCGAATGGTACTAAGCAAATTCGTTTAAATCCAGTAGTTCGTGAGATAATTCACATTTTCCTTATTTGGCGATGTCTTCGGCGCAAAACCTGAAAATTTCAATGCTAATCTTTATATATATAAATCTTCTGTGCGTGTGTATGCCACTGAACTCCTCTTAAACGACTGGACCGATTTTAATGAAATTTTGTGTGTGCGTTCCAGTAGATTCGAGAATGGTTAAGATTCACATTTTGTCCAAATTGATTCAGTACTTTTTTAGTAATTAGGCAAAAACTAATAGTTAGTGATTTTTCGCTAATTAAAAGTGTTGAATAAGTTCGATGAATAGAGTGCAGACGGAATGTCCGAGAGGTCTAAGGCGCCAGATTTAAGCTCAGCTTCTTGAAGAAAGAGATCGCGTGTTCAACCTCACTCCTGACAAACGTGTATGCTTTACAATAATATTTCCTTTATTATAATTTTGATTAACCGACTTCAGACAGTCGTTAACTTTTAACTAAAAAGAGAAAAATAAACTTTTCTATCAAAAATTGAACCGACTTCAAAAAACACTGAAGAGTGAAATATAATTTCCTTACATAATTGTAATAAGAAATTAAATTAAGAGCGTAGTGTTTATCGTGTGTATTACCATATTTACGTACATTTATTTGATTTTCTGGAGTCGGTGCCAAGAAGGAAAACGTCTGCCGGTGACAGGACAACGTCTGTCGGGTCCGCTAGTTTTGATATAAAGTACTGTGAATCTCATAACATGACTGCAGATATGTTTACAAAGCCATTGAACAAAATTAAATTTAATAAAATGTGTGTAAATTTTTTTTTCAATCATTGGAGAATGAATCTTTTTTTGTTTGTTTACTTTGGTGGAAACAGATTTTTAGGATGAGCGAAGCGAATCCTCTACTAGGCCACTCAAATTACATTTTGTCATACACTTTACAAAAAAACTATTCAATATTTTGACTTCAAATTAAACACAAAAAATAAATTATGATCTGCAGATTTGCACAATATAATTTTTTTTACAGTAAAACGTTAAAAAATTTATTATTTTAATTAATTTATTTCACATGCATTTCCACTACGGACGCATTTTAGCATATAAATAAAAAATGAAACGCGTATATTTTCAGAAAAAATATATAAATCATGGAGTAAGTAATTATAGATAGAATCATGATTAATTTAATAAATAAAATGTTTTCATTATTCAGCAAAATCGTTTGCACAGCTGACATTTAAACATTTTAAAAAAATTGTATTATGTTTTTTTTTTTTTTTGTAAAGTGGCAACAAAAGAATTGTAAACAAATAAAATTAATTGTTAAATTTGTTATATAAATGGAAAATTAAAAGAATTGAAGCGTGAAGTTGTTGCCTCGATTCAAGCTCTTTATAGATGTACTAAAGCAAAGTTGGTGTTATATCTTATTTATTTTTGGCATCATTATAACATTATCTTTTGCATTCCGGTTTTTGGCAACAATCTGATCAATTCTATAAATTAAAAAATAAAATGTATGTTGTTTCGTAGTTGTGGCTTTTCATTTTTTATTAAATACACAACAAATTTTTGGCGACGAGGATGGGATAATGACTGAAATCGGTGAATTAATACGAACTTTGAACGCATTTCTACTTAAAGTAAACACAACACCGCCACCGCCGCCGGAAAGAAATGAAAATCATTCAAGCATCAAAGGTATACTTCAAAGTCAAAATCTTCATTTTGAATGTTATGATGAGACCTGTGAAACTTTTGATGAATATGTTCAACGCTTAGAAAATTACTATCAATTAAAGGGACTTATAGACGATTCTCCAGAAACTGCAGAAGCCAAGAAGATGATCCTTATCAATTGCTTAGGTTCCAAATATTATCATCTACTGTCCAGTGTTACGGCACCTGATTTGCCAGCTTCAAAATCGTATGATGAAATTCTGAAGCTATTGAAAGATTATCTTTGTAAAAGGATAAACATCTTGACTGAGCAGCATAAGTTCTTTTGTAGAAAACAACATCCAGGTGAGTCAATAAATTCTTATGTAACAGCTTTAAAAGAACTTTCTAAAAATGCCGAATTTAAATCTAATTGCGAAAGTAACGAATGTTTAAAATCTATTATTAATTTGTTACTAAGGGCTCAGTTTATTCGTGGTTTATATGATACGGACATTCGCGAAAAAATTTTGCAGCAATCAGATATTTAATTTGAACAAACCTTAGAAATTGCTTTAGCAATCGAAGCTTCGAAATTTGAAAACAAAGAAATATATAAGAGCTTACCATCAACTAATGTATTTAAGGTTACAAATGCTTATTCTGAAGAAAATAACAAAACGTTTCGAAGGAGATCAAGATCTAAAGATCATCAAAGAAATGATCGTTCAGCGAGTCGAAATAAAGATAATTTAAACTTGAAAGAGTTAGGCTTAGACAACATTTGTTTGCATTGCGGGAAAAATCATTTAACTTCACAGTGTCGAATAAAAAATAAGTTAAAGTGTAGATTTTGTTCAAAAAGCGGCCATATTGAGAAGGTCTGTATATCAAAACATATGAAGCGAAAATCGGACATAGGAAATTCAGTTCAATATTTAGATAATACCGATAAAGTTCCATTTCAAATAAGTCAAATATATGACATTAATTTAAATACGCTAGAAAATGACGACAGAATTTTTGTAAATATTCAATTAAACGGGAAATCTGCTCGTTTTGAATGCGATTCAGGAAGTCGAGTTAGCATTATGAACATTGAAGATTTTAAACAACTTAAAATAAATACCCCTATACTAAAGACAAGCATACTATTTAGAAGTTATACGGGGGATACTTTCAAACCAGTTGGGGTTGTCAAAATTAATGCAAAATATAAAGGATATTCCTGTATGGAAGAATTATACCTAGTTAACTTAAGAAAAGACGCTATCTTAGGTAGAAACTGGATTCGAAGCCTAAAAATTAACTTACACGATACTGATACAGTTAATGTAAATCAAATTTCAGTCAATAACATTAAAAACTCTATTGATAACATTCTAAAGCATTATTCGGATGTTTTTGAACCGAAAGTTGGTAAGGTTCCAGATTACATATGTTCTTTAAAATTACGCAGTGATGCTAAACCAGTCTATTTAAAACCACGACCTGTACCATATGCACTGAAAGAAAGTGTAGATCTTGAATTAGATAAACTTCTGGCTGATGGAATAATTGAAAAGGTTGATCATTCTGAATGGGGAACACCACTTGTAGTTATTCCTAAGTCTGACGGCTCAGTACGCTTATGCGCCGATTACAAAGTTACAGTAAATAAACAATTGCATGATTCAAGACACCCTATACCAAAAATAGAGGATATTTTCAACAAACTTCATAGTGGATCGTATTTTTGCACATTAGATATTCATAAGGCGTACTTACATTTAGAAGTGGATGAAGAAAGCGCGAAAGTTCAAGCAATATCTACACATCGTGGAACTTATTTAGCCAAGCGCTTATTTTTTGGAATCAAAACAGCCCCTAATGAATTTCATGCATTCATAGATCAATTTATTCAAGATTTAGATGGAGTAAGTGCATATTTTGATGATTTAATTATTCAAGGTAAAACACTCGAGGAATGCACAGATCGTTTAGGTTAAGTTTTAGAAAAAGCTAGGAAATATAATCTTCATCTCAATGTTAATAAATGCAAATTTTTTGAGAAAAAGGTGCAATATTTAGGTCATATAATCAGTTCTGAAGGACTTAGTAAATCTCTTGAAAAAGTAAAAGCTATTCAAAACGCTGCTAGACCGAAAAATGTAGACGAATTAAAGAAATTTTTAGGTCTAGTAATGTATTATTCTAAATTTATTAGAAATGCCTCAACAATTCTTAGCCCCTTAAATGAACTTTTACGAAAAGATACTCCATTTAGATGGACTGCTAGGTGTGAAGCTGCTTGGATAAAAGCTAAAAGTGAAATTGCTAGTGATAATGTTTTAATTCCTTACACACCCGAATTGCCAGTTATTTTAGCAACGGATGCCAGTCCATATGGGTTATCTGGAATACTTTCTCACAGAATGCCTGATGGAAGTGAAAGGCCGATAGCATTTGCGTCTAGATCCCTCACAGCTGCAGAAAAGAATTATAGCCAGTTAGATAGAGAAGCTACTGCTGTTTATTGGGCTTGTAGAAAATTCTACGACTATATATTTGGAAGAAAATTTACATTAGTAGTAGACAACAAACCAATGATGACCATCTTACACCCTGAAAAGAAGCTCCCTACATTATCTGCTACAAGGATGCTTCGTTATGCGCATTTTTTATCAAATTTTGATTATGAAATCGAATATCGCAAGTCAACTGAACATGTCAACGTAGATTATTTATCTAGAAATCCCTTACCTATTAGTGATCAAGAAATACGAACAATTGATGACGAATATCTTCTTCAAGAAAATGTAATAAAATATATTTCCACTGATACTGTGACAGCTTCTACAATAAGGCGAGAAACAGCTCTTGATGAAGAACTTTCAAATATTAAAGAAAATCTTTTGAATGGGAAGGTTCGTGATCCAGAGTTAACCTTACAAGAAGGAATTTTATTTAGAGGCCAGCGAGTAATCATTCCTAAGAAACTTCAACCTGCCGTTCTCCAAGAACTTCATTCCACGCATGTGGGAATAGTAAAAATGAAAGCTCTTGCTCGAAATTATTGCTATTGGAAGAATATTGATTCAGATATCGAGAATTTAGTCAAGAGTTGCAAAGAATGCTGTGATGTTAAAAACAACCCACAAAAAGCTCCTATACATAACTGGGATACGCCTACAAAAAATTGGCAAAGAGTTCACATGGATTATGCCGGACCACTAATGGGACACTTTTTTCTATTGGTGATAGATGCTAAATCAAAGTGGCCTGAAATTTACTCAATGAAGAAAACTCCAGATACTACATCAACTATTTATTATCTCAGAGAAATATTTAGTCGACATGGATTACCAGAAATTTTGGTTAGCGATAATGCATCTATTTTCAAATCAAGATAATTTATAGATTTTTGCAGAAGGAATGGTATTCGACAAAGATTTATAGCTCCTGGTCATCCAGCAACAAACGGTCAAGCAGAAAGATATTGCCAGACATTAAAAACAAAATTGAAATGCATGCGATTCCAATCGGGTACTCTTCAAGAAAAATTACAGGAATTATTATTTCGCTACAGAGCGACACCACTTTCATGTGGGAAAACACCTGCCGAATTAATGCTGGGGAGAAATCTTAGAACGAAACTAGATCTTCTTAAACCTGAAACGAAAGGATATTTTAAAAATAAGGCTCCTCAGCCATATTTTAACAAGTATTTTCGAGTTGGTTCTCGAGTGCAATGCAGAAACTATACAAATTCAATATTATGGAAATATGGAACTGTAGTTGAACGTTTGGGTCATGTTCACTACCTTATTGAATTGGACGACGGTTATGTCATAAAACGACATTATAATCAACTTCGTGCATGCGAAGTTCCAATTCTGAAACCAGTTATCCATACAGCATCTCCTGTTCCTCGGAAAGGACGATTCGTAACATTTAGCAATGATGTGCAGCAAAAAGAAATTCCAGTAAAAACCGAAGCATGTGCACCAAATGACAACGAGGAAGTTCAATTTAACTCGAGCGCAGATCAAGTTGATTCCAGAATAAATACTTCAGATGTCGAACCTAATACCAGGCAAAAGACGACTGTTAGAGTTCAACCCTCTGCAGATACCAATTTACCGCAAGTACCAAATACAGGTTTGCGACGTTCAACGCGTATACGAAAACCTCCACAGAGACTAAATCTTTGATGAGTATCAACAAATAAAATATTTCATTTTCAATATGTAAATTTTTTGTTATATTCAATGTTACAATATTTTTCAAAATTTATGTTCTCCAGTCTACGTCTCTTCCATTAGTGGGGGAGAATTGTTATATCTTATTTATTTTTGGCATCATTATAACATTATCTTTTGCATTCCGGTTTTTGGCAACAATCTGATCAATTCTATAAATTAAAAAATAAAATGTATGTTGTTTCGTAGTTGTGGCTTTTCCTTTTTTATTAAATACACAACAGTTGGCCAATTCAGAAACGACAAATTGACTTTAACCATTTCTTACTTTATCATTTGGATCTAAAGTAATGTTACGTTCTTATTTGTGGACCGAAAAAGATTTAGTGAACGGGACTTTAGACTTTGTTGCACGTAATAAAGAAAATCACAAACCACCAGACCAGATATCGCGAATAATCATGGATAAATTTGAATACTACAATAATTTAACTTATAAGAATTGGTGCGTACCAATTCCCCCAATAATTAAATTCTGGAAAAATGGAAGCATAAATTGCTCAAGGAAAGAATTTCTTCCGCAGTTAGCTTTTGCTGTTACAATTCATAAATCCCAAGATTTAACATTAGATGAAGCAGTTGTAGATATTGAGGATATATAGACACAAGTCGGCTTAAAAACGTTCGTAACGTTGTCGAGAGTGAAAATCCTTCAAAATTAAGCATTCAATAGAAATTTTCGTTACGAAAAATTCTACAATATCAAAAATTCTGATACGCTAACATGTATAAAAACGAAGAAATTAGAAAAAAAAAAGTTTTACAGTTAAAAATTCATAGTATCAACGAGAGCAGATTTCAAATGTTTTTCCAGAAAGTAGGATTTTGGCAAAGTAACTTTCTTCAAGCTCTCTTCAAATATATTTATTCTAAAATAGTTATCAAAGATTATTTGATGTTAATTATAAAGATTGGAAACATGCATATTTCAAGCAACTTTAAAAAACACCAGTGGTTACTGGAAATTGTAAAAACATCTTTAAAAGAGCTTTTAGTTGAAAATTTAAAAATATTTTGTAAAAGTTTGCTTTGAAAATATTTTATTATGCCAGTCTTACAACATAAATAAAAAATTAAAATGCGCCAAAACATAAAATAACCTTTTTGTTTAATAAAGATGCAAAAATAATATTAAAAAATATTTTTACTTTCAAATATCTGTTTTATAAAATAATGCTTCGCGAATCCAAATAAAGCATGGCTTTTGCTAGTGGTAAGTTAATTTAAATTTCACTGAAGTAATCTCAAAATATACATGTACTTCAATGTAATTCATCTCTCAAATGTTATTTTTTTTCAAGCGATCGCTATAAAAAATTTTAATATAAAAACTTTTATACAGCTTTATCCGTAAAAATTATTTTGATTAAAACTGGCCGCTTGGCCTATGGAAAGACGAAGTAGTCATCACGGCAAACTGTTGATGACAGCCAAATGCACTTATAATGGCAATAATCTGTACAATAATTTGGCGACTTATCATCTGAGCTGGCTAACATGAAATTGGCTGCATAGCACATAAAGAGTGAAGTGGGTAAGCCCGGAAGTGTTGATGACAGTCACATGACTTAGGCTTTTATTACATAGATTAAAATTGCTGTATTAATTGGAAAACTTGTGAATAAAGAGAAAAAACTGTTAGTAATTTTATTTAAAAATATATACAAATAAAAAAATAAGAGAAATTACGATTATTCATATGGAGATTTATGGGATATACACATCGGGCTACCTAATTTTCTCTAAAATGGTGTTATTTCATCTGACATAGTAACCTGGATATTGTTGTTATTTATTTAAAAAATTTTTATTTACTTTTGCTTTCTTTTTTAATGTAATACAAATATAACGTTTATAATATAAAAATATATGTTTCTAAAAATTAAAAATTATGTTTCCCCGATACCTTGAAAAATTTGAGAAGATATTAAAATGGCATCAGGACTCCATCTTGGGTTTCTTCGCCAATCGCGCCAACCAGAACAGGACACGGAACTCTTTCCTTATTCTTTTGTATTTTTAATGAAATGTGTGAAAGGGGTGTATTTTAAATGTAAGTAATATGACTATTTTACATGTATGTGTACTAAATGAAATGAGAGAAAGATCTATATTTTAAATAAATGAATACAATAGAAATGACAAATATGGAAACAATATTTGGTAATTTTTTGCGTATGCCTGGCTAAAAAAAAATTATTGCTTTTCATTGCAATTTTTGTAGCAACCTATATGAAGGATAATGAAAAATATATGTTGGTAGCCAAAAATGACAGCTACATGCTCTGTTTACTATGTCGGAAATATTGCTAATATTAAATATTATGATAATGCTATTCTGCAAGTCAAACAAAAATACCATCGCTAATACCATCGCTATCTGTCCCGATGTAAATTACAGATATATTTACATCGGGAAACGTCCAGCTGACGTCTTTACGCCAAGCTGTATCAACTGAGTGTAAAATCAACAAAATTTGAAGGTAAAGTTTAGTATTTTAACATATGTATTAATTAAGGAGGTAAAATAAAATATTCGATTCTACCGACGGTTGGATTGTCATGGTTTGGTGCATAATGATCTTTAAAATGGAGGGTTAAATTGTTCCGACGTCTTATATTCGAGTTTACAAAAAATTGACGTAATTTAAAACTTTTTTTTTTTTTTTAACACATTTTGATATTTTTCGTTATACAAACACCGTGCCAAAATGTATATTAAGGGTGTAATCAAAAAAATATTTTTCCATTCTGAACAATTCGAAAATTTGTAAGACAACTTCAGACTCATTTTTAAAATTAAAAACATGATTCTTTTTGAGGTGATTTTTGAAGAGATGTATAAGAGGCCGTGTGATTTCATTTTTCACTTATTTTATTAGAATTTTATTTATTAGCGATTACTTTCTCAGTTTGACCTTTTTTTTTTTTTTTTTTTTTTTGGTTTCCTGATCACCACTTTGGAATATTTGGTACAAAATGACAACTTTAATAGCATTTTTTGCAATATTTTCTGCATTTATTAAAAAGTTGACAATCGCGGCGCTATGCAGTTTCTAAGTAAGAAAATTTTTCAGTTTGATGCGTTTGAGAGCAAAAATGAATTTAAAAATAAATCAGAAAATAAGCAGTTTGGATTGGAATACACCCATAATCGCTATTTATTTCAATTCAAACGTACAAGTAATTTTTAACCCTTTCAGGGGCAAGGTATTTCTGTTCCGAAAATGTTCAAATAATTGATTCACACCACAATTTAAGAACAGATTTCTTTGAAAATAATCAATAGCTGTTTTTCGCGAATATTATAAAATTGAAATTGTACTAAAATTTTACTGGTGCCAGTTCGAAATTGGAACAGTAATATTAAGTGTTTGCAGACTGCAAACACCGCCCCTGAAAGGGTTAATTCAAACATTGTAACTTGCTATTCATTACAAACGCTTTTTCTCTTTAATTATTATTGAACCATAAACATGCAAAACTATTAAATTTACTATTTTTTGAATGAAAAATATTTTTTATTCAGTTGTAACATACATTATCCCCTGATTGAAAAATGAAAATGCGTACTGCAGTGCTGAGTCAGTTATCATTTCATGTCCGAAGTTTAGATGGTGATACAGAAAAAATATTTTATTGTAAATATTTGTTTTTTATATATATATTCTTTATTTAATAAAATAATACTCGAAATTATGTAATTTTGAAATGCTGTATTTTAAAAATGAATTTTTTCGCACCAACGATGATAAATAGTTTTAAAAGTTTCATTTGGAGCCAACTTTTACGCTTGGTTAAAATGGCGTGATATAACGTACCGAACTTTTAAATTACAGCATGTAAAATGTCATTTATAGCAGCGGCACGGGATAATACACAATAAAGCAACTGGTATATAGCTTGAAACGACACAGATGTCATCTATACACCGGATTCGAATTGACTTTAAGCAGGAATTGTATTATACTTTATTAAAATGCATGTTTCTTTTTTAAAACTCATTATTGACAATTTAAAATAAACTGAAAAAAATCGCTATAAACTTGATAGTTCGAGTTATCACTGAATATTTAAAATTTACTATAAATTATGAGAATCGATAATAAGATATATACATTTCGCTTTAAAAACCAACAACAACCGATGTGGCATTGACTCGACAAGGTGCTGATATGTAATTCAAGGTATTTTGTACGAAGTGCTCACCTATTGGTGTTGCAAATCTCGCACACTGCGAAGCGCGAATTTGGTTTTCCTGGTAGAACCACAAATGTTCAATTGGATTCATGCCAGATGAAATTGGAAGCCAAGACGTGACTTGAAAGTCACTAGAATCTTTTTTAAATTACTCCCTGACGACTGGACCTGTATGACATGATGAATTGTTCTGTTGGTAAACGCTATCACTCGCCGGAAATACTATTGTGATGAATGACTGCACTTGGTGTGCAATGATGTTTAGGTTCGCACAGACATCAAAGATTGTTTTATCGTCATTATGTCATCGAATATGTGCTGATGTGCTCGATGAAAATGTGCGTCCACTGAATAATACTGCCGCCATAGGTTGCTTCGGCCAACTGTATGTCTGGGAGCCAGGGCTTTCATTAGAAGTTTGCCTATTTACAAGTGCACATTGGCGTGATTGAGCAAAATACGTGATTCGTCCGATCTTGCAACTGTCTTTCTATGGTCCAATTCCGATGCTCCTGGTCTGTTGCAGGCGCTGCCAGCGATGACGTGCCGCCAGCTCAGGGATGTGCTTCGAGAGTACACTGCGTAGGTTTATTACGCAGTTCTATACGATGCATTGTGTTGAGAAACGTAAGAACTGTCTGGGTCGCTATTGTTGTAGCTGCTGGTGATTTCAGCTGTTGCATCTTTTCGGTCGCGGTGAATAGTGCATTTCAATCTCTGTTCTTCTCTGAAATCAATGCGCCATGGGCGATAAATTGATGGCCGGACTACATCACTTTATATCCGTGAACACAACTACTGCACGTGAACAACTCACCAAACAGTTTCTGATATCGACGTTTCCAGTCGCCGTGCCATAACCATTTTGCCTTTATCATAGACTGATAAATCTGCTTCTTTTCCGATTATGTCGCTAATGCTTTGAAATATAATGCATGGGCGCTTTATAATCCAGCATCAGCCGTGCAAGCGCCGTGATTTTGTTTCTAGGCAAGCTCATTGTTACAGATGGAGGGTGGTCATAATATAATGGCTCTTCGGTCTATATGTCCCACTCTTTCCACGCATGATAAATGTGTGGAGAAAAGTTTTTAGCAATTTTCAAATGATCTTGAAAAAAAAAAATAATATTTTTCGACAGATATTATATTTTTTAATTTTAGATAATATAAAACATTATCATAGAACAATTGTATCTAAAGCTGAGAAGAATGCATAGAGAAAGAAACATTTATGAAAATTGTCTTTATCGTGAATGTTAACCCGTCCAGAAACAGTTTGTCGATGGTAATTGTGTTTTGGTAATATTGACTGTACACCGGAATTTTCGAAAAACTTTAATTCAAAATGGAGAAAAGCGATCTTACAAACTTTTTTCACAAATGTTATAAAAGTAAAATTTAATTAAAAGTATCTGGTGGAAACCTTGATCAAGAATAGGTGGGATATAATGTATTCCACTGCCACTCAAGCAATTAAGACCTTAAATGGTCAACTAATTTTTAATGTCGCTATGTTATTATTTTTTTAGTGTTATTACATTATGATGAACAGTCTGAAGCTATCCGCGCGGCACCTAAAGACGTTTTTTTTTTCTTTTTTTCAAATACCATTCTCTCTTAATAAAACAGATAATATTTCCGAGGTGCTAAGATCTGGAAGGCCGAACGGCTGTGCCCGGGATGCTCGGGTTCTCTCTGCGCGTATTAATTCTCATCTCTCGAACAAAGCCACCTCGATATTTATCCACAGATGCGTATCTGGTCCGCTCAGCCGAATCTTTTTTTTTTCTTCGATGTTCAAGCATCCGCCAAAGAAATTTCCCGGAGGAAGCAGCGAGCGTGGAAATTCGGAGGGGGCCACCCCTTTGTGCATTTCTCGGGGAGGCAGAGGCGGTCCCTTTCATCTAGCGGTCATGCCCCTGGCTGCCCCTAATACACTAATGATCTAAATATAGTGTTACGCATTTGTCGGTGCGACGGCGATGATATGGCAAGATGAAATGGCAACGTGTTCCCTTCAGCGAGGGCGTTCATCAAATCGGGGGGAGGAGGAAGGGTATATATTTGATCCTATGAGAATCCTTTAATCCGACAGATGAAGGGGAAATTAATTTGTTACCCCCTTTTACACGCGAAAATATGTTGTTAAAACGATATCGTCTTCGTCTCTGATAGGCAATATTTATCTTTTGAGGTCGAGGCTACGGAAATTGCTCTGCTCGGGAATAACATTCATAACCGTGTCATTGAAAAGCATTGTGTTTAGAATATTTATGCTTATATTTTACTTTTATTTGGAGTTTAAGACTTTTTCAGGGTAAAAATAAATGTTTTTTTTCTCTATTTTAAAGCAATCTCTTGCATATTTTTAATTTAATTTATAAAATATTTTTTTTAATTTACTTAATGGATATGTAAGCGTTTTAATTAATATGCATTGACGGAAAATAATTCGCACAAAATAAATCTGTACTATTTTAAGGATGCATTTAGTATTTAAGGTGCGAACACACGGACTACAAACTGTCGGCTTGTTTGTTGTGGCGACGCGGTGCTTTTGACCTTTAATTACCTTTACAGGAAGGAGAGTGATGACCGGCAAACAGGAACCATTCCGCCAAGTAGGGATGAATTCCTTATTTCCTTATTCTTTGTTCATTCTGCCTCATTCTATTATGAAAAACTTCAAAAGGGTCCTATACAAAAGGCATGCAACACTTTTTCGTAGAATTCAGTTGGCCGGCAGAAAATACGCATGTGCCTGCAGCCTTATTCTCTTATAAGAGGGTGGTTCAATGATTATTGTTCTTAGTATATATAAAATTTTTGTACTGCGATGGTTGATGTGGAATATCGAAGCCTAATGTCTTTATGTCTATATGTTCAATTCCAGAGCTATAGTTGCGATATTAACATATTTTTGAAGGGAGGGGGGGGGGGAGGCTGGTTTAGAGCTTATGGGGCTACTAGATTCGTAATAGTAGATGAGACGTGGCTACTGTCGTTTGGAGTCGGGATCATAGTGATGTAGCTACGTCTCATCCTGTGTCTCAAATTTAGCCTTATAAGCTCCAAAGCAGCCTTTCCCTTTAACTCCTCCCTTTAAAAACCCTTTTAAAAACAGGTCTTTAAAACATCACCCCTCTCTCCAAAAATATGCTAATACAGGGTGACCAGCAAAAACGTAACGGAAATTAGAAGTAAGGTCACGATTGATTATTTTGTTTTTACTCGATTCTCAGAGTTTTTTTTTTCACTTATTAATCTTTATTCTAACTGTAATTTTCTTGAATAAAATGGGAAACAAACGGAACGCTATTTTGGAACTTCATCACCAGGGAAAGCGTGTATAGGAGATCACTCGATTGCTTCAAGTGCCTCATCCAACAGTTTCCAAAGTAATCAAAAGATTCAAGGAGTTTGTTCATGAAGAAGACCGACCAGGAAGAGGCAGGAAAAAAGCTGTGAACACCCCCAGAAACCGACAGTTGATAAAGAAAAGAGTATTCCGAAATCCTCGGTTGTCGATGAGAAAAATAGCGAGGCAGACTGAGAATGGTCGGGAATCGGTTCGACTTATGGTCGAAAAAGAGCTGAACCTTCATCCTTATAAGCTGAAACAAGCGCAATTTCTCACCAAAGAAAGCAAACGAGTACGGCTTACAAGATGCAGGAAGCTGCTTAAGCGAGCTGCGACTCCAAGCCTGGGAGCGAATCCTGTTTTCTGACGAAAAACTATTCTCGATAGAGCAATTGTTCAGCCATCAAAATTATCGCATTTGGTCAACAACTTCTCCAGGCAAATCTTCCATAGTTCAACTTCGTCAAAATCCTAAATATGTCATGGTGTGGACAGGAATTTACGCAACAGGCAAAACTCCTCTCATTTTCATCGATTCTGGAGTCAAACTGAATAAAAATGTGTACCGATAAGGGGTTCTTGAAGATGTGATACTTCCCTGGGCTCAAAAACACTTCGGAAACAGGACTTGGACTTTTCAGCAAGAATCCGCGTCTTCTCATCGAGCGAAATCCACACAGGACTGGTGTCGAGTCAATTTCCAGACTTCATCTCGACTCAAGAATGGCCTCCATACTCGTGCGACCTTAATCCATTGAATTACAATTCTTGGTCGATTTTAGAGACAAGAGCTTGCCAAAAACCTCACATCAGTTTGGACATTCTAAAGCGTTCGTTGATTCGGGAATGGAAGCTAATCATTCCAGCAGAGCTGCGGCCAATTGATGAAAATTTCACCAAACGTTTGCGTTTCTGTATCAAAGAACAAGTAAGAAAAATCATACGTTAAGCATAGATTATGAAGCACTTTCCAACACTTAATGAAATCTTTAACAAAACTTTGTTATATAGGGAAATAATAGTGTATAGCCAAATATACCCAAATATGTATTCCAGTACATTAGAACAGCCCTGTATTTCATATGTCAGTTCATATAATGGGAAAATTTAGCTTAGCAAGAAAATACCCAGTATCTTGAAATTTCTTTTTCAGCAATTCATACTATTAGATGGAAACATACTTGAATACTTTTGTTCAGCCCAGTAGTTTACATTGTACCTATATTACACGTCAACATTAGGTTAAAATTTATTGTAAACTAAAACACTTTTAAAACAACTGAAATCACATTCTCATAAATCACCATTCATAGGCGCCCATGTACCGAATTCTTTACGTAGCCCTGTATATCCCTTTATCTATATTCTGCAAACATTTCTCAGTAAATTGAATGCAGCTCAGCGTAAAAATGCTTTGCTTATTTAAGAACCACGTTTAAATAATTTACGCTCATATTCAGTAACGTTGGTGAGCTCTTTTGGGTGGCCCTGTATATCAACTATAACATTTATACACACCATATAATGTGCATATATTTAGCGAAATATAAACGCGAATATCATAATTAAAATACATTTCATCCCTCCATCAGCCATCATCGGACACATATACGGTACTTCGGAAAGAATATACTATTTGAAATCTTTTGTATGGCCCTGTAAATGCTATGTACTTCATATTATGCAAGACAGTAGCGTATAATTTATATTAAGCTTCAGTGACATATATCAATTTTATTATACATGAAAAAGCTTAATATATTTAAAATATGTCACACACAATTCCCCCTTTTACCATTATCTAATGGAATTCTTTTGTGTGGCCCTGTAAAGGAATAATAGCTATATTTTCACATTATATTTTATAGAATGCACATTTTAATATGTTTGACAGGGTATAACATCTTTAAAATTCCTTTGAAACGATTTTTCCCCATAAGCCGTAATGTAATAGGAAACTTTTGATTCGCCCTGTAGATAAACTAATCATGGTAGAAACTTCATTTTCAATAGGGTTCGTGCTAGGGTAAACGTCAATAACGTCCTAAAATTTCATGGCAATCCGAGTATATTAACGATTTTTCCCCATAAGCTGTAATGTAATGGGAAACTTTTGATTCTCTCTGTAGATAAACTAATCATGGTAGATACTTCATTTTCCATAGGACTTGTGCTAGGGTAAACGTCAATAACGTCCTAAAATTTCATGGCAATCCGAGTATATTAACGATTTTTCCCCATAGGCCGTGATATAATGGGAAACTTTTGATTCGCCCTGTAGATAAACTAATCATGGTAGAAACTTCATTTTCAGTAGGACTTGTGCTAGGGTAAACGTCAATAACGTCCTAAAATTTCATGGCAATCCGAGTATATTAACGATTTTTCCCCATAGGCCGTGATATAATGGGAAACTTTTGATTCGCCCTGTAGATAAACTAATCATGGTAGAAACTTCATTTTCAATAGGACTTGTGCTAGGGTAAACGTCAATAACGTCCTAAAATTTCATGGCAATCCGAGTATATTAACGTTTTTTCCCCATAGGCCGTAATGTAATGGAGAACTTTTGATTTTCTCTATAGATAAACTAGTCATGGTAGATACTTCATTTTCAATAGGATTCGTGCTAGGGTAAACCTCAATAACGTATAAAAATTTCATAGCAATCCGAGTATATTTACGGGAGTTAGAGCGCGGACAGACGGACAGACGGCCAGACAAACCGAATGCATAAGCACTTTTCAACTTTGTTGGAAAGTGCTAAAAATGAGGATACTTTGAGGGAAAGTGATTTTTCAATTTTATAATACATTGTTGTTAATATAGAAAAGATTTACTTGTGCCAAAGTTTGTGTGTTTTCTTTAACCGTGTCAAATTAAACCGTTACGTTATTTCTGGTCACCCTGTATTAGCAGATATGGTTCTGAAACTGAGCATATAGATATAAAAGACATTAGGCCTTCAATATTGCACATCAAAGATCGCAGTACAAATATTTTATATATACAAGATACAATAATTACTGAATTATCCTCGTAAAATAATGCAATAAGGTAAACAAACGCGTTCACCTACTGCCGTGTCTATTGACAATACAGCTGGTAATGGCTGCTGCTTTTAAACGACGTGATTCCCACTATCACGTCACATGAATATTCTTCATTTGACACTTCTAAATATCTGTTGAAATCTAAATAAGCTTTTTAATTAAATTTCACAGCATTTTAGAAATTTACTGATGTAGTTAGTTGCCCTATAATGTCTATAAATATATTTCCCTACGTAGCGCGGAAATTAGGCTGAATTTATAACTTGTCATTTGGCAATAACCTCAGTGACGATTCTCAATGAATTTACTTTCACACAACTCGACTTATTCAACAACTCAAAAATTCAATAAAAATCTTTTTTTTTAGTAAGCACAGGGCATTTTGAACCGAATTTCCGGGCGAAAAAAAAAAAAAAAAAGGATAACCATTCAAGGAAGGGTGAAAAACGTTTTTGTCATGCGATCAAAATCGCTTATAACCCAATAGGCAATTTATTGATTAAAAGATGAAAAACACAGCTCGTTACCAAATTGCTTCCATAGATAGACCTTCCAATTTTATATCTATTATGGTTGAACAATGAATTTGTAGTTTGTCAAACGTTTTGCGCTTGTTAAGCAGAGCAGTTGTGAACAATCTTAAACGAAGGCAAAATTGTTTGAAATAATGGAAGTAACTTTTGTATTACGCCCCATTTTTATTTGTCAGTCAGTAAATGTCGTTGCTTTAAAAAATTCAATCTGAAAATTCAAATACTATAAAGCGGAAATGCTATTTTACTTTTAAAAGAAAATTAGTTATCTCTTTCTCGATTTATTTATTTATTTTTAGACTGGATAACTGACCGGATGAAAATACGTTAAAAAATATGCAATGATTTATTTGTGTAAAGATAAACGAATAGAGATGCTTGGGAGCAATCTCTTTATTTCCTGTGGAGATAAAGTACATTGATATCTAGTTAAAATAAATTTTTAATCTCAGGGATTGTATTTCACTTTTTTATTAAGTTGGATTTTCTTTGGTGTTGAGTAATAAATAGAATTTTCATGCTTACTGAATATCTGATGATGAGAAATTTGAACTACATCATGTAACTCAAATAAATAAACAATTAAGTTTTGTTCAACCAACTGACAGCGAAAGATAAAATGTCCGATAAGCAACTTCTGTCTCCAGTTTTGTTCCGCTTACGGACGCCCATATTTATAAGTATTTTAATGAGTGATTCACTCGAAATTGTCTCAGAATTTAAAGGGACTCTTCATTCTTCATTAATTTGAAAACACTCTCTCCGCAACGTTAAAGATATGGGCAGGTTGCTTTAAAAATCTCGCTTCACCCCTTGGGGATGAGGGCACGTGTACGTGCCGCAAAAAGGCTTAAAAATCCTTGTTTATTCACACCAGTAAAATTTTACTGTAAGATCTGTTATTTTTAATCTTGATTTTTACCTGATTTAATAAGCTTCAAAAAACCGGTGACAAATTTCGTAAAAGGCTCCCGTCTCGAAAGGGTTAAATATTTTTAAACGATTCTTTTATGCATACGATAGCTGAGGTTGATCTCTAATATGTCTATTTTTTACTTTTCCAATTTCGTTTGTATATTTTGATAATAAAGGTATTTTCACTTTCGAAACCGGTTTCGAAAGCGAAAGTACCTTTATTAAAAAGATCTTCAATCGAAATCGAAGTAGTAAACAAGTCAGAAATTGTGTATCAAGAGTAGCAAATGATTTGAGTTTTCGTACTATATCGAAGTTTTAAAAATATTCAGATCGTGGTGTAGTGGTATACAGTGCTTCGGATACAGTATAGTAGCCGAAATCTTTTGTGTCTCCCTGTAAACACTATCTGCTTTCTGTTATACAGAAAGTAACTTGTAGAAAACGTTAGCAACGTAAACTAGTTTCATAAAATTTGAAATAGATTAATAGAATTAAAACGCGCCCCAAACAATGTTTTACCTATATACAGTGGCGCAGTCAGAATTTGGTTTTACGGAGGGTTTTGAGTTTGTGATAAAGGTTTCCGCCGGTTATTTGAATCACAGGTTAATAGAATCAGTATTTTTAATGTAACAAATCATAATGCATTTTTTCCGTAGTTACATTGGCCATGTTTCATTTAAACGGTGTTAACAAAACAATATTAGAGTTAAAAAACATAAAAGCCAGGAAAAGACAATAATGAACATGCGTGTCAACCACTAAAATCGGTATTTTCAGTCACATGACATCGAATTTGGCATTCGAAATCACCATTCTTTTAACATAAGACGTCTGGAAAAAGTGACTTAATTCAAGTGATCAATTTTCACTCAACTAATGGATGTAATATGCACTTTCACAGCTTTAAGTAGAATTTTTGCCATTTAATTGGATCAATTTGTTAAATGGAATATGATTCAACAAAGCGGTGGATTCCGAAATACACCAAAACGTTTAAATATTAAACTTAAACGTTTTGATTCATATAAGCGGCAATTATACCAATCTTATTTAGCTCTGGGAGGGGTTTTAACCAAAGACCTTAGAGAGAAAGACATGAAGGCTCTGGAAACCGTAACTAACTGAAACAGTGCAAACAGCACTGTTATGAAACACGCTCAAAGGGGGAGATCCAATCGTAGGCTGGTTCATTGCATCCACCGATTCGCCAAATATTTTTCTAGTAAACCTCCTTGCGCCAACTCCCCCGCGAGAATTCAAAACGCCATTTCTTTTGGCAGTTCGTCTTGAGACTTAAAGATAGTGGGAGATTTTTTAATATGATTTGTTTGTTGTGATACATTTTTTATATTGCAAATAGATAGCCGATTAACATGTACAAGTGAAAAGTCTTCAGTGATGCTGAACTTGTTAAATAATAAATTTTATGTATCGAAAGTTCCACTTTCACTGGAAAACTAACATAACAACGAACAGATTCATCTACAAGTAACTAGTCTTCTGTAACATATTGCATGAACTTTGACCTAACTCATCTCCCTCCACGAAAGGGAAAAGGGATGGAGAGGGAGGGGGGCGCGCACTGCTTTCGCGGGGACCGAGGGGAGGGTCCGAGGCGGGCAGCGATGACCACACCATTACTCCACATTTTGATAATTACAGACCTACCGTCAGGAGAAAAACTCTGAGAAGGGTTGCTTCTTCGGAAGATACCAACTGGCAGAGGTAAGTTGAAATCCGAGGAGGTGACACTTTTGGCGCGGTTAGCATACGTTTGATGCTCTCCTTCTTCTGCTTTTTTCTTTCTTTTTTCTCTATTCGACAACGCGAATATATCGAATGTAACAAAAATAAGGAGGGTCGTACCGGTGTCCTCAGTTTTACAGAGCACAGCTGAAAACTTTTTTTAAAGTTCTTTTTTTTTTTTACTTTTATTACAGAAATTTTATTACTTTTTTCTAATAAGTTTTTTAAAATGTAATACTTTTTATGTTGTCCACTAAAACTGAAAAGTATTTTTATCTAAAAAATATTAATTATGCAATCAAAAATTAATGGTTTAACTTATGTTGTTACGAGGAAACATTAATAAAAAATTCTTTTGATAGCAATAGAATGCCAAATTGTTGTAATAAAATTTTAAATCATTAATTTTCTAATGATATAATTTGTTTTTGCGTAGGTGGAGGGAAAGGGGACCACACTTCCTTCCTAAATGTTTGAAAATGTATTAATTTCGGAAACTTTTGTCTAATTTTAAACATTTGGCACTCTTTAATGAAAATCCTGATCACTGTCATGGGGAATCCCTAAAAAGGGGGGGGGGGCGGAGCAATTGGCCCGCATGCCCCTGCATGAGTCGGGTGCACAGAATTTCCTCAAATTTCATATTCTGTTGGACCTTGACATAAGTTGGTGTTTATTAGGTAATGTTGTTGATTATGTATGTCAATTTATTATTAATTATTATCATGTATCTGATAGGGAAAAAAAAAGTTTGGGGATTGCCACATCCAATTTGCTAGTTTTTATTATAGTTATTAATGCTAAATAAAACAAGGGTTTTTCTAGATCCAAATGACAGTAAGGGTGCCATTTTTTTTGGGGGGGGGCTTAGAAGCAAGAAAGGCACATTTATTTATTTTTTTTTTTTTGGGGGGGGGACTATTTGGAAATATGTCCCAAACCAATATGGCAATATTAGGACGCCTGAAACTGCTTAAGCGAAACTCGGAAAGAAATATAATTCTGCCGAATGAAAAAAAAATCATTAATGGCGTTTATATTTTAAGAATAAATGTGCTATAGATTTGAATGTTACAGAATGAATTACAAAAAATGTGTGTGCATGTGTGTTAGAGGTCTGAACGGGCCGGAATTTCCAGGCCCGGGCCCGGCCCGTAGGAAACTTATTTCGGCCCGGCCCGTTGTAAAACTCAAAAGTTCGGCACGGGCCAGGCTCGGCCCGTTTAAATTTTTACATTTTAGGCGCGGCGCGGCCCGGCCCGTACAAAAATCAGCGACAGGCCCGGCCCGGCCCGGCCCGTTTTGGTCCGTTACAATTTCTACGATTTCTAAAAAAATTCAGATTTTTATCATATAACTAAGATTCTTTAAAGAGTACTGCATACATATTTATGGAATGATTTTACAGTACATTTTACAGCAAATACACATTAACAACATTAATGATTACTTAGATTCTTAGGCTTTCAACATTCGAATAAAGATTCATTGAAAAAATTAATATGGCTTAGAATAAAAGAAAAAAGAAAAAGCTAAAAACATCGTTAATTTTGAAGCTGTTTAATAAAAGAGGATTTATAAATATATTTCTATATCATTTTATTATAGATTTCAAATCCAAATTCATTCTTAAATTCAAAGAAGCTCCTTTCTGATACATTTCTAAATTCATTAATTCTTTTTTTTTTTTTTTCCCCTCAGAAACGCATAAGATTAGCAGATATCTTTATTCAGAAACAATATAATCGAATGGCGTTAACCATTTTTTAAAACAAGAAATTTAAGAATACTGCAAACAAATAAAATACTGTCATAATTAGCATTTTGAATAGAATTTCCGAAAGCAATAGCAATTGAAGGGAGAAAAACCTGCAATCATTTGAGAAACTATTATATCTCAACAAGGTTATACAAGTATTTTATTTATCAAAAATGAAAAACGATATTCGATTCCAAATCCCTTCAATAGTTAGGCTTATCACTTTTATACTTTTACAATTTAAAATTAATCAGTAAATGTGTCAAACTTTCGCATTACTGAGAAATTTAATTTAAAAATCATCAAGAAGTATATATCCGAAGTCTAAGCTAACATAAGTTCTTTATCGCTGTTAATAATTTTACAAATCATGTCTTCTGCCAATAATTAAGTCTAGTACCGGTCCGGCCAGTCTATATTGTAGAAAAATAATGCAAGCGTGATCTCGGACCGGCATGAGTCAGTTAAAAATATATTAAAACGGGTTACACATAATGTAATTCTCCGATGCCGATACACTGTGCATTTTTATATTGATGCTGTCAAACTAGTATGGCCTGGCCACATTTATATTTATTCTCGTTAAAACCATTTTCGTTGAAAATAGCTCATATTTTAACGTTTATGCTGAAATCTTCAGAACGGGCCGGCAGGCCCGAAAATTTTTTTTACCGGCCCGGCCCGTCTGGCCCGTTCAATTTTTTGCCGGCCCGGCCCGTTTATGTTGTTTGTCGGCCCGGCCCGTTGAAAAAACTATTCTAAATCTGCCGGCCCGGCCCGTTAGAAAATTTGAAACGATTCCGCCGGGCCGGGTACGGGCCAAGCCCGGGCCCGGCCCGGTCTCTAATGTGTGTATTTGTTAATTGTATGTGTGTTGGTGTAGTTCTTTTTTTAAATATTTTAGCCCTTGGAAGAGCTTAGTCTTTAAAAGACCATTTTTAGTCCTAATAAGGACTTTTTTTTTATGAAAATGACATCGATTAATCTAGAGGTCGAATATCATCGAAATCACTTTCACTATCTACATTTGATGATTCATCGGTGTTGCTATCAGAATCAGACTCGTTATCATCCACTTTAATAATTAACTTATCAACGAGATCTTCAATTAGTCCGTCGTTTTTCCAATATTCATTTTCGATATTCTCAATATGTTTGCAATGTTCTTGCCACTCACTTGCAGTAATTTCCGAAAATGCTTCGTCCAGTAAAGAGTGCAGACTTCCCAAGCTTAAATCACCGGTTACGTTGTTTTCTCTTATATGACGTTTCACAGATGACCACACATATTCAATTGCATTAAGGTGGCAATGATATGGTGGTAATCGGAGAACTTCATGCCCTGGATCTCTTAACAAAGTGTCTATTTTATATTCAATAGTTTTAGGGGCATTTTGGGTGATAATTTCAAATAGTTCGGCTTTTCGCATGTTTGGATCATGTGTTATTCCTTTCAGCAATAACCAATCAATCATTGCAGATTTTGTGGCATATTTTGTGGGTACGGGATCAACTTTTTTTGTATGGTATGGAGCATTATCCATACAAATTACGCGTTTTGGCTGCAAATTTGGTATTAATTTTTCCAGAATCCATTTTTGAAAATTATGGAAATTCATTTGGCCGTGATAATCTCCAACATTTGAAGAAGCTTTATATACTAGCTCAGCTCCAGGAATAAAGCCACTAGAGCATCCAGCATGCACGACTATAAGCCGATTTTTTGCGTTTATGTCCACTTGGACACCCGTTACTTTGTCATCATCTTGCCAACATTTTCCAAATGTTAAGTTACTATCGATCCAAGTTTCATCGATATAAACAATGCATCGATCATTTCGTCTATGGTTTTTCATTTCTCGCAGATACCGATTTCGCCAAAATACAATATCTGGTCTCTCCATCAGAATATCTCTGCGGCTACTACTTTTTTCCACCGGAAATTCATCGAATGCAAAATTTTTCGGAGTGTTTCTCTCTGCCATTTGAAATCTATTCTTTCTCTCAAAATAGGCAATAATTTTGTTATCGATGGGACTTTCTTTTTTGTAACATAAAATTCCTGGATGATTTCCCTTATAGAGCATTTATTGAAATCATCAATAATGCAGTTCCGAATTTCCGGTCTTTTCCGGTGTTTTCCTGGAGTAGACAAAATATTATCATCACTCTGCTCCAATTTGCATACTTCCCGCTTAATTTTCTTCACACTAGATTCGGACACTCCTGTTGCCGCAGCTGCTCTTTTAGTGGCTTGGGAAATCGGTATTTTCAAAGATTTCGCAGCAGCCTCTTCTTTAAAGAAATTAGTCACGTTATTTACAATTTCACGTGCTTGAGAATGCAATGTTTTTCCTTTCTTAAAAGTAGATGTCATTTTAACGATAGAGTCAGATGACAAAAGCAATGATTAAATATTTAATCCGTGGAAAAATATATCATCAAATGCAAAATAATGAGGTGAAAAGAAAATAACCGTCTAGCAATGGCAAAAACACAAAGCTGACTGCGACAATCTCCCCTTTTTTTCGCTCCTAGTACATACAAAAGACGCCAACAATACTGCGGTCACCCTAAAAAAAAGTGGACGAGTCCGTTTCTATAGTGACCACGGGGAGAAAGATATTTTTCAGGGTTTTTTTCCTGGTGGGTGGACTGTATCGCTACTGGTGATAATGCCAAAGCGCGCCAAGTGAACGCTTCTTATCTTTCGCCCCTGTATGCGACTTCTATTGCCTAGCTATTTGCACTGTTTCACAGACAGCGGTGGATTTACATCACGCCTATGGAGCCTTCGCATCTTTTCCTCTAAGATCTTTGTTTTAACCCCAAAACCACCCCCTTGGCTGCGCCACTGCCTATATACCCTACATAGGGCAATTCCATTATTTAACGGAATACTTTTGCGTGGCCTTGTAAATTATTAACAAATATTCTTTGCATCACAGATTGTACAGAATGTATATTTTAGACCAATCCTAAGAAAATAACTTAAGACTTTATAGAAGCATACACCCAGAATAAGGAATTGATTAAAACTATACAAAATATGTTTTGCTAAGTACTTTTTTAGTTAAAGTAAAAAATCGGTTTTGCTGCTCAGACAAAATACATATATACTATATATAAATACTTTTATAAATACATCCAAAGTTATTCAGACAATACCATTAAATAAACCAATGAAACTAGTATTTTTTTTCTTTTTTTACAATCATATTATTGAAAACAGTTGAAGTTTGAAGTGAATAGAAGGCAGATTACTAAATTATTAAAAAATATATGGATAAGTGGACATTATATAACCAGAGTAATTCATATAGTACCATACAATAAACCAATGAAACTAGTATTTTTACACTCATCTTATTGAAAACAGTTGATGTTTGAAGTTAAATAGAAGGCAGATTACCAAAATAATGAAAGGTAAATGGATAAAAGAACAGTAGAATGCTTTTTTATTAAACAACTCTTCAGGGGTGCATAGTTTTAAAAAAAGCAAAAACATCCAGCCAGTTTCTGTTATGAGTCATGCTAAAAGCTAAGAATTCGACTCACAATGCACCCGACTGGCTGGAAGCTATTTACAATTACAAATTAGTAAA
This sequence comes from Maratus speculifer, assembly GCA_964019185.1. Taxonomy (NCBI): domain Eukaryota; kingdom Metazoa; phylum Arthropoda; class Arachnida; order Araneae; family Salticidae; genus Maratus; species Maratus speculifer. The sequence continues at coordinate 332,889,485 of OZ025289.1, forward strand.
AAGATACTCATTGAAGAAAATAAAAACAATCTGACAAAATAACAACAATATAATATTCCTAAAAAAAAGTATACATATACTAAAATATTTACCATACCCAAATCCTAGCATGATTTGTAGTTCAAGTGAATCTACATTAGATATGAATTACATGTGACTTTCTAACAGTTAAGGTTATGGTCGTAGTATAAATCATATAGATAATAAAATTAAAATTGTAACAATAATTATAAAAATTAGTAGAACATATATTATACTATAAAATTCATAATACATTTAGAAAAAATAAATAAATGCTACTGTTAGAAGTATTATATTTTTATTTTTAAACAATTATTAGTATTACTACATTAATTATTTAACTAGAATATGTTACTTTAACTTCTAGTACAAATAATGTTTTAGTGCTGTCATCTATATGATTAATATATTAATTAAATTATATACTTATGGTGCTGCCATCTATTATTGAAAAATATTATTTGAATAAAAATAAATTATTTAATAGCTAAGAATTTCCAAGAATAATTTCTATTCTAATATTTTACAAATAATTTCTTTAAGACAAATACAATAGACAACCATATCTTATTTCAATAACTTGATCATTTTTAAGTTATGCATATTATTTTTAGGTAAACATAAACTTTAATTCTATGTGTAAAGTTAAGTTTTTTAAAAATATATAATAATTATCCATTGCATATTATCCAGACATCACCGCCCTCCTCCGTAATCTAACATCTAACCCACCCAACCATTATATATTGTTTTCACTCTTATAAAATTTTAACAAAATTTCATCAATTTTATTTGAGTCTTACTAAAGACTTGTATTTTCAATTTGTAATTCCAACAAAATTTTGCTGTTTTTGCAAAATTTAAATTGGTGTGCAGCAGGTGTTCGCTCAAGTGGGCCCAGCCCGAAAAAGCCCGCCCGGGTTTTTTCGGGCGGGCGCACTTGAAAAAAACCATGAAAAACCCCATTTGTGGGTTTTTTTGTTTTTTTTCAATTTTTCCGTTTTTACACAACTGTACAATTATTTAATCTAAGATATGAGAATGTAAAGATAAATGCTAATTTAAATACTTTTCAAAAGAACCAGATTCAAAGGAATTTCTAAGCATTGGTAAAATGACCAAAAGAAAACAGAAATTAGCTTATAAAGAAGGAAGATTTTCGTGTCAGTATTTTAAAAAGCATCCAAGTGCTTTAAATCTTAATGTATAACCTAAAGGTGGCATTTGAAACTTGAACCCCATTTTGATTGCTTGCATTGTTATAGCTTTAAGATTAATCATTCTATTTATTATCCTGTTTCAATGTTTAATGAAAGTTTTATACTATAATTTTCAGCACGACAGATTATAGCCAAAAAAAAAAAGAGTGAAAAGGTAAGTTTTCTCATGGATTTTGTCAGTTTTTCTATTCTTTACATTCAGCACAAACTATTTCTATTTCAATCGAACAATAAACTTTTCTACATTTGATCTGGTTTGGAGCAAATTACATAATCATTTAGGAGTTTATTAAGCAGCAAAGCTAGTAAAAGTGTATTTCCATTTGTGATCTAAATTTACAAATGTCCTTGACACTGATTTCTATGGCGATCTAATTTAACATTTAATACTGTTGCAATATATATAGTAAAATTTTCAAAAATATTATTATAAATCTCCTTTAAAAAAATTCTACTGATTTTTTAATTGAAGTGAATGAAAGAAACTATATAAATTTAGCTTGTTTAATTTAAGGCAGAATTTTTGTGATTTTCCCCAACCCAAAAGGCTTTTTTTTATGAAAAAACCCATTTGGGTTTTTTTCAAAATTTCAACTTTAAATTACATAAGGTAGTATATTTTATAATATCAGTAAAGTTAACACCGCCTTCAAGAAAAAAAAAGTCTCAATTCTCCCAATGACAATTTTTAAAACAAGTAACCTAATTTTCTATAAATATGTGTAGCTATCACAAACACTAAAACTAATTTTTGTCTATTAAAAAATAAATAAAATAAATAAAAAATTTATTTTTTTTAGCACAATAAATATAATATCGTTTTAAACTGATTTCTGATTGAAGGAAATAAAAGGAATAGTATAAATTATTAGTCTGTTTAACTTATGTAAGATTTATATAAAGAAATTCGGTTGTACTTTGCGTAATATATCATTCTTATAGTAATCTAATCCCATGAGATACAAAATAATCTTTTTAAATACACTTTATTTTTTTTATTTTTATATATTTATTTTTATTGTTAATTCATACTTAATGCAAAATTATACCCTTGTTTAAGTGATAAATGAAAATTTTAGGTATTATGCATAGGAAAATTAGAAGTTTGAAGAGTTCTCTAAAAAAATTTAATAAAACCCGAAAAAGCTGGGTTTTTCCAGAAAACCCGGAAAAAACCCGGGTTTTAGACGACTGGGCTCAGCGGGTTAGGCTTTTTCAGAAAAACCCGGGATTTTTCAAACCCTGGTGTAGCCATAACGCTCTCACGTAATTTTATTTAATTGACTTATTATATATATAAAACTCCTCCGTGTATAACAATTCCGGGGTCATCCCATCCACGAGAAAAAGAAACTTATTGCAACTGCGTCCACGTTAGGCTTAACTATTCCGAGCCGTTCACAAATATTCTAACTGTTCAACTTATGAAAATATACATGTTAAGGATTATTCATTACTCATTTTCTTTAAAACCTACAAAAACTATTTAATTATAATGTTTAAGTTCTAAATAAACAACCAGCAATTATGGAAAAAACAAACAATGTAAGCAAATTAATGCTGTTGCCATTCAAGAATGACAAATTCCGTGAATGAATCTTTAGAATGACTCCATTGTCGACATCACGACTCAGGAATGATTGGGTGCGTTCGGGAGCTATGCGCGCTGAGCGCGCGCGCTCAGGAAACAGGTACATGGAGGGGATCTTACAGCGGATATAGTACTCGGAAGCAAAAACTCCTGAGCTCGCGCGCGCAGTGCGTATTTCTCCCGAACACGTTCATTGTTTACTCTTTATTGTTGACATTCGTTTTCGATCTTATAGCGTGTTTTCTTTTAAGTATTAGCTAAAATATGGGCCAAAATAGGAAATTTTTTTATAAATTTTAGATATTTTTATTATTTTCTCTGAGTATTTTTTTTTTATGTTTTTTGGCTGTAGTTTCACAATATAATCTTTTATAATTGATTTTTTGCCGTACTTTATTCTTTTAAAATGTATGTATTTACGATTTGTTCATTACAATCCCCCCATCCACCAGACAGTTTTGTTATAGTTTTAAATGTAAATTTCTATTAAAAATTTCTTTTTTATATATAGACTTTTTCACCATGTTTAATCGCTGTATTTTTAAAAATTGTTTAAGCCTAAAGTGGCTGATTGACCACATTTGTAATTTTTTATCATCCTTTTAAAAATGCAAACACGTCATTTTGACGGGCTGTCTTCTAGTATAGCTATAAAGGATTAACATAATTTTTAGACAACAAAAACTTTTAAAAATGAGACGGAATAATGACGATATTATTACGTTATTATGTATTTCGGATAAAAATTGTGGACGAAAAATTGCCCCCCCCCCAAAAAAAAAAAAACAACTTTTTTTTTTTTTTTTTTTTTTTTTTTTTTTTTTTTAATTTTTATTGATTTATATTGGAGTCAATATTATATTTATATGGCTAAGGAATGGTTTTTGGAAACTTTTGGAAAATATCGTATTATAAGAGAGCTATATTTTAAATTACCTGCATTCACCTTTGTAACCTACATTTTAAAATTAAAAGTAAAATACATGTTATAAAATAAAGGAGTCACCAACGGTGCAAAAAGAAATAAAGAATCTTTTATTGTTATTACTAAATGTCAAAAATATAAATGAAGTCATGCTAAGAAAGACATAGACTTATACTCTTATTTTTGTAAAAGTAACTTCAGTATATCTTAAGACAAAATAATACTCTGTGAAAAGACATTTACTATTAATAGTATGCCAGACCCTAAAAGATTCAATAAAGAAAAGAAAAAGATTAAAGAAAAAAGCGAAATTAAACTTCTTATATTCTTCGCTAGTAATATTCTTAGCCGTATTGTGCAATGATTCGTTTCTGCATTTGACAGGAAATAAAACTGGAAAGAACGAAAAAAGAAAAAAAATGTAATTTAACAAATTCCAACGATTATCTGGGAAATGATATTTTCAAAGATTAAAATTTTAAAGACTTATAAATAAATTCTATGTTTAAGTTAATTTTAATAATCATTTTTATAATGATCAAAACATGGCTTACGTAAGAACAGAGTCATATATTAAGTACGCAATGGATTAAACAAATAATATTCCTGCACCAACCACAAACAAATTTTAAATGGAATTTTAGTTTTACAGTTTTCTATACTGCACATTTTCAAACATGTAAACATCACACATTTTCAATTTTTGACACCGTTGTATAGGGGGGGGGGGGGGATGTAATTTTAAATGCAATTTGTTTTTGAGTTATTATAATTTTTGTTGTTGTTGTTTTTACTGCTTCTTCTGTCATTGTGGCAACAGAAGTTCCATTTCTGGCTATTAATCATGAAATCAGAAAACCAATAAAATCTGGATATCACAAAGACTCAGATATCTCTAGACCGAAATCAACAAACATTTCCAAACTGTATAAAAAAAAAAAAAAAAAAAAAAAAAAAAAAAAAAAAAAACCGTACAAAATTGTAAGTTTCAAAATATTTTAGATACTAAGTATCATTAAACAAATACATATCAGTTAATTATACATTTCAAGTTATAGTCTGCTTTCATACATCTATCTCTATTATAAATATAAGAAACATTTCCATGTGTATCGCTGACGTCATTTTGAACATGGCAACACTAGGCGATTAAATTTAACTTTTATCGCAATTTTTTAAACTTCTAAACAGCGCATATTTTCTATTTTTACTGCGATGAATAGAGGAAAAAAAAATGTACTTTTAAATAAAATTTGTTAGAAAACTGTATCGCAATTTAGTCAATTTTCCTTACATTAAAAAAAAAAAAAAACTTTTCAAGCATGTTTTTTTTTTTTTTTTTTCAAAAATCTATGTGTATCAAGTGTAGAAGATAACGAAAGATAAAACCTTTGCATTTAACTTACATAAATAACGCAGTATTCGGCCCCATCTGACATTCTATAACGAAATTAAAACTTTCATCAGTCAATTAATAAAACAGTAAAGCATAAATAAAAATACAAATTTAATATAATATATAATCGCTTAAATTCCTGAAAGGATAACAGAAAAAAAAGGCTGATAGTAAATATTGATCTTTCGAGATTTTTGTGACTGTAAACACCTGGCTAGATATCAATACGAAAATATAGTTTTTAATAAATTTTAAAGCTTTATTTTGACGCATAATTTCTATTTTTCATCTAAATCTGATTGTTAGGTATTGTTAGGGGGTTTAGAGATCTGAACGGATCGAAATTTCTAGGCCCGGCCCGTTTATAATTTTACATTTCAAGGCTCGGCCCGGCCCAATCTGGCCCGACACAGTTCCTACTATTTTGAAAAAGTTCTGATTTTTTATCATATAATTAAGAGTCTTTTAAAGACTTACTGCAAGCATATTTATGGGATGATTTTACAGAAAATACACAATAGCATTTAGATTGTTAGGCTTTCAACATTCAAATAAAGATTCATTACAAAAATTAATATGATTTAGAATAAAAGAAAAAAAAAATTAAAAACATTGTAATTTCTGAAGCTGTATAATGAAAAGTAGATTTAGGAAAATATTTCTCTATCATTTTAAAAAGAAAGATTTCTGTGCCGTGATTCTTATAAAAGATGGAGTCTTAAAAAAATCAAAATTATGATGAAAGCAGACAATTTTCATGGAAACTTAGAACATGTCGCTTAAGTGTTTTTATTTCGCAAACATAGATATTCATATGATATGATACCGATTATTTCATTAAAAAATCTGTAAATTCGTTATCTGCATAAAAAGATGCCGAGATTCGAAATGTTCCGAAGCGGCTGCTTCAGAACACCACTTTTGCGCGTACGGTTAGCGGCGACGACATCGGCGGCAAGTTGGAGATGCATCTTTCTTCAAACGCATTTTTCATCAACGTATATCGCTCGACAAAAAACTACTGTATTTGCTCGCTCATTTTTATTTTTTATTTTTTTCCTTCTTCCACATTCGCGAATCAGAAATCCGTTTTCAAAGATTGGCGGTTCTCTTTGTGGTGATGGTTTTACGGATGTGGAGCAAACGGTATTTTTTTTTTTTTTTTTTTTTTTTTGTTTTTTTTTAAAGTCTTTTACAAAAGAGCGCGACAGCAGCTTAGATCGTGTATAAATGTGTACATTTTAGTGAATTGTGCTCGTGGATCATGAGTAAATTTCAATAAAAGCAAGTTATTTTTCATACGATAATACAGTTGAACGCCAAATTAACCCTTTCGGGCACAGTGTGCTCAGTCAGGGCACACCTGATTTTAATTCCAAACTTGCAAATGGCACCAATAATATTTTAATAAAATTTTGCTTTTACAATGAAAGCTAAAATTAAGGAGTTCTTTATTTCTAAAAAAGTCGCTCATAAATTCCGGTGTCAGACGATAATTTCTCATTTTACTAACATAATATTTCCGTGCCGGGAAGGGTTAACGAGTTTTTCGGGATTACCAACTTTTTTCGTGAAATCAAAACTATTAGTTCGTCATCTAATGATCGATGTCTGCCGGAAGTGAAGTGGTGCATCAGCCAAATATTAATATCTCTAGTGGTTTACTTCTATGTTTAACATTGTGTTTGCCGTACAATCATAGATATGAAAAGATAGTACAGCAAACACAATGATAAACCTACGAATAAACCAACTAATAGTATTAATCTATGGTTTGTGTACCACCCCATGGATCATTAGAATCCCTTATTAAATACTACTCTTCCATAAAATAAAGATTTTTTTCTTGTGCTCCATAGCTTAGGTTTTTGTGCTGTCGGCTCTTGGACTGTCAGGTGATTAAACTGTTGAAATTTTCAAAGTTTTGCATTAGCTAAATACATCTTTGTAATAAAAGTATAAGTATGCTTTAAATACAAATTTATTTAGGTTTAGGGTAATTATTACAATCTGAAGTAAAAGTAGGCACCAAAATTTTCATTCTAGTTGCAAAATTTATTTTGAAAACCTGCGGGCAAGTTTTTATGCCAATTTTCTGCTTGTCAAATATCTGGAAGTTTGGATTCCCCTCTAAATATTAATTCTGCGTCGTTCCAATTTTTTTAATTCGTGAAATGAAAGGACACACTTTTTATACCTTTAATTTTTTCCCTTTTAAATCATGTACATTTTAAGATATTAAATGTTGAAAATGATCTCTTTTTAGCTCACACAGGCTATCATAGCGTGAGAGCTTATGTGCCCTTCCGTTCTGTATATATATGTATGTTCGTTCGTTCGTTCGTGCGTGCGTGCGTACGTGCGTAACGCCATAACTCATGATAAAAATATCCGATCCACTTGAAATTTTGTATATAGGTATATCCTGATAAGGCGCTTCCCTGATTAGTTTTTGGAGTTCATTCGATATGTATAAGATGAAGAACGGGGGGCTCATGCCCCTACCCTTAATTGATATAAACGGGTGTTTCATGCAGAATTAACAGTTTTTGTTCAAAATTTAGATATAAAATCATTCTGATGAGACATTCTGATGTGATTTCGTGACTGTTATTAGGTGTTCATTGAATAAGTGTAAACAGGGGGAACGGGGGTTCTAAAGCCCCTCTTCTTAATTTATATAAATGGGTTTTTCAAGCAAATTTGTCAGATTTCGTTCAAACCTCTCAATAGTTTTGGAAGTTTAATGGTTAAGTAAAAAAGAGGGGGGATAACTCCTCTTAATTTATATAAACGCTAAATGGGTTTTTATTAAGATTTATCCGATTTGCTGTGAATTTTGGATATAGATTTTTTATATGATAAAGCATGTCCTTGATAGTTTATGAGGTTCAATGATTAAGTATAAAAAAGGGGAAAGGGGAGAGCTGTTTCCCCTTCTTAATTTCTTTTTTGAACGGAATTAACCCTTGAAAATATAAGGCTGTAATGTACAATTAGTATGCGTAGCCTGTGAGCTCAATGCCATCAGTTTAGCTGGGCAATATTCTTTTTATTTTTTTAATTTTTTTCAATTTTAAGACTGTTGAAATTTTTGAACAAAAAAAAAAATATATATATATATATACATATAAAATTTTAGTTTTTTAAAACTGTTTATTATTTTTTAAGTTTATGTGAAAATTTCTAAATATGTATTTCTGATTTGGAGGATTTTTGACTATTTTATAAAGTTTTTTAGTGAAAGTCTTTATTTTGAAAATATAATAACTTGCTTAAATCATTTAACACAGGCTGGTGGTTTTATTTTTCACGTTTCTACAAGCGTATTTCAAGCATGAAAAATAGAAAATATGCTTTAAAAAGCAAATCGTGTATATTTTCACGTTTTGTATTTTTAAAAACTGTTTACCAAATTCAGTTGCTAAAACTTTGTTTTATTTCTTAAGCAAAAAAACTATTATGGTTGATTCTTCTATTTCACAAAAGTAATATTTATGCACATATTTATGAAGTTCGCATGTTACACTGTTAAAAATTATATTGAAAATAACACTATTATCAATATTAGCTATTTCCTGTTACATAATTTGCATTTCATACGTATGTTTTATGGTTGAAATGGGACTTAAATGGTTGAAGTATGTTAAAAAGTAAAAAGAGGAATAATACTGATCCCTCTCCCTTCTTCCTTTTGTACGTAAATGTTCGCCTTTTGGTTGTTCCTCTGCGCTCTTCCGTATCTATCTTTGTTTTTGTGTACTTTTTATTACACTCAATTCACACATCCAAAATATGTCTACGAGTATTTTTACCCCGTAGAGGTAAAAAGAAGAGCTTCCAGTAACATTTCAGGCTTGGCTATTATAATACTTAAAAAGGTTTAATAGCCCAAGAGTCGTCAGCACAAAACCCTATGTCATCGAGCACAATAAAAAATCCCTATTTTATGGAAGAGTGGTAATACGGGAAACTAATGCTCCATGTCTGCTGGGAGTGAAGTGGTGCATAAGCCGAAAATTGATACCACTAGTGGTTGACTCATAGGTTTACCATTGTGTTTGTTTTACAATCAAAAGTGTGAAAACATGGAAAACTGGGTGCTGGATAAAGCAATGCTAACCCTACGAGTCAACTACAAATGATATTCATTTTTCGCTTATGCAGCACTTTGCTTCCAGAAGACATGGTTCATTAGATTATTCTATTACTACTCTTCCATAAAATAAATGTTTTTTTTTTTTCTTGTGCTCGATAACATAGGGTTTTGTGCTATCGGCTCTTGGACTATAAAATTTATTTATTTTTTCTTTAGGTTTTTCCTCTCATCAACAAACAAGAGAGATGAAAGATGTTACTAACTGTCTGTTTGCGTCTATATAAAACTTTTATCATTATTTAAGCCTCATCGCAACAAGAGTAATTTCTTAAATGTTTCAGCTGTCGAAAGAATATTACGGTCTACGATAAGTTGACAAGCTTACTTAAAAAAATTATTTCGGACTGACTATTCATCATGTCTAGAATGCTGCAACAAACCTTTTTCGGTCCACCTTGTAACGATTAAAAAAAAAAAAAAAAAAAAAAAAAAAAAAAAATCCTCGTCACTTAGTTCAGTATTTTCTTGTTAGCACCAATGCATCAGTTGTCAATGATTGCCGTATCCCGCATTGTGATGAAGACTGTGATTTTTCCTCCTATCTTGTCATCGGGAAACAGAAAGGGGCCTTTTATGAAGTGCGGACCCGGAAACTCAGAAACCTAATTAGCCCTTGCGCCAGCGATCTCCAGCAATGTGCAAGCTAAGTACTTCGCGTGCTGTCATCGCCACTGCTCAGGTACGATTACCCGATGAGATGTCCTCTTTGATGAATGGCTTGATGGAACAAACCAAACTTTATTTCAGTCAACCCTCCGCAAGGAGTCCATTAATGCCACAGGCAGAGAACAGCAGACGCTGTTGTTTGCATCAGAATTCTTGTTTTCTGTCGCTCGCCGGTTCTCTTTTGGAAACTTTTACGCCATGGCTTTCTTCAACGCAAGAACGCTTCTACAGCGAGGGCCCATTCATGCACCGCAGATTCTCCAGGCATTCGCCAAATCTTTGTGCCATGACAATCTATTCTGGATACGTTGATGTCGAGATTCCATTAGTCTTTTGCTTAGATTCTTTTTTTCAGTTTCTCTTTTACACAATAAATTTTAGACGCACGCCTACTTCGACGCACTTGGCGCACCGAGGCAGATAAATATATTCCTCTTCATCAGCTGCAGACTTGATGTAAAGGATCATCAGTCATTAGTTTTTATCTCGAACGGCAATTTGTTAGCTTACAACACATGACTAGCAGAGATATCGTTTTCATACCAGTATTCTTAGAAAGGCACATCTTAAGAAAGAATATCAAAACTATTATTTAGGCGATCGTGGTATGTTTTTTGGTTTGAAAAGTAAACATATTTTATGAAAAACTTTTAACGTTTAGAAACAAGGTAGAAATATGAAGTTATTTGCACAGTTTTAGCTTTCAAAAACCGAATTCTTATTTATTTTTATTGAAAAAAAAATCAGTTTTTGCATTTTTTCCTCGGTTTTGCATGTCAGACAGCTTTTTACGGTACAACATATGTTTATATGAGTAATTTCACCAAAAGTTTTGCTTCATGAAATATCTCTCAGGAAATTCTTCCTTTTTTAATAAAATCGAAAATGCCATAATAATTCAAACTGTAATTTTCAAACTGAAATTAAAAAAAAAAAAAAAATGTACATGCAGGATTTCGATCCAGGAATTTTTGGAACAAGCTTACAATAATCTGCCAATCTGCAAATCTTTCCTGGAGAAATCAGACTGATCTTTCCCACACAGAGAATCTTGTTGATTATCATAACTAGCTTGATAGCTGAATTAACTCAACAAAATAAATCGCCAGTATAATGGAATTCTAAAAAATTACATTACTAAATTACTACATTAATTTTAACACAATTATTCTAATTATTAAATAAATCATACGAGTCGTAATTTTCCAACTGAGCTTTGAGGGCAGGATTTTAACCAGGAATCTTTGGCGTAAACTGCCAATACTATGCCAGCTGATCTACACTGTAAAAAGCAAAAGGGTCGATCTACTAAAAAAATGTTAGTGATCCTTGCAATTACTAAAAAATTTTTTGTAATCTTACTTGGTTACAAGAAAATCTGTAAGAATTACTGGAAAAAAGCTAGCAACGAATAGAGTTAATAGTTTTATATTTTTAATAGCTATTACTAAAACTCACTTGGTGTGGCCGTGATAGCCTAGTGGTCATAGCACAGGACTCCAGGCTCAAAGGTCCCGGGTTCGATGGTGGACATCACCAAATAGGCACCGAATGTATGCAGCGTAATTACTCGTTAAATAAAGGGATCATGAAAATCTTGTCGGAGCAGGTAGCAATGTTTGGTGCTGCCATCTGTTACGGTTTTGCCGAAATTCTTCCGCTTCAGAAGTCTGTCTTCTTACCCACTGGATGCAGCTTGAAGGAAGCTCTTGCCCTTCCGGCACACGTAATGGTTATTAAAAATAATTTTGGAGCTATTACTAAAATTTGCTTGGTGGCTCATACTAAAAAGTTTTAAGTTAGTGATACAAAAAATTCTTTTGTTCAGTTTACATTACTAAAAAATTCTGTGGCATACAAATTTACTAAAAAATTTTTAGTAACCTCTTGAATTTTTTTTACAGTGTATCCTGGACAATTCTGTCGGACTTTTCTCATGCAGAACAAGAACTTTGTAAATTAATTAGAACATTAATTGGCACGTTAATTAGCACATTAATTGAGCATTGGCAGCTTATGCCAAAGGTTCCTGGTTCGAATCATTGCCTGGAATCTTTTTCACTCACTTCGAAAACTATAATTCACATAATTTATTTACCGATTAGAGTAATTGTTATCTGCGTCTACTATGTTGAGCTGATTCAAATATCAGACTAGATATGAGAATTCTGTCCTGGAGTTTATTTCACTCAGCTGGAAAATTACAACCCGTATGATTTATTGACCAATTGAATGATTATGATAAAATTAATATAATGTTTCAGTTTTCAACAAAATAGCTGATTTTGTTTGCTTAAATAAAACATACGAAATAATAATACGAATTGATTATTTCCAGCTGAGCGAAAAATTGCCCAAGCCGGGAATCGAACCCAGATACTTGGCTTACAAGGCCAATGCTTTACCTGTTAAGCTATCTGGGTGATAGCTGGCTGGGATTTTTCGCTCAGATAACAGAAATAATAGTAATAATAGTAAATAATAGAAATAATAATAGTAAGAATAAAAGGTGGTTTAGCTATATTTACTGTTCATTATGATTCCAATAAGCTCTAAACGCAATCGGACCCCGGTTATGAGGCTTACGGTTATACACGATCCTATGCCTAATAAGCGAAATTTTTCGGTTCCTTGAACATTGCACATAAAACTACAATACAAAAAATTCATGTTTAGTATGCGTATGGTTAATACGTGATCCCACTTAATACGTGAAAAAGTTTCAGTCTCTTGAGACAAAATATCTCGCTTAAGGTTCTTGTCCCTACAAGCGAAGACACTCGCAGCTAATAATCCATGGGGAGGTTATTTTCTAATATATCTCTTTTGCATTTTAACATTTGTAAATATATGTATAATATTATGCATTGGATAGTCGGATCCATCTCTACATCGCTCCTTTTGTATTTTTTTTTTTTTTTTTTCGAGTTTGATTGCAAATATTTTTTATAAAGTTATTTTCGCTTTCAAAACCGGTTCCTAAAATAAAAGTGCCATTCTAAAAAAGTATTTGCACCCAAAATCGAAAAAGTAAAAAAAGGAGCTATGTGTAGATGAACCTCGGTTATTCAATGCAAATAATAATAATAATAAAAAATAAATAAAAAAGTCGAAATACAAACGAGATATTAAATAATAACTTCCCTTAGCATTAGCTGGCGAGTGTTTTCGCTTGCAGGGACTGGAGAATTCATAAAACAGTGATGAAATTTTTTCTCTATTCTCCAGTGTTCCTAATTTAGTGGGGGTTTTATTATTATTATTATTATTATTATTCAGATATATACCTCTATTTCAGAAAAGGAATGCTTTAATCATTGAAACACAAATTAATGAGGCGAATATTACTACTTGGGAAGAAATTCTAATTAAAAAAAAAAAAAAAAAAAAAAATTGTTAAGTTATATGAATACCGGATCTTATCTTTGAGTTCACGTTCTAATATTTTTTGTGTAGGTTTTTAGAGGGAAAGCCAGACGAACTTTTGTCTCTCTTTTTTAGGTTTTTTCGTAACTATATAAATACATAGCACCTATAGTCGGCGTCTGGTCCGTCCGTCTGTCCGCATATAACAGAGCAAAACTACCCAACCGAATTGTTTAATACATTTAATTCTTGCAGAAATTTCTCGAGTTATTTCAAATTTTATTAAACTTTAAATCAAAACTTAAAAAAACATTAATAAAATTTTTCTTCATTCTATTAAATTCCATCATAATTAATTGATCTAATGATACCCCATGATAAATAATATAAATAATAATAATAATAATTCTAAGTTGCCATGCTGCTGAAATTCTATTTAAGATGGAATCATATTACTGAATTTAATGCATATGATCGTAGTAAATTTTGTATTCGTGTATTTTTGCATAGAGCTATTCCACCAAGATCTTAATATTTATAAAACTAGTTACAGTACGAGCGCACCTAATTTACCAGATTTCATATGAGTTTCCGATTTGTGTCATTTATTCTTTCTTCTGCGGTGTATACTGCCGTTTTTTTCGCTCGTAAAACCATAGTAAATAAATTACCAAGTATGTTATTTCACTAGCACTGTATTACTTCTGAATGCATTTCAGTAGAAAGGAAAAAGTTTTTCGTTTGTATTCTATTTTTCTGTTGCGCTATTAAATCATTTTCTGTGGCATTACATTAAATCTGCGGGTAACCCATTATCTTAAGTCTTATGTAAAATTACAGAGATTAGAAAAAATGAGATTCTATTAAATAACAGAGAAATTATTAGGTACATTTATATTATACTCTGTAAATTAACATCGTTAAAAATATATATCTCTGTAAATTTATTTTTTATGATAATAATTTAATTCTCAAAATTAGTGAATCCCCTAGTCTTAAGTGAGATTTAAAGTATTTCAATTTTCCGAGTAAATTTGAAGTGATGTATAATTATAATTTAACCTCCCCCCCCCCCTTTAATTCTCACCGTCCTGCGGTTTGAACCTGAGACCTCATGAGAGTGGAAGAGCAGCTTACTGACTGATCTATTGAAGATGTTGAGTTTGAGTACCAAGTAATGTCTTCTATGATTCAGCGGGGGAAAATCAACACTAAATCAGACTATGTAGTTTTTTCCCTTTCAAAAAAGTTTACAAAAAATCTTAAGGGTGTTCTTAACTGCTACGCTCAACAAGCGCAAAACGTTTTGACACATTCACTGATTCATTTTTTAACACAACGATACAAAATTGGAAGGCTTGACTATGGAAGTGATTTTCGAATTGCACTTAGTTTTCCATTTTATGACAATTAAATCACCCATCGAGTTATGAGCGATTTTGATCATGTGATCACGCCCTTTTCTTCCTTTGTAAGACTGGTTTTTCTGCTTTCGTCGGGAAATGCCGTTTAAAATGTCAATTGTGACATCTTGTTCTGAAATATCGATTGCGTTTGCAAAAAAACCCGGCTATATGAGTGCGATTAGGTAGTTTCTGAACAACAACTCCTGCTAATTTCATGCACTTCCGATAAAAAATAAATTAAAATTTATGTCACAAAGTTGCCCTTTTTCACTTAATACTTTAATACTATTTTCATATAATATTAATACTTGATGCAATAGATATTGCAGTCTTATGTAAATGGGGCACAAATACAAAATTTGTTTTCATTATATGTATTGAATTCAGTAGTATGAAAATAATAAAATTCCATCTTAAATAGGACGCCATCACTACACTGTAAAAAAAAATGTAAATTTACGGGCATTTACCGTAATATTTGACGGTAGTTGTCCGTTTTTGAAGCTTAACGGTACATTTCCGTAAATTTACGTTGCGGAAACATAAATTCGGAGTACTAATATGTTTTTACGGGCAAAGCCCGTTTTTTTATGCAGAATGTTCAAATCTGCTGCCTAGCCATTTTTTTTACGGACAAATACCTTTAAATAAAAGTCTTTCGATGACGTCATAACAGAACGTTTTATTTTGTTTGTTGAAAATATTATTATTATTTATTTAAATTATTGTCTGGTTTAAATTATCGCATCTAGATTAAATTATCGCATAAAATTATCGTCTGGTTTTAATATGCTATTGTTTTGGTAAATTTATAGAAAAATATTAGTCGGTGGTGGCACTCCAGAATTTTTTTTATCTCATAATATGTAAATACTTCCTGAAAAGTGCAGTATAACAGCGACACCGGTTATGTGATTTACACCAAAATCTAATCATTAACAACTTACGTGAACTCCTAACTGCATCTGAAGTTTGTTGAAAATCCGTGCATTAGTTTCTGAGATAGCGCTATTACTGAATCTGAAATAAGTTCTGCATAATGTGCCACTTGCAGAGTGATATACACAAAAAACTAATCAGAACTAATTTTAATGAGGGGTTAAACTGAATCTGAAGTTTGATGAAAATTCATGTATTAGTTCTTGCGATATAACTATTGCGAAATCGTGAAAAATGCATCATCCCAGGTAAGCATGGTAGCACAGCAATATCGGCTCGATATTGCCCAATATCGGACAACTTTGGCGTGCATCGGCAAAGACAGGTTACCTTTTACCAGGGATGTAGTGGAGGGTATACGGGGGTATACGCCGTATACCCTCTAAACTTTTTTAAGGAACACCATATACTCTCTGCTTCTCAAGAAAACTATAGTATATACATTTTAGGGCATACCCTCTATTTTGAGCGTATACTCTCTGGATTTTTTACCACTACACCACTGCCTTTTACCGACATTAGCCAATATTGATCGATGTTCGGCGATATTGGATCTAAAATATAAAAACTTGTGGAATTTTCAATATTTAAATTTTTAATTTATGTATTGTACACTTTTGGAAAAATGGAAGGTAGGAATCAATTTTTATAACATCTTAAATTCTTTAAATTTACGTAGAAAATGTCTATTTCTCAATATCGGTCTATATCGGCCATCGATCATGACCAATATCAGCCAATCTTGGCCTCTATTGGCAAAGACCGATTTTATTTTACCGATACTGGTCAATATTGGTCGATGTTGACCAATGCTGGATCTGAAATATTGAAACTTATGGAAACTTAAGTATTTATTTTTTTTAATTATATATTATACTTTTTTGGGAACAGGTCTTTTTTATTGCATGGACAAATCGGGACTTTGCCTATGAGCCTTGGACTTCAAGGGGCCCGCTCCATATATTAATTTCCAAAATATTTATCATTTCCCCCAATTCAAACTCTGAAAATTTTCAAATACAAAATACAAATTTAAATTAAAAAAAAAAAATTGCCTAACTTTCTGAAAAACAAATTTCATTTTGAACTCACAGAGCTCAATGCTTTCGCAAAGCTAATTTTGACCACTATTAAAAAAGAAATAATATTTTTATTGTAATAGATCGTATTAACGATGAACTTAAATCATATCAAAATTTTAGTGATTGAAAATAATCAATATGTGTAGTACAACTTAAAAAGATGCTAAAGAACATTGGCGCACCCACGGGGGGAGCTAAGGGGGCTGAAGCCCCTCCCAGAAAGCAAGATTAATCTAACTATTTAAAGTTTCTAAAATTATGAAAGTTTACTTTTATTATTTTTAATAGATTAAGCAAAATGGAAATTTTGAAAAATAGTAATCTTTTCACAATTTTTTTCTTATTTATGAATTTTCTTATGAAATTTGAAATATGAGCATTTTTTATATTCACCACTTTATTCATAATATTTTCTTTTTTATTTATCAAAGAGGTTTAAGCCTTCAGAATGAGCCCCATCCAAAATTTTCCGATACCCTAACCCAGGTTTTGCTGATTGTCCCCCCCCCCCGCTTTTCTCCACCCAATCTTCATTCTGATCAAGTCAAAAGAAAAAATATATATGTCCGGGAACGACATACCTCGTCCATTTTTAATAAAATATAAAAAACAACTGACCAATCTCGTCTGACATTTCGGGTCAGATCAGGAAAATACAGATATATAGAAAATATAGAACATGCTAGCCCCCTCCAAAACTTAATCCTGGGTGCGCCACTGCTAAAGAAAGTAACATGGTAAACTCTCCTGAAGTTATTAAATTCATCTTAAAGTAATATAACAAGTTCCTAAAGTTATATAAAAGAACCTTGTTCTATACTAAGAAAAAAAAAGAGTATTTTTATTAATTAAAATACTTAATTTAGAATTGTCCCAGCTAAGAGTTTTCTTCGATTTGAAATCCAAGGTGCGGGTTTCTCTCCAATCGGGCAGACAAATATTCAACCAATCAGAGACAAGCATCCTTTTCAACATTTCAACGCTACCGCTTACCAAAACAGTTTATCCAAAAACATGGCGGTCTATCGTCTGTTAAGCACCAGTCTTACGTTAATCCTCATTTAAAACAGGTAAGCGCTTTTATAATTTATATTCTAAATTGATTTTGAAGTATTGCTTTCTGTTTAAGTTATTTATATTCTTGTGTAGCATGTATTTTCTGTTCGAATTGTGTTTTAGAAAAGCCATCGCCAATGTACAAACGTTTGAAGTATATTATTTAAATGTGTATCATCATTTTCATACATTAAATTCGATCAGTTGATACATCCAACTAGTTTTTTACAACAAACAGTTTTTCATGTATCTTTGATTATAAACCATCTGTTTTTGATTTCAAATTATTATTTATTAAGGATGCAACAATTGATCTCTCTTCCAGTATAGCACAAAATTAACATTCGCCATTTGCCATAGACAGTGCCCGAAATGGATTTCCCCCTAATTCTATCACTTTTCAAAAATTTGTTGTTAATTTCAGATAGGGATGTACTGAATATTCGATATTCGGCCTTGTTACTGAATATTCGGTTAGGCCGAATATCAAAGTATTCGGCCGAATCCAATACTTAATAAAGTCTTTTAAAACACTCATTTTAAAGAACTTTTCATAATTTCTACTTTTAACTGTCAATTTATTAATATATTTAAAATAATTAGAAATAAAATCATATTTAAATAATATAGAATGTTTTTACATTATTTATTTGCTGTTTGTAAAGTTTAACTTAAGAAAATTAACCATGAGAAGGATTAAAATTATGATTTATTAGTATTCTTCCTAGGAATAAATGATGCGAGTGCAGATGCAACTTCCTAAGTTCTATTTAGTAAATAATCTGTTTCTTGCTTTTTCCAAAAGTCCTTAAACAAGAAAGGAAAACTTTTGAGATTAGTAATAGCTATCAAAGCAGACAATTTTTTGTTTATGAAACCATAATTGCATTATTGAATCATAAATGCATTGTATTCAGGGCCGTAGCTGGAAGTGTATGCTAGGGGGGGCTCAGGAGAATATAGGGGGGGGGCTCAAGGGAATGTAGGGGGGGCTCATATTTTTTTGTTCTCTCTCTAATGCAGAAAGATAAATTAGTGCATATTCACTTTGTAGGTACTATGTTTCTCATTAAACTGCTGTAATAACTTCATTTTATGCTAAGAAAAGTATATGATGATGAAAATTTTGAATGTATAACTGGTGCAAAATTAAACATCCTGTTAGCTTCATATGTACCAATAGGATGAGGGAGTGTTGAAACACGTATTTTAGATACAATTTAGTAACTCTGCAAAACTGTGAAAGGGTCTCAAAACTAAATTAGATTTTTGAACAGAATTTCATTTGAATTTTCGGAACATTTAGTCACCTTGGAATTTTTTTCCAGGGGGGGGGGCTCAAAATATTTTAGGGGGGGCTGAGCCGCCCCTAGCGCCCCCTTAGCTACGGCCCTGATTGTATTTCATCTCATTCTAGGTCAAACTTGTGTTTTCGTTTGTTGTATTTACAATAAATAAGATATATTTTCAACTCACATGCTTTGATTTCTGTAAAATATGATATGATGGGAAGGATGGAAAATGCCACTATTCATAAGAAAAGAACTCAGGGTTGGGTTTTTGCCGGCAGAAAGTGGTTTCTGCCGTGCCAGTGGCAGAAAGTGGTTTTAACCGGCAGGAACTGGCAACAACTGGCATAAAGACATTCTGTGACATAATCTGATTTTTTTTTAGTAATATTAAATTTATTAAGTAGTTCATCCTTAAATAATTAGTACTTAAATAATTCAGAATAAATATATGCACACAAATAAAATATTGTGGATAGTTTTAATTTAAAAAAAAATTGATTTTTGAAAAATTGAGTAATGTAACAGATTTTTTTTTTTTTTTTTGTCACATATGCATATGTAATTTATGTATAAACAATTATTTTATACAACTCAATATTTTATACTCAACAAATTAAGAAATAATCTGGGGGCAAAAAGATTAGCAAAACTAGTCCTATGTTATAGAATGCTTCATGGGAAAAATACTAATAGTATATTTGAGTGGTAATTTGTTTCTTCAATATTGTAAAATAATTGTACAAGATATTTCATTAAATTTTCTTTGTCTATGTTATTTTTTGTGCTTCAATTATTTACTTATATATTTTCACTAGAAATTGCATTATGTTATTTGTTTAAAAATAATCTGAAAAGTAATTTGTTATTAAATCAGAATTTTTTGTAAATTTATTTTTAAAAGAAATAGAAATTCAACTGTAAACAATAATATTAATAATTAAACTTGTACAGTATCAGGTTATTGTTGTGAAAGTTTCTGTTTTTCAAGTGAATGAAAATTAGTGTTTTAAATAAGCAAGGTATGCTTTTATATGATCATTTTTAAACGTTTTGGTACTTTGAATAACATTCATAATCTTATGTTTTAATTTTTAGCTCATTGGTTTACATATCAAATGTAAGTGTCAATTATGAATCATTGCTGAGTAAAGTTCTTATTTAGTACTGTTTCTTAGTTTCTGCCAGTTTTTGCCACTTACTGGCAGAAACCAGTTTCTGCCATGTCGGTTTTAACCGGTTTCTACCGCTGGTTTTAACCACCCCGGCAGAAACTTGCCAACCCTGAAAGAACTATGATCTAGACATTCCTTTATTCAGAATTAAGTTGAAAGTATTTACAGTGGCGGTCAAAAGTTTCAGGCCAGCAAAAAATTTTCAGTTAATTTGTAAATACACCCATATGAAGAGGAATCTCAAAGCGATACTTATACATTATATTGACATATTAGTTAAGAACTTACTTATAGAAAAATGTGTAAATATCAATAAATTTTATTGACAAAATTAAATATAAAAGAAAACGCATGTTCTCAAAAGCTTCCAGCCACTTATCATTCTTTAGTTTTTTTCTATCCATAAAGTGTTTTTTTGGTTGTGTTTATGAATGAATCAACCTGTATAGCATAGTTTGAATTCAAATTTGAAAAGTTCAACAATTACCTATTATTTATAAATGAGTGATTAGTTTGTCGCTAAAAGGACAATCTTCTCGAGATATTGCGGCTAAGTTATCGATCGCTAAAATCGACTGTAAACATTATTTACAAAATTAAATAAAGATGGTTATGGCTTTCAGAGGTCCGTGAGACCCCGGAAAATTGCTATTCCTGAAGACAGAATTATCAGGAGAAAAACCCTTGATAATCTGCATGAAAATTCCGTTGCAATATACTGCGATTTACGGAATGAAAATATTGCTGGAATAAGTTTGTCTACCATGTTATGATGCTGGTGTGATACAGAACTTTATGGAATAGTCGGTGTTAAAAATTTTTCAGAGGTAAAAAAAATACCGACATACCCTACTTTCATTTTCCAAGAAACACAAAGTCTGGTTAAATGAAAACTAGAAAAAAGTTCTATTTTTCCATCAATCGAATTCAAAACAGTTTTGGAAGTGATGGCAGACACAACGCAAGACTATTTTCTGCCTTATTAAAGAAAAAAATTTGGTCGCATCTATTTTTCTTAACATGATAACGATGTAAATAATGTTTGCAAACCTCGATAAGCAATGGTTTTCGCACAAAAAATTTTGTTTTTGAAATGATCAGCCCAAGCGCCCAGCATGAATCCAATAGAAAATCTTTGAAAAGAAGTTGACAAAAGTCTGCGGAACTATAAATATTCCAACTCAGCCGAAATTTCGCCAAAATTGCAAGAAATGTGGGAAAAACGTACCATAGACGATCTTTAATTGCTGATTGTATGAATGTCACGTTGCTGCGCCACAGTACTTATTGCTAAAGCTAATAAAATAGTAATATGATAAAATACTAATCGTAAATGTTGTTGATCACTGTAATTTTCTATTACAATACCATTTTTTTACAAACTTGTGAAGGTGGCTGGAAACTTTTGAGAACATGCATTTTCCTTTATACTTAATTTTGTCAGTTAAATTTATTGATATTTACATGTTCTTCTGTAAGTAAGTTCCTAACTGTTATGTCAATAAAATGTATAAATATCACTTTGAGATTTCTCTTCATATGGGTATATTTACAAATTAACTGAAAAATTTTTGCTGGCCGGAAACTTTTAACCGCCACTGTATACTTTATATTGAAAAAAAATCTGCCTTGAGTTATTTAAAAAGAACAAATATGAGACTGTACAGTTTTTCTTCAACTATTTTTTCATTATTTCTCTTTGATTTCAAAATGTTTGTTTCAATTCGTAGAAGAAATGAAATTTAAAATTTTACTAATTGAAAAAGTCTCATAATTATGCTTCTTAATTAAAAAAAGGCAGATTTTTTTCAATGAATGTTCTTATAAAAAACTCTTGTTTATCAAAATGTAAGTTTCTCTTATTAAACATTATGTAAAATTGTTTTAAAAAGTAACATTTTAATACCTTTAAACTTTGAAATATAAAAAGTACAGTCGAGTCTCTGTATAACGAAACTCCATACATCGAATTTCTCTATATAACGAATTTTTAGTAGGAACAGTCCCCTTTTCGCATGATTACATTAAAAACAGTTTGTATATAGCGAAATATCTATCTCCATATAACGGATTTTTTCATAAATTGGTCTTAATTTATTCAGTTTTAAAAAGCTTAGAAATCATATGGTATCAATTTTCCATCACTTATTTTTAATTTATCGTCAGTGCTGAGTTTTTTTTTTATATTACTTCTCTCCTTGTTCTTTAAATCCAATGAATTCATCCCACCTCCCACACACCTTTCCACACCCTTCTCAAAACAGTCAATTGGATTGATACACACATAAGAGAGGAATCAATGAGAAGCACATAAGAGATTTCTTCAAATGGAGGAAAATGTTAACGACAATTTTTCATTCCTCGCTAAAAGTTTTTTGAGAGCGTAACAATTTTAAAATCAAA
The DNA here is from genome assembly GCA_964019185.1 of Maratus speculifer. Classification (NCBI taxonomy): domain Eukaryota; kingdom Metazoa; phylum Arthropoda; class Arachnida; order Araneae; family Salticidae; genus Maratus; species Maratus speculifer. The sequence goes on from OZ025289.1 coordinate 332,912,179, forward strand.
ACAACAAAAAATTACAGATATCTTCGTCTGAAATTAATGCAAGTCTTCCTCATTTGATTTTCATTAAGCTTTCAAATAAATGTCTGTTCTCTTTTTTGAAACAACTTAAATAATTAAGAAATAAAATGTTAGGTTAATATTTACTTTTAAATATTTCAAATACTTAATTCAAAAGATTAATTTCTCTATACAATGAATTTTTTACTGGCAACAGTAGATTTCGTTATATAGAGACTCGACTGTATTTGGAAAGCCAAATATTCGGTATTCGGCCGAACAGTTACTATTCGGCTGGCCGAATATTCGGTATTCGACCAAAATCACTATTCGGTGCATCCCTAACTTCAGGTTTTTATTTATTTTTTTCAGAATCACCTGTGGTGTACAATCCTATTGAATGGTAAGTAACAGAAATAGTAAATAACATTGTTATTAGCTAGAAAAAACACAATTTTGTATGAAGCATTCGTAACTTTGGTACTTGCCAGCAGTTGAAAAAAATAGCGAGTGAGAAAAATTAGTGTTCTGGCCGATGACCATTGGCTAAAAATGTTAATTTTGACCTATATCTTCCACACACACACAAAAAAAAGCACAAGTATCCTATACCTAAATTTAGTTTTGATGCTGTCCATGTAGCGAATTGATTATTATCTTTATTGCATACTGTCTGGCCCATAGGACAGTGCCTGTATCTTGATTGAATTAGTGTAATTTTACATTTTAAAAAGAAAATTCTTCAAAAGCAAACCTATGATTGATGACCTCACGGACTTTGGTAGTGTATTTCCTTGTGTTCTCTCCAACATTGTTTAGGCCTCGATAGAATTTGCATGTTTTCAAATTTTATTAAAGAAATCTTTCAAAATGAACTTTATTTTTATAGTTATTATATTAATAGTAAATAGAAATTAGCTTTTTATTTTTAACAATTTCAGTTTTAAGCATTTACCTTCATTTTTTCTTGCTCAATATGATAATTAGTCCCCTTGTCCCCCCCCCCCTTTTATTAAAAGTATGTGAAAAAGTTGTATATAAACTTACTTTTTTGATATAAAATTTGTTTGATATTTTCATTTTATATTAAGTACTTTATTTTCAGTAAATGGTGTTGGTAGCAAAAAATAATTGGTTTATGTAAGTAAGAAATTTATGATGCTAAGCCTGAAATTCTTCAAAATTGGTTTTATGAATTTTTTATTGTGCTTTTCACTATGATAAATGAGTAATTAAATTCGACACAAAAATCATTAAAGGTCAGGTGGAATGAAATTGTTATAAAAACAGCACATAGTGTGTTCAAGATTATTAGGAAATATTGTTAATTGGCAATACTGTCTTTAAGTTTCATAGCTGGCTTTACAGCCTACCAGTTGTAAAAAGAGCAATTGAAATCTAGGAATATTTGTAGTTGTTTATATGTTGTGTTGAAAAAGAAAGAAAAAAAAAAGAATCCCAATTATCACATGTATGATTCTATTGTATCTTTTTTAAAAAGTTAAATTTATTCTTAATTTTCATTTTCCTTCGTCAGTTTATTGTTGTATTATTTACCCATTTAAGTTCACTTACCCAGTCAAAGTACCCAATTCAGTTGTTAAGGATATATCAGCAGTTTTTACATTTTTATATATAACAGATATAGCAAGGATTTTTTTCTAGATTTAAAGATATTCCTTGACATAATTCAAGAGATTATGTTTTGTTTTATTAAAAGTGCTAAAAAAAGAGCATAAATGGCTGGTGTCAAAAAATGTGAATTTTATGAACGAAGGAGAGAGAAGGAGCCAATTAACAAGATTTTTTTTATCTACGTTATTTTAAATTTTTCCGCTCCTGATCAATAAAATTTGCGATTTTTACCTTGCCGATTGACGAAATTCGATATTTTTACAAAGCGATCGATAAAATTCGGGATTTTTACAAAGTTGGTCGATGAAATTTGCTATTTTCCTTCGTATTATCTTCAAAATTCATGATTTTTCTGTGTATGATCGACGAGATTTGTAATTTTTCCGCACCTGATCGACAAAATTTCCAATTTCAATGTGCCTGATCGAAGAAATTTGCGTTTTTCTGAAGCCAATCTACGAAATTCGCATTTTTATAAAGCCAATCAATAAAATTCGAGATTTTTACAAAGTCGATTGATAAAATTCGCTGTTTTCTTTCGCACAATTGGCGAAATTCATGATATTTCAGCGCTTGATAGGCAAAATTCATGATTTTTACAAAGCCGATCAACGAAATTCACGATTTTTCCACACCTGATCTACGAAATTTGCAATTTTTACAAAGGCGATAGACAAAATTCATGATGTTCATAAGCCGATCGACAAAATTCACGATTTTTGCAAGCTGATAGACAAAATTCACAATTTTCCTTCGCATGATCGACGAAATTGGCGATTCATCCGAACCTGATTGACGAAATACGTGATTTTAATGTGACTGGATAACAAAACTCGCTATTTTTCTGCACCTAATCAACGAAATTCATGATTTTCCGATTCGAATCGGCAAAATTCATGATTTTTACGAAGCCAATCAATCAAATTTGCGATTTTTACAAAGCCTATCGGCGAAATTCGTGATCTTTGCAAAGCCAATTGCGAAATTACTCCGCATGATTGATGAAATTCTCGATTTTATTCGAGTCTGATCGATGTAGTTAGCAATTTTTCCGCGTGTGACCAACAAAATTTGCAAAATTCCCATCTCTGTCCAAAGAAATTTGCTATTATTCGAAATGCAATTAATAAAACTCGCAATTGTTTCGTCTTCAATTGACGAAAGTGTGCTTTTTTTGCTGTAAATTGACAAAATACACATTTTTCTTCGACCGAGTATCAATATTCGTGATTTTTGTATTAACATTGACGAAATCTGCATTTTTTTATGCGCCAAGATAAAACTCGCGATTTTTTTTTCTCTTGATAAACTGACAAAAACACTATTTTTCCGCAGCTGATCAACGAAATTTGCAATACAGTAAAACCCCGATCTATCGTTCCCGCATTCATTGTTTTCCCGCATTGATCGTTTTATTTTTACGGTCCCTGCACAAATTATACTTAAATAATGTTAACGAAACCCGCATTCATCGTTCTTTAAAAAGTTGTTTTCCCGCATTCATCGTTGTAAAATTTTTCTCCTCGCCGAGATGAAATTGAAAGTCATGCGAATTCCTATGAAACACAAACTGGAATTACTTTTTTTTATCCTAAAATAAGTCATTTGAGTTGTTTGTGTTGATAATGGCGACAATAATGCGGATGAAGAGTGGTTGTATATAGCAGAGGATGCAATTATGTTTCCACTGATCAAGATTTTGCGACATGTGGTGCCCTAAACTTAGGAGAAATGTTTGATAATGCAAAAAATCAAAATAATTGCGAAGAAGCAGAGAATAACGCTCATGCCGATGAAGCTGAACCATCATAGTTCTAACTCTGTCTGATGTAATTACGACTTTTGAAACTGTATGAACTTTTATATACGCATATGAAATTACAGAAAATGACCAGAGAAGGGTTGTATATCTTGAAAATTTATTTTTTGACTTAAAAAAATGAACAGAAAACCAAAAATATATATTGATTTTTTTAAAATAAATATCAATTTTCTGTAACTTCGATTGATTTATTTTACAGTTTAGTAAGCAACATGTTAATATTTATTAGTACACTGTATACATTGCATGCATTAGTAAGGCATATATATTGTGTTTTTTCCTATTTTGATGCTAACCCATATTCATCGTTTTCCCGCATTCATCGTTTTTTTCTCCGCACCCCTTGAAAAACGAGGGTTCTACTGTATTTCCATGCGTCATCACTTAATTCGCGATTTTCCTGAGTCTTATCAGCGAAATTTGCTTTTTTTTTTGTCTCTGATCGAGAAAGTTTGCGATTTTTTGTGCCTTATCGATGAAATTCGCTTTTTTTTTCATGCGATAAACCAAGAAAATATGCTATTTTTCCATTCGATGATAATTTGCAATTTTTTCGAGGAACAACAACATTTATGATTTTTTTCTTGCTTGATCAACGAAATGTGTGAGTTTTCGCGTCCATCCGACAAGATCCGCGATTTTTCCATGCCTGGTCGAAAAAACTCGCGATTTTTTCGTGCCCAATCGAGAAAATTTGCTACTTTTTTCCCCCCGAGTCTCATGAGCAAAATTCGCGATTTTCCCCTCTGGTGAGCAAAACTGACGATTTTTCCGATCCTCATCGATAAAATTTGCCTTTTTTCGCATTTGATCAATGGAATTCGTGATTTTTCCGTGCCGATAAACAAAATTTGTGGTTCTTAAATGACGAAATTTTATATTTTCCCGCAGTAAATTGACAAAATTTAGGATTTTTTTTTGTGTGATGTATGTAGTGTTCATTCTAGGCCATTTTTGAAGTTTGCAGCACCCTGCCCTTTTTCAAATTTACAAAATGCACTCTGCTCTTTTTAAAAGTAATAAACTGCACCACTGGTTTTACTCGGAGATTTTAAAAAAATAATTTTTTTATTCCGTAGTATTTCAGAACTTGTGTGTCCAAAAATGATAGAATTTTTTCATTTCTTTAAGACAGGGATGCACAAACTTTTTACCAGAAAATCGGTTGACACCAGAATATTTGAAAAGTGTAGTTTATTTTCTTTAATAGCAAAGTTTCTGTCATTACTATAAGGAAAATTATTCTGCATAAAAATAGTGGTATAATTGTGGCCCGCGCAGCGGCGCAGCCAAGGGGGTGGTTTTAGGGTTAAAACCCCTCCCAGAGCTGAGAAAGATCGCTATAATTGTTGCTTATATGAATGAAATCCAAACTTAATATTTAAATGTTTTGGCGCATCTCGGAACCCGCCACTTTATTGAATAAGATTTCATTTAATAAAGTGATTCAATTAAATGGCAAAAATTCTACTTAAAATTGTGAAAGTGCATATTGCATGAATCAGTTAAGTAAAAATTGGTTACTTAAACTAAATTACTTTTCTTAGATGCTTCATGCTAAAATTAAAAAAATGATGATTTCCGGCCACACAGACACTCTTATACAGTAAATATTCTAATTAGTACTGATTCTATTAACCGGCGATTCAAATAACCGGCAAGCACCTTTATCAGAAACTCAAAACCCCCCTTAGAACCGAATTCTGGCTGCGCCACTGGGCCCGCGGGCCAAAGGTTGTGCACCCCTGCTTTAAGAAAAAGAACATGAAACTATTCAATTATGTTTTAATTTTATATCATAAAATTATTCGAAATTAATGTTACTTGATTTATCATATTTAAAAATTATGCATTTTCTCGCTTTCTTTTTTTCCCCTTCTAAAGGCAATAATAAATTTTTTCTTGCAAAAGTGCCCTTTTCTGCTGCAGTAGTGCCCTTTTTCGTGAATAGCACCATGCCTTTTTTATTTCTAGAGTGAACACTAATGTATGTACAAAAATTGCAATTTTTTCCAGCTGTAAATTGATGAAATTCGCTGGCCACATATTAACACATCGCGGGCCACTTTTGGCCCGCGGGCCACAGGTTGTGCATCCCTAGTTTACAGATATTTCATATTAAATTTGAATTAATTTATTTGTAATACACTTATATATATTTTCTATTAAAAAATTTACATTTCTACTAAATTTTAACAAATAAATGAGTCTTTATAACTGCTGATGCATCTGTGAAGGCATTATGTCTGAAATTGAAATTATAAATATTCATAAGAATACATTAGACTGTAAAGTTGTGGTTTGGAATTCATTGTTGCATAGCTCTACATATACCAAACATTTTAAAGATTATATGAAACAATAACTAAATGTTACACATAAAAATGGAATTTTCCTTACATACTTCTATTTACTTTTGAAATTGACTATAGCTTATGTGTATTTAATAATTGAAATTATCTTGTTGTAATAAAACTTGTTGAATTAAAATTTTGAAAAGCTCATTGTTATTTTAAAGAATGCATACTCATACATAAACTAATGCAAAGTTATTCATAATGCTGTTTTATTCAAAAGAATTGCTCTTTTTATTAAATGACTTTATATGTGGCTTCAAATAAACATTTATGAGCAATAAAAAAAAGACTTGTATATTAATATCCTTTAAAATTAGTTAAGTAATAAATTAATACTAACTATGCAACTATTGTCCTTTTTAATTATATAAAGCAGTAATAAAGAAAAAACTGTGTGTGTGTGTGGGGGGGGGGGGGATAAAGTCAGTGTAAACTAGAGAAAGCATTTTGTATGGTCTTTTAAAAGTTAACTGATATATTTATAATTTTGACTGCAAATCAATACGTATTATTCCAATATTAACATGTTCAGTTTTGAATATTGAATTCTACCTCAATTAAGTCTTTAAAACTAACTAAAAAAACACCAATTTTGTCCAATAAAAGCTGGTTAAAACAAATAAAAGCCACTGGCATGGCTTTTTTGCAATCCTGGTTATAATTGGTTCAAACGGCTATTGCCAAAAGTTTTAATACTTTAAAAATTAGACAATTGTTGTTCTATAAAATAATTTGTTACATCTTAAAATGCATTAACTTTACACACTTTAACATACTCAGTTATTTCATGAAATAATTAGGTATTTTATGAAGTAACATAATCACTTTAATGGTAACTAATACATTTTTGTAAACACCCTGTATAATATTGCATTTTTTTACAGATGAACCAAGTAAGCCTGGCCGACTACAAGCTACTGGTTAAAAGGTTACAAATTACCAATTTCAAATGGACAGCTCCAGAATATGATGGAGGCACTTCTATCACTGGTAGTGTCATTGAGAAGAGAAAGAAATGGAGGCATAAAGTGTGCGTATCAAAAGTAAAATCTCAGTTTTAAATTTTTAAACGAGTAACTTTATTTATTTGTTTTAATTTTAATGTTCTAACATATACTATAAATAATAAGTATTTTTGATTTAAAAAAAAAGAATTCTAAAATTGAGAAATGTTAATGATTTGTCAATTTAACTCTAGTGACCATGTGGGTCATTTGTGAACAGAATAGTTGAGGCAGATATGAACAGTTCATAAGTGTCTCAATAATCATTCTGTGATTCTGTTTCTTTCAGTTCACTTCACGTGAAATAATGTCATATCTAATATTGTCTCCCCCCCCCCTTCCTCTTTCAAAAGTAAAACAAGTTAAATTTGGGTGTGTGCTTGTAATTGAGTTTTTTTTTTTTTTTTTTTTTTAAATCATTATAAAATCCTTTATCATTATTTTAGAATAGAAGGGAAATACAAAGATATTCGAAGGATACAAGTATACCCTTACAAGGTATATATATATCCTATACAAGGATACTAGAAGGGAAATACATGGATAATAATCTTTTGTACTTTGGCAGATTTTTGATAAACATTATCTAAATTCCCCTAAGCAAAATTTAAAGGCTTTATTTTTTTCAAATGTACATCTTAATTTTATTTTATTCCGACAATATTCAATTAGTCATATAATTCTCCCTTTTCCCAATCTACTTATTTTCGTCTTATAATCTTGTGCTTAAATCTATCACTGCGGAACTAGAATTTTGTTTATAGTAAATTTAACACGTAGTGTAACTAATGATCATGACAACAAATAAAAAACAGAATGTAAAGCATATCAAATATTTTCCCTTGTGTTCACAACTATACCCTGCTGTTGGGGCACTTGTGAGCAATTCATTGAATTTATAAAGTTATTAAAAAAAAGAAGAGCTAACTATAAAGATGATTTTATAAAAAATTACCTTGTTTAAAAAAAGGGGTTCTGTTTACTGTATTCAGTATTTTTTGTTTTCAGAAATTAACCAGTAATAAAAAAAAAGCTATGCTTATGTGAACTATTCACATGTGCTCCAGTCTCTCCTTCGTGTATTCAAAGGCAATACACACATTAGGCTGTTTTTGTTTGTGTAATCCAGTCCCTAAGGTGGTCAGTGGGCTGCCCTAGGTATAATAGTTGTTTTCATATGAAGAAATCTGCATCAGCTTAAATAATGGGTAATTGTAAAAAAAAAAAAAAAAAAAAAAAAAAAAAGTAGTAATAGCAGTATTACTACCATAGAACTAAATTTTGACCAATTTGGTCATATAACACTAAATTTGGCAACAAAATAAATTGCCATATATAAAGCCAACTTAGCTCGTTAATTTGGTGAAATTTTCTATCTTTTAATTCATTTTTGAAAAATGTATATTTTTGTGAATGTTACAATAATGAAAGCATGCTTTTTTTTTTCATCTATATTTAATTCATAATAATGTTTTTTTTTTTTTTTTTTTTTTTTTTTTTTTTTTTTTTTTGTATGTAGATTTGTAATGTTGCAAACAAGTTTTTACCTGCTTCCTGACATGTTAAAATAAAAAATTATGCAAAAAAATGTTAAAATGACGATATAGCATTTTAATATTGTTACAAATAATTATTAATTTTAAGGCATTTACATTCAGTTAGTTATAATTCGAAATATTAGGTGTTGCATTGAAATCATTGTAGCGACAAGTCATCACAGCATCAATTTGTTTGTGTGAAGTTCCCCCCCCCCCCCCCAAAAAAAAAAAATAATAATAATACTCACCACTAAGCGGGTGGCACAGTGTGCAATATTATTAATCTAAATACGTTTTCGTTAACTTAAAAAAATTGACTGTGAATTACAGCTCTGCAAATTAGATACTCTACCGTATAATATTTTTTAGAATATTGTATCGTTTTTAATTTCTCGAAAATTAAAATCAATTACAAATACCACTACAGATCTGCCAACTATTGGAGTTAAATTGTATTTTGAATGATTTTTAATGCTCACTACGATAATACAATTTTACTAGCAAAGATGATTTTTTGTCATATCTGAAATACTCTAGATTCTAGAAAGAAAAAAAAGTGGGGGGGGGGGGGCACCCGCTGGAATTTTTCAAAGAGGAATCACTAATTTAAAAAAAGAGTACATTTTTTTAAAAAGGGCTATTAAAAAAAAGGGGGGTATGCTTGTTGTTTGTATACCAAAAATATTTGCTATAATTTTCAAAGATCAATTGAATTTCCACAGGCTGCCATTTAAATGTTTAAAAAAAAACCATTGTGTGCATCAAAAGGGTTTAAAAGAGCCGCCAAGCACATAAAATAAATTGGCTGCTTATGGTGCTATCAAAGAATCTTGGTAAAAAATGCTAATTTCATCATACTTACAAAATGCAGATTTCAACATAGAATCATGATAGAAAAATGGAATTATGATTCTGCGAAGAGGGAGGGGGTGATATGAATATCATTAAATAATCGGAAAAATTGTGACTTTAGTTGACATCTTCGGAAAAAGTGTGAATTTAGTCAAGATTTCAGGGGGCGGGGTGCAAATTTAGTTAAGATCCTGGGAGGGAGTGCAAATTTAGTCGCGGTCTCGAGAAAATGCATTATCTAGTCGAGATCTCAATAAAAGATGCAACTTTAGTCACGATCTTGGGAAAACATGCAAATTGGTTGAGATCTCCAGAAAACGTGCAAAATTAGTCAAGATCTGGAAAAAAAAAGCACATTAATTAGTCGAGATCTTGAGAAAAAGTGTTAATTTTGTCGAGATCTCAGGAAAACGTGCAAATTGAGTCCAGATCCTGGAGAAAAAAGTGTGAATTTAGTCCAGATCCTGGGAAAAAAAATGTGAATTTAGTCGAAATCTTGAGAAAAAGAGCAAATTTAGTCAAGATATCTTGGAAAGAGCACCAATTTATTCGAGATATCTCAGAAAAAGTGCCAATTTAGTCGATCTTGAAAAGAGTGTGAATCTAGTTGAAAGATCTTGTAAAACATACAAATTTAGTTGAGAGTGCAGTGACAGAACTATCTTCAAGTGTCTGCAACAATAATATTATTAAAAAGTCTGCAAGATGGAATGTATTATATAAATCTATTCTTTGTGCTGTTGTAGTGTTAATTATGACAACATGTGTGTGTATGTGTAAAATATTTCCATCACTTATGATTAAAAAAAAAGTTTTTCGATAAACAAAAATATTTATTTATGGTACTTTTACTATTTTACTTTTTACTAATTTTCTGCTTAAGCAGAAAATTAGTTACTAAGGGAACATTGGAAAATGCTCTATTTGAAAGAAAAAAATATTATTTTATTATTCTCCAAAATTCTTAATATAACTGTTGATTTATTGCATGATACAAAAAACGTTGATGTCGATATATTTTTGAAATGGTAGTAAAAAATTGTTCCCGATATATGAATTGAAGCACTTTTTAAATCAGGAACTAGAATTTGAAGTTTTATAATAACCCGTGCATTAATTCTTGAGTTAGAGATATTATGGAAACTGTGAATAATGCATCATATCAGTGCCACCTGTTAAGAGATATACCCCCAAAACTAACCAGCTTCAGTTTATATCAATGCTCTAACTGAATGTAAAGTTTTGTGAAATGTCATACATTAGTTCTTGAGACAAAGCTACCACTTTTTTTTTTTTTTTTTTTTTTTTTTTTAAATTAAAAACTTAGAGTTGACTGATAGACATTATCTAAAAACTTTTAAATGTCATTCCTTGCCTTCCAATACGTACAAATCCACCGAAAGTCAGAATACCATATTTTCTTTGAATTCAATATTTTCTTGTAAAGATAAAAGAACATAAAAACATATGAAAAAACATGCACTCTCAATGTCTCAATTACAGTTAGCAATGAAGAAGAGATCTAAGAAATGCAATATACACATTGGCTGCAAAACAGACATAAACAATTCAAAAGTGATTAAAACCAACTATAATTGGTTCAAACGGCTATAAGTGGTATATATATAAACAGTTCAAGGTGCTATAAAGGCATTTTACTTTGATATAAAGAACATTAATGTCTATCAGAGATGTTCAGGCCTTTTTGTTTTTGGGCCCAGAGTTTTATATCGGAGCTTAAAAGAATTTTGTCATTTTAAAATTGCTTCAAATGTAATTTACTCATTAAAAAATATTTTACATAGAAATAAAAGGTCAAGTGCAAGTTTTATTCATGTACAAAAGGTTCAGTAAAATAAATTACTGACTGTAACATTACAACAAATGAATTATTTTACAATAATTAAAATTAATTTTGGGTTAAACTGGAATGAATTCTAATTCCTTACTTTTTTGTTACTTGTTTTAATAGGATGCTCATAACAATTATCTATTAAACATAACTGCTGTATTTGCTGTTCATCTGGAATAACTGAGATTGTTACTATACTCAATTTCTGTTTATTGTGTATACTTTTATTTAATATTTATTTTTACCTTCTTTTTAAATAGGACATGCTTGGCTATTAATCTGGAAAAAGACAGAAAATTGAAAAAACGATTGACAAGATTCAAAATCAACCTTGGCGATAAATTCTGTTACTACAAATCTGTATGGAAAAATGAATTTTTTATTTGTTGTTTCTTAATTTGTTATTTAAATTTGTTACTTCTAAGAATACTGTGTTGAAGTATATTAAATAAATTTGTAAAAATTCATGTTTTCTTTTTATTTATTGAATGATAATTTATAAAACAGAACCATTGTAATAATTTCATCTTCAAACATTCTCAAGTTTAAACAATTTTCACCGAAATCTCGTAAACAATATAGTATGTATTATTTGTGTACACAAGATCAAGAACCGTGGGACATGGGTGCAAGACCTTCAATCTCAGGACTGATTTCAGTGTTGAAGAGATTTTTGACTGACTCAAAATTCTACCTTATATACTTAAATAATAGTGGTTCTACCATCAAGAACATTTAATCACTTTCTTTTATTGTAAGAGACCAATTTTTAGGTATAATACAAGACTTAGAAATCTTCTAACCCTTTTGCATTTAGTTATTTCTAATGCTCAGAAAAAATTTCAGTCTCGACTTAGATGGATTTCTTGCACCGATGTGTGTGGGATTATGAATCATTGTTAAATCAAAAATGGACTACTTTTGTTTCATGTAGTATTTAGTAAATATGTGATACATAAAAATCGAAATAATAAATTAGCATTTGTGTATCATAAAAAAGCTGCTCTCTATTATTAAAGGGCTTGGAAGGGAGGAGAGGGAGCAATAGCAGTACAGCTAATAATAAACTGATATTACTGATCATAATTTTTCTGATCAATTCAGGAGTCGATGCAGGTTTTTATTCTTGGGGCTCATTTTGTGAAAAAGAAAAGTTATTTTTGTGAAAATAACATTTTGTAATGGAAGTTGACTGTTATTTGAACAAGGAATTTAAAAACTAAATATATATATTTTTAAAAATTCCTTTGCTAAGTTTTTGAAAATTATGACATGTTTTTGTGTACAAATTAGATTTTAAAACAGTATTTATGAAAATAGCATAAAAGAATTTTGTGAAAGGATCTGTTTTATTAAAATTATTTTGTGAAGAATCCTATTTTATTAAATAGATTTTTGTGGACCCCAAATTTTGCCTGCTTCAACCCCTGTAATTTAATATTATATTTTCTATTTTCATTTTACATATCAGACTTTTATCTAAACACACGAGGGTTTGTTATCCTGCCAGTTTTTAAATGCTCCACCACTCTCACTATTAAAGTGTGTGATGGTAAATTTTGGAAAGCTAAAAATTGTATTTTAACATAAGTTATTAATGCAACAACACCAAAAGTGAGAACCTTGTAATTGAATAAAAATACAATTTACTATAGGAAATGAGTGAGAATGCTCTCCTTTAATAAAATTAAACTTTAATTTGAAAAAAAAAAAAAAAACTACAAACTGCCTGCTAAGAGTACCTGAAAACCTTGGAAAATTAGGTTTTGAATATACAAGTTTTATAGTATGCATAAGTTATGAATGTTTTATTCAAATATTGCGAAAACATAAGTACTCCTGTGAAAATTAATTTTTGTTGTTTATTAGTGTTGTGAATTATCTATATTCCTCTTTTAAATCTATTATGGATTTTCAGTTGGTATATATGGCGATCCCCATTAAAGATTTTATTTTAAAAACCACATAATTTTATGATTTGTGAAAAGAGAATAGGGTAATGCTGGATAACTGTATGGAAATTTATATTAATTTCACTGAATAATCCTTTTTGTAGTTTTATAGACAATCCTTTTTCTTTAATGAGGTATCCTAATGTATGCGTTTTGTTATTTTATGGGCAATCGCCCCTTTTTTTCATGCCCAGAATTTTTATTATTTTACGGGCAATGTCCCTTTTCTCAGAGATATCTTGGTATTGTATTTTTACGGTTAATGCACCTTTTTTTACGGGCATCTTGCCATTATAGTTTTACGGCCAATGCCCCTTTTTTGACGGGCATCCTGGCATTATAGTTTTGCGGGCAATGCCCTTTTTTTCACGGGCAACTTGGCATTGTATTTTTACGGACAATACTACTTTTTTTACGGGCTAGTTATGCATTTGCTAAAATGTAAAATTACGGGTGATTTTTTGATTTACGGTCAAAATATTTTTTTACGGATACTGTCCGGAATCTCTGCTGCCGGCTTTTGTCCGTAATTTTACGTAGATTTTTTTTACAGTGTATGTAAACCTAGAATCATTAGCTATGAATTTTGAATTAATTATGTATAATAGGATTTAATAGAATTAAGGACACTTTTATTAATATCTTTTTGAGTTTTGATTCGATTTGCATTATAACAGCTTTTGTAGATTTTAGCGAACAGACGGACAGACAGACGAACGAACCGGACGACGGCTATAGGTGCAATGTGTTTATATAATTATGAATACACTTAAAAAGAAGTAATTACTCATTATAAATTCGTAAGTAATAAATATGACTTTTATAACTGGGTTGTTCTGAAAAGATTTCATATACATATTTTTTAAATTTGGCTAGTAGTGAAATTGTTATTATTATTATTTTGGTTGTAATGCACACCTAAAAAACGTATTTTAAACCATGTTTTTTTTAGTTTTTATAGGTTGCGCCTCGAAAATCACAATCGATTTACTCAGTTAAATTATATATATATATATATATATATATATATATATATATATATATATATATATATATATATATATATATATATATATATAATGAAACACATCTTCTTAACCGGGTACGTCTGTATATGTTTGTTAAATATAAACGATAATGTATGCTAACTCTCATTTTGCTAATCTTTGGCCTCTGACTAGAGTTCGCAGGCATAGTCTCCAGTAACACGACCATAAATAAGGTTATGTATGGGTCAGCCTTACATGAAGTTTAGTAACATTCACTGTAACCACATGTGTTACATTCGAAACAAAGCTTTTACATGAACTCAATCATATGGCTGAAATTAATTTCGGCTTCCATAAAGGGAGGCACCCCTGAGGAAATAAAGGGAAAAAAACTAAGAACGAGACTAAATCGTGCTATAAAAAAGAAAAATGACCCCCATTTGTCAGCCCAAACTCGTGTCACATCGGTGCATCTCTAAATCTTAAAAGGCATTCTTTTTTACCCCATTCCACAAACTCCAAAAAACGAGTGGAATTTATGAAGAGAGGCCGCAGAACTAGTGATTCGTAATATTCATAAAAGACTTGTTTCATTCACATTTTTTTCGGCAAGAAGAACCTAATGATGTCAAATTTAGCATTAAGCTAAATACCATGGTTTGTATGTAATTTTAACGATAGTAATATGCTTTTATTTATCTCTTCACAGCTGTTTAACAAATTATTCTGAGATTTTTGACAAATTAACAATAATGACTTGCTTAAAAACTATCGGAAATCATCCATTAAGTGCCATTAAATGTCTAAATTGCGATGTTCATGTCACTAGAGTTAAGAAAGCAGCAAAAGGGAATTTTGGACAAATTCTAAATGTACATTGTGATGTTTTATGTAGTACCAAAAATATCGTTTTTGTAGAAAATTGTTTTGAATTATGGATTATTTAAATATTAATGTATCACAATCTTCTTTCCTTCTTTTTTCTGATCCTACTTGGTTTTTTTTTTTTTTTTTTTTTTTTAGGAAGAAAGAAATAGCTGTAAACTTGTAACAAACTATTTATAAGTTTTAATTTTATTTTAAGAAATACTATAACAAACTGCAATCTACAATAATATAAACATGGCAAAAATGTATATATATATATATTTTTTTTAATTTTACAAATGTCGTTACCATGGCATGTCCTAACTTTAAAGTTATAGTTTAGAGTAAGTGTGCCAAACCTCCGCGGTCCTAGTTAAGCACTATACACACACAAAAGATAGGTAATATTATTACCATTGCATATAATAAAATTAGTTCATACAAAGAACAGCCATTTTAAAGAAATATTCTTGCAAATTTATAACTTGTTAATTTATATAACTTGTTTCATTCATTTTTTTTCTTTTCTGGCAAGAAGAACGTAATGACGTTAAATTTAGTAATAAGCTAAATACCGTGCACTGTAAAAAATATCCGTTAATATACACAAACTTTTCCCTAAAATTTTACGGAATAGTTTGATTTTTCCTAGAAAACAGCAGTATTTCCGTATTTTACATTTTGAGACAACAAATACAGGAACCGTTCCGTAAATTTCACCGGAAACAGAACATCTTCCGTTTTAAGCAGCACAAATTATCAGTATTTTTAACTGATAAGTGTCGTGGTGCCATCTGTATGACAAATAGAAAAACAAATCAACATTTCTCTTATTTTTTTTTCTGTTTTAATTATAAAACGATAGCATATTTTTACAATATTAAAATAATAATAATTATAAAAATTATTAATTCTTTTTATGTTTCAGATAGTTAAGGAAAGTTTTTTGTTTTTTCAGTTTGATTGTGTTTAATTTATTTATATTTTAATATAAAAAGTACGTATGTTATTTAAAGTGGAAAAAATCTACTTTTAATTTTAATATATACAGGGTGATTCCAAATTTTTTTTACAATAAAAGAGGGGTGATAGTACACATCAAGACAAACAATATTAAATAGGAGACCAAGGGTCCAAAATGTTTTCTTAAGGAGATAGCCGCCATTAAAGTTTAGGGACCAAAATTTCAAATAAACATAAAAAACGGAAAAGTTGGTCGATTCATTTGCGGTTTTCACTAAAATTAATCTTTATGTCGGCATTTTCTTGAAATTAAATTATAAAGATAAATTTCAAAAAATGCCGATAGAGGGCGCTTTAGACTTTGGAGTAACGAACAACTATTTTTTGCCGGTATGTTTTGCATCTCATTAAATGTTTTCGTAAGTTTACACTCAAACTTAAATTTTGAGCTCAAAATCTGTAGTTGGGAGTGGTTAAGTAACACAAACTGAGCTGTGTTCAGAGGGTTCCAATTTCAAATGATTAAAAAAAACGGAAAAATTGGTCGATTGATTTGCGGTTTTCACTAAAACTATTCTTTTTTTAAGTATTTTCGTGAAAATAAATTAGAAAGATAAATTTCAAAAAATGCCGATAGAGGGCGCTATAGACTTTGGAGTAACGAACAACTATTTTTTGCCGAATTGTTTGCATCTCTTTAAAGGATTTCGGAAGCTTAGACTTACACTCAAATTTTGAGATCGAAATCTGAATAGTAGGGAGTGGTTAAGTAGCACAAATTGAACTGTGTTCAAGGGGGAGGGGGAGGTTCAAATTTAAAGTAATTATAGAAAATGGAAAAATTGATCGATTCGATTGCGGTTTAAAATAAAACTATTCTTTAAGTCAGTATCTTCTTGAAAATAATTTTTAAAGATAAATCTCAAAAAATTCCGTCAGAGGGTGCCAAAACTTCAGAGTAATCAACAATTCATTTTAACCATTATTTTTTGGTTCTAATTAAATGCTTGCAAAAGCATTTTAAATGTTCTCGGAAGCTTAGATTTAAACTTAAATTTTGAGCTTAAATCCTGAATCGTTATGAGGAGTTAAGAAGCGCAAACTGAAGTGTGTTCAGGAGTTGAAATTTAACCCTCTTTCCTCCTCGAACACAATTCAATTATTCGATAATTAAACACGCCCAACGATTCAGAATTTCAGCCGAAAATTTAAGTCTTTGCATCTGAAAGCATTTAATGAGATTAAAAAATAACAGTTAAAAATAGTTGTACGCAACTCCAAAGTCTAAGGCGCCCTCTATCGGCATTTTTTGAAATTTATCTTTAAAAATTATTTTCAAGAAAACACTGATTGATCAAGAAAACTGCTGATTTAAAAATTAGTTTTAGCAAAAACCGCAAACGAATCGACCAATTTTTTCCGTTTTTTACAATTATTTGAAATTTGAACCCTCTGAACACAGCTAAGTTTGTCTGCTTAACGACTCCCAGCTATTCAGATTTTGAGCTCAAAATTTAAGTTTGACTCTAATCTTACGAAAGCATTTAATAAGATGCAAAACATAACGCCAAAAGAGAGTGTTTCGTTACTCCAAAGTCTAAAGCGCCCTCTATCGGCATTTTTTAAAATTTATCTTTATATTTTATTTTCACGAAAATACCTAGATAAAGAATAGTTTTAGTGAAAACCGCAAATCAATCGACCAATTTTTCCGTTTTTTATAATCATTTGAAATTTGAACCCCCTGAACACAGCTCAGTTTGTGTTACTTAACCACTCCCAACTACAGATTTTGAGCTCAAAATTTAAGTTTGACTCTAAGCTTACGAAAACATTTAATGAGATGCAAAAAATACCGGCAAAAAATTGTTGTTCGTAACTCCAAAGTCCAAAGCGCCCTCTTTCTTCATTTTTTGAAATTTATCTTTATAATTTAATTTCAAGAAAATGCCGACATAAAGAATAATTTTAGTGAAAACCGCAAATCAATCGACCGATTTTTACGTTTTTTATGTTTATTTGAAATTTTGGTCCCTAAACTTTAATGGCGGCTATTTCCTTAGGAAAATGTTTTGGACCCTTGGTCTCCTATTTAATATTGTTTGTCTTGATGTGTACTATCAGCCCTCTTTTATTGTAAAAAAAATTTGGAATCACCCTGTATATATTTTAATCTATTCAAATTAAGAAGTTCCCACATAAAATTTAAAGTACATTAAAAAGATAGCATATTTTTACAATATTAAAAATAATAATAATAATAATAAGATTTATTAATTCTTTTTAAGTTTAAGATAGCTAAGGAAAGTTTTTTTTCAGTATACTTTTTAAATAATGTTTAATTTATTTAAAAAAATATAAAAAGTGCGTAAGATATTTTAAGTAGAAAAAAAAAATATACATATTTTAATGTATTCAAATTAAGAAATTCGCACTTAAAATTTAAAATATATCGAAATATATTACCGAAATTATAATCATTTTGGCGATTACCTAAGTCATAAAAATCAATAAATGTAATTAATTTTAATAACCCATAGTAATTATCTTTATTGAGTTTACAATAGATCGTCGTACAAAATATTTTTTTAAATACTTTTTTTTTTTAGTGTGTCAGTATCTTTTTATAAAATAAATAAGTAAATATGAATAATATTACAATAGAGCTTTAAAACTCTTCCTAAAAAGAAGGAAACAAAATTTTTAATACTTTCATTCATGCATGTAATATTTTAAAGGTTAAACTTTTTTTTTTTTTTTTTTTTTTTTTTTTTTTTTATAAAGCTAAAATTAAAAAGGTAACTATTAGAAATTATAGGAAGAAAATCTCTAAAACTTGATTTAGAACTGTCCGTTCAATAAGAAAAATATTGTCTCTACAAAAATAAACCCGCGTTTAAAATCTTGTCTTTACTTCATGAAATGCATCCGAAATAACTAAAGGTATTTGAAATAGTGTTATATGAAATCCTAGCGTAATGGTATTACACTTCCGGTTACGACACACAAGGTCGCGCGTTCAAATCCCATGGAAGGTAAGTAACATTTCGTCGCTGTTGTTTAAATTAAATGTATATAATGTATCCCTGATGTTAACGTGCCTTTGTAAAGTAAAGAATAAAAATCACAAAGATGTTAGTTTGTCCTTGAAAAATTCTTTTAACTTTTCAAACGAAAATCTTTACATAAGGAAATATTAAAAAACGGAAATATTTTGTGAAAAAACGGAACTATTCCTGGAAACTTTTTTCCGTTAAAAAACGGAAGTAGTACTGGCGTCTAGATTACCAGTACTATTTTCGTTTTTTAACGGCAAAATTTTTTACAGTGTGGTTTTGTGTGTAATTTTAACGATAGTGATATGCTTTTATTTATCTCTTCACAGCTGTTTAACAAGTTATTCTGAGATATTTGACAAAATAACAATAATGACTTGCCTAAAAACTATCGAAAATCATCCATTAAGCGCGTCTAAGTTACTAAGCTCATGTCACCAGAGTCAAGCAAAGCAGCAAAAGAGAATTTTGGACTAATTTTAAATATACGCCTTGTCTTATGTGTATACCAAAAATATCGTTTTTGTAGAAAATTGTTTAGAAATCTTTAAGTAGTAATGTATCATTATTTTTTTCCCTGTCCCTGCGTCCTTTTTTAAGAAAGAAAGAAATTCGCTGTACATGTGCAACAAAATATTTTAAGTTTTAATTTTATTTTAAGAAATTCTATAATGAACTGTCTTTTGCAATAATATAAACACGGGAAAAATAATTATATATACACATATTTTTTAATTAAAGTTTTACAAATGTTATTATCATGATATGTCCTAGCTTTAAATTTATATAGTTTAGACGTTTAGAGTGTTGCAAAGCCTTAGAACAAGGCACTAAACCAATAGGGGCTATACTTAAATAACGTTATAACATTTTGGAAATTTTGGACCCCCTCATCCAGTTATGATATCATGCATATTATCATTTTGGTCGACTCGCCCCTTGCCACCACATCCGATAATAACGTTATCAATGCCTCATTTTTTTTCTTTTTAATTTTTTAAAATTTTCTTTATACGTTTGCAATAATATGCACATATGATTATACATTTATTAGTTGCAGAGGCTATGGGTTCAGTAAGTGAATAAAATATCAATATATGAAACAAATTTTTGTCAAATAACATCTATAAATTATGATTATTATTTAAAAGTATTTAACAGTAGCTTATTGTTACATAATGCATTCAGCAGTTATATTATCTTCTTACAATAGCCATCTATCTGCCCGGGGAGGTTAAGAGCAGAACTTATTAGCAAAACAGTGGATAATATTATTTCTTTTCATTTTCCGGTAAACGCACATATCATTTTCAACATTTTATGTTTCTGATTTCGCTAACAGCGAATTTCGTGTATATGCGCTCATGGCAGAAGAACAGGAATGTCAAACACTGGGGTATTGCAAATTTTGGAACGAAATGGTTTTATAAACATTTAATGGATTTAATAATGGCTTTTATTATCATAAAAGCATACAAAAATAATTATAAATGAAAGATAACAGACTTTTTAAACATAAAGAAAAAATTGCTCAAAAAAGAAAAGTTTGCTTGGATCAGAAATGATAACGATATCAAAAAGCTCTCACCGCTCTCCCTAGAGATATCTAACATAGTATCAAGAGCCAAAATCCCCCCCCCCCCCCAAAAAAAAAGTGATATCGGTATATATGCACACTCCGTAATAAAATTTCCTCTCTGTGCTTAGACTATAATTACAATGAATGTTTAAATTTCAAAGTAAAAAACTTTTGTTGGGTTTAATTATGAATTTTTTTGCGGGGGTTAATTTTCATTACCGCGGTGCAAAGCATTTGCTTTCTGAGCTCTTTCTTACGTTGTCAAAAAGCTCATCTTTATTCACTAAATTATTCCTCATTTTTAAACACAGAAAATCATACTTTTTTCGCTAATTCTCCCCGAAAGTCTGAAAAATAGGGGGGGGGGGGGGACTTCATTCAATTTCTGTACGTATAAGTATTGACTGTATTAATACTAAAATATGAATTTAACTTTAAATGAAAACCAAAAATTCAATAAATAGTAATTTCCAATTAATTTAACCACTCCGAGACAAGCCCGTCTTTTACGCAATTTTTAATCTTTTATCTCCTGTTTTTTAAAGCAGACCTTTTTGTCTAGTTGAGTCACAAAAATCGTTGGATTAAATACGGAAAAATTTACAATAAAAATTTACTGGTGAGAATAATCAGGGATTCTGAGCACCTTATGCGGCTCATATACTGGATCGCTCGTCCCCAAGGGGGTGAAAACAAACAAATAAAAATAATGCTTCCGGATTTAATGAAGTGTCAATTTTCTCATTCATTTAAAATTATTTTCAATTGATTTTTACTGCGAGTATTAAAAAATATTCGCATTTAAAAAGGATTATAGACGGACATATTTACAAATATACATATTAGTTCAAATAACTTAAAATAAATTTTTTACTCAAAACATTTCTTCTCGAACTTAATTTAAAATATGATATTGAGATTTTATGTCTAATCGATTTTATTCAAAACATTTCTTCTGGAATTTAATTTAAAATATGATATTCAGATTTTACATCTAACAATCTAATTTTGTCTTCTTAAAAAAAAAAAAAAAAAAAAAAAAAGTGTAATTTACGTTTTTGTACAGCTTTATTCCTATAAGTGTTAAAACATCAACCAATGGCTCCTAACGTCAAAATCTCAGCGCAATTAGGTTAAAATTTGCAATCCTAAATTCGATGCTAAGCTCAGCCACAGAAATATAGAGGTATTTAAAAAACTCAATGACGGAAAATTTCACTCCTTTCAATAATAATAATTTTCGTAACTTAAATATAATTCATTCAAAGGTTAACTCTTTATGTTTCAAATTATGAATTCATGAAAATTTCCACTTCTAAAGCATTTTTCGTAACTTATTGAAACTCTATTAGAAGATTTACATAATCATTTAATAAATTCTAGAATGATTTTCCAATTAAAATTAATCAAAATTGAATTTTTTGTGCAATATTTATAACTTTACTCAAATCTTTTATTTATTTATTTATTTATTATTCATTTATTTTGTATAATTAAGAAATATACAAATATAATGGCCATATAATAAAAATATAGAAGTATTTCTAAACTGAAACTTTTCATTCCACAATCTTTCAACATCAAGGAACCTGAAAAGACGCAAATGAAAAACAAATCGTTCTTTAAAAAATATTTTTGTTTTGTGACACCAGTTATGCTTTTGGAACAAGATTAAGTAAAGTATCTATAAATCATTCTAAACTTATAACTACTATTAAACTACTACTATTCGATACTAATCGATAGATTATATGAATTTAAAAACAAGTTATTTGAATGATGCTTAAAATCAGTTTCAAGGCATAAAGGGCTAATCTACCTTTAAATAATGGGTGCATCATATTAAAAGAAGATTTAACTCATCTCCTTCGCAGTTCAACAATCTCGCTTAGCAGTATTAGATGAATGCATTAGATTCTGACTGTTTTTAGCCAGAGCTTAATTTTCGTTTGTATTCTTATCTAATTTCTAAAATTTCGCTTAAAAAATCTTTTAGCAATAAACTAGCTGTTATTTTCTTATAATAAAATGAACATTGTTGCGTAAATATTATAGGGTTCTTCATTGTTAAAGACTTCTCCATTTAGATGCACATTCATTAAATTTTAGTTGAATGAAATTTAGTTGAATTTTAGTACAATAAAAAGATTGCCCAGTTAAACTGATGGCATTGAGCTCACAGGCTATGCATACTAATTGTTCATTACAGCCTTATATTTTCAAGCGTTAATTAGTTTCGAAAAACAAATTAAGTAGAGGCAACAACTCCCCCATTTCCCCTTTTTATACTTAATCATTGAACCCCCTAAACCAAATCAGGGACATGCTTATCATATAAACATCTATATCCAAAATTCAGAGCAAATCGTAAAACTCTTAATAATAAAAACTCATTTATATAATTTAAGAGGAGTTATCCCCCTCTTTTATGCTTAACCATTAAACTTCCAAAACAATTCAGAGATTTGAACGACATCTGTCAATTCTACATGAAAAATCCATTTATATAAATTAAATTAAGGGGCATTAGAATCCCCGTTTCCCCTGTTTATACTTATCATAATGAACACCTAATACTAATCACGGAGGCACTTGTATGATGCAATGTAATCAGTATTGTAGGTGTAAAAAATAAATAAATTATATATATAAAACGCCTCCGTGTACGACGATTCCGGGGTCAACCCATCCACGAGAAAAATAAACTTATTGCAATTGCGTCCACGTTAGGCTTAACTATTCCGAGCCGTTCACAAATATTTTAATTGTTCAACTTATGAAAATATACATGCAAAAGATTTATTCATTACGCATTTTCTTTAAAACCTACAAAAACTATTTAATTATAATGTTTAAGTTCTAAATAAAACAACCAGCAATTACGAAAAAGAACAAACAATGTAAACAAGTTAATACTGTTGCCATTTAAGAATGACAAATTCCGTGAATGAATCTTTAGAATGACTCCATTGTAATATCACGACTCAGGAATGATTGGGTGCGTTCGGGAGCTATGCGCGCTGAGCGCGCGTGTTTAGGAGACAGTTACATGGAGTGAGTATTACAGCGGATTTAGTATTTGGAAGCAAAAATCCCTGAGCTCGCGCGCGCAGCACGTGTGTCTCACGAACACGCGCTGTTTACTCTTTGTTATTTTCATTTGTTTCCGATCTTATAGAGTGTTTTTGTTAAGTATTAGCTAAAAAATAGTCCAAAATAGGAATTTTTTTTATACATTTTAGCTATTTTTATTATTTTCTCTCAGTATTTTTATATATTTTTTGGCTGTAGTTTCACAATATAATCTTTTATAATTGATTTTTTGCGTTACTTTATTCTTTTAAAATTTATGCATTTACGATTTGTTCATTACAATCCCCCCCCCCCCCCCCCCATCCACCAGACAGTTTTGTTATAGTTTTAAATGCAAATTTCTGTTAAAATTTCCTTTTTTATAAAGATTTTTTTCCGCGTGTTTAATCGCTGTATTTTTTAAAAATTGTTTAAGCCTACAGTGGCTGATTGACCACAGTTGTAATTTTTTTATCATCCTTTTAAAAATGCAAACACGTCATTTTGACGGGCTATCTTCTAGTAATAAATAATAAATAACAAACGAAATACGGTATATAAATAGAGGATATACTGGAGAGTAGCGTTGTATATAAGCTGTATTTAAGAAACAAACGTTTTTTTTTTTTTTTTTTTTTTTTTTTTAATCTAGAAGTTATAAGCCATGTACACCGTATATATCCTGTCCTATACCTCTGTGTCTACTACGATGCAAGATGGATGCATATAAATTGAATGTACTATATAAGTAAAGAAAATATATCAGTAAAGAGATGAGTTAAGCATTTAGAATAAAATATGGAGTAATAGAAGTTAAAAAGTTAAATGCAAGTAATTTAGAAGTTAAAAATGATTAAATTTAATCACTTTGGAGTGTAAATATAAATGGACACTAAGACATTTTATTTTTGGTTTCTTTTTTTATTTTAATTTACTCTTTTTTTTTTTTTTCATCTTTTTAATATGCATGGTTATTAACAGAGTTTGAATTACTACTTCATTGCAAAATGACTCTGAAATATGTTACGACATTGCTTGAAATTTGTACATATTTTGAAGTCTTTTTTTAGACGACAGTAAAGGAAATCTGCTTTTCTTTATTTCTTTAAAAGTCTTTTGAAATAGCAACTGTGCACTTTTCTCGCGAATTCATTTTTATGATCTGTTCGAAAGATAATTATATTCGGATAAAAACGTCTCTTTGCTTGTGTTCAAAATTAATCTAGCCACGCGTGCATTAATTACAAACTATTCATTGAGTGAATTAGAGTTCCTTTTTTTTCCGAAGAAGGGGACCTTTATTCTTTCGAGGACTAATTATTGAGTTTTGCTTCCGTTTCTTATTCTGGTTGCCTTCCGATGATTCTTGATCACGAAACACGGCCACATTTAAATCACTAAAGTGGACTCAAAATTAAGTTTTTGGTGTCATAAGATATATTTTCAAAAGCTCTACAAAGTTTTCTTTCTGAAAATTTGCTTTCAGAGCAGGTGGTTTTCTGTTTGAAGTGTGTGTTTTCCAGATAATGAAACTATGACAAAAGAGTACAGTTTCTTTTATCATTTTGGTCGTTACAGACATCTACAGACATTAGGAGATCAAAAGAAGGCATATATAAATTCTCTAAGCCCAGAGAAAGATCTTTTTCTTCTTGATAATTGAATCATTATGTGGTGTTTCCATTTACTGGCGCACATTCACTATAAATATAAATGGGTGTGCGTGTAATATCTTTTTCCCTAAACTTTTTGTTGTTACTTTTCGTGTATTCATGTTGTAAAATTGAATTCAAATAACAAATGAAAAGTAAACGTCGAATTATCTCTGACATGTGCACAGCATGCGAATGGCAAGGCTCATTATCAGCAAACTTAAGCACAACAGCTTTTAAGCTTTAAAGCAACTATGTTCATACAACCACTATGTGCCATTATCTTCCGTTTTTTTTTTTTTTTTTTTTTTTTTTTTTTTTTTTTTTTTTTATAAAGCTTTTTTAGCATTCAGAACAAGTAAACTATTCGCTAAAAAATCATATACACCACATTACTCAATTCAATAATAATGTTTTCTAACACAGAACACATATGAGCAGAGCACCAGAAAAACTAGTATTTACTGTGACATTCCAAATCCGTATAAATCCAGTAAGTTTTCTGTCAATTTTCCGGAATATTTCTATATTGCTTTCAAAACAGTGCAAGTTCCGAAATTATGTTTAAAAATAGTTGTTCTGTTAGGAAAGCGAAGTAATTTTTGTAATACTTGTCTTATAATGCTAATGAAACACCTATATATTAGCTAAATATGGTTCTATGTTGAATTCATTCCAATCATTCCTAAATATTTACTAAACAGATTTGATGTTAAATTGGTGTTTTAACCGGTAAATGTCATGACGCCATCTATAAGAGGAATAGAAAAATATTATAGCTAGTGTTTATAAAACAACTTACTACAATATTTTCCTCTAATTCTTTCTGTTTTAATAATAAACATACTTTTACGATATTAATTTTTTTTTTTTTAAATACAATTTTATTATTATTTATTTATGTTTGAGATAGTTGAAAAGGAAAGTTCGTTTTTTTTTTTTTTTTTAATATGATTTTTAAATAATGTTTAACTTATTTATAGCATATTTATTAAACAGTGTGTACGATATTTAAAAAAAAAAATCTACTTTAATTTTAATATATATATTTTTAATCTTAAGAAGTTTGCACATAAAATTTAAATCATATCTGAAATATATTAAATAAATTATTACAATATTGATGATTACCTAAGTTATAAAAAGTAATGAAAAAAATTCATTTTAATAACCCGTATCTTTACTGAGTTTACTGTAGATCGTCATACAAATAATTTGTTAAAATACATGTTTTTAAAAAATATATGTAAGTATCCTTTCAAAAATAAATAAATAAATAAAAATGAATAATATTACAATAAAATTGTACAACTCTTCCAAAAAAGAAAGAAACAAAACTCTTAATATATTCTTTCATGCATGTAATATTTTAAAGTCTAACATTTATTTTTTTAAAGTTGAAATTAAAAAAGTAAGTATTCGAAATTATTGAAACTAAATCTGTAAAACTTTTAGAACTGTACACTGAATTAAAAATATAATCTCTACAAAAATATCCCGTGTTCAATATCTTGCCTTTACTTTATAAAATGCATCCGAAGTAAGTAAAGATATATGAAAGCGTGGTTTGTGTAACCCTAGCGTAATGGTATTACAACGCAAGCTGCGAAAGTGCAGTGTCCTGGGTTCGATCCCTTTCGAGGGTAAATGACATTTCTTCACTGCTCTTTGAATTAATTGTACGTATTTTGTCCCTGATGTTAACGTCAACGTGGCCTTGTAAAATAAAGAACAAAAAACATAAAGTTGTCAGTTTGAAAACTGACAACTTTATGTTTTTTGTTTTAACTTTACGTTTTAACTAAATTCTTTTTTGCCTTTCAAGCGAAAATTTTTATATAAAGAAATGTGAAAGAAAACTGAAATATTTTGCGAAAAAGCAGAAATATTTCTGGAATTTACGAATTTTTTCTTTTTTTTTTTTCCTTTTTTTTTAATGCAGAAATAGTAATGGCGTCTAGATTACCAATACAATTACCGTATTTTAACGAAAGTTTTTTTTTTTTTACAATGTTGGGCGGGATACACCCAAAAAAATAAGTATCGACCTTTATTTGAACACAATCACTATAACTCTTAAGTAAACCAGATGAGTTGTAATTTTCAATCTGAGTAAAAATGTGTTCAGGCTACAGGATTCAAACTAGGAATCTCTGGCATCTGTTTCTGCCATTGAGCTATATCCTGGACAAATCTGGGGAACCTTTCTCATCTAGGGAGTCTTGTTGATTATGATACCTAGAACTCCAAGAAACGCCGGATACGTAAGTACATTAATACAAACGAATGAGTTTTGGTTTGAATGTTTGCCTTGGACACTTTCACACAGTTTGAAAATGACAACTATTAAAAGCATTTAGCCACTTTTGGTTTATTGTTAACAGTCAAAGTGCTGAGCACAGGCAAAGTTTTGCTTTTTTAATCCTCAAATATCACAATGGGACCAGAATTTCATGCATTTATTCGTATCAATGATAAATAACAAAAAGACTTTTTGATTAAAAATACTGTTTCAGTGTGACATTTGTGGATTAACGGTTTCAGGCGCGGAAAAATTCTTCGTTAAACGATTCATCGTTTACCATCGATTCATCGGTTCTCTGACACTATAACTTACGAATAAAGTGTTTAGAAAATAAAAAGTATATGTTTTATTGCTTTTCTAAATTTTCACTATATAAAGCAACATTTCATTAAATTTTTCTTGCTGCGTTTGTCAATTTGTCATTAAAATTACGTGCAGGGCCCTCGCGAAGACTTTTTATTGGTGGGGGAGAGTGTCTTAAATTGCCAAGTCAAAATTCAGTATTTGCCAACTCGGTGAAAAGCAAACATAAATAAGTTCTCGGCGTTTCCCAAGTAGTTTTATAATTTTACCAAGTTATCACAATTAGAAAATGTAATACAGTTTTTATTTGTGAAAAACTGAATAATATTTCTAATTATAATGCTAACTTTCGTCAAATATATCAGAAATAGAAAGTGTATTATAGTTTTTTTTTTTTTTTTTTTTTGCTAAAGTTTTGAAATAATTTGCCAGTTCAGTTTGTAAATTTGCCAATTGTAACAGCATGTGCAAATGTTTGAGGGGAGGCTCCCCGCCTGTCCCCCCCCCCCCCCTTAGCTCCTGATTACGTGGTCAAAGCCTTGTGACCATCGCTCTTGAAAAGATTAATCCCTTCAGTGGCAAGGTAAAATGATGAAATGATTGATTGGCATCAGAATTAAAAAAATTATTATGGAAAATTAACAAATAATGCTTTTCTTTACCTATATTTAATAATAATAATAATACACTCCCAAACTCTGAGACATAGACATTAAAATTAATTGGTCAAAAAATGAACCACTGTGCTTCAAGGGATTAAGTACATGGCAATTATGTTGAATTTACACACGTAAATTTTGATTCGATTTGTGTCTGAATCGACTCTAATGTAACATACTACTTTTGCTTTAATTTTATCTTTATCGCTTATATTTCTTCTTCATGCTTTTAAAATAATTATAATAATAACAAAAATAAACTAATTACATACTGTGTAATTCAAAAGAAAAATGAACCTAGTTCCGTCTTTTAAGGTAACATAAAAAGGGGGGGGGGGTGAATTTTATTAACATATTGGCATTTTTCCCGAACTAAGTCCGAATACAGGTAACGGTTTAAACTACAAAAAGTTAGTTAATTGCTTTATGAAAAAAATTAAGTAAAAGATTAAATGTTAATGTAAACGGAAGAAAGTTCCATGACACACAGGATTCGAATAACCTGAACAGGTAGAGGAGGGTGTATTCTTCATGCTTCGCTAGCTCTCAGATGAAGCATAATCTCTCGACCATGGATATATTTAGGCGTCCATAAATTTACCATTGTATGGCAAAATTATGAGTAATGAAATATTTATAATCATGCTACCCCTTGTTTGAAAATTACTTCTTTCTCTACATATCTGTATCCTTTGCCTCGCTTACTTTACTGCCTTTATGGCTAGTCATTCAACCTTGTCTTCGCCGTACAAATCTCTGACACGGGCACCCTGCAGTCCTGGCGGGGGTTTCCCGCCCGCCCTCTCCCCGTGATCTGCGTACCTCTCGCGGCGGACCGAAGCGGTGCTCTCCCGCTAAATACCGGCAACACACTGTGGCGCCGACAAAGGCCGGTCCTTTTGACGGCGACTCGGCCGCACCGAAAGCCGCGCTAATGTTCCCTGGCCTCCCGGAACTGGAGTAGGACATAAATATTCATGGACGAGCTGATCTCCTTGCAGTGCGCATGCGGCTCGAACAACTATTTTGACTGCGAGACCATGTTTTCGAGATATTTTATGATTTTGGCATGTGTAATATGGGAAAACCGAGTTTTGAAATAGGTAAAAATCAAAGAAAGAAAGAAAAAAAGACCTATTAAAAGAAAGTTTACATATATGTAAAATAGTAAAAGGCGGGGGATGAAGACCGTTGCTCCTCCATGGAATTTGAAGTTTAATTAACGAAATTTTCCTTTTCTTTCTGATTTTGAAAAAAAAAGAGAAGTAAAATTTATTCTTCCTAAATGATTTGAAATAATTAAACACTAAGAGAATGACGACCAAAGACTATTTCCTCTTGAGCCCCGCTGGACACCCCGTAGAAATTAATTTTTAGCTCCATTTTTATGTTTATGTTCATGTGTTGAAAATTCATCATATCCACGGGGTTCAGGAGCGCAAAGGCCACTAGATGATGAAAGTAGTATTGTTTTGCCTTTTCTTTTTGAAAATCACTGCTATAAATTTATTTTTAATTGTTTTTAAATTGGTGAATTTATATGCTGTGTTAATGTTGATATGATTTAAAACTTGTCTTATACAAGGGATCCGACAAAGAAAAAAATGTTTAATTTATTTATCGTTCATATTCTCTAATTTTAAAAACTCAGCTAAAGCTGGGGGTCACTGGTGTAGCTGTTTCAGAATGTTGTTCTTTCCCAAATTTTATTGTCTGGGCGTACAGTGTAAGATTTTGCGAATCTAGCGGGTCAAAATTCAATTTATGAAAATTACCAATACTAAAGTAATAAAGTTGCTTTTACTGGCGATAAAATGGTTATGAATTATGAAAAAAATGTATCTTTACATATTTTATTGTTACGTCATTGTCATTCCATCATCATAATCATAATAAAAATATTTTTTGTCATTTTCATACATAGACATTTACGTAGTGTTATTGTAATTAGTGCATATTTTTAAAAATATTGTATATATTTATTTTCAACAGTAAGAGTTTTCTTGTATTAAAAAATATAATTAATTAATTACATACTGCTATAGATACCAGTGTTATCATAAAGTGGATCACTGTCACTTATTGTCGTTTGTTATGCTTTTATTATTTGTAAGAATATATGAATGTTAAAACCTCAGGGTGAATTTCAGCTACTCCATAGTTTTACCCAGATTTTAATGATTTATAGTGCTTAAAATCAGATACATTTATTTTATAGTCACATGTAATGCAAAATTACATAAAATCCGTACCTGAAAAAAAAATTACTTAATTTCAAGACTTGCAAATATTTGCAGCTGAAATTGATTTTTTCTTATATCTATATATGCATACGTAATTACAGTATATATATTATAATGGACCGGCGTGGACAAAGTTTTTGGCAGCTTTTTAAAATTTATCATATGCTATGAAATTTTTTAATAATTTTTATATTGACTTAAAAAAAATTATTAAATAACTATAGTTACTATAAAAGACAAAGTATCTACATTGTTGTAAAGATTCCATGCTATCATATAAAAATATTCATAAAATAAGTGTGTTTTCAGCCGAAAATATCGATAGCAATTACAATACATTGTTCGCCATTCTTAAAACGGTAAAAGAAAGTTTGGTTTTTGAGCCAATTTTTCATAGTAATTGTTGTAGAGTTAGGCTGCTATCACTTTACCTTTTTCCCCTCCGATATGTTAGGTGTTATTTGAAATGTTTAAAAGTTAAATTACTGCAAGTCGATTTTTGGAATTTTTTCCCGCTAGATTTGCAAAATCGCACATTGTGCGGGCGGTCATGAAAAACTCAGTTAGTTAAATAATATAGAAGAAAAACTAAATAAGTAAAAGGATTGCGTTTCTAAGTTTGCATATCGCATTCTTGCTACAAAAGTGTCACAATTCAAAAGCATTCGTTTTTAAGGAAATGTGAAAAATTCTTTCAGGCTGTGGTAAATTTAACGGGCATGTTGCAAACACAATATCTGTCTGGTTGCTGGATATTAAATGCATTATCTTCTATTTTCGGTGATTGTTAGATGAATAATAACCGCGTAGATTGGCAGCCTTAACTCAAAGAGCTGAATTTTTGAGTTGTGATACTTTTGTAGCAGGGGTTTATGTTTACACTGTAAAATAAACATGATTTTTCCTATATTTTCTGTTGTAATTTTTTAAACACCGATGTTGTGAAATCAAATTCAAGAAAAATGTGAAGTAAGAACCGAATTATTTCTGTCCACATACAGCACACAACGGCAACGCGACTTTACCCAGGATTACGCTCTTCAACACGTGTTCCTCATTAAATGTTGACTTTGATAATTTTAGGCGGAATTTAAAAATAATATGTCATTAAAATTATTTTATCAACCACAGATTTAAAAAAAAAATTCTAAATCTTGAAATTCTCAATTTTTTAATACTCATTTAATACATGCACATTATAAATTTTGTCATTTGGTATTTTAGTAATAATAAACGGATAAAATAAACACTTATAAAGGTTAAAACTAATACTAATTTTAAACACTAAAAATATACATAGTTTATAAAATTTCGGAAAAATATAAATAAGAGAATTCTTGTGAAAAGTTGTTCGTAAAAAATTTCCCAAATATCATATACTTTATGCTGCGGTAAATATCTTAATTGTGGGTGCTTTTCTACAGACACAATCGGTAAGCTCTCTGATAAAGTTCCAACAATAATCTCCCACATATCACGGATATACACTGTAAAAAATTTTCCCGTTAAAAAACGGAAATAGTACTGGTAATCTAGACGCCAGTACTACTTCCGTTTTTTAAGGGAAAAAAATTTCCGTAAATTCCAGAAATAGTTCCGTTTTTTCACAAAATATTTCCGTTTTTTTTTTATTTTTTCCTTATGTAAAAATTTTCGTTTGAAAAGTTAAAAGAATTTTTCAAGGATTAACTAACATCTTTGTGCTTTTTATTCTTTACTTTTCAAAGACACGTTAATATCAGGGACACATTATATACAATTAATTTAAACAACAGTGAAGAAATGTTACATACCTTCCATGGGGTTCGAACCCGGGGCCTCTTGTGTCGTAGCTTGCAGTGTAATACCATTACACCAGTACTATTCAAAAGACACTTTCAAATATCTTTAGTTATTTCGGATACATTTCGTAAAGTAAAAATAAGATTTTAAACGCAGGGTTTTTTTTTTTTTTTTTTTTTTTTTTTTTTTTTTTTTTTTTGTAGAGATAATATTTTTCTATTGAATGGATAATTCTAAATGTTTTACAGATTTTCTTTGTATAATTTGGAATATTTAGCTTATTAATTTTGGCTTTATATGTATAAAAATTAGTTTTTAAAATATTACATGCATGAAAGAATTTATTAAGAGTTTTGTTTCCTAAGTTTTAAAATTCTATTGTAATATTATTGATATTTATTTATTTATTTAAAAAAATACTAACATGCTAAAAGAAAGAAAAAAAAACGTGCATTTTAACAAATTATTTTATGACGATAGAAGGTAAACTCAATAAAGATATTTACAATGGGTTATAGGAAAAAAAATCAGTTATTGATTTTTTATAACATATGTAATCCCCAAAATTACCTTTCTTAATTTCCATAATTCCTTTCCATAGTTTCGATTTTCTTTCCATAATTTCGAATATTTAGCTTATATGTATAAAAATTAGTCTTTAAAATATTACATGCATGAAAGAATTTATTAAGAGTTTTGTTTCCTTCTTTTTTTGGAAAAGTTTTAAAATTCTGTTGTAATATTATTGATATTTATTTATTTATTTTAAAAAATACTAACATACTAAAAGAAAAAAACGTGCATTTTACAAATTATTTTATGACGATCAAAGGTAAACTCAATAAATATTACAATGGGTTATAAAATAAATTTCAGTTATTGATTTTTTATAACTTACGTAATCGCCAAAATTATAAGAATTTCGGTAATATATTTCGATATATTTTTAATTTTATGTGCGAACTTCTTAATTTGAATAAATAAAAATATATATATATTAAAATTAAAAGAATTTTTTTCCACTTTTTTCAAAATATCCAACGCACTTAATATATATATATATATATATGTGTGTGTGTGTGTGTGTGTGTGTGTGTGTGTGTGTGTGTGATAAAAATACATTAAAAATTATTTTAAAATCACAATCAACTTTCCCTTTCAGCTATTTCAAACTTAAAAAGAATTAATAACTTTTTTTTTTTTTTTTTTTTTATTATTATTATTTTCTTAATATTTAAAAAAATACGTTAGCTTTTTATTATTAAAACAGAATGAAATTGAGAAATAGTCCAGCAAATTGTTTAAAAAAATTAACTCAGTATAAGGTTTTTAATTTTGCTGGTAGATGGCACCACTAAACTCTACTGTTTTTTGAAAATTGACAAAAATAAGAGAAAACTTCCGTTATTTAACGGGATTAGTGACTCCAAAATGTCAAATACGGAAATTCTTCTGTTTTTTTTTCGGAAAAAAGAAACTATTCCGTAATTTTGAGGGAAAAGTTTGTGTATATTAACGGATATTTTTTACAGTGTACACCTGGCTTGACATCGCATTTCTATTGCAGAAATATCCTGTTAGAAACGTTCCCCATGTTCGTTGTGTTGAAATAAACGAATCACTATTTCAGCTGAATAAAATCAAGTTAGATTTATTTACAATAAAAAGATTTCATTTTTTGTCGTCATAAAAAAAAAAAAAAAAAAAAAAAAGCAAAAGAAATTATTTTTTTCCTTATTTCGGAACAATTCAACAACGAAATAAACTGTTTCATTCAAGGACGCTTATTCCTTTTCTACTGCAGTGAAGTCATGTGACAACGACCAAAAAACAAAATAAATAAAAAAGAACATTTCGAACTCTTTTTTTTTTTTTTTTTTGACATTTTAATTTTTTTTCAGTGTTTGTTTTAGTTCTCTGTGGATGTAAGTCATGTAAACGTCTATTTTTTCGCTGCTAAAAGCAGCTATGTAATTTATGTGAATATAATATTATTATTCAATTCAAAACTTGCGTCGACCCCATTGTTCATTAAGAATAAGTATTAATTAACTATTTACAATTTCAGCAATGGTTAAAGTAATTAATAAGTTATAAAAGGCTCAAGTCCAAATCGACGATTCATAAAAATGGCGACTATGAAGAATGTAATATTTTGAAGAACCAGAAGAATGAAAGGTAAGATTATCTTGCCATCTTGTTATTATTGATAGATATATAATATGATGAACTAATATGATAAAACGATATTAAATAAAATCCTTGTGCTGCGCAAGCGCTATTAGGCACGTTTTTTAATATATTTTCAACAAATCGATCACGAGACTGAACTTAACGCACAAGGTAGCAATAATATGATATAAACAAATAAAATGGCCTTATAAGAATAAATTGTATAATAAATTACCTAATGCATATAATTATTGTGAAAAAAAAAATATTTTTTTTTTTTTTTTTTTTTTTTTTCCTCAACGTTATTGAAAATATATGATATATATGAGTTGAAATTGAATGAGTAAACATAACAAGTGAATATTCGTTATATTTGAATGAATAAAGATAAATAGAGAAAATCTCTTATATAATATAAAGAAAAATAAAAACATTTTCTCATCGAATTACGAGATTAAATATTTATAAGTTGATAAGTAAGATCCGTTATGGCCGCATCGAAAGAATTTCAGTTAATAGAAAAATTAAATCAAAACAACTACTCAACATGGAAATTCAAGATAGAAATGTTATTAATAAGAGAAGAAATTTTCGAGGTAATAACAGACACAATACCAAATCCGATTACCACAGAATGGCAAAAGAAGGATAATAAAGCCAGAGCTATAATCAACCTTGAAATTGAAGATTCACAAATAGTGCATGTAAAAGGGCTAAATACTGCCCGACAAACCTGGGACGCGCTCAAAGCCATACATGAAAGGGGGAATTTGTCTAGTAAGTTGCATTTATTAAGAAAATTATATGGGTCAAGGCTGCCAGAAAATGGTAACTTAATTAAACACATAACGTACATTTTAGAATTAAAAGATAAACTATTAGCGATTGGGGAAACTATTAACGATTCGCACCTTTCAGCATTATTGCTGTGCTCATTACCCCCAAGCTATAATACATTGATTGTAGCACTTGAGGCCCGCGATAA
Source organism: Maratus speculifer (assembly GCA_964019185.1). NCBI lineage: Eukaryota > Metazoa > Arthropoda > Arachnida > Araneae > Salticidae > Maratus > Maratus speculifer. Next base: position 332,947,815 of record OZ025289.1, read on the forward strand.
AATTGATTTAACACCAGAATTTATTATAAATAAACTAACTGATGAACATAACAGAAGGGTTGAAAACGCGGATCAGGGCGACAATTCTACCAAAGCGTTTAAAACACAAAAAAGGTTCCCAAATGATAATAGCAAAAGGGAAAAATATTGTACGTACTGTAAAATGAAAAGTCATACTTACAGGGAATGTTGGCACCTGAAAAATAGACAAACGCACCCAAATACACAAAAAACAACAAACATACAAAAACAAAAATAATACAACGTCTCTCTGTTACCAACAATCGTATAACCAAAATGAATTTAATGATCGTAAACAAGAATATAAGCCAAATTATAAAACACAACTAAAAACAGATCGAAGCAGCGACGCAGCCTTTCTAATTGAGAAAACTGGACAACAAACATGGATTATTGATTCTGGTTCTTCCACACATATTTTAAACGATAAAGACTTGTTTACTAAATTAAACGACACCGAAAAAACTACCTTTATTATTGCAAACGGAGAATCGTTAAATTCGCATGGTGTGGGAGAAACCACATTTATGACAAAAACATCCGACGGAGGTGTAAACAAAATTACATTAAAGGAAGTATTATACGTACCTGATTTAGAATCAAATTTAATTTCAGTAAGTAAGGCAACAAAGAACGGTTATAAACTAGTTTTTGATAAAGATAAATGCACGCTATCCCGAAATGGGAAAATATACTTGGAAGCAAAAATGAAAAACAATCTATATGAGGTTGAATTGTTAGAGAATATAGAATCTAACACAGTAAACATTGCGCATGAATGCAAAAATAAAAATTGCATAGAATTGTGGCACAAACGCCTAGGTCACAGAAACTACAATTCCATAAAGGAAATGATTAAAGAAAATTTAACCTATGGAATAGAACTAAATAATTGTAGTCATGAAACAATATGGGAAACATGCATACAAACAAAAATAAGCGATGCACCTTATCCAAAAACAACATATAAAAACAAAACAGGCAGAGTACTCGATATAGTGCACACAGACGTATGCACATCCATAGGATCCCCCACAATTGGCGGAAAAACAATGTTTGTAACTTTCATAGACGATTACTCTAGGTTTACGGTAATATACTTATTAAGTCATAAAGACGAAGTGCATGATAAATTAATCGACTATATAGCTATGGTACGAAACCAATTCAGTTCATATCCGAAAGCAATAAGATCCGATAATGGCGGAGAATACATGAGTAGAGAAACAAATGACTACCTAAGAAAAAGAGGTATAAAACACCAACTATCTGTGCCATATTGTCCGAGCCAGAACGGCGTGGCTGAGAGGAAAAATAGATCACTATTAGACATGACTAGAAGTCTATTACGCGAAGCCAATTTACCGCAAAATTTTAGGCCATATTTTTGGGGAGAAGCAATTAATACCGCAATTCATTTACAAAATCGCTTACCAACAAGATCAACGAATAAAACCCCGTACGAGCTTTGGTTTAAACGCAAACCAAATTTGCACTATTTACGTACATTCGGCTGCAAAGCATACGTATATGTAAACAAACAACATCGAGGAAAATTAGACGATAGAGCTCAGGAAGGGACATTCGTAGGGTATGATAACAATTCAAAAGGATACCGCGTATACACTAAAGATAACAAAATAGTAATAGCAAGAACCGTAAAATTCCTAGAGAATAGCAAAATTAACTTAAAAGAAAGTAAAGATTTAGAAAATTCATATGATGATAAAAATTACATCGAAGCAGAAATAAACAACATGATCGCGGAACCAACCTCGTCCAAACAACCCACCACTGAACTTAGAAGATCGCAAAGATCAAACAGGGGGGTACCACAAAACAGATACGTCTGCTATGTAAACAAAAACCAAATGAATGAACCCACTAGTTGGAATGACATACAGGAAATTGATAATCCCTGTGAAAAAGAAAATTGGCTCAAAGCCACACAAGCGGAAATCAATTCGCTAAAAAAAACATAACACATGGGAATTAGTGGATCCTCCACCAAACAAAAAAATTATAGGATCAAAATGGACATTTAAAAAGAAACTAGATAGTTACGGAAATGTTCAAAAATATAAAGCACGCCTAGTAGTGAAGGGCTATAGTAAAAAATACGGTGAAAATTATGATGAGACATTTGCCCCTGTCGTCTCACAAACAACAGTTCGCGCATTTTTAGCAGCAGCCGCATATCACAAACAAAACGTTAGACACATAGATATTGACACCGCCTTTCTGTATGGTGAGCTTGAGGAAGAAGTGTATATGAAACAGCCGGAAGGCTACATAGAAAAGAATTCTGAAAACAAAGTCTGCAGACTGACAAAATCAATATATGGCCTAAAACAGGCAGCCAGAACTTGGCACAAAAGAATCGAACAGTCCTTAAAAAAACTGAATTTTAATCAAAGTATAGCTGATTTTTTGCTTGTTCACCAGAAAAGAAAATGAAAATTACACTTACATAATTATATATGTTGACGACATATTACTATCCGGTGACGAAAAAATTGTTGACATTATAGTAAAACTACTTAAAGAAGAATACGAGCTTAAAGATCTCGGTCATATAGCGTATTTCCTCGGTACTGAAATAAAAAAAACAGAAAATGGATATACTCTAAGCCAAAAGTTGAAAATTGAAGAATTGGCAAATAAACTAGAATTAAAAGAAGCTAAACCCGTAGGAACTCCGATGGACCCCGGCTTTTATAAAATAGAAGACGAACAAAATCTGTTGCCTAATAACACAAATTTTAGAAAAATTATTGGATCTTTGTTATACATAGCCACTAACACACGTCCAGATATATCAGCCGCAGTTAATATCCTCAGCAGAAGATGCGAAACGCCCCGTGAGATGGACTGGAAAGCAGCAAAACGAGTGGTCAACTATCTAAACTGTACAAAAGAATTAAAACTAACAATCAGCACAGACGACCAACCAGTATTGGTAGCTTATGCAGACTCAGACTGGGGAGGCGACACCAGAACAAGGAAGTCAACAACGGGAAACGTTTTCTTTCTAGGAAAAACACCTATTAATTGGTACACGAAGAAACAGAACTGTATAGCGTATTCTTCGGCAGAAGCTGAATTTATATCAGCAGCCGCAGCAGCTCAAGAGATTATTTGGCTAGGGAAATTATTGAATGACTTAGATTTGAAACAACACGAACCTATTACGATTTTCGAAGATAATCAGAGTGCGATAAAAATGGTAGAGAATGCAAAGTTTTCGAAATATACCAAGCATATTGATATAAAATTCCACACCATTAAACAACTCAAAGAAGACAAAATAATAAATTTAGAATATTGCCCATCTAAAGATATGATAGCCGACGCGCTAACAAAACCCCTGCCAAAGCCTTAACTGATGAAACATCGAGAATCTATGAACCTATAGTGTTATTCATCTGAAGTGATTAAGGAAGGGTGTTGAAATAAACTAATCACTATTTCAGCTGAATAAAATCAAGTTAGATCTATTTACAATAAAAAGATTTCATTTTTTGTCGTCATAAAACAAAACAAAACAAAAACAAAACAACAAAAAAAAAAGCAAAAGAAATTATTTTTTTTCCTTATTTCGGAACAATTGTACAACTAAATAAACTGTTTCATTCAAGGACGCTTATTCCTTTTCTACTGCAGTGAAGTCACGTGACAACGACCAAAAAACAAAATAAATGAAAAAGAACATTTCGAACTCTTTTTTTTGACATTTTAATTTTTTTTCAGTGTTTGTTTTAGTTCTCTGTGGATGTAAGTCATGTAAACGTCTATTTTTTCCCTGCTAAAAGCAGCTATGTAATTTATGTGAATATAATATTATTATTCAATTCAAAACTTGCGTCGACCCCATTGTTCATTAAGAATAAGTATTAATTAACTATTTACAATTTCAGCAATGGTTAAAGTAATTAATAAGTTATAAAAGGCTCAAGTCCAAATCGACGATTCATAAAAATGGCGACTATGAAGAATGCAATATTTTGAAGAACCAGAAGAATGAAAGGTAAGATTATCTTGTCATCTTATTATTATTGATAGATATATAATATGATGAATTAATTTGATAAAACGATATTAAATAAAATCCTTGTGCTGCGCAAGCGCTATTAGGCACGTTTTTTAATATATTTTCAACACGTTGTTCGTAGTTCCCTCATATAGGGGAGAAAATTAAATGAGACGATAAAAAATGAACTTTTAATGACATTATGCATCTTTTTAACATGTCTTTTAATAGCTTTTTTATAGTTAAGACTTCGATTATTTCATAAGAAATGTGTCACAATTTTTTAAAAATCAATCCATGCTTTTTCAAAAATTTTTGTCCTTCATATATGGTGTTTTAATTTGCGGGCCAAGAAAAATACCCTATACTAAATATTTTTTTTCGCAGCTTTGCAATGGAAAGATATTGAAATTCATTCCGTTCTTTGTTCATTTATTTAACGAGATTCTTCTTTAAGGCACCTGTCACTGGCCGACGAAGCTCTTGCGAGCTAATGCTATTCCTATGGGGAGATTATTTTCTAATATCTGGTTTACATTTCGACATTTTTAAATAATTTTGTTTTTGAATTGAATAGCTTAGGTATATGTCGACATCGCTCCTTTTTTACTTTTCCGATTTTGGTTGCAGATATTTTTTAAAAAGGCACTTTCCCTTTCGAAACCGGTTTTGAAAGTGAAACTAACTTTATAAAAAATATCTGCGTTCAAAATCGAAAAAGTAAAAAAAGAACCATTCTCGGCATGCACCTCAGTTATCCAATGCAAATATATATATATATATATATATATATATATATATATTTAAAAATGTCGAAATGCACATCAGATATTAGAAAATAACCTCCCCACATGAATAGTATTATCTCGCGAGAACTTCGTTGGCCAAGGACAGGAGCCTTAACCCCATATATGTGAAAATGGGAGAATAACTTTCTTTTTATCAATTGAGAGAGGAACGTTTTGGATATGTATTTTTTTTTAAATCTGAAGTATATTGTTTACGCTTTGTCCAGATAGTCCTTTACTGTTAACTGAAATGTCTGAAATTCAGATACATAAGTGCCTTAAACTGAGTGTTAAACTTTCAGACATATTAAAATGTCTTAAGTTTTAAAAAGCTTCTAGGCATTTCAAACGTCTAAATTTCAAACATTTCAAACGTCCGATTCGCATCCATGTTTGACCGCCCTTCAATACTCGGCATTGGCAGCCATTTTTTCACCGTCTTTTATGTAAGTTTCATGCACTATAAAATTAATTTCGTTAAAATATGGAAATTGTACCGCAAATCGAAATGCCAGTACAATTTATGCACTTTAAAAAAAATTTCTTCCGTGAATTCCAGATAAATTTCACTTTTTTCAAGGCCAAAACCACATATTTCAATCCGAGTCGCGTTCATTTTACCGGGTTTATTTATTTAATTCTAATTGCTTTAGACATGTAAGACTTACCGGTCACAGGATACGAACCAGGGACCTATTATTTACTACAGAAACGACTTATCCGTTCAGCCACGCCTTCGCATATAGAGGTTTCAAACATTGTTAATTATTTATGAAGTACAAGCAATGTGTCTTAGGGTAATGGTAATTTTTTTTCGATTTTGTTGTAGTCAAGGACGTTTAGAAAATTTCCTTTCTAGAATTTTGAATATTTGACTTTTTAATTTCATGCATTATAGGGCCACCACGAAACATATTTTTCTTCTAGCGAAAAAATTTTTAGAACTTAAAATATCAGTGATTTATAATAAGGACACGTTATTTTTGAAATACTAAAATATTTAAATTTTTTTTAACTGTGGTGTATGTCTATATATACCTATACAGGAATCCCTTAATATTCGCGGATTTAACATTCATGTAATAAAAAATGAAGAACATTTCAACATTCGCGAATACTTATCTTGGTTATAGGCAAATTTTGTTTTGTAAAGAATATTTTTTTACTAATTTAACTTTCTTGGTCCTACCAATTTCGTAAACTATTTGACACTTGACGGCTACAATGTGCTCCATGGCTTATGTTTCGTGGATTTCAGCTCATATTTTGAGCAAAATATATTTCGCAAATCCAAGAACCCGAAACAAACCTGATACTAAAAATAAAAATAATCCTAAATTTTCTAAAATTCAAAATTTTTTTGGGGGGCATTTTTTTTTCGGCGGGAGGGGGGGGGAGGCAAAAACTGAATGTGAAATTTAAAAACTTGAAGAACAGTTGGTTGAGAAAACAATAGCATGTGATCCTTCACTGGTGAAGAGTTAAATTTAAAAGAGAAATGAAAGCCTCAACTTTGCCTTACATTGTAAAAAAAATCCGTTATTTTTTTTTACAAAAACTGCTACCAGCAATTTTTGCCGTAAATTTAACGGATTTTTTTTTTTTTTTTTACAGTGTACAAACTCAGACACCCCCCCCCCCCCCCCCAAAAAAAAAAAAAAAAAAAAAAAAAAAAAAAAATTTAACACTTGCGATTTTAGAAGTTTTGTTAAATATCTAAAAATATACAAAAGGAATTTTTCTGAAACACCAGGTGTGTAAACAATATAGCACACGTCATATATTTTCGCGAAGAATTTTCCCCGAAATCCAACAGGGGATCGTCAACAAATTGAAAAAGAACGAAGATCTTTTGGATAACCCTGTCTAATAAAGCAAAAGAGTTCAAACTACAGATTATGACTAAATGGCTTATTGTAATAAACTGTGTTCCTTTTTATGAATTTAGCATGTAAACTCGCAGAGAAATTAAGGTTTTTATAAAAACGGTCCCAAATTTTTCAAAGTTTTTTGCTTATAACTTGCAGAGTTCTTCATAAAACACAATGTTTTTTTCAGAAAATATGACAATCAACTTTGTACATAACACCCTGTTAACAGAATTAAAAAATAATAGAAATTGCATGACAAATGAACAGGTTTACTAAATATTTTTTTACTGCACATGCATCAACGTTATTAAAATTTCATTTGCATATTATGTTAGTTAAGTGTATTAGAGCAACATTTATGAAAGTCTCAAAAACATAGTTTGAAAATTCTGAAAATTATTGTCGATAGAGCAAGATCAAAATCCGCTATTCCCAAAATGAAGCAAAAAGATGAAAGGCTGTATCCATATTCCATTGATTAGTGACTACACAATGTTGCACATATACTACTATATTTGGATACAGCTCTTTACCTTTTTGCTTTATTTTGGGAGTAACGGATTTATATTTTATTCTAGCGACGTTAATTTTTAAAAATTTCAAGCTATGTTTTTGAGGCGCTCACAAAAGTTGCTCTATACATTTAACTAGCATAATATGCAAATGAAATTTTAATAGAGTTGATGCATGCGCAGTAAAAAATTATCTAGTAAACCTGCTCATTGGTCATACAATTTTCATTACTTTTTTTATTCTGATTGCAAGGTGTTATGTACAATGTTGATTGTCATATTTTCTGAAAAGAACATTGTATTTTATAAAGAACTCTACAAATTATAAACAAAAAACTTGGAAAAATAATTTTTTTTAATAAAAATCTTAATTTCTCTACAAGTCTCATGCTATATTCATAAAAATGAACACATACAGTTTATTACAATCAGCCACTTAATCATAATCTGCAGTTTGAACTCTTTTGCTTCATTAGTTTTGACAGGGTTGTGCAAAAAATCTTCGTTCTTTTTCAGTTTGTTGACAGTCCCCTGTTTGGATTTCGGGTGAAAATTATATGACGTGTACTATTTTGTTTACACACCTGTATTTTCAAAAATATTCCCTATGTATATTTCTAGATATTTAACAAAACGTCTAAGATCGCAAGTGTCAAGATTTTTTTTTTTTTTTTTTTTTTTTTTTTTTTTGCTGAGACGGTATATGGAAATTCAAAAAGGTTTTTCCAAACAATCGTATATCAATATTTTTTTAACATTAACTGGCAAGTAAACTTTGTATAATGTGTTTATAATTATTCAAATTTGTTGATAAAATATACACTGCAAAAAATAAGTAAATAAATAAATAAAACGGGTGATTTTACGGATATTGTATGGTAATTTGACGCCAGTACAATTCACTATTTTTTAACGGAAAAATGTCGATGAATTTCGGAAAATTTAACGTTTTTTTCAAGAAAATTTTCTAAATCGTCTTTTTTTTAATATAATATAATTATGTAATGATAAATGAAAGATAATCAAAAATAAAAATACCAGATGGCGCCTGTCTTATCTCTTGAACGTTATTTTTCTCAAGTGCTTTGCAAAAAAAAAAAAAAAAAAAAAAAAAAAAAATTACGGAAATAATTTTCCTAAGTTTATAATAGCCAATTTATTTTAAAGTGTAAAACATGAAATCATAAAATACATAACACTGAACTATTTAATCAGCTCTTTTAAACATTTATTCATTAAATCCATCAAAGGAATCGATAAATGTCCTGTTATACAGCTTTTCTTCTTATCAGGTGTATAATTGTTGGTGTTCTTTTTGTTGAAAATATTTTTTTTTCATTTAAGACAGGATTCTGTTATCGCCAAATAAAACATTATCATCTTAACTATAAAACATTATCTAGATAATTAACTTTATCTATCTAAATGAAGATAGATAATGCTAAGCGAAGACGATGGTACCCTAATGTTAAATCTAAGGAAGCGTTTTTGACAAGTTTTATTTTCACAGATAGTGAAAATGAAGTTTGCCATGCGTATAGACAGTTTATAGTAAGCTAACGTTAAACCTATGAAAGCGTTCTTTAGAGCGTTCTTGAGAGCGTTTAAATATTTTGCTCATTCATGCATTTTTGTAACAAACGATAAACAAAATCTTCATTTGGCGCCCTTTTCGCCTTTCGTTCTGGCGGCCGGGGCACACGCCACCTATTGCCTTCCATAATTTCGGTTTCATTCAAATAAATAAATCATGTAATGTAAGTAACTTTGAAAGTGGTTGTTGAAATATGTGGGTCTGTCCTTTAAAGATCATATTTTAACTTTTAAATGAAAATTTTTTAAAAGAAGAAAAGTGTAAAAAATGGAAATATTTCTTGAAAGAATTTGCGGGTGGGGGGGGGGGTTTGCATTAAAATGCGTTAATTGACAGTACAATTTCCATATTTTAACGGATGTTCCTTTTACAGTGTATAATACCAGTGGCACCAACTTTTGAAAAATATTGGGTTGGCTCAAAAATATTAGGTGGGCTCAAAAATATTTTGGTAAAATGGTACGACCAATTTGTTAAAGGATGAGCAAGAGTGAAAGATGAGAATTTTAAATCAAGCTATCATGTTTTAATAAAGCTGCAATTTTATTAAAATATATTCACATGCGTTTTTCCTTATATAGACACTAATATTTATTTTAATATCATCATGTCATGAACATGACTAGAAATTGAAATAGCTGAAAGGTAAATTTGCACATTTCTGTTATTTGGGACTTATGGATGTCAGTTGAAGAATTAAAACACGAGGTCATTGACGAAAAAAATTAAGGGAGAAAAAAAAATATAGTAATGAAATAACTAAATAGAGCAATGAAAATTGGGCATGCAAGGATATAAAAATATTAGGGGGGCTCGGGCCCCATCGGCCCATATAAGTGGGCGCCTCAGTATAATACTTACAAAAGAAAAAAAGGTAAAAAAAAAAAAGACTGCCTGTTGCCTAACATGCAGATCGGTCAAATATACTGGTGAAATGCATACGTTTGAAATGCCTTAACCCATTAATGCCCAAGTTATTTTCCTCATTAAAAATGAAATTTCGGGTTTCCCACCACTTTTAAAATACGAATAACTTTTATCTTTATTTATTGAGGAATTTGTCGCGTGAAAAATCTTGCTTATTTATCTTTCTATTTACTGGTGTGAAAAGTGCTTTAATGCCTTTTTTATAAGCGTACCTAAAAAGGGACGCCAGGCACTAATGGGTTAAATTCAGACGCATTCATGTGCTTCAAAAATTAAGACACTTTAAAATGTCTGAAAACTTAATTCCGTTTTAAGACACCAATGCGTTTCAGCTTTGATGTGTTTATACCATGATTATAGTAAGAAACTTAAGTATTTTAATTTCTATGATGCATGAAATTTCATACTCACTTAAATGTCTTAATTACTTTTTCAGATAAATATGCTTCTGAATTTAAGGCGCCTCTATTTGCAGTATTCTTTTTGATAGATATAATGCTTATAATCAATGTATATATAAGGGAAACAGAAAAATCGTCTAGATTTGTTAATAATCAGTGTTAGAGAAATTTTATAAAAAATTAAAAAAAAGTTTGTACATTTTATAACAATTATGTTGGCACCCGCGGGATATTAGCACCTTTTTTAGGTTGATTTCGTAAGAAATATTACTTACATTTTCGCCTATGTTGGAATTTCTGAATTTTTTTTTCGCAGATCTACGCCGATATGATCCCTAGAACCAAAAACCATCCCCAGTAAAACTTCGTCTGTCTATCTATCCATGTATTTATGTATCTATATCACTTTTATGGACACGATAAGTTCCATAATTTTGTAGAGCTTTTGTGAAATCTGAAAAAATGTATAACTTCTTAATTATAATACCTCTCAATCAATTTAAAGTTATTATTACTTCTAGAAAAAGGGCTGAAAATTTATGTCACAAATTTTTAATAAAATTTAAAACAGGCTAAAAAAATAATAATTAATAAAATTCACAATTCGTTTATTCTCAAGATATCAAATCCACTCACTATCAAACAAGTTTCTAATACGACTAACTCTTTACCAAAAAATAAAATAAAAATGAAGAAAAGGGGAAAAGAGGGGTCGGAGAAGAAATAAATTCATAAATGCGTCAATTCCCAAAATATCCAATCTGGTTAAATTTATTAGAAATCTTTTTAATATTACCTACAACTTTTATATTAGCAAATTTTCGCTAGGACCAACTCTTGCCGGAAAAACAGATTAAACAAAAATAGGGGTTGAAGAAAAATGTTTCGTATTGTACTCAAATTGAAATAGCTCATTTCCTGATTCATTTTAAATGCATTTTTGCTTCATTATTCACATAAACTGTATTATGTGTCATATTGGTCGATTTTTCGGTAAAGGCATAGAAAAATGGCTGAACTGAGAAAATAATTGTTTGTAAATCAAGATTTAATTAATTAAACGAAAAATAAAACCACATATCGCTAATAAATAAATCTCTTATAAAAAAATATAAAATAAAGCACGTTAACCAATATCATTTTTTTATAAGCCTGAAAATGTGTCAAAAAATTCCGAGTTTTTAAGCGTGGAAAAATGTATTTTTGAATACCGCCTTAACATGATTTTGATAAAATTAGCTTGTCTGTCTGTAACGATAATTTTCTGAGCCTCTATCTCACGAATAATGTAAAGAATTGAATATAACTTTAAATTCAGTTAGTCTTCGATAGATATAAATTAGTTCTGATTAGTTTTTGGCATAAATCGCCCAACAGGGCTGCTAAAATGCATTTATTTATTTTTTTATTTTATTTTTTATTTTTAAGATTTGTATGATTAATGTCATAGTCTTATCTCAAGAACTAATCCACAGACTTTAAACAAACTTCATATACTCTGTTAGACCTTACATAAGTTGGTGCTGATTAGGATTTCGTGTAAATCTTATAACAGATGGTGCTGCTATACGCTACAATTTTCACGATTTTTGCGATAGCTATATATAACATAAAAACTAATGCGCGGAATTTAATAAAATTTTATATTTTATGACACTTTAACGTAAAACGATCCTTATTAAGCTTGATTATATATTGTCCAAAGGAGCTTTTATGTTCTTTGAGTTTGGGACTTTTGGTTGGGTGCATCTAATAGAAGGGTGCCAAAATTAAATGATTTTTTTGAGAAATGCGATGCTTACATACCGCCTTTTTAATTGTATACAGTTCAATGAACAATTGAATTTGCCCTTTAGAAATCCTCGTGATGGATATAGATTGTCATTTAATTTTGGCACTGTGATAGCAAAATTTGAAATATTAACAAGTATAACATATACTGTAAATAAATTGACCCTTTTGCTGCATCGTCTCTCCTCCGCTTTATAGAGTATCTTTCTTTTGACCCATGAGAATGCTGTATAATAGGGTGGAGTAATCGTTTTCTTATAAAAGCGATGAAGTGACGATGCAGCAAAAGAGTCAATTTATTTACAGAGTAGAAGGAAGTTTGGGGTTGGTATATCCGACTCGCTTTTCTTAGTAATCGAAATATTTCTAAAATACATTCTTAACTTAATGTTTTATGCATTCAAGTTGCACGACCTGCGACTAAGATTTTAACATCTAAGATAAAATTAATCACATACTTTAGAAATACTTGAAAATTTAACAGAAAAAAGAAACGAAAAGAAAATAGACATCCTTTAAGAAAAATGCACATCACGCGCAAAAAAAAAAAAAAAAAAAAAAAAAAAATTCTTAAACAAGATATTTTAAAAACTCAGAATGCATATTCAACTCCCAAAGGTTTAACATTAACGAGAGAAATTCGATAGCTGACTGAAGAATCCCCTTCACTTACGCGAAAACATCCAAATTCTAATGTGAATTCTAATGGAAAAAATTTTAAAAATATATCTCGTCTGTATTTCAACTTTTTTTTTTTTTTTTTTTTTTTTTTTTTTTTTTTTTTGGACTGATTTTAGAAAGATCGTTTTTTACTTTTTCGATGTTGTTTACAGTTTTATCTTAGAAGGATATTTTCACTTCCGAATGTGAAAATATTCTAATAAAAATACCTGAAAACAAAATCGAATAAGTAGAAAATGGTCTTTGTAGAGATTTGTAGAGAAGCTTTTGTTCAGCAATCCTATGAAAAAAAAGCAGCATTTCAAATATTGAAATGGAAACAAGATATTTTTAAATATTTCTTCTACAGGATTAAGATCATCGAACCCATCTTTTTTTTTTTTTCTTTTTTTTTCCGAGTGATATGACGTAGTCTCTTAAGGATCAATTATTTTCTTTTTCTTTCATAAAAATTACATGTGGTTACTCTAGAACGTAGATTTTGTCTTACCTGTTCATATCCATATGTTACACGTATCCTATCCATTGGGTATCCTAGACGAGCCATCCGAACACAATTTTCGCATATTAATCCGTGCATTCGAGTTCGTATCCATGAAGCAGGTTCGCCAAAAGGAACTAGCAAAATGAACTTCTCGATATGAGACAGCAACTCTTAATTTTGCGTCTCTGACTTTCTCTGCCAAATCTTTCGCGCAAAAAGCTATCAAGACCTATTGTGAGGCCCTGGAGCCCCCACAAAGACATCGACTGTGCTCGCCGTGAAAAGAACCTCTGTGCCGGCAAGAGAGAGAGAGCCAGTACCCACCTGACTCTCGGTATAAAAGACCGACTCTTTTAACACACCAATTTACAAGAAACATATTGTTTTTGCGGGAAAAATAGTATCATTCTGGCGGGGAATTTCGGGAATCAATGAACTACATACATGGTGAGAAGAGAGAGTTTTTTAATATCAAAAACTATCCCATTATTGAAAATCTGAAATTTGGTTGAAAAACGGTGTACACTTTTATGATTACAATGCTGGTCTTGTTGCATTGTACTTGAATGTGCTTAAACAGCCTAACGTGCATAACAAAGGGAACAAATGCCACCTTTGGCCAGGAGCATAACGGTGTGCTTATGTTATGCTTATGGAACACAAAGATCCTATTTTACTGCTGGGATGTTAAGAGAAGGAAAGAGAAGGGGGGGGGGGGGTAGTTTAATCGGTGATTCACTGGGAAAAGATTTTTTAATGATGCGATTTGAAGCAGAAGAAATTAAAGGATTACGTAATTCTTAAAGGAATATTACTCTAAAATGTGTCTTAAGGAGAGTCTTCACCTGTTCGCTAATATTAAACCTATGAGCAGGTTGCATTCGAATTTCTCGTTTAAATTTGAATACTTTTAAACTTTTTTAAAATTTTTCATAGGATAGTTGAGTTTGATCTTTTATATGAAAAATAACTTTTCTTTTCTACTTTTTTGTCAACAGACTATTAAAGCCTGGGAGCTTATGTGCCCGTCCGTTCTGTATGTGCGTAACGCGATAACTCATGATAAAAATATCCAATTCACTTGAAATTTTGGATATATGTATATTCTTATAAGGCGGTTCCCTGATTAGTTTTTGGAGTTCATTCGATATAAATAACAGGGTAAATGGAGGCTAATGCCCCTCTCCTTAATTTATATAAATGGGTTTTTCATGCAGAATTATCAGTTTTCGTTCAAAATTTAGATGTAGGATCATTCTGATGAGGCATTTCCGTGATTAGTATTACGGAAATGCAGATTTAAGTAGGATGAGTATAAAGAGGCGGAACGGGGGGGGGGGCTCGTGCCTCTCCCCTTAATTGATATAAATGAGTTTTTCATGCAGAATTATATCAGTTTTTGCTCAAAATTTAGATATAGGACCATTCTGATGAGATGCCTCCGTGATTAATATTATTCATGCAGATTTTTTATATGATAAATCATATCCCTGATTAGTTTAAGGGGTTCAATGATTAAGTATAAAACGGGGAAAGGGGGGTAGCTGATCTCCCCCCCTTAATTTGTTTTTCGAACGGAATTAAGGCTGTAATATACAATATAATATAAGGCTGTAATATACAATATAATATAAGGCTGTAATATACAATTAGTATGCGTAGCCTGTGAGCTCAATACCATCAGTTTAACTGGGCAATATTCTTTTTATTTTACTTTTGTTGCAGATTCTTTTTTAATATAAGTACTTTTACCTTCGAAACCGATTCCTAAAGTGTAAATACCTTTATTTGAAAACATCTGCACCCGAAATCTAAAAAGTAAAAAAATAGCCATATTATAGATCGACCTTAGATATTCTGTCTATATGCAAGAAAAAAAAATCGTTTAAAATATTCAAATTTAATTCGAGAAATTCGAAAACATTCTGCTCATAGGTTTAACCTTAGATAATTGATATTTTCAAATGAGTGAAAAGTCCCCTCCAGGGCATATTCTGTACTTTTAAGTCAAATTTTTTTTATTTATGTTAACTTTGAAGTTTTTACACCCCCTTCCCCCAGTGAGTAGATTTTTCCCTGAAGCGATTTTGTTATATTCCAATTTTTTACAGTATTTAATGCAGGTTGCAGAAGCATCGCAGCGGGGATTAAGGGTGGGGGAGTCTTCCCCTTCAATATTTGTGAATTTGGGAAAATCGTGCTTAGAATTTAAAAAAAATCTAAATTGTTCAAAAAAATGTTGTTTCGATGACTAGTTTTCCGACAGCGGTAACTGCAAACCAGTTAAGGGGTCATAGGACTTTTATATTTGTAAAAAAAGAAAAAAAAATGACTACTTTCAACATTTAATATCTTAAAATGTATATGTTTTTAAAACAATTTTGGTGCCCAATTATACTATAGATTATAATAATTACTCTGACCCTTAATAAATGTGTATTTAAACCTTTTTTATATTTTTAATGAAACATTTTATTTAGCTTATACAAAATTTTGAAATTTTCAACACTATAACCATCTACAAATTTTTTTTTCAACAATAAACATTTAAATTTAGGTTCAGTTTATACAGACTAATATAACATATGTCTTCTGTAAATTTCATGAAAAAATATATTTGTAAAAAAAGAAAAAAAAATGACTACTTTCAACATTTAATATCTTAAAATGTATATGTTTTTAAAACAATTTTGGTGCCCAATTATACTATAGATTATAATAATTACTCTGACCCTTAATAAATGTGTATTTAAACCTTTTTTATATTTTTAATGAAACATTTTATTTAGCTTATACAAAATTTTGAAATTTTCAACACTATAACCATCTACAAATTTTTTTTTCAACAATAAACATTTAAATTTAGGTTCAGTTTATACAGACTAATATAACATATGTCTTCTGTAAATTTCATGAAAAAATATTGAACAGTTTTCAAGTAATCCTGCGCGTTATGCTCGAAAACCCCAATCTGAGAAAAATGACTTTAAAGTTTTATTTTACCAAAACAAATCATTTGGCGCTTCGTACGTTTTAGGCTATAACTCGAGTAATTATAGGAATTTTTTAATGCGGTTAGTTTTATAATTTTCAGAAACGCTTATCCGTTAACATATATATTTTTTGAAAAATTCGAAATTTTTGAAAGTTTAAAAGTCCTATGACCCTTTACATAATCAAGTGAAACACAAAAAGAAAGCACCCAGGTTCAGTCTGTCGTTGTGTTTTTCTATCCTATGAAAATATCATACATCTAACAGATTTTAATTTCGCTACCCTGATCAATCAATAACTGACTCTGATCCATATCGTTTATTTCCTCCAAAACTTTGTTTCTTAATCAACAATTTCAAAATAACGTCAGTGATTCTTATTAAGAATTACTGTCGTTATTTTTAGATGAAAAGCGGTTATGATTTCTAAACAAATAGAAGATAAATTATTAACAAACCTTAAATTAACGCAATTTTACTATAAATAAAAATAAAATGGTCATTTCACGTTAGACCTCTAAAAATAAAAAATAGAATAAACGTTCTAAAATAAATAAATAAATAAATAAATAAATAAAAAATGTATACGGCATTCTGTAAAGGAGTCTTGATTACAGTCCAAACTTCCTTTTAATCAAGTCCTCATTTAACGAAGTTTTCTACTAGATCTTGTCTTTGAACAGTCAGGAAATTAATCTACATATTACGAAAAATGTCTTCTATATATATAGCGAAGTTTATTCCACTTTCGTGCGTATAAAGAAAAATACTCCAAAGGATAGATTGCTCTTGTGATGGATGTATGCATTAATTTCAGCGGATTGTATGAAAATGAAATTACCTATTTATTTAATCATTTCCATCTAAAAAAAAAAAAAAAAAAAAAAAAAAAAAATTCTAAAAGCCTTCAATAAAAAAAGATTAAAAAAAGATATATATATATATATATATATATATATATATATATATATATATATATAAAATAATAAAAAAAAGAGCAGGAGATTCGAATTTTAAGAAAATAATGCATACGAGTTAATTCGAAAATTTACATAAGTAAGAAAGTAGTTATAACAGAGTAGTTTTGACACTTTATAGTTATAGTTGGGCACCAGTATTATAAAGGCATATATATATTGCATGCATAGAGATAAAATGAATCAGTTTATCTCTGACTTTATCCCCTCACGAACACGTGTTGGTTATGCAAACATGTGTCGTGCTATGATTTTGTTTTTTTCTTTGTAGGGTTTAAAGTTTAGACTAAATTAGTCGTGTGCCAATCCGAAAAATTTCTTCGTTCACATGCATGTTAATATTTCAAAAAAATTTTACACATGTTCATACTTCAATGTTATTACTTCAGTATTATAATAACATCGATTTTCACTTTAAGTTCTGCTTCATTTTATTATTTTTTGACGGGCACAGGCGATACCGTTCGATTCAGATAATATTTAATATTCAGATATTTTTTTTCATTATTCTGTTGTACATCTGCTGTTTACTAACCACCGGATTAGCTGATGCTAATTGCCCGTTGCTGTATGAAAAACAGATGTGCGGTAGAACTATGAAAAATTAAGAAAAAATAGTTAATATAGTTAGTTAATAATAGTTAATAGTTAAAATAGTTATCACAGCGTTCCCTTACAGCGGTTTGTTACCAAGTTCATTTGGAACCTGCTGGCCATAGCGAAAAACATACACAGGAAATTTGGTTTAATGTTATGCATAACTTAATACATTTTTCGATGGCACAATAGTGAAAATGACACAAAAATCACTATTATCACTCTTTCTGGAGAAATGTTTCCAAATTCAAGGAAGACCTGTTGGTCATACACATTTGGATGTTTTATTCCCCAAAAATTTGATTCAATTCTATGCATAACTTCATATATTTTTCGATTATATAAAGAGAACTTGCGAACGCACGGACGGACAGACAGGCAGACATTTTATGTACACATGACTTTTGGAATCTCTCACCCCTAGGACATGCAAATCAGTCAAAAACACGAATGAATTTTGATTACAATACTTTTTTGTTGAGAAAGAAGATAGTAATAATAATTGAGTGCATTACCATCTTACCGTCTTAACAAAACTTGTCAGATTTTCTCAAAATTTAAATAGGTTATTGTTAGGAGTAAATTTCGGAATTTTCTGCTGTGTTAACCTACAGCGTATCAAGCATATTTTTTTTTGAGGGATCATATTAAAATATTTTGAGCATATACCATTACCTATCATCATCATAATTGCTTCTTAATTATTGAAATTTATTAATGAGGCAATATTAAATATATTATCGCGTTGGCAAACGACATCATAAAACTGCAACTGTGAAATGATGAATTAATTACATTTCATTACATGTTTTAAATAGAGCCAAAGCCACCAACAAAGAGGTCTTTGAATCAGCCTGTGTTTGTCTCCCGAGGCGTGCCAGCCAATTTTTGAGTGTCTCACAAACTTTTCACTCTACTTACTCAATGCTCTCGAAATTACCTGGTGACTTTGTTGCTACAGATAAATCAACATCACTGGCAAAATATTTTCTTAAACTGACACAAATTAAAAAGAATAAAAAAGCTGGAAATTGTACGTCAAGCGTAGCAAATGAGGCGCATCCATACTATAAGGAAGTCTTAAAAATACTCAGATCTTGGTGTTATAGCCTTACAGTACTTCGAATACAGAAGATTATCCGATTTTTTTTGTGTATCCCTGTAAATACTATAATCTGCTTTTTATTATATAGGAAATAACTTGTAGAAAACCTCAGCAACATATATCCATATCATAAAATGCGAAATAGTTTGATATTATTTAAAACGAGCTCGTACAATGTTTCCCCTACCATTATGTAATGGAATACTTTTGTGTAGCCCCGTAAATTAATAACAGATATTCTTTGCACCACAGATTGTACAGAATGTATATTTTAGTATATACGTCATAGTTGCATACCAATTTTATTTTGGTCGAAAGAATGTAATTCCATTAAATGCACTTGAAACTATTTTTTCCCATTGGCCGTCATGTAACAGAATACTTTTGAATGTCCCTAAAATTAAACTAGATATTCGATTTTCATAAAATTTGAATGACTTGACAAAATTATGCAAAAATTAAATGTTTCAAATCTCAAACGATTTGGATGGGTAGCTTCTACTCTGTTATATGTGGACAGACGGACGGACTGAACGACGACTATTGGGGCTAACGTATTTACATGATTATGAACGCACCATAAAAGAATGACAGAACGGACCAAAAGTTGAATTTTAGAAAATTATATTTCAAATCAACTTGTTCTCAGATTAATTTGTTCTTCATTCGTAATTCTTTGGAATTTTTTTATTTTGTTTTATAATTTTCAGTTGGTTATTTACATGCTGTGATATCTTCGAATAGTAGCACTCTCTGAATGTAGATGGCGCAACGATACCGTGATCTGTTTTTGTGAGGCAATGCATGTTGGCCAAATAAAATCGGAGATGTAAGAATGTTTTTGTTTTTCGGATGCTGCGTGAGCGGCAATTGTATGATAGTGTAAATAAATGATGGAACTATAAAGGTTGTTTCCCTGGTGGAATTACAGTACAAGTAATTCGAACCCACACGATATTATAAAGTGGCGACTAAGATGGGATTATTTACCCACATTATTTTGTAAAGAAAAATATTGTGAAAAAAAAAGTATACGCCGGAAAAAAAAAATGGCAGTTGAAAAAGAAATTATTTCACTGGGTCGGCTAGAAGAATATGACTCAAAGGTTCCTTGGACTATTTATGTTGAGAAGATTGATTTTTATTTCTGTGCGAATAATATAAAGAATGAAGAAATGAAAAAGAATATTTTGCTTAGTTCTGTTGGTACGACAACATTTACGATTTTAAGAGACATTATTGTCCCGAAGACGTTAAAGGAGATAAAATATGAAGATCTTTTAAAAAAAGCTAAAGAACATTTTTCTCCTTGTCCAAGTGAAATTGTGGAGAGATTCAAATTTCAGAAACGTCTTAGAAAGCCAGGGGAAAGCATAGCTGAGTTTGTAAGAGAACTTAGAAGATTGTTTGAATTCTGTAATTTCGGAAACACCTTAAATGACCGCCTGCGTGACCAGCTTGTATTCGGAATACAAGATGAAAAGATACAACAAAAGCTGCTGGATTCTAAAGAATTAAATTTCCAGACTGCGGTGGAGATCGCCGAATCGTTTGAATCGGCTGAAGCCGGTGTGAAATCACTACATATAGGCGATAGTACAGCTGTAAATCAAGTGCGCGCTAGAGTGAAGAAACCGAAACCAGAAAAGTTCTCTCACCCATTTAAGCCCAAAGAAGAAAAATTCGCGTCTGAGAAACCATGTTTCAGATGTGCGAAACATCACAATCCTAAAATGTGCCCTTTCAAGAAAGCAGAGTGCCATCTGTGCCATAAATTTGGCCACCTAAGAATTTGTTGTAAAAATCGTAAATTTATGATGAAAAATGATAAACAGAACAAAAACAGTAAAATTAAAACTGTTCAAGAGGAATATTGTTTTAATTGTGTGGACAACAACTCCAATAGTGTAACATGGCAAAAAAATGTAAAAATAAATGGTGTGAATGTTAAATTTGAAATTGATAGCGGGGCGGCGCATACTATAGTAAGTAAAAATGTGGCAGAAAAATTGTTCTCAGGTAAGCTACCTTTAATTAAATCTAAAGTTAAGTTACAAACTTATACTAAAGATTTTTTAACTGTATTAGGTGAGTTAAAAGTAGATGTTTTTGTTGATGAATATTGTATACCTGATTTAAAAATGTTAGTTATTAAAGAGGAAGGTCCGAGTCTAATTGGAAAAACTTGGTTAAAAGCATCAAAATTATTTTGGCCTAATGTAAATATGATTAAAAGTATTTCGAAAGATGATTTAATTAGAAATTTTCCAGATGTTTTTGCTAACGGGATCGGTACAATAAAAGGTCCTCCCGTTTCAATAAATTTGAAAAAGGATGCAAAACCAGTTTTTTTTAAGTCTCGACCTGTTCCGTTTGGTTTGAGAAGAGCTACTGATTTGGAATTGGAACGATTAACAAAAGAGGGTATTTTGAAACCTGTTGATCATTCAGATTGGGCTAGTCCTATAGTAATTGTTCCAAAACCAAATGGTACTGTTAGAATTTGTGGTGATTATAGAGCCACAGTAAACTCAAATACAGAAAACGATAATTATCCTCTTCCTAGAATGGAAGAATTATTCTCTAAATTGTCAGGTGGAAAATTCTTTACTGTTTTTGATTTAAAAGATGCTTATTTACAACAACCTGTAGATAAGGAAAGTAGTAAAATTTTAACTTTTAATACGCATAAAGGATTATTTAATGTTTTAAGATTAGCTTTTGGCGTAAAGTGTGCTCCTGGAATGTTCCAGAGGAAAATAGAGAATATATTAAAAAAATATGAGTATGTTGGTGTATTTTTAGATGATGTAATCATAAGTGCTAGGAATGAATCAGAACATTCTGAAGGAGTTGAAAGTGTTCTGAAATGCTTTTCTGAGCATGGTATAAGATTAAATAAGGAAAAGTTAAAATTTATGGTTTCGGAAGTTTGCTATTTAGGACATAAAATTTCTCAGGAAGGAATTAGACCTATGCCAGAGAAAATTAATGCTATTTTGAATGCACCTAATCCAAATAATGTGTCACAATTGCGTTCATTTTTAGGTTTAATTTCTTATTATAGAAACTTCCTACCTAATATTTCAGATGTCTTAGAACCTTTACATAGATTATTAGATAATAATGTTAAGTGGACATGGTCAGAAAAGCATGATAAAGCATTTCAAAAAGTTAAAGAATTATTATGTACATCACCTGTTTTAGAATTATATGATGTTAACAAAGATATTGTTTTGAACTGTGATGCTTCAGAATATGGCATTGGTTCTGTATTAAGCCATATTATTGAGGGTAAAGAGAAACCCATAGCTTATGCTTCTAGAACTTTAAATAAAACTGAAAGAAATTATGCAATGATAGATAAAGAAGCTTTATCTGTAATATTTGGTGTTACTAAATTTCACCAATATTTAGCTGGTAAACAGTTTAAAATTATAACGGATCATAAACCTTTAATTAGATTGTTTGATCCTGTTAAAAAGGTACCTGATACATTATCACCTAGAATGCTGAGATGGTCGCTTATGTTAGCAGGATATGATTATACAATTGAGTATCCCGAAGGTAAAAATAATAAAAATGCGGACGCATTAAGTAGATTACCTCTCCCAGAAACTGTAAATATAGTAAGTAATCCTGCTGAAATAATGTTTGTTTCAAATAAGAATGATTGGCCTGTTACTTCTAAAACGATTGCAAAGTGGACAACTGAAAATCCTGTAACTAAACAAATTTTAGAGTGGGTACTACATGGTTGGCCTTGAAAGGTTAAAGCAGAAGAATATCAACCTTATTTTCGTAGAAGGGATGAAATTTCCTGTTTAGAAAATTGTCTATTATGGGGGCATAGAGTAATTGTGCCAGAGGAAGGTAGAGAATATATATTGAAATTGTTGCATTCTGTTCATCAGGGTATGTCTAGCATGAAAGCTAAAGCTAGAGGGGTGGTTTGGTGGCCAAACATGGATAAGGAAATTGAACAAATGGTAAATTCATGTAGTAGATGCCAAATGTGCGCGAGGGATAATCCAAAAATGAAACCCTTAGAATGGAAGTCTGAATTACCCTGGGAAAGGATTCACATAGATTATGCAGGTCCGTTTGAAGGGAAATTTTTTTTAATAGTAGTTGATTCTTATACAAAATGGTTAGAAGTAGAAGTAGTGCCCAGGACCGATAGTAGAAATACTATTAGAGTACTAAGAAGAATTTTTGCGACATTTGGATTACCAGTAGAATTAGTCAGTGATAATGGATCCGCGTTCACAAGTGAGGAATTTGAGGAATTTCTTAAAAATAATGGAATTAAGCCTATTCCACCATATCATCCGTCGTCGAACGGACAGGCGGAAAGATACGTGCAAACTGTGAAAAATTGCCTTAGGAAACTTGATAAAAATGACATAACATTATCAATTGCACGACTTTTGTTAGAAAATCATTCAATTCCTCATTCGGTGACTGGTAAAACTCCTGCTGAATTAATGTTTGGAAGGCCAATTCGAACAGCCCTTCATTTAGTATTACCATCAAAACCTAAAATACAGCAACCCCTGCACAAATTTAAGCTTTATGAATTAGTTTTTGTTAAAAATTTTGGAAAGGGGGAGAAATGGGTAAAAGGAAAAATTATAAAATTATTAGGAAGTAGATGGGTTTTAGTAAATAGATGTGACGGAATAATGTGTAAGCGTCATGTAAATCAGTTGAGACGTAACAGAGAGATAAGTTACGAAAAATCTGAAAGAATTGAAGAAAATGACCGCAATAACAAACAAATGTCAGAAAGATTTGAAAATATGGGTTATAGTGGTAAAAATTACAATGTTTATGATAATTATGAAAGGGTTAATAAAAACCGTTTTTCTGAGATTAATGGAAAAATAAAAGACCAACGTGATAATGAGAATATTATGGAACCAAACAAATCTCAGCCTTCACATGATATTGTAACAGGTACTGTTGCGAGTAATAAAAATGATGCTATGACAGATATATCTGTAAAGGACTCTGTGACTAAAAATAATGATGAGGACTCGAAGAAAAGTGTTTTAGTTCGAAGAAGCAATAGACCAAGATTGCCTGTAGTTCGTTTGAACTATGAGGAGAGGGGTGTGATATCTTCGAATAGTAGCACTCTCTGAATGTAGATGGCGCAACGATACCGTGATCTGTTTTTGTGAGGCAATGCATGTTGGCCAAATAAAATCGGAGAAGTAAGAATGTTTTTGTTTTTCGGATGCTGCGTGAGCGGCAATTGTATGATAGTGTAAATAAATGATGGAACTATAAAGGTTGTTTCCCTGGTGGAATTACAGTACAAGTAATTCGAACCCACACGATATTATACATGCATAATACATAATCCGCCAAAAGTCTTATCCGTAACCTCCCCTTTCTCTTCACCTCTCTCATTAATACTATACAGACCGCAAACAATGTTGCCAAATCTTGTTTTTTTATTTTATTGTTATTTTTTTTAATCGGAAATTTCGAGTTTACACCAGAAAATTTTTAACACTAAGTTTATTTATTTTATTCATGAAATAGCTATATATTATATGTTTCATATAGTCAAACCACCTTTGCATGGAATGTTACGTTGCTCAGTAACTACTAGATAATCCAGTATACCTACAATATTGCTCCATTGTTTATTCTATCTATATTATAATCGTGACCAATGCCATATTTACGGCAGGGCCCCTGATTTTCAGGGGGCCCCCCAAATGCTGCTGAAGGCTTTTCAGTTATTATCCAAAATCTGATGTAGTTTTAATATCCTTTGACATTTTACATCTCATTCTATTTTCTACTATGCTCATATTGTACTTTTGTAACATTGTATATTTTGTCTGAAACATCCATTTATTACTTTATTACAGTGAATATTTTCTTTTATCTTTATCACTTTAAAAATATATCGAATTTTTAATTCTTGTTTAATCCTTTTCCTGTTATCGTCATATTATTTGATTGCTAGTGAGCGTAGCTTGCAGGCAATAGAGTACCCTAAATATTTTAAATAATTATAGCTTGGTGTTGCATATACTTTATCATTCCAGATATACAGGGTGTATCTAAACTATTGGGCAAAACTTTAAGGAGTGATAGTACAGATCAAGACAAATAATATTAAATGGGGAAAAAAGGGTCCCAAACGTTTTCCGAAGGAGATAAGCACCATCAAAGTTTAGGGTCCAAAATTTGAAATGATTATAAAAAACGGAAAAATTGGTCGATTCGTTTGCGGTTTTCACGAAAACTATTCTTTATGTCAGTATTGTCTTAAAAATAAGTTATAAAGATACATTTCAAAAAATGCCGATAGAGGGCGCTTTAGACTTTGGAATAACGAACAACTATTTTTTACCGTTATTTTTTGCATCTCATTGCATTTTTTTAGAAGTTTAGACATAAACTTAAATTTTGAGCTCGAAATCTGTGGTTAAATAGCGCAAACTGAACTGTGTTCGATGGGTGTGGGTAGGTTCAAATTTCAAATGATTATAAAAAACAGAAAAATTGGTCAATTGATTTGCGGTTTTCACTAAAATTTTTCTTTTTGTCAGTATTGTCTTGAAAATAAATTATACAGATAAATTTAAAAATACATCGATAGAGGGCACTTTTGACTTTGGAGTACAACTATTTTTTACCGTTATTTTTTGCATCTTTTTAAATTTTTTTAGAAGCTTAGACATAAACTTCAATTTTGAGCTGAAAATCTGAATCGTTGAGAGTGGTTAAGTAGCGCAAATTGAGGTGTGTTCAATGGGGGTGGGGAGGTTAAAATTTCAAATGATTATAAAAAACGGAAAAAATTGGTCGATTCGTTTGCGGTTTTCTCTAAAACCATTCTTTATGTCAGTATTTCCTTGAAAATAAATTTTAAAGATGAATTTCAAAAAATTTCGTTAGAGGGCGCCTTAAAGTTTAGAGTAACCAACAATTATTTTTAACCGTTATTTTTTTTAAAATCTAAATAAATGTTTTAAATGCTTAGACTTAAATTTTGAGCTCAAAATCTGAATCGTTGTGAGTAATTAAGTAGCGAAAAATTGAACTGTGTTCGTAGGGCGGGCAGAGTAACATTTCAACTCCTGAACTCCAGTTTGCGCTTCTTAACCCCTCGCAACGATTCAGAATTTGAGCTCAAAATTTAAGTCTAAGCTTTTGCAAGAATTTAATTAGATACAAAAAATAGCAGTTAAAAATCGTTGTTGGTTACTCTAAAGTTTAAGGCTCCCTCTAACGGAATTTTTTGAAATTTATGTTTAAAATTTATTTTCAAGGAAATACTGACATAAAAAATGGTTTTAGAGAAAACCGCAAACGAATTGAGCAATTTTCCCGTTTTGTATAATCATTTGAAATTTGAGCCTTCCCACCCCCCATTGAACAAAGTTCAGTTAGCGCTACTTAACCACTCTCAACGATTAAGATTTTCAGTACAAAATTTAAGTTTATGTCTAAGCTTCAAAAAAAAAAAAAAAAAAAAAAAAAAAAAAAATTGATGAGATGCAAAAAATGACAGTAAAAATAGTTGTACGTTACTCCAAAGTCTAAAGCGCTCTCTATCGACATTTTTTGAAATTTATCTGTATAATTTATTTTCAAGACAATACTGACACAAAGAATAGTTTTAGCTAAAACCTCAAATCAATTGACCAATTATTCTGTTTTTTATAATCATTTGAAATTTGAACCTACCCACTCCCATTGAACACAATTCAGTTTGCGCT
Organism: Maratus speculifer; assembly: GCA_964019185.1. Classification (NCBI taxonomy): domain Eukaryota; kingdom Metazoa; phylum Arthropoda; class Arachnida; order Araneae; family Salticidae; genus Maratus; species Maratus speculifer. The sequence continues at coordinate 332,974,335 of OZ025289.1, forward strand.
ACTTAACCACAGATTTTGAGCTCAAATTTAAGTTTATGTCTAAACTTCTAAAAAAATTTAATGAGATGCAACAAATAACATAAAAAATAGTTATTCGTTACTCCAAAGTCTAAAGCGCCCTCTATCAACATTTTTTGAAATTTATCTTTATAATTTATTTTCAAGACAATACTGACATGAAAAATATTTTTCGTGAAAACCGCAAACGAATCGACCAATTTTTCCGTTTTTTAAAATCATTTCAAATTTTGGACCTTAAACTTTGATGGTGCCTATCTCCTTCTTAAGACGTTTGGGACCCTTAGTTTCCCATTTAATATTATTTGTCTTAATGTATACTATCACCCCTTAAAGTTTTGCCCAGTAGTTTAGATACACCCTGTAATGCACTTGCATAAGATAATTAGCACCACACAATTTTTTATATAAGATTTATTCATTTAAATTTCATAATTGTGAAATATTATTTAAAAGTAAGTTATTGATTATCATGCTTAATTTAAAATGGACATTTTAAAGTCGATAGTGACTACTGCGTCACAACTATCTTTTTAATTTTTTTTTTTTTTTTTTTTTTTAACTGACAATTGCTTTGGAAATATCGGTGCATAAGGGCCCCCAAATTTGTAAATCGGCCCCTGATCGTGACTGTACGTAGAGGTGGCGTCATTTTAACAGTGGCAATGGCAACACCAAACGATTAAATTTAAATTTTACTGCAATTATTTTAAACTTCTAAACATCACACATTTTAAATGTTTATACCGTCGAATAGTGAAAAAATGTATATTTCCAAATGAAATTTCTTTGTAAACTGTATAGCAATTTGTTAAAAACGGTGACAATTTACTAAATTTTTATTGCTTTTTAAATTATTTTCAGGCATGATTTTTTCTTTAAACAAAAATCCTTGTCTAGTGCGTGCAGACGATTGCGTAAGGTAAATTCGTTTGCGCTTAAATTAATACAAATAGCTCAACATTTGTTTCCTGTTTTTGTGACATAATGAAATTAAAATTCATCAATCAATAAATAAAACAATAAATTATAAATAAAGTACAAGTAATTTTTCATTTATATTTTCCCGCTTTCTATCATAGAAAAGAAATTACTTAAATAAATTTCAATTTTTTTTTTTTTTTTTTTTTTTTTTTGGGGGGGGGGGGGGGCTATACTTTTGAAGACAAACCGTTTAGGTTCTAGGAAAATATTAGAACGAAATTGAGTGAAAAAAAAAACTGTAGTTATGCTAGCTGAAATTACAGTACAGCGCCGATTATCCGATCAAGTCGAGACCGCCCCTACTCCGAATTAGCAAAAGTTCGGATAAACGAACAGACAATTTAAGGGATGTTCCTGACTAATACTAAAACCTTTCCAATTTATGAAGGCCAAGGATTGCCAGCACCAGTTAGTGCTGGCCTGTTTAGAAATTGTTTTATTTTGATTTTATTTATTTATTTTTAATTTTTTTAATCCTTCAAAAAATTTCCTTTATTTTTTTTTACCATCTTCTGAACTTCAAATATTATATAATTTAAGCAACAAAGCTTTCGATTGTTGCTTGCTTCAAAAAAGACATGCTTTTCAATGCTGCCAAAAAATGTGATTTTTCCCTCACAATTGTTATAGTTGAGGTAAAAGTAGTTTTACAGGTTTCAGTGAATAAGAAACATAGTAATAGTGAGTATATTACGATTCTTTAGATATGTTAGTTGAATAGAGTCGGCGTTCTTTTGCTGTTCGAGCCAATTCATATCTCTTTCCAAAGATTAATGCGATGGACCTAGGTTATTCAAAGCATTCGTTGTCAATTTTTTTTTTTTTTTTTTTTTTTTTTTTTTTTTTGTTATTGCTCTTAACGATACACTAATCGGGGATTCGATTTCGCATGCTAAATCTGAAAGGGGGAAATGAGAAAAACAGTGTGTTTGGATTAAAAGTTCGGTTTATTTATTAATTTTTTTGAGAAATATAGGCTGTTTTTTTATTGTTAAAAATTCGGTTAATTTTCTTTTCTTTTCTTTTTTTTGTTTGACAGAGAAATACGCTGTTCGGATAATCGGAGGTTCGGTTAATTGAAGTTCTGATAATCGGCGCTATACTGTATAAGAAAACATTGTTACTTTTTCGAAGAAAATTTTGATATTTTCTGGTTATGCGCTATTAAGAATTGAGACACTTTTTTTATTGGTTCAAAATATCAATAAATGTGATTTTCCCTCATAATTACTGTAGTTGAGGTAAAAGTGTTTCACAGGTTTTAGTGAATAAGAAACATAGTAATAATGAGACTATTATGATTTATAGAGATTGATCCTTCTTGGAAAATTTTGACGATAAAAAAAAAAATGTGCTAAAATGGGCGGTATGCTTTTAAAGTTCTATAATCAGTAAACAACTAGAATTAAAGTTAATCATATAAGACAAGCATGTGTGAAGTAACACATTTCCTTACTGTGCCACCTTGTTTAGATAAAATTACAACGCTTAACCTGTTTAGACCCCAGGGTTTATTTATTTACTTCTTTAAATTTCAGTTATGGATTTATATTAACAGAGAAAATATATATTTATAATAACTAATTTATTAACTAACTATTATTAACTAATAATATTTATATTAACTAAGAAAGATTGAACAGAGAAAAAAAATTAAGTTTTACTTTTTGCACTTAAAATTTTATAACACATAAAAACTCAAAAAGTACTTTTTTTGACAATTTTTTATGATATTTTTATTTTTATTTTTTCTCTTTTTTGCATTGCAAAAACATTGCAAAACATAAAATAAATATATATTTAATATTTTTTTATTATTAGTGGACTCTACAAATGGTATCTCAACACACTGTAAAATTATTTACGTTTTCACTTTTGTACATTTCGTACATTTTTGCTGCAAGCCAATATAATAACAAGAAATATATTGTTATTTTGTTTAAACACCAAAAAATAATCGGATCCAATTTATATAAAGGTCTAACTGAATCTAAAGTTTTGTGAAAATCTGTGCATTAGTTCTTGTGATAGAGCGCCCATAAAATTTATGTCACATTACAGACAGACAGACTCGCAGACACATAGACAGGCATTTTTAAACGTCTTCAAAAAAAGGAGGAGAAGGTTATCAATTCGACGCGTATGTGTTTTTTTAATGTATGTTTACCGATTGCTCCGAAACTATCCAACCGATTAATTCGGTTTTTGTGTTAAATGAAAGAGGTTGCTCTCGAGTTGGTATCACCTCCATTTAATAGAAATTCGTACAGTACTTTTTTAGTAATTACGCAAAAACTATTAAAATTAGTGATTTCTCGCAAATTAAGAGTAACATGGACGTTGAATATAAGCTCGCCAAATGGAGTTCAGTCAGGATGTCCGAGCGGTCTAAGGCCCCAAATTTAAGCTTTGGTTCTCGAAAGAGAACGTGAGTTTGAACGCACTCCTGACATACGTGTATAATTTACAATATTTTTTCCGGTATTATGATTTTTACTAACCGACTTCAAGAAATCGTTAACTTTTAACTAAAAATAGAAAAATAAACTTTTCTACCGAAAATTGAACCGTCTTCAAAAACTACTGCAAAGTGAAAAATATTTTTTTACGAATAGTAATAAGAAATTAAATTAAGAGCGTGGTATTTACCATGCGTATTGTTGTATTTATGTACATTAATTTGGATTTTTTGAAGTCGGTGCCAGACAAGCCAAGTTCAAAATTCAAATTAATTATCAAAAGCAAAACGTAAAGAATAAAGTTAAATTTTTAAATTAAATATTAAATCGTGTAAAAACTTGTAGATACTTGGATGTGTGTCTATTTGAAAATTACATGTAACTTGACTTGGCTGGCACCGACTCCAAAAAATCCAAATTAATGTACATAAATATAATAATACGCATGGTAAATACTACGCTCTTAATTTACTTTCTTATTACTATTACGTAAAAAAATATTTTTCATTTTGCAGTAGTTTTTGAAGTCAGTTCAATTTTTGGTAGAAAAGTTTATGTAAAAATTTGTTTTTTGAAATCTCTGATCCCTAGCTGTATCACACGGAGAAATATTTTTCGGCAAGCATTTTACAAAACAGGGTCGTTCATTTTGCAGCATATTCGGTAAACAGATTTTTCAAACTTCTCGCGGGGTTATTTAATTTCTCGCTCCGCTCCTATTGGTCAGCTGATCAGCGCTCAATGAATGACCACAGACTTCATTGGGAATGGACCAACATTTTCCGTGCAATGCGGGAAACGCTCGGTAAACAAAATAATGAACAGATTCTTCCTTTTATATCAAGGTCACGCAACATTTTGCTGATTGTAACGTTGTGTAGGGAGAAAGGTTCTGCGAAAAAGGTTCGTGTGATACTGCTATGGGAAATTTTCACGAATCCAATACTTTCTTATTGTTAAGACAGAAGAAAGTAAAAATGAAACTTTGTTTAGAATTTTTTATGAATGCATTTTTTTTTATGTATAACAGATATTATCATTTGTTTTCTTCTGATCGCCTGTCTGCTTTTGTCGTGTGATTCGCATTGCTTGGCGATGGTGAAAAAGTCGCTTTAGATCACTACTGCATAGAGATTGTATCTTGTGAGATGCAGTCAGAGATAGAGATCATCCCTCATTTTCGCAGTTTCGAATTTGACATCGATCACATTCAGGCAGAGAAAAAAGGCTTTTACAAAGCAAATTGTGTCAGAAATGATCAGAAATAACTCATGGAAATCCGATATCTTACTAATTTTATTTTTCATGTTTATCTCTTTTCGATAAAATGCAATTTAAACAATAACGGCAAAGACTTTATTTATCCACATAAAAATGGTGCATGATTCGGAGCTTTTATGCTAATGTCATGTAACTTCTAATTTTTACAATATTTAAAATTTTTTTGAATCACATAAAAATTGTTACAGTAGACGATCACATTTTTTTTCTATGTAACCACAGATGTTTTAATTTGTGCAACTATTTTACTGATCATTAGTGTTTCATAAATAAATCAAAATAAAAAAATATCATAAACTCCCGTTGTTTCATAACAACGTTGTAGGAAAATCATAAATAATTAATTTTTAAATAAGATGCTTTAAATGTGTCCTTCAAAATAATAAGTCAATTTTCCTCATTAAGGCTGTTCTTAAATCATAAAGAGCAACTTTAGGACTTAAATTTTAATTTATGTTTGTTCGGAAAGGCGTGAAACCGGCAGGTGTTGTTTTCAGAAACTATCTAATCGCAATCATTTTCCCATTTTTTTTCTTTTTTTTAAACACAATAGATTTTTTAGAAAATTGTGTCAAAATGGGCGTTTTAAACCGAATTTCCACGGGAAAGAAGAATAACCATATAAACTGGGGTGAAAAACACGTTAGTTACTTGATCGAATTGCTTATAACTCAATGGGTAATTTTTTGATCCAAATATAAAAAATTCAGTTCGATTCCAAATCTCTTACATGATCAGACTTTGCAATTTTATATATTTCCGTTAAAAAATTAATTTGTAAATGTGTCAAAACGTTTTGCGCTTGTTGAGCAGAGCAGTTGAGAACAGCTTTAAATGTTTTTCGCTCGTTATGATTCAATTGTTTTAAAGTTTTCTTTCTTCTTTAATATTGCAGTGTAAACATATTTTTCAATTGAAAAGTGTTTGTAAATGTTATTATTATTTAGGGTTTTTAAATCTGGAAACAATAAGTAAAAACTGGCTATTTCAAACTGTGTAAATAAATCTATATTAGGTAGATTTCTTAAGAAATACTACCTATTGCAATCGCACCAGTTTATATATCTATCTATCTATCTATCTATCTATCTATCTATCTATCTCACTTTTTTATGGACACGATAACTTCTATAATTTTTCACCAATCTCCACCAAACTGGTACATAAAATCAAAGGGGATAAAATCTTGGCTAAGTTCGTTAATGGGCAAAATCGGACCAAGGGGATCGGAATAGGGGGCGTTTTTGTGAAAACCGAAAAAACGCCATAACTTCTTAATTAAAGTAGATATCGAATCGGTTTAAAGTTTATATTACTTCTTAAAAATGGGCTAAAAGTATATGCATGACAGATTTTTGATAAATTTAGAAGTGGGCTCGAGGGACGAAAAAAACAGGGATTTTGAGAGAAAAAAATTAATAACTTCGTCAATTTTCAAGATATCAAGTCCAACTAAATTTTTTGTAAATGTTCTTAAAATTATCTAAAACTTTTGTATTTACAAGTTTTTGATAGGACCAACTTTTACCGATGAAAAAAATTAAAAACGAAAAGAAAAAGGGCGTCGAAAAAAAGAGAAAAATCCATAACTCCGTCAATTTTTAAGATATCAAATCTGATTAAATTTATTTTACATCTTCTCAAAAATATCTACAACTTTTACATTGACAAGTTTTTCATAGGACCTATTCGTATAGCAAAAAGAAATTAAACAAAAATAGGAGTTGGAGAGAAAACCTTAAATCCAAACTGCTTATATTCTGACTCATTTTTAAATTCATTTTTGATTTTAAACGCATCCAAATGGTAGATCCTCTTATTTAGAAACTGTATAAAGTGACGCATTGATCAATTTTCTGATAAAAACAGAATATATTTCAAAAAAGGCTACCAAAAAGGGTATTTTGAACAGAATTTCCGAAAGTCATCGAGACTGAAAATTTAAGAAATTGCGTTTTTTTCTGACTCGTTTTTAAATCTATTTTTGTTCTCAAACGCATCCAATTTACAGATCCTCTTATTTATGAACTGTATAATGTGATGCATTGGTCCATTTTTTGATAAAGACAGGATATATTTCAAAAAAGGCTACCAAAAAGGGTATTTTGAACAGAATTTTCAGAAATCATCATGACTGAAAATTTAAGGAAGTGTTCAAATAAGAAATTGCGTTTTTTTCTGACTCGTTTTTAAATCCATTTTTGCTCTCAAATGCATCCAATTTACAGATCCTCTTATTTAGAAACTATATAATGTGATGCATTGATCGGTTTTTTGATAAAGACAGAATATATTTTGAAAAAGGCTACCGAAAAGGGTATTTTGAACAGAATTTCTCGAAGTCTTCGTGATTTGAAAATTTAAGGAAATTTTCACATAGCAAATTGCGTTTTTTATGACACGTTTTAAAATCCATTTTCGCTCTCAAACGCATCCAGTTTACAGATCCTCTTATTTAGGAACTATATACTGTGACGCATTGGCCAATTTTTTGATAAAGATAGAATCTATTTTTAAAAATGCTGTCAAAGTGAGTATTTCGCACAAAATTTTCCGAAGCAATAATGATTAAAGATTTAAGGATGTATTCAAACAACAAATCGGTTATTTTGTGACTCATTTTTAAATTCAATTTTTTTTTCAAATGCATTCAACTGACATTTTTTTGTTATTTAGGAACTGTATAATGTACTGTTTTGGTCGATTTTTTAATAAATTCAGAATTTGTTTCAAAATATGTTGTCAAAATGGGCATTTGAGCTGAATTTTTCTTAAGATGATTCTGATAAAACTAGTTTTTGCAGAAAAATGAAATTAAAAATTTTTCATAAACGGCCAAATGAAGTTATTAAACTGGGTTTATCTCTAATCATATATATATATATATATATATATATATATTTTTTTTTGAAATGAGCACTCTTCGAAATCTACCTCCGCCCATAGGCCCAGCCGACAGGGATTTTCAAATAATGAAATTTAAATAAACAATGTGGAAAAAGCTTGAGAAATAAGGTTAAATGCAAAAGTTTTTGATAACTGAACAATGTTAACACATATATATATATCTCTTCAAACTTCAACTGTTTTTAATAATATGATTGTAAAAAGACTGGTTTCATTATTCTATTTAATGGTATTGTCTGAATAACTTTGGATGTATTTATAAAAGTATATATATATATATATATATATATATACATTGTTATTTTATGGGCTATTCTATATTCATTATAGATGTTAAATAGTAGTATTGCATAATGGCTCTGTGTCTCTCTCTCTATATATATATTTCGTAGGGAGTGACTCTAAATTCTATTTTTGTTTTCTCCACTAAAAAGTAGATGTTCTTAAATATATAGAACCACACACACACAAGTTAAATAGATGATTATGTTCAAAGAACGACTGCCGACGGAATACCCCATAGCAGAAAAATGACAAATTATATTCTCTGTGATGCTTTCATTCCCTTGAATACCCGGAACTTATGGATATTTATAAAAGTTAAGACAATATTCATTTCTTTTTTTGCTTACCTCAATGCATTAAAATAGAATAGTAAGTAATAAGGTCCGGAATGCATAAAATAAATAAATAAATATATTATGTATAACATTAGCAAATTATTTAATTTTAATACACTAAGTTTATCGCTGCATTGCACATCTTCATAGTGTATTATTTGGATTTCTACTTTGTAGTCATTTGATACCTTTCTTTAAGAATTTCCATCATTTGATTACTACCTGTTTTTCACCACTCTGATTTATTATAGTTGCTATTATATTACTGTCAGTTTGATTTTAATTATTCTATTAATTTTTTTATTTTTGCCAACTCCTATGTTTGATATAGTTTGTTATTTTATGAGTTATTCCATATATTGATGTTGAATTGAGTATATATATATATTACACTGTAATATATTTTACACTATATATATATATATATACACACACTATGAAGATAATTTATTTATTTATTTATTTATTTATTTATTTATCCAGCTAACATTTTGAAATTTTTTGTGATGGTTAATCATATTATTAGTAAACAAAATCACTTGTTTATTTTTTTAATTTAAAATTTATTAAAAATGTGGGATAAATTAAAATCGTTATAACCTAAAATATTATCTGGAGAGCCTCATTTTTTTTTTCATTTAAAAAAACATAAGTATATAAGCTTTAATATTGATTCAGTTTTTAAAAATACTAATTTAAATAAAAATTAAAAATATTTAAAGTAAAAATTTGAAAAAAAAATAATATTTTTAAAAGTAAATATTTTCTCTAAATTTGCTGAATTAAAATTCAAGTAAAACAATTGAAAAAGACATTCCAAGTTTGAATTTTTATCTTAAAAGGCTCTTGAGTTATAAGAATTTAAATTGGAGAAATGGTAAAAAAAACCCATCATGAAGAAAAACGCATTTTTAAAAGAAGTCGTTTCCACTATAACCACTGCCTACATTTTGAAATTTAAAGATAGATTTCGGAAACAAACCAAAATACATTTCTTGTTCTAATTACGATGTAAATATGACTTAAACGTCATTTTAAGTGTTCGGTCGTATTTATGCTTCGTAATTTTGGCAATGATTTTTATCGTCTGCGTTTTTTTATATGAGTTCTGAGAATGTTTTTAAAAGAACGTAGCCATAAGCGGCTAAGTTGTGACTAAGTTGAATAAATTACAGTTCAATGAGTTTTTTAAATATGTGTTTTTATGAGTTTGTGAGTGTTTAACACTGAGTTATCGACATTAAGCAGAAAAATACAAAGAAATTTTTAATGCAGAAATATTTTCTTCTAAATTTTGAAGATTTTTGTGTCTTGGACTCCTTTAAGTTCATATGCATATAGGAATTAATTGAGGACCGTTTAAACTCGCGCGCAAAATATTGTTAGGTATATTTTTTCCAACACGGAAAAAATACAACTCGTATATTATTTATCAATTACAATAAATGTAAGTCCGAGAGCCGACCGCACAAAACCCTAAATCATCGAGCACAAGAATTATTCCTTAATTTATTGAAGAGCAGTAATAGGGGAATCTAATCATTCATATCTGGAGCAAAGTGGTACATAAGCCAAAAATTGATATCACTATGGTTCACTCGTAACATCGTGTTTGCCGTACAATTAAAAGTATGAAAACATGGAAAATCGGTTGCAGGAAAATATAATGCTAAACCTACCAGTCAACCACTACTGGTATGAATTTTTGGCTGATGCACCACTTCGCTTCCGGCAGACATGGACCATTAGATTCCCCTATTACTACTCTTCCATAAAATAAAGGAAATTTTCTTGAACTCGATGACTTAGGGTTTTGTGCGATCGGCTCTTGGACTATTGTTTATTTATCAATTAGAATAACTGTATTGAATTAAAGAATTGTTCATAAATGCATTCCTTTTCAAATGTTTCTATTTTCCTATCATCGTGTTCATTTCTTATACTCCCTACATCTCTCGAACGTGTGATGTGATATCCGCGTCGGCCTGTAATAAATCCGCGAATTCCTTGAGATATTTCTTGTTAAAGCGTAGAAAACACTGTGTGAAATGCGTCCGTTTGTCTTTCAAGAGCCGCGGAACCAACTCATAAACAGAGACAAATGCTTGTTCCGCGCGCGCGCCTACAATTAGTTTAAAGGAAGAGGATATGGAGAGCTAGTGCTGGGGAAAAGAAATATTCTTTTGTATAGTGGTAAGCCACGAGGGTTTCTTTAATTATTTTTTCACGACAGTATTTCCAGAGACCAAAGCGTTTCACTTTTTCCTGGATCATCGCACAATACAACCTGAGCTGCGGTCGCGTCCATAATTTTATACTGAACATAATTTATAACTTCTAGAAGTAGTTTCAGAGTTCATAAAATGTTACTTTAATGGTCTCAGTTATGAGGTTTTGGTGATTACAAGAGTTCGAGGCGATTCAATTTTATTGTATCTCGATTTCTGATAGAAGCCTGTTTGCACTAAATAATTTATTTAAGTATGTTTGGCTGTGCATGCATATGAATATTTTTAGTTTTAGATTGGTCATTTAATCGTTAACTGGTGTTGGCGGTCTCGCAGACAGCATCTTTTTTACAGTTTTCATAGTTTAACTTGTAATTTTCAGTTTAACTCTAGGTATTATTGAATTTTTTTTTGTTTGAAGTCCTAGTTTATTTCTACATACTTCTGAATAGATGAATATTAATTATAATAACCCTGTAATATAGAGTTTGGTACAGAAACAGTATTCTATCAGTGAATCATATGACCTTCTATACATGCTTCGACCAAGCGGTTTCAGAGACCGCTCTGAGTAGTTATGCCACAATTTTCGTCACATTTATATAAGAGTTAAGTCCAAATCAACGATGCTTTTTAAATTTATAATACTCACAATTAATTTATTACAGAGCAAAAACACGGTTCTGAATAATACTGACGTCACACTGACATCAGTGACAATATTTTAATGAACAAATTTAATTTTTATTGCATTTTTTTTTCGTTCTATCTAAATTTTTACAACTGAAAATAGTTTGTTGTTGCACATTTGAAATTTTGCTTGCAATTTGTTTACAATGCAATGTATTTCAAAACATTCTGAGTTTGACAATTAAGGGGACTTATTTGATGGGGAAGAAACAAAGAAAAATCCCATGCTATCGTATGGGGAAAATACTTATCCACTTGCTCATTCAAATTTGGATATTTAAACTATATTTTTATTTCATCATGTAGGTAGGAAGGTTCTTTATTCCTCTGTAAGATTAAAATATTTTAAAGGTAATTATGAATATTTTAGAATTAGTGTTAAAATTTTAAAAATTCCGAAAAGTAAAAAAAAAAAAAAAAAAAAAAAAAAAAAAAAAAAAAAAAAAAAGTATTATTTACAAGTTTGGAACTTGTGACTGGTAAAATATGTAAAATTTTAGAGCTTATAGAGGGATAAAAAACCTTCCTATATCTACGTGCTGAAAAAAATGTTTTTGACCTTTTTCAAATTTGAATGAAAAAGAAGGATAACTAATTTTCACATAGGGAAACATGGGATTCCTCTCCTGATTTCCTCACCCGATAAATCCCCTTAACCTTTTAAACGCCGCACTATGATCGAAAGGTAACACAAATTATTTATTGGTAAAAATCCCATTAAAACTCAAACATAAGCACTATGAGTAATTTTTTTTCTCGAAAAAAAATTTTTGTGTTTGATTTATAGCATGTTCCACAAATGGAACATTGGCGGGAAACACTTAGTTTTTTCACATGTTTTCATAAAGTATGATTAACAACATTTAAACTAAAATCTCTATTTCTGTGCACATTTTTTTCATGATTATAGATAATGTATAGGCATTTTCCAGTAATAACACAATTTAAGCAGGTAAATAGCCGGGCTTCGCCCATCGAGCCTTCATTTTACTTGCGATTTCAGAAACTATTCCAGCAAAAATGCTCAAGACCCCACAAAGCTTTTAGAAAAAAAAACTTTCCCACTTGCAGTACTCACTGTAGGAAAGCATCTTAAAATTATTTATCAAAATTAAAAAAAGAAATATATACAAAAAATGTAATGGAAAATAATAATAATAATAAAAATAATATCTGTACTACAATTTACAGCAAAATAATCAAATAAATCAAAATCTAAAAAAATACAAAAGAGAGAAAAAATTACCAAAAATTAAATATATATAGAGATAGATAGATAGATAGATAGATAGATTGTCCTTAATTTTTGTGTCCTACATTTGATCTATTATCCATGATAGTTAGAGAAGCATTTCCATATAGTCTTTTTTTCACATTCAAAACATTTTTTTGTGTTCTTCTAGCATACAGCACATTTTTTTTGTGTTGATGGTACAGATAATGTAATTAAGAAATGTCAATGAATTCCTCTTCAGAATCATCTGCTAATTCATAAAAATATTCTAGCGCCACTTCTATTGTTCGAACTGAAAGAATCTGGTCTGTATGAGGTATTCTAAATGAAGGAAATCGCAGAGTAAAATAAAATCATATGAATTCCTTCTCACGCTTTTTTCCAAAGTCACTTCTTACATTATAGCTTATTTGAGTCATAAACAATGTCTAACTATCAACAAACAAACATGTTTTCCCTGTCAGTTATGAGTAATCCACTTCAGATGGGAGAACGAGTGTGGAAGAGAGAGAAGGGGGGAGGGGGAGGGTAAGGGACAGGGTATGGAGGGGGGGGGGAAATAATGTATATCAATGTCATAACCATCTTTTGTCGACACTTACTAAACCACCTCGTATCCAGAAACTTTTTATCAAAACTTATATGCATTGCAACCAAAAGACTTTATCATGTTAAAAAATATACCTTTACACTCCAATGTTCCATTTATGGAACATGCACATTTCTTATCTAAAATAAACAATAAAAATCAATCTTTTTTTGATAACTTGTGTTCTACTAATAAAATGATTACTTTTACTTGATCTCACTTAGTTATAAAAATATTTGTTAAATTTTGAATTTTCTATGAATTTTTGAATTTTGCCCAACAAAAAGTCTAAAAAAAGTCCTAATTTACGATTTTTTCCCTAAGACATGATTTATTTTATCAACGTAAAATCAACGCCAAAAAATCAAGTCATACTTTCTTTTAGAATACTAATTTTTACAGGGCAATAGGAATAAAAATGAATTTTTTGCAGAATTTTGAAGTTGATGTTCCATTTATGGAACATTGGCGTGTAAAAGGTTAAGATGATACATGCTGCAGTGCAGTGTAAGCACATGAAACAATGTTTTTAGCATAACTTTTAATTTATCCTCTTTAGACTCTTGATGTATCCTATAAAATACCCTCCCCCCTTTTTTTTTAAATTATTATTATTATTATTAGCCTCCGATGCTATTTCTTTCAGACAAGTTAAAAAGTGTCGTGTCAAAAATGGTGGCCCACTTTTTCATAATCTGGCCGTTAAAACGAGACATTCATATAATCTATATATTTAAAAGACCTGCCTGTTTTTTTAATCATTAGCCCTGAATTTTCTACTCAACCGATTTTGATAATTATTTTTTTTTAATGAAAGCTATTTATTTGTAGTTGTGCCCATTTTAGCTATTTTTAAATATTTTTCCATTTTTATACTTTATTTTTAATTTTAAATGCTTTTTACAATATTTTTTCAAAATGGTGGAAACTCAGTTTAGCTTTTCTCTCGATAATAAAAATTTATTTTGCATTATTACTTTCCACCAGTCAGAAGCTTTATTTCATTAGTGAACATGTCCTCGCATTTAAAAGAAAAAAATTAATTGTTTTCGTAAAATTTAACCACAATAAAATGATTGCGTATAATTATGCACTAATTGAGGTTAAAAAAATATTTACTGAGAAAAATATTAATAATGTAAATAAAATAACAGAAAATAATTTATGATAAAAATTAATGTCTAAAGCAAAATAAGAAAAATTTCAAATGAGGAAAATGATGTCACTCAGCAACCAGATAAATGGGAATTACAATATTATTACGGATGCCTTTTTCATATTACTAATAACAGTAATTTTTAAAAAACATTTGAAGAGAAAATGACGTCCCTATTTAAAACATAGCATTTTTACTCATAACGATATTGCATTTCAATATTTCTTCTCATTGTGGACACTGAGATTGAGATTTTACTTTCAGATGACTTCAGTTAGTGAAAATAATGTCATAGTAAAAATAAAATTAGTTTTTTTTTTTTTTTTTTTTTTTTTTTTTTTTTAATAAAACTATTTTTCTGTGAGTGGATATAAAATAAAATTTCTGGATTTCGCCGGCACTCAGATTACAATTTTAACTGAAGATGTGCGAATATTTGCATGCAAAATTGTAACTAGCAAACTTGACATTAAGTTCGGAAATATATTTATTATATATTGATTCAATAATGTAATTACTTTTGCTTTTTTAAAAACCAAATCGATCGGGTCTTTTAAGCATTTCATTCGTTGAATTCGACGGCATTCCACTCGTTTTATTGTTAAAATTCATTTCCTTTTTCTCAGAGTCTATAAAAAAGCGTTTAAACTAAAGAAAAAATCCGTTTTTGATGAATCTAGTCAATGAAGAAGTAGCACGTCAAATTGTATCTCTTTATTATTCCGCAATTCCGATGTCTCAGAGAGAAATTGCTAATCAATTGGGTATATAACGCCGTTCTGTTTGCATTTATATTGATAAACACAAGAAAAATGAAGTTAGTTCATTGCATTCTAAACGGGGTCGCCCTTCTAAAAGACCTCTATCTATTTTTTTTCCTCTCTCTCTCTCTTCACGTACATAAAATATGTTTTAAAAAAGAGAAATTGGTGCGAATGGAGCCTAAACAGACAGCAGAACTAAACAAAATAGCAATTTGTTTCTTAGAACTCTCTCTTTTGGCTAATTTACGTGTTATATATAAAAAGGCTTACAGTAAAAATGAAAACTTAAATAATTTAAACTGTGCGTTAAGCTATCGTTTTTAGAGTACATTAGTAATAAAAAATACCTATTGAATATGTATTTATTTTATATTTTTCGTTGTTATTGCAATGCAAAAAAAAAGTAAAATTAAATTAAAAAAAAACCTTTAGAAAGTGTCAAAAAATGTACTTGAGTCACCAAGTATCATCATATATTATGCACAATAAATAAATAAATAAATAAATTTAATTTTTTTCATCATTTAATTTTTTTTTATTTATCAGGTTTTTAATATAAAGCCATAACTGAAATTAACGAGTCGGAAATTGCACGTCAAAGTAGCAAATGAGATGCTTTCGTATACTATAAAAAAGTTTTAAAACTATTGAGATTTAATGCAAAAGTATACAGTACTTCGGATGCTGTACAAGTATCAGAAATTTTTTGTAGGTCCATGTAAATACTGTATGCTTTCTATTATACAGGAAGTAATTTGTAGTAAACCTCAGCAGTAGGGGAAAAATGGGGCTCCGACCCCAGGAGGAGGAGCGAGGAGCGTGGTGGGCTCCTCCTCCTCAAGCCTCCTCCTCACACCTCCTCCTCAAGCCTCCTCCTCCTCATTCCTCCTCCTCCTCAATCCTCAAGGTTGTCT
This sequence comes from Maratus speculifer, assembly GCA_964019185.1. Classification (NCBI taxonomy): domain Eukaryota; kingdom Metazoa; phylum Arthropoda; class Arachnida; order Araneae; family Salticidae; genus Maratus; species Maratus speculifer. The sequence continues at coordinate 332,990,179 of OZ025289.1, forward strand.
TGTAAGAGAAGGGGTTAAAAGGGGGGTCAAATTTTTTTCGTGAAATTTGAATATTTTATGCTATAAGAGAGGGGTAAAAGGGGGATAAATTTTTTAAGTATTCTACAGTACGAGCGGTTCTTTTGATTGTTGATTAAGAGATGAATGATTCATATTAAATTAAAAATAGTAATTAATTAAAAGGTAATTAAAAATAATAAGTGAAAAATAATGAAGGGACTTAGAATTTTTCGAGTGGTTTTTTTTTAGTCAAGTATAGTACGTAGTAGAATTTAAGAAATGAATAATAGCAATTAAAGATAATTAGTAATTAATTTAAAAAGGTAATTAAAACTAATGAGTGAAAAATAATGAAGATACTTTAATTATTTCGGCGTGCTGTAGTATGAAGGTGATTTTTTTATTTTAATGATTTAATTTGTGAACTTTAATTTTTTTTTTTTCACTGTGCTTTTAGATGAGGGGTTAAGCGTGTATTTGGGGACATAGAATTTTTTTCTGTACTATTGTACGAGTGGTTTTTAATTTTAATGTGGCGACTTAAAAATTTTTCGGTGAACTTTAGTTTAAGGATCTATTTTTTCGATTTTAAGCCGAAATTTTGGGTAGATTGATTTTTTTTTTTTTTTTTTTTTTCACCGTGTCTTAAATAAGGGGTTAAGCGGATATTTTAAGCACATAGAATGTTTTTTTCAGTACTATTGTACGAGTGGTTTTTAATTTTAATGTGCCAACTTAAAATTTTTCGGTGAACTTTAGTTTAAGGATTTATTTTTTGATTTTAAGTGGAAATTTTGGGGAGTTTAATTTTTTTTTTTTTTTTTTCCACTGTGTTCTTACATGATGAGTTAAGCGGGTATTTTGGGGGAAATTATTATTTTAGACTAATCATTCACGAAGGATATTTTGCAGATATAAATGTTTAATAGGGGGAGTTTAACTTTTTTGCAATGAGATTGACGTGCGCTCGTCGACCTAACCGTATGGAGTTTGTAATTTTCTTTGAATCATGTGTGCATACTGGCTTAGACTATCTTAGAAAGACTTCCACCACCTTTATCTCCACCAAGTCATAAATAACACATGCTGGTAATGGGAATTTGAGAATATTAACTTTAAACATTAATTTAATGAAGGAACTTTAAAATTATTTCGAGTACTATTTTTAGTTAACTATGTTATACACTTGATATTTTAGATTAGTTAAAAAATAACATTAAAATTTGACTGAGAAAATATGTTTCAAAATGGGATTTTACGTACTAACATTTATTTGCGCTCGTTGACCTAACCGTTCGGAATCTGTGATTTCCCTCGAATCATGTGTGAATAACTGTTAGATTTCTTTAGAAAGACCTGAATAAGCTTCAACCATCATAAATAACGCATGTCTGTAACGGGAATTTGAACTTAATTATTTTAAATATTCATTTTAATGAGGTGACTTCGAAAACAATTTGTAGAACTTTTGAGCGGTAATAATTTTTATTGGGAAACTTAAAAGAATCTTGTGATTTTTTGGGGTCTAATTTTTAATTGCTGAATTGCAATCTGTATTCGCCTTTCTTTCGTGTAATTGTGTAGATGTTGATGAAAACTATTTCTGTTCCAATTAATGAAATTTAATAATTAAAATAATAAAGTGTTCCTCACCAGACACCCCTTTTTCAAAATTCGTGCATATTTTTTAACATAACAATGTGTTTAATATAAGTAATTTTTGTGTGTCCTTTCTTTTCTGAAAGAGTAAGCGATTTTTAACAGAAATATCTTTTGACGTGTGTAATTTTTCGTTGGCAGAACAATTTTCAAATAAATAAATTTTAATATTAATAGAATTTTTGACTTTCCGAAGAAAAAAAGGAACTTATTTTTAATGTTTTAATACTTGTCGGTTAAAAAAATTAAACTATATTTATTATCGAAATGAATTCATCTACATTAATTTAAAAACATATAATATTTATAACCAGTAACGCAGAAATTTTTCAAACCCTGTTAATGAGATTTTATAACAAAAGTGTTATTATATAATTGAATTACTGTTTTTAAAATGTGTTGAATGTATGTGCGTGTCTTGAATGTATCTGTATGTTGTATGTATGTATGTATGTGTGTGTTGCATAGTGTGTGTGTGTGTCGTATGTATGTGTATGTTGTATGTATATGTATGTGTGTGTGCGTTGTATGTATGTGCATGTTGTATGTATGTGTGTGTATGTATGTATGTGTGTGTTGTATGTATGTGCATGTTGAATGTATGTGTATGTAATTTTTTTTGCCGATAGGTGTGATCTTTAGCTGAAAGTGACCTAGGGTCAAAACTTTCACCCAGGAATCGCCACGAGGAGGCAGATCACATGATTTCCGTATTGCACACATTCACATACATTATTTCGAGCGATATTTTTAGCGAAACATAATATGCAATTGAAGTTTTAGCATAATTAAAAAATAACTTTAAAATTTAAATGAAAGAATGTTTCAAAATGGAATTTTACGTACTAACATTTAATCGCGCTCGTCGGTTTTTACTGTTTGGAGGTCTGTTAATTTTCCTTTAACCTTGGAAAACCTTGCGTCAATAAGGATATTTCAGAAAGACCCCCACTTTGGATACTCTTTTAAACTAATATGTGTAATGAGATGTGTTCGCGCGCGTCGGCCTAACTGTTTGGAGTATCAACATAAAATCAAGGTCTGTTAATTTTCCTTTAACCTTGGAAAACCTTGCGTCAATAAGGATATTTCAGAAAGACCCCCACTTTGGGTACTCTTTTAAACTAATATTTGTAATGAGATGTGTTCGCGCGCGTCGGCCTAACTGTTTGGAGAATCAACATAAAATCAGCAAATTAATACAAAATATTTCAAATAGTAAGAAAATGATTGATTAAAATCACCAAGTAAGAATAAAAATACTTCAAGCAATGAGAAAATAAATGTTTAAAATCAAAAATTTAACATTTAAAGGTTTTATCTTCAGATCTAAATAATTTGTGAAAAATGCTTTTAAATATTTTTAAAGCTGTATTGAAAATAATATTTTTCATACCTTAACATCAAAAAAAGTGTTAAATCCAAATCGATGAAGAGTTTAATAATTGTTTTCTCAAAGAGAGGATACTAAATTCGTTGCAATATATGTGTGTGTGTGTGTAAACATAAATGAATCATTCTTATCTGCTTATCTGATAGCGTTTTCCGAAAAGGGTTGAATCTCTGAATCATAACTGATAGGAACTGGGGTTGATGTGTTATCTTAATTAATCTTAATGAGTACTATATCTAATTAAAATTATTTGACTTGAAATAAAATAACGTCTTTTGAGCAATATCTTTTGAAAACTTAAGATTTAATTATTTAAATCAAATTAAAGGCTTTTTTTTATCTCATCGATTTATTTTAAATAAAACTAAAATATTTTTTTTTTCTGTACTTTGTTAGCAAAATAAAGAGTGTATCACATTCATTTCGGCTTTAACTGTTTGAAAATTTAAATTAACCTATAATTAAAATGATTACATAAGGTTGAGTATGCGATCTTTTAAATGAAATCTAGTTAAAAACGGAACACGCATTCATATAAAACTTTAAATACTTATGGTGTTGTGTATAATGCAATGTATGTATTAAATATTAAATGAAAAATATGAATTAACAATAAATGAAAGACATTAACATTAATAAAATATTAATTAAACATTGCATTGATTAAAAACTTAATGAAAAATATTAATTTGGGAATACGCATCCTTTTAAAACTTTAAACATTTATGCTTTTGGGTATAATATTATGGATGTATTAAATATTAAATGAAAAATATGAATTAACAATAAATAAAAAATATTAATTAACATTAATAAAATATTAATTAAACATTGTGTTAATTAAAATATAGATTAAAAATTTAATGAAAAATATTAATTTCTCATGTAATTAAAATAACACTTTATAAATTAATGAATTAATAATAAATGAAACATGTTCATTCGAAACAACTTGAGAAATACTAATTTGTAATGAAATTAGAAAATACCAATTAATTAAATATTAATTAAAAATTAAATGAAAACTATTTATGAGAGACACATTGAAAAATATTCTCATCTTAAACTTTCATTCGCCAATCCTTTAATCCAACCTTCATCGTTGCTTACCTGTTAGGAAATGTCTGATAACAACAAATTCTTATCTTTAACGGTATTTCCCGAAGGCTGACTCACTAGATAAGTAACAATGACAAGTTCAAATCTGAAATTAAGAGTTTATTCATATTGAATATAATTAATATAATGTTTAATTAAAAAGGGACTTAATTTATTTAATACGTCATAATTAAGAATTTAATTAAATCCTAATATAATTTTTTTATCTAATTAATAGAATAAAAAAGAAATTCTTTTCAACATTTTCAAGAAACATCAAGTTATCGAATACTTAATAGATTATTTTTTTAATGAATGTGTAATTAACATTTTTAAAGGATTTTTTTCTAATTAATTAGTGTTTAATTAAAATTTTCATAATTAAAATAAATATATAAAATAAAAAAGGAATTCTTTTCAAAATTTTCAAGAAACACCAAATTATTATTAAGTAATATTTCGAATAACTACAAACTTTAATCATGATGAGTCATCACTGTGAATGATCTTTTCTTCTCATATGTTATAAAAACAAGTTTAAGTACCTAAATTTATTGATATATTTCATTGTGTGTTGGATCCTTCTTTACTAATCTCGTTAAAATTATTCATTTACCAATGATTTAAATTTCACATTTTAAAGTCATTTATATAATATACTAACATTTGACTATTAAATATCAAATAATGGATATGCACTTTTTACACTCACATCTTACAATGTAATTAGTAACCAAATGTAATGATTTTTAAGCATGTCTTCTTAATTTTTTTACAATGAAAGACTATCACAGTTGAATATTTAGCTTTCTGTTTATAACTTTATCGAGAAATATATAATGCATACCACACGATTTCATTAAATGAATCACAATACATTTCAAACTTCTCATTTTCAATGTTTTATATATACTAGTGTTTATCAAATAGGTGTTTATTCTGAACAATCATTACTTAGTATATTGATGAAAAGTTTGTGTTGAACGGTTTTTAACTTAAATGGTGTGAGAGAAGGATATATTAGGACAGAAGTTATTAAATATAGAGTCTTTAAAGTTTATACCCGTGCAAGAATTGGCATTTCAAGAAACAAAGTTGTGTCACATTTGAAAGCATTCTTTATATTCGAAACGCACACGTGATCACGATCACATCACTGAAGAGCATAGAGAAGCTGTTTATGTTGTATATAATTTGAATTTTCATTAACACAATATTATAACCGAAGTTTTTCGACAGTTTGAAAAATTATGATGTTCAACGTCTGCACACGTTAACACAGAATAAGATTAGCTTATGCCCTTTCGATGATAAGCGTTATTTGCAGGTAAGATGTATTAACATAACAAAATTTTCTTGGTAATTTTACTCGCAGGTTTCGAAACCACAAACATCTGATCATACTTCTCATTTTTAACACGCGACACTAACCATTGGGCCATTAAAACCCGTAATTTAGTAACTAAAAATTAAGAAAGATCATCGAAAATGATTACTTCACACATGCAAAAATAATTTTTATTGTGACTTATCAGTTAAAAATCACGAAGAAAAGAAAAATATCACATATGTTTTGGATTACTTTGAAATTTTATGAGTCACTTCATCAGTTAAATAGACATAACCACTTCTTATGAATCACTACTTATGCTTAAATTTTGAAACACTTGCTTATATGAAATGTATTATATTTTAGTTTATCAGTGATAGTGCGATTACTTGTTAATAATTTTAATGTTATTAAAAAAATTTAAAAAAATCAAATGTGAATAATTAATTAAAAAAACACAAGTCACTATTAAAGGTTTGAACAAATTATTAAAATTATTTTACAAAACTTTTCAAATTATTTAAAAATGTTTCACTAATATTTAGTAATCGTCAAATTTTAATGTCGATAATCATTTATGTGAGTCAGGTTTTCTGTTTTAACTGTTAAGTTATCAGATTCCCCCTTCAAGTACATCTCATTGATAAGTTTTAATCAACCAATCAACTATTTATTTACCCCAGCAACCAGCTATTTGTTTACCCTAGTAACCAAAAAGCTTTTGTCGACACATGAACAAAATTTTGAAGATGCAAGACTCTTCATTTTCACTCGAAAAAACAATGACTTATGTAATAAATTTTTTCTTTACTTAAATGAAACCTTCACATGTGTATGGTGAAACTTGGAAAATTTCATTTAATGCACAAATTTAAAGTTAACAGACAAGGTCTTCACACATCTTTTAGTATTTTACTAACACTTTGCCAAATATCTTTAGAAAACAACAACAGAATTTTAAATAATTATTTTAATAAAAATTCTCTTTTGTAAGTGACATTATTAAACTAACTTGAAAAATTAACTTGGCAAAGCAAGTTTTCACTATTCCAACTAAGTAATATTCATAAGTTTTATATGATAAACAACCTGTTTGGTTATGTCCCAGCATGGCTTTATAAAATGTATCTAAAATAACCTTTAATATCAATGTTTAAAAATATGCGAATAATTCAGTTAGTCTTTTATAGATGATTATTTTCCCTTCTATTATTTAAAAGACATTTTAAAATAAAATTATTACTGATGCCAGTTTATCCCAGTGTTATGAAATGTGTATGCAAAACTTTTAATTCTAATTTTCACATTTTATTATTTCAAATTATTGTTTTCAAGTTGTACTAAAATTTGGAAAAAAATATTTAATTTTCATTCATAATTAAATTGAAATACTTTAATAATAAAGACACATTTAACATTGTATACTCACCTAATCCAACACATTCACAAATACACGTCCGACTCGCTCCAAGGTTTAGGAAGAAATGAGAGATTCAAAGTCCTTATCAGAAAATGTTATCAGATAGTCTTATCTTAAGATAAGTGACGTCAGAGAACATATGTCATCAACTGGTCACGTGATGTATATCACATGACCAGTGCTTTGTTAATTAATCTTATTAATTAATTATTAAGTATTAAATTATTAATTATTAATTAATTAATTATTAAGTATTAAATTAAATTATTTAATATTATTAATTAATCTTATTAAAAATAGTTATTATTTTTTAATAACAAAGAATTAATAATATTAAATAATTTAATTTAATACTTAATAATTAATTAATTAATAATTAATAATTTAATACTTAATAATTAATTAATAAGATTAATTAACAAAGCACTGGTCATGTGATATACATCACGTGACCAGTTGATGACATATGTTCTCTGACGTCACTTATCTTAAGATAAGACTATCTGATAACATTTTCTGATAAGGACTTTGAATCTCTCATTTCTTCCTAAACCTTGGAGCGAGTCGGACGTGTATTTGTGAAAGTGTTGGATTAGGTGAGTATACAATGTTAAATGTGTCTTTATTATTAAAGTATTTCAATTTAATTATGAATGAAAATTAAATATTTTTTTCCAAATTTTAGTACAACTTGAAAACAATAATTTGAAATAATAAAATGTGAAAATTAGAATTAAAAGTTTTGCATACACATTTCATAACACTGGGATAAACTGGCATCAGTAATAATTTTATTTTAAAATGTCTTTTAAATAATAGAAGGGAAAATAATCATCTATAAAAGACTAACTGAATTATTCGCATATTTTTAAACATTGATATTAAAGGTTATTTTAGATACATTTTATAAAGCCATGCTGGGACATAACCAAACAGGTTGTTTATCATATAAAACTTATGAATATTACTTAGTTGGAATAGTGAAAACTTGCTTTGCCAAGTTAATTTTTCAAGTTAGTTTAATAATGTCACTTACAAAAGAGAATTTTTATTAAAATAATTATTTAAAATTCTGTTGTTGTTTTCTAAAGATATTTGGCAAAGTGTTAGTAAAATACTAAAAGATGTGTGAAGACCTTGTCTGTTAACTTTAAATTTGTGCATTAAATGAAATTTTCCAAGTTTCACCATACACATGTGAAGGTTTCATTTAAGTAAAGAAAAAATTTATTACATAAGTCATTGTTTTTTCGAGTGAAAATGAAGAGTCTTGCATCTTCAAAATTTTGTTCATGTGTCGACAAAAGCTTTTTGGTTACTAGGGTAAACAAATAGCTGGTTGCTGGGGTAAATAAATAGTTGATTGGTTGATTAAAACTTATCAATGAGATGTACTTGAAGGGGGAATCTGATAACTTAACAGTTAAAACAGAAAACCTGACTCACATAAATGATTATCGACATTAAAATTTGACGATTACTAAATATTAGTGAAACATTTTTAAATAATTTGAAAAGTTTTGTAAAATAATTTTAATAATTTGTTCAAACCTTTAATAGTGACTTGTGTTTTTTTAATTAATTATTCACATTTGATTTTTTTAAATTTTTTTAATAACATTAAAATTATTAACAAGTAATCGCACTATCACTGATAAACTAAAATATAATACATTTCATATAAGCAAGTGTTTCAAAATTTAAGCATAAGTAGTGATTCATAAGAAGTGGTTATGTCTATTTAACTGATGAAATGACTCATAAAATCTCAAAGTAATCCAAAACATATGTGATATTTTTCTTTTCTTCGTGATTTTTAACTGATAAGTCACAATAAAAATTATTTTTGCATGTGTGAAGTAATCATTTTCGATGATCTTTCTTAATTTTTAGTTACTAAATTACGGGTTTTAATGGCCCAATGGTTAGTGTCGCGTGTTAAAAATGAGAAGTATGATCAGATGTTTGTGGTTTCGAAACCTGCGAGTAAAATTACCAAGAAAATTTTGTTATGTTAATACATCTTACCTGCAAATAACGCTTATCATCGAAAGGGCATAAGCTAATCTTATTCTGTGTTAACGTGTGCAGACGTTGAACATCATAATTTTTCAAACTGTCGAAAAACTTCGGTTATAATATTGTGTTAATGAAAATTCAAATTATATACAACATAAACAGCTTCTCTATGCTCTTCAGTGATGTGATCGTGATCACGTGTGCGTTTCGAATATAAAGAATGCTTTCAAATGTGACACAACTTTGTTTCTTGAAATGCCAATTCTTGCACGGGTATAAACTTTAAAGACTCTATATTTAATAACTTCTGTCCTAATATATCCTTCTCTCACACCATTTAAGTTAAAAACCGTTCAACACAAACTTTTCATCAATATACTAAGTAATGATTGTTCAGAATAAACACCTATTTGATAAACACTAGTATATATAAAACATTGAAAATGAGAAGTTTGAAATGTATTGTGATTCATTTAATGAAATCGTGTGGTATGCATTATATATTTCTCGATAAAGTTATAAACAGAAAGCTAAATATTCAACTGTGATAGTCTTTCATTGTAAAAAAATTAAGAAGACATGCTTAAAAATCATTACATTTGGTTACTAATTACATTGTAAGATGTGAGTGTAAAAAGTGCATATCCATTATTTGATATTTAATAGTCAAATGTTAGTATATTATATAAATGACTTTAAAATGTGAAATTTAAATCATTGGTAAATGAATAATTTTAACGAGATTAGTAAAGAAGGATCCAACACACAATGAAATATATCAATAAATTTAGGTACTTAAACTTGTTTTTATAACATATGAGAAGAAAAGATCATTCACAGTGATGACTCATCATGATTAAAGTTTGTAGTTATTCGAAATATTACTTAATAATAATTTGGTGTTTCTTGAAAATTTTGAAAAGAATTCCTTTTTTATTTTATATATTTATTTTAATTATGAAAATTTTAATTAAACACTAATTAATTAGAAAAAAATCCTTTAAAAATGTTAATTACACATTCATTAAAAAAATAATCTATTAAGTATTCGATAACTTGATGTTTCTTGAAAATGTTGAAAAGAATTTCTTTTTTATTCTATTAATTAGATAAAAAAATTATATTAGGATTTAATTAAATTCTTAATTATGACGTATTAAATAAATTAAGTCCCTTTTTAATTAAACATTATATTAATTATATTCAATATGAATAAACTCTTAATTTCAGATTTGAACTTATTATTGTTACTTATCTAGTGAGTCAGCCTTCGGGAAATACCGTTAAAGATAAGAATTTGTTGTTATCAGACATTTCCTAACAGGTAAGCAACGATGAAGGTTGGATTTAAGGATTGGCGAATGAAAGTTTAAGATGAGAATATTTTTCAATGTGTCTCTCATAAATAGTTTTCATTTAATTTTTAATTAATATTTAATTAATTGGTATTTTCTAATTTCATTACAAATTAGTATTTCTCAAGTTGTTTCGAATGAACATGTTTCATTTATTATTAATTCATTAATTTATAAAGTTATTTTAATTACATGAGAAATTAATATTTTTCATTAAATTTTTAATCTATATTTTAATTAACACAATGTTTAATTAATATTTTATTAATGTTAATTAATATTTTTTATTTATTGTTAATTCATATTTTTCATTTAATATTTAATACATCCATAATATTATACCCAAAAGCATAAATGTTTAAAGTTTTAAAAGGATGCGTATTCCCAAATTAATATTTTTCATTAAGTTTTTAATCAATGCAATGTTTAATTAATATTTTATTAATGTTAATGTCTTTCATTTATTGTTAATTCATATTTTTCATTTAATATTTAATACATACATTGCATTATACACAACACCATAAGTATTTAAAGTTTTATATGAATGCGTGTTCCGTTTTTAACTAGATTTCATTTAAAAGATCGCATACTCAACCTTATGTAATCATTTTAATTATAGGTTAATTTAAATTTTCAAACAGTTAAAGCCGAAATGAATGTGATACACTCTTTATTTTGCTAACAAAGTACAGAAAAAAAAAATATTTTAGTTTTATTTAAAATAAATCGATGAGATAAAAAAAAGCCTTTAATTTGATTTAAATAATTAAATCTTAAGTTTTCAAAAGATATTGCTCAAAAGACGTTATTTTATTTCAAGTCAAATAATTTTAATTAGATATAGTACTCATTAAGATTAATTAAGATAACACATCAACCCCAGTTCCTATCAGTTATGATTCAGAGATTCAACCCTTTTCGGAAAACGCTATCAGATAAGCAGATAAGAATGATTCATTTATGTTTACACACACACACACATATATTGCAACGAATTTAGTATCCTCTCTTTGAGAAAACAATTATTAAACTCTTCATCGATTTGGATTTAACACTTTTTTTGATGTTAAGGTATGAAAAATATTATTTTCAATACAGCTTTAAAAATATTTAAAAGCATTTTTCACAAATTATTTAGATCTGAAGATAAAACCTTTAAATGTTAAATTTTTGATTTTAAACATTTATTTTCTCATTGCTTGAAGTATTTTTATTCTTACTTGGTGATTTTAATCAATCATTTTCTTACTATTTGAAATATTTTGTATTAATTTGCTGATTTTATGTTGATTCTCCAAACAGTTAGGCCGACGCGCGCGAACACATCTCATTACAAATATTAGTTTAAAAGAGTACCCAAAGTGGGGGTCTTTCTGAAATATCCTTATTGACGCAAGGTTTTCCAAGGTTAAAGGAAAATTAACAGACCTTGATTTTATGTTGATACTCCAAACAGTTAGGCCGACGCGCGCGAACACATCTCATTACAAATATTAGTTTAAAAGAGTATCCAAAGTGGGGGTCTTTCTGAAATATCCTTATTGACGCAAGGTTTTCCAAGGTTAAAGGAAAATTAACAGACCTCCAAACAGTAAAAACCGACGAGCGCGATTAAATGTTAGTACGTAAAATTCCATTTTGAAACATTCTTTCATTTAAATTTTAAAGTTATTTTTTAATTATGCTAAAACTTCAATTGCATATTATGTTTCGCTAAAAATATCGCTCGAAATAATGTATGTGAATGTGTGCAATACGGGAATCATGTGATCTGCCTCCTCGTGGCGATTCCTGGGTGAAAGTTTTGACCCTAGGTCACTTTCAGCTAAAGATCACACCTATCGGCAAAAAAAATTACATACACATACATTCAACATGCACATACATACAACACACACATACATACATACACACACATACATACAACATGCACATACATACAACGCACACACACATACATATACATAAAACATACACATACATACGACACACACACACACTATGCAACACACACATACATACATACATACAACATACAGATACATTCAAAACACGCACATACATACAACACATTTTAAAAACAGTAATTCAATTATATAATAACACTTTTGTTATAAAATCTCATTAACAGGGTTTGAAAAAGTTCTGCGTTACTGGTTATAAATATTATATGTTTTTAAATTAATGTAGATGAATTCATTTCGATAATAAATATAGTTTAATTTTTTTAACCGACAAGTATTAAAACATTAAAAATAAGTTCCTTTTTTTCTTCGGAAAGTCAAAAATTCTATTAATATTAAAATTTATTTATTTGAAAATTGTTCTGCCAACGAAAAATTACACACGTCAAAAGATATTTCTGTTAAAAATCGCTTACTCTTTCAGAAAAGAAAGGACACACAAAAATTACTTATATTAAACACATTGTTATGTTAAAAAATATGCACGAATTTTGAAAAAGGGGTGTCTGGTGAGGAACACTTTATTATTTTAATTATTAAATTTCATTAATTGGAACAGAAATAGTTTTCATCAACATTTACACAATCACACGAAAGAAAGGCGAATACAGATTGCAATTCAGCAATTAAAAATTAGACCCCAAAAAATCACAAGATTCTTTTAAGTTTCCCAATAAAAATTATTACCGCTCAAAAGTTCTACAAATTGTTTTCGAAGTCACCTCATTAAAATGAATATTTAAAATAATTAAGTTCAAATTCCCGTTACAGACATGCGTTATTTATGATGGTTGAAGCTTATTCAGGTCTTTCTAAAGAAATCTAACAGTTATTCACACATGATTCGAGGGAAATCACAGATTCCGAACGGTTAGGTCAACGAGCGCAAATAAATGTTAGTACATAAAATCCCATTTTGAAACATATTTTCTCAGTCAAATTTTAATGTTATTTTTTAACTAATCTAAAATATCAAGTGTATAACATAGTTAACTAAAAATAGTACTCGAAATAATTTTAAAGTTCCTTCATTAAATTAATGTTTAAAGTTAATATTCTCAAATTCCTATTACCAGCATGTGTTATTTATGTTAATGGATAGATATAAAAGTGGTGGAAGTCATTCCAAGAAATTCTAAACCAATATTCACATATGATTTGAAGAAAACTATAAACTCCGAACGGTTAGGTCGACGAGCGCACGTCAATCTCATTGCAAAAAAGTTAAACTCCCCCTATTAAACATTTATATCTGAAAAATATCCTTCGTGAATGATTAGTCTAAAATAATAATTTCCTCCAAAATACCCGCTTAACTCATCATGTAAGAGCACTGTGAAAAAAAAAAAAAAAAAAAAATCAATCTCCCCAAAATTTCCGCTTAAAATTAAAAAATAAACTCTTAAATTACACCAAACTGAAAATTTTTAAGTCCTCACATTAAAATTAAAAAGCACTCGTACAATAGTACAGAAAAAAAAAAAAAATCTATGTCCCCAAATACCCGCTTAACCCATTATCTAAAACACGGTGAAAAAAAAAAAAAAAAAAAAAAAAAAAAAATCAATCTTCCCAAAATTTCTGCTTAAAATCAAAAAATAAACTCTTAAATTACACCAAACTGAAAATTTTTAAGTCACCTCATTAAAATTAAAAACTACTCGTACAATAGTACAGAAAAAAACATTCTGTGTCCCCAAAATATCCGCTTAACCCCTTATTAAAAACACGGTGAAAAAAAAAAAAAAATCAATCTCCCCAAAATTTCCGCTTCAAATCAAAAAATAAATCCTTAAACTAAAGTTCACCGAAAAATTCCCTTCATTATTTTTTACTCATTATTTTTAATTATCATTTTTAATTATTACCTTCATTATTTTTACTCAATATTTTTAATTACTTTTTTATTAATTACTAATTATCGTTAATTGCTGTTATTCACTTCTTAAATTCCACTACGTACTACACTTGACTAAAAAATACCGCTCGAAAAATTCTAAGTCCCTTCATTATTTTTCACTTATTATTTTTAATTACCTTTTAATTAATTACTATTTTTAATTTAATATGAATCATTCATCTCTTAATCAACAGTCAAAAGAACCGCTCGTACTGTAGTATACTTAAAAAATTAATCCCCCTTTTACCCCTCTCTTATAGCATAAAATATACAAATTTCACGAAAAAAATTTAATCCCCCTTTTTAACCCCTTCTCTTACAAGACGATGTCAAGAGGAGGATTGAGGAGGAGGATTGAGGAGGAGGAGGTTTGAGGAGGAGGATTGAGGAGGAGGTTTGAGGAGGAGGATTGAGGAGGAGGTTTGAGGAGGAGGAGCCCTCCTCCCTCCTCCGATCCTCAATCCTCCTCCTGGGGCCGGAGCCCCATTTTTCCCCTACTCTCAGCAACATATATCATTTTCATAAATATGTTTCTCCCTATACCATTATGTAATGGAATAATTTTGTGTGGCTTTGTAAATTTAAAAAAATTTCTTTGCTCCACAGATTGTACAGAATGTATATTTTAGTATACTGGGTGAGTCATAAATATCGAAACAATAGGCTATCTCCTTAAATATTGCCCTTAGACCCATACTCCCAATTGCAAAAATTCATAAAAAAAGAGATGAAATTTCTGATAAGATAAGTTGCAACGCCATGGGGGATCTATTTGAAAAGATACGAAAATTAAATTTTTATACGGCCCCCGTAACACAAAATTCCCAATTAGAAAATTATTCCTTATCCATTACTAAATTGAACAAAAAAATTTTCCATCTAAATATCTAAAACAGTGACAGCGATATTAAAATCCGAAATTCTCCTAGATTCGTTACTTACACCACTTTACCATGCCTGTAAACGAAGAGCTTCTCACTGATTTTTAAAGCAAGTGAGGGATCGTCTATAAATTGGCTATTATTAAATATCGATTTAATACAGTGCCTCTCATTTGGAAATAACCAAGCAGCGTATTGAATTAAATCTAAACTTATTTTCAAAATATATTGGTAGTCTGCACTGGAGGTCTGCATGGATCGAAATATCTAGGTCAGGTCCCAAACCGACCCATAGGGGGAAAAGTTCGTCGCGGCCTGAAAAAATTTTAACATCATAACCCAGACCGGTCTGGAAAATAGTTTAAATCATAGACCGGTTCAGCGCAAATTTCTATTTCTACACAGTTTTTTATTTCGGCGTGGGAAAAATTGCTTCATATGGAAGAGTTCTGGCCAAAAATTAATTTTATAGCTTTTCGTTTTTTATATTTATACTTTTTATTATTAAAGAAGAGCAAAAGGCTGTAATATATTTATTTTATCAATGAATCTCTATTTATATGTAAAATTTTCACTTATATTTTAATATCGTTAATCCATATCCCATGCGTTGGACACTTTGATAAATGTTATACAGTAAAACCTTTTAAGACGGAATCACATAGAAAAGAAAATATACGTTATAGACAGATGCCCTCCCTAGGAGATGTAATTGGAGTTTATTTTTTTCCTCAGGTACTACTGTATTTATTTTACATGGATCAACGTATTTTCCGTTTAAGACAGAATTCCGTCATAGGCAGATTTTTTTTCGCTGGTTTTATTGTATTTAATCTTTTAGTCTTTGAATAAACTATTTTTAAAAAATAAATTTTAAGTTTTTTTTTTTTTTTTTTTTTTTTTTTTTTTGTAAAATAAAGATTTTAAAATTAATGTGTTTTTCGTAAAAATTTCGATTGAGCCGAATTTTATTAATTTTATGCACGTATTCAGTCAGTCAGAGACAGTGATTTTTAAATGGGTTTTGTCGAGGCCGGGATTGAAAATTTCATCCAAGGAAGCAGTTCTCTAACTTATGAAAAGTACGCTAGGCCCGGCCTGGCGAGTTTTCAGAAAAAAATAACATCTCGGTCGTGGCCCGGCCTGGGACCAGAACACATATTATTTAACATCCTCTCCAAGACGATAAAAAGTCTGAAGTTGTCAGAGCTATTATTATTATTATTATTTTAAAGACTTAATCTGAGTTAAAATTATTTTCAACGTTAGAACACCAGAATATTCGTATTCCCAGCATACCGGTTCGGCAGCATATAGCAGACCTTCCTCAGTGCTAAAGATAGTGACATTGGACAGTGGATATGGGGATTTTTTAGACTACCTACGACGCAAGATGTCTTTACCTCTTGTAGAAAAATTAGAACAGAAAATAAAGTTTCAAGAATGCCCGCTCAACACCGAGCGGAAGAGAAAAAGAGGGTGGGGGTTAGCATAATCCCCTAAAAGGCAGAAAGTCAAGTTCCTGCGGTCAAGATGCTAAAGATAGTGGAAATTTGCTCATATATATATACAGGGAGGATGGGGATTCAAGTGACAAGTTTCTTGACCAATAGGAAAACAGAGGATCCTAGGCAACAGCCAATAGGAAAACAGGGAACAGCTAATAGGAAAACTGGGTGGAAAATGGAAAAGATATTGCGAGAATTGCATTAAAAGATTAAGAAAAATTAGTTTTAATGTAATATTTCCAACAGTCAGATAATGGTGGAATAGCAAAATCACAATTAACGAGATTAGCAAGATTTTTTCTGGATATGGAAAGCTTCAAGGAAGTTAAGTTCTTGTATAGAAGTAGGTTTAGTTAGTATCTTAACCGAATTGAAGTCAAAAGCATGACTCGTCTCCCAGCAATGTTTTGCGAGTGCGGATTTCTTGATTTCTTGTTTTTCAATATATTGTTTATGTTCTTTAATACGAAATTTTAGACTGCGTTTGGTTTGACCAATGTAAGAAAGACCACACTGACAATTAATATTGTAAAAACCCCATGGATTTGATAATTCAACAGGATCTTTAAGGTTGGAAAGGGTGAGTTTATTAGTAGGAGTAAAAATTATTTTGAAATCGAACCGACTAAGAATTTTAGCAATGGAAAAACTAGATTTTGGAAAGAAAGGTAAGACAATGCTAATATTGGAACGAGTAGAAGACTGAAATGAGTTTGAGGAGTGAGAGTTTTGTAATTTAGAAAGGGCAGTATCAATAATAGAAGGGTTGTAACCTCTATCAAATGCAATTGCTTTAATGTATTGAATTTTATTATTGAGAGACTGAGAATCAGAGCAAACATGAAGAGTACGATTTATGAATGTGTAAAAGGCGGTCATTTTTTGACTTGGAGGATGACATGAACGAGCATGGGGAGGTAGAGAAACAGCGAAGCTTTTTCGATAGACAGATGTAGAGAAGCCAGTTACACTGCGAGTGACAAGGGTGTCCAGGAAAGGCAGCGAACCATTATTTTCTGTTTCATACGTAAATTGGATATTGTTATCAATAGAGTTCATGATGCTAAGAATGTCCTCAATATTGTGAAGAGAAGTGTCAAGTAAGGTGAATGTGTCATCAACGTACCGAATCCAGAAAGGGAAAGAGAATTTATCAAAAAGTGAGCATTCAAAATAGTGCATGTAAAAATCTCCAAGGATGGGAGACTGGGGCGAGCTTATAGCTAAACCATCAGTTTGTCTGTAAAAATTGCCTTGAAATGAAAAGGTGGTTTAAGAAAGACAAGTACGTGTAAGGGAAATAAGTTCTTGAATTTCGAAGCTTGAAAAAATATTTCAAGGCAATTTTTATAGTCATGCTTTTGACTTCAATTCGGTTAAGATACTAACTAAACCTACTTCTATACAAGAACTTAACTTCCTTGAAGCTTTCCATATCCATAAAAATATTGCTAATCTCGTTAATTGTGATTTTGCTATTCCACCATTATCTGACTGTTGGAAATATTACATTAAAACTAATTTTTCTTAATCTTTTAATGCAATTCTCGCAATATCTTTTCCATTTTCCACCCAGTTTTCCTATTAGCTGTTCCCTGTTTTCCTATTGGCTGTTGCCTAGGATCCTCTGTTTTCCTATTGGTCAAGAAACTTGTCACTTGAATCCCCATCCTCCCTGTATATACATGAGCAAATTTCCACTATCTTTAGCACTGAGGAAGGTATGCTATATGCTACCGAAACCGGTATGCTTGGAATACGAATATTCTGGTGTTCTAACGTTGAAAATAATTTTAACTTTATCATATAGCACCAGGCAACTACCTATATTACTTACTTAATCTGAGTCTTAGAAATAGCATTTTTTAAAATAACTGACGGACGATTAAATAATACACTTCGTTTTTCTGCATAATGAATTTTTTTCCACTATTTCTTCTCTTTAAATTATTACATGTTAAGAATTTTTAGAGGAAAAAATAACTTAAACCATGTCATTGTTTATTTTTTTACAATAGTTTTGTTTCGGAAAATTTGAAAAAAATATTTACTTTTGAAAATATGATTTTTTTTTAAAGTTATATTATTCATTAAATAAATATTTTTAATAGTTTTAAAATTAATATTAAAAACAAAAACCTTGGAAAAAACTAAAATCATATTTTCATCTTTAATTAAATGGAAAGAAATTGAAATCCGACAAATAATGTTACGAGTTATAACGATTTTTGATTGTCCCATTTAAACCAGTACTAACCACATGAAACTTTTATAAATTGTATGAGAAATTTTAGGATGTGATTTTCTTAACAAATTATAAGGCTAACCATCACAAAAAAAGAAAAAAAATCAAAATTCTAACTCAAAAAATAGATTTTTTACGCGCTTCCTAGAACTGTTAAATTAACATTGTTTTTTGAATTGCGCGCATTTCAATTTGTGTCTAATCCCTTAAAACCTGATGAATTTTTTAAACGGCTATAACTTTGCGAGTTTTGGAGATATGAAGATGTAACTTTTTGTGTCTTATTCAGGACCGAATAAGGAAAGTTTTCCTAATTGGAATTTTTATCCTACGGGGGCCATGCAAAAATTTAATTTTCGTATTTCTTCAACTAGACCCCCCATGGAATCGCAATTTATGTTATCAAAAATTTCAAGTTTTTTTAAATGAATTTTTGCAATTGGAAGTATGGGTCTAAGGGCAATATTTAAGGAAATAGCCTATTGTTTCGATATTTATCACTCACCCTGTATACTTCATAGATGCACTCCAATTTTATTA
The DNA here is from genome assembly GCA_964019185.1 of Maratus speculifer. NCBI lineage: Eukaryota > Metazoa > Arthropoda > Arachnida > Araneae > Salticidae > Maratus > Maratus speculifer. The sequence goes on from OZ025289.1 coordinate 333,009,494, forward strand.
TGTTCGAAAGAGTGTAACAATATTAAAGTGCATTGGAAACTATTTTTTTTCATTAAGCTGTAATAATTTAACGGAATACTTTTGACTATCCCTGTAATTGAACTTGTGGAAAATGTGATTTTACGAAAATCTGAAATGACTCGACAAAATTATGCAAGAATTATACATTTTAAATTTCAAACGATTCGGTTAAGTGGTTTTTGCGTTGTTATGTGCGGACAGGTGGACGGACAGACCAGTTCGCGAATGGACAAAAATTTTAAGCAATTAAATATGGATCTAGGTTGAAGAGAGAGAGAAAAACGGACAATTTTTATTTCCTGATTTACAATAAATAAACAAATAAATAAATAAAATAAAAAAAAAGGGGGGAGACTTAATAATAATGTCCCTTTAATTGTTGTGCACTCATTTTTTCTTGGGATAGAATTCCCTTCAATACAGGGGCAATCTGCCAACATTTTAATCCCTTTGTTAAATAGAGTTAAACTTGAGAATGCTTCTAGATATTATCTCCTCTGAAAATCTTATACAAAGACGCACTATATTTTTGCAGTCTAAGAAGTTTATTACTCTTGTAAGTAAGATTCCAATAAATTTCTGAAAGATTTTTCTCTTTTTTTTAAGTTATCATTAAATAGGTGTAAATAGGTTTTTACAAATAGTTTTAAACTTCTTTAGTTATACTTAATTAGACCATTTTAAAACTTTTTTTAAAAGACAAATTAGAAACGTAGAAAGAAATATTTACTAATTTAATGAAAATTTACTATTATTAACATTACTAGGGAGCTGAGTCCCCAGCGAGCTACGCCCGCAAACCCCATTCAGATTTCGTAACCCCTAAAAACATGATAATGTGCACTGTTTTATAAATATCACTAAGCTATAGCTTAGTGATATTTATAAAACAATAAAACTGTAATTCATTCAACTGTTTTTCAATAAACATATTTATAAAACTGTAAAAAATTTTCCCGTTAAATAACGGAAATAGTTCTAGTAATCTAGACGCCAGTACTATTTCCGTTATTTAACGGAAAAAAAATTCCGTTTTTTCCAGCAATATTTCCGTTTTTTTACAAAATGTTTCCATTTTCATATTTTTTTTATATAAAAATTTTCGCTTGAAAGCCAAAAAAGAATTTTCAAGGACAAACTGGCTTTTTTATTCTTTAGACAAGGACACATCAGATTAGAACACATACATTTAATTTAAACAACTTTGAATAAATGTCACTTACCCTCGATGGGGATCGAACCAAGCACCTGTCCCATTTCAGCTTGTAGTAGTGTAATACCATTACGCCATAGTTACGCATACAGTGCTTGCAAATATCTTTACTTATTTCGAATGATTTTATAAAGCAAAGGCCTTATGTTGAACGCGGCATTAATTTTTATTGAGAATTATTTTCTATATGAGTGTATAGTTCTAAATGTTTAACAGATTTTATTTCCATAATTTCGAATATTTAGTTTTTAATTTCAGTTCTATACAAAACAAATTTTAGACTTTAAAATATTACATGTATTAAGAGTTGAATGCATTAAAAAGTTTTTTATTTTTTATTTTAAGGAGATTTTTAAAAGTTTATTGTAATATTATTCATATTTATTTACTTATTTATTTTTGAAAGGATATTCTTAAAGTAATATTAAAATATATTAAAATTAAAATTATTTTATTATTATTTTATTATTACTTTTATTAAAATATATTAAATTTAAAAGTCGAACGTTTTTCCACTATCCTACGCATATTTTAAAAAATAGGCTATAAATGTGGTAAATATTATTTAAAAATGATGGAAATAAACTAACTGAAAATAAACTAACTAACTAATCTCAAACTTAAAAGAGATTAATAAAATTTTATAATTTTTAATGTTTTTTTAATATTGTAAAAATATGTTAGCTTTACATTATTAAAACAGAAAGAAATAAAGAACATTATTATACAAAGTTGTTCATGAAACAACTTTATAATGTTTTTGTATACCAGATATAGATGGCGACACTGGTGTTATTTATGGAATTTATGCTGCTTTAATACGGATCTCCTCCGTTTTCAGAAAATTTTACGGAAAAGTTACTGTTTTTATAATCTCAAAATATCAATAACGGAATTTCTGCTGTTTTTTCGGAAAAACGGAACTATTCCGTAGAATTTTAGGGAACAATTTCTGTATATTAACGGATATTTTTTACAGTGTATGGAATATTGAATAATATCATCAATATAATAGCGGTTTCCTTCTGTAATCGGTTTGCTATATTTTTCTGTTTGAAAACGACATTTTTCAGTTACTTGGCCTGGTTCATCACCGTCAGAACAATTGACGCTGTTTCCAGATCTACAGTCGCCGCAAAAAAAAAAAAAAAAAAAAAAAAAAAAAAAAAAAAAAAAAAAAAACTTGACATAAGCGATTTCAGTTGTTTTGTTAAATATCTAGAAATATACATAAAAAATGACTCTGAAACTCCAGATGTATAAACAAAATAGTACAGGTAATATATTTTCGAAAAGATTTTTTCCCAAAATCCAATAGGGGACTGTAAACAAATTGAAAAAAAAAAAAAAAACGAATATATTTTGAATAACCCTGTCAAAACTAATGTAACAAAAGCGTTTAAACTGCAAATTATGATTAAGTGGCTTATGGTAATAAACTGTGTTGATTTTTATGCGGATAGCATGTATACTCGTAGAGAAATTAATGTTTTATAAAAAAGGTCCCAAATTTTGCCAAGTTTCTTGCTTATAATTTGCAGAGTTCTTAATATAAAACAATGTTCTTTTCAGAAAATATGAGGAACAACATTGTACATAATACCCTGTAATCAAAATTTAAAAATATTAATAATTGTATGAAAAATGAGCAGATTTACAAAATAAATTTTCACTGCGCATGCGTCAACTCTATAAAAAAAAATTCATTTGCATTTTTTGTTAGCTAAATCTATAGATTAACTTTTGTTAAAGTTTCAAAATCAAAGCTTGAAAAATCTGAAAATTGTCGTAAAGAATAAGATCAAAATCCGATATTCCCAAACTGAAACAAAAAAAATTAGGGACTGTATCCAAATTCCATTGATTAGTCTCAACACAATACTGCACGTACTACTATATTTGGATACACCTCCTCATCTTTTTCGATTCAGTACTTTTCTTGCAATTTTTGTCATTTAAAAATATAAGTGTAGAGAAAAAATGATTTAAATTTATAAAATCATGCAAACTTGAAGTTATGTAAGGTTTTCATTCATCGCGGGCGAAGGCTGCGCGAGTCAGCTAGTTTTTATAAAAAGCAAAAATGAAAAGAACTTTTCCCCATAATTAAGAAATGATGTAACCCCCCCCCCTCCTCCCCTAAATTAGAGCGGTAGAACCGATAGATGGAGCAACCGCTACAATCGCAGATTAATCACATGAGTTTTTCCAATCACTGTTTCATCAGTGCTGTGATATTTTTAAAAGAAGAGAGTCACTTGTCGCTCCCAGTATTATCTAGTCTACTATATCCATCTATGCTTTTATAATCTAACCTAAACTATGGCCGAAGGAGCAAAACATATTAAAAGAAAGGTTCTCTGCATCACTGCCCAAGCTGTCTCAAACAAGTCTGCATTCGTCAAAGATAAAAGGCATACCTGAGTCAACTTTAAGAACTTTGTTAAAGAATAGGAATGTCATCGTTAACCAAGCTGTGGTTGTAGGAACAAAGAACAAGAAAATAAAAACCGCCAAGTTTGAGGACATGAAAAGGCCCTTCACGAGTGGTTAGTTCAAGTGCGCTCTACGAATATCCCAATAAGCGGCTTGTTAATACAAGAAAATGCTTCTGAAATCGCAACAAAATTGGAATTGCTAGATTTCAATGCCTCAAATGGATGGCTGGATCGATTTAAAACTCGGTACGGCATAAAATTCAAGCAAGTGTGTGGTGAGTCAGCTGCAGATAACATTGATGATGTTCACTGTTGGAAAATTAATGTGCTTCCGCAGCTTGTAAAAAAAAAAAAAAAAAAAAAAAAAAAAAAAAAAAAAAATTCAAGTCAGGATGTTTACAACGCGAACGAATTTAGGCTTTTTTACAAACTGACACAAAATAAAACAATGGCCATGAAAGGAAAAACATGTCATGGAGGCAAACTGAGCAAAGAGCGCCTTATTCGGTGCCAACTCTGATGGATCAGATAAATTAAAGCTGCTGGCCATGAGGATATCACGCAACCCGCGATACTTTAAAAATGTCAAGAATTCCCCCTGCCTGTACGAAAACCAGCGTAGGTGACGGGCACATTTTTACAACATGGCTTCGTAATTTTGATCGGCGTATAAGAAAAGAATCGCGCCATGTGTTATTGCTTGTGGACAACTGCCCTGCGCGTCCAAAAGATAACGAAGAACTGAATAATGTCCAAGTAGAATTTCTACCTCCAAATTCGACTAGTGTCACCCAGCCAATGGACCAATAAATAATTAACAGCGCAAGAGTAAATTACAAGAATCGCGTCGTATAGGGTGTTACCTTCACCAAATGGAACACGGCAACAGTCCTTCTTGCTACGAGTATCGTCAAATTACAGCCCTCGACACTATATGCTCATGCTTACTGCAGTATGGGAGAGTGTCACACCAACAACAATTACAAACTGCTTTCACAAAGTGGGTTTTGGAAGTTGCAAGGGCATCATTTACACAGATCCAACCTCGCATCCTAATGCTGAAGAAGATAGGCTGGCCGCACAAGAAACTGTAAGGGGAAAAAATTCTCTATTTAAACACGTTCGTTAATATCGACAAAGATTTAGGTTATCTCCGAACTTAGAAGTCTGCACGATATCATCTCCGATGTCAAACAGGCCAAAATTGACAGCTACTTTTCCAAAAAAGAAAAAAAAAATGACATTATTGACTTCAGTAAGTTTTTTTAAAATTAACTTTTTATTATTATCAACACTATTTACTGTCATATATATGTGTTCTGTATAGCCAACAAAGTTTTCAATTTTGTTAACATTAGTTTTAGTTAATATAGTTAGTAGAAAGTTTGTGTTCGTCTTATTCCATTTTATGTGTCATATATAATAAATATAAATTTTAAAAGACATAGGATTTTTTACTTGAGAAAATTACGATTATTCGAATTTTCAACTTTCAAACGTCCCTGCTTAATAAGCACATAATGATTAAAATAAATGAAATGTCATTTTATGTCGCTAAAAATACACAAAAATGTGTTTTTTCCGCATAGATTGTTATTAGATAGACCACTCGACGAAAATTCGCAACCTTCGGTTAATACAAGAACCCGTTTAATACGCGAATTTTGATCGCACCCCTGATTCGCGTATTAACGAGGTTCGATTGTATATGTCTGTGACTAATGGTTTAGAAATTAGCCATTGGACATCTTTGAAAATGACTCAGAAAATGAATATAATTCTTTAAGCACTTAGAGTACGTTCCCTTAAAGCTTAGTCCAACTCATCAATTTTCAGTTACAGAAAAGTGGTTTAAATCATGAAATTTAAAATTTCATCACTCGTTCAATTTGAATGTTAGAAGAATGGTATCTTTTTTGTATCGCTAGTAGGGTGATGGAAAATTTTTACTAAATATCACTTATAGGACCAGGGGACCTATAAAAATTTAATTTTCGTAATTTTTTAACAAAACATTTTTTTTTAACCCAAATCACTTAAAAAAACAATTCTTTACCTTTTTAAAAGCAATTTTGCATTTGGAACTATATATCTAAGACTAAAGGTTTAGAAATTAGACATTGGTCACCGTTGAGAGTGAACACACTCTATTGTTTAATACAATAATTGTGGATCAAGTATGTCACAATTTCCTATATGTACTTCTCGAATATAAATTCTACAAAATAAATCAAAAATCTTTTGTGCTTAAATTTACCTGTTATTTATGATGCATCAAATGATGAAATATACAAACAGAAATTTGCTACTTTCACATACTTTTATACCATAAAATTTTTTTTATGTATGACGTAAGTTTCACTATAAAATGCATTTATTATGCAATATATTTTTTATCTCTTTCAAGATTCACTGGAACACATATAATATTCACATATAATATTTAAAAAAAAGTGTTTGGGAATATTATTTTAGCTTTAAAAATACGAGCTAATCTTCACCAGTAAAAGTTTTTCTCATGTAAAATTTAAATATTTTCAGGAATTTTAAATATGACGATATTTAATATTTAAACATTTTACATAGGCGCAATTATAATCTTTAAATTTGTTTCACGTGCAATAATTTTATAATTTTAAAGATTTCGTACTTTTTTCAATATTACATGTATAAATATTTTGACAAAATCCTACTTTTAGCTTCAAACACATAATCATTAAATTTTTATTTTAAAAATTGCTTCTGTTTTTAATAATTTCACTTTTCAATTCCACAATGACAACAATAAAAAATCCATGAATGCCTTTCTCCCTTTTTTCTCCCCACAAAAAATGATTTTTTTTTTTTTTTTTTTTTTTTTTTTTTCATGCAAATGGAAATTATCTCGAATTGTATGATGCAAACGATATTTGATTTTTAAAAGGTACTGGTTTCTGACGATTGAAAAGCGAAATTTTTTTATTTTCTAAGAATTTCCAGAAAAGCATAATTTAATCACAATATTGTCTTCACTATATATTGAAATAAAAGATTTTAATTCATACTGAAAATAACTAAAAAGGAAAAAAAAGAAAAGAAACCAGAAAATTTAATAATCTGTATCTTTTTCCCTTACATCTCTTCTTTTCACAAAAATGAAATCATTGAATTGTATTATAGAAATAAAAATAAAATTAGAAAAAAAATCAATATTTCGAAAATTAATTCAAAATTTAAAATTCTATTAATAGTTTTGAGATCTGCGGATCAATACAGATTTTTGGTGTTAATTTTATCGCATAATATTACATATTTTAGGAAAAATTGCTGTAAAACAAAATCAGTCAATCAGTCATTTCATAAAATTGTTTCACAAATTCATTTCATAAACTCGTTTCATTAAGATTTTATATATATAGGTTAGATTATTATTATCATAGAAGGCGGCAGCCTTCAAGTGACGCAGCTTTAAGCCTACCATCCTCATAAGGTATTCACGTAAGGTAGATGCGGAGCTTCATATATACAGCTTACTCAACATCAAAGGAAATCAGAAAAGCCGCCATCTAATAACTCAGCAAATATTGATCAGAATGGTCCAATTTTTTTAATATAGTCTTATATTCCCAGTCTAATCCTATCCTAAAATTTTTACATTTCTACGTGCCGTATATTTTTAGATCTCGATAACCATTTTTAAACCAAAATCGATAGTGTTTGTTCCTGATAATGAGATCTAGAAAACGGCCTGGGAGATTTTATTAAAACTTATATATAATATGAATCTCTTTAAGATAGAGTGAATAAGACTTGCCTAGTTTCTAGGAAAACTCTTGTTTGTTATATATTGGTCTTGGAAAATTGGACTATATTAGCTCGCGGATTACATGTTATTCTATGGGTTAGCAGACAAAGACGATGCGATAAGGCTTACGTAGTTATGGTCAGAGTTAAAACAACCGCATCGAAGCAATAAATGTTTTTTAAACTACAAAAACATTTTATAATGTGCTTTAAAACATTCAATAAATATATACTAAATCAAATTTCTATTTATATTGCCTTTATTTTTCGTAAAGCAGAAAATATTGTTACGAATTTTGTAAATAGTTAGTGTTTGTACTGTAAAATAATGTAAATAATCTTATTAAGCTCCATTCCTTTACTAATATTATGTTACATTGTCTCTGTTATCAAGCAAACTTGTCCATTATTTTCAGTGTATGTCTACGGCAGATTGGCGAAATAATGAAGATATCGCCAAGTTGGCGTCACTTTTGGCGACTAATTTTGGTCGCCAAATTTGGCGATATATCGCCAAGTTGGCGACAAACTTGGTGATTGTTGGCGATGGTAACCCTTCCCTCTTAATGGTAACCCCCCTTAGATATACTGATACATTGTTGTTCCGTGGTTTTCCAGGTTTTTCTAGAAATTTCTAGCACATGCTACGAGACTATATATAAGAAGAGAAGCGATGCGAGCTGTTGTTATTATTTACCAGTCAGTCATTGAGTGAGCTACTAGAGATTGTCCAAGCAAGTTTGCTTGATGTATTGAGTTTTATCTACGTTGTTTTGAATGTGATATAGTGTTGAGACATTGTATAAAGAGTCTCTGCGACCTATATTTGTAATTGTTCGATAGATTTAAACAGTTATTTTGGAATATCTTGTAATATTTGTGAGTTTCGAAGACTCTGTTGTTCTGAAGATCTGTAAATAAATTATTTTGTACTTTTCTAAGAGAAAAGAGTTTGAAGTTGTCTAACCATAAGATCGAAAGAACCCTATATACGCTGCAACATTTGGTGTCAGGAGTCGGGATCTTATGGCGAAAACAAGAACAATGGACGGTCAACTGAAAGAACTGTTAGAAGCTATTAATGGAATAAAGGCAGAATTGACGAAAGGCCAAGAAGCGTTGGCGGTAAAGATGAATAAAGGCCAAGAAGAGTTGGCGGAAAAAATGAATAAAAACGAAGAAAGAATGGAACAGTTGACAAATAAAATTGATAAAGGCCAAGAAGAGTTGGCAGAAAAAATGAATAAAGGCCAAGAAGAGTTGGCGGAAAAGATGAATAAAGGCCAAGAAGAGTTGGCGGAAAAGATGAATAAAGGCCAAGAAGAGTTGGCGAAAAAAATGAATAAAAACGAAGAAAGAATGGAACAGTTGACAAATAAAATTGACAAATGCCAAGAAGATGTGACTGAAAAGATTAATAAAGGCCAAGAAGAAATGAAGAAAACTTTAGAAGAAAAGTTCTCGTCGGTAGAGAGAAGAATAGGCTCGGTAGAAGAGAAAATGGCGGAAGTAGAAGAGAAAATTCAGAATGAAGTTTGTAACTTTGAAGAGAAAATCAGTAACGTTGAAGAGAAAATCAGTAACGTTGAAGAGAAAATACTAGGTGAAGTAGATGAAAAGCTAAATAAAAAAATACAAGATCTTGAGAAGAAACTTTCAGCGTCTAGTGGTAATTATGAAGAATTTAGGAATCCGCCTGCTTCTCCCGTGCACATTAAGCTGTCGACATACGATGGAAAGAGTTCCTGGCAAGTTTACAAGACCCAATTCACTATTGTAGCTGAAGCGAACAAATGGAGTGACGAGGTGAAAGCTTGTCAACTGGCAGCATCTTTAAGAGGAGAAGCCGCCGACGTGCTGCAAACATTGCCCGATATGACGCAACTCAATTTTGAGACTCTAAGTTGTGCACTTGAAATGAGATTCGGCGAAAAATTCTTCAAGGATTATACGAGAATACAAATAAAGAGCCGCCATCAAAAATCGAGTGAAACCCTTCAAGAGTTTGCCTCGGAAATTGAACGGCTTGCAAATTTAGCATTCATTGACTGTCCAACAAATGTACGGGAAATGCTCTCGCTGCAATATTTTGTAGACGGAATAAAAGATCCAGAAGTGCAGAGAGCGGTACGAATGGCAGATGTACAGGATTTAAAGGCTGCACTACTATATGCCTTAAAGTTGGAAGCAGCTACACAAGCCAGCCGAAGAGATCGTCATTCAGTCCGAGGGGCAACGGTGAACAGAAGCTCAGACACTGAGATCGACTTCTTGAAAGAAATTAGGAAATTAAATCAAGAGATTGAAGCTTTAAAATATGGAAGAACAAGCGCAAGAAGACAGAATCTCACGTGCTGGGGATGCGGTGATACAGGACATCTCCGAAGAAATTGCCCCAAAATCCACGAACGTGAGATAAATTCAAACAGTCAGCAGGGAAACTAAATTTTGGCCATCTCGCGGGGCGGAGGTTGCCAGAGAATGAAAAGCCCCACCTGAAGATCCTCCAGATATCAAAAATGAGTGGCGGTGATAATGAATTATATGTGATAGGCTTTATTAACGGAATTCAATGCCGTATGATTGTCGATACAGGAGCCAATGTGACAATAATAAGAGAAGATTTGGCTCGAAAATTGAAATGTAAACTCATCTGGACTCCACCATGCATTACCCTGCAAACTGTGACGGGCGACAAGATTGGCATATATGGAAAGGCCAATTTAACCATACACTTTGGAGGAAAGAAATATTATCATACGGCATATGTGGCTGACATAACAGATCCTTGCTTAATCGGGCTAGATTTTCTGAAAAAGTTTGGCTTCAAGCTTGATTTCAAAAATAACAAAATGCTCTCAAAATTTGAAGAAATAAGTCTTTTTGGATTAAATAACGAAATTGAATGTAAACAAGCAGTAATAGCCAAAGAAGACATCAATCTAGATCCAAGAACAGAATTTTTAGTTCCAGCTGTAATTAAAAATGAAACTAATTACCGATTTGGCCATATAGATTATCCAGAAGACAATAGTACACAAGCAGGAGTATTGGTGGCTTCTTCTGTGGTAGACCTCTCGAAAAAGACCATTCCAGTCAGAATTGCTAACATCAGTGATAAGACGAGGACTATCAAGAAAGGAGAGGTGATAGCGTCATGTGCTCCTGTGACGTGCATAAGTCAAAATTCCAGTCACTCTGAGAAATCTTCAGATAATTTAGTCAAGGATTTGTTACAAAATACAGACTTAAATCCAAAACAGTTGGAAGCTGCGGAAAATTTAATTAGAGAATTCCAAAGTTTATTTTCCCAAACATCTGAAGACTTTGGACGAACTAAAATGGCACAACACCGAATTGACACGGGAGATCACTCTCCTATTAAACAGCACCCTAGACGATTACCTTTTGCCAAGCAAGAAGAGGTGCAGAATTTAATTAAAGATATGGAAGAAAATGACGTCATCGAACCATCAACAAGTCCATGGGCGTCTCCCATTGTATTAGTAAGAAAGAAGGATGGTTCTACAAGATTTTGTGTAGACTACCGCCGACTGAATGACGTCACCAAAAAGGATAGTTACCCTCTGCCAAGGATTGACGACACTCTTGACACACTTGCGGGCAACACTTGGTTCTCGACTTTAGACTTGAAGAGTGGTTACTGGCAGGTAGAGATCCATCCCGACGACCGCGAGAAGACTGCCTTTACAACGGGACAAGGATTATGGCAGTTCAAGGTAATGCCTTTTGGTCTATGTAACGCACCTGCAACTTTCGAACGGCTTATGGAAACGGTTCTCCGGGGGCTGTCGTATGAAGCATGTCTTGTTTATTTAGATGACATCATAATCATAGGAAAATCTTTTGATGAACATCTGAACAACCTCAGGCGGGTGCTACAAAAATTAAAGGAAGCTAATTTGAAGTTAAGCCCTTCGAAGTGCAGTTTGTTTCGCAATGAAGTCGCCTACCTTGGACACATCATTTCGGCGGAAGGAGTTAGGACTGATCCAGAGAAGATATCGGCCGTGAAAAATTGGAGTCGTCCAGCAGATGTTCACCAGCTTCGAAGTTTTCTAGGATTATGCACCTATTACAGAAAATTCGTCAAAGGCTTCTCGATGATTGCAAGACCACTTCATAAATTAACAGAAGCCAATCAAAAATTTATGTGGACACAGGAATGTGACGCTGCTTTCGAAAAGCTTAAGGAGGCCTTGACATCCACTCCAATTCTGTCGTATCCTCAAATCGATAAACAGTTTACACTTGATACGGATGCAAGCAACGAAAGCATTGGCGCTGTACTGTCCCAGGAAATCGACGGTCAGGAGCGTGTTATCGCCTATTTCAGCAAGTGCTTGTCAAAGGCCGAGCGAAACTACTGCGTAACAAGAAAAGAGCTTCTTGCTGTAGTGAAAGCCATAGACCACTTTCATCACTATCTTTACGGTCGAAAATTCCTGATCCTAACTGATCATGCTTCTCTAACTTGGCTATTGAATTTTAAGAACCCTGAAGGCCAGATAGCCAGGTGGATACAAAAGCTTCAAGAGTACGATATGGAGATACGCCATCGAAAAGGCTCATCACATGGAAATGCAGATGCTCTCTCAAGAAGACCCTGCTCAGAGAATTGTAGATACTGCGACCGGGTTGAGAAGAAATTTAATGTCAAAGGTCCTATAGTAAGACAAGTTACAACTGGGTCTACATCATCGCAAGATCCGTGGAGTGACGAGAGCCTGCGTAAAGATCAACTTGCTGATCCTGAAACTAAGCCAATTCTAGAGCTGAAAGAGGAGTCCAACAGGAAGCCCAGCTGGCAAGACATGGCCCATTACCATCCTACGACTAAACGTTATTGGGCTCTTTCGGATTCCTTACACTTAAAGAACGGCATCTTGTACCGAAAATGGGAGTCTGACGATGGAAAGACATGTAGATGGCAACTACTACTCCCTAAGTCGAGAATTTCTATGGTCCTTCAAGAACTGCATGGTAGTCCCACAGGAGGTCATTTTGGTGTAATGAAGACCCTGCAGAAGGTTCGAGAGCGTTTCTACTGGAATTATGTTCGCAGTGACGTGGAGAAGTGGTGTCGAACTTGTGACACCTGTGTAGCACGTAAAAGTCCAAAAAGGCGCACCCGTGGACGATTGCAACGTTATAATGTAGGAGCTCCTTTCGAACGAATTGCTTTAGACATCCTGGGTCCACTTCCTAGAACATCTGATGGCAATAAGTACATCCTCGTTGTCATGGACTACTTCACTAAGTGGCCTGAAGCATATGCCATTCCTAATCAAGAGGCGGTAACCGTAGCAGACATACTGATTCAACACTGGGTTTCCAGATACGGAGTTCCTCTTCAGATCCATTCCGATCAAGGAAGAAACTTTGATTCGGCTGTGTTTAAGGAAATGTGTGGACTACTCGGCATGGACAAAACTCGAACTACACCTCTACATCCGCAATCGGACGGCATGGTGGAGCGGTTCAATCGTACAATCTTAAATAGCCTCTCTCTCCTGGTGTCTAGAGACCAACAGGACTGGGACAAGAAATTACCGCTTTTCCTGCTTGCCTACAGGAGTGCCACTCATGAGGCCACTGGTTACTCCCCTTCTCAAATGCTCTTTGGTCGTGATCTTCGTCTGCCTGCTGATCTTTTGTTTGGTCGTCCTCCTGATGCTCCTTCATCGCCTGAGGAATATGTCGATGAACTCCAGGCACGGATTGAGGAGATTCATTGTCTAGCGAGGAACCGAATTGGACTGGCATCAGAAAAGATGAAGACACGGTACGACACAAAGGCAACTGGACATGAGTTCAACGAAGGTGACAAAGTTTGGTTGTGGAATCCGATACGTCGTAAGGGACTGTCGCCAAAACTACAAAGAAACTGGGACGGTCCTTACACAGTCGTCAACATGCTCAATGACGTCGTCGTACGCATACGAAAATCGCCACACACCAAACCCAGGGTCGTACATTATAACCGGCTAGCCCCTTATTTTGGCGAAAGTGATTAAAAATTCAAAACTGGAATTTCAGACCATGGTCATGAAAGTCACTTTTTGTAAATATGTAAATAGTAATTAGTTCTTATTTATGTAAATTTTATTATTATTGTTATTATTTATTTATTTATTTATTTATTTATTTGTTTATTTATTTTAAGTGTTTTCCTCTAACTCAAGGATTGCACTGCCCGGGACGTGCAGTCTTTGAGGAGGGGGTAGTGTTACGAATTTTGTAAATAGTTAGTGTTTGTACTGTAAAATAATGTAAATAATCTTATTAAGCTCCATTCCTTTACTAATATTATGTTACATTGTCTCTGTTATCAAGCAAACTTGTCCATTATTTTCAGTGTATGTCTACGGCAGATTGGCGAAATAATGAAGATATCGCCAAGTTGGCGTCACTTTTGGCGACTAATTTTGGTCGCCAAATTTGGCGATATATCGCCAAGTTGGCGACAAACTTGGTGATTGTTGGCGATGGTAACCCTTCCCTCTTAATGGTAACCCCCCTTAGATATACTGATACATTGTTTGTTGTTCCGTGGTTTTCCAGGTTTTTCTAGAAATTTCTAGCACATGCTACGAGACTATATATAAGAAGAGAAGCGATGCGAGCTGTTGTTATTATTTACCAGTCAGTCATTGAGTGAGCTACTAGAGATTGTCCAAGCAAGTTTGCTTGATGTATTGAGTTTTATCTACGTTGTTTTGAATGTGATATATTGTTGAGACATTGTATAAAGAGTCTCTGCGACCTATATTTGTATTTGTTCGATAGATTTAAACAGTTATTTTGGAATATCTTGTAATATTTGTGAGTTTCGAAGACTCTGTTGTTCTGAAGATCTGTAAATAAATTATTTTGTACTTTTCTAAGAGAAAAGAGTTTGAAGTTGTCTAACCATAAGATCGAAAGAACCCTATATACGCTGCAACAATATTACTTTTCTTACATTGGATATTTTTGCATTTTGTGGAAAAAATATTTTGAATCCTTTTTTAAAATAGGAAAATATTTTTTAATTATACATATTCAATATACTTTTGACTTATGATTTTTTTTTAAAGTTTACAAACAAAAATTATTTTTAATAATTTGCTTTACAATTCCATGTATTCATACGAGTTTAGATAGTTTTGTTTTGAATCGTAATCGAATTCGCTGGCGGTAAGCTTTGTACTTGGCACTTGTTGTTTTTTTTAGCATGTATGTTGTGTAATTTGCGAAATAATGGTTTTAAAGTTTACTGTGAATATAGGTATTGTGTTATTTGGAGAAACAAAGCCCCCTTTTTTGGATAAAATAATATGGGGAATCAAAGTACACGAATCAAAACAAATTGATTCGTGCTGTATGTTGGCATGAAATATTCAATTCCAGGAGACGAACGTGAAGCTAAACCATCTATAATGAAAAAGAAAGGTAAATAAATATTTTTTGACACTCATTATTAAAGTATTATTTAAAAAGTATAAGTGATGTATACATTAGTTAGCATGTTGATTTGATTTCAAACCAACATAAACTATCACAGAATGTGTAAACTATTGCTAAATTTTGGTAAACAAACTATATTTATAATTGACCAACAGTTTAACCAAGTGCTTGTGAATTCTAAAATTCTCAAAATAGATTGTTTTTAAGTTTATAGATGTCCTTATTATATGAATTAATTAACAATACTAAGTTTTAAGTGTTGTAAAAATTGTGCTTTTTTATTTCATTTATTAATTTCTGTGATTAGGAGGATGTTAATTTTTAGATTAAAATTGCTTGAATATGTTATTCAAAATGCATTTATTACTTTTTCTTATGCATTTTTGTTGCTATTAATTTTCATTTTGAAACTGTGCCTTTTTAGCTTAGCTTAACGGCCAGTAAATCCAGGTTTTAAACAATTTTTAAAATTAAGTGCACTTATTATTGGAAATTGTGAATAAACTAGTATTTATCAACAAATTACAGCAGTATTTTGATAATTCAAAAGAAAGTAATGAAGTTAATTTGTTCTTACATGCATTAGTGACTGTGGCTATAAAGATTTCAGAGATTTAAAAACAAATTAGTTGCACTCATTGTTTTTTTTCTTCATGTACACACAGTGCTTGTACAACATGCATTAGTGATTGCATTTTTAATTAATTTTGTGTATTTTACGGATTGTTGCACAGCAATTTTGCTGCAGCCTGAGTGTTTTGTTTTTGTTTTGTTTTCATGTGCTCTAAGTGCTATACATGCAGTAGTTGGACTGCTTTAACGAGTTTTATTTTAGCGAGTGAGAGTTTTAGGCCCTTTTTTTTCTAATATAAACATTATTGTTTTAATGTATTTGTTTCACAATATTGTCACTGGATTTCTTTAGTTCAGGTATCACTCATTTCTTCCAGATATTAGGAATCTGCATGTTACCGCATAGTTTGCTGCATCTATTAATTTTTGTTGTTTGTTTTCATATGGGCATAGTGCTCATACATTTGTTATTGACTGCGGCTTTGAGAAATTTCATGTGTTTTAGAGACCATTGCATAAGTTTGCTGCATCCAGTAATTTGACATGCACCCAGCTCTCATTATCCATTAGTTACTGTAGCTTTAACATGTTTCATGCATCCTATTATTTCATTAATAATTTCGAAATTCCATGTTTATATTTTAAAATGTTATTTAGCAGTTGTCACGGAGGTACTACAACGCATCATTGTAGTCTGCATTAGATGCTGTTCAAAATAGATTTTTTTTTCTTTTCTTCTTAAGAGTCTGATGATTTAAATCCAAGAGTGAAAAATTTTGTCTCAGATCACAAACCGAATACAAAAGTATTGTAATAGTTAATAATACGTTATTGAAATTAATAATCAAAATATAAAAGCATTAGCTTTACAGCTTAGAACATAGCATTATTAATAAACTGCATTTATAAATTGGACATCTAAAATTTAAAATCTTAATATATTTTTATAATGTTAGAATTTACAAGCACTTAAACCTGGTTAAGCAAATAATTCTTAACCAAATATTAACGATAACATTGGTTTAAAAAGAAATAACTTATACTTCTATGCGTACTAATGAGTTTCATAAAATATAAATTTACCCCCTTTTTTTTCTATAGATGTTTTAATTTCATATTCATTCTCTCAAAATTGAAGTATTTCTTTCTAACATTCTTTTACAAAAATGTTTGATAATTAAAGCTTTTTTTTATCAAAAAAAAAAAAAAAAAAAAAAAAAAAAAAAAAAAAAAAAAAACAGGCATTGTTTTTACTGATGAACACAAAATCCTCAAATAACTTTGAATACATTATTTAAATAAATTGCATAACATACCTAAGAAGAAAACATGTTTATAAGATTCAATTTAATACAAGAAATTAAAAATTTTTAATTAAAAATTTTTAATTCAAATAATATAAAGATACTAACACACTAACAAATAAATATTTTAAAATACTAACAGCTAATAATGGGCGATAAATAATTACATTTTTTAGTTTTGTCATTTCTAAAATGTAATTGTTTAAATTCTATTTGAGTTGAACCTCATCCAAACCCTAAGAAATATTCTATCAAACCTTAATTCGATCTGAAAAAAAGAAAAAAAAAAAAAAAAATTCTGACAATAGACACTGACAAGCAGAGTTGTATAATATAGACGCACGCCATGTGCAGAAAATTTTATGAAGAAACAATTTTTATTTATTTATTTCGACAAAGAATTGCATTAAAAAAAAGTGTATCTCAACAAAGAACCATGTAAAAAAACCCAACATTTCAACAAAATACCACGCGAAAAACGTGAATTTCGTCCAAAGACCGCAATAAAAACGTTAATTCAATCCATGAATCGCATAAAAAATACGAATTCCATGCATGAATCGCATAAAAAATGTGAGTTACATGCATGAATCGCATAAAAAATGTGAACTACATCCCTGAATCGCTGAAAAAAAAAAAAAAAAAAAGAAAAACAAATTGCATAAAAAATGGGAATTATGTCCATGAATCATGTAAAAAAGCGAGAATTATATTCATAAATTGTATGAAAAACGCAAATTACGTCTATGAATCGTGTAGTAAAACATGAATTATGTTCATAAATCGCTCAAAAAACACGAATTTTGGCGGCAGAAAGCTGAAACGGAAATTACCTCTTTAAAACGCATAAAAATAGCGAATTGCATAAAAAATGTGAATTACGTTCATGAATCACTCAAAAAACGCAAATTACATCCATGAATTGCATAAAAACGTGAATTACATTCATAAATCACTCAAAAAATGCGAATCACTTCCATGAATTGTGCAAAAAAAAAAAAAAAAAAAAAAACACGAATAACGTTCATAAATTGCAAAAAATGCGAATTACGTCCAAGAATTGGTAAAAAAAAGCGAATTACATTCATAAATCCTATAAAAACACAAATAACATCAATAAACCGATCAAAAAACGCAAATTTCGTCGGTAGAAAGCTAAAAAAAATGCAAATTATATCTATGAATCGCCTAAATATAGCAAATTACGTCCATAAATCATGTAAAATGTAAATTACATTCATTAATCGCATAAAAATGGCGAATTATGTCCATGAATCGCTCAAAAAAAAAAGCGAATTGCATAAAAAACGTGAATTGGGTCCACAAATCGCTCAAAACGTGAATTACGTCCATGAATTGTTTTAAAAAGTGAGAATTACGTTCAGAAATTGTATGAAAAACACAAATTATGTCTATGAATCGTGTAGTAAAACAGGAATTATGTTCATAAATCGCTCAAAAAACACGAATTTTGGCAGCAGAAAGCTGAAACGCAAATTGCGTCTATAAATCGCATAAAAATAGCGAATGGTGTTTTGCATTCATGAATTGCATAAAAAACGCAAATTACATTAATGAATCGCTCAAAAAACACAAATTACGTCCATGAATCGCATAAAAACGTGAATTACATTCATAAATCACTCAAAAAATGCGAATCACTTCCATGAATCGTGCAAAAAAACACTAACAACGTTCATAAATTACAAAAAATGCGAATTACGTCCAAGAATTGGTTAAAAAAGCAAATTACATTCATAAATCCTATAAAAACACAAATAATGTCAATAAATCGATCAAAAAACGCTAATTTCGTCGACAAAAAGCTCAAAAAATGCAAATTATGTCTACGAATCGCATAAATATAGCAAATTATGTCCATAAATCATGTAAAATGTAAATTACATTCATTAATCGCATAAAAATCGCGAATTATGTCCATGAATCGCTCAAAAAAAGCGAATTGCATAAAAAATGCGAATTATGGCCACAAATCGCTCAAAACGTGAATTATGTCCATGAATTGTGTAAAAAAGTGAGAATTATGTTCCTAAATTGTATGAAAAATGCAAATTATGTCTATGAATTGTGTAGTAAAACGGGAATTATATTCATAAATCGCTCAAAAAATACGAATTTTGGCAGCAGAAAGCTAAAATGCAAATTACGTCTATAAATCGCATAAAAATAGGGAATAGCGTTTTGCATTCGTGATTTGCATGAAAAACGCGAATTACATTCATGAATCTCTCAAAAAATGCAAATTACGTCCATGAATTGCATAAAAATGTGAATTATGTTCATAAATCACTCAAAAAATGCGAATCACTTCCATGAATCGTGCAAAAAAACACGAATAACATTCATAAATTACAAAAAATGCAGATTACGTCCAAGAGTTGTGTAAAAAAAGCGAATTACATTCATAAATCCTATAAAAACACAAATAACGTCAATAAATCGATCAAAAAACACAAATTTCGTCGACAGAAAGCTGAAAAAATGCAAATTATGTCCATGAATTGCATAAAAATGGCAAATTACGTCCATAAATCATGTAAAATGTAAATTACATTCATTAATCACATAAAAATTGCAAATTATGTCCATAAATTGCTCAAAAATGCAAATTACATTCATAAATCGCATAAAAAACATGAATGATGACCATGAATTGCACAAAAAATGCGAATTACACCCAACATTAAATTAATTTGCAGAAAGTTTTTGGTTTTATACAAGTTTGCCAACAAGAACCTACAAGTTATCCTGAAACCCATTCTGAACCAACAAAAATTTAATGGAATGATAAATTTGTCCAAGAAAGACAAAATAATTTCCATTGACATACATTGACCAGAATCGAAAAATTCCTATTGAAATCCCCAAGAACCTGAAAATTCCATTTGAAGTCAATCCGAAACCAGATTCAATCCCCCCCACCAAAAAAAAAAATATCCAATCAAATCAAGATTTTAGAAAAAAAAAAAAAAAAAAAAAAAAAAAAAGAACAATTTATGTCGATATGTACTGACCAGATCATGGAAATTCCAATAGAAGTCTATCTCAAATCCGATCCGAGCTCTTAACCTGAAACCCAATCCAATCCCCCCCCCCCCCAAAAAAAAAAGTAAAATAAAAAAATTAGGAAATATAAATCTGTTCAAGAAAGACAAAATAATTTCCGTCCCCATCCACTGACCAGAATTGAAAACTAGTACTTGAAATGCAACTCGACAAGAACCTGAAAATTCCAATTCAATCAAACTGAATCGAGATTCAAACCCGAAAAAAAAAAAAAAAAAAAAAAAAAAACAATTATCCAACCATATCAAGATTTTTTGAAAAAAAAATTATGTAAATACGTACAGACTAGGACATGGAAATTTTAATAAAATCTTAAACCCGATACAAACTCCCCCCCCCTCCCCCTCCCACCAAAAAAAAAAAACATAGGAATTGTAATCCAGTATCTGTACAGGACAGAATATTTTTTTCATGGAAACGCAACCTGGACAGAACCTAAAAATTCTATTTGAATTGAACCCAAATCGAAACAAAAAAAAATAAATAAAAATCCCATCACACTGTAACCTGATCCAAAATTGAAAAAATAATTTCTGCCAATAAACACCGACAAAAACGTATAAGTTTACCTGAAACTCAATCTAAACCAAAAAAAAAAAAAAATTTAATGGAAACATAAATTTGTCCAAGAAAGACAAAATAATTTCCTTTGACATACATTGACCAGAACCAGAAATTTCCAATTGAAGTCTATCCTAAACACAATCCAAACACTAAAAAAAAAAAAAAAAAATCCCTCCAGTAGTCAATCTATTTGCGACAAAATATTATAGATTGAAATGTAACTCAACAAGAACTTAAAAATCTCATTTCAAGTCGACCCATTACCAAATTTGAACCTTAAAAAAAATCTATCCAACCATATCCTGAAACGAGAAAGAAAATGTAATTTTCATTGATACGGACAGACTAGAAGCTGTAAATTCCAATTGAAGTCTATTTTAAATTCAATCCCTGCACAGAACAAAATATTTTCTGCGGAAATGCAGTCTGACCAGAACTTGAAAATTATATTTGATTTGAACTCACTCCAACACCCCCCTCCCCACCCCCCCCCCCAAAAAAAAAAAAAAAAAAATTCTACGGAATCTTAACTTGATCCGAAAAAGGAAAAATGTTTTTTGCTGATACACATTGACAAGAACCCAATTTGAACTGAAATAAAAATCAGTGCAAACATTAATCTGTTTAAGAAAAACGAATTAATTTCTGTCAACATGCACTACCCAGAACCTGAAAACTCCTATTGAAATCTATCCTTAACCCAATTAAAAAAACCACAAGAAAAAAAAAACCTTCTAATTAGAACCTTTTTACCTGTGACAAAATAATATATTTTGAAATGCCACCTGAAAATTCCAATTGAATCTGGTTTAAATTTTTTGGGTTTAGGGTAGATTTCAATTGGAATTTGTATTTATAGCTGTTTAGTAAATCAAATGTGGTTCTTAATGGATAAATGTTATTTTACATGATTTATGAGAAAAAAAAAATAAAAAAATTTCAAGTCGTCAAAATATTACATACAATGTTGAAAATCTAGAAAAGACTTTTGATGTATTGCACTGCAAGAAACCCTAAGCAAACACGGAATATTTTTTAATAGCTGTCTGTTTTTTTCAGAAAATTATGTTAAAAAAAAAATTAAAATCTAAAAAACATGAAATGTTTAAATTTATGTACTTTACATGTTTTATGCTTAGTGACTGAAATGTTCAATAAAAGTATATTAGTTTTATTTTGTAAGTTAAGTCGCCCAAGAATGGAAAGTTTCATATGAAATGAAAATATTTAATACATAACAGAGTCCTGATTTTCTTTCTTTGCCAGTTAAACATTTTCCTAATTGAAGTATGAAACTTATAGGGTGGACCGGGGTAATTCCTGATCAAAAAACACTAACATCTAAATATCTTTTTAATGTTTACAATAGATGTGACCAAATTTAGCATGGTTAATGATTCACTGTGTTTCTATTCAATAAAATGTAGGCTTTGATTAAAATATTATTTAAAGTTTGCTTAATTAAAAACTTTTGATTCTCGGTAACTACCCTGGGAACATTGTAATTATCAATTACACCGGGGCAATTACCAATCAGGACATTATTTTGTACAAATGACAGGTACATTGATTAATTTAGAATATATATTGTCAATTTTAATATAAGCCTGATTTAATTAAATGCCTTCATCCATCTGCAATAATGTTATCAATGTGTAAAGAAAAAAAAAAAAAAAAAAAAAAAAAAACAAGAACGAAAAGTTATGTGTGCAACATAGAATATGATGCAACTTCCAACATATTCTGAATACTATTTTCATCCATATACAGTAATTTTTCCACCCAGTGCAAAGAACTGTACATAACTTACAAGAACAAAGAATCATGCATACTGCATCGATTATGATGCATTTTCCTACTCATTCTGAATACTGTAAACTTATTGTCATTCATGTACAAGAATTTTACCATTCTGTGCAAAAAACAAAGCATAATTTAACGACAATAAAAATTTTTGCATACAGCATGTTTAGATACTTTCCAATTCATTCTGAATATTTTAAACCTATAATTTTCATCTTTATACAGTAATCTTCCCACCCTATGCAAACAGCAAAACATAAATAAACTAACAAGAATGAAAAATTACGCATAAGTATAGATTATGAAACACTTTCCAATACATGTTCAATATTGTAAACCTATCATTTTAATCTATTTGCAGTAATTTTACCAGTCTATATAAAGAACAAATCATAACTTACAAGAAAGAAAAACATGTGTGCAACATAGATTATGAAACATTTCCAGCATATTCTGCATATTGAAACGCATATAGTCTTAATCAATCTGCAATATTATCAACCTATACATAGGTTGAAACATAATTAACAAGAATCATGCATGCAGCATAGATTATGAAATACTTTCCAGCACATTCTGAATATTGTATCCCTGATCATTTTAATCCATCTGCAGTATATGTATCAACATGTGTAAAGAATAAACATAGTTAACAAGAATGAGAAATGATACATTACATACAGCATAGATTATAATACCCTTTCTGAGATGTATGGTGCTGAATGTACATTACCTTCTTATCTTTTACTAACGTATTTTACTACAGAGTTGTTTTTAACAAAATCAAGTAGTACAGCACACATTAATATCTTTTTTTTAAGTGGATGGGGGAGGGGTAATTAAAGGTGAATGAATCATGAATATGAATTTTTTGCATTAGTCTTTAATTTTTTGTTTTTTTCATTAACCTAAAAAAAGCAATGATATCAATACAAAAATCCCTGAACGGGTTAAAAGCTTGTGACGCAGCACTTTATCTTACATCTCTAAGAATTTTAAATTTGGGACTTAAAACTAATGATATCAAAATTTATGTGACGCTATGCTCTTAATATATATATATATATATATATATATATATATATTAAAATTTATTCATTAATGCTTTATCATTTACATCTTTCAAAATTTCGAAATATGAATCTTAAAAGTTATGATATCAAAATTTAAGTGACGCCTTGATGAGACTTTAAACGATGTTTTAAAATTCCATTTTTTATTTATTTATTATCTAAATACATTTACATATCTAAACAATACTTTTCATTTTCCAATACACTGTTAAATACATCACTTTCACTGAATATATATAATGCACTGAAATGTTTTATTTGAATAAATTGGCTTATCTTTTGTGCTACGCTATCCAAAATCAAAAGTAACATTTAAATGAATATTTTTGCGTCATTGTATCTATTTGCATATATTTAACTTAGTTTAGATACAATGGTGCAAAAATATTTATTTAAATGTTACTTTTGATTTTGGATAGCGTAGCACAAAAGATAAGCCAATTTATTCAAATAAAACATTTCAGTGCATTATATATATTCAGTGAAAGTGATGTATTTAACAGTGTATTGGAAAATGAAAAGTATTGTTTAGATATGTAAATGTATTTAGATAATAAATAAATAAATAAATGGAATTTTAAAACATCGTTTAAAGTCTCATCAAGGCGTCACTTAAATTTTGATATCATAACTTTTAAGATTCATATTTCGAAATTTTGAAAGATGTAAATGATAAAGCATTAATGAATAAATTTTAATATATATATATATATATATATATATATATATATATATATATTAATAGCATAGCATTACATAAATTTTGATATCATTAGTTTTAAGTCCCAAATTTAAAATTCTTAGAGATGTAAGATAAAGTGCTGCGTCACAAGCTTTTAACCCGTTCAGGGTTTTTTGTATTGATTATTTTACCTTCGATTACAAATCATTTTTCAACATATAACCAGAAATGCGGTTCGATTTTTACACTTTTTTTTTTTTGCTTTAGAATTGGGAAGTCGACTTATACACGATTATATACGGTATATAAAACTGTAATATATTTTAATAATTGCTCGAATATTTACCATAACTTTAAGAACCAGAATAGTATTTATCATCATTTCATTTCAGGAACCTGAATATCGTTCCGGTACATTTCGAGCCCTAATCGAATCATAAAATTTATTCGATACCTTACTTATTTAATTTCAAATTTCCACATCGAATTTATTTACTTTCATTTCTTAAAAAATGTTCTTGTTAGAAATGCCTTGGGTCATATAAACTCACATATCACAAAAGATTAGTGGGAGCTTAGCATCAAAGCTTTAATTTATCTGAAAAAGTTAACGGGGAAATTTTTGCAAAAATTTGCAAAATTCATTCAAATTATAAATTGAAATAGTGTAATAATTTATTCAAACAAATAAATAATCGAAGATTTTATAATTTGCGCATATTCTGAATCATTGAGTATCGTTTTCCCCTGTTGACCTCTCCTCCCCTCTCCTATTTCATAATTTCCTGTTGATTTTGCGTTATTCTTGTCAGCAAGATATCCAGCAGAAATAAAGTATGAATGTAAAAAATATAAACAATCATTTAATGAAATTCCGTTCGATGAAATTCTGCTGAAAATAAAAATAGCAATTTTACTTTTTTGTGTTTAGTAAAACCGGAAAAAAAAAAAAAAAAAAAAAAAAAAACCAGAAAATTTTCTCAAAAATTATAAGAACTTAATTGCCGTAAAATAATTTCCGACTTTCCCAGTATAACCTCTACATTTTTCGAACTTGAAATATTTCTTACAAAAGGATATAATAATTCTACACTGTAAAAAAAAAATTTCCGTTAAATAACGGAAATAGTACTGGTAATCTAGACGCCAGTACTATTTCTGTTTTTTAACGGAAAAAAAATCTGCTTTTTCCAGAAATATTTCCGTTTCTTTCACAAAATATTTCCGCTTTTTTTTATAGATAAAAATTTTTGCTTGAAAGCCAAACAAGAATTTTCAAGGCATCTTTATGATTTTTATTCTTTAGACAAAGACACATCAGGTTAGTGTACATACATTTAATTTAAACAACAGTGAAGAAATGCCACTTATCCTCGATGGGGATCGAACCAGGGATCTGTCCTATGGCAGCTTGCAGTAGTGTAATACCATTACGCCTTAGTTACGCATGCAGAGCTTGCAAATATCTTTACTTATTTGAATGATTTTATAAAGGAAAGGCCTTATGTTGAACGCGGCGTTAATTTTTGTAGAGAATTATTTTCTATTGCTTGTACAGTTCTAAATGTTTAACAGATTTTATTTCCATAATTTCGAATATTTAGTTTTAATTTCAGTTCTATAAAAATTAAATTTTAGACTTTAAAATATTACATGTATTAAGATTTGAATGTATTAAAAAGTTTTGTTTCCTTCATCTTAAGAAGATTTTTAAAAGTTTATTGTAATTTTATTCATATTTATTTACTTATTTATTTTTGAAACGATACTAACATACTTTTTAAAAATAAAACTCCTTTTTTTAACAACGCATTTGTATGACGATCAATTTTAATCTCAATAAAGATAGTTATTACGGGTTATTAAAATAAATTTCCTTTATTGTTTTTTATATAGATAATCTTCAACTTTATAATAATTTCTTTAATATAATTCAGATGTTTTAAATTTTATGTGCAAACTTCTTAAAGTGAATAGATTAAAAAAATATATTATAATTAAAAGTAGAATTTTTTTCCATTTTAAAATATCCTATGCACTTAATGAGTTAAACATTATTTAAAAAGCATAATGGAAATAAACTAACTGAAAATAAACTAACTAACTAATCTCAAACATAAAAAGGGTATTAATAAAATTTTATTATTTTTATTATTTTTTTAATATTGTAAAAATATGTAAGCTTTATATTATTAAAACAGAAAGAAATAAAGAAAATTATTATAGAAAGTTGTTCATAAAACAACTCTGTAATGTTTTTCTGCCCCAGATATAGATGTTGTCACTAGAGTTATTTATGGAATTTATGCTGTTTTAATACATAACTTCTCTGTTTTCAGATAAATTTACGGAAAACTTACTGTATTTATAATCTCAAAATGTCAGTAACGGAAATTCTACTGTTTTTTCAAAAAAATAAAATATTCCGTAGAATTTTACGGAACATTTTGTGTATATTAACGGATATTTTTTACAGTGTAGATTTTTCTGTTATTTTCAAGAAACGTTTCTTGTAAAATTTTCAAGAGCTAGTTGCCGAATATTTTCCAAGAATTTTTTTAGTTTTCGGGAATTTAATCATTATTATACTCTTTGGAATTATGTATTAGTCTATTAGACTCCCGACCCCAAGTAAATCTTTCTTACACTTGCTTTTTTTTTTTTTCAGATAAAGACTTTTAAAGATAGTCCTTTGGAAAACATATAAACGATACTCACCATAAAAACGCTGTTCTTTTTTTTTTTTTTTTTTTTTTTTTTTTTTTTTTTTTCTTAAAGCAAACGTTGTAAAATATTTTTTCTTAATTGATATTTGCTTATTTACTATGCTTATTTTGTTTTCTAGTCAAAACTGAACCACAGATGATTTAAACATCATATACATTTATTTATACTAACTAGTCTGAAACAACAATTTAGAATTATACGTGTGTACATTTTAAAAAGAATTTATTTGAGAATTTTAAATTATAAAGGAAATACAAAAATATGTAAAGAAAAGGATGCTTTGGTAATTCTTCCATTTGCGGATGATATTAATACAATCTTTTTGAAAAATTAATATTCTTATAAAAGATGTTGTGTTAACAATTAGTATTTCCATATTTTCACTCTTATTACAGGACGAATTTAGTTTATTTCTTCCATTTAGAAGACAAGTTTGTGTCATTAATTTTTCCGAGACATGTGTTTATGTGTAGTTATATGCATAATCCTTGATTTAGTTGTCAGTTTTATTGCTTCTTTATTTAGGATTTACAAAACACAAAATGGTAAAACATGAATGGAATAATACCACAGGTAAGTCCTGGGCGTGTCTTTGAAGGCGGCACTTCAACTTCACCTGGTAGCCAATGAGCAACAGTACGACATTCTGACGTCAATCATCCTCATCCTTAATTGCTTGCGACACTCTTTTTTGCCAAGGCAACCGCTTGGAGATCAAAGCTGCCGACCGGTTTTGGGGGCGGATGAGCGGCATTTCACCCCTCTTCACAGTGAAAGCCGCCGTCCAACTTATGTAAGAGGGTCTAGAATTGGCATATTATCAATCCGTTGGCTCAGTTTCTTTTCTGAGGTTACATAATAATTACGTTACTGCAGGATAGCGAAAATTTTTATTTCGTTACCAACTACATAGAAGTTCTCTTTCAGAAACATTTTTCAATATTTTGCTTTCCTTTTTTTCATAAACAATAAATTGAGGATATTAATATGCTCGAAAAAAATAATTATACATTTATAAAAATTAAATTTGTCAATCATTATTTGTATATAAGGTATTTGTATCCTATATGGACAGGGCTCTCAATATGAACACCCCTAATATTTTTAAAGGTAATAATTTTAATCGAGAGATGGCTCAACATTTTAGCGAAGAAAAGCAGTTGAAAAGATAATTAAGAATGGAAAGTGTAAAAAAGCGCGCTATTCGCTATTTACGAGGAAACCTGTTATTTCGAGATGTGCTGATCTTAATTACTTGTAAGCTTAAATTATTATTAGAAATGGTAAAATTACATTAAATGTTGAAAAGTGGAGTATTTTAGAAAGCTAATAAAACATAGTTTCGATTGCTATTGCATATTTTGCTTAAAAATATTTTCCTTATTCATTTGTTACTAGATTTAGTAAAACTACGCCCGGTTCCCAATATGGACAGCTTATGTCCCCATCGACTACAACTGTAAGAAAGAAGAAAATTCAACGTTGCCAAACAATAAATTGAAAAGGCATCAAAGTGGTGAAATCTTTGTTCAACACGATGCCATTTGAACAATCCCCCCAAAACCTTCCTCCAAGACACCCTTGCAGAAAAATAAAAAGAAGCCCCCCCCCCCCCGCCAGTAGGATATCTGTTGGCGAAATCATAGGCACCAATGGTATGACTTCCTCAACAAAAGAGAGCTGGTACTGCTTCTTTTGCAGTATTGATGCTTTTTCAAACATGCAGCCATGCATCACATGTGGCAGATATGCTCATGAGGATTATATGGGACTTATTGCCCATGGTGAAAAAGTTTCTATTTGCCCATGCTGTGAGGACTGGGTAATAACAGTTGTAAATTCGCAGACAGATGCTATAAAGCTAAGTAAAACCAACAATATTATTTCATAATATTAGTAACTAAGGGGCTTTGCATGCGTCTTCGAAAGGTAAAAGCCGAAAATGATCCTCCCCTTTCGAAAATGCATGTTCTAAAGATATTTACTATCCCCCCTCCTCCTCCGAATACTTAAGATACATTTTTTTTTATTCCCTCTCCTCTAAAATCCCTTGGAAAAGTGGCTCTTCCATATACACTGTGTAGGAAGTCAATAAGGAAACACCTGTCCATAATAGAGACAGGTAGTTCCTTATATGGACACTTTAAACATTATTTGTTTTTATCATATAAATTAAACCAGAATAATTACAAGGTCGCTAATTTTAATAATGATAGTCAATAGTCCAAGGATAGTGGACACACATTTTTGGAGTCCTCTGACTTGTACATGGGGGTGAAAAAAATACATTTTCCTTAAGGTGTCCATATAGGGTACAGGTACTATATATATATTTTTCTAATGGATTATGATTATAATTGCTTTTTAATTCTTAGTTTCTTTATTTTCCTTTATTATATATATATATTTATAATTCTTACTCAGCAACGTCTCTCTCTACATAAGTTATAAAATTAAAATATTTGTCCGGGTTCCCTCCCTTTTAATTACATTCCATGTTTTGCCAATGAACACTTTCGTTCTAAAATAAAGCTCTGAAACATTATTTTTCCGATTTTCCGAAATTTTAAACCTCTTCTAAGTAAATTTCTTTCTCTGATTTATTAAAAATTAAAGTATCCTCTATTCAAAAAAGAAATATAGTTGAATATTCAACCAAAACGGGACTTAAAAAAAAAAAAAAAAAAAAAAAAAAAAACAATTATAATTTGGAAATGATGTGATAAACTTCCGAAACAGAACAAAGAGACAATCACAATTACAAATTTCTTCAATTACAAATCTGATTTTAAAATATTTATTTGAAGAGAAACCAGCCAGTCTCTCTGTCTCTCTCTTCATTCAAATCTCTCTCTCTCTTTCAGGCAGTTCCAGAACTTGAAATTTTTCTATATCAGTATTTGCTTATAGAAACTATTAAAAAATCACTGATAATTGTCCTATAAATTTTCTAGAAATGTATGACTCCTGATCCATTTAATAAATGAATATCTGAAAAAAAAAAAAAAAAAAAAAAAAAGTATTTAGTAAAATTTCCATTTAAAGAAGTCTCATCATTATACTTGAATACTTCATTATATATGTATGGAAGATTCTCCAATAAGTGGGTAATTTCATTCATTGATTTAGTGAAATATAAATATTAAATTTTAACTAATATTTTTTAATCATTAGATACAGCATAGGTTACTGAGTAATATACAACATTCCGGCATAAACTTTAAGCATTATATATTAAAAAAAAATAATAATAATAATAATAATTATAAATTAATTTGGTAATCAATGTCACTACTATCCCCAAGATAAGTTGTTTACCTTACCAGGATTTTAATAAAATTTATTCGAAAAATGTGTATTTTATTAAAGTGTATCTTTTTATTGTAAAAAAATATAATGTTTAATATATCATATGTGATAAATCTGAATATTTTTTTAATTTTAAGAATAAGGGGACAGGAGTGATATTTACATGGGCAGAAGTAATATATTTTCAAAACTTTTTAGTTTTGAACATTTTAACAATTATAAATTATTTAACATCTATTATTTTTTTACTATTTTAAAATTTGAATAATCTTTTAGAAAAAAAATTACCAACAATAAGATAATGAGTAAATAAGTGAATTTATTTGGACAAAAGTTTTACTTAGAAAAAAGTGTTTAAGTATGAGAAATACTGTTAATTTAAAAATTTATATCATGTAATTCGTCTATAGTAAAACATCTTGAAGTAACTGGTCGAGGGGGAATATCAATAGCACACAAAATTTCATCCTTTGGAACATCCTGGATATATCTGGTGTATTTGGTCAATAGAATCGGCTTTCATTCCTAAACATAAAGTTTATTTTAATGATGTTATCATTAATTTCTTCAATTAAACCAGTTAAAAACAAATGTTGCAATAAGTAATATGAAAACATAAAATATGTTGATAAAAATTTAAAATAATAATTTAATTCTAAATAAAAATTTGGAACTCATCAGGAAACCATTTTCATCCTACACAACTACAACCCAAGTTCCTACACAGATATGTCCACTTTCAGAACCAAGAGTTGATACTTACACTTTATTAACATTACACTATCATTATCATTACGCTTAAAATTGTTCCAGAAGATCAGTACATGAGGTGAGGGACAAGGGACAGAAGTGACAATTGAATATTTAAAATACTATTACAGTGAAATTTAGAGCTATTTTCTCGAAAATACTTTTTGAAATAGTAGAAATACATTTCAAGATACATTTTGTGCTAAAAAAACTATATGAATGACAAAAAACAGCATGTAACCCCAAGGGACGGATATTACACACTTATTGGAGAACCACCCGTATATATATATATAATCCTTAAGCAGAAATCAATTCTCAAATTCATTAAATTTGTGGAATAAAATACACATCTATAAAGTGAAAAATACAAATAAAACAAAAATATTGGAAAAACGTATTCCGATTCAAAAAATAAATTTTTTGAATCAATGTAGAAAATTTTAAATAAATAATTTAAAAAAAAATTATAAAAAATGCATTTTAAAGAAGGGTAAACAAATTTAAGCTCAGCTTAAATTGAACCTTTTCTGTTTTTCTCGGTATTTCAATTCTTTAACATTAAGAAAGTATGTAGTACTATTTTGTACAAACTCCTTATTATTATTTATAAAAAAAAAAAAAAAAAAAAAAAAAAAAAAAAACACTATTTATATAAATTGTCGCACTTGCAAGAATTCAAAGAATTCATCTGTAATGTTTTCATAAAATCGGGATGTCTTTCTTATTGTATCAAAGGTTTTTAGCATTTCTTCTTTTGAATGGAAAAGATTAAATAAATAAAAAAAAACTCATTTCATATACAATCCGACAAAACAATTTCATACATCCATCGCAACAGCAACCTCTCCGTTTGAATGTTGCACATGCACGAAAGTGGAACAAACTTTGTTATATAGAGTATATTTTTCATAACATAGAGATTGATCTCCATGTTAATGATTATTGAAAGTAAAGTTTCAGCAGAAAATTTCGTTAAGTAACGAAATTCCGTTAAATAGGAACTTCGTAAAAAGAACACACTCAGAAATGGATACTCAGATTTTACGAAATTTTCTTCATTTTTGACGAAATCATTTCCTGGGAAATTCTCCGAGTAAATTGAGTAAATTTGTTTCTTTGCTTGTTTAACGATAGAAAAAAAATAAGCATCAAAAGTGCTTATTAGAAAAATGCAGTAAAATGGCTGGTGGTATCATTTATCGAAAAGTTTAAAAGCTTCTGTATTTATCTACAGGGGAAAAAATACGATCATCAAGGGGATTTGATTTCACAACCTTCTGCATGGGAGATCATCGCTCTAGCTATTACGCCATAGTGTCTTCGAATGGAAATGATTTTAAATGTATGTAGTTCATTTTACTGTGTGTTTATATTTTTATAAGGTCGATTATAAATTTTTAATTCTTGCAAATTTTAAGTAATAAGGCTAATTTATTATTTTCGCTTTCTTATGATTAAAGATAATAATAATAATTACAATATGGCGTGATTAATATAATTTATTAGAGAAATTTTCTTTGCTTAATGAATGATTAGAATATGGTCTGGTTAATTTGTTGTTGATAAATAACATTAATTTGTAATAAATTGTGACAGAATAGCTTATACAGCATATTGTCTGCTTGTTAAAATCGCAGGATTTGAGGAGGTATAGAAGAGCGCCTCTCGGCAAACAGTCGAGAAAAAATTCCGAGAAAAATTTCCGAAGAAAAAATTTCGTTAGATATTTGAGAGTTTACGTTTCGTTAAAAATCACGTGACTTTGATACGAAATTATCCTCAAAAACGATGAAATACAACTCAAGAATTTCTGAATCGTATAAAGTGAGAGTTTTATTTCTGACATAGTGAAAGTTTGACTGCATACAGAACAAAACTTTTGTTCACTGGCTGACGCAGAGAAAAATCCTCAAACAATGGATGCTTTAAATCAATTTATTAAGTTGTTTTTCTCCCATTCATTGCAGAAATGATGAGCTAATCTAAATTTTCAAAACTTTACTAAATAGTTAACTGATTCCGTATTTCCCGGGGAGCTTGTGAACTCACACTTTCGTTAGATCTTCGAATATTAAATTCCATTAAATTCCTTTATTTGAACTTTCTTTAATTTTTTAAGGCTTTGGAAAGCAGAGTTGTGTATCCTAAACCAGATTTTTCGTTTACGGTTTAAAACTAAATTCAAAAGCATTATACAAACAATAATCACCTTGAAGCCCTAAATCGAATTGTTTTACATGTACCATATTTTGATGTACTATTGTTTACATAATACGTTTATTTTACTGAAGTAGAAAAATCACATGATAAACATGAACATTTACGTTAACATTAATTTACATAAATTAATTTGTTTATGTGGATTTTGTTCCTCCTGCAAAATGCCGTTCTGGAATTACGTAACAGAAAGGGATGTAGAATAAGTTGCACAACAAATTGTTAAAATTGTTAAAAATGAATTATTTTATTCCACTGTTATTTTGTTATAACTTTTTATATCAAAGGAAAAACTTGCGCTCACCTTGTATTTCAAGTTAAAACTTTTTTTTTTTTTTTTTTAAGCAGAAAAATTAGTTTATCGAAATTTTATGATTTACTAGAGCATGAGATTTGAAGAAAGTTTCTCAATCTTATGATAATATTATATTTCATCTAACAGGCAATTGAATGAACACTTAGAGGTCTGCGTAAGCTAAAATTTCCAGTCCTGAGCCCGACATGTTTATAACTTCAGAGTTACCAGCCTGATTTTACAACACTTATCTCAATTTCTACCAAAAAAAAAAAAAAAAAAAAAAAAAAAATCTAATTTTTTAACATGCATTTAAGATTTTTTTAAAAGAATACTGCATCCACATGAAAAATTTTAGATTGGCTACTATATGTTCAATATATTTAGATTACTGCATTTTCGCAAACTGTATAGAACCACAGCAGCTTTAATGATTATATAGACCTTGGACTGCTACATAAATAAAAGTTGGTTAAAAAAAATATTGTAAGTTTATAGAATAAAAGGTGGTTAAAATATCATTATTTTTGAATCTGTATAATAACGAACAGTCTGGAAATATTTCTGTGCAATTTATTGAAGTGTATTTTCAAAGATTAAGTTAGCTAAAGTTCATTATCACTATTACCATTTTTACAAAACAAATTGCTTGTCGGAAATGTCCTAAGCACAATTAAGTCTAGTTCAGTTCCAACACGAGTATTTAGAATAAAATATAAGCCTGATCTCGGATTGCTCCGAATCTACTGAAAAAAATTAGCTCAGGCACTGATATACGATGCAACTGTCCGATGCCAATCTACATACTTGGCATATTAAAGTTCTGTATTGGATATTGTCAAATTAAGCTACTGACGCGTGAAGCACATTTGGGTGAAAATAAAAAAATACGGACATTGCAGTCCTCACAGTAAAAGTCTTATGAAACGTTATATAATACAATTTCTTTTGATACATCCTAATAAAAAATATCCTTAAAAGAAATTTCAAGAAACCTTACATTTCTAATAAAATAAATAAACTAATTAAAAGACTTAGAATTTCAGATTGTCATTTTCCTAGATTATCTCACTGGATGATGTATGCAAAGTAAAGGGCGTTCTGCTTGACTATATAAATATCTTTTCTAGTTTTATAAACTTCTAATTAATATTAATACCTTATAAAAAAAAATATATGAGGAAGGTAACAAAGTATTTTACAAATATTTTTTTATAATTAAAATATGATTGTCACAGAAAATGACTGTCATTTTCCTGGCCTGCATTTTAGTTCTTTATCATGTATAAATATGGCGTTGCAGAGTAATTCTTTCTGTTTTTGATATAAGTTAGAAGTAGTAAACTCCAGCTACTACCAGCAAAATCTTTTAGATGTATATATTTTAAAAAATGTGCTTAAAGTCTTTATAAAAAGTGAGTAGACTTTTATTATGTCATTTTCCTGGCTTCCATAAATTCACAAATAAAACTGAACATTAGATGGAATTTGAGCTACATATTGAAAACATGTTTTTTTTAAACAAAATTAAAATGTTAGACTTAAAAAATAGAGAATATAAAAAAAGTTTTAGAATGAAATTGTCATTGTCCTAGCATATATATGCCAAACAATGAAACATAATTACACAAAAATTAACTTATTATTTAAGTTCTTCTAAATTTAGCAATTTTACATGGGAAAGTCTTTATTCTCTAATAGAAAATAAATTTACCTCTTAAAATTTTGAATTGTTTTCAATGAATATTTGCAATATCTCAGAAGTTATTTATACATATTTCCGACCTAGTCATGTCCATTAGAAAATCATTTTTATTTTAATTGCTTAGTTTGATCCTTTTAAATTTAATTATATAGGACCGTGTGTCCGCATAATTTTATACAGGCTCGGATGGCCTGTGTAATATGTTTATCGGGCCAGCCCGACCTGTTTATTTTGTTTTTATCGGCCCGGATCGATAAAATATTTGTCTTTATTCTGGCGGCCTAGCCCATTTAATTTTTCTCTATTTTGTCAGGTCGAGTATGTGCCTTGAGCCATGTCCGGTACTGTGTGCAGTGTAGGACTCTAGAAAACTTGCCATTTTTTTTCGTTTTTTGTTTTTTAATAAAAGTTTGTAAATCATATTTATTATATCCACTTAGGACAAGAAATTCAAATAATATCATGCAAATGAATGCAGCAAGAATATAATTAAAATCATAATATACAAACCACTTAGTTACGTAATTTCGTTCACACCGAAAACAGTTATGGCGAATTAGTTTAGATAATCGTATTATCTTACCCAACAAATCTTCGCAACTAGATTTTCATAAAAAAAATTAAAAGAAAAAAAAAATCTGTAATATCCTGGAACCTAGTTATCAAATTTCCCCGACAAACTGGGGAGATTTTTATTTATTTTTTAAATAAGATGACTGTGATGAGAGTACGATAATCTAAATCCTCTCCAATTAGGCAAAGCAATCCTTTTAATCGTGAGCTATTTTTTTAAGTAATCCCTTTAAGCAAGCCTTTGCCTGGCTTAATGAGATGTTGGACCGTTCTTTATCAGCTAGGAATTTTATGATCCACGACATGCATTATTCAAGGAGAAATCAAGACCTCCCTAGAACATGAGAAAAAGCTCGCCACTGCATAGTTCTGAGTAAGGTGTTAGCGCTGCAATAAAGAACGCCGAAAGATGCTTCAGCCTTACATTAACGACTCTCGGTCTTCTTAGATCTACCAAGGAGGTCCCTATTTATCGGAGGCTGGCAGCATTAAGAGCCCGTTTTTAGTGCAAGCTGACACTAAGCAGTTTATAATGAGAAGTTAGAATAGGCGCTGATATTTTGGAAAGGGTTCTGCGAATAATGCAGAATGATAGTATGAAAGGAAACAGTTTTACAAACATTGTAAATCTGATACCACTTCATCATATTGTTCATGGTGAAAGACTATAAAAAGGACGTTATTTCATTTCATTTATTCATTTATGAAAATTTTAATGATGTACAGAACTATTGAAAAACAGTTAGCTTTAAAAAGCAAGCTGGGATTTTTTTTTGTGGATGACACCTTTCTAACGGAGGGATTGCGGCTCCGAGAGGGGGGGGGGGGCATTATGCAGTTCCGGGAGAGAAAATTGCTCTTTTTGACCATTGAAAATACAAAATCAGAAAATTTTCTGGGGGGGGGGATATTTCATTGCTCCAGGGGGGGGGGATTTCTTCTCCAGACCAACCCCTGAATTCAACATTGGCTCTTTCTCTGTTCAATGACCACGAGTCTGAAAATTGGGATGTGAGGACAATCTAAGACAGGTCTTGATGCACCTGGGGCTCAGATTTTTTATTTTTTAACAACCAGATTCCTTGGGACCCTTTAAATTTTTATACCCTAACTTGTTAATAATTTGCCCACTTTTTATCCCTTTTTTTCTGTTTTGGGGATTTTTTATCCATTTAATTATTCTCACATATCTACATTCCAGTTAAGATCCTGGTCCCCTGTAGCACGGTACAAGTCCTTTTGAAGTTTTGTGCCCGAAATTGCTAATAAATTGCATCCTTTTAATTCAATCTTTGTCTTTTACGGGGCATTTTTCCATTTACTTATTCCTCCTTCCCTTCATTTTAGTTAAGACCATTGACATTCTAGGTCTCTATATGGTAACCCTTGAACGTTTTGTAACGCATACATTTTCCCCCTAATTTTTCATCCTCTCAATGCATAACTTTAAAGTTAAGTCTTGGACTCTCTGTTATATATATCTAGTCAAATATCACGAAAATGCAGAATGATTGGACGATAATAGTGAGTCCTTTTCTAAAAATAGTTTTATTATAAACGATTTTCTACAATTTGCTAATCAGCTCATTGTATCTTTCAGAGCTTTCAAATATTTCACAGGACTTTTTTATAAAAATTGTCCTAAATGGCTAACAGTCAAATTAAATATTTTGAAATCATATTGGATTTAAAAAAATCATATTGGATTTATTAAATATTTTGAAATCATTTGAAAATATTTTGTAATAAAAATATTTTGAAATCTTTCACGCATATGTAGTTAAAAATTATTTCATTATGAATGTCTACATTTTCATCAGATATTTAAAATATTCATGTTTTAATTGCAGTATACTGTTTCTGGTGATCCTTTCACATATTTTCGGAAAGTGGTGTTAAATTCGGATGGAAACTCTGTATGTTATGAAGAAACTTTTGAATTTTTTGTAGAAACGTTAACACCTTTACGAATATGCATGATGTGCTTAACACAAAAGCACGCAAACGTTAAACAGGACCCACGGTCATTTGCTACAGTGATAGACCATTTTGAGCATTTTCTGTTACATAAATTATCACAAACAATATTTTATTTAATATTTATATTGGTCCTTTATTGGATCCCGCGATTAAATCTTCACTGGAAAGTATGAAGTAGAACATGCCTCTTATATCCTCTCACAGAGGAATTTCTAAGAGATTTGACAAACATTTCAGTAAATATTCGACAAGACGTGTACAATCGAAAGCGTCTGGTCACTGTCTATTTCCTTTCGAAGGCCAGTGTTTTTCACAAAATGGGAAGCAGAAGAAATGCTGTTTGTGTGCATATGAAAGCATGAAAATTCGTACATAATATTATAAATTTTACTTTAAAATACTCAAATGGAAAAGAAATCTCAAACTATTGCGAAATAAAGTGCAATATTTTATTATATTTTATTTAAAAAAAGCCTCAGATTAACCAGGTTAGATTACTGATCACATAGATTCTTCTGATCCTAAAAGTATAACATATGTTACATCTTATTCAGTTAAGGAACCGATTTAATAATTTACAAAATCACGAAACAAAATGTTATCATAATATATTCGATCCCATTTTTTAATATGTTCGACTAGAAGTTTGCTTTCAAAAACTAAGGGTGAGTCTTTAATTAATGGCTCGAAATGTAACCAAAATTTGCTAAACGAGCAAATGTTTTCTTAATTCTGCCATCTGCCAATCGAAGAGTGATGCCAGATCATTCACTAACGTCATAAGATTCAAGATCAACCCCTTTCATTGAAAGCTCATGAAGTGCTCTTTGTGCCAACCCAAACAAATAAGCTGTTGTGGTAGAGAAGCCCTTCCATACCGCAATATGGGTCGTCCATTAATAGAAAAACACAACCAAAACTCAAAGAAGGCCGCGCGCACCTTCCGATAATTTTAGCAAGACATCGCTCACAAAGTCCTTTCATGTGTATATATTTCATCTTTTGGAACATGCGACCCAGGTGAAAAGCCCGGAATTCGGTGGGTATACAGATAACCATCTAGGTGGAACAAGAGCATCTTTGCCAAGGAACAAGGACCCCCGTGTGGAGGATTTGTCAAGCTATTAAGTTGACAGCAGCTAAACAAGGGGTTTTCAAATTATCAGGAATTTCTAGAATCTGTTAAGAAGGAAGGATTTCTAAAATTAGTTATGCGAAAATCCAACGGTATTTCTAGTTCTCTTTTAAATCGCAATAACGGTAAAGGTAAAAATCTCCAAAATCTTAATTTCGAATAAAATCGGATAGAAAACCCCTTAATATTGTTATCGTAGAATTTTCAGATGAATAAAAGTTGTGTTCATTTTGAAGAATATGAGATTATATAAGATAAATACCTAATTACGAAAGGAACAGGATAACTTATTGTAGGCATCATGACTAATTCCCTAGCCAATATTTTATTATTTAAAATGATTTATATATATATATATATATATATTTAATTTGAAATTGTTAAGAGGAGATATAGGTGATCACACATCTGATGCATATTTACGTCCAAATACATATATAAATGACATAAAAGTACAATGTTTATTAAAAAAAAAAAAAAAAAAAAAAAAAAAAAAAAAAAAAAAAAAAAAAAAATCGTCATCTTACCCAAGGTTGTTTTTATGGCACCATGTCTCGGTCAGATGCAATGCAGATTGAATTTCTAAGAATTATTTT
The DNA here is from genome assembly GCA_964019185.1 of Maratus speculifer. NCBI lineage: Eukaryota > Metazoa > Arthropoda > Arachnida > Araneae > Salticidae > Maratus > Maratus speculifer. The sequence goes on from OZ025289.1 coordinate 333,048,795, forward strand.
GTAAGGTTTTTTTCTTTCTTTTGTGTATGTGTAATTACACTATATGGCCAAAGGTGACCGGCCACTTGCGATTTTAGACATTTTGTTAAATAGCTAGAAAAATACATGAGAATCTATCCTGAAATTCTAAGTGTGTAAACATAATAGTACAGATCATACATTTCTGTGAAGATTTTTTTCCAGAAACTCCATAGGGAACCGTCAACAAATTGAAAAAGAACGAATATCTTTTGGATAACCCTGTCAAAACTAATGTAGCAAACGCGTTTAAACTATAGATTACTTTTAAGTGGCATCCTGTGATAAAGTGTGTTCATTTTTATGCGGATAGCATCTATAATCGTAGAGAAATTAAGGTTTTTATTTAAAAATAATCCCAAATTTTTCCAAGTTTTTTTTGCATATAATTTGGGGAGTTCTTAATATAAAATAATGTTCTTTTCTGAAAATATGACAAACAATATTGCACACAATACCCTGGTATCAAAATAAAAAAATATTTATATCTGTATGGAAAATGAGCAGGTTTACTAAATAATTTCCCATTGTCCATGCGTGAAAGCTATTAAAGTTTCATTTACATATTGTGTTAGCTAAATACATAGAGTAAAAAGTTTCAAAAACATAGCTTCAAAATTCTGAAAGTGATCGCCAGAATAAGCTAAAATCCATTATTCCCAAAATGTAGCAAAAAGATGAAGGGCTGTATCCATTTATCCATTGATTAATTTGGAAATTGTCAATATAGAATACACAAATCTGACACGTACTATTATATTTGGATACAACCCCTCATTTTTTTGCTTCGTTTTGAGAACAACGGTTTTCGAGCTTATTTTACTGATGAACACTTTCAGAGTTTTCAAAGAGCAAAAAAGTTGAGAAAAAAAGAGCAGAAAATTTGATATTTTAAAAATTTTATAGTATTATCTTTTTTGAAATTCAAATAATTGTTTAAATTTTATTTTCAACTGAAACAGAAAATTTTAATGACTTTGTCATGTGATTTCTCTTTTAACATTAAAAAAAACGCAAAGTAATTTTTTTTCGTATTATATGTTTGGAAGTAATTTTATATACCTGTACTCAATCTGAAATTTTTTTATGCGTTTTATATTAATAATTTTACCAATAATATCTTTGAATATCAAAATATTATGACCTTTAAGATGTTTTAAGCCTTTCATTTCCAGCTTGTTTTTGAAAACAACATTATTGTCGCTGTATCTGATAAATCATAATTCTATTTTTTAAATACTTACAAAGTAATTCAAATAAATCGATTGGTAAAAAAAAAATATCAATTTAAAAAATATGTTTATTTAAAATTATATTTCATTGTACTGCTTTCTACCTATTTAATTTCAAGACAAACAATGAAAATTTGAAGGGTAAAATGAAAATATAGAAATGAATTTAGAAATTTGTTGGACTTATCTGCTGGTAATAAAAGGTTAAGTATTTTATTAACTGATCATTAAATCTGGGATATTAGATAAATTAAAACTGATAAAAGTTAATTGGTTATTAATATTTAAAAAAATATTTTTACCGCTAGCATTGAATTATATTTTTTGCTCATTAAAATGCGATTACAAAAATACAAATTATTGGCAATAACTCAACTTTTTCCTTAAAATTAACCAATGGCATGAATTTAATCCATATCAGATCTCATAAAGTTTCTTTTATGGATTTAATTTCTCATTTGATTCATTTGAAATAACTTTCGGGAATTTATTATGTTCTATGTCGTATTTAGACAGAAAATAAACGTAAATTAGGCAGATTTTTTTTCCCCGGAAAAAATAAATGTTGTATATTTTTTATTTTACAAGCAAGGCATATAAGAGTCATAGCATATAATCTTCGAACAAAAATATTTTACTAGAAATGTCATATCAAATTAATATATCATATTCTTCTAAATCAAATTCTTCGTCACACATTAATAAACAGGTAAGCAATGAACAGAAAAAGCTGAAATTCTTCCAATTAAAACATTTAAAATATCTAAAAAACATCAAATTTATTATTAAATAGAGGAAAATTTATCGTTAAAACGAGGCTCATTGAACATAGAAATAGATGCAGTCGAACCTCGATTTAACGATTTGCAAAGAGTCTTTTGAAAATCGAAGAGCACATTAAATAAATCAAAATTTCATAATTTGTTGGTTATTAATATTTCAGAAATTTACACATCTCTAATATTTAATCGCATTTTCTTTTTGGCACATTTAATGTAAACTTCCAGTAATTAAAATTTATTGATCCCCCTCCCCCCCTTAAATGGAGAAGATAACATGAAATTGTGTAGTAGTATCGAAAGTATTATATAAATATCATTAACATCAAATCTCATTGTTTTCTTAACAGCATCTACTATAGCATTTGCTTCATTTGAAGTAACTTTCGAAATTTTATTACGTTCATATTGCTTCCTATTCTTGAATAATCTGTATTTATAAAAACATAAGCTTGAAAGTCTTCATTACTTATAGTTTACATTATTTATATAAATAAGAAATTTTACCTAGAAATATCATATCATACTGATTTTTCAAGTTTATCTTAATCAAACTCTTTATCCTACTCCATCGGAACTATATAAACAAAAGAGGGAAAATATGATAATTCTTCTAAACAAAAAATAGTTTAAAAATATTTGAAAATCATCAAAATTGTCTTTAAGTGTAAGCTATTCATGAAAAGAAGGACTATTCGATACAGAAATACAGAAGTGGATCCAAACCTTTCAAATTTAATATTAAATTGAGGCTATTCTAAAGGGGAGTCTTCAGGCCTTCACTCACTTGAAAACTCCCACTCCGTAATGTCAAACCAATGGGCAGGTTAATTTCGATTCCGAGTTTAAATTTGAATATTTTTAAACTTTTTTTTTTTTCCACAGGATAGCTGAGTTTGATCTTTAGTATGACTATTTTTTACTTTTTCGCCTTTGGTTACACATTTTTTTTTAAAGCACTTCACTTTCGGAACCGGTTTTGAAACTGAACCAAAACCAAAAAGTAAAAATCCATCGTATTAAAAATTATTTTCACCTATCCTATGCCAAAATAAATAAATAAATAAAATATAAAAAATGTTTAATAATATTCAAATTTAAATGAGTAAGTCGAAATTAACCTGCCCATTGGTTTAACATTACGGAGCGGGAGTTTTCAAGTGAGTGAAGACTCCCCTAAATCGGGTATCATGAAACAAGGAATCTATTAAATCTTCACCGTTAAATTGAAAAAATCTTAAAAAATTGAGTATAATTGAATCGGGGGTATTATATAACACTGTAAAACTTTCTATCCATTGTTTAATTAAAAAAAAAAACTTTCAAAAGCAAAAAAAATAAAACAAAATAAAATAAAAATAAATTAATTAAATTAAAAACATAAAGAAAGAATAAGTAAATAAATCAGGTAACAAACAATGCTGATAAAATTTCACTGTCGCTGAAATAAATTTTTGGAAGCACGTGCTTTTTATATAGTTAAGATCGTAGGAAAAGAGGAGCATCAAGGGTTTTCAAATGATGACATTTAAAATATAAATGGCATCCATTGTATGGAATAATAATAAATTATAATTCAGTCTAAAGAATGTATTTTTCCGATATTTCATTAATTATAGATAATCCTACATATTCAATTTAGTCTTCAGTTAAATTTGTAATCAGTAAAATGTTGATGTTAAATTCAGTAAAATGAATACCCATAATTTTCTAATTGCAACGCCACACCAAAACATTTTCCATCGAAAAATATCCGAACGGCCTCTGTATCGGATATGCACGATTGCTACCGACTCCATCCTATTCATCTTGAGAAAGATGCTCAAGATTAGAGAATTCGGCTTTTTTTTCTCCCTCCAGTTACTCCTCAGATCAATAGCAATGCCTCATAACTAATTTGGCTGCTTGATCGTCAAATCTTTTTTTTTTTTTTTTTACTCCATACTCATTTCTGGCAACCTACCCTTTTCGTCCGCGCCGCTTGGGAAGACCGTCACGCACCCGCGCAACTCCCGCCAAAAGAGGGGTGGACGAAAAGTGTCGTCGAACATCCCATGGCCACGCCCCGTTCCTCCTTTGATCCCCTCCGCCTTTGGCGCATGAGTTGGCGACCACCTAGACAAGGGTGCTCCTTCATAAAAGTGATGCGGACGAGCGAGACACTTTGCTTTTTGTGTTCGGAAGTGATCCCGGAGGACAGAGTTTTTATCTGTTGCAGCGATCTCTGCCCGCGTGTTTATACGGTAGAGATAAGGAATTATTGTTTTGAGAACTTGTGAGGCAGTCATTGTGGTCGTCTCTAAAAAGTCTTTTTCAAAAGGGAGAGAGACCTCCACAGAATGTGAGGTATTGTGCCACTGTGGTGACGTTTATTGGACTCAATTCGGGTGTCGTGTTCTGAGGTGTCGAAGAAACGAGCATGAAGTATTACAATTAAAGTACGGGATTAAAAGCCTCCAGTGTGCGCTGTTGACAGATGTTTCTTTTTATTTCATCTTCCACTGTTTGAGTATCATCAAGGTGAAAAATAATTCTTTTTCAAATGATTGCCTCTTCTTCTTTATTTTTTTTCTGAAAGAGATGAAGCGTCACGATAAATAACGACTGAACTTATGAACAGTTGTAATTGTGATAGTTCCGTTAAATAGAGATATTTTACATTTTTTTGTTTTGTTTTGTTTATCCTCATTCAATTGTTTGTTGGAATGGAATGTTAATTTAAAAAGATATGAAAAAAAGAAGCATTTATATCTGAACAAATCTATTGATGCGAATTACTTAAAAATATATATTATTTTAATATTTAATTAATTTATTTTTTCATGTGCAACAAATGCCGAACTAAAGAAAATATTATCTGTTTTAAGTAGCCAAAGCAGACTAAAAACAATATCGAAAAAGTGAGCTCCATTTGATGCACTTTATTACAAATTATTCTGTGTTATATTTATCAAAGAACAAGTTTTATCTGAGATTTTTTTAATAATATTTTATTATACTTTAGAAATTTTCATTAGTTCCTAGGAATAACAGACTCATTGCATCATTTGTATTTATTTAAAAGTTTGTCATTTTTAAAATTTGTCTTTTATTTTACTTGGAAAACTCTACCTTTTGCTTCTGCTGTGAGACAATAATAATAAAAGAAGAAACTTTTAAACATTATCGCTTTCAGCAATTTCAATCAAACTCATTTCGCCTAAATAATCACACGCTAATCGATCTTTTGTTTGTTTGATGAAGCTGTCGATTCATCCAGCCTTGTTAATGTCACACTGAACTCGTAATTTCCATAAAGAGAAATATCTCAATTTTATATTAATTGTTATTTATTGCCACTGAACGATATAAGAGAATGGAACGAGACGACTGTAAACATGAATACGACGATGATATGGACGATGCGGGATCATCTGGGGGCGGGTCCCCTTGTCTTTCTCCCGAGGGTAGTACACCGGACCCTTTGGAATCGAACCCTCGAATTCAGGCAGCCGTGTCAAAAGTTTTACAAAGTTATGACTGGTCATTAGTGGCGAAAACGTCGCGTCAAGGTGGCAGTGACAAGCGAAAGCCGCATGTGAAGAGGCCGATGAATGCCTTTATGGTGTGGGCGCAAGCTGCTCGAAGGAAACTGGCGGATCAGTACCCTCACCTGCACAATGCAGAGCTCAGCAAAACACTCGGCAAATTATGGAGGTAAGAGATTTCATTTCAATTGCTGTTCACTAGAAAATAATTGAAATTAAATTGTTCTTTCACATCCTTTCTCTTTTGAGCCACTTATATATTTTTCCGTGTGTTATGCTGTTTGATGTATACAGCCTGAATTCTGCACCGAGAGAAAAAAAAAATACCTCCTTCATCTAGAATGAATATATAGTCATTCTCTGAATCCCTAAACTGGAATTATAGATTACCGAACTTTGCGAATAGAGTAAACAATTAAGCTGAATAGACGAAATGATCTAGAATTTCTAACCTCTTGTTTTTTGGGTAATAAAATGATAGTCAGTTATTTCAGTAACGAGAAATTATCGCTTGATATGTGAACTGGTTTCATAAACTAGAATTATAGTTACTAAAACGAACATCTTGTGTTCACATCTATTTGCAGCGATTTTAAAATAAGTTTGATCACGAGAATATAGGGAAACGCTCTTGAATTCTAGTAAGGTGACTTTAGATTTCTAGCAAAGGAACAAGAACTTATAAGGATGACATGGAACTATTTTTTCAAGAGCCACAACTTAAATTCTAGATGCTCAAACGATATTTTTTTCTCAGTGTGAGACAAATATTAAGTGGGATAACAAAAACTAGTTTAAAATTTCTATAAAACATCTTTGAAGATTATCATTCTACATATTGATGCTTATGATACGTTCACATTTATTAAATAGATCTTGAAGAAGTTTTAACAATTCTAGAAGCATTTAAATTAATTTAAAGGGTGTTTTTAGTCTTTCCTATGTGACATCAGGACTGAGGAGGGTAATGTATGGCTACTATTGATTTATTCCATCCTATTCATTTTAATACAGATGATCAAGATGATGAAATCCGGCTTTTCGCTATTCATTTTTTAGGCGTTTTCTTAAACCCATCTAGTTAATTAATTATGGAAATGAAGTGTTTATGAAAAATAAATAATAATAGAGAGATAAAGTTATAATTTTGCTTTTCCATACTTTTTTTTTTTTATTTCTGATTGATTTTCAATTTGCTATCAAAAGAGTTCCTTATGAAAAGCTGTAACGGAAGCATTACTACTATTTTATAAAATTGTTTTTTTAACTTATTTATTTAGCTTCATTATTATTACTATTTCATTTTATTTTTTACAAAAAAAAAAAAAAAAAAAAAAAAAAGATTTTTTAAAAATTAAAGTTATGAACGTTCATTCAATTACCCCCGCCCCCTCTCCCCACACAATTTGTTTGATATATGTATATAAATTTAATCTTGAAGAACACATCAAACATGAACTTCCAAAAGAATAAATAAATAAATAATGTTCGTGCGCATACATGTTTGTGTTCGTGAAATAATTTAATATTTATGAAGTATTTAATTATTATGCATGGTAATAGTCAAAGTACCATACATATATTTTAAAAATAATAATATTATGATTTTTCAGTTACATGTCAGTGACAAACATTTCCAACAGATCTTCGTTTTTTTTCTTAATAATAATAATGATTCTTATTATTATATTCTAGGCATCCAAAAAGAGCAAATTACATTTTTTTCGCTACATTAACATTTCTAAATGAATCAAGTAAAATATTATAAAACAATTTTCATTAAAAAAAAGATGGCATACTTTTTATCTTAAGTATTCAAAATTGAATTAAAGAAAATTGTGCTTTGAATCTTTTTTTTTTTTTTTTTTTTTTTTTTTTTTTTTTAAAGACTACAGAAAACAGATTGTACACATATTTTTTTTTTCTAGCTCAAAGATAACAAGCTTTTTTTTTTTCTTTCTTTTTCTGTAAATTTTATATTTTTGTCATATTGAACTAAAAATGGTTGTTCACTTTTACTTTTTAAAAATATTTCTATATATTTAACTTTTTTTTCTTTATTCATATAAATTTTTGGAATAATTTGAGTTTCTTTAATGAAGAAAACACCAAATCAAACAAAAATGCTTGCAGCACAATTTACTATTAAAATATACTATATTTTTGATTTATAAGTTACATCTTTTTTCTCCTAGTTACTTACTGTATTTGAACCTATCTTTTTTTTTTTTTTTAATCTTATTTTTTGTTAATTTAAAAAAAAAAAAAAAAAAAAAAAAAAAAAAAAAAAAAAAAAAATGGGGAAGAAAAAAATGGAAAAAAAAAAAAAAAACACATTAAAATATGTTACATTTTGGTTCATAAGTTTTTTCCCTTATATCTTTTGCAATCTTTCTCTTTAGTTTGGGTTATTTATTGTATTTGTATCTATCTTTTTTTCTTCTTCTTCTTTTTTGTTAAATAGGAAAAATACTTCTTGAAATAAAGAAACAGGGAAAGAAAAAGAACAGCTATTAAAAGTAACAAAAGTTTTAAGAAAAACATATATCCACAATATACTTTTAAAACTTTTAAATTTCAAATAAAATCTGTAATTTTAAAAATTACAATTATTTTCTAAATTTTTCTAAATTGGTCGTATAGTTTATATTTGAATTAAAAAAGTTAATATATTTAGTATAATATGATTTATGGGAACGAATTTTGTTAGAGTACGTATAGCACAAAGTGTAGAAAATGAATATATAAATAAAAACACTCATATGTATATTGAAAATGGATGGATGTGTTTCTGTTGTGAGTATGATCCTGCACCTTCCTTCTATTGCACACATTTAACAAATTACACAGCATTAGCTTTTTTAGAGTACGGACAATTTTTTTAAATTGCACAATACTTACCTTTAGATGTATTTATTATTATTTTTAAAAATTATTCTAAAAAAAAAAAAAATCTATGAAATACTCTTCTATATTTGAAGAAAATAATAATTTTCATTGTCTAATAATACTAATTGTTAAGATTGATAATTTACACAAAACTATTCTCCCTTATGCTTTGTTCAGATTTTGTTTCATAATAACTCTTGTAACCTTTTTGTTAAAAAATAAATGAACAATTAGTTGTACAAAGTAAAATCTAACCTATTCGTTGTAAAATTCTAAAAAAACATATGAAAAGTATTTCCCTTTATGCAAATACTTCTTATTTTTCTTTTATTAATAGAATTCTTGTTGTTGTTTCCCAAACTTTATTATTATTATTATTATTATTATTATTATTATTATTATTATTATTATTATTGTTATTATTATTATTATTATTATTATTATTATTATATTTGTTTTATATTGCATCCCAGTATTTTATTAAAATTTCTGAAAAGAAAATTGGTTTAGTATTTTGTACATAACTTGTTAAAATTCATGTCTTATACAACGTCCTTTTATTTTATTTTTAGAATTTTGAAATTTCGTTTATGCTTTAAGCTTTTCTAATATGATGATTAATTTAAAGAGAGTACCTTTTTACATTGTGTATTATAAGTCAAAAAAAGAAAAAAAAATCTTTCATGTACAAAATATTTCGTTAAATATAACAAATTGTAAATTCATATATAAAGTAAAAATATTTTAATATAACGACCATTTTTAGAAAGATAATTATTTTTTGGTTTAGTTTTTGATGTAAGTATTCGAATACATTTTATTTGGAATAGGTTATTTACGATGCGTTCAATCGTATAATTTTGAAATAGCGTTAGATTTAGAAGTTAGAAAAATCCTCCATTTTTATACAATATTTAAATAAACAGTTTTTTAATTTTTTTATTAGTAGTAATTTTATATAGCTTTTCTTTTTTCTTCCCTGTATCTTTATTTAAAGAAATATTTTTCACAAATGACAAAAACGATAAATAAACTTAGAGGGGGAAAAAGGGACAAAATAGCTTATGAAACAAAATGTAATAGCATGTTTTAATTAGTCTATGATAAGCTGCTAACATTTTTATTTCGTTGCATTTGTTTTCTTCATCAAAGAAAAGGAAATTGGACTAAAATGATAAAAGAATGAAGCAAAATATATTAAAATATCTTTAAAAATATAAACTAAAAATGCATTTTTTTTTTTTTACAGTACATAATTGTTAATTTTTGGGATGAAAATTTTCATAAAATGTTCTTCAGATTCTTGACTGGCACCACTTTCTGGAAATAGTAAAGTGCGCCTTATTTAATGACATATTAATAAAGGCGAAAGCAAACGGAATTTTGCGGTTTCAAAAAAGTGGTGCGAATTAAGAAATCTGAATTTAAAAAAAAGTAGCCCACTGGCAACACTGATGGCAGCCTATGAGGTGACGTGGGGCGTTCTAAGGACCTCTAGGGGTGCAATTCTGGCTCCGTTAGGAGTGTCGCTCACGGGACAAACGTTTCACCTCTAGGAGTGCTATATGTAATTTTTAGTTTTAACAGTGATATTTTGCAGTTTTTCTAATTGCCGCAATGAACACGTAGCACCATCAACTTATACTTTAGACTAAATTGTCAATGGTTATATATGTAATCAAATTATATTTAATATATATATATATATATATACATATATATATATATATATATGGAAAAGAATAAAAAAATATCATAGTATAAAAATACATTTTATGAATTATTTTTCCAGCCGCCTAAATTTTGGCATACTACTTTTTATCTGCATGTTAAATTTTGATAACTGAAAAATAAATTCTTAAGTAGTAATATTTTCTCAAAATTCCCTAGCCATGTATGCAAGAGAAAAAAATATTATTAATTTTAACGTTAAAGCGGTCAATTTTTCACGTTTGAACGTAAAACTTGTTTCTCAAATTATGAAAATATTTAATTGAAATAAATAATAATAAAAGAAAGGCATCTGATGTAAATCGAAATATATTATTAAGAAATTCTATTTACGTTTCGAAATCCTATATTTCTATGATTGAAAAGTAAACTAAGGCATCATAAATTTAACATTGGCCAGTAATTCTTGCATCTAAAATACTGTTTTTTTTTTTCTCCCTAATAATACACAATCATCGATAATTCTTCGAATAAATTAAATTTTACATCTACCCATCATCTTATAGTTGATTATTCCTAAAGAATCAACCAACTATAATCTAATTTTGAAATCGTTAAAAATATATATGTAAATGTTGTACAATTTGTAATTCTTAAAATGTTCAAACTGGATATTTTAGATTATGTTACTTCTGACTTACTTCTAATCTCACTCCTATCCCTTATTCTTAAAATGTCAAACATATTTAAATCTATCCCAGGTGGAATATCAAATATTTTTTGTTAGATAAAGACAATTGTAAAAAATAAATCTGAAAAAAAAAAGCCAATTAAAATCTTGAATTATAAAACAAACAATTATCTTTGATCAGTTGTGACACTGATTATCAAATTAATTCAGAAAATAAAAAGTCTTAATGAAAAATATTTTTTAAAGTTTATACTAGAACATTGTATATTATTACTCACTACATTATGGCCTTATTGATTTGTAGGAAAAAAGAGAGAGAAAACCAAATTTTTTTTTTTTATTTTTCACTAAATCACAGAGAGAAATTATCTACCTTACTATAGAATATCCCATTTAAAAAGTGACTAAAATTCAAAAATATGATAAGAATTTAGACGTAGGAAAGGAAGGTGCCGTATTAAAATTATTTAAATAAAACCGCAATCTGTCATCTTCATAAAATACAAATTAATAATGGAAAATGTTTAAAAAAAAAAAAAAAAAAGTTTAGCGTAGGTTTATTTCTTTTTCTTTTATAACGAATTTTCACACAGTGACAATATTTCAAATAATTTATTTGCTTGATTAATATTAACATACGGCAATTGATGAGAGTCTTGCAAAAATTAGATCTAATTTATTTTTTCAAGCTATTTACATTTGAATCTTAGTATTTTAGATGCATTGATTCAAATCCACAATTTGCAAATGATTTTCAAATGATTTTTGTATGAAGATTTTTTGCCCTTTTTCAAGGGCACTTTGGAACATCGCGACAAGTAAAATGAAACAGTTTTTGCGAAATATTTAACATCATGTATTTTACTTAAGAGGACACAGTATTTTTGAAACTATTGCTACAATTTTGAATAATATTGTAATAATATGTGGTGGCATAATACTAAATACTAAACATTAAATTTTTTAAAAAATCTTGTAAAACAACCTATTTTATGAAAATGTACAATAATAATTATTATTTTTTTAAAATTTTTAACTTAAAAAAATCTTTATTATTTTTATAAACATGAATATTTCTGCTTCGATTTTTTTTCCATATTCAATAGAATATACTGCGTAAAATTGTATGGATTGTTAGATTTATAGGATTTTACATTTTAGTGTGATTTTCTTTTTCTCTCGTGTATATTAAAAAATGAAGGGTATTCCACAACTTCTCATGTTAATTTTTAAAAAAAGCTATAAACTTGAATATTGAATCCATGTACAAAAGTATTAAATACACCATGAATAACAAGAAAAAAAAATCAAACTTCTATCTAAATTAAGCAAAAAAGTCTTAATAGTTAACGAACCATGCAAATTATAAAATATGAATATGGTGAAAAATCAGTTTAAAGTTTTCATTTGTATGGGTAATTGCGCTGAATCTATTAACAAAATTTACGATATCTCGCGATATACTTCTCGTATAGGTAAAAATGAGGTGTCAAAATATTCGCAATTGAAAAAGCTTTCAGTTAATATGAAAAAAAAAAAAAAAAAAAAAAAAAATCGATATTTTCACCATTTTTAATCTACTGTGTCCCCTTAAAAATAGGGATGTAAATGAAAATTTTTTTCTTACCAATGAATAGACACATTATAGAAATATAAACCAAAGAAAATTAATTTCATACATAAATTAATATTCAAGAACTATTTCCCCCTTTTTTTACACATCTTTTGAACAACATGTCTGTTCGGTATACTTTTTCTAAAATACTGTTGAATATATTGCTTTAAAATTTGTTTTGGTGTCAGGAAACATGCTACTTGAGAATAATTAGAAGCAATTTTTCATTTTGGCTTAAAAGAAGTAAAACTATAAATATTTTACTAAAAATCTTTGAAATTTCTAAAAATTTTAAGAATATATTTTTCATTATTTCATTTATTTATTTTTACCCAGATCTATAATATATCTATATTATATCTATATATGATCCAGATATCTATAAATAATATTAGATATTTTTTATAGAAGTTATTTTAAAGAAACAATTTAGTGACACAAATTTGGAAATTTTCAGCTGTTCACCAAAAAAAAAAAAAAAAAAAAAAAAAAAAAAAGAATATTAGAAAAGTGGAGCAAAAGAAGGATTGAATTATACGCCAGTATGATTAGGAATAATAAATGAATTTTAATTCGTCTTTCAAAAGATATGTACATTATGGCCATTAATGATCGCTTTCAATTTTAGACATTTTTTGGAATATTTAAAAATATACTTGTCAAGATGTACACTGATTTTTGTAAGAATAGCAAGTATATTCATGGCTATATAATGATTTTTTAAAAACTTAAAACAATTCTGGTATGTTTTAAATTTATATCAGGCAGAGTTTTCAACCAAATTCAACACCAGTAAAAAATAAATAAATAAAGGGAAAAGTGCAGTAGAAACAATGTAGCTAATTGGAATATGGATACATTGAATATTTTAGGAAATATGAGCAGTTGTGTGAAATAATTTTATCTGCGCATGCACGAACGATAACGAAGATATTTTTTAGATAGTTTAATAATATACTTTATGGAGAATATCTTAGAAAAAAAAAATCTAGCAAAATAACATGAAGATTCAAAAATATATCTGCGACTGGAGTAAGCTTATTTTTAGTTGCTCTCTAAAAGCAGCTGAATGATAAGATATATTTTCCACAAATTGTCAGTTTTATTTATTTATTTATTTATTCATTCATTTTAATTTTTTTTATCGATGGTTTAGTTTTTCTTGCGCAGATAAAAATTATTTCATACAACTACTCATATTTTAAAAAATATTTAATTTATTTAGATTCCAATTGCATTATTTTGTTTCTACTACATTTTGCCAAATTTTCTGAAATTGGCGTTAGATTATTATGTATAATATATATATATATATATATATATATATATATATATCAAAAATACATTTATTTTTATAAATAAAAATATATTTCATTGTTTGAAACATTTAAAGAGTAATTCATTAAAACATATGCATATGTATGTCTCGGCATATGACAAAAAAGAAAAAAAATCCTGATTGTCTGCAGCAATATTTTTTTCTTTTTTAAGAATCTAAAAAGATTTATGAAATGAATTGGGTTTGTCTGTATAAGCATATCTGTCCATGCTCTTAAATCATGTAAATAGTGTGCAATTATCATGAAATTAATATGTTACTGTGGTTTATCACGGCATGTTCGGTATTGAGAATGAAATGTGTATCATTTACATTTACGGTTCATTTACAAAGACACTCAGAAGGATTCAATTACATTACGGCCTACGGATATAACGCAACATATCCGTTGCACAATATAGCAATAGCTATATATAATGCAACTGAAAACAATAGTTTGCTGTATTTCATTAGGATATTACACTATTTTAAACATATTGGCGATTATATATATATCACTGATGTGCATTACAAGGTATCGTAGAATTTCTGTTGTGGATGGAATATATCGCTCATTTACAAGAACACACAAAACTATCTATAGTGCCTGTGAAGAGTAATTGCTGGCATTTCTTTTTGTGATACTCGTTTTAAGTTTAAACCTTCATTCTTTCTTTTTGCTTACTACTTGGTGTGTATACATTTTATAGATCATATACAGAGATATCAAAGAATATTTCGATTTATCAACGGAAATTGCTGAATGGGAATTTAAAATTTCGTTATGTGTTTAATTCAGCCAATTTTTAGCATACGATGTAGTATAACCAATCTATGGATCGTATACATATACAGGGACAACCAAAAAATTTTGACTTTTACAACTACTGATATAACAGAATTTTGAATGTGTTGGAAAGTGTTTCATAACCTGTACTGGCCGCATAATTTTTTGTTCTTGTTTTAATTATTTATATTTATTCCTCATATTATAATATAATTAGTTCTGCTTGCACGGCATTTCTTTTTATTTAATTTACAAACACCCTGGATAATATTAACAGAAAGGAATTAATAACCACAGCTCAACAGTAATTTATCAATTTACTTTGCGTTTTAATAATTTATTTATTCCTACTTTTAAATCCAATAAAAAGCTTCCAACTGCTCCGCTTTCTGCATCCTAAAGTTTGAATGTTTGCGAAAAACTTTCGGCATCTGGTTTGTGTCCAAGTCGCCTTCGGTAGTCGTTCCGAGCCGTTCAACTTACGTTTCTCACTTCATTTTGCCCTTTAAATGTAGATTAGAAAGTCATAATAGCGCTTGCTAAAGATTTTTTTCTTTCATTACTTTGTGCGAACCGCGTAAATGATACTAGCATATACTGCTATCTGTCTAACAACGCAGATTTATATTGTCATGCAGTTACTTAATGGCAATTTTGCTTAATTAAGGTGATTCTCAAATTCCCGGCTAAACAAACCCGAAACTTTCTTGGACATTTTCAGATTCATTTTTAAAGATACACAAAATACCCAGTCTTATTTATCGAAGCGATTTAGAATCGGATTGAAATTTTCATTTTTTGATAAATAAATTAGTTACCGAGTTTTGGGAGATTTATTTTCATCACGTGACAATAGATTATTTTCTCATGTCTGCGGTCTTATAGACCACAGCTCCATTTAGTTTCCATAGTTTAAGAGGAGCCGACATACAAAAATTTTCAAATTTTCTAATAATAATTATAATTACATTAAAAATTTCTTACTTTCTTACTTTTTTCTTTTTTTTTCTGCTTAAAATGACGTTTAAATCATATTTCTATCTTAGTTGGAACAGGATGACTTTTCCAACTAAATTTTAACTTTTTCGTTTTGTTTAGGTTTCAAAATCTAGCTTTCTAGCAATGGTTGTCAAGAAAATGACTTCTTGTGAAAATGCGTTTTTCTTCATGATAAGTTTTTTCAACATTTCTCCTATTTAAAGTGTTATAAGCCATAATCGTTAAAGATAATTGGTTCAAACTTGGAACATTCCTCTTTCAATTGTTTTACTCAATTTTGATGCAGCAAATTTGAAAAATATTTATTTTTGAAAACGTGATTTTTTGGGTTTAAAAAAAGCAAAGTTTTTCTTAATTTTTACTTTAAACATTTTTAATATTTTTTTTAATTAATATTTTTAAAAATGTTGAATCTAAATTAAAGTTTAGATATTTCTATTTATTTTAATGAAAAATAATTGATATTTTACCAATAATATTTCGTGTTATAAAAATTTTAAGTGTTATAATAAATTTTTCTTTTTTCTTTTCTTTCGTTCTTTCTTTTCTTTTCTTTTTCTTTTTTTTTTTTTAACAAATGATATGATTAATCATCACAAAAAAAAATTCAAAATTTTAACCCAATAAATAAAAATTATTTTAAAATGTGTTCCAGACCCCATTGACATAATATTCAGTTTACTATAGATATTAATAAAATTTTGTTTTATTTGGAGTTCTAGTACTATCGATACAGACTTCTGAATAGGTCAGTTTGACTCATAATTCACTTTACATAAAGTTTATTACAGAAACAGTATCACGTTATGAATCAAACCTTCTATTCATATTTTAGATCAGATCGAGCGGTTTCAGAAACCATTCACAGTGTTATGCGATAATTTTTGTCACACCAGTTACAGGTTAAAATTGGAATGGGGTCAAATTTGAATTCATCATGTATTCTTTATTATCGACATTAAATGATTTTTAACCCATAACCCGTGTAACAAAAATTGTCGCTAACTACTGTGAGCGACCTCTGGGATCGTTTGATGGAAGCATGAATAGAAGGTTTGATTCACTCATAGGATACAGTATCTGTACCAAACTTTATGTACAGGGTTATTAAGAGTAAAATTCACCTATTCAGAATCCTCTGTCGATAACCAATGCTCCAAACGAGATAAAACTTCACTATTATCGCGAGTTAGATTGAAAATTACAAGCTAAACTATGAAACCGAACAAAATTACGGTCTATGGGGCCGCCAACAGCTGTTAAGAGTTAACAAAGTTTTTCTAAAAAATGTGTCTTTTGTTCCTTGAGCATCTTGTAAAAAAAAGAATTTCATTTGCTGGCAAATTATTTATTTTGCAGTGATATGATACATATATAAAGTTATTATACCTAAAATAACAACGCACCTTTTCTTGTCAATTAAATAATGTAAATTCTAATTGTTGTGAATAGAATGCGTCATTGAAACGATGTTTATTTAAATATAGTTTATTTAAATACGATCGAGTCTCTATATAACGAAATCCATCGTTCAGTCAAAAAATTCGTTATAAGGAAAAATTCGTTGAATAGAGAACGGCAAAAAAATTCTCATTTAATGTTTAAATTTTTAAATAGAATTATTTTTTAGGTGTTTAATTAAGTTTTTGAAATATTTAATTGAATTTTTCCAAAATCTCAAACATTATAGCCATTTCTTTCTTTCTTTTTTTTTTTTTTTTTTTCAATGTCTTATTGTTTATTTTCAAAATTATTTACGTTATCAGAAAGAGTTATGTTTATCCTAAAAGCGATTTTATGCAGATGCAGTAGAAGATAACATCAGCATAAATGACATTTAGTAACAATTCTTTATTCAAATGATCTCACAACAAAAAATGCTCCGAGTCATCGCAAACAACAAACATCCATCTAAACTCTAAAAGTAATGAGAGTTAGTTTAGGTAGATGAAAACCTGCTGAAAAAAACGACCTTTTCTGCAATTCCCCCCTCATCCCTTCCTTATTCCTGCATTATTTTATCTAAACCAAGATGTAAACAACATTCTTAAGACGATAATGGAGTAGTTTTATCTTTTGGGATGCTTTGTGATTATTGCAAATCGCTCCAGTAGCAAGTGAATGTTTCAATCTTTTCCAAGAACGCATGCTCATTTTGGCTAAAACAAAGTTAAGTGTAACCATTCAAAAAGGATGTTTTTTTGGGGGGATGTTAAATGCCTTTTTTTGGACATAAGGAATAAGGTGTAGGAATGTAGCTATGAAATATAAATCAGATATCAACGAAAAAAAAT
The DNA here is from genome assembly GCA_964019185.1 of Maratus speculifer. Lineage (NCBI taxonomy): Eukaryota > Metazoa > Arthropoda > Arachnida > Araneae > Salticidae > Maratus > Maratus speculifer. Next base: position 333,066,615 of record OZ025289.1, read on the forward strand.
TATTCAACAAATAATTTCAAGCGTTTTCTAAACATATGAAAGAACATTTTTTGAAAAAAAATTCGTTAAATGGAGATATATATTTCGCTATATGGAGATTATTTTTAATGTAATCATGAAAAAAATTGACCGTTCCTACAAAAAATTCGTTAAATAGAGAAATTTGCTGCATAGAGTTTCGTTATAGAGAGACTCGAGATAGAGACTCGTTATAGAGAGATATTCTTACTCCAAATATATGTAGGGGAGAGGGAGGCTCATGTACTTGTAATTGTTTGCTTTAGAAGATGTTAAGTAAAAAAGTCTTAGAAGTTATTGAAGTAAAAATTCATTCAAAATATTTTTTTAAAGTAAATTACCAAGATTACATTCTACAGTGGTATTAATTAGGTAAATCTCCAAAAAAATATTTATCTCCTTATTTCAATTAAAAACACTTTATTTTTTTTAATAAGTTTGGTTAATGTTGTTAGATGGGACACTTGTGAACAGAAGATATGAGGGAAGATGTAAACAGTTCACAAGTGTATTGTTTAAGTATGCAATGAAGAATTAATAATTAAGTATCTTATGTTGTAAAATCGAATATAAACAATGTATATTTTATTCTTAAATTTAAAGATATATAAAAAAGAAAAAAAAACATGAATAACATAAAGTTCAAGATTTCGATTTAAACTTTAAAACCATCTTCAGAAGTAAAATTTGTAATTAATTTGTGTTTTTAGAAATTTTACTCTTGAAGGTGGTTTTAAAAATTAAATCAAAATCTTGAATTTTATTTTATTCGTGCCTTTTCTTTTTTACATAACTTTAAATTTATGAAAAAAAAAAAAAAAATACGCATTGGATAGCAATTACTATGTTATTTAGTTTTCTGAAAAATTATTTCTAAAGAGTCGATTTTAATCGATTAATTATGAATTAAATTGTGGTACACGAAACCATTAAATCATGTGGCACATGGTTAAAAAATTTAGAAACTTCACTATCGTAAAATTGATGGCTCTCTTTAAAGGGAAAATTTACCTTTTCAACAATTTTATGTATTTTTTTCACACTGCATTTTAATGTTCAAATAAAAGTGAATTTTAGAATATAAATTTAATGCATATTTAACCAAAATTTTTAAAAGTTTTAGAAAAATTGCATTTAAAAAAATCTTTACTACTTTTTTAAATACTGAAATTTTTGTCCATTTTCTTCAAGATTTTCAAAAGTCTTTTACACTTAAACTGGGCATAGATTTTTAATTACACAAAAAAGTGTTGTGATTTTTCCTATACTTTGCGTTTTAATGCTTTAAGCATAATTGCCGTGGAATTGAATTTAGGCACTGATGGCTGTGGAAACGAATTCAAGCAACAAGTGAAGAAAGTAGCCAATAACACCGCCAATTTTACCAGACTAAATTTAACAGCACTCTTAAAGACAGCATATTGAAAATTTTATAGCAACTATGTTAGCTGTCTCTGTGTGTCATGGTCATTACTTTTTTGCTGTGAAATACAGTGATTTTTCTTACATTTTTATTGTAATTTTTTAAGCACAGATGCTGTGAAATTGAATTCAATCAATCATACTGTGAAAAAGAATTCAAACAACAAATGAAATAAAAATCGAACGCATCCAATAGCAATGCTACTTTTAGGAAACTTGATATATTTTACAGCATTCTTATCTTAACCCTTTCCGGTACACTGTGCCCGGTCTGGGATACCTAATTTTAATTCCAAACTTACAATCAGCATCAATAATATTTTAGTAAAATTTTGCATTTACAATAAAGGCTTAAATTACGGATTTCAAAGTATGTAAAAAAATTCGTTTGTGAATTCCGGTGTCAGTCGATAATTTCTCATTTTACTTACAGATTTTGCCCGTGCTGGAAAGGGTTAAAGATAAGCAATTTGTAAATTTTACAGCAACTATGCTAGCAGTCGGGGTGCCAGCCCCTTTTGATATGGAATTCGGATTATTATTATTTTCTTTTTCAATTTACATCAAATATTACATTTAATATTAGGTGATTTTTTTTTTCATTGTTATATGAAAAATTTATTTTTATTGATATATGATTGAGAAAAACGATGAAATCTAATACACACACATCTTCATGTACTGTTTCATTTTTTTATTTTTTTAAGTAAAAAAAAAAAAAAAAAAAAAACCTGAAGGTTAATTCTATGTGCAGATTTATCATAAAGAGCATACACAAAAAATAAAATGACTACTTTAAAGAAAAAAGAGCCTTAGCATTTTTAAAATAGGAGCATGGTGAAAAATTCATTTAAAGTTTTAATTTGTATGTGTAAATTGCGCAGGCTGCATTAACACGTTGAGTGCCATGGTGACTGACACTGAACTATCCGTTTAGATTACGTCAGTCACCGATGGCTGACAATGTAAAATTTGATGCAAAACTTAAAAATATATATATTGTTTTAAGTAATTATTAAGAAATTATAATCCTTTAATAAATAAAAATTAGGTAAATTTTAAATAAATTTTTAGTAATTGCTTAAAATAATGTATATATTTTTTAGTTTTATATCATATTTTATGTTGTCAATCACCGCTGACTGACGCGGCCTAAACAGAAAGTTCATTGTCAGTCACTGATGACCGACGACGTATTCATCATGTTAACAAAATTCCAATATCTTGCGATATAATTTCTGTATGGGTAAACATGAGGAAAATAGAACATCGATTTTCTAATTAATTTTGAGTTAAACGGTCTCTTAAAGGAACCACCTTTCAAACTGTTAAAAAAAAGAATGTGAATTGCGTAATCAAAAGATGTCCTTTAACAATAATTCTTATTAAATTGTTTTTTCCATATGTAAAACATTTTCTTAAATCACGCAATTCTTTTTTGGAAAATTCTAACCATGAAATATATATTAGCTCATGAAAATGGGGTTTCCTCAACATTTAATGTCTTACCCTATTATTTATCGGCTCACGTAGGATAATACACGCATTATAAACTACCCAAGACTACGGCTTTTAATGACAAGACAAATTAGTTTACCACTTTTTAACTTGATTTCTTTTTTAAATGTTCTTGTTTTATTTAATTAGAATATTAATAAGATCACGACAAATCAATTTCAACATATCTGTAAAGATGTGTGACGGGAATGGTAAACAACAGGAAACACCCAGCATACGAAATAAAAGTACATTATAAATATGCTGTTTTCAAAGCGTTATACTGATTTGGACAAGGAGTCGTCGAAATGGTCTACTATCGACCTAAAAGGTTGATGTGGAATAATAGAAGGTCGATTATGGGCCGAATGGAAAAAAGTTGTATGTATATATTTATATATACAGGGTGATTCCAATTTTTTTTTACAATAAAAGAGGGGTGATAGTACACATCAAGACAAACAATATTAAATAGGAGACCAAGGGTCCCAAACGTTTTCCAAAGGAGATAGCCGCCATTAAAATTTAGGGACCAAAATTTCAAATAAACATAAAAAACGGAAAAATCGGTCGGTTGATTTACGGTTTTCACTAAAATTATTCTTTATGTCGGCATTTTCTTGAAATTAAATTATAAAGATAAATTTCAAAAAATTGCCGATAGAGGGCGCTTTAGACTTTGGAGTAACGAACAACTATTTTTTGAAGGTATTTTTTGTATCTCATTAAATGTTTTCGTAAGCTTAGACTCAATCTTAAATTTTGAGCTCGAAATCTGAAAGTGGGAGTGGTTAAGTAGCACAAACTGAATTGTGTTCAGAGGGTTCAAATTTCAAATGATTACAAAACAACGGAAAAATTGGTTCATTGATTTGCGGTTTTCACTAAAACTATTCTTTATGTCGGTATTTTCTTAAAAATAAATTATAAAGGTAAATGTCAAAAAATGTCGATAGAGGGCGCTTTAGACTTTGGAGTAACGTACAACTATTTTTTGCCGTTATTTTTTGCATCTCATTAAATGTTTTCTGAAGCTTAGACTTAAATTTTGAGCTCAAAATTTGAATAGTAGGAAGTAGTTAAGTAGCACAACCTGAACTGTGTTTAAGGAGGGGGGGGGGGGTGTTCAAATTTAAAATAATTATAGAAAATGGAAAAATTTGTTGATTTGTTTGCGGTTTAAAATAAAACTATTCTTTAAGTCAGTATCTTCTTGAAAATAAATTTTAAAGATAAATTAAAAAAAAATTTCATTAGAGGGCGCCTTAAACTTCAGAGTAACCAACAATTAATTTTAACCATTATTTTTTTTCGCTCTTATTAAATGCTTGCAAAAACTTATTAAATGTTTTCGGAAGCTTAGATTTTAACTTAAATTTTGAGCTCAAAATCTGAATAATTAGAAGTAGTTAAGTAGCGCAAATTGAAGTATCTTCAGGAGTTTAAATTTAACCCTCCTCGTCCTCGAACACAATTCAATTTTTCGCTACTGAAACACTCCCTACGATTCAGAATTTGAGCCTCAAATTTAAGTTTATGCATTTGAAAGCATTTAATGAGATTTAAAAAATAACAGTTAAAAATAGTTGTGCGCTACTCCAAAGTCTAAGACGCCCTCTATCGGCCTTTTGTGAAAATTATCTTTAAAATTTATTTTCAAGAATTTATTTTCATTTAAAAATTAGCTTTAGAAAAAACCGCAAAATAATCGACCAATTTTTCCGTTTTTTATAATCATTTGAAATTTGAACCCTCTCAACACAGTTTAGTTTGTCTACTTAACCACTCCCAACTATTCAGATTTTGAGCTCAAAATTTAAGTTTAAGTCTAAGCTTACGAAAGCATTTAATAAGATGCAAAAAATAACGCCAAAAAAGAGTTGTTCGTTACTCCAAAGTCTAAAGCGCCCTCTATCGGCATTTTTTGAAAATTATCTTTATAATTTATTTTTAAGAAAATACCGACATAAAGAATAGTTTTAGTGAAAACCGCAAATCAATGAACCAATTTTTCCGTTTTTTATAATCATTTGAAATTTGAACCCTCAGAACACAGTTCAGTTTGTGCTATTTAACCACTCCCACTTTCAGATTTTGAGCTCAAAATTTAAGTTTGAGTCTGAGCTTACGAAAACATCTGTGTTATTTAATTTCACAAAAATGCCGACATAAAGAATAATTTTAGTGAAAACCGCAAATCAATCGATCGATTTTTCCGTTTTTTATGTTTATTTAAAATTTTGGTCCCTAAACTTTAATGACGGCTATCTCCTTTGGAAAACGTTTGGAACCCTTGGTCTCAAATTTAATATTGTTTGTCTTGATGTGTACTATCACCCCTCTGTTATTGTAAAAAAATTTTGGAATCACCCTGTATATATATATACAGGGTGTTTCAAAAATGACCGGTATATTTGAAGAATCAATAAAAAATAAACGGACCGCGATAGAAATACACCGTTTGTTGCAATATGCTTGGGACATCAGTAAATTTTCAGGCACTGAAACTTTAGAAATTAGTTACAATTTTCAACAACAGATGGCGCTGCAAACGATTTGAAAGATCCAGAAGAAAACGCAGTTTGTGAGTTCGCCATTCTGTAAATCGTCAGGGCCGTAACTAGAAACTTGGGGGCCCCGGGGCAAACTAGTGAGGCCCCTCCAGTCCGGGGCAAATTAAAACTTTGCCCCGGGCGCAATTTTTTTTAAATTTCGCACGCCGATATTTAATTGTACACTGTATGATAAGTCTAAAAAGATGAAATATGGCTTTTCATTTTTTTTTTTTTTCGATTTTAAGTATTTATTCTTAGATAAAAGAGAAAGATTTTCTAGAATTTTTTAGATGCTTTTTATATTATTCAACCGATCAGAAACCCATATTTTCTTCCTTATGGTTTTTATTCCTCGCTTCACTGGGATCGGCAAACATGCTGGCGCGACATGACACATTCGGCTCCAGAGCCCGATCAAGCTGAAATTGGGCCCCTTACCTATCCATTTTAGGCGACACTTTCAGAAAAAAAAAAAAAAAAAATACTTGATGAGTTGACAAAGTTGTTTGGTAAAAAGTGCCTAGGTTAACAATTTCTAAAAATTTTATTGAGTTATATTTTACGTTTTACATTTTATAAAACAATATTATTTGAAAAGTATTTATTTAAGGAAAAAAATCAGCCACATAATTTGTGGGCCCTGAAATAGTTGGGCCTATAGCCGAGGCGCTGGAGGCCCGTGCATTAATCAGGCCCTGTTCGACTCGACATTCTGCTGTCTGCTCTAGAGCTGCTTTTGCATGTGAAGCGTATGGAGTATACCAATGGACCCGCAGAAACATTTACTCTAGCACTTTGATTTTTGTTTTAATTATTAATTTTTAGCTAGGTGCTGGGCATTTTATAGGAAGTAAGACGAGAAATTAAAAACAATAGTTTTTTTAAACCACCAGTTTGGGGCCCTTCAAGTTTGGGGGCCCCGGGGCAGTGCCCCGGCTGCCCGGGCGGTAGTTACGGCCCTGTAAATCGTCTTTCTGCAGTAAGCGTGTGCTGTTCACAGGCTGCAAGTTTGCTGTGAGAAAAAAAAAAAAAGGTTTATTCCTTAAAACAATGGATTATTGACTTGAAAGACCAGGTTGTACTATCACAATCCAGAAACAATTGAACAACTGAAGCAGTACATCTCTTCTGCATGTGAAGCCATCCCGCCTGACACGTTTACAAATGGTTCTGGTAATTTCATTCAGTGGCTACGCCATATTAATGCTGTATATGGTGGATATGTAGAAAATATCTTACTTTAGATTTTTTCCAGACCTCAGCGCCCTCTGTTGTTGAAAATTGTAATTAATTTCGAAAGCTTGCCTGCCTAAAAATGTACTGTTGTCCCAAACATATTGCAACAAACGGTGTATTCCTATCGCTGCCCTTTTGTTTTTTATTGATTTTTCAAATATACCGGTCATTTTTGGAACACCCTGTATATATATATATATACAATAAGATGGAGAAAAAATGTACGGAAAAGTTACAAATCATTTATTAAGATAAAAGGTTGAGAAGCGAATGTGTTTATTGCATTTCGACTGTGATGTTTTTATGTTATGCCACAGTTAAGATCGGGTATACGGAGGAAATATACAGACATCGTTCAAAACTTTTTTTCTTTAACGAGGCTCTTCAATCACGCGAAAGCGCTCTCAAACTAATGTTAAATGTATGAGAGAAGAGGGTCGAATTTAAATATTTTTAAACGATTTTTCCTCTATAGGATAATTGAGGTTTATATCTAATAGGGCCCTTTTTTACTACTTCGATTTGACCGCAGACTTTACTGGTACTTTCGCTTTCGAAACTAGTTCCGAAAATGAAAGTAGCTGTATTAAAAAAATCTGCAACTGAAATCAAAATAGTGAAATATGGCTCTGTTAGATATTATCCTCAATTATAATATACAAAATAACATAAAAAAAAAAAGTTTACATCTGTTAAATTCAAATAAAAATTCAAAAAACCCCCCTCCCCTTTCATAGGTTTAATATTAGCTTGCCAGTGTCTGCATGAGTTTTTAAAGTCCTCTTAAATAGTATTGTAACCTTTTTTGGTGCTCGTCAGAGCATTATTCACTTTTTCCTTAGAATAAAACTTATTTGGTCAATGACCACGTGTTCTCCGACTAACACCCAAAAATCCCAAATGACTGAAATGTTTTGCTTCCATGTTTATTTTTCTTCTAATTCAATTTGTAGTCATGTTCATAATATCATGACATTACAATAAATATAAGTGTCTTCATAAAAAATGTATCATAATATAATTTAATAAAATTACAACTTTTATAAAACGTGATAGCATGACTTAAAATTCTCATCTTTCACCTTCTGTCAACTCTTCAAAGAAAAGCAAACTGATCTCACCAATTTGCAAAAATATAACTGAGCCCACTCAATATTTTTGAGCCAACCCAATATTTTTCAAAAGTTGGCGCTACTGCATAATATTAGTCTTCCGTTCCCAAAAGGTGAATCCATACTGGGCGAAAATAAATTCCCTTTTATACTCTGAGTGTGACTATTTTTCAAATTAACTAATTAAATATGCTCATTGTTTAACCTTACACTGCACCTGTGCCACATCTGGTACATAATTAAAAACACTATAATTCTCATTATGTGTCTTGAATTTAGGCATTGAGGTCGGTATAACTGACCAAGAACAGTCCAAAGAATAGAATAACACTTATTTAGCACATGTCAGATGGCTGCATTTAATAAATAAATAAATAAATAAATAAAAAAAAAAATAGAATTTGTTCTTTGAGGAGAGAGGGAGGGGGGACAAAATATAAAGACAAAATTTACTTTTATTATTTTTACTGAATACTTAAAAAATAGCAATACAAAAAAGTTGCAGCGTGTTAATCAGATAAAATTAATTAATTTAAGCCCATTTAATTGCAAAATATAGCAATGTAATATTTAAAAAGCCCAATTGTGTATATAGCTTACACGCCATAAAATATCCAATTTTATCTGTAATTTTTTTTTCAATTATTTTTCCTATCATTAGACTGATATATAGATTTCAAATAACTTTTTCCATAAAAATAGAAAAAATCGTGTAGTGAAGGGTTTTAAGTTCTCATGTATTATTGAAGTACGCTTTCGATGCCAAACGAGTACTATAGTCTGTCTCAAAAGTTTAAGCACAAGCATAAAATATCGATTTTTAATGAATTATAAAATGTTAGAATTAATAACATTTTTTTATTTACATATTTCGCAATATTATTTAAATAAACGATATCAAAAATAGAAAAAAATAAATTACATAATTTTAAAAAATACAATTAAAAAAAGTTATAAAAAAAACTGTCTCAAAAGTTTATGCACAATGTCAAAAACAACCATATTTGTAATTTTTACAGAACTTTTACTAAAAAATTTTTTTTCCATGTTTTCGGATTAGTTCAAATAAACGTGCTTTCGTCGAAATTATTAGTTTCTGTGGGGTTTCTGGTGGCAAAGAATACCATGCTTTCTCAATGGCCTCTTGGATTTCTTCAATAGAGTCATACTGCTTTCTATTGCCTAAACTTGGCAGGTTAAAATATTCCAGACATTCTCAATCGGGTTTAAGTCTGGACTTAAAGCTGGCTAGTCAAGTACTTTATCATTTTTCTGAAAAATCTAAAGTTTTTTAGAATGGGATACGTGGATTGAGGCATTGTCTTGCAGAAAAGTTCATTCAAAACCACCCAAAATGTCACCGAATGGAAGCAAATGATGGTTTAGCGTCTCTTGAAACTTTTTTGAATCTTCTTTTTTCTTTTAGAAAAGCCATAGAGGGCTGGCAAATGTCCCAAATGTCCCCCAAACCATAACGGATTTACCGCCTTGCTGCCTGCTAAAAAATATCCTTCGGTTCTTGCGTAACTCATGCCAATACGCGTTCCAACCATCAGGGCCATCTAAGTTCCACTTTTTCTCATCGCTGAATAAAACAGTAAGCCATTTGTCCCCGTAGGATATGTGTTTTTTAGCCCAGTTCATTCTTACCTGTTTGTGATGTAATTTAAGAGACTGTTTGCGAGTCAATTTCTTTTACATCATGTAATCACACGCTTTAATACGTCTATTTACAGTGTCTTTGGACATCTGTACTCTGAGATTATTTTTAATTTGCCGTATGGGGACATATTTTGTCTAAATACCAATCTCCGTATTTCCCGATCAATCTGAACAGTCGTCATACGTAGTCGTCAACATCTTGGTTTCCGCTTAAAATTATCATTTCTAGAAAGTACTTGATATATACATAGCTTTGATCAATTTAAAGCTTTTGCAATTTCAGAAACAGTTTTATTTTGAGATTTTAATTTAAAATCTATCAAAATCTCACATTTTGTGAATTCTTTACCCTTTGTCATGTTTAAAACATTAGGAAATAATTTCTTGACCTTTTATACTTGTATAAAAGTGCAATATGATATCATACAACGTCATTACACAATACCAATCCAGTGTTTCTAAAAAAATTTGCATAAAGTGCTTAAACTTTTGAGACAGCGTTTTTTCAAGAAAAAAAGAAAATATAAATAAAAATAAATATATTTTTTATTTTAACTACCCAAAATGGGTTATTTTATTTTATTTTGATTAAATGTTGAGTATTTATTGTAAATTAGCATAAAATATTTTCTTCTTCAATTATTTTAAACCAGATTTGCAGAGTGCTTAAACTTTTGAGACAGACTATACACTACATGGCCAAAGATGACCGTCCACTTGCGATTTTTGACATTTTGTTAAATATCTAGAAAAATAGTTGAGGAATTATTCTAAAACCTTACGTGTGTAAACATAATAGTACAGGTCATATATTTCCATGAAGATTTTCTCCCGAAATACAATATTTTTGTCATATTTTCGAATAAAAAAAAACATTATTATGTATTAAGAATTCTGCAAATTTTAAGCAAAACACTTGAAAACAATTGGGACTGTTTTTATAAAAACCTTGCTGTTTCTACGAGTATCCATGCTATCCGCATAAAAATGAAAACAGTTTATTACAACAAGCTACTTAATCATAATCTGCAGTTTGAACGCTTTTACTACATTAGTTTTGACAGGGTTATCCAAAATATTTTCTTTCTTTTTCAATTTGTTGACGGTCCCCTATAGAGTTTCGGGTGAAAATCTTCGCGGAAATTTATGACCTGTACTATTAGGTTTACACACGTAAGGTTTCAGGATAATTCCTCAAGTAATTTCCTAGATATTTAACAAAATGTAAAAAATCGCAAGTGGACGGTCATCTTTGGCCATGTAGTGTACATGCAATTTAAATTCATGTAATCTAATTATCCCTATACCGTAATCTAAGCACGAGGGATAACTTTCCTCCTTGCTTCTTTGTAATTATTACATAAAATAAGAAGAAGATAGGAATCTGCCAACAGATGTAACCTGAACGTCCCAAGACGTCCCTAAACCAACAAAAAACACAATCTAGCAACGACGCGTAAAAACTGTCAAAGGATCTGATTTTATCGCAGCCCTTTTTTCTCTCTTTTTTCTCGGGCGCATCATATTTTACGAGTGTGGCGAGCGTTTTATGATGCAATGCTAAAAATCTTAAGATTAAACTGTCTTATAAGATAGACTGTCACAAGCTTTTCTCCGAAATCCCCAAAAATTATTTTGCATGTTTACTTAGTGTCTGTTTACAGATTCGTTATTATTATTATTATTATTATTTTATTGTTTTGACTGTACACCCAGCTTTCTGTCGTTTCTTTTTAATACTATCCACACAGTTAACAAGTCAGAAATTATAACGTCAAACGTGGCGAATGAGGTGCTTTCGTATTATAACTAGTTTTATAAATATTCAGGACTCACTGTAAAACATTTGAGTAATGTTGCATCATAAAATGTGTGGCAGCTTTGCTGCCTCCAATTTTATGGAATAACCTAGCTTCCTCCAATTTTAGGGAGTATTTTAACGGATGGAACCGGTGTAACATTGTAATGGTACACCATTAATATACAGGCTGTTTCAAAAATGACCGGTATATTTGAAAAATCAATAAAAATTAAACGGGCAGCGTTAGAAATACACCGTCTGTTGCAATATGTTTGGGACAACAGTAAATTTTCAGGCATACAACTTTCGAAATTATTTAAAATTTTTAACAACAGATGGCGCTGCAGGCAATTTGAAAGCTATAGTAGAAAACGCAATCTGTGAGTTTGCCATTCTGTAAAGCCTCTGTCCCTGCCCGCGAAGACACTCGCGAGCTAATGTTATTCTTATGGTGAGGCATTTTTGTAATAACTCTTTCGCATTTTGACATTTTTTAATAATCTCTTTTTGCATTGCATAACCAAGGTCCCTCTCAAGATCGCTCCTTGATTATATTTTTCTAATTTGGTCGCAGGTATTTTCTATAAAGTTACTTTTGCTTCCAAAACCGATTTCGAAAGTGAAAGTAACTTTATAAAAAATATCTGCTACCAAAATCAAAAATGTAATAATAAAAAAAAAAAAAATGTCGAAATGCGAAAGAGTTATTACAAAAATGTCTCACCATAAGAGTAGCATTAGCTAATGGCAAACTCACAGATTGCGTTTTCTACTATAGCTTTCAAATTGCCTGCAGCGCCATCTGTTGTTGAAGATTGTAACTAATTTCGAAAGTTGTATGCCTGAAAATTTACTGTTGTCCCAAACATATTGCAACAAACTGTGTATTTCTAACGCTGCCCGTTTAATTTTTATTGATTTTTCAAATATACTGATCATTTTTTAAACACCCTGTATATTTACATTACACCATTATATAGGCGAAAAATAAATCACTCCATAAAATTGGAGGCAGCAATGCTGCCATCCATTTTATGGTTTAAAGTTGCACAAATGTTTTAGAGTGCTTGGTGCAAAAGCTGTTGCACTTTTAAGCAAAAATGCAAGAATAAAAAATTTATTACGATTACATATATTTAATTCAGTAATACGGAAACAATAGGACTCCATCTTAAATAGGATCTCATATTTGATGTGCAATTCTCATGTGCAGTTTAGAAGTTAATTTTCTAGGGCACTTATTTCTATTTTGAATTTTAATCAATCAATTTCGCAAATGAATAAGGTAAGAGGAATTTCTTATACCTGAGAAATCCTCCATGGGTTAATCGTCTGAAATATATGATAGGTATTTATTGCGTTGCTACAAGGTTATGTGAAGAATTTTTTTTGCAAGTGAAAGCAATTGATCTCTCCTGTTTTGAACACATTAAATATGTTTACCTTTAACTCACATATAATTCTTGACTAGATATATGTAAATACTAAAAATTTATAGAAACATAATTAGATACGGTATTACAATTAATTAGTTGTTTAAATAATTGTGGAGGGAGAGACACTGCTTAAACATTTGCATTCATTTCTTTCCGACTCCAAAAGTACATCTACACAAGTAGTAGTAGGAAAATTACATTTTCATAAATCTGCTGTATTATACAGAATCCTATAAAAGAAGAGAAAAAGAGTTATGATTGTTTATTTAACTTTAAAGTCCGTTTCATGACCTTCTCTTAACGAAGGATTTTATCTGTTATTGTAATGTGCTGTCATCCTATGCCAGTTGTAAAAGTTAGGTTTGTAGATTCGAATCATTATTTAAAGTCTTACGACAGTCATCACCATGGCAACCGAGAACCATTACCTATCATGGAATATCATTGAATTAATGAGTTATGATTTGGATTTAGCAGAAAACTTTTATTAATATATTTTTTTAACTTTCGATTCAATTTTCATAAATTTTTAAATGACTTTACAAATTTCACTTATTTTAATTACATTTTTTTCAAGTTATTTTGAGAAAAATGGCAACAGAAATATACAGCAATCTACTGTTTTCCAACAATTTATCCTTTACTTTCTACAGAAATGGAGTATTTCAGTTGCCATCATTAAAGAAACCACATTAAAAATTGAAATTAGAATAATGTATCAAAATTAAATTGAGATCCAATTAAAAAAAATTGCAGTTTAAAGTACTTTTTCTCCTATACGAAGGTGTAAAAATTGAAAATGTGCAATACTTAGAAATTTAGAAAAATGCACCAGTATTTAACCGTACAAGGGTACATATGCTTCGTTTTGCAGATGGCTTATATAACATAATGTTATTTTTAATGACGACATTTTAATTGTTGCCTGAGAGAAACATTATCTGGGTCTAAAAAACTTTTTTTCAATACTAAAAAGATAAATTTTGATTTTGTTTTTTATTAGGCTTAATAAATAAAATCAAATTATTTAAGAAAACAAAAGCACCCCATACTAGCATACATTAAAAAGGCGAATTAATTAATTTTTTACTAGAAAAATCTATTATGGTGACAAGCATTAGAAGTGAAAGAATGAGGGAGGAAAAGAGTGGAAGAAGAAAAAGAAAAAGAAACGAGAGGTCTCTGAGGAGGTTCTTGTTTTTTTTTTTTTTTTTTTTTTTTTTTTTTTTTTTCCAGTGTGTTCAAAGTCGGAACCATCTCAAAAGATTTGCGCCGCTTGTCACCAGATTTCCAACAGTCTGACGTCATTCTCGACTCGTAACCCTATCCCACATTACGATTATTCGAAGAGAAAAAGAATGTGGGGGGATATAAGTGGCAAATTATGAACTACTTTAATGGGAGGATTGTTGTTATTTGATTTATTTCTATTAAAGTTAGAAAAATTAAATCAAATATGAAATTAAATTAACAAAAAATGTGGTTACTCGATAGTTAGATACATAAAAAAATCTAACTTTTTCAAACACAAATGCAGAAACATGCGTTAAATATCCACTGTGGCGTCTTGTTTAAATTGCCATTACAAAATTTCGTACCTTTTCTCTTTTGCACATTCTTATGGGTTTTTACTTTGATTGTTCCTGATAAAGTGTTCTTGCAAATATTCTTGGAAATACTTTCTTTAATTAACGAAAATATTCCTGGTAGTAATATTACCAGTATATATCAAAGAATTGAAGAAATCTCGTTTCCCTTTTGTTTTATTTCCGTTCTAGGACAGATAATTCCCGTAATCTGAAAAAAGGAATTATTTTTAAAAAGTACTCGGTAATGTAAAGTCTACGGTCGTTTTATGCATTCAAATATTTAAAATGTCTCCTTAAGAAACTAATATTTTTAACTTCTTCTTTCAGTGTTCTCTTCTTAAAAGGTGTCACTTTATTTCCTTAGTTTTTAAAAGATTTCTAAAATCTAATCTAATTTTCTAAAATCTTTCTAAAATTTAATATAATCTGCTTAATTTTAGATGAAGTGCTAAAATTTTTCTCCTGGTTCGCCAGTTTTTAAAACATAAAATCTTAAATTAAGTATAGATTTTAGAAATATTTTAAAAACTAAGGAAATAAAGGGAAATCTTTTAAGAACACTGAAAGAAGAAGTTAAAAATATTAATTTCCTAAGGAGATTATAAGAATGTATTAAATGTCCATAGACAACGCAGGAATTCCCAAGCTGTGTATCAGCAGCCCTAAGGGTCCTGTCCATGCCCGCGAAGACACTTGCGAGCTAATGCTATTCCAATGGGGAGGCTTTTTTTCTCTTTCACATTTTGACCTTTTTTTTTTTTTTTTTTTTTTTTTTTTTTTTTTTTTTTTTGCATTGGATTGCTGAAGTCCCTCTCAATATCGCTGCTTGATTACTTTTTGATTTTGGTCTCAAGTATTTTCTATAAAGTTAGTTTCACTTCCAAAACTGGTTCAGAAAGTGAAAGTAACTTTATAGAAAATACCTGCGACCAAAATCGAAAAAGTAATCAAAGAGCAATATTGAGAGGCATCTATATATATATATATATATATATATATATATATATATATATATATATATATATATATATATTCAATTCAAATTCTTCGTTTTGGTTTATTGTTTTATTGATAAAATCCATTGGTGAATCTAGTCTACTTTTAATGGTATTATATATATATATATCAAAGGGTTATTAGAAAAATGCCTCCCCATAGGAATAGCATTAGCTCGCGAGTGCCTTCGAGGACAGGGACAGGACCCTATAATATTTCGCGTGCCAAATCTATTTTGTCTGTTTTTTCCGTTTGGCTACGAAAAATGGTTCCCTATCATCTATTTATCTATCAGTCAGTTTATCTGTATATGTTCAACTAAAGTGCGACGGTATTGTCAACTATGCTAGAAGAAAACGCGGCACAGTTAGATACAGGAATGCCCAGAAAATTAATGAAGCTTGTTGCCACATTTTGTGATGTGCTCGGAAAACAACTGTTTTCATGTTTACTGTGTTTTAATAAAAACCATTAAATTATTTTGATAAGAAATATTTAGTACATTCATGATACAACCCTGAAATTACTTTAAAATGATTTAGAATGTAACTTTTTAAATTTTGCATCGTAATTTGAACTGTCAGTCACAATTGACTGGCATTGCATTCAATGTGTTAAAGGATGTCTCTATCTTGCGTTTAAGATTTTATGTGTTATAATCTTCGCGAAGCTTATGAGCTAGTAAGATTTTACGCTTCAAAAATCCCTCCTCAATGATTATAGCACACCGTTAATAAAAATTTCCCTGAAATTACAGAGAATCTACGAGTAATCCATAATCTTAAGTCTTATGTAAGATTACAGAGATTGGGAAAAACCGAGATACTGTTAAATAACACATAAGTTATTCGGTAAATTTACAATAGACTCTGTAAACTAACATCGTTAAAAATACATAAGTCTCTGTAAATTTATTTTTAATGCTAATAATTTAATCAAGTTTTCAAAACTAGTTAATCCCCCATTCTAGTGTGAACTTCAAAGAATTTGAATTTTTCGCATAAATTTGAACTGCTACATCGTTCATTTTATTTACACATCTTGTTTCTACTTTGGGGTTTGAACTCGAGACCTTTAGACAGTAGAAGAATACCATTCTAACTGTGCTGTAGAAGGTGTTGTTATTGTGTACAAAATATGTTTTTTATGATTCAGTGGGAAAAAAATCATTGTGCTTTACAAAGATTTCGCTTCAAATATATTCGTTAGAAAATTCGTAAACTGTTTATTTTATTTTATTTTATAAGATCGATATATATGCATAACGCATATTACTTTTTTTTTAATCAATTTAAAAAAAATTGATTAATTAAAAAAAAAATACTCAAAGGACTTTTTTTAATGAAAAAAATTTATTCTAATTTATTTTTTACAACAATAATGTTTTAGCGATTTTTTTTTTTTGAAAATTTGGCACACTATTTTTTAATGCGTTAATATTTTTAAAAGAATTTTTCAGTCAGAAATAAGAGAAAAATAAACAGAATTTTTTAAAAAAAATTTATTTAAAAGTGATTATTTATGTTTTCATTAGTTTATTCATTTTGTGTAATATGTTTTCAGAAGATTAAAATACATTTTTATAACGCATTTACCAATGAAATAATAATAATAATAAAAGCATTGTATAAATAACAACAGCTTTGAAATAATGCCACGCAATTTACTTTTAAAATTACCAAGCATATGGTGAAGGAAACAACTGCAAAGTGATTGTCGTTAAAAAGTTCTAACTAACTCCGAGGAGAAAAAAATTCCCTTTTTATTTATTTTAAGTTAATAATAATAATAATAATAATAATAAACTAAATTTTCTTTGTTAATATTTCTATTAAAATTTCAAAAGAATAATAAAGATGTATGTATTTTGAATTTCAAGTTTTAACAAATATAAAAATATTTTCAAATAAAGACATGGAAATTCCTTCAAAGATTCGGATATCAGATTACGGAAATCTCTGTAAAATGATGATTGAGAAACTCAATGAAATGCATTTAACTGAGAACCAATGTAAATTTACAGAGAGTCTCGCCTTTTTTTTTCTGTATTTTTACAGAAATTTTTAACAGTGTAATCATATGGAAGCGATTAGAGGCGCTAACTTTTGAAAAATATTGGGGTGGCTCACAAATATTGGGTGGGACGAAAAATATTTTGATAAAATGGTACGACCAGTTTGTTTTTCTTTGAACGGTGGATAGATTTTGAGAGAGATAATTTTAAGTCAAGCTATCATGATTTATAGAGTTGCAATTTCATTAAATCATACTCTCATACGTTTTTTCTGATAAAGACAATAATGTTTATTGCAATATCATCATATCCTGAACATGACTATAAATTGAAACAGCAGAAAGTGAAACATGGAGCAAAACATTTCAATCATTTAGGATTTAGGCGTCAGTCGAAAAATTAAAACACCATGATCATTGGCAAAATAAATTATGCTCTAGGCAGAAAAATGAATAATGAAATAAAGAACGGTATATAACATTGAAAACAGGGCACACTAAAACTCAAAGTTATTGGGTGGGCTCGGGCCAAACGGGCCAATATAAGTCAGCGCCATTGGAGGTGATCAAGCTGATCGCCACAGCCGGCTAGTAATTGAAAAGCCATCAAATGTCTTAACAAATGTAGTTTTATTTCGTAATTAGTAGTACATAAATAAATTATCGCGTATGTACCTAAGCTGAAATAAGTTCGAAGGAAATTATGTGATGCAATATTTATTTCTAGGAGCTAGAATGTTTCCACCGTTGAATAAATGACACTTGCATGTGTAAACGAGACAAATACCACCTTTTTTACAAGACATCTTAGAGAAATATTTACTTTTTTCAAAAAAAACTGCCTTGTTCGAAATAAGGAGGGGGAAAAAAGTATCTCAGCCTCCTGCTCGCCCCAGATTATGATGATGATCTCCACCTTGCCTTGGTAAAACCGCACCAGATGCAATTTCTCCAGAAAATCTTGTCCCATTAAATTTTCCTCGGTACCAGAAATGATGTCCTCTCTCATGTCACAGATACAAGACTAGGAAAAAAAATCTAAGAACTTAAAAAAAAAAAAAAAAAAAAAAAAAAAAAAAAAAAAAAAAAAAGTTGCGAGTGTCGGTGTAGGGTGCAGACACTTTATGGACAAAACGCAGAACTCGAGTGAGCAAAGTTTGAGTCTCTTCAGATTGGGGTACACAAGTGGTTGCGATGCTTTTTTCTTAATTTTTTTTCTTCACTTTGACGTCGTCTTACTCATCATTTGGGAGAGAGATGCGTCGGCAAAGCTTTGTGCTCGATTATTGGGGTTAGTTTATTAGGTGCTTCATATTTTTCTTTTTCTTCTTTTTCTCTCTCTCTCCTTAGGCGTGGCAGATTTGTTTCTTTTGGAGACATAAATAATAAAAAAATGGTCTTAAAAAATATTTGTGCCATCCATCATCTGAGTTGAATAATGCTGATAAAACTGTTAGTTCCCCTGTGTTTATTATGAGTAAGCAGGTACTTCTTTATCATTTTGTTTTGTTCTACAAAATTACTTAATGACGTCAAATCTTCCTTAAATATATTTTGAAGATTAAATTAATGGAATTATTTCACTATTATTATTAGGTACGTTCGTAATGATTTAACCTCTTCAGACCTGAGCGCAAAATAACTCTAAAAATATATATTTATTGCTTTTGCATAATATGACACCACAGTTGACAGGAAGAGTCATTTTTATGAAATCAGCACTTTAGGGGATTGGTAATTTAGGTTTGCAAATATGGATATAAAAGTACTAATCCTCTTAAAACATAAGTTTAACTATCAGTAATATAAATTTACGCAATAACAAAATTAAGGTCTTTAAACAAGTAAATGATCAGCAAATCCTCAAAATTTTTTATTGTAAAGCATTTAAGTTAAATAATCATGAATATTTCTTACTTTCTTGACCACAATGTCTTGAAGGTATTTTCGAAACTCGGATGAAAATAATATTTATTTTAGGAGGTAATATTTATCAGTGCTGACATTGATTGATTTTGTTTTAAAGCAAAAAACATTCAGCTGTATAGAAGTAATGTAAAAATGGAAAAAGTTCAAACAGTTTAGTTTTTACGAGGAAAAAAATGGAGGAGCACAATTATGTACCGCAGGTCTGAAGAGGATAAATTCATAGCATCTATAGTCTGTCCATCTGTCTGCATATAACAGTGCAAAAACTACCGTAACGAATAGTTTCAAATTTAATATATTTACACTGTTAAAAACTTTGCTCTATAGTTTGAACCTAATTTTGATGCTCAGTAGCTGCATCATAAGATGCTGAAATCTCTGTATCAACATTTGGAGCTTCCTATTTCAACCTCGTTCTAACTATGCTTCAACAGGAGCTCCAAATATTGGTTCAAGGTTTCACCATCTTACAGTGGCAGCTATTGAGCACCAAAATTTAGTTCAAACTAAAACAAGATTTTTAACAGTCTAATCGCTGCAGAATTTTGTCGAGTCATTTCAAAGTTTATGAAAATCGAATGAAAATTTGGAAAAGGTATTAATAAAAGTTTTCTTCATTCTATTAAATTACATCATGTGTAATTAATTCAACGATATCCCATGAAAAAAGGTTACCATAGTGATAAGTTTCTATTTAAGATGGATTCATTATTCCATAACATTGGAATAATGTTGTGGAATATTAATACTTTATCACTTTCTTTTATTCCATAAAATTACGTAATGATGTGAAATTTTCCTTAAATACATTTTAGAGATTTAATCAAGGGATTTATTTCATTATTACTAGATCGAAATTACATAAATGCGTAGCACTTATAGTCATCGTCTGATCCGCCCGTCTGTCTGTCCTCATTTAACAGCGCAAAAATTGCCCAACCGAATAGTTTGAAATTTAAAAACACATGACCATTTCGCCGAGTTTTTTCAAAGATTATGAAAATCGAATCAAAACTTATAAAGATATTAATAAAAGTTATTTTCATTCTATTAAATTCTATCCTACGCTATTAATTCATGATATTCCGTGATAGTTAGGTTGCATCGGGATTACGTTCTATATAAGATGGAGTCCTATTATTGCTGTAATAATTTGAAATATCGAAAATAAATATAATCGTAATAAATTTTGTATTCACACGTTTTTGCGTAAGAGTGCAACAGCTATTGCACCAAGATCTGAATTCTTATAAAACCTGAAATTAATAATTGAAAAAAATTCTTATGAAATCTTATAAAGAAGAATTTTCATGAGAAAAAAATTACCATTAAGAATGTAACTTCTTAGATTCTAGAATCAGTTTATTTTATACGTTGCTCTCTTTGCATTTATCGGCGATTTTAATATTTCAGAATTTAGAAATGTTTATTTAACAGTTAACTGTCACAACACCCAGTCGAGTTTAAACTACCATGCCTAAAGAAGTTTTACTTCGTAAATATTTTGGAGGAAGTGGGGAAAAAATTATGGTCCTTGATCGAAATAATTAACAATCTGGTTAATTGGACAATCTGGTTAATCGGTGTCCGGATAATCAGTGCTCTTCTATACATTTTTTTCTGAATTTGAAGGAGTAAAAATTGAAAATGCACCATGTTTAGAAGTTTAAAAAGTTGCATTCAAAATGAGATTTTATCGTCTGCTTTTGCCAACATTAAAATGACATCAGTTGATACGGACCAAACGCATTTGTCCTTCATAATATAAAAAGCAGGAGGTCCTTACTTCTAACTTGAACGCAATGATATTAAGTAAATTCTGTAACATAACAGTAACATAGTTAACCTCGACATATTTCTAATTTCCTTTTATGCAATCGGAAATTCAACAACTTTTTCCCCCTTCTAAATCTTGTCTTCGTCCATCATCTCAACTCAACAGGACCGCCCACCTCGTCTAGCGAAATCCGTGACCATCAGTGTGCTATTAATCGCTGTTCTAATTAAATAACGATCGGCTTTCTCTTTAAACACGCTGGTCACGTATTGCGGCGGGACATTTTACGGCACAGCGGTCTCCTCTCCGTAAATTTACGGCATGCCACTTTTTCATTCGGTGAAGCCAACTAGGCGTCGGCCGGACTAAATTGGGAAGTATGGGTTCCGGGCTAGGCAAAGACCGTGGTTAGAGGATTCACTGCATGCAAATCAAGCTAGGGTCATTTGTGGGAAAGTAGCGTGACTGAATGTTTCAGTAGAAATGTGATATAGAGAGCCCCTTTTTTGCAGTATAGAGCGATGTTTTACTCTTTTATGTTAACAGATTTTTCGTAACAAAATCTTAAACAAGAATTATGAGAAGAAATTAGATTTTTCAAAAGATAAGTCTTGTATGACTGCGTAAGCTAAAGCACATGTGATATAAAATTTTCTCATTCGGCTAAAAATATGAAGGAATAAAGTTGCAGGATATTTGGAAGACTATACAGGGTGAGTCATAAATATCGAAACAATAGGCTATCTCCTTAAATATTGCCTCTAGACCCATACTTCCAATTGCAAAAACTCATAAAAAAAGCTGAAGTTTCTGATAATATAAGTTGCAACTCCATGGGGGGTCTAGTTGAAAAAATACGAAAATTAAATTTTTATACGGCCCCCGTAGAGCAAAATTCCCAATTAGGAAATTATTCCTTATCCATTCCTAAATTGAACAAAAAAAATTTCATCTCCCTATCTGAAAACCTGACAGAGATATCAAAATCTAAAATTCTCAAAAATTCGTGACTTACACCACTTTAAACGAAGCGTTTTTCATCAATTTTCAAAGCAAATAAGGGATTGTCCACAAATTGTAACGTTGTTATATATAGGTTTAAGACCGTGCCTCTTATTTGGCCATAATAAAGCAGCGTATTGATTTAAAATTGAAACTTGTTTCTAAAACATGCACTGAAAGCACGTTAGCTCTGAAAGTCTGAATAAATCGTAGTATTTAGGTCCGGTCCTAGATCGACCCATAGGGAAAGAAGTTCAGCCCGGCATGAAATAATGTTAAAATCATAATCCGGACCAACCAGGAAAAAAAGCTTAAACCATAGCCGGCTCAGCCGTGAATTTCTACATAGTTTTTTACTTCAGTATAGTTTAAAATTGTTTTGCGTGCAGGAGTTCTGACCAAAAATATTTAATATAGAATTTCGTTTTTTATATTTATACTTTATATTATTAAAGAGGCTCCAAAGCCTGTGATATATTTATTTTATCTATAAATCTATGTTTATATGTAAATGTTTCACTTAGATTTTATTATCGCTAATCCATATCCCGTGCGTTGAAGAATTTGAAAAATGTTATACAGTAAAACCTTTTAAGACGGAATCACATAGGAAAGAAAAAATACGTAATAGACAAATGCATTTCCTATGAAGGTTAAATGGAGTTTATTATATTCTTAGGTATTATTGTATTTATTTTGCATGGATCAACACATTTTCTATTTAAGACAGAATTCCGTCATAGGCAGATTTTTTTCTCTGGTTTTATTTTGTTTATTTTTTTGGCATTTAAATATACTATTCTTAAAAAAAAAAAAAAAAAAAAGTTTTTTTTTTGTTTTGTAAAATAAAAACGGTTTTAAAATTTATGTGGTTTTCGTAAAAATATTGATTAAACCAAATTTTACTTATTTTATGTACGTATTAGTTCTGTGATTTAATTATGGATTGTTCGAGACCGTGATTAAAAATTTCGTCCAGTGCAAGTCTAGGAAAAAGGTTGTTGTTGTTGTTGTTGTATGTATGTCGGCCAATTATCTACACTATGGGATATAGGCCCTAAGGGGTGGGATGCCCTCCGTGGGGGTCTTTCTAGGGGAACCTAACCCGTATTTACGCAAGGTTCTAAGAAAACCACGGAAAACGCCGAACGGTTAGGCCGACGGTCGCGATTGGGTTCGAACCCAGCACCTACCGTCTACCAGTTTGAGGTCAGAACCTCTCGGCCACTGGTGAGGCCTAGGAAAAAAGAAGCAGTCCCCTCCGGTATGAAAAATACATTAGACCCGGATAGGCGAGTCTTACAAAAAAAATAACGTCACGGTCCTGATCTGACTTGAGCCCAGAATACAGATTTTTTAACAGCCTCTACCGGACGATAAAAAGCTTGAAGTTGAGAGAGCTAATTTTTTAAAAAGGACTTAATCTGCATCTCAGAAAAGCATTCTTTTAAATAACTAATGGCAGTAACACAGTACATTTCGCTTTTCTCTATAATGAATTTTTTTTTTCCGACTACTTCTTGTCTTTAAATTATTAAAAGTTAAGAATTGTTAAAGAAAAAAAAGTACAAACTTGAAACATGTCATTTTTTAATTATTTTACATTAGTTTTGTTTAAAAAAATGAAAAATTATTTACTTTTGAAAATATGATTTTTTAAAAGTTTTTTTTTTTTTTTTTTTTTTAATAAATATTTTTAAAGCTCTAAAATAAACATTGAAAAACAAAAACCTCGAAACAAAACTAAAATAATATTTTTATTTTTAGTTAAATAGAAAGAAATTGAAATCCCATAAATAATGTTTGGAGTTATAAGGATTTTTAACTATCACATTGAAACCAGTACTAACAATATGAAACTTTTTAAATTTTATGATAAATTTTAGCATGTGATTTTCTTAGCAAATTATATGGCTAACCATCACAAAAAAGGGAAAAAATCAAAATTCTAACTCAAAAGATAGATTTTTTACGCGTTTCCTACAACTGTTAAAGTAACATTGTCTTTTGAATTGCGCGCATTTCAATTTGTGTCTAATCCCTTAAAACCTGATGAATTATTCAAACGGTTATAACTCCGCGAATTTTTAAGATATGACGATGCAACTTTTTGTGTATTATTCAGGACTGGACAAGGAAAGTTTCCCTAATTGGAATTTTTATCCTACGGGGGCCGTATAAAAAGTTAATTTTCGTACTTTTTCAAATAGACCCCCCATGGAGTTGCAACTTATCTTATCAAAAATTTCACCTTTTTTTATGAATTTTTGCAATTGGAAGTATGGGTCTAGGGGCAATATTTAAGGAGATAGCCTATTGTTTCGATATTTATGACTCACCCTGTAGATGAAAAAAACGGAAATAAATTTACGGTAGCATGATTTAAACACTTCTCTGTTTACATTGAATTTGAAAAAATAAATTTTGATGAATTTCTGTTATAAAAATTTGGAATTCATTATGTCGAAAATAGAATTTTTTTTATGGCAACGTGATTCAAACTCTTCTCCATCTACATTCATTTAGAAATAATAAGGCATTTTATCCTTAACTGGTGTTGGCGGTCTCACCGCGAGCCAGTGACGAATCCAGACAATTTTATTGAAAAATACTTCTGTGATTCCGGAAGGGGATTATAGAGTTCTAGGGTAGGGGAAACTTTTCGACCATTAAAATTACAAAATCTCATATCTTTGGAGAGGGATGTCTTCCCGGAGCCACCCTCTGAATTTAACACTGGTCACGACCAACGGTATACAAGGCCACTTCATGATGGTTAAAATGTCACACGGGGTGGATCATCTTTGCACTGTTATTGGTACAATGTGGTTCCCATCGTTTTTTGTCATTATATAAAGATGCCCACTCGATGTGACGTTTTAAAAGTCATGAACTGCCTTGTATGTCGTTGGTCGCGGCCTAACAGACCGCAGATTTATTCAGTTTCCATAGTTTAACTTATAATTTTCAGTTTAGCTCTAGATGCGAGTGAAATTTTGTTTCGTTTAGCGTTCTAATACTATCGATACAGAATTCTGAATAGGTGAATGTTAATCATAATAACCCAGTGCATAAAATGTAATTCAGAAACAGTATCCTATGAGTGAATCTATCTTTCTATAAATGTTATGTTCAACCATTCTCAGAGAGTAGTTATGCTCGCCCACAGTAGTTATGTGACAACTTTTGTCGTACCAATTAAGGTGAACTTTTATTATAGAAAATTGGAAATCCATCGATGCTAAAAATGAAATGATTTTTCATAACAGTGTTATTTTATTTAGTTTTAAATAATTATAATAATAATAAAACAGGTGTTCAAATAATAATAATAATGTGGATACTTTATGAACTGTTGCTTTGTTACTGTCAAGTATAGAAAGTGCTTTCTTAGTGTAAAGGTATATCAATGGTTATTTTGATAGAGAAGATCAAGTACACTTTTATGCTCTACTTTAGGTTTGATGCCTAAAGTAGCACGATTCCAATAATTATAAAGTCAAAAGATATGTATTACACAACTAACTCCCCATTTCTCTAATAACAACAAAAATATATTAAAGTTTATTGAAGTACTATTATTGAATTACTATTCTAATGAAGTATTAAAGAAAAATTTTATTATACATATTACATTTGACTTTTAAATAGTATTGAGTTAAAACTAACTATACATCTTTTGGAATTGAAATGAATTATTATCATAAATTAGAATTTTACCAAAAACTTGCTTCTTTTTATAGCTTTCTGGGCAAACAGATTAGATCCTCTTTTCCAGTCTTTTTTTTTTTAATGAGAGGTAACATGAAGACCACCTTTAATTCTTTGAGTTGAAACAGGCATTGTTTGAGCGCCTATGATCAACACAGTAGCTCTGCAAACACTTTCACGCTTTCTTGAATTTCACATTGTTTGGCACCATGTTATGTTGGTATACACACTAAAGTGTCAGTTGATTTTTTTAGCTTGGTGCCTTCTAGACAAAAACTAAGCTATGATTTAAACAAATGAACCATTTCATTAATTTTTTTCGAAAAGACTAAATTATCACCAGCCCGACGCTAAAATGGATTTGCCGGATAGTCTTCCGAAGATTAATAACATTTTCTTCAAACTAAAAAAAAAAAGACATGTAACAAACGTGTTTCTACAATCGCTAAAAAATGTTTATTTAAAAAAAATTTTTTTTTTTTTTTGGAGACGGATTTAAGATTTTCTGACAGAAGGACTTTGCTATGAATAATTTTTAACATGAAAAATGAGATATTAGCTTCTTTTCTTTTCTTTTGTTTCTTTTTTGCTTCTTTATAAATCTATTGGAGGTATTTTGTTATTTTTGTAATCATAATGATTCAATATCTATAAATATAAAACTATATATTTTTTTCAAATTTCAATTGGTTACTTATGAGTATACTAAAAAATAATTCCCTTTCGTTGAAATAGTTTATTTGTCAATATTAATCTTGAAAAAGTCGCCGAGTACGAAAAATATAGACCTATTTATTAAAAAATATTCATAAATCTTTAAATGCACTTTTTTTTTTTTTTTAATTTTTAGTGAGTTAAATTCCTGTTTACTACCCGCTTATCTATAGTGGATGAGAAGTTCATTTTCGAAATTGGTAGACGGCAGGTGCTGTGTTCGAATCCAATCACGAATGTCGAACAGAACGTTTAGAATTTTCAGTGGTTTCCTACGAACCTTGCGTAAATACGGGTTAAGGGAGCTGGTAACTCAGCTTCCTGATTCCCCTCCTTAATGTTAAGTCTATAGGTGTTTGATGCATTTTTATACTCAAAATATCGCCTCAGGAAATTAATATTTTAAACTTCTTTTTTCAGTGTTCTCTTCTTAATGAATGTCTATTTTTTTCTTAGTTCTCAAAATATTTCTTAAATATTTGCTTAATTTGATATAGCTTATAGAGATATTTTAAAAACTAAGAAAAAAAAAAAAAAAAAAAAAAAAAAAAAAAAAAAAAAAAAAAGCGACATGCTTAAAGTTCTTAGCGCAGCCATGTCCCTTAAGAGATTTTGCGCCCTAAAATCTCATACAACCAACGACATGCTTAAAGAAGAGAACACAGAAAAAAGAAGTTAGAAATATTAATTTTCTGGGGAGATATTTTGAGTATAAAAATGAATCAAACGGCCATAGGCTTAACAATACGGAGGGGATATCGGAAGTAGAGTGGCCAGTATCCTTAAGTTCCTCAGACCTCCACGGAGGGTTCACAATTATATCTTTATAGTGTAGGCAATTCGCAGTCATGAAAAACACCAACAAAACCTATTTAGCATCCAGTAGAATTGGAGTAAGCTAGTTTAAGCCTAATATTCCTCATGCTTTCGACAAAGACAAATGTACCCGTGAGTGCATTTAAGAGACAGAATTGACCATGGATAAGTGGTCTGTTACCATGCTTAGTCAGTTCGTGTAGCTATGCGTGTTTGGACGAAGAGAATTAGAAGGATATATATTTTTTCTCTATCATCCCAGGGCCCCACGCATCCTAGTGTTAGTTGGAGGCATGGCATTCACGTGGTTATGCCCCACTAATTGGGTAATAAAATGCTTCGTTCGGGGCCACATAAAGTTGGAGTAAAAAACTCTTCTCCCACCCCTCGTACAAGGAGGGGGGAGGGGATCAGGCACGTTTTCATAAATCTCTACCAACTGCTCCGAAAAGGAAATAAAAAAAAATCGCAACATCGATATGCATTTTCAAGTAGCCGAGTCCGGCCGTTTTGTTTTTGTGATTTTTTAATTTCGCAAATTACTTACGGAGCTGGTTTCAATTTATGGATGCCTGCCGACTCATGGTAACACTGTCGATTTATAGTCGATTTTTTTTTTCTTTCAAGGAGACTAGCTGTGTTTTTTAGTCCTTGTATCTCTTTCTATTTTGTCATTATTATATCCATATAAAAGAAAAGAAAAAAAAAACTTTTTTTCTTTTTTGCGGCGGCATTTTTTTGAAAATCTTACCAAAAAAAAGTTGTTGAAAATCATGTATTGAGAGTGATTTAGAGCGAGAAAGGTTTCTCTTTATTTTTCTGTCGCTGAATTTTGATGTACGGTTGTTGTACGTGAATTTTAAATAAATGTAACTGTTTACTTGTATTTTATTTGTTTGTTCTTGTCGGAAATTTTTTGTGGCTTTAGCAAGGTTGTGTGAGTTGTAAAAGATCGTCCGTTCGTGCTGGTGAGTTATCATTTTTTAAAAGGAGCAGCGTAAAGTATTCTCAAATGTTAAGTTTTAAAGTGCGTTTCTCCTGTTTCAACCGTAACATGCTTTTTTTCTATATAGTACAACGTGTAAAACTTTTTTAAAACTTTTATTTAACTTTTTCAAAAGTTCGATAGTAAAAAAAAAAAAAAAAAAAAAAAAAAAAAAAAGTTGGAGTAGATATGCCGTTTACAGATAAATATTTAGCGTTGTACGGGATTTGTATGGCACACACACCCACAAAAGTTCAAAATCTCAACAATAGAGGGCACGACTGCAGATAATTCTATATTGTTCACATATCACATGCGAAAAAGTATACAACATGGAGTATTTATTCCGTAATAATTGTTTATCTAAATCGTGCATTGTTTGAGAAATATGGAATTACCAGCATTAGCGCGCTCTGCTGTCGAGATTCCCAACTAATTACAAAATCCCTACCACGCTGAATATTTTTCTGTAAACAAAATGTCTTTCCAATCCATATATACTTTTTCTTTTTATCGCGTTATATTTTCGTGCCGAACTTTTGAAACACCCGATACACACAAAATACTATAAAAAATGAAAATATTTTGAACAGTTAATCATTGTAATTTCTATAAATTAAAAAGCCGGCGGTTCATTCCTTTGCGGAATTTCTGTTATTTCAATGCCACCCTCCTCGCATGAGAAACACGCGTTTGAGGATTAGCTAATTCTCTCTCGTGAGATCTATAGGGAAGAGGAGAAGAAAAAGTAGAGCAGATAGATGATGCTCGTTACCCACTGCTTGCCTCTTTGATGATTGACAAGGATCTTAAAGGGATCAGACTTCTGAAAATATTGTCATCCCTTCTCCATGAAGAGGAGATTCTCTGAAAGAAGATATCGCGGAGGGAGGGATTTCAGGGATGAGTATCTTCTGCTGACCCTCATGTCAAACGCAGTTAAACACGAGCTGATAAGGAGAGGCTGCTAACTTTTAAATGCGATCGCTTAGTGTTAGTTTTGGCTTAGTGCTAAAGGTGCATTATGGAGTCATCAAAATGATAAGTATCAAAACTGGCAATATTTTAAGATGTTCAAAATTTTTTGATTCGCCTTAATGTATTTTTGACATTTTTAATGGATTTTTGTTATTAAAATATGTAATCAATGCCAGGACATTGTCTGCCAGAAAAATGACATTTTAAAATATGTATATAATATATTGAAATAATAATAATAAAGCTATCTTAAAATCTATATTAAATTTTTTACCTCTTAAAATTAATTTTATTTGCTTTTAAAACATTTTTTAATACATCTGTAAAGGACATAATTAATTCTCATAGTGCAAATTATCATTTTCTTTGTCATTCTCTACATACATCATTCTTTTATATTATAGATAAATATGGTGATTAAAATGTATTGGTGATCAATGTTACTCCCTTCTCTCTCTCACTTGCTATTATTTTTTTAAAACTTCCTCAATGCCGCGAACCCTTATATCTGTTCAATATGCTGCAGGCTTCAATGCACTCGAAGTATTATTTAAATTAATATAATTTTTCAGATATAATCCAGTTTTAAGAAATTGAGTTACGATTAATACTCTCAGGAATTACATGTCTACGTGTAATAATAAAAAAAAAATCACATTAGAAAAACAAAACAAAACAAAAAAAAATAATAATAATAAAACAATTATTTTTAGCATTTAAAAAAATTACAGAGAAAATAACATTACAGATTTGCCCTTTTGCTCGGCGGTCACATTTTACATCACATATAAATATTTTACATCATATATATACAATACCAATCTACTGTGGTTTTTAGTAGTGTTCGACCGAAACAAGTTTTTAAGACAGAAACCGAATTTCACTAATCTTAAAGCATTTAGAAACACATTCTAAGAAACAGGCATACATGTATATGTTAGTGTGTGTATAACTTTGAAATAATAGCAAAACAAATAATAAAACTTCAATATTTTATTACTTTATGGCTACCAATAATCGCAGGCACTTGTGTGCTATTTGAGAATTTTCGAAAAACATATGATTTTGGCCCCGGCAAAATTTTTGGCAGCATTTTTGCACAAATTAATATTCGGTGAAACTCAGAATTTGGGCCGAAAATGAAAACTAAATTGAATATTGGGTTCATCACTAGTTTTCAACAGTCATGTACTTTTTACGTAAGTACTGTGTATGATTTTTAATACAAATGAGAATCCTGTTGCTAAAACTTACACACCAAATGATATTCAATGCATTGTTCGTTATTTAAATTATTTTCCATCTATTGAGTTATTCAAAAAAATTTTAAAATCTTATACTAAAAATATTTTGACTTTTTGTAAATTATAAACCTTTGTATTTTAATTATGAAATGTTATTCAAACTTTCCAATTTATATTTAATTTATCTTGTTTTATTCACAAACCACAATCCGTTATTATTAGGATGAGCGAAGCGAATCCTCTACTAGTCCACTCAAATTACAATTTGTCGTACGCTTTACAAAAAAACTATTCAATATTTTAAGTTCAAATTAAACACAAAAATAAATTATGATCTGTAGATTTGCAGAATATAATTTTTTTTACAGTAAAACGTTAAAAAAATTATTATTTTAATTAATTTATTTTACATGCATTTCCAATACGGACGCATTTTAGCAAATAAATAAAAAATGAAACGCGTATATTTTCAGAAAAAAAAGTTTAAATCATGGAGTAAATAATTATAGATAGAATCATGATTAATTTATTAAATAAAACATGTTTTCATTATCCCGCAAAATCGTTTGCACAGATGACACTTAAACATTTTAAAAGAATTGTATTATGGATTTTTTATTTATTTATTTATTTATTTTTTTATTTTTATTTTTTTTTTTTTGTAAACTGGCAACAAAATAATTGTAAACAAATAAAATTAATTCTTAAATTTGTTATATAAATGAAAAATTAAAAGATCTGCGTGAAGTTGTTGGTTCAAGCTCTTTATAAATATTTTTGCGAAGGTCGTATTGTGGCTAAATAATATCGACTCATTAATCAGAAGGATTTTATAGAAAAATAAGACTTTAATAAGTTCGCAAACACAACAACAATTATTCGTGAAAAAGTCACTGCGAGAATGAGAGAGCGCTTCGTTAAGGTAATTCCATTAATTGGGTTGCCATTCGCAGAAAGTAAAAAGTTCTCCCACGCGGAGAGAAGAATTACAGCAATTCTCATACGCTAACATGTATAAAAACGAAGAAATTAAAATAAAATGTTTTACAGTTAAAAATTCATAGTATCAACGAAAGCAGATTTCAAATGTTTTTTCCAGAAAATAGGATTTTGAAGAAGTAACTTTCTTCTAGCTTTCTTCAAATATATTATTCTAAAATAGCTATCAAAGATTATCGGATGTTGATCCGTCCATTTTCTACTGATTTTATATGTTATGAATACGGTTCTTATTAATGAACCGAAACATGTCAACTCTTTAATTTAATTTTTATTTGTGACACCTTATAAGTAAATAAATATGAAATGTTTTTATACGTGAAAAAAAATATTGTTACTTTCAAATATCTGTTTTATAAAATAATGCTTCGCGAATCCAAACAAAGCATGGCTTTTGCTAGTTATTATTATGTTTTAAATCTTGAATTATAAAGTGAACATATTATTTCTTTCTTATTTGATTCATTACTTATCCTTTTTGCAGATTGCAGTCTTAGAATGTTAAAAGTACACAATTTTTAAAAAAATCTTAAAATAAAGCGCAGAAAATTAGTGATAATTTATCTTAAGTCTTATGTAAATTTAAAATTAAGAAATGTAAATCAAGATTTTGTTAAAAGAAAAAAATGCAATTTGCTTTTTAGCTCACAGGCTATCATAGCCTGAGAGCTTATGTGCTCGTCCGTTCTGTATGTACGTTCGTACGTGCGTTCGTGCGTAACGCGATAACTCGTGATAAAAATATCCAATCCACTTGAAATTTTGTATGTAGGTATATACTGACAAGGCGCTTCCCTGATTAGTTTTTGGAGTTCATTCGATATGTATAAGAGGGGGAACGGGGGGCTCATGCCCCTCCCCTTAATTGATACAAATGGGATTTTCATGCAGAATTAAGTTTTCGTTCAAAATTTAGATTAGGATCATTCTGATGAGGCGATTCCGTGACTGTTATTAGATGTTCATTGAATAAGTATAAATAGGGGGAACAGGGGTTCTAATGCCCCCCCCCCTCTTAATTTATATAAATGGGTTTTTCAAGCAGAATTTTCAGATTTCGTTCAAATCTCTGAATAGTTTTGGAAGTTTAATGGTTAAGTATAAAAGAGGGGTATAACTCCTTTTAAATTATAAAAATGCTAAATGGGTTTTTATTAAGAATAATCTCATTTGCTCTGAATTTTGGATATAGATTTTTTATATGATAAAGCATGTCTTTGATAGTATAGGAGGTTCAATGATTAAGTATAAAAAAAGAGGAAAGGGGAGAGCTGTTTCCCCTTCTTAATTTTTTTTCGAACGGAATTAACACTTGAAAATATGAGGCTTTAATGTACAATTAGTATTTGTAGCCTGTGAGCTCAATGCCATCAGTTTAACTGGGCAGTATTCTTTATTTAAATTGTTAATTTTTATCTCAAATAAAGTTTGAGTGTTCTTTTATTTTCGTATGAAATTTATGTTATGGAATTTATCTTCCATTTTAGAAAATTATATTTTAGTTCTAAAATTATGCTCAAAATCTAGCAAGCAAAATTATTCTTTGAAAATGACCTAAAATGTGCAAGAAAGGAAAAATGCAAAAATAAATATGTAAATAAATCAAAATCAAAAACCGTAGAATAAAGAGCAAAACATTAAACAAGAAATACTAACATTTTTTGCTATTTTCAGGATAGCGAAACATGGTAAAATCATGTAACCTTTCCGCCGTTTAAGACGTAGAAGTCTAACCATGGGATATGAATAAATTAACATCTTCGTGTAATTGGCGATGGTTACTTATATGTTTGCGAACGTACTTTTCTATTTGACATATGACCTTATTCAATTCGGCTCATGTCAGGAAAAATACTTGAGACGGTCATATACTAAAGTGAGCTGTCTTGCCTTCGTCTAAGCGTTTGAGCACTTTAAAATAACTACGAATTTAATGTTGAAACAAAACAAACAGGTTAAATTTTTTATTTACTTAAAAAATAGTTTTTTAATATTCTTTAAAAAACTTACGGAAATACTTTCATTTTCGAAATTAATTGAATTTTAAATCAACCAATTTAAACAAAGTACTTAAAGGGGATTTTAGCAATAAAGAACTTAGTTATTCTCAAACTTTCATTTGAAAAACAAAAAGAAAAACACCACGTACGTCTTCCACATCACCCACGTCCACGTATTTATTTCATTTTTGTGGTTTTATTTGTTTTCAGATTTGTGCTGAAACATTTACTTTTTGACGTTTTCCACAAAAACTTTGACAGTGTATTGTTGAATATACAAACAATTGTTGTTAGATTTAACAACTTTTCCTAACAATTGAATTCTCCTCATACTAATAGAAAAACAACAAGAATGTCTAGTTATTAATCACTGTTTATTGTACTTTCATTGACGAAAATAAATCGTTAGGCTATTGCTGTGTTCGTTGGTTTGTTACTATCATTTAATAGGAACTCCCTTTTAATGTTTTATTGAGCTATAAATTATGTTTTAATATCCCAAAGTTACCTTCTTTCTCTTATTAAGTCTCTTATGTACGCTCTTGCCTCATGGTTCAATTTCATCCTTTACTTGCTAATTTATAGTTAGTAAATGACATTCAAAAAAGGTCTTATCTCTGTTTGCGTTAACCGAGTAAAAATTGGCCGTACTTTACGATCTGCAGATATAAGTCGTGTACAGTACATTCTTGATAACTACCGCACTCAGTGTTGGGGCGGTTATTTATGAAAAGTTGCTTCAAATGAAAGATTTGCTTAAAAATGGTTCTAAAAGTTGTTGAATATAATATATATATATATATATATATTTAAAAAAAAAACCATTGTTTAATAACACCAGTGTTCAAGGGCGGCGCCAGAATTTGCCCGACGTGGGGGCACTGTATCCCCGACAGGGGGGCCAAGTTCATAACATATATCAGAGGTCCCCGCGTACTGGAGCAGGTCCTAAAAATTGCGTGGGCAAAAATTTCAAGGGCCCAGTTAGTACAAAATAAATTAATGTTTCGGTCTGAGTAAAATTTAAAAAGTTGTCCTGCTTATATGGTCTAGCAAGTATTATATATATTAGCCCCTTCCCCCTCCCCCCCCCCTCCAAAAAAAAGTTAAAATCTCGACCCGACTTGACTCCATTTCTACAAAACATGAATTTTACTTCGATATTGTTATAAACTGTTTTACACGAAGAGTTCTGATCAAAAAGAATTAATCTTTTTTTTTTTTAACTATTTGGAAAATAGTTGTTGATCTCGGTGGAGAACTGGAAAATCTGAAGCAGATCTGAATCTTTTTATTGATTGAATTCCGGAGCTTATTTTATTTTATTCGTTTTGTGATTGGTCCATATTTAATGTCCAAAAATGGAATACTTCTGTTGACACGATGACAAAAAATGTAATAAAAACTTTTAAAATATTAATAATTTGAAAACAAATTGTGGTAAAGTTTGCAAACAAATTTCATTTAAAAGAGCATTTTTTTCTCTATGTCACTGTGTAAAAATTTAAAATTTGCGATATTTAGAAGTTTAAAAATTCGCAGTTCCGAAAATTGTAAAACTGAAATTTCATTTAAACCTTGTTTATGTTGGGCCCAGGAATATTAATGTTTAATCCATGTCGTACGTAATATATGAGGCGTAACTGTATGTATTACTGAAAGCAAAAATACAAATGAAAAACTTACATAATTTCTTTAAAAAGTTAAATTATTATTATCAACAAAATTACGAATTCTGCGTATAAAGAAGTTTTAAAATTAAAGCACTCGGGTAAAAATATCAAATTACATACAAACGCAAAGAAATAAGAAATCATTTGAACTTACTCGTATGAAAGACTTGAAACTTTTTATGTACTGCAGAAAAATATTATAGTTCACACATTCGTAAAAAGATTGAACTCATAAAGTATTTATAATTAGTAGAAATAATAATTCAAATGCAAAATTTTCAAAGTCATAAATTTCATTGTTTTATAGTCAGATTCGTTCTTTAAAAGGTCATTGTAGCATTGTTCTTACGGTTACTGTATTATTAATTATATTATTTTTGTAAAAAAAAAAAGCATTAAATAGACGATTTCGATATTTTTAAATAAAAATACTAGATTAGGAAAAAGAATTAACTCCTTATATCTGTGGTCAATGGACAAATGTCGATAATAGGGAACTGCACCTTATGTAACTCTGAAATATCCTTCAAGACTATCAGAGCAGATGTTTTTCTAGTAATTCCCACAACAACATTGAAATGTATAAAGGTTCTTTTTACAACCAATCAGCAAGAATACGTTTGCTGAAGCTAAACAACATATTCATCGATCTCTTTATCATTCTAGCAGTCGAAAAGTTTGTTTTATATTAACTTGCAGAACAGAATTTGAAAACTACTCAAAACAGATAGTCATGCATTTCCTTTTGGTGAACCGCAGCTGTTCTTTGCAGCTTAAACATCGTTAGTTTGAAATCTAAATAAGAATACGAGTATAAAGAAACAACATACTTGGCTAGAACAAAATCTGTATAAAATTGAAATTTCTTTCATATCCTTTTTCGTTAAATCTGAACACGTTGCTGTACTAAATACTAATTTCCTTGAAATTAATGTGAAAGTAATTAATCGAACTAGAATTTTTGAAATATATAAATTTTAAGAGTTTATAAGTACCGCGTTTTACTTTTTTCATCATTTTCTAATTTAGTCATTTTTGAGAAAATGTAATTATTTTATAAACTCTCAAAAAACATTTCGCAAAAAATAAAACATACAAGCAGTAATTTGCTGGAACGCACGTGTGGTTGGAACGTATTTTTCTATTCCTTGAAGAATTTTCTGTCTTTTGATTGTAGAATTTTTTTAAAAATTGAGATTTGATTCATGAATTTTTCATATTTTGAGAGAAAATAGAGGTAAGTAAAAAATCAGTCAATAATAGAAAATCCTAGTACACAGTGTTGTTGCACAGTTAATTAAACAGTCCTTTAATTAAAAAAAATGCATCTGTAGATATTGGAGGATTTCAGGTAGTTTTAGCATTAAATTGATTAATTTTCTTTATTTTCGAAAAAAATTTCAAATTAAAGCAGACTTTTTTAGCTATAGAAATAATAATAAAAACAATGGGGGAAAATATCTTCAATTTCCATTTTGTTTTAGAGTGTACATTGATCAAATGCACAAAGTGTGATGTTCCAAATTTTGATAAGATCAGAATTTAAATCTGAAACAAAAACTTTAACACAAAATTTCCAAGAGAAATGTAAATGAAGTGAAAAATTGTAAAATAGTTGGGAATCTAAAAGTGAATTATTTTAATATCAGCGAAAAGCGATCTACAATTATAAATATATCGCTGATTCAAACTGCGGGTTATGCATGAGATTTAGCTGCGGGTTAGAGGCAGTGTTGGGCACGTTCACAAAATAAACGAACTAACTCAAACTCACGTTCAATTTCTGAAAAGTGATTTAAGTTCACGTTCAAATTCAAAAATTTTCAAACGAACTCGTTCAAATCAAACTCACTTGTAAAAGTGAACGAAGTTCACTAAAAAGTTCACTTTTTTTATGTTTGGATATTATTGTTCAAATTTACAAAATTTTGTGAACTAATCATTTGATTATTCGATATGTAAGATAGAGGTATGCACGGACGGAAATTTCCAGGCCCGATCCATAGAAAAAAAATGTCTGGCCCGATATTAAAATAAAAATTTCGGCCCGAACCCAGGCTCGTAGAGAAAATTTAGCGGCCCAACCCGGCCCGATATCATAGCTAAAATCAAGGCTCGACCCGGCCCGATATAATAGCTAAAAACAAGGCCTGATCCGGCCCGATATAATAGCTAAAAATAAGGCCCGAGCTTGGCCCGGCCAGGAAAAAAAGTTGAAATTTCGCACCGAACCCGGCCCGACCCCGAGTACATTTCTACAGGACATTGATGTTTACCCTTACGGAAGAGTTCTGCCTAAAAAAACTTACCTAAGTCTGTTTATAATCTCCATTTATGCAGAAGTGCAGTAGGCTGCGATGTTTATGCTTTCTTTTAAAATCTTTCCGATTTCTTTAAAATCTTTCCGATTTAGATATATTTCCGCCTTACACAGTCCACCTTGTACAGAGAGTTTACTGTATATATCTATTTTCGGCGAAATTGCATACAGCCCAGGTATGGTTCGGCGTGACCCGAGTCTGCAGAAGAAGTAAGACTAGGATACTACCCATAGAAGTGATATCCAGACTTAACCCATCCCGAGGCTCGTGTAGGTCTCTAAATGACATTTGAAAGAGGGAAAAAGTGTACTAAGGTCTGGAAAAATTTTAAATAAATTATGAAAAAATTGAATGTAAATTTGAACGTAAATTTCGTTCAAACTCGTTTATAAAATAGTGAGCGAAGTTCAGTTCAAAGTTCGCAAATAGTGAGCGAAACTCGTGAGTTTTCGTTCAGTGAGCGCGTTCATACCCAACACTGGTTAGAGGTCTGCGAGGAGAAAAATTTCCCGCTCAACATTGCCGAAGCATTCCTTTGATTTTCATCTTTTCTATTATTTTAATAAATTTCTGCCTTCTGACATAAGATTTTTTTTTAATTTTGATCTTAGATTTCTCATTTTTACATATTTATAGATAAAAGGGATTTAAATTCCTTTTCTCACACGAATAGTACTAAGCAACACAGATGCCAGAATACTCATGTAATTTGACGAACATGCTGTTTAGGTGTGAGTATTTCAGGTATTTTGTGTTTTTTCTGTATTTTTTGCGGGAGGTGGAGTAGAAATGGCAAAATTAAAGTGCAATATTTTCTGTTTTTACGGAATCTAATCAATGGAGGGGGGATAGTTCAATTCACGGATTGTTTACCGAGCACGGAATCCTCCGCGGAATGGGTTATACCTGACCTGAGCTAATTAATTATGTATCCATTCAACCTGATCCAGTTTTTAAAAAATAGATAACCCGAACT
This sequence comes from Maratus speculifer, assembly GCA_964019185.1. Taxonomy (NCBI): domain Eukaryota; kingdom Metazoa; phylum Arthropoda; class Arachnida; order Araneae; family Salticidae; genus Maratus; species Maratus speculifer. Next base: position 333,105,077 of record OZ025289.1, read on the forward strand.
TGACAAAACTTCTAAAATCAATAGTATTCATTCCGAACGCAATCCCAACTCAGTATGTAAAAACAAAATTCCGTCTTGTAAAGCAATAATGGAAAAGTAGTCTAGTATCAATTATATTTTTTATGTAGAAAAATCGATATATCTGTATATTGATTCATTGACATTCAAATAATGTAATTTTTCATTTTAAAATATATCTTGGGGATACTTTTGAGGAATCTGATAGAATCGAGCCCATACGCTAAAACAATTAAAATTACCCGACTCGAAAAATAGAAGTCAATCCTAAACTTTCCGAAAAAAAAATTAACTTTAGCCAGGTCCGACTAAAACCACCAGTCGAGTTGAGTTTAATTTTCCGAGGAGATGCAGGATCGGGTTTCTACCCGAAACCCGATTTGAGCTAGACATCTCTACATTTCGACCTGAACCCAAAATATTTCAACCCAACCAAACCCTAATTGTAGCTGATGAAAAAATATATCCATGCTGTAATGCAGTTATGTAAGAATATGTTTACAAATATATATTCAGTAACAATTTCAGATTTTAAGTAAAAAAAATCAGTATACATAAATTCATTGACATTCAAATACAGTTCTTCATCTTAAAATAAGTTTTGTAAATTCTTTTGAGAGATCAATTCTTCTCGAATCAAGAACCATAAGTATCAACATCCAACCCGAACCTGAAACAAAGTTAATCCGACTTTAATCCGACACTCAACGACAAAAATTTAGGCTCAACCCGATCCGGTCCAGACTGCGAGTCATGTCAGGTGCAGTTTGCCCCACACGATGAAGCATTCTACTTATTATCCAAGACAACCCCGACAAAATAATTTTCGTTTTCGTATTTTAACTGAACTAAAAATTCTTCATTACCAAGCCGATCGTAAATACAAAATAAGCGAAAACTGATCCACAAATTTAATGTAGCTAAAAAAAAAGTATAAAATTGATTTTTAGTATAAATTTTATCTTTTTGTTGAAAAATAAACATGCATAGAGTCATTCATGCATCATCCTATGCTGTCATCCATGTAGATTTTTATTTTAAAAATTCAGATTTTTTTCGACAATTCGGGTTTATCTAAACTCAAATTGTAAGAATCAAACTTCAGTCAGAAACCGATGTACAAAAAAGAATTAGTTTAGTCAATCCGACTTTCAAAAAAAAAAAAAAAAAAAAAGCTCCATATTTCGACCCAATTTGAATGGGCTGAAATTCAAAAGTCAAAATATTTTCCCCGACAAAACTGAATTTTGATCCCGATGGGGGGGCCAGGTATGCCCGACGGGGGGGGCATATGCCCCCACGACCCCCCCTCTGGCGCCGCCCTTGCCAGTGTTCGACAAATTAAGTACTGAATTACACTATTTTAATAAAATATTTTATCATTGTTTGCAATAGAATTTGTGATTGCTTTGTTCTTTCAATAATAATTTCTTTAAAAGTTTCCAGGACTCTTAACGGCTTGAGGGGCAAACAATAATGTCTCTGTAATTTTGAATTCTCAACCAGAAAAATCGAAAAAAAAAAATTAAATTAGAAAACCCAACTTTTTTAATATTTTGCCGCCAAAATTAAAAAGATAAAATTTCGAGAAAATAAAGATGAACTCTGGTTCATCTTTGACCTTGTGTCCTTACGGACAAGCGCTTAATTCAGCTGATGACGAGCCGTATTGTTTCAGCTCGAAACGCATCCTGCATTGATTAACACGTTTTAGCAAAAGCTTACAAATTACTGAGAAGAATGACTCACTATCTTTTTCTCCTAATAAGTAATTTTCACGAAATCAGTATCTACAATGTTAAATTGTAAATCGTATTAAAGAACTAGTCGTTTTGGGGCGGGGGGGGGGGGAGGGGGCATCGTAGTCTTACCCATCATGGACATGCATACTATAAAATATGAAAACAAAACATGTGTAAACTATTTATAAAATGCATTGCAATTCCAAAATAAAATTTAAACGTATATTTAAATATTTTTAACACATAGTAGTGCTCTATTAATCAATTGCTGATGAACCAGTTTCGACAAATTATATAAAATGCCAAACTACTCAAGTAATACCGAATTGCGTAAATGAAACATCCTTATAACTCCGAAAATAATAATCATATTAACTAAAAGTTTACTGCATTGCATTAAGCATCTCATATCCAATTAAATGATGTCTTTGAATTGAAATTTGAATGAAATACAGGGTCAAGAAAATCTAAAGAGTGTGGAAAATAGGATTACAAATATCTCGGCAACTAATTATCCGATCGACTTCGTTCTTTATGCAAAATGTGTGTTATTTTATTGTCTTTTACTTTCACTCTTAAAGAAAGAAAAAAAAAATCGAAAGTTTTTTTATACCTTTCATCAGAGCGAATATTTCGATAGTCCGAAAAAAATATTTCCCAATAATAGAGTTTATTAATATTAAATAGGCTTCTTTACATTATTACATACTAAGTGTACATGAAATTTCAAGTCTCTATCTGAATTTGTTCGGGAGATAGAGCGTTTACAGACACACACACACAGAGACAAAGAGACGGACGGCATTTTTTTTTTTTCTAAAAATATGTTTTTCGTAATCTCCACTGTTTAAAACGTGTAAATCCGTCATTTTTTTTCGATTTTCAAAACGATTGTAAAATTTATCCGATACTGTGTATGATAGGTAAGTAAAAATATTGAAATCAATATGATTAATTATTCATTTTCATGCAGAATAATACAAGTTGTCAAAACTTAAAAATACTCCAAAATTATTTGTTCGGAATTCTCGAACTGTCTAACATCGATCTCGTTTTATCGATTACTGGGGTTGCCTTTACCCTTTGTCCTAGAATTTCTGTTTATAGACCTGTGATATAACTGACCTTACACCAGTTCTTGACGGGTCCCATTCAAGCGTGCACACTGCATGTAAATTTTGTTCGCGTATATCGCCACTTTCTAGGAGCAAATTATCAAAATACATGTTCGTCGCAAAGAGTCAGTTAAGTAATTCATATTCATATGCTCCATTAATCCTCGTTTATGTAAAGCCATAACCCTAAAATTTTTTCCATTCATCCATCCCCATAAATGAAAGAAATGAGTAGTTCATTCTAGTTTTTCTAAAGAAAATTCTTCATGCAAAAAAGTTTACTCTTTATGAAACACTGTTTTGTCATTTCGTCACAAATCATTGTTAATCCGTAAGAGGAAGATCGTCATTTCGTCATACTATTTATTGTAAAATCATAATAAGGTATTTGTACCATATATGGACAGGGCTTTCAATATGGACACCCCTAATATTTTTAAAGGTAATAATTTTGATCGAGAGATGGCTCAACATTTTTGCGAAGAAAAGCAGTTGAAAAGATAATTAAGGCTGGAAAGTGTAAAAAAGCGCGCTGTTCGCCATTTAGGAGGAAATTTGTTGTTTCGAGATGTGCTGATCTTAATTACTTGTAAGCTTAAATTCTTATTAGATATGGTAATGGTGCATTAAATGTTGAAAAGTGGAGTATTTTAGAAAGCTAATGAAACATATTTTCGATTGCTATTTCATATTTTGCTTTAAAATATTTTCCTTATTCATTTGTTACAAAATTTAATAAAACTACGCCCATTTCCCAATATGGACAGCTTATGTCTCCATCGACTACAACTGTAAGAAAGAAGAAAATTTAACGTCGTCAATCAATAAATTGAAAAGGCATCAAAGTGGTAAAATCTTTGTTCGACAAGATGCCTTTTGAACAATTCCCCCCAAAACCATTGCCCTTGCAGAAAAATAAAAAGAACCCCCCTTTCCCCCCAATAGGATATCTGTTGGCGAAATCTTACGTACCAATGGTATGACTTCCTCAACAAAGGAGAGCTGGTACTGCTTCTTTTGCAGTATTGATGCTTTTTCAAACATGCAGCCATGCATCACATGTGGCAGATATGTTCACGAGGATTATGTGGGACTCACTGTCCATGGTGAAAAAGTTTCTGTTTGTCCATGCTGTAAGGACTGAGTAATAACAGATGTAAATTCGCAGACAGATGCAATATATAATTTGGTTGTCAAATTTATCTGTTATATCAAAAAATGCACAAAAACATGTGACAACACAATGACCACAACACAAGACTTTATTTTACATGTGCATTATTATGAAGAATATGGTTTTAAAGCTATTGCAAACAATTAAATATTGTACTACATGAGTTCATTTATTTAAAAAATGCAAAATAAACAAAAATTACCTCCTTTTGCGAAGTGTTTTTCAAAAATACTATTTGTACACAACTGCAAACATTTTACTTTCAGCCATGTCTTTATTTGGACTGTTCCTAGTTGCAAATAAAATAAAAGTTTTGAATCTAAAACATTAATTTCAAAACTTGGAATACATTAAATACATTTCCAAACTAAATTTATAAAAATTTAAAAAAAGATGAAAGTTGACACTTATATGGATTGTCCATCTATATGTCTTCTGTAGCGTTTTGGCATAGTATTTGAATTCCCTACCATTAGGCATGTAGAACTTTACGGAAACAAGTGACATCTTATATGAGGATCACATAATCCAAGAAGTACAAATAACAAAAATTCGATTTGGAGTATATTGAGTTTAAAGATAATTGATTTAAATTTGAATATCAATAATAATTGATTGAACTGAAATAGGAAACTTCAGCTTGTTTCATTGTGGTCTTTGAATTCTTATTTCGATAACTGTAAAAAAAGTGGAGTACAATTTTCTTTAAATTTATAATCAATCAATATTGATTATTGTTGTGTTTGCATTGGAACATTTTAAGCCGTTCCGGAAAAGAATTAGTAATTTTTCAGGTACATTACGTCTTGTGGCCGCAAAAGACCCATCGACTTGACTGACAGAGTTCATCAAATTTTTTTTGACAGATGCAGGGAAAAATAAACAGAATAACAGAATAATGCTTACCTGCAGAGACTTGAGAAAACATGAGAACACACATGCAAAAAAAAAAAAAAAAAAAAAAAAAAAAGAAGGAGAATTTTTTTGTAAAAAACATTCTTTAATTTTTTTTTTTTTTTTTGATGAAAATAAATTAATTTTCATTCATAAGAATAGAAGCACTGCACTGACCAAAGCTTTCATTTTTTTAGAGCCCAGCCATAAAAGCCTCACTGGAATTATGCAATTATGATGACAGAACACACATTCCGAAGAAATGCCATTTCCTTTCCATTGGAGAATCAGGGGTAAGATGTTGAAAAAAATAAAAGATGTGCTCTTTCACTATAAAGCAGCAACGCACCACAAAAGAAATGGTAGAAGAATTGTCGATCCAGTAATTCGAACATTATTATTTCAAAAACAAAAATCTTTCAATTCGAATATTTTACTTTCATAAGTATTTCATTGGTGTCACAAGTAGAATACATCTTGGACGTTTAAATCCTTAATCTCATTCACGAAAAATAATTCGTTTCTTGACTTTAAATTATATTTTTATGTAACGAAATTGACCATTAATTACAAAAAAAGAACGAAAACTTCGCTGATACTGCACACACACATCCTCACCGCAGGATTCTGTACGGTTCTCTTCTCTGCCAAAAAAAAAAAAAAAAAAAAAAAAAAAAAAAAAAAAAAAACGAACGCAGCCGCAAAGGGAGAAGGGGGGTTGCCATAAGCTCATAATACTCCAACTGGCAGGGTTATAGAAGTGGCGATAAAACATATAGGCCAAATGCTTCAACACTAATAGGAAAATTGAATTTTTAAGATTAAACTTTTGTAGCACCTGAAAGATGAGAAGCCAATAATGTGTATAAGGATTTACCTATTTTAAATTACGCATCAGTAGAATAGAGTCCGATTGGACGAGAGGAGGGGCTATAAAACGGAAGTACATGCCCCATCGAATATTCGAGAAAACTCAGGAACAATCACAACCGGAAGTAACAAATTCGAAAACATTTTAACATTTTGAAATCAACAAAAAGTTACGTAAGAAAATAAATTTTACAGGGGAGATTAAAAAAAGGCGAGAATTAAAATAAATTTTTAGAATGCAAATTTTTTATAATAAATGAATAAAGATTAATAAAATACACGATAAATTAAATTGAATAAAAAAATATGGCAGTGGTTATGAGTAACCACAACAATTATTATTCGGCAAAAGTGATTTACCTCTAGAACACAGCACATAATTAGAAAATCAATTGTATTTCATTACCTGAAAAGAAAAAGGCATATTTCCAGGTTGTCTCTGCACTTAGTTATTTTGTTTTCAATTTTGTCACTTATACCCCTTGGCTTGTGGGATCCTCATGTATTACTTTTCCCTCATCCCTTTAAAGGAAAGAGAAACTACATTTTCCTCCCTCCTAATTTCTGCCAAAAGGACCGCATAATCTATCTTTTCTTTTTAGATTGTTGTTTGCGTATTATTTTGAAATGTGATATTGGAGCGGGGCAGTTCAGCCAGGAAGGGGAGGAAAAACCATATAGTGTCGGTTACGTCAAGATGCGGAGATTCAAATCGCTAAACAGACTGCATGCTTCGAGAAGTAATTTGTACCAAGGAGTCAAGGTTCAGTGGTAATGCGCGTAATTGTATACTGACAAAATTTGCTCTTATTCCTCATTTTCTAACATATTTCTTGGAAAAAAATGTACTAATAGATTGATATGGAAATGAAATTATAAGTGTATATATAAGCACTGAAAATCCTTTCATTAAATTATTATTATTATTATTATTATTATTTTTTTTTTTTTTTTTTTTTTTTTTTTTTACCATACAAGGTACAAGCAATGGAGCTTTGCTATGATACTTCACAATGCTTTTTAATTTCATTCTAAGTATAGTTTTGATTTGTTTTTCTTCGTTAGTACAAATTTTAAAAGTTTATAGTTCATTTAATATTAAGGGAGAATTTAATTAATTCATAAATTTCTAATTCACGCTTGAGAGTTCCAGTTGTGCGCATTTTTCGCTTTTTCGGATATTTTATAAAATTAAATTGATTAACACTTCTTTAAAAAAGGACAAATGTTTATTGTTTAAAATTCAACTAAGCAAGATAACAATTAAATTTAATTCATACTTTAATTACACAAATTAAAACTTTTTTTGACAAACTAATTTTTTTTGGTAACCATCAGCGTTTGGCTTGGCATTAACCATAACCAAAAACTTACAAATAGTGCCAATTTACACGAGGTTTTACCTACTTATTTTCTCTTTTAGTTTTGAATAGTTTATCGTGCAGTTTTGTACACTGTAAAAAAAATACCCTCTTGCTGCGTCGTCACCCCACTGCTTTTATAGAAAACGATTACTTCACCCTATTATGGAGCATTCTCATGGGTTAAAATAAAAACATTCTATAAAAGCGGGGAAGTGACGATGCAGCAAAAGGGTCAAATTTTTTACAGTGTATGATGAGGAAATATGAACATTTAAAAAGAAAGGTTAAGCGTATTTGAAATAAAACGATTTTAAATCAAATTTAATGTGAAAAAAACTTAAATTCTATTAAATTGAGAGATTTTTATTATTATTATTTATTATTTTTTTTAATTAACTTTACATTAAAACTTATAACTTTTTAAGAATAACGGTAAAACTAGCCGTCGCCATGTAGCGAAAGTAAATAAGTCATATCCTTCCACTCAATGATTTAATACAAATTTATTTTCCTTAAAATAAGTAAAAAATATTGTTTTATACTTGAACATACAACCACTATGTATGTAAGGTATGAGCTACCCTGCCGCTGTGATGGATATTTATTGACCTGGCTTAAAATTTTAAACCCTTTTTAAAACATTACTGAAGTATCTGCTTGCTCATTATATTTTCAAGATGCTTTAGTCACGCAAATATAGCATATATAACCAAATTATTTAAAGCGGATTGCTTGGGAAAACAACAACTGTAAACATAAACATGCATGTTAAACTTACGGTCGTTATTCTGACAAATAAAGGTGTTTTAGCTTCCCCTCTCTCTCAACAAAATTATGCATTACAAAACTATAAATATTTTTAAAAATAATTATCTTTTCATTGCCTGTTACAGTCTATAATTCTCAGTAAAACAGTGACATGTGGCATTGCCGATAGAGTCCCTTAATGTCTTTGATTAGTTAAAGAAAAAAAAAGGAGATTAAAATAATCATGCAAGACAACTTTAATTAATTTGTATTTCAAAAGAAAATCTGAGAAAAAGAGAAAATTTTAAAGAGAAAGAAAAATATCTATTTTCTAACCCAAACAGTGATTGGTATCATAATAGTCATAATCTTTCATGGTTAAACCACAGAATACCAAAGCTCTCTTCATAATAACAAATGATGCCTCTTTTATAACCAACAAATATTATTACAAAAATTCATTTCTAAATTTTTTAAAAATTGACTTTCAGCCTTTTAACATAGAGCATATCTTTTATTCTTATGTCAGTAATTTCGCATATGTATAACCAACTCATCCCCTCCTTCTCCACAAACCTACACAGACTCTCTCATCCTTTCAGACTTGTTAAGATATGTGCCTATCATCGAGGCACTTTTTAAAAATATATATGAAATTTTTATTAAACACATATGTTTTTAGTTAAAACAGGAAATGAAACTATAAATTAAAATAAATCTTTATTGGAATTTTCATCAACTTTTCAAATTTAATTAATATTTAGTCTAATTTTAGTAAAAAATTGCGTTTATGCCAAACCTTCTATAATGAAATCTATTCAATGTATTTCACTTCTTTTTTTCAGCAATATTTTAGAAAACTATTTATCTATGTTATGAAGAAAAATATTTGTAGTACCTCTTAAATTTACTAACATATGGCAAATTTTGTACACAAAACATGTTTTTTTTAAAGTGTATTTCTCAATGAAAAAAGACTCTTAAATTAACATATACACACTTACAAGCTATATTTTACTTCATAACACACCTATAAGATAAGCAGAATCTTGTCACAAAGTTTTATTTGATTATCTTAAAAACATAAGAAATGAACTCTCTCGTAAACGCACACAATGAAAAACGCAGTTTTTTAGAAAACGTAAATTTAAGATTTTGATACATCACAAAAAGTTATGCATAAAATTTACAATTTTAAAATCCACTATATTTTTAGGTGTTTATATATGTGTGTATCTGTTATATATTTATATATTAAAATGCATTTTTTATTTTTTGGGCGTTTTTAAATGACCACGTCCGATTTCAGAAAATTCATTTCCGGTTTATATTTTGGACTACAGCTTTGTTTCGCTGAACCGAAAGCAAAGCATTTTTTAAATCCTAAATGTTTGAAGTTTAATTTAAAATAATTTTAAAAAAAAATCGAAAAGTTTCGCCAAAAATAGCGATTTGCGAACCCAGCTACACTTTGATTATATTTGTTTAAAATATTTTTAAATTGTTTCAGAAAAACAAGAGAAACATTTTGATTAAACATTAAACACCCAGTCTTTTTTTTTTAAACCAGAAAATTAATATAACGATAAATGCAAACACAATAAAAAGTATATGTATATATATTAAATTAATATGAAGCGTGGCAAGGTGAAATGATGATAGACACACACTATTTATTATGAGAAATGTTTTTCAATTTTCTCTATCATTATTGCTATTTTCAACTATGATTTTCAAAGGATTGCCTCCATTTTTGTTTCAATTAAGTTTTGAAATGATAGCAAGCTTCTCAAGCTGTAACTGCCACCTCAAATTTTATAAAATCTGACAATCGGTCTTTTTATCCTTGAATCTTCCAGAGTTATGTCCAGATTTTTTCCCCGCCGGATTCTGTTTCTGTGAAATTTTGAACTCGACTTAAAATTTTTGTGAAAAATCTAGTCATAATTTTGTGAATTTGAATTGAACGTAATATTCAGGTTCTTGCTTACAATTTTTTTTATAAGATATACCTATGCAAAATGTATATATTTTTTCTTTATATTTGTAAAAGTTACAGATCAGAATTTACTTTTAAATGATTAAATTTATGAAAAGTTTTAGTTTGGAAATGAAAATTTTTTGTCAAAGGCCTATTTTTAAGTCAAAGAATTTTATGAAGCGTCCTGTTTGAAGGTGAAAAAATTTGTGAAGACTCCTTTTTTTGAAATGAAACATTTTGTGAAAGACCTTTTAAAGGACTCAATTTCTTCTTGAATAGATTCTTAACTTCATTTTTTTTTTTTTTTTTTTTTTTTTTTTTTTTTTTAGTTGCATATGCGTGTTTTATGGATTTCATTGCTTATATTATAATTTTCAAGCTTCATAAAATTGATCTTTGAAAATACAGAAAAAGAAATAAACGAATAATAATAAGAAAAAGAAATAAGCAAATAATAATAAGAAAAAGAAATAATTAATAACTTAAAAAAGGGAAGTTAGAGGTAACCAAAAAGAAAATAATAATAGTAAATCCAAATGTGGTTGGACACTATATACATCTTTTCCCCTAAAAAAATGTGGGTCGTTGTTAATGCGTTGATTCTCAAAATGCATCTAGTTATACCATAAATTTTTCAGAATTGACGGGGACTGAGAGGGCACCAGGCGGTTAAGATTGATGCGGTTTAAAGTAGCGCTACAAACGCTGCACTGAGTGTGTAACTTTGTTAACTTTTTTCATGCGAACATCTCACGGTGGCAAATGATGCTGTCTGTTATGGTTAATTACACGAAACTTTTCATATTAATTCCACTTAAGGGAAATTCGTTTGACAAAAGTTTAGAATTTCGCTTTCCTCCGAAATGGTTCTTTGGACGGCGGCTTGTTTCATTTCCCAGAAGGTAGTGAAGACATAAAAAAGTAACATTCGTTGACTAAATTATATTTGTCAGCTGTTGTTGTGAAAAACTTAGAAATAAGCGGTGACTATAGAGTATTACTTTTCAAGGCATATGTGTACATTTATAGTATGAAATACAAACATGTTTTAAGATAACCTTTGAAACGGTATTTTTTTTTTAAATCAAAATATCGATTTTTCACTTTTGAAATAATATTGTAATCGAATCTTTTAATTGTCAAATTATGTTATAATTCTGTCTGCATCTTAATTAGAACCAGAGTTACAACCGGTTAAAGTTACAGCTATGACAGCTTTTGAATTGTGTTTTAAAGTTATTTTTAGCTTTTTCTCAAAATGAAAATTTTCGAAATCTTCCTATACGCAAAACATCCTTATAGCAAGAAATTATCGATGAAAGACCTTGAAATGTTGTGTTCTTCTTATACAAATGTTTATTCGGGGAATAAATAGCACTCATGATAATGCATTAATTAGGTTTTTTTTCATATACAGTGGTATAAGTTACAAAGTTGTGACGAATTTAACAAATGTTTCATAATATCAGTATTTCAAAAATCCCTTTCGGCATGGCCTATAGGCGGAGGTAGATTTCAAAAAGTTTTCATCTCAAAAAAAAAAAAAAAAAAAAAAAAAAAAAAAAAAGATTAGAGATAAACCCATACCAGTTTAACTACTTTATTCAGCTGCTTTTAAAAAATTTTTAATTTCATTTTTCTATACGAACTGGCTTTATCAAAATCATCTTAAACGAAATCCTACTCAAATGGCCATTTTGGCAACATATTTTGAATTACATTCTTACTTTATTTAACAAATTGACCAATATGCTCATTATCTATATATTTAAAACACCTGGCTGTTTTTTTGGTCATCAGCCCTGAGCCTTCTACTGGCCCGATTTTGATAATTACTTTTTTAAATGAAAGCTGTTTATGTGTAGATGTGCCCATTTTGGCTAATTTTTAATTTATTTCATTTTTTATATTTTATTTTTAATTTTAAAAGCTTTTTCATGACATTTCTTCAAAACAGTGGCAACAGGTTAAGCTGTTCTCAAAATTTATTTTGTTTCATTATTTTCCACCAATCAGGAGCTTGATCTCATCGGTGAATGTATAATCGCATTTCAAACAAACAAAAAAGAATAAATAAAGGTTTTCGTTAAATTTATTGTATCATATTGTATCATTGTATTTATTGTAATCATAATAAAATGATTGCACGTAGTTATCCCCTGCAATACACAGATTATTTACTGAGTAATATTATAGAGTAAAATAACAGTAAAATAACAGAAGATAAACTTTAATAATATATAATATCTAAAGTGAAATTTTGTCGATGGAGAAAATGTCGTCATACAGAAACCAGATAAATTTATTCCATGAATACAATATACATTGTTATAGCAGTGATGATGTCATATTCACTGACTTTAATTCCTGCATCTAAATAAAGTGAATTTCTATTAATTTAAAGGTCCGTAGTGTGCACAAATGAAAATATTTCTATAAACTGCGCCATTTCTATTTAATTATATTGAATATTTTATGAAACTAAAGAATTCTTAAATAACTGCATAAATCACGCTTTTATTTAAGAAAAGATGAGTATTTCTGAAGGTATAAATGATGTCATATTAGAGAAAAAAAAAAAGAATAAAACCTGTGATATGGCGGTATTACTATATTTCTATCTTACATAATATCAAAAAATAATTAAAATAATTTCATTGTATTAAATTATTGTTTAAAATAGAAAAAAAAAATCTGCATTTCAGCAACAAATACAAAAATTTTATTCTTTTTAATAACAGAGATATCTTTTTTTCCGTTGCCATAGCAATAAAATTAATTTTTACAAGTTCATGGAGGATACAAGCCGATAAATAAATTAAATTTATTGCAAGTGCTGTAAATGTGTACTGGGTTGGCTAGGCAGTTTATTAAGTCCCTGTTTCTATTATAATTAAAATGTTTCATTGATATTATAATTATTGTACAGTTATCAAGCGATCTTTAAATGGAGAAAAAATAAACTATGCAGATATTTTTGAATTCGTCTTCCGAGGTATAATATTAATTTCCTAAGTAGTTTGGCATTTAAATAATATTTAAGGTTTAGAAACCGCATTAAAAAAATTGTAGCTGAAGTCCAACATAATAATTTATGAATTGTTTTAATGTTGTTTGTTATGTGTTATGAGTTGTGCATTTGTTTATTTCGCTTAGTATTTTACTGTCTATATAAGATTGATATATATCATACCTAATATATATTCTTTTCCGTCGAGTTTCGACGGGTGCAGCTAGTATAGTTCCTAAATAACAAAAAACTGTTAATTAAATTCGTCTGACAGCAAAACTGAATTTAAAAATGAGTCATAAAATAACCAATTTATTATTTTAATACATCCACAATTCTTTAATCAAGATCGTTTTGAGAAATTTTGTGCGAAGTGCCCACTTTGACAGATTTTTTTAAATATATATTTAGCCTTTATCAAAAATCTGACCAATACGGCACATTACACAGTTCCTAAGTAACAAAAAGCTGTCAATTGAATGCGTTTGAGAGCAAAATTGAATTTAAAAATGAGTCATAAAATAAACAATTTGTTATTTGAATACAACCTCAATTCTTTTATCATGATCGCTTTGGGAAATTTTTTTGCGAAGTGCTTACTTTGACAGCTTTTAAAAAATATATATTCACCCCTTTATCAAAAAATCGACGAATACGCACATTATATAGTTCCTAAGTAACAAAAAACTGTCAATTGAATGCGTTTCTGAGCAAAATTGGATTTAAAAATTAGTCATAAAATAACCAATTTGTTATTTGAATACCCACAGATCATTAATCATGATTGCTTTGGGAAATTTTGTGTGAAGTGCCCATTTTGGCAGCCTTTTTTGAAAAATATTCTGCCTTTATCGAAAAACTGGCCACTCCGTCACATTATATAGTTTCTAAATAAGAGAACCTGTAAATTGGATGGGTTTGAGAACAAAAAAAGATTTATAAATGACTCGGTAAAAACGCAATTTCTTAAATTTCCTCAAATTTCCAATCACAACTTCGTGAAATTCTGTTCAAAATACGCTTTTTGGCAGCCTTTTTAAAAATATATTCTGCCTTTATCAAAAAACTGGCCAATACGACAAATTATATAGTTCCTAAATAATAAGACCTGCAAATTGGATGAGTTTGAGAACAAAAATGAATTTAAAAAATGACTCAGAATAAACGCAATTTGTTATACTTAATCAATTTTTGAATGACAACTTAGGAAAATCTGTTCAAAATATCTTTTTTGGCAGCCTTTTTAAAAATATATTCTGCCTTTATCAAAAAATTGGCCAATACATCGCATTATATAGTTCCTAAATAAGAGGATTTGTCATTTGGATGCGTTTAAAATCAAAAATGAATTTTAAAATGAGTCAGAATATAAGCAGTTTGGATTTGAGGTTTTTTCTCCAATTTCTATTTTTGTTTAATTTATTTTTGCTATAAGAATTGGTTCTATGAAAAACTTGTCAATATAAAAGTTATAGATATTATTGTGAAGATGTAAAATAAATTTAATTAGATTTGATTGCTTAAGAATTGAGTAAGTTATGGGTTTTTTCTTTTTCCTCCCCCCTTTTTCTTTTCGTTTTTAATTTTTTTCATCGGTAAAAATTGGTCCTATCAAAAACTTGTAAATACAAAAGTTTTAGATAATATTGAGTACATTTATATAAAATTTAGTTGGATTTTATATCTTGAGAATTGACGAAGTTATGAATTTTTTTCTCCCAAAAACCATGTTTTTTTCGCCCCTTGAACCCACTTTTAACTTTATCAAAAATCTGTCATGCATAAACTTTTGGCCCATTTTTTAGAAGTAATATAAACTTTAAACTGATTCGATATCTATTTTAATTAAGAAGTTATCGCGTTTTTTCTGTTTTCACAAAAACCCTCCTAACTTCCACCCCCCTTGGCCCGATTTTGCCCATTAACGAACTCGACCGAGATTTTATTCCTCTTGATTTTATGTAAAAGTTTGAAGAAGATCTGAGCATAATTATGGAAGTTATCGTGTCTAGAAGAAAGTGATATACACCGATAGATAGATAAATAGATAGATATATATATATAAACTTTTTTACTGATGGTAGTTTTGGGGTCTAGGAGTCATGATTCGTGTAGATCCGCAAAAATTTTTCAGAAATTCCAACATGGGAGAGAATGCAATAGGTAGTATTTCATATGAAATCTACCTAACTGCCGCAACATCTGAGATATAGATGCTACTATAATGCGAACAGTCTATATGCTCGAGAAAACATTTCCTCTTTATTAATGTTTTAACTAATGTCATCATAAAAAATTGGAATAAAAAGAAAATTTCAAAAAATTCAAATAACAGCTCTGAAAATGTGTAGATACCTTAATATTATTTTAAAAATGATGCAAAATTGTAATTGAAATTTGCAGTAATGAAGCAAAAGACAGAAGGAAGATTTTAGAATGTATTCTGAGAAGATGTGATATCATGCATAGCTTAGATAGATATCACTATGAAAATCTGTTAGACATACAATATTCCCATCCTTGAATTTAGAAATTTAGAAATTAATATTTTTAAAATACTGTGTATGGTTTTAATTATTAAAGACGAAATTACATATTGAAGTATAATAAAACGTAATGTAGGATGAAATATAGCAAATTTATTTATTTGAAATGAATTGTATAAAAATGATTTCATTCTTATGTCATATTGACGGCTGCTGCTGTTCCCCGATTTTTTTAATCTACATATTACGAATCCTTCAATGCTTATTTTTAGCTCTTCCCCTATTATTTCTTCATACTTTCATTGTTAAATTCACTATAAGATATTCTATATAGAATTCTTTGTTTAAACTTAATTGATTTGTATCGCACATAATCATTATTTTTTAAATATATAATTAAACAAAATATGAAAACTGTTACATAAAAAGTTTTTCCATTAAGGGTATACTAAAAAAAATATTTTTCCATTTTCAACAGTTCGAAATTTTCTGATACATTTTCAGACTCATTTTTAAAAGTAAAAACATGAAAGTTGCTGACGTGATATTTGATACGACAGATAAAAAAGACCATGTGTTTTCATTTTTCAATTAATTAATTATAACTTGATTTATAAACAATTATTTTCTCAGTATGACCTTTTTTTTTTTTTTTTTTTTTTTTTTTCAAGTGCATTTGCTTGGGGATATTTGCTTCAAAACAAAAATCTGCCATTATAAAAAAAAAAAAAAAAAAAAAAAAAAAACGAGAACAGCATTGCCCATTATATAGTTTCAGAATAGTAATAGATTCTGCTAATTGGATGCGTTTCAGTTTCAGAACAAAAAAGAATTTTAAAATGAATTAGAAACATAAGCATTTTGGATTTG
This sequence comes from Maratus speculifer, assembly GCA_964019185.1. Taxonomy (NCBI): domain Eukaryota; kingdom Metazoa; phylum Arthropoda; class Arachnida; order Araneae; family Salticidae; genus Maratus; species Maratus speculifer. Next base: position 333,121,348 of record OZ025289.1, read on the forward strand.
AATATATCCTTAAATATTCAGGAAGTTGTATAGAGTTAATATTTTTTACATTGTGGTGAAATACATTTCATTTAATGTTCTAATTATCACTTTTGATAAAAACAGCCAGTATGAGAACACAGCCAGAATTTTTTTTAATTTTCTTACGATGTGCGATGCTGAAGCTGATAACAGCCTTTTTATTTCGAATTTTCGCGCTTTCTCTTTCAGAGGAAGTTGGTCTGAAATATCAATCGCTTAATCTCTCGTCAACTAAAACAGATGCCTCGAAATCATGTTCTGCATCAATGACGAAGCACGTCCAACTCTTTGCAAGACGAGCAAGCCGTCCTCTGAAAAAATCTCGAAATTCGACGCGTAAGTTGAGCAACGACCAACCAACTTTCGCATGAGAGCCATGTCACTTCCTCAAAGACATCACTGCAAGAAACAGGATACGTCAGCTGTTGGAAGAAAGTCTTCTTCCCTCCCCCTTTTTGTCAATTGCTACTACACAAACAGCGGCAGCGGCAGATGTGTTTACATCATGTACCTCAGATAACCATCGCTGAACTTTTTCTGTCTTTTACTATCTGGCTATCTATACTGCTGTTTCTTTCTGCCAGTAATCTCATTCTCTACTTGCTTGGCAGCCGTTCGTCAAATTATTTGCAAAGATATGATTGTCACTTCCTATTAAACTTAAATGCAGAAATGCGGCCAAATGTAAACTACCTGTGGTATGAAGATACCGTAAATACTTTCACCGACAAATTGTTTTCTTTTTTAAGGCAGAGGTGATATTCATTGCAAATCTCCATATAAGAGTTCTTCAGATTAGTCTGATACCTTAAAATTAAATATAAGTTAGCCATGCATTACATGTAACCACCAGTTCTGATTATTTCAAAAGAAATGTTTATTCTTTGTTTACTGATACGCTTATTCAGTGTTTGAAGATACGTTGTTCCGGAGCGGTTTACTTCCAACTATCATAGCAACTTTTAATTCTTTATGCAATTGCATACGCAACTTTTAATTCTTTCAGAAAAGGCATTTAGTTGAAAAGCATACATTGTTCTTTTAGGACAACTCAGTATTATATTACTTCTTTGGATAACAAAATTTTCATAGAACTTTATTTTCCCTATATAGATGATTATTATGATAGAATTGCCCACTCATATTAAGTATTGCAGCAAACTCCGTCAACGCCAATCAACTGTATTTGATGCCTGGTAGAAAACTTTTTTTCTCTATCTATCGCAGGAATTGAAACATTGGGATAACTGCCGTACCTATAAGCTATGACACACCAGAGTAGTGTAAGTGCATTTATTGTAGCAGCTTTGCTATTTGTTAGTAAACAAAACAATATTATTTTGCTCTTCCCCTCTTTAATCCAAATAATATTTTCACTAATATCTACTCGCCAAAATTTATGTTTACATGCAATTTACAGCAAAATGTGCATACATATTGCATTTTTGCGCATTCATTTTTTCTCTCAATTTCAGTTAAGCTTTAGTTGAGTTCTGAAGGAAAACTGAAAACGAGGTTTTTTAACCTTAAAAATAATTTTAGGTTCATTATATTATCTTTAAACATTTGTGTGTGTGTGTGTGTGTGTAAATGAGATAGATTAAAGAAAACGGTAAATTGTAATTTCTGGAAAAGCTCAATAATTGCTTATGAATGTCTTCTATATATTTGCCTGAGATATATTTGGCAGGCGTACGTTATGATACATTAACACAGTTTCGGCCAGGTGGGGAAGCCTACCAATTGGCTTTAGCACTGTGAAGTGCAAGGCTCGCGTGCTTCAGGAATTTTTAATCCAGATTTTTCGCAAATTGATGGTTGTCAAATTTTCTTGACATGAAATTTCTTCATTAAATAAAACGAAAAATCTGATATTCAAAACTCTTGAGTTGTACGAACCTGATTTTACATTCATTGTAATATAAATATATATTTATTATACCCCTCCCCGCCCCCTTTTTTTTTTCCTGTGCGACTAATTCTCTTTTAGGCAAGAAAGTTTTTAATAAGTCCATGTTTCTGAATTACTAGTTACATTTGCAAAATATTCAGAATCACCTGTTTACTGAATAATCCAGTACAATTATTCAACCAAATCGTATAATGAACAGTCCATGCTTACGCTTGTCCATTTATTGTTTACAAATTATTAGGGGAGGTTGAAGAAAAAACCCCTATTATTTCCCATTTTGATTCATATAATTTCAGCTTAGTCCTTAATATAGCCTCTTGAATTACCAGCTACTAAACAGACACGTGAATTTGTACCACCATGATAGGGCCAATGAATTTTAAGGAGGCCCTCTTCACTTCTAATAGTACTAAGTGATGAAAAAACGAATGGGGCCCCCGTTTGTCGAGAAGACCCCACGTGGGGTTCGACAAGGGTGGGCCCTTTTGGCGGACCCTTTCATCCTTGTTAACGATGGCCCGCCGACTGAATAATTGCCACAGGTAGACTGAGGGGGAGACTTCGAAATCAGAATGCTAAGAAAGTGAGTGGGATTTTCCCGTGACGAGGTGTAATAGTGATATTCACGTGATTGTCTATACTTTGCTAATTTGAGCATTAGTCTACGTAATGTGCGTCTCGGGATTGCGAGATGCACGATGTTGTCTTGAAATGTAAATATATAAATTTTTATGCGGAAGAAAATGGCAGACTCGATTGTTTATGTTACTGGCAATAATTTAATCTGCAATTTCAATGTCATTGCTTTTATGTAAGTTTTTTGTATAAGAACGAAATTTAGCATTATTATAACCAAGTACAAAGCCGACGTAACGTATCGTAAATATGGCATACATTTTGTGTAACTTAACAAACACATATACTATTATTTGAAAAGGATTCCTTATATCAAGATTTTCATTTTTCAAATAATATCAAAAAACCATTGCAATTTCTCTGCGTTTTTTAAAAGTTTTTTTATATGTCTTGATATAGAACAAGACTAAATTAAATTTTAGATCATTTTGAAATTGATTTTCGTGTTCTAAATTGAGGGGTTTTTTTTTAAAACATGGGTTCTGATAAGAGCTTTAAAAGACGTATTTGAATGTTTGATGTTTAGTGCATATTTTGTCAGAAAATATCAGAAAATAAAAGATGTGAAATGTAGAATTTTTGTGAAATCTATGTTGAACTGGACAATTTATGGTAACAAAAATTTGTAAAGTGTTTTTAAAAGTTTGAAAAACTAATAAAAAATGTACAGCCGTGGGGAAAAAAAGTGAACACCTCCTACTAACTCTGCAACAAATTATTGTAGAAGTTACCGGTTACAAACGATTGGAAATAAAGTCTTATTTTAAAGAACATGTATAAAATTTGCCTAGGGGCACTTTACATATCAAAACAACTCCCCCAACTTTTTTTTTCCTAAGTTTGACACCACAAATAAGCTTTGAATTCTTCAATTAGACTAAATCCAAATTTTCATGAAATTCGTACGATTAACTTCAGAGAAATTAATTATTTTTTATGAACCTATTTTAGGGGTTGTATCCAAATTGAAATTCCGTACTCGATTGTTGAAAAGTTACAGAACGACTATGTCACTTCTATTCATGCATTATTTCTTGTTAATATGGCCATTTTATTAGTTGTATATGTTTCAACTATTACTAGCCCAAATGCTTCAATAAAATAAGTAAAATGTACTCTTTTTTTTTTTTTTTTTTTTTTTTTTCAAATTATACTGTTTTGCCCATTACAGACGGCCCCATAAACCATCTTTTTTACTTTTTAATCATGATTCAAAAAGTACTTGGAAGAAAAATTTGAAATTGAGAATTGGCATGAATCAAGACATAATAGATGTAAATAAATCTACATATAATAATTTTAAACGATGATTTACGCCTGAGAAATCTGAATTTTTAATTATATGAATTTTTATTCACATTTCTAACAAGGAGTAAAATCAACAGAATTAAAAAGTATTCAGGTTAGGATTCAAGCCTGGGACTATGAGTCAGCGTACCAACCACCTATCAATTGAGCCACCTGGAACGACACTTCTATCATAATTAGTTTCAAATTTAGTAAGAAGGGGTATGTTTACCCTTTTTTCCACGATTGTAGCTGTAAATGTTAATTGCTAAATTCAGTTCTTGTTATTTACTGGATAACAGATTTATAAAGACTATAAATTTAATAAGCTTACTCCACTTTTTTTTTTTTATAGTAGCACGTTATTATGATCTAGATGAACTCTGTCAAATACATTATGAATAAAAATCGCAAATAAAAGAAAGAAAAAATAATGAATTCACCATTCAGTCATTTTTTGTTGCATAAAATAAGGGTTTAATTATTTTTTTTAATTTTGCCCATCCTTCATATTTATAAATATATATGTATGTGTGATGCATACACATGTTCGCTATACATTCTGTGTAAAAAGTATCAAAATTTATCATTTAAAAAACGCCCATGAAAAATATCACAACATTGTTTTTTTTTTTTTTTTTTTTTTTTCTGTAAGCGAGTATCACTGTGCCAAGCTAGAAAGGGAAATTTCAGTGCCATTTCTGACTCGATTCTGTATCGATAGCAAATGTTTTTAGTCATTGTTTTTGTGTGTTCTGCAATTTTGAAAATCGAAAAATTAAGAACAAAGACTGCTTAGTTTTGTTTTCCAAATGAAATTTTTATGTGCCAAATATCTGTAAAATCACCGAAATCTCATGTAGATTTTACATTACGATAATGCATCATCGCACGAAGTTATGGTTGTGCAAAAAAATTTTTATACAAAATGTAGCAAATATCATCGAGAAATCATTGTACTCGATTGATATGGCTCCGTCTGATTTTTTTCTGTTCCAAAGTTAATATTATCACTTCGAGGAAGGCATTTTTTGCCACAGAAAAAACAAATTGGAAATTGCACTTGAAGCGTAGCAAATAAGGAGCGTTCGTACGAAAACGAAGTTTTAAAAATATCACTCTCATATATCTATCTCATAAAATTGTAAATAGTTAATTACAACTAAAATGCGTACCAAACAATGTTCTTCCTATACCATTATGTAATGGAATACTTTTGTGTGGCCTTGTAAATCTATAACAAATGTTCTTTGCACCACAGATTATACAAAATGTATATTATAATATGTACTTTATAGATGCATATCAATTTTATTATGTTCGAATGAGTGTAACACCATTAAAATGCATTTAAAATATTTCCCCCCATGGACCGTAATGTAACGGAATACTTTTGATTGTCTCTGTAATTTATCTGTCTACGCGATTTTCATAAAATTTGAAATGACGCAACAAAATTATGTAATAATTATGTATTTTAAATTTCAACCGATTAAAATGGAGTTGAAACTTTTTTCCCTATTGACCGTAATGTAATGGAATACTTTTGATTGCTCCTGTAATTGATCTATGCAACCGATTTTCATAAAATATAAAGTGACTCGACAAAATTATGTAATAATTACATATTTTAAATTTCAAACGATTCGGATGAGTAGTTTTTGCGTTGTTTTGTTATATGCGGATGGACGGACAGATGGGTGCACAGACGGATGGACAGATGGACAGACGACGGACTGAACGACAACTATGGGTGCTACTTATTTATATAATTACGAATGCACCTAAAAATCGCTGAAGGAACTGGAGACCATACATCAAGGAGCCTTCTAAAATGTATGGAGGATTGGATTAAACGCGGTATAGTTTTTCTGGGCTCTATAGAGTCTTCTTTGTCGTTGAGGGAACTGGAGACCATGCCTCAATAAGCCTACTAAAAATGTATGGAGTATTAGGTGAAACGCAATATAGTTGTGCTGGACTCTATGCGGTCTTCTTTGTCACTGAGGGATCTGAAGACCATACCTCAGCAGGTCTACTAAAAATGTATGGAATATTGGATTAATTACGGTATAACTGTGCCAGACTCTTAGGGTATTTTTAGGTGCGTTCGTAATTATGTAAATACGTAGCACCTGTAGTTGTCGTTCAGTCCGCCCGCATATAACAACGCAAAAACTATCTAACCGAATCGTTTGAAATTTAAAATATATAATTATTATATCATTTTGTCGAGTCATTTCAAATTTTATGAAAATCAGATGCATAGATCAATTACAGAAGCAATCAAAAATATTCCATTACATTACGGCCAATGGAGAAAAATGTTTCAAATGCATTTTAATGGTGTTACACTCATTCGAACATAATAAAATTGATATGTATCTATAAAGTACATATTATAATATACATTTTGCATAATCTGGGGTGCAAAGTACATTTGTTATTGCTTTACAAGGCCTCACAAAAGTATTCTATTACATAATGCTATAGGGAGAACACTGTTTGGTGCACATTTTAACTGTAATTAACTATTTACAATTTTATGAGATTGATATATGAGAGTGATATTTTTAAAACTTCGTTATCTTGCGAACGCTTCTCATTTGTTACGCTTCACGTGCAATTTCCAACTTGTTTGTAACTGAGGAAGCTGGAGACCACACCTCAATAAGCCTACTAAAAATATATATTGGGGATTGAATGCAACACAGTATAGTTGTGTTGGACTCTATAGTATCTTCGTAATTGAGAAAGTTGGGGATCATGCCTCAATAAGCCTACTAAAAATGCATGGATGATTGGATTAAACGCGATATAGTTTTCTTGTATTCTATAGGGTCTTCTTTCGAAAGGGGAAAAATGAATTTTTTGAATAAACATATTTATTCATTTATTTATTTATGTGTTAGTTTTATATGACAATTCCGAGTACTTTTTATGCAGAATGTACTCACATCCCTCATAGCATGCATGGTCACATAACATCTGTAACCAAAATGCCACCACTCAGTGACGTAACATTGCGACTAAAATGTGACTTTATTAAAAATTTTTAGAAAATTACAAATATTCTTCAAAACATGTTATTTACTTTTAAAAACATGTTTCTGGCAATTTAAATATCGTTGCTTTTGTCACAGTTTCGTCAAAATGTTGATGTCAAATTAGTCACAAATGACACATTTTTCACAAATTTGTCACATTCTGACCACTTTGTGAAACGTCACAAACTAGCTGTAAAACGGCCATAACGACTTCACATTTTAATCACTGTGACTTCACATCGAAGTCACGTGATGTCACATCGACAATCGATGGTCACAGAGTCACAATGTGACTTCACAACGACGTCGCAGTGACGTCACCATGCCTTACGGGATATATCCAAATAAATGCACACAAGGAAGGTGGTTTAAATAATACAATTTGAAAAGTTCTTCAACCTTTTACTTGAATGTGGGGGAGTATTAAAGGGATGAAGGATTCTAATCTGACTCTTTCGCACTTGTGTTTGTACGGGATCAAGTTCGTAGGTTCGTTTCGTGACCGAACAGGGGTTTAACACACTTCTAATAGCCGGTTCACGCTTTCACGTAATTTCTTTCCTTTTAAAAATCATCGAACTACACGATGCATCTGCAGAGTCTGAGCCAAATTTTATTAAATGCCTGGCCATGCTATTAGGAAGATGAGATTTAATAGTTCCCCATGTGAGTTTGGTGTCATTAGATTTCTAATTCGAATACGTCGGCGGCACTTATCGAGAAGGCGTGCTGGTTACGAGAGTTATGATGCTGTAATTTAGGTTTTCTTGGGACCAATTACATATTCCCTGGAAGGAGAACTAGATAAGTTCGCTTTTTTTCTCCCTTTGAGTAATTTATGTATAGTTGTAAAATGTTGCTTACTAATTTTTTTTTAGAATATAGCGTATAAAAGTAATTTTCACATTTTTGGAATTTTTCTTTTTGATATTTCTAAACGTATAAGGTTTCATAATTTATTTGCTGATTTTTTTTTAAATTACTAAAGTTATGGGATTATTGTACTTTCATTACTCAATTATTTTGTTTGAAAAAAAAAAAAAAAACTTGAATAAACATGAAAAAAATTTAAAAAAAAAAAATGAAATTAGTTAATCGAAGCTAAGGAACAATACCAATTGCAAGTTTGGATAAAGGAGAGAAAATTTACATTACGATGCGTTCTGACACGTGTATGATATGCTTAATTGGTTTCTGCACCAATCTTTAAAATCTAAAATACTGCTTTCCTTTTGTTAATAAAAAATGAGCTTTCTAATCGAATTGATTTTCTAATCAATTAATGTACACGTTTTCTAAATTAGCGTAATGATTACGTAATGATTTAAACATAACTGAGAAAAGATAAATTATTGCTATTAATGCTTTGTTACCGTTAAAGCTGATTACATATTTCCAAGATGCATTCGATAAGTGTGTGCGATAGTTCCAAGAATACCCAGTTAAATTTCGCCAGTTACGTAAACGTTTACTTAAATCCGTCCACGCCCACTTTCATAGCATCAGATTAAAAGAATATCGATTAAATATTGTAAATATCATCAAAAGCTTCGTGTATGTTTATAGATGTTAAGATTTGATTCTTGACCGATTATTAATTATTTTAGTGGACATGGTGTTTGACCCAAAATATGACCGTTATATTGTTTATAAACACATAAAAAACGCTAAATAAAATAGTGGCATAAGAGAAGAAGGAAGAGGAGGAGGGAAAGGGTATAGATACTACCACTATTCCTTTAAGGCTGTTCTCAGCTGCTTTGCTCAACAAGCGCAAAACGTTTTGAAATATTTACAAAATCATTTTTAACGGAAAGATATAAAATTGGAAGCCCAGACTATGAAAACGATTTGAAATTGAGCTGTTTTTTCCATTTTTGGATCAATAAATTACCTATTGAGTTATGAAAGATTTTGATCAGGAGGCAAAGACGTTTCTTACCTTTTCCTGATTCCAGTAACATCTTATTTCCCTGAATAATGAAGTTTTGTTAAAGATTTCAGGAAGTATTGGAAAGTGTTTCATAATCTATGCTTAACGCATGATTTTTCTTACTTGTTTAAATAAATGAACTCATGTAGTATAATATTTAATTGTTTGCTTTTGGTGGAAGAAGTTAAAGTTTCAATGACTCAATCTAAACTGTATTGCAACAAAACTATATAATAATCTTAATAACAAGTTATTTTAAAGCTACTTTAAAATACCGTCAGCTCATGAAAAGTTAAATCAACTTTGAATTTATATTACACTCTTAATATTTAAATAATTGCATAAATGAATGGGCAGTTTATTATATGCAAATAAATAAAGTACCTGTTTCAAATTATCAGTGACAAAATTCAGCATAATTTTAAATATTGTTATACAAAAATACAAGTTTTACTAAATTTTGAATTAAGAATTGAATTGTTTATGCATAGTAATTATATTATTATGTAAATTACAGTTTTATAGTGTATTTTTTAAAATAAAAGAAAGGTTAAAATTACCGATGAAAAAAAATTAATAGTGCTAATACAAATACATAATATGTAATTATACAGGGTGTATCTAAACTACTGGGCAAAACTTTAAGTGGTGATAGTACACATCAAGACAAATAATATTAAGTGGGAAACTAAGGGTCCCAAACGTCTTCCGAAGGAGATAGGTGCCATCAAAGTTTAGGGTCCAAAATTTGAAATGATTATAAAATACGGAAAAATTGGTGGATTCGTTTGCGGTTTTCACGTAAACTATTCTTTACGTCAGTATTGTCTTGAATATAAATTATAAAGATAAATTTCAAAAAATGACGATAGAGGGCGCTTTAGACTTTGAAGTAACAAACAACTATTTTTTACCGTTATTTTTTGCATCTCTTAAAATTTTTCTAGAAGTTTAGACATAAACTTAAATTTTGAGCTTAAAATCTGTGGTTAAGTAGCGCAAACTGAACTGTGTTCAATGGGAGTGGGTAAGTTCTAATTTCAAATGATTATAAAAAACAGAAAAATTATTCAATTGATTTGCGGTTTTCACTAAAATTATTATTTATGTCAGTATTGTCTTAAAAATAAATTATACAGATAAATTTCAAAAAATGCCGATAGAGGGCGCTTTAGACTTTGGAGTAATGTACAACTATTTTTTACCGTTATTTTTTGCATCTCATCAAATTTTTTTATAGGCTTAGACATAAACTTAAATTTTGAGCTGAAAATCTGAATCGTTGAGAGTGGTTAAGTAGCGCAAACTGAACTGTGTTCAATGGGGGTGGGGAGGTTCAATATTCAAATGATTATAAAACACGGAAAAATTGGTCGATTCGTTTGCGGATTTCCCTAAAACCATTATTTATGTCATAATTTCCTTGAAAATAAATTTTAAAGATAAATTTCAAAAACTTCCGTTAGACGGCGCCTTAAATTTTAGAGTAACCAACAATTACTTTTAACCGTTATTTTTTTTTTAAATCTAAATAAATGTTTTAAAAGCTTAGACTTAAATTTTAACTTAAAATCTGAATCGTTGTGAGTAATTAAGTAGCGAAAAATTAAACTGTGTTCGTAGGGTGGGCAGGGTAACATTTGAACGCCTGAACACAGTTCAGTTTGCATTTATACCCTCCCAACGATTCAGAATTTTAGCTCATAATTTAGGTCTAAGCTTTTGCAAGCATTTAATTAGATACAAAAAATAACAGTTAAAAATTGTTGTTGGTTACTCTAAAGATTAAGGCGCCCTCTACTGGGATTTTTTGAAATTTATCTTTAAAATTTATTTTCAAGGAAATACTGACAAGAATGGTTTCAGAAAAAACCGCAAACGAATCGACCAATTTTTCCGTTTTGTATAATTATTTGAAATTTGAACCTTCCCACCTCCATTGAACACAGTTCAGTTAGCGCTACTTAACCTCTCTCAACGATTCAGATTTTGAGCACAAAATTTAAGTTTATGTCTAAGCTTCTAAGAAAATTTTATGAGATGCGAAAAATAACGGTAAAAATAGTTGTACGTTACTCCAAAGTCTAAAGCGCCCTCTATCGACATTTTTTGAAATTTATATTTATAATTTATTTTCAAGACAATACTGACATAAAGAATAGTTTTAGTGAAAACCGCAAATCAATTGACCAATTATTCTGTTTTTTATGATCATTTGAAATTTCTACCTACCCACTCCCATTGAAGACAGTTCAGTTTGCGCTGCTTAACCACAGATTTTGAGCTCAAAATTTAAGTTTATGTCTAAACTTCTAAAAAAAAAATTAATAAAATGCAAAAAATAACGGCAAAAAATAGTTGTTCGTTAATCCAAAATCTAAAGCGCCCTCTATCGGTAATTTTGGGTATTTATCTTTATAATTTATTTTCAAGACAATACTGACATAAAGAATAATTTTCATGAAAACCGCAAACGAATCTACCAATTTTTCCGTTTTTTATAATCATTTCAAATTTTGGACATTAAACTTTGATGGCGCCTACCTCCTTCGGAAGACGTTTGGGACCCTTAGTTTCCCATTTAATATTATTTGTCTTTATGTGTACTATCAGCCCTTAAAGTTTTGCCCAGTAGTTTAGATACACCCTGTATACAAGATTATATTGTGTTTAAACGACCGTTTTTTGTAAAGATTTTAAGGCTGTTAATCAGATTTTTTTTGTGTACTCTTCCTAAAAAATGCCTCTTTTTTTAAGTGGGAGGGGGGGGGGGGGTGTAAATTTTTTTCTAAAATATACGCTTAATATGAAAAAAATTACTCGCATTTCACCGGTTTTTAAGACATACAATATTAAATAAAGCGTATATGTTAAATCCTTATTCTGAGAACTAAGAAAAACAAAAAGAGAGACATCCTTTAAGAGGCGCATACATGAAAAAAGGAGTTAAAAATATTAATTTTCCAAGGAGATATTTTTAAAAAATTAAAAATAAATTCGCATTTTTAAATAAATAATAAATAAATAAATAAAAATAATAAATAAACATTTTAATTTTTAGTTTTGGCATAAATAGATTACCAAGAAATGTGCATGTAATTAAACTGTCAAAACTGTAGCTTTCAGTCTAAAAGTAACACTGCGCGCAAACTCACAATTTATTATTTTCAGAAAAATGACACACCAGATGCATGTAAAGCCGTCTATAAAAGAACTAATGCAGATATTTATTGTACCCCCCCCCCCCCATATTGCTTAGAAATAGTTAAAGATTTAAAATGAAACAAGATCCGAAAATTGATTTTTTGAAAGATTAAGGCTCCTTGTGCTTCCGGAATTTCAATCGTTAATTCGATGTGGATTTTTTTAAGGACTGTTTCTCCTTTGACTTTATCGCCAATATATAAAACAAAAGAAGATGACGAAGAAGAAAGAACCTATTTGTCCATTACACTTTCCAAAACAGTTTATTTCTGTCATCCAAACTAAACAATAAATAAGAAAACGGTAGCATAATGCCCCTGTATTCGCTCGAGGAAACGCTCGCGAGCTAATGCTATTCCTATGGGGAAGCATTTTTCTAATAACTCTTTCGCATTTTGACATTTTTGAATAATTTTTTTTTGCATTGGATAGCTGAGGTGCATGCCGACAGCGCACCTTTTTTACTTTTTCGATTTTGGTTGCAGATATTTTATACAAAGTTAGTTTCACTTTCAAAACCGGTTTCGAAACTGAAAGTGCTTTTTTAAAAAAATATCTGCAACCAAAATCGAAAAAGTAAAAAAAGTGCGCTGTCGGCATGCACCCCCAGCTTTCCAATGCAAAAAAACTTATTCAAAAATGTCAAATTGCGAAAGAGTTATTAGAAAAATGCTTCCCCATAGGAATAACATTAGCTCACGAGCGTTTCCTCGAGCGAGGACAGGGGCCTTAATACTGCTTTTATATTCTAAATTTAGGTGAGTAAGAGTTTAAAGATCATTTATTTGGGTTTTGTATGCCAATGTTATGTAAAATTATGACTAAGTGTTTAACATTAATCTCTTCAGACACCAGGGTTTATTTATATACTTTTTTAAATGTCAGTTATGAATTTATATTAACAAACTGATAACTGAGAAAGATCGAAGCAAGAAAAATTTAATTTTATTTTTTGTGTACAAAATTTGATGATACATGAAGTACATTTTTTGACAATTTCTTGTGATCTTTTTGTTTTATTTTATTTTACTTTTTTGCATTACAAAAACATCGAAAAACATAAAATAAATAAAGATTTTTGATATTTTTTTATTATTAATGGACTTTACAAAAAAAAAAAAAAAAAAAAAAAAAAAAATCTTGACGCACAGTAAAATTATTTACGTTTTCTTTTTTGTACATTTTGCAGATTTCTGCTGCAAGCCATTTTTGTATAACACTACAATAAGGATTATAAAAAACAAATTGCTGTTTAGTTTAGTTCTGTTATCTGTTAGTCTTTAAACAATGCCTAGATACCAAATTCCAAGTCATTTGAATGATAAGTTTTTGAATTATAAATATTTAAAATATAGTGTTTCTAATATTAAATTACGTTTTCACATTTTTATTAATATCTCGAGAAATTATACTCTTAATGTGCTAATTTTTTCACAACAATAACAGTAAAATATCCAAACATAAATATGTTGAGATGGTATTTTTTATAGTTTTATGCATTATTCATTATGAAATTAATATTCGAAAAAAATATGAATTGCAATCTGCAATTTGTTTGATGGATTTTGATTTATGTACTGATTTATATTTTTATATATGAGTCCTTACTGTATGAAAATACAAAATTTCAAATTTTTCTTCCAAGTTGTTCTCAAATTCTGCTTAAAAAATGGCAAAATGATGGTTTAAGGAACCGTCTACGATAGAAGTGACTTGATATTTTGAAACTTTGCTATCCTCTTATCTCGTAGTTTTCAATGATTGCTTGAGTTGCGCCTAAGATTAAGAAACTGGCTCTCTCGGTCAGCAATGGAGAACTGAGCTTCAAATTGGAAACAATCCCTAAAATATGCTCATTTTAAAATAATGAATTTCTCGGAAACTTATCCCATGAATTACATAAAAATTTGTTGTTAGGCTAATTTAATGGTGTAGAATTCATTTATGTTGTCAGAATTGGCTACTGCTATTGAAGAAAGAAATAGAAAAAAACGTTTAAGTTAGTCTCCCAAGCAAATTTCATGTGCATCATTTTAAAGTATATACTTTATTTCCAATCGTTTGGTACCAGTAACTTTTTTCTGCGATAATTTTTTGCACAGTTTGTAGGGGTGTTTATTTTTTTTCCTACAACTGTACAAAGCTGTAGATTAAATACAAGACTTCACAAAAAGATTGAAATACTTTTTCGTCTGTAGACGCTAATAGCTGAAATTTGGTTTATAAGTGCGTTATGCGTTTTATAAAATGTCTACTTGGATATATACATATACATATATTTTTTTTTTTTTTTTTACTTTATTAAACAGCAGCGTTTTCTAAAAAAAAAAAAAAAAAAAAAAAAAAAAAATCTGTGGAAGTGTTTTATAATATACATCTGACGCAGTATTTTTCTTTCCTGTTTTAATTTAACTTTCTTTTTGATTTTTGGCTTTTCAAAATTACTTAAATGTCAGATATTTTTGGACAGATATTATATGTTTCTTTGATTTTCGCTTTAAATGAGTTCTAAAATCTTAGCAAAATAACACGCCTGGGTACTCCAGAATCACACTTGGGCGTGTTTTGGAACCCATTTTATTTCCATCTTCTTTTCGTAAAGTTGCTTTTAGCTGTCTTTGAGGTAGATCCAAGTCAGATAAAGGTTGGGAAAAAGAACATCTTTTTTCTCTCTCTCTTTTTGTCTGTGATCTAGTAGATGTTTTACGCTGTCAGGTTTATGTCGGTAAGAGCGATTCAAAAAGCAAGTAGAGTGACTAGCGATATGATTTTTTTTTTTTTTTTTTTTTTTCCGCTTAGGCATATCATAATTATTAATGATAATAGAGTATATTTTTATTTTTATTTAATTTAAAGAAAATAAATAAAGATATTCTCTCAAAATTTGTAAACACAGATCTTGGGGAGTGATAAAGTTGGCTTCGGGAGAAAATCTTATTTTTAGTTTATGATCTGAGATTATGTTCTTCGCAATGTGTCAAAATGATGTCTGTCACGTCTGATCCTGAAGACGATAGAGGGAGAGCCTGCTAATATGGATAATGATCCGCGAAGATGTTCCACCTGAAATAAAATCTTGATTTTTTGACAAGCAAACGAACTAAAATCAAAATTGTTTACAGTTCTTTCTTCAAGAGAAAAAATTATTAAAACTTTTTAATATTAAATTTAATAGAAAATATGTTTAACTAATTTAAAATATTGAATTCGATATCTTATTCGGTTTTTAGATTATTTTATTTAACCCTATCTGGTTTTTACATATAAAAATGGGATTTTGCAATCGATTTTTAATCCGCTATTTGATATGCTATTCAAATTATGTATGAAGGTTTGTTTGCCGATAACAGTGGAACAATTTAACATTTTTACAATTTAGTTATAAATCAGTATATTAATTTTGATGCATCTTTCAATTAGCCAGCCACATAGGTGATCAATCACTAAAGATTCTGTGTAAGTCGTACAGTTGTATGGGAGTTGAAAAAACAATGGATTTTATGATGCGCCAATAAACGCTCGTCAAAAATGGACCAACACCGTGAAAATGAAACAAAAAAAAAAAAAAAAAAAAGTATTCTAAAGGCTAAAGAATAGAAAATAAATTATAAATAAAAAAATGAAAAGTGTAATAATTTTTAAAAATGGCTTTCATCAACTGATATAATGAAAAATTAAAGAAAGCACGATTTGATTTTATTGCTATTTAGGAAGAGTATCTGCGGTTAAAATGTAAAATTTTCTATAAGGTTACATGGGGCAATTTAGGCCATGATTTTACAATGTGGTCCTGAAGATTCTGGCGATTCTGCTTCCAAAAGCTATATTCATTTGGTTTAAAGTCTGAAGTTTTCTAAATGTGTTAAATTAGGTTCATTAATTCAGAGAAAAAAAAATTACATTTTAATGCCTAAAAATAAAAAATATAAAAAATATATATTTAATTTTTCTTTCTTCATAAGGCCAGTTGCTCCATTTTTATGGGGCAACTGGACCAGGGATTTCTATTTTTTACATGCGTAGGATTTTTTGAATATAAGATATCAGGTCCTGTTAAAAAAGTGTAAATAACTATAAAAAATTTAAACCAGGTTTATGAGATAAATTATATATCAGATAAAGAGCGTTAAAATGAAACCTTTGGTGTTTGAAAAAAAGCACCAAATGTGAAATTAAGAGTTTTGCTTATCCAAAAAGTATAAGAATTATGTAAGTACTTATGTACTTTATTACAAGTAATAAGTATGAAAGCTTGGGTATTTTTAGGGGGAAATTTTTAAAAACAAACGGTATGTAAATACTTAAGTGTCTCATTATCTTTCTTATTTACTTCACTGAAATTTCGATAAGTCCAATAAATCGTCACTTGAGAATAATAAGGATCTATCTGTGTTTTTGAAAAAATTGACTTACTGATATAGAAAGGTTCTTTTTGTATCTATGAAAGCATTGTTGCACAAAATGATGCTATATGTGATTCACATGTGACATTACAATCACAATATGACATTATTTTAATCCAGAAATGCCTTTATAGATACGAATAGAACCTTTCTATATCGATAAGTCAATTTTTTCAAAAACACAGAAAGAACCTTATTATTCTCAGGTGACGAAATGTACTGAGAATGAAATCATGTTTTCATACGAAATAAAAATATTTTTTATTGGTTTCGATAACACTGATAAACAAATTTTCGATTTCTCTATATACGTTGGGTGTTTCTTATAGATTTCAAGCTGCTGAAAAAGAATATGTTTGTAAAGATTTTCTATCACCCTCCAATTTTGAGAAATTTCATTTATACGTTTTGGAGTATGTAGGCATTGTATTGGCATTATAATTATATTACATTATTCTTTTTCATGTATTTGATTCACACAAACATTCCTTTTTCTTATTACAACGATAGAAGATACAGCAAGAGAGTAGAAACAGATGTCCCCCTAATAAATTTTATTTTAGCGACCTTGAACAGACAGCTCTAGCCAGCCCCACAGTATTTGACTTTAACGCAAATCCATGACAGTTGTAACTTTCGGGGCGAGTGTACTACTATTGGTTTGTTCTGTAAGACTTTTTAATTAAATTTTGATTATAAATATCCTATTTACCTCTACAATATGTAAAACATGTCTAAAGGATGCGTTAATGAACCCGATTCTTTTTGCTATGTGTGCGGGGATCTAACTTTGAAATAGCATCGATTAACTTTCACGCCGTTAATTGAGACTGCTTATCATATGTACTTTGGTTATAAAGTAGGTGAACAAGATAAGAAATGAGCACCTCATGTTTGTTGTACACGATGTGCTATAAACCTGCGATCCATGATATGGCGCATGTCGAAGGATTATATAACTGACTGCTGCTAATGTATTACAAAAATTAAAGGATTCTCTACAAGAAGTAAACATAAAATTAAGTACTCGAACTTAGATTCAGCAATGTGACCAGCATTACATAATGATGATTTACAAATACCAAAACCTCCAGAGAATTTTACATATGACGATGCAGAAGTAGAAATGGAAATTGATGAAACTGAAACTTCCTCCACATCTGATATGAACTATTCTCCTGGATAAATGAAGAACCACACCTAATTACTCAAAAGGATTAAATGATTTTGTGAAAGACTTAAATTTATCAAAGAAAAACTCAGAACTACTTGGATAAATATTGCTAAGTTGAAATCTCCTGAAAACAATACAAAAATATCTATTTATCGAGATTGACATAAAAAATATTCAACATTTTTATCAAGAAAAGATTATTTATGCTATTGTAATGATATAAGTGGCTTAACGTCTGCTTTCAATTGCCAATATAACTCGGAACAATGGCCTATAAGAGAGCAGCCACAGATAAGACATATACCATTACATAAAGTATGAAATTTCTTACTATTATAATTTCTTTTTACAAAAATGCATACTTTCAGTGTTTTAAATATTAATTTTAAGCTTTATAAGTGTTTATTTAAAAGTTTGTCATTACTAAAATACCAAATGATAAATTTCATAAGGTATATGTGTTGAATAAATACTACAAAATTCAGATTTTCAAGATTTTGAATTTTTTAAAAATCTGTGGGTGATGGAAACTTTTTAATGGCATATTCTTTCACAGCACCACCTAAAATATAAAAGTCACCACATACTTAGTTAGAAACAGAAACCTTGTTTATCAGTGTAATTTCTAATAATACCACTTTACGTTTTGTACTCCTCTTCATATCTATCGTAAAATTTAAAGTTTTGGTTAGCACACTTAAGAAATTTGGTTTGTATTTTTTAAGTGTTATATAACTTTCTTTACTTAAAAAAACAAAGACAAAAGCCAATTGTGAAATTAATTTCCTGTAATAAGAAAAATCTAAATGTTTATTTATAATTGAAAGGGTAACTGGATCTTGCATGGTCCAGTTACCCCTGACACATGTCCCAGCTATCCCGTTTTTGAAAAAGAAATTTGGGGTAACTGAAACATCAATCTTACATTTGAAACGTGAAATAAATATGTATAGATACCTAATATTATTAATGTATTTATGTGCCTTATGTTTAAGAAGAAAGTTTAATAAAAGTACTTACCGTATTTTGATAAAAAGCCGAGGGAAGTTCAACAAAATCGAAATTGTTTAAAAAACAAGTAAGAAGAATCATGCGTTAAGCATAGATTATGAAGCACTTTCCAACACTTAATGAAATCTTTAACAAAACTTTGTTATTTAGGGAAATAATAGTGTATAGTCAAATATACCCAAATATGTATTCCAGTACTTTTGAACAGCCCTGTATTTCATATGTCAGTTGATATAATGGCAAAATTTAGTTTAGCAAGAATATACCCAGTAACTTGAAATTTCTTTTTCAGCAATTCATACTATTAGATGGAAACATACTTGAATACTTTTGTTCAGCCCTATAGTTTACATTGTACCTTTATTACACGTCAGCATTTGGCTGAAATTTATTGTAAACTAAAATACTTTTAAAACAACTGAAATCACATTCTCATAAATCATCATTCATAGGCGTCCATGTACCGAATTCTTTGTGTGGCCCTGTACATCCCTTTATCTATATTCTGCAAACATTTCTCACTAAATTGAATGCATAGCTTAAAAATGCATAGCTTATTTAAGAACCACGTTTAAACAATTTACGCTCATATTCAGTAACGTTGGTGAGTTCTTTTGGGTGGCCCTGTATATCAACTATAACATTTATACACACCATATAATGTGCATATATTTAGCGAAATATAAACGCGCATATCATAATTAAAATGCATTTCATCCTTCCATCAGCCATTATCGGACACATATACGGTACTTCGGAAAGAATATACTATTTGAAATCTTTTGTATGGCTCTGTAAATGCTATGTACTTCATATTATGCAAGACAGTAGAATATGATTTATATTAAGCTTCAGTGACATATATCAGTTTTATTATACATGAAACAGCTTAATATATTTTAAATATGTCACACACAATTTCCCCTTTTACCATTATCTAATGGAATTCTTTTGTGTGGCCCTGTAAATGAATAATAGCTACATTTTCACCTTATATTTTATAGAATGCATATTTTAATATGTTTGACAGGGTATAACATCTTTAAAATTCCTTTGAAACGATTTTTCCCCATAGGCCGTAATGTAATGGGAAACGTTTAATTCGCCCTGTAGATAAACCAATCATGGTAGAAACTTCATTTTCGGTAGGACTTGTGCCAGTGTAAACGTCAATAACGTCATAAAATTTCATGGCAATCCGAGTATATTAACGATTTTTCCCCATAGGCCGTAATGTAATGGGAAACTTTTGATTCTCTCTGTAGATAAACTAATTATGGTAGATATTTCATTTTCAATAGGGTTCGTGCTAGGGTAAACCTCAATAACGTATAAAAATTTCAATAGCAATCCGAGTATATTTACGGGAGTTAGAGCGCGAACAGACGGCCAGACGGCCAGTCGGCCGAATGCATAAGCACTTTTCAACTTTGTTGGAAAGTGCTAAAAAGAAACCCAAATTTTCGTAAACCTACCACAGAAAAAGCAAAGTTGAGTTGACACACGTTATTTTGTGAAGTAGAGAGAGAATGACGATGTTTACAAGCCTTAAAACTTAAAAGTGATTAAGGTTGTTCTCAACTGCTTCGCTTAACAAGCGCAAAACGTTTTGACACATTAACAAATTCAATTTTTAACAGAAAGATATGAAATTGGAAGACTTGACTAAGGAAGCCATTTCGAATCGAACTTAGTTTTCCATTTTATGATAATTAAATTACCAATCCAGTTCTAAGCTATTTCGATCACGTGATCACCATTTTTCTCCCGCTTTTCGACCGGTTTTTCTGCTTTAGTCGGGAAATATGTTCAAAAACGTCAACTTTGAAGGCTTGTTATGAAAGATCTATTACGTTTTTAAAAAAACAGAAAATTGAGTGCACTTAGACAGTTTCTGAATAACAACACCTGCTACTTTCATGCATTTCCGAACAAAAATAAGTTGAAACTTATGCCACAAAGTTGCTCTTTTTTATTTAAGAACTCCCGTAATTGTTTTTTATTAAATAGCCCATGGCCCACTTACTTCGTGTGTCTAGTTACACCATAGCTTATCTTAAACCCATTAAGAAAAAAGTTAGAGAGAGAGAAAAAAGAAAAAAAAAGGTAAAATAATGAAAAGATATATTATATAGGTAAGAGAAGAACATTAAGGGAAAAATTAATAATCAGTTCACGCTTACAAATAAACAAGTATTATAATTTTTTTTTTTTCTCTAATTCAGAAAAGAGCTTACATTTAATAATTTTTTCCAAAACCATTTACCATTCAATTAATTGACCAAGGAAAGAAGAAATAAAAAAAAACCCCTAAATAATTGCGTAACAACCTGTAATTCTAGATTAGCTTTCGTTTTCTTAGCGCCATCCTTGAGGGGGGCAATCTCTCGCTATGCAGTTCTACCTGAAAAAGGAACAACAAATGGATACGGAAAAGTTATGAGTGCTCATGCTTCTCGGTTAATCATTCCTGGCCCAGGATCTCTTGCTGTGTCTCTGAAACTGACCCCCTGCAAAGTGTGGTGCATAAAGAAAAAAAAAAAAAAAAAAAAAAAAAAAAAAAAAGAGAGAGAGAGAGAGAAATTCCCAGTCATCATCTTGCTGTTCCCGAGTGCAGCGTGGGAATAGTTTGACATTTCTCGACACTTTACGCTAGAAATACGTGTCTGGTGTGTCTTGCGGAAGTGTGTAAATTTTACTCTCCTTCAAGGTGTCTGATTTAGGAGGAATTGTTATTGGGAATTTACCTGGTGGTGTTGATCTCATTAAAATTCTATTAAAACGCATACATTCTAGATTAATCTAAGTATGCATACTAATATTGTTATTGTTATCTGAGCAAATAATCAGAATTTTGGTTGGTTGGTTGGTTAGTGTCTAAAACTAGGGCATCGTTTAGATGTGAGATCTATAGATGCAAACTTTCATGTGAAGTACAATCCAATCTACTTTTAATATTATTCCTAAATCTTTGTGAAGTAATTTGGTGTTAAAAGACCGTGAAAGAAACTTAACTGTTTAGATGAATTTTAAACAAGTGATTACTCATTACATAATACATTTTTTTAAAAAATTAGTATTTCCCCCCGCTAGCGATTTTTTTAATAAAATCTACCAGCGAAAAATATCCCAACCAGAAGTTGAACCTGGAAGCTCTGACTTAACATGCCAATGCTCTAACATCTGAGCTATCGCAGATAACCATATGGACATCATAGCTCTGCGAAATAATCTTCTGTCAGAATTTGATTGTTTGCTAACACTAGGGTATCTTTTGCATATGGGACCTAAATAGGCGAAAACTGTCGTGTGAAATGCGATCCAATCCTATAGTAACATTCATGCCTGAATCTCATCGAGGTAATTTGGAGTTAAAAGAATATGAAATAGACTTAATTCTAAATGAATTTTAAACAAGTGATTACTCATTATGTAATACAATTTCTAAAAATTGGTTTTCGCTAATTTATGGTAGGGAATGTTTTATAAATTCCACCTGTGAAAAATGTCAATTCCAGAAGATGAATCTACAATCTCAAACTTAGCATGAATGCTCTACCATTTGAGCTATTCCAGACAACTCTGGACATCATAATTTTACGAAATAATCTGTTGGCAATAACATACTGCCTGCAGTATTACGCAAGTAAATGTTTCAAACTCCAGGCCTGGAAATTCTATTAATTTGGCACCGAATTGTAGTTTTTTTTCCACTTAAAAGAGAGTATACTTTTATCATTACTCTTTTGATTGCTATTTGAGATAAAAGCAGTTTCAAATTTTAATCGAATGCAGTCTGTGAGTAGTTTGACATTCTCGACATTTTACGATAGAAATACGTGTCTGACGTCAAGGTGTCTGATTTGTGAAGTAATTGATGCTGGGAATTCAGCCTATGGTGTTTATTTAATTAAAATTCTATTAAAACGCACGCATTTCCTGATTTATCTAAGTCTGCATAATAATAGCTGTTATTATAATCTAAGCTTGTAGTCAGAATTCTGGATTTGATTGCTATTTTAAGAACCACATCCCATTAACTTTTATCTTTACCTTGAGACATCATCAGCATATTTGCGGTACGTGTATTTTGCAGAAAAATTAGATTAAATAAAATGAAGATTACTATTCTGAAATACCTGGATCAAAATATGGAATTTGCTCGTGTATGGCAGTGTAAGACAATAACTCAGGAAGTCAGATCTACGTTTGTAAAAATGCTACATAAATGGTGTAAGTTAGCTATTATAAATTTAAAAATTCTCGAAATTATAGATTAAAACGTATCATTTTAATAATAAATGATTAAAGCATTGGATGACAAGCATTTCTGACGATTTCAATATCACGATGACGATTTTCATTTATACAGGGTGTTTCGTTACCAGACCGACAAACTTTGAGGGATGATAGTACACATGAAGACAAACATTATTAAATAGGAAACCATGGGGCGCAAACGTCTTCTGTAGGAGCTAGGGGCCATTAAATTTTAGGGTCCAAAACTTCAAACGATGATAGAAAACTGAAAAAAGGGTAGATTCGTTTGCGGTTTTCACTAAAATCATTCTTTATATTATGATTTCTTTAGAAAAAAAATTTAAAGGTTACTTTAAAAAATTATCGATAGAGGGCGCTTTAGACTTTAGAGTAACGAACAACTACTTTTTACCGTTATTTTCTGCATGGGGCTGAAATTATTCTAAAGTTTAGACTTTAACTTAAATTTTAAGACCAAAATCGAAAACATTGGGGTCGGGTAACTAGCGAAAATTGAACTGTGAACAGAGGGGGAGATTTTAAGCGCTCATAAATATTGGACAAACTAATCGATTTTGTTGTGGTTTGCGTGAAAATCATTTTCTTGGTAATTATTTTATTCAAAATGACGTACAGCTTTGGTGTCCTCATTTTTTGATAGAGGGCGCTTCCTACACATCTCCGACTTTACAATGGCATTACTCTGGGTGTTTTACTACCAGACCAACTTACTTCCAGGAAGTGTTAGGAACACAAAGATGACTCAGAATTACAAAGGAATGTAACGTTGGAAATGCCTTTTTTGCCAGTTATGGTTAAAGGAAGCAAAAAATTCAGCAACAGAAACAGCAGAAAAAGAGCAACACGTTAATGTGACAGAAAACAGTTTATTTAAAGGTTTTACTACAAAAGGTGTTTGAAATTACGACCAGAAGTAGTCCGGCAAGTTTGACAGCGACGGTACATGGCGCTGCGGTTTCCTTGCGGTAGGTGACGCTCAACGGTAATGCATGTGAACAGCGATCACATTGAAGTGATCATTTGCGAACCGGCTCCAAAGGTATCAGAATGAAGTACTTGAAAGATGAACAGCCCAATGGGACTCCTTCGCATTTTACCAATGACGTTTTCCGACACTACAAAGTAACATATAGGCAACGGGTCGTGGTAGCTTGCCAGATCGCCGTACCTATCATGTATCGACTTCTTCTGCTGGGGTCAAATGAAATTTTCGGTGTATGAGACTCCCGTACCATCAGTTAAAGACCTTGCATCTAATATTTCTGTAACTTGACAGAAAGCTATCAGAAATGCCAAGAATTTTTTAAAGCGTGAGGAATTCCATGCAACGCCACTGTCATGCATGCCGAACTACTTCTGGTCGTAATTCCGAACACCTTCTGTTGTAAAACATTTAAATAAACTGCTTTCTGTCGCATTAACGTGTTGCTCTTTCTCGGCTGTTTCTGTTACCTTTTTTCTTTGCTTCCTTTAACCGTAACTCGCAAAAAAGGCATTTTCAACGTTACATTCCTATGTAATTCCGAATCGTCTTTGCACCCCTAACACTTCCTGGAAGTATGTTGGTTTGGTAGTAAAACACACAGGAGAAATGCCATTGAAATATTGGAGATGTGTCGGGAGCGCCATCTATCAAAAAATCAGGACACCAAAGCTGTGCGTCGTTTTGAATAAAATAATTACCAAGGGAATGATCTACACGCAAACCGCAATAAAATCGATTGTTTGTCGACTGTTTACGAGCATTTAAAATCTCCCCCTCTGTTCACAGTTCAATTTTTGCTAGTTACCCGATCCGAATGTTTCCAATTTTGAACTTAAAATTTAAGTTAAATTCTAAACTTTAGAATAATTTCAACCCCATGCACAAAATAAAGGTAAAAAGTAGTTGTTCGTTACTCTAAAGTCTAAAGCGCCCTCTATCGATAATTTTTGAAAGTAACCTTTAAAATTTTTTTCTAAAGAAATCGTAATATAAAGAAGGATTTTAGTGAAAACCGCAAACGAATCGACCATTTTTTCCGTTTTCTATCATCGTTTGAAGTTTTGGACCTTAAACTTTAATGGCCCCTAGCTCCTACAAAAGACGTTTGCGCCTCATGGTTTCCCATTTAATAATGTTTGTCTTCATGTGTACTATCATCCCTCAAAGTTTGTCGGTCTGGTAGCGAAACACCCTGTATATAGCTAATCAGTTGTCCCGATTTTCCCCATAAGCGTTATTCAAAAATGAATCAAATATGGGTAATCCTCTACAGGCATTGTGAATTAAACGTAGTACATGTAGTCTCCTGTAAAATGTTAAGCTTGATAAAATATTTTACAATAAGTTTTTTAACATAGTTAAATAATCATGTATATTCAGACGTTCTTCCGTACTAACATCTAATTGTACATGGGAAAAAAAAAATAGAGGAAAACGTTTGCTTACATTTAATTCTTCCGAAGGAAAAGGAGAAAGCAAAAGAGAAAGAAGGATTTTTTTTTGTTCAATAAAACATTTTAATCTCAAAATAAGCGCAAGCTTGCATCGCAAGACTTGCTGTGTGGTCTTTTATCCTTGCATAGCAAAGCAACATCAGAATTTACTGGCATTTCGTTTCAACTTAGGTCTTAGGTCGACGAAAGGACTTAAAGAAATTCTTTTGAGGCAAAATGCTTTATTTCGATTTTAAAAAAAATTAGGCTTGGTATAAAAAATTGAAATAACTGGAAATGTACAAAAAAGACATATATACATTCCAATTTGATTAGTGCAAAAAAGACTGTAAAAAGATATATATACATTCCAATTTGATTTTTTGAAACCTTGGAGAATGCTTTGTGAAAATGTTTACCAAATTCAAACTCTTGAATCGAATTAAAATGATCTCATAGTTTGCAGGAAATTTATGGTAAAAAAAAATCACTCCAGCTCAACTGTATAGTGTCACTTAAAAAACTATAAATGTCAGCATAAAATGTCGCTTCAAAAACGGCAACATCACTATCAAGGGAACCTCTGAATTCCAATACTCATCTATTAACATTATTGAATCATAGCTAATAGCAAAGCGCGAACTCACAGCCGTATATTCTGCTCCAAGAATAGCCAAATAGAAACTTTGCTTGCTGGAGGATGCACTGAAAATCCAGACTATATGACCCTTATGGACGAGATGCACCTCCCTGAAATCTAAGTCCTTCTGCAGTACTTATAGCAACTACACAACAACATATATCTAACTATCATATAATCGAATAAAATTATAAAAGGAAAATCAGATTTCCGAATGTTGAGATACAATTTATGAGACCTTAAAAAATGGTATGACAGATAGTTTATTTCTGCCTGAATGGATTATCTGTTATGTCATTTTTTTTAAGTCTCACAAAATGTATTTCAATATTCGGGAAACTGGTTTTCACTTTTATTTTGTTCAATTATCACTTTTATTTTGTGCAATTAGATTTCTGTGGTTGTGTAGTTGCTATAGATACTGCGGTAAAAGATAGATTAACATTAATATTGTTTTGCATGTATAAATTCATTCATGCAATTGAAATTTTTAAATGAGGATTGATAACATCCGAAAAACCGATATTCAGGTTTAAAAAAAGTGACTAATTCACCATAAAAACTCGGAAACGTTTCCGAAAATTAGAAGTAGCGGTTTCTTGTGTTTCGAATATAGTAACCGCCGCTTAATAAAATCATATTCGTTCTGAGTCATTATTATTTAATATTATTGGGCTTTATGAAAAACTGATCGGTGGTGCTTTATTTGGTTGGAACAATCAAATGTTCAATGTTTTTAGCAAGAAAGTAATATTGTCTGTACAGCTCTTGCTCTGTACTCCAGTTCTCTAGTATTTTTCTTAATGTATAAAGATATTTGCGAGCATCACCAGTATGGGTGAAGGATCTGGTTCTTCGTCTACCCCGAAATCTTCATCTTCACAAGCTGGTCTGCTTGAAACTTTCGAAGACAAGAACTGCTCCACTGTTTCTGTGTTAAATACTTCACTGCAGTTTGGGAGATTTTCGTCAATTTCAACACAGTGAAGAAAATCTTATCAAACCCTTCCTTACCTTCAAAATAGCAGCAATTTCTTTAACTCTTCGGAATTAAATTCGCAAGCCAAAAAACAGTTATTTATTCGTATTTTTTGTCACTCTGCCCCAAGATGGAAAATAAAAAAATTAACTGAAGATTAAACTGGCTGCTTTGCTTGCACTTATCTACTATGTTTTGTTATTGAAGAATGTTTTTGAGTTTATTAACCGGCGATGCTGATTTTATTAAGCGGCAATTTTAACAAAAGTTTGCATTGATTTGATTCCGGTCGTCAGATTTAGATCAGATTAAGCGGCAGATTTTATTAACCAGTGATTTTATTAAGTGGCGGGCACTGTAATAATAAGCGTGTTTCAAAATCATGGGTAACTCGAGAGAATTTGTTGTACTTTTTCGCTTGTAAGTTATATTTACTTAGATTAAGAAACATTTATTTTTTTTTTTTTTTTTTTTTTTTGCATTTGTATACTTATTATTTAGTTTTTATTTCAAATCCTAGTAGTTATGTATCTTCGTTTGCTTTACGCTTCTTGTTGAATGATAGTTAACGTTTCTCAGAAAATTGCTATAGTTATTGAACATAAAAGTTAAATGCATGATATTGACAAGAACAAAAAATTATGCATACCTCATAGGTTTTGAAACACTTTTCAACACATAAAAAGTACTGTTACAAAATTTCACAGTTTATTATGGTGAAATATACCCAAATAAACAATTAAGAAGATACATAACGCATTAGAAAATCCAATTTCTGCTATTATCATCATTCACCAAAAAATATCATAATTTTTATGTGCAGTGTTTTATAGCCTGTATAGATTTGTATGTATACTACTTAGTATGCTAAAAGTTAGTTTAGTTAAACGAACAGCACAATTGAAAAATTTCCCTTCAGCAATTTCCATGAATAAACGAAAATGTACTTAAGGAGTTTTGTGCAGCCCTATATCTATAACATTTATACACACCAAGTAATATTGAAAAAGAAAAAAGTTGACTTAAAAAACTCGATCACAACTTTAAACACAGTTCCAGTAATTATTGTAAATAAGTATCAGTATTTCAATTATTGTTCGATTTCTTCTGTACCAAATTCTTTTGTGTGCCCCTGTAAATGAATGATAACTTCTAATGAACGATAACTTCTATGTCCCCCCTATTTTACAGTAAACACTGTTTAATAAACCTCAATGATATATATATATATATAAATTTCAATATCATTAAAATACACCACAAGCGATTTATTTCCATAGACCGTATGGTCTTTCAGTGTCCCTGTAGATGAACTGTAAACGCTACATACTTAACTTTCAATGTCGAAACATAACGACATCCAATAACATACATGAATTAAATGGCAATCGGTCTGTATTTACGCGAGTGAGACTCCCGGACATAATTCACACACACTTTTCAATTATATCGGTCAGTGATGAAAATGACAAATAACGTTCATGGGTTTTTCTTTTCCGGTGTTCTAAGTTTCACCATTAGATTATGATTAACGTGATGTAAGAATAGCAGAAGGAAACAAATAATAATAATAAAAAAAAATGGTTGAAACACTGGCAGGAAAAAGAGAGAGAGAAATAAAAAAGTGGGTCCGACTTGGTATCTAGTTGGTATGAAAGTGATATATGTTATGTATTTTAAAAAATAATAATGTGATACTAGTAAGTTGATTTTCCGAAGCTGCCGACCATCAGTAATTTAAATTTAACAAGGCTATTAATCATCAGTATTTTTCTATGAACTGAAATTGAACTGGAAATATTTTTTTTTTCTTGAAATAAGAGGTACAGTTGCACAAATTTATTATGAAATTTAACAACAGTAACGAAACTATTGCGGCTTCGCATTTCATTTTCAAAGAATATGACTTTGTTTTTTCTTTGCCGAATATTCAAAGGCACATCTTTTAAAAGTTTGAGTTATTTTATGTTCTGTGTGGTTTTTTATTTTATTCCAGCTATTTGTAGGACTAAAGAAAACGGATAGCAGGATTTTACATATTGGAAATAATCTAGTAACCAGCAAAAATACTTTATCACCTGTGAAGAATACTTTACTCCTCTCTGCAGTTATCAGTTTCGTAAAAACAAATTCATTTAATTAGAATTACATTTTAAACAAAAATTAAATGATTCACATACATATGAATGTGTTTTTAAAAGTTTAAAACAAAGATGAAACATTAATAATAATACAATTTATACAATAAATAATAATACAAGAATTAATGATACAATATTTTATTACAGTAGAGTCTCGAAAATCTGAAGTAATTGAGGCTGACATCACCTTAAATTTCTAAAATCTTGAATTTTCCGAAAAAGAAAAAAAAAAAAAATTGCTAATAGAAAAACAATTTTGTAATGATATAAGGTTACTTTACAATCAATAATAACAATAATAATGAATAATAATAATTTTTTGCTGCTTTAACACATTACTTCTCTTTTTAGATGTAGTATCTAATTTAAAAAACTGGGGTGGCTTCATTTTGCAGTTCTACATATTTTAAAATCAATTATAAAGATATAGAAACTTCACTATAAGAGATTTTTTTTTTCAAATGACAGAGAGTCATTTTCTTCTGTATCATTAAATTCATCCTCACCTTCTTTAAATTTTACAATAGTCGATTCAGTTATTTCCAGCATTTCATTACTGTTTAGTCTTTCCTATCCTTTCTTTAACTTCATCTGCATTGCAATTTTCACAGCCAGGAACTTTCTACACCAAATCTTTTAAAATAATGTTTTCTCCAATGTCGTCATTAAGATTCTCAATGAATGTTACTAGTTACTACATTAGGTAAAAATTCCAACCACGATTTATTCGGTGTTGTAGATTTAATTTCTTCACAAAAATCAGCTATTTCGTGTTAAAGAAACCGAAATTTGCTGTTTAGATTTTTTGGTATAAATTCTGAGTTGCGAAGTTTTTTGAACGTATTTTCTCCTGGGAACGAGAGAGTTAAGATTAAAAAGAATCGTTGTTCCTATGTTAGGAATACTATATAACTATATGCCTTCTGAATTGATATTTTGTTGGGGATCCTAGTGATTCTACTTTCACAAGTTTCACTATATAAAGTTGTTATGTTTATTTATAGTAAAACTCGCTAAGACATAATCGTAAAAAACAGGGAAAAAATTGCATTTGAAACAAAATTTCATTTTAGAAATTGTAATTATATGGTATTCCTACCGTAAACAGCGAATTTTCACATCTATGACTGGATTCCGTCATAGACAGGTTCCGATTCCAGGGAGTTTACGGTATTTCTACGTCTCGTTTTTTTTTTTTTTTTTTTTTTTTTTTTTTTTTTTTTTTAATTATTTCTCTGTCCACTTTTTTGAGACACTGGATTTGGCAACATTAGCTCAGAATGACATATTTTACTTTTGAATTTTTCTAAATCATCAAGACATGTTCTCACCGCATATTTGCAAGGCTTTGAAATCTTTCAAAGCAATAAATGTAATCTAAAATAACAGAAAAGTAAACGATAGAAGAAATCTGCTCTACATGTTGATTTAAATTAATAAAAGCGAATGCTAGACAATTCAGGTGATAAATGGCTTTGTTTTCAACAGTCACGGATGTCGTTCTAACTTTCGAACCTGGCGGGAACAAGGCAATCAGGGAACAAGAGAAACGAAAAGAAGACAATATCGTTCATAAACTATCCTCAAGAGAATGAAAAATACTCGCGATTCTCTCGTTGAAGGTTATTGCTTACTTGATTAAGTAAGAAAACAATATATTTATAGTTTGTGAGTGTGAATTTCACATTTATTTCTCAGTTTGAATTTTTTTTCATGTTTCAACTGAAATTTCCGATAATTTATAATATTTTCTTGACAACGTTGGTGTAATGGAATCTTTAAAATCAAACTAATACCGACATCCTTTTTATCTTCTCGATGAAGAATTATGCAATTAGAGCTTAACAGTTAAGAAGAATGGATTTAAGAACCATGCAATATTCCTTAGACATCATATTTAACGATCTTCCAAACTGTGAAAGCTTGTTGTATCATTCTGAATGCGTAGGAAAACATTTCATAATCTAGATTTGATGTATTTTTTTTTTTTGTTTGTTTGTTTTTGTTTTAACTGCTGTTCTGATTTCTGATTTTTTAAAGTAAAAATCTGCCAACCCTGAATAAAATATACACTTGGTCACCTGTAGCACAGATACATAGCTTGCGACCTCGCTTACCAAGGTATTTCTTTGGTAGCTTTTTCGTTTTAGCAGAAAACTTAGCCGATATTTTAATGTCCAAACAGATTATTATTATTATTATTATTATTATTATTATTATTATTATTATTATTATTATTATTATTATTATTATTATTATTATTATTATTTTTGTATGAAGAACTAATGTTCGTAAACAAACGCCAGAGGAAATTTCTGCGAAAGTCGATTAGAAGTTTGCTGTGTCATTTGGAATGTGTTGAAAAAGGTTTCATAATCTATGTTTGACTTATGAATTTTTTGTTCTTGTGTTAATATTATTGTTGATTTCCGATTTCTTAAAATAAATATCTTCTAACCGTGAATAAAATGTGCATTTAATCATCTATATTTTACATACATAGCTTGCCTCCTCATTTACGAAAATATTTGTTTGCTAGTCTTTTCGTTTTAGAAGAAAACTCATGTGATATTATAATATCCAAACATATTATTTGCTTACTCACTGAAAAGTTGATGTTTGGAAACAACTGTCAGAGAAAATCTCTGCAAAAGTGGATTAGAAATTTTGCTGTGGCATTCTGAATGCGTTGGAAAGGGTTTCATAAGCTACACTCCATGGCCAAAGATGAGCCACCGTTCCACTTGCGATTTTAGACTTTTGTTAAATATCTAGAAAGATACTCGAGAAATTATCTTGAAACTCTAAAAGAGTAAAGATAATAGTAAAAGTCATAAATTTCCGTGACGATTTTTTCCAAAAACTCCAAAGTGGACCGTCAACAAATTAAAAAATATTAAATATCTTTTGGATAACCCTGTCAAAACTAAGGTAGCAAAAGTGTTCAAACTGTAGATTAAGGATTAAACTGTAGATGTATGATTAAGGTGTTTATTGTTATAAAATGTGTTCATTTTTATGTCAATGGCATTATTACTCGTAGAGAAATTAAGGTTTTTATAAAAACAGTCCCAAATTTTTTCAAGATTTTTCCTTATAATTTGCAGAGTTCTTAATATAAAATAATATTCTTTTCTGAAAATATGACAAACACCATTGCACACAATATCCTATAATCAAAATTAAAAAATATTAAAAATTGTATGGAAAATGAGTAAATTTACTGAATAATTTTTCACTGCGTATGATATAAAAATTTCATTTACATATTATGTTAGCTAAATATATAGAGCAACTTTTGTGAAAGTCTCAAAATCATAGCTTGAAAAGTCTGAAAACAATAGTGAATCGAATAAGTTGAAAATCCGTTATTCCCAAAATGAAGCAAAAAGAAGAGGGGTTGTATTTTATATTCATTGATTAGTGTCAATATAGAATATACAATATGGGACGTACTACTACATTTGGATAAAACCCCTCATTTTTTTGTTTCATTTTGTGAACAACGGATTTTGTGCTTATTCTATAGACGATTACTTTCAGAATTTTGAAGCTATGATTTTGAGACTTTCACAAAAGTTGCTCCATACATTTAGCTTTTGAACGCTTTTGCTACATTAGTTTTGACAGGATTATCCAAAAGATATTCATTCTTTTTTAACTTGTTGACGATCCCCTTTGGAGTTTTTGGTAAGAAAATCCTCACGGAAATTTATGACTTTTACTATTATATTTACACTTTTAGAGTTTCAAGATAATTCCTCGTGTAGTTTTCTAGATATTTAACAAAATGTCTAAAATCGCAAGTGGACGCTCATCTTTGGCCAGATAGTGTATGCTTGATGTATGACTTTTTTTTTTGTTTTTGTTTTAATATCACTACTAATTTCCGATTTCTTAAAATAAATATCTGCTAACCCTAAATAAAATACACATTTAGTCACCTGTATCTTACATACGTAGCTTGCCACTTCACTTATGAAGGTATTTGTCTGCTAGCTTTTTCGTTTTAGCCGGAAACTCAGGTGATGTTTTAATGTCCAAACAAATTATTTTTTTTACTCACTGAAGAACTGATGTTCACAAACAAACGTCAGACGAAATCTCTGCGAAAGTGGGTTAGAAAATTTTTCACATCGTAATTTTTGGAACCTGGCGTGTTTTTTCTGTGAAGATTTAAAGCAAATAGCAAGTGACAGGAAACAGTTTATCTGAGGAGAAGAAAATAGTAGAAGCAGATAAAATAAAAAAGGTGCTTTTTTGTTTTGGCAGGTTGTGTCTCTAAATTAGAACTTTTACCTCCCAAATCGTTCACACGTGTCACATCAAAGAGTTGGCAGGAATTGTACAATATTGTGATGAATAGACCGCTTAGGAAATATCAGCGTAATTCATCCTAATCCATCCTGACTCCGGGCTGTTTAAATTTACTATGAATATGGCACTCCTTGTTTATTTTAAGTGTACACCAGCTACATGTATTTTTAATGCGATCATTTTATTTTTTTTTCCTTACCAGACAAGTGTAGATACGAATGGTATAATCGTTGTAAAAGCTTGTTCATTTCCGACGCTTACAGTACATCTGACTTTCATTTCTAAAATGCAAGAAAAAAAATACATTAAAACTTCTGTATTTTTAAGGTTAAAACGGCCGTCAATGATGAATCACTACATGATTAAGATTTATCGTCAAATTATACTGCATATATCACATTATCACAGCTGCCAACTTTTACGCATTTTTCATACCACAAAAATTTTATAGTAAATATTGTCTTATTTAATCGTCGAAATCTTATGATTAAACAAAAGAAAAATTTCTGTACAATTTTAATGGTAGCAAAAATGCGGAAAAGTTCGCAGCTATGCATTATAATTATATATGATGCACGCTACATTTCGTGACACATATGTCCCGATGATTGTTAAATATATGTGTGTGTGTGGGGGGGGGGGGGAGTTGTCGATTCGAAATTATAAAGTTAAACAGAGTTTCTGCACAATTCTGGTAAAAAAAAAAAAAAAAAAAAAAAATCTGACTTTTCTAGGTTTTTTCCAATTTTTTCAAAAAAATTCCCTCACTTTTCTCAGTAAAAATTCGGTAAGGCAATTCGTTTGCGCACATACTTTCCAGTGTGACATTGTTCTCTTTGGCTATTTTCTATTTCTCTACCAATTGTGAATGATCATTGCTGATACACCCTGTATA
This sequence comes from Maratus speculifer, assembly GCA_964019185.1. Taxonomy (NCBI): domain Eukaryota; kingdom Metazoa; phylum Arthropoda; class Arachnida; order Araneae; family Salticidae; genus Maratus; species Maratus speculifer. The sequence continues at coordinate 333,155,647 of OZ025289.1, forward strand.
GACAGGAAAAAAGCAAATATTGAAAAGTAGATTAAAATTCATGTTTTCATGTAAAAATAAAATTGTTAAAAAAATGGACCAGTGCTTTTTGAAATCAAAATGCTACTTGCTTAAACAATTTGAAAAATGTACGTCAAAAATGGCAAAAAAGGTATTTTCGTACCAGTAACTAGTTTTATAAATAGCCAGATTTTTGTACAATAGTTGTTGTACTCTTATGAAAAATGCACGAATACCAGATTTATTACAATTCTATATGTCAAATTCAGTAATCGGAAATAGTAAGACTCCATCTTAAACAGCACGCAATTACATAGGCAACCTAGAATCATTATTTATCATGGATATCATTGAATTCATTACGTTTAATAGAGCTTAATAGAATGGAGAAAACTTTTATTAATATCTTAACAAGTTTGGATTCGATTTTCATGTAATTTGAAATGATTCAACAAGATTCGGGAATGATTCTACATATTAAATTTCAAACCATTAGATTGGGTAGTTTTTGCGTTGTTACATGCGGGAAGACGGACAGACTAGACGGCGACCATAGGTGCTACGTATTTATATAATTAAGAAGGTACCAAAATCACGCTTCTTATTTGTCTACGATAAGGAGTGCACGGTGTACGTTCAAAGATAGAAATTAAAATATTATCAAGTAATTACATTGTGTTCTTTTAACATGGAGACTGATACTGAACTTTCCGTTTAGGTCGCGTCTATCACCGGTGACTGACAGTGTACAGTACGATATTATATAAATTTTAAATAAATTTTCAACCAATATTTATATATTTCATTTCAAACAATATAAATATTTTAGTTTTATATCATATTTTAGCCTGTAATTTCACCGGTAACTGGAGCTGCCAAAAACGGAAAGTTCAGTGTCAGTCATCGGTGACAGACATGGCACTCAACGTTCAAATAAAATGTAAGTCTGTTATCTTTAAAATGGGTTACGTACCATAGACTTATTCCGCTATCACAGTCGCTGGCCGAGAATGGTTAAATCGGGCTCTAATTATTTCACCTCTAAAACAAGCTACAAAACGTCAAATGATCTCAAATATCGCGGTCCTAATCGCTAAGTCGGTAGAGAACAGGCGATAAATGAAGATGTTTCGTACATGTTTCCGTTGAAAACCCCCTTTCAACTGCTGCACTCCTTGCCAACATAGCAGTCTTGACAGGTTCTGAAAACAGTTCCAGATCTTGCAGGTTTACCCAATTTGTACTGTCAGAATCCATGGTTGGTTATATTAATGTTTTCTTTCCATTGGATTAAACAAAAAATGACCCAGTAATCGAAAATAAATGGCCTCTTTTCGTTGTGAGTTCGAAAATTAGAAATTTAACAAGTAAATACTGAATAAGGTAATTTGTCGTTTTTATTATTTTAAAATTAACAATCACGAATTTTAGCATTATTTAATGGCAACAAAAATAGAATAAAATAAAATAAGTAAATAAAAAAACCAAATTTTGACAGGAAAAAAAACAACCATTTTTTATGGTGGGGAAGAGAAAAAAAATATAGAAAAGGGGGCAAAAAGCCGAAATAATATGACTATCTCAGTAACTCGCTTAATATCAAATATTCTCATTATAGAACATTATGTTTAATAAATACCTGAATTTTTATGAAGGTACAAAATTAGATACATTTTATTTATTTTTATGTAGCTTATTTATTCGGACTGTTTAGAAAATATTTTTGATACATGGGTTTGAATCTGAGTAAGTGAAACAATTAATCAAGATATCTACTTAAAAAACTTGTTGTAATTATAATGCATGTTAAGTATAATGTAATCAATATAGTGTGTTATCTATGTGTTTAAAATATAAAACTAATAAGTTTTATATGATAAAGTAAGTATTTCTATGTTCAGCCAACAGAAAAACATGATAAATTAACAGCATTAACCAGGGTTACAAAAACCCCGCCTACCCCAACCCCCTCCTTTTTGGGGGAGAGGGGCCGGAAAAACCCAATAAAATCCACATCAAATATTTTTTTGTTTTGTTTTGTTTTTTACAATCCATGTAATTATTATTTAACACGTTCACTGCTGCTTACGTGAAGATGTGATGTTAGTTAATGCCGCACTGTAGAAGTGGATTTTTCCCAGAAGCCGATTTACTTTTATAACAAAGAATCAGTTGAAGATTTTCCCGCGCCAGCGCGTGACTGGCTATTGGACATCACCCCCCCCCCATCACGCGCCAGCACGTGAGTGGCCTATACACGTTGGTGCCACATCACGCGCTGGCGCGTGATCGGCAGCGAATGTGTTAATATTCAATATTCAGTATCTTTTCTTTAATGCTTTTTTTAAACTTTGTGTATAAAAAGTTACACTATCATATTAAAACATATTGTGGGTGTACTTCCAAAACCAAAGGGACAGTCAAAATGAAATAATGTGCTAAGTCTTTTAAAGTTCTGTCAAAATTACTGAAAAATACCCCAAATCAATAGACATGGCTAATAATAAAATTTTCGCATAAATAAAAAATGATAAGGGTCTTTTATATCAAGATTTAACAATGTAAAACTTCATAATATAAGTTTCCAACTGGATATAAATTTGACTTATTCATTTTTGTCCAAAGTTAATCAAAAAGAGGGTTTTTTTTTTTTTTTTTTTTTTTTTTCTTTCAAACCCTCCAAATAAATCTTTTTTTATTTTTTCAAAACCCCCAAATAAATCTTTTTTTTTTTCAAAATTCCCAAATAAATTGTTTTTTAAACCCCCAAATAAATCATTTTTTCCAAAACCCCGAAATAAATCTTTTTTTTTCAAAATTCCCAAACAAATCGTTTTTTTAAACCTCCAAATAAATCTTTTTTTTTCAAAACCCTCAAATAAATCTTTTTTTTTATTTTTTTTTTATTTGAGTTGTTTGGTTTATTTTTTAAATATAATTTTTTATTACATAAAGATAAGTGTTTGTTGATAAAAATAAACGTTGTTGGATATTGTATAAGCATTGTAACTTGATTAAAAAAAATCATTGAAATCATTTGTGATGTAAATATTGTTAGTGAAATCTATGGATTACTCTCAAAGAATAAATTGTTCCATACAGTGAATCAAAAATATTTTGAAAATATTATCAAGCATCATTTGATTATTAATAAATAATAAAAGATTAAAGATTTGTTTCAAAAATGGTGTTCTTAGTGGATGAAATAGAGATAAAAAGAAGGCTCAATCAAAGATTAGCTCAATCGCCCCCTTCCCTTTATACTTACTGCATAAACATTCTTCAAAACTAATTCTGCATAAAAAAAACATTTTTTTAATTTAAGGGGAGGGAGGGGGGTAGTCGCTCGTTTCTCATTTCATATTTAACCAATGGATACCCAAAACAAATCTGGAAAACACCTTATCAGAATGAAACTATATCCAAAGTTTGAACTAAATCAGTAAATTCTGTGTGAAAGACCCATTTACCTAAATTAAGGTGGGTTACCCCCCCCCCATACCCTCCTTTATACTTAATCAATGAGCCTCCAAAACAATAATCTGGAGGTGCCTTTTGAGAATGATCTTTTATCTAAAATTTGAATGAAATCTGATAATTCTGCATGAAAAACCCATTTATCCAATATATAGAAGGATTAGCCCACCGTTGTCCCCTAATACTTGTCCAGTGAACTTTCAAAACTAATCAGGGAAGCGCCTTATGTGAATAAACTTGCATCCAAAGTTTGAAGAAAATCGAATATTTTTATCATGAGTACATACATACATGCTTATTTACACAACATTAGCTCTCAAGCTTTAATAGCTTGTGAGCTAAAAACTGCGGGAATGCATCCTTCATAGAGATGTAGGGAAAAGGGCATTTCAATATTTTCGACTTTTTGGCAGTTATGGCAAATATCACAAATTTATAAAATGTAACAAGCAATTTATTTGTAAGCGAGTTTTCTCGCAATATTTTTTTTTCTGATTCTACTTTCTGATACTACTTATCGCCTGTTTGATTTTCCTATGACTTCAAATTCTGTGGAAAAAGATTATGAGATAGATTAGCGAAAATTCGATATACAGTAGACTCCTTCAAATCCGCACTTCTAAAATCCACAACTCTCTAAAATCCGCACATATTTTACTGATGTAAACAATGAAACATTCAGTTCAGATATAAGTGCAAAATTTGACTTTTTTAGTTTTATATCAATTCCATATATTTTTTTAATTTGTAATTTTTGTTAAGGTTATTGCATTCGTTTTGTTCATAAAGAAAGAATAATTTATTTCTGAAAAAATAAAGATATTGCTGATATAATTGGTAATCACAATCTTATCAAATATATTTATGTATTAATCAAGTTTTTTAATTATTAACTCTGGCTAAACCTGAAATAAAGCTTCGTCATTTTATGATCCTGATGTGAATTAGTAATGTATCTCCATGAGGCAAGTTTCATTGAATAATTTAGGATAAATACATTTCATCTTTATAATGTATATTTAATTGTACATTATTGATTATTAATTTGACTTTTGCTTTTAATATTTTTCTAAATTTTTATTATTTTAGTTTATTATTTATTTTAATATTTTAGCATAGTGTAAGCATTCATTATACTTATGATTTCATTATTAGTTACACTCAAATTACTTTTTAAAAATGTAAACAAAGCAATGACCAGAAATCTGCGAAATTCTAAAATCCGCAAAACCTCTGGTCCCAAGCTATGCGGATTTGAGGGAATCTACTGTATTTTTTAAACTGATCTCAACTCTAAACTACCTACTTTCTCATGCATTTTTTAAATTCGTTATTTTTTTAAACATATGAAATCAGCAGATTCTCTTATAGGGAAACTATAATGTAATATGTCTTTACCAATTTTTGGTAAAAGCAGACGGTCTTTTAGAAAATACTGTTAAAATTGGCTTTTCAAACCAAATTTCTGGAAGCGATAACACTGGAAAAAATCTGCCATCGTGAAATAGTAGTCATTTATAATTCAAGTTGTAATACATTTAGCGAAAAATAAATAAATAAATAAATAACTATAAAGCACTTCAGTAACCATACCTGCAAGTGTCTTTGCGCGTGAAAACCAGTCTTAAAATTTCGCGTCGATGAATAGTTTTTTTTAAACCATCTATTTTAGCGCATATATAAGGAAAACCCCCAAAATGGTGCAAAAAATATTAAAAGTTGATTTTGTAAGACTGTAACAATTCAGTCATTTAGAATTTGATGAATTAGCTTTACCAAACTGTTTCAACATTTCGTTTGTAAAAGGGACTGAACAATAGGTAGATATATTTTCAATACTTGTATCTCTTTTCCTTTCTGTATTGATGTAATTTTATTATCTGTTTTACGGAATTTTCTTGTCATTATTGTCATAATTCAGTGAGCTAGGAGTGTTCGTGATATCTAAGTGAATTTGGAACATTTTGCGACTGAGCAAAGAACTTTTTCTCTTATCCTCCATCTCTTCTCGTGTTCACTGATCACAAAACGATAGTGAACAGAGCCGCATTTCGGAAGCAAAGGCATCAGTGATTTAGTGTGCCTTGGCAGCTATTGACAGATGAAAGGGAGCAGCGTTTTTGGTTTTCATCTCTTTCCGGTAACGATTTGAGAGTGTTCTTCTTTTTCATCCTTACAGCTTCTGAAGACGATGTTGATGGAGATGCAAGATCCCAAAGCAAAGGCGCCAATTTCATTTCTTCGTTTTGTTACTGGAATTTTTTTTCGCCTCCTTCTTTTTATTTTTTGTGTTGTGTCGTCTCTGCAGATGAGTTGAGAAGAATTTCAATGCCAGGTGATAAGATTTTTGGGACGGTGGCCAGAGACTTAGGACGGTTTTCGCGCATCTTCTTCTTTCAGGAGAGAGGTTCGTCTTCCTAACGCTGTTCCATCTGACTGAGTTTACGCAGCGTTTAATTAATGATTTGAAATCGAGATTAATGATTTAAATAGCTGCTGCGTAACGCGATGCAGTCCCAATGAAGGATGACGGAAAGTTTCCGAAAGTGAATTAGGAGCGGAACAAATAGCCATTTTCATTGTTGATATTTCTTCCATCCGCCGCTTAATTTTGAGAACAGAGAGCTTATTGTAAAATATAGCCTAGTAACTGAAAGGTGACGAAATGTTTCTCCAGGTTTATTTAGACGGTTAGATTCACGAGTCTTATATAATCTCCAGTTTTATAGGTTCCCTTTCTTTGCACTTATTATAAAGAAATACTTTAAACTGCATTTATTTAAAGGATGATGGGCTTCAAAACTTATTTTTATTTATATTATTAAAAATAAATCTTCAAAAAAAGTGTTCTGTGTATAAACACAGTAATTATTTATATTAAGAAAAATTTAAAATAATTTAAAAATATTTCAGAAAGAGAAAAATAAAATAAAATAAAATAATACCAGAATAAAATTTATAAATTTATGTGTAATGATAAATATAATATATAATATAATATCATAATAGATTTATTAATGATAATTAAAAAAATTATAACCGGACACATTTAAAAGCAAATTACACAAATTAAAGACGCTGAGAAGCGGGAAGAGCTGGGGTCGGGGTGATGAAGTTACCGAACAACCCCAACTACGTATCGTTTATTATTAGTATTAGAGGCAATTGGGATTAAGCGGGTGGGTTACCGCCGCGGGAGCGACCCCTGCCTACGTTTCGAATATTCCGACTCTCAAGGGGAATTGAAGAAAAAGCGAATAATTACATAATATTTATGATTTTAGTTTCAGCATTTTTCTATGGAAATAAATTTTTTTAGTATAGGTATCATTATCATTAAGGATGTTCTTAAATCAAAAAAGTCAACTTGGTGATTTAAGTTTTAATTTATTTACTTGGTGATTTTATTATTAACTTGGTGATTTAAGTTTTAATTTCTTTTTGTTCTGAAATGTATGAAACTAGCAGGTGCTATTATTCAGAAACTATCGAATTACACTCAGTATCCTGATTTGTTTGTTTGTTTGTTTGTATTTATGTCGGCCAATTATCTACACTGGTGGGATATAGGCCCTAAGGGGTGGGATGCCCTCATTGGGGGACTTTCTAAGGGAACTTTACCCGTATTTATGCAAGGTTCGAAGAAAACCACGGAAAACTCCGAACGCTTAGGCCGACGGTCGCGACTGGGTTCGAACCCAGTATCTACCGTCTACCAGTTTGGAGGTCAGAACTTCGTGGCCACTACTGAGGCCTGATTTTTTCTTATTTTGTTCTTTTTGAAGCAAAAGATTTTTGGGGACAAGCCGTAAAAATTAGCTTTTTGAATCACATTTCCCGACGAAAGCGGAAAAACCAGTGAGAAAAAACGCTTGATCACTTGATCGAAATCGTTGATAGGTCGATAGGTATTTTAACTATCGTAAAATGGACTACTACTAATGTTTGTTTTTTTTTTTTTTTTTTTTTTCCCTCGTACTTTTTCTCGTCTCTGAAGACGAGTTGAGAAGAATTTCAATGCCAGGTGATAAGATTTTTGGGACGGTGGCCAAAGACTTGGGACGGTTTTCGCGCATCTTCTTCTTCTTTCAGGAGAGAGAGGTTCGTCTTCCTAACGCTGTTCTATTTGACTGAGTTTACGCAGCGTTTAATTAATGATTTGAAATCGAGATTAATGATTTAAATCGCTGCTGCGTAACGCGATGCAGTCCCAATGAAGGATGACGGAATGTTTTCGAAAGTGAGTTAGGAGCGGAACAAACAGCCATTTTCATTGTTGATGTTTCTTACACCGCTTAATTTTGAGAACAGAGAGCTTATTGTAAAATATAGTCTAGTAACTGAAAGGTGAAGAAATGTTTCTTCAGTTTTTTAGACGGTTAGAATCACGAGTCTTATATAATCGCCAGTTTTATAGGTTTCTTTCTCAGCACCATTATAAGGAAATGCTTTAAACCGCTATATTTATTTGAGGGGTTGGTGGGCTTCAGAAGTTATTTTTATCTATAATATTAAAAATATATATATTCAAAGGAGTGCTCTGCGTATGAAATCAGCAATTATTTTAAGAAAAATTTAAAGCAATTCAACCCTTTCAGGGGCAGAAAAATTCTGAATTAATTTATCAGAAATTGAAATTATTTTCATTTAATTTGACACTACTAACCTAAACTCAATGCTTTAAAATAAGATAAATTCAATTTTTATTTTTATTATTTTTCCTTTCTTTTTACTTATTTAAACATTATGATATTAGTTAACAATTAATTATAATTACATTATTTACTTACTAAGTAATTATAATATGATATAAGAGTGATTTAATCATCATGATTTTATAATATGGAACTTACAATTATGGGAATCATATAATGACTCATCCATATTAAATTTTAATATTTAGTAATACAATTACTTATTATATTTAATAATGTTTTTCATTAAAGAAAAAAATAAAATTATTCTAATATATCTAATGGGAGTATGCTTAACGCATCTTTCAGCGGATATATTGGAATGCTAAATTTATAATCATAACAGTCTAATATTTGCTACATCATTTTAGGGGTAACTATAGTGTCTGGTATGTTTTTTTTTCCTTTTACATCCATTTTAATAATGTCATTATGATTTATTTTTAATGTTTTTCTCCATTTTATTTTGATTTTGTGTGTGTTGCTAACCCCACATTCGTATTATTATTATTATTATTTTTTTTTTTTTATGGCTAATATGAAGATGAAACCACACATTTTATTTCTAGTCCCAAAGTATTTGTGAGCCTGAAGATTGTACTTCGGTTCTACAAATTTCGGTTATATTCATTTTAATTTATTTCTTCCATGTTTCAATGTGTTATTTTGTATTAAATTCAATGGCTTATACATTGTTTTACAATTAATGTTTTTTTTAGCATTCAAATTATTAAGCTGCATTGCGCAAGTAATTATGAATGTAAGTCTATCTTGTTATTTTATATTTTGGTATCTTTTCATTTTGAATGAAATATTCATTATGAATTATTTTCCTATATTAGTATCTTATATATGTATTTTCTTAATATATATACACACACACACACATATATATATATATATATATATATATATATAACCATTAATAGTAAACAATATTAACCATTTGAAATTAACTATTGAATTTAATAACTTATATCACATTGAATATGGAAGGAAAAAGAATATACATATATAGATAATTAAAATGTAATCACAAGTGTATGAACAAATTGTTAAAATTCTAAAGATGAACATTGGAAACCAGAAATGTATAATAAAAAACTACGAATAACTTACAAAATCGTCAGAGGTGCTTGTAGGTTTAATTCAGAGCTAAAATATGTTATTCAGTTCAATTCCCGTCATTGCTTAAATAAGCAAAAACAAAATATAGTTCCTTATAACATATCAAATGTTCTCAAAATAAATGAAAAAAAAATATATGAGTAATCGAAAAACTGAAATATTACGAATAATATATTAAAAGATAAATAAACAAAGATATAATAATATTTCAATGATAGATAAAAATCTAAAATACAACAAGTAGTTTGACTTACCAATGTAGAATATGCAAAGATGGAAGCAGATTTAAGATTGTGAGACCATGTGGCTATTATTTAATTACTACACAACAAATACACATATAGTACAATGTATATTTCCAAATTCAAATGGGAACTGCTAAAAAATATAGATGAAATTTGGTTCAATAGTAAGCATAACTTCATACACTGTTCAATGGTAAAATAATGAAAATAGCATAAAAATCACAATTACAACCTCCCTCTTCCGCCAGAATATTCCCAAATTCAAGTGAGACCTACTTCCTATAGCCATTAACATATATTTAAATTTTGGTTCAATTCTATTCATAACTTTATACATTTTTCGATATAACAAAGAGGACACCCGGACACACACAAACGAACAGACAGACACTTTCTATAAACATGTTTCGTCGTGATCTCTGATCCCTAGAACGTCTAAATCCATCAAAAACCGGAAACTGTAAAAAATGTCAATTACAACCTATATTCTTCTATTATAGGTACGAGAAAGTAAAAATATATCGTTTTCTTTAAATTATAATCTTCAGTATTAAAAACATTGGAAATAAAGAGTTCTAACATTTATAAGAATTCAATCAAAAGAAGAATATAACGTACTTTTATTTGGATTAGCAAAAAATATTCTGTTCGCCTAATATTTGAGACATTGTGTCATGCATTTGATTAAAAACTTTATTTATGGCCTTTTGTCAATTCAGAATTGGTAGCGATACGCTTTTTTAGAGCAGGGAGAACTGAATTAGCTACGAAACATATATCATTGTATTGCTCGTCAGCTTTATCAGATCTGGAAACAAATTGTTTACCACCCTGATGAGTTTTTTTTTTTTTTTTGTCACAAACAACGTTATTAAGGACAGTGATAAATGTTACTTAGTTTCAAAAATAAATGACAATGTAGTTTCTTATAAAAAAAAAAGGATTTACTGCTCTTAACAACATTTTTCTTTAAATATAGAGATTTAGACCAAAATTTTATACTAAATCTAGATCGAATGGTGAGGAAAGTACATTCTGTACTTATTTACATTTTGCATTACTGTAGGTATAAACATTTTTTTTTCGAAAATATCTCAACTTATGCATGAGTTTGAGTATATATTGTACATATTATTCTGAGAGAAATTTTGTAAAAGTCTCCCTGTGGATCTTTTTATTTGTAGTGAATTTTTTTTTATATCAGGTAATTATGTAATTCATTGTTAAAATCAATTGTATATGCAAATTTCAATCTTTAAAATCAACTGACATATTCTGCACCCTTGGTGCAACATTTAATACCTATTGTGTTTGTTTAGGAATTCCTGTGGAAAAACCTTAACTAAAGAAACTACATGTACGTGAGTTTCTGGATTCATTGTTCTTACAAATTCATTTTTCTGTCATCGAGATGGTACGCGAGAGTAGAGAGGCACACAGAGATAGATACACGATACACAAAATGATCTCCTTATCAAATTTACCTCTGCTCACCAGCCAGCCACCCTTTCCATAAAGCCGTCATCAGAGGAGTTCGATAATCAGAGTTCTCTCTCTCGTTACGTGAGAAGATCGACTCCCACGCCCTTCGCGCTACTGATGTTGTCTGACTTGCAAGATTCCGCTGACACAGCGATGGACCATTAGTGGAAGAAGGTGATGACAAGACCGACTATCTGCCTCTAACATCCAAGGGTCACGGAGCTACAATGAACTTTATCTGAACATTTTTTCTCTTTTCTGCTCGTTTGTTTTGCCACACCCTGGACAGATTTATGGCGAGAAAACGAAAGGAAAAAGAAACTGGAGTGTTCCCGTATTCCAGAAGATATGTATGGTGGGCGCTGGTGGTCGAGAAAGAGGGCTTTTTTTTAAGGATTTTAATGATAAATTGGTGATCTGTCTTGATTTACAAGTAAAGGCAGATCCAGTCTTCCAGTTGAGGGGGTAGGAGAGGCTCTTTTTCTGTAAGGAGGGGAGGGGGAGCAATGTCGAATTCAGAAACTTTTCTCAGGGAGGAATTTCTGTCGCTGCGGGAAGACATTATTGAGTTCCGGGGGGGGGGGGAGGATTGCATTTTTTACGATTGGAAACACCCAATCTCAAATTATCTGGAAGGGAGACATCTCACTGCTCTAGGAGGGAATGTCCCACCGGGTCATTCCCAGGGGGGGGGGGGGGGTGAGAGGAGTACATGGGTTCAGAAATGAGAAATTGCATACCTTTATATCCTTTATTTTATAAATCCAAAATGGGTATTTTCCAACAATACCCTAATTAATTTTCATTTGTAAATACTTGGAAATTCCAGGTATATTTGTATAAGAATAAAATTTTAAGGTTTGTACGGTCCTTCAATTTTAAGACCAGGAAATTATTCATAACTAGTACTTTTCTATTGAAAATCTCTAGTTATACTATTCGTTGGGGGCCACCGTAATGATTTCCCATTATAGACATGTATAATATAAAATATGAAAATAAAACCATTAGTGGATCATTAGCGGAAAAAGGTGATGACGACTATCTGAATCTAACATCCGAGGGTCATGAAGCTACAATGAACTTTATCAGGATTTTTTTTTCTCTTTTCTGCTTGTCTGTTTGGCCACACCCTGGACAGATTTACGGCGAGAAAACGAAAGTTAAAAAGAAACTGGAGTATTCCCGTATTCCAGAAGATATATATGGTGGGTGCTGGTTGTCGAATAAGAGAGCTTTTTTTTAAAAGTATTTTAAGGGTGTGTTCGAAAAAACGCTTTTCCACCTTCAACAGCTCGAAATTTTCTGATACAATTTCAGACACATTTTTAAAAGTAGAAATATGTAACTTGCTAAGGGGATTTTTGAAGAGACGTATAAAGTGCCGTGTGATGTCATTTTACGCTCCATTCATTAGAATTTGATATATAGACAATTATCTTCTCAGTATGACCCTTTTTTTCATTCCCAAACCTCTCGCTTCGGAAAATTCGGTTCAAAATGTCGTTTTTGATTGCTTTTTTTATTTTCTGCATTTGTCAAAGAATTGACAATAACGGCACCTTGTGTACGTTCTAAATAAGACAATTTGCGAGTTTGATACATATGAGAGCAAAATTGAATTTAAAAATAAATCAGAAAATAAGCAGTTTGAATCGAAATACGCCCTTAAGGATAAATTGGAGATCTGTCTTGAGTCTTGATATCCAAGCAGAGGCAGATCCTGTCCTTCATTTTGAGGAGGTGAGAGAGGGTTCACGTGTCTTCTATTTCAATACTAGGAGGGGGGTACATGTATTCATTAGACATTTCATAATTTTATACCCTCTATTTTATAAATCCAAATTGGCTATTTTCTGAGAACACCCGAATTAATTTTCATTTGTAAATATTTGGAAATTCCAGATATATTCGTATTATAAAATTTCAGGATTCGTACGGTCCTTGAATTTTAAGACCAGGAAATTATTCATAACTTTTCTATATTTTTCTATTGAAAATCTCTAGTTAAACTATTCGTTGGGGGCCATTGTAATACCTACCCATCATAGATATGCAAAATATAAAATATGAAAATAAAACCATTAGTGGAAGAAGGTGATGACAACAAGACGGACTATCTGAATCGAACATCCGAGGGTCACGAAGCTACAATGAACTTTATCTGCATATTTTTTTTTTTTTTTTTTCGTCTGTTTAGCCACACCCTGGACAGATTTACGGCAAGAAAACGAAGTGAAAAAGAAACTGGAGTGTTCCCGTTTTTCAGAAGATATACAGTGTGTGCTGGTGGTCGAATAAGAGGGCTTTTTTTAAGGATTTTAATGATAAATTGGTTATTTGTCTTGATTTCACTGTTGAAAAAAAAAAAAAAAAAAAAAAAAAAAAATGTTAAATTTATGGCCAAAACCGCTGGCAGCAATGTTGCCAGCAGTTTTTGGCCGTAAAAATTGCAGATTTAAAATTTCATACCTTTGTACCCTTTATTTTATTAATCCAAATTTGCTATTTTCTGACGATACTCGAATTCATTTTCATTCGTAAATACTTGGAAATTCCAGGTATATTCGTAAAAGTATAAAATTTTAGGATTCGTACGAGTTCTGGAATTTTAAGACCAGGAAATTATTCATAACCAGTAGTTTTCTATTAAAAAAGGCAATATTTCGTATAATTGAACATTTTTTTTTATTTTTATTATTATTTTTTTTAAATAAAAAAAGACTGGTATATCACCTTGAAAATAACTATACCTGTACAATCTATGAATTTGTAATTTTTGTTCAGATACCAAGAATCGATACTTGGCATCTGTTCAGAGGTTTTTCGTATAAATGAAAGAATTTTACAGAAAATTTTCTAAAAGTTTGAATTTGAAGACTGCTTTTGGGGCTCGACAGGGATAAAAATATCAATTTGAGGGAACATTTATAAGAAAACTCAAAATGTATTTCGATTCGTTGAAGCTTAAGCAATAGTATGTAGAATTTTGAATCATTTCTGCATAAAAATAATTCCATAAATGCATCAGAAAGACTAACATTTTTAAGATGGAAAAAAAATAATAAAATAAAAAACCTTGTCATTTTTTGAATCCCTAAACTAGAATTATGGATTACCACTTCCAAACTATGCGAAAAGGGTATACAACTAAGCTGAATAGACGAGATGATCTGGAATTTCCAATCGCTTATTTTCTAGGTGACGGAATGGAAAATATCGCTTCATTTCTTGAGTTGTTTCATAAACTAGAATTATAGTTACTAAAACGAACCTCTTGTGTTCACATCTATTTGCAGGGAATTTTACATAAGCTTAATCGGGAGAATATAGGAAAACGCTCTCGAATTATAGTAGGAGACTCTAGAACTCTGTCGCGAAGGGAAACTATAATTTATAAGCCGCAATTTAGATTCTAGATACCAGAACGATTTATTTCTCAGTGTAAACAACTGATTTCTAAATTTTACAAATTTAAAAAAAGTCTGCCATGCCTATTTTAACCCTGCTTATTTGAAATTGCTAAGTCGTGCTTGGACTTTTTAACAAGCCTGTTTGCGATGACAACTCACCGGGATCACCTTATCCATTAGTAGAAACCGTTGAAATGTTAATGCTGAAGTTTGATCTGCCAAGAGTTCCAATTTCAGGTGAAGGAACTGGGTTCCTCTTTTTTCTTTTTTACTTTACTTTTTTTTTTTTTTTTTTTTTCAAGCAAAAAAATTATTTTTATTTTACATGCAAAAATCTTCTTCCGCGTGCAAAATAGAAGAGTAAAAGAGGAGGGGGGAGAAGGAAAAAACTCTTTCAACGTCTGTTACGGACGTCTAAAACAGCGACGTTGGATGCTATAAAGGTGTTTCTCTTCGCGGCATCGGAGAAGAGCTCTTGCAGGTGAAATGTAACGAAAAAACATCTCGCAAAAACTGAAACATGGGAAGAGTTTCTAAAATTAGAGTTTCTCTTTCTTTTGGGGACTGTGCCCAGAGTGAATTCGGATCGCGGAATTTGCGGAATGGGGTAGGAATTGCCATGGCCGTTAATTTCTTAAATAAAATTCGACGGTGGGAGAGGGTTGCGGGACATTAATTCGGAGGAAGTGTAAATATGCAGCGTCACAATCTGATGCTTCAGACGGGAAAATGATGTTTGAAAGAAAAAAAAAATTGCTGGTAACCTAGTAAAGCTTGAGGGAGAGTTCAACTTATTTCACTACCCGTTATCCCTTTTCATCTCGGAAAAAATGTGTTGATAAGGTACTTAATAAATATTAATACCTGTGTGAGGTGTCGTATATATACATGCAGTTTTTGAAATTTTTTCAATGTCTTCAAGATAATTTTTAAAAAGATAAATCTAATTAATAATGCACGTGATATTGATACATGATATTTGTTGTTATTGCCTTAATTGTAAAATATTTAATGCTTTGAAAAATGATGCTAAAATTATTAATGGTAACATGGTATAGTTGAAGGAACAGTTAAATTTACTTTAATATCCGTAATATTTCTTCATCTTAGAGAAAAAAAAATGCTTTGATAAGGTGCTTATTGAATGTTAATACGACTGTTAAACATGAATCTGACAAAAAATAAATAAATAAATAAATAAATTAAAATAAAGCAATGCAATGTTTACAAGATAATTTTTTAAGTATGTCATCATAATCATAAACACATATAATTATTTTACTTATAAAATATTCATTTTATGTATATCAGACTGAAAAATGATGTTTGAATTAATTTGCTAGTAAGTTTGAAGGTAAGTTCAGTTTACTTTATTACTCTTTATCCGTTTTAATCATAGAAAAAAATTTATTACAGTGCTTAATAAATACTAACTCCAATGTGAGGAATGTGTTTGATATTATACAGTAAAATCTCTCTAAAGCGACCACATTCCGTTCCAATAAAAATTGGTCGCTCCAAGAGGTGGTTTCTTAATGGAAGTCATGCTTAAATATAGATTTTAATTGTGGGAAAAAGATAGCAATTAATGTTACTAAAATTTATTTTTCACATTAGGAAAAAATAAAAATTTAAGTATCAAAACAAAAGTTAAATACTTATGTTAAGCGTGTATTTCGATTCAAACTGCTTATTTTCCGATTATTTTTTGAATTCATTTTTGCTCTCAAATGCACCAAACTTTCAAAATCTCTTATATGGAAAGTACACAAGATGCCGTGATTGCCGATTCTTTGATAAATGCAGAGAATATTGAAAAAAAAAAAAAAAAAAAAAAAAAAAAAAGCAATTAAAAACGGCATTTCGAACTGATTTTTCCCAAGCGGGAGTTTTGGGAACGAAAAAAGGGGTCCTACTGATAAGGTAATTGTTTTTAACTCAAATTCTAATGAATGGAGCGTAAAAAGACATCACACGGCATCTCATACGTCCCTTCAAGAATCCCCTCAGCAATTTTCGTGTTTCTACTTTTAAAATTGTGTCTGAAATTGTATCGGGAAATTTCGAGCTATTGAAGGTGGAAGAGCGTTTTTTCGAATACACCCTTAATACCTGCAAAGTTTAAAAAATGAACACATTGACGTTTGCTTTGATTTTATGGTTTTATAACTTTTATTTCAAAGTTCAATAAATAAATGCAATTTTTGGATGGGAAATGGTGACCATTTCATTACATTATCAATTTCTTTGAGAGTTTCCTCACAAGATAGGCAGAGAAGTTTATTGACAGTCATTTATTCGTCATCGGAATTAAATTCCTTGCCTAAAAAGGCACAAAGGGATTTAAATACTTAAAAATTACGGGAATAAAAAGAAATCTAAACTCACTTTTGAAGTTTGATGAATAATGTTCTCTCCTGAATTATTTTTCTAATAAAACCTTTTTTCGAGCGACCAGACAAAACGGAATTTGTTTCATTTTCTTCAAAGACTTTGGTCGCTCATATAGGGAGCTCAACTGGCATGGTCTCTGAAGGGAGGCAAAATTTAAATTGAGCTATGAAATAAATTTCGTTCCATGAAAAAAAAGGTCGTTCAGGGAAGTGGCCGCACAGAGAGGTTTAACTGTCGTTGCAATTCAGAAAAATAAATCCAAAGTAGATAAAATAATTAACAGTGCATATATGGTTGAAATGTTATACTCGTTGCTAATAATGCTCATATTATATTTTAAATTGCAAAACATTTGCTTCATAATTCAAACTGAAAAACTATATTTAAAATTTTATGGTAATCGTGTAAAGTTAGAGCGAAAATTCAACTTGCTGTACTACACGTAATTGCTCTTCATCTTAAAAAAAAGAATTGAAAAGGTACTTAATAATCATTAATTATTAAGCCTATTTCTGATTTTTTTGAAAACTAGCGAGTTTTCCAAGAAAAATTTCAAGTAGATAAACAAAATGAATAATGATATCATTATCTTAATTGTAAAACAATAACATGCGAGTTCAAAGTTGTGTGAATACTTTTTTTTTAAACTTTTAACCTTTTTATTTATTTATTTGTAATTATTTTTATCCTTATTTTTTTTGTAGGATTCGGGATATCCTTGAAACAGTCGTATGTAGCTTAACACCATGATAATTGAATTTGTGCATTTTAACGTTGTAAATTTGTGATTCATGTTTTACGTAATATAGTTTTGAAATAATTTCTATGCTTGAAACAGATTACAGGAATCATAATGTATAAAATGTTTCGAAATTTCAATGTTTTAGATTTAAGTGACTTTTTTTAAATTCTGAAAAAGCAAGAAACCTTTAAGCAGGAAATGTTTGAATATGAATCATCAAATAACACTGGTTTACAAATTTAAAGATTTTACATATACTTTTGATGAAACAACTATTTTCTTATTATACTACCTTTTACTAATGAAAGACGGTATTTGAAAAAATCTATCACATCTAATTTTTTACTTTCTTATATACAGGGTGTCCACTCCCAACGGTGTCCAATGACTGATTTCTAAACCGTTAGTGATAGACATATAGCTCCAGTTGCAAAAATGGTTGAAATGTGGTAAAGAAATATTTTACAAGCGATATGAGTCAATAAAAACGTTTTTTTAAAAAGTTACAAATTTAAATTTATACGGTCTACCGATCCTATAAATTGCATTTAGTAGCGTTTTCCTGTTACACTAACAAGCAAAAAAAAAAAAAAAAAAGACCCGTTATTTTACAATGAAAATTGACCGAGTAATGGTTGTTTAAAGTTGGAGCATATTTTTTGCTGCAAATTAGGAATGTTCACAAATTTAGTAGATTTTTTTTTTGTCAGATGTATTTAAAAAATGGTTGAGAGTAAGAGTAATTTTACAATGAAAATTGACCGAGTAATGGTTGTTTAAAGTTGGAGCATATTTTTTACTGCAAATTAGGAATATTCACAAATTTAGTAGATTTTTTTTTTTTGTCAGATGTATTTAAAAAATGGTTGAGAGTAAGAGTAATTTTACAATGAAAATTGACCGAGTAATGATTGTTTAAAGTTGAAGCATATTTTTTGCCGCAAATTAGGAATATTAACAAATTTAGTAGATTTTTTTTGTCAGATGTATTTAAAAAATGGTT
Organism: Maratus speculifer; assembly: GCA_964019185.1. Taxonomy (NCBI): domain Eukaryota; kingdom Metazoa; phylum Arthropoda; class Arachnida; order Araneae; family Salticidae; genus Maratus; species Maratus speculifer. The sequence goes on from OZ025289.1 coordinate 333,174,225, forward strand.
GAGAGTAAGAGTAATTTTACAATGAAAATTGACCGAGTAATGGTTGTTTAAAGTTCTAGCATATTTTTTACTGCAAATTAGGAATGTTCACAAATTTAGTAGATTTTTTTTTGTCAGAAGTATTTAAAAAATGGTTGAGAGTAAGAGTAATTTCGCAATGTAGATTTGAAATCTTTAATCATTTTGATATGTTAGTACAAAATATAAAATTTGTAATAAACATGTAAGAAGAAACAAAAATTTTTTGTTAAATAAAATTATGAAAATTGATAGCCTCAATACGTTAAAAAATGATATATATTTTAAAATGTTGTTAGATTATTATACACTAGCCTGCAGAAATTGGATTCTGTCATGCTTTTTAGTTTTTGAAAATTGATTCTTATATATTCTGTAACCCAGAATCGGAAATTGAATTTCATTTTTTACCAACATGTATAATTTTTTTGCAAATCGTAATTTTTAAAATCAGAAAAAAGAAAGAAAAAAACAGCAAAAACTTGGTACGGGACAAGGGAGCACATTGTTGGCATGTGGAGCAGATTGGAACAAAGTCTTTGTCTCACACTATCAATATGGTAAAAATCGTTCATGGATTCTTAAGAAATTATAAAGTTCAAAATTATGAAAAAAATATTGCTGTTTTATTTAAAAAAAACTATCAGGCATTGGGTGTGAACATGTCTCTGAAGCTGTATTTTCTTCATTTACACCTGGATTTCTTTCCTGAAAATTTAGGCGCCGTAAGTGATGAGCAGGGAGAGCTTTTTCACAAATACCTTAAACTTTTTGAGGACAGATACAAAGATTTTCGGAACAAAAGTATGTTAAGGGTTTGTTTTAAGGAAACTACTGGTTTGTTTTAAGGAAACAGATCAAGAAAATTATAAAAAATAAGAGTAAAATCAATCATTTCTATTTTTTTCTTTTTATACTTCATGTTATTATTCTTTTAAGTATTTAATAAATATTTTTAAAATTAGAAGTGATAAAATTTTTACAACATTTTTCCCATATTCAGTGCACTAGAATCTATGAAAAAATACACATTTCGACGAAAGTACATAAATCGTATAAACCAGTGTAATTAGATGCTAATTTCAAAGAAGACGAAATACATCAAGGGTCTCTTTTCATTCAAAGCCGTGACAATATCTGTGAGAGAATACCGAGTTGGAAGGAAAGTTTTTACACGAGGCCATTTTCGGGGTCGCCAAGATAACATCGTCGTTTAGATAACGAGTTCGTACAAGAAGAACACGAGATATTGGAGAGACGAAAAATAATATAAGAAAATTAAAAAAAAAAAAAGAAACTAGTACTTTGAAGTTTTAGGGACTCTTCTCTCCTTGACACAGCTGAAATAACGTTTAACACCATGATCAATCTTATAATTTTTTTCTCCCATCTCTCTCTCTTTCTTTTTTTAATATCTCTCTCTTTTTTAAAGTTTGACTGAAGTTACCTCTTTTGCTCTCTGGGTTGCTTTTTTGGCTGTGCCCGCTTTTTAGTAGACTTCACAAGCTAATGTCAGTCATCGTTTGCGGTGAAACTTTTTATGACATTTGCATTTAATGCAGAAATGATTGAATATAATTCGGGTGAAAACAAAAAATAAAAAAGAGCTTTTGACTTTAGAGATAAACGAGGCTTATTAAAGCATATATATAAAATTAAAAAACGAAATTAAGATGATTGTGTAAAACTGACACCATTTAAGGTTGTTCTCCCTCTCTCACATACATTGTTAAAAGCATACATACATTGTTAAAAATCTTGTTCTAGTTTGAACCAAATTTTGGTGCTCAGTAGCTACTTCTGTAAGATGGTGAAACCTTGAACCAATATTTGGAGTTCCTGTTGAAGCATAGTTCCAGTAGTTGGTACGAGGTTGAAATAGGAAGCTCCAAATGCTGCTACAGAAATTTCACCATTTTATGGTGGCAGCTATCGAGCACCAAAATTTGGTTCAGACTAGAGTAAATTTTTTAACAGTGTAGAATAATTGTTGATAGCAGTGAAAGAGCTGGGCATTTACACCATGAAATGCTACAAATAGACTTCAAAATAAAAATAACATAATTACTAAATGGTGTACAAAATGTTGCAAAATTAAAAACCTATAGAAACATTAAAGTAAATTTAATAAATTCAACCTTTCGATCTTCGTCTGAGATCTTCATCAGGAAAACGTCTTTATCTTAAAGATGTTTTATCTTAAAGATGCTTTATCAGAAATATGTAAACTAGTCTACTACCAAAGGCACAGGAGCAGGTGAGTCCAGCGTTTCACATTTCTCGATGCTTTACAGAAGAGTAATGTACCCTGTTTTGTGGGATATATATCGGGATTTGGACTACAAGAAGAAAGATGTTAAAAGGTATAAAAATATCAAAATTCACACCATATGTATCGAAACCCAATTTTCTTTTTACTTTTATTCATTTATCTTTAAAAGCTCAGAATATTGCTCTTAAGACGAAAAAAATGTATATATTAATATGAAAAAGAACAAAAAATCGCGTAGATTATGAAGCACTTTCCAACACATTCGGAATATTGCAATGAAATTTTAAAGTTTATTGAGGTAAAAAAAAAAAAAAAAAAAAAAAAATCTAGATAAACATAGAAAATGGATACCGCATTTAGAAATCCAATGTTGAAATTAACATAAATGGTCTGAATAATATCCGATTTTTTTGAGCAGCTTTGTATATGATTTATAGATTCTATGCATGCGTATAGTTAGTTCAAGCTAAGCACATTTGAAAATTTCAATCCAGGCATTTTTGTCAATAAAGGAAAATGTACTTGAGATCTTGTGTGTAGTTTTGTATAAGATATACAGAATTTATACACATCAAGCTATGCGAAAAAAAAAAGTAATTAAATTTTAAAATGCTACCACGACTAATAGCACGCTTTCATCAATTATTCTCCATTAATACAGTATTTAGTCAAATACTTTTGTGTGTCTCGAACAACGAATTCTACGAACAGATTCTATAGTAAGAGTTTTGTTGTACATTTGAATGATATACATAAATTTCAAGATATTTAAAATAGTGTAACATCATTAAAATGTACTGCAAATGATTCCATACCAGCCGTAATCTAACGGATTTATTTCCGGAATTTCTAAATGTGTTGTAATTAAACCGTAAATAACTCCAATAACATATATCATTTTTTGTAGCAATCTGGCTATGTTTACGCGAGTTAGAGCCCGGACAGACAGACGAACTAAATTCATAAACATTTTTTAACCCTGTTGGAAAGTGTTAAAAATTTGACTTTCATAACAATCTCCCCTTTTTTTTAATCACTTATTCATTTTTGGTTTCCCCCATTTTACCTACACTTCCGTATATTTTGGTCTAAAAACGGAGGTAGACTGTATGTAAGGGAAAAATCTTATTAATTTCTCAAGCTTTGAGAATTACAGAGCAACTCTACTAGTAGACAGACCTTACGAAATTATGCAGTTTTCATTTATGTCATGGAAATTCGTTGTTTTGTTTTTCGGTACGCTGTTATGCTGTTGTCAAAATTTTCCCAAGTACTATCGATAAACTGTTAAACGCATTGATTTCTTTTCATAGACACACAAACGCAGAAAAGAGCATGTTTGACTGTTTTTATATCTGAAATTTACAGTCGTAAATAGGTTTGAATTTAAATATTTTTTCTTACTAAATCAACAATCGCTTTGTTTCCGTATGAAAGAATTAAACAAAAATTAAATATTGTATTTTTATTGAATTTGATATAAAGTTAAATGTTACTCCAAAGGATAACGAGTTTTATTTATATTATTTAAAGAAATTTTGCGTAAATTGTTTGCTATTATTTGATAAAAGTCCTTTTACTTTGCAAATAAGAGCAAGAGAATGTTAAACTTTAACAATTTCATTGAACTTATGTTTTTCATTCTTGTATTCAGTGATGTACGCTAAATGTCCTATTCGATAAAATTTAATTAGATGCATTCCTTACAATTCTGCAAATTAATTAATCCTTTAAGTTTGAAATTCTTCTTCGTCGTTCAATTGTTATAAAATTATGTCTGTAATATATTTTTTGAAAATTAATTTTAACAGTTAAAATCGTGATAATATAATAATAACTACAATATAAGCAAAAGCACAAAACAAATTTTCTTCCCGATAATATTTAGTTAAGGCTTTTTTGTAGTTATTCGAAATTCAGCTATCTAATTGCACTTTTGATAGTCTAATAATTTACATTATCTTCAAAGCATGAAACATTAAAATTAATTCGAATAATGCTTTTGTTCTAAAAATTGTGATCCTATAAAATTAAGCAGAATTATCGATAAAGAAAATTATCTTATTTAGTACAATGGAAAATCGTTGGTGGAACAAAAATGTTCCATTGTGGACAAAATCCATTTCTCTCTTTATAATACGCTGAAATATTCATATGCATTCCTTACCATTAAGAAAATTAATAAATTTTGTAAAACTGATGTTCTTCATTATTCAATTGTTCTAAAATTTATGTATCTTATATATTCTCTGAAGATTAATTTTAACAGTCAAAATAGTAAATACAACAATATAATCAAAAGCAAAAAGCAGTTTTTTTTTTCTCGATAGTATTGAGTTAGGTATTTTTGTAGGTATTCGAAATTTAGCTTTATATTTGCTCTTTTGAAAGTCTAATAATTTACATTATCTCCAAAGTATGAAGCACTAAAACAAACTCGAATGTTTTTGTTCTAAGAATCATGTTCTCTAAAGTTAAACTGAATCATCGTCAGACAAAATGATTATATTTAGTACAATTGAAAATCATTGTTGGAACAAAAATGTGTCATTGTGGACAAAATTCACAGATTCCCTCTTTGTAATATCCTGAAATATTCATATGCATTCCTTACAATTCTGAAAATCGATAAATCCTGTAAAACTGACGTTCTTCAATTGTTCTAAAATTTATGCCTCTTATATATTCTATGAAGATTAATTTTAATAGGTAAAATAGAGATAATAACAATAAAAGAAGCAAAACCACAAAGCAGTTTTTCTTTCGGATATTTAATTAAGGTCTCTTTGTGGTTATTCACGAATAATTCAGATTTCTAATTTGATTGTCTAATAATTTACATTATCTCCATAACATGAAGCACTAAAATTAAATCGAATGCTTTTGTTCTAAAAATTATGATCCCTAAAGTTAGGCTTAATCATCGATAGAGAAAATTATCTTATTTAGTACAATGGAAAATCGTTGGCGGAACAAAAATATGTCATTGTAGACAAAATCCATTCCCCTCCTCATAGTACGCTGAAATGCCAATAAAGCATCCCAGTTTTGCACTCGCATCATAAAAGTCGTCCCCAATTACCTCTTAATTGAATAATTATGCCACCCTGGTCGTATGGATTATTCAGTGGCACAGGCGTTCCCACAAAATGATCGTATTAGGGATAAATTACAGTGCGTCTATAGCAGCTCCTTTACTGTAAATGCTATTGTCTTAGCACGAGATAACCAGACCTTGTTCGGTTCTACCTGTGGGGTTGATGGTATTAATGGCAAAGACGTGATTTTATCATTTAAGTGGTATTTTACTATTGTAACTCCGACATCTGCCCGGAGCGCTGTAGTTAACTTTTTTTCTTAAGAGAAAGAGTTTCACAACTCTTCAAGACAACAGAACTATAGTGTTAAATACCGGAAGCTGTTTCAAAATAGCTATGCCGAAAGGGGCATCATCAAGCTGCCTTTCCACCACCCCCGATTTGTTTAAGATTATGCGAAAAAGTGAAAACATATAAATCAATTAAGGGTACAATAAATAAAGCTTAAATGTGTTTAAAATAATGATTACAAAAATTTTAGAAATATCGATATGTAGTCTTAAAAATAACGATGGTCGATAAATAAGTTTTATGTAACTGCACATCATTAGAACAATTTTTTAACCATGGTATTTTATTGATAATGTCAAAATGTCTATGGTAAAATATTTTCAGATTATTTAAAAAATAAAATATTAGTAAATAATATTATTTATTCTTTACAAATTAATATTATTAATTTTTTTTTTTTTTTTTTTTTTTACGTAATTTTTTTAAACTACCCTCAAATCGGTGTTTTTGCGGAAATTTTTGATTATTTTTTTTTATCATTTTGAAGCTAAAATTCATGCATTTAGGATTCCAAAAATGCGTTAATTGACGACCTCAGAAACCAAGGGGTACAAGTGACACAAATGGGCTCGGGTCCTTCGGGCCCATATAAGTTGCCGTCACTGTTATATATATACATATATGTATTGATTTAGATTCGTTTAATTAGCAACCATTTACTGAATTTGAAATATTTTTTAACAATGTCGAAGTTGCTGTAAATTGCATTCTTTTCTATAAACAACAACCTTTCTAAGCATTCAAGACAACCAAATTTATACTGTAATTGGTGTTTAGTGTCAAGTTAAATTATTATTCTTAACATGTCTTAGTAAGTTACTGAATTATGTAAAATTTATATCGGGATAACAATTTCTGATAACAAAACATAACCATAAAATATTAATTCGAATGCAAAAAATATTTTTCCGAGATGACTCTAATTATAAGATTTTATTACACACATTTAATAATCCCAATGTGTCAGAAACTGCAATGTTTAGAATAGTTTACTTAGCCTTAGCTAACATTTAATCTTCATTGTGGAAAGGATACACGCAATGGGTTTAAATTAAACAAAGAGTTACAAACAAAGACAGTGTTAATGGTATTAACAAAGAAAAAGAGACCCACATAAAAGGCTGAATTTCATAAGGAATGGTTATTTTATATTACAGGATTTTTTTCAAGTCTGACGTTATTTGTGTTATGAATATTAAAGATTAACGAAAAAAATACATCTGAATTAGACAATTTTTTTTTTTTTTAAATTTCTGCTACAAAACGAATTAATCCTTTCAAGGACCGTGGGTACGCATCGTACCTGCCAATTTTAATTCCAAAACTGACAAACGGCACCAAGAATATTAAAATAAAATAAATCAAATAAAAATAAAAATAAATACATAAATAATACTAAACAAAATTGTAATTTAACAAATTGGAACGTTTTTTTAGAAAATGATATTTTGAAACACTAAAATTTTAAAGATTTATAAATAAATTCTATATTTAAATTACTAATAACAATAAGCATCATTTTTAGGATGATCACAACGAATCATAATTACGTACGCCGTACATTAAACATTAATATTTCTAGACCAATGATAAAAGAGCAGTAATTTATAGCTATACAACTTTAACTGTTTAAAATGTACATTTTTATTGGATGGAATTAATCAGACGAACTTCTGAACGCCTACGTACGACATGGATTAAACATTCCTGGACCCATCATATACAAATTTTAAATGAAACTTCAGTTTTACGATTTTTGGAAATGTAAATTTTTAAACTTCTAGGCATCGCACATTTTAAATATTTATACCGTTGCGTAGAGAATAAAATGCACTTTTAAATGAAATTTATTTGAAATCTTTATCTCAATTTGTTTTCAAATTATTATTATTATTTTTTAAGTTTTTATTAATTTTTTTGTCATCGTGGCGACAGAAGTATTCCACTTTTGGAGATTAAACATGCTGGACCAATCAAAAAAAAAAAAAATAAAAAAAAATAAAATAATAATAAAAAAAATAAATAAATAAAATAAAATAAAATAAGTTGCGGAATTCAACCAATAAAATTATTTAGATATAATTCAGATTTTCCAGTTCTCTACCGAGGACAACAACTATTTTCCAAATAGTTAATAATAATAGAAAAGCAGTTGTTTATTTCCAAGAAAATTTGTTTGTAAATTCTGTTGTCAGTCAATTATTTTATCATTTTATGAACAGCATTTGTCTGCCCCTGAAAGGCTCGGAGGTCGCTTTGTAACATTAAACAAAAGAAGAAAGAAAAAATAATAATGCGTCAAGTATAGATTATGAAGCACTTTCCGACACATTCAGAATAATGTAACAAACCTTGCATCTTTTGAAAAATTAAAGTATTACGTCTAATTTTATAATATGGAAATGTATAACGCATTTCAAAGCCAAATTTCAGCTGTTCTCATATATAATCGGAAAATTATCCGACTATTTTAGTAGCCCTGTATATAATATAGAAATTTGTGTCTATTAACAAAATGTATTCCAAAGTTTAGCTCATTTAGGCGATACAATTAAAAATTCCTCTTCAGTAATTTCCTCTAATAAGGAAAATGGTATGCGAATACTTTTGAGCAACTCTGTATATGAGGTATAAATTTTATATATAAAGAGTAATATACAAAAAACTAATTAAATTTAAAAATTCATACCGAATTTTAAAACGTACTCACCATCAATTATTACACAAAGACAGTACTGTAACCGATATCTTTTGTGTGTCATTGTAAATTTGTAAATTATTTTTAAAATATGCCATGAATGGTCTGTTTAACGTGATCGTAGTGAAATTCAGTGATTTATATCAAACATTTGAAACAGTGTAATGTCATTAAAATACTCTCCAAATGATTTTTCTCCATATATCATAATGTAATTGAATTCTTTTGAGTGTCCTGTAAATGAACGATTAATCGTACATACTTCATATGCAATACCAAACATACTTTGGTAATCCTGTAAACCTTATCATTTGCATGAAAAAAAAAAAAAAAAAAAAAAAAAATCCAAGTATATTTACAGAAGTTAGAGCGTGAACAGACGGACAGACAAACCAAATGCACAAGCGCTTTTCAATTTTGTTGAAAAGTGCTAAAAAGGTTATAGACATTTTGTCTTTATGTTTTAAACTAAATCGAAAGTAAAGAAATGAAGTAGCGTACTTTGCATTAAGTCTTTCTTTTTTCAAAGTTCAATCTTTTTTGTTAAACCCTATTCTTGAAAGATTAAACACAAGTTACTTCAATAAAATTTTTAAGCTTAGAGACTAAACAAATGAACGGACATTTGAATTTTGAATAAACAGTCAAAACAAAAATCAAAGTGAAAATTATCATAGTCGAATGCTTCAAAAGAGTTTAAAAAAATTGTTGCTATTAAAGTTTATGAGGATAGAGATATCACTTTACAATATCAGCAATAAAATTACAACATTAATATTAACTAAAATAACATTACAATAAAAGTGAAAATAATTTTCATTAATTTCATTAATTATTATACATTATTTTCTATAGGTATCTTTTATTATGTATTGTAAAATCTAATTTTAGTATGATTTAAAAATTCTAAAAACGGAGAAAATAAAAAGTATGAGCAACTAAATGAAACACTTTCTTTACAGCCTGTTCTATTATTTACATCTCGAAATAAATAAATAGATGTGTTCTTTTCTTTCTAGTTGCTTTTGGTTCATTTTATATAGTATTTCTTGTTTACCTTTAATTGACATCAGGATATTTTAAAAAGAGTAACTTAAAAAATTATTTTCCTTTAATATTTTTTTCTAAATTTCTCTTTTCCCATTAGAAATCCCTGCCCCTTCTAATCCCAGCTAATTAAATTCAATCGAATAATAAAATAATAACTTAGTATTTATTTACTTACTTTGTTTTTCAAAGAAGCTATAAAATCAACTGAGATAAATGACTATCGAAAGGTACCTTCAAATCACCTAATATCAACAGCAATATGTAGAATACATACGAAGAAAGAAATAAACGTTTCTTATTCGAATGTTTCGAATAAGAAACGTTTCGAAATTCTTTTGCACGCTAACAATTTTTTTTTATTTTATTGCAGTCGAAGTTGTTAAAAGTCCATTTGCATTGCATTCGATATCTCTGCCAACAGGCTTCGCTCTAAACGAAATGGAGTAGATTCCAGTCGATTGGGACATATGGCTTCTGCACAACCTTGCCCTAATAAAACGGCTGACCCGATTACCAGAACTAAATTTAATGATATTTTCGATTTTGTTTTAGATCCATTGTTTCAGCTGGTCTTATTACCCGAAGTATCTTTAGTGCTATTTTCCTATTTTGTTCTTGAGATTTTGTTCCAATAAAACGACTGAACCGACTGCCAGAAATAAATATAATGATATTTTCGATTTTGTTTTAGATCCATTGTTTCTCCTGATCTTATTACCCGAAGTATCTTTAGTGGTATTTTTCTATTTTGTTCTTGAGATTTTGTTCCAATTAAACTGCTGATCCGATAAGCGGGAGTAAATTGAATGTAATTTCACTATTTTGTTTCCATTAAACGGATGTCCCAATTAAACGGTATCCCAAATAACTGGAATCTACTATTTCTTTCAATGAGTTTCGATGTTGATATCTTCAAGTATTAACATCGAAATCATGTTGATACCTTGAAGTATCTTAATTTGAAGTATATGACGTATTAATTTCGTTCTCAAATTGCCAATACTTAATTGCACGGCATGCTAATTTTTTTTTCTTTTTCCTTCCAGGGTGCTTGGTGATGATGAAAAGAAACCTTTCATCGAAGAAGCTGAGAGGTTACGCTGCAAACACAAAAAGGACTATCCCGATTACAAGTATCAGCCTCGACGAAGAAAACCTCCGAAAAGTTCGTCCGCTTTCGTCACGCAGGCCTCTGAAGTATCTAAATCAAACACTACCGACCACATGTCCACTCCTGAGCCCTGCCAGCCGGACTCTTCTCTGCAAGACAAGCACTACGCCGGGGCGATGTATGGTAGGACGGCCGGAACCCCTCCCACCCCTCCCACCACTCCACAACACGGTAGTGCAGGGGCCAGGTTCAGTCAGCCCCATCTTCGAGACGAGCAGCAGCACGTGACACACAGTATAACAGAATTATCGAGCAGAGGTTTGTAACAGTGTAACAGTGTTTTAAGATTTTTTTTTAAGGCGCAACACTAGGCACAGAAAAAGACCCGGATGATAATGTAAAATCTATGGATATGATGTTCTTTTCAAATATTTCGCCCAAATTTTAATATGTTTACATGATTTTTTTGCACAAGATATCTGAGGACGATCCACAACCGGCCTAGTTTTTATTTTTTTCAGTTTTGGTTTCAGATTAAAAAAAAAAAATACTTTAACTTTTAAAACCGGTTTAAACCTGTTCTGAAATTAAAACTATCGTAATATAAAAATATATATAAGTAAAATCGAAAAAGTAAAAACTAGGCCAGTTGTAGATAGTCCACAGCTATCCTATGCAAAAAAAAAAAAAAAAATCATGTAAACATATTAACATTTGAGCGAAATATTTGAAAAGAACGCTCCCATAGACTTTACATTATCATACAGGTCTTTTTGTGTGTCTAGTGTGGGACCTTAAATGAAATTTTTTAACCATTTAACTGATCAATATTTTTGGAAAAAACTTTCAAACAATGCCTATTTTTTCATGTCTTTTACAGAATTTCTAATCTTTTATTACCAGTTTTTCAAAACTAAAATTTTTGCCTAATTGAATCCGCAAAATGCTCGGATTAAATAAGACAAAATTTATAATACAAATTTACTGGTGAGAATAATAAATCATGATTAGAATATGGATGCCCGTACGTGATACGGGCATATCATGGTTGGCAAAAACACATTGCCCGAATGACGTATGGGCAAATTAGGGAAGCGCTTAAAATGATTTGTAATAAAAATACACGAGGGGATTAAGAACTCAATCAAGCCAAAATGGGTACCAAAAATTGACGTAACTTATGCTGTCTAAAAGCACATTTTTAATTCATTAGGATACATATATTAACAAATAAGTACATAGTATTTAAATTGAACTTTATTCTACTCTTAGGCATACTGAATGTATACTGAAATGATCCAAGTAATATGACGCAAATGTTAGAGGAAGAAATAGGTTAAAAATAAATGTGGTGTTTGACACAGGTTGAAATTAAGAAAAAATCTGTTTCTTCTTCTAACGATGTCGCTACGATGTGCGGCCTGTCTAAGACTATTTGGACGTGCAAGTGCATGCACAATATCGAGTTGAGCGAGTAAATTTACAAATATTCATTCAATGCCGTCAAGCAAACGTTGATAATTCCTATGTATGGAATGAACATTGAGACTACTTTTACTTGTCGAAAGATGTTTTGTCTTTGAAAAATTCAAAAATTTATCTGCGGTCATATGATCTATAATCTTCAAATACAAGATTTCGGCCCATTTTTCTACCTATGCCGACCATGACAACCATCAGTGCGCTGAATTTGAAGATGTACTATCGACAGTTTGGGAGGAGTAGCGTCAAAAAGATTCTATTGTAGGGGAAGCGTAAGAACTTATGCTGAAGATTATAATGCCAAAAGAGCAAAAACCTTTTAAAAAGTTCAGCATCTAAATCTCGCAGTACAAGATAAATCTATTTATTGATACTCAAGGGTGTTCTCAACTGCTTTGTTCAACAATCGGAAAAAGCTTTGACACATTTACAAATTCAGTATTCAACGGAAAGATATAAAATTGCAAAACCTGACCATGGAAGCGATTTGGAATCTAACTTAGTTCTCTATTTTTGGATCAGTAAGTTATCTATTGAGGCATAAGCATTTTTGATTACGTGATCACGCCTTTTTCTTTATTTCGTCGAGAAATCAAATTCAAAATGTCATTTTTGACGGCTTTTTCAAAAAAATTTATGGCGTTTGCATACAAAAAAAAAAAAAAAAAAAAAAAAAAAAAAAAAAAAAAAAAAAAAAACGGGGTGGGTGGGTGGGTGGAAATAAATGCGATTAGTTAGTTTCTGAACAACATCTGCTAGTTTCATGCATTTCCGAATAAAATAAATTAATACTTATGTCACAAAGTTGCCCCTTTTGATTTACGAACACTCTTAACACAAAAATACAGGTCACGCATTCAAGAAAAATGAATAATCTTTCAATATATTGAAGAAAAAAAAAGTCGATGGAAATATTCCGAAACACATTGATCTTTTAAGCTTTTTAGTTACACAATTCCGCATATTGTCGCCATGCACATTTCATGAGAATTTCATGGGGAAAAAAAAAATCTTTATGAAATACTGATTTAAGAATTAATAAAAAACAGTGATAGTTTTTCATAAAAAAATTAAGATTTAAAAAATGCATATTTTTTTTAATCCTCGAATTGAGAGATTTAAGATTATGGAGTTTTATCTGACCCTAATAACCTACCAGCTAGGTACATTCATTTCATTCATATTTCAAATTCGTAAAATATTGAATTAAATATCAATTGAAAACAATTGCAGTTTTTTTAATTATGATTTAAAATTTAAAAAAAAAAAGCATTTCATGTTTTTATCCCCAAAATTAAAGATACGAGACCATGGTGCTTTACCTGATCCTAATTATTTGCCAGCTTTCATACATATGATTCACGTTTCAAATTCATTAAATTTTGTTTTAATAGCCAATCATTAGTAGCTTTTTGTAATACCATTTTTTAATTTAAGATTTTAAAAATGCATATCTATCCTTTTATTTCCAAAGCTACGATCTAGGACCATGGGGCGTGCTTAATTTCGTTCTAAAAACCTGTCAGCTACTTACATATGTATAGTTCATATTTCATAAAAAAAAAAAAAAAAAAAAAAAAAAAAAAACCACTAAATATGATGTGATTCTTATATTTTTTGGAAAACTTGAATCAATCGCAACTACTTTTGATGTTGCGGTATATGTGCATCCTACCTAATTAAACTAATGACACAGTTAAATATTGCCTCAATGTGTTTTATGAAAAATAGTGCATTTCGACATTTAATTATTCTATATTTCTTTGTACCTCTTTTATGATACCTAATAATGAAATATTTTGCAAAAAAGGACATTAGTTTTATCTAAAGTATCATGTAGGACAGTCATCCTTCGTACCAAGTTGCCCCTTTTCTTGCTTCTGAAAATATATTTAAAATTTAAAACTTCATAAAATAATAATGTATTATGATTTTATGCATGGGCACCGCACCCTGAATATAGGCATGAGCGCTCACACAAAGATGGCGGCTGTTAAAGGTGGACTTTTTCCAGTATGGGTCCCTTTAATTTTAATTTCATTTATTTTACCACTAAAATAAAATTAGTGATAAAATAAATGATAAAATTGAAACGTTAAATTTAGAAGAAAAAGCAAATAAAAACATTTGTTGCACAACATGTTTTTACACTTAAATAGTTGGAGATATAAAAATATTATACGGAATTTTGAGTCCTCAAATTCAGATAGCTAAAGGCCATGTATCACCCAGACTGAAGATGAATCTTTAATTCTTACTTTTGGCATAATGTTGATAATTCTAATAATTGTGTTGTTATCAGAATTTACTAATTCAGTTGGGGGGAAAAAAGAATGGAAATTTGCAAGGACTAAACTTTACGCACAATTTCTTTCCTTCTATTTTTTTCCCTTTCCCGTTCTCTTCCTCTCTTAAGTTTGACTTTTTTATATCCTCCATTACTTCTTTTTCTTATGAATTTAAGAGGAAAATTAATTAATCAGACATTACAAATTTTTTACGATATACCCGTTTAATTCAATGCTCAAACAATCTCGAAACAATGTCCGCGATTGAAGACCAAAAATAACTCGTTTGTGATTTGTGATGAATGCAAGCGATTCGAAACACAATCCACCACTTGACACCGAGGCACCAAGTAGCAGCAGCAGTTCCTCGTTTCACTTAAAAATAAAACTCCCGAAATGAAAACAAAATGAACGGGATAAAATTTCACAAAAAATCGCACGTAAAGAGGAGTATGAACCACACCCGAAGCGCCGCCGAAATGTCTAAAACACATCTAGTCTAGATCCGGCATGGAAAACCAATGCAAAATATGTCCCATATTATATTTTTCTTGCACTCGGATTCCGGGGGCCTCATGACGTCATCCCCGCAAACAATCGGACTGTAGATTCTAGTTCAAACACAAGTGGCACCTAGATGGGAAAGACGATAGTCCCCTTCTGCTCCACCCTTTAGCTGAAACAAATGTCCTTTTGTGAAAAGAGGGTGGGTTTATTAGATAATACAATAGTGGCTTCAGGAATGGTGGAATGATTAAATGCTCGAATACTACGATTTTTTTTTCTAAGCACATCGTATAGCAACAATTAACCACGTCATTATCGTAATTACGTCAGTGCAAATACCGCAACATCGAAAGTGGTTATGACTGATTTAAATTTTTTTGAAAGCTTTGAAGCATGAGCCCCAGCAGAATTAGGGATTTCAAAGATTTTCATTTTGTTTCTTTTAATTTTCTTTCTTTTGGGAACTCTGGATCCCTGACACAACTGAAAACTTACATATGCATATTTCATATCTGTATCTGTATTCAACTTTTCAGAAAAAATTGGTATTTTAATTTGATCATTTTGATAGAAAACTTGGCACAGCGCGTATTTAAATTTAATTTTTTTCCTTTTAATGAGAAAACGGCAACATAAAGACAGTATTTTTTTTTTTTTTAAATTCCCTTCCCTTTATTTTTAATGGAAATGGAGTACTGCTGTTGCCACGATTAACAAGACGGTATTAAAAACTAAAAAAGATTAATATTTGAAAAACAATACATTTTTCAAAGAAATTGTATTTAAAAGTACACATTTTTCCCTATACGACGGTGTAAAAAGTGAAAATGTACGATGTTTAAAAATTAAAAAAATTGCAATAGCGTAAATTTCAAAATTCAAATTTCATTTAAAATTTGAAAGTGTTGCCATTCGCAAAATGACGTATGCGTTACGCACAGATACTTTGGCCTTTATAATATAGATTTTTAAATGTGTTAACTTAAAATGTGAGTAATAATATATAGTCTTTTACGAGGGGTTCAGGAAGGACAGGGCCATTTTTGTGAAAATTTAACAGTTCCTCTTTTACTTTTAATTTATTTTAAGTAACTTCGAATATATATATATATATTTTAATAATTAGAGAGAAGAAAATGTATTTAAATTTCTAAATCCAGGGAGAAGCAATGTTCTTCCCTACCAGCTTTTATTTTTCTTTTTTTCCGCAACCCATAATTTTTGCAATTTTATCACTAAAAGCAAATAAATTGAATTACAAAGCTGATTCTTTTTCTCCATTTGCAATCCATTTTGTTTACTTACAATATTTCAGTTACTTTTATAGTAAGGTGAGATTGAAGACAAAATATTTTTTTTCTGCGTTATGTGTTTCATGTATGTATTCTGAAGCATCCAATCTATTTCAATTTTTGCAATGGAACAAGAAGGAGATAACCAAATAAGCACCAGAACTTGGTCTCTGCTTTGACTAAGTAGCTTTTTTTTTTATTCTAGCCCATTGACAAATTTCATAGTTTACCTACAGGTGTTATCATAGTTACCGAAAGAGTGGAATCAACCGAGGCCAATGATTTTATATCGGATGAGCAAGTTTTCTACGGCCTTAGGATACTTTTAAAATTGAAAATATAAATATGGAATAAGCTAAAATATTTTTTTTTTTCATTAGGCAGCCATCATCTCCGTATAGTGCTTTGGGTGGACTTTAAATGAATAATAACTATTCTTTTCTCTGCATACTTTACAGAATGCATACTTTAACGCACTTCGCAGATGCATATAAATTTGAAAATGTTTGACCGGGTGTAACATCTTTAAAAATCATTTAAAACGATTTTTCCCCATAGGCCGTAATATAACGGAAAACTTTTGACTGTCCCTGTAAGTAAATGAATCATGGTAGAAACTTCATCTTCAATAGGGTTCGTGCTAGAGTAATTGTCAATAATGTCCAAAAATTTCGTGGCAATTCGTGTATATTTACGAGAGTTAGAGCGCGGACAGATGGACAGCCAAACCGGAAGCATAAACATTTAAAATTTTGTTGAAAAGTGTTAAAAAGAACTTTGCTTTACATTCTCTCCTAAACCAACCTAAAGCAATGATTTAGGTGTCTGTCGATCTGTCTCGATATCAAAGAAAGGTGCAAGAATTCATTAATACTTTGTCCAAATGTCGCATTTGACACTCATGGCCTATCAGCCACTGGCCCCACCAGTGGCTGATAAGTTATGTTCTCCAAGCTGGTAGACGGGAGGCTTTGGGTTCGAACCCAATCGCTCCCGTTGGCCTAATCGTTCGGAGTTTTATGTGGTTTTCTTCGAACTTTGGGTAATCTTGTATAAATACGGGTTAAAACACCTTAGAAAAACTTCCAGGGAGGGCACTCCATCTCGGGCCTATATCCCTCGTGCAGATAATCGACCGTCATACATAGCACCATCTTTAAAACTCACCTTATCCAAGATTTAAAAATCGAGTTTTTTTTTCTGCCAATCTATTCTATTGGAGAACCGGCGTCGAAAATATAACACAATCTGAAAAAAAAAAAACCCTACTTTTATCACGTATTTTTCGCATTGTCAAATCTTTGTCTACAACCAAAACAACGGACGCAATCACAGGATTTCCTGGATTTCCCCAAAAATAACTTCTAGCAGCTTTTTTTTTTTTTTAAATAAAGTTTTGAAAGATTTTTCTTTTCTTTTTATTCTTCTCTCTTTTTTAATCTGAGCTGCCTTACTCACTTGAACCCATCATTTAAAAAAAAAAAAAAAAAAAAAAAAAAAAAAAAAAAAAAAAAACTAACAATTAAACTCACTGCTGCAAAGGGAAAAAATTTTAAATTATCTTGTACGGAAAATTAGGGAAGAACATTTCCTCCTAAGTTCATTTGAGTAAATTCATAGTTCTTTTTACTCAATATTAAAGTATTGTAAGTGACTTAGGAAAAATAAATTTTATTACCTTTTTAAATCAATGCATAATGTATGTATTAGTGGCAGAATTTTACAGAACAAATTAAAGATAATTTTGAGGCAAATCAGTAGCAGTTTAATCAAAACAAAGCAAAAGTTTATAGATGTTTTTCTAGATCATGGAACACTTTCTTGAAAATTCCAAAATGTTTTAAATGCATCCAATTTTAATCCACAATGTAAATAAGTATAAACGATTTTTAAAGAACTTTTCGTTACTAATTACTTTAAATACTCCAACTACATAAGAATATACATATGTTTCAATCACCTTAAAAATTCGGCTTTTTAAAAATTAATATATATACATATATATTAAAAACATTCTAAAACATTTTTATTAATGTGTATAAGTTAATGAAGATTGTTTATGACGTAATAAAATAAAAATATATTCGCTTAACGATTAAGAAAAAAAGTTAAAATTTTATGTTTTTCCTAACTTAAAAAAATGGAAACAATAGAAACAAATAAATAACAGCATCATACTACAGCTACATACTAATTAGCTAATTTATATTTAATTCTTTCTATAATTTTATCCGCAAATGAAAAAGTAATAAAATCAAATCCAAATTTGTGCATATAGTGCTGCCATCTATTAACAAATATCCGTTTCTTCTCTTAATCATGTTAACCAATTCTTTAGACAATGTCTTTGTTATTTAAAAATAATCATCTTTATAGTGTCTGTATAATTTTATTTTTTATTTTTATAAAGTACATTTTTTATAATACATTTTTTGAAAAGAAGTTTTAAAAGTGTCTTTCTTTAAATTCAATAATAATAACAAACCGGGCTTAAAGATTCCCTTCTTTAAGTTTAAAATATTTATTAAAAAAAAAAAAACATTTACTGACTATCGTTCTTATATTTATTTATTTTTTAAGTTTTACACATTTTTTCATTCTTTTATCCGAATAATAAGAAGTCGAAAATGAAACATAACTTATTAATTTGAAATGAATCATGAATGAATTTTCCAGTAATATAGTTTAAAAATTCATACATATCGATAATGAAATTAAATTATTTGATTTTTTGGTTTTAATTATTTTTGTTTTAACTTTTCTTTTTATTGTTTTGATAAAATAAATAAATAAAATATTGATTAGAATTTTTAAAAGAGTGGAATGTTTTAGTGCTGCCATCTGCTGGAAGAATAGTACTTTAGACATACACACTATTTTATCAATTTTAAATTCTTTGCGATATTCTCGGAGACATAACTTTTCAGATGCCTGAAATCTTTCTTCTACGGAGATTTAGAATTTCGAAAACATTATTCAACCTAGAATTTTCATGTAATCTACATGCAGAATTTTCATAGACATACGGAAGATTTTTATTGCGAGAGGTGGGGATGGAGTAGGCTTGCTCATGCTACTTAGTTGATACATTTTTGCAGCATAGGCGAAATTTAAGAAATAAAATCTTTTTATGTGTAATTATTTTAAAAAAATGATAAAATGTATTCTTCTTAAATATTTTAGAATAATTAAACCCTAAGAGAAAGGGGGACTAACAACAATTTTGAATGGGAGCTTTTGCTCCTGGATTTTCTGTGAAATAGGTTTTTTAATTGTGCTTTTTTTCACATCCGTATGTTTTGAAATTGTCTTAAAGATAGGATGGGTAGAGGCTCTGAAAATTTTCAATTTTGTATATTGAAGACGATTTTTGAATTTTTTTGAATACTTAATATTTCTTAACTGCTTAATTTTTATGTAGCTTTTTATATTGATATGTTAAAAATGTTTAAAATAAGAAAATATGTTATGTTTATATGGGAAGATTTAAAACGAATGTTTTACTTTATCCATATTCTGCATTAAAAAGAAAAAAAAAAACTAGGTTGTGTATTATATACGCATTACTGCCAAAATCTTATTGCTCCATTTTTTTCTCTCTGTTGACGCATTACACTTTTAGATTTTAAAATTACGAGGTGAAACCCGTCGAGATTCGACTAAAAAAAATCTTTAAGAAAGAAATGTTTCATTGATTCATTATAAATCTACTAAATTAGTTACAGTAAACAATACATGATATATTGGTCAGTCTAACTGTCAAACAAATATTATTTTAAACTAAAATTAACAGAATACTATAAAACCCAATTATCCAAATTTATTAGAGAAACTAAAACCGAAATTCACCGAATTTTATAACAGACGACACTTTTAAAATTGTATACGCATCTTAAATTTTTTTTCGAATTTTAAGAGAAAATGGAATGATTCTGTTGCTACGATTACAAAATTGGTACTAAAAATTATAAAGAAAATTAATAACTCAAAACTAAATTGAAATACGACTTTCAAACAAATTGCATTTAAAAGTACATTTTTTTCCTATATACGACGGTGTAAAAATTTAAAATGTGCTATGTTGTGTAAAATTTGCAGTACCGAAAATTACAAAACCGAAATTGCAGGGAGAGTGTTGCCATGCGCAAAATGACGTATGCGGTACGCACAGACACGTTTGGCCTTTATAATATAAATATAATAATAGATAGATATGTTATTTTTTTCAATAATTTAAGCGGTTTTGTAGTGTGTGCAATGAACGGAAGAGACAATCTGCTGCATTCCCCTGATTTCGACTACATTTAAGTTTACTTTGATCAAATTGTGAAAACAAGTCTATCTTGATCATACCTGACATCGAAATTACCTTATCTGTCGATTTCGTCAGTTGCAGTTGGTCCCTTTTTAAGTAATTATATAAATACGTATTACCTACAGTCGTCGATTCTGCAACGCTGGGCACGGGCTTTATTCTTAAACAATAAGAAAACCATTCATCAAATTTTCCCCACCAAGCAGTAAGAGGATTAGAGGAAGAAAGATTAATCGTTCTTTTAAATAGTAGGTTTGCCTAGAGAGGACCTATTTCAACAGCCATTTTGATGCCTGGAAGAAGAAAAAGTAGCTTTTTAAAACTTTCCTGCAAAGTTTAACGTGTTTATGCTTTCGGTTATTGTCTGGCCGTCTGTCCGCACTCTAACCCCAGTAAATATACTCGGATTGCCATGAAATTTTAGGAAATTACTTATGTATAACCTAGAACGATTCCTTTTGAAAATGAAGTTTCTAGCATGATTACTTTATTTAGAGGGACAGTCAAAAAGTTAAAACACACTATTTAAAAAAAACAAATTTTAACTTATAAGGCAGCTAAGCTTTTTCAGTAATTGCCACAATTTTCCATAGAAACTTATTATATTTTATTCCTGTAACATCTCATAGATTTTTGAGATAATAGTTTTTCACCATGAGTTCATTTTTCACTATTATTTTCGTAAGGGTTTACGCATGATGTTGATTCTAAAAGATAGTGACATTCATTCAGTAGGAGAAAAAGGGGGTATTTTTCTGTAATCAAAGTGAAAGATATTATAGTATTGGAAGCATTGCAGCTTAAGCTGTCAAGAATTTTTTCGATATTAAGAATTTTTTACGATAAAATATGAAAATAGCCAATTCTTGGATATTTATTTAATTTAGTCTTTTGCAAATACTCAGCTATATATTCCAAAAATAAATACCTACCCGGTGGGTAATAATCATTTTTCACTATCACTGCATCCAATCCAACAGGCCAAAAAGGTTAATTTTTTCTTCTTTTGAAAAATTTCCTTGAAATCAATAATTTATAGTGTTTGTTTAAAAAGTTCTTCAAAAAAAAAATCCAATCAAAAAAAAAAAAAAAAAAAAAATGCGTATGTAATGTTTTTTATTTTTTATTTTATTTTATTATTATTTTTTAAATATTTTTAACCTTTTTTTTTTTTTTTGGCTACAATCAAACACTTTTGCAAAGTTTTTACGGAAATTACTATACGCGAAATTTTTCTAAGTCTCTTTTAAGAGGAGAAATTTATCAAATATGTTTAATTAAATTATTAAGTATTATAATATGTAATAAATATAATAATTATATTATTATATAATAATTATTAATATATTGCCTTAATTAAAATATCATTAATATATTTCCTTTCTTCATTGTAATGGACTTGTCCTTGTGACAGTAAAACAAATAGCTCCGTCCTGAATCATATTTCCCTTCTAAATTTACTACAGGAAAGAAAAATTTTTAGACACAAATTGAAAAGTGAGTTATTCAAGATATAATGTTACTTTAAACAGTTCCATGAAATCTTTAAAAAATATATTTATTGAGTTAGAATTTTATTTCTTTCCCTCGTCTGTGGTGGTTAAAAATATAATTTGCAATCAAAATCACATCCCAAAATTTCTCATAAATTTTTTATAAAAATTTAAATTATTATTATTATTATTATTTTAAGTGGGGTAGTTTAAAACTGAACTCTAAACAATATTTTTCGAATTTCAAAACTTTTTCATTTATTTAATGAAAAATATAGTTTACAGGACTTTTTTAATATTACTTTTTAAAATATAAATTTTAAAAGGAAGTAACTTATTTAAAAAAAATCATATAGTCAAAATATTTTTTTTTATTTCCCGAAACATAACTATTGTAATTTAGTCAAAAATATATGCTCTAAGATTGTGCTCTTTTATTATTATTATTATTATTATTTCTAACTTATACTAATTTGATGCTGATAAATACTTATGAATACAAATCCCATTTGTATTCATATTCATATTCATATTCATATTTTACTTCCATGTTTTTGCCGAAACGTCAGTGAAGGCTTACTGTGGAGACACGAAATTTTTTGGTTTCTGTCTGTCTGTCTGTCTGTCAGTTTGTCAGTCTGTCTGTTCCGCGATAACTACCGCAAAAAAAATTCGAAAGACTTGAAATTAAGTGTGTATATTGGTAAGGCACTCGGATTTAGCTGTATAGTTTTTTGTTATATTTTATTAATTCGTTCGTAAAATATAGAATATTTTATTTTGCGCAATAATGTTTTTCTATGGCAAATCCAACGATTTTCAAATTTTTATTTGTTGAGAGAAAATGACTCATTTGATTAATGGAATTCAACGATAAATGGATACTGAAATTTGCCAGTACGGGGCTTAAATTATTCATATTTTTTTGAAATTTTATCTATGCATATGTCAGATTTTTTAAATTATTGCTGTAAATCTTGGCCATTTTTTATAAATGTGTTCCAATAATATAAGCTAATTTGTTTTAGAGATTTACTTACTTCAAATGTATTTATTTCGTTTTCTTCATTTCTTTTAATAGTCGCTAAGCAACCATTTATCCTAATTCTTATTCTTATAATATTATAAATTTTAAAATGTGTACGGAAGTTTGAATAACATAACTTCAATGCTTCAATAGCATAACTTCAACTTTGTATCTTTGCGTATAGATAATTATAGCCAGAAAAGAACAAAGGCTATGTATTATTTATTTTATTCGAATATTTTCGTTAATAATTCTGAATTTCATTATTTTTCATGCATAACCAATCGGCATTTTTTAGATAAAATTTAATCAATTTTCTTTCCGTTGCCAAGAAAATCAAAATTTCGAATATTAATTTTTCAGCGACGATAAATTTTCAATTGAGCAATTTCCATGCGAAAACTGAAACTAAGGAAAATTTAAAAGAAAAAAATAAATATGACGTCGTATTTGCAATAAAAATAAATATACTATTTTTTGTTAAATATTAAACACTGATATTTGTTTCGTTAACATGAATTTTTTTGTCAATATAGCGACATAATTAAAAATAAAAGGAATAAAAATATTTTAAATAAAATATTTATTTGGTAAACTATGACGTCATAATTGAAATAAAAGAGGTATTTTATAGTAGTCGTTAAAAATAAACGGGACATGGATAGCAGTAATTCATGGAGTTAGAAAAATAATGACGTCATATTTAAAATGGATAAGAAATATTTTTTACGAATACTAAATTATAATTTACATACAGATAAAAAACTTCATTAAAAACTAAAAATTAGCAGTGGAAGGCTTTTTTTTGTCGGAAGAAAGGGGAAAATAAAACTGATTAATGTATTTTTGAAGCTATTTTTTTCTTTAAAGTTAAAAAGAATTAAGTTTCAATCTGTGCAGATGGTATAAAAATTAAAATAAATTTTCTAAAACTAAAAATATATTTCAAACATTGACGTTTCATTAATGAACTTTTTCAACAGAAGCGAAAATCATCTGTCAGCAAATTAAAATTTACAACCAAGAATCTACACTATTAAAATCCGACCGTATGTATGTATGTATGTAACGCTATCTCCTCCGATCCCGGATACTTAGAAAAGTCGCTTTTGTTTTGAATTGAAGGGAAAAGAATCCCGGGTTCCCGAGTTGCGCATTCGTCTCTCTGTCCGTCCGTCCCTCTGTTCGCATGTAGCAACTCAAAAACTACCCAACCGAATAGTTTGAAACATAAAATATATATAATTATTAGATGTCGAGTCATTTCAAATTTTATGAAAATCGTATGCACCTATGAATGGTAATTTATAACAATGTGATTTCAGTTGTTTTAAGAATGTTTTATTTTAAAATTAATTTTAGCTTCTTACTAACGTGTAATAAAGGTACAAGGTAAACTACAGGGCTGAAAAAAAGTTTTCAAGTATGTTTTCCATTTATTAGTGCAAATTGCTCAAAAAGAATTTTAAGCTTTTTTCTAGCTAAACTAAATTTTCCCATTATATAATATGTATATCAACTGACAGATCAAATACAGGGTTGTTCAAAAACATTGGAATACATATTTGGCTATATACCCCTTATTTCCCTAATTAAAGAAGTATTGTTAAAGATTTCATGAAGTGTTGGAAAGTGCTTCATAATCTATGATTAACGCATGATTTTTCTTACTTGTTTAATATAAAGGGAAATTTCTTTCGAAATAGAAAGTACGTAATTTTTATATTTTTGATAGCTCAATTCTTTTTTTAAACAATTTGTATTGCACTAGCAGATGCATTTAATGTATTATGATTACAATTCTCTGCTAAAAAATTTAAACAAGTAAGTCACAAAGTCTCTAAACGAGCACACATTTTGTCAAAGCGGGCAAAAAACATAATACATAAGTGGGCAGAATTCACAACAAGTAAAAAAAATCATGCGTTAAGCATAGATTACGAAGCACTTTAAACACTTCATGAAATCTTTTACAAAAGTTTGTTATTTTGGGAAATAATAGTGTATAGCCAAATATACCCAAATATGTATTCTAGTACACATTACTTATATAAACAAAATAGTTGTGTTTGCTTAATTGCCGAAACGTCACTGAAGGCTTACTTTGGAGACACGAAATTTTTTTGTGTCTGTCTGTCTGTCAGTCAGTCTGTCTGTTCCGCGATAACTTCCGTAAAAAGCATTCGATTGACTTCAAATTAAGTGGGTATGTTAGTGAGGCACTGGGATTAAGCTGTATAGTTTTTTGTAAGATTTGGTTCATTCGTTCGAAAAATATAGAATATTTTATTTTGCGCAATAATGCTTTTCTATGGCAAATCCAATGATTTCCATTTTTTTTTCCTTGAGAGAAAATGTCACATTATGATAAATGGATGCTGAAATTTACCAGTTAAATTTTTCGTATTGTTTTGAAATTTTGTCTATTCATTTGTCAGATTTTTTAAATTATTACTGTAAATTTTGGAGATTTTTTATAAATCTATTCCAATAATATAAACGAGTTTGTTTTAGAGACTTCCTTATTTCAAATGTTTTTATTTCATTTTCTTTATTTTCTCTTAATGGTTGCTAAGAAACCATTCATTTTTATAATGTTATAAATTTGAATGCGTGTAATTATTGAAGGCGAAAATTTAAATGAAGTCAACGTTAAAACTGATGAATTAATGTCTTTGTATCTTTGTGTATAACTATAACATAGCCCAGAAAAGAACATAGGCTATGTTTTATTGATTTTATTCACATATTTTCCTTAATAATTCAAAATTTCCTTCTTTTTCATGCAGAATCAATAGCGATCTTTTAGATAAAATTTAACCAATTTCCTTTATCGTACCAAAAAAAAAAAAAAAAAAAAAAAAAAAAAAAAAAAATCAAAAGCTGGAATAATTTGTCAACGGCAATAAGTTTCAATTGAGCAAGTTCCATTCGGAAAATTAAACTAAGCAAAAATAAATATGACGTCAGAATTAAAATAAAAATAAATATAGTACTTTGTTAAATATTAAACACGGAAATTTGTTTCGTTAATAAGAATTTTTCTGACAAAAATGGAGGCATAATTAGAAGTAAAAGAAATAAAAAAAAATTATATTTTTAACAAATATTTCACCTTATAAAATTTGACGTCATAATTGAAATAAAACAGGTATTTTATAGTAGTCGTTAAAAATATAAGAAACATGGATAGCAATAACTCATGAATAATGACATCATTGCCGAAACTTCAGTGAAGGCTTATTTTGGCGACACAAAATTTATTGTTTTCCGCCTGTCAGTCTGTTCTGTCTGTCTGTTTGTCTGGCCGCGATATCTGCCACAAAATGCAATCAAAATTTCTTTTTTTTTTCGGAAACAAAATTGTAAAACCCTAAATTACTGAATTTAGACTTTCAAAAGTTCCTGATACATCAGATTTAGGTGTGGACAGGTATGTAGAAGTATGAGGATAATGAAAAATGCTTATTAAAACTGTTACTTATCCTTATAAATCAAAATGTATAAAGAAATACAAGATATACGATAACCATTAGCAAATTGATAGAAAGTTACAAATTTAAGTTTAATGAGACTACGGGGGGTTCAGGGGGGCGGAGCCCCCCTGAAGAAATCTACTATGTTATAATAAAAAAACAAAAATAATAGATCATGAAAAATTCAGAATATTCTAACATAACTAAATCTTTAATTTAACGCTTTTGTTGGCTGAAAACTTCTTATTCTTATTTTATTCTTATAAATAATTACGTAACTTGAAAATTTTAAATTACAGTTTCCAGGAAGTTGAATATTACCCAAAGTGTGTTTTAAAAAAGAAATGATCTGCAAAGCTGACGTTGAGGCTCTTGATCTGCAGATTTACTAGTTTACTTCCATGTTTAATGTACTATAATTTATTAAATTCAATGGTTCATGTTCATATATTGTAATAATATTAATGGTTATATATATATATATATATATATATATATATATATATATATATATACATTTATTTGAAGTTATAACTATAAAATACATTGCTTTTTGATGGCATAATTTATCTTTTAGAAGGTTTGCTTCGTAAAAATCAAGGACAGAGAAAGAAGAATAAAAGCCAATCCACATCATATAATCTTGAATGATGTCTATATATATGTATACACACAATAATATTCTTTAAAGGAATCTCAACTGTATTTTAATTAAAGCCTGAATTTTTTGTCGAAATTGAGTCGGTCCACATTGGGCCTCACCCGCACTGTTTTACTTGATATTTGTACAGGCCGTGAACTGAGAAACTATGAAGAGACCGAGCCAGGCTCGGGCTGAACTTTTAATTTTGACACCGGGTCGAGTCGAAATAAATTTCTTTCGGGAATTTGAAATCGAATAGTGTTTTTCATTTTTGGTAAATAAAATATAACCTTTTTGAGATATAAGAGATTCTTGTCAAATGGTTGCAGATATTTCTTCCTTGCGGTCACTCGCGGAAATCTATTCAAAACGCTAACTTTCACAGTAACTTTCAAAAATTTCATTTTCGTAACTTTCCAACTAGACCCATGGGGGGGTCTAGTTGGAAAGTTACGAAAATGAAATTTTTATATGGCCCCCGCAGGACAAAAATTCCAATTAGGAAAACTTTCCTTATTCAGTCCTGAATAAGACACAAAAATTTGCATCTTCATATCTCCAAAATTCGCAAATTTATAGCCGTTTAAAAATTTATCAGGTTTTAAGGGATTAGACACAAATTCAAATGTGCGCAATTCAAAAAACTATGTTTCTTTAAAAGTTCTAGGAAAAAATCTATTTCTTGAGTTAGAATTTTGATTTTTTTTTCTTTTTTTGTGATGGTTAGCCTTATAATTTGCTATGAAAATCAAATTGATTGTATCAAAAAATGGATGTCGTTGTCGCCATTTGATTACATAGTTTATAAATAAAAATATCTGATGCATTTTCTAAAAAAAAAAAAAAAAAAAAAAAAGAAAATGAAAAAGAAAAAATAAAGAAAAAGAAATGTATTCGGAAACTAACTCCTTTAGATTTGAGAATGAATTTGGATTTGAAATCTTTAATAAAATGATATAGAAATATTTTCTTAAATCTACTTTTATTATACAGCTTCAAAAGTTACGATGCTTTTAATTTTCTTTTTTTCTAAACCTAATTAATTTTTTATTTGAATGTTAAAATTTTAAAAATTATGTAAAGGAAGAGAAGAGGATTTAAGATTCTTTAAAAAAATCTTAATTATACGATAAAAAACTGAATGTTTTAGAAATAGTAGAAATTGTGAAGGGGCCAGAACTTTCCGGCCCGGTTTTCATTGATTTGTGTGCGGGTCAGACCGAGCTTTTGAGTTTTATAATGAGCTGGTCTGGGCCCGGTCCTGGAAATTCCAGCCCGTGCAGGCCTCTGATTGTTTAATATAGCCTTAATTTTTTGAAAGAATAATTCCCCTCGATAAGCAATGTGAAGGGATTAACTTCCCCATTTCCCACCTTTATACTTTATCATTGAACCCCCAAAACTAATCAGAGATACGCCTTATCAAAAGCAAAAATTATCTGAAATTCGAAGCAAATCCGATAATTCTGCATAAAAACTCATTTATGTAATTTGAAGGGGGCAATCCCCGATTTCTTCCTTAATGCTTAATCGTTAAACTTCCAAAACTATTCAGGGATTTGCCTTATCAGAAAGAACCCGTATCCAAAATTTGAAGAAAATCGGATAAATCTGCATAAAAATACATTTATGTAATTTAAGGACGAATATGAATCGTCTGTTCACCTTTATACTTAACCAAAGAACCTCCAAAATTATCAATGTACAGCCGTAACTCATATCCAAAATTTCAAGCTAATCGATTATTTCTGCATGGAAAATGCATTTGCCTAAATTAGGAGCGAACCCCTTTGTTCTTACCCTTTATACTCAACCAATGAACCCCGAAATTTATGGAGGTGCCTTATCAGAATGACCGTATATCCAACAATTTATGTCACAGTACAAGATATCCGACTACTTATACAGTTTCCAGCATTAGTTATGTGGCACAAATTGTCGGATATCTCGAAAACGTCTCATTTCCAATGGGTGATTACAATGAGTTTTTTAATCCTCACAATTATATCTTTTCAGCGATACCACTGTCGTTAAAATCGAGATTAAATTTTTTTGCGGTTCCCCTTTAAGGGGGCTCAGGGGTTGAAAACTTTTCAAAAAATCGATTTTTTTAATATCTAATATATTATTCATTTAATTCTTAACTCAATGCAAAAAACCGCATAAAAATATTTGCATTTTTAACGGAGTTATAAGCATTTATGTATCAACACTTTCATAGCCGCATCCATATAATTTCAACTTTAAGTCGCTTTTTCTCAAAACTTGATTTTTGATGACTAACGCCAAGATTTAAAAAAAAACTATTTGATAGAATGGCTTTTTTTTTTTTTTTTTTTTTTTTTTTTTTTTTTTTTTTCATGCATATAACATTATCTAGATTTCGAATTAATATATTTTAGATAGTTTAATATTTTGAGTATTTTTAATGGAAAAAAAGTTGTATTTTTTAGGGTTTTTTTAAATTTTCAACTTTGAGAGATTTTTTAATACTGTTTTTATTAAGTGATAGTTATATCCTTAATTTATAATCTAGATTATGATGTTATATGCATGAAAAAAAAAAAAAAAAAAAAAAAAAAAAAAAAAAAAAAAAGCCATTTTATCAAATAGTTTTTTTTTTTTTTTTTTTTTTAAATCTTGGTGTTATTCGTCAAAAATCAAGTTTTGAGAAAACACGACTTAAAGTTGAAATTATATGGATGCGGCTATGTATAAGTATTGATACATAAATGCTTATAACTTCGTTAAAAATGCTAATATTTTTATGCGGTTTTTTGCATTGAATTAAGAATTAATTGAATAATCAAACTATATCATAAAAAAAAATCGATTTTTTGAAAAATTTTCAACTCCTGAGCCCCTTTAAGTGGGCACTAGAGCTACGTGACATAAATTGTCAGATATCTTGAAAACGACTCATTTTCGACGGGTGGTTCTATTAAGTTTTTTACTGCTCACGATCAGATCTTTCCAACGATACCTCTTTCGTCAAAATCGGTGACTTACACTTCTTGCAGTTCCCTAGTTAGTAGAAGCAGTTTGCTACTTCATTTAAAATAAGCTTAGTTTCTAATTTCTAGCTTCCCAAGTCCTAAATAATTTTATATACATTCAGAATTGAATCTTGGAAATCTAACTTGTGTAATTTTGATAGTTATAAATGTAATAAATTAACAAATACGAATGAAAATGTATAACAGATAATAGGTAAGTATGTTAATAAAATTTAAAACACAAAACTATTTGTTATTTATATGCAATTGAAGTTTTAAGAAATAATACATTTTTAAAATATATTTCGATGCAAGTCATAAAATAGCATATTTATTTACATAAGAGCCTCCTTACTTTTGAGATTAATCCTCAGCTATTGAGAAAGAAAGTGAATTTAAGAAAACATATGCAAATATTCTTAGGTATCAATAATTACAGTATAAAAAAAGATGATTTAGAGCAAAAACAAGTACAGCATTACTGAAGTAACATCACGGTAACTAAATTAGATAATATCTAAATAATTGAAATCTTGAGCAAAATTCTAGTTCTACATTTAGTAAATTAGATATAATTTATTACAATCGTACCAATAGAATGTTTTTTTTTTTTTTTTCTCATTGCAATGGCAAATATAATATGTTTGTTTGAGCTTATAAATAAATAATTCCACAGTAATTTAAAATTTCAAACAAATTTATTATAAATGTATGAGTTTGCTGACCGCGTCCATATAATTTAATAAGGAAATTTCTTCATTTATTATTTTCTCTTTTAAACTCGCCAAATGGGCATCAAGTAATCTGTACTTTGGTTTCCCAGTTGGAAATTGATGCCCGGCATCTATCATTCGCATTACAGCTTCATTTTCTCTCTTCTCCTGTTTAAGGAGCAGAACAAAGTTATAAATGTTTAAATGATGGCTGTGAGCTCTCTTGTTACTTACCCATCATACGTAGTATAGGGTAAGTCTTGCAATCGTTTTGAAAATCGAAATTTTTTTTGACGGATTTACACGTTTTAGATAGTGGAGATTCCGAAAATCATTTTTAGAAAAAAAAATTTTGCCGTCCGTCTGTCTGTCTGTCTGTAAACACTCTATCTCCCGAACAAATTCAGATAGAGACTTGAAATTTTGTATGTAGTTAGTATGTAAGAATGAGACGAAGCCTATTTAATATCAGCAACCTCGATTATCCGGAACTATTTTTTTCGGACCCTCGAAAAATTCGTTCTGATGAAAGGTACATAAAAGTTTTCGAATTTTTTTGTTTTAAAGAATGAACGTAAAAGGCAATAAAATAACACACATTTTGCATATAGAACGAAGTCGATCGGATTATTAGTTGCCGAGACATTTGTAATCTTGTTTTCCACATTCTTCGATTTTTCATGACCCTGTATTTCATTCAAATTTCAATTCAGAAGTATATTTTAATTGGAAATGAGACGCTTAATCCAACGCATTTAATTGTTAGTTAATAGAATTATTATTTTTGGAGTTATAAGGATGTTTCTTTTACGCAGTTCGGTACTACTTGAGTAGTTTGGCGTTTTATATAATTTGTCGAAATTGGTACATCAGCAATTCTTTAATAAAGCATTACTAGGTATATTAACAATATTTAAATTTTGTTTATGAATTGCAATGCATTGTATAAATAGTTTTCACATGTTTTATTTTCATATACATATACATGATGGGTAAGTATTACGGTGGCCCCCAACGACTAGTTTATTTTGCTGTGCCAGCCTTCAACGTTGTTTGTCGTTCTTTCTCCTGTATTTTCGAAGTGATTCCACAAAGAACTAAAAATACATCAAGATTTATAATTCTAATTATTAAATGGAAAAAAAAATATATATCTGATAAAAAAAACAATTTAAAAAAAATGCAATTTTTTTTTTTTTTGTTTTTTTGTTTTTTTGTTTTTTTGTACCAAGAGTTGTTTTTGACTATACTATTACATTCAAAGCTAAATGAAAGAAAGATATGAGGTAGTTTATTAAATAATTAATTTACATCAATTACAAACAAGTGATCTAATTCAGATTTCTCGGTGTACAGAATGTAAATGCATTGCATTTTTTATTGAAAATCTAATATATGTGTTACATTTAATATATACTACCAACTAACAGCAAAAAGCATTTATGATATACGATTTTCAGACAAATTGCATTTTTAAATATATTTCTTGTTATTTCAAGATGCAAAGCAGGCATAAAATTGCATAAAAATAAAGAAAAGCGCGTGAAATGGGAAAATGCGAAATAATTTAAAATAGTATTTTAATGCCTGCCTTTTAGATAAGATTATTTTTTCAAAAAAAAAAAAAAATATACTTTTGTTGAAATGCTGCTTTATTTTTAGGAGAAATGGGGGAGAGAGAGAGAGAGAGAGAGAGAGAGAATCAACAGTAATACACTATATGGCCAAAGGTGACTGGCCACTTGCAATTTTAGACATTTTGTGTGTGTGTGAAAATAACTTTACCAGCGATAATTTAAATAACTGTATTTTAAATTCTCTTCAAAAAATCGAAACCCAATATCTGCAACCGAAATCGTAAAAGTAAAAATACACATCGATCTCAGCTATCCAGTGAAAAAAGAATCGTATAAAAATATTGCAATGCAAGCGAGATATCATCCATTATTGGCATTTAAACTTATAATGTGGCGATAGTTTTGGGTTGACGGGATAACCTAGTAGTACCGCTTTATTTCCCCAACGAATTGATCTAGAGACTTGAAATTTTGTATGTACTTAGTATGCAACAAGACAAAGAAGCCTATTTAATATCAATAACCTCGATTATCCGGAACTATTTTTTTCGTACTCTCGAAAAAATCGCTCTGATGGAAAGTATATAAAAATTTCCGATTTTTTTAATTTCAAGGTATGGTCGTAAAAGGTGATAAAATAGCAAAACTTTTGCACCAAGAACGTTATCGATCGGATCATTAGTTGTCGAGATATTTAGAATCGAAAAATGAATCTCGCAGATATTACGTCGAATTTTTACGTCCCTGTATTTCATTCAAATTTCGATTCAAAGATATATTTGAATGTGAAATGAGACCCTTAACCCGACGCAGCAAATTGTTAGTTGATAGGATTGTTACTTTTTAAGAAAAAGCGTGGCAAATGTGGTGCGTGTTCTTTATTTTCTTTTTAAAATAATTTCAATTTTTTTTAAACACAATATATTTTTCATACCAAGCCTACAAAGTGGATGTTTTTGAGCACATTTCTCGACGAAAGCAGAAAAACCGGTCGGAAAGCAGGAGAAAAACGGGTGATGACGTGATCGAAATCGCTCATAATGTCTCTTATAATTCTAATCGCTTAAGAATGTATAAATACATAAACCAAATAAAAGATTAGACACAAGTTCGATGAAAGAAAAATATAAAGCGTCACTGACGGACAGACGGCATTAAATCTTATAATTTGGCGATAGTTTTTGGGTCGACGGGATAATCTACTGTATCTCACGAACAAATTGAGATAGAGACTTCAAATTTTGTATGGACTTACTATATGCGAGTACAAACAAGCCCCAATTATCCGGATAATATTCAGTAACCTCGATTATCCGGAATTTTTTTTTCGTACCCTCTAAAAATCCGTTCTCATAAAAAGTACATAAAATTTTTTTGATTTTTTTAATTTAAAGGGATGGACGTTAAAGGCCTTAAAATGGCAAAAATTTGACAACAAGAACCGAGTCCATCGGATTATTAGTTGTCGAGTTATTTGCAATCGAAAAACAGGTTACGTCAATATTACGGAGAATTTTCCTGGCTCTGTATATCATTCAATTTTCGATTCAAAGATATATTTGAATGCGAAATGAGACGCTTAATCCGACGCCGCAAATTGTTATTTCATAGGATTGTTAATTTTGGCGTTATAAGGATGCTTCGTTTAAACAATTCGTCCCTCCCGGAATAAATGTGACTGATTATATTAAATCGCCAATTATAGTGCCAATTAATGTGATATAAATTTATTATAGTGTTACAATGCCGTACAGCGCGGGGCATGAGGGAGGGGAGGGGCAATCGCCCCGGATTTTCACAAATTTTTGAGAATTTTGGATTTTAATATCTCTGAAATTTTTAGATATGGAGATTTTTTTTAATTTAGGAATGGATAAGGAATAATTTCCTAATTGGGAATTTTGCCATACGTGGGAATACGTATAAAAAATAAATTTTCGTATTTTTTCAAATAGACCCCCCATGGAGTTACAACTTATCAAAAAATTCACCTTTTTTGATAATTTTTTGCAGCTGGAAGCATGAGTGTAGGGGCAATATTTAAGGAGATAGCCTATTGTTTCGATATTTATGATTCACCCTGTATATACTGTAATTAGATATTTAAAATTTCCTTAATTTTTTAAATGTTGAACAGAAAACTTGTTTTTATTTTCCTGTTTTCTTTCTGGAAAAAATAAATTAAAATTAAATGATTATGGGTGAAAACGAAAATTATTAAGAAGGTTAATTAAGAAGGTAGATTTTGTATAGAATACTACCTATTGCGATCGCTCTTATGTTACAAATTCTGCATTTTTTTTTTTTTTTTTTTTTTTTTTTTGCAAATATACACTGATTATGACCCCTAGACCCCAAAACTTCAATTAGTAGAAAACTTCATTAATCTATCTAGCTATATGTATGTATGCATATAAATATAGAGAAAGGGTGAGTCGTAATTAGCAAAACAGGCTAGCTCCTTTAATATCGCCTCTAGGCACTTACTTCCAGTAACAAAGTTTCATAAAAAAGGCGGCAAAATGTGATGACATTAATTGCAGCTCCATTTTGGGGGGGGGGGGGTGTCTATTTGATTTTAAATTATTATGCGGCCCCGTAAGACAAAATTCCCGTATTATGGGAAATTGTTCCTTATACGTTCCTGAATTGATCAAAAAAAATTTGATCTTTATAGCTAAATGTCTGACAGAGATATTCAAATCCAAAGTTGCTGTGACTTACAAGAACTGAAGAATATTTCAAAATATGCTGCCAAAGTGGGCGTTTTGAACAGAATTTCTGCAAGCGATCATGATTGAAGAATATAGAATGTATTCAAATAACAAATTGCCTAGTTTCTAACTCATTTTTATTTCGAATTTGTTCTCAAATGCGTATTGGTCGATGGTTGGATAAATCCAGAATATATTTCAAAATATGCTGTCAAACTGAGGATTTTGAGCCGAATTACGCATAAGATGATTCTAATAAAACCAGCTCTGACAAAAAATAAATAAAATAAAATAAAATAAAATAAAATAAAAGAAAATAAAAACAAACAAAAGAAAAATTCTTTAAAAGCGGCCAAATAAACTTGTTAAAATTCGGTTTACCTCTATCATATTTTATTTTTTATTGTTGAAATGAGCACTTAACTTCAAAATCAATCTGCGCCTGTAGGCCAAGCTGGCAGGAATTTTTAAAAATTTGGTATGCTAGTTTCTTTTAAGGATGAAATCTTTTAGTCACGAATAGAGATGGGAATGCTCGGAAAAAACCCGGAAAAATTGGGAAAAAAACCGGTTTTTTTCGGGGTTTTTTTTTTTTTTTTTTTTTTCCGAAGGCTTATTTTTTAATTTTTCCGAACTGGAAAAATTGAAATTTCATTTATGAAATAATATAGTGAAAATTTTGTAATAGCTACATTCTCATACTTTTTATTTTACTTATTTTTATGTTGAGTGTTTCATATGAAAATTTTAATGTGGGTAATCTGATCTCTGAGCAGAAATCTGATTGAGAAAACTTGAAAGGATCCTTCACATTTTTTTCTTGCTTGAAACACAAGACCCTTTGCAAAATTTCTCTTGAAAATAGACATTTCAGAAAAAGTTTAATCAACAAACTGAATCTTTTGCAAGTGCAGTGATTGAAGAAAAAAAAATCTCATGTCATACAGCAGCTGAATCTTATTAAGTTGCATATATGTATGTAAATAACCTTATTAAAAATGTCTAAATAGGAACCTAAATATAGTAATAATTTTTTATTCAAAAATTCTGAATATATTTTGTACAAGTATATACAAAAAAGTTCACAATTTCACAAAAACTTGATTACATGAAAAAAAATCTAGATATGTAATTAAATGCAACTTCTCTTTCTAAAAATTAATTCATGTGTAAAATTATTGCAATAATATGCCGATTAATGGAAATGATAAAATTAAAAATTCAACGTAAAATTTTGAAATAGGCATTTATTACTTTAATCTATCTTTTCAAGAAGTAAGTATTGAATTTGTCAAAAATTTGACTTCCAGTTTTTGGTGTATTTAAAAGTTTTAGAAGGTCCTGAACACGTTTTGATGATTTTTGGAAAATATCAGCCACTCTGTGAGTCTGTATATGACAAATTTTATGGGCACTCTATCTCAAGAACTTATGCACATAATTTCACAAAACTGTAAATTCAGTTACACCTTGATATAAACTCGAGATGTTTAGTTATTAGTGTATATCGCCAAACCGATGGTGCTGCTATGCTGCATTATTCATAATTTGTACAATAGTTCTATCTCAAACTAATGTATGTATTTTTATAAAATTTCAGATTAAGTTAATCTTTGACATAACTTCGTGCTCATTACTTTTTGGTGTAAATTGCTCAACAGATGACGCTGCTATGCTGCATTATTCATGTTTATCGCAATAGCTTTACCTCAAGGACGATTTTTTTTAAAAATCAAACTACAGCTTTAGACAGTTTCTGATATATATTAATGTTGTTTAGTTTTTGGTGTAAATTGCTCTATAGGTGGCACTACTATGCTGCATTTTTCAAGATTTCGTTATAGCTGATTAATTGAATGTTTTTTCAAGGTGTTGAATCTAAAATTGACCTCCATTTTGCCTCCATAATGTACAATAATGTTGCAAAAATATGGGCAGTTTGCATTAGAAAACTACAACTGTGATTTAAAAAAAAAAAAAAAAAAAAAAAAAAAAAAAAAAAAAAAAAAAAAAAAAACATTTTATTACAAATAACTATGTTCCAAATTATACTTTCCCTCTTGATTAAACTTTGAATTTTTGTAGTTTTCTAAAGCACAGTAGAAGTTTATCTCTGTATGTAACTGCTTTTGTTAATTCCTCAAATAGTGAGCATTTTCTATTTGTAGTGTTCTGTTTTCATAACTTTTGAGTTCCACTCTTAGAAATATAAAATTACCATGTGGAAACATTATTGAATATGATTTCTTACTCGAGAATAGAATACCAGATTTCAGGGTAAAAAGAAAAAATTACATTTAATTAAACTTAAAATAAATATATATATATATATATATATATATATATATAT
Source organism: Maratus speculifer (assembly GCA_964019185.1). NCBI lineage: Eukaryota > Metazoa > Arthropoda > Arachnida > Araneae > Salticidae > Maratus > Maratus speculifer. The sequence goes on from OZ025289.1 coordinate 333,211,636, forward strand.
ATACATTTTTTTTTTCTGGTTTCAGTGAGTAAAAATCTAACAGTCAATAAATCCTACGCTATTTTTTAGTTGCAGACCTGAGTAAGCCAAAGTAAAACTTAGTTTTGTTTGAATTTAGATTATAAAACTAAATCAAAACTTTTTTGAGGTGAGATTGGAAAGCTATACCAAAACTAAACATATTTTATAATGGAAATAAAATTATAATTCTAAGAAAAAAAGTATTAGTGTAAAAATATATTTTTTTAAACAAACAATGGAATTTTTGAATACTGATATTCATAATAATGACAAAACTGCAATAATTTCTTTAAACTAGTATCATTTACTTAAAAACTATACTTATGTAAATGGAATGCATAATTTATTTCATTCCAAACTGCAGACATACTGGCTCAGATTTTTACATTAGGTCAATTGGTAGTTAAACATGTAACTGAAAAATCATTTCAACAGAGATATGATATAACAAACAATAGCGTTTAATAAAAATTCTTAGGCTGTGGAAAAAAAAATTAAACTTTTAAAAGCAGGCTTTGCTACTTTCTTTTTATTTTGTAATATAAAGTGAAAATAATTTTCATTTAATACATATAAATGGGAAAAAGTATTTATTATTTAGTATTCTCTAAGAAAATATAATTTATTTGGGAGAAACAGTCATGAAAAATCAAATTTTCCAATTTTTCCGTTTTTTTCCGAAAAAAAACGGTAAAAAACCAGTTTTTTTCCGCCACTTATATTTTTCCGGAAAATTTACATCTCTAGTCCCGAATCCAAACAGATTCGTTTACTAATGCTAAATGAGAAAAATGTGCAAAAGTATCTCGGTTACATTTCAATTTTTTTTATATAATTTTGCAATGGATAGCAAAAATTGGCCTGTACAAGACATTTTTTTACTTCAATTTTGATTGCTGTTTTTTTTTTTTTTTGAGAATGCTTTAATATTTGAAACTGTTTTCGAAGTATGCTCATTCAAATAAAATATCATTTAAGTAAATTAAAGTATACTCATTAAAAACATCTGTAAACAAAAACAAAAAAGTAAAAACGTCCTTTGTACAGATCGATCTCATCTATCCAGTGAAAAAAAAAAAGTTAAACACCGAAATGTAACCCAGATATCTGTATAAATTTTTTTTTTATAGCATTAGCATTAGCGAATGGGTCTTTTCGCTTGACTGAAGTAGCCTCTTAATGGCTTGGAAGGCGTAAAATCGTTTGGTAATCTTCGACAGAGGAATAAAATGAAAATAATTCTTTGAAAATGCAATAAAAGATGACTGTATAACAATACTTGTGAATTAACTCGCAGGGACTAGTTTATGGTTTTAATCATTTTTACCTTCTACCCATATATCCCATTTTTTCAATATGTCTGTTAAATTGTATTCCTAGAAACTTTTCAAATTATCGGCACCTTATATTTATGATATATTAAAATATGGAGCATTTAGTTAACAGATACCCACATCCCCTCTCTGCCACATATATATATATATATATATATATATATATATATATATATATATATATATATATATATATATATGTGTGTGTGTGTGTGTGTGTGTGTGTGTGTGTGTGTGTGTATGTATATATATATATATATATATGTGTGTGTGTGTGTGTGTGTGTGTTACTTGTGATTTGCAATGGCTCCATTATATTTAGTATGTTTTAAAATTTACGGAGTTTTAATTAAAAAGGAACACAATGCATTTATTAACGCTAAAAAATGAGAAACACAACAGTCACATTTTGTTTTCTTGAAGAGCTGTTTAAAATTCTATAATTCCACCAGGCTACAAAATGGATGCCCGGATACTCCTTACAAATTCACGCCAATGCGCTAATCCGGTTTAATCCAAAGGTGACAGCTACTTCGCACCCCATCTGACAGTCCGGTACTCCCCTATCGACCCTCCCCCCGTGCAGTATGATGCGTCCCCACAGTCGTCGCCTGGTCCATCCGTCTGTCCGCTTATGGCATTGCAAAAACTATCCATTCGAATGCTTTGAAATTTAATATGTATAATCGTTGTTGCCGAGTCATTTCGAATTTTAGGAAAATTAAACCCAAACTTAAGACGATATCAATAAAAGTTTTCTTTATTCATTTAAATCCTATCATGGGTAATTAATTTTCTTGATATCAGAATATAGGTAAGGATTTCGGATGCCATGGAGATGACGCGCTATTTAAGAGGGAGTGCTATTATTTCGGTATTACTGAATTTAATATTACATAATCTTAATAAATTTCGTATTCCTACATTTTTTACATAAGAGTGCAACAGCTATTGTACCAAGATCTTGATATTTATAAAAGTAGTTATAGTACGAGCGCACCTCATTTGCCGCATTTTGACGTACATACGACTTGTTTGTATCCCCTCCCCCTTCTCCTTCGTACGAGTATGAGAATTTTTTGACGGTGATTTTTAAGTTCATATTTTCAACGAATTATTTTTCTTTAAGCATTAAAAATGTAATTTAAATAGACTAGTAAACACATAAATAGATAAATATAATAATGTCCAGTTATCGTACGTTTATTTGAAACAATCTAACGTCGGACAATTTACAGATGAACGAAAATAAACCAACTTCGAAGAGCGTGCTTGAAATTTAATATTTGCATAACCAAATATTGAATATTAACAGTAATAAATTATACTAGTCAACAAATTTTAGCCTTTTTTTTATTTTTTATTTATCTTGCTTGTAAATGGAAGCATTTAATCTTTGACTGCACCACGTGCCATACTGCATATCTATCTATCTATATTATAAAGACCAAACGTACCTGTGCGTAACGCACACGTCATTTTGTGAATGGCAACGCTTTCACATGCAGTTCAGTTTTGCAATTTTCGGTACTGCAAATTTTATACTTCTAAACATCGCAAGTTTTCAATTTTTACTCCATCGTATAGAGAAAAAATTTACTTTTAAATGCAATTTGTTTCAAAGCTGTATCTCAATTTATATTTGAGATATTAATTTTTTTTATAGTTTTTAGTACGAATTTTGTAACTGTGGCAACAGAAATACGCCATTTTCTCTTAAAATTGATAAAAATTGAAGTGTGCGCATGTAAATTCTGAGAAGATGAAAATTACGATGGGTTTAGCTTTTCACGTGTAATTCTAAGATCGTGTCAATTTAAAATAAATATTATTATTATTATTATTATTTCATACGCATTTATATCAAACATAAGAGCCTTAATTGAAACTTCATCTATAATAACTGATCTTTATTATAGTTTGCTATATATTTTTACTTATGCGATTAAAGTTTAATTTTAATAATTGGACAACTGAATTTTATAGAAATAATAATTTTTTTTTTCTTTTAATAATATTTGTTTGAAAATTAGACTAACCATTTTAAAATGCTTTTTTTTTTGTTTTTTTTTACAGTAGCTAATTTTGTAGGTTTATTATAAATCAATGAAGCTGAAAATTTACTTTCGTCGAAATTCGAAGGGTTCCACCTTGTACCTATAATTTCCATTATGTGCTCGATATGATCCCTATCATTGATCAAGAATAGTTAAAAGAATGGAATAACACTTATCTTGTCCATCTCAGATGTTTGCATTGCAAGCCCATAATGCTAATATTAACAATGTTAGTTTACAAAACAGAATGATGTCCATCTTGATGATAGTGCGGAATGCACTGTTAAAACTAAAGGCTGCATATGGCACTCCTAGGTGTAAAACGCTTGTCTCGTCAGCGACTCCCTTAAGGGAGCCAGAATTGCACCCATAGAGGTGCCCTAGGGCACCACATGGCCCACCAAGGCACCCTATGAGGTGCCATGGGGTGACCTAGGGTACTTCTATGGGTGCAATTTTGGCTCTCTTAGTGGTGTCGCTCACGGGACAAGCGTTTCACACCTAGGAGTGCCATATGCAGCCTTTAGTTTTAAGAGTGTGTTTTCATAGTTAATTTTTACAGTAAGAATAATCTAAATAAAGGTTTAAATCTGCATATTCTTTCATTTTCTTATTGTGTAACCGTGGCAAATAATAATTACCATTTCACCACGTATGAAAAAATCAAATTCTAAAATTTTGTGAAACCCTGATGCGATAAAAAATCTCAGATAGCAGATTCCGGTTCTACATGGAAAAAAAATGCGCAAAAAGAAGTTATATATCTATATTATAAAGAACAAACGTATCTGTGCGTAACGCATACGTCATTTTGCGAATGGCAACACTTTCCTCTCCAATTTCGGTTTTGTAATTTTCGGTACAGCAAATTTTTACATTTCTAAACATCCTACATTTTAAAGTTTTACACCACCCTATAGAGAAAAAAATATACTTTTAAATGCAATTTGTTTCAAAGCTGTATCTCCATTTGAGATATTAATTTTTTTTATAATTTTTTATACCAATTTTTTAATTGTGGCAACAGAATCACTCCATTTTCTCTTAAAATTGAAAAAAAAAAAAAAAAAAAAAAATAGAATTTAAAATGTGTACATTATTTCAAAAATATCGTCTGTTATAAAATCCGGTGAGTTGTCGTTTATTTCGCTTAACAATTTGGATAATTGAGTTTTGTAGTATTTTGCTAATTTTAGGTTAAAATAACATTTGTTTGAGAGTTAGACTGACCAATATAAGATGTATTTTTTACTGTAACTAGTTTTGTAGATTTATTTTAAATCAATTAAACAGTTCTTTCTTAAAGATTTTCTTTCGTCGAATTTCGACGGGTTCCACCTCGTATTTTTTAATTGCTAAAAAGGTGTAAGGTTAAAATTTCGAAAACAATAAAATAGCTTTAGTTGACTGTTGACATATTACAACTCTTCCCGAGTCATTTTCGAAGCAAATAAAAATGACAAATACACCTTTTTTACCAATTAGAAAGATAATATAATTTTTATTTGTATTGAAAATGACTGGGGAAGTGTTGTAACATGTCAGCAGTCAACTAAAACTATTTTACCGTTTTCGAAATTAAATCTGTTTTGAAAATGATCCGGGAAGAGTTGAGACAAGTTAACAGTCAAATAAAACTATTTCGCTCTTTTTTAAATTATATCTGTTTTGCAAATAACTCCGAAAGAGTTGAAATATATCAACAGTCAATTAAAACTGTTTTACTGTTTTTAGCTCACAGGCTATCATAGCCTGAGAGCTTATGTGCCCGTCCATTCTGTATGTTCGTGCGTAACGCGATAACTCATGATAAAAATATCGGATCCACTTGAAATTTTGTATATAGGTATATCCTGATAAGGCGCTTCCCTGATTAGTTTATGGAGTTCATTCGATATGTATAAGAGGGGGAACGGGGGCTCATGCCCCTCAGCTTAATGGATATAAATGGGTTTTTCATGCAGAATTAACAGTTTTTGTCCAAAATTTAGATATAGGATCATTCTGATGAGGCGATTCCGTGACTGTTATTAGGTGTTCATTGAATAAGTATAAACAGGGGGAACGAGGGGCTCATCCCCCCCCCCTTAATTGATATAAACGGGATTTTCATGCAGAATTAACAGTTTTCGTTCAAAATTTAGATATAGGATCATTCGGATGAGGCGATACCGTGGCTGATATTAGGTGTTCATTGAATAAGTATAAACAGGGGGAACGGGGGGCTCATGCCCCTCCCCTTAATTGATATAAACGGGATTTTCATGCAGAATTAACCGTTTTCGTTCAAAATTTAGATATAGGATTATTCTGATGAAGCGAGTCCGTGGCTGTTATTAGGTGTTCATTGAATAAGTATAAACAGGGGGAACGGGGGTTCTAATGCCCCTCCCCTTAACTTGCATAAATAGATTTTTCATTCAGAATTGTCAGATTTCGTTCAAATCTCTGAATAGTTTTGGAAGTTTAATGGTTAAGTATAAAAGAGGGGAATAACTCCTTTGCTCTGAATTTTGGATATAGAATTTTTAATATGATAAAGCATGTACTTGATAGTTTAGGAAGTTCAATGATTAAGTATAAAGAAGGAGAAAGGGGAGAGCTGTTTCCTCTTCTTAATTTTTTTTTTTTTTTTTTTTTTTGAACGGAATTAACGAAAATACAAGGCTGTAATGTACAATCAGTATGTGTAGCCTGTGAGCTCAATGCCATCAGTTTAACTGGGCAATATTCTTTTTATTTAATTTTTATCTGTTTGAAAATAACCGGGGAAAAGTTGAAACCTGTCAACGGTCTAATAAAACTATTTTACTGCTTTTAAAATTTCAATCTTTTACCTTTTTAGCAATTAGAAAGAATGTATTACTACAATTTGTTAAACCAGCGCCCTTGGCGAACAGTTTGGTCTCTCTTAAATTCATATTAAGCATTAAATCATATTGCTTTTATTCATAATTTCATAGTTAATTATTTTCTAAATTAGAAGATTCTCTAAATAATTAGGAGTAGATGTCATATACGCAAAACATTGGCGCAATTGCAACAAAAAAAGCAAATATATGTCACATACGCACTACACTGGCGCAATTGCAACAAATAGGCAAATATATGCCTTACAGGATAACCCGGCAAATGTTATTTATTCCTTAATAAACTGTTTATTTACTTTTATTTTCTTTTTTAAAATGATATAAATTGTTTTGTTCTATAATTATTAATTAAACTTTTTTTATTATTATTATTTTCTTTTTAAAATAATAGAAAAGAGTTAAAAAATATGTATGTAACTGGTATTGAAAACGAAGTTTTCGCCAAATTGGCATCAGAAAAAAGTCACATCAATGTAATTCGTATATGACATCTGTGCCGATAAATCAAGCACTCGGTATTTTTATGCTAACTTGGAGCATCGCCAAATATTGTACCCATGGCATTTTTTTGTATTTCATTACTTTCATTTAAAATACATTTAATAATATAATCTTTTCACTCATTTTATTTATAACAACATAACTTTAATTGGAAACTGAAACGTTTAAAATTCATGATTTTTATTTATTTTTAAGCCAATAGAATAAAAAAACAAAACAAAAATAACGATATTTTGAAGCTCCATAACTGCAACGAAAGAGCAAAACGCAACTAAACCCAATTTACCACGGCCTTGATGCGTTTCATTTGGGCGTTGCCATTAAACAATTAACAAATAACCGCGAATTTTTGCCACATACGTTGGCGTAATATACATACATATATATAGATAGATATTTAAAAATGTTTATTGTAAATCAGATACAAAATGGCTGTTGACTAATGTTATTTATAATTTCAAACTTAGCAAACCTTTTTTTTTTTTTTCTAATTGAGGTTCCTTTGCTTTCCAGGACACGACCTTACTACCAGCGTCCTCTCCACTTCACCTTCCGCCACTGCGCCTCCCGTCATCACGACTTCAGCCAACTCCAGGAACGGTCCTTGCAAGTACGCCACAACCGCTACGCTCGAACCTTCTCCTTCGAACGGACCTCCACTGGGACCCCCTGCAGACCAGTACGTACACTTCGGCCTGGGTCCCCCGGCCGGTCCCCACCACCAGTACTTACAACCCCCCGGTCCTCCCCCGTCTTGGAATCGCTTCAGCGAGCAATTCTCTCAAAGAGTCGGCTGTCTGCCGTCGGGCGCAGCGAGAGACCACCATTCTCTGACCGGCAACGACCACCCACTGCTGAGTGACCTGGACAAACCCACTGGTCAGCTGCCACACCAGTCCTCGCTAGATATGTACAGAAACAACTACGGTGCTCCAGAATTCCATCACACGAACAGAAGAGTTCCCTCTCATCAGTCTGCGCCTTTCCTGGAATCCACGACGGAACCCGGTTTCGGCCACTGCAGTCCCGCAAAGACTTTCGCCTCCACTGGACTCCTAAGCATGCAGAGTTGTCCGGTTTTTGGACATGTCGTGACGTCGCAAGAGCAAGGCATGTTTGCCCCTGATCAGTCGGGGTCGTGCGCTTACAATCCCGGTCACACCATAGGACATTTCCTGCAACCCAAGTGAATATAGACTCTGTATACCGAATGTGTTGAATAGTGCCGGCAAAAGATCGTGAAGAACCACATTTTCGCGATTCGACTTCTGTTACTTATAAATGTTGTCTATTTTATATAAATGTTTTTTGTTTCTATTGTTTGTAACATTACCGATGAAAAGATCTATTGCTTCATCGAATTACACAAATGTGCTTTATTATGAACTTTGAATTAAAGTTATTCTACAAAGTATTTTGTTATTGATTTCGATAATATACTCTTTAGTTGATCGAACAACGCCATTACTCGCTTATGAACATTTCTCTCACACAACTCTCTCCCATTGTATAAGCAACGTAGCGTGTAATGAAAATATAACCTATTTCTTAAACTGAAATACATTGTAATTTATATATATACATATACAACAACAACAGAAAAAAAGTAAACTTTTATGTTATTCCAGAATTAAATACACGCTTTTTAAAACCGATCGCCAGAGAAATACTTTTAGAGCAGGTTAAAATTTTGGTGTTTTTTTATAGCCACCCTATAAAAGATAGGTTTTTTAAATAAAATTGTAAGGGAGAGGTAGAAGGAATAAGGCAACATCAATAATGCTTAAAACATTATTATTTATTTTCATTCCATTTCTACTCACAAGGAAGGTCTCCACTGGGGGCATACTCAGAATTTTTTGAAAAAAATATGAATTAAACTACTCATGTAGGTGATAAAGGATCAGTGAAAATTAGCAGCGGAATTACATTATTAGATATGTAAAAAAATAAAATAGTTTGGAATAATTGGTGTGAGAAGCTGAAAGCGACGCGGGATTTGGCGAGCAGTGCATTTCCTTGCCAAAAGCAGACGATTTTAACGAATCTGAAAATTGATTTTAATTTACTTCACTGTTAAAAATCTGCAGCATTTACTGCAACGTCACTCCACTACTTTTATAGAATATCTCTCTGCTGACCAATGAGAATGCTCTATAGCACGGTGAATTGACCGTGTCATTACACTGTTAAAAACTGCTGCATTTTGTTGCAGCGCACTCCACCGCTTGTATATAATATCTCTATTCCAACCAATGAGAAAGCTCCATTTCACGGCCAAGTAACCGTTTTCTATACAAGCAAAGGAGTGCGTTGCAACAAAATGCAGCAGATTTTTAACAGTGTATTTTTCAATTTGGAACAATTTTAATCAATTTAAATTGTGTTTTAAATAATAAATATATTAATTTCATTTTGTTATAAGTACATATAAACGTATATGACAAAATTACACTTAAGGTAAAGTAAAAATGCAAAACTAAAATTACTTAAACTAAACTTATTTAAATAAATTGAACATAGAAAGTTTTTTCTTTAAAAAGTATTCGAAGCGTAAAAGCGTATTTTTCAAAATTTCGTTTTTTCGCCAACCGGAGATAAATCGCCAAATAAACGAAATTTTTATTATTTTTTTACGGACGTTATAAGGAGGTTCCGCCGAAATTTTTTTTGTAAACATATATAACTTTATGAGAAGAACATTCTGTAATTTTTTCAGATTTTTCTGAGTATGCCCGTATGGAGACCTTCCTTGTCAGTATTGATTTCTTATAACTTCATTTATATATGGTACATATTTCACTATTGCAAATTGTTTATTGACATTTGTAATTGAAAAATCTTATTTTTATTCTACCTCTGACAAAAAAGTTCGGTGAATGAATTCAGAACTGCCGATCTTGCAACACTGGGAAAAAAACCCTCAGCACCTGCATAGAGACAATTGTTGCCCATCGTCCCCCACCGTTGTTCAGTTGAGCGTCGTTTATGTTCTGTGTAAGACGTGGTTTACTAAGTGCTTGTTCAGTGTGTTGATTCTTAACTGAGAACAGGAAAATGAACCAACAAAAGATCAATTTAAAGTTTGGTTTTAAGCTTTGCAAGACACCAAAAGAAATTCATGAGGGGTGGTGCAAATTGAACATCCACCATTCTCGCCCGATCTCAGTCCTCCCGAATTCTTCCTATTTCCACGACTCAAACTCTCTCCGAAAGAGATTTGACTCTATTGCTGACATCCAACGAAACTTGATGAAGCTTTTGAACTCCATCCTAAAAGAAGACTTCTTGCGAATTTCCCATGACATGTATAGCACATCTCAGCAGTGCATAGTTATGGGAGGTGACTATTTTAAAGGATGATATGGTAACTTTCGTTAATATTTCATCTACATTAATGTTACAGGACTATTCACCAAACTTTATTGTCAGAAGTAGTAGATCAAAATTAAATATTGAATTCTATTTCAAAAACTAATTTTGGCATCTATAAATTTTGAAAAAAATACTAATAATTATTAGTATAATTGTTAGGTCATCGGCTTATAATATTGAGTTGATGTAATGCAAAGGACGTCATGTTAACAATCATAAAGAAATTAAAGAATAGATGTGTTTTCGGAGAGCAGAAAAAAATAACTAAAATTAATCTGTGGAAAAAAAAGGGCAAAATTATGGCGACGAGCTGTTATTTGTGTCAACCATTGTCTGCTATAGTTTGCTGCTGTATTATAAAAAACTTTTCAATCACGTTTCGTATTTGTTCTTTTTTTTCACATCTTGTATACATATATTTTTGCATTTATCTCTTACAAATCAGAATTATTTCACAAAATAAATAAATAAGTAAATAAAAATAATAAAATGGTACTTGTAACTTATTAAAAAAAATTGTCTACATAATGCATTAAATCTTATTAACTGAATTTTCTGATCTGTTTTTCCACATTTAAATTCTAAATTTATTTAAATCGAAGTTTACTTTCGTAAAATTTAATATTTCTTTAATTTTCAATTGCTTTTGTTTATTATTGTATTGAAAAACTCGTTATTGAAATTAATCTTAGCTACCAAAAAACGATGAATTTTTGTTTCGAAATACGCCGATCACTTTCAAACTTTAACAGGACCAAGTAAGTAAAATTTAACTAAAAATCATTTTTTATTTACAAAATAATAATAATAGTAGTAATACTAATAAAACGACAAACAGAAACTCAAAGAGTCGTATGAGATAGAAGAAGGTGATAATGCTTCATATAAAGCAGGATTTTATTAAATTTAGCTTCTTAATTTCCATAAAATTATCAATTTAATCGTTATGAGATTTTTTCTCGAAACTTTTTTTTTTTTAGGTTTCTTTTTTAAATATCTTTTAAACTTAAGGCTGTTCTAAACTGCTCTTCTCAACAAGTGCAAAATGTTTCGACACATTTACCAATCCATTTTTAAACGGAAAGATATAAAATTGGAAATCCTGACTATGGTTGCGATTGAAAATCGAAATGAATTTTCCATTTTTTGACCAAAAAATTACCAAGTCAGTTATAAGCGATTTCAATCACGTTATAGACAAGTTTTTTATTTATTTATTTATTTATTTTTTTTTATTTCACTTTGAATGTTTATTCTTCATTCGCATGGAAATTTGTTTGAAAACGTCCCCTTTGAGACGAATTTCGAAAAAATCTATTTTGTTAAAGAAAAAAAAAAGAGGAAAATGAGTGTGATTGGATAGTTTCTGAACAACAACACCTGCTAGTTTCATGCATTCCCGAACAAAAATAAATTAAAACTTTATATCATAATGTTTATCTTTTTGATTTAAGAACAGTCTTAAGAATCAAATTTTTAATGACACTTATGTTATATTGTATACTTTAAAACAGTGGTTTGATGATCTGTTGAGAATTATTTATTTGGGCAGTGAAATTTTATCAACAAAGTTAATTTAAAAAATATTTTTATGAAAAAAATATTGACAATGTTTCAGTTAAACTTATAAAAGAATGGTTTGTTAAAGTATGTAAAACACGTTATTCAAACTACTATAAAAAAAATCTAAATCTCTATCTTTTAATATTTCTGACACAAAAGAGCATAATTTTGATGAATTTAACACGGCGGAGATAGGTCCTACTTATAACATTAAGTATTTTTAAGTGCCGATAAAATCTGTAGTTTATAATTTTGAAAATAACGCGCCCTATTGTTTAATTTCGAAATTTGATATTGTCAACCATTAAAAAAAAAAAAAAAAAAAAAAAAAAAAAAAAAAAAAAAAAAAAAACGGCATTTTGGGAAAGAATTATTTTTTATTCTGTATATCACAAACATATCTGTTCCAAAAGTAATAACATTATCACGACAAACTTATTCAAAAATGTCTCGCCCGGCCTGTATGGTCCATTTAATTTACCGCCCATCCCTTTAGAAAATTACGGAACCATTCCGCCGGCACGGTCCACAGGCCGGGCCGGGTACAGGCGTCGGGCTAGGAACGGGCCCGTGCAGACTTCTAACCTACTTGTTCACTTTAAACATAAAATGGAAATGGAATTTCGATGCTCAGTAAAACAGTCTACATTGTTTGTTTGTTACTTTTGTTGCATTGCATATTGTTCATTAAACTAAAAGTTATTGTCAAGTAAAAATAAATAAATAAATTCATAACTGTTAATTGTTGTTATATCAAACAGATTTTAATTCTTGAGACCTGGAAATACTATTGTTGGCGCAGAAATCGCCACTAGTATTGCCTGATTTATACGCGTTGCACTTTAAAAACGATATTTTCAAAATTGAAAAAACAAAAATTCTTAAATCTGAGTATGTCGCATAGCTAAAATGTCTATGAATCAAAATAACTGAAGTTTGAAACCTATATATTCTTATTTCTAATATCATGAATATACTCAAATGAGAGTAAGGATGTTTTATTATTGAGTGAGTGCATGTTTTCAGAGAGGAGCGAGCGAAGAGAAAACTGCGCCCGGGGCACAGTTCCAATTTGGCGCCCCCTTCCCCAACTTTTTCTTGCGACAAGCCAAAATTGACGTTGATAGTATAAATTTGGCGTTCCCTAAGTTTCCACGCCCGGGGCGACCGCCCCTTCTCTCCCCCCCCCCTCCTTTCACACGCCGCTGTTTTCAGAAAGGAGTATATATATTTTTCAAACTTGAGTAAATTTAGTTCGAAGCCATTTTGGCTATGCGACATATTCAGATTTGAATATTTTTTGCTCAATTTCGAAAATGTCGTTTTTAATCGTTTTGTAGAAAAAATAAAGCATTACAAAATTTGTTAGTCAAAATAACAGAAAAAACATAGAAAAAAAAAAAAAAATGTTAAAATCATCAAAATGCCGAATATGTAGCATAATGCATAGCTAACCTAAGCTTAAGATAATTCATACAGATTAAGTGTGCATACAATAAAAAAGGGATAAATATTTCCAAACAAAACTAGTCGTTGGGGGCCACCGTAATACTTACCCATCATGGATTTGAATAATATAATATATGAAAATAAACTATTTATAAAATACATTGCAATTCCAAAACAAAATTTAAACGTACATTTAACTATTTTTAATATACATAGTAATACTCTATTGATGAATTGCTGATGAACCAATTTCAACAAATTATATAAAACGCCAAACTACTCAAGTAGTACCGAATTGCGTAAAAGAAACATCCTTATATTTCCAAAAATGATAATCATATTAACTAACAGTTTACTGCGTCGGATTAAGCGTCTCATTTCCAATTAAAATATATCTTTTCATTGAAATTTGGGTGAAATACAGGATCATGAAATTCGAAGAATGTGGAAAACAGGATTAGAAATACAAATATCTTGGCAACTAATAATTCGATCGACTTCGTTCTTCATGCAAAATTTGTGTTAATTTATTGACTTTTACGTCCATTTCTTAAAATGAAAAATTTCGAAAATTTTTATACATTTTTCATCAGAACGAATTTTTTGAGAGTCCGAGAAAACTAGTTCCGGATAATCGAGATTACTCATATAAAATAGGCTTCGTCCCATTTTTACATACAAAGTACATAGAAAATTTCAAGTCTCTATCCCAATTTGTTCGGGAGATAAAGCGTTTACAGACAGACGGATTTTTTTTTTTTTTTTTTTTTTTTCAAGAAATATGTTTTTTGGAATCACTATAGTAGTATAGTAATGAGAGTTCCATGCCACCGGGTGCAGGGTGCTGACCTCTACATGACCTCTGTGAAGCTCATCGGCCTGTGAAGGTCATCCGGCGTTCGAGCTGTAAGAGGGGGGTGGGGTGAAGGTCATCGGGCGTCACGCAAGGTTAAGATGACGTCATCTTATAGGATGAGTGTGTTTTAGATAAGAATTTTTTTTTTTTTTAATTTTAAGCGGGAATTTTAGGGAGTTAGAATTTTTTTCGGCGTGCTATAGTATGATAGGTTATTTTAATGCGGGGACTTTAAAATTTTCGGTGCACTTAAGTTTTAGGATTTATTTTTTTGATTTTAAGCGGAAATTTTGGGGAGATTGATTTTTTTTTCTTTTCACCGTGTTCTTTGATGAGGGGTTAAGCGGGTATTTTTCTGGGACACAGAATGTTTTTTTTTTTTTATACTATTGTACGAGTGATTTTTAATTTTAATGAGGAGACTTTAAAATTTTCAGTTTGGTGTAATTTAAAAGTTTATTTTTTGATTTTAAGCAGAAATTTTGGGGAGATTGATTTTTTTTTTTCCACTGTGCTCTTACATGATGAGTTAAGCGGGTATTTTGGGGGAAATTATTATTTTAGACTAATCATACGCGAAGGATAAATTTTTTTTTCGAGGGTTGATATTTTTATGAAGAAGAACTAATTAAGAATGGTGCATTCATGGTGAATTAATGAATTATTTTTTTTTAGGAGTAATTTTGTTAAGATTGAATTATTTTTTCATTTTTTAGAGATTTAAGCGGAGATAAAGTCTTAATAGAGAAACTTTAACTTTTTTGCAATGAAATTAACGCGCGCTCGTCAATCTAAGCGTTCGGAGTTTGTAATTTTCTTCGAATCATGTGTGCATTTTGGTTTAGAATATCTTAGAAAGGCCTGAATAACCTTTATCTCTACCCACCGTCATAATTAACACATGGTGCTTATGGGAATTTGAGAATAATAACTTTAAATATTAATTTAATGAAGGAACTTTAAAATTATTTCGAGTACTATTTTTAGTCAACTATGTTATACACATGATATTTAAGATTAGTTAAAAAATAACTTTAAAATTTGAATGAGAAAATATGTTTCAAAAACGGATTTTACATTCTAACACTTATTTGCGCTCGTTGACCTAACCGTTCGGAATCTGCGATTTTCCTTGAATCATGTGTGAATAACTGTTAGTTTCCTTAGAAAGACCTGAATAACCTCTATCTACTTCAACCGTCATAAACAACGCATGTCTGTAACGGGACTTTTAACTTTATTTTTTAAATATTCATTTTAATGAGGTGACTTCGAAAACAATTTGTAGAACTTTTGAGCGATAATAATTTTTATTGGAAAACTTAAAAGAATCTTGTGATTTTTTGGGGAGTAATTTTTAATTGTTGAATCAATCTGTATTCGCATTTCTTTTGTGTGAGATTGTATAAATGTTGATGAAAACTATTTCTATTCCAATTAAAGAAATTTAATAATAAAAAGAATAAAGTGTACCTCACCAGACACCCCTTTTTCAAAATTCATGCATATTTTTAAACATAACAATGTGTTTAATATAAGTAATTTTTGTGTGTCCTTTCCTTTCTGAAAGTGTAAGCGATTTTTAACATATATATCTTTTGACATGTGTAATTTTTCCATGGCAGAACAATTTTCAAATAAATAAATTTTAATATTAATAGAATTTTTGACTTGCCGAAGAAAAAAAAAAAAGGAACTTATTTTTAATGTTTTAATACTTGTCGGTTAAAAATAAATAAATAAATAAACTATATTTATTATCGAAATGAATTCATCTTCATTATTTTAAAAAAACATATAATATTTATAACCAGTAACGCGGAACTTTTTCAAACCCTGTTAATGAAATTTTATTTAACATTGTATTTTATCTTCAGATCAAAATAATTTGTGAAAAATGCTTTTAAATATTTTTAAAACTGTATTGAAAATAATATTTTACATACCTTAACATCAATGAAATCCGAATCGATCAAGAGTTTAATAATTAGTTTCTCAAAAAAGTTCGTTCTAGTATGTGTGTGTGTAAACATAGATGAATCATTCTTATCTGCTTATCTGATAGCGTTTTCCGGAAAGGGTTGAATCTCTGAATCATACTTAATAGGAACTGGGGTTCATGTGTTATCTTAATTAATCGTAATGAGTACTATGTCTAATTAAAATTATTTGACTTGAAATAAAATAAGGTTTTTTGAGTAATATCTTTTGAAAATTTAAGATATAATTATTTAAATCAAATTAGAGGCTTTTTTTTTTCATCGATTTATTTTAAATAAAACTAAAATATTTATTTATTATTATTTTTTTTTTATACTTTGTTAGCAAAATAAAGAGTGTAATACATTCATTTCGGATTTAACTATTTGAAAATTTAAACTAACCTTTAATTAAAATGATTACATAAGGTTGAGTATATGATCTTTTAAATGAAATCTAGTTAAAAACAGAACACGCATTTATATAAAACTTTAAATACTTATGCTTATGTGTATAAAATAATGTATGTATTAAATATTAAATGAAAAATATTAATATGGGAATACGCATCCGTATAAAACTTTAAATACTTATGCTTTAGTGTATAATATAATGTATGCATTAAATATTAAATGAAAAATATGAATTAACAATAAATGAAAAATATCAATTAACATTTACAAAATATTAATTAAACATTGCATGGATTAAAAACTTAATATGGGAATACGCATCCGAATAAAACTTTAAACATTTATGCTTTGGTGTATAATATAATATATGTACACTGTAAAAAAAAAAAAAAAAAGGGTCGATCTACTAAAAAAAACTTTAGTGATCCTTGTAATTACTAAAAAAGAAAGTTTTAGTAATCTTAGTCGGTTACAAGAAATTCTGTAAGAATTACTAGAAAAAAGTTAGCAACGAAGAGAGTTAATAGTTTTATATTTTTAATAACTATTACTAAAACTCACTTGGTGTGGCCTTGATAGCATAATGATTATAGTAACGGACTCCAGACTAAAAGGTCCCGCGGTCGATACTGGCCGCCGCCAAATATACCCCGAATGTATGTAGTGTAAGTACTCGTTAACAAAGGGATTATGAAAATCCTGTTTGAGCAGTTAGCAATGTTTGGTACTGCCATCTATTGCAGTTTTGCCGAAAATCTTCCGCTTCAGAAGTATGGATGTAGCTCGAAGGAACTTCCTGCCCTTCGGGCGCACGTAATGGTTATTAAAAATAATTTTGGAGCTATTATTAAAATTTGCTTGTTGGCTCAGACTAAAAAATTTTTAAGTTAGTTATACAAAAAAATTCTTTTGTTCAGTTTACAAAAGAAATGCTTGTTTCACTTGCAAAAAAAAAAAAAAAAAAAAAAAAAGTTTGTAATGGTTACTAAAAAATTCTGTGGAATACAAATTTACTAAAAAAATTTTTAGTAACCTCTTGAATTTTTTTTTTTTTTTTTACAGTGTATTAAATATTAAATGAAAAAATATGAATTAACAATAAATTAAAGTTATTAATTAACATTAATCAAATATTAATTAAACATTGTGTTGATTTAAATATAGATTAAAAACTTAATGAAAAATATTAATTTCTCATGTAATTAAAATAACACATTATAAATTAATGACTTAATAATAAATGAAAAATATTCATTCGAAACAACTTTAGAAATACTCATTTGTAATGAAATAAGAAAATAGCAATGAATAAAATATCCATTAAAAATTGAATGAAAAGTATGCATTGAAAAAATATAAAAATCAAATATACTTACCTAAAAATTTCTCCCATCAGACCTTCAGTGCGACCTACTTGCTTACATGTTTGGGAAAAACGGAGAGATAACAATAAAGACTTATCTTTAAAAACATGATAACCTCAACCAATCACAAGTTATCAGTGTTGCACTTGCGCGCCCTCTTAGTGAATGTATTGCGTGCGAGACAAGACGTATTCATCATTCTGTATGCTGCTGTCAACGTGCAACGACATAGATTAGTGTCTGAATCGTTTTAGATTAATATTTCTATTTTTAATAGTTAGTGTATAATGGAGCCAATTCAAAATTCTTCTGAGTCAATTGAGCTGACAAATCATCACCCATAACTTGGATTAAAGGATCAAGACATGGAATTCTCATCGTCACCTGTTGCGAAGGATGTGAATCCCTCATCGTCACCTGTTTCAAAGGATATGATCCCTTCATCGTCACCTGTTTCGAAGAATGTGAATCCCTCATCGTCACCTGTTTCAAAGGATGTGGACCCTTCATCATTACCTATTTCGAAGAATGGGAATCCCTATTCATCTGATGTGCTACAGTTACCATTTGTGTGCTTAACTTGTAACCGTGCCTTTTCACGAAAGTTTGTGTTAAACAGACATGAAAAATCTCATTTGCAGGAAAAGCCATTTCCTTGTGACTTGTGTGAAAAATCATTCATTCAAAACAGTGATTTACAAAACCATAGGGTGACTCATTCCAAGGCTTCGATTATTTTCAAATGTGAGGTATGTTGTGAGATGTTTTCTAGAAAACGAGAGTTGTTAAAACATAAGATTACCCATAAGCCAACCAAACAATATAAATGTGTCATATGTAATGACGTATTTTCGAGAAAGCAGGATATGTTAAAACATAAGATTACCCATAAGCCAACCAAACAATATAAATGTGTCATATGTAATGACGTATTTTCGAGAAAGCAGGATATGTTAAAACATAAGATTACCCATAAGCCAACCAAGCAATATAAATGTGACATATGTAATGACGTATTTTCGAGAAAGCATGAATTATTGAAACACAAAAAGAGTCATAAACCTTCTAAAGAATATAAATGTCATGAGTGTACTGAAATACTAAAGAGCAAGTCTGATTTTTTTCGTCATGCGCGTAATTCACATCAGCTTTCAAACAAACGCATCCAATCATCCTCTTTAAAAGATGAGTTGTATGAAAAGATAAAACATTTTCAAAGACTTAATGCCCTTGGTTCGTTGTGTACTCAAACTATGATCTATTCAAATGAAGAGAACGACAAAGACTTTCACACATTTTTTGAAAGTGTTCGATCTGATGTTTCGAACGAATTACATTATCAAATCGAAGAGAAAAAATCGATGAAATGGTATGCAACTGTACAAGTTCTCGTGAGTCGTGAATCTAGCGATGGTGAGCATGAGACTGCGACACCCTTTTTTAAATCTAAAACTGTACTGGATTTGACAAGTCAACATTTATCTTTGCATATGGAGGAGGCCTTTGCAAAAATTATGAATTCCTTCGAGAAGTTCACTACCCTGGGTTCCGGTTGGATATTGGAACAAATTTTTTACATAGAAGTGACATCAGCTAAATATTGTATTGTATAACATATTTGTTTGCTGTATGATTTTTGTAACTGCTACTGAAAACGATTAATAAATGATATGTGATTTAAAAAAAACAGTGTTTTTTTTTTTTCGAAATCATTAACAGATTACTTTATTATAACTAAAGTTTTTCATCAGTTTGAAAAATTATGACGCACACCACCTCATGAACAAATTGGGAACATTCAAACATCATGAAATTGACTTCAAGATAAGAAAGCGGTCAACTCCTTTACAGTGGATATTTTTAGTTTCATTTAAATTTTTTGCCTATGTCATTAGAATTACTCACATGTTTCGAACCCAAAGTCATTCAATCATACTTCTCATTTTTAACTCGTGAGGTTAAACCTTGGGGAATTAAGACCCATAATTTAGTAACTAAAAAGTAAGAAAGATCATCGAAAGTGGTTACTTCGCACATGTAAAAATAATTTTTATTGTGACTGAACATATAAAAATCACGAAGAAAAGAAAAAAAATCACATATGTTTTGGATTACTTTAAGATTTTATGAGTCACCTCATCAGTTAAAAAGACATATTCACTTCATATGAATCACTACTTATGCTTAAATTTTCAAACACTTGCTTATATGAGATGTATTATATTTTAGTTTATCAGTGATAGTGTGATTATTTGTTAATAATTTTAGTGTCATTAAAAAAAAAAAATTTAAAAAAAAGTTAATTATATCAAAAACACAAGTTCGTGTTAAAGGTTTGAACAAATTATTAAAATAATTTTACAAAACTTTTCAAATTACTTTAAAATGTTTCACTAATATTTAGTAATCGACAAATTTTAATGTTCATAATCATTTATGTGACTTAGGTTTTCTGTTTTAACTGTTAAGTTATTATATTCCCCCTTCAAGTACATCTCATTGAAATGTTTTAATCAACCAACCATTCGACTGTTTTTTTTTTCGTAATCAACTATTTATTTACCCTAACAACCAACTATTTATTTATCCTAGCAACCAAAAAGCTTTTATCGTCACATGAACAAAATTTTTAAGATGAAAGACTTGTCATTTTTAATCGAAAAAACAATGATTAATTAAACTAATTAATTAAACTAATTAACAAGATTAATTAATGATTAATTAATAATAATGAGAATGATTAAATTACTTCATAAATGAATTTTTATAAGAACCAATCTAGAATACAAAGCGCTAGTCACGTGGTATACATCACGTGATCAGTTGACACATGTTCTGTGACGTCACATATCTTAAGATAAGATTATCTGATAACATTTTCTGATAAGGACTTTGAATTTTTTTCATTTCTTCCTAAACCCTGGAGTGTGTTGGACGTGCTTTTGCGATGATGATGAATTAGGTGAGTACAGAATGTTAAATGTGTCTTTATTATTAAACTATTTTAATTTAATTATGCATGAAAATTAAATATTTTTTTTTAATTTTTAAAATTTTAGTACACTTTGAAAACAATAATTTGAAATACTAAAATGTGAAAGTTATAATTAAAAAGTTTTGCATGCAAATTTCATAACACTGAGAAAAATTGGCAACTGTAAAAATTTTATTGAAAAATGTTTTTAAATAAAATAAGTGAAAATATTTATCTTTAAAAGACTAACTGCATATTTTTAAACATTAATATTAAAGGTCTTTTTCGATACATTTTATAAAACCATGGTGGGACATAACCAAACAAGTTGATTATGATATAAAACTTATGAATATTACTAAGTTGAAACAGTGAAAACCTGCTTTGCCAAGTTAATTTTTCAAGTAAGTTTAGTAATGTCACTTACAAAAGAGAATTTTTATTAAAATAATTATTTAAAATTCTGTTGTTTTCTAAAGATATTTGGTAAAGTGTTAGTAAAATACTAAAAGATGTGTGAAGACCTTGCCTGTTAACTTTAAATTTGTGTATTAAATGAAATTTTCCAAGTTTTACCAAACACATGCGCAGGTTTCATTTAAGTAAGGAAAAAATTTATTACACAAGTCATTGTTTTTTCGATTAAAAATGACAAGTCTTTCATCTTAAAAATTTTGTTCATGTGACGATAAAAGCTTTTTGGTTGCTACAAAAAACAGTCGAATGGTTGGTTGATTAAAACATTTCAATGAGATGTACTTGAAGGGGGAATATAATAACTTAACAGTTAAAACAGAAAACCTAAGTCACATAAATGATTATGAACATTAAAATTTGTCGATTACTAAATATTAGTGAAACATTTTAAAGTAATTTGAAAAGTTTTGTAAAATTATTTTAATAATTTGTTCAAACCTTTAACACGAACTTGTGTTTTTGATATAATTAACTTTTTTTTAAATTTTTTTTTTAATGACACTAAAATTATTAACAAATAATCACACTATCACTGATAAACTAAAATATAATACATCTCATATAAGCAAGTGTTTGAAAATTTAAGCATAAGTAGTGATTCATATGAAGTGAATATGTCTTTTTAACTGATGAGGTGACTCATAAAATCTTAAAGTAATCCAAAACATATGTGATTTTTTTTCTTTTCTTCGTGATTTTTATATGTTCAGTCACAATAAAAATTATTTTTACATGTGCGAAATAACCACTTTCGATGATCTTTCTTACTTTTTAGTTACTAAATTATGGGTCTTAATTCCCCAAGGTTTAACCTCACGAGTTAAAAATGAGAAGTATGATTGAATGACTTTGGGTTCGAAACATGTGAGTAATTCTAATGACATAGGCAAAAAATTTAAATGAAACTAAAAATATCCACTGTAAAGGAGTTGACCGCTTTCTTATCTTGAAGGTTATAAACTTTTCCAGGATGAATGTAATCACGTCAATTTCATGATGTTTGAATGTTCCCAATTTGTTCATGAGGTGGTGTGCGTCATAATTTTTCAAACTGATGAAAAACTTTGGTTATAATAAAATAATCTGTTAATGATTTCGAAAAAAAAAAAAACACTGTTTTTTTTAAATCACATATCATTTATTAATCGTTTTCAGTAGCAGTTACAAAAATCATACAGCAAACAAATATGTTATACAATACAATATTTAGCTGATGTCACTTCTATGTAAAAAATTTGTTCCAATATCCAACCGGAACCCAGGGTAGTGAACTTCTCGAAGGAATTCATAATTTTTGCAAAGGCCTCCTCCATATGCAAAGATAAATGTTGACTTGTCAAATCCAGTACAGTTTTAGACTTAAAAAAGGGTGTCGCAGTCTCATGCTCACCATCGCTAGATTCACGACTCACGAGAACTTGTACAGTTGCATACCATTTCATCGATTTTTTCTCTTCGATTTGATAATGTAATTCGTTCGAAACATCAGATCGAACACTTTCAAAAAATGTGTGAAAGTCTTTGTCGTTCTCTTCATTTGAATAGATCATAGTTTGAGTACACAACGAACCAAGGGCATTAAGTCTTTGAAAATGTTTTATCTTTTCATACAACTCATCTTTTAAAGAGGATGATTGGATGCGTTTGTTTGAAAGCTGATGTGAATTACGCACATGACGAAAAAAATCAGACTTGCTCTTTAGTATTTCAGTACACTCATGACATTTATATTCTTTAGAAGGTTTATGACTCTTTTTGTGTTTCAATAAGTCATGCTTTCTCGAAAATACGTCATTACATATGTCACATTTATATTGCTTGGTTGGCTTATGGGTAATCTTATGTTTTAACATATCCTGCTTTCTCGAAAATACGTCATTACATATGACACATTTATATTGTTTGGTTGGCTTATGGATAATCTTATGTTTTAACAACTCTCGTTTTCTAGAAAACATCTCACAACATACCTCACATTTGAAAATAATCGAAGCCTTGGAATGAGTCACCCTATGGTTTTGTAAATCACTGTTTTGAATGAATGATTTTTCACACAAGTCACAAGGAAATGGCTTTTCCTGCAAATGAGATTTTTCATGTCTGTTTAACACAAACTTTCGTGAAAAGGCACGGTTACAAGTTAAGCACACAAATGGTAACTGTAGCACATCAGATGAATAGGGATTCCCATTCTTCGAAATAGGTAATGATGAAGGGTCCACATCCTTTGAAACAGGTGACGATGAGGGATTCACATTCTTCGAAACAGGTGACGATGAAGGGATCATATCCTTTGAAACAGGTGACGATGAGGGATTCACATCCTTCGCAACAGGTGACGATGAGAATTCCATGTCTTGATCCTTTAATCCAGGTGATGGGTGATGATTTGTCAGCTCAATTGACTCAGAAGAATTTTGAATTGGCTCCATTATACACTAACTATTAAAAATAGAAATATTAATCTAAAACGATTCAGACACTAATCTATGTCGTTGCACGTTGACAGCAGCATACAGAATGATGAATACGTCTTGTCTCGCACGCAATACATTCACTAAGAGGGCGCGCAAGTGCAACACTGATAACTTGTGATTGGTTGAGGTTATCATGTTTTTAAAGATAAGCCTTTTGTGTTATCTCTCCGTTTTTCCCAAACATGCAAGCAAGTAGGTCGCACTGAAGGTCTGATGGGAGAAATTTTTAGGTAAGTATATTTGATTTTTATATTTTTTCAATGCATACTTTTCATTCAATTTTTAATGGATATTTTATTCATTGCTATTTTCTTATTTCATTACAAATGAGTATTTCTAAAGTTGTTTCGAATGAATATTTTTCATTTATTATTAAGTCATTAATTTATAATGTGTTATTTTAATTACATGAGAAATTAATATTTTTCATTAAGTTTTTAATCTATATTTAAATCAACACAATGTTTAATTAATATTTATTTAATGTTAATTAATAACTTTAATTTATTGTTAATTCATATTTTTTCATTTAATATTTAATACACTGTAAAAAAAAATTCAAGAGGTTACTAAAAATTTTTTTAGTAAATTTGTATTCCACAGAATTTTTTAGTAACCATTACAAACTTTTTTTTTTTTTTTTTTTTGCAAGTGAAACAGGCATTTCTTTTGTAAACTGAACAAAAGAATTTTTTTGTATAACTAACTTAAAAATTTTTTAGTCTGAGCCAACAAGCAAATTTTAATAATAGCTCCAAAATTATTTTTAATAACCATTACGTGCGCCCGAAGGGCAGGAAGTTCCTTCGAGCTACATCCATACTTCTGAAGCGTAAGATTTTCGGCAAAACTGCAATAGATGGCAGCACCAAACATTGCTAACTGCTCAAACAGGATTTTCATAATCCCTTTGTTAACGAGTACTTACACTACATACATTCGGGGTATATTTGGCGGCGGCCAGTATCGACCCCGGGACCTTTTAGTCTGGAGTCCGTTACTATAACCATTATGCTATCAAGGCCACACCAAGTGAGTTTTAGTAATAGTTATTAAAAATATAAAACTATTAACTCTCTTCGTTGCTAACTTTTTTCTAGTAATTCTTGCAGAATTTCTTGTAGCCGACTAAGATTACTAAAACTTTCTTTTTTAGTAATTACAAGGATCACTAAAGTTTTTTTTAGTAGATCGACCCTTTTTTTTTACAGTGTACATATATTATATTATACACCAAAGCATAAATGTTTAAAGTTTTATACGGATGCGTATTCCCATATTAAGTTTTTAATCCGTGCAATGTTTAATTAATATTTTGTAAATGTTAATTGATATTTTTCATTTATTGTTAATTCATATTTTTCATTTAATATTTAATGCATACATTATATTATACACCAAAGCATAAGTATTTAAAGTTTTATACGGATGCGTATTCCCATATTAATATTTTTCATTTAATATTTAATACATACATTATTTTATACACATAAGCATAAGTATTTAAAGTTTTATATAAATGCGTGTTCTGTTTTTAACTAGATTTCATTTAAAAGATCATATACTCAACCTTATGTAATCATTTTAATCAAAGGTTAGTTTAAATTTTCAAATAGTTAAATCCGAAATGAATGTATTACACTCTTTATTTTGCTAACAAAGTATAAAAAAAAATAATAATAAATAAATATTTTAGTTTTATTTAAAATAAATCGATGAAAAAAAAAAGCCTCTAATTTGATTTAAATAATTATATCTTAAATTTTCAAAAGATATTACTCAAAAAACCTTATTTTATTTCAAGTCAAATAATTTTAATTAGACATAGTACTCAGTACGATTAATTAAGATAACACATGAACCCCAGTTCCTATTAAGTATGATTCAGAGATTCAACCCTTTCCGGAAAACGCTATCAGATAAGCAGATAAGAATGATTCATCTATGTTTACACACACACATACTAGAACGAACTTTTTTGAGAAACTAATTATTAAACTCTTGATCGATTCGGATTTCATTGATGTTAAGGTATGTAAAATATTATTTTCAATACAGTTTTAAAAATATTTAAAAGCATTTTTCACAAATTATTTTGATCTGAAGATAAAATACAATGTTAAATAAAATTTCATTAACAGGGTTTGAAAAAGTTCCGCGTTACTGGTTATAAATATTATATGTTTTTTTAAAATAATGAAGATGAATTCATTTCGATAATAAATATAGTTTATTTATTTATTTATTTTTTAACCGACAAGTATTAAAACATTAAAAATAAGTTCCTTTTTTTTTTTCTTCGGCAAGTCAAAAATTCTATTAATATTAAAATTTATTTATTTGAAAATTGTTCTGCCATGGAAAAATTACACATGTCAAAAGATATTTATGTTAAAAATCGCTTACACTTTCAGAAAGGAAAGGACACACAAAAATTACTTATATTAAACACATTGTTATGTTTAAAAATATGCATGAATTTTGAAAAAGGGGTGTCTGGTGAGGTACACTTTATTCTTTTTATTATTAAATTTCTTTAATTGGAATAGAAATAGTTTTCATCAACATTTATACAATCTCACACAAAAGAAATGCGAATACAGATTGATTCAACGATTAAAAAATTACTCCCCAAAAAATCACAAGATTCTTTTAAGTTTTCCAATAAAAATTATTATCGCTCAAAAGCTCTACAAATTGTTTTCGAAGTCACCTCATTAAAATGAATATTTAAAAAATAAAGTTAAAAGTCCCGTTACAGACATGCGTTGTTTATGACGGTTGAAGTAGATAGAGGTTATTCAGGTCTTTCTAAGGAAATCTAACAGTTATTCACACATGATTCAAGGGAAATCGCAGATTCCGAACGGTTAGGTCAACGAGCGCAAATAAGTGTTAGAATGTAAAATCCGTTTTTGAAACATATTTTCTCATTCAAATTTTAAAGTTATTTTTTAACTAATCTAAAATATCATGTGTATAACATAGTTGACTAAAAATAGTACTCGAAATAATTTTAAAGTTCCTTCATTAAATTAATATTTAAAGTTATTATTCTCAAATTCCCATAAGCAGCATGTGTTAATTATGACGGTGGGTAGAGATAAAGGTTATTCAGGCCTTTGTAAGATATTCTAAACCAAAATGCACACATGATTCGAAGAAAATTACAAACTCCGAACGGTTAGATTGACGAGCGCGCGTTAATTTCATTGCAAAAAAGTTAAAGTTTCTCTATTAAGACTTTATCTCCGCTTAAATCTCTAAAAAATGAAAAAATAATTCAATCTTAACAAAATTACTCCTAAAAAAAATAATTCATTAATTCACCATGAATGCACCATTCTTAATTAGTTCTTCTTCATAAAAATATCAACCCTCGAAAAAAAAAATCTATCCTTCGCATATGATTAGTCTAAAATAATAATTTCCCCCAAAATACCCGCTTAACTCATCATGTAAGAGCACAGTGGAAAAAAAAAATCAATCTCCCCAAAATTTCTGCTTAAAATCAAAAAATAAACTTTTAAATTACACCAAACTGAAAATTTTAAAGTCTCCTCATTAAAATTAAAAACCACTCGTACAATAGTATAAAAAAAAAAAACATTCTGTGTCCCAGAAAAATACCCGCTTAACCCCTCATCAAAGAACACGGTGAAAAGAAAAAAAAAAAAAATCAATCTTCCCAAAATTTCCGCTTAAAATCAAAAAAATAAATCCTAAAACTTAAGTGCACCGAAAATTTTAAAGTCCCCGCATTAAAATAACCTATCATACTATAGCACGCCGAAAAAAATTCTAACTCCCTAAAATTCCCGCTTAAAATTAAAAAAAAAAAAATTCTTATCTAAAACGCACTCATCCTATAAGATGACGTCATCTTAACCTTGCGTGACGCCCGATGACCTTCACCCCACCCCCCTCTTACAGCTCGAACGCCGGATGACCTTCACAGGCCGATGAGCTTCACAGAGGTCATGTAGAGGTCAGCACCCTGCACCCGGTGGCATGGAACTCTCATTACTATACTACTCACTATCAATTTTTTTTTCGATTTTCAAAACGATTACAAGACTTACCCTATGCTACGTATGATGGGTAAGTAAAATTAATAAACTTAACTTCAAAATGATTAATAAAATCTTCCAAATTCCAACCTGCGAAGTTTTTCTTTTACGAATTCACCCCTTCTTCGCTTTCGAAGGCCGAAGAATAAACTTATGCTTCTGCGATCACATTACGACGACTTTTAAAGTGTCCTTCCGCAAACAGGATAAAACTATAGATTGCCATATTCCATGTAATAAAATATTAATGAAGGAGCCTTTCGTTCGAAATCATAACAAATGAAATAATATGAATAAATCCAATTACCCTTGTAAAATTTACTGCAGTTAACGAATAAAAAATAATTTTGCTTGAAATAAAGTAAATCTGGCATATCATAATTGAAAACATTGGGGCGACATATTTCAAACAAAAATTTCATAGCGAAATGAAAACATCGATTTTTTCAGATTTGAAAGTGTTATTTTTCTGGATGTATGTCCCGATTGCAAATAAACAAACACTCAACGTCCCAGCGCACAGTGGGGCAGGAAGCCTCCAAAGTTGGCAAAAAATAAAATTTACTTTGAACAAAAAAAGCACATCACGGATTCTTTTGTAGAAGAAAAATAGTAAAATTTTAAACTTTTACATAAGCTAAATAGTAATTTATTAATTAATTTACAAACCTTTTTCAATATTTTTTGTAGAAAAATGAGTTAAAAACAAGAATTTAAGATAGTTTTATACTAATTAGATATTTATAAATCATCCATAATATCGCATTAAAAAATGTAAACATAATTAGTAGTTTTAATTATTCTCAAGCAAACCTTATAATGAATATTAGCGACTCGTTTTGAAGGATTGGATCAACCTTTCTCAGGCAAAATGTACGTATTACTATAAAGACAGCAGAAGAAAAACTGTTTCTGTTGTTTTAGTGCTAACACTCACTTTTTGTTTTCCTGTTTTTGAGATCTTAAACACATACATGTCACGTACACTAACGAATATGTAGAACTAGAATTGTATAACCGTTTTACTCTTGATATTTTTGATCGTCCAGAACAAATTCAGACGAAATATGAAGATGGGCGCGTTTGCTTTTCATTACGCTTCTGTTTGTTTTTCAAATCGAGGAAATGAAAGCGATTTGCCAAGCCACTCTTTGTTTATTCTAAAGCATTTCCCTTGTTTCGCCAGGCTTTTGCTCATCGGAATTTATATTAAACTTTAAAACATTTAATCTTCTTTTCATTTAAACTACTTGTTCGTAGTTTCTCCGATTATGGAGCTCTTATACCATAAAATCACATTACTTTTCAAAAGTTTTTTGTTAAAACATTCCATGATAGTCAGTTTCATTTAAATACATTGTTTTGTGATAAACAATGCATTAAAATTCGTATTTAACAAAGAAAATATTTATAATCATGTTTGGCACACCCGTACACTAACAAAAATTTAAGGATGATTAGCAAATGACCATACAATTAAAAAAGTGGCAAAAAAGAGAAAGATTTTCTGGCATATTTGTCCTTTTAAAACTCATATTTAGTTGAAAAAATTTTAATTAACACTTAATTCGCCTTAATTCATAACTAAAACCTACAATGTTTGTAGACAGTGTTAATTTTTTTTATAAATTTCACCACTATATATTCTAAGCGTCTGTATATCTATAAAAATCGTATTAAAACAAATTGAAAGTTAATGAATTATTGTTACACTAGCTGTTCTGCCCGGCGTTGCCCGGATTCATAAAAAAATAGCAAGAATTGCGAAATAACTTTAAAAATCATAATAAAAACCTCGAAAATTTTTTTAAATGCTGCACGAATTTCGTCTAAACTTCGTTGAAAAGAGATGGGCTAGAAAATTGAAGTTGGATTATTTTTAGTAAAGTGGAAAAATCTTACAAAACGCAAAAAACTTTAAAAATCTCATAAAAATATAAAACAAAATTCAAAAATTGTGTTTCAAAATTCGAATAAACTTTGAAGAAAAGAGATCAGAATTTAATAAATTCGGCCAAAAATTGAACCTCTAAAAAATCGAAGCGGGTCGCGAAGAAACGTAAACATCGCTTTAAAAATGGCCAAATTTTCACAAATCACGGAACTCAAAATTTGCTCTACTTGGATAAATGTTTTGAATCTAATTAATTTGATAATATAAAAAGCATTGAAATACGAAAAAAACTGCTAAAAAATCGCAATAAAAATTTTTAATCGCACAGGAGAAAATTTATCATATTAGCGAAGAAATTAAAAACCGAATTCCTTTTCCGTATCTGAAAAAAATCGCCGTGAACACACACACACACACAAAAATAAATAAATAAATAATAATAAAAAAAAAACATACTGCATTAAAAATTGCTGTAGATAAAAAAAAGAGAGCAAAACAATTACCGTAAAGGATAAAAGTTTGAAACCAAACTCTTATTAGTCTAGGAATTTAAAATCGAATTCTTTTGAAAAATGTTAAAGACTGAGAAAGCCCAAAAATTGCATTGAAACATATAATGAAAGTCGTAAAACATTAAAAAATCCCTAGGGTAAAAATTCACTGTTATAATATAAAATATTGTAATCAAGAAATTAACCATATTAACCAAAAAGTTTGAAATCGAAATCGATTTCCGGATGTAAAAAAATCGCCACGGAACTTGAAGAATGGCTAAAAATTATATTGAAAATTGCATTAAAAATAGCTAAATATTTGGAAGTCAATGCTTAAAAAAATAATATTAAGACAGGGCGGGGGGGGGGGGGGGTATGATCGAAATCATTCATAAATTACAAAATGTAGGCATGGAACGTCAAAATCATTAAGAGATAAAACATTGCATTCGAAACATAACTACATTAAACAAAATGTTTGATATCAAAATTGGTTTCTAAATGGCAGACAATCGCCAAGCAACTTAAAAAAATGGCTAAAACTCGTATCGAAAACTATATTAAAAATCGCTGAATATTTAAAAGTCATGGCTGTAAAAATTTAATATTCAGTCGAAAATATTGTAATCGGAAATCGTTCATGAATAAGGAAAAGTCAACACGGAACACCTAAAATCCCCCAAACTAACTAAAAATTACATTGAATATCGCATTAGAAATTGGCAAAATTCATAAAAGCGTGGAGAACAAATTTTACTATTTATGCTAAAAGTTAGAAACCGAAATTCTTTTACCGATGTCAACAACTGTCACAGAACTTGAAAAATCACTATAAAACAGATTAAAAATCAGTAAAATTCAAAAATCCGGACAAAATTTGCCATAGTATGATAAACATTTATATTAAATTCCTGCGGACATAATTTACCATAATGGGACAAAACATTGAAATATGAACTGATAAATATCAACACAAAACTTGCTAAACATTTTATGAAAATACACAAAAAATCTGAATCACCGATGTCAAAATTTACTACATTAAGCTACAAATTATTTAAAAATTTCTTTTCCAATTGTAAAAAAAATCGCCCTGGACTCGAAAACATCTAAAAATTGTATTCAAAAATTCATTACAAATCGTTTCAAATTTAAAAATAGCGGGGGACAACATTTACATTAATAGAGTAAGATAGTGTAATCTGAATTATTTCTTAAATACGAATGAAAAAATCGGCGCAAAGTGTGAGAAATAATGAAAACATTGCTAAAAATTGCATTAAAAAATCACTAAATTTCAAAATTCGTAAATGAAGTGTAAATGTTTGAAATTAATTTCCTTTTCGAAATTTAAAAAAATAGCCGTGAGATTCAAAAAACCAATACAAAACCATTGAAAAACTCATTAAAAATCGCTAAATGTAAATACATCCCGTGAATAAAAAAATATTCTAGTCGTGTAAAACGTAGCAACCATTCTTTTTTACATGAATTACAAAAAAATGACGCAGAACAAAATATATCAAAAATCACATTGAAAATCGACAAAATTAAAAAAAGGTAAATGGTGAAATTTACTATATTAGGCTAAAAGTTTGAAACCAAAATAATTTTTTAATTGTTATAACACCACTGTGGTGGGGATCGAAAAAAATAGTACTAAATAGCATTAAAAAATTCATTAAAAACGCATTGAAAAATGCACTAAATATCGCTAGTTATTTTTTAAATCGCAGTAATCAGAATTTCATCAAACGGATAAAACATTCTAATCGGAAATCTGAACTATTTGATTATCCGGTTGACCAAGAAACTATCTGGGCCAAACCATAAGATTAAACTACAATAATGGCGGATCGTAAATTCCATATGCACTTGGCATTAAACATGTTACATATGTTTGTTACGTCATCAAGTGGTTTTTACTTCTTATTTTTATATATATTTGTATTAATGTTTTTCTAAATTATCTCTTCTGTCATTATTTAACATAAAAATTACATCTATTTGCATAATTTGGCTTGTTTCACGATTAATATAATTTGGCGAAATTGGTCGACAGGATAATCACGTAGTAAAAGGAAATCTTTTATAGATAATAAAAAATCGACACGGAACACAACAATTCTTGAAAAATCGCGTTAAAAATCTCTAAAATTATATTAGATTAAAAGTTTGAAATCAATTTTTACTTCCGAATATCAAAAAATCACCATAAAACTCGAAAAATTTCTAAAAACTGCATTGAAAAGTGCATTAAAAATCACTAATATTAAAAATCACAGGGGTCAAAATTTACTCTAACAGGGTAAAACGTTGTAATTGGAAATATCTCAAGAATGACAAAAATCCGAAATCAAACGCAATAAATCTCGAAAAATCGCATTAAAATTAGCTGAAATTCATAAATCTTAACAGCTAAAATTTAATACATCAGCCTGAAAGTTTTAAGCAAAATTCCTTTTACTAATGTCGAATAATAGCGGCAAAATTTACATTAAATAATTCACTAAAAATCCAAACATCGTTGCACGAAATCCAAATAAATTATATTGAAAAGAGAACAAAATTCACTAATTTAGGTGGAAAGAATGAAACAGCTTTCCTTTTCGCTAATGTTGAAAAATCGCCTCGAAACCCACTAAAATTCGCATATGAATTAAATTTAAAAAAAAATGAAAATCGGCCTTCAAGGTGTAAAATTTCATACATAACTTCGTGCAGCGGTCTCTCCAGAGCATCGCTAGTACTTTAAAAATTTTAACATGCGTTATAAACTACCTTAAAGTGTAAAGCAGATCTCCTTATTACATTTCCTAATTTTGCTCGCGTCCCTCCTTTCACGCACCCTGAAATGTGTCACACCATTCTTTGTTTACATTTTTTATCATGTATTATAAACCATTTTAAAATTAAAAATAAATCACATTGTTATATTCCCAAATTTTAACAAAATCGCGTTCTGTTAGTTCCATTTTTCCCCACCAGCTAGCGCAATGTATTCTTCAAAAACTTTATCAAAACGATACTCTGTTAAATAATCTATCAGGTGATATATTACTCGAGGGGATAGCGGTCTTAAGCAAGAATTTAAGATACTTTATGAAATTGCTATTCGAAAATAGAGGTAACTAAATTTTTGATATTTTAGGTAAATTTCGCAAAAAAAAAAAAAAAAAAAAAAAAAAAAAACTACTTATTGCATTCTCAACAGCTCAAGATTTTGATAGAACAACTATGAAAAAAATAGATGCTAAACGCAAAAAATCTTGAAAAAGCGTTAAAAATCACATTGAAAATCGCATTAAAAATCGTTAAAATCTAAAATTCGTAACAAACACAAAATTTAGGGCTAAAAGTTTGAAACGGTTTTCTTTTTATCAAACTCAAAAAAAAAAAAAAAAAAAAAAAAAAAAAAACCCGCAAAATGAGAAAAAACACTAAAAATCGCATTAAAAATTCGTTAATAATTCAAAAATCGCTGTAAAAATTCCGAATAAACTTTGTTGAAAAGATAAAAAAATTTCTATATTGGGTTAAAAGAATGAAACCGTATTTCTTTCACTAATGGGATAAAACTGCAAAAAGAACGCTAAAAATTGCCTAAAAAAAATTAATCAAAAAATTGAAAATTGGGCTTCGAAGTGCAAAACTACATGTATAAAAATACTTTCCCTCCACATTTTGTAACTCTACGTAGAGCAGACTCTTCAGAAAAGCGCTGACACACACACAACTTGTCTCTTTATTATTATCGATTTAAAAAAAATCGCGATCTGTTAGTTCCATTTTCCACCACAGGTAGCGAACTCTATTCTTCAAAAACTTTATCAAAACGATACTCTGTTAAACAACCTATCAGGTGATATATTACTCGAGGGGATAGCGGTCTTAAGCAAGAATTTAAGATATTTTATGAAATTGCTATTCGAAAATAGTGGTACCTAAATTTTTGACATTTTAGGTAGATTTCGCAAAAAAACACTACTTATTGCATTCTGAACAGCTCAAGTTTTTGATAGAATAATTATGAAAAAAATAGATGCTAAACGCAAAAATCTTTAAAAAAAAGTTAAAAATCGCATTGAAAATCGCATTAAAAATCGTTAAAATCTAAAAATCGTAACAAACGCAAAATTTAGGGCATTAGGCTAAAAGTTTAAAACGATTTTCTTTTTATCAATCTCAAAAAATAGCCGCAAAATGAGAATAAACACTAAAAATCGCATTAAAAATTCGTTAAAAATTCAAAAATCGCTGTACAAATTCCGAATAAACTTTGTTGAAAAGAGAAAAAAAATTGCTACTTTGGGTTAAAAGAATAAAACCGTATTCTTTTCATTAAAGGGATAAAACCGCAAAAATAACGCTAAAAATCGCCTAAAAAATTATTTAAAAAAATCTAATCAAAAAATTGAAAATCGGGCTTCGAGGTGCAAAACTACATGTAAAAAAGTATCTTCCCTCCAAATTTTGTAACTCTACGTGCAGCAGTTTCTTCAGAACAGCGCTGACAGACAAACATCCTTCTCTCTTTATTATTATAGATACTTGTAGTTAAAGGTTCCATAGTCAAAAAAAAAATATTTTTTAATTATTATAGCGAAATTAACAAACGAATGTTGAAACAAAATTATTGATTTTTTTTTTCACTTATTATCAAAGCACAATATGCAGTTTAACTTCTTTCTCTAGTGACGATCAAAATAACTTTGCACAAATTTTAATACTAGGCAGATGTGTACTGACATCTGCTCTATTAAAGTGACGTATGTCGGTAGTTCAAAATAAAATTTCATTTTTTCGATTTTTTGCCAGTTTTGAAGGCTTTTTGCCCCATTGTGCAGCGCCTATATTCACGCCAACCTCCGTAGCCAAGCGCTTTGGGGGGAAAAAAACTTCGAAGAGCATGCAAGTGCGAAGTTGTTTGGATTTTTCATATTTCATCCATTTGACCGCGTGCGTTTTGTTTATGGAATATTTGTAAGAATACCAGAGCGAATTAAAAAATGCTTAATAATAATAATAGAAAACTTTGAATTTTATTTATGCTGTGATTTACAAAATTGTATTTATTTTAAAAATTACAAGACCAGTATACATTAATGGAATGCTCACTTACTTTTTTTTTATGAGCTACTACCGAATTTCTTTTCAAAAAATTAAAAAATATACTTAATTATGAGAAATTTGAAAAAGTAAAAATCTAACCATGCTCGTTATTGAATTTGTGGTATTCTTGCAACTCTGCATTATTCCTTTAGAATGTACTTCATACTATCAATACTTAACAAACTGTATAAAAATAAATCTATTATTTTCTGAAAATTAAAAAGAAAAGAAAAAAAGTACGAAAAACCATGCGTCAGCATAGACTATGAAACACTTTCCAACACTTTCCGAATACTCTAACAAAATTTTATAATTTATTAAGCTGAAACATGATATCTAAATAAACAATTTGAAAACCCAAGTTTTTGCAACTATCATCAACAATTTAAAAAATATCAGGCGTTTTTCTTTCTGAACTTCCTGTATATAATCTATATGTGTATATTTACTACATAGTATACTAAAAATTAATTTAGTTAAACGTAGTTTAGTTAATAGTTGAAAATCTCGTTTAAAAAAGCCATCAATAAGTGAAATTGTACTTGCGATTTTTTGTACAGCCTTGCATGTATATATAATAGATAGAATTTCTACACTCTAAGTAATATGAAAAAATAAATAATAAATAAAGTAAAAATGCGCAGCACAAATGAAGTCGCACTTCCAGCAATTATTATTCAAGGAGTACTGTTGTCAAATTCTTTTGTGTGTCTTTATAAATGAACGATGAATTCTATGCTCACCCTATTCTACTGTTTGCGCCTTACTGTACCTCTCATATGTGTATAAATTTCAATATGCTTAAAATAATGTAATATCATTAAAAATAAAACAACCGTAAATGATTTTTCCACCACAGACCGTATGAATCGGAATTCCTTTTAGTATCCGTGTAAGCGAACAGTAAGTGATGTAAAAAATATTTATTTTCATTAATGAGTATTTCATAGTAAACCCAAAAACATGTAGGACAAATCAAGTTCGTAAATACTTTTGAACTATGTTGAAATATCTTGATGAACTAAGTCAACTATTGTTTAACTATACCTTCATAACACTTGAAACATGCAGTTTAAATTTTTCAGCATCAGTCTTTACTTTGTAGCAGTATAATCTTACAGTAACAGCATCAATATTCGACTTAGTCTAATCAATAACAACTTGTGTAGACTTAAATTAATTTGCAAGTCCAAAAGCATTTTCTTTGAAAAAGAAAAATTCTTTTACTTGAATATTTTGCATCCAAAATATTCAGGTTATTTGCATTTAAATATTTGCACATGTAAACTTTAAACTATGGTACTAGAATAGAATGTAGCATATACGTTCCACGTCGAACTTCATTTTTTACGCCAAAGCGCTTGGCTAGAGGGGTTTGCGTGAAGAGGCGCTGGGACGTTGAGTGTTTGTTTATTTGCGTCCCGATTTCCAGAAGCTCCAAGTAACTACTGCGTCACTATTGCGCGAAATGCTAGAAGTCAAGATTTTTCATGAAGCCCAATTTGTTTTCATTTTCGTTTAGTACCATGTTATTCGTTAGTCTGCATGGAGTGGAATACAGTAAGTAGATACAGTAAACCTGCGAAGGCAGAACCAGCGTATGAGAAAGAAATTTTACAGTTACATTTCAAAGAAGTACCTCACAAATTTATCTGATTAGATAAAAATCAGTTTACTAGGCATTTTTTTTTTTTTTTTTTTTTTTTTTTTTTTTTTTTTTTTTTTTTGTAGTTTCTACCAACGTTGTTTCTACACGATTTATTATATATTTAGTTCAGAAAGCCTCGTGTAATACTACCTGTTTATAGCGGAACTTATTTTACAAATGAAAAACTTCATTATTACAACTACCTGTCTTCTTCACTACCTATTAAATTGAGATTTTGTTCGAATTTTGCCTTCACTAGTTTTATTGCCTAAGATTGTTGTGTTTATTCAGTATAATGAAATATAGTAAGAGGAAAATACAACGGACGAGGAACAATTTTTTTCAACCAGGCTTTCATATTATCAGGTGTAATTTCTACCGTACGCGGTATAAAAATTATGTAATGTTGCTCAATAAAATTGGTGGTAGTCCTGCTGCCTTCATTCTATGGGATAATTTAACTGATATAATGGGCGATGCGTTACACAAATATTATACAAGTTATATAAATTTAAATTACACCATTATATACATAGTTAAATTCCTCCATAAAATTGGAGGTATTATGCTGCCGCCAACTTTATAGAGTAAAGTTATATAATTTTTATTCAGTGTAAAGACAATGAAACTTTTACTTTAAAGGTGTATTCAAAAAAATACTTTTTCACTTTCAAAAGCTCGAAACTTTCTGATACAATTTCAGACGCATTTTTTAAAGTAGAAACATGAAACTTGCTGAAGGGATTTCTGAAGACATAAGGTGCCGTGTGATGTAATTTTGCGCTACATTCATTAGAATTTGATTTATAAACAATTACCTTCTAAGTAGGACCCTTTTTTTTCGTTCCCAGATCTTCCGCTTCGGAAAATTCGGATCAAAAGACCAACTTTGACAGCATTTTTTGTAAGAATTTCTGCATTTATCAAAAAATTGACCGATACATCATCTTATAAAGTTTCTAAATAAGAGTAATCTGCGAGTTTGATGCATTTGAGAGCATTAGTGAATTAAAAAATAAATCGGAAAATAAGCAGTTTGAATCGAAATACACCATTAAGACTGGATTCCGTTATGGATAAATTCTGATTTTAATAAAGTTTACTAGCGAGCTACGCCCGCTAGCTGGGCCACTTTTTCCAAACGAACCTCGATATTAAGCAGTATATAATAAGCAAAAAAATTCATTTAATAAGCAAATCTTGGTGTTAGAATCCTCAAGCACAAAAAAAAAGTAAATTAAAGAGCTATGGTTGTTATGCGCCCATTATCCCGTTAAAATATGTGATTTCGCACAGTGGGCGTTACGCTCCCACCGTGCGAAGCCGGCCCGCATTACGCGCCATGATCGCCATCATCGCCATCATCCCATTAAAAATATTTGGTTTTGTAAGGTTGGCGTTGCGCCCCTATAAGATATTTTCTCGTATTTTTTGGTTCATCAGAAGCAGACTTTTACGCAGATTCTGAATATGTAATCAGTTTTTTTCTACTTTAAAAACTGTCTGCATGATGGTTTAAGAAAAAACGCGCAAAAAAAAGTTTTGGTATTAAAAACTGCAAAAGACTGCTATTAAAAAAAAATAAGTAATTTCATTAATATCACAAACAACATAACTAACAAATAATTTTGGCAGCTCGTTTTCCGTTTGTACTAACAGAAATTAGTATTAATCGCGTAAATCTTATGTTACACAATATTCGTGTATGCTACAAAAAAGAAAAAGTATGAAAATGAGCTACAACGATTAATACTCAAATACAGAATAAATATATGAATAGCCAGTTACATCTGAGATCCTCAAAATATTAATTAGCAATACTATTACCTCTTAGTGAACATATCTTGCTGTGCTTAAATTGTTGTACTTATTATATTAATTAAACCGTGTTTAACATTTTTTACCAGTTAGTTCTTTGACAAAATGACGGGAGAAAAAGAAGTTTTCGGCTGCTTCTTCTTTTAGCCAAAGGGGAAAAGTTCCTGTTATTCACCGTAAGGTGGCGCAGTGTTTTGCCTAAGAGCTCCGTTTGAGCTCTGTTTGGGAAATGACACGTTTTCCGTTCCGATTCCCGACCGGTTTTTAATTCATAACTTTTTTAGTTTTGGTCCCACTGTCTCGAAAATGTCCGAAATGACTTTCCCGGAATTTTTCGAATCGAAAGACACCTCTCGCGACTTCCAACTCGCCCATGTTGCGGATTGTAATCGGCTTCAAGCAGACAGACAGACAGACAGAGGCGCACGGATTTTATTAGTATAGACTCTAATTCTATGTGCCGATTTAGAAGCCGCTGCCCGCTCATAATTCATGATTTCGTGAATTCGTGATTTCGGACACTTCTCTCCGGGAGGGACTTTTGTAGTTCAGGAAGGGGGGGGGGTCTTATATAGTTCTGGTAAGAAATTGCACATTTTGATCATTGAAAATGCGAAATCTCAAATTTTTCTGGGGGGGGGGGCTGGCTCCTGGGCAGGAAAGGAATGTCTCCCCCTCCCTGGCCATCTCCTGAAATTAACATTGGTCCCGTTTTGTGTGAAGTTGTAACACCGCAATATTTCTTATTAAAAACCTCGAAAAACCTCATCCTGTACTCCCAAGAGGAATGCGTACCATACTTTAGGAAAACTTGGTTTCCATAATTAATTAACATGTTTAGCTAAGGATCTTTACTTAAACAGATGTCCTGTGGACAGAAAAAAAATCCCGCCAATTTGCATATGCTGGTAATTAATCATTTTATAATAAGTCATTCTCTCAGACTCAATTGAGCCGTGAGATCTAATTTCGCATCTAATGTTAACTTACATTTATTTAACTTTTTTTTTTTTTTTTTTTTTTTTTTAAACTCAACTTCATTTTCGCTAATGATTTCACAATTTTTTGTCTTCTTTTTTCAAGATATCTTCCTGAAAACCTGTATCATCCACACACCAGTTTCAAAGTAACTAAATAGCCGTGAAAGTAACCCATTAAGATAAGACTTTTAAAAGTAAATATGTATCATAAAATCTTGTATATCAAGAATTTCGTAGTTTTGAATGATACTTAAGTAATTTAACGTGACACGCATATTACTATCATCCGACTTGTCAACAAAAAGGTACGATTCAATAATGTTTATAACCTGACCTATATCTGAAAACAATAGATATTAAACTAAATTGATACATTTAATATCTTGTATTTCTTTTCTTTTTCACATCAGCGAAACACTATATTGGTAATATTAAGAGGAAACTGCTTTTTTAACCTACTAAGTATGTTTAGGAGTTGCATACTAATACGGAAAATAAACAAACAAACATTAAAGAAACGTTTGAAATTAATATACAAAATTTCAATTTGAAACAATTAGTTGAATTTATGTATTTTTCTTTTGATATTTTACGACCTTAATTTCTTTTTCTATTAAAGTTATTTTGAATCAATATTAAAGAGTTACATATTAATTGTCTTGAAAATATATCTAAGCTGAAAAATAAGATCCGCATTTAACAGGATATCAATTAAATTTATGCCGTAGGAAATTGCTGATACTACACTACATGGCCAAAGATGATCGTCCACTTACGATTTTAGACATTTTGTTAAATATCTCAAAAAATGCATGAGGGATTATCCTGAAACTTTAAGTGTGTAAGCATAATAGTTACAGGTGATACATTTCCGTGAAGCTTTTTTCACGAAACTCCATAGGGGGCCCGTCAACAAAATGAAAAAGAACGAATATCTTTTGAATAAACCTGTCAAAATTTATGCAGCAAAAGAATTCAAACTATAGATTAAGTGGCTTATTGTAATAAACTATTTCATTTTTATGCGGATAGCATGTATACTCGTAGAGAAATTAAGGTTTTTATAAAAACAGTCCCAATTTTTTCCAAGTTGTTTGCTTATAATTTTCAGAGCTTTTAATATAAAATAATGTTCCTGTCTGAAAATATGACAAACAACCCTGTACACAATAACCTGTAATCAGAATTAAAAAATAATGAAAATGTATGAATAATAAGCAGGTATACCAAATAATTTTTCCTTGCGCATGCGTGAAGGTTATCGAAATTTCATTTGCATATTATGTTAGCTAAATGTATAGAGCAACTTTTGTGAAAGTCTCAAAAACACAGCTTGAAAATTCTGAAAGTGATCGTCGATAGAATAAACTTAATAAACCGTTATTCCCAAAATGAGACAAAAATATGAGGGGTTGTATCCAAATATAGTAGTACGTGCATATTGTGTATTCTATATTGACACTAATCAATGGATAATTGGATACAGCCCCTCATCTTTTTGCTTCATTTTTGGAATAACAGATTTTAAGCTTATTCTATTGACGAACACTTTCACAATTTTCAAGCTATGTTTTTGAGACTTTCAAAAAAGTTGCTCTATACATTTGGCTAACATAATTTGTATATGAACTTTAGATA
This sequence comes from Maratus speculifer, assembly GCA_964019185.1. Lineage (NCBI taxonomy): Eukaryota > Metazoa > Arthropoda > Arachnida > Araneae > Salticidae > Maratus > Maratus speculifer. The sequence continues at coordinate 333,253,001 of OZ025289.1, forward strand.
ACCTTTACGCATGTGCAGTGATAAATTATTTACTAAACCGGTTCATTTTTCATACAATTTTTATTAATTTTTAATTCTGATTACAGGATATTGTGTACAATGTTGTTTGTCATATTTTCAGAAAGAAACATTATTTTATATTAAGAACTCTGAAAATTATTGCACAAAAACTTGGAAAAAATTCGGACTGTTTTTATAAAAACCTTAATTTCTCTATGAGTATACATGCTACCCGTATAAAAATGAACACCGTTTATTACAATAAGCCACTTAATCATAATCTATAGTTTGAACTATTTTGCTATATTAGCTTTGACAGAGTTATACAAAATATATTCGTTCTTTTTCAATTTGTTGACGGATCCCCATGGAGTTTCGGGAAAAGTATGACCTATACCATTATGTTTACACACTTAAAGTTTCAAGATAATTCTTCTTGTACATCTTGAGATATTTGACAAAATCGCAAGTGGACGGTCATCTTTGGCCATGTAGTGTATAATTAACAGATTCTTGCTTGGTTTAAAGAACTTTTTTAAATCCAACAGTTACTTTATTTATTCAACTTTTTTCATGAAATTCCTAAAAAGCATTACCTTTCTACAGAATATTAATTAATCGATAATTAGAAAAAAGTAAGAAAGAAGCTGTGAGAGGGACAATATTCTTCCTTTGAGTTCGATGCTATAAAAAATAGTTGTTTGTGAAAATATTGCAAAATCGCTATGCTTGAAAGCATTATGCATTTGAAGAATTCACTTTTTTTAAAAAGCTTTTTAACAGAGTTGAGTTTTGACACTTTTCAACATAGTTGAAAAGTGATTATGAATTCGGTTGTTGGCCTGTCTCAACCTCGTGTAAATTATGCCATAAAACTGATATATGTTATTAGGATTCACAATGACATGCCTGGTAATGAAAATGAAACGTATAGCATTTATTAGGCAATCCGGAAACTTCTGCGGGTTTTTTCTGATAAATTTCAGGGATGGCAGGGATGATCACCCCGGGAACCCAGCTTTTGCTTTAGGCCTACAGAAAAACCCAGCATTTTATTGAATCACATAAGAACCATTTTGTAGTGTGACCTTTTTGCCATCATTTTGGCAGCTGGAAAATTCAATTTAAAAAAAGTCATTAGGTTCATAAATAAAGAAATTAACAATGAAGTGTTTGACAGGCTTTAAGAAAGTGAACGCCCCGCCGTTCAGAGAAATTTGAAGTGACTTGAAAAGGTGATAATCTGAAAGAACCAGCTCTTGTAAATATGGAAAATAACACAAAACATCCCAGCTATACTCATTAAGGTTTTGCTTATGCGCAAAACCTTATCGCAATGCGGTGCCGAGCATTGTCATGTTAGAACGCAATATCCGAACGATTCGCCAGTTTTTGCCGCTTTTCTTTAATTTTTGCTTGCCAAATTGTAATTTGAGAACAGTATATTTCCTAATTTATTGTTTGATTTGATGGAAACAATTCATAACAAATATTTTCATCGTAGTTTTACCATTCACAAAGCATTCTTTTTTTTGGGACGCGGATCTTTTCTCAATTTCACTTGGAGAGGTTCATTTGATTTACCCCATGATATTTTCATAATGCCATTATTGTACAGTAATTATTTCTCCTTTCCAGTGATGAACCATTTGAAAAGAAGAAAAAAAAGAGCTTTTTCATTTCGTTTTACCAAAAAATCACAAGCTGAAATTCGAGAAAGCATATTCTGCAATGTTAAAGTATAGAATATCCACATATCATAACGGTTTACACGTCCAATCTTGTTCAAATGATCTTACTCTGTGCTTGGAATGTTTAATCTATGTGATAGCCCCTTCACTGTGTAATGCGGATTTTTAGTGATCTAGACACACGGCAGTGTGTCAGCCAAGTTCACAAAGTAAAAGGCGACACACCGGCAGTGGGTTATATTACCCGAACCATTTCGGGCCACTTTTGACCCCTCAATAACTTAAATTCTATTTGACATACACAATTGCAATTTTCCGTGTCGTGTAAGACCATCTTCTAATTTCCGAATCCTATAAATTTTTTAAAAAATCTTTTACCGTTCACGAGAAATTGACGTCTAAAAATCACTGTTTTTACCACTGACTCACTGACTCACTGACTCACTGACTCACTCATAGAAATGTTTGACTACTTCCAAGTGACTTAGGAAGTTGAAATTTGGTGTGGAGGTAGGTTATTGGATCTATAAATAGGAAAAAATCAGAAATCACCATTAATTAAATATTAATGGTTGGTTAGGAGATAAATATTGGATTACAATGGGAGTTTATGAGAATTTCACAAAATACCAGAAATAGTGCCAAATTGGCGTTACTTTTGGCGAGTATTAGGGCTAATCTCTGAAACTACCGAACAGATTTCAAAATTAATGGTACCAAAATGATGGTATTCGCCCAGGTTCAAACATAGATTGTATCTTATGTCTGTGCCACTAACCAAAAGAGGGTTCAGAAGCGAAAAACATTATAAAAATGTGATTTTTGTTTTACTGAAGGGCCTAGAAGCACAAAATTTGGCATGTTAATTATTTATAAGATATAAATGATCACTAATGACATTTGCTAAAAAATATCAAATTTAAATGGGTGAAAATCCGCGAAGTGTGTTCTAAAAAAGTTCGAAATACCAATTTTAAAACAATCTCAGCAAACAACAAACCGATCTTAAAAGTAAAGATATCAAAATGATGATGAAAGTCTTTGCTCCAACATAGGATATATCTTATGTCGATTACACTACCCAAAGGAGGTAAAAGGGCAAAAAACATTCTAAAAATGAGATGTCTGTTTATTAAAGGACTGGACTGGAAACATAAAGTTTGGCATTTTAGAGTTTTTGGGAATTTTGCGAAATATCAGAAATAGTGCCAAGTTGGCGACACTTTTGGCGAGTATCGGGGCTAATCTCTGAAATCACCGAACCGATTTCAAAATTAATGATACCAAAATGATGGTATTCGCCCCGGTTCAAACATAGGCTATATTTTATGCGTATACCGTTAACCAAAAGAGGGTGAAGAAACAAAAAAACATTCTAAAAATGCATCTTTTGTGTTACTGAAGGACCTAGAAATATAAGATTTGGCATGTCAATTATTTATAAGATATAAATGATCTCTAAGGGCATTTGATAAAAAATAAGGAATTCAAAAGGGGTGAAAATGTGCGAAAAGCGTTCTAAATTGGGATTTTTAAGCAATTTCAGCAAACAACAAACCGATCTTAAAAGTAATGATATCAAAATGATAGTGATAGTCTTTGTTCCAATATAGACTATATCTTATGTCGATTCCACTAATCCAAAGGGGATAAAAGAGCAAAAAGCGTTCTAAAAATGCGATGTCTGTATGTTAAGGGCCTAAAAATATAAAATTTGGCATGTTCATTAATTATAAGTTATAAATGATCACTAAGAACATTTGTTAACAAATACAAAATTTAAAAGGGGTAAAAATGCGCGAAAAGCGTTCTGAAAATTTTCTAAATAGCAATATTTAAGCAACCTTGGGTAGTTAGCGAACCGATTTGAAGAAAAAAAGATGCCAAATTGATGGCGACAGTCCTTGCTCTAACAAAATTATTGGATAAATTATTGGATTACAATGGGAATTTGGCAAAATACCAGAAATAGCGCCATGTTAGCATGACTTTTGGTGCGTAATTTTTGTCGCCAATATAGCGATATTTCGCCAAGTTGGCTACAAACGTTTTTGGTCGACGAAATAATCAAGTAGTATCCAATCACGTAAAAGAAATATCCTTATTAGTGGAATTTAAAGGAACATAATCAGTCCTAATGTTAAATTTTTAAATTTGATTGAAAAGAAACAGTGAATAAATGCAGGAAAAAGCTGAAAGATTAATTAATATTAAATGAAACTAATTTAACTAATTTAACCTATTTATTTCAAAAAGGAAACAAATACCTATTTATTTGACAAAAAATAATGATATCCTGTCAAAAACATGAATGTGAAAGAATGCCAAGTTCGTTAAAGGTTTCGCTAATAAAAGAAGTGAAATCTTACTGCAAACCAAGTTCTTTCGGAGCTCCTTAAATCATAACTCCTGTCATGCATAATATTATTCAATTGCTTAAAATGATTTGCTATGTTACTTGTTATTCAATAGAGCGACTTGGCAAGTTTTCAGCTACCAACTTTAATCTTTGATTCGGAGTACAATTTAATCTAGAATCTGACTGGCAAAGGTCTTGTCAATCGAGTGTTCGAATAAGTATGTTGAAGTTAAGGTACTGATAAGTTAAGGAAGGGATCAACTTTAATTTCTGATCAACTAAATAGAAAAAACCGAATAAGAGAAAACTTGCTAAAACGCTCTATTGAATAACAAGTAACATAACAAATCATTTTAAGCAATTGAATAATATTATGCATGACAGGAGTTATGATTTAAGGAGCTCCGAAAGAACTTGGTTTGCAGCTAGATTTCACTTCTTTTATTAGTGAAACCTTTAACGAACTTGGCATTCGTTCACATTCATGTTTTTGACAGGATAGGTTATTTTAAGAGCTCCTTTTATACACACGATTTTCCTCCAGAATGAGCATTCTATTGGAGGCTGAAATTTCTGGAAAAAATATTTTTCTCAAATTACTTTAAAACTGTGTTACCTGAAATAGCACTTTGTGTATATACAGCACAGTTTTTATAAGTAGTCGGACTTGCATTCATATCTTTTTAGAAATAAAAGAACATTATACGACCAAAATAAACATTTTGCTTCTCTACTCTTAACACTGACCTGGAACAAAAATTATGCAGTTACAGAGACACTGAAAAAGAATTTCGTTATATTATAGTCTATAAGTAAAAATCATATGAGATTATTTCAGTGATATTACAGTATTTTAAATGTATTGAAACTTACATACATCACCGAAGTGTACTACAAGGCGCTTATTGTAGAAATGGTGTGTATAGAATTTATTGCTCATTTACAATGATACACAAAGGAATTTGACAACAATACTGTTCATGAACAATAATTGCTAAAACTGAGTTTTTAGTTGTAATAAAACTTTTTTAATTTAATTTTTTTAATTATGAGTTTGTGTGTACAAATTCTATAGATAATGTACAGGGCTGCACAATTTTTTTCAAATGCATTTCTGTTTGTTGATGGAAACTGCTTAATGGGAATACTCAATTTTTTTCGACTTCACTTAATCGAACTCTCTTCTAGCATGCTGTTTAATATACATGCAATTCGAATACGGAAATACCTCAAATACAAAAAGAAAAAAAAAAGGATGTTTTTGGATATTTTTTTTTTACGATTGATGGTAATTGCAGAAACTGATTTTTCAAATGCGTTATGTGTTTTTTAAATTGTTTGTTTGACTATCATGTTTCACCTTAATAATCTGTGAAGTTTTCTTACACTTTTCTTAATGTGTTGGAAAGTGTTTCATAATCTATACTGGAGACATGACTTTTTTTTCTTATTTTAGTCTTCAACAGAAATGAGATACATGTATCCAATAGATTTGAATAGCTTGAAAAACCTTAATTAAATTCCAAAACAATTTATTTGTGTTACATTTTGAGTTTTTCAGGAGTATAACATGAAATTAAACTAGATTATAGCTGATATCTATAGAAATGTGTGAAATTTTTAGTGTTTAAATTCAGATTTGTTTATGAATTATGCAAATGAAATTAATTTTACTAAACATCGCTCACCAGCCAGAAAAGTGACCATCTCGATAAAATGCATAAAAACATAAAATTTTTAAAAATAAAGATATACGACAAGATTCGAAGGATTGGACAAATTTACCTCCCCACTCAATCCACCAAGCTTTTGTAGTCACGAATGAACAAATAGCGTAATAAAGTGATTTACCATTTACCTACACTCATGAAACTTTTTGTGCAGTAAGATACACCTTAAAAAGCGCTACCCTTCTACAGAATATTAATTAATCGATAATTAGAAAAAAAAAAGAAAGAAAGAAGCTGAGAGAAGGAGAATATTCTTCTTTTAACATCAGAAAACTACTAATTCATAACTTTTCACCATAGTTGAAAAGTGATTATGAATTCGGTTTCGCGGCTTATCCCTACCTCGCGCAAATGTACTGGAATTGCCATAAAATTGATACATACAGTGCGAGTCAAAAGTTTAAGCACAATAGCAATTTTAAAATAAAACTTTAAATATTCACTTTATTTCAATATCTGTCTTGTATATGGTAATAATATCTATTTTAACACCATATTCATCGAAATTAACTTTAAAATTTTATTTCAAACTGTGGAGTTTAAGAATAGAACAAAAATAACCGTGTCAAAAGTTTAAGCACAAAATCGTTTTTTTTTTTTTTTTTTTTTTTTTTTTTTTTGCAAATTTTGCAAATTTTGCAATTTGAAGCAAGCAAACAATTTCTGGTTGTGTAAGAAATAGTCATTTGTTGCTTCTGCGTTTGTACAAAATGTCTAAGTCGAAAGAATTTTCAGAGGAGGAGATGATAAAAAATCTGAAGTATGAGAGCAAAATGTAAGTCTGAAATTGCAAGTGAATTAAAATATCAAAACGAGGTATTCATCAAATTTTCGCTCGTGGTAATGATTTTGAACGAAAATTTCGTTCAGGAAGACTGCGAGTGACTAGTTTGCGCGAAGATAGCCGCATCAGAATTTTGGCTTCAATTGGTAATTACTCCCTTTCGCAAATAAAATATGCGTTATAGGACAAATATCGAAAAAAACTGTTCATAGAAGAGTTTTGGAATTCAAATAACGTAAAATGGCCCCATTACTGTGTCTCAAATGATTCCATAAAGAAGCTAGATTTCAATGGACAAAAGAGCATATGTCATTTGGTGAAAAGTGGCTGAATGTCATATTCAGTGATGAAAAAATATGGAACCTCGATGGCCCTGATGGGTTTAGGTACAATTGGCATGATTTCCACAAAGAACCTAGGAGTGTATTTAGCCTATAATATTATAATGGTTCTGTAATGGTATGGGAGAGGGGGGGAGGCTATTTCTTTCAATGGTCAGACATCTCCAGCATTCATCAGTGGTTGTGAAAACTCTGAAAACTATCAAGAGACACTTGCCAATCATTTGCTTCCTGTTGGCCGAGGTTTTTTGGGGAGAAAAATGGTTATTTCAACATGGTAATGCTTCGATCCATACCTCAAACTCCACCAAACTCCAGAACTTCACCGTGGCTTAAGTCGAAAAAAGTATCTGCTTTAAAATGGCCGGCAAGTCCTGATTTAAACTCTGTAGAAAATATGTGGGGTATTCCCACTCATGTAGTTTATCCAAATGGAAAGCATTATTCTTCAGTTAAAGATTTAAAAGATGCCATTGAGAACGCCTGGTTTAAAATTGAACCAGAAACAATACAGAACCTCATTTTATTGATGGAAGACTACAATTGAAGTAATTCGTCAGAAAAAAGCAATAATCAAGTATTAACTTTTTAATTCTTGTTCTGCTAAAGACTAAAAAACTGCTGTGCTTAAACTTTTGACACACTCATTTTTGTCGCTTTGATAAATTTTATTATTTAAGATAAATTTTATAGCATAAATCTGCTAACTATCTTTTTAAAACTACAATTTGTAGGTTATGTGAAAAGGAAAGTAACTTTCACTCGTTAATAAAATTTTATTTTGAAATTTTCTGTTGTGCTTAAATCACTGTGTAATCAGGCACTGTATTATTAGGGTTAACAATGGAATGCCTGGTAATGAAAATGAAGTGTGTAGCATTTATATTTCGATTACACGGGCCAAATTATGGTGAGCACACCTTTTATAAAGGATTTATGAATGACGATAAAATATTTATTTTTTATCTTTGCAACTAATTAATTCTCGTTTGGGTTCGCAACTTGTGATATTCTCGAATGAAAAGTGAAACACGTGTAAACAATCAGAAAATCCGATGATTATTATTCAAGGTATTAAAGGATGAACATTTTCCCAATAAAAATGAATAAACATTGATATTTGGAAAATCCTATTTCTGTATTTCAATTGACTGTAATATTACATTGCAAAATTTTTTAAGGCGAAAGCTTGTTTTACTTTGAATGACAGATACGTGTCATATCCGTTCCATTCCAATACTTATGAATTGCCGATACAAAAACATTTATATAACATAATTAATAGAATAGGAAACAACAGACAGTTGCAAAAGGTTAAAATGCTTGAAATGAATATGTCGATTTTTATTATAAAATTAAATTCAACAGTAAAAAAACAAAAAAAGTTTTGTTTGAGTAACTATTATTTCTAGAGACAAAATCCACATTTCTTTCTTTATGGGCTTTTCCACGGGAATCATCAAAAAATCGTACCTCGCCTTTACACGACTATCACAAACCAGTAGTTCTTTTTAAAAATATACAGGGTGCCCACTCTCAACGATTTCCAATGTCTAAATCCTAAACCGTTAATTATAGAACCACCTAGGTAGCCATTAATCACCAGACACTTTTATGTTTAGACATTTCGCCGACTATTTAAAGATATACTTGTTGGATTCTTTTGAAACTTTAGGAATATAAAGAATATATTCGAGCTCATATTTATCTACGTCAATTTCACAAGGAGGGGCAATTAAAAGACCAATAAACAATCAGGAAAAATTAACCATGTTTAAGATCCTCTTGTAAAATAAAATGCTCGAAATGATTTATCCATAGAGCATACAAATATTTAGATATTGGACAATATGCACATTTATTTATGTAAGAATAGAACTTATATTCACGGAAATATACCGATTTTTTAAAAAAGTTCAAAATTTTCTTGCATGTTTTTTGCTTATATCGCGAAGGATTTTCAACCAAATTTAACTCCAGTTTAAGAAAATTTTGCAAAAGATAGTAAAAAGAATATAATGCAATCGGAATATAAATACAGCCGAGTCTCTATATAAAGAAATTCATTGTTCCGTCAAAAAATTCGTTATATAAAAATATTCGTTGTATAGAGAAAATCACAAAATTTTTCATTTTATGTGTAATTTTTTATTAAAAAAAAGTGTTTCTGAGCTTTTAAATTAAGATTTTGAATTGTTGAACGCGAAACATTAATTTGATATTTTATTTTTTATCTAAACAATTTCAAAAGAAGAAAATAAACGTTTATTTGAAAGGACAGTAAAACACCGCAAAATTCTGCTGAAAAAGGCTGTAATTTTCGGTTGTTTTGATTTCAAGGCATTTGCAGTATTAAAAGTTTCCAAATTTTAGCAAGGAGTGCAAATGTGAATGAAAAACATTTTCTTTTGTTATACGTTCTCCCCTTGTAACATCAAATGCAATAATCGTTTCTCTTCCTGGGGAGGGGGGGAGGGGATGAATACCTTTTCTTTTGACATGAATAATAAAGTAGAAATATACAGCTATGAAATTGAAACCAGGAAATAGCAAAAATAAATGCATCCCACAAACAATTTGAAGGGTTGTCTAAACAAATGAAGAAAATTTCTGAAAAAATTCGTTATAAGGAGAAATGTATTTTGCTGTATGGAGATTATTTTTAATGTAATAATGAAAAAAATTGACCGTTCCTATAAAAAATTCGTTAAATAGAGAAATTCGTTGGATGGAGTTTCGTTATAGAGAGACTCGACTGTATATCAAACATTTGATTAAATATGGGCAGTTGTATAAAATATTTTTTATCTGCGCATGCCCAAACAGTAACAAGGATTTTTTTCATGATTTAATGGCCAATTTTATGCAGCAACTTATATAAAAATTATTAATGCATATGTATTTTTTATTCAAATCGCAGGAACCCGCACTATTTTTATGGAACAATAATACCTGTTTATGACTCTGTAAACCTTAAGATTGTAAAGAGTTGCCGTATGGAAAATCCTTATCACTTTTAGATGATTTATCATCAACTTTTTCTTTCATCATGATATTTTTGATGGCATGAAAATTGTTTGGAAAAATACTGGCAAAAGTAATTAGACATTTTTGTAAAATTTCTTTGGAAAAAAAAAATGCAAGTAAACAGCATAAAAAAATAATAAGTGGCTGTGCAAATATATAATGTTATCAACTTTTTTGTAATTTTGGACCTCCTCCCCCCCTTTCGATAACATATGTTATCATCTCCTGACCTCCCTCCCATCCCCGGTAATAATATCGTTATAAGAGTGTAATTTTTTTTTCTTTTTAGAATTTATTTCTTTTGTTTGCAGTGATATACAAAACTAGTCACATTTATCTTTCACATGCTTTATTAATTCAAATGATGAAAAGTCAATAAAATATCACTTTATTTAGGTATCTTTTCTTAAAATTTGTCACTGAAATGTGTACACATAATTTACCTTGACTGTCTTCAACAGTAATATTGTCACCAAATGTGGAAAATATAGTGATATAATCATGTATTATGTAAATTTTTTCACTAAATATGTACATTTAATTTACCTTGACTAGTTTCAACAGTAATGTTTCCAGCAAATGTGAAAAATGCAGTGATATATAACTAATATTATGTAAAATTTGTTATGAAAATATATGTATACATAATTTACCTTGACTGATTTTAACAGTAATTTTTTTCAGCAAACGTGAAAAATATTTGTAACTAAACGAGTCATATTAAAAAGAAAAAAATTAATAATATTGCTGGAAGAATGCAAAAGAAAAAGTCTCCAAGGTCGCCTTGAAATGAAGGTTTCACGAAGACCCTCTAGCAGAAATTCTACTTTCACTGACCCACTTTAGTTCCTAAAACAGAATGACCCAGTGGCACTGACCACTCGACTTTCACTCATTACGAAATCCTTACCTCATAAGTATTACATCACTCTTCTTCTTCGAATTGCATTTTATCTTTGAACTGGGTAAGTTTCAGCGTAAACAAAGCGACTGACAGTTTCCTTTGAATGTTATTTTCATTTCCAGTCATAGTCTTTTATGAAAAAGGGTTTCACATGTCTTTTCCAGTTTTTAGGTAGACATCTGAATTTTCTATGGCCTTTTCAATTTTAAAATAAAGATGTTGTCATTATATTAAGGATGTTTTTAAATCCAGAGTGGATAGTTTCTGACACTTTCTTAATTCAATTTTTTTTCTTCGAAAATGTATACAGGGTTTCCCATAAATAGCTCCAAACACTGCACAGCCATAACCTAGTTGGGAGTACATAAAAAATGCCCAAAGATCTGTACTTGCATGATCCATAGTTTACGAGAAAAGTACAAAAATCAAAATATGACATCAGAGTTGGTGCGAGCAAAAAGCACTTTATTTGGCACATCAACAGTAGTATTTGAAAATACTAAAGGCCGTGCATATCGAGGAAGGTTTGCGCGCGCCGTAAAATGAATGAGTGCACATGTCGTAGTAGCGCGGTGTCCACCAAATTACAAGCAGCATGCAGACAAGCATCTAATTCCATTTGTGTAGTCACTACATCACAATTCACCAATTTGTTGAGATGGCCCCTAAGGAAAAAAATCCAGCAGTGCACAGCTAAAAATTTTGCGGCATCGTCACTCCACCGCTTTAATAGAGTATCTCTATTTTGACCAAGGAGAATGCTCCATAATCCAATGAAGTAATCATTTTCTGTAAAAACAGTGGAGTATGCAGCAAAAGTTTCAAATTTTTAACAGTGTAGGAGATCGCTGCAGCCAAAGAGCCGGACCCTTCCCCTCCCCCCTCCACATCCGATACAGCGGCCGGGGATCCTTGCACCGTCTATGCTGTCATACTTTGATTTTCGCGTTTTTCTCGTAAACTAAGGACCATACAGGTTCATTACTTTAGGCTTACTGCATGAACTCTCAACAAGGAAGCTGGTTATGCGGAGTTTGGACTCTATTTAAGGGATACCCTGCATACCTTAGCATATCACGTGACATTTATCAAAGTAACGTAGAAAATCATACACAGATGTATGACACAAAAAATACAAAGTTAAAAAACTCCTTTTTAAAAAGCGCCGGTAGCTGTCCTTCAATAGTAGCGAACAAATTTTTTATGAGATCATCTTACATATCTCCATGAAGTAGCAGGTATTCAAAAATTACATAGTCAAACAGTTTTTTTTTTTTTTCACTTTTTTCGCTAAAGTAAGAATATTTTTGAAAAACTGCTATCAAATTTAGAGCACTAACAAGGAAGGTCCCCATTGGGGGCACACTCAGAATTTTTTGAAAAAAAAAAATACGAATTAAACTACTCATGTAGGTAATAAAGGATCAGTGAAAATTAGCGGCGGAATTACATTATTAGATATATAAAAAAATAAAATAGTTTGTAATTTTTGGCGTGAAAAGCTGAAAGCGACGCGGGATTTGGCGAGCAGTGCATTTCCTCGCCAAAAGCAGACGATTTTAACGAATCTAAAAATTGATTTTAATTGACTTCACTGTTAAAAATCCGCAGCATTTACTGCAACGTCACTCCACTACTCTTATAGAATATCTCTCTTCTGACCAATGAGAATACTCCATAGCACGGTGAATTGACCGTTTTCTATAAAAGCGGTGCAGAAAATGGTACAGATTTTTAGCAGTGTTGTAGCTTGTGCAACACTGTTAAAAACCTGCTGCATTTTGCTGCAACGCACTCCACCGCTTGTATATAATATCTCTATTTCAACCAATGAGAAAGCTCCATTTCACGGCCAAGTAACCGTTTTCTATACAAGCAAGGGAGTGCGTTGCAACAAAATGCAGCAGATTTTTAACAGTGTATTTTTCAATTTGGAACAATTTTAATCAATTTAAATTGTGTTTTAAATGATAAAATATATTAATTTCATTTTGTTATAAGTACATATAAACGTATATGACCAAATTACACTTAAAGTAAAGTAAAAATGCAAAATTAAAATTACTTAAAATAAACTTATTTAAATAAATTGAACATAGAAAGTTCTTCTTTAAAAAATATTCGAAGCGTAAAAGCGTATTTTTCAAAATTTCGTTTTTTTTGCCAACCGGAGATAAATCGCCAAATAAAAGAAATTTTTATTATTTTTTTACGGACGTAATAAGGAGGTTTCGCCAAATTTTTTTTTATAAACATATAATATAACTATATGAGAAGAACATTCTGCAATTTTTTTCAGATTTTTCTGAGTATGCCCGTATGGAGACTTTCCTTGTAAGTAGAATTTACGGACATGAAAGCGCGGGGGGAAAGAAGATATCTTCCAACGTGAGAAACAATCACTTATAACTTTAAATGTGACTCATTTATCTAAAAATAAAGAGAAAATGTCAACTTTAATAATCATGCATGTTAGTATCACGTTTTTATGTTTTAGTATGAGTCAGAAAATATCTCGGAAAGTTTCGAGCTTTTGAGAGGAGGGAGAGGAGAGGCGAACATTTGTTTGGGAACCGCTTTAAAATGTCAAAAAAGAAAATAAAAGTGTGTGTGTGTGGCTGACAATTCTGAGGGTGCTTAGTAATGTGCAGCCCATAAGCTTTTAAACGATATGTCACATGACATAATGAATTTCTGCCTTCCGTGGGGGGGGGGGGGGGGGAGTTTTGCCTTCTGTCGGTCTGGGAGTCGAAATAGATCCTAACAACCTAAAGCTAGTGAGGAGTTTCAACTTCGGCCAAGAGGCTTTCAAAAGTGGTCAAATCTTCCTGTCGCTTAATTAGGAGTGAGTTAGAAAATTACCCCATAGAGGGGGGGGAGGAGGGCGCTTATTGGAGTGAGGTAAGGGTAGAGATTCATAATATGAAAAGAATTTGCAATGGTATATCACATGAGGATTGCTGAAAAAATTTGAAAATTGCGATGTGTGGTGAAATGGTCTAAAATTTTCGATCCCCTTTTAACTCCTTTATGGAGAAAGGAATTTCTAAATTCGCTGAAACATCTGCCCCTATTTCGTTAATTTTTCGTACTTGTGTTTAATTGCGTGTAAATTTCAACATTCAGTGAAATGAATCATCGTGTCGTATTAACATTATAAATACCTATGGAGGCCTAAATTACTTGTAAATTCACCCGTTTTTAAATCTTAGATATTTAAATAATGTTTAGATCTTTGAACTGTAAGAGTTAAATATATACACGTAAACACACAGACATACATACTATACACACATATATATTATTAATTTTTTCTATCTATACAAGAATAAAGTAATGGATACATCAAAATTTCGACTTTGCGTTCATAATTTCCTATTTGTAAATTTCTATATTAATTTTTAAATTGATATGATTCATCCTTTATCTACTAAGGTACTTATAAGTACCGTTTAAAATTACTTATTGTAAAATTCTTTTAATACGTCGATTAGTTGTAATACTGTTTAGAATGAGTTACACATACGTTCAGGGGCCTCGCTAAGGGGGGGGGACAGGGGGGGAGCCTCCCCCCAAACATTTAAAAATGTTGTTACACTTGGAAAATTTAATTAAAATTTTAATAAAAACTGTAATATGTTTCCTATTTTTGATAGAATTTGCTAAAGTTACAACTCTAATAGGGAATATTATTAAACTTTTTGCAAATAAGAACTGTATTACATTTTCTAAATGTGGTAACTTGGCAAAATTATAAAACGAGTTGGTAAATATGAAAATTTGACTTCGCAATTTAAGGTCTTCTCCCCCTCCAATAAAAAGGCTTAGCAATGGCCCTGCATACGTTACTTTATTTTGTTCCAAAAACATTGTTGGTTATACAAAAGAAAAATATTTTTAAAAGGATGATTTCTTTTGCCTTTGTAACTTTTAAGCTTTCTTGGTGCTGAGAGAAGGGTATGGGAATTTTTCAATTCGAAAATTTATCTATATTTATATTGTAAGAACATCATATTTGTACATTTTACAATTCTACAAAATACAAAGAAAATAAGTAAAGATAAAAGATTTGAGTTGGGTTATAAATATTGTATAAAATCTCTGTAAATTCAAATTTAATGAATCCTTCTAACTCCTTCACTCCTTCTAACATCCGTCAAAAATTTATTAAATGATTATGTAAATCTTTTAATTTAGTTTAAACAATTTACTTAAACTGCTTTCGAATATAAAATTTTCATGAATTCATAATTCGGTAGGTAAAGGGTTAAAATGATTTTGTACATAGTATTCTGCAAAATAAAAATAAAAGTTTATTTTATGTTATATTTTCGATTTTTGTTATAAAGTGTCAAATCTGTGGACCCTAAACACATTTCTTTGAAAATCTTGCCCCTACTTGGATATCGTTCTATCCTTGATTCAACTTTAATTGCTTTTATATTAATTAATGGTAATAGAACATTAATAATCAATCTGAATACGTTGGGAAATTTAGAAAGGAAAACTTATAGTATGGTTAAGAAACACTGAAAGAGCAGAAAATCCAATATAATTCCTTTAATGACTCTCGGTCACAATTAAGGGATTTAAAAGATTTAAAAGGTCACAAAAAGGCTAAATTTAACAATGGTTACGTGATAGATTATTTGTTTGCACAGATAAAGAAAAAGATTTAACATTTTGTAATGCGTCATAACATAGGTCAAAAAGTCAAGGAATTGTTAACATCTTTGTGTATTTCGCTTTGTTGAGTCAAACAATTCGTTTCGCATCTCTCTCTGTCAGATTGTGTAAATACAGGGTGGCTCAAAAATTACTAATACAATTAAAACTTTATAGGGGTTTTTTTAGTGTATTTTCTAAAAAGAAAAAATTTAACCACTTAAGCACCACTTAAAAGTCGAAAAAGTCTTTATAACCACTTAAGTGATAAATATTTTTGTGAAACTTTCAAATAATATTTATTTTTTATGTCTTTTACAAAATTTTTAATTCTTTATCACCGGTTTTTCAAAAGAGAAATTTTTGTCTAATTGAATCAGGAAAAAGGCTGGGATTAAGTAATATAAAATTTGCAATTAAATTTTACTGGTGAGAATAATAAATTATTATTCGAGTATGCATGTGCGTAAGTGGTACGGGCAAATTATGACTGACAAAATCACGTTGCCTGTACGACTTATTGGTAAAACAGGGAAGTAGTTAAATTTGCCGTTGGATGTGAGGAGGCAATCGCGGATAAATAAAAGACAGCCTTGCTAGAAGTTCTATTTCAAACTTCAATAACTCGGCTAAAAATAATAGGGATGAGAATTTTCCGCGGTTTTCCGCGTTTTTTCCCACCAGTATAATCTTAGAAAAAATGTTGTTTTATTCAAAGGAAAAATGCTGCGATTTAACAAAACAATATTTTCTATAATATTATACTGGTATGTAAAAACACGGAACACTCTCATCCCTAAAATAAGCATATCGCCACCATCTTGGTTTTGTTTTAAAAAAGTTTCTGAAAGTTATAATCCGATTTTCGTGTCAATCAAATGTCCTAAACTGCTCGCGCAAAATTAATCCCACTATTTTCGAGTTTTCGAATTCGGCATGCCTCTATAAATGGGATCATATTTCAGAAACTAAGATATCCGATCTGAGTGAACCAAGTATAGGATTGTGTGCGCTGTAACTGAAACAGGGCTTCAAATCTTTGCCTCATAAACACAAAGTGATATGAAGGTGTAAATTTGAAGTAATTCTCGATTTCCTTTAAGTGTCGCAATATAGAGAGAAAATAGGGCTAGAATCAGCAAAATCAGGCTCAAATGTTCAGCGCAGAACATTTCATGGAGAATGACATCTTAAACGCCTGGTCCGAATCCAAAACCTACATTCAGTATTTCCTCGAATGTAGGCAGTGTGCGTGCGCTCGGACTACACATGTGACATTTGACGAACGTTGGTCAAATATGGATGACTATTTCGTTGCTAATGAGACGGAGAGTTCAATGGAGGTCCAACTAGAACAGTCAGACTCCCTTGGCACAGCCAACATGGGTCCCAAATTGGACTTGTATCGAGGCGACAACTACTTTAAAGAAACATTCTTAGACTACGACTTTGATCGTAAATGTGATATTTGTGACCGCCGTGATTCGAAAATAATTTGAATTCCTCCCAAATTAATATCACCGATTTACTGACAGAAGAGCTGAGCCACCTTCGACCAACTGAGATTGCCTAACTCACACAAGGCTTTTTCATATGGAAATACTCATGCAAAGTATTCAACACAGATTCTACCGATATTTTATAATGTAAGCAATCATCCTAATTTTCTCTGTATGACCGTCCAAAACAATACACAGTACATTTTTAGTATTGTTTGGAGTTGATGCTTCAATTGGACACGCTTATTAATGTATGTCATTACTGGAGCTATGCTTCAACAGGAGCTCCAAATATTGGTTCAAGTTCAAGATGTCACCATCTTGCAGTGGCAGCCATTGAGCACAAAAATTTGGTTCAAACTACGACAAAATTTTTAATAGAGTATGAAAAAAAAACTGCTGGAGTTCACTGAGTGCGTTGACTGATTTTTACAAATAAATATCAATAACTGCATTTCTGGAAAAATTATGTCATTTTTAACGACACTTTTTGCACAATCTTTTTCCTGGCACAACACAATCGCGACATATTCACAACACAATCGAAAACAATTTTAGTTAGAAATATTAATTATTATGTTTAATTAGTGTTGCAAAAGTGTTTCATGAATGTACAGTGCATGTAACATGAAATTTTCGAAGAATGGTACGTCTTAGATATCAAAACAGTTAGAAAAAATATTGGTGCTGCTAGTTAACAGCGAGTCCCGGGACATTTCATTCCATATTGTATTGCTCATATTCTAATCCTAGCTGCCTGCTTCATATAGCTATTTTACCCTTATTTGTTTCTAGAAACATAGTATTCAGAAAGTATTGTTACCTGTGTATATCTGCCTGTGCGAGTGAAATGAAAAAAAAAAAAGCATTAAAAGAACTGTACTTTTTCTGCACCAAAAAATAAACACCGCGTGTACAAAATAACTAACTAACTAAATAAAAATAAAATATAAATAAATAACATCTATAGGTGCACCACAAAAATCGATTTATTTGTGCTATAACAGTGTGGTACTCTTTTAGGGATGAACTGATGGCCCACCAGCCCATTCATGAATACAAACGAAGTGATAACAGCCATCACAACAAATTAAATGGATGAACTGATAGCCCTCGAGCTTAATATCACAGAAATAAGCAAAAGCCAACAAATAAAAGTGTAAGTGCTACTTTATGTGAAAACAGACATCTCGCCCAATCCACAAAAAAATGGACATGAGGATGAAAATTTTAATTTCTTTAAATATGATTGAGGTTTTGCATATTAACTGTTAAGAGTGTACTATTTCATATTTTATCAAAAAAGAATTAAATTTTTGCCATTAACATACTTATTTTAATTAATAAAGTGATACTATGACTTTGTAAAATAGACTGCGGTAAAAATCTTTACATTTCATGGTCTCGTACAGCTGAGCAAACATTCTGAAAATCTCCAGACTTGGATATATATGATCTGACAGCTATTATTGAGAGTTTTTGTCTGCAGAGAAGTGTTCACTAATCTTCATTACAAAAGGTAAGCATATTTAATTACTCTTAATTATTGTGTCACACCCGCAACAAAAAGTTACATTTATATCTCTACAGAAAAATATTTTTGATTTAAAGTTATGAAACTTTATATTCAAAAATAGTTTATTAAGTTACTTTGAATTACAGACATAAAATAAATTAATTAATATTTTAATTATAATTATTGAGCGTTGCGGGCGTGACATGTCCCTGTTGCGGGTGTGACATTTAATTAAAGTCACACCCGCAACGTCTTTTAAAATTGATTACAAATGTATATTTGAAAATATTATATGTAAATGTATAAAAGAATAATATGCTTGAAACATGTACTTGGCAGCTTTAACTATATCCTTTGATTTAATAGAGGGAATTCCAGTTAATAAATAAAAATTTGCATCATCAATCTGAGCATGTGACACTGTGTGCAATTGATTTATTCAGTTTGGATTGATAAAATTTTTGCTTTACTACAAGAAAATAATTTTATTAGTGATTTATGATTAAGAAACTAATTTTAAAAAAGGTAAGTTTTCTATAGAAATTAAAAAAAGAAAATTACGAAACAATATTTTAGCAATTTTCTTTAAATTTGTTAAATTTGTTTTGTTTTTTTATATACATTTTTTTAATTTTGTTATTTGATAGTATTTATCTAATATATATATATTTAGTTTTTTAAAATAAGTAAATCAATATTAGGCGAAGATTTTTTTTTTCTTTTAATTCAAATTAAATAAAAAGTAGAAGTAAGAATAATAGAAACTGTTAAAATGTTTAAGTCAGCATAAAATGTATATAGTCAGTTTGAAATTAGCCAAAATTTAACATAATTAACTTTATGTAAGATTAGAAATTTCAAGGGATAAATATTAAAAATTTGTTAAGCTTATATTTTTGGACTGGAAGTGCTATATTTATTCAGTTTACACATTAATTTATTCTCTTTTGCAGAGAATGAAGAGTACAGAAAGATCACGATATCATCGAAAAAAGATTAAGGAAAGCCCTTTTAAATATGAAGCATATCTACAACAAGAGAAGGAAAGAGACAAAGCAAGGAGAGAAAAGAAGAGACTATTTAAAAAAATCATGGTAAAGGATGGCAATCCTTTGCATTTATTTCATGGTAAAGGAGTTGTCGACGGGGTTAGTGCAGTTGCCAAGAAAATGGTAACACTAGCAACGCTCTGCAACTATAAATTCAGCTTCAGATTTTGCCATGTGTGTAGAAAAAGTCCTAAAAAATATAAAAGAACTTTGCTGAATGTGAAATTTCAGAAGATATTGTGAAAATGCTTCATGAATGCTGGCACCAAGCACAATCGGAGCTCAACATTCAATCGATACATCCAGGGCTGTAGCCAGAAATGAACGATAGAAGAGGGGGGCTCAGAATTTTTTTCTCTGTCTCTGATGCAGAAAGATAAGTTAGTGCATATTCACATTGTAGATACTATGTTTCTTGTTAAACTGTTGTAATAACTTCACTTTATGCCATGAAAACTATATGATGATGAAAATTTTGAGTGTATAACTGGTGCAAAATGAAACATCATGTTAGCTTCACATGTACAAATAGAATGGGGGAGTGTTGAAACACTTATACAATTTAGTATTTCTGCAAAACTGTGAAAGGGTCTCAAAACTAAATTAGATTTTTGAACAGAATTTCATTTGGATTTTTGGAACATAAATTCATTTAGTGACCTTGTAATCTTTCCCAGGGGGGGGGGCTAAGCCGCCCATAGCTCCCCCTTAGCTACGGGCCTGGATACAACATGTTGTTTTTATTGACGTAAGAACAATTAATGTAGCAATAACTTCAGAAAGTGATCACAAGAGAATTTGTTTGTTACCATATTTTGTCAAAAATATAATATCCAATGATAAGAATGCAGTTGGAGATTTTGTAGAAGTTGTTTTATTGTCCACATTTAAAAAAAAAAAAGTGAAAACTTTGATGGACAAATAAGACAAATGAATGGGGATGTTATAGAATAAGAGTATTTGAATAAAAATCAAGAAAATGTGTATATTTGGCTCAGTCAGTTAGATGTATCCATACTTTGGCAAGGATATAATATCCAACGATAAATGTGCTGTTGGAGATTTTGTAGAAGTTGTTTTATTCTCGACATTAAAAAGGTGAAAACTTTGATGGACAAATAAGACAAATGGATGGTGACGATATAGAATTAGAATGTTTGAAAAAAATTTAAGAAAACGTGCATATTTGGCCCAGTCAGTCAGATGTATCCTAGGAAAAAAAGAGCATTTTTGTAAAAAAAGCTACCACCACCAGAAATTATAAATTCAAGATTGGAAATGAAATTTGTTTGGTATTTTCCTCTCTAGATATTATAATTGTAATATTGATTAATTCTTTAACTAAAAAAATTGCCTTGGAAATATTTGTGCATGTCATTATTTTATTGGCTATACAAATCACACCCGCAACAGGGCGTCACACCCGCAACAGGGCGTTTGACGGGGGACAGGGACACCCGCAACGAAAACTTTGAATATTTTTCACAAAAGCAAGAATTGAGTAATTAATTTAATTTCTTCATAGAATAATTATTTAAGTATTACTGTCTAATATATAAAAATATGAATTCACTCAATTGTCATAATTCACAGAGTTTTGCATTTTTGCGAAATGCAGATGAAAATGCATGTCCTTTTTATGTCACACCCGCACAGGTGGAAATTATTTTTTTTTTATAAATATATGATACATTGGACAATTTTCAGATTTGGATAAATGTATGTGTAAGTGGTTTACATTGAAATTCATACAAATTAAAACCAATGCTCAAAAATATTTTTGCTGGTGACTAAATTAAGTTGTGTAAATGTCACACCCGCAACTTTGGATTGGGCGATCTCTAAAAAGAACAGACGAACTAAAGGACAATCAACAGACTCCACACCAAGAAAACAACATCCCACCAGTGAACAAGGTATCAGTGAAAATATTTACTAGTACTCCCGATTGTGACTACAACAACCAATATATGTCACCCAATTACCAAGATATGTGAAAATAACATCCAATTAATCTCATGCTACTGTTAGCCAGACCAGATTGGGACTACGGAAGAAAACATGGT
Source organism: Maratus speculifer (assembly GCA_964019185.1). Taxonomy (NCBI): domain Eukaryota; kingdom Metazoa; phylum Arthropoda; class Arachnida; order Araneae; family Salticidae; genus Maratus; species Maratus speculifer. Next base: position 333,274,632 of record OZ025289.1, read on the forward strand.
AACCAAAATATATCACAACTATCATCATAATTTGTATTTAACCCGGGAGAACGCGCGCTTACCTAGGTTATGAATGGTTTTAACTTTGCCACCAATAAAATCAAATTATATCAGTCACTTTATTTAGACGAAAAAAAAAAACCTTACAAAATTTGCTATAAAATAAGATCAAGATTACTTTAAAAAAATTAGTCTTTACAATTGTAAAAACCATACGCACTCCGGGTTTTTTTAGGCCCTGCGCGCGTCCTCGCGGGTTAAACATGAAAAGAGAACCCGCTATCAAGAGTGATAAAGTGAAAGAAAGACTTTAATGAATACAAACTAAGAAACGTGACGAAAAATCAAACAACAATGGTGAACTAACTGTACGCTAACATCAAATGTTGGTAATAAGACAAATCGAATATACGGGCAGCTGTGGTCCAGAAGATGTCAAAGCGGCGTACTCGTAGTCGAAAAAGATAGTAGGTTTGAGGCTCACTCTTATTTAAAAAACTGCAATGTACGCTAATGGCAATCGGTGCATGTAAAATCTGTCGTGGATGCAATGTTCTCCAAGTTCCCAGTGAATTATACCTATGGAGATGCCTAGTCAGGTGAAGATCTCGTCACATGATCAAGGTTCTAAATTACGAGATCAAAATCAAGTAGCATTTGTCGCCCTTATAGGCGGATCGTATGAGTTCTGTAGAGGAGTTAGCAACACCCTCCCCCCGCCTTTCCTTTTTAATTCCATTCATTTTCAACAGCTTGTACAATCACTTGTACAATCAGGTAAATCTTCGCATGTAGCAATCAAGCGGCTTCCGCCCCACGGCCAGGTAAAAACTGGTTAAACTAGGCATATTGCTCGGCAGGTAGGGGGCTTGGTTTGCAATATAATAATAATAATAATAATTCCGAAAGGCCTTATCAATATAATTTCTGTTTGGCCATTATATTATAGACTATTGTTCGAAGAATTGTACATATTTTTGTAAAACTAAACCGAGGTATTAGGTATTCAATACGCGTTTTCACCCTTCTTGAACCATAATATGCGACCGATTCTGTCGGAAAACTTTTTAATGTGACTGATTAAAAGTGATAAATATTGAAGACACGTAGAAAAGCATCAGTAACTCAGAAAAGCTCCGAAATCCAGAATTCAAGAACTAATTCAAGAATCATTTTCAAAATTTGGCTTTTGCCATGTTAAAAACATGCATCTATCTGTCATAATTTAACTACAAAGTCATTTTAAAAAACTGGCTTTTGCGAAAAAAAAATTATTTGTTATTATTTAATCCAGAATCATTTTAGAAAGCTGGCTTTTACTATTTAAAAAATTTCCATCTATCTGCCATTATTTAATTCCAGGGTCATTTTAATAACTGGCTTTTGGGATTTAAAGCAGGGCCGTAGCTAGAAGTGTACACGATGGGGAGGGGGGGGGGGCTCAGGGGAATATTGGAGGGGCTCAAGGGAATATAGGAGGGGCTCATATTTTTTTGTTCTCTCTCTAATGCAGAAAGATAAATTAGTGCATATTCACATTTTAGGTACTATGTTTTTCATTAAACAGTTGTAATAGCTCCATTTTATGCTAAGAAAAGTATATGAGGATAAAAAATTTGAATGTATAACTGGTGCAAAATTAAACATCCTGTTAGCTTCATATGTACCAATAGGATGAGGGAGTGTTGAAACACGTATTTTAGATACAATTTAGTAACTCTGCAAAACTGTGAAAGAGTCTCAAAACTAAATTAGATTTTTGAACAGAATTTCATTTGAATTTTCGGAACATTTAATGACCTTGGAACTTTTTCCAGGGGGGGGGGGGGGCTCAAAATATTTTAGGGGGGCTGAGCCGCCCATAGCGCCCCCTTAGCTACGGCCCTGATTTAAAGTAATTTCGATCTTTCTGTAATTATTAAGTGCGAGAATCACTTTAAAAAAATGATTTTTTCCATCTGATAAACTTCCATTTATTTGTCATTATTGAGTTACAAAGTTATTTAAAAAATCTAATTTTTAAATTAAAAAAACTTCCATTTAATTGTTGTTATTTAATTTTAGAATAATTTTAACAAGGCATTTTAAAAATTTCCATCTATCTGGACATTATTTAATTTCAGAATCATTTTAAAAAGCTGGCTTTTGAAATTTAAAAACAACTTCGATCTTTTTGTTATTATTTTTCGAGAATCATATTAAAAGAACTGTTTTTTCTATTTGAAAAAATTCCATCCATCTGCGTCATTTAATTGCCAAGTGATTTTAAAAAGCTGGTTTTTGAAAAAAAAAAAAAAAAAAAAAAACATTTATTTACTTATCATTATTTAATTTAAAAAACATTTTAAAAAGCTGGCTTTTGCCATTTTAAAATTTTATACCCATCTGCCATTATTTTCGCATTATAATTCTCGAATCATTTTAAAAAGATAGCTTTTGCCATTAATTTTTTTTAAATCTATCTGCCATTATTTCCTCAAATGAATAATGCAAGAACCCAAAAATAGACCATTTGTCGTATGACCCCAGTTCAGCTTCTCCTTATAATATAATTAACAAGGAAGGTCTCCATACGGACATACCCCGAAAAATCTGAAAAAAATTATAGAATGTTCTTCTCGTGTTGGTATATACGTTTATAAAAAAATTGTCGGCAGAACTTCCATTCAGTATCCGTAAAAAAATAATGAAAATTTCGTTATTTGGCGATTTATTGCCGGTTGGCGATGGAATATGTAATTTCAAAAAATATTTTATGTCAAATACAACTCGAGAAAAAAAAAAAAGTTTCATGTTGAACTTGTTTTGATAAATTTAATTTAAATAACTTTAGTTTTGTAAGTTTTAGTTTGTTTTAAGTATAATTTTTATATCGATATTTATATGTTTATGTATTTATATTCAAATTTAATCATCAAAATTTGAGATTAAAACGAAATTCATAATTTAAATTAAATTTGTTTCAAGTTCAAAGTCCAATTGAGAGTTTTTTTTATTGAGAATTGAGTCATTTGCATTTGTATATAAAGTATCTCATTATTTATGTTTAAATTCATCATATACCATTTACACGCATTCTAAATATCCAACAGTTTTGTGTTTGTGTTGCATTATAATCATTTGCATTTGGCGAGGAAAAGGGCTGCTCGCCAAATCGAACTACTCTTTCATCTTTTCACGCCAAATATTCGAAAATATTTTATTTTTTTACATACTTTCTACTGTGATTCCGCCGCTAATTTTGACTGGTCCTTTATTACATACATAATTACTTTAATTAATATCTTTTTCATAAAATTCCGAGTATGCCCAGTATGGAGACCTTCCTTGTAAGTGTGAATTTAACATGAAATATTTTTCATTTAATATACATAAAACAAAAATAGCTCTGAATTATACTTTTTAATTACACTTTAAAATGTATTTATTACTATAAGTTTTATAGTGTAATACTTACATTATTTTAAAAATCCTGATAATTTTTTTTCAAGTAGTTTGAAAAAATATTTATAAAATATCTCTTGAAATATTTTGTCTCACAGTATGCAAAGGTCCACTACCCCTGGTCTACGTACTTTATCTTAAGATACTAAATCAAAAGAGATTTCCAAAAGATTTTTTTTTTTTTTTTTTATCAAGGTCATTTATTGCATAAAAGAAATAAACCATATCAATGTTTAGTAAATATACTGACAATAGAATACCAATCTAGCTCTTCGATCTCGACAGTGAATGCTGTTGCCTATATAAATTAATACTGACAGTTAATTAATTCTGACCTTCAATGTTAAAAAGTGACGACGGATTCTTTGCAGGTCGTATGGCTCAGGGCAGTGTTACGATTATTACATAATAATTCAAGGTTCAGAACGGTTGTAACCGCAGCACCAAAGAAACATTGTGAAAGACATTTACAAATTTACACCCGTGCAGTTTTCAGAAATTTCTTAACGAGCGCACAATATTGTATTTTATGCTTTAGAAATTATTTGAGCAGCTTAACAAACATCCGCTTCTCTCTTTCTTGCATAAACGCAGAAATTGTTTGATTGATAATAGTAAGTTTAAGCAGCTGATAATCTATTCATAAACATTATTACAATTAGTAAGTAATTGTATTTTTAAATATCTATATAATATAATAAAATAGGAACATCTGACTGACTGACAGCTTATTAATGCAGTGATGAAACGATGAAAGATCTCATCGAGTTCACAGATGAAAATCTTTGATTAGTTAAATCTCGATTCGCATATTAAAACACAATCGGTCTGCCAAGTCATATCTTGATGGAAAACACCTAACAATCTGACTCGTAGGTTTACCATTATGCTTTTCTACACCCAAAAATATGAAAACATGAAGGATTGGGAGCAGAAAAACATAATGGTAAACGTAAGAGTCAACCATTAAAATTGGGTTTTTAGGTGCTTTCCATCAAGACATGCCTTGGCAGACCGACTGCTTTTTAATATGCGATTTGAAATTTAACTAATCCTAGATTTTCATACGTGACCTCAATGAGGTGATGGTCAGTGCGGCCGCCTTCCGGTCTATTGCTGTTATGATCTAGGCCACCATGCAAGAAAAGATTTTTGATAATGAACACCCCCCCCCCCCCCCCAAAGAGAGTTAAATGAAGGGTTAAAAGTTTTTGGTCATCTCAGCAGTAATTTGAGGTAGTATCGAAAATACAGAATAACAATTCTACATTAGTTAAATATGTAATTTAGTCATTTTAAAAAGGTCAACTACTAAGGTGATTAAATGGGAGTCGTAAGTTTTGGGACATTTCACCACATCTCTGTAGCGGTTTCAGGTACGACACGACGGTGAAATTTACTAATTATTAGCAAATCTACTGAAATAATTAAACGTGCATTTCAGCGATTTTAAAAATTTAACCATTAAGGGGGGGGGGGGGTAAATAGGAGGGAGCTTCGAAAGTTTTAAGTCATTTTGCCATATCTTAGCTGCAATTTTAGGTAGGAACATAAAATTTATTTTCTATTTAGAGATGGAACCGTCTTCATGAGCACTAGAGATGGGCATTATCTAACATAACAGGATAAATATTCGTAATATTAACCAAAAACTTATTATTCAATAACAGATTACCAAAAAGTCCCTGTTAATTTTGGAACGCCTCGTATGATAAGCATTTTAAAAAGAAGAAACAAATAGTAAGGCTGAAAATCATTTTAGGAATACATATTTATAAATTAATAAAAGTTTAGTTATATAAAAAAATTCCAACTTATAAATCTATTTGAATTCTGAGGTGAAGAATTTCTATTACTGCAGAAAACAAAAATCCCCAACTGCATTAAAACGCTTTTGAGACAGAGAGAGAGAAAAAAAAATTCCGACGCACAAAAAAAAAAAAAAAAAAAAAAAAAAAACCTATGAAACTTTTTTTTGACGCGTCACTGTCGGTCTATGATTCCAAGACATTAAAAATCCCTTTGGTCTAATCAAAGAAGCCAATCATAGAACCATTTTCCTTTTGCATTGTCCAAGACATTAAAAATCCCTTTGGTCTAATCAAAGAAGCCAATCATAGAACCATTTTCCTTTTGCATTGTCCAAGACATTAAAAATCCTTTTGGTCTAATCAAGGAAGCCAATCATAGGAAACCTTATCCTTTTGCTATCTCAAACGTTCACGTGATAAAATCTCTCAAAAGCTATTCGTTGTTGATTATTCTATGAATATTTAAAAACATCTGGCTTCGATTCTTCACAGAATATATTTTATCGTTTGAATTTTTTTATAACGCTCACAGTTACAAAGATTAAAGCAATAGAATCAGTTTTTAGAATAACGAAAACAACATTTATTGAAAATAATAGCTGGAATAATGAAGATTGCTTTTATAAAACAAATAGGTAGAATACTGAAAATGAAATGAGGGAAAAATGTGTTTTTATTCTAAAGTACGTGAAGTTAGTGAATGACGCTTGCAGATTATTAAAAAGCAAGGAGATAATGTCGGCCATCTTTGGTCATATTTTTAATGGGAAGGAATCTCTGTTTGAAAAATGGAATTAAAGAGATTTACGGATTTAATTGTTAATAGAAGGGTGTTTTATTGCTCGGGCACGGGACATAATCTTTCGTTGATGTAGTTAGATGGGTAAAACGGTGGCAATCTTTGAGTTTGAATATTTAAAAGGGATATTATTATGTACTCATGGTATTTGGAGAAGGGGGGGGGGTATTCTGGCGCTATGATTTTTATTTAATAAAATGTTTATTTATGTTTATTTATCACTATTATTTTATCAATAGTGCATTGTTAGAAAATACGAACTGGAAAACATTACTTTTGTAATTGTATTTTACTGAAAAAAAGAAGAAAAATAGCCTGGTGAGGACACAGCCATTCGAAAAAAGATGGGAGTGGGGGGGGGGGGGCGGTCCCGACGGACGCGGAAATTTATAGGGCGCCAATTTTATATTACCAACGTCATTTTTTAGCCTGTCACAAGTTTTGGGGAGGGGATTTTAAATACGTACTTGCACATACGAAATTTGTGGGATGAATGCCATTTGATTAAAAATATACAAGTAATGTTTCGTGCTCTTGTGATATAAGCTTTGAATATGCGTTGACAGATATTGATTCGGGGATGTCAAAATTCGAACTTCAAATCAAGGTGCTAACGAATGAAGATCATTTTTTTTTTTTTTTTTTTTTTTTGAACAAATCGCATTGTTAAAAGGGTGTTGTTTTTATGGAGGATATTGCTGATCGTTTAGAAAAAATTAATTTCTAAACCGTCAGTTTTGGAGATTGTACATTGCAGCTCATTAATGATTTCTTTTCTTTTACATTGCTTAGAACTAAAATTGGGAGCATAAAAAAAGTTCATAAAAGTTCAATCTCAAAACGTTTCTTATGAAAAATATTATATAGTCTTTCTTTCTATAGAAGAAAGAATTTTCAAAACATGTTGTAACATATAAATTTACAAGGACGATTTAAACATTCCAAACCAATGTAAACATTTAAAGTTAGTATAACCTTTACTTAAGACTGTGTATAAATAAAAACGTTGCGAGGTCGCGAAGCCTAAATGCATATAAAAAGAAATTCTTTTATGCAAGAAAAAGTAAAGTAGAGGTAAAAAAAAAAAAAAATCTAAAAGTATGTATACTTTTATTTTTATATAATAGTTATCATTGTGTGCATTACTTGATTCTTTCAAGAAAAACTTTTACTTGTGTATTATATCCGTAGAATCAGACACATAAGTAATATGCAAATAAATAACAAAATGAATCCAAATATTTTTTTTAAGTGAGTTCATAACGATTTAAATACGTAACGCTTGTAGTCGTTGTCAGATCTGGTCGTCTGTCTGTCAGTCTGTCAGTATATAACAGTACAAAAACAACCCAAATCGAATGATTTTCAGCTTAATATAAATATAATCGTTACAAAATTTTGTCGAATGATATCAAATTTTATGAAAATCAAATCAAAACTTAAAAAGATATTAATAAAAGCTTTCTTCATTCTATTAAATCCTATCATACATAATTCATTCAATGATATCTCATGATAGGTAATGACTCTAGGTTGCCATGTTGGTTTGTCCTATTCTAGAGGGATTCTTATTATTTCCATATTACTGAAATCGATATATAGAATGCTAATAAATTTTGTATTCATCCATTATTGCACAAGAATGCAATAGCTATTGAACTAAGATCTGGCTATTTATAAAACTAATTATAGTACGAACGCACCTCATTTGCCATGATTGACATACAATTTCCGACTTGTTCTTTTCGTAACAATACTGCTATAATGCTTTTTTAACACTAGGCAAAAGTTTGCCGCTGAGTAAGAATTTATAAAAATTTTCATTCTTAGAGTATTTTTAAGAATCTTATTTCCTTTATTCACGGAATAAAAAATCAATGATAATTACATTACTTTTCTCTAACTTACTATAGTAGAAAGGAGGAAGCCAAGTGGCGTAGTGTTCAGCGCAGTTGACTACCACGACACAGTCCCAGAATACAGCTCTGGACTGGGCAAGTTTGATGCAGCCTTTCACGCTTTCGAGATCGACAACATGAATACCAAGCTTTCTTGGAAACCAAACACTAAGGTTCCCGCTTCATAGGCTGACCCCCTGGCCTGGATATAGGCGGCAATACAGCATCTCGAGGTCTACGGTCAAGAAAACACGGTTTGTCACTGTAGGCTCTGATTCGGGCCAGTATTTCCAGGCCCGCCCTAAGGAAAGTTAATTTGGCCTGGCCCGGCCAAAAGTTCTATTAAAAAAACAGGCCCGAGCCCAGACCGGCCTATTTATATTTTTACATTTCTCGTCCCGGCTCGCCCGTACTGAAATCAGTAAAAACTGACCCGGCCCCGATCCAGTGTTTTCGCTGACATTTGACCAACATTAGTAATTGGGGTAATTAAAAATAAAAATTTTCGCCAAATGAAAAAAATATTAGCAAAATAGATTCACCGTGTAGCGCAGAAAAAAATATTCTTTAATCCTTTAATGTACTCCCTTTTTTCAATATGTTCTAAAATAACTTAAATTTTTATAACTGCGACAACGATTGTTATTAATCTAATTTCAACTATCCGCTACAAATATATAAAAAATATGCATGTATGCATATGTAAGAAAAACAAAAAAGAAAAGAAAGGAAAAGCAAAAAGTGAGCACTAGCAATTTGGCGAATCTAATCGCTTGCTTACTCACCAAATGAAGACTATAGTCGAAATTTGGCGCAATGGCGCGTGACAGCGAGAACCCTGCCCCGATCTAGCCCGGCAGAATTTCTACTATTTCGAAAGCATTCAGATTTGTATTATATAATTAAGATTAAGATTCCGATAGCCCCTTCGCGACGGAAGCCCTTTACGAAATTTTTAATGTTTTGTCACCGGCTTTTAAAAACAGAAATTTGTGCCTTATTAAATCGAGAAAAGGCTCGGATTGAACAAAATAAATTTTACAGTAAAATTTTACTAGTGGGGATCAACAAGGATTCTTAAGCCTTTTTGCGGCATGTATACATGTCGCTCATCCCCAAGGGGCTAAAGAATACTGCATATGTATCTATGGAATGATTTTTCAGAAAATACACAATAGTAACATTGATGATTACTTAGATTCTTAGACTTTCAACATTCAAATAAAGATTTAATAAAAAATTAATATGGCTTAGAATAAAAGAAAAAAAAAAATAAAACCAAATTTAAGAAAATCATAACTTTTGAAGTTGTATAATAAAAAGTAGACTTATTAAAATATTTCTATATCATTTTATAAAAGATTTTCTCAAATCCAACAAAGCTACTTTCTGATACATTTTTGAATTAATTTCATTTCGAAAACGCATAAGATTAGCAAGTATTTTTATTCAGTAACTATGAAACTGAATGGCGTTATCAATTTTTTGATACAAGCAATTTAAGAAAATACTGTCGAAATTAGCATTTGGAATCGAATTTCCGGAAGAGACAACATTGGACGGGAAAAAAATTGCAACCACATGAAAGAATCGCTTATATCTCAACAAATATGTACAGTATCATATTTACCAAAAATGGAAAACGTTATTCGATTTCAAATTCCTTCATTAGTCAGGCTTGTCAATTTTATGCCTTTACAGTTAAAAATTAGTCAGAAAATGTGCCAAATTTTCGGGTTGTTGAGAAGTGAATTTAAGAATATACAAGAAGTATATATTCAAAGATTACATTAACGTAAGTTTTTTTTTATCACTATTAATACTTTTACAAATCATGTTGTCTGCCCTACACATCTTAAGAACAATTAAGTCTAGTTCCGGCCTAGCTCGACCATATGTGGAAAAATAATGCAAGCCTGATTTCAACCCTGTTCCAATCTGCTAAAAAAATATTAATCCCGGATTAGACACAAAGTAATTGTCCGACGCTGATTTCTACACTATACAAGTTGCATTTCTGTTACGGGCCGGTAAGTCCACTATTTTTTTTTTCGGTTCAGCTCGGCCCATATGGCCCGTTCCTTTTTTTTTTTTGCCGGCCCGGTCCATTTATTTTGTTTGTCGGCTCGACCCGGCCCGTTGTAAAAATTATCCTAAATCTGGCGGCCTGGTGCGTTAGAGAATTCGGAACGATTCCTCTGGGCCCGTGCAGACCCAGGCCTGATTCTTAAGACTCCTGTCCTACCAAGCGAAGACACTCACGAGCTATGGGGAGGTTATTTGATAATATCTCGTTTGCATTTCCACATTTTAAAATATTTTTGTTTAATTGCATAACTGAGGTCCATTTTCGGTTTTGATTGCAGATGTTTTTTATAGTACTTTACGTACTTAGTAAGTTACTTTCCCTTTCGAAACCGATCTGAAAATGTCATTCTAAAAACATATACAACCAAAATCAAAAAAGTAAAAAAGAAGCGGTGCAAAAATGGACCTCAACAATCCAATGCAAAGAAAAAAAAAAAAGGACCGAAATGCAAACGAAACATTAGAAAATAACCTCTCCATAGGAGTATTATTATAATAGCATTAGCTTCCGAGTGTCATCGCCTGCAGAGACAGGGAACTTATAGTCCAAGGGCCGACCGCACAAATCCCTAAGTCATCGAGCACAAGAAAAAATCCTTTATATTATAAAAGAGAAGTCATAGGGGAATCTAATGATCCATGTCTGCCGGAAGCGAAGTGGCGCATAAGCCAAAAATGAATACCACTAGTGGTTGACTCGTAGACTTAGCATTATGTTTTCCTGCATCCAGTTTTTCGTGTTTTCATACTTGTACGGCATTTCATTTACGGCAAACACAATGATAAACCTACGAGTAAGCCACTAGTGGTATTAATTTTTGCCTTGTGTACCACTTCATTTCCGGCAGACATGGATCCTTAGATTCCCCTATGACTACTTTTCCATAATATAAAGGATTTTTTCTTGTGCTCGAAGACTTAGGGTTTTGTGCGGTAGGCTCTTGTACTGTTAGCCGCTTTGAAGCGAGCGTCATGTACATGATGCATAAGGCGCTTAGAATCCTTGATTATTCTTACCAATAATTTTTTATTGTAAATTTTTCCTTATTAAATATTTTCTCGATTTAATTAGAGAAAAATATTTGTTTTGAAAAACCGGGGATAAAAGATTAAAAATTCTGTAAAAGGCGCTCGTCGCTAAAGGGTTAAGGGAGCTTTTCACTCACTTGAAATTATCCGCTCGCTAATACTAAACCTATGGACATGTTGCTATCGAATTTCTCGTTTAGATTTGAATATGTTTAATCTATTTTTTACATGGGATGTCTGAGCTCAATTTCTACACTGTAAAAAAAAAAAAAGGAAAAATCTTGAATAAAACGGAATATTTTTCGGAATTTATGGAAATTTTTCCGTTAGAAAACAGTAAATAGTACTGGCATCCTTATTACTAGTAATACTTCCGTAAAATCGTCCGTTTTTTTTTCAGTGTACTCGGATTATATTGCACTTTTTCCATTTCAGTCGCAGACTCTTTTCAAAAAGCTGCTTTACCTTTTGAAACTTGGTCCTACAGTGAAAGTACCTTTATTAAAAAAATTTGCAACTCAAAATGGAAAAGTAAAAAATAGCCATATTGGAGTTCAACCCCAGCTATGCAATGCAAAAAAAGAAAAAAAAAAGGATTAAAAATATTCAAATTTAAACGAGAATTTCGAAAATAACCTACATAACAAACATATTAACTATTTAACATTTAGCGAGTGAGTGAAGAGTCCCCTTAATGGATCATAAAGCCAAAAGTTTCATTCACTAGAGTAAAAAGGGCGGATTTTAACAGTAATTTCGTTCATTTTAGAGCTGGTGAAACAAAATATAGCAACAACAATAATAAACGATGAAATTTTTTCGCAAGCTACAGAATTTCTGTGTCTCAAAAACCTGTAATACGTAGGTTGCAGTTTTTATCTTTAATGTGCTGCAGTAAGACGAAATAAAATACAAATCTAAAAATACTCCATCGCTCTATATATTGAAAATTTAACCTCATTCTGGCACTAACAAAAATGTCTTCCAAAAAAAAAAAAAAAAAAAAAATTAAGCATCCTCTCGTGGATTGTGAAACATTTACCAAAACGTTCGGGATATTGACAAGAAATTTCCCTTTTGACCATACATTGAAATGAAGTAACATTAAAACAACAACAAAAGAAAACCCCGCAAAGCAATGCAACATTTTATAATCAATTCTTCCCATAGCTGATAATGTGTGAATTCTTTCTTGTAACTCTGTATATGACCTTCATACATCGTAATACATTAAAAATTAGTCATGTTTCTAAATGCATGTCACAGCTGAAAACATTACACCTATGGCTCAGAATCAGGCATATAATTGAATTCTTTTGAGTTTAAATAAATAATAAATTCTAAATTTCAGTTTTTAAATAAATAATAAATTCTACATAACAATCCACAGAAAGCATACCGAAGTGCACCTCAGTAATGTACACGAATTTAACGGAAACATTGTAACATCACTAAAATACATTGTAAACGATTTTTGTCTACATATAAAAACGCAATATGGAATATTTGTGTTCGTCATCTGTAAAGAAATTATCATGTTTTATGCTCTATACTAGCACTACCAACCTTTTTTCTTTCACCCCTTTCTTAGGCTTTTCATTTCGGAGTATTTCCATTTCTCATCCCCCCCCCTTCCTCATCGACTAATTTAGATAAACAAATGTGCTTTTTATCCTTAGTAATATTCTTATCACAACCATACATTAAAATCGATACATTTTCATGTACCCCCGGCAGGCCCGCCTACCCTAAGTCGGGAACCGCAGCTCTATATTATCCGCCACATCAGTTTAATTATGTTTGAAACAGTGTAACATTATTTAAATGCCCTGAAGAGAATTTTTCCCAATTCACACTATTTCAGAAGAATAATTTTGTGTGTCCCTGTAAACAAATTATAATTACTATTTATTTTATACTCAACAGAAAAACATGCTGTCGTCCATTTCTGAGATACATATTAATTTTATTATGGTTGAATTAATCTAATATTAAAATACACTGAACACGATTTTATCTTATTGACTCTAATGTATCAGAAAACTTTTGAGTGTCTCTATAAACTGAACATAAATGGTACATACTTCATTCACAATACATCCATACCATGACAAATCTTAATGATATATTATTTCATTTTTATGACAATACGAGTATATTTAAGCAAGTTAGAGTAAAGAAAGAGAGACAGACTGGAAAAGGAATGCATATGTACTTTTCAACTATGTTAGAAAATGTTAAAATCACGAATCTTATTCTTCTAACATAATCATTGATCTGACATAATTAAAGCAATGTTTTTCAGTTTTGAAGTTATACGCATGAAAATGCATATTTCTTCTTAAAAAAAGTCATTTTCACGAGAAAATGAAGTCATATTCATTTTAAGACTTCATATTCACATACTCGTAGACCGGGAAGCGTTTGCTCAAACCATCACTTTATCGATTTGACGACTAAAATTCCAATGTTAGATACAATTCGATAGGCATATTAAAATGCAATTGGTCTACAAAGTGATATCTTGGTGGAAATTACCTGCAAACCCGATTTCATTGGTTAATCAGTAGGTTCATCATTGTGTAGGTAAATTCATCATTCGTACGTTCATCATTGTAAATCCAAAAGTATAAAAAGACGGAAGGTTGGGGGCATGAAAATACAAGGGTAAATTTATCAATCAATCACAGAAATTGGGTTACAAATGTTTCCACAAAAGTGAGACTTGGCAGACCAGTCGTATTTTAATTCATTGAGTTTTAACATATTCTGGAATTTCAGTCGTCAACTTGATGAGGTGATGGGATGATTTTTCATCACTATTGGATAGAAATAAAGAAAAATGGACTCCTTCGGTTTCTGAATATGACATTGTTTTAGAAATAGCTATCGATTTACATTGATGCATTTAAAAATTTTTAGAAACATCAAAGTAACGTTACTTTTATTAACGTTTCATTCCGTATGTGCAGCATAAAGATCTCAAAGTACAAAACCAATTTCAAAATCCGAAAAATGAAAAGTCAGTAAAAATTGACGGTACTTCTAGGTTATCCTGTCGACCAAAAAATTATCGTCAAACTATAATATATAAGATTAAATGCCAATAATGGATGATCGTGAATGTCACATTCAATGGCATTAAATGCGATTCACGTGTTTAAAATATCAGTAAGGATTTTTATTTCGACTTTTTATTACTTTTTTATTAATATTCTACTAATTATTTGTTTTTTCGTTATTTAAAATAAAAATTATGTCAACATGTATAATTTGGCTATTAGTTTGGCGATTTGTGTAATTTGGCGAAATTGGTCGACGGGATAACCTAGAAGTACCAAATTGACACCATTAAAATACAAATTTAATTATAATCAGGGTCATATAATCGCAGTAAAATGGCTTAATTTTAAGAATTGAATATTATGTGTCATAATATTTACGTGCAAATATTATGACACAGCGTTGTACTGTAATCTTAATCATCATCATCAATGTAATCAAAGCAACCACATCAGACACACGATCCAGATGAATCCTATTTCCATGAAATATTAGAGTATTCATTGAAACTGAGTTGGCAACAGTTTTATTATTATCTAGCACTTTTTTTTAACCTAAAATAAACATGGGTGACACAGCCTTGGATTACACAGGTTTAAAAAAAAAAAAAAAAAACCTTGTGAATTAGATGTGTTTCTTGTTAAAGAATTTAAGATAGTCTGAAAACTGAATGGTATAGTTCTTTTTGTAACCTAGTTCTAAAGCAAATTTTGTGCTCATTATCATTAATTAAGAAAAAAGAGAATTCTTTCATGCTTTAGAAATATCGTAGAAAAATGAAAGTATTCAAGAACTAAAATTTTTTTGGAATAGTTTTGACTATTTGTCGAGATTTTCAATGCCAACTATACGGAAGTGCTCTGTATCCTATTCTGGTGAACGCGACTGACAAAGAAATCCGAAATGGCGCCGAAAGACTGTTTTAACAAATTTTTGAAGAGGCGAAAAATATGCTTTTAAATTAGACAAAAGGCGTCATATACGCACCATATTGGCATGATTTTTTTCTTGATGCCAATTTTGACGAAAACTGTTTTCAAATACCAGTTGCATAAATATTTTCTATTAGTTTATAAAGGAAATAATAATAAATAAAAAAAAATAATTAATTAATATGAAAAACAATTTATATCATTAAAAAAATAAAAATTAATTAATGAACAACAATAGCCGGGTTATCATGTGAGGCATAAAATCGCCATTTTGTTGTAATCGCGCCAATGTAATGCGTATATGTAATCTATGCCTTAAATTTTTATAAACATATATTCTTAGGTACTTTTCGGTTAGCCAAGCGCAAGTGTTATATACACATATCTATGCATGTATACATGTATATATAAATATACAATTATATATATATGTGTGTATGTGTACAATATATGTATAGATTGGTGAATCTTGTCTACTTTTAATGGTATTATATATATAAGTATATATACATATCTGTATGTGTATATATGTATACAAAACACTGGCGTCTGACAAACCGAAAAGTACCTATTTTTGCATTATTATAAATAGCTATTTGGGCACAGATGTCATATACGCACATCATGTGCGTAAATGCCGTTTGCATGTGCTTTTCTCCCCCGCCAATTTGGCAAAAATTTTGCTTTTGAATATAAATTACAAATTGCATGCAATAACAGGACATGATTTTATTGCAATATAAAATTAAAATAACGTAAAAAAATGAAAAAGATCCTAGCATTTTAAAAATGGAAACACAAATAAATAAATGATAGTTTGATATAAATAATTATTGATATAGTATTCAATAAAAATAATTTAAAGGATTAAAATAAGAAGTAACAGTAAATAAACATGAATTTAATAAAAAGGGAAACAATAAATAAACAGTTATAAATAATAAACTTAATAGGTAACAAAACATTAAATATAATTTTCACAGTAAATCATAAATATTAATACTTATAGCCATATTGAATGCATGCAGTTGCATCAGTTAATCAGCCCATTTCACTGAAATCTTTAACTTTTCCCATTTTATTTCTCTATCAATCTCTATAAATAAAAGGAATCTCTATAAATCTCTATAAATAAAAGGAATTCCGAGGATAATTAATTGAGGCACAGGGGAGCAAATCTTGGCAATGCGCCAACTCGGTCCAGAGGAAGCAAATCTTGGCAATGCGCCAACTCGTAAATATTAATCTAAAATATAGATTTCTGACTGCAGACGATTTTAAGATATTAACAAAAGAATGTTATATTTTCAAGCAAAACGTTAAAATAATTTTCTATATTGATATTTAAAACACATATGATAAAATAATTAATATTTTTTACCGGTGAAGCGATAGATTAGTTCTTTTTAAAAAACAACAGTCAGTGGCCACGTATTTCTGACAATGCATTTCTGCAAGTTTCGAGTTAATGATAAAATAATACAAATTTCAAGTTCGTTTAATATTGTTAATACGGACCCGGGCAACGCCGGGCGGGTTAGCTAGTAAAAGGAATTCCGAGGATAATTAATTGAGGCACAGGAAAATCGTCTGCTAAGAAAATCTTTTTTCATTTTGAACTCTATAAATAAAAGGAATAAAGCAGAAGAAATATAATCTCTATAAATAAAAGGAATTCCGAGGATAATTAATTGAGGCACAGGAAAATCGTCTGCTAAGAAAATCTTTTTTCATTTTGAACTCTATAAATAAAAGGAATAAAGCAGAAGAAATATAAAACAGATAATGTATTTATCACAAAAAATCGTCTGCTAAGAAAATCTTTTTTCATTTTGAATAAAATTAAATAAAATATTGAAAACATTTGATTTAAACTAAAAATTGTATTACTAAAAGTTTTCTTTTTTTTTCAGAACCTTTTAATCTCTATAAATAAAAGGAATTCCGAGGATAATTAATTGAGGCACAGGAAAATCGTCTGCTAAGAAAATCTTTTTTCATTTTGAACTCTATAAATAAAAGGAATAAAGCAGAAGAAATATAAAACAGATAATGTATTTATCACAAAAAATCGTCTGCTAAGAAAATCTTTTTTCATTTTGAATAAAATTAAATAAAATATTGAAAACATTTGATTTAAACTAAAAATTGTATTACTAAAAGTTTTCTTTTTTTTTCAGAACCTTTTAATCTCTATAAATAAAAGGAATTCCGAGGATAATTAATTGAGGCACAGGAAAATCGTCTGCTAAGAAAATCTTTTTTCATTTTGAACTCTATAAATAAAAGGAATAAAGCAGAAGAAATATAATCTCTATAAATAAAAGGAATTCCGAGGATAATTAATTGAGGCACAGGAAAATCGTCTGCTAAGAAAATCTTTTTTCATTTTGAACTCTATAAATAAAAGGAATAAAGCAGAAGAAATATAAAACAGATAATGTATTTATCACAAAAAATCGTCTGCTAAGAAAATCTTTTTTCATTTTGAATAAAATTAAATAAAATATTGAAAACATTTGATTTAAACTAAAAATTGTATTACTAAAAGTTTTCTTTTTTTTTCAGAACCTTTTAATACTTTATAACGATGAAAATGACGTATTTCAGACAATGCATTTCTGCATGCTTCCAGTTATTGATAAAATCATACAAATTTCAAGTTCGTTTAATATTGCTAATACGGACCCGGGCAACGCCGGGCGGGTCAGCTAGTTGTTATAAACTTATTAAACGGATCCTCTCCTTGAGACACATGTGCAATGCCAAATTGGCGGGGGAGAAAAGCATGTGCAAATGTGGTGCGTATATGACATCTGTGCCGCTATTTGTATTATTTTTGGCACAGATTTCATAAAACGCACCATTTTGGCGCGATGTTTTTCTGACGCCAATTCGGCAAAAACTTCGTTTTCAAACACCAGTTATACGTAGTATAATTCAAAAGTTTGGGGAAGAATTGTAAAAAAATTATTTTGAATAGTTCACAGTATCGAAGCATATCCACCTTCAAAGTAGTGACCTTGGGCGACAATACACTTCTGCAACAGTTCTTATAACTTCTGGAAGCAACTTCTCAGAAGGCCCCTGTGATGTTATCTGACTGAAAACGGTGTCCCTGTAAATGTTTTTATGGTACAACTTGGTTATCCCGTCGACCAAAAATCTTGCGCCAAACTACTAGATTAATGCCAATAATGAATACCAAGTAGTATCTTATTACTAAGTAGTGGTACTACTTGGTTATCCCGTCGACCAATTTCGCCAAATTATACAAATCGCCAAACTGTTAGCCAAATTATACAAATTAACATAATTTTTCGTTTAAATAACGAAAAAGCAAATAGATTAGTAGAACATTAATAAAAGTAGAATTAAAAATCCCTTGATGACATAATAAACATGTATATTGTGCTTAACGTCAAATGAATGCAACATTTGCGATCAACCATTATAGGCATTTAATCTCGTAATTTGGCGGAAGATTTTTGGTCGACGGGATAACCAAGTTGTACCGTTCTTTCTTTTCTATCCATTTTAGTAATGTTACTATATTTATTTTTAATGTTTTTCTCCATTTTATTTTGGTTTTATGTGTTTTGGTAGCCCCGAATTCGTATTATTTTGCTTTTTTCGTGGCTAATACGAAGATGAAACCACACACTTTATTTGTACTTCTAAAGTATTTGAGGACTTGACGATTCTGCTTTGGTTCTACAAATTTCTGATTGAATTAAGATTATCTGATTCAATAAGTCAAAAATTTCTATTTTGGAATATCTGGGATAAAATATTGAAAATTCTGTAAAATACATGAAATAAATAGGCATTATTTCAAAGTTTTTTCAAAAATATTGATCAGTTAAGGGGTCTTGTACCTTTTAAACTGGATGAAAATCAACAAAAACATTTAAAGTTCGATTCAGTGTATCTTTAAAACTTTTATTTATATTAACATGAAAATTTCACCTTTCAATAGAAAAGATTGTGCTTTTTAATAAACTGTCATTAAACATTTAATAGTCTTTCATATAATATACGCATTACTGAAATTTAAAAACCTCTATTTTTTACTCCGTCGTGCCTTGCGCGCATCCTAACGACCCTATAAATCAATATTTTTGCATATATATTTTTTTCTGTAAAGAATAATGTATTTTTAAAATGAACTGCTCTTAAATAAAAATTATTTCATTAACCTTGTAAAAAAATTTCTAAATAAAAAAAAATCAAAATTTTACATTTTTTAATAAATAAAATTATTCATAACTAAAAATTTTATCGCTATAAGTACATCAAATTAGTTTATTTTAAGCATACGTATGTGCTTATTAACTAAAAAAATTTTTCATAACAATTCATACATATGTTCTCAAGATATCATGCGCGCAATGTCTAAAAATGCAGTTTTTCAAAAATCCGTTTACACCCTTTTAATTTTTGTAGTTACCTTTGATGGGGATGCATCTTATTTTTGGTATAACTTCAGTTCTAATGGGAATTTTTGTACGCGGTTTGTTTTAAAATATTTATAATGAATTATTTTATAATAAATAATGAAAACTGAAAAATCGAATTTTTGGAGCCTTAAAAGGTACTAGACCCATTAAAAAGCGCCAATCTCGCTAAACCGGAAAGAATTCCCCCACTATGTCACATGGGGAAAAATTCTGCGTGTATTAGAGATGTTGTACATTTTGAAATAATGAAATTGATCTGTATTCTTTAGGTGTATTTCAAAATATTATAACTGTTAAATATGGAGTGCACAACATTTATTTGATTATTTACATTTATATTTAAAAAGACGAAAAAAAATCGGATTTGTTATTGGAAAATAATTATTGTAAGTGCGTTTCCAGATGCAGTGTGCGTTCATACGTGTGTATAAATATAAGTACATTACGTAATGTGTACGTATATATACAGAGCTGCTCATGAAAAAAGCTGTAATAATTCTCTTTCTCCATCCCTCACCAGAACCATAAAAACATCTGCTTTGATAATTATTTTCGAATATAGTTTACTGTTAAAAATCAAATTTTAACCTCTTTATTAAATTCTCTATGTAAATAATCTAATCATTAAGAACCTTACCCGAGTTCTTATCTTTCATTTGGTTCAAGGAGTCTATTTTTTCCCCTTTATATAAATATATATTAAAAAAAAAAAAAAACAGTTTCTACAATGTAAGGAGAAATGTTTTTAATTAATATAATTTGATATTTGAGTTTTTTTTTTTTTTTTTTTTTTTTTTTTTGTTTTTTGCATTTCCGCCAAATGTCAACCTGGTATAGTCTCATTTTAATTCTATATTTGACAATATAATCATATACTGTGTGTGTGTACTCCCCCCCCCCCTTTCCTCACCAAAATCATAAAAATACCTTGTTTAATAATTATTCTCGAACATATCTCCCTTAAAAATGAAATTCGTATCATTTTGTGGGACACTTGTATCACAATTCAAGGTGCATTTTTTATTCTAAATTTTGAAATACATCTTTTGCTTCACTCTGTTATTTTCTCAAAAACTTAACATCATGTTAACAATAAAAACAAGTAAGAAAAATCATGCGTTAAACATAGATTCTGAAATACTTGCCAAAACTTCCTGAAATCTTTAACAAAACTTCGTTAACCAGGGTAATAAGGTGTTACTGTCCATAACCAAATATGTATTCCAATACTTTTGAACTGTCCTGTATTTGATTTATTGGTTGATATATGTACTATGTAATGAGGAAGTTTGGTTTAGCAAGAAAACGTCCAACTGGTTGAAATTTTTCTTTCAGCTACTTATAATAATAGATGGAAACATACATGAATACTTTTGTTCAGCCCTGTAATTTACTTAGTACCTTTATTACACGAAAGTATTTTGCTAAAAGTTAATTAAAAAAAAAAAAAAAAAAAAAAAAAAAAAAAAAAAAATGATTCTTTAAACTACTTAAATCACATTTCCAGAAATTATCATCCATAGGCGACCTTTTATCCAGTTCTTTGCATGACTCTGTATATAATTTTATCTATATAATACAAACATTTCATAGTAAAGTGAATGCAGTACAACTTAAAAATACATAACTTATTTAAAAACCCCTTTAAGTAAATTACGCTCATATTCAATAAGCTTTCTGAGCTCTTTTGTGTAACCTTGTATATCTAAATTGTGTTACTATTAGTACTTAGCATTTATACACACCATGTCTCATTTAAACTTACATTTAGTAAAACTTAAAAGCGCATATCATAATTAAAAATGCATTCATCCATTGAACATCGAACAGTCATCATCCATAATATACAGTAATTCGGATAG
This sequence comes from Maratus speculifer, assembly GCA_964019185.1. NCBI lineage: Eukaryota > Metazoa > Arthropoda > Arachnida > Araneae > Salticidae > Maratus > Maratus speculifer. Next base: position 333,296,018 of record OZ025289.1, read on the forward strand.
AATATACTATTTGAAATCTTTTGTGTGTCCTTGTAAATGAAATGTACTTCGTATTTTGCGTGAAATAAGTCATATTAAGTCTCAGAGAGTATATCAATTTGATTATACATGAAACCGTTAACCATAATTAAACTATTTCGCAAACAATCCCCCCCCCCTTTAATATTATGTTTTAGAATTCTTTTGGGTGGCCTGTAAATGAATAATAATTATTCTTTTCTCTGCATACTTTACAGAATACATACTTTAATGCACTTCGTAGATGCATATAAATTTGAGTATGTTTGACCGGGTGTAACATCTTTAAAAATCATTTAAAACGATTTTCCCCCCATAGGCCATAATGTAACGGAAAACTTTTGACTGTCCCTGTAAATAAACTAATCATGGTAGAAACTTCATTTTCAATAAGGTTCGTGCTAGAGTAAATGTCAATAATGTCCAAAAATTTCGTGGCAATTCGTGTTTATTTACGAGAGTTAGAGCGCGGACAGACGGACAGCCAAACCGGAATCCGGAAGCATAAACATTTTAAATTTTGTTGAAAAGTGTTAAAAAGAACTTTGCTTTACATTCTCTCCTAAACCAACCTAAAGCAATGATTTAGGTGTCTGTCGATCTGTCTCAATATCGAAGAAATGTGCAAGAATTCATTAATACTTTGTCCAAATGTCGCATTTGACACTCATGGCCTTTCATTATTTTTGTCCATGTCAGCAATGTTTTGAATCAATTGCCGACATTCACTTTTACTTCGATTGTTTACATTTAACACGAAACGTTGACGTTTCGAAAAATGAAAAGTTCCATCTATTCATTAGAGATTCTGTACAAATGGTGGCAACACTGACTTCTATTGACCCACTCTCTCTCGTTTGTCGCAAAAAAACTCGCTCGGGTGTTCCCCCAGATGTAAAAGTTGCCGTAGACCACTCCGAGCTTCATTAACTAGGAGAGTAAGCCAAGAGCATCAGGTCAGTGCGGTAAGTGAATTTCTCGATGGAGATTTTTTTCTCTTTTAAGTAGAGAATTAATTTTTTTTAGATGTGTAATTTATTTATGCCTTTGTACAATATTGTTGTCACTGTGCTTGCCAGAATAAACTGTTGAAATCCAGTCAGAAGTTCTGTGATTAATATCAATTGTTTTTTGTTTTCTGATTTTCATCTTTTATGAAAATGAAGATATATCAAATAAAATTTGAGGAAATCGGAGATCGGACTTGAGAATTCAATGGATTGAGCTGCTTGATCGCCATGTGTAAACATTTGGATATTATATTTAATTCCGTGTAAAAATTACTGATAGTTTTAAATCTTTGTTTTAAATATATATGATTTTTCTTATTAAAGGAAGATAAAGTTACATAGAATCGTCTTCTATTTAAGATCCAAGTAAGTACAAATTATTTATCTAATTACTAAAATTAATAATTTAAACATTTTTGTTCTAATTACTTAAGATCGTTTAAAATTTGGCTCAGTGACCAGTTAAATTGGTACAAATCCCATTAGTAACAATTTCTTATCCCCCCCCCCCCGCCCGATTTTTATTTCCTTCAGTCTTTCTTCTCTTTGATTTATCACATTTGATTTTTGCAAATAAATTTTGTAATAAATATTTAAAGTATACTCGAGTTTTAAAATATTTGAAAGGTTGGGATATCAGCGTTATCAACTTCTTGCCTATATTTTAGGTATTTTGTTATGTACACTTACGATTTGATCCAATTTGAACTTCCAAAACGTAATACAATTTTTTAGTTTAACGGATCCTATATAAATTACTTTAACCCACTAGCTTGAAAATCGAAAAAAATCACCATTGTATTAACCACAAAAATTCAATAAGCGCATTATGAACAGAACTTCAGCCAAATGCTCAATAATATACAATAATATGCAATAATAAATATCGCATAATTTATTTTTATACCTTATTATGCATAAGCATGCTTTAAAATTTAATACAGCATTTAAAATCGATTAAAGTACGAAAGTATAATTAAAAAAATGCTTATTTTAAGTTTTAGAATTTATAAGCATGGCGAATAGGCAACTGGGAAATTTATATCAAAATGTACAATGTTAATTTTCCCTGGTATTCTACGGTGCAATGAAAAACAACCAAAATGTACTCACCCCCCCCCCCCCCCCCCAAATTGCAAAATAATCTTTCATTCGTAGACCATGATTCTCAATAGAAAACATAAATATTTAACAAGTTACATCAAGTACATTTTATCTTCTTTTAAAAATGTGACGCATTCTAAAATAGTTATGAGTTTGTAGGAAATATTGGGTCGTTTATTTTTTATATTTTGTATTGTTTAAAATTTGAAGAGGTGGAGAGGGGAGAGAGGATATTGTAATTTTCTGCACATTTCTTTTGTTTATGTAGAAATGAAATTTTTTCAGTTATGACTGATTTTATTTTAAAAAGTTTCAATTTGATGTTCCCAATTAAAATTAAATGTTATAAAAAGCTTAAATTTTAAGCTAGAATTAATTTTGATTGAACTGTCGCATTGGTTGTATTACTTGTGCGTTGGGTTACTACTTTTTAGATAGGGAAAAAAAAATCCCGGTAATGTTCATTCATGAATATAATGGAGCCGAAAGTCTTTAAATGTTCCAAATTTCACCGGGATAATTATATAAAGAACTTCTTGCAAAAAATAGCGGTACATTCCATATTTATTTATAAAAATTTATGAATTGTATTTTTGATTAGATTTTTTTAACCTTTATTGTCTTAATAAATATAAAATATTTGAAAAAGAGCAATTTTTTTAATATTTATAATTGCTTCAATGCAATAAAATTACGCCTTTAAAAATTATGCTTTAACTTTTTGTACTAGATTACCTGCAAGCAAGTTTTCTTTAAAGTAATGAACGAATTGATTCATGAGAGAGAAGAGGTTTGGATAAAGAATCAAATGAGAAGACTAATTTTGAACGCGATAGTGTTGAATTCAGGTGGTGGCCCGTGAAGGACCCCCCCCCCCCCGAGCAATCGGATACCCTCCCCCCTGGATGATTTGAGACCAATTGTCAAAAAATATCATTCCCCCACCCTGGAATTCTGTAATCTCCAGAGCAATAGTCCAGAAAAGTGTCTGAATTCAACATCTAACTAGTCAGTTTCATCTTTGCTTTTCTCTTAAAAGGATATCATTGACAATTAAAACAAAAAACAAAACAAAACAAAAAAAAATGCTAATATGCTGTGGTCTTTTCTAAATTAAGCTAGTATAACTATCTAAATAATGCTATTACAAAAAAGTCGCAAAATATAGTGCATTTCTTTTGATTGAACTAACTCTGAGTAACCATAATCGGGGAATTAATACGGGGGGGGGGGGGGGAGAGCTGTAAAATTCATCAGTGGGAAAAGCTCAAGGCTAATGTTTTATAATCAGGTCCATAAGAAAAAGATTGGAGCGAAAAATGACCGATTAAGGGGACAAGGGGGTCTTAAAATTGTTCGATTTCTTTTAAATTTCATTTTAAATGGAATTCAAAAGCACGCTATATGCATTATGGCGTGATTACGCATGAAATAAAAAAGGGGGGATAAAAACTTTTTTGAATATTTTAAGCATTATGGAGAAATTTTCAAAATGCTCCATGCGCATACCAATTAAAATACCCAATATTTTTTTTTATAGCTTTTTGTTATTTTCATAAAAATAGTATTGTTTTGCGGAAGTAGATGTAATTAGAATAGTTACAGGTAGCAATTGCTGAACTATGATAAAAAATTGTTGAAAATTTCATAAAATTTAGAATTTTTTTTTTTGTAATTTTTATATTCAAGTATATAAAATTCGATGCATGGTTTTATTTGTATATATAAAACAAACTTGCATAAAAAATGGAGATTTTAATTTATTTCGAATAAGAATGGAACATTGTGAAAAGTTCTTTCGAATGCTTAAAATATTAAAGAAAATTCATTTTTCTATCCCATTTTTTTTCTTTGTGTGATAAATATATTCCATAAGGCATAGTGTGCTCTGAAATATTTAAATTGAATAGTATTTTGACCTTGAATAGCTTTAAAAAGTCATTTGAAGATTCCTTATTTCCGTGAAAATGTAATGAAAATTAAAAGAATGAGTTAATACTACAAAGCACGATCTATAAATTGCGTTATTTCAAAATAGAATGTGAATCCAGTTAGAAAGCTTTCATTAAACGTAAAGCAGCAAGGCCGCCAATTGTTTGATCATAATAGAATCTCAATTTATTTGTCTTGGTCTAACAGAATATGAACTTGAAATTCCGTGCATTAGTTCTTGAGATACAACTATCGCGGAAATTGTGAAAAATTCAACATAAAAGCTTCGCTTGTTTGCAAAAAAATCTAAAATAAGCGTCTTATTTAGGTCAAAAACCATCAGAATATAAAGTTCCGTGAATTATTACTTAATATAGCTATTGTGAAAATTGTGAATTTTCATTTGTGCTATATATATAACATATTTACTCTCATTTTATGAACTTCTATTTTTGAATGAAATTTTGGTTAAAAAAAAATTTCATGCAGAAAATGGCAACCTATGGCAAAATATGGCATGTGATGTTTCCTCAATACTGTTTAATCGATTTGTAAAAATTTTAAAGTACTATGAAATCTTGTGTATAACTCATACTTTTAATATCAAAAATTAAGATAAAAATTTACGGGGGCGCGTAAATTTCGCTAACTATAAGATTTAAAAATAAGAAAATAAAATGAGGCATAAAACAATTAGCTTTAGTAATTAATAAAGTTTTATAAATAACAGCTTTAATAATTTTAGTTGCATGAATTGATTCAATTAGGATTTAATAGCTAAAATGAAAAATAGATATTTTGTTTTCCTATTAAGAGTAAAAAATGTTTGTTTGAAAATATTGCTGTTATTGCTTGTAACTACGATATACAATTCTTTGAAAGAGGAAAAAAAAAAAACTTTGAATAAATGATTTCAAAAGATAAAAGCATCGCATATCTACGCACATTTCGGGCTGCCTTGTAAAGAAAAGGGTGCAGGTTACACGACGACAATACCTAAAAACAGAAAAATACGAGCTAAAATCGTAGGTAGACTTTTTACGCCAGATTTATACGGTAGTGTTTTAATTTGTTCTAATTATGGAAAAGAGCAAATTCGCTTGTTTGTTTCCCGAGGTCTATCTTTCAAACTGTTACAGAAATATTTAAAAAACGAAGCTCTGATCATTTTCCAAATAGCTAAAAAAAAAAAAAAAAAAAAAAAAAAAAATTGTATTTAAAATTTTGTTTTTGTGTGGCGAAATGTATAGAGCAACTTTTGTATAACACATTATGTTCATTATATTTTAATTGCATTCACGCATGCGCAATGAAACATTTAGTATACCTGCTAATTTTGTTTATACGATTATTTTTTTAAATTCTGATTAGTGTATTGTGTACAATGTTTGTCATATTTTTTAGGAACATTTTTTTAATATTAAGAACTCTGAAAGTTATAAGCAAAAAAATTGGCAAAATTTGGAATTTTTTTTTAATGAAAACCTCAATTTTTTTACGAGTATACATCCTATGCTCATAAAAATGAACAATTTATTACAATAAGCCACTTAATTGTAATCTACAGTTTGGACACTTTCTCTACATTAATTTTGACAGGGTTATGCAAAAGATATTCGTTCTTTTTCAATTTGTTGGCGGTCCCCTAATGGACTCTCGGATAGACTCTAGGGAAATATGACCTGTACTATTCTGTTTACACACCTGGAGTTTCAGGATAATTTCTCATGTATTTTTCTAGATATTTAACAAAACATCGGAAATCGTAAGTGACTGGGTCACCTCTCGGCGTAATAGTATATATTTTACGGCGTAATAAGATAATTCAGCATATTTGTACGCTTATAATTTAATGTTTTTAAAGGGAATAAAAAAACATTTAATGTAAAAACTCAACTGGACCAACAGTACTAATACAATGAAATATTGCTATATTTCAATATATGTACTTTTAGGAAAAAAAAACTTAGTTTATTTAAAAAAGTCTTGGGTATTAAGAAAATACCCAAAACCAACATGAAATACCCATTTTCTTCCTGGCAAATAAGACATTATAGAAAATTAAATTTCGTTCATAGGACTGAATCAATCTTAATGCTGAGTTATTCTATCTACAACCACTATAAGCATAGAAGTTCTTCAACTTTACTAACTGCGAGTGATGGAGCCTGAGTAAATTGTTTTTAAACCCCCCCCCCCCCCAATAATAAAATTTATGATTTTAAAAAAGTTTTTAATTTATTTCCGTGCAATTTTTTTTGTCAGATGTTTTAGAGCTTTTTGCTTAATTTTTAATGATTTCGCACCGTTTTTTCAAAATAAAAAACTTTCTGTAATTGAATCGCAAAAATGCTATAAATAAATAAGGTGAACTCTACAATTAAAAATAACGGATGCGAATAATGAAAGATTCTGAGAAGTGGCACATACACCGGTCGCTCGCCACCAAAGGGTTAAGAATACTTCCAAAAACAATATCTCTACTTCCTAATACATTACAAGATCCTTTTTATCCGTAAATGCATTAAACTTCCCGATCTATTCAGATATCAACGTCATAAATGATGTTTGAAACAGATTTTTGGGCTATGATAATTGAAATAAAGTGGTTGACGGATAGCCGTAGAATTTTTATCAAACTTATCACGTTTATTGGAAAATAATAAACAGTTTGTTACCTGGATGGAAATTCTTGAAAGTTTTATGTGCATGAAACTGAGTGGACATATTTATGCGCTTTGTGGATCGGAGAAAACATATTTAAAAATAACTTTTAATAACAGAATAAACTAGTTTGATTGGCAAGCTCAAAACTTTCTTCTATCTCTTATAAGTTAATACTTCTAAAAAAAATGAAACATAGCAGCGTCACCGGTTAGGTAATTTTCACCAAAATCTAATCTGCAACAACTCATTTAAAGTTCTAACTGAATCTGAAATTTGAAAAAAAAATCGTACGTTAGTATTTGAGATAGAATTATCGCAGAAATCAAAAAAAAAAAAAAAAAAAAAAAAAAAAAAAAAAAAAAAAAAAAAAAAACTGGATAGAAGAGCCAACTGTTAAGCGATTTACTCTAAAAACTGAAGAATACAAAATTATATCAAGGGACTAACCGAAATTGAAGTTAGGCGAAAATCCGGGCATTAGTTCCTGACATAGAGCTATTACGATAATCATGAATAATCCACATAGCAGCACCGCCTATTGTGCAATTTACACCAAAACGTAATCAGAACCATATTATAACAAGGACTAATAGAATTTGAAGTTTTATGAAAATCAGTCCATTAGTTTTTAAGATACAGCTATTGCGGAAATCTTTAAGGTAATATAGCAACACCACCTGATGGGTGATATACACTAAAAACTAATCGGATCCAATTTATATCAAAGCCTAACGTTATCTAAAGTTTTGTGGCATTACATTAGTACAATAGTTCTTGAGATAGTATACACAAAATTTATGTCGCATACAAACTGACAGATTGACTGGCAGACATTTTGTAAAAATGTTTTTTGGAATCTCTGACCCCCTAAAACGTGTAAATCCGTCGAAAACCGGAATTTAAAAAATTTCACGAATACAATACTTTTGTAAAGATTTTTTTTTTTAAAGTAAAAATGAAATAGGAAAAAATCAAAATCGGAAAAACAGTATGAACTGAAATTAGTGTATTTTATTTTACCGTACAGAACATCGTAGTAGCCCAACCTTGAAAATTAACAATGGGTTAGATGTAAATCTTTACACTCGTTTCATAATGCTCATTACAAACGTATATACGAAAGCCATTCAGTTGAAATACAACCAAGGTCCAGGTGCTGGAATATTAACTTCCTGGTTTAAAAATGAGTGAATACTCTGTCAGACTGAAAGAGAGATCATTGCATGACAAACCTTACTGACTTTACATAATACAGTTTTTTTGTAACTTTCATCTAAATATTTTCCTCATTTAGGAACAAAAATCCATCTTCACAATTAGTAAACGGCTATTGAGTTAAATGAATTTTCATCTTGATTTTGCAAAGGAGGCACTTTCTAAAACTTTATTTCTTTTTAACGCCCCTATGGAAAAGATTACTTTGCCATTTTGAAGAAATTTTAATTATTTTTATATTTTATCGTAGAAATATATACTATTTTTTGTTATTTATATATTTCAATATGCATCAGGATTTTATTTTCGTAATTTTTTTTTAACGATTTTCAACTGTTTAAAAATGTTTGTCTGGCCGACCCTGATCTAAATCGTGTAAATATATACTGATTACCATGCAATTAATGTTGCATAGTTTTTACCATGCCATGTTTGGTATCTCTCTATTCTTAAAGTAACTAATGTTGTCAGTTAGTATTTTTTTTTTTTTTTCTTTCTTTTGTGATCTGAGGTTTTTGTTAATATTGAGAAAATTACTGCATACAAAAATATGAAAATGGATAATATGATAGAATAATTTTTCATAGTTTTTAAATCGAATTATTTTAAGAGATATTTAATGTTAAAATTGGTCAAAATTGTTCTATTACAAAAGTTTTATAGGAACAAAAACTATACATAGGAACTTAACCATTTTCTCTAATTATATACTCTAGAAGCTATCGCTGTGCAGACTGCATTTCTTAATATATAGAAAGGAGAGTGGACTGGAATGGGACAGTAGGTTTTTCTCTTTATGTACCATTCTAAACACTTCATTAATCACATACAAGATGAAGTAAAGGTAACCCAATCTTCAGTTGAAAAAAAAAAAAATGATCTGTATAAGTTTGTAATTGTGTAAAGGAAAAGATTATTTCAAAAATAAATTTGCTTCATACAGTTTTTAAGCTTACTGTATATTAATGGCATGTTTATGCATAGATGTGAGTTTCCCTATTTATGGAACATTATACTGTATATATCCATAATTTATATTAAGCTTAAAACGAGCATTTTTGTTTATACAAGAAGCTTAATACAAAACAAGGAAGTGAGAAGGAATGGAACATGTCCAATTCCTTTTTTCTTAGCAAGATGAATAAAAATTGATAACATGTAAACATTTTTAGAGGATAATATATTAATTATAACATTAAAAATATGCATATTCATTTACTTCAAAATGTAAAAAAATGGTGATTTTTTAAAATCAATAAAGTCAAATTTTTTAAAGGCAATGACTGGACAATCCTGAATTTTCATTCGTCATGAAGATACTGGAATCTTATTGTGGCCCATACATTAACCTACGATCTCAGTTTGATTGAATATCTAGCTCACACTAGACTATTTGTGCCTTATAGCTCTGATTTACTGCTGTCCCATACCTGCCTGTTAGTGGGGTGGTATGGGACACATTTCGAAACTTAATTTCGTTAATTATAAAATAGCTTTTGTATGTTATGTTTCTATATTGTTCAGAGAGATTAAAAGTTTCATCTTGCACTCTATAAATTAAAATTTTTGTTCTTATGTCAAACAAAGTTGATTTTCTTGCTTTTCTAAAAAGTATCCCACACCATCCCACTCTCCCCTAATCTATAATATTTATATTTTTTTTTTCTGTATCTCTCTATTCTTAAAGTAACTAATGTTGTCAGTTAGTATTTTTTTTTTTTTTTTTTTCTTTCTTTTGTGATCTGAGGTTTTTGTTATACAAGAAGATTTGTATGGATAATTAAATATCTCTTAAAATATTTATTTCTTTTGTATTTATAATTTGCAGCGAGCATTCTTTTCATTTTTTGTGAATATATATATACACACAATATGGCCAAAAATGACCGGCCACTTGCAATTTTAGACATTTTGAATTACATAAAGAATTATCCTGAAACTCGAAGTGTATAAACATAATAGTGCAAGACATACATTTCCGTGAAGGTTTTTTTTTTTCGAATCTCCTTAGGATACCGTCAACAAATTGAAAAGGAGCGAATATCTTTTGGATAACCCTGTCAAAACTAATGTAGCAAAACTTTAGATTATGATTAAGTAGCTTATTGTAATAAACTGTGTTCATTTTTATATGGATAGCTTGTACACTCGTAGAGAATTTTTTTTTTTAAGTCCCAAATTTTTCAAAGTTTTTTTGCTTATTATTTGCAGAGCTCTTAATATAAAATATACTTATCCGAAAATATGACAAACAATATTATACACAATACCCTATAATCATCATTAAACAATTAGAAAAAATGTATGAAAAATGAGCAGGTTTACTAAATTTTTCACTGCGCATGCGGGAAAGCTTTTAAAGTTTAATTTGCATACTATGTTAATTATATAGAGCAACTTTTGTGAAAATTTCAAAAACATATTTGAAAACTGTGAAAGTGATCGTCGATAGAATAAGCTTAAAATCCGTTATTCTCAAAAGAAACAAAGATGGGGGACTGTATCTAATATATCCATTGATTAGTGTCATTATATAATACACAACATAGCACGTACTACTACATTTGGATACAACCTCTCATTTTCTTGCTTCATTTTGGGAATAACGGATTTTGAGCTTATTCTACCGATGATCACTTTTCAGAATTTTCAATTTACGTTTTTGAGAATTTCACAAAAGTTTCTGTATACATTTAAATAACACTATGCAAATGGAATTTTGATAGCGTTCACACATGTGCAGTAAAAAATTTAGTAAACCTGCTCATTTTTCACATAATTTATATTTTTTCTGATTACAGGATATTATGTACAATGTCGTTTGTCATTTTTTCTTGAAAGAACATTATTTTATATTAAGAATTCTGCAAATAACATGCAAAATGCTTGACAAAATTTAGGACTGCTTTTATAAAAAAAACCTTAATTTCTCTACGAGTATTATACATGCTATCCACACAAAAATGAACACAGATAATTACAATAAGCCATTTAATCACAATCTACAGTTTGAATGCTTTCGTTACATTAGTTATAAAACTCTTGATGGTAATATATGACCCATACACCCTACTTATACACCTAAAGTTTCAGGAAAATTCCTCATGTATTTTCTTGGACATTTAACAAGATGTCTAAAATCGCAAGTTGCCGTTACCTTTGGTCATATAGTATATACATACATACAGAATTTTTAATGGCTATAATCACAGACACTGCTTATAAGTTTTCGATGTAATTTTCATAAGAAATGTAATAACTTTTGTTTTGGAGATTTGGCCGTACAACTTGACATACTCGGAATAATTTTTGATAATTATGATGTGGGCATAATTGCCCATGAAATGTAAATAAGCTTCTTGCAAATGATTTGTAATGTATTGATATACTTTGCCATCTGCATAAAAGAACTTATCATTACACTTCCTTTATTTTCTTATTGAATTACCTTTCTGTTTTTAAATGATACATTGTTATCAACTGAACTAATTTTCGTATAGTAACTATGGTACACTATACTATATTATTAAAGCACTTTTTACCACTTAAACACAAAGATGTGCCATTATTTGTCTCTAAAATATATGGGTACATCTTTTGAGTTATTTACCTTAAAGAGGGAGGGCGGGATATAGCTCATACAGCACCTCGAATTAAATCCTGTTCACATAGTTACTCAAATGCAAATCTGTTCTTAAATAAAAGTGATATGGAATGACAAAAAAAAAAAAAAAAAAAAAAGATACATATAATTATTTGAGCTCACAGGTGGCTTTGGGAGCAGGGAGGTGGAAGGGTCATGGCACGGCCAATTGCACTAGGAGCTTAGAAAGCTCTTGGTCGTTAAGACGGAGTTCATGACATCATATCACGTGATTTAACGCCGAACCAATCGGCAGAAACAACTCTCGTTTGTAAAACCCCTTGCTAGGACAGCTTACTTGCGAGGTTGGATCGGCGGGGATAATATCGAGGCTAACGAGAAAGACAGGCTACCGCGGTGCATTCCACGTATCTTCTTTTATAGACCGCTGGAGTCACATTATGCTTAAATACACCAATGCGGGTGCACGAATAGAGCACTACATCATTCTAGCGGTCTATAAAAAAAATATTTGGTATGCACCGCGATAGCCTGTCTTTTTCGTTAGCCTCGGGATAATATGATCTGACGTCATGAATACCGTCTTAAGCCCCCCACCTTAACAAGCAAAAGCCTTTGTGGCCTCTCATGAAGTTGGCCGTGTTCATGGTCGTTTCTAAAACTAAAATTCTAAAACTGTTCGGAATTACTTCCCACCGAACTGTTGTAATCGGTACAATATAGGTAGCTTTTTATTTTTTATAATGGGACCTATTTAAAAGTTGTAGTAATCCTCAGAAACATAACCAAACGGTTTAGTAGCTTATACAATAGATAAATGCTGAAATCTTGAAAATTTTTCAAGTTTTTGTAGCTCTATAGATATATTAACCACATATTCGTAAATCGACACATCTGAAGATTTCAGAAAAGAGAAAAATATTTCTACGTATGGATGCAATTTTGTTACACTTTATATGGGATTTTCCAAACTTATGCTAAGGATAAAAATAATTTCTATTCAATTGGTAATCAATCATTTTAAAATCTATTGCAAAAAATTTAAACAGGAAGATTACATAACAATCAAAAGTAGGAAAAAAAAAGTGTTCTGTCCTTTTGAATTATGCTTTTAAAATAGACATTTGCAATTCATTGGTATTTTTCTTTCAAAGATTACATTAGTTTCGTCACTTGATGTTATTAAGGAAATGCAATCTCACACATATTTCGGCCAATCGGAATCTCCAATTTTTAATATTGTTTTTTAAAAAGGTGTTTTTAAGATATATATCACAATTTAAATTTAAGAATACCTTAATAAAACAACTTAAAATGTTATAGGAAAGATTTCAGTTTACATTTACTGATTTTTCTATATGTTTTTAAGTAATTTGAGGCTAAATTTGAAGCAGTGAGTATTACTTGGTAGATTTTATTCATTTAGTATTAATCTACGTGTTTAGTTGTCTTAAAATGTCTCTTTATTAATAAAATTTATTAACAAGAATTTCTTAAAATATAAAATCATTGAACCTGTTTAAATAATAAAATTAACTTTGCACCAATTAATATTTTACCATAGTCTTGCATATACAGTACAGCTCCTATTTATATAGTTTTAAAAAATTTTGTATGTATAATTCTGCTTACCTATTAATGTAGAATTTGAGTTTTATATGTTGCATATTTTTTTAAGTTTAGTTTTAATAATTTTTATTTAAGATGTTTGAAATTGACTAAATATGCTATTTTATCTGACGATTTAAAAAAAAAAAAAGAATGTGAAAAAATACCGAAATTCACTTCAAATTTAATCATAACTCTTGTATATTATTGTTGAGTATTGTGCAAATACTGCGTACTATTTTATTGCGTGTACTTGTAAATAATAGCCTAATTTTGACACCAAATCCGTATTTTTTTTCAGGCAAGTTTTATCTTAGGCATCCAGATAAGTTAATCGGTCAAGTAGTTTAGCAATTCAGCATGTTTAATTTTGGAATGGTAGTGACTTATATTCTTTAATCCTAAATGTAAAAAAAGAATGACTCATTTTACTACTCTAGAGTTTGAACTTCTAATATCAAATTTATTTTCAATTGTTGCAAAATAGATACACCGTGGATATTTTTTTAACTCTAATTGCTTGGAAGAATGAGCTATAATTTTGAAATTGCATAGTTCTAGTTTCTAGAAATAAATTTGTAAAATTCATAGGTTAGTTATTTTATTTGTCGAAAAATCCTTTCAAAATATTTAAATTAAAGGCTAAAATTAAAGTACTCGAATCCAAAGCTACAGCTTATTAATTAGCTCTCAAAGTAGCTGTGATCTATATATTTAAAAGACTGGCTGTTTTTTTTTGGTCATCAGCCCTGAGCTTTCTACTGGCCCGATTTGGATTTTTTTTTTTTTTTAAATGAAAGCTGTTTATGTGTAGATGTGCCCATTCTGGCTAATTTTTAATTTATTGCAATTTTTATATTTTATTTTTAATCTTAAAAGCTTTTTCATGACATTTCTTCAAAAAAGTGGCAACAGGTTAAGCTTTTCTCAAAATTTATTTTGTTTCATTATTTTCCACCAATCAGGAGCTTGATCTTATCGGTGAATGTATAATCGCATTAAAAAAAAATAATAAAGGTTTTCGTTAAATTTAATCATAATAAAATGATTGCACATAATTATTCCCTGCAATACAGAGATTATTTATTAAGTATTATGTAAGTAAAATAACAGAAGATAAACTTTAATAAAATGTAATATCTAAAGTGAAATTTTGTCGATGGAGAAAATGTCGTCATGAAGAAATCAGATAATTTTATTCCATGAATATAATATACATTGTTATAGCTGTGTCAGTCAGTGATGATGTCACATTCACAGACTTTAATTCCTGCATCTAAATAAAATGAACTTCTATTAATTTGAAGGTCCGTAGTGTGCACAAATGAAAATATTTCTATGAACTGCTCCATTTCTATTTAATTATAATGAATATTTTAAGAAACTAAAGAATTCTTTAATAACTGCATAAATCACGCTTTTATTTAAGAAAATATCAGTATTTCTGAAGGTGTAGATGATGTCATATTAGGAAAAAAAAAAAAAAAAAAAAAAAAAAGGAATAAAACCTGTGATATGCCGGTATTACTATATTTCTATCTTACATAATATCAAAAAATAATTAAAATCATTTCATTGTATTAAGTTATTGTTTAAAAAAAATCTGCATTTTACCAACAAATACAAAAATTTTATTCTTTTTAATAACAGAGATATCTTTTTTTTTCGTTGCCATAACAATAAGATTAATTTTTAAAAGTTCATGGAGGATACAAACCAATAAATATATTGCAAGTGCTGTAAATGTGTAGTGGGTTGGTTAGGCAGTTTAGTAAGTCCCTGTTTCTATTATAATTAAATTTTTCATTGATATTATAATTATTATAGAGTTATCAAGCGATATTTAAACGGAGAAAAAATAAACTATGCAGATATTTTTGAATTCGTCTTCCGGGGTATAACATTAACTTCCTAAATAATTTGACATTTAAATGATATTTAAGGTTTAGAAATCGCATTAAAAAAGATTTGTAGCTGAAGTTAAGTCCAACATAATAATTTATCAGTTGTTTTTCTGATTTTTTGTTATTTTTTGAAGTTTGTGTTATTTTTATCATGAAAAGCTATGTTATCACTATTTTAAGAGGTGGCAATTGTGTATTTCGCTCAGTATTTTACTGTCTATATGAGATTGATATATATCATACCCAATACATATTCTTTTCCGTCTAGTTTCGACGGGTGCAGCTAGTTTATAACTAAAACACTAATCTCGTTATTATCTGTTTTGAAATGATTAAAATTGACTAAGATTAGGAGTTCCAAACTTTCAACCTGAATAATTTCAGAACTACATGATATTGACTTGTCGTTTGGTACTTGTCGTTTGAGAAAACATACAGGAGAATTCAAATTGGTCGAAATTAGATTAGTATTGAAAATATTAGTTTGGTATAATTTTTGTATGTTGACGACCCTCAAAACAAATTTTAAGTATAGCTTTCATTAGTAAATTATGTGACTAATCCATCAATGCATGTCACATTTTATATGATCTGCAGCATGGCATTGGATATTCTTTTCAGACTGTATCATTGTCCTAGTGACAGATTGTAAAAATTGAAAGCAATAATAGTCCGGGAGCCGACCGTCGATTTTCCTAAGTATCGAGTACAAGGACCGGACATACATCAAAATGTAGGTTTCAATATGCACATTAAGAATATCACTGGCTGCCAGGTCCTATCCTCCCGGAACCCAAGGCAGCCGCACTTTTATGACGTCAATTTTGAGTGTTTACCTATGTATCGAGTACAAGGACCGGACATACATCAAACTGTAGGTCTCAATGTGCACATTAAGAATATCACTGGCTGCCACATACATCAAAATGTAGGTTTCAATGTGCATATTAATATCACTGTCTGCCAGGTCCGATACATAGGTAAAAACTCAAAATTGACGTCATAAAAGTGCGGCTGCCACAGGGTTCCGGCAGGATAGGACCTGGCAGCCAGTGATATTCTTAATGTGCACATTGAAACCTACATTTTGATGTATGTCCGGTCCTTGTACTCGATACATAGGAAAATCGACGGTCGGCTCCCGGACTATAAAGTAAGTTTTTTTAACTTTATGTTCCTTTTCTCTTTAGGCAGCTAAAGCAATCCTTAGGGAAGATTTTTTTTTATTACATGGGAAACTATGTATTAATTTCCGCATACTGTTGGAGTTGTCCAATCTTTCATTTGACAATAAGTTTCAATATTTGAAACTGTAATATTGAATCATACGGAGGAATTTGCTAAACTGTTTCACAAAATTAATTGTAGGGGAAAGTTGGATAAAACTGGGTAGGTGGAGTGGATAAAACCGGGAATCAGGCTTTATTAGGGGCGGTATCTAGCCGAAACTTTTAAAATTACTTTTAGGCATTAGGGTCCCGGTTTTATCCTGCTTTCCCCTATGTTAAATATTCACGTTGCGGTTGTGTCCATGCGATATATAAACGTTTGTAATTTTTTCCAGTTACAGGGTTGACCCTGGATTACCTGGTTGCCCCGGAATTACAGAAGATTAAATTATACTCGCTGATCATTCATTGAACCCAGTCATTTGGGCACTGACTGTGAATGATGACGGGGGTACTGGAGGTTCTGAACCGTAGTTTCAAGTCCTTCTTGGATCAAGGAGGTAAGTTTCATGTGTTATCATTTTATTATAAACAAGTTGATATTATTGTGATCTTTTCATGCCAAAAAGTTTATTTTTCAAAATTAAACATACAATTCTGTAGATTAGTTTTCTAAAAAAATCCTTTCATAGAGATTTTGTAGCTGAATTTTTATAGCATAACTGATAGAAGAAACAGTCTACTACGGAAAACATTCTTTTTCTTGCGTTCATGCCTTAATAAATTTATATGAATAAACTAATCATTGGTATAATAAAGATTTTGATATTCGAACCAATCATCGGAACATGGGCAATACTTTTGTTAATAATTCCCGTATTCATTTTAATCAATTAAAACCGCAAATTGAAGATTGCTGAACAGTTTAGGCATTTTTTAGCCAATATTTTAAACTCTTATGTTTAGCCATTTTCTTTCTACCTGTCGTTGGTCAATGGGACTGTTGACAGACTTCTGGACTCTCTTCCTACTGAACCCACAGTTATTCATCTCATAATTATACACATCAATAAACTTAAAAACGAATGTCCTTGGATGTGATAAATTTTTTAACATCACTCTTCAAAATCTTTTCCCGAACTACATTTAATTATCCCTCACCTTGCCTATTAGATTTTCAAAGTAACTAAAAGTAGTTATATATAGTATAATCTCTTCTATTCCTAAACTTGGTACCAACTTTTCTGAACTCATTATCGTACCAATTTTTCTGTTATCCCTCTTTTAAGTCGTCGAGCACATCTTCAGGACGCAGTTACAAAATTACCTTCATCGCCATTCTTATGCTCAATTTTTGAATATTTGATTTTAAACCTAAGCATTCAACCTAACAGCATCTACTTCGTGCTGTAGTATTTTTTAGTGAAAAGCTCAACTTGTAGATACCAGCTAATGCCAAAATGCTTAGACGTCGCTAAGGCAATCGACAAAATCTGGCATAACGGACTTATCATAAATTCAAGTATTCATAAATTAGTCTAATCTGTAGTGCATTAGATCTGTAGCGCAAAAATCATATGCACTCCGGGCCAAAAAGACCCGGCGTGTGTACTCCCGGGTTAAGAAATTTACACTGTAAATTAGTGTCAAAGCATTTCTTAGGTTTCTTAGTTGACGCCGTATGTCCGTCGAGAAATACGTGCTTTAATTACTTAATTGACCATTATTTTTTCAAATGTCTACTTTTTTTACGTCTACAGAATTTTTAATCTTTTATCATTGATTTTTCAAAACAGAATTTTTGACCTAATTGAATCAAAAAATTCTCGGATTAAACAATACAAAAGTCACAATAAAAATTACTGGTGAGAATAATAAATCATGATTGGAATATGGATGTCCGTACATGATATGGGCAAATCATAATTGGCAAAAACATTGTTCGTATGACGTACGGACAAATCGGGGAAGCGGTTAAAACTTTAGGGAACTATAATAGAAGATATATAACTGCAGCCTAAACTATATAAGAAGCGTTTAAGATAGGATTAAAAATATTATATTTAAATAATAATAATAAACACAAAAATACAATAAATTTATAAAAGTAGTTATATATTCTCAACAGTCTAAATCAAGGAACCAAAGACCAGTAGGATGCTTTTCTGTGTTACAGCCATACCTTTTGTTAGTACGAGGGAGAATCCGAAAATAAGTTTCATATACACCTCTGCCCACAGATGTCAGGGGAAAGTGATACAGTATGATGAGACATTAAAGATGAAACATATTTTTATTTGTCAACATAATTACCAAGCACGTTGAGACATTTTTCATAGCGCTTGATAAGCTTCAAAAAACCCCCCCAGGAAAATATCAGGGTTTTGCATAAGGACATAGCCGTTAAACGATTCTCTGGAATGATTTCTGAAGGGCTTTTTGAAGCTGATCAAGCGGTATGAAAAATGTCACAATGTACTTGGTAATTATGTTGGCAAATAAAGATATGTTTCATCTTTTAATATCTCATTCTATTTTTTGGCTTTCATTCACAACTGTCCACAGTTGACAGGGAAAACTTATTTTCGGACTCCCACTCATAATAACAGCATGGATGTAAAAGTAAAATGTAATAAAAAATTAATAAAAATTAGAAATGTATTTATAATGCATACAAGAAGCTTCAATGTATGTTAAATAACACCCCTATCCACAAAAAAAATAAAATAAAAATAAGACAATGAAAAGAACATCGAGTATTATCTTTAATCAATGTGGAATAACGCAATTTCTTTTCTTATTGCTAGTTGCATCAAAATTTCAAAATATGTTGCCTTTGTTTGTTAATTTAAATTATATTGTTTTTACCAGATCCCAGGGTGAAGGACTGGCCTCTTATGCAGAGTCCTTTCCCAGGTGCTGCTATGATAGTCGCCTACATTTACTTCGTGAAAGTTGCTGGTCCCCAATTCATGAATAAACGCAAGCCATATGACTTGAGAAATATCATGGCCGCTTACAATTTTATACTGGTCTTGGTGAATCTTTATGCGTTCTTGGGGGTAAGTAAAATCGAGTTGGTATGATTTTAGTAAGATGGCAATTCTAAATGTACTTCTAAAAAAATTATCTAGAAAATTTGAAAGATCGATAAATCGTTTTTAACACTTTTAACCTTTTATCTACCGCATTATGAATTCATGAAAGTTTTACATTCAACACCATTTTGCGCAAATTGTTTAAACTAAATTAAAAGATTTACATAAACAATTAACTTTTTTTTTGAAGGATTTAGAAGGATAAATTAAATTTAAATTTACAGGGATTTTATGGAATTTTTATAACCCCACTAAATTTTTTATTTTTAGTTATTTTCTTTGTATTTTGTAGAATTATAAAATGTACAAATATGATGTTCTTACAATATAAATATAAAAATATTTCCGCATTTTTGAAAAATCCCCATTCCCCTCCCTCAGTGGCAAGAAAGTTGAAATGATGCAAAGGCAAAAGAAATCATCCCTTTAAAAATATTTTTGTTTTGTGTAACCAATAATGTTTTTGGAACAAGATAAAGTAATGTATCTGTAACTCATTCTATACACTATTATAGCTAATTGAGTTATTAAAATAATTTTATAAGTTATTTTAATGGTACTTGTAAGTACTGTCGGTAGATAATGGGTTAATATAGTTGAAGTATTTTTACACTTAGCTCTGTCTAACTTACCTAACTGTAGTAATATCGTCATGAAGTTCGGAAGTGTTATTTTGGCTTGCTGTGTCATGCTCGGTATAATGAGAATGAAAAGTGTAGCATTTACGCTTAATTTACAGGGGAATCTGAAAAAGATTTCGTTACATACGATCTATGGAGAAAAATTGTTTGCAGTGTATTTTAATGATATTACACTACTTTAAATAAAATGGAATTGATACACCATTAAAATGTACTACAAGGCACTTATTGTAGAATCTGATGTGCATATAATTTATTGTTCATTTACACGTGCACAGAAGAATTTAGCTACAGGTAATGCCTATGAAGCATAATTACTCGAAATGCACTTTCGGTTATGATATAAGTTTTAAAATTTAATTATTTTTGTGCATATTACTTGTTTAGTATAAATCCCATAGATCCTATACGGAACTGCGGAAAAGATTACAAGTACATTTTATTTTATTGACGAATTGCTGAATGGGAATTTTCAACTGTGCGTTTAATTGAACTAACTATTAGCATGCAATATAGTATAAATACAAAACTATTGATCATATGCATTGCCGCACAAAAGTCCGACTTAATATTTCCAGGCATTTTTTTAAAACATGTCAGGCATCTTTTAAGCACTATTTTCAACTATAATGCGAGATATGCAACTGAACTGAATTTTATAAATATATATATTTATGTATGTATTTATAATACATATAAATCAGTAGAATTTATTTTTTAGAATAGCTTAAATAATTGATTGTGTTAAAGGTTAAAAAGGAATCCAGTCTATTGTATCGATGGGAAAAATGTGTTATTCCTTTAAGAGAAAAAAAATTCCATGAAATTTTCCAATAAATTATGCTTTTGTAGATTGATATAAAACGACAAATTAGAACAAGTTGGAAATTACACTTGAAGCGTAGCAAATGAGATGCGTTCGTACGATAAAGAAATTTTAAAAATCGCTCTGCTGAAGAGACCGCTGCATGTGGAGATACAAAATTTGGAGGGAAGGTACCTCTATACATGTAGTTTTGCTCGAAGCCCGATTTTGATTTTTTTATTAGAATTTTTTCATTTGATTTTTAGGCGATTTTTGGCGCTCTTTTTATGTTTCGAGGCGATTTTTTCATATTAGTGAAAGGAATACGGTTTCATTCTTTTCACTCAATATAGTAATTTTTTTTTCTCTTTTCAATAAAGTTTATTCGAAATTCGTGCGGCGATTTTTGAGTTTTTAGCGAATTTTTTAATGAGATTTTTAGTGTTTTTTCGCATTTTGCGGCTATTGTTTGACAATGATAAAAATGGATTCGAACTTTCAGCCTAATGAACTAAATTTTGTCTGCTATGATTTTTCAACTTTAGTGATTTTCAATGCGATTTTCGATATGATTTTTAGCGATTCTTTTATTTTTTTTGTGCGTTTAGCATCGATTTTTTGTCATTTTTGTCAAAATAATAGTTTTTTGTATACATCATGATCTTATCTATTCTGGAATTGCATGTAAGAAAAGCAAAAAAACATAAAATTAATGAATCAGCAATAAAGTTATTAATTAGGATATTCACAGTAATCTATAATAATAAAGAGACAAGTATGTGTGTGTGTCAGCGCTGTTCTGAAGAAACCGCTGCATGTAGTTACAAAATTTGGAGATAAGGTACTCTAATCATGGAGTTTTGCACCTCGAAGCCCGATTTTGATTTTTTGATTAGAATTTTTTTATTTAATTTTTTAAGCGATTTTTAGCGCTCTTTTTATGTTTCGAGGCGATTTTTCCATGTTTGTGAAAGGAATACGGTTTCATTCTTTTCACTCAATATAGTAAATTTTTTTTCTCTTTTTATTAAGTTTATTCGGAATTCGTGCGGCGATTTTTGGAACATTTAACGAATTTATTTCGATTTTTAGTATTTCTTCACATTTTGTGAATCATAAATTGTTTCAAAGCCTAATTTACTAAATTTTGTCTGGTATGACTTTTCATTTTCAGTGATTTTTTTTCATTGCGATTTTCAGTACGATTTCCGATGTGGTTTTTAACGATTTTTTGTTCTTTAGCATCGATTTTTTGTCAATTTTGTCAATATTACAAATTTTTGTACGCATCATGGTATTATCTATTTTCAAATTGCATGTAAAAAAGGCAAAAACTATAACACCAATGAATTAGCAGTAAAGGAATTATTTTGAATATCCACAGTAACCTACACTAATAAAATAACTAAACGCACTGTCTATGTGCATGTATGTTTTTGTGCGATGGCTAGCAAAATCTACGGCACTTACGAGGCTCAAAACTTTCTTGAAAGTAACCCAAAGTCTCTCCTGATGTATCTGACATTGAGATTTTCAAAATTCTAATTATTACTTGAGTAGTTCCTTTCACGTTTCCCATTGCTGTTCTTTTGAAAATTTTTACCGCTAAATAGTATTTGTTCATTTTCTAAACCAATTTTTCACACAGTCAGTAGCCGTGTATTTCAGACAACGTAATTTCACATATTTCGAGTTAGAGATAAAATCGCAAATTTCATGTTCATTTAATATTATCTCGGAACCTTATAACGCCGGGCGGATCAGCTAGTTACAAGTAAAATGCCCACCAAACAATGTTCTCCCTATACCATTATGTAATGGAATACTTTTGTGTGGCCTTGTAAATCGATAACAAATGTTCTTTGCACCACAGATTATGCAAAATGTATATTATAAGATGGACTTTATAGAGGCATATCAATTTTGTTATGTTCGAATGAGGGTAACACCATTAGAAAGCATTTGAAACATTTTTCCCCGTTGACCATGTGACGGAATACTTTTGATTGTCCCTGTAATTGATCTTTGCATCCGATTTTCATAAAATTTGAAATGACTCGACAAAAAATATGTAACAATTATATATTTTAAATTTCAAACGATTCGGTAGGGTAGTTTTTGCGTTGTTATATGCGGACGGACGGACTGAACAATAGGTGCTACGTATTTACATAAATACGAACGCACCCACAAAAGGATGATTCTGTAAAGTATTAAGTTTTTAAGATATCTTTTTTTTAAGCAAAGGTAATATCCAAATTTCTTATGATAAAAATATTAATGGCTATATTAGCTCGACATTAAGTTAACATATTTCGTTATTTCCCGATTTATTTTCTCTACAAAAATAAAGATAATTCTAGCAAAATGACTGTTAATCTGTTAATATATAATTCATCATTGATAGAATTAAAATATCTTACTAAATATATTTAGGTTTTAAATTTTATAAATTCAAATGTGAGAATTGATGAATGCAGCTGAATGCGTACTGAGTTAGGTAATTAAACTGCAGATAAATTGCGAAAAGATAATCCAATAAGGATGAATTTTCACTGTATAATACAACTTTTACATATACATCGTCATATGTCTTTAAAGAAAAATTTTAATGAATTAAGAATATACGAAAAAATCGAAGTTACAAAGAATTTTTCCTACATAAGTTGTGTAAGGCATGAGAATTATACATTAGTTTTATAGTTTGCACAAACATTTCCTTTTCAACATTATTAGATTTTTGGTTTTATTTCGGATTTAGATTTTGGTAAAGTTTTATTTGTTGATCACATTTTCTAATTAGGATTTGGCTTATTACGGCACCGTATAAATTATTTATGGAGAATTAATATCCAATTCAATAGAAAAAAACCTTCGTAGATAATTTTTTACATTAAAAAATCTCGCTTTATACTTTTTAAAACTTTATTTATTACATATGTTTTTTCCAGATTGGCTGGTATGGATATTTCAATGGTTACAGCTTAAAGTGCCAACCTGTGGATTACAGTAACAACCACGATTCTCTTATGGTACGGTATGATTTGTATAATTATTGCATGAAATCGTATGTTCTATTTTTGTTAATTATGCAAAAAGTTAAAATTTTAAGCTTAAAATAAAAAATTCAATACGAAGTTTATTTTTAACCCTTTCGGGTCCGATTTTTTTTTCTGTTTTAGGAAAAAAATGCTTTTACGTTAATAACATTAAAACTAGCTATCCAAATAGATTCATTAGTGCTTAACAAATATTTCATTGTTTAAAAGATAACGAATGTTGCCGTTCAACGTATTTTTCCGTTAATATTCTTATGACAATAGGCTAAGTAAGAATTTTTGGAGATGTTTAGAAAATATTACATTTCAATAACATTTAATTTATATTGCAGTTTTCTAATACTGTCTGCGCTTTATTACACAGGATTCTTTCAGGAAAGTAACTTTTATTTTAATTTTAAACAGTGAAATATATGCTTAAAATAAAAGAATCGCAAACAGAGTTGAGCAAAAAATAATTACTTTTATTATTATTAAATGACTAAACATAAATGAAGTCATATAGTAAATTTTTAGACATTATACTAACATTACTACATGTAAATAGAAGAAAAGGTATTTTTTAAATCAAAATAATACTCCATTAAAAGAGATGTACTATTAATAGTACACCAGACCCGAACGGGTTATATAATCTGTAATGTTACATATGATTGTCCTGTACCCTCCAGTGATCCCATGGGATCACTGGAGGGTATACTAGCGGATCTAATGGGGTGGGGGTGGGGGGAGGGGAAGGGTCATGGGGATCATGACCCTCACCCCCTGAACGAAGAAAAAAATTTTAATAGATTTTAAAAATGAAATATATATTCTTTCAAAATTATCCCTGTTCAACAATGAGAGGAATTCTGGCTCTTGAAAGCTCTACTTAAATGAAAAATAGGTAATTTCTGACACCACCATGAAGTCATTTTTAATCTCAAATGCAATACATTTGTAAGTGTACTTTTTCAGAAAAATTTGTTTGAGTAGCTTTTATTATTTTTTGACAAAAGCAAAGATTCTTTCAAGAAATCTCTACCAAAAGGGGAGTTTAAAATTTAATTTCAGGCTACGACAGTCAATTGCTCCCTCATGATGGCATTTTTTAAAATGTAAAGTCCTAAAAATCGTCTTAAAACTCTCAATTTCCTAATGATTCTTTGCTTTCATAATAAAATGAAATCCCTCCCCCTATTTCTTGACGGGGGGGGGGGGGGGAATTCATTATGTACATGAATAAAATGTAAAATGCGCATTTATCGAATTTTAATGCAATTATTTTATATTTACGAATGAAAATAATTTCCCAAAAGTATCAGAAAAGTAGTAATTTTGGATATGGGAACAGCCTTCAATATAAAAATTGCTTATTAAGAGATGTGAACCCCCCCCCCCCCCCCAAAAAAAGAGCCATGATTCCCCTCTAAATGGTGGGCTGGATCTGTCCTTGAGTGCTCCATAAGAGAAACATTCAGTACATGGCTTTTAAAAACCTGTAAAGAATTAAATTTAATACTTCTCTTTTAGCATAATTATAAAATGGTTTTAATAACAAAATTTTGACACTTAAAGCACAATATTTTTTGTCCTACTGATCAATAAAATATTCATAATGTAGATGAAAAAATAACTTTCCCTTTTTGCTAACATCCAGAAAAATTATAGTTTATTTATGAGTTATTTCAATTCTATGCAAACAAAGAATTTGCTTCCTTTTGTTTTAAAACTAAGTTCAGTTTATCGAGCGCTGAAATATTTTTATAATGGCATATGATGTTTAAACTTTACTATTATATGTATATTTAAATTTTAATATTGGCATTTTTTTTTTTTTTTTATTTACAAGTTAGAAAAGACAAATCCTGAATTTTTATACCGTGATTTTATGGTTCCATTTCCATGTTGTCTTTTTGAGAAGTATAAAAATAAATGTATTCTACAAAATATAAATTAAAAATAACTTTATATAATGAAATATTCTTGAAAAAAAATTGTGTAACACCGTCTTCATGCAAGTTGTATCTTTAATAACGAATAGCATCAATGTACAATTATTGTATATGGTGCTTTTAACTTTACATGGTGTTGTGATCATCATAAAAATAAGTGGAACTTTATTTAGAAAATGTTTTAAATAAAATCACATTTCGAGAAAAAATTTAGTCTGCTATAAACTCAATTTCAATAAAGTATTGAACTCTGATAGAGTAGGATAGGTATTAAAGCTATTGATGCATTACATTACTAAATTAATGAATGACAAATAAAAAAATTCTAAAGTTCTTTAAGATACAATTAAAGAATACAAGAGATTTAAGACACTGTATACGAGGACATTTTTTTTCTGTAGAGTAAGCTCTTGGTATTTTTTGTGAATTAATGAAATTTTAGTTGAAACGTTTAAGTTTTTTTTTTTTTAATTAAATGATAGTTTAATACAACATTATAAAATTTAAGTTTAAAATATCAACGATTTATATTACTTTGTATTCTTTATTCAGTTTCGTATATTTAATGTTAGATTTTTACTTTTCAGATGGCTCGAATGGGTTACCTTTTCTATTTGACAAAATTCGTTGAATTTTCAGACACAGTAAGTATTTTATATTGTATTTACACTTGTAAAGAAATGTTTTCTGCAGAAAATATAAACATTTGCTTTCATTTTTGCAGATATTTTTCGTACTACGCAAGAAATATAACCAGATATCAGCTTTACACGTTATTCATCACAGCATTGTTCCTTTCAGTTTGTGGTTTGGAATAAAATTTGCCCCAGGTAATTGCAGTAGATACTACTATATATTCTTTATATTAGTTTGATAATAAAAAACACTTATTATTGAAAGTATTTTTTATCTTAATTTTACGGACGCAGACATGTTGCATCAGTCCTTTTAAAGAGAAAATCAGTTAGATAACTTGTATATTTCAATGAAAAAATATTTTTAAACTATATGTAAGTTTTCTTTCGAAATATCGGATTAATGAGTGAACAAATGAAGTTTATAAAATCATTTGTTACCAGTACATGCAGGTTACTTTTAATGTTGTGTGAGATTTCATTGTTATTTGCATTACTAAGACACTAAAATTTCTTTACTGGCAAATAGATTTTTGTAAATTAATTTTTCAAGGTTATATTTTTCTGTAGTTTCATTTGACAAATGACCCAATCTCTAATTTAAGAGGGGCCTGGTATAGAAAATTTTTCAAATTTTCTAAACTTTTATTGCATTCAAAATTCTATTTTTTTCTGCTAAAAATCATGTTTCTATCTTAACTAGAACAAGGAATATTAATTTTTTTGTTTTGGTTTTTTTTCAAAATCTAGCTTTCAAGAAATGATCATCATGGAAATGATTTCTTGTGAAAATGCGGGTTTCTACATGAGTTTTTTCACCATTTCTCGTATTTGAATTGTTGTTAAAGATAACTTATTCAAACATGCAACATGGCTTTTTAAAAAATATATACTTTAATTTTGATTTAGGAAAGTAATTTTTAAAAAATATTTACTTTTGAAGATACATTTATTAATTAGTGCATATTTTTTTTACATTTTTACTTTTAACATTTATTTTTATTCAATTTAACATTTAAAAAAAATGCTGAATCAAAACTAAAGCTTATATTTGTTTATTTAAATGAAAAAAAATTAAATATTTCGATTTATAACTATTTTAAACTAACCTACTTTTTTAAATATTTTTTTTTTTTTAATTTTTAGTCATGTTATTTTGTTGACAAATTATATGGTTAACCAACACAAAAATAAAAATATTTAACCCATTAATATTTTAAAATTTGTCTCTGAATTCTTTAAGGCTATACCAATAAAATACAATAAATTAGAGGTCTGTACGGGCCCGGGCTTGGCTCGTACCCGGTCCGGCAGAAAAGGAAAATTTTTTCCACGGACCAGGCCTGGCCGACAAAGAAAATAAACGGGCCGGGCAGGCAAAAAAATTGAACGGGCCATACGGGCTGGGCCGGGCCGATAAAAAAAAATTTCGGGCCTGCCGGCCCGTTCTGAAGATTTAATCAGAAACGATAAAATATGACCTATCTTCAACGAAAATGGTTTTAAACGAGAATAAATATAAATGTGCGTCACGAGCCATACTAGTTTGACAGCATCAATATAAAAATGTAACTTGTATTGTATAGAGATAGACATCGGACAGTTACAGTGTGTGTAACCCGTTTTAATTTTTTTTTTTTTTTTTTTTTTTTTAGCTGACTCGTGTCGAAATCAAGCTTGCATTATTTTTCTACATATAAACTTGCTGGACCGGAACAAGACTTAATTGTTTTCAAGATCTGCAGGACAGACAGACAGACATTTGTAAAATTATTAACAGCGATAAAGAACTTATATTAGCTTAATCTTTGGATATATACTTCTTGATGGTTTTTAAATTAATTTCTCAATAAGGCGAAGTTTGACACATTTTCAGATTAATTTTTAATTTAAAAGCATAAAAGTGATCAGCCTAACTATTGAAGGGAATAGCGTTTTTCTTTTTTGGTAAAAAAATGCTTGTATAACCTTGTTGAGATACAATAGTTTCTCAAATAGCTGCAGGTTTTTCTCCCTTCCCATGCTATCGTTTCCGCAAATTCTATTCAAAACTCTAACTATGACACTATTTTATTTGTTTGCCGTATTCTTAAATTGCTTGAATCAAAAAATGGATAAAACCATTTGGTTATATAATTACTGAATAGACACCTGTAATCTTATGCGTATCTGAGGAAAAAAATGAATTTAGAAATGCATCAGAAAGAAGTTTCTTTGAATTAACGAATGAATTTGAATTTAAAATCTTTAATAAAATGACATAGGAATATTTTTATAAATCTTCTTTTATTAAAAAACTTCAAAAATTACGATGTTTTTAACTTTCTTTCTTTTTTCATTTATTCTAGGTCATATTAATTTTTTAATGAATCTTTATTTGAATGTTGAAAGCCAGATTCTTGCTAATGGGTAATTCCTGAAAAATATACTGTAAAATCATTCCATAGATATGTATGCAGTAAATTTTAAAGGAATCTGAATTATATGATAAAAATCTTAATCTTTAGGCAATTGTAACGGACCAAAACGGGCCGGGCCTGTTTTCACTGATTTCTGTGCGGGCCAAGCCTTAAATATAAAAATTTAAACCGGCCGGGCCCAGGCCGAACTTTTGAGCTTTATAATAGGCCGGGCCGGACCGGGCCGAAAAGATTTTCCTACGGGCCGGGAAATTGCGGCTCGTGCAGACCTTTACAATAAATATTAAATTATCTGAATATTTTGTTTGTAATTTGCATAAAACTGTAAAATGGGGAAAAAATTCAAAACATTATCAAAAAGTCCCAAAGTTTCAATTTCGAGGCGCTAGGCATATAATAGACCAACATTTCAGCTAATACTAACAGAAATAACAATCTAGAGATGATTTTCCAAATGCAACTTATTAAAACATAAAATAAATCGTATGATTTACTTATATTTTTCTTTTTACAGGTGGCTATAATGCTTTCTTTCCATTTCTCAATTCGTTCGTGCATGTGATAATGTATACCTACTATGGTCTGGCAGCACTTGGGGATAAATACAAGAAATATTTGTTTTGGAAAAAATACATGACTTACATGCAATTGGTAAGCTCTCCAAAGATTACTTTCAACCTATTTTCATAAAAAGTAACTCTTAGAAATTATTTTTCTGTATACCTAATTTTTTATAGAAGCATTCCAATTTTAAGAATTTTTTCCTTTAAAATTAATAAAAGTCGTAAGGAAATTTGCATATTCTTTAGTTTTTCTCTTATCTAAAGAAAAATTTGAGTAAATAGTAGAATACAGGTTTTTTTCGCCTCTGAGCAATTTATTGATATCGTTGACTTTAGATTGCTTGATATTTTATGTGTAGTAACATTAAAATTTAAGATTTCTCAGGCAATTTTTTAACGCAAACACAAATTTAACTTTATTTTGTTAGAAATCCAGATGCTTTTTAAAAATTCTTGAATTTACTAAAATTTTAAGAGTCGCAGTGAAATTATGATAGCGTAATTTTTCTGAGCATTTAGTCTTTTTAGTGCAGTGTGAATAAGAATTATCAACTTACTTCAATTTTGTTCCTAGATTTATTTCTAATATTTTAAGTTTTTAAAATGCAAGTTGTAAGCACCTGTGGTGTTTTCAGTATCCGAACACAATTTTTTAAAATCTGAAACGAATATCTATTCATAATCTAAGAGCCGACATCACAAATCCTAAGGTTTCGAGGACAAGAAAATAAAACCCTTTATTTTTTGGAAGAATAGTAACAGGGGAATGTAATGATCCATGTCTGCTGGATGTGAACTGGTGCATAAGCCAAAAATTAATACTACTAGTGGTTTATTCGTAAGTTTAGCATTGTGTTTACCGTACAATCCTTTCATAACTTTGATTGTACGGCAGACACAATGGACACGTACGAGAAAACCATTAGTGATATTAATTTTTGTATCTTATGCACCACTTCACAACCGGCAGACATGGATCATTACATTCCCCTGTTATCTTCTTCCAAAAAATAAAGGGTTTTCGAAAATAAAATAAATAAAATAAAGGTTTTACGAAAGAATTTTCGAAAAAAAAATATAAAATCACCGTTAGGAGAATATAGGGCACTGTGTAACAGAAAAGTAATAAAAAAAAAAAAATGCAGAATCAATACTGTAATAAAATTACCTGTTATTCAGCACATTTTGCGATTTTGGTATCGATTTTGAATTTTTTTAAACTCTTCTGTTACACAGCGCCACATATTCCCCAAGCAGTGACTCTTGAAACTAATTATTTTTTCACAGAATCTTTCGTCCCCCATTTTGTTTAATCTTGCGAAATTTGGCGTCATTCTCCCAATTAGTTTGGTTTTGCTTTATTTTGTGTCGACCGATTATCTACTCGAGGGATATAGGCCCTAGAAGGGGAGTGCCCTTCGTGGGGGTTCTTTTTAAGGGAACTTAACCCGTATTTACGCAAGGTTCGAAGAAAATCACGAAAACATGGAACGGTTCGGCCAACGGCCGCGATTGGGTTGGAACACAGTACCTGCTGTCTGCCAGTTGAGAGGTCAGAACTTCTCGGCCACGGGTGGGGCCATTCTCCCAATTAGAGTGCTCTAATTATTGCTAACATTTTAACTATGGCCACCTTGTGCTTCTAAACATATGTTAAAATTTTTACACAGTTGAGTAAAGGAGATGAATAAATGAATTTTCAAATGCAATTTGTCTGAAAACTATCTCAAATTTCTGATTATTTATGCTTGTAAAAATTTTTTAAAGATTGGATTTTTTGCCTTTAAGACGCAGAGCACTTCCATTGCGAAAATCTTGAAATGACTTAATGACACCGGAATTGATGTTCAAATTTCTTTAGAAATAAGAAAAAAGCTATTTTTTTCATATTGAAAATAAAAAATATTTATACCAGAATTTTTCCGTCGTTGTGGTATTTCGGAATAATGTTGAGTGTTCCATGTTATGGAAAATTGAATCGCAAAGGATTAAATATCGATATCTCGTGCAACTAGGTTACAGAAAATTAATCTGTTAGCACTTAATATAAATAATTTGGCATTCATTTTTTTCTGGCTAATATGCCTTTAAAAAATGAGAACTTCACCAATAAATGCATAAATGAAAAAAAAAAAATTGATACATTAGATTTTTTTTAAATGTTTTATTAAATGTCTTTATTTTAGATATAAAATATGTTTTATTGATTCAAGAATATAACTTTAAATATTCATATTTTAAAGTATTAAACTGCTTTTACAGGCCCAGTTTGTTGGTGTCATAATCTACGCCATCTCATTGTGGTATAACCAGTGTAATATTTCCAGAACTTTTATAGTGATGAATTTCGTCCACGCTGCTTTGTTTCTCGGACTGTTTCTCAACTTCTTCATTCAGAATTACATAAAGAAGCAAACATCGCATAAGAAGTCACCTGTGCTGGTTATTCCCAGAGAAGCTAAGAGAGTTCAGTTCGCGGATGTGCTTTCATCTGAACGTGAAAAAACGCACGCAGAGCAGCTGATGAAACAGTTGAACAAAGAAAATGAATCCCATTCGGCGCACTTGAATTCGTGTGCAACAGAAATGTGTTGCCACTTACGGTGTAGAAACTTGCAGAATGGGATTAAAAGTGGAAGACATTGTAATTGACGCATTGCAGGATCAATGCATATTTTCAAAGATTTTAATGTTTTTAACTTTGCCCGCCAAAGTTTTAGTGTCCTGAACTACTCCAAGGTCAAATCTTTTAAGCACGGGCTATAAAAGAACTAATAGTTTTATCCTGCCAAGACTCTACAGGTCCTACTACTGACTTTTTAAAATCCCTGGAATGGAATTTTACTTTTAAAGTTAATTTTATCACTGACATCATGCGCAGAGCTTAGTTTTAAACTTCAAGCAAGTTCCATGTAGTTTTTTTTTTCTTTTAACAATCTGATTTAAATTTACATCTCACTTTATATTGTTCTGGCCTATGTGTGTGCTGGTTCAGTTACTGTACATATTTTTTCTCATTATTCAACATTTGATTTGTTCACGATAGATTTTCTATTGTTTGTTTTTAAAAAACTTTTATTTAAATAAATTTTTATAAAAGTGTTTTAAATTTTCTGATTTCTTGTTTGAGTTGATACATTTTACATCTTAATGGATTTGAAATTTTATTCGTCGAACTTAGGAAAGTAACAATGTATATTTTTTTCACTTGACATTATGAAACATGCTTTATAAAATAAAATGTCACAGGCATGAGTTAAAATATGTTTGCAGGAAATCCCACCAAACTGAATAAATAAATTTAATTCTTGTTGATAGTTTGCAAATTTTTGTTCATTTGTAAAAAAATATTGAACTGATTCAAACTGTATTCCCGAAATCTATGAATTCAGTTTAGTGAGTTAAGTGTGACAAATTTTAACGACGAATCTATTACGAGTGAAATCGTTTGCGATTAAATTTGAGTGTTTGCCTAGTTAAACAAAATTAGAAAACGCAGCTGTTCTACAATCAGTGTTGCCAGATTGAGGGTTTTGTCCCCATTTTGAAAAATCTTGAATCTCCAAAGGAATATTTTGGGGAGTATGAATATTTCTGAAGAAAAACTTGGAATTGTTTTCGCAATTTCAATTTTTACTTTCAGACATTTGCCAATACTGGATCGATCTGGAATTCGATTTGGAAAACGAAAATAAAATACAGAAATAATAGATATAAATCATTCCCGTGGTCGTGCTCACAGTTTCCATATATGTAAATAAGGAAATCCAGGGGATTTAGTAAACATTTAATATCTAGACTATATGATACAATGATTAATATTTACAGTTTAAAATGAAGGGGGATTTAGGGCCATTCTGTTACATGCGACGAAGCTTTGGGATATATTCCCCAGAGCTTGATAGGGACGTCTTACCCGTATCGCAGCTGAGAATGATTCTGTTTGACTTTTGACTGTTACAAGGCTAATTGGATAAAGAGTGGTAGTCAGCAAAGGAGGTGGGTCAATAAGGACTATTTTTCGCCCATCATATACCCGGAAAAAAAAGTTTCGAATTCAGATGATTGTTCTGTGGATTTGTATAGTTAAATATATGTATTTTTGTTTAATATAAGTTTTACGTGATAAATAAAATAGTAAGTCATGGAAATTATAGCCCGAAAGTAGAGTGTTTTGGCTTTTTTCTGCATTTTTGAAATTTTTTGCGTCTTTGAATTAATTTTTTACTAAGAGGCGCTCGATGAACCCAATTAATTTTAACATGCACTGATTCTACCCTTTATAAGCTTTTATATGAGCATTATTTTATTTGGGTTCAGTGTGCGCTTCAACCTGCAAAAGAAAAAAATGTATCATGTGAGAGAATCAAATGCACTACTATCGGAGCGCATTCAGACTTCTTTCGCCGTACTTAAAAAGTATTAACGTTGTTCAGACGTCAATGTTGTTTTCGTAAATATTTATTAAAGAAATTACTAATAAATAATGCTTGGATACCAATGTCATAATTGTAAAGTCTCGCAGAAAACTTTTCGTATCTGTTCTAACAGAAAAGTTATGTTGATACTTAGATGTTCGAAAAACTGAAATTTACAGAGTGGTTCTAAATAGTGCTCCAAATACAAATAATATATATTTCGCGCTCTCCATGCTCTAAATACTTCTATTTTTTCTTTTGATGTAACAATAAGAGATTATGCATCAGATTACTGTCGATGAGACCACAAATAAGAAACCTATTATACATTTATCAATATCTCATTTTCACAATTGTAACACTTGTTGTATAGTATGTAAAGATAAGAACTGCCTCGTTATTCTAGCAAAAGCTATTGAAACTCAAGCCTTTATAGAAACTTATATCTATATTTTGTCGCGAAAACGATGCTGTAAAACTCATATTACTTGATCGGTAAATTGACTCTGCAAGATTTAAGTCCTGTAAATGAGAATACATCGATGTATGAAATGCGATGCATGAAAATATTTAAACCAATATCAGAAATGTAGCAAAGAAGGCCTCGATTTTGATACATCGGAACACTTTTCCGAAATCTATTATTATATTCTTATGGGTATATTTATGTCTGATTTTAACGATATCTTTAAACTTGTAAAGTCCAAAATACGTTCCTCAATAAAGAGGTCATCTCGTACTTTCCTTGCAATGTTACTTGTAAAACTTAGAACTGGCCTCTATCATTGTGTTCTGTCTACTTTACTTAATATAAGAAAAATAATATCTTCTGTAAAATATGAAAACCAGGCTTTGATTGAGAACGTTATTCAAAAACATTGTAGAATGAAACACATCACCAGAACACAAGTTATTGAAAAATATACAAGGCCTTCAGCAGGAAGATTGTTTATTCTGGATGACAACAATGATACTGTGATGACGGTTTTCGATAGCACGTACGTTTATATCCAGAAGAGTGTGAATTATTTCTTTCAGAGACATTCCTTCTGGTGATTCTGGTGAAGCAATCGATAACGAAAATAATCTAAAACAGATTGTCCAAAAAAGTCTGAAACTGCATGATTATTATTATTTATTTTTTCCGATTTTCATATATTGAAATAATAATCTTAGTAAGCTCCATTTATCTTAATTTTACACTTGTTGTATTTACTATTGATTATACGGATTAAAACTAATGACAGTTGTGTTTATGCTCATTAAAACACTTAATATTTACTTAAATATATATATTATTTTCTCATCAATTATTAAACTTTCATTCAAGATATTTTCTTACTTGTTATGAGGTATACTAATGAAAAAATGTAAGTCACGTCTAGGTGCTGATGGGCGAAAAATGGCTCTTATTGACCCATCTCCTTAACACTCGTGAGCTGGCTTGAACACGTCACTCGCTCTCCGTGAGAAAACGCTGACCAAGCAATTAATTAATGAGGTGTTTTGGGAAGACCAAACTGCAACTCACATGTACTACAGGTTCATCGCTACCTACCTTGGACTATTCTCCACCTGAATTTTCAGATAAAGTAAGTTTTACTAGTTAGCAGATTTTCCTGTCATCGCGAACAGACACGCAAGCACAGAAATGCATTTCATTTAATAGTATAAATTTATACAAAAAAAATTATAATTTTTTTATGTTGTTTATTGATGGTTAGTTTGTGTTTCACAGAATAGAGATATAGTTGTAATTACAAGACCTACAAATGCAGACTATAATAACATGGCTACGTTTATAATTGACAATCCCTGAATGAATGCACCAGCCCTTCTATTTCTTTTCATAAGAAACTTATTAAAACTCTGTGATCTTAAACGACTTAGAACTTTACTTTATACTAAATCTTCAAGACATATCTGAAACGTTCATTTGCTGTGTTTTCTAAAAGATTTAATTAAATATGTTAAAAGCAGCTACATTTGCTTTATTATTGACAAAATCCTAGTGATTGAAACAACATAGATGCTTTGCACTTGATAGGTGCTTCAGTAGGGGTGACAAAAATTGAAAATGTCTTATAGCTTAAGTCTGATAGAAGCAGTTAATGACAATATCATCTCAGATTAATTCAAAATCTAGCTTATTAGAGAAGGTCTAAACCTTGAAAAACTTATTGGTATAAAAGTGTAGATGGAGCGAATGTAATGATAGGTCAGCATTATCGACTGCTTAACAATTTAAATAACTTTAAACCCGTTTGTCGTGAAATATATCACTTCTCGTCGATTAGGTGTGAATACATATGCAAAATTCTATTGAGTTTAAATGTTTTTGTAAGTGGGAATTTTTTTGATTTAAGAAAAAAATCATTTTAAATTTGGTAAAAACATTTTATAACGGAAAATTGAAAATTAAGAGCTTGCCTTTTGAGTCGAAATTGCGTTAGGAACTTTTATTGAAAAAAAGCCCTGATTTGGAGAAAATTTTAAGAAATTTTCGGGAAATTGATTTACTATAATCTGGCAACACTGCCTATACAATAACGAATGATCTACGGTTTATTTAGAAAAACCCTTGAAACTGCGCATTACGTTGTTTTGTATACATTTATTAAATACTGCTCATTATAAATAAAATCATAACGGAACGCTATTTCCCCTTTTTTAAACATAAAATATATAAATGAACTTTAAAACGTTCATTGCTTTACTTAAAAGGCGGTTAAAATAATCAGAGATGTTAATAGCTAAACAGTTGCATTTTATTTAACATATCTTAGTACTTTCAAGCCTTGTCCAGGCTCTTCATCAGCGAATAATTTAAAACTAATTGTTATTTATACATATACCTAAATTTGTTTTGAAAATGAACGAGCCTATAATGAGCTTCAATTGTAATAATCATTGGCTCGCTCATTTTCAGAATGAAATCACGTATTTGTATAAAAATGCTAAATGTATACTTTTGCATGCATTAAATTTCTAGCCACTTCCATTCAAATGCCAACGAAACTAATAACTTTTCATAGCTGTCACGTTTGTTTTCCCAACTCAAATAAACGCGTTTTGAACCAGAAACTTTACTTAAATGAAATCATATAAGTACCGCAAAGAAATAAGGCACATTTATAAAAAAAAAACTTCGTTGTCCAAAATCTGTTTGACTTGGAGGGAAAAGTTAGCATCTATGTTTCCAACCATTGGTTTCCAATATCTAATGATTGTCATTAGAATTGATAATTGATGACTTTATAGATGCATAATTAATGTCTCAAAATATCTGATTAAATTTCCTACATTAATGCTATTTTTTTACAAATGCATTTTATAAGAAATGAAACATTTTTTTTTTTTTTTTCAAGAAGTATCTATGAATTTTATGCATTGGATTGATTTTTAGGTGCGTTCGTATTTATGTAAATACGTAGCACCTATAAGTCTTCGTTCTGTCCGTCTGTCCGTATATAACAGAGCAAAAACTACCAAACCAAATCATTTAAAATCTATAATTGATCAATAATTTTGAGATATTTAGAGATAAGTCATTTCAAATTTTATGTAAATTGGATACATAGTTTAAATTCAGAGACTATCAAAAGTATTGTTACATTACGGCTAATAGGTGGAAAAATAGTTTTAAGTTCAATTTAATGGCGTTAATCTTTCGAACTTAATAAAATTGATATGCCTCTATGAAATATATACTAAAATATACATTCTGCACAATCAGTGGTGCAAACAATATTTGTTATTAATTTACAAGGCCACACAAAAGTATTCCATTACACAATGGTATAGGGATAAACATTGTTTCGGACGTGTTTTGATACTTTTAAAGTATTTCACATTTTATGAAATTAATATACGTTGCTGAAGTTTACTAAAAGTTCCATCTTGTATAATAGAAAGCAGATAGTATTAACAGGGATACACAAAAGATTTCGGATACTCTACTGTATCCGAAGTAATACATACTACTACATCAAGATCTGAATATTTTAAAAACTTTCTTATGCTATGAACGCACTTCATTTGCTATGCTTGACCCGCAATTTCCAACTTTTTGTGTTTGCAAAACGTGCTAGATTGAAATTTGAGATCTTTAAGAGTGTATTTCGATTCAAACTGCTTATTTTCAGATTTATTTTTTTAATTCACTTTTGCTCTCAAACGCATCAAACTCGCAGATCCTCTTATTTAGAAACTTTATAAGGTGCTGTGTCTGTTTTTTTTTTTTTTTTTTTTTTTTTTTTTTTTTTTTTTTTTATATAAATGCAAAAATTTTTAAAGAAAAAAAAAATGCAGTCAACGTTGGCCTTTTTGATCCGAATTTTCCGAAGCGGGAGATCTGTGAACGAAAATAAAAGGGCACTACTAAGAAGGTAATTGTTTATAAATCAAATTGTAATGAATGGAGCGCAAAGTTCATTTCATATTTCTACTTTAAAAATTGCGTCTGAAATTGTATCAGAAATTTTGAGCTTTTGAAGGTGGAATTTTTTTTTTTTCGAATACACCCTTAATACGAAGCGCACACGTAGGGGCGTAGCTACTGGGGGGGCGTAGGGGGGCGTCTCGCCCCCCTAATGTCGGCAACTTCGATGACAGTCGGCAAATTCTAGGTAGTCAGTATCAATCGATATAACGTTTAAAACACCCGTTTTTTTCCAATTTTACATGTTTTTACTTAAAACATACACTAAAAAACACCAATCCTTAGTATTTTTCTAAAGGATTTCTTTCGAAAATCCGAAGTTTACCTCACCATTTTTCTACTTCTCGTGACTGCTGCAAATAATTTGAAAAAAAAAAAAAAAAAAAAAAAAAAAAAATCGGGAAAGACTAGTTTTTCTGAGAATTTGCAGTAGATGAGTAGAGTTCTTTAGTAGATCAACTAGCATTAAAGATGATGACTACTTCGGTGAAGATATTCATATTTTTTTAACCCAGGTGTGGCAATAATCACACTTCGGCGACTATGTACCGTCCGAAAAAGACTGTTTATTGGACGAAAGGAAAGTTGAGTAAAAATGTTCTTCATTCTTATTGAACAGGAAAGCCACTATACAGGCCTCATTGAGTTTGTGGCTAAAATTCTAGGATTGTACAGAACTCGATTATCATATTAAAATGCAACTGATCTGCCAAAGCCATAACTTGGTGGAAACAACTGTCAAAAACTCTATTTTAGTGGTAAATTGGAAGGTTTATCACTGTGTTTTCCTGCTCCCAGTCGTCTATGTTTTTCATATCTTAGGGTATACGATAGGGACTTGATCCGAGGCCCGCAGTCGACCAGTCGAAATAAAGACAATTTTCAAACGGGTCGGGTCGGCAGAATTAAGACATTTTTATCAACGGGCTGATAAACGAAAAATACAAGCCATGCCAGCAAATAAATTAAACGGACCAACTAGGCCGGTAAAAAAAAAAAAAAATTCGTGAAGGCTTACGGTTTCGCTTAAGATTCGGTTTTGCTTACTCTTAGATCGGGCCTGCCGGCCCAATCTAAGAGTAAGCAAAACCGGTAAAATATTGGCTAGTTTCAATGAATATGATTTTCGGGAGAATAAGTGTAAATGTTCTTCATGAACCGATTCTAGTTTGATAAATCAATACAGAAATGTTGCATGTCCACCATAGAAGTCGGCATCAGGCATGGTGTCTGAGCTGAGTTTCTTTTTTC
The DNA here is from genome assembly GCA_964019185.1 of Maratus speculifer. Taxonomy (NCBI): domain Eukaryota; kingdom Metazoa; phylum Arthropoda; class Arachnida; order Araneae; family Salticidae; genus Maratus; species Maratus speculifer. The sequence goes on from OZ025289.1 coordinate 333,335,514, forward strand.
TTTAGCAGACTCGTGTAGTGCTGAAAATTAAGCTTGCTTTTTTTCTCAGTGAAGTCGAGACGGGCTGGAACTGTACTTAATTGTTCTCAGGATGTATAGCACAGACAACATGTTTTGTAAAAATATTAAAAACGATAATGTTCTGTTAAAGTAATCTTTGGAAATATATCTTAAGGTGGTCAAATGTATTGCTAAACAGCACATTTTTAAACTACTTTTAACTGTAAAGGCTTAAAACTGACAAGCCTTACTATTGAAGCGATTTTGAATACAAGGATCAAGGGTCAACCAGGCGGGGAGGCCTACCAGATGGCTTAAGCACTCACTAGCCCCGCCTGGCAAAATTCTTGTAAAAAAAAAAAAAATAGAGGTTGGGTACAATAAAAGTTTTAATCATTGTATATCTATAGTTGAAATTTTTTGTTTAATTATTAAAAAGAAAAAAAAAAAAGGGATTTTAGTTTTTTTGATATGAGGATTTTATAATTATTTGATTGCAAATTTGAAATTAAAATTAAGATTTTTAAAATAAGCTTGAAATGTTATGGGGAGGTAATGGATTGTTACTTTTCTTGAAATGACGTAGGGAATGGGTGAGGGGTATTACAATGCAATTTTTCAAGGGTTCTCCCGAGCTTGCAGGGCGTACACAAATGGTTTGCACTGTTGATACTTGATTTTTAAAGACAATTTGTAAATTATAACAATAATATGTATATATATATATATATATATATATATATTACATGCTTAATATGTTCAGATTGGTTAATAATATGATTTAAATTAGATGCACAATAACAGTTTTTACAGCTAGTCTTGGAGATAAACTTCTGGGTTCTGGAACAAGAATTGGTTTTTCTCCAGTAGTTTTATGCAGTCTATTATCTTTTGGTATAGGCTTGGTTTTGAAAGGACAAGTGAGAACCATTGTTTTAGGGGTAACTGTGTTTTTCTTATGTGGAAGTGAGATGTTAGAGTGCACTGGGTTAGGTAATGGAGAGATGTTGCGTATTCTCCACATATGCATAAAGGAGAGTGGACTTTGTTGAATTTGTAGAGGTAGGAGAAGAATGGGCCATGGTTTGTTGCGAAGATGTACAAGTTCCTGTGTGGAAGTAGGAAGTCTTGCTTTATTTTTGGCACTAGTTCATATGTGTAGCGGCCTGTGTCACCATAGTCCCATAGCTCTTGCCATCTTTTAAGTAGGTTTTCTTTTAAAGTTTTCTTTATGTATGATGGGGGATAGGGATAGAATCTTTTTTTCACTTTTGATGTTTTCGTGGCTTGTTTTGCCAGTTCATCAGCTCTGTCATTTCCTGCTATATTGGAGTGGCCTTTTATCCATTTGAAGTATATTTTCGTTGATGTTTCCTGGAGTAGTTTTATTATATTAATTACAAGTGGATTCCTGGAGAAGATATCCTGTAGTGCTGTTATGCCTGACAGACTGTCTGAATAAATTATTACTGAATTATATTTTGAGTTGGTTGCCCATGTTACCGCTTTTTCCAATGCCAGTAATTCTGCTTGGTATACTGTGTTTTCACTATTAAGTTGGGTTTGGTCTTCATATATTGTTTCTTCGTTTTTGTATACACAGTATGCATATCCTGTGTTGTTGTTTAATTTCGAGCCATCTGTATATATTTGGACTTCTGCTTTGTCTTCTTCTCCATCTTCTATTATATTTAGGTAATCTATGTATGGTTTTACTTGGTTTGTGTTTGATTTTGATTGATAGAATGCTGGGTCGTATATGTCTATTGGTATTCCTAATCTTAGTATTCTTCCTGTTGTTGCTGTGTACTGTAGCTGTAAGTTAAGTGGGGGAATTCCTGATATAAGGTTTACAATAAAAGAATCTTGTTACGGCTTCAGGTTTTTCTCCTTTTTCGTGATGTCGGAACTGGAAATTCGTTTCAAAACGCTTTCTTTAACACTATTTTATCTAAGATGCATTGCCTTTACCAAAAAATAAATAACGTCATTCGATTGAATAGTTTCTAATGAGAACACCTGCCAATCTTACGCATTTCCGAAAATAAATGAATTCAGAAGTGTGTCCAAAAATAGCCCTTTTGTTTTGGAAAAACTTGAAATATTTTCACAAATCTACTTTTTATTAGACAGCTTCAAAAGTATTCTAATTTTATTATTTAATTTTAAAGAATTCTTATTTTATTATTTATTTATTATGAATCCTTATTTGAATGTTGAAACGTCTAGGAAAAGTAGTCATTAATGTTGTTTTTATGTACTTTCTGTCTTGCGAACGCATCGTAATATACTGTATATACTGTAAGATATACTGTAAATTTATTATATAAGATGCATGCAATATTGTTAAAGGAATCTTAATTGTACTTAAGACAAAATTGTCATTTTTTTTCCCTTACAGAAATTGAATTGGGCCAGATCGCGCAGGGAGGGGCTGTGTACTATAAATATAAACGAACCAAACTTAAAATTTTTACATTGGATAGGCCGGTCCAAGATAACTATCATTCGAGTCGGAACTGGGCCTGAAAATTCTGGCCCATAGTGAAATTCTGGCTCTAATACAGGAGAATTTGATGATAAACCTATCGATCATTGACGAAAATCAGGTCTGCAGGTGGCATTAAGAATGACTTTGGCAGACCAGTTGCATTTTAACATGCGAATATTGAAAATTCAGCCGTCAATTCGATTTGGTGATGATCCGCGCAGCTGATTCTCAGTCTGATGGTGTTTGTTTATCTTCTAGATATCCGCAGCTGATGTGACATAGGTAAAGTTCAATGAAATGGGTTGAATAATTTGAAACATTTAGTCGATTATTTACGTCTAAAGCCGATTATTGAAAATTGCCCTGTCTGTTGAATAAAATGTTTTTTTATCCCTTTTAGAGACTAGAGACAGAGATCCACACGGGCCATAATTTTCAGGCTCGACCTGTTTGGAAAAAATCTTGACCCGGCTCTAAAAAGAAGTTGGAATTTCACCCGAAACCGGCCCGCGAAATTCCAACTCAGTCCGATTGAATTTCTACTAAATAGTGATTTTTACTTGTATGGAGAAGTTCTGATTAAAAAAAAAATACCTTAGAATTTTTCTAACATTTATGATCTTCATTTATATAGAAATGACGTAGTTTATGTTTAAAACGAACCACTGTTTGTTGTATGTAAATGTTTCAGTTATCCTTAATACTATTAATCCGTATTCCATGTATTGGAGATATAAATATCTTAAAAATGGTATACAGTAAAATCTTCTAAAACGGAATCGCATAGGAAAGAAAAAAATCGTTATAAACATGTTTCCTTCTTAGCAGGTATAAAAATGTATTATATTTTACCCTCACATATTATTGCATTAATTTTGTATGGATGAAACGCAATTTTCAATTTAAAACATTTTCCGCCATAGGCAAATACTTTTTTATACATTTTACTACATTTTAATGAGCTTAGAAATCTACGATTCTTTAAAAAGAATAAATTTTTATATTTAATTGAAGAATAAAGGCGATTTTAAACTGTATGCTCTTTTTGCAAAAATTTTTGGCTCAGGCCAAATTTTACTGATCTTTCAACAGACCTGGCTACGCCAAGACAATGATTTTCATATAGGCTGGCTCAAAACTGGGACAAAATATTTTGGCCCGTGAAGGCTAAGAAGAATGAAACCAGTCCCGGCTCAGTACGGAAAAAATAAATTAGGCCCGGCCTGATCCGATCTTTCAGGAAAAAAGTAATTTCCTGTCCCTATCCCAGCCCGACCTAGGAAGAGTAATAAAATAAATTTTGATTTAATCCTTTTTAATATAAATAAGTTTACTGTAAATAAATTCCAAGTAACTTCTTACTAAAAATTTCAACTTGTTTAATTAATTTGGATTCGAATTTCCTGCTGTACTATCAGCAATAAAATAAACAAATTTTCATTAATATGAAAATACGCAACTGGAATATTTATAGCAATATAACATAAGGGGTAGTATAGAATGTCCAGCTTTAAATCTATCTTATAGTCTCCTCAATAAGTGTAAAATATTCAATGTAAAATATTCGATGAAAAATTTAACCCATTAACGCCCAAATTATTTTCTTCAATAAAAATGAAAATTTTGGGTTTCCCACTACTTTTAAAAGAAGAATAACTTTGATCTTAATTTATTGAGGTCTCTTAAAAAATAGTACTTATTTATCTTTCTACTTACTGGTGTGAAAAGTGCTTTTTGTCTTTTTTGTAATTGTCCCTAAAAAGGGACGCTAGACACTAATGAGTTAATCTTGGTGGGTTAATAAAGTTGAATTTTATATAGAACATACAGGGTGTCTTAAAATGAATTAACTGATTTAAAAATTCAATAACTTACAAATGGTCGCAGCTATTTAAAAAATATTTGCAGAAGGGTTAGGTAAGATGTGAGAAGTGTTTTTTACAGTGTTTCTCGACTTAAGTTTAAAATAGAAGAAATACATGACATTGCTAGCAATGGTTGTTAAATTGTGGGCCGATGTTTTGTTTCTCTTCACTCTGTCTTGTTGCGACAAAAGGAGATTAAATATATGAAATGACTCTCAATTACCAATGTAATTTTGTTATTAGGAGTCCACTGCATATATTTAATCTTTTTCTTTCACACCAGAATTGAGAAAAGAGGCCAAAAAGGCTCAGATTTAGCACCTGTTGCTAACAGTACCATCTATCCCCGCTATTTTAAATTAAAATCGAGAATCGCGGTAAAAAACTCCTGCTATCTTACATTCTTACATAACACTCTTGTAGGAATTTAATTTTACAGCTACCACAATTTGCAAGTTACTGAGTTTTAAAATCAGTCAGTCAATTTTAGGACATCCGGTAGATGCATATATACAAATACAGAAACATACTTTTAAAGATATAAACATATATATTTTAAGTTAGTCGGCAAAATCGTCATTTAGGCCCCCCCCTAATGAATTCTACTTAAATACGCCCCTGCGCACACGTTCCGATATATCCAGATCATTCCCGTAACTGCCTCAATAATTCGTTGTCCGAGAGATGCTTGTGTATCCTCCTAAATTATAGTTCATGCCTTCAGGGTGTTTCTCTGGTTCGTGGGCCTTTCATAGGGATGAGGTCAGGGGGATACCAGAGGGTGCTTAGCTGGGCAATCCCTCAATTTGTTTTTTTCCTCATTTGAATCACGCCGTGGCCTAAATATTTGGTCTAAGAATAATTAGATATAACATTCGGAGTCTAATTTGGAATAAGACATTAACGATATGAAATTAATTTGGAAACATTGTTCAAAACAATTTTTTCGAAATAACAAACTTTATTAATCCACTTTGATTGATTAACTCAGATTTGAAAAATACCAAGGTGTTAGGATACGCCATTTTAAGCATATATAAAAGAATTACAGAAAAATATCATGCGTCCAGTATAGGTTATGAAACACTTTCTAACGCATTTAGAATAATATAATAAAATTTCACTGTTATGATAGGTAATTGACCCATTTCGAAACTCATAGTACATTTGAAAATTTAATTTTAGCAATTCCCATCTCCAATAGGAAAATCGTCGGAATTCTTTAAACAACCCTGCATGTGATATACACTTTTCTACCAATTAACTACACGTATGCCATAATTTAATTTAGTTAAGAAATACATCTACCTCAGTTAAAAATCGCTTTTTAGCAACTTTGGCTAATAATGATTAAGTGAATTCTTTTGTACAGCCTTCTACACGAGGCATAGATTTTTATATATAACGAGTAACATGCAAAAAATTAGTTCAATTTAAAAATGCATAAAGAATTTGAATACTCATTTTAAGCAATTGTTCAAAGATTGTAATTGTACTGTAACAAATCTCTTTTGTGGCACTCTGTAAATGATCAACAAATGGTATGAATGCCCTGTTCGATCATAATCATCTTGTTCTTGTAATTAATTTTAGTGATTTATATCAGTTTCAATACATTTGGAATAGCATAATGTCATTAAAATGCTCTACAAGTGATTTCCCACCACATACAAAAATGTAATGAAATTCTTTTAAGTGCTTTAGTAAATGAATTATTACTGCTATACTCTTCACATACAATGCTAAAATGTCATGGTATGTATCATTAGCATTTTCCAATTGCATGAAAATCAGAGTACATTTACACGTGTTAGAGTGGGGACAGACAGACAGACAAACCGAATGAATAAACACTTTTTTTTATCTTTAGTGCAAAGTGTAATAAATTGATTAAAATATACTTTCCTAAAACTTGCAATAAAGAGAAAATTACGCACTTCTCATAATTAATGTTAATTTTCAAATACAGCTCATATTCAAAATATTAGAATAATTGAGAAAAAGTAATAAGAAAAAATTATTTGTCATTTATTTATTTTTTATACTAAGTAAATGCAATTAAATTTCTTATAAATTAAATCTGGAATGTTTAGATAAGATTTTAACATTTATAAAATATAAAATACAGCACAATAAATTAGGTATACAGCTTCCTTAAACACACCAGAATATTAGAATAAAATTTAGATTGGTTCAAAATATTAGAATATTTTATTTTACGCAACAATATTACCTTATGAATATGAAGTAAATGATAGTTAATATTTTGTAGCATCCCCTTTAGCTTTCATAACAGCGTACAATCGATCTTGCATACTATATACAAGGTGTTTACAAACATTTCTATCAATATTAGCCCAAATAGACTTTATACGTGCCACTAACTCAGTTTTACTAGAAGGAGGATTTTCTTGAAGTTTTTTCTTCATTATACACCATAAGTTTTTGATGGGATTAAGATCTGGTGAATTGGTGGCCAAGGAAGTACCTTAATGTTGCGTTGGCGGAGCCAATTCTTAGTTGACACCGAGGTATGCGGGGACGCTAAATCTTGTTGAAAGATGAAATCATCTTCAAATAAATCTTCTGATGATGGAATCATGTAATATTCTAAAATTTCTTGATATATCAGAGAGTTAACCTTTTCGTAGAAGATGCATAACTTTCCAGGTCCTTCTGCACTCATACAACCCCAAACCATGACACTAGCAGCAAATTTTACGGAATGTTTGAGGCATTCTTTATCAAATGGTTCTTGCTTCATTCTCCAAACTCGAATACCTTGATTACCATATGAAACACAAAACATACTTTCATCACTAAATAATATATTTTTCCAATCTTCATTGGTCCATAAACGTCTTGATTTACACCAATTCAATCTTATACGCTTTTGTCTTGCAGTCATGAGAGGTTTTGTTTTCGGTACACGAGATTCAAATTTAAATTTATGGAGACGTCTTAATGTTGTCGATGTAGAAACTTCAACTCCTTCTTCTTTCCATTTTCGGTGCAAGAATCGCACACTTTTAAAACGGTTTTTCTTAACTATACGCTTCAGTTTCCTGTCATCTCTAGCAGATGTTTTTGGTTTTCGGCCACCATTTCGGCGATTATTTTGAAATTTTCCAATTTTTGAATATTGTGTTAGTATTTTACTAACGCTCGATTGCGAACAATGTAAATAATTCGCTATAAAACATTGATTTTTACCGTGCCGATACAAATCAACCATACGAAGTTTAGTAGATTCAGGAATATCACTCACACGGCCCATTTTAAGACGAAAAAGAAACAAACTGCAAAAAAGAATACTGATTTTAAATAAAATAGTCTGAATTTAATCAATGATGCCACCAGTTAAGAATTGGTAATAATTAAAGGAGAATTAATGTGAAATATTCTAATATTTTGAACCACTTGAATAAATATTCTAATATTTTGACTTTTCAAAATAATTTTTTTTGCAGTTAATCTTTTCAAAAATGATATTAAATTTAAGATAACAAGCAAGTTTAATCAACAATAAGTTCTTAATAAAAATATCGTTTGCATATTTTCATTAAAAGACATTAAATTACCAAACGATATTCTCAATTTCTAAAAAAAAGGTAATTATTCTAATATTTTGAATATGAGCTGTACACAATCGTAAAGTACACGGACCTGCATTGTACAAAAAATTAGGATTACTCTCTCTTTTTTTAAATTTATAAAATTTACGAAAATTATTTTAGCAATAACGATGTGAAACTGCTCAAATGATAAATAAATATTTGGTATGGAAAATTAACTCTATCATTGTCTGCTAAGAATTATGCAAACAATTTATATCAACTGGTGTATTGGAAGAGCTGTATTACATAGAGTTGTGTTATTAGCTGCATTAGATAGATATGTTTGATTATTAATTATACGAAAGTTTCTGGGCTTGTGACCAAGACATTTTATTTTCATATAAAATAAAATTTAATTTATTCATCAACGACAGAGACTGTTTTCTTATTACACGAATTTAATCTAATTAAACGTTTTAAGTACACATACCTCGACTTTTTATGATTTTTGTCAATGATCATCTGCTATCTTAAATACTTCTCGGAGTATTAGAAAAACACTTCTGCGGTTTCAAAGTAAAAATTTCTGTTACTTTTAAGTCTGCACTTTTAATGAGCTTGCGAAAAGAATTTTCAGAGTGTAGTCATATACATGCATTGCTTGATTTATAATTTACACTCGCACCTTGAGTCAGCCAAGACTGATAAATTATAAACCGTGAATTTCATAGCAGTAAATGTCTCATTGGAACCGAAACAGCTCAGATCAATGAGTAATATTCAAAATTTCAGAGGAAGGATGCTGCGCAAATATAACGTATCAACATCTTCGTAAATTTAGACCCCCCTACCCCTTTTCGATATCATGCGTTATCACCCCTCGATCCCGCTCCCCGCCCTCCCAGGTAATGATATCATTACCAAACTGTAAAATTTTCTGATTTTTAGAATTTATTTCTTTTGTTTGGAATGAAATACAAATCTGGTTACATTTATTTTGCACATACATTATTGATTCAAATGAGGAGAAGTCAATAAAATATCACTTTATCAAATAACTCTTAAAAGAAACATATATTTAAGAGTATTTTATAATAGCTTTGAAATCTTGTTGTGCTTGCCGTGAACGGAGTAATGGGGGGGGGGGGGGGCGGACGTAGGTAGAAATTCTTATCAACGAAACAAATGGACAACATTCTTTCTCTTTTATTTATTATTAAACACAAACTTCATTTCGAATATGCGCCAGATATGGTTTCTTGAACCGTTATGACATTTGCATAAATATATGAAGAAAAGGAATGTCAAATATTGGGGTATTCTATATTTTAGAATTAAATAAACTTATATTAATTTAGTGATTTTAATAATAAATTTGTGTTTTCATAAAAATGAGGTAATAGACTAAAAAAATAACACATCATTTTAAACAAAAGACCACGCTACAAAACAATTGGTTGGATCAAGCATGAAAATGAACGATAACAGGACAGGTCCTAGATATATCTTACAATATCATGTGCCAGATAATGTTCTTTTGTGTAACTCTGTAATGTATATCAACTATAGCATTTATACACACCATAATAAATGCATATATTTAGCGAAATTTAAAAGTGCATACCATAATTAAAATTGCATTTCATTCATTCATCAACCATCGTCGATAATATACAGTACTTCGAATAGAATATACTTTTGAAATCTTTTGTGTGTCCCTATAAATGTATGCATTTCATATTAAGTATCAATGGTGTATATCAATTTTATTATATATGAAATCCAGCGGCGTAAATTACCTTCACTGCGTAGGGTGTTTCGATTCCAAGAAAAAAAAATCCATTTACTATGAAAACAAAATGCCGACTAATATGTGTATATATGTGTGTGTGTGTACATGCTATGCATTGAATTCGTGGAATCCTGGCGGCTTATATTAAAGATAATGTTATTTTGCAGCAGACAAATCCAGTCAACTTGCATAGAATTGTTGGTAAATGCTGATATCAGAGAATTCCGATTGAGAACACAAGATGATTGGTTCTTCTGCATTCATACTACTAATTCATACAGTCAGGGCGTAAGTTTACGAGGCAAATGGATTAGGTAATCTGGTGATTTCTCCATAAGAAATGGAAACAGTTTTTCGTTCTAAAGTGTTTATTTATCAATAATGAAAACTTAAAATGCGTCTCTCAATCTGAAAAAACTCGTAAAGCCTTCATGCTTTGGCATCAATCTCTATGTCATGCTATATGATTTTTAAGGGGGCTCAGGGGTTGAAAACTTTTCAAAAAACCGATTTTTTTTTATGATCTAGTTTGATTATTCAATTAATTCTTAACTCAATGCAAAAAACTGCATGAAAATATTTGCATTTTTAACGGAGTTATAAGCATTTATGTTTCAACACTTTCATAGCCGCACCCATATAATTTCAACTTTAAGTCGCGTTTTCTCAAAACTTGATTTTTGACGACTAACACCAAGATTTAAAAAAAAAAAACTATTTGATCGAATAACTTAATTTTTGAATGCATATAACATCATTATCTATAGAATAAATTAAGGATATAACTATCACTTAAAAAAGCATTATTAAAAAATCTCTCAAATTTGAAAATTTAAAAAACCCCTAAAAATACAACTTTTTTTTCCATTAAAAATACTCAAAATATTAAACTATCTAAAATATTTTAATTCATTCTATAGATAATAATGTTATATGCATGCAAAAAAAAAAAAAAAAAAAAAAAAAAAAAAAAGTTTCTCCATCAAATAGTTTTTTTAAATCTTGGTGTTAATCGTCAAAAATCAAATTTTGAGAAAACGCGACTTAAAGTTGAAATTATATGGATGCAGCTATGATAGTGTCGATACATAAATGCTTATAACTCCTTAAAAAATGCAAATATTTTTATGCGGTTTTTTGCATTGAGTTCAGAATTAATTGAATAATTAAACTAGATCATAAAAAAAATTGATAGTTTGAAAAGTTTTCAACCCCTGAGCCCCCTTAAAAGAAAATTTAGAAAAGTACAAGAATCATAGACAAGAGTATAATAGTAAGACATAATACTTTTCAAAACATTTGAAACCAGGGAGCAATCTCAACTTCGCAGCCATTGCATCTGCTTTTTGTTAGATAATATGCTGAGGACGACAGATATCGAAGTAGTAAAAAAACGAGCCAATCAGTAAAAGGAGCACTTCTTGAGACTGGCAGTTAAGCTAATGATCCGAGAAGGGAGTGACTTAAGGAGCCCATACCTCCCAACATAGTGTTTTAGAAGTAAAATGCCTGGTGTCTAAAAGGTGCGTGAACATAGCTTCATGGAATTAAGTTTGGAAATGAAAATAACAAAATGGCTATATATTTTTATTCATCAAATAAATTATTATTACAATCAAATAAATTTTTTTAATTAGTTTTTTATCTTGAATTTCATGTTTTTACCTAAAACTGCTGCCAGGATATGACCAAATGTTCTAGAATGCTTACTCCCTTTTAACTGACTTAGGAGGGAATTTTTAAATTCCTGAAATGCGAGTTCAATTATTTTTTAGTTTTGTTTTCTTTAATTCTGCACTCCTACTTATAACGGCTGATGAGATATACCAAATATTCTAAAATCTCCGACTCTACCCCTTTACAAGGAGAATTACTAATACGCTGATTTACGTTATTAATTATTTGTATAGTAGATTTATTTTCTGGAATGTCATGCTTCTACCTAAAACGACTACGGAAGGTATGGCCAATCGATCTATAAAATAGTGTTGCAACAAAACAGAATAACACATCCTGAATTGCATTTTGTGTACTTTCATTTAGTTGGTAGCATAATTAATAATTAAAAAAAAAGGAATTATTAAATGCATACAAAAATATTCCCAGCAATAGCGACTTATAATTGAACGATTTTGTGCAATATGATGAAGCAGGGTTCGCCGAAGTGGGCCCAGCCCGAAAAAACCCGCCCGGGTTTTTTCGGGTGGGCCCACTTGAAAAAACCCGTCAAAAACCCATTTGTGGGTTTTTTCAAATTTTCTTGTGTTTTCACAACTGTATCATTATTTAATCTAAGATATGAGAATGGAAAGATAAATGCCAATTTAAATATATTTCAAATTAACCATATTTAAAAGAATTTCTAAGTATTGATAAAATGACCATAAAATAAATTAATTTGTAAATAAGGAAGATTTTCATGGCTATATATTTTAAAATGCATCCAAGTGCTTTAAATCTTAATGTATACCTAATGATGGCGCTTGAAATGTGATCCCCATTCTGATTGCTTGTATTGTTATAGCTTTTAAGCACATTTATTATCCTGCTACAATGTTCAATGAAAGTTTATACAGTAATTTTCAACACAAAAATGGTGACAGATTATACAAGGTTCCCAGCATCATGGAAAGTCAGGAAAATCTCAAAATATACAGGAAAAGTCAGGGAATTTACAAATAATTTCTAAAAAAGTCATGGAAAACATTTGAGTGAAAAAATGAAAAATGACACAAAATTCATTAAACAGTTGGGGAAAAATAAAAAAAGATTGAAGTATGATTGCAGAAAAAAATTGCTAATTTTGGCAAAAGATTGTGAAAATAAGTATCAAACTTTGCTGTATGCTCGTTTGATCAGAGAATTTTTCTAGATTTGGTTTGGGAAAGTCAGGGAATTTTTTTAGATTTGGTCATAGAAAGTCAAGGAATATGCCAGTCATGTTTTGCTGGGAATCCTGTTATAACAACCAACAAAAAAAAAAAAAAAAAAAAAAAAAAAAGAGTGAAAAAGTTTTAGTACAGTACTTTAATAATTTCATTGTTAAAATTATTACTAATAATTTTTGTAAAAGCAAATTATAATGTTTATTATTGTCATAACCTTTTAACCTTTAACCTCATAAACTTTTTGTAATCAATTATTTTAAATTGTATTTAGTACTTATAAGTACCTTGTTTACAAACATTCTGAACCATATTTCTTTAACATAAATACCTTGATAATATCCAAAAAACCCTAATAAAATCTAATCTAAAATGTATCCAGATACTTTAAAAGATTGCGTACAGACGGCATACAAAACTAAACTAGTAAAAGTGTATTGCCATTTACGATCTAACTTTATAGATATGACTGACATTGACTTTTAGATAATCCAATTTAATACTATTGCAATATAAATGTTGCTTAAATTGTAGTATGTATATATGCATATATGTGTGAATTCTATTTTTTTTCTTCACAAAAATAAAAATATTCACATAAATGTTACTGCTTTAAACTAATTTCTATTGAAGTAAATGAAAGAAATTGCATAAATTAGTCTAACTTGAGATTTATATAAAGAAATTCAGTTGCACTTGATTTAAAATATCATTCTTCCAGTAATCTAGTTCTATGAGATACAAAATAATCTTTTAAAATATATTTATATTTTCTTTTTACATATTTATTTTTATTGTTAATCCATACTTAATGCAAAATTATACCTTTGTTTCACTGATAAATGAAAAATTTAGATACTATGCATGTGAAAATTAGAAATGTGAAGAGTTCTCTAAAAAATTTTGATAAAACCCGAAAAAACCCGGGTTTTTTCAAAAAAGCCCGAAAAAACCTGGGTTTTAGACTACTGGGCCCAGTGGGTTGGGCTTTTTCAAAAAAACCCGGGTTTTTTCAAACCCTGTGATGAAGGCCCAGAATACTAATGATTTAAACAGAATAGAGTTTAATACTAACAAGACAGGTTGTAACGGATTCGTAGGAATGCCCATCGTGGCGAAAGTGTAGTTAATTTCTAAACTCACACGTGAGAACAGGATCCTGCTTTTAGTCGTCTGGGTGTGCTCAAAGCATTACATAGAAAAGAAAACAATGTTCTCTCTAATTTTTATTAATCAGTTGAAACCTTTTTAGTGTTTCTTCTACGAGTAAAATTGAAACTTGATTGTTTGAGAACTATTTTATAGGCAAATATATATATATATATATACGAGATTTTTTATTTTTTTCTAACGACATAACTTTAAATCTGCATAATCTGGTGTCATCTCTGTTTTTTTCGATTAAACAAAATATAGTAATAATAATATGAAAAACAATCGAATACCATTGATCAAGGAAAGAGAAAACGAACGCATTATTTCTTATAAAAATAAACTCGTATAGATTCTAAAATATCCACATAATTTCGAGATAATAATTCTATTTATTTTTTATATTTTCAGTTTCCCTTATGTATCAGTAAAATTATGTAAAGTAAACAAAATTTACATTTTTTAATAAAATAAAAAACATAAAATTAGTTAGTTGAAAAAATAAAATCTTAATTGTTTTCGATTAAATATTAAATCGTGCATCGTGGAAAATATCCAGATTGATACGGATAAGCACTAAATATTTGCAATTCATTTTTGAATTTCTATCGTATATCAACTAAATTCAGATATACACATTTTTACTTGACTATAGCTAGATCTCGATTTTTCAAAGTATATCGATAGTCAAAGGGCACAAAAAAGAAATTCGAAATATCAAGGTTTTCGATTAAATATCAAAATTTCATATAATATTAACTTCGCTTGGATGTATATATAAGTATTTTTTTTTTATCATATTGAAGTTTTGGGTTCACAATATTCCAAAAATCAAGGTTTTTCTATATAATTTTATGAAAAAAAGAAAATCCGAAATATTTCTGACTAAGAACAAATTTATACAGTTTTTTTTTTTTTTTTTTTTTGTTCTAAAATGTGTTTTTACTTTTTCTTCTAATTAAAAACTACAATAAAGAAAATTTTCTTCAATTCATAAATTTTTATTAGTTTAATGTTTGTTTGTTTTTTCCGACTAAACGTAAATTTTTTCAATAAAAAAAGAATTTTTTTGACGGACTTTTTCGTTTTTCCATTTTGTAAGTTTTTATTGGTAAATGCTATTTTCCCGACTAAACGTAGATTTATCCAGCTGATTTTTTTTCATTTCCAATTTGCAAGTTTTTATGAGTAAACACCATTTTGAATAAACACCATCACGAGTGAGCTGTTTCCTGATCGAACGGGAAATTTTCCGACTGATTTTCTCGAGTTGGAGTGTCGCCCCGTACCTCCCCCCCCCTCAGGATTTACGGGCCTGGTGAAATAATTTAACATAATTAAAGTACGTCGCAAACAATTATCCCCCTTTATTATTGTGCAATAAAATTCTTTTGTGTGGCCTTGTAAATGAATAATAACTATTATTTTCACTGCATGTTTTACAAAATGCATATTTTAGTGCACTTCACAAATGCATACAAATTGAATTTGTTTGACAGAGTGTAACACTTTTAAAATTCATTTGAAACGATTTTATCCCATAGGCCGTAATGTATCGAAAAACTTTTAAATTATCCATCTGTAAATAAACTAATCATGATAGAAACTTCATTTGAAATAGGGCTCGTGCTAGGGTAAAAGTCAATAACATCTAAAAATTTCATGGTGATACGGATACGAGTATATTTACTTGAGTTAGAGCACGGACAGACGGCCATACAAATCGAACGCATAAACACTTTTCAACTTTGTTGGAAAATATTAACCCGTGGTTAGTCGCGCGTCGGTCTTTTCGCCGCTAGAATTATTTGTCTTCTAATTTACCCATCTCCCCTTAAACTTACAATGGTGAAACGCCGTGTAACTGACCTTCACTGTTCGACCTTCTGTCTATAGAAATTGCAAGTCATTCCTGTGTTTTCTCATGATTTTATTACTTTTTAAAGTTGAATTTGGTCTGAATGACCGCGATGCGAGCAGTGACGTTGCTCAACATTCAGTCGTTTCTCCCTAACATTCAGTCTTCCCACTACCCCGAAATTCTCAGAAGGGGGTTTTCTGGGAATCGCAGAGTCCCTCCGTTTCTTCTCCCTCCCTATTTTTTCTCTTTCTGCTTTATTGCTGGAGCGTTTGATTATTTTCCCAATGCCTTGTAAAAAAATTCTAACTGTTCAAGAAGTTTTAACAATTTTTGATAATTTAGAAATGAGCTGTATTAACGATGAAGCCGTTACATCAAAAAAATTAAATAATGTAGTTCTAAACAGAAGAGAAAAGTGATAGTCAAAAGTTGAAAAATTATGAAAGGAAGAATAAATGCTCTGTATCGCCGTCCCTTTTTTTTCTTTCTTGTTAGGATAATATTAGAAAGTAAGTAAATAATCTAACAAGAACAAATGTATGACTTAGAAAAGATAATATTGTTTGTTAAACACCAGGTGTACGCGACAGGCAAAAACATGCATTGATAATATTTGTTGCCTGAAAACTGTTTTTTAATGATTCTGTTCTAGAGAAAATTGTGAACTGTACAAATATATCAATATAAACTCAACGACCTATTTTTTTTTAATATAATGTGTAAGAATATGCAAAGAAAAGTAAAAAAAAAGACAGCTTACTTTTTTTTTTTTTTTTTTTTTTTTGTGAATATTGCGCGAATAAATTTCAAGTTATTTTTCCGAAAAATAGGTTGTGTTTAATTTAATAAAGGACCATAGAAATGAAAAAAAGTTGTTCCATCTGCGAAAACTGAAAGATGTAGTTTTTGCACAATAAAGCAGAAAAGGGAACAGAACAATTTTGTCAACACTGTACTTTGTATATCTATAAAGAAAATACTTATAATTTATTTGTCGAGTGTGCTACATAATACGAATTTTCTAATGTAGATTAGAACGTATGCAAGTAAAAAACTTTTTTCTTTTTTTTTATAATTCAAGTAATGTTTATAAAATACAAGAAATGGATAACTACTTTTCTAAAATGTATATATTTTTAAAATGTTTGTTGTAAAAAAAAATACACCTTTTTTTTACAACGCCAAAACAACGCCCCTATTTTTTTCTTAAAAAAAAAGAAAAAGAAAACAAACAAACAAACAAACAAAAAAAGAATTTAAAGAGTGCCTAGTGCTGAGATGTAATAAAGTTAACTTTCTTGGCATTTAATTTCAGAAATCCTTATTCGTTACTAATGTTTTTCTTTCCAAAAGCTAAATTCATTGAAAATAAATTATATTTTGAAAAATATTGTATTTAATTACAAAATAATATTTATTTACATTAAATATTGCATCTTTTTGATACTAATTGTCGCCTAAAAATGAAACATTATCAAAATCAATGTTGACAGTTTCCCCCCCAAAAAACTGATTTATGTATATCAAATTTAATAACTAAATATGAAAATTTATTCAAAATTTATTCTATTTTATTTAGCTATTTATTACATCTTTATAATTTCAGTTTCATTGCATAATATTTTTACCGTTTTTCAAATTTTGAAAAAAAAATTATTAATACATTTATTATTTACTTTCTTTTTTAATATTATTCATATATTTTCATTTGTTGCATATATTTTTTTCATTAAAAAAAAGTACTAAATTATCAAATCTGTAAAGTTGCACATTTCAAAAACGAATCAACGAAAAGAAAAAATATTTAAAATAAAATAAAGAAATGAAAAGTAGCTACTGCTTTTATGTTACTAATTACGAAGAAAGGGTTATTTTATCTGCTTTTTTATATCTATATAGATATGCTAATAAAAAAAATAAGATATTTTTTTCAACATTAATTGGCCCCTAGTGTCAGACCACCATCATAACCCAAGATAAGATAACCAACCTGAGTGCGTTGCTGTCTTTTGAAAAAAAAATCTGTATCACGATTTCAATGTTATAACTGATAGTACCTTTTAATTCGTTATTCATTGTATCTTTGCAATTTAAGTCAGAGTAGATAGTAATTCTTATTTTTTTTTAAAAACTTTGAAATAAAAAAGATGAAAAGAAGTTATTAAAAAATTATATATACACACACACACATATATATATATAATTACTGTATTATAAAACCTCTAAAGTTTACATGCTAAAAAGAATCAAGGGAAAGAAAAAATATGAAAAGTAGCTCCTGTTTTTATGTTAATAATTTAATAAAAGGTTATTTCATCTTCTTTTCTTATATCTACATCGAAATCGTAAGGCAAATTATATTTGAGATGTATTTTTTCAACTTCAGTTGGTTCCTAGTACCAGACCACCGTCAAAAGTAAACTGACATCATTGCTGTCCTTTCAAAAAATATGTAACACGATTTCAAATTTTCAAAAAAAAATAAAATAAAATAAAATAAAATAAAACTGAAATTATTTTTTACTTTATTATTCATTGTATCTTTAGAAAATCAGTCAGATTATATAATAACTTTTATCATTTTTACAAATTATGAAAAAATAAATAAAATAAATAATTTAATGCAATTTAATAAATTTTAATTAAAGGTTAACCAAATATATACTTAACGAAATTGCGTATTAATCGCTTTCGCATTATAATTCGCATTCCCGCAATACTTTCCCCTTGAATTCTCTGTTTTCGATCTTCTAGGAATAACGGCAACTTTCCTCTCTTTCTTCGGCCAAAAGGGAACGCGGCGAATAGACCGAGCGCGACTAATCACGTTCGAAAAAAAGCTGCGACTACTCCCGGGTTAAAAAGTGACATTACAATAACATTTTTTATTACTTACTCAAAATAACAACAGATGGCAGCACTATGAATATAATTTTGCATGATATTATGCGACAGTGACGCAGAAAGAAAGAGAATAGAAGTTCACAATTGTTGGTTCAATCAGCCCAAAAATCTGTCTGTTCCGTGTTTCCAACGCGATTTTCATACGGATGTTCGGGTATGGGCTCAAATTAAAGATTTTATTTATTAACATATTTTGTTTTAAAAAAGCTTTGAAAGGAAAAATATTTTCTTTTTGCTATGTGAAAAACAAGAACGTAGACGTTTCTTACAGTCGTTCTGCCCGTCAACTTTAATCATTCTTAAAGAAGTTAAAAACGTTCGTTAATTAATGGTTATAGAAAGGGGAATCTAATTAATATTGATGGGATATAAAGAGAAATATTCTATCTGGTACTGAATCTATCGCACGATTTTTGTTAGTAAAATAAATGAACCGTGGAATACCCTTTGTCTATTTTCGCTTTCTGTCCGAAATTGTTTTTCTTTATGACTACAAAACAAAATTTTCAAAATTCTGTTTTTTTCAAGGCTAACCAATGGGGGAATCACCAGGGTTTTATCCCCCTCCAAAATATTTGTGAGGATGACGATAAAATGTCATTAGCTATCGATCAAGATACTAAGATCTATCAGAATCAAGATTCCAAAATCAAAATACTACTCTAGAATATCTTTATTCTTTTATTCTATCAGCATGTTGAGAAAATAAACGCATTTTCTAATAAATCTTTAAAATTAGTTCGAACTTTTTTGGAATAGGATTCTGTAAAAATAAAATGTTAATAAAATGTAAGACAGCTTGTTATAGATTCTCAGACATGTTTATCCCAAATTCTTTTAAAATGCAATCAAAATGATGTAAAATAGCCACAAAATTAGCTGCTCCGAGACTAAGAAGAATTTTCAAACATAAAACATTTGAAAACATTTCTACAACATTTCAAACATTAATTTGTTTGACATTAACATCAATACATTACCGCAGAAGCATGTAAATGATTATAATTATTTGCAATGAAAAGTGCTTATATTTTCTTATATGTTTATCTTTATTTAAATCCTTTGAATTCATACTAAAATTTAATAAGGTTCTTATCACTTGACAGTTAGTAAAAAACAATTATAAAAAAAAAGTACGTGTGCCACTCGGGGACTGCCGCGATAAAGCTATTGCATAGCACTTTTTATCAACTTATGCAAAAATACCGCGTTAATGTCTGCCGAAGTCTACGGAAGGATACCGTGCCGAAGTCTGCCGAACTGAAACGACGTTAGCCGGAGTGTTAGGATTTTTTCTCGTTACAGAATTTCTAGATTCGGTCGCCGCGTTAAAAGCCCATGATAAAAGCTATGCTATAGCTTAAAAAATTACCAAACAAAATTTGGTCGCGCTAAGAAAATTAGATCGCGAGTTATAAACATTTTAAATTTTTCGACCCTCACGGTGGGGGGGGGGGTCTCCTGTCACCAAAATTCAACACTGTCTCTGTCAGGTTCCTAGAAGACATCTGCCCTGAATTAGAAAGGAATGACATTTCCTCATCTGAATATTTTTATGTATTGTTAGTTGTGTATCCGTGAAGCTTTCGAAATACCTTTCTTTCTTTTCTTATAACGACAAATGACAGGTGGTTATCCAGGCGCAGGTGTGCGGATGACGCACTCGTTGATGAATGAAAGTGATGACCACGGGGCATGGCTCAGCTGTCATTTAGTATTGAAGTGATGTGTAAACAGTAGATGTCATGACTCAAGGTTGGTATGCGGAATTGAACCGATGGAGGAACTCTAAGAGGCCCTGCTGGGGGAAGGAAGATCTCTGACAAGGTCAACTCTGAACTGAGAGGTTGGAGACAGTTCTCGCTTGGCGTTGAGACCGATAGGTCGCTCAGGATTTGTGGTCCTGTTGGATAGTGTATATTTTGAGCGTGGGACAAGGCGTCCCGGTGGATAGTGTTATAGGCCGAGAAGTGAGGCCTAATACCCTTGTGTATTGAGATTCTGCAGTAATCTCTGATAAAGCGTATCCAACGTGCGTTGAGTGTGAGGAAGAAAGTGTAAGTTGAACGGTACACAACCAACGTTTATTGTAGTTAATTTAATGTTGAACCGGATCATCTATATCCGAGTTGTAATTATATATAGTTGTAAATATTAGTAGTAGGAAAATAAGAGTTTAAGGACAGGAGCAGGGACCAGGGACCGTCCCGCCTGCTCCCGTCCCTGCTCAGTCGCTGGGATGAAGGGATCGTCCCTGCTCCCACCGTGCCACCGCTGCCCCGCCTGCTCCTCCGGCTGCCCCGCCTGGCCCCTCCTGCGGTGCCTCCTGCGCCCACCGTGCCACCACCGTCCCTCCTACCCCCCCACTATGCATCCCCCTCCACGAACGCCCCCCTAGTGGAAAAAAGGAACATTCTATTATAACATGAGAGGTGAACAACCTTCCCTAATTAAAAATATTATCAATCACATCTCAACTCGGAATCATACTATATGATGAAGATTAAATTTATATTTGAATTTTGAACAACCGTAATTTTAATGAGTATTATTAATTAAGCGAAACAATTAAAATTTCAGTTTTCAATCATTTTATTTAGATTTCTTCAACTACAAGATGAGATTATCAATTTAACACAAGAAAGTTAAACATATATTTGAATTTTGCTTGATAGACATCTTAATGAGTAGTATTAATTAAGTAAAAACAATAGAAAATATCAAGTTTTATAGAAAAAGACTGATTTCTTACGATTTTTATCAACTATATGATCAATGTAACGACTTAAAAGTTGAAAGTTAAACGTACATCCTAGTTTTTCAACTGCTATAACCTTAATGAGTATCGTTAATTAAGTAAAAACAATGGAAAATATCAAGTTTTATAGAAAAAGACTCATTTCTTACGATTTTTATCAACTTAAAAGAGAAAACTTAAACGTTCATTTCAGTTTTTCAACAGCTATAACCTTAATGAGTATCGTTAATTAAGTAAAAAACAATGGAAAATATCAAGTTTTATAGAAAAAGACTGATTTCTTACGATTTTTATCAACTTAAGAGAGAAAACTTAAACGTACATTTCAGTTTTTCAACAGCTATAACCTTAATGAGCATTCATAATTAAGTAAAAAACAATGGAAAATATCGATTTTTATAGAAAAAGACTGATTTCTTACGATTTTTATCAAATACAATATCAATGTATCGACTTAAAACTTAAACATACATCCTAGTTTTTCAACAACTATAACCATAATGAGTATTGATAATTAAGTAAAAAACAATGGAAAATATCAAATTTTATAGAAAAAGACTGATTTCTTACGATTTTTATCAACTTAAGAGAGAAAACTTAAACGTACATTTCAATTTTTAAGTGGTTATCATCTTAACGAGTATTTTTAATTAAGTAAAACAGCGAAAAACATAAATTTTTATTTGATTTCTTAAGATTTTCATCAACTACATGAGAAGTGTACCGACTTAAAAGTTGAAAGTTAAACATACATCCCAGTTTTTCAACAGCTATAACCTTAATGAGTATTGATAATTAAGTAAAAAACAATGGAAAATATCAAATTTTATAGAAAAGAATGATTTCTTACATTTTTTCAACTCAAACTTCAGAATATCAATTTGAGAGAAAGAAACTTAACCATGTATTCAGTTTTGAACAACCATTTCCTTCACGAGCATTTTTATTTAAGTAAAACAATGGAAAATATTAAATTTAACCAATTTCTTTAGAATTTTTCAACTATAATATCAACTTAAGAAAGGAAACTTAAACATTTATCTTAGTTTTTGAACAGCAATCCCTTAATGAACATTGTTAATTAAGCAAAAAACAATGGAAAATATAAATTTTAACCGATTTCTTTAGATATTTTCAACTTAAAAACGAAATTTAAACATACATTTTTAACATTCGAACAACTATTACCGGAACGAATTTTAATAATTAAGCATTTAACGAACGAAAATAGTGATTTTTTATTTTATTTATTTATTTATTTTTTTTTTAAGCAAGAAGGCCAATTGTATAAACTTTTACAGTAATTTGACATTTTAACATACTTTAAAAAACACTAGTTACATAAGATTTCAAACTTTAGATGACTAAATCTCAAGATATATTTTTCTCGAAAACAAATATAAAATACATTTTTTAAACTAATTTCCTCAATCTTACGAATTCAACAGGATTTTTACCGATGCAAACATTAGAAGCGAACAACAAATTCTCTCCCCATCTAACCTCAAAATTCCTAAAGGGGAGAGTACAATAGGTTTTTCGACGTCACACTTCGTAAGGTTTTCATTCAAGAAAAATATCTTTTACGTTATAAAAGTCGTTTTCTTAGAAGGATATAAACTTGTGATTTTTGTTTTTGAACAATCATTATCTCAATAAATATTAATAATTAAGGAAAAACAATGGAAAATAATATGTTTTAAGGAAAAAGACGAATTTTATCGAATTTGATTAATTTTTACACTAGTATTTTCAAAAAGCAACATGGAAATATCGATTTTTTTAACTGAACAATTTAACGCATGTTTTAGCTTTAACAACAGAAACTTAATAAGTATCACTAATTAAACAAAAAAACAAAATACTGATTTTCAAGAAAAGACGAATTTTTATACAATTTTCAACACTTTACCTTTCTGAAATTTTTATGTTATCAAACACCAAGTTATTTAAAATATAAATATTATGCTTAATGTTTAGATAGTACACATGACTAATTCCACTTATTCTTTTCATATTATTAATTAAATTGACACATGTTTCACTCTACACTTCAATGATTTCTGAATTTTTACAATACTCACCACCAATTTTCTAAGATTTTCCGATTATACATTCCTCAGAAGTACATATTCGAAATGGTACAAACACTTTACATATCTAAAAAATATCATTGAAGTAGCTGTATTTAATATTTTTAACACCAATTTTCTAAGATATTCTAACATTTTCCAATTATACATTCCTAAGAAGTACATTTTCGAAATGCTACAAACACTTTACATATCGAAAAATATCATTGAAGTAGCTGTATTTAATATTTTTAACACCAATTTTCTAAGATATTATAACATTTTCCAATTATACATTCCTCAGAAGTACATATTCGAAATGCTACAAACACTTTACATATCGAAAAAATATCATTGAAGTAGCTGTATTTAATATTTTTAACACCAATTTTCTAGGATATTATAACATTTTCCAATTATACATTCCTCAAAAGTATATATTCTAAATGCTACAATCACTTTATATATTGAAAAACATCATTTATCTACTAAGTATTAGTCAAAATTATAATATGTTTTCACCCTATAGTTAAAAAATATCTGAATTATCACACAACAACATTTTTCAAATATGAATATTATTTTAACAGATTAAAAAGGCAAAACATAGACGAATATAATCTTTAATTTTTGTAATCATTTCATATTTCATACCAAACTATCTGAAATTTCAACCAAATAAGAGCAAATATTAGACTAATTTTTTATCATTAATATTGCTTAGACCTTTTCATCATAACTTTTAAAAATGGTAATTATCCATTTTTTGGGTTCATTATCGAAAAACTGTAACTGAAATTACATAAACTCAATGCAAAAAAAAAACCCTGTTCTCACACAATCTCTTAAAATTCAACAAAGAATTGACTATTACTGCAATACTTATCTATATCAATTTCGATTCTCGATAATATATAGGTATTTTATTATTACACACTTACATCTCTTTTCAAACGTTTATCAGAAAATAAGTCAATCAAAGTCTAGTAGTTATCACATCTATTCCCCAGAAATATTGCTATCATGCGAAACAGTAAAGAAAATTAATAGATATTTAATATTTAATAACCTCATACGTGAAATTACTGTCGAATGAGAATACTAATAATCAATAAAATCAACTATTGAACAAAAATATAGTACAGATTACCGAAAATTCAAATGTTTTCTTCTACAAAAGTTACAAAAATTAACAAATGAATGACAAGTTAGAGAAATAACTAAAAAAATTAATGAACATATTTACAAATTTATTAAAATCACACCTTTTTCTGGATTATAAACCACAATTTCTTGAAAAATTTAACACCGAATTTATCAGATTTTAATCATTGTATTACATACACTCAATAAATATTCAAAATTAATCAAAAAATAATTTTTTAATCTCATCAATAAGCAGAAATTCTATATTAAAAGAATATTTTCATAGTAGTACTTATGAAAATGAGAGTTTACAAACTGATTTTCATAATTTTACCACATTTAAACTTAATTTTTATACATAAAACATTATTTAATCAAATTTTATACTTTCTAATTCAGTAAAATTCAATACTTTTTAGTTTTTAAACCAATACCACAATATTTATTTACATCAAACTTGATTCTTCACCTTTTATATTTTCACATTACACACGTGAGATAAATACTAACTTGGATCAGGAGTTGAAGTCAATTGATTCCATTCGATTTTCATCATGTACGCATTGCTCCTACACGAAATTTCTTACTGCTATAATCATCTAATGTATTAAAACTAATCTACTCATATTTTTAATCAATTCATCAGATGTTTCATCTCGCACTTCTGAATTATCGTGCATCAAGTTGCTTAAAATATAAATACTATCTTTATAGTTTTAATGATATATAGTATACATGGTTTATCTTGAGTTAGCACTTCCATAGTATTAATCAAATTATATGTTTCATCTTGCACTTGATCTTAATGTTTTCATCTTGCATCTGAATTATCGTCCATCGAGTTTTTTAAATAATAATATATTTATAGTTTTTGATTATACATAGCATGTACAAATACAATCTTTAATTTTAACATTTCATATTTCAAATAACCTATTTCCGAAACCAAGCTATGTGAATTTTACCACAATGCTTATTATCATAGAATAATTTGTGTTTCACACTTTTCTAAAAATTATCAGATATGTACCCCTCAGAGAAATTACTATCATATGAATAAATGAAGAAAATTTAATTTATATTAAATGTACACGAAATTGATTGCAATATACATGAATTTAATAAAAATAAATAAATAAGCGATTATTTATACATTAAACCTTTACTAAATATATACTTCTTTCATTATACAGATGTTTCAACAAGATGAACCAAAACAGCAGCAAACTTCAGAAATTAATGATCCGAATGATTCATCCCTAGCACATGTAGCGTTAACGAATAACACATATGTGAGTACTTATATGAGAAATACTAGAATTCGTATATGAAACGTAATTAGAGTAAATACAAAATGATTTGTCTTACTACCTACACTTTAACAAGTGCTTTTTACCTATATTATTGAAGAGAATCCTAACTGTGTCCATTTATTTCTACTACAGATGTGCTCTATTTGCTACAAACACTTCTTAAGTAAATGGAATTTAACAGAACATACAAAAATCTATACAGGTGAAAAACCTTACACTTGGAAAGATTACCATAAATGCTGTTTTCAAGGAGACGTGAATCAAAAATGCACACATCATCATATAAAGCATCATCAGATATATGTAAACTTAGCGAAGATATTCAAAAATTAGTCAGACTTTTGTAGAATTTAGAAATAAAGGAAGATATTTAGGCTATTTATCCATCATATTTTCACAACATTTACCACAATATCTCAAACTTAAAATTTGGAAGACATACACACTGCTGAAAAGTAATTTTGTGATTCTTCTAACCAGTATGAATGTATAGATGTTATTTTGCAGTGTATTCTTTAAATGCTCACATTAAATATTCTTTTATATGCATATATCGTTGTGTTTATTTTTCTAATACCTATTACATTAATGAAATACATAACATTTTAAGTGAAATAACACTCTCACAACTTAAAAAATGCATAAGAACATACAAAAATAAACAGATGTATAAAAAAATATGCAAGTTTACAAAATATTTTCATTGTTTTCTAGAAATATTAACAAAAAATATTTACAATATGAAAAAATTGTAAAAGTGAAAAGAAAAAACATAAATGTAAAAACAAAAACCACAAAGTGAAAAACTCATAACAAAGTTTTTGAAAAAAATATTTACAACAAATTTTTTTTTACAAAAACCAAAACTTCCAAAAATATTTTTTTCAAAAAATTTTTTTTTTCAAAAACATTTTTTACAAAATTTTTTTTTTTCAAAATAAGTTTTTACAAAAGTAAAAAAAGAAAATCACAACGTTAAAAAAATGAAAAATTTTTGTTAAAAAAAGTGTAAAAAAATTACAAAAAAATGTTGCGAAAATTTCAAAAAAAGTTATGAAAAAAGTCTCAAAAATTTCGTTGGTTTTAATGCAGTATGCAATGGCGAAACCATTGCATTTGCTATTAAAAACAACAAAATTTTTGAGACTTTTTTCATAACTTTTTTTGAAATTTTTGCAACATTTTTTTGTAATTTTTTTACACTTTTTTTAACAAAAATTTTTCATTTTTTTAACGTTGTGATTTTCTTTTTTTTACTTTTGTAAAAACTTATTTTGAAAAAAAAAAATTTGTAAAAAATGTTTTTGAAAAAAAAAAATTTTTGAAAAAAATATTTTTGGAAGTTTTGGTTTTTGTAAAAAA
The DNA here is from genome assembly GCA_964019185.1 of Maratus speculifer. Taxonomy (NCBI): domain Eukaryota; kingdom Metazoa; phylum Arthropoda; class Arachnida; order Araneae; family Salticidae; genus Maratus; species Maratus speculifer. The sequence continues at coordinate 333,362,672 of OZ025289.1, forward strand.
AAATTTGTTGTAAATATTTTTTTCAAAAACTTTGTTATGAGTTTTTCACTTTGTGGTTTTTGTTTTTACATTTATGTTTTTTCTTTTCACTTTTACAATTTTTTCATATTGTAAATATTTTTTGTTAATATTTCTAGAAAACAATGAAAATATTTTGTAAACTTGCATATTTTTTTATACATCTGTTTATTTTTGTATGTTCTTATGCATTTTTTAAGTTGTGAGAGTGTTATTTCACTTAAAATGTTATGTATTTCATTAATGTAATAGGTATTAGAAAAATAAACACAACGATATATGCATATAAAAGAATATTTAATGTGAGCATTTAAAGAATACACTGCAAAATAACATCTATACATTCATACTGGTTAGAAGAATCACAAAATTACTTTTCAGCAGTGTGTATGTCTTCCAAATTTTAAGTTTGAGATATTGTGGTAAATGTTGTGAAAATATGATGGATAAATAGCCTAAATATCTTCCTTTATTTCTAAATTCTACAAAAGTCTGACTAATTTTTGAATATCTTCGCTAAGTTTACATATATCTGATGATGCTTTATATGATGATGTGTGCATTTTTGATTCACGTCTCCTTGAAAACAGCATTTATGGTAATCTTTCCAAGTGTAAGGTTTTTCACCTGTATAGATTTTTGTATGTTCTGTTAAATTCCATTTACTTAAGAAGTGTTTGTAGCAAATAGAGCACATCTGTAGTAGAAATAAATGGACACAGTTAGGATTCTCTTCAATAATATAGGTAAAAAGCACTTGTTAAAGTGTAGGTAGTAAGACAAATCATTTTGTATTTACTCTAATTACGTTTCATATACGAATTCTAGTATTTCTCATATAAGTACTCACATATGTGTTATTCGTTAACGCTACATGTGCTAGGGATGAATCATTCGGATCATTAATTTCTGAAGTTTGCTGCTGTTTTGGTTCATCTTGTTGAAACATCTGTATAATGAAAGAAGTATATATTTAGTAAAGGTTTAATGTATAAATAATCGCTTATTTATTTATTTTTATTAAATTCATGTATATTGCAATCAATTTCGTGTACATTTAATATAAATTAAATTTTCTTCATTTATTCATATGATAGTAATTTCTCTGAGGGGTACATATCTGATAATTTTTAGAAAAGTGTGAAACACAAATTATTCTATGATAATAAGTGTTGTGTTTGAGCTGACGCTTTGGTCAGGGTATCAAAGAAAATATAATGTTATGTTTATTTGAAAGTGGAGAAAGCACTTTTTATTTGCCTCTACCCACAATTAGGCCAAAGTGATCGTGATAATGATAGCACATCACGGAGAATGGGGGCCTGCAAACGACCCTAATTACTCTCTTCATTATTTCATTTAAAATAATAAAAATATTCTTTATCCAATGATGAAGAAAAATCAAGTATAAAGTTATAAAAATATAAAATTAAAAAGGTAAAAAGTTACCTGTTGAATCCTTGGCTTTTGATGACAAATAAATCCAGACAATAGGCACAAGAAATTAATATACGAACAATTTTTCGAAGAAAAAAAAATATAGTTTATTTCATGAAGTACTTGTTGCTTTTTTCATGAATAAATATTTCTTCACAAATTTATATTTTGGTGACTCGTACATATTAATTTCTCACTTGATAAACAACCATTTCATAACATATGTTAATCACAACTATTGCTATCTCCAAGCAATAAAAATTCTTTTCATAACATATTCTAGATATCTCAACAACATGTAATTAAACAATTTTCTTCATGACATAAAAGGAGAATAAATTATTATTTCTTTTTGAAAAAGAACACCTCTCATAATATGAACTTTCAAAAACAAAATACATCATACTTCATATTGTATAGATACATGCCAATATTTTCTTTATAACGCCCCGTAAATATTAAGAAAAAATTATATATATATTGGGCCAGATAATGAAGTAAAAAGGACTTATGCAAATAAAATTTCTTCACCTGACGAAAGAAAAATCTTCACCAAGACGTCATGTAAACTATAATATTATTTCTTGAAAACAAAACAGTTCTTCACCTCTGCCTACTTCTCAGAGGATGGAGAATAAAAAGATTATCGAAGAATTGGGCACATTAGATTTGTAGAAGAAAACTCGTTGATGAAGAGATGATGAGAAAATGAATGAATATTTATAAAATACGTGACGACATTTTTACAACACTTGTGAAGATAACACGAGAGCCTAAACTGAAGACGTATAATGAGACCTTATATAATTTCCGTAATCCAAGAAGAGAATGCACAAACAAAACAATTTTCGGGATGCTATTGCAGTGAGAAGTGCCTTGCTACTAGCCGCCTTGAAAACTCAACATCATTTCCAAAAAGAGAAGGCACAAACGAATACATTCAGGAATGCATTAAACCACTTCATTGCTCCTCGCAGCACAGAGGGACTTGGCTTAACAGAAATCAACATCACCTTCCTAGATGAATTTTGAGGACAGCACTTTTTCTTTGCCGCACTTAAAAAAAATCAGCATCGTAATAATCTCAACATAACAAAAAAAACCGTTCCATCCTTCGTTAACGGGGGAGCACCTCTGCCCCGAACTTTCACTCATGCGACTGCATCCATCACAGCAGGTGTCTATCGGCGCAACTGACGCAGGTGGCCGCGAGCCCAGGGGAAAAGGAGAAAGGGTTATTGTAAATGCAAAATACGCCAATTTGGCAGTTAGCAACAGAGGGGGTGAGGAAAAACTAAGCCAAATTACAATATACAGTATGAAAAGATATGTAACTAATAAGAATAAAATTGATAACCATCTTAAGAAGGAAGGCCAAAGCTGGTGGCCATGTACTTAACGGCTTGAAATACGTCACCTGTGGAATTTAATTTGATAGGTTAGGGGTGTGTCCGAATAAACGGAAGTTCCACCCAAAAGAACTAGCGAGAAAGTTCTCGAACAAATTTAAAACCGGAAGGAATGATTTCAAACAAAATTTTACCGGCTTGGAACATTCGAAAGCTAAGCAAGAAAGCATGAAGTACTTGTTGCTTTTTTCATGAATAAATATTTCTTCACAAATTTATATTTTGGTGACTCGTACATATTAATTTCTCACTTGATAAACAACCATTTCATAACATATGTTAATCACAACTATTGCTATCTCCAAGCAATAAAAATTCTTTTCATAACATATTCTAGATATCTCAACAACATGTAATTAAACAATTTTCTTCATGACATAAAAGGAGAATAAATTATTATTTCTTTTTGAAAAAGAACACCTCTCATAATATGAACTTTCAAAAACAAAATACATCATACTTCATATTGTATAGATACATGCCAATATTTTCTTTATAACGCCCCGTAAATATTAAGAAAAAATTATATATATATTGGGCCAGATAATGAAGTAAAAAGGACTTATGCAAATAAAATTTCTTCACCTGACGAAAGAAAAATCTTCACCAAGACGTCATGTAAACTATAATATTATTTCTTGAAAACAAAACAGTTCTTCACCTCTGCCTACTTCTCAGAGGATGGAGAATAAAAAGATTATCGAAGAATTGGGCACATTAGATTTGTAGAAGAAAACTCGTTGATGAAGAGATGATGAGAAAATGAATGAATATTTATAAAATACGTGACGACATTTTTACAACACTTGTGAAGATAACACGAGAGCCTAAACTGAAGACGTATAATGAGACCTTATATAATTTCCGTAATCCAAGAAGAGAATGCACAAACAAAACAATTTTCGGGATGCTATTGCAGTGAGAAGTGCCTTGCTACTAGCCGCCTTGAAAACTCAACATCATTTCCAAAAAGAGAAGGCCCAAACGAATACATTCAGGAATGCATTAAACCACTTCATTGCTCCTCGCAGCACAGAGGGACTTGGCTTAACAGAAATCAACATCACCTTCCTAGATGAATTTTGAGGACAGCACTTTTTCTTTGCCGCACTTAAAAAAAATCAGCATCGTAATAATCTCAACATAACAAAAAAAACCGTTCCATCCTTCGTTAACGGGGGAGCACCTCTGCCCCGAACTTTCACTCATGCGACTGCATCCATCACAGCAGGTGTCTATCGGCGCAACTGACGCAGGTGGCCGCGAGCCCAGGGGAAAAGGAGAAAGGGTTATTGTAAATGCAAAATACGCCAATTTGGCAGTTAGCAACAGAGGGGGTGAGGAAAAACTAAGCCAAATTACAATATACAGTATGAAAAGATATGTAACTAATAAGAATAAAATTGATAACCATCTTAAGAAGGAAGGCCAAAGCTGGTGGCCATGTACTTAACGGCTTGAAATACGTCACCTGTGGAATTTAATTTGATAGGTTAGGGGTGTGTCCGAATAAACGGAAGTTCCACCCAAAAGAACTAGCGAGAAAGTTCTCGAACAAATTTAAAACCGGAAGGAATGATTTCAAACAAAATTTTACCGGCTTGGAACATTCGAAAGCTAAGCAAGAAAGAAAACATTACAGGCGACGAAATGAAAATAAGCGAAACCGAAATTAAATTTAAATTGAGAACATTAATAAAAAGGAAGGTGATATGAAATAAAATGGCTAATAAAATTGAATTAAATTAAATATATGGGGGGGGTATGGAGTAACCACCACAATAAGCATTGTGGTAAAATTCACATAGCTTGGTTTCGGAAATAGGTTATTTGAAATATGAAATGTTAAAATTAAAGATTGTATTTGTACATGCTATGTATAATCAAAAACTATAAATATATTATTATTTAAAAAACTCGATGGACGATAATTCAGATGCAAGATGAAAACATTAAGATCAAGTGCAAGATGAAACATATAATTTGATTAATACTATGGAAGTGCTAACTCAAGATAAACCATGTATACTATATATCATTAAAACTATAAAGATAGTATTTATATTTTAAGCAACTTGATGCACGATAATTCAGAAGTGCGAGATGAAACATCTGATGAATTGATTAAAAATATGAGTAGATTAGTTTTAATACATTAGATGATTATAGCAGTAAGAAATTTCGTGTAGGAGCAATGCGTACATGATGAAAATCGAATGGAATCAATTGACTTCAACTCCTGATCCAAGTTAGTATTTATCTCACGTGTGTAATGTGAAAATATAAAAGGTGAAGAATCAAGTTTGATGTAAATAAATATTGTGGTATTGGTTTAAAAACTAAAAAGTATTGAATTTTACTGAATTAGAAAGTATAAAATTTGATTAAATAATGTTTTATGTATAAAAATTAAGTTTAAATGTGGTAAAATTATGAAAATCAGTTTGTAAACTCTCATTTTCATAAGTACTACTATGAAAATATTCTTTTAATATAGAATTTCTGCTTATTGATGAGATTAAAAAATTATTTTTTGATTAATTTTGAATATTTATTGAGTGTATGTAATACAATGATTAAAATCTGATAAATTCGGTGTTAAATTTTTCAAGAAATTGTGGTTTATAATCCAGAAAAAGGTGTGATTTTAATAAATTTGTAAATATGTTCATTAATTTTTTTAGTTATTTCTCTAACTTGTCATTCATTTGTTAATTTTTGTAACTTTTGTAGAAGAAAACATTTGAATTTTCGGTAATCTGTACTATATTTTTGTTCAATAGTTGATTTTATTGATTATTAGTATTCTCATTCGACAGTAATTTCACGTATGAGGTTATTAAATATTAAATATCTATTAATTTTCTTTACTGTTTCGCATGATAGCAATATTTCTGGGGAATAGATGTGATAACTACTAGACTTTGATTGACTTATTTTCTGATAAACGTTTGAAAAGAGATGTAAGTGTGTAATAATAAAATACCTATATATTATCGAGAATCGAAATTGATATAGATAAGTATTGCAGTAATAGTCAATTCTTTGTTGAATTTTAAGAGATTGTGTGAGAACAGGGTTTTTTTTTTGCATTGAGTTTATGTAATTTCAGTTAGTTTTTCGATAATGAACCCAAAAAATGGATAATTACCATTTTTAAAAGTTATGATGAAAAGGTCTAAGCAATATTAATGATAAAAAATTAGTCTAATATTTGCTCTTATTTGGTTGAAATTTCAGATAGTTTGGTATGAAATATGAAATGATTACAAAAATTAAAGATTATATTCGTCTATGTTTTGCCTTTTTAATCTGTTAAAATAATATTCATATTTGAAAAATGTTGTTGTGTGATAATTCAGATATTTTTTAACTATAGGGTGAAAACATATTATAATTTTGACTAATACTTAGTAGATAAATGATGTTTTTCAATATATAAAGTGATTGTAGCATTTAGAATATATACTTTTGAGGAATGTATAATTGGAAAATGTTATAATATCCTAGAAAATTGGTGTTAAAAATATTAAATACAGCTACTTCAATGATATTTTTTCGATATGTAAAGTGTTTGTAGCATTTCGAATATGTACTTCTGAGGAATGTATAATTGGAAAATGTTATAATATCTTAGAAAATTGGTGTTAAAAATATTAAATACAGCTACTTCAATGATATTTTTCGATATGTAAAGTGTTTGTAGCATTTCGAAAATGTACTTCTTAGGAATGTATAATTGGAAAATGTTAGAATATCTTAGAAAATTGGTGTTAAAAATATTAAATACAGCTACTTCAATGATATTTTTTAGATATGTAAAGTGTTTGTACCATTTCGAATATGTACTTCTGAGGAATGTATAATCGGAAAATCTTAGAAAATTGGTGGTGAGTATTGTAAAAATTCAGAAATCATTGAAGTGTAGAGTGAAACATGTGTCAATTTAATTAATAATATGAAAAGAATAAGTGGAATTAGTCATGTGTACTATCTAAACATTAAGCATAATATTTATATTTTAAATAACTTGGTGTTTGATAACATAAAAATTTCAGAAAGGTAAAGTGTTGAAAATTGTATAAAAATTCGTCTTTTCTTGAAAATCAGTATTTTGTTTTTTTGTTTAATTAGTGATACTTATTAAGTTTCTGTTGTTAAAGCTAAAACATGCGTTAAATTGTTCAGTTAAAAAAATCGATATTTCCATGTTGCTTTTTGAAAATACTAGTGTAAAAATTAATCAAATTCGATAAAATTCGTCTTTTTCCTTAAAACATATTATTTTCCATTGTTTTTCCTTAATTATTAATATTTATTGAGATAATGATTGTTCAAAAACAAAAATCACAAGTTTATATCCTTCTAAGAAAACGACTTTTATAACGTAAAAGATATTTTTCTTGAATGAAAACCTTACGAAGTGTGACGTCGAAAAACCTATTGTACTCTCCCCTTTAGGAATTTTGAGGTTAGATGGGGAGAGAATTTGTTGTTCGCTTCTAATGTTTGCATCGGTAAAAATCCTGTTGAATTCGTAAGATTGAGGAAATTAGTTTAAAAAATGTATTTTATATTTGTTTTCGAGAAAAATATATCTTGAGATTTAGTCATCTAAAGTTTGAAATCTTATGTAACTAGTGTTTTTTAAAGTATGTTAAAATGTCAAATTACTGTAAAAGTTTATACAATTGGCCTTCTTGCTTAAAAAAAAAAATAAATAAATAAAATAAAATAAAAAATCACTATTTTCGTTCGTTAAATGCTTAATTATTAAAATTCGTTCCGGTAATAGTTGTTCGAATGTTAAAAATGTATGTTTAAATTTCGTTTTTAAGTTGAAAATATCTAAAGAAATCGGTTAAAATTTATATTTTCCATTGTTTTTTGCTTAATTAACAATGTTCATTAAGGGATTGCTGTTCAAAAACTAAGATAAATGTTTAAGTTTCCTTTCTTAAGTTGATATTATAGTTGAAAAATTCTAAAGAAATTGGTTAAATTTAATATTTTCCATTGTTTTACTTAAATAAAAATGCTCGTGAAGGAAATGGTTGTTCAAAACTGAATACATGGTTAAGTTTCTTTCTCTCAAATTGATATTCTGAAGTTTGAGTTGAAAAAATGTAAGAAATCATTCTTTTCTATAAAATTTGATATTTTCCATTGTTTTTTACTTAATTATCAATACTCATTAAGGTTATAGCTGTTGAAAAACTGGGATGTATGTTTAACTTTCAACTTTTAAGTCGGTACACTTCTCATGTAGTTGATGAAAATCTTAAGAAATCAAATAAAAATTTATGTTTTTCGCTGTTTTACTTAATTAAAAATACTCGTTAAGATGATAACCACTTAAAAATTGAAATGTACGTTTAAGTTTTCTCTCTTAAGTTGATAAAAATCGTAAGAAATCAGTCTTTTTCTATAAAATTTGATATTTTCCATTGTTTTTTACTTAATTATCAATACTCATTATGGTTATAGTTGTTGAAAAACTAGGATGTATGTTTAAGTTTTAAGTCGATACATTGATATTGTATTTGATAAAAATCGTAAGAAATCAGTCTTTTTCTATAAAAATCGATATTTTCCATTGTTTTTTACTTAATTATGAATGCTCATTAAGGTTATAGCTGTTGAAAAACTGAAATGTACGTTTAAGTTTTCTCTCTTAAGTTGATAAAAATCGTAAGAAATCAGTCTTTTTCTATAAAACTTGATATTTTCCATTGTTTTTTACTTAATTAACGATACTCATTAAGGTTATAGCTGTTGAAAAACTGAAATGAACGTTTAAGTTTTCTCTTTTAAGTTGATAAAAATCGTAAGAAATGAGTCTTTTTCTATAAAACTTGATATTTTCCATTGTTTTTACTTAATTAACGATACTCATTAAGGTTATAGCAGTTGAAAAACTAGGATGTACGTTTAACTTTCAACTTTTAAGTCGTTACATTGATCATATAGTTGATAAAAATCGTAAGAAATCAGTCTTTTTCTATAAAACTTGATATTTTCTATTGTTTTTACTTAATTAATACTACTCATTAAGATGTCTATCAAGCAAAATTCAAATATATGTTTAACTTTCTTGTGTTAAATTGATAATCTCATCTTGTAGTTGAAGAAATCTAAATAAAATGATTGAAAACTGAAATTTTAATTGTTTCGCTTAATTAATAATACTCATTAAAATTACGGTTGTTCAAAATTCAAATATAAATTTAATCTTCATCATATAGTATGATTCCGAGTTGAGATGTGATTGATAATATTTTTAATTAGGGAAGGTTGTTCACCTCTCATGTTATAATAGAATGTTCCTTTTTTCCACTAGGGGGGCGTTCGTGGAGGGGGATGCATAGTGGGGGGGTAGGAGGGACGGTGGTGGCACGGTGGGCGCAGGAGGCACCGCAGGAGGGGCCAGGCGGGGCAGCCGGAGGAGCAGGCGGGGCAGCGGTGGCACGGTGGGAGCAGGGACGATCCCTTCATCCCAGCGACTGAGCAGGGACGGGAGCAGGCGGGACGGTCCCTGGTCCCTGCTCCTGTCCTTAAACTCTTATTTTCCTACTACTAATATTGTTTCTTGTGTACATATCTATATCTTAAATAAACTGTTAGTTCAGTTCATTAACAGCATCAGTGTTATTTTACCCAATCCTCACAGCAGGTGACCGATATCACCCATTAATATCGGTGGTGGCAGCTAAAACTACCTAGGACATTCTTCGAAGTTTTGTGGACTGAGAGGAGCGTCCGACAGTCTCATAATTAATTACCAAACAAAATTTGGCCGCGCTAAGAAAAGTAGATCGCTAGTTATTAGCATTTTAAATTTTTCGACCCTCACCATGGGGGTCTCCTGTCACCAAAAAATAACACTGCCTCATAATAAATTAACAAACAAAATTTCACCGTACTACACAAATTAGATCGCGAGTTATAAGCATTTTTAATTTTTTTACCCTCATCTTGGGGGGTCTCCTGTCACCAAAAATTAACACTGTCTCATAATAAATTACCAAGCAAAATTTGGCCGCGCTACGAAAATTAGATCGCGAGTTATAAGCATTTTAAATTTTTCGACCCTCACCATGGGGGTCTCCCGTCACCAAAAATTAACAATATCTCATAATAAATTACCAAACAAAATTGGGCCGCGCTACGAAAATTAGATCGTGAGTTATAAGCATTTATAATTTTTCGATCCTCCCCGTGTGGGGGGCTCCCGTCACTAAAAAGTAACATTATCATAATAAATTACCAAACAAAATTTGGCCGCGCTACGAAACTTAGATCGCGAGTTATAAGCATTTTAAATTTTTCGACCCTCACCGTGGGGGGGTCTCCTGTCACCAAAAATTAACACTGTCTCATAAAAAATTACCAAACAATATTTGGCCGCGCTACGAAAATTAGATCGCGAGTTATAAGCATTTTAAATTTTTCGACCCTCACCATGGGGGTCTCCTGTCACCAAAAATTAACACTGCCTCATAATAAATTACCAAACAATATTTGGCTGTGCTATGAAATTTAGATCGCGAGTTATAAGCATTTTAAATTTTTCATCCCTCACGGGGGGGGGGGGTGTCTCCTGTCACCAAAAATTAACACTGTCTCATAATAAATTACCAAACAATATTTGGCCGCGCTACGAAAATTAGATCGCGAGTTATAAGCATTTTAAATTTTTCGACCCTCTCCATGGGGGTTCCCTGTCACCAAAAAGTAACAATGTCTCATAATAAATTACCAAGAAGACAAGAAGACACCCCACCGGGACCCCAACCGTTAGGTTTATGGGTTTTACGTCCCGAGGGAAAAGTCCCTACCGCCATCCAACGAACACAAAGGCAAAATGCAACGCACAAACTGACAAGAAAATAGTAACAATAATAAAAATTACAACTAAAACAGTAATCTGTTTTGGAAAAATTACAGATGCAGTAAACAGGCAACATCGCCAACTGCCAACCCGACAAATTATTATAAAATTTTTAACTAAAATTAAACAGGTAACAAGGCATACAAACATTAATAATAGCAACAAACATTAATACAAACATTGTCAATACGCTACAATAAAAAAAAATATATATATAAAGAAAGACAAATTAAAAGTACAAATAAATAAAGAATTACAACAAGAATAATGATATTTACAGATGAGAAAAACTGAATCCACTGAGTTTAAATTACAGATAAAGAAAGCTGACTATAAATTCATAGCATTGACATCAATACTAGGCTGACACATCAATACTTATAACGAATAATTGAATAGAGTCCATTCAAAATATTATAATTGTCCTTAAGTTTATGGTAATTTAAACAGTTCATAAGAGTCTTTTTCATATTCTGCCTATAAGATAAATCTCTATCAAATTTAAAATGATGGATCATGAGTTTACATTTACCGAAAATATAGTGTTTCACGTTTCCAATAGAGTCACAATCACAGCGATCCGAAGGTCTTTTACCTATATTAAATAAGTAGGACGGAAAGCTTCCGTGACCTGTAAGGTAAAATTGTACCACTTCTTTTGTGCAAAGAAAATCTAAGTCAACTTTATTAAGAACTGCATACGTATCTCTTCCAACTGTAGCTGTCTGCCATTGATTTTGCCAGTCTGCAATGGATTTTTGTTTTAAATGTCGTTTCAAAAAGGAAATAGGATACGGAACTGAGGCATGTACGTTCGCTGACCCTTTTAAGATAACATTTTTGGCTATCTTGTCTGCACGTTCATTGCCCTCCAGACCTGCGTGTGCCTTTATCCAGCCGATGAAAATCTGTTTATGTCGATTAGAATTTAATATATTAAATATATCTTTGATAATGATATTTGACGGAAAAAGTCTCTGCAGATCACATACTGAAGACAGACTGTCGGAGTATAAAATTGCATAATTGAAGTCAGAATTCATAAACCAGTCTATCGCAAATTTGATTGCTGAAAGTTCTGCTTGATATATAGTATTATAGCTCTTTAAACTGATACCATAATCCATAATGAAACTGCCGTTATAAAATACAGTGTATGCTGCTGATGTACCCTCTGACATATGAGAACCATCTGTATATATGAATGGATAGAGCGATTTTGGAACACTGTCTGTCACATCTTTTATAAAATGAAGATTCTGCAGATGGTTAAAATCTGGAAAATCAAATGTTTTTAATTTATTCATAAAATCCTTGCCCTTAATAACTACGTTATCAAGTTTAATATTATCATGATTATGTAACACAGCATACTTCTTAGCCATACACCTCAAAGTGATTAAAATTGGCATAATTCCTGTTATTACTCGTAAAGCTTCAGTGGAAACATTTCGATATGTTTTGATGATTGACATGAGTCCAATTCTCTGACATGAATTCAATCTTTGGACACCATTAGAGTTCAAATCATTCACCCAGACTTCTGCACCGTAAGCAATCTGCACCGTAAGTGTTTTTCAATTACCAAACGATACCATTGCTTTTTATAATAAGTGGCAAGTCCCTTATCCCGATGACCAGTCTTTCTAATGCCAAATGTAAAATTTCGAACATTCTCTCGAACAATATCCAGATGGTGATACCAGTTGAAACGGCTATCTAAATTAAAACCCAGATATACAATGTGTTCTTTAACTGGAATTGAATTGCCTCTCAGCTTAAAAATTGGGCGTCTGTTCTCCAACGTGAATCTTCCCATCATCATAGCTAAACATTTATCAACACTTAAATTAAGTTCAAGACTGTTACAAATTCTATCAAAAGTGTTAACAGAGTCATTAACTGACAACTCAAGAGCTCGTCTTGTATCCGCACCTTTAATAACTATAAAGTCATCTGCATACGATATAATGTGAGAATGTCTTTTCTTATATTCCTTAATGATTTTGTCTGCAAAAATAATCCAGATGAACGGACCAAGGCATGATCCTTGGGAACAACCACGAAAGGCGGTGAACCACTTAATGGCATCCGAATAACGGAAACCAATTTTTCTATTAGACATATAATTCTTCAGTGTTGATTTCAAATAAATTGGTATAGGCAAATCATCAATGAGCTCTGCTAAAATGTTCCAACATACCGTGTCAAATGCGCCTTCAATATCCAAGGACACAATCGTGCAATACTGTTTTCTGGTGAGAACATCCTTAACAAATTGCTTAAGTGTAGCTAGTGCAGTCACCGTTGAGCGACCCTCTCTGAATCCGAATTGCATATCTGAGAAAAAAATTTTAGATTCCAGAATGGTCATCGCACGGATTTTAATGATCCGTTCCAAGACTTTACCAAAAATGGAGAGTAAAGTGATAGGACGGTACCCTCTGGGTGATTTAGCTGATTTGTTTCGCTTTCTGAAAAATATGACGACTCCTGCTTTCCAGCATTCCGGAAAATGTCCCAAGGCAATACACTTATTAAAGATAGCACAAACTAAGTCTGGAAATTTATTGCAGATATTCTTGACAATTATAGCGTCCAAATTATCAAAGCCAGGTGCTTTACCATTTGCCTGTTGGGATAAAGCAAATTTGATTTCCCTTATGTGAATATTAAAAAAGTCATCGTCATTTACATAATTTCTAGAAGAAATAAATTCGTATATTGTATTTGGAACATCGTTTGTCTTAAAATGCTCAACCATCAACATATCTGCGACTTCATCATAAGTAGTAAAAGGAAACGAACCGTCCAAGGAAGTAAATATCAGGTCTGAGAACTTTAAAGATTTTCCTGAAACGAATTTATACAAATTACCAAAAGAATTTTGTGTCCGTTCACAAAAATTGCACCATGATTTTCTCTTCGCATCACGAACTAATTTTTTATACGCGTTTCTTTGATTTATATATGCTTCTTTATAGGATGGATTGTCTAAATGCTTTCTATGACGTTTGTATAAAGCAGAGACATGGTTTCTAGCTTGTCTAATTTCTGGAGTGAACCATTTAATTGTCGGTTTATTTGTATATGAGCCTTTCTTAAAACATTTATCAAGAATTTGATGTAAAACTTCATTAAAATCTGTTTCCAACTGGACTGTGTTATCGATCATCATAATTGAACGCAACCAGTCTACTCTATGGGCTCCAAACATGGCATTAAATTTAGCAAAACTTTTGTTCTTGGTTTTGTATCTATTGATAATACGTTTCATAGGTTGATAGTTTAATGTAAATGTTATAAAACGGTGGTCATTAAACGAGAAATGTGAATCATCAACTTCCCAGTTGTCAATATAGTTACAGATTTCATGTCCGCCTAATGTGAGGTCAGGCCTTCCTGTAAGGTTCCCTTGGACAAATGAAGCAGGAGCATCCACATCATTGATAATGCAAAGATTGTTTATAGAAATATGCTCTAACAGTATGTCTGTTCTTTCTGAGTCACGAGAATAGCCCAAAGTTCGTAACGGGACATTGAAATCTCCACCAATCACGATATTGTCAAAATTTGGAAACATTCCAGACCATTCTGCAAGTTCAACATCTAAAACACCGGAGGGAGGTGAATAATGAGATCCTATAAAAACTACACCATTTCTGGTGTTTAAGGATACAAAGACACAGTTATCCGATACCAATGATTCTAAAGCAATGTAATCTGGGTTAGTAAATATTATAGCACAAGACTGCTTATTTGAAAGAAAAAAGGGCCAATTAGAAGGAAGACCAGAAATAGCACCATTAAAAATATACGGATCTTGTATAAGAGCAATATTAATGTCAAAGTCAATGGCATATTTAATAAAGGCATCGTTTGCATCTCGGCAATGGTGAAGGTTTATTTGAAGGAAACGAAGAGCATCAAAGATCATATTTTCATACTGGTCGCCCTTAGCTGCGTTGAGGTAACAACTTTAATCTATACTTTTGATATACTGGGCATTCTGTGCTATCAGCACGATGAGAATACTCGCCATTTTTGTCCTCAAAATAACAATTATAGCAACAAATGTTCTCTGATTTACAATTTTTAACCTCGTGGTCCTCTGCGCATTTGGCACAATGCATTTCTCCTTTACATTGACTAGCATAGTGGCCGAAAGCCTGACACTTGAAACATCGAGTGATTGAGACAAATTCAACGACCCGATATCTTTCAAAATCTATGCAAATTCTTTTGTAACCCAACAGAACATCCCGACCATTCCGATCTATATCAATTAACCAATTGATTCTCCCATTTTTAGTTTTAATCTGACGAACAATATTAAAATCCAATGCCGTATCTGCATAAAGTTCGTGTAAGGCATCATGTGCAGTTTTATCCAAAGTAGAACTTTGCATTTTTCTAGATAACTCCTTAACCACATTCAAAATAGAGGTCGATTCCTCAAGTATTCTTTTGATTGAATTCCGTACTAGGCCTTCGTCAACGCCAGGATCCACGCTCAGTATTAATATTCTTTCACGTTTTCTACGTGGAATATTCACCTTGATCGATTTCTTCAACGCATCATCTTCCATAATCTTCTCTTTAATAATCCCAGAATCTACTCTGTTAGACATTTTTAATATAACCTTGTTTGTCTTGGTCATTAAAACATCTCTAGGAATTGGAATATCTGTACCGGTCTTACATAAATCTTTAATTTTATTCTTAATAAAGTCCGGATCCTGTGTCGGCGATGTCATTGAAACAATTACTGAATAATCTTCTCGTCGTACACCCATCTGTTCACCTTTGTCATCAGAAACTTCAGCCTGCGCATCTACCGAAGATCTCAAAATTCTTTGGGCTATTTCTTCTAATGCTTTATTATGCTTTTCCATTTCTGACAATTTCGTTTTCAGAATCGCATTTTCTTCAGAAAACTCCGTAGCCCTCAACGCTATATAATCCATAATTTTACGTGCCACGCCACAAACCGGATCCGTAACCTTATGTCCCTTTGAACGCTTAATATCGAGAAAATCATATAATTTGGAATGAAGTTTCTGTACCATTATCAAAAAGTCTTCTGCCTTAGCATCATTAACCCACAAATCAGCATCCTCCATAATAAAGCAGCAAAGAATCCCCAAATATTCCAAATAAACAAGAAGTTTAACAAAGAAAACCAAAATACAGCGCAAAATATGTAAACAAAGCAACCAATGTAAACAAATACAACCGTCTCCTAGCAACAGACCACGTGCAAGGCCAAAAAAGAATGTCCTAATAAAACAACTCCAAAGTCCGGACAAAACACACCTCAAATTAATAAAGGTACTTTAAAGTCAAAACAGAGGATCTATCGCAAAACGCAAGTAACAAATCTCAAGCTCATTAGTGAATAGCAATAAATTATTGACAGCATAAACCAAACAACTCAACAGACATTGATAAACAAAATGGCTTCCAAAACAACATGGAACGCGCGTAAGAACAAAAACACAGATTTAAGCAAAAATACAGTATACCGAAGGATTAAAAGGTCGTAAGAGTAAATAAAGTAAGTAGATGTAACTTTAAAATAAAATGAAAAGAGATTTACTTAAGGAAATAGTTAGATATTGGCATAAATTTATATGAAAGCCGACGATCTCTTAACGTGGCGATTTGCCAAAACTTAAAAATATTCAAAGTTCAAATGCAAACAAGATATAACAAAAAATATAAAGAATTGGTAAAATAACTTAAAGAAATGTTATATAAACAGATTACATTAACTTTCAGAACAATTGGATGAGTATTTACTCGAAAATGGGGCTTTAACTTGAGAGCTCGAAAGACACCACGCAACACAGACGTTTCAGTAGGGACTTCATAATAAATTACCAAACAAAATTTGGCCGCGCTACGAAAAGTAGATCGCGAGTTATAAGCATTTTAAATTTTTCGACCCTCACCATGGGGGTCTCCTGTCGCCATAAATTAACACTGCCGCATACTAAATTACCAAACAAAATTTTGCCAAGCTACTAAAATTAGATCTCGAGTTATAAGCATTTTAAATTTTTCGACCCTCACCGTGGGAGGGTCTCCAGACCCCAAAAATTAACACTGCCTCATAATAAATTACCAAACAAAATTTGGCCGCGCTACAAAGTTAGATCGCGAGTTATAAGCATTTTAAATTTTTCGACCCTCACCATGGGGTCTCCTGTCACCAAAAATTAACACTGCCTCATAATAAATTACCAAACAATATTTGGCTGTGCTACGAAATTTAGATCGCGAGTTATAAGCATTTTAAATTTTTCAACCCTCACGGGGGGGGGGGGGTGTCTCCTGTCACCAAAAATTAACACTGTCTCATAATAAATTAGCAAACAAAATTTGGCCGCGCTACGATAATTAGATCGTGAGTTATAAGCATTTATAATTTTTCGATCCTCACTGTGTGGGGACTCCTGTCACCAAAAAGTAACATTATCATAATAAATTACCAAACAAAATTTGACCGCGCTGCGAAAATTAGATCGCGAGTTATAAGCATTTTAAATTTTTCGACCCTCACCATGGGGGTTTCCTGTCACCAAAAATTAACAATGTCTCATAATAAATTACCAAACAATATTTGGCTGTGCTACGAAATTTAGATCGCGAGTTATAAGCATTTTAAATTTTTCGACCCTCACGGTGGGGGGGGGGGGGTCTCCTGTCACCAAAAATTAACAATGTCTCATACTAAATTATCAAACAAAATTTGGCCGCGCTACAAAGTTACATCGCGAGTTATAAGCATTTTAAATTTTTCGACCCTCACCGGGGGGGTCTCCTGTCACCAAAAATTAACACTGTCTCATAATAAATTACCAAACAAAATTTTGCCATGCTACCAAAATTAGATCGCGAGTTATAAGCATTTTAAATTTTTCGACCCTCACCGTGGGGTGTCTCCTGTCACAGAAAATTAACAATTTCTCATAATAAATTACCAAACAAAATTTGGCTGCGCTACGAGAATTAGATAGCGAGTTATAAGCATTTTAGATTTTCGACCCTCATCATGGGGGTCTCTTGTCACTAAAAATTAACACTGCCTCATAATAAATTGCCAAACAAAATTTGGCTGCGCTACGAAACTTAGATCGCGAATTATAAGCATTTTAAATTTTTCGACCCTCACCGTGCTGGGGTCTCCTGTCACCAAAAATTAACACTGTCTCATAACAAATTACCAAACAAATTTGGCCGCGCTATGAAAATTAGATCATAAGAAACATAAGTTTGAGATTTGATATCCTAATATCTGAAAAATACCGCGTCAATGTCTGCCGAAGTCTACCAAAGGATACCGTGCCGAAGTTTGCCGAGCTGAAACGACGTTAGCCGAGTGTTAGGTTTTTTCGTTACCGATGTGTTAGGATTTTTCGCGTTACGGAATTTTTGGATTCGGTCGCCGTGCCCAAAGCCCGTGATAGAAGCTATGCAATAGCTTAATAAGGTAAGAACATTTTTTGGCCTTAAATCCCTCTCCGAAACATTTTTCTGGCTACCGCCTTGGTCATTTTGCTATACTTTTACAGTAGTACTTTAAAAGTATAAGAGTCGTGATTTTCCCCATTTATGCCAATGGTTTGGGATAAATAACAAATTTCTATTTTAAACATGTATTCAGTTACATGAAAATTACAAAAAGTTTCTCATGAGGGAGTATTTAGAATTAATATTTATTTTCTACGTATGAAGAGATTTTTAGATATGGAAGTTATTCTCGAAACAATTTTTAGATGTTATTATCAACTGTCTGCTGTGTACTCTTGGTATTAGGCTCGGGGTCTTGATAACACGAAATATTTTGGGGTCGGGCTCTGAAAAAAGAACCAGAATTCTGACATAAAGCCATAAGATGAACTGTGGTTTTAGAAAAAGTTGATAGATGGCAGCACTATAAAGCACAATTCGACCTAGAACAGTAAATTTTGAGATATAACTGTTTCTCCCTAGTGATCCTACATGAAGGGTCCATAGCCAAAAATACTCAATCATCAGTGTGACTTATGTGTCAGAGTGTGAGAAAATAAGAGTAATTAGAAATGAGTAATGATATGTACCGATGAAAACGGAAGTGTGAAATCCGAAAAAAACAGACCGTTATATACTCCATTTTCGGACTGTGTTTAAAGATTTTCACCCTCCAAACACATGTCATTTTATACATTGAAAAATCGATTAAGGGTTCCATCGATAGAGCGTTTCTACACGATGGAAAATAACATGATATACGACCCCTGACCTTGGTACGATCCCATAGTGCATGCTATGTGAGGATTTTTCTTATCTTGTTTTAAAGGTTGTTTAGAACACAGAATAAATACATGTACAGTTGGCTTTCGTTAATTCAAACTTGTCGGGACCACAAAAAATGCTCGAATTATGTAAAATTTGAAATAAAAACATGTTTAATAGGGTACTATTACAAAGGAATTAATGTTATAGTGTTTTTAAATTTATTTTGGACTTTATCGTTAGAATATGATTTAATATTAAATTAGAAAGTATAAATACATGAACTAATTAAAAGATTAGAAACAAGCACAATGAAAGAAAAATTTCAAGCGTAACTGATGGACATGCGGGACACTAAGAAAGTGGATACCAAATGCATTGGATTATATATATACTTGTTCGGAACAATTTTCACAAAAATCAAAGGAAGAAAGTTATTCAAATGGTTTGAAATCCGTGAGAAAGAAAGTAAAAATAAAAAAACGGAATTCCCGTTAGTTCGAACTAAACGAAGTCGAGAGAAAATGTGTTCGAATTAATAAAAATTTTTAATGTTATTCTGCCATTGAAAATTTCGGGACTTCAAATTTAGTTTGAGATAAGTGAAGATTCGAATTATCCGATTTCAAATTAACGAGAGTCGACTGTATGTTTTTTAGTACATCACCCTATTATATTAGTTGCATACATCTGTAGAATAATGAAATGGAATGGAATATATTATTTTTATGTAAATTAATGCTTAGTAAAAAAAAAAAAAAAAAAAAAAAAAAAAAAAAAATATTGATTATTTTAAGGTTAGATGAAAGGGATTTTCTAAGTTTTTTTATTTTTCTTATTATTGGAGAGCTAAGCAATAAAATTGCAACAATATTAAAATTTAAAATTCTTAAAGTTTTTTAAATTTATTTTGCCATTGTAATTTTTAACTGCGTTTCTCAAAAATACTACTAAAATATATTAAATTCTACGGAGAGAAAAGAAAAGAAAAAATAAATAATACTACTCGAAATTATGAATAAATATCATTACTTTTTGTTTAAATATGTCGATTTAACGGTTTTTAATTTACACTTTCCGAAAAATGTGTAATCCGAAGCAGGATAATATGATTTAGTTCGACATTTACAAAAAGTTTTATCCAAAAGGTGATATATTTTCATATTATTAATCTGTATGAAATAATATCTTCCGAATTCGTTTAAAATGCAAGTAAATGTAGAACTTGAAATATCATGCCATGTAAATAACTTGAAATTTTAAACATGGATTGAGCATGTGTACAAGACATATATTAAAATTTTTTGAACAGTAGTTTTTAACCAAAAGTAGGTGAGCCAACTATAGACCATGACGACAATCGTATGGTCGAATTTGATTAAGGCAGCACTCGAAAGCTATATTTCTTCTAAGACATTTTCTAATTTACTTTTAAATATAAGCGTGTTAACTGCAGACACAACTATATTCAAGGTATTTTTGTAATCTAAATTTTTTTTCCAGTAAGTGATTCTTATCGTGATGACAAGTGATGACATCTGAAATTAAAAGTATAATTCTCTCAGGAAGATGAATTTTTTCTCCTTTCTTGCGCTTTCGTCTCTGGAAATTATGTTCAAAACGCCGAATTTGACTGAGTGTTTGTTCCCCAAAAGGGAAAAAACAGTTCGATTGCATCATTTCTGAATAAGGTCATCTGCTAATTTGATACGTTTATGAACAAAAAAGTAATTTAAAAATGAGTCAGAAAGTAGCCAATTTGAATTGGAGAAAATCCTTAAACGTGAAATATACAAGCATTAATTTGATAATAATGTCAAGCTCTCCAAACTTTTATCCAAAATTCAAAGAAAGAAAAAAAATCACTTATGTTTTTAGAAATGGTATATGCAAATACAATAACTTTCTGTGATGCGTCACCTTCTCTGCGTCAGAAGAAAATTCATCCTCAAAAGGTTTCCATGCCCTCTGAATTTATAGACATAAGAGTAAAAATTGTCTAAAGTAAAATATTGTCAACAGTAAAAAAAAAAAAAAAAAAAAAAAAAAAAAAAAATCCGATTTTGATTGATTTTGCCTTAGGCAAAGTTTATTCTATTTAAAATCAAAAGTTAAAGTTTATATAAATAAAACAAGCCAACTGAAGAACTAAATATGTAAGAAATTATGAAGAAATTCAATATGAATTATCAAGACCCTCACTCATGCCCCCCCCCAAAAAAAAAAAAAAATTGCCAAATATTTTTTAAACTTTAATAAAAGCTATAACATACATTCAATTTCCGATAGAGCTGACAAAATTTCCAAATATAATTTGATTTGACAATTTAACCCCCCCCCCCCCCTCCAACCAATAAAAAGTCTCAGCGATGACCCTGCATATTCCTATGAAACAAAATCCTTTAATAATTGTAAAAGAACTTTAATAATATCATATTTCTCTCATATTTCATTTAAAATATTATTTTTTCTATTTAAATCATTTATAGATCAAGTAGGATTCACTTTATTTAAAATTTTTAATTGTAAATATTTACATTTTACTGTACAGATGTACCTTTTGCTTTCTTATTTAGATAAATATATTTTCGTTTTCCTCTGTTACATAAATATTTAAAACACAATTGCGCAATTAGTTTCTGGCCTACTCCTGAATTGTCCAAATATTTTCATAAGATAAATAAAGAGTCGAACAGCATATTAACATTGTTGTAAAGCTGTGTGTTGTTTATAATTGATTGCTACATTAATACAAGTTTTAAGCTGTTTTCAAGCTTCAAAAATCATCAAATTTTCTATAAAGTGCTGTATGATTAAAAAAAAAAAATAGAAAAAAATATTAAAATCTTAAAAATTTTTTAATTAATTATTTTTTAAATTAATAAGTTTTAATTTTAAATTTTATTAATTTAAAATAAATTTTATTAATTTAAAATAAATTTTATTAACTTAAAATAAATTTTATTATTTATTAATTTAAAAATTTTTTAGATTAATAATTTTTAATTAAAAAAAAATAAAAAAAATTCTGGTTTATTTGCAAACGCAATAGATATTTCAGAAAATAGTGTCAAAATGGGCGTTTTAACCGAATTTCTGTAAGAAAGGAGAATGCTCACTCAAACAGGGTTGGGAAACGTATTTGTCACATGATCAAAATAGCTTGTAACTTAAGAAGTCATTTATTCATTAAAAAAAAAAAAAAATAAAATAAAAAAAAATAAAAAAAAATGGAGATACAGGTGGATTACGATTCACTTCCATAGTCAGGCCTTCAGGTTTTATGTATATTTCCACGAAAAAAATAATTTGTAAATGGAGATACAGATAGATTCCGATTCGTTTTTATAGGCAGGCCTTCCAGTTTTATGTATATTTCCGTTGCACTGCTTAAATTTTGAAACTTTTGCTGCATTGTCAATCCACCGCTTTTATACAAAACAATGACTTCACTTATGGAGCATTATTATAGGTCAAAATACAGATATTCTATAAAAGCGGTTTAGTAAGGGCGCAGCAAAAATTACGATTTTTTAACAATGTGTTTGCATCAGATATAGTACTTATGGTTTGGTTTATTTTACTATCTACACGTGGGATATGGTCTCTAAAGGGGTGGGATGCCCTTCGTGGGGGTCTTTCTAAGGAAACATAACCCGTATTTACGCAAGGAAATCCAAAGTTCGAAGAAAAACTACGGAAAACTCCGAACGGTTAGGCCGATTGTCGCGATTGGGTTCGAACCCAGCACCTGCCATCTACCAGTTGAGAGGTCAGAACCTCTTGGCCACTGGTTCGGCCAACAAGATTTATGACAGTATTCAGTATAGTTTTAAATCACGAATGCATCAGTAATAAGTAGCGATTTCAGGTAACATTTACGTTTGTTTTCTATTCTAAACTAAGATGTAAAAATCCTGATTTTTTTTTTTTTTTTTTTTTTTTAATTAGATTTTTTCTTTATTTAGTTCTGATTTTTTTTTTATTTATTTGAATCGGATTTTTATAATTTTTTCCCTCAGCGTTCAAATACTGAATAGTCACCAATAGTTTTGAGTTCCCAAAACAACTAAACCTCAAATTGCAAACACAATCTGTGTTTTTCTGTAAAATCATGATTTAATCGTTGTTATCCTAATCAAAACTATCTAATTTCCGACATATTCTTAAATTCATTTCTGTTTGTCAACGCATGAGAATAGTAAGTACTTTTACTCATCAGAAACTACTAAATCGAATGTTTTTAGTTTTTCGATAAAGGTTTGAGATTTTTCAGGAAAAGGGAACAAAGCGAATCTAGGAAAAAAAAGTGACCGGAAAAAAGTTATCGGAAAAAAAGTGGCATAAACTACAAAAGCGGAAAAAAGTGACAAGGAAAAAAAGTTACCGGAAAAAAGTGACAAGGAATTGATTTTGGGGATTCATTCGTTAAGTATGAAAGGGGGATCGTGGGGGGGGGGGGGCTCATAATTTAGGTAAATGGGTTTTTCAGGCTGAATTAACTGTTTTGGTCCAATTTTTGGATATACGTTCATACTGAAAAGACGCTTGCCTGATTAGTTTTGGGAAAGGCCCAATTCGTCCTCAATTAGATGAATGGGTTTTTATGCAGAATTATCAACATGCGTCAAATTTGCATATAGGTTCTTTTCGATAAGGCTTATATATATTATATAATGCTTGAAGAGATTGATCTTACTTAGAGGAGTTTTCATGGTTAAGTATAGAGGGGGAACGGGGGATAACCTTTCTTAAATTAAATTAATAACTTTTTACTCATAATTATCCAATTTGCTTAGAATTTTGGACATAGGTTCATTAAGATAAGACGTATCTCTGATTAGTTATGGGATTTTTCAGCTTATTATAAAGAGGGAAAGAGCAATTATCTCCCCCTTAAACTAGATAAATAGGTTTTTATGTAGAATTATCCCATGTATTTCAACTTTTAAATATAGGTTCACTCTGATAAGGTGGATCCCTGAATAGTTTTAAGGATGTAATATCTAAGTATAGAAGGGGAATAGAATATAACCCATCTTAAATTAAATTACTTTTTACGCAGAACTATCGGATTTGCTTCAAATTTTGAATTATAGATTCTTTATGATAAAGCGTATCCCTGATCACATATGGGGTTATTTTGCCAATTAAAAATTGGGACGGGTGATTATTCCCCCCCCCCCCCCCTTAAATTAGAAAAATTGTTTTTTTATGTTCACTTATTCGATATATTTCATATTTTGGATGTATGTTCTTTCGCATAAAAAGAATCCCAGAATAATTTTAAGGGTTTAATGGCTAAGTATACAGTGGGGGAACGGAGGATACCCCCCCCCCCCCTTAAATTAATAAATGACTTTTTATGCAGAATTATCTGATTTGATTCAAATTTTGAATGTGCGTTCATTATGATAAGGCGAATCCCTGATTAATTATGGGTTATTCCCCGTTCATCCCTCTATACTTAGCCATTAAATCCTTAAAACTATTCAGGGATTCACTTTATCAGGAAGAAACTATATCCAAAATTTTAAATACGTTGGATTAGTGATGGGCGATTTCGATTTTTTAAATCGATTTAATCGATACTACGGGCAACTCGATTTAATCGATACTTTAAAATTTTTAATCGATTTCTCTGAAGGTAATATAATTTTCATTTTCCTTCAAAAGTCGAAGATAAAATAGTCGGATGAGCCAATTCCAAAATTTCAGTGCATTAGTTTCTAAGATAGAAGAATTAAAGAAACCTCAGAATCTCCCCCCCCCCCCCTGCAAAATAGCGTTTTTGTTGAGTGATGTACACCAAAAATTGAACAGGATCAATTTTTATCAGGTACCAGCTGAATCTGAATTTTGATGAAAATCCAAGAAAGCGCGACATGCAGCTATTGCGAAATCATAAAAAATGCAGCATATCAGCGCCACCTGTAGGGCAATTCACACCAAGAACTAAACAACACTAATCTATGTCAGGGATTTACTGAATCTGAATTTTGATGAAAATTCGTTTTTGAGATAGCGCTATTGCGTTAATCATGAATAATGCAGTATAGCAGCGCCATCTCTTAAGCGATTTCCACCAAAATGTAATTAGCATCAAATAATTAGGACTAATTGAATCTAAATTTTTATGAAAGTCCGTGCATTAGTTGAGATAAAGCTAAAATGGAAACAGGGGCATGCGAAAAGAGAACTGCGCCCGGTTCAAAGTTCCAGTTTAGCCCCCCCCCCCCTATTAACTTTTTCTTGTGATAGGCTAGAAGTGATGTTAGTAGTAAAAATTTGGCGCCCCCTAAATTTTCGCTCTCGGGACGACCTCCTCCTTTCGCCCTCCCCCCCCCCCTTTCACATAGCGCTGAGTGGAAATTGTGAAAAATTGAGCTTAGCAGCGCCATCTGAGAAGCGATATACATCAAAATGCAAAAAACATCAATTCATGTCAAGGACTAACTGGATCTGAAATTTGATCAAAATCCGTGCATTCGTTATTCAGATATAGCTGTTGCGCAAAACGCAAAAAATGCAGCATAACAGCGCCACCTGTTAGGCTATATACACCAAAAAATAATTAGATTCAGTTTATATCAAGGTTAAACTAAATCTAAAGTTTAGTGGAATTCCGTAGATTTGTTCTTGAGACAGAACGGTCAGAAATTTTTGTCATATACAGACTCACAGAGTGACAGACACACGCAGATAGATATTTCTCTAAAACCATGAAATCGTATTAAAGACCTTTTAAAATATATAAATCCACGAAAACGGGAAGTCAAAATTTTTCACGAATCTAATTCTCTCTTGTAAAGTTACAAAAGAAAGGAAAAATGTAAAATCGATTCTGCCCGTAAGATCGGTCTTTAGATTCGATGTCGATCTTTAGATTAAATTTCGATCTTTAGATTCGATTTCGATCTTTGGAATAGATTTCATTTTGATTTACTAAAATTGAAAGCGCATTTTGGAAGATTCTTAGATACCAATAGAATTTTAATTTTTTTTTATTTACTTTAAATCGATCCACGTTTCAGATCGAATTGATTTTTTCAATTTTATTGTTTTAATGGTAGTATTGATGTAAAATTACGTATAAGAATAATTTTTTTTTTTTTTTTTTTTTTTTTTTTTTCCTAGGCTAAATCAGTGTTGAATGCAGGTATTTTTCTGGGACTCCGGAGAAAGGCATCATGTTTTACAGCTCTGTAAAAGATGGGGAATCGCAATTTGTGCATTAAAAACCATAAAATCTCATAACTTCTGGGGGGGGGGGGTATCCCCTGCGGGCCACCTCATTAATTCGACACTAGGTTAAATCGTTATATTTTTGTTTAGAAGTCCAATTATTTGAAGTATTAGTTTATTATCTTTTATTTTTTAAGCTCGTCTCTTCTAATCCCCCCCTTCCGCGTCAGTTTTAACTTACAGGGCCGTTCAAAATATGCATACAATTTTAAAAATGTCCAATTCTCAGTCTATTTTATTTTAGATCCCCATTTTAAATCCTTGACAAAAGATAAATAAGGGACCGCCCTTCCGCCCGTTTGGGGTTTATCTGCGCCCCGCCGGGGGGCATATTTTTTTGTTTCTTCAAAAGAAACAAAAAAAATGTTGAGGGGGAGGCTTGTACCCTCCCCCAATATACACCTTAAAATTGCGTTCATTTAATTCTCTACCATTTTTAACTTAAAAGTTTAAGCTACATAGCACCCCCAGAGCTGTGGATCCCTCCCCCTCCCTGTCGATCACTCACCTTATTTTGCTTATTTCTTCACTTCATTTCAATCTTTAAAAGACTATAACTTTGCTTCTATAGGAGTTACAGTGGGGAGAAAAATTCTAGTATAGCTAACCATTTTTCGCCGTTCTTTTTGCTATTCCAGTTTCCCGGTTTTCCCTATAGGACCTTTTTTTTGGGGGGGGGGGGGGGGCAGAGGAGGTTTTTCTCATTTCATAATACAATATGTCTATTGAAAGCTTATGCTTCATACATTACAAAGCTAGCATAAGAAATTTTCTCCCATCATTTTAGGTCACGTTACGGACCCATAATGGGTTAAAATTTTAATTTTTCAAACTTCTTCGGAAAAAAAAAAAAAAAAAAAAAAAAAAAAAAACATTGATACATATCAGCGAAACTGGGGTTCGAACCCGCAATCTTTTGATTGCACACGTAATCCCTAAGCTTATTGGCCACCGAGTGCTCAGCAGCGCTATTATTTCTTTAGATTGTCATCTTTAAATTCGTAATATCTTTTGAATGGAATGTCCGATTTGAATAATTCAAAAAGTAATCTACAGATATTGTAACAGGCATTAATACAAAATGATCTATTTGGATAAGGATTAAGGTATCGATATATGGTCTAATTTTGGTTGGTGTATTTATCGCGTTTTAAAATGTAAGAAAGTAATTATAGTAAGTTAACTACAATAGTTGGACATATGGCATCGCGCGGTTTTTTTTATAGATATTGATATATTCTTTAATATTATAGAACTTTTTTTTATTCATTTAAAAGTATTTCCTGGCGATTCAAAATTATATATCCTAACGATTCAAAAAATACACACGTAATTGTTCAAGGTTTCACTTCTGTCGGCACTCTCGGAGTGCCACTATTTTTTTTTTTTTCATGTTCGCCCGTCCTAACCCCCCCCCCCCCCTCTTCCTCACCAATCTTAACTTACAGGATCGTTCAAATTATGACTGCGATTTTAAAAAAGTCTAATCCTCGTTCTATTTTGTTATACATCCATATTTTGAAACCTAACAAAAGATACATTTGGACCGGGGTCGCCCTTCTGTCCGTTTGGGATTTACCTTGCCCTCCTGGGCGGGGGGCATATTTTTTGTTTCTTCCACACAATCTCATGTAACATATCGTTATAAAGCTTTTATCTCTTCGATTTTTTCTGTTACTACCCCTCTCTTCACCTAGTTACATGTTCTTGGCACTTTTTATAGTTTCAAAGAGTGCATGTAGTCCGCGGGCCAGCCCATGAAATCAACACTAAGTTAAACACTATATTTCTGTTTAGAAGTTCAGTTATTTGGGTTATTAGTTTATTATTTTTTTTTTTCAAATTCGTCCGTTCTAATCCCTCTCCCCCCCCCCCCTTCCTCGCCAATCTTTACTAAATGAGCCGTTCAAAGTATGCATGCAATTTTTAAAATGTCCGATTCTTGTTCTATTTTATTGTAAATCCTCATTTTGAAACTTCGTCAAAAGATACATTTGGGCTATGGTCGCCCTTCCGTCAAGAGTGGGGTTTACCTGCCCCTCCCCCTGGGTATGGGGCATATTTTTTGTTCATTCAAACTATCTCGTGTAATATTTGGTTGGCATTAGAAAAAAAAAATCATCTATACTCCTTGTTCCCATCCTAGTTACACGCTCTTGGCACTCTTTATTTGGTTTCTTGGTTTAATGCCAAGTTACTCAGTGCTGTTATTAGTTGAGTTATGTCGCTCAAATTTGTCAAAGTTTTTGTGTAAGTGACAACCATAAGTGACAATCATTTTAAAATTTAAAATTCTTACTATCCGACTCTAAAATCTGCAATAGCTTAATTCTATGCCTCCCTTAGAGGTCTGCACGGGCCCGGGCCTGGCCCGCGGCCCGTACCCGGCCCGGCCCGCGGGCCGGGCCGGCGGAATCGTTTCGAATTTTCTAACGGGCCGGGCCGGGCCGGCAGATTTATAACAGTTTTTTCAACGGGCCGGGCCGGGCCGACAAACAAGATAAACGGGCCGGGCCGGGCCGGCAAAAAAATTGAACGGGCCAGACGGGCCGGGCCGGGCCGATAAAAAAAATTTTCGGGCCTGCCGGCCCGTTTTGAAGATTTCAGCAGAAACGATAAAATATGAGCTATTTTCAACGAAAATGGTTTAACGAGAATAAGTATAAATGTGGCCATATTAGTTTGACAGCATCAATATAAAAATGCACAGTGTATCGGCATCGGAAAATTACATTATGTGTAACCCGTTTTAATATTTTTTTAGCTGACTCATGCCGGTCCGAGATCACGCTTGCATTATTTTTCTACATATAGACTGGCCGCACCGGTACTAGACTTAATTATTGGCAGAAAACATGATTTGTAAAATTATTAACAGCGATAAAGAACTTATGTTAGCTTAGTCTTTTGATATATACTTCTTGATGATTTTTAAATTAATTTCTCAATAATGCGAAAGTTTGACACATTTTCTGATTAATTTTAAATGTATAAAAGTGATAAACCTAATTATTGAAGGGATTTGGAATCGAATAAAGTTTTTCATTTTTGGTAAATAAAATACTTGTATAACCTTGTTGACATGTAATAGTTTCTCAAATGATTGCAGGTTTTTCTCCCTTCCCTTGCTATTGTTTCGGAAAAACTATTCAAAACGCTAATTATGACAGTATTTTATTTGTTTGCAGTATTCTTAAATTGCTTGTATCAAAAAATGGATAACGCCATTCGATTATATATTTTCTGAATAAAGATACCTGCTAATCTTATGCGTTTCTGAGAAAAAAAAAAATGAATTTAGAAATGCATCAGAAAGGAGCTTCTTTGAATTTAAGAATGAATTTGGATTTGAAATCTATTATAAAATGATATAGAAATATATTTATAAATCTTCTTTTATTAAACAGCTTCAAAATTAACGATGTTTTTAGCTTTCTTTCTTTTTTCTTTTATTCTAAGCCATATTAATTTTTTGATGAATCTTTATTCGAATGTTGAAAGCCTAAAAATCATTAGCTTAAGTAATCATTAATGTTGTTAATGTGTATTTGCTGTAAAATATACTGTAAAAATCATTCCATAGATACGTATGCAGTATTCTTTAAAAATATCTTAGTTATAAGATAAAAATCTGATTTTTTTAGAAATCGTAGAAACTGTAACGGGCCAAAACGGGCCGGGCCGGGCCGGGCCTGTTTTTGCTGATTTTTGTACGGGCCGGGCCGGGCCGGGCCTAAAATATAAAAATTTAAACGGGCCGGGCCGGGCCCGGGCCGAACTTTTGAGTTTTACAACGGGCCGGGCCGGGCCGGGCCGAAATAACTTTCCTACGGGCCGGGCCGGGCCTGGCCTGGAAATTCCGGCCCGTGCAGACCTCTAGCCTCCCTAAATGGGGATGGGGGGTGGGAGGTGGTAATTACGGTCCTGCTGACAGTCTAAATTTTGGAATTAGTAATTTGGATCTTTTCTCTGTGAATATGAATATCGAAATATCGATTCTACTATCGATTCTAGAACTGAGAAATCGATTCTTATTATGATCGATGTTGTTTTATACGATGTCGATTTTAATCGATTCTCAAAATTTCCAGAATCGCCCATCACTACGTTGGATAGTTGTGCCAAAAAAAACCCCAAACAATTTATCTTATTTAAAGAGTAGGGCGTAAATCGCCCGCTTCCCCTATTTAATTAGCAAAATGCCCCTATTTAATTAACATCTGATTAGCTGTGGGGTTAACCCACAACTTATCAGAAATACGCCTTCTTAAAATGAATATACATCCAAAATTTAAAGAAAATCGGATAATTCTGTTTAAAAAGCCATTTATTTAATTTAAGGGGGTTTATCCTCCGTTCCTCCAATACATAGATATTAAGCCCTTAAAACTATTCAGGAATTCACTTTATGAGAAAGATCCTATATCCAAAATTTGAAATACATCGGATAAGTGTGCACAATTTTTTTAAATCTAATTTAAGGCGGGGGTAGTAACCACCCCCCCCCCCTTTTTAATTAGCAAAAGAACCCCGTAATTAGTCAGAAATACGTCTTATCATAATGAACCCATGTCCGAAATTAGAAGCAAATTGGATAATTCTGCATAAAAAGCCATTTATTTAATTTAAAAGGGGTTTCCCTCATCTCCCCTTTATACTTAGCCATTAACTCCTTAAAACTATTCCAGAATTCACTTATCAGAAAGAACCTATATTTAAAAATTTAAATGCATCAGATAATTCTGCATAAAAATCTATTTATCTGGTTTGAGGGGGAGATAATTGCTCGTCCCCCCTTTATAATAAGCAAAAGAACCCCATAACTAATAAGAGATACGTCTTATCATAATGAACCTATGTCCAAAATTCGAAGCAAATCGGATAATTCTTCGTAAAAAGCCATTTACTTAATTTAAGAGGGGTTTTCACCCATCTTCCCTTTATACTTTGCCATTAAACCCTTAAAACTATTCCGGAATTCACCATATCAGAAAAAAAACTATATATAAAATTGAAATACATGGGATAATTCTGCATAAAAACCTATTTATCTAGTTTGAGGGGGAGATAATTGCTCGTCCCCCCTTTATAATAAGCAGAAGAACCCATAACTAATCAGAGATACGCCTTATCATAATGAACCTATGTCCAAAATTCTAAGCAAATCGGATAATTATGCGTAAAAAGTTATTAATTTAATTTAAGAAAAGTTATTCCCCGTTTCCCCTCTATACTTAACCATCAAACTCCTAAATCTCTTCAGACATTTTTTACTATACATAACCCTTACCGAAAGAACCTACTATATGCAAATTTGACACACGTTGGCTAATTCTGCATAAAAACCCATTTATCTAATTGAGGACGGATGGGGGGGGGGGTAATCGTCCCTACCCAAAACTAATCAGGCAAGCATATTTTCAGTATATACGTATATCGAAAAATTGAACCAAAACAGTTAAGTCAGCATGAAAAACTCATTTACCTAAATTATGAGCCCCCCTCTCCCCGATCCCCCCTTTCATACTTAACGAATGAATCTCCAAAATCAATAATAAATCCCCAAAATCAATTCCTTGTCACTTTTTTCTGGTAACTTTTTTTCCTTGTCACTTTTTTTCCGCTTTTGTAGTTTATGTCACTTTTTTCCGATAACTTTTTTCCGGTCACTTTTTTTCCGTTTACCGAACAGAGCTTATGTTTTGAATGGAATTTCAGGGTGCGACAACCTGGTTAACGTGGGGGATCCGAATATCCCTCTAGATATAATTCATTTATCCAAAGAGTAGAAATCCTATTTCATTACAGATACTTCATTTGCCCCATGTCTTTCACTGTTATGCTCTTTGTGTCTGAAAATACGTCAAAATTTGTAGAGAGATTTTTTATTTTTCATTTATTTTTCTTTTCTTTTTTTTTTTTGTTTCTTTTCTTTTTTTTTCTCTTCTTTTTTTTTTTTTTTTTTTTTTTCTTAGTTTAGAAAATATTTAGACTTTACCAAAAATTGAAACTTTATTAAAAATGATGTGAAATCTGACGACATAAAAGATTAAAAAAATATTTTATATATAGCCCCCCCCCCCCAAAAAAAAAAAAAAAAAATCAACAATAATAGGAATCGAAGAAAAAATCTTAAATCCAAACTGCTTACATTCTGACTCATTTTTAAATTCATTTTTTAATTTAAACGCATCCAAATGACAGGTTCTACGACAGGAACTACATAATGTGACCTGTTTGCCAATTTTTTGATAAAAGCAGAATATATTTCAAAATATGCTGTCAAAATGTCGTTTTGAACAGAATTTCTCAAAGTGATTAAAAAATTGAGGTATTGAAATAACAAATTGTTTTTTTTTTTTTCACTCATTTTTAAATTCATTTTTGTTCTCAAAGGCATCCAATTGACAAGTTTCTTATTTAGGAACTGTACATTGTGCCGTATTGGTCAGTTTTTTTTTCTTGTTTTTTTCTTGTTTTTTATAAAGGCAGAATGTACTTAAAAAAAAAAAAAAAAAAAAAAAAAAAGCCAAGGTGGGTGTTTTGAAGAGAATTTCCCGAAGCGAACGTGGTAAAAAAATTGACAATGTATTCAAATAACAAAATGCTCATAATATAGTCAAACCTCGTTAAAATGAACACGCTTAGCATGAATTACTTTTAACATAAATTGTTTTCACAGTCTCCTATAAAGACGAATACAAAGATTTGATGCTGATAACATGAATTACTGTTAACATGAACACAATTTTGACTCCCCCCTCCAGGTTTATGTTAACGAGGTTTGACTGCATATTTCAAAAAATGCTGTCAAAGTGAGCATTTTGAACCGAATTTCACTTAAGATGATTCTCATAAAAGATTCTCTTACAGAAAAATGAAATTAAAACTTCTTCAAAAGCGGCCAAATAAAATTGTAAAACTAAGTTGAGTTAAAATTGAGTTTTTCTCTTATTATATTTCATTTTTGTTGTTTAAATGAGCACTTAAGGAAATCTACCTCCGCTTATAGACCAAGCCGGCAGGGGATTTTTTTTAATCTATGTATTTTTTATTTTATTGATGCCACTTTTTATTACAATGAAATAGAAACTATGTTAATAGAGTACATTTTAACACATGCTGGTGAAGCATAAAAATACGTATAAAAAGTACGTGTGAAATTTTGTTCCGGTGAAAGTAGCTACATGTTTAGTTTAAAATTTATTTTTACTTTGTCAAATGTAACAAAAAAGAAAAAAATGATGTGATGGTGTCAAAATGACGTAATTTAGATTGATTTTTTATTTCTGTATTGGAAAGATTATGATCGGAGACTTTATTGATTATTTCATCTTTATTACATCTTTTGTCTGGTTTAAAAATTTATATATATATATATATTTATTTTAGTACGATATATTAGTTTTTTAATAAAGAATTCAGAAAAGTAAAGAATTTCAGAAAAATTAATAAAAAATGGTTGTGCCAAAAAAAAAAAAAAAAAAAAAAAAAAAAGCGTTTTGTAAGGCATGTAATTCTATAGGAATAATTTTTGTTGGTTTATTGTAAATTCCTGTAACATTTCCTTATTATTGACAGAGTCCTATTTCTTTCATTAGGGAATTCTCTTTTGTCTTGAAAAAATAGCAGTATACTTTTGAGTGGCAGCAATTCAATTATTAGAAATGTGTAACGATGGTGACAGTGAACAGTGCTATTGCCTTCATTTTATCGTATTTACATTACTTCTAAATCTAAGTACTGTATAATTTCAGTAGTCACATGATAAAACAGTAATAAAACTAACTTTAGGATAAAAGTTATTTGAAAAATGACTCTCAACTTAGCGACATATTAAGTTATTTTCAAATATTTTTTTTTTTTTTAAAGTCCATTAAATGTAAATCGTGTTAAATAAAACCATCTTGTATAAAGTTGATTAATTTCTCGAAATTCCCATTCATTTTTAGTATTGACAAAAACAAGTACTGAATCTTCTATAATCGTTTTCCACTAATTTGTGCTTCGTATGTTTTAATAACATAACCTCGGTGATTTTTTTTTTTTTTCTAAGCAAGGAATATGAAAGCTACCTCTTCCTCCCGGCACTGATCGGAAGGACTTTTATTACATCACTTTGTTCCCCTGCATCACTTTAACCTTCAAATGCATATTTGGACATTTGAATTCTATTGCTATCAGTTCTAAAAGGAATCTCATAAAGACCAGCTAATTCACATTTCGGTGTCCGATCTATTTTAGTGCAAATCAACTTTTTAAATTTCTTTGATAACCAGACTACTACATTTATATTATGTCTAAGTGGTTCAATGGAGTATATCGTAACTTCTGGTACAAACCAGGAAAACAGTTAAAACTTTTATATGTCATTCCTTTATGGTTTACATCCTGGATATTTTTATGAAAACAGAATTCATAGATAAGTTTATTAATGAGGTTTGTTGAAAATTGTTTTCTTCAGCGATAATTCGAATGGTTAAGTATTAAGCTCTTCAAAATATCTACTTGAACATACTTTAAAAGCTAGTCAAATAAAACGTTCAGATCAAATGACACGATTCCATCGTAAAATTTATTGTTCATAACTTTTTTTATGTAAAATTGTAGCATGCAAATTTTACATTAGACGAGATTTAAAAGTATGTTCTGATTCATTTTAAAACATAAATCATGATACTTGCAGGCATAACCAGAGGTGGGTTATTCATTAAACTGAGCAGGCTATAGCCTAGGGCCCGGATGAAAAGTGGCCTCAGTACTAAGATTTTCTTTCGGGTTCTCTCTTCATATTGAACTAATATTTAGTGCAAAAGAGGAATGAATTGCAATATTCTTTGTTGTACACGTTTATGAATTTTTGAAAGATATTAAAACATAGATTGCATTCTGAATACCATCCATTTTTAATATCTTCTATTTCCCCCCCAATTTTTATTTATTTTTTTATTTTTTTATTTTTTATGCATTTATGATGGTTTTACATAGAACCGCGGCAGTCAAGCCATGATTTTTAAGCAACTTTACGAATAACGTATTTTAAATACTTTTTAAAATTTGTATCAAACGGTTTGTCTATTTTCACCCTTCAGTTTTTAGCTCGCAGGCTATCTAAGCGTGAGACCTTATGCACCCGCCCGTTCTGTATGTATGTGTGTAACGCGATAACTCATGATAAAAATGTCCGACTTTCTTAAAATTTTGAATATAGGTTTATTCTGATAAGGCGTTACCTTGATTAGATTTTGGGAGCGCATTTTATAAGTATAAGGAGGAGAACGGAGCCTAATGCCTCTCCCCTTACTTTATATAAATGTGTTTTTCATGCAGAATTATCAGATTTCATTCAAATTTTAGACACAGGATCATTCTGATAAGGCTTTTCCATGATTACTTTTGGAAGTTCATCGGATAAATATAAGGAGCAAAGAACGGAGACTAATCCCCCCCCCCCCGTTAATTTAGATAAATGGGTTCTTCATATAGAATTATGAGATTTCATTCAAATTTTAGACATAGGATCATTCTGAAGAGGGCACCTCCATGATTAATTTTTGAAGCTCAATGGATAAGTATTGGGGACGAAAGCTACCCCCCCCCTCTCCTTTTTCAGAAAAATGGGTTTTTAATACATAATTTTCAAATTTCATTCAAATTTTAGATATTGGATCATTCTGATGAGGTGTCTCCGAGATTAGTATTGGGTGTTCATTGGATAAGTATAAAGGGGGGAATGGAGGGTAACCACCCCATAATTTAGGTTAATGTGTTTTTCGCGCAAAATTTACCTATTAGCTTCAAATTTTTGATATAGGTTCATTTTGATAAGATGCTTCCCTGATTTGTTTTTGGAATTTATAGGATAAATATAAAGGGGGGATAGGGGGGGACTACGCCTCTTAATTTAAGTAAACGGTTCTTCATGCAGAATTAACTGATTTGCTTCCATTTTTGGATACAGGTTCATAGTGATAAGCTTCCCTGATTAATTGTGGACTTCTTTTATTAATTATAAAAGAAGTTAAGGATGATTACCCCCTTAAGTTAGCTAAATAGAGTTTTATGCAGAATTATTCGATTTGCTTTAAATTTTTGTATGTAGGTTCTTTTTGTTAAATTGAATGTCTCAATAGTTTTGGAGGTTTAATGGTTTAGTATAAAAGAGGTAAAGGGGAACTTCTTCTTAAATTACATAAATGGGTTTTCATGCAAAAATATCCGACTTGCTACAAATTTTGGATACAGGTTTATTATATGATAGGACGTATTAGTAATAAGTTTTTGAATTCAATCACTAAGTATAAAAATAATTGTGGGAGGCTATTTCCTCCCTTAATTTGTTTTTCGAAGGGCATTATTATATAAGTCTGTAATAGTACAAACAGTGTGCATAGACTGTGATCTCAATATCATTAGTTTAACTGGGCAATATTCTTTTTATTAAACCTTTCCCTTCCCCCCTCCAACACTTCTTT
Organism: Maratus speculifer; assembly: GCA_964019185.1. Taxonomy (NCBI): domain Eukaryota; kingdom Metazoa; phylum Arthropoda; class Arachnida; order Araneae; family Salticidae; genus Maratus; species Maratus speculifer. The sequence continues at coordinate 333,399,427 of OZ025289.1, forward strand.
AAAGAAAGCCCTGTATTTTACGTTTCTGGATATCTTAAATATGATTTTTTTTCTTCAAACGATTTCTGTCCGTTTATTAAAAATTTATGAGTGCTACTATAATGCAAAATTACTACACAAAATTCAAAGAAATTTTATATTTAGTGTAACCCAGTCTGATGATTATTGATTATGCACTAATACTTATTAGATTTCGGTGGTAATAATGAAGAAAATAACTTCTGCCAGGGAGGAAGAAGTACAAGTTGAAAATTGCACGTTAAACGTGGGAAATGAAGTGTGTTCGTACTGTAGTTTTATAAATATTCAGATCTTGGTTCAATCATGCAAAAATGCATGAACATATTTTATACGATTATACATATTAAATTCAGTAATACGAAACTAATAAGACTCCATCTTAAGTAGGACGTTATCAACATTATAAAGCCAGAATCATAATCTATCATGGGATATCACTGAATAAATTACGCTATGATTTAGTAGAATAAAGAATACTTTTATTTCTCTTTTAAGTTCTGAGTCTGTAAGTCAATTGAAATGACTCGACAAAATTCTCCAATAATTATGTAAATTAAATTTCAAACCATTCAGTTGTATAGATTTGGACTGTTATATGCGGAATGACAGACAGATCAGATGACGATTATAGGTGCAACATATTTACAAAAATACATTTCCCCATAGACCGTAATGTATTGGAATACTTTTGAATGTCTCTGTGTAAATGAACTATGAACGTTATGTACTTTATTTTCACTGCCGAACATGACGCAGAAAATCTCAATAACACATATAAAATTACAGAGCAATCCAACTGTATATACGCAAGTTAGAGTTTAGACATATAGTCGGACAGATAAACCAATTTTTTAAGCACTTTCAACTATGTTTATACTGGTTTCGGACTTTTTTTATAATAAAGATACTTCACTTTCGAAACTAGTTCTGAAAGTGGAAGTATGTTATTAAAAAATCTGCAAATCGGATAAGTGAAACAAGCCATATTAGATATTAACATAAGTTATCCTATAGAAAAAAGAAATGTTTGAAAATATTTAAATTTAATTCAGAAATTCGAAAATAACCTGCGCATAGGTTTAGAATCAGTAAGTGGGTGTTTCAAGTGAGTGAATAGACCACTTAATTGCACAAAGTACGCAAATCAAGTACCGAATCAGATTTGTTTTAAAAGATGCTATATATACATATTAACATAAGAAATTCAGTTTTTTAATATAGTCCCTGATTTCTGAGCTATTCTCTTCCCTCTACAAAGGACATTTAAAAATATTATACTGTTTTGCGACCAAAACTTATTGAATTTTATTTAAATTTTATGAAAATTCAATTTTCTAGATTATCTAGATCTATTATGAAAATCAATATAACTATAACTTATAAAATACAGAAACAATATACAAATTAAATTTCATGTTTTAATATGCATACAGCTTCTTGTAAAACAAATGTACCATACATGAAATCTGTACTTAAATTTTATAATCTGATTTATGATATGATCTAAAAGATGTATATTTTGAATCAATCGAAATACAGTTGGCAAAAAAAGTATTTGTACACTTCATTTTTTTAAATTATAATGAAATTAAACAAACGATTTAAGCAAAAAATACTGTAATACATTAATTTAATGCATTATATTATTATAGAAGCAAAAACAAAATTAAACGAATCGATTTTTTACATTATAATAAACAAATATACAAAAATATAATGCAAAAAAAGTATTTGTACACTATATTAATGTAATATAATTAATGAAAAATTAGTAAAATGATGCAAATTAATATTTTGTGTGAATTTATTTAGTGTTTTTGACTACTTCTAGATGGTGTGACATAGATTCCACCAACTTTTTTGTAGCGGTCTGGTTAATGTTATTCCATGACACAATAAGAGCTTCTTTAAAACTGTTTTTTACTGATACATATTTTTTTCTCGGATTTTTGCATCCAATAGCATCCACAAATTTTCTATTGGATTCAAATCTAGAGATTTTAGAGAAATTACCAGTCGTCTTCGAGTATTGTAGTAACCATGAGCTGGTGATCACAGTAGTATGCTTTGGTCGTTATCCTGCAGAAAGTTAAAAGCTTCCTCTATGCATAATTTCTTAGCACGGTTTAATAAATTATGCCGCGACACATCAATGTATGTTAAACCTGTCCTTCCATTGTCAATAAATTTTAAATGTCCTGCTCCATTAGAAGCTATACACCCCAAAACTATAACATTTCCCCCAACATGCTTGATAGTTTGAAGTATACGTTTTGGATCTAGAACAGTTTTATTTTTACGCCAATTTTTTCGAATGCTTGGTGGTAAGAAAATTCCGAATTTTCCCTCATCAGAAAAAATTACTGTTTTCCAAAAATCCAATGATTTACTTCTGTATGCGAAAGCGAATACTATGCGTTTTCGCCTATTTGTTTCGCTGATGAATGGATTTTTCCTTGAGGTTCTTCCTTTTAAATCTGCATTGAGAAGAATATTTTTTATTGTTTGAGGTATTACTCTGATGCGAGAAGATGTCGCAAGGTCTCCAGCAAATTTTTGAACCGAACGCATAGGATTTTTTAAAGCTTTTTTAACAACACTCCCTTTTTCCCTCATTGTTAGTTTGCTGAGAAGTCCTGGTTTTCATTGAATTTCGATGCTTTTAATTTATTCATAGTGTCCCACTATATATCCAATAGTTGTAAATGGTAATTTAATAGCTTTTACAAATTCTTGTTGCGAATTTAAATTTTTATTATGCTCAATCATAGGATTTCATCTATCTAGAGGTGCCTCTCTAGTTTTAGGTTCTATACTTAATTACTTCAAGAGCAAATTATATTAAATGTCAGACAAATATAATATGAAGTTAAAAATTATTAACAGCTTCTGTAAAAGTAGTCCTTTGAACCATAAACACTATAAAACACAGTATATATCAGGATGGAGAAATGTACAAATACTTTTTTTGCAAGAAATTTTTAAACTTTTCCTATTAGAAAATTATTTTACATCTTTATCGAAATTTTCTGTTATGTAATTTAAAATGCACTGTAAACAGACTGTATTAAAATTATTTTTGACAAAATATCTGCTTTTATTTAGTTAAAAATTAAAAATTTTAGAGTGTACAAATACTTTTTTTGCCAACTGTATATCTCTTTGAATAAATGATAAAGAAGTCCGCAAATATGTCAAGTCTACGGGTTCGTATGGTCATTAATCCGCCTTTGGCAAAACTATTGAATTTTTCATTATCTAAAGATTATTTTAAAATTTATTTTATTATTTATTTATTTATTTTTGATAAATGAATTACATCTTAAGTTATAAATGATTTCTCCCCCTCGTGATTACAATATCATGAATAAATTCATCAGTAACTGAACTTTTCACATCAGTATTCCCCCCCCCCCCCCCTTTTTTTTTTTTTTTTTTTTTTTTTTTTTTTTTTTTTTTTTTAATAAATGACACAGTTTAGAGTGTTCTCACATCGTGACGTATTATATCTTTTGACATATGAAACATTTAATGTGTTCTATTAATACATGCATGAAATTTTCAGTCGGTTCTTGATAATGATATAATGTGTTTAATTTTCTTTCAAGTAAAGCATGTTTCAGATTATGCTATCAACACGGAAATTTAAATTAAATGTTTCAGCCGTATGGCATTTCTCAAATAGAAACTGACTACTTTGACACATTTTTAGTTAATTTTTGTTCTTAAACGAAAGAAAGGGGCAGATACTCTTATTCGAAAACTGTGCAATCGAACAGTTTTCTATTCTTGGATAAAGGAAGAAGATATTTTAAAGAACGTTGTCAAAGAACCGCTTTTGAATACGGAAAAAGAAAAAACTGCCATTATGAGAAAACAGCTGTTTATAAGTCATGATATAAGTGATTTATCGGAAAACGAAAAATCTTTGCATAACAAATCATTGAATAGTTATGTCTCCAAGTATTGTGCTTTTATGTCTTTAAATGAATCCCTTAATGTGCCAGTAACTCTTGCGTTGTATAGAGCAAATATTTTTTCCCTTTTTTAGGGGAGAGAAAGGATCACTTTAACAGTCATGAAAATAATTACATCACAGATGTAATCTGTTGTGTTGTAACTAAAAATCTTTCATGATATCTGAAATTTTTGATCAATTCTTTGAAAACTGATAGAGAATACCGAAAAAGCACACATATGTAAGAATAAAGGAAATTTCGTAATAGCACTGTCAGAACGTTCCGCATTATTGAATTGTGAAATGGAAAAGATGGAAATTGGCAATTATAAAATAAGTTAACACTAATTAAATTAACTTATGATTTTAACACTTTTCGACATAACTGAAATGAAATGTTAATTTCTAAGATGCTTATTTGATATTTCCTTCCAGGTTGACAGGTAGAGACAGTTCTGAATTTTCTAACGGGCTGGACCGACAATAAATAAATAAATTAAAAGAAAAAAGAAAAAAAGAAATTAAACTGGCCTTACGGGCCAGGCCGAGCAAATAAAATATTTAGCGGGCCGGACTTTCGGGACGAGACGTATCTTTCTAGCGGGGTGTCCGGCCCGCTAGAAAGATTTGTGCAAAAACGATAAAATGTGAACTATTTTTAATGAATATGGCTTTAACGAGAATGAATATAAATGTGCGTCACGAGCCGATTCTTATTTGACAACATCAATATAGAGATGTACGTTTTACAGATCGGCATCGGACAGTTACATTCTATCTAATCCGGGCTTAATATTTTTTTAGCAGACTCGTTCCTGGCCGAGATCAGGCTTGCATTGCTTTTCTACATATAGTCGAGCCGGGTCGGAACCAGACTTAATTGCGCTTACGATGTGTAGGGCAGACAACAAGATTTGTAAAAATTTGAATAGCAATAAAGAATTTATACGTTAACGTAATCTTTGGAAATATACTTCTTAGTGGTTCTTAAATTCATTTCACAACAGCGCGAAAGTCTGACACTTTTTCTGACTAATTTTTAATTGTAAAGATATAAAATCAACAAGCTTGACTGTTGAAAAGATTTAGAGTCGAATAGCGTTTTCTATTTTGATAAATAAGATACTTGTATACACTTGTTGAGATATAAGAGATTCTTGTCATGTGGTTGGAGATTTTTTTTCCCTTCCCATGCTGTCGCTTCCGGAAATTAGATTCAAAACGATATACTTTGATAGCATTTTCTTAAACTGCTTGTATAAAAAAATGGATAAAGCCATTCGACTACATAGTTTCTAAATAAAAACACATGCTATTCTTATGCGTTTCCGAAAAAAAAAAAAAAAATGAATTCAGAAATGTATCAGATTGCCTTTGGATTTGAGAAAATCATTAATAAAATGATATAGAAACATACGAATTGAATATTTCCAGCTGAGCGAAAAATTGCCCAGGCCGGGGATCGAACCCGGATACTTGGCTTACAAGGCCAATGCTTTACCTGTTAAGCTATCTGGGCGATAGCCGGCTTGTAAGCCAAGTATCCGGGTTCGATCCCCGGCCTGGGCAATTTTTCGCTCAGCTGGAAATATTCAATTCGTATGATAACGTTACCAATCAGTTTGATTGTGTTAAAAATAATGATATAGAAACATATTCATAAATCTTCTTTTTATTTTGAAGCTTCAAAAGTTTTGATGTTTTTAACTTTCTCTTTTTCTTTTATTTTAAGCCTTATTTTTTTTAATGAATCTTTATTTAAATGTTGAAAGTCTAAGAATATAAATAATCATTAATATTGCTATTGTGCATTTTCTGTAATGAATATATACAGTAAAATCATTCCATAAATGCATGCAGTAAGTATGCAGTATTCTTTAAAAGAAAGTTAATTATATAATAATTTTTTTTTCGAAATAGAAATTATGTCGGCAAAATTATGCAAGGACAAAAATGACTATACGACGCATGTCGCACGTCGCGCTCTTTCTGCTACTGGAGATGTTCCCTCATTGGTAAATAAGGAGGAAATTAGCGTGGAAATAACAAAAATCATCAATTTTTTAAAAATAAAAACGTGTATCAATACCTATATTAAAACCTTACTCGTAATTTTTAATATTTGTTAAAGAGAAATAAAAAATATTTATTAGATCTCATAATTTTTGGTTTTCAAACGGGGGGGGGGGGAGGGGAAAATTAAAGAATTCTTTTATGAAAATCACATCAGCAAAAACTGAATCTTTTTTCTTTTCTTTTTTTATTTTGAAATCCTTGGTTAAAAAAAAAAAAAAAAAAATCTAAAGCAGAGCGATGGGATTAAGCTAGTAGTTCCTTACATCAATATTAAAGAGCTCAAACACTATTGCGAACATGTCTACAAATTTTGCGCATATATAAAAATGGCTATGTTAACGTGGGAAGAACTTTCGCACTATTCAGCATTATTGTTTTTTTTTTCTTCTTTTTTTTTTCTTCAAAAACAGCTTTAAATAAATTTCAATCAAAATATTGCAGAATAATAATTCATTATATGAAATATTTTCCCAAAACTATTTCATTTTTACATTCTATGCAAAAATCCTTTTTAGTTAAAGTGTGAACTAACTTCAAATAATGATGCTGTATAATTAAAAGTTTTTTTTTCTTGTATTGTTGCATGGCAGATTTAAAAAAACATTGTAACGTTAGTTGATAAAATGCACAATGTATATACCGCATTTCATGTTATAAACTGAGAGTGACATTTCTACATACAAACTTAAAAAACCGAATATTTGTGTCATTGGATGGGTAGAAATATTTGTTTGAGAAGCGCTTTCAGTAGTAAAGAAGAGATTACACATCTGGACCACTGGTTTTCCAGATGCTCTTGAGCCCAGATAAGATCATCTTTCTTAAGGGACTGACCATTTAATAAATAAAGTAAACACCTAGGGGAAAATGCATGACTTTTCGAAGACGTAATCAATCACCCGGAAAAACTTCATTCCCGCTGATAAAAAGGGAAAAACTAAGGCAACAAAATGGCGTTAGTTTTAATTTTATCAAAAACAGCAGAAGATTAATCACTGTGTCCCGCCCCTAATTTGTTAACCTGCCGAAGATGTCATCACCTCAAATTAAAAATAATCGATTTTGGCTGTTATGGGAAGAGGCCCATGAAGGGTCACATGAAGGGTCGCCTACATCTTCATGTAGGATCACTAGTTTCTCCCTATTTTGTGTTTTCCGCCCTATTCCTTGAACATATTTTTAATAGAAAATGATATTGTGACAATCATTGCGTTTTCTAAATTATTTAAGTCAGTGAAAAATAAGTGTAATGTTATATAGATTAGTTATAGTAAAAAAAAAAAAAAAAAAAAAAAAAAAAAACTTTTAATGTTCTTGCAAGTGAAAAAAGAGGCAGGTAAGCCTTGGATTTTGGTTCGCGATAGGGTAAAAGAAAATTGTGGAACAAATTATGGGGTATTTTTACGAATTGATGATGGTTAGTCAGAGTATGAAACTATCAACCACGATTGTTTCCATTCTCTATTATTTGATCTGCCTCCTGTTCCTGCGAGCGAAGATAGTCGCGAGCTAATGCTGTTCCTATGGGGAGGTTATTTTCTAATAATTCGTTTGCATTTCGACATTTTTATTTTATTTTATTTTATTAACCTCAGATGCTATTTCTTTCAGACAAGCTAAAAAGTGTCGTGTCAAAAATTGTGGCCCACTTTTACTTACCTATCATACGTTGTATAGGGTAAATCTTGCAAACGTTTTAAAAATCGAAAAGAAAAAATTGACGGATTTACACGTTTTAGATACTGAAGATTCCGAAAAACATATTTTTACGAAAAAAAAAAAAAAAAATGCCTTCCGTCTGTCTGTCTGTAAATGCTCAATTTCACGAACAAATAGAGATATAGACTTAAAATTTTGCATGTACTTAGTAAATAAGAATAGGATGAAGCCTGTTTAATATCAGTAGCCTTGATTACCCGGAACTATTTTTTTCGGACTCTCGAAAAAAAAAATGACTGATTTACACGTTTCAGATTCTGAAGATTCCGAAAAACATATTTTTAGAAAAAAAAATTTGCCGTCCGTCTGTCTGTCTGTAAACACTCTATCTCATGAACAAATGGAGATAGACTTAAAATTTCGTATGTACTTAGTAAGTAAGAATAGGACGAAGCGTATTTAATATCAGTAACCTCGAATATCCGGAACTATTTTTTTCGGACTCTCGAAGAATTTTTTTGTCGGATTTACACGTTTCAGATACTGAAGATTCCGAAAAACATATTTTTAGAAAAAAGAATTGCCGCCCATCTGTTTGTCTGTCTATCTGTAAACGCTCTATCTCACGAGCAAATGGAGATAGACTTAAAATTTTGTATGTACTTAGTAAGTAAGAATAGGATGAAGCCTATTTAATATCAGTAGCCTTGTTTATCCGAAACTATTTTTTTCGGACTCTCGAAAAAAAAAAAATGACGGATTTACACGTTTCAGATACTGCAGATTCCGAAAAACATATTTTTAGAAAAAAAAAATTGCCGTCCGTCTGTCTGTCTGTAAACGCTCTATGTCACGAACAAATGGAGATAGACTTAAAATTTTGTATGTACTTAGTAAGTAAGAATAGGACGAAGCGTATTTAATATCAGCAACCTCGATTATCCGGAACTATTTTTTTCGGACTCTCGAAAAAAAAATTTTTTTTTTTTGACAGATTTACACGTTTCAGATACTGGAGATTCCGAAAAACATATTTTTAGAAAAAAAAAAGATTGCCGTCCGTCTGTCAGTCTCTAAACGCTCTATCTCACGAACAAATGGAGATAGAGACTTAAAATTTTGTATGTACTTAGTAAGTAAGAATAGGACGAAGCGTATTTAATATCAGTAACCTCGATTATCCGGAACTATTTTTTTCGGACTCTCGAAAAAAATTTTTTTTTTTTTGACAGATTTACACGTTTCAGATACTGGAGATTCCGAAAAACATATTTTTAGAAAAAAAAAAAAAAGATTGCCGTCCGTCTGTCAGTCTCTAAACGCTCTATCTCACGAACAAATGGAGATAGAGACTTAAAATTTTGTATGTACTTAGTAAGTAAGAATAGGATGAAGCCTATCTAATATCAGTAGCCTTGTTTATCCAAAACTATTTTTTTCGGACTTTCGAAAAAAAAAAAAAATGACGGATCTACACGTTTCAGATACTGCAGATTCCGAAAAACATATTTTTAGAAAAAAAAATTGCCGTCCGTCTGTCTGTCTGTAAACGCTCTATGTCACGAACAAATGGAGATAGACTTAAAATTTTGTATGTACTTAGTAAGTAAGAATAGGACGAAGCGTATTTAATATCAGTAACCTCGATTATCCGGAACTGTTTTTTTCGGACTCTCGAAAAATTCGTTCTGATGAAATGTATATAAAAATCTCTTTTTTTTTTCCTAATCGGAGGCGAAACTGAATTCTGCAAAGGCAGTATCTACATTCAACTTGTTTTGTTTTTATTTATTAATTAATTTATTTATTTTGCATTTGATAGGTGAGATCCTTCTAGACATTGCCCTTTTTTACTTTTTCGATTTTAGTTGCAAATATTTTTTAAATGACACTTTCTTTATTGAAACCGGTTTTAAAAATGAAGCTAAATTTATAAAAAATACCTGCAACCAAAATCGAAAGAGTAAAAATATAGCGATGTAAAAAGAGACCTAAGCTGTTAAAATTAAAAATGTCGAAATACAAACGAGTTATTATAAAATAACATCCCCATAGGCATTAGCTAGCGAGTGTCTTCGGTATCTAATGCTGGGGAAGCTAATGCTATTCTTATTTTCCAATATCTGGTTTGCATTTAGATATTTATATATATATATATATATATATATATATATATATATATATATATATATATATTGCATTGGATAGCTGAGATGCATATCGACATCGCTCTGTATTTACTTTTTCGATTTTGGTTGGAGATATTTTTTAATGGGTACTTTTACTTTCGAAACCAGTTTTAAAGGTGAAACTAAATTTATAAAAAATATCTGCAACCAAAATCGCAAAAATGAAAAAAAAGGAACGATGTCGCCATGCACCCCAGCTATCCAATGAAAAAAATTTAAATTAAAATGTCAAAATGCAAACCAGATATTAGAAAATAACCTCCCCATAGGAATAGCATTAGCTTGCGAGCGCTTCATCGTCCAAGGACAGGAGCCTTAAGGGTGCTAGTGACTCAGCAGCCGAATTCTCGGCAATGTTAAGTTTATAAGCGTTTGATGCATTCTTATATTCAAAATATCTCCTCGAGGAATTAATAATTGTATGTTGTTTTTTCAGTGTTCTCTTGTTAAAGAATGTCACTTTTTGTCTTAAGTCAAAATATTTCTAAAATTTATGCTCAGTTTAGTATTTTATGTTTTTAAAACTGAGGAACAGGAAGTAAAATTTTAAAATATTAATTTCCCGAGGAGATATTTTAAATGTACGAATGCATCAAGCGTCCATAGACTTAACAGCCATTATTTTCAAAATCAGACGAAAAAAAAAATAATATTTTAATAGTTGTATTTTTTAAATGGCTTGATATTTTTTTATGCTGGACTAAATCATGTTTAATAAATAATGTGCAATTTTGAAGCCCTGAAAAAATTATCCTCTTCCCTATAGAAAATGTCAAATTTCAAGGTGGAGAATACCATATTTCAAGAAAAATGAAATGCCAGTATGTTTGGAGTGCTATAACTCTGGAAAGTAACAACATCTCAAAACTCTTTTGACATACACTATTAGTATAACACTACTTGCTTATTAAAATGTATTTTTTTCCATGGGGCTTTGTTATTTTTCATCGTTATGTTGCCACAAAGTTTAATCAAAATGACGTTTTTGTCCATTTTCCACATTTAATATCTTTAAGCAATAGTAACCCAAACTTTTTCTTATAGAAAATGAAAGTGCGCTACGAGGAAAAAGCTAAATAATATTGTACTGCACGGAGATATTGTTGCTGTTAGTAGATATAACCTGTTAAATATTCAATATTTTCAAAATCTGCAACATTTAAAGTGGTGTTATTTCAAAAAAGTGCTACAGTTGAATAAAAAAAAAATTATATCATGCAGTAGTTGAAATTTTTGAAAAACATGGAAAAGAGAAAAAAAAGGTCTCGTGGTATTTTTTAAATAACAGACAAAAGTTACAAGAAAAGCAATGTTCATGATTATATTTTTAAGCACCAGATTTCTCTTTTGGAAGATACAATAAAAAAAGTATATTTCATTTTCTCATAGGGAAAAAACATAGAAAGATGAAAGAAAAATGGGATTTTTCATTTTCTGATGGGAAAGAAGTGTGATCATCGACATTGTTTGTTTGAAAATTTTGTCATTTTTTTTTAAATTAAAAATATCAAAAAACACCAATTTTTTTTTCTTTTCCATGTTTTTGTACATATAGACCCTATCAGTGATGACGTCGCAGACAACTCAACTCCACATATTAGCCGAAAATGCGTTCCAAACGAGGTTCAAAACAAACAAAAGAGTGAAGAAAAAGATAGAGATGAAACAGCATGCAGCTACAATTGCAATCGCGAAATAGTTAAAAAGGTCACAATTCGGCCAAACAATTGTGGCTCGAGATGGAAACTTCTCCTAGATTAGTAAATTCAATCCTTGTTCCACGTTCTTTTCTTTTTTTGAATGATTATATTGCACGTGGTTTTAACGGTATAGTGCATCTCTAAAACACCCTGAACTCTATGTATTTGTTTAGAACGTATTTGAGGCTGATATGTCGAGTTGAGTTGCCTGTGACGTCACACTGATAGTCTATAGTCATCTACTACATGATATATTTTGTTTCATTCAACTGTGACGCTTTTTTGAGATATAAGTAATTAAAATGTTGCAGATTTTGAAAATTTTGAATATTTAACAGATTGTGTCTGCTAAGAGCTATAATATCCCGGTAGAGTACTATATTATTTAACTTGTCCTAGTAGTACACTTTGATATTCCATAAGAAAAAGTTTGGGGTACTATTACTTAAAAGAGATATTAAGTGCGGAAAACAGACAAAAACGTTATTTTGATTGTATTTCATAGCAGCATAACAATGTAAAATAACAATGATACGTGGAAACAAATAAATTTTAATAAGCAGGTAGTGTTATATTAACAGTTTATGCCAAAAAAATTTTGGGATGCTGTTGCCTGCGAGAGATATAGCGCTCCAAACATACCAGTATATCATTTTTCATGAGAAATGGCATCCACAACCTTGAACTTGCCATTTTCTATCGGAAAGAGAATTTTTTTTTCTTAAAAATTGCACATTATTCATTAAATATCACCTACTTCAACATAAAAAAAATTAAGAAATAAAAAAATACAACTGTTTTACTTTGTCTGATTTTCAAAATAATGGTTCTTTATATTACCGAGGGGAATTACCGGCCGCTGAGTGACTAGCACCCTTAAATATATTTTTTTAAAGAACCAATGACCAATCTTTTATAACCGAGTTCAGGTGATTATAAAACTTTCTCCATGGCTGTATAACTAAGCAGTGTAAAATTTATGTGTTATGTTCTGGAAACAGCCTTGAAAAATTAGAACAGAGCAAGATCCACAAAACCCGTTTAGTAACGCCTAATAAAAATAAAACTTTCAAAATTGGATTCATATGATTATATAGCTTTCCATATAATTCTACACTTAAAGCAAAGTAGAACGATGTTACTAAAAAAAAAATTTCCAATTGAGTAAAAATGTGCTGGCACTTGAAACCAGAATCTTTGGCTTTAATATTTAATCCAATTGAGTTATTTTGGACGATATTCCAGCCAACACAATTTACTCACACAGCCATTTGTTAATGACATCTGATCTGTTTGAAACAATTTAACAAAATAAACCGCAGATAATGAAACTCCAATAAACTATGAATACGTTCTTAAACATACTTATAATTATTTTAACACAAGGAAATTGGTTAGTAAATATATCATTCGAGTAGTAATTTTCCCACTTTGGCAACTTTAAATGAAAACGTGTTCAAACTAGGACTCGAATCAAAAACCTTTAATTACAAATCCTAGTCAGGCCCCCATGGACGGCATTTCCCCTTTTCCCTTAAAGCTTATATATCTCATGTTGGTAAACGACCGTCATAAAAAAGCAAATCAATCCTAGACACATTTTCACTTAATTCGATGGCATTTAAAGTCCCGGTTCGAACGCATTTTTCACTCAATTCTCACAGTTATTACTCAAATGATACATTTACAAATCATGTTGTCTGTGTTTAAAAAGTAGAATGATGGTTTATATATTACAAGGTTGTCATAAAAAAACTTTGCCGGTATATGGAGCTCTAGAGACCAGTCCGTTCAACGAGGTCCGATCGAGGTGAAATTTCAGATATAGCTATTCAGAGGTATGAGCACAAGATTCTATGAACGGTAACAAAATGGCGCTCACGGTTACGGTTATAGTTACAGAAACTCGAAATTTTCCAATGGCAACACCCATTTTTTTTTTCATTGCAAAATGCTCAGCGCATGCAAAAAACCTAAAGAGCGTTTGAACCTTACGTGTATAGCAAGAAACGGACACTTTATGCACGCACGAAAAACTGTTCTGCGAATCCCCCCCCCCCCTCCATAAAAAACACGATTGGGGTGCAAGGAGTAAATTTTCATGTGACACAGAGTCAGTACACTAATATCTGATTACAACACAGATCGGAGAAAACTTTTATTTTGATTACACATTTTCCACATGGGTGTCATAACAGGCAATTTTATTACAAATTGCATGGTGGCGACTGTGGACAATACAGCCGAACGTTACATCGCATGAAGATGTTTGCAATCTCACGTTTGATAGAATCTTTCAAATCTGGCAAAGTTTGCGGATTGCACATGTACACTCTTGATTTTAGATATCCCCAGAACCTGAAATCCATAGGAGTGAGGTCGGGGGATCGTGGAGGCCATTGACGTTACCAGTTAAGGTGAAATGCGCAATTTATTAACAAAGTCTATATGTTGTTGATGGTCTCTCACTTCCAACATCTGGACGCGTTGGTACCGGTAAAGAAACATGCGGATTACAGAGCACAGTTACTTTAAGACCATTGATTTTAATGTATCCAATGCAAGAGATGCACCTTTTGTAGTTTGCATGCGTCCTCTGGTCACTATGTGATGCACTTCCATAACAGAATCTTCAGAAACAGTTGGTCGTCCGGATCGCAGACTATCACAGGTGCAGCCAATTTCTTCGAATTTCATTGCTAAATCACGAAGAGCTTGTGAAATGCATAGGCCACGTATTTGGCGATGGTTTCGGCGGTAAACGTGCCAGGTTTTCGCAGCATTCATCTCATTTTGATATTAGTTTTACCAACTCACCACGAACGAAGTCATTTTGTTGGCACCTGCGAGCTCCGACTGAAGAACTAACATTCCCACCCTACTTTTTATCCGTTTTTTACGCTGACTATCTGGCAAACGATGTTCCGTGATTGGTATTTTGTCTCTGTCATATTCAAATTTTCTTCGTGCGCCTTGGTCGTGTTTTTTGGGGTCCGTTCGTAGAACTGATTTTGTGCCAGCATAACACGTCCGTTTATTGCAAAAACCATACCGTTCCAACGCTCTTTAGGGTTTTCGCATGCGCTGAAAAAAAAAAAATGGGTGTTGCTATTAGAAAATTTCGAGTTTCTGTAACTATAACCGCAACCGTGAGCGCCATTTTGCTGTCGTTCAGAGAATCTCAAGCTCATATAGTGCGTGTCAAAAGTTTAAGCATAATAGCAATTTTCAAATAAAACTTTAAATATTCACATTATTTCCATATTTGTCTTGTATATGTTAATAATATCTATTTTAACACCATATTCATTGAAATAACTTTTAAATTTTATTTCAAACCATGGAGTTTAAGAATAGAACAAAAATAACCGTGTCAAAAGTTTAAGCGCAAAATCGTTTTTATGCAAATTTTACAATTTGACGTAACCGGTTGCGCACGCAAACAATTTCTGGATGTATAAGAAGCTGTTAGTTGTTGTTTACGAGTTAGTACAAAATGCCTCGGTCGAGAGAATTTTCAGAGAAGGAGGGGATAAAAATATGGAGTATGAAAGCAAAATCTAAATCTGTTTCTGAAATTGCAAGTACATTAAAAAGATCAAAACGAGGTATTTATCAAATTTTGGCTCGTGGTAATAATTCAAACGAAAATTTCGTTCAGAAGGCCGCGAGTGATTATTTTGCGCGAAGATAGCCGTATGAGAAATTTGGCTTCAACTGGTAATTACTCCTTTTCGCAAATAAAACTTGCAGTTGAAGGACAAATATCGAAAAAAAAAATGTTCAAACTCATAGAAGAGTTTTGGAATTTAAATACACCAAATACCGTAAAACGGCTTGGTTACCGTGTCTCAAACGACACCATGTAGAGCTAAATTACAATGGTCCAAAGAGCATATGTCATTTGGTGAAAAGCAGCTGAATGTCATATTCAGTGATGAAAAAAAAATGGAACTCGATGGCCCTGATGAGTTTAAGTACTATTGGCATGATCTCCGCAAAGAACCTAGAAGATATTTAGTCGACAGCACAATGGTGGTTCTATAATGGTCTGGGGTGCTATTTATTAATTCTCAGACATCTCTAGCATTCATCAGTGGCCGTGGAAACTCTGAAAACTATCAAGAGACACTTGCCAATCATTTGCTTCCTGTTGCCGAGGTTTTGGGAGGAGAAAAATGGTTATTTCAAGATGAAAATGCTTCGATCCATACCTCAAACTCAACTTCATCGTGTCTTAAGTCGAAAAAAGTACTTGTTTTGAAATGGCCGGCAATTAGTCCTGATTAAAACCCTATAGAAAATATGTGGGGTATTCTCACTCATGCAGTTTATCCAAATGGAAAGCAGTATTCTTCAGTTAAGGGTGTATTCGAAAAAACGCTTTTCCACCTGCAACAGCTCGAAATTTTCCGATACAATTTCAGACACATTTTTAAAAATAGAATCATGAAACTTGCTGAGGAGATTCTTGAAGGGACGTATGAGGTGCCGTGTGATGTCTTTTAACGCTCAATTCATTAGAGTTTGAGTTATAAACAATTACCTTATCAGCATGACCTTTTTTTTCGTTCCCAGATCACCCCCTTGGGAAAAATCGGTTCGAAATGCCGTTTTTGATTGCTTTTTTTGCAATATTTTCTGCATTTATCAAAGAATCGACAATCACGGCATCTTGTATACTTTCCATATAAGAGATTTTGAAAGTTTGGTGTATTTGAGAGCAAAAATGAATTCAAAAATAAATCGGAAAATAAGCAGTTTGAATCGAAATACATCCTTAAAGATTTGAAAGATGCCATTGAGAACGCTTGGTTTAAAATTGAACCAGAAACAATACAGAATCTCATTTTATCTATGGAAAACCGAATATTTAAAGTATTTCAGCATAAAAGGAGCAATAATTAAGTATTAGTTTTTTTTTTGTTTTGTTTTGCTAAAGATTAAAAACTACTGTGCTTAAACTTTTGACACACTCATTTTTGTTGTTTTGATAAATTTTATTATTTAAGATAAATTTTATAACATAAATCTGTTTACTATCTTTTTAAAACTACAATTTGTAGATTATGTGAAAAGGAAATTAACTTTCATTCATTAATAAAATTTTATTTTGAAATTTTCTATTGTGCTTAAACTTTTGACACGCACTGTACCTCTGAATTGCTATATCTGAAATTTTACCTCAATCGGTTGAACGGACTGGCCGCTAGAGCTCCATATATCGGCAAAGTTTTTTTTTTTTATGACCACCCTGTATAATCATTTCTGATAAAGTCGAAAACAGTGCTAATTCCATCAAAAAATCCGTTCAGTAGAACCTAATCAAAATGGTAATCTTTCATAAGTTTAAATAATTACAGAACTCTTTACCATAGCACTATAGAACAATGTACTTTAAATTAAAATCATCCATGACAAATATCTAAGGAAAAGTCTCATCAAAGCACGTTCAATAGAATCTGGGTTATTAAATGTCGGAATGAAAAAAATAAATAATAAATAAATAAAAATACAATACAGTATCTTTGAAATCGGAGAGTAATAGAATGTGGTTGTGAAAATATTCGAACTATGCAAATAATAAATTATCATTTCTTATTTCCTTTTTCTCTGTGTTACAGATAATTAATCTTCGAATTTAGTGCAGAAGCAAATTTAACGAATTATCCCCAATTTCGCTTTACTAATAACAACATTTATGGAGTGGTTAATTTCGCCAAACATGATTTGGCCATGTACGTATGTGTGAGTGAAAGCATACATGTCTAAATAAATATTAAAACCTCGATGAAATTTTATTAACACACTTTACAAAAAAAAAAAAAAAAAAAAAAAAAAAAAAAATGCATTTATTATTTGTTATAGAAGAGCATTTTGTGGTTCACAAGTGAAATACAGGTTATGTTTGTGGTTCGGCATAGCCTTGTATTAGAACAGACGATGATAAATGTTTCATAAATGATTTGAATGTGCTTCCACTGACAAATGAGTCAAGTCTTTATACATCGGAGCATCACAATTTGGACACTTCCTCATTTGATGATTTCTGTTGGTACCACATTGATGGCTTGAGACTGCTGTCATCTAACGCACCATTTTCATTGAAGAAGTTGTTTTCGATGCATTTACCATTGACCTGTTTGTTTAAGTTGTCATTCACTTGTAAATCCAATCGTCGAGGCAATAACAGTGACTCTACGTGAGACATTGGTAGTTCAAAAGTTACGTAAAGCAAGTATGATGCTGCAGCACTCACAGTAGCGTAACCACAAAATCTCATGAACTAGAAAAAGAAAAAAAGTATTATGTACAACACAAAAATTGATGTCGTATTATTTTTCTGTGTGCAAGTTAACACGTACAAGATATTCACTATAGGCCTTTGGATATAAAGTTTTAAAAATTAGAAACTTAATAGGCCTTTCACCTCTAAAACAGCTATGTGTATGATGTTTTGTATGGGGATAGATATCAGTGATATCGTAAGAAAGAATATTTTTAAAATTACCATAAAATTCGGATTACAAGCACCCTCCCCCCCTCCCTCTGTCTTTCAAAAGCAAAAGCAGTTAAATTTGTGTGTGTGTGGAGGGATGGCTTATAATCGAGGTTTTTTAAAAAAACAATCTTTAATAATCTTTCTTTATCATTAATTTAGAAGTAAATATTGGAAATACAGGGATGAGAATCCTTCATATTTTGGCAGATCCCCAATAAATATTATTTAAATGTCACCTCCCTAAAATCTCCCCGAAACAAAATTCCCTAGGCAAAATTTAAAAGCTTTATTTATTTCTTTTTCGATTTTACTTCTTTATTATTTACCCATCATACGTAGTACAGGGTAAGCCTTGCAATCGTTTTAAAAATCTAATTTTTTTTTTTTTTTTTTTTTTTTTTTTTTTTTTTTTTTTGACTGATTTACTCGTTTCAGATAGTGAAGATTCCGAAAAACATATTTTTAGAAATAAAAAAAATTGCCGTCCGTCTGTCTGTGTTTTTGTAAACGCTCTATCTCACGAGCAAATTGAGATAGAGACTTGAAATTTTGTATGTACATAGTATGTAAGAATGGAACGAATCCTATTTAACATCAGTAACCTCGATTATCCGGAACTATATATATATATATATATATATATATATATATTTTGGACTCTCGTTCTGATGAAAGGTATATAAAAATTTTCGAATTTTTTTGTTTAAGGAGTGGACATAAAAGGCAATAAAATAACACACATTTTGCATAAAAAACGAGGTTGATCGGATTATTAGTTGCCGAGATATTTGCAATCCTGTTTTCCACATGCTTCGATTTTTCATGACCATGTATTTCATTCAAATTTCAATTCAGAGATACATTTTAATTGGAAAGTAAGTAAAGAACGGTTCCAGGTTTAAACTAGTTATGATCCTGGAATATTATAGAAATATTTCTGAAATTTTCAGAAACCTCCCTACTATATTCTAGGAACGTTACTGGTTTAAAACTGGAATTTTCCTGAAAAATTCAGAAACCTTCCTGCTATATTTCAGGAACGTTACTGGCTTTTAATATTAATTTTCCTGAATTATTGAAAAATGTTTCTTTTTTTTATCAGGAATGTTACTTGTATAAATTAGGCACATTAGCTGCCCATTATTTTCCAGGATTTTCCAAGTCCTGATTTTTTTTACAGTGTATATTTATGTTTATTCAGTAGTTTTTGTTCATAGAATTTAACCCAGTTATGAGAAAAAGCTATATTTATGTGAACTGTTCACATGAGCTCCAATCTCCCCTATATTTGATTTAAACTTTGATAAAAACTGTTTTTTTTTTCTTTTTAAATTCCAAATTATGTCCCTGAATGTGAATTTAACCTAAAGACTGATACTTACTGTTTCGTAGTGAGAAAACGCCAAAGGCTCTCTTGTAAAACTGACATGGTACGCGATGACAATGTAATGAAGCAGATACCCGGAATAGCTCAATTTCGCCAAAACTCCGAATCCTTTCCATGACAGAAATTCAGCCAATACACCTGAAAATGTCCAAAAAAAAGGCATTAAAATAAATAAACAAACAAAAATGAAGATTTTCAGTTTATCGATAAAAGTAAGGTAATACTTTAAATATTTCTGAACCAATATAAACTTCGTTGAAACTATAAGAAAACAAGTTTAAGCACTCGCAAACCTGTATTTTCTAAAATAAAATAAAATTAAATAAAATAAAATAAAAAGTTGAAAAAACTTTAAAATAATAAAATTAATGAAAAATATCGTGAAATCAATTTATTAATTTGCAATAAATCTCAGTATGGATATTACAAAATTTTTTATTTCCGATACTTTATTTAATTATTTTAAATTTACAGCATATTCACTATTTCCTTATCTCTTAATAATATTTTATTTAATATTCCTATTTAAATTCCTTTTTTTAAATGCATATTTTAATATTTAACTTATTAAAAATTGTAATCTAAAAAGCATTTTCCCTTTATAAAAATCCTTCTTAAAGCTATTCCGATTCGCAAAGCTAAAACCACGAGACGCCAGCTCATTTCGAATTTTCTTTTATACCATTTTCTTTTTTCTTTCTTATTTTATTCTACAGTTATCGCTTCACGCGTTTTAGGTAGATTTCGTAAGAAATACTACCTATTGCAATCGCACCAGTTTATATCTATCTATCTATCTATCTATCTATATATATATATATCTCACTTTTTATGGACACGATAACTTCTATAATTCTTCATCAGTCTCCACCAAACTGGTACATAAAATCAATGGGGATAAAATCTTGGCTGAGTTCGTTAATGGGTAAAATCGGACCAAGGGGGTCGGAATAGGAGGCGTTTTTGTGAAAACCGAAAAACACCATAACTTCTTAATGAAAGTAGATATCGAATCGGTTTAAAGTTTATATTACTTCTTAAAAATGGGCCAAAATTATATACATGATAGATTTTTGATAAATTTAGAAGTGGGCTCAAGGGGCGAAAAAAACAGGGATTTTGAGAGGAAAAAATTCATAACTTCGTCAATTTTCAAGATATCAAGTCCAACTAAATTTTTTATAAATGTTCTTAAAATTATCTAAAACTTTTGTATTTACAAGTTTTTGTAGGACCAACTTTTACCGATGAAAAAAATTAAAAACGAAAAGAAAAAGGGCGCTGAAAAAAGAGAAAAATCCATAACTCCGTCAATTTTTAAGATATAAAATCTGATTAAATTTATTTTACATCTTCTCAAAAATATCTACAACTTTTATAGTGACAAGTTTTTCATAGGACCAATTCGTATAGCAAAAAGAAATTAAACAAAAATAGGAGTTGGAGAAAAAAACCTCAAATCCAAACGGCTTATATTCTGACTCATTTTTAAATTCATTTTTGATTTTAAACGCATCCAAATGGTAGATCCTCTTATTTAGAAACTGTATAAAGTGACGCATTGGTCAATTTTCTGATAAAGACAGAATATATTTCAAAAAAGGCTACCAAAAAGGGTATTTTGAACAGAATTTCCGAAAGTCATCGGGACTGAAAATTGAAGGAAGTATTCAAATAAGAAATTGCGTTTTTTTTTCTGACTCGTTTTTAAATCCATTTTTGATCTCAAACGCATCCAATTTACAAATCCTCTTATTTAGGAAGTATACGTATAATGTGATGCATTGGTCAGTTTTTTGATAAAGAAGGAATATATTTCAAAAAAGGCTACCAAAAAGGATATTTTGAACAGAATTTTCAGAAATCATCGTGACTGAAAATTTAAGGAAGAGTTCAAATAAGAAATTGCGTTTTTTTCTGACTCGTTTTTAAATCCATTTTTGCTCTCAAATGCATCCAATTTACAGATCCTCTTATTTAGGAACTATATAATGTGATGCATTGATCGGTTTTTTGATAAAGACAGAATATATTTTGAAAAAGACTACCAAAAAGGGTATTTTGAACAGAATTTCCCGAAGTCTTCGTGATTTGAAAATTTAAGGAAGTTTTCACATAGCAAATTGCGTTTTTTATGACTCGTTTAAAAATCCATTTTCGCTCTCAAATGCATCCAATTTACAGATTCTCTTATTTAGGAACTATATACTGTGACGCATTGGCCAGTTTTTTGATACAGATAGAATATATTTTTAAAAATGCTGTCAAAGTGAGTATTTCGCACAAAATTTTCCGAAGCAATCATGATTAAAGAATTAAGGATGTATTCAAACAACAAATCGGTTATTTTATGACTCATTTTTAAATTCAATTTTTTTCTCAAATGCTTTCAACTGACAGTTTTTTGTTATTTAGGAACTGTATAATGTACTGTTTTGGTCGATTTTTTAATAAATTTAGAATCTATTTCAAAATATGTTGTCATAATGGGCATTTGAGCTGAATTTTTCTTATAATGATTCTGATGAAACCAGTTTTTGCAGAAAAATGAAATTAAAATTTTTTCATAAACGGCCAAATGAAGTTATTAAACTGGGTTTATCTCTAATCATATATATATATATATATATATATATATATATATATATATATATATATTTTGTTGAAATGAGCTCTCTTCGAAATCTACCTCCGCCTATAGGCCCAGCCGACAGGGATTTTTTTCATCGGCGTGGTCATTTACTTCAAATTTAGTCCCCTTGTCTGAAACTAATCCAATGCTCTGATTGGATTCTTAGCTTGGCGTGGGTTTTTGATTTCTCCGGAACATACGCCAATGCGTCAAAAACCCTCGTTAAATTTGTTTACGCAAATGAAACAGCTTTTTTTTTTATCATCGTGTCCATAGTGAACGGCAGTCCACTGTTGAATCTAGTGTTGAATCCAGGGGGGGGGGGATATCCCCCCCTGAAGTAATAAAATGTCCCCCCCAGAAAATTTGAGATTTTGGGTTTTCAATAGTCAAAAAGTGCCATCCCCCCCCCCCGCAACTCTATAATCTCCCCCCGGACCCACAGAAATCCCCACCGAAGAAAAGTGTCAGAAGTCGTGCCAGCAGTCGTGACTCCAGAAAAATATAGCGTTTTGGAAAACGGTCGCGTGTCATCCAATATGTGAATAAACAGTTTATCTGAAGTGCCCCTCTGTTTTTTTTCTGAAGCTTTTTGTGGATTTCATCATTGTTTTTGTCATTTGACTGCAATTATCTCCTGATCAGTCAGTTGATTAGTCTTCATAATCCACGTGTTCAGTTTCACTTTAAATCGTGACATGGATATCTGTATGACTTTTTTAACCGACTTCCAAAAAGGAGAGGAGGTTATCAATTCGACGCGTATGTATTTTTTTTTTTTATGTATGTTCACCGAAACCATGCAGCCGATTAAGTTGGTTTTGGTGTTAAATGAAAGACGATGCTCTCGAATTTGTACCACTTCAGTTTCATCGAAATTGGTTCAGTTTTTTTTTATAGTAATTAAGCAAAAACTAATAAAATTAGTGATTTTTAGCTAATTAAAAGTGTTGAATACGTTCGCTGAATTGCGTGTCGACAGCATGGCCGGGCGGTCTAAGGGGACAGATTGAAGCTCTGTTTTTCGAAAGAGATCGTGGGTTCGAACCCCACTCCTGCCATTATTTTTACATCTATGTAAAATTTACATATTTTTTTTTACGTATTACAATTTTTATTTTTAACCGACTTCAGAAAAGGAAGAGGAAGTTTCCAGTTCGACGCGTATGTATTTTTTAACCGACTTCCAAAAAGGAGAGGAGGTTATCAATTCAACGCGTAGGTAATTTTTTTTTATGTATGTCCACCGATTACTCCGAAACTATCCAACCAATTAACTTGATTTTGGTGTTAAATGAGAGAGCTTGCTCTCGAATTGGTACCACTCCCGTTTCATAGAAATTGGTTCAGTACTTTTTTAGTAATTAGACACAAACTAATAAAATTAGTGATTTCTCGCAAATCAGTAGTAATATGGATGTCGAATAAATTAACCGATGCCAGGATGGCCGAGCGGTCTAAGGCGCTTGATTTAAGATATGGTTTTCGAAAGGCAGTGTGGGTTCGAACCCTACTCCTTACGTACGTATGTACAATAATCTTTTCCGTATTTTAATTTTTAAATATATATTTAACAAGTTAAGTACTAATTATGCTATTAGGAATATTTTGTATTTAACCGTTACCACAGAGTATCAGAGATTTTTTATTAGCTCAATACTTTATCAGTGAAAGAGTACTCAAAAAGAGAATAGACTTGCGAAAAGTAACATCACATTGAATACGTTCTCTGAAGAGAATGAAGTCTGGACAGCCGAGCGGTCTAAGACACCAGATTTAATCCCTGGTTTTGAAAGAGAGTGTCGATTCGAACCTCACTCCTGACATATGTGTATAGTATACAAAATTTTTTTCCGTGTTATATATTTTTTTAAGTGACTTCAAAAAAGGAGAGGATGTTATCAATTAAGCGCGAATGTATTTTTTCTATGTATGTAGAGTAGTGCTCGCGATGGGATACGTATAGCAGCTATACGATTAAACGATATACGTATATCCGTATAATACGTTTTTCTGCTATACGGATACTTTCGAATATACGTTTAAACGTATCCGGATACGTATAACACGTATCAACTAAACGTATATTTAAGAATACGTATATTTAAAGTATACGTATATTCCACGTATCGTATCTAATTTAAATAGTAGACTTCATAAGTCGTATGTCACTGAATTGAGAATAATTTGGAAATCGGTGGTGTTAAGACAGGAATTCGCATAGTATGTCTTATATATAACAGATCGAGCAATAAAAAACGTATACTTTATAAAACATTTTGCAAAAAGTTCACAAAAAATCCGACTCCTGATTGGCCAATCTCGTTTCACTAACAGTGAAATATCTATCTGGATTCCGACCAAGATTGTCGAAATCGTAAAAAAGACAGCATAGTAGCACCACCTGTTAAACGATTTACACACAAAACTAATCAGCACCAATTTCTATCAGGCACTGCCTGAAAATATAGGGGAGACTGGGGCACATGTGAACATAGCTTTTTTCTCATAACTGGGTTAATTTCTATAAGCAAAACTACTCAATATAGTAAACAGTACTTTTTTTACGCATGGTAATTTTTTTAATTATTTTTATAGCTCTTCTTACTTTTCTTAATAGTTTTATGAATTCAAAAAAATGTTCATATGTGCCCCAACGAAGGGGCAGATGTAAAACACAAGGGCAACATGTGAACACAAGGAAAAATAATTATTTGACACGTTTTTTATTATCTTTTCCATATATTACCACAATCATTAGTTGTACTATCTGTTAAATTCACCATAAAGAAAAATATATGTATATTTATTTAGTTTCTGAGTGATATGTTTAAGCAAAATATTATAAAATAAAAATAAATTGTTTTTTTGGGGGGAGGGGGGGTTCGATAATTGATAAACTATTCTTGCAATGAAATAAAAGCTTAAAGAAGTAAACTTGAGAAAATAATAGAATTTAAATTTTGCTTAGGGCCTTTTGTTTGAGAAAGATTTTAGGAAGGGAGCATTTGGATAATATTTGTCGGAAATCTACCGAAAAGCCAAAGAATTTCATTCCTATATTTACCTTATTTGCCTATAAATTAAGGATAAAAAATTGTTTTCCGTTTATTAGCTTCCTCCAAATTTAATTTATTTTGCTTTTAAAAGAAAGGGGGGTGGAAGTCAATAATGAAGATTTCACAGTAGTTTAAAAATTTTATTTCTTAAAATATAATTTTATTTTCAAAGCACCAAATAACATAGCTGTTTAAGAAATGGAAGTAAACTAATACTACAAGTTTGCAACAAATGAAATAGAAAATTTTTCAAAGTTGTTAAACGTAATATTTTTTGCATTAACGATGCATAAAAAATAGTATTGAAAACCGTTAAATAAAATAATATATAACATTTATTGCATTTTAGAAAACATTAAATTTATTTAAATTACAATTGGACACAAACGAGCTTGTTGCTTTTTATGTATTTGCTGACAGATATGTTTGTAAAAGTTTCTATACAAAATCAAGTTTATAAGACAGAAATGTCTTCTATTTCAATAAAATTATAGATAATGGAGCTGTCATTATTTTCATGAAGTTAACTAAAAGGAACAGAATAACTGAGTGATTATTGGAGAATTTAATGCCGTGTTCAGATCTGCTCCAACTAGACTCTTCATAAGTGCCCCATACTCCCACAAGAGTTAAAATGACAAATCTTTAACATTTTTCAATTTTAGCAAAAAAAAAAATTATCATAAATATTTATTAGTATCCACAATATATGTTAAAACATTATTTAAAAAAAAATGAATAAATAAATAAAATTATTCTCTTAGCAAGTTGGAGATTTTACTTTTGAGTTCAGTTAAGCAGTATTTTGGCTCCTGGGGACAAACAAAATGTCGAAGAGCTTCAAAATTTTTTTTCCAAATGTGTATAGATGCTACTATCTTTGGTAATTCTTTGAAATAATAAGTCATACAATAACTTGTGAAAAATAGCAATGTTCTCATATGCCCCATTTTCACATGTGCCCCAGTCTCCCCCATATATGTTTCTTAATTCTGTGTATTATGTTTTGAGATAGAGCGCCCACAAATCTCATGTCACACACAGACAGACAAAGTCACAAACTCACAGGCAGATATTTTTTAAAAACATGTTTTTCGGACTCTCTTACCCTTAAAACGTGTAAGCCCATCGAAAGTTTTCCCTTATTAATTAAATACTTTCTTCTTGTAAAGATACAAGAAAATATAAAAAAACTAAGTACTGTGCCTTAGGTCTTCCAAAGAATAGTTTGATTCTACCACAACTAATGTAAGACATTTCATAATAAATAACTGGAAAAAAAACCAAAATCTAAACTGAGGAACGTATTCAGATTTTTTTAAGTGCCTGCAAAACAAGTAGTAGTTAAGTAAACGCATCGCAGTTCTTCGAACAAAGAAACGCGATGGGGATACTCTACCGGATATTTCTCAATGTCGTTAATCCGCAGAAAAACATTAAAAAATCAAATTTCATACCTTGAACGAAAAACGTTTAAACGTTTATACGTTTAACCGCTTGGATAAGATCCGTATATACGATGTACCGTATATGTTGTTTTGCGTAATACGTATAACCGCCGATGCCGTATTATACGTATAGTTGATCCGTATTTCGTATAATACGTATTATACGTATACGCGTATAAACGTATAATCGAGAGCACTAATGTAGAGGTAATTTAGCCCCAGAAACCACAAGACTTCGACTGACAATGCATGTGCATAGTTTCAATAACTGGGCGAAGTTCAAATGCCCATCCCAGGAAAATATTTGCAAGCTAAGTGCAATATGGAAAAGTGTGGGAGCTAGAAGATTTTGCAGACAGAGAATGCCTTCCATCTGCGGTGCTGAGCAGATGTGGCCGGCTTACGCCCGTGCTTTTATCGGAACGAGTTTCCGACCAAGAACTTTATGAAAGGGATCGGTTGATACCCATATTAACTTTAATGTCAGTTATTTTGTCCTGTTTATTTTACAGTTTATTTAGCCTAGAATTGTGATTTCATATGTACCAGTTATATAATCAAGAAGTTTTTAATTAAATATTCACTCAGTGAAATATTGGAACTGTTGATTTATTTCAAACACCCGTTTTTCGTCCGCCCCACTTCTACAAATTTTGGGGGCTCGCCCTGGATGAACCAGTGGACTTCTGCTAGAGGTCTGCACGGGCCGGAATTTCCAGGCCCGGCCCGGCCCGGCCCGTAGGAAAGTTATTTCGGCCCGGCCCGGCCCGTTGTAAAACTCAAAAGTTCGGCCCGGGCCCGGCCCGGCCCGTTTAATTTTTTATATTTTAGGCCCGGCCCGGCCCGTACAAAAATCAGCGAAAACAGGCCCGGCCCGGCCCGGCCCGTTTTGGCCCGTTACAATTTCTACGATTTCTAAAAAATTCAGATTTTTATCATATAACTAAGATTCCTTTAAAGAATACTGCATACATATCTATGGAATGATTTTATAGTATATTTTACAGCAAATAAACATTAACAACATTAATGATTACATAGATTCTTAGGCTTTCAACATTCGAATAAAGATTCATTAAAAAATTAATATGGCTTAGAATAAAAGAAAAAAGAAAGAAAGCTAAAAACATCGTTAATTTTGAAGCTGTTTAATAAAAGAAGATTTATAAATATATTTCTATATCATTTTATTATAGATTTCAAATCCAAATTCATTCTTAAATTCAAAGAAGCTCCTTTCTGATACATTTCTAAATTCATTTTTTTCCCTCAGAAACGCATAAGATTAGCAGATATCTTTATTCAGAAACTATATAATCGAATGGCGTTATCCATTTTTTGATACAAGCAATTTAAGAATACTGCAAACAAATAAAATACTGTCATAATTAGCGTTTTGAATAGAATTTCCGGAAGCAATAGCAAGGGAAGGGAGAAAAACCTGCAATCATTTGAGAAACTATTATATCTCAACAAGGTTATACAAGTATTTTATTTACCAAAAATGAAAAACGCTATTCGATTCCAAATCCCTTCAATAGTTAGGCTTATCACTTTTATACTTTTACAATTTAAAATTAATCAGAAAATGTGTCAAACTTTCGCATTATTGAGAAATTAATTTAAAAATCATTAAGAAGTATATATCCGAAGACTAAGCTAACATAAGTTCTTTATCGCTGTTAATAATTTTACAAATCATGTTTTCTGCCAATAATTAAGTCTAGTACCGGTCCGGCCAGTCTATATGTAGAAAAGTAATGCAAGCGTGATCTCGGACCGGCATATTAAAACGGGTTACACATAATGTAATTCTCCGATGCCGATACACTGTGCATTTTTATAAACGTGCATTTTATATTGACGCTGTCAAACTAGCATGGCCACATTTATACTTGTTCTCGTTAAAACCATTTTCGTTGAAAATAGCTCATATTTTATCGTTTCTGCTGAAATCTTCAGAACGGGCCGCCAGGCCCGAAAATTTTTTTTATCGGCCCGGCCCGGCCCGTCTGGCCCGTTCAATTTTTTTGCCGGCCCGGCCCGGCCCGTTTATGTTGTTTGTCGGCCCGGCCCGGCCCGTTGAAAAAACTATTCTAAATCTGCCGGCCCGTTAGAAAATTCGAAACGATTCCGCCGGCCCGGCCCGGCCCGCGGGCCGGGCCGGGTACGGGCCACGGGCCAGGCCCGGGCCCGTGCAGACCTCTAACTTCTGCTCGGTGATAAAATTGGATATTCCCTGCTACTCCAATGATTGCTGGAATCGTCGCTGTTTTTACGAAGAAAGCTGAGCTGCTTCGACTGTCCGAGAGCTGTGTGTGTTTGAGCTGTCCGGAAGAAAACAGTGCTGTTGCGGTGCCACAAGAAACAACTCGTAGTGCATTTTTTTTTACGAGTCCCGAAGCTAGCGCGAGTGCAACGAATTTGTGATTTTTTGTGCAACGAATTTGTGGATTTTTTGTGCTACGAAGGGTTTATGATGTTCAAGAACCCTCGCTGTGATTTTTTTTTTTGCGAGGCGATTTTTGCGCGAGTGAAATATTTTCGAAGCCAGTGATACAGGGCTGAAATGTCCTAGTATTTTAGTATTTTCAAGCCCGGTGCATTTTTTTTAGGGCTTATATTTTTTAACATATACAAATATGTATTAAGATATTGATCAATCTATATCGAGTGTTTTCATAATTATCATATCTATATTGTTTGAAGTTATTAATATATTTTGTATTATTTTTGTATGTGAGAACAGAGGATATCCACAATGAAGTAAGTGGTTTTTTCCCATAAATGGTAATTAAATATAAAACTTATAGCATCTTGCTTTTATTTTAA
The DNA here is from genome assembly GCA_964019185.1 of Maratus speculifer. Classification (NCBI taxonomy): domain Eukaryota; kingdom Metazoa; phylum Arthropoda; class Arachnida; order Araneae; family Salticidae; genus Maratus; species Maratus speculifer. The sequence continues at coordinate 333,428,890 of OZ025289.1, forward strand.
ACATTAAAGAATTTTGTTTTGTAATGTGAGTTTATGAATAGAAAATAATTTTGCTTATATATTTATAATATTTTTATAAGATATTTTAGTATATTTGATAGAGTTTTTGTAGGAATAATGGCATATTTGGTAAGAGCAAAGAAAATAGACTTATTGTCAGTGTTAAATGAATTGGGGCTGAGTGCTGAGGAAAGCGCGACAAAAGTTCAGTTAGCCGACATAATAACCAAATCGGACGGTTATAATGAAGACATAGTCAAAAACTTATTAGACGGTCTCGTTAGCGAACGGTTAGAACAAGATAAAAATAAAGAAATAGAGGAAAACGAAAAAAAAGCATATGAATTAAAAAAATTAGAGTTAGAACTTAGCGCAAAAAACAAATCCGAAATGATGCTTAACGCCGGAGTGAAAACTCCTGATGTTTTAAAATTAATCGCGAGATATGATACCAGTGAAGAAATAAGTATATATCTCACGTTGTTCGAAAGACAAATAAAAAGATTAGGAGTAGAAAAGGAGAATTGGGTGACTTATTTGCTAGGTCTGTTACCATTAGAAATAGTTAACATAATAGGTCGCGAAAATGAGGAACTCTCGAATGATTATGATTATGTTAAACAGTTATTATTGAAAAGATTCAAGCTTAGTGCGGAACAATTTCGACAGAAATTCTTTGGCCACAGAAAAGAAAGTTCAGCGTTTTGGCGCGATTACTCATTTGAACTTACGAATTTTTTAGAACAATGGTTGACAGGTCTGAACATTTCGTCTTTTGAAGATTTAAAAAACCTTCTAGTTATTGACCAAATAAGGAAAAAATTACCATCGGAAGTAAGGGAGCATTTTGTTGATGACTTGCCTAAGTTTACTAAGGTCTCAGATTTTATAAGTAGACTTGATGATTATGAGGCGGCCCGTAATATTGTTAGGAAGAATTCGGAAATAAAAAATAGCGATAGTAAACGTTTTTCGCAGAACACAGAGAATAAAAGTTTTGGCCGGAAGAACAATTTTTCCCAAAACAACAAGAACGGAGTAAGGAATAATTATAACCCTTTCAAAACTAAATGTTTTTATTGCAATGAATTTGTTTCTCATAAATCGAATCAGTGTCCTCGCAGAATGGATGGAAATAAAAGTAATCACTACGGTTTAAATAACACGAAAGCGGTGAACGCCATGAGTAATAAATTTTGTCCGTCGGATAAAATTGTTAAAAGTATTGAAATTAAAGGGAAACGCGTAAATTGTTTTGTTGATAGTGGGTCAGATGTGACAATGATAAACAATGAACTTTATAGAATTTTGGGAAGGCCTAATTTAAGTAAAAACGATGTGAAATTGACAGGTATTAGTGGTGATGGAGTAATTCCTTCAGGTTTTTTCAATACTAATATAAAAATTGATGATGTTAGTGTAAATTGTGATGTGTACGTTTTGCAGGATTTAAAATATGAAATGCTTCTCGGAAATAACTGTTTGAATAAATTAAATTTCGAAATATCAAACGATGGCTTAAAAGTGACAGGTAAGCGGAACGATGAAAAAAGTTACAGTGTAAACGTTGTTGCAAAGATGCCGTTAGAAATTCCAGAGATAGGCGCGGTCAAAGATGTTAAAAACATTTTCACGGTTAAATCTGACTTGCGGTTAGATGTTGAAGAGGTTCCCAAGCCTAACCCAGACTTGCGGTTGAATTCTTCAAACACGCCCATGACTGAAAATTCTTTAGCTGATTCTCATGAACTCGAATCTGTTTGCTTAGCAGAAATAGCTAATGCGGTTAATGTAAATGAAATCGATATGACGCATATTGCCGACTGCGGTTTAAGGGAAGAATTAATTAATTTGATTACGAATTATAAGCCTGAGAAAACGAAAAGTGTTGACTTGAAAGTTAAGATAGTGTTAAGCGATGACATACCAGTAGTACAAAGACTGAGGCGATTAGCGATTGCTGAACAAGAATTTGTTGATACACAAATAGGAGATTGGCTTGATAAGGGTATTATAAGAGAAAGTTGTTCAAATTATGCTGCACCAATTGTTTTAGCAAAAAAGAAAAATGGGGACTACCGATTATGCGTAGATTACAGAAAACTTAACAAAAAGATAATTAGAGATAATTATCCCCTTCCGGTAATAGATGATATTTTAGATGAGATTGGACAGAGTAAGGTGTTCAGTACATTAGATTTGAAAAATGGATTTTTTCACGTAGAGGTTGATGAGGATAGTAAAAAGTTTACTTCGTTTGTTACGAATAATCAACAATTCGAGTACAATGTAATGCCATTCGGTTTAAATGTCGCTCCACAATTTTTCCAACGTTACATATATGCATGCCTTAAAGAATTAATAAGAGATAGAACGATTTCCGTGTACTTAGACGATATAATTGTCCCTGCGCAGACTGAAGAAGAGGCGCTTTCTAAATTGAAACGTGTGTTTCAGGTAGCATCAGAGTATGGCCTCGAGTTTAATTTTTCTAAATGTCAGTTTTTGAAGAGAAAAATCGAATTCTTAGGATACGTAATTGAGAATGGAACAATTCGACCTTCCGAAACTCATGTTATAGCTGTTACAAAATTTCTTGAACCAAAAGATAAAAAACAACTCCAGAGTTTTTTGGGACTTACCGGATATTTCAGGAAGTATATCGCTGATTATGCTAGAATTGCTAGACCTTTGAGTGATCTTTTAAAAATGGAAAATGAATTCAATTTCGGACCAAGTCAAAAAGAAGCTTTCCAAATTTTAAAAAATAAACTGTCTAGTAAACCAGTATTACACCTATTTAGAAAGGGGGCGGAAACGGAATTACATACGGATGCGAGTAGTTTAGGTTTCGGAGCAATCTTGTTACAAAAAGATGATTACGGAAATTTACATCCAGTTCATTTCATGAGCAAGAAAACAACGCCCGCTCAAGCGAAATATAGTAGTTATGAGCTCGAAGCACTTGCTGTCATCGAAGCATTAAAGAAATTTCGAACTTATTTGTTAGGAAATAAATTTAAAATAATAACCGATTGTTCTGCTTTTCAAAAAACCTTAGAGAAAAAAGATCTTACACCTAAAGTTGCGCGGTGGGCATTATTTCTTCAAGAATTTGACTACCAAATTGTTCACAGAGCCGGAAATCAAATGAAACATGTCGATGCATTGAGTCGTAACACGGTTTTAACTTTAACGCGTTCACAGGATGAACTTACTGCAAAATTGACTAAAGCGCAAAACGAAGATGATTACATTCAAACTATAAAAACATTAGTTGAAAAAAACGAGAGTAATGATTATTTTGTTAAGCGAAATATTGTGTACAAATATGAAAACGATAGAGAGTTAATTATGGTGCCAGAAAGCATGCAAAGGGAAATTATTCGTGAAATTCACAATAAGGGACATTATGCTGTTGCTAAAACTGAAGAGATCGTGAAACAGGATTATTATATCCCTAACCTTCGAAAACAGATCGAAAACGTGATAGGAAATTGTATTGAGTGCATACTATGCAACAGGAAACAAGGTAAAGGTGAAGGATTGCTAAATCCCATCCCTAAACAAGATACGCCACTTCAAACTTACCATATCGATCATTTAGGTCCGCTACCTTCGACAAACAAAAATTATCATTTTATTTTCTCTGTAGTGGACGCTTTCACGAAATTTGTCTGGTTTTATCCTGTCAAAACAACATCCGCTAAGGAGGTGATTTCGAAATTAAAAATTCAACAAGCCGTATTTGGAAATCCAGAACGTATAATTAGCGATCGTGGAGCCGCTTTTACTTCAAATGAATTTAAGGAGTATCTCGAAGATCAAAAGATAGAACACGTCTTAATTACGACAGGTATACCGAGGGGAAACGGCCAGGCAGAGCGATCACAGAAAACGCTCATAAATATCCTGAGTAAATCATCCATCGATGATCCGACGAAATGGTATAAATATGTGCCAACCGTACAACGAATAATGAACAGTACGATTTCGCGTAGCACTCAGTATACCCCTTTTGAGTTATTAACAGGAGTAAAGTTAAGGGATAAGGAGGATTTAAATATTAAACGAATTATTGATGAGGAACATGAAAACGCGTTCATGGAAGAAAGACTTAACAATAGAAATATTGCTAAACAAAACATTCTAAAAATCCAGGAAGAAAATAGTAAAAGTTTTAATCGTAAACGGAAAAAAGCAAGGTGTTATAAAATTGGTGATCTAGTTGCCATAAAAAGAACCCAATTTGGGGTCGGCATGAAGTTACGCATTAAATATTTTGGTCCTTACAAAGTGATCAAAATCAAAAGCAATGACAGGTACGATGTCGAAAAAGTGGGCTTCCAAGAGGGTCCAGGAGTGACATCGACTGCAGCTGACTGCATGAAACCATGGGTTTCTACACCCTAAAATATGACGTTTTTCAAGTATTTCTTTTATGTGTTTTTTTTGTTGGTGTTTATTTGTTTATGTATCGCCATATAGTGTTTTATGACTCCAAGTACATCCGTTTAACGTTATTTTTTTTTACATTATTTTATGCAAGAAAAAAAAACTGAGCTGTGACTGGAAAAAAAAAAAAAAAAAAAAAAAACTTTTAATAGTTTATGAACACTTGGACTAGCACCAGACTTTTTATTATTATTATTAGTTTTTCAGTGATTTAATATGGAATTTTAGTGTTTGTGTTTTGTGATTTCACTATTTTTATGAAAGTCGTATGGAGTTTGATCTGGAGCTTATAGTTGGTATTAAGCTCTGTGAGGTCACAGATAGGTCAGGATGGACGAGATGTAGAGGTAATTTAGCCCCAGAAACCACAAGACTTCGACTGACAATGCATGTGCATAGTTTCAATAACTGGGCGAAGTTCAAATGCCCATCCCAGGAAAATATTTGCAAGCTAAGTGCAATATGGAAAAGTGTGGGAGCTAGAAGATTTTGCAGACAGAGAATGCCTTCCATCTGCGGTGCTGAGCAGATGTGGCCGGCTTACGCCCGTGCTTTTATCGGAACGAGTTTCCGACCAAGAACTTTGTGAAAGGGATCGGTTGATACCCATATTAACTTTAATATCAGTTATTTTGTCCTGTTTATTTTACAGTTTATTTAGCCTAGAATTGTGATTTCATATGTACCAGTTATATAATCAAGAAGTTTTTAATTAAATATTCACTCAGTGAAATATTGGAACTGTTGATTTATTTCAAACACCCGTTTTTCGTCCGCCCCACTTCTACATGTATGTTCACCGATTACTCCGAAACTATCCAACCGATTAATTTGTTTTTGTGTTAAATGAAAGAGGCTACTCTTCCATTGGTACTTCTTCCATTTTATTGAAATTGGTTCAGTACTTTTTTAGTAATTAAGTAAAAACTAATAAAATTAGTGATTTCTCGCAAACTAAAAGCAACATGGACGAAGACTAAGCTCGCTGAATGGAGTGCAGTCAGGTGGCTGAGCGGTGTAAGACAGCAGATTTGATTTCTGGTTCATGAAAGAGATCGTGGGTTCGAACCCCACTCCTGACATACGTGGTTTACAGTGATTTTTCCCGTATTATAATTTTTATTAACTGGCTTCAAAAAATCGTTAACTTTTAACTAAAAAGAGAAAAATAAACTTTTCTACCAAAAATTGAACCGACTTCAAAAGTTACTGCAAAGTGAAAAATAATTAAGAAATTAAATTAAGAGCGTAGTATTTATCATGCGTATTATTATATTTATGTAGATTAATTTGATTTTTTGAAATCGGTGCCAGCCAAGCCAAGTTCAAAATTAAAATTAATTATCCAATGCAAATCGTAAAAGAATAAAGTTAATTTTTAACTAAATATTAAATCGTAAAAAAAAACTCATAGATACTTGGATGCGTGTGTATTGGAAAATTACATGTAACTTGGCTTGGCTGGCACCGACTTCAAAAAATCAAATTAATCTACATAAATATAATAATACGCATGATAAATACTACGCTCTTAATTTAATTTCTTAATACTATTCTGTAAAAAAAATATTTTTCACTTTGCAGTAACTTTTGAAGTCGGTTCAATTTTTGGTAGAAAAGTTTATTTGTGTTTGTGTTATTGAAGCTAAAATTCAAGGAATGCGTTCTGAGTCAATTGCAACCACAAAAGAAAATTCGCTATGTCAGCTGGAGGCACACCTCAATCAGCTTACGAGAAGTGTATGAAACGTTTGAATCAATCGTGGCATAGTTGCATTAAACTCAATAGAATCTACTTAAAAAAAAAAAAAAAAAAAAAAAAAAAAAAAAGATTAATAAATTAGCACTTGTATTTTATTTAAAAAATCCGTCTACTTTTTACACAGAATGTATTTTTCGATTTTCTTGCTAAAAATTTGTTGTTGCGATGATTACCGTTTGTAAAAGCAGCTAATTTATTTTCCAAAAAAAGAAAAAAAAACCTACAAAAATTATTTTAATTTAACGAGTGTAACATAAGCAACATCCTTATAAAAAGTGGAATGTGGCCGCATGCTTCATTGTTAGAATGGCTTTTTAGTTCATTGGTTATCCCGCAAGTCCTATATGTACATACATATGAATGTACTTATATACGTATAACGCGACAACGGTTCTCAGAAATATCCGATTTGTTTCAATTTTTTCCCAGATTCATTCTGATAGTTTATGTAGTATAGTTATTTGTTGCGTAGAAGAGCCTGCACTAGAATTATATCTATTTTATATTTAACTTTCCAGTAATCTATTAACACAATCAAACTGATTGTTAAAGTTATCGTACGAATTGAATAATTCCAACTGAACGAAAAAATGCCTACGCCGGGAATCGAACTCAGATTCTTGGTTTACAGCTCCTTCGTTCGTTTTCTAATAATGTTTAAGATTTATAAATTTTATAATGTTGGTTCTACTTCTTTTTAAATATTTCAAATATTTTTTCGGTTAAATATGATCAAGATGGTCAGCTAATATAATTTTAAGTAATTCCACTCCTAAAAATTTCTTCATGTGTCATATGGTAGAGCGATTAGAAATAATACAAGGCCCATTCAATAAAGAATCGAAAAAAAAAATTCGAAAATTGTAAAATACGTTATTAACCAGAAAAATTATGGATATTTTAAATAATAAAAGGTATCAATTTAGAAAATATATTCATGTAATTATTCTCTTTTGAACTTTATTTTGAAACTTGTGATTAAGAACAGTTTTAAAATTTACCAAACAACTACTATTTTAATTTAGCTTTGAAACTTTGCATGATTTTTACTTTTAATCAAAAACACTACCGCCTCCCGCCTCCTTAAAAAAACCACTGACGGTGAATGTGTAAATTATAAATTTGAAATTGCCCCCCCCCCTAAAGTCTCACAGTGTCCTCCCCCCCCACGGTGTGTACGCCCCACTTTGAAAACTATTTCACTAAGGACTTTTTAATCGCTCTGTATATTGATGTTCATATCATGTCTTACCTCCATATCCGTAAACACAAGCCAATACCATCCAAGACATTCCCAGAGAATACAGTGTTCGATGCGTTGCTGCATAAACAGCAGTAAGAATCGGATCGAGATCTTGACCTTCGTGACCAATATAACAAAATAACTGTGTTCCAATGACCAAGAACAACGAACAAATCCAACCTGTTATTACATGAACCTGTAAAATGTTATGAGAAAGTCTTTAAAAACGTTAATACATTTCTTATTAAATTAATAAGTCTGATTTTCATATACTTAATTTTTTTAAACTATCATAATTAGAATGCAAAATTAATAATTAATTTAAAATTCGTATACTGGATTTCAAAGATACCTAGAATATTTCTTCATTTAAATTTTTAAGCAAATTTTGCATAATCAGGGACCTAGATTAGAGTGATTTAATGATGATGACTATGATGGCTGATGATGGTTTATTGATGACTAATAAAAAGGCTTAAAGTAAAGCTCTATGTTACACTGTAACAATAAAGAAAAGGAAAAACAATTTAAGTCAAATTAAAACACAGCAAAGGAAGAAATATTTGCCACAAAATTTCATCACTCATTAAACTTATTTACGAGAGTGCAGTACATTTTATGCCGAAACTCGAGATCTGAAATTCGACATTTTAACTGGGGCCTCGATTATTAAAGATTTTCGGCTTAGTTAAACTTCAGATTAATTGAAGTTTTAAAGATTATCCAAACAGCACTAAATTATTTTTATTTATGGTGGCTATTTAGCAGTCAGTACCTTGTAGATAATAATTAATGTTGCGCTAGGTACGCAGCTCTATTTAGAATATGTCGTGCCGTAAATATCGTGGCAAGTCCTCCTGATTTCTCACTTAAATGATTCAAAAAGATACTTAAATAATTTTCAAGAATGTAGTACATTTTACGCCAAAAGAAGAGATTTAAAACTCGGCAGCTTGATTTAAACTGCTGCTATCGATTACTGAAAATTTTCGATTTTGTTAAACATCAAATTAGAAGATAAGTGTTATAAGGATCTTCTACTTTAGGTGATTGGTAGAGGAATAAAAAATAAATGCACTGTTAAAAATGAATCTGTGAATTCACGGTAAAATTTCTGGCTGCAAAACTGCCCGACTTTCTCCGTTCTGTTCTGGGAAAAACTCCGTGTTGAAGAAGCGATAACTTTCCATTATAAAGTTGGTATTACAACTGTTGGTGCAATCTATCGAACCGTTTAGTAGCTGCTATATTTATTGACCGAAGAGAAAATTATTGTCGTCGGGATAATTCAAACTCACGAACTTTAGTGTGACATCCCGTGTCTCTAGCTTTTATGCCATAGGATCTTCGAATGCTAGTGATTCTAAAGCATATAATGGATTCTACAGTGTGTTTATATTTTTATAAGGTAGATTGTAATTTTATCAGTGCTGTTATAATTTTTGCAAGTTTTAATTAATGAGGCTAATTTATTGTTTTGATTTTCTTATGGTTAAATAATTGTTAAAATATGGCTTGATTAAATAATTTAATAAGAAAATTTTCTTTGCTCAATGAATGGTTGAAATACGGTCTGATTAATTTGATGCTCAGAAAGTTGATGATTTCAATACAGTTACACTTGAGCTCTTAAGCAGCCTAATGCAAGTCTTACAAAAGAGCCAGGATTTTTTCATTTTTGTGCAACATGTCAGTTTTATAAACATTCTAAATATATGTGTGATTCTCAAAATAGGGGATAATTTCAAAAGTGAAATCTTAAAAAAATTACTGTTAGCAAAATTTCTGAAAAAAATAGGTGTTGTTAATATAGTATTAGGTATACTTTACATGTAGTCAGCAGAGCTAAATATTTAAAAATTAACTTAAAAAAATAATTAGTATTTTTTGAGCCATGCTAATGACAAAACAAATTGCATGGAATAAATATATTAAGAAATTTTTATTTTCTTCCTGTTTAAATATTTTTTTCTATATTTATTAGCCTTCCTTTTCAGCAAATGGTTTCCATTTTTACATATATACATATAAGGAGAATAAAAACATTACCAAAGAGCAAACTTTGTTTACATGAGCAACATTCTGACACTAACAATGTAAGAAGCTGTCTTAGGGATTTTCTGACAGATTTAATGCATATTTTAGGGATAATAAATGTAATACCTAAATTTATATGTAAAATTAAACTTTATAAAAGATACAATATAAGCAATGGTTACATTTATGCAAATAGGAGTCTTTAGCATGGACAGAAAACCATGCTAATGACACTGATATTTGTCCATTCTAATGACAAATTTTAATTTAAATAAGATTATGAGCCATAATATAATCACAATGCAATAGTCCTTTCTGGGGCTTTTTAAAACACAAAAGTCCTATGCCAATAAGTAAAAAAAAAAAAAAAAAAAAAAAAAAAAAAAATTATAAAATAAACATGCAAATTATTATCCATTCTAATGACATACAATTGATGTAGGCCCCTAATATTCAACTTCTATTCTTAAAATACAATACATGCTTCTATTTTCAGGCTGCGATAAAATGGCTACTTGTTGCCATGGAGAAACTTTATATTTTCAAACTATTGTCATATGTGAAAATGAAATTTTGATTAATAACCAGCTGTTATAGTATGACCTTGTTTTGAAAATAGAATATGGAGGACAAACTTTAATTCTTTTTTTATGTACCATAATTTTATTTTTAAAAAGAAATTTATTCTATAAATCCTCTCCTTGATTAATTTAAAGAAAGAATAACATTTGTTTTATTTTATAAACATGATATTAACTCTTGAAAAAGCTAATATATACATGGCACAGCTGCTGTGGACATCCATGCTAATGACATTTTGAACATTTATTCTGTTATCTTAAGGTGTTTTTAACTAAAAAGTGAGTAATTCTTGAGTGCAAATAATGAATAATATTAAGACAAACATATCTAAATATAAAAACATGACAGAAAACCTCAATTTTTTTTGTATGCCGAAAGACATAAATTGTCCCCTATTTTGAGAATCACCCATATATATTATTTCAATTAATTTTTAACAGTGAAAGTACGCTTGAAATTCTTTGAATATATTCAATACGTGAATTTTCACATTGCTAACTAAGCGTAGAAACCAACTTTGTGAAAAATGTCCGAGCCGGGGATCGAACCCGGAACCCTTGGAATAGCCCTCCAAGTTCTCTACCATTTAAGCTACGAGGACGATGCCCAAGTCGGCATTTCTCACTTCATATGTTGGCTAGGCTGCAATTCACAGTACGAAATGGAATCGTCTTCATGAGCACACAATACTGCGGCGTAACATGAGACACAAGAAACCCAGATGTGGTAAATCACATATATATTATTTCAATTAATTTTTCAATTAATTTTCAGCAGTGAAAATACGCTTGAAATTCTTTGAATATATTATGCCAAGTTGGGCATCGTCCTCGTAGCATAAATGGTAGAGCACTTGGAGGGCTATTCCAAGAGTTCCGGGTTCGATCCCCGGCTTGGACATTTTTCACTAAGTTGGGTTCTACGCTTAGATAGCAGTGTGAAAATTCACGTATTAAATATATTCAAGATATATTTAGTAGATATTAGTTAGCGGAGTATCTCCGTTGTCGCCTTCCATCTTTGTCCGTATCTTAATTTTCAGGAAATATGATGAAAATTTTCGACTTTTAATGAATTGGCCTTTTGTCGTAAAAAGAGATTCTTTTGTAAAGTTCAAAAAAAATATATCTGTAAATTTCAGATCCTTTTAACACTGTAGAATAGCAGCCATTAATTAAAAAACCCAATTTTTAAGTTGATTTTAAAACAATGGTACGATATACACTATATTGCCATTGATTATGGGACACTTGCGATTTTAGACATTTTACTAAATATTTAGAAAAATACATGAGGAATCATCTCGAAACTCTTAGTGTATAAATATAATAGTATACGTCATACATCTCCGTGAAGATTTTTTACCGAAACTCCATAGGGGACCGTCAACAAATTAAAAAAAAATGAATATCTTTTGAATAACCCTGTCAAAACTAATGTAGCAAAAGCGCTCAAACTCTAGATTATGATTAAATGCCTTATTGTAATACACTGTGTTCATTTTTATGCAAATAGCATGCATACTCGCAGAGTAATTAAGGTTTTTATAAAAATGGCCCTAAATTTTTCCAAGTTTTTCCCTTATAATTTTCAGAGTTCTTAATATAAAATATTTTTTTCAGAAGATATGACAAACAACATTGCACACAGTACCCTGTAATCAGAATTAAAAAATAATAAAAATTGTATGAAAAATGTGTAGGTTTACTAAATAATTTTTTACTGCACATGCGTCAAAGGTATCAAAATTTCATTTGCATATTATGTTAGCTAAATGTATAGAGCAACTTTTGTAAAAGTCTCAAAATTATAGCTTGAAAATTCTGAAAGTAATCGTCTATAGAAAAAGGACAAAATCCGTTGTTTCCAAAATGAAGCAAAAAAATGAGGGATTTTATCCAAAAGTAGTCGTAACATCCCGTATTGTGTATTCTATATTGACACTAATCGATGAATATATGGATACAACCCCTCTTGTTTTTGCTTCATTTTGAGAATAACGGATTTTCAACTTATTCAATTGACGATTATTTTCAGAATTTTCAAGTTATGATTTTGTGACTTTCACAAAAGTTGCTCTATACATTTAGCTAACATAATATGCAAATGAAATTTTGATATCGTTGACGCATGCGCAGTAAAAAATTATTTAGTAAACCTACTCATTTTTCATACAATTTTTATTATTTTTTAATTCTGATTGCAGGGTACTGTGTGCAATGTTGTTTGTCATATCTTCTGAAAAAAATATTATTTTATATTAAGAACTCTGAAAATTATAAGGGAAAAACTTAGAAAAATTTGGGGCCATTTTTATAAAAACCTTAATTACTCTGCGAGTATGCCTGCTATTTGCATAAAAATGAACACAGTGTATTACAATAAGGCATTCAATTATAATCTGGAGTTTGAGCGCTTTTGCTACATTAGTTTTGACAGGGTTATTCAAAAGATATTCATTCTTTTTTAATTTGTTGGCGGTCCCCTATGGAGTTTCGGTAAAAAATCGTCATTGAGATGTGTGACGTATACTATTATATTTATACACTAAGAATTTCGAGATGATTCCTCATGTATTTTTCTAGATATTTAGTAAAATGTCTAAAATCGCAAGTGTCCAATAATCAATGGCAATATAGTGTATTAGTTAAATTAAAAATTCATAATACAACTGAACTACAATTGATTTTCTTACTCTTGACAGTTTCAAATGAGGATTTTTAGCCATGAAGTAGCCCAGTAGGAGACCGATTCCGTAAGATGAAACATGGCTTAGTGGTGACGTGTAGATGGTTCTTTCGATGTAACTATGAATATATAAAGCATAAATAATAATGACTGATTTAATTTATTATTAACATTATGTGTATTTAAAATTACCAGAAATAGTCCTAAGTAGATCTTAAAACTATTAAATAAAAACGATATAAATTAAAAAATAATTTACTAATGAAGGCTCAAAGAAAATAAAAAATGTCGGATGTGGTAATCTCCAAACTTTCTACTATCTCATACATATTAATATTTTCTGAAAAATGCAGCATAGAAGCGCTACCGGTTACCAAAATCAAATCAGCAATAACTGATGTGAAATTTTAAATGAATCTGAAGTTTGATGAAAAGCCATGCATTAATTCCTTTGACAGAGAGCTATTGCGAGAGTCTTTAAAAATTCTGTAGAACAATACCACCTGTTGGACGATGTTCACGAAAAACTAATGAGGGACAATTTTTATCAGGGACTAACTCAAACTCAAGTTTGTTAAAAATCCATGTATTAGTGCCTGAGATACAACTATTGCAAAATAGTGAAAAAAGCAATAAAGCAGCGTCACCTGCAACGATATATACTCTGCAGCTAGAGCAATATACACAAAAAAATTTAACAGTACTAGTCCATATCAGGGACTTACTAAATCTGAAACCTTAATTAGACCCTGTCCCTTGTTTATGTTTGAGATATTTCTGACAGAGTTGGCCGTAGGCCCAAAACTTCATAAGGAAATTTATAGAAAAACTGCACATTGTCACGATTTCTGGCAACTTTAGCTCTCACAGAAAACTGTATTTTTTAAAAATCTCAATAAAGGGGACCGGGAGGAATACCATCTCTACAGCCTTAGTTTATTTGTCTGAGCAATCCCACTTAGGCAATCAAGTCAAACCACAATAGCCGCTGTGAATGCAGCAATGCTGACCCCATACTTGATATGAAATCGACTATTGTTTTGATATTCTCCGTACGATGATGAGTACACCTGCAGGAAAAAGGATCATAAAAATTTTTTAATCTTTTCAACTATTAAAGTTATTAATTTAAATCCATTTTCATTTTTTTTATGAATTACTAAACCTTAAAATCTACCAAACTTTTTATAGGCACCCAGTGCATTGTAAACTTACTCTCTTTTATCGTAATTGTACAAGGCGTATGTCATGGGATATTTCCTTAAGTGTGTCAACAGTCCAAGAGCAACGTTGCAAGATATAGAGGTGACTACAGTCAGGAATATGCCGAAGTTTGGATTCCTACAAAAAGATGAAAAATTAGAAAAAGCAATAATTATAAATAAACAAACGTGGCAAAACAGAACAAAAAATTTCCAAACATATTTAAACATCTCAAAAGAAATTCATTACCAAAAAATTATTGAAAGATTACTGAATTTGAAAGTGCATTTCCCCCTCATTCGGTTGTCTAAAAATTAAATGTTAAAAAAAAAGTAGTAAAAATGGAATTTATTGCTCAAACTGTTTCCACCATCGATATGACGTCAACATCACTAACAGGCATATTTTTTGCTTTATAATATACACTATATAGCCAATGATGACTGGTCACTAGTGATTTTAGACGTTTTTTTAAACATTTAAAAAAATATAAACTTAAAAAAATTTCCTGAAACACTAGGAGTGTAAATAGAATAGTGTAAATACAGTGTAGTAGTCAAATATTTCCGCGAAGATTTTTTTTTCTCGAAATCCCATAGGGGACCATACACAAATGAAAAAGAACGAATACTTTTTGGATGATCCTGTAAAAACTAATGTTGCAATAACGCTCAAACTGTAGAACATGATTAAAATAATCGGGTGTGGCAATCACTTCTATCGGATACAGGTTAATATTTCAAAATTCACCATCACAGTGCCAAAATTTATTGGAAATCTATGCCCATCATGGGAATTCTAATGATATGAAATTCCATGCATTAGTTCTTTAGATGTAACTATTGCTTTAATCACTCAAATCATGCAAAATGCAGCATAGCAAAGCCTCTTGTTAGGTGATTTACACCGAAACACTTATTTAATTTTAATTTTTCTTTTATTTCTGTAGATTTGTGTTATATGATAATCAATTAAATAATATTCTTATTATAAGAAAAAAAGATTGATCTGTTTTCCTAATTTCAAATGCGATTTTATTCTTCTATTCAATACTATGATATAACATAATTTAATTTGCCATCGTTCAAAAATAAAAATACTAACGCAGAGAGTGATGCATTGCTGCATTCATAGTAGAATGTAAACATTAATTTGCAGTTATTTGAGATAATTACTAACACGTGCTGTATTTATCGTCATTACTATTTTGAAGTTAAATGTGACATTTGATTATATTACGAAATGATTCCAGACTGAAAAAATAGCATTATATTGGGAAAATGTTTTTTTGCATACCACAATTTTTAATTGAAGAAGTGAAACTTTTATAATATTTTTTTGTTATTACTAATAACATTTTAAATTATTATTTGAAATCCTAAATCTTCATACCAAAGTTTCCACTTTTAATATCTACCACATTTATAAAATGATGGGAATTTCTCATAACATGTGGCAAGGTTTTTGAGAAGTTGTTAAATCTAATAATGCATTTAACTCAACTCTTGTAGTTTGTTGTTTAATAATAAAATTAAAAAAAAATAATAATTATTCAAATTGACATACTTATTTTTTAATTATATATAAACATTTTTTATTATTTATGATTTTAATAAAATATTTAATTACAGACTTTCTGAATCATTTATAAAAATTCCTTTTATTTCAAATATATTTTCTGCGTTTATGATAACGTACTTATTGGCATTAAAAAAAGTGAAACAATATTTAAGCATTGAAATAAAATGTATTTTATGCTTGATGTGAAGTTTATAGATAGATAAAACTGCCTTAGTATATTTTTTAAAAGGCCATAGTATTACTTATACAATATATATATTGTATACATGATTGAATACATTTTAAAGATATAATTGACTATTTTTTACATTAAAAAAGATTTTCGAACAATAAAAACATCATATATGTAGGGATTTATTTTCCGTTTATATTTCATTTCTCATTCAATTTCCTATATAAATCATCTCCTATAAAACACACGAAATCTACTTAGTTCATATTCGTAAAGTACAATGTATGCGGAAAAAAAATAAATAAAATATGGCCTACCATATAGTTTAGTAAATAATCGTTGTATTAATGCCCCTTGCCCTTAATAGCGGAAGAAATTTCGAAGGAATATATTTAACGAAAAATACATTCATATTCCACAGAATATTAAAACCTACACTAAATATTAATATTTAACAAAACAATGATAAATCAAAACACAATATATATAAAAGAAAAATCTTAAATTTTCTCAATCTTTAGATCAAACTTAAAACTTATTTAAAGAAAGATGTCAGTTGGTGAGTATTGCTTTTTAAGCTGAAAAATTGAAAATACTTTAGAAGAACATGACTTTGCAATATTAGATTTAAATTCAATAGCAATGAATACGAAGATCTAAATATTTAAAATTTGAATTACACAAGAAAAAAACATAATGTATATCACGGGAATTATTAAAGTATTTAATACAGCTTAAAGAAAAAAATAATATTAAATGATTAAGATTTCGGTTAATTATTTGTCCTTATGGGCATTTTATTTGTACTTTTATTTGTACGGCATCCAATGAAAAATAACACAAGGAAAAAGATTTGAGTAAAATATTTTAGATTAGTTCTGCCAATAATATAGATTTAATTCATATGTAACTTCAAATGAGCGTTCCCTTAAAAGTTACAAAAAGTTACACCCTCAATTAGTATTACAAACAATGAATTAAATACAGATTGTCAATAAAGGATTTTTTCCAATCTTTACCACGCTTCTAAAAAATGCTATTTTTACCACATGCTCCAAAAGATGTGATTATTTTAAAATGCCCATAAAAGCAACATAGAAAAGAATTCATTTCTACTAGGAATGAAAAAATGCACTTCTTTCGCAAGAGTGAACAATCACTCCTCCAAAAGTGTGATTACTCGCCCTTGTTTAGAGTGAATATTCTCTTCCCAGAAGTGAGTATTCATTCTTTCAGAGAGTCAAGAATTCCACTTTTTCTCAGAGCAAATAATCTCTCTAAAAAGGTTTGGCACATTTTTACTTTGCGAAGCAAGTCTGTTCATTCCTTATCATTTAGTGTATAGAAATTTCTGAAAAGGTTAATCTCTCATAATCAGGTTCACCCGATTACAGATTTTTTTCTGAATAGTTTATAACTAAGTAATGAAAAACAATGTGCAATGTATTAAAATTTTGCTCGAAACATTATCTAACTAACAGTACAATTTCCATCAAAAACTTTATAACTATCTTGCTTAAAACAGTACCGAAATTTCCATTTCCATTTTATATAGATAAGCAGCTAATTACTAATAAGTTAATAGTAACATTATTGTAGAAAATAATAAAATGTTTAAATACGAATTTAAACTAAAACAATACTTACTTCGATATAAACCATAACAAAACTGCTCCGATTACAGTAATTTGCATTAAACAGGGTATGAACCAAAAAGGGAAGAAACTCTAAAATATCAACAACATAAATAAAAATTTTAAATAAAAAAATCAACATAGATATTAAATATGTAGATATTTAACGACTTTATTTCATTTTCATTTAATGGCTAACGATTAAAATGAAAGTTTTGGAATCGTTGTTAAATTTTGTATTATTACATTTTAACATTAGAATTTACAATAATACATTGTGAAACATACCGCAAGAATAAGGAAATTTTACTTGAAATCGAGTTTACAATTACATTGAGTTGGTTTTCAATTTACATTGTATAATTGCAATAGTATGCAGTTTCTTTAATATTTTTATTCAAATTAAAATTTTACAACTGAAACAAAAAAATTCCAGAATTTTTTTGCATTTTCAATCATCTCGAAACAATAACAATAATAATAATAGTAATAATAAAATATGGAAACTAGATAAATTTTGAATATTTTTTCATAATTTATTTATTTATTTGTTTTTTGACGCATGTTTTTATAGAAATAAAAATAAATAATCAAGAAAAAATACAATTCTCGTAGGATAATTGGAAAATTTTATTTTTATTTTTTTTAAAAAGATTTAAAATTGCACTTCTACAATTTTGAATTTGTACTTTTCTTAAAAGCATACTCTAATAGCTGCATGGACGAGATTTAAAACGAGTTAATTATTTAAAAAAAATAAAAGCGCATGTAATTTAAATTATACACTCTTCTTTCATAATATTTTTTCTACAGTTTAATACATAAATTATTCTTTGTTGTAGTTTCAGAACCCTTTAACGCATAATTAACTACATTGTTGTTGTAACTCCTATACAGTTTTAACCCTAAATAATATTTAGGGTTATTAAATATAACACTAAATAATTTATGACCCGCAGATAGAATTGGACAAAATACATCGAAAAACTACTTTCAATACAAAATACATTGGTTTTACAACTTAAAATACAAAACACAAAACAGTTTCCAATTTTCAGTCTACAAAATACATGTATTTTGAAAATACAGACTTCATTAAAAATATATATATATGCATTAAATTGCACTACTCAAATACAAAACTGGTTTGCAAAACTAATTAATTTTTTAGAAATAAATTTCCAAATAAAGAAGCAAATTCAACGAAAGATAATAAAAACTAGTCATTGGAGTTACCGTAATATTTACATACTTACTCATTACGAATATGTATAATATAATGTATGAAAATAAAACGTGTAAAATTTTTATAAGGGCTGTGTAAAAATAACGTTAGCATTTTAGGGGGGAGGGGGGGGTCTGGCAAATGATATCGTAAGATATCGCTAGGGGGAGAGGATATTTGTCTTTTGATATCGATATCATTTTTGATCCAACAAAAATTTTCCTTTTTTATATTAAACATGGTTTTTGGTTCAAAATATAGTATGTTGTCGGTTTTTAGTCTGTTGTCTATTTTTATGAAAATGCTAAGTTTTTATTAAAATCATTAAATTATTATAAAAATATTTAATTCTAAAATATGGAATAACCCAATGTTTGACTATTTCTTCTTCATATATGTATGCATGTACAATCGCTGTTCAAGGAAATCTGAAGCTCATGTTTACTAAAAAATAATATAAAAAGAGAAAGTTGCCCACTCATTTTGTTGATAAAAATTTCTCACTCTCCACCACCTCCTCTCCTCCGAGCGAGGATTATGAAACAAGACAATATTACTGTTGAATGCATTATCTAGCAAAAAGCTATTATAAAATACTTTTAAATATCAATTTCTTTTAAGTATTATATGACATAAAAGGATATTTTATTGACTTATCTTCATTTGAATCAATAAAGTATGTAACCAGTTTTGTATATCATTCCAGATAAAAAAGATAAATTCTAATGAAAAAAAAAAAATTAGACATTGATAACGTTATCATTACCGGGGGGGGGGGGGGGTCGAGGAATGATAGCGTATGATATCGGATGGAATGGGAGGGAGTTTAAAATTACCAAAAAGTTGATGACGTTATATATGCACAGCCCCTAAAATGCATTTCAATTTCAAAACAAAATTTAAACGTATATTTAAATATTTTTAATATACATAGTAATGCTCTATTAATTAATTGCTGATGAGCCAATTTCGACGAATCATATAAACGCCAAACTTCTCAAGTAGTACCAAACCTTATAACTCTAAAAATAACAATCATATTAACTAACAGTTTACTGCGTCAGATTAAGCATCTCTTTCCAATTAAAATGTACTTTTGAGTTGAAATTTGAATGAAATACAGGGTCAAGAAAAATCGAAGAATGTAGAAAACAAGATTACAAATATCTCGGCAACAAATAATCCGATTGATTTCAATTTCTTATGCAATATTTGTGTTTTTTTATTGCCTTTTACGCCCACTCCTTAAAATAAAAAAAATAAAAAATTTTTATATTCCTTTCACCAGAACGAATTTTTCGAATAGTCCGAAATAAATAGTTCCGTATAATCGAAGTTACTTATATTAAATAGGCTTCGTACCATTCTTACATACTAAGAGCATGCAAAATTTCAAGTCTCTATCTCGATTTGTTCGTAATATATAGAGCGTTTACAGACACACAGACAGACAGACGGCAATTTTTTTTCTAAAAATTTGTTTTTCAGAATCTCCAGTGTCTGAAACGTGTAAAACTGTCAAAAAAAATTTTTGTTTCGATTTTCAAAACGATTGCAAGACTTGCCCTATGCTACGTATGATGGGTAAATAACAAAACTGAAAGATTGCAGCAACAATGCATTTAAAAGTGTATGAATGTTACAAGAATAACTAATAATGAATAAATTATTCTTTAAGGGGAGTTATTCACTAGGAATAACTTCAATCATTGATTGTGGATACGATAAGAAATCTGTCTCAGGAGACATAGGATAGCACAGTTCGCTATTGATGCTCGAAGCTAAAATCGAGACAGTATTAGTTTTCAGAAAAAAGCATAAAAATTTTGGTGCAATTCTATTCAGTGGTGCAGAGATACAAAAATCTCAAAAATCCTAAAAAACTTAATATGATAAAGTTTAATGAAATTCAGTGCTTTAGTTCTTGAGATATAGCAATCATGGCACACCTGTCAACTTCAGATTAAAAAAAATATGGATTAGGATCAGAAAATTTATTTTAAATAGGTATCTTTTATCTATGTATTCTTATTTTATCTATGTATTTATCTATACTTATTTCATTTCAATTTGATTGACAAAATGATCATTTTGACTTGGGGAAAAAAAATGAGAGTTTTAAAAACATGTTACGGTAATCATAAGAACACAGACAAACAATGTCACCTGTTGAGTGATTTACCCCAATTTTTACAAACACTAATTTTTTGAAGATCTAAAATAATATGATAGTGGATTAAATTTTATCCATTACTTTTTTAGATATAGTTATCGCTCAAATCATAAAAACACACCTTAGAGAAACACATGTTGAGAGATATACACTAAAAGTTAATCGGCAAATATTTTTGTTCAGGTCTTTATGCAATTGTTTAAATTTTGTACATTGGTTCTTACAATATATCTATCCTGGAATAAAATAATTAAGCATAGTAGTGCCATCTGTTGGACAATATAAATTCAAAGTTAAGTTATACCTAGGTCTATCTTAATCTGAAGTTTGATAATTATTAAGCTTCATGCATTTAGTTCTTGAAATAGATGGCCACAAAATTGTGTCTCAAGCAGACTAACAGTCAGACACGCATCGCATTCTCAAAAATAGTTAAATCGAGTTCAAGACTCCTAAAAAATGCAAATCTAAGACTCCTTTTCGCGGAATCTATAAACAGCATCCATTCATTTTTACCGTAGGTGATATTAAATTTGTCACTCTGAACAATAGACCATCTTTTCCTCTTCCTTAAAGTTACGTAACAAATTCCTTTTCTCGATACCTTTACTAATTAGGTTTCTTCGGCCAGTGGCGCAGCCAGAATTTAGCTCTGGGGGGGGATAGAGTTGCTTCAGGGGTGATTCTGGTAGAAATTTTTTTTGGAAATCGGCGGGGGGGGGGGGAATTCCACGAGTTTCCCCCCCCTCCCTGCGAGGAGGGTTTATCCGCGATCTTCAGACGAAATGGGCGTTTTCTCGCAACCTTCAGACGAAATCAGCGATTTATTTGCGATATTTTAGCAAAATCGGCGTATTATTGCGATCTTTTGTCAAAATCGGCGGTTTTCCGCGATATTTTGACGAAATCGGCGTTTTTCCGCAACCTCTAGACGAAATCAGCGATTTATCTGCGATATTTTAGCAATATGGGCGATTTATTGCGATATTTTGACGAAATCTGCGGTCTTTCTGCAATCTTATGACGAAATCGATGTTTTTCAGTGGTTCTTTTATGAAATCGGCGTTTTTTTCGACGATCTTTAGACAAAATTTGCAATTTTATGCGATCTTTTCTTGAAAACGGCATTTTATACCCGCGGTCTTTCGACGAAATCGGCATTTTTTTCGTGATGCTATGATGAAAGCGGCCTTTTTTTCAATGATCTTTTGACAAAATATTTCTAAGCAATCTTTTATCGAAAACGGCGTTTTTTCCCCCGATTTTTTAACGAAATCGGCATTATATCAGAAATCTTTAGAAGACAAAATCGACGTTTTCCCCGGGGTCTTCAGACGAAATCAGCGTTCTATCTGCGATATTTGGTGAAATTGCAGTTTTTTCCGCGATCCGCACAGGAAATTCGCGTTTTTCGGCAATCTTTTGACAAAGTTCGTTGACAAAAACATTAACGAAATTGTCGTTTTTTCACGAAATATTGACGAAATGTGTGCTTTTTCGGCGATCCTTTCACCAAATTTGCATTTTTCCTCGATTGTTTTATCCGCGCGCAAAACCATACAAGTTGGCAACTGTGAGAATCGTCTTCTGAAAGATCTTATCAAAGAATGAAGACCATTTCTCAGTTACATAGCTTTTTAATCATGATATCTACTTGCCTGAATCTAGGAAAAATAGTTATCGGGAAAAAAATTACCGGGAAAAAGGGACAAGATAAAAATATTACCGGAAAAAAAGTGACAAGGAATTGATTTTGGTGATTTATTGGCTAAGTATGAAGGGGGGGGGGGTAGGTCGGGGGTCGGATCTTAATTTAAGTGAATGGTTTTTTCATGCTGAATTAACTGTTTTGATTCAATTTTTGGATATACATTCATACTAAAAAAATGCTTGCCTGATCAGTTTTGGGAACGGACGATTCTCCCCCCCCCCTTCCGCCCTAAATAAGATGAATGGTTTTTAAGCAGAATTATCCAACGTGTGTCAAATTTTGGATATAGGTTATTTCTGATAAGACTTATATATAGTATTGTGGTGTCGCGCCCTGAGTTTCTCTTTACTAAGTTGGTTTATTTGTTAAGTTCATCAATAACACATTTTTAATTCCTCAAGTTCTTTATTAGAACCATAGATCAATTATTTAAAAAATAAATAAAACGACATTACAATTACATAGGAGCCACACTCCAATATTACATTTCGCTTAGTACGTCTAAGCCATCTTACATCAATGTACTTTCTTGTACATTACCAGCACATGGCTCTCTTCCAACTACTTTCCTTCCCTCTCGATGTTCAATAATCCCAGTGTCCCCCTCAGCTCATTGCCACTAGACCAGTGCAATTATTTTCTAGGCATGTCCCTTGAGATCAATAGCACATGTTCTTAACAGCTTTTGAATGAAGATACTTTCAACTCTGCATACCTTTTCACAATAAGACTTCGCTATCTATCTTCTGTCACGATTAAAGTTGTCAGTACGTCGTCACAATATATAATGCCTGAAGAATTTTGGGAGTTTAATGGTTAAGTATAGAGGATGCATGGGGGATAACCTCTCTTAAATTAAATAAATGGCTTTTTTACGCAGAATTATCCGATTTGCTTCAAATTTTGAATGTAGATTCATTATGATAAAGGGTATCCCTGATTATTTATGGGGTTCTTTTGCTAATTAAAAAGGGGGGCCGCGATTATTCTCCCCCTTAAATTAGATAAATTGTTTTTTATGCACAATTATCCGATGTATTTCAAATTTTGGCTATAGGTATTTTCTCATAAAGTGAATCCCTGAATAGTTTTAAGTGTTTGTTTGTATATCCTCAATAGCTGTTTGCATTTAAAACTGTGATTTATGTTGGTGCATAGCATTTTTCAGTATTCTATAAATATCGTAGCAAAGAAAACAATATCCTGTTTTTCTTAAAATCTTTTTTTTTTTAATTTGTTTTTATTTTTAAAGCGTTCAAACCTGAAGATCTATCAAGAACTAAAGGTTTTTAAACAATTAATTTTCTAATTACTAACATAAGCTAGTAATAAAAAAACTATTTTTATTACTACAAATTAATGAATTCACCAGTTCATTCGTTCGTGACATACAATATAGTTTGTACATTAAAATTTTCTAACATATATTTTTTTAGTGTTTTATATTATATTTTGTGATGCGTAAGATGGGACATTAATTAGTAAAAATCCAGTTTTAAATGATAAATATTTGGCGTAAATTAAAATGACAATTATAACAAATGATTTAGTATATTATTTTTTTCACAAATAAAAAAAAATAAATAAATAAACCAGTTTTAAATGCAAAATTAATGGAAATGAATCATTATAAGAAAAAAGGTAAAATATGTTATAATGTTTTCTGACATAATAGTTTTCAATCATTAAATTAAAACATAAAGAAGAATTGTTTTCATTTGTTATTTGCGTTCAGTTGCATTCAACTCGCTTTTTTATGTTACTTGAATATTTTTGCGGCAAATTTTTACCGGGAAATCCCCTGATCAACAAATTTCCTAAGAGACTAGTCGCCGCGATATCTACCGGACACCCCCCTCCGTCGAATGGGGAAAGCAAGCTTCTTTCCCCGAAAGAGTTTCCTGAATGGACTGCTGCATCCCTCCCTATTTTAACTATATCCATTAACTTATACACCTTACCATAATGAAATTACATCCAAAATTTGAAGCAAATCTGATAATTCTACGTAAAAAGCCATTTATGTAATTTAAGTGGGGTTATCCCAGTTCCCCCCTCTATACTTAGCCATTAAGCCCATAAAACTATTTAGGGATCCACTTTATGAGAAAAAACCTATATCAAAAATTTGAAATACATCGGATAATTATGCATAAAAAAGAATTTATCTAATTTAAAAGGGGGAAAATCGTCCGTTTCCCTATTTATAATAAGCAAAAGAACCCCATAACTAATCTTGAATACGCCTTATCATAAAGAAGCTACATCCAAAATTTCAAGCAAATCGGATAATTCTGCATAAAAGCTATTTATTTAATTTAAGGGGAGTTATCCTCTGTTTTTGCCTTTATACTTAGACATTAAACCCTTAAAACTATATAGGGATTCACTTTATCAGAAAGAACCTATATTTAAAATTTGAAATACACCGGATAATTCTGCATAAAAACCGATTTATCTAATTTGAGGGGAAAATAATTGCTTGCCTCCCCCCCTTTATAATAAGGAAAAGAACCCCGTAACTAATCAGAGATACGTTTTATCATAATGAACCTATGTCCAAAATGTGAAGCAAATCGAATAATTCTGCGGGAAAAGCCATTTATTTAATTTAAGAGGGATTATCCCCCGTCCCCCTCCCCTTTATACTTAGTCATTAAACTCTTAAAACTATTCTGGGATTCACCTTATCAGAAAGAATCTATGTCTAAAATTTGATATACATTGGATAATTTTGCATAAAAAACGATCTATCTAATTTGTGGGGAGAGGGGGTAATTGACCATCCTCCCTTTATAATAAGCAAAAGATTCTAACTAAATAGCTCTAAATAACTAATCAGAGATACGTCTTATCATAATGAACCTATGTCCGAAATTACAAGCGAATCGGATAAATCTGCGTCAAAAAACTATTAATTTAATTTGAGAGGTTACGGATTGGGGGGGGGGGGGTATCATATGTCCAAAAACTGAACCAAAATTGTTAATTCAGCACGAAAAACCCATTTACCTAAATTAAGAGCCTCCCCCTGATCCCCCCCCCCTAAATACTTAACCAATGAATCCTCAAAATCAATAACGAATTCCCAAAATCAATTCTATGTTGTCCTTTTTTTTCCGGTAACTTTTTCCACTTTTGTAGTTTATGTCACTTTTTTCCGATAATTGTTTTACCGGTAATCTTTTTTTCCGTTTACCCACTTGCCTATTTCGGGCATTTTTTAAATAAGAATTAATATAAAGGGGGGAGGATTGTACTTTGTGCTTATATATAAATAAATAAATAAACAACGTTAAAGAGCACAAATATTGTAAGAGGTAAACACAAATATTGTAAATTTACAATATTTGTGTTCTTTAACGTTGTTTATTTATTTAAGAATTAATATTAATTAAAAAAATTGTCTGAAAGTAGTCCCTTTAAGGGTGTATTTCGATTCAAACTGCTTATTTTCCGATTATTTTTTAAATTCATTTTTGCTCGCATATGCATCAAACTGGCAAATTGTCTTATTTAGAAAGTATACAAGGTGCCGTGATGGTCGATTCTTTGATAAATGCAGAAAGTATTGCAAAAAATGCAATCAAAAACGGCATTTTGAGTAGATTTTTCGGAAGCGGGAGATTTGGGAACGAATAAAAGTGTCATACTGAGAAGATAATTGTTCATAAATCAAATTCTAATGAATGGAGTGTAAAATGACATCACAGGGCACCTTGTACGTCTCTTCAAAAATCCCCTCAGCAAGTTTCATGTTTCTATTTTTAAAAATATGTCTGAAATTTTATCGGAAAATTTTGATGTCGTAGGTGAAAAAGAGTTTTTTCGAATACACCCTTAAAGTAGTAGTAAGTAGAAAATAGTTGGAAATTTGGCGCCCCCTAAATCTCTGCGCCCGGGGCGACCTCCCCCCCCCCTTTTCGCAAGGCGCTGTTAATAATCTTTCCAGAAACATAAATATAAACGAATTATATACTTTCCAAACATACCTGGATTTCAAGAATGCTTGAAGGAATTCGAAAGATAAAAAAAAAATGATCTCTTACATCCATGTTTTTCATAATTTTCTTCTCTGAAGAGGATTTAATATCCATAGCGAAACGCACAATAAAGGAAACCTTAGCACTACAGCAACTACCAACAGAATGTTTGTGGAATTAAGTCTATCCTTCAAAGCATACGAGCATGTGTTTTTGTTTTTCCTGGAATTCGCGAGTCCAGCCCCGTTTCCAAAAAGACAGCAAGGAACAGATGCAACTAATTAAGACCCCTCCCCCCAGTGGTGCAGTATTGAAAAACCCGAGACGGCATCGGCAGCGACAGGAAATGACCATTCCTTTTAGCCTTCGGCTGATTTCCAATAGTACAAATGAATTCCGGCCTTTTCCGAAATTGAGTGACCAGTTTTCGATACTGATACTGTTACTATGCGCTTACCCCATTTTTTAAAGTAAATACATTACTGCCGCTTAAACGAGTCAAAATTTTAAATAAAATTTGATTCAATAATGCGGCAAATTTCGAGAACAAAACAAATAAAATTCTAACTTTAGTTTTGTTTTTTATGATTCGGTTCATAAAAATGGAAATTTTTGAATTTTTGTCATAGCTCTGGGGGGGGTTTTAACCCCCCAAACCCCCCCCTCGCTGCGCCACTGTCTTCGGCCAATAAGTTTTTTTCTTGAAGCTCAACAATTCAAGTGTCTCTTGTGAAAGATCCAGACCTCTAGTCAGATCACTAAGTTTAAGCGGAGAAAAAAGCTGAGGTGAATCGCTTCCAGAGGGCTAACATTCGGTATTGGAGCCTCTTGGATATTTCGTGTCAGAGGACTCTGAAGAGATGACTGGTGATTCAATTACAGGCACTGACGCATCAGGTTCATGAAAAATGGGTCGTATTGGCGATGGAATGTTCATAAAAATCTAAGAAAAATTGAATTTTTGAAGAAAATATGACATGAGAGAGTTTTTTCATGATAATTTTTTTAATTAGCACCAAAAATACACAAAATTCACTTATCATTTCCCTTGCATTTTTTTTTTTCATCTCAGGTCTGTGTTATTTTTATCATTTGAAAAGGATACATAGATACATTTTTAATCGCAAAAGACAGTAATTTTTTTTTTGTAAAATTGGAAAATCCGAGTAGAGATAACTGCACTCGTCTACGTCCGTCGCTTTGCCTGCGCCCATATACAGTAAACTAAAACCTTCTTGAACGGTGATGTCTTCTTGAACGGTCTAAATAATGACAATCTTCGAACACCGGCTATATGATGATGAAACCATACACGTTCCGTAGCATTTATATTAATACAAAACTCTAATTAAGGCATTCTGAACAACATCCGCCTAAAAGTCGCGAGAAAATATATTTTTACAGCTCCTTGTATAATTTCACATCTATTTAGAAATCGAAAATTGAAGCAGATAAAACAAAATTTACTTGATATGACAACAAACAGAAAATTAGAATAATAATGATTGGGGAACTTTAGATCATATTCTTAGATCAGTAATCATAAAAGCATGAGGCCAGCGAGTTTGGAAGTTTGGAAAAAGATTTTGCAATTGCTGCCAATATTGATTCCATACAGCAATAGGAAAAAAGGAAGTGCTAAGAAAGGAGAAATGGAAGAGAATATAGAATCATCCAAAATTTACAAAATTTACACATATATTTAAAATTTGACTCACCTTCATGAAATACAAAGTTTTGCAATATAATGATTTTAAAGCTATCTTTAAAGAAATAAAAATATGAGTTGCATAGCAAAACAACTCATATTCTTATTATTTAAAAAAAACTGCGATTTATTTATATTTTTAATATATTAAAACAACGAGAATTAATGAAAATGACTGTGTATTTCTATGTAAATTTATGTAATTTTGATTTGTTTTAAAAAAGATTGAAATATCTGAATAACTTCCACTTCTGAAGAGCGGTCACTTTTCGTCGGTCCCGCGGGTAACCGTTACGCAGAGGTGTTATCAGGCCCTTATTACCGCATGGACAAATCAGGACTTTGTCCATGGGCCCCTGAATCCATACATCAAATTATAAAATATTTACTTCCTTTTTCCAGTTCCAACTCTTCTATATGGTGAAGTTATTAAATTCATTTTAATGTAATATAACAAATTGCTAAAGTTATATAAAAGAGTTTTTCTCTGCACTAAGGAAAAAAAAGTGTGCATTTATTAATTAAGGTATTTAATTTAGAATTGACAGAGCTAAGAATTTTCTTCTATTTATATCCAAGGTGCTAAAATATGTTTGTCTTACTCATACACATATGAGTGATCATCAGTTCTATTTGAATGACATTGCAATGATTCGAAAGGGCCCCCTAATTTATCTTTGCCCAGAGCCCCAATTAATCATAATCGGGCCCTGAGTGTTACACTGCATTTATTATTTTTATAATAATGATATTATCAACATTCATTTCATAGAGCATTAATAATTAAATTAGTTGATGATGACTTACCTGGTCTTTGACTTCAAGGAAGTTATTGAACATTAAAACATAGGTCCACCACCATTTTCGTGTGTTTTCAGCTGCTACGCCGAAAATTTCAGACCACACGGGACCAGAACCGATGAGGGGAAGTGACACCAGGACACCCAGTATCACCAGCATGGAAGAGCAAAATCTAATTTTAAAGGAAAATCGCAACATTAATTTGAAAAAGAACGAAAAATGGTGCGTACAGCATAGATTATGAGACACTTTTCAACACATTCAGAATATTGCAGCAAAACTTTAAAGATTATTAAGGGAAAGATGATGTGTAAATAAACAATTTTGAAAACCCTTAACGCATTTAATCAATTACTGCACGCCTTTTTTCTTTTTTTTTTATGAAAAAATAATATTTGAAATCCATGTATTGGTCTAATAATAGGAAAAATAGTAAAATAAATAAATAAATAAATAAATTTTAAATTTCTAGCTATAATTTGATATTTTATGGCGCGTGCCCTGTATAAACAATCAGGGTTTTTAAATATTATATCGCTATATTTTGCAATTAAATGGCCTTAAATGAATTAATTTAATCTGCAACTTGCTTTACATTCACATTTTTAAGTATTCGATAAAAATTATAAAAGTAAATTTTGCCTTAATAGCTTGATCAAAAATATTTTTGTTTCCGAAAAACAAATTATAGTTTTTTGTCAAATGCAGCCATCAGACATAAACAAAATAAATGTTATTCCATTCTTTGGACTGTCCTTGATCAGTTATAGAGATCATATTAGCCAAATTCATGACACATAACGGGAATTATAGCGTTTTTAAATATGTGCTAGATGTGGCACATGGTGCAGTGAAGAGTTAAAAATGAAATTTCTGTTATTAGCATCAATAGTCGGCAAAGTATCCACTTTTTTGTGCAGCTCCGTATAGAATCTATAGATTTGTATGTATACTACAGTATGATAAAAATTGTTTGAATTAAACGTATTAGTATGCAGTTGATATTTTCTATTCAGTAACTTCTGTCAATAAACAGAAAAGAACTTGACTTTTGTGGATTCCTGCATATGATTGATAGAAGTTATATATACTAATTAATTATAAAAATATTAGTTACATTTAAAAACGCTTACCAAAACTCGGTTCGAGCAATTATTGTTCATAGAAGTGAATATCAAAACACCCTTATATATCACACCCAAAATATCTAAACGCTCATGTGCCCGCTGCATACTGATCATATTTAAGATGAGCTGTTTCAGTATGTCAGATTATGTATGATTCGTGCTGCGATTTTCAGTATTTTCGCTATTTTTTGACAAAGAAAACCGGACAACACCGGGCGAATCAGGTAGTAATCTAAAATTCTTCTTAAAAATTTTAGTTAAAAATGCCCACCGTATATTATCCCCAGAATACGTCTGGTTCTGAATTTTCTTTTAAATTAAAAAATGGAAAATAATATAAATTAAAAATAAATTAGAAACTCTGACTTTAACTAAACTGCACTAAAACACAAAAAATATATTTTTTTTCATTTACCGAGGAAAATAGAAAATATCCTATATCATTAATAATTTCTATATATTTATACCCTTAATATACTACCCCTATTTTTTTCATAATTTTAGTTACAGCAGAAACGAAAGTAAGGCGTGATGCATATTTTTACTGTGCATTTTCAACGATACCGCTGAAAAATGAAGTACTTAAAAAAAAAAAAAATAAATAAAAAATAGTTTTGTGTCACGAGATCTCTTTAATGATACCCAAACATGATATACATTTTTTTTTTTTTTTTTCAAACAGCTTAATTAATCCTCTAAATATTTTGTAGAAGTATTTGTGAATCGCTAATAACCCATAAATATGTAAGTCAATAGTTTTTCTGGTAAGTTTGAAATTCCACCTTTGATAGATTTTCAGAAAAACGACTATGACAGATATACACAAGAGTGATTTTATAATGTTTCCGTTTTCAGTTTTTACGTACGAAATACTATAAAGAAAGAGTGTGAGAGAAAAGAAAATTTTATAATCACCTTAAATAACGCCGAAAAATGATTTCGAAAATATTGACTTTGAATTGTTTTCCTTCTCTTTTATACCTTGGATATATCATCAATATACCTCTAAAAATATACAAATAAGAAACAGATCAGCAAAGAAAAATTCTTTACAATAAGAGAAATATATTAATAAAGATTAAAATAAATAAGCAGGGATGACCACCCCAGGAACCCAGCTTTCGCTTTAGAGTAAAAGTGCAATCCCAAGGGGGGGGGGGGGATCCATTTCCACAGCATATGGTTAGATACATTAACAATGATTAGCTTTTACAATATTATTCAACAGCTAATAACATACAGAAACATAAATTCAATTTGCTAGTTTTGACTCTGAAACTCATAATAAATGTAAATAAAAAGGCAAGAAGAGCAATATGAAAGAATAAAAACATTATTGTATGTACATTTAATAAAATGAACACGTTCATATATATATATGTATATACTAGGCGGCTCTGCCCCCTACGAGCTGCCCCCCGTTCAGGCACTCTAGATTCTAAAAGCATGCTAATTTCATCGGCTTTAAAAAGATTGAATTATAGGGTAAGTGTACCAGTAGTGGACCATGTACCAATAGTGGGCCACCAGTTTTCAAAGTTGAAAAACAAGTTTTCTAGTCACCCCAGTCAGATAACAAACTAATTGCTGATTAGCTGGAACCCTTATCTGATATCAGAGAAAGGGACAACTTCATTACTCTCATAGTCTTTGAGCTGGAAAAATGTTTTTACAGACTTTGCGAATAAACTAAACAGAAGCTAAAATTATTTTACGGAATCATCAAAACTTCTAAATATGATTTCATTATTTAAGTGTAGAAATGTAAAACAAATTATAACTTCTGTACAGTATGCATTAAACTCAAGAATGGAGAGGCACACTTCTAGGGGGCCACTACTGGAGCATCAGATATTTACTTGGCCCACTACTGGAGCATAGAGGAAGGTAATGTTTTATATTTTTCATTTTTTCTAGAGAATATATTTTAAAAATTTGAATGTTTATTCTGATACATAAAAATAAGGACTAGGCTAAAATTTTTTTTTTTTTTTTTTAAATTCACTAATATGTTAATAATAATTAGATAAATGTCCGTAAGTGGCCCACTACTGCTGCATTTACCTTAATTTAAAAGACGTGGTGATTGCCCTGTAAACGGGTTTCCATTCATTTTCCTTTGATTGGAGATTTTTAAGACTAAATCAGCCGCTGTTAAGAGATACAATGTCAGTTTTCGTCATTGATTTTTAAAAAAGTTAAAATTTTAAAAATAAGTTAATCTATAGTGAATTAAGTAAAGGGTTAAAATATTTTTTTCGTAGTGCTGAACTATGTCAAAAGTACTGTAAATGTGTAATCGTCTTACTTATTTCTGATAACATATTGTATGTCCATTCTAGATCACCATGAGGAAATAAAATTGGAAATGTCATGGGTTTTGCATGTTGTGAGGTTTGATTGATAAGAGTTGGCTCATAGCCATCTTCTCTTTTTGAATAAACTTTAAGATCCACATATGGAATACGATTATCTTTTGATTCAATTATGAAAGCAATTTTCGAGGTTGTTGATTTGTTATATATTGGCTTGCCATCAAATTTTTAAGTTATAAAATTTTAAACATTTTCTTGCCTATCGACTCTAGTTTATTAATGCGACATTCTATAGTTTTTATCATATGAGTTTATTTGTCTGAGAAGTTTGCATAAATATATTTCACATAAATATATTGTTAAGAAATTTGTAAATAGAGAGTATTTGTACTAAAAAATAATATAAATAATCCTATTAAGCTCCATTCATAATCTAATGTTAGTTTTTCTTGCATTAAAATGTCTCAATTTGTTGATTTTCTGCAAACTAGAAAAGCTATTGGTTTTCATTGGATGTGTATGGGAACTTGGCAAAATATTAGAGATATTGCCAAGTTAGTGTCCCTTTTGGCGACTAACTTTGATCACCAAATTTGGCTATGTATCACCAAGTTGGCAACAAACTTGGCAACATTTGGCGACAGAAGCGGGCCATGCCCCCTGCGGTTCTACGCAGATTTTCATTGGTCCAACAATTATCTACGTAGATTTTCATTGGTCCTTTTCCAAATCGTTAGGGTTTTTTTATGTATAAAGATTTATCATTTTATTAAAAAATATATTTTTTTTTGTTCTAAATGTATGATTATAATTTAAATTGTAAAAAGACGGAATGCGATTACTTTTCTTAGTGATATCGGGTAGTGTGTAAGAATATTAATATTTGGGGATTATAAAAAATAAACAAATTATGCAAAATAAATAAATAAATAAAAAATCCAACTTTATAAAAATCATTAAAAAAAAAAAAAAAAAAAATACAGTCGGCTCTCGTTGATTCAAACTCCCCGGGACCACAAGAAATGTTCGAACTATCCAGAGTTCGAATTCTGGAAAGCATAAAAAAGAAAACATGTTTAAAAGTGCGCTGTTACAAAGGAATTAATGTTATAGTATTTTATTGAATTTATTTCGGCTGTTATCGTTAGAATATGACTTAATATTAAATTAAAATATGTAAATACATAAACTAATTAACAATATCAAATAATGTAAATAAAACTTAAAAATTAATAATATAGTATAAAAGAATTTGCATTTTAAAATTTTATTAATTCTACTATAATTTTCTTACATGAAATTAGATAATTATTTAAGAAATATATTCAAATTATTTATCATCACAATGAAAAAAAAAGAATCATCAATTGATGTTTGATTAACCCTTGTCCTTTTTGACTTTTTAGCGAGTTGTATGTAACAAACTGTTAAGTTTATTGTCAGATGACGACTGCATCTGGATTAAATATATGCAAACACTCTATTGTGCAGTTGACTTTTCTCTGGATAGGAAGAGTACTTCGGATATAGTAGCAAAATCGCTAGAATTTGATTCCATCTTCTCATTGCATTTTTCGCGATTTGTTTCAATAATTTCTTCCGCAGTTAAGGGTTCAGATAATATTTCTAAACTATTATCAGCTGGTAAATCCGTAAAAAAGTACAGAAAAAAAAGGGAATTCTGATTAGTCTTGAATTCGATATAAACGAATTCAAGATAAAATGAGTTCGAATTACTGAAAGTTTTTAACGTTATTCTGCCATCGGAAAGTTTCGGGACTATCGGGTTCAAATTAAGCGAAGATTCGATTTATCTAATTTCGAATTCACGAGAGTCGACTATAGCTGCATTTTATAAACACATAAAATAAAAAATAAATAAAAATATAAGAAGTATTAGGTTAATTGATAGGTTTTCAAATAATTGAAAAATTATTTAACGTAAAACTTAATTATAAGTTAAATAATTATAAATTAGCTATT
Organism: Maratus speculifer; assembly: GCA_964019185.1. NCBI lineage: Eukaryota > Metazoa > Arthropoda > Arachnida > Araneae > Salticidae > Maratus > Maratus speculifer. Next base: position 333,463,273 of record OZ025289.1, read on the forward strand.
ATAACATTACAGCAAAATCAATATTTTATTTTCTAAATCTGCGCGCAATAAAACAACATTAAATACTCATGACTGAAGCACTTCATTATTATTTTATGCCATTAATAAACTTTAATTTCATACAATTTTGGGAATATGTCCTCATATTTGTAAATAATAATAAAAAAATCACTTAAAAATGTGAGGAATTCGGCTATTAAGCTAACATATATGAAATATACAGGATGATTCAGCACCAGTTCGACAAACTTTAAGAAGCGATTCAGCACCCTGTAACAGACAAACTTTTTGTTGTATAGGAAACTGAGTCGAAACCCACTTAATTAGTCATAAATGCAGTGTGCCTCAATCCAAGTCGATACAACAGAAACAGTAATAAAGATATTTTACCAATCTTTTTATCAGACTTTATTTAATTTGTGTTAATTGGGATGGCATTAACAGAAATGCATTGTAATTAGACTAGTAACCAAAAGCAGTGTGAGCTATATGATAAATTACGAACAATGTTGCTTGGATGCAGAAATTGTTAATTTCTAGGAATTTTCTGAAGGTTAACCCATTTCAGTGGCACCAAGTTATATAGGCCTACGGGGCGTGAGCCCATCTAATAATTTTATCTCTAAACTCACCCAATTTCAATCGATTTGATTCATAATTGATCCTTTTTTTTATATATATATAATCGCTGAAGTAAAATTTGGATTTGTTAACTTTCCTAGAATAGTTTTGTTTGAAAAACAGTAAAGACATAAATTAGATTTACAGGAGCACTGAAAACTTTCTTCACAGGATGTAGAGTTACATTTCTCACGAAAAGAAATTTCCTGTACTTTTCCCCATCTGTATTGATGATAAAGCAGTTAAATGACTAAAACATACGTTTGTTTTTTTCCACTTTTCCACTGGTTTTTCAGTAATTAGCTATTTTAATGTTATTTAAAATAAATATTGATATATTTAAAAGGAAGAATGTATAAGAATATAATTTAATTAAATCATCCATAAAATAATAATTAAAGTATAAAAATAAAAAAAATTGCTTAGAATGAAAATTAATTTCGTATTACCTTTAGTCCATTTGTTCCTGCATCCTCTCGCTCCACACACACACTAAGAGGTAAAATACAAGTGTTATTTTATTTTATTTTTAAATTTCAAGCTTATGTAATATTTTGAAAAGTTGGCGCTATTGTCCCATTTTATAGAAAACAAAAGTCAGTTGAATATAGCGGTAAAATATTTTCATTATTGTTAAATATAATAAAGAAATTGAGGTTCGACTTAGAGTAAGACACCCTGTATGACTAAATAAAAGGCATGAGATCGCACCTTCCAGTGCAAAAAAGGTTCATTGCAGTGTGCCTTATCAGCTTTTAAAATTGGTCACACAGCATAAAAAATAAAATATTTCTTATGAACATAAATGAAATATAACTACGACCGAAACTATATGTCAGCCTCTTCCGAGTTACATATGATTTCAAGAAGCGTTCTTTGTCATTAGAATCCTCAAAACCAACATACTTTGGATATTTAAAGAATCATTCATGTAGTTTTATAAGCTGTTGATTTCCAGAAACGTTTCCGATTAGTTTTTACTTTGTATTAATTAGCCCTCTAAAACTGAAATGTCGGTATTTAGGATGCTATTAGTTCTGAATTTAAACATTTTCAACAACGTAATTTTATTTTTATAGATCCAAAAGTAAGAAAATAATAACAATATTATGTTTTTAATTGATCATGTTTATCTGTTAACAACATGCTTATTGAAGATTACGATGTTTACTGAGAATATGGATTAACAATCGAAATATCTATATTCCGGAAAGAAAAGCTAATTAATATGCATTAAAAAACTACTAAGACACTACTATATTAAATAAACTACTCAGAAACGTATCTGGAAAATCAACAGTGTAAAAGAAACTGATTTTATAAATGCTTTTTTAAACCTCGAAAATAAATTGAGTTCTGAAGTTTCTGGATTTTAGTTAACTTGGAAGAGGTTATTTCGTTTGCAGTTATACTATATTCTCCTACATTGAGAAACATTTGTTTTTATTTAAAGAGCACAGTTGTTAAATCTGTGTAATAAAAGTTACAATGTGAGCTTCTTATTTTTGAAATGAGTTAAAAATGTATATGCATCAATAAGAAGAAAATTCTTGTTTGCGGTATAAAAATTCACTGGTTTAACTCTCAAAAGTAATTGCTTTGGCACGGAAGGCTTGCATTATTTATTGGAATTCTGCCTGATACTTACGAGAAGAGGAAATAAGCATCAATGCTGACACCCATTGTCGACATGATCGTGAATTTCCAGTCATTCATACTTTTGCCCAGATAGTAACCTTGACCTGCGAGATTTTGAAGAAATCGGTACATTATTTTTAACGTTTATGCAATCCATAATTTATTTGTTGATTATTAAATGTATAATACATAACAATAGAAGACAAAATCGCAAAAGACAACAAAAAATTACATTTTGAAAAGCTTATCATCTTATTATGACCTTACTATTAGACTGGGAGGTGGCAGCACATACAATCACCTCATCAAATTCACAGCTGAAATTCCAGACTTAGGTAAAACTCGATTCTTATGTTAAAACGCTAACGGTCTGAAAGTCGTTTCATGGTGGAAAACATCTGAAACCATGGTTTTAGCGGTTGACTCGTAGGAATACTGTTGTGTTTTCCTGCATCCAAATATATCAAAGCATTTAAGAGTGGGAACAGGAACAACGAGTGAACCGCTAAAATCGTGGGTTTTCACGAGTTTTCTACCAAGATACGATTTGGAGTGTCCAATCATGTCCAATCGTGTTTTAATATGCGAATTGAGTTTTTACTAATTCTAGAATTTCAGCCGTGAACTGGATGAGATGACTGTTTGTGCTGCCCCTTCCCTGTCTATTAGTTACATGTAATAAATGAGTATCAAATGTTAAAGTAAAGTTTATGTGAATAGGCTTAACGTCCCATTCTTGTCTTCCCTTTTCACTGCTTACTCGAGAAAGTCATAAAGAACGGCATGAAGTAGGTGTGGTAGATGATAACGAGGAGACTCCCAATCACATACATCCCGTTAATCGACGGAATTTGATGGGATGCAGAACTCCTTCCCGATTTCATCAGCTTCTTTGTATTGCCGTAAATGGAGAATGCCATAAGGAATTGGGCAAGTTTATCTGTAATATAGAAAAGAGGGGGGCTTTATCAGTAAATTAGTTTGAGACTTTTTTTTTTTTAAAGTATCATGTAGGGAGGACTAGGAACATTTCATACAATTTTACTAAAGTGCTCGTAATTTGTACCTGAAGTACAATAACATCTTCAGTTTGACTCATGCATATAGCTTATTATCTCTTTATATTGCCATAATTCTGAAAAGGTTTCTAAATGATAAAAAAAAAAAAAAATAAAAAAAAAATAAAAAAATAAATAAATTTTCCTAATTCGACAAACTCGGTTATATCCCTCCAAATCAAAAAGTTTGACCCAATGTGATGGACGTTTTTTCCTACTAAATCATGCAAATATGTTTTCACCAGAAAGTTTACATATTTGATGCAATGTAAACCATTTTTGACGGTAATATTTATTTTACATATTTTATTAACCATGTTTTCTTACTACGTATTTTCTTTTTTTTTTTTTTATCTCGTTATTGGATATAAAGCTAATGATCTTAAATATGTTAATATCTTACATTCATCACTATACAAAACATTGAAGAGTTTTGCAACCTGAGAAGTGAAATCTAATTGTTAAGATTATTCTTTCTAAATTTCTACTGGTGATTGGATATGTATGTAGTAGCTAAGACTACTGGTTAGCCAACTTTCCAGTTTCTTTAGCAAAATGTTAAACTTGGGCATGAAATTAATTCCTATATTAAACATCTCCCAATTTTTTTTTCCCCATATGCTCTTCTTAAGGAGACAGTTTACTTCAAAACTGATCATATGTCGATTTTTTTAATAGATTAAATAAAAACACGTTTAATTGTGAATGTTTCCACACATCATTTTTAGCCATACGGCAATTATATCGCGCAATATTACATTTTTTTCTTTAATACAACCAGCGCAATTCTATACACAAATGAAAACTTTAAGCGGCTTTTTCTCTACGTTCATAGATTCTTCACTTTCCTGTTTTCAAAATGCTGAGTTTTTTTTTTTTTTTTTTTTTTTTTTTTTTTTTTTTTTTGAAATATAGATTTTTTTAACCTGTTTTTTATTATATATACAATAAATTTTCGTATGGAATTAGCCTTTCAGTTTTTTTTCTTTAATAAAAATATAGAAAAATATGTTAGATTTCATTATATTATACTATATGTATCAATAAAAAATCATATCAAATGTATTATTATATGTATCTAAAAATCCATACGCAGTCTTGTGTAATATACATTAAAAAAAAAAAAAAAAAAAAAGGACAAAAATATTACTATATAAAAAACAATAAAGATTTTTAAAAATTCTTTTTTTTTTCTTTTTTTTTTTTTTTTTTTTTTTACTTTTTAAAATGTTTAATTAAACATGCAGTTGATATTTTTTTAATCAAAACATAGTTTTGACTGAACATTGAAATGCAGTGAATTTACCCTTTGAACCATATTTTTAAAAATAAAGAAAAATGTTGAAAAGGTAAACTGTCCTTTTGAGCGGACACAATACCTTTGAAACTACCTCTTCAGTTTTTAATACTACTATATTATATATGGTGGCACATAACTTAATACTAAAAATTAAATACAATAAAAAAAAATCTTGTAAAACAGTATATTTTACTAAAATTGTTTTTTTTTAATTTAATTAGCATTTTTAAAATCCTTACAACTTATTAAAATATGAATATTTTTGCTTCAATTTTTTTTTCACATTTATTAGAATATATTACATAGATGTATGAGATTTCACATTTAATAGGATTTTTTTTTCTCTCGTGTATAGTAAAAAAAAAAAAAAAAAAAAAAAAAAAAATCCACAAATTTTCAATTTAAATATTTAACAAAAAAAAAAAAAAAAACTGTAATATTAAATCTATGTTTAAAATATGAAGAACTAATAAAAAATTTTTCAAACCTGTATCTAAATTAGCAAAAAAGCCTTAGCATTTTTTGAACAAGCAAGTTATAAAAATGGGAAAAATATGAACAAGGAGAAAAATCAGTCTAACGTTTTCATTTGTAAGGGTAATTCCGCTGGATCTATTAACAAAATTTACAATATCTCGTGATACAATAGTCGTGTAGGTAAAAATGAGTTGTCAAAATATTCACAATAAAAGAAACTTTCAGTTAGTATTAAAAAAAATCTATATTTTTTACCAATTTAAAGGTACTGTGTCCCCGTAAAGGATGTTTCTTTTTTCTTAGTTGTCAAAATATTTCTAAAATTTATGCTTTATTTTATGTGTCTATATCTATATTATAAAGACCAAATGTATATCTGTGCGAAACGCATACGTCATTTTGCGAATGGCAACACTTTTCCATGCAATTTCGGTTTTGCAATCTTCACTACAGCATATTTTACCCTTCTAAACATCTCACATTTTTAATTTTTTCACCATAGTATAGAGAAAAAAAAATGTACTTTTAAATGTAATTTGTTTGAAAACTGTATCTCTATTTGTTTTTGAGGCATTAATTTTTTTTATAGTTTTTAATTTTAATTTTGCGACTGTGGCAACAGAATCACTCCATTTTTCTTCAAATTAAGAAAAAATAAAAAATAAAATGCGTATACTATGTCAAATACTGTGACTCAATACTCAATACTTAATCTGTGATCGTGTCAATTTGGAATAAATATATATTTTTTTTTCATTCGCAATTATGCTAAACATAAGAGCCTCAATTCATAACATCATCGTAATAACTGATCTTTATTATAATTTACTGATTACATATATATTCAATTAAAGTTTAATTTTAATAATTTGAACAACTGAGTTTTATAGAAATAGTATTTTGTTAAATAATGTTTTTTTTTTTTTTTTTTTTTTTTTTTTTTTTTTTTTTTTTTTAAGAGTTAGACTGACCAATATAAGATGCATTTTTCACTATAACTAATTTTGTATATTTATTTTAAATCAATGAAACAGTTCTTCTTAAACATTTTCTTTCGTCAAATTTCGACGAATTCAACCTCGTAGCAAATAATATTAATAATAATAACTGAGTGGAGAACTCCTCTATAATAACATAATTATCATTTAGCAGTCTTTTCTTTCTAATCAAAAAATAAATTATTCGATGTAAAGTTCAATTACTTCTATTTCATTTAAAATAAATACGATTATTTTAATAAATATCCTCCTTTAAAAAAATAGCTTTGTAAACATTCTCGTTTGCTTAATTTTATAAATCTAAAAATCTTACTCGCAATTCGACAGCTTTTAACGCATGAAATATTAAATAAAGGGTGGATTTTAGAAATATTTTGACAATTGAAAAAAAAAAAAAAAAAAGACATCTTTCAAAAGAGTACACAGAAAAAAGATGTTAAAAGTATTGATTTTCTGAAAAGTTATTTTAAATATACGAATTCATTCCAAATGTAGGTTTAACATTAGGCAAGGGGAATTGCACAGTTGTCTGAACAATAGCCGTACTTCAAAATAGCTAGTAAATGGATTTTTTAAAATAATTATCATGACTTGCAAATATTATTGCATTCTACGATATTTTTAAAGCGCACTTATAAAGAATTCTTCAAATAGTGTATACTTTTTAGCAAATTCTGTGCAAAATAAAGACTAAATCATGTCAACATGGTTGTTTCAAAAGAGTATTTCAATTATTATTATTATTTAATTACAATAACATGGATATACGAAACTCCTCAATAATAGTTAAATTAACTTTTTATTTATAAAAAAGAAGCATATAAATCTATCTTACTTTTCTGTTCTTTGAATTCTGTCGGTTTCATATAAGAGAGCATTTCCAAGATGGTGCCAGTAACGACGAAAACTCCAAGTAATATGGTAAAACACCTAAATGATATTAAATATTTAAAAAAAAAATGCTACATAATATTTTGAAACTAAAAAATTCACAAAACAAAAACACTCTAAAAGCATAATTCCTAGATTTTGATTTTAAAAATTAATTTGATTGTAATTATAAGCATTTATAAGGGGAGCTTGTAATTATAAATATTCATAACAATTTTATCATTTTTTATGACACTGAGTTGATAAAAAGTGATGCAAACAGAACTTTATATATACATAAAAAAAAAACATAAAATATATTTCACGATATAAGATGGTGAAAATGCATTGCACTTAAAAAAAGAAAGGGAAAGCTGCAGTATTTCTCTCTTTCCTCTTCTTTTTTTTATCACAAAGACAATATATTAAAAAATATATCCGTATTTTGCTAATATAATTTCATATTTTAAGGATGCTTCTTCTCGATTTGGGTAACTTGATAAATATTTTTATAAAACGACAAACGAAAGTGTTTGTTAATTCGTCATTTTTGCTATGAAACAGGATTTATTTCCGTGAAATTACGAAATATCATTAAAATATTCTACAAACTATTTCCCCCATAAACCATAATGCAATGGAATTACTTTGCAATGGATGCTCTTGTAAATGACTATTTAATTCCACATTCTGCATATTTGCAATACCAAACATGCCTAAGTGATCCTACATAATGTTTATCAATTGTATGAAAATTTGGGTCTATTTATAGGAATTAGAGCGCGGACAGTCGGACAGACAAACAAAATGCATAAACATTTGTTATTTTGTAGGTAACTGTTAATTAGAATGCGAAGTTTGACATTGATATTTTTGCGCTTGCACGAAGTACTGATTTGAATATCAAGATCATTCGTTATGGTAATCATCGATTATAAATGCTAAAATTGATCTTTTTGCAGAGGGATAAAATTATATTTATAACAAGTCGGAAGTTGCAGGTTAAGCGTAGCAAATAACGTGCGTTCGTACTATAACGAAGTTTTAAAATATTCAGATCTTGGTGTTATAGTTTTCAGTATTTCGGATACAGTATAATGGCCGACACCTTTTGTGTGTCCATGTGTGTCTGATTTCTATTATACATGAAGTAACTTGTAGTAAACCTCAGTAACGTATAACAATTTTTATTACAATATGAAATAATTTAATGTAATTAAAATGCACCTCAAACAACATTTCACGCTATACCATTATGTAATGGAATATTTTTATGTGTCCCTGTAAATTGATAATAAATAGTCTTTACACCATAGATTGTACAGAATTTTAGCATATACTTCATAGATGCATATCAATTGTATTATGTTCGAAAGAGTGTAACATCATTAAAATACTCTTGAAAGTATTTTTTTACATAGGCCTTAATGTAATGGAATACTTTTCATTGTTCCTGTAATTTAACTATACATTCGATTTACATAAAATTTTAAGTGATTCGGAAAAATTATGCAACAATTATATATTTTAAATTTCAAAGATTCGTTTGGAGAGGTTTTGCTCTGTTATATGCAGACAGACGGAACGACTGAATGACGACTATGGGTGCTATGTATTTACTTAATTAGGAACGCACCTGAAAACATATTTTTTATTGGGTTCATAATGTCTAAATAAGTTTACTTTAAGGGTGTTCTTAACTGCTCCGCTCAACAAGCGCAAAACGTTTTGACACATTTACAATTTTATTCTTTAACAGAAAGTTATAAAATTGGAATGCCTGACTATGGAAGCGATTTTGAATCGAACTTATTTTTCCATTTTATGATAATTAAATAACCTATCCAGTTCTAAACTATTTCGATCACGTGATCATTTGTTTTTCTCCTGCTTTTTGACCGTTTTTTCTACTTTTGTCGGGAAATGTGCTCAAAAACGTCAACTTTGAAGGCTTGTTGTGAAAGATCTATCGTGTCTTTTAAAAAAATGAAAATTGAGTGCAATTAGACAGTTTCTGAATAACAACACCTGCTATATTCAGCCATTTCCGAACAAAAATAAATTAAAGCATATGTCACAAGGTTTCCCTTTTTGATTTAAGAACACCCTTCAGTACAGTGATGTTGACAAAAGAATCTATGAATATAAACGTATGATTATACGACAGGGATAAACAAAGCTTGATGTAGCTTACATAAACATAGCTTGACCCACGTTCAGTTGCTGTAATCGTCCATCATCGCAATACTTGGCACGCATTGGGAAAAACGGCAAAGGAACTGAAAAAAAAAAAAAAGTATTTTGAAAGTACATCTCAAAACATTTTATAAGTTTGCAGGTTGAAATAAAAGTGCATACGTTTGCTACATAGACGGTCACTAGCGAAACTAAAAAACAAGGAGAAACGAGACATTAAAATTAACCATTACAATGCACCATTATTCCGCTCTCCGAAGGGCTTATTTTATGGATTATAAAAACATACAATAAATTGCACTAAAATTATTTTGTCAAAAGTCCCCAAACAAGGCAATTTCTAAATATATAAAGCAATAAAGAAATGGGTAAGCCAATATTAAAAATCTAAAAAATAAATTACATTTTTTTAAAATGAACAAACTATGCATTTTATTATTTTTTTTTTCCGTCAAGAGGCGGAGTCAATAATCTAGAAATTTAAAACTTTTTAACGCATGAAACTAAAAAGAAAACAAAACTAAAATATGTTTCTAAAAGGAAGAGAGTCAGGAGAAAGGAGACAAAAATTCTTTAGGTCATTTTTCTCTTTGTGTTTAATTATTTAAAGTCATTTGAGAAATTTTTTTGTTTGTTTGTTTGTTTCAGAATCATAAGGGAAAAAGAAATTTTTTTGGCATAATTAATTTTGAAGATCCAATGAAAGCACACTTTTCCATTATGTACTCAACCACATCTACATATTATTTAAGCTCAATATAACATATTTAATTCCTTTAATGTATCTGAAATGACTAAAATACGAATCAGGTAACAAAACTCTTATTTAATTGGGTAAAATTACAGTCAACTGGGATAATTTTGCCCATTTTTGGGGTAACTTGGGCTCACATTTAGGAAACTTTGGTCCATGCTGTCACTGTGGAACATAAACGAATTATTTACTTCTATTACACCTATTACACCTATGCACCTATTACATCTAAGTTGCCCCAACTATTGCTACTACCTACATTTTGAGATACAAACATAACCTAACTTAAATGATGCAGCATATTTAACCCTTTATCAGGCAATAATAATATGCTTACCACTTAATTTTAATTAAAAACTGATTCATTTGCACCGGAGTTTTAAGCGAGATAATTTGTTTTTATGTTAACCTGTAGGAAATGTCGTTTTTCACTTTAAAATACATTTGTTTTTAGATTCTGGTGGCAGTAAATCTTATCAACATTTTAACCAAAGACTTGACTTGTCTAATAAAGGGTTAATCTTTTTTCTCTCACGGGCCAAAGTTAACCCAATTGACTGTATCAAAAAGTTACACATAAAACGGTTAAATGCTACCATAAATAATATGTAAAATTTTCGAAATGCCTATTTTTAATAATTCAGTATCGTGTAGATGGAAACCCACGTAACAAATTCCGAGGGGGGGGGGGGGGACAAAATTTTGAAATAGTCTGCTGATAGGGGCATTTTTATTTTTTCAAATGATGGATATAAATAGCCAACATGAAGTAATCTAAACTAAAAGATATTTGTGAAAACAACACGCCCAAGACATTGTTTTTAAACCTCAACTATCAACTTTAAAGCGATTCACAATTGTAACGTGAAAAATCGAAAAACAACCCTCTGTTGTCTTTTTAGATAGATTTCGAACAAATATTACCATGGTATGACTTTAGAAAAAATTCTTCATAACTTTCCATTATTTGACCCCAGGAACCCAAAACCAACCCATCTAAAGAGTTAATATATGTATGTACTAAATTAATATTAAATACGTGAATTATCACTTGCTAACTAAGCGTAGAACCAACAGTGTGAAAAATGTCCAAGCCGGGGATCGAACCCGGAGCCCTTGAAATTCAAAGGGTACCTATGATTCCAAGGGTTCCGAGTTCGATCCCTGGCTTGGACATTTTTCACAATGTTGGTTCTACGCTTAGTTAGCAAGTGATAATTCACGTATTAAATGTTCAATAATTTCACAGCAGAAAATTTAAATAATGTTGTTCACTGATGCTAGGTTTGTTTGTGTCTCATGTTATGCCTCAAGAGTGCGTGCACATGAAGACTTCCATCTTGTGCTGCAGTGCAGTCTTACCAATATATAGGAATGAAAAATTCCAAGCTGGACATCATCCTCGTAACTTAAATGGTAGAGCACTTGGAACGCTATTCCACCCCGGCTTGGCGATTTTTCATAATATTGGTTCTAAGCTTAATTAGCAAGTGATAATTCACGCATTAAATATTCAAGAATTGAAACAGTTAATTATCTTTTTAGAATCTTCCTGGCCGCATTTCTTGTTTAGGATGTATTTTTTAAATACTTGGACGCGGAAAGAAAAGCCGACGGAATCAAAAGATTGTCCTCTAAGGATTCAGAAATTTTAGGATATTAGATTTTTCTTATGAAAGAAACCGAGTTTTTTTCTTTTTTCATAGAGTTTAATTATTTAAGTCACTTTGTAGTAGTGTGAAAGTATTCGTAGTTATTCTTTGATAAGAGTGTTGTTTTGGACGAGTGTATTTTGCTTATGATAGTACTATTTTACATTACTAGTACTTTGGGTGGATGATAAATATATTTTGTTGTCACGGAAATTTACTAAGATATATTAGTTAGTTATTGTGGTTGTGTACAGGTATAGATTAACCTTTTATGATAAGAGAAGCAACTTATCAATTTGGGGGAGTACTTTCATTCGGGAAAAGTTTTCATACTTCTGCGTACTTATCAATGGGACAAATAATTTTTCCAAGAGTAACTTATCGAATTTCGCACATATTTCATTAAACAGTTTCTTTTTTATGTTCCCTATATATATACTATAAATTGAGTGTATTTCCTTTTTATCTAATTGTCGTACATTCAATTCGTCGAAATTGTTGTAATTCAATTGAAAAAACTTTGAGTATCTCTGGTAGTGGTCGTACATTTTTAGTATGCGATTAATGTAAATAAATCTGGATTAGTTTTGTTTCTTGTCTCGGCATTACGTATTACTTTAAACGCCTTCTATTAGCTCGGAGAGCATTTTCGACCCTATGTTTCTATGTACTTTTTTATCCTTTTTGTATGCTGATTTGCCATGTCATTTTGTAAAAGTTTTTTCTAACCATCCTGTATAAATAATCATTTAACCAAATAGACGAAATTCTCAGAAGATTTGTTATTCATATCCTTCGCAACAACAGGCATAAATCTATAAAAGTCACAATTCTTATTTTTTTGGGATATCATTTTACATCTATATTTATTTTTATTCCTATTTTAAATGTCAGAAAGACATGAGCTTTTTTTTCAGTGTTATTAAAAAACACTTTAAACAGAAAACGGGGATAAGAAATGGACATCAAAGTGTGTTATTAAGGGTATATTGTTCGAAAAAACGCTTTTCTACCTTCAACAGCTCGAAATTTTCTGATACAATTTCGGACACATTTTTAAAAGTAGAAACATGAAAGTTGCTGAGGGGATTTTTGAAGAGACGTACAAGGTGCCGTGTGATGTCATTTTACGCTCAATGCATTATAATTTGATTTATAAACAATTATCTTCTCAGTATGACCCTTTTTTCTTCGAACACAGATATCCTGCTTCGGAAAAAATCGGTTCAAAATGCCCCTTTTTAATTGCTTTTTTGCAATATTTTCTGCATTTATCTAAGAATTGACAATTACGGCACCTTGCCGAACTTTCTAAATAAGATAATTTGCCAGTTTCATGCATATGAGAGTAAAAATGAATTTAAAAATAAATCGGAAAGTAAGCAGTTTGAATCGAAATACACCCTTAACCCTTAAATGCATAGGATAGAACTCGTTCCAAAAAATGCGCAATTCAAAGAATCAGAATTCATACCAGAAAAATCTAAATAGTAAATTTTTCTTTATTTTATTACGAAAGGTCTGCCATTAAGTAAAGTAAAAATTGCTCTTTTAAATTTCTGGTGAGAATACGGAATATGTGAATAAAACCCCCAATAAATCGGGAACACTTATGGCATCGAAAATTATACAATATGTATTTAAGGGTTAAGATAAATCGCACAAAATCTTCAAAGTCTCTGGTAGATATAGGTTTAATCCTCATAGCTCACGTTAGTATAGAAATGAGTATAGTGGAAATGGTTTCCAGTGTCGCGGACAGCTCCCTCTGTTTCTCTTTGTAAAGACTGAACGCACCTCCAAACGATTTTTAATCGAACTTTAACTTTTGTATGAATGCAGAACTTTTTCCCTTTTTTATGAACTGAAATGAACTGATAAAATTGTTTTTTCTTTAGAATGTTTTTTTCCGATGTTGCTATGGATATGTAGAAGAATTGTTTTGTTTTGAACGAAGCTGTGACTTCGTATTTAATGAAAATATTCGAATTTATTGTTAAACAAACGTAATACTGTAAATAACTGTAATATAGTTGTATATAATTTTTAAATTAATGCCTGCATCCTTTTTTGAGTTTGTATTTGAATGAAAATCAGCCTGGCGCGGACTCGATTTTACGGAACCGAAGCAGCCCGAACTTACCTGACCAAGAGAGGGTAAGTAGAAGATTTTGATCTTTATTTTTAGCTGCTAATATATTTGAAAAAGAGTTTTAATATATAATTTCATGGCGCACGAATTCAGGGACGCCAGGTGGTTTCAATTAAATGAAGAATTGAATATAGAAATAAATAAGTGTTAAATGCTTAATTCTGTTGAAGATAATAATAATAATAATATTGATATTTAACGTATTTTGAGAACAAGATTATTTTGAAAGTTATTGAATTGTTGTATTTTGAAAAGTATAGTATTTCAAATTATTGATTAAAAAATGTCTGATCTTGAAAAACTAAAGAAGAAACGTACGGTTTCTCGAACAGCAATTACAAAATTAATTAATACTTGTGAAGTGTATCTTTCACAAACAGAACATGAAATTTCCGTTCTTACGGAACATATTGATCAGTTAAGTACGAAATACAGCAATTTAATGGCTTTAGATGAACAAATTCAAAATTTAATGAAAAATGACAGCGATCTAGAAACTGAATTTGAAACTGCTGAAAGTTATTCCGAGAAAATAATTTCAATGAAATCGAAATTAACTTATATTGTTAAAACGAAAGTTGATCCTGAGCGTTCTGTTAAGAAACCGAATTCAGTGAATGAGAGTATTTTAACTGAAAATTTAGCTGCTTGTTCTCATTCTAAAGTGAAGTTACCAAAATTGAACATTGATAAATTTAGTGGAGATCCCGCTCATTGGTTAACTTTCTGGAACCAGTACGATAATGCTATTCACCAGAATGACAGTTTAAACGATATTGATAAATTTAATTACTTACATTCTTTTCTTACCGGAGCTGCTGCAAGTGCAATTAGTGGTTTTTCGCTATCAAGTGAAAATTATACAGCAGCTATTGAACTACTTAAAAAACGTTTCGGTCGTAAAGACTTGATAATTAATGCTCATATGGGAAAATTACTGAATTTAGAAACTGTTAAGAATGTAAATAACATTTTCGCACTACGGAAACTTTATGACAGTATCGAAACACAAATCAGAAGTTTGAATTCTCTTGAAGTAACTTCCGGTACATATGGTACGTTACTTACCCCAATTTTACTGAAATTAATTCCCAATGAGTTAAATTTAGAATTTCAGCGTAAACGAAAGTCGCAGGAAAACCTTTTTGAAGTTAATGAACTACTTGATTTTTTACGGGCCGAGATCGAATGCAGAGAAAACGCGATTCAAATACAAGACAGGCTCATTGTTCAAAATCCACCCCAAGTGCAGAGGGATAGAAAAATAAATAAATTTAAAGTTCCTACTGCTGCTTCATTGAAGGTTACGATTAATCAGTGTATCTTTTGCGGAGATTCCGCTGAATCAATCAAGCACATTTCTGCAGCTTGCTCTAAGTCCGTAGCAGAAAGGAAAGCATATTTAAGAAAAAATGGAATGTGTTACCTCTGTATGAAAAAGGGAAATCATTTAGCAAAAGATTGCTTTTCAAAAATAAGATGTGAACATTGCAGTGGAAAACACAATTCTTTAATTTGTGATAAGGGTAATAAAGTTAAAGAGAAAAAAGAAACTAATGAGAAAAATTTCACTTTGACGAATAAAACATGTACACAGAAAGTTTTATTGCAAACTTTAATTGTAAAAATTTGCGGAAATGGTGAAGATAAGTTTGTTAGATGCTTAATCGATTCTGGATCGCAAAAAACCTACATTTCAAAGTTTGTTGCTGAAGTGATGCAATATGAAAGTTTAAGTGAGAGTAACATTATTCATAGTTTATTTGGTGGAAGGGAAATGTCTAAAATTCATAAACAGTTTGTTGTAAATCTGAGTAGTGTAAAAGGTGATTACAAATGTAATTTTAAGGCTTTTGATCAAACTAAAATTTGTTCTGATGTTCCACAAATTGATGTAAGACCCCTGTTAAATGAGCTCAAAGAAAATAGAATCTTTTTGAATGACACTATTCGTATGAAAAATAAGCTATTGTTTGAATCTTCGCCAACTGAAATTCATGTTCTGATAGGAGCAGATATTGCGGGAAAGTTACTTACGGGCAAGATAAGAAAATTAAGATCAGGTTTAGTATGTGTCGAAACTTATTTAGGATGGACTATTATGGGAAAAGTTCCTTTAGAAATAGAAAATAAAATTGATAACTCATTTACCTTTTCTATGTATGTATCAGATTATAAAATTGCTGAATTATGGAATCTTGATACTCTAGGCATTTTAGATCCATCCGTTAATGAATCTAAAAAGGAATTGCATGATCAAACACTGCAACATTTTCTTTCGACGGTAAAAAGGGATGAAGAAGGCAGATTTGAAGTCTGTTTACCTTGGGTCGAAGGCCACCCCCCACTCCCTAATTATCGAGAAATCGCTGAGAAAAGATTAAAGAATACAGTAAAAAATTTAAGAGACAAGGGTTTCTTAGAAGATTATGAAGCGGTTTTCAAATCTTGGGAGGAAGAAAAAATTATAGAAACTGTACCTGAAAATGAATATGATAATTCTTGCCATTATTTACCCCATCGTGCCGTTATTAGAATGAATTCCAAAACAACCAAAATAAGACCAGTATTTGATGGGTCGGTGAAAATTAAGGGGTTTCCTTCAATAAATGATTGTGTAGAAAAGGGGCCTAATTTGATAGAAACTATTCCTGCAATTATTAACAGATTTCGTGAAAAGTCAATAGGTGTAAGTTCTGATATAAAAAGAGCCTTTTTGCAAATAGGGCTTAACCATAATGATCGTGACTTTTTGAGGTTCCTGTGGTGGGAACAAGGGAATCCAGATCAGTTGAAGATATATCGACATAAGAGGGTCGTTTTTGGAATATCCAGTAGTCCTTTCTTATTGAGTGCTACTTTAACAAAATTAATGAATGATGTTCCTGAACATCTCAGAGCGACGGCTAAGAAACTTTCTGAATCTTGGTATGTTGACAATTTAGTCACAAGTGTAAACAATGAAGATGAGTTAAGGAAATTCAAAAATGATTCGATTGAAATTTTGGCTAGTGCTAAATTCGAACTGCAAGATTGGGCTTATAATTTGCCATTGACGAACCAAATTGCCTGTAATGACACCTTTTCGGAAATTTCATCATCTGATAATTCAAGATTTGAAAATTTTGAGGATCCTAATGAAAGGAGAACAGTCCCTATTCTTGGTCTCATTTGGGATTTGTACGATGACACTTTGAGTTGTGATGTTAGAAGTTTAAATGATTCTAATAATAAATTCATCACAAAAAGAGTTATTTTGTCAGAAGCTCACAAGATTTATGACCCGATAGGCTTTACTTGTAGTATAACACTTATTCCGAAGCTTTTATTGCAAAAGTGTTGGCAACTGAAAGTTACATGGGATGAACCTCTTCCCGAAGATATTTGTAAAACATTTATTAAGTGGAAAAGTGATTTGGCCTATTTGGCAGAACTGAAGATCCCTAGACAAATGATGCTTAATTCTGATTTAGATACTGAATCTTCTTTTCATGTTTTCTGTGATGCCTCACAAAAGGCATATGCCACATGCATTTACTTAAGGTGTAAAGAAAAGGATAAAATATCATGTCAACTTGTACAAGCTCGTGCAAGAGTCGCCCCCCTGAAACCTACATCCATTTGTAGACTCGAATTATTAGCTTGCACTATTGGAATCAGACTGATGGAAACTGTTAAACAAGATTTAAAATATGAAAATATTCCCACATTTTATTGGTCAGATTCGATGAACACCCTATATTGGATAAAGAATGATGAAAACTGGGGTGTATTCGTGATGAATAGAGTAAAGGAAATTAGAAAACACAGTAATCCGGAAGACTGGAAGTTTGTTCCTGGCGACATGAATCCAGCTGATATACCATCAAGAGGATGCTCTGTGGAAGCACTAAAAGTTAAGCAATGGCATGAAGGTCCTACATGGTTGAAACTGGAACCAGACTTGTGGCCAGCTTTTGACATAGCTCCGAAAAAAGAGGAAATTGATAAAGAAAAAAAGAAGACAATTGTATCTTCCTTGATTGCTCTAGATGAAGAATTCCCATATTTTACTCGAGTTTCCCAGTTCAAGAAAATAATCAGAATCACTGCATTTATGAAAAGATTCATAGACAACTGCAAAGTTAATAAAGAAGAACGAAAGTATGGTAATTTGAAATTTGAAGAAATAAAAAATGCTGAAGTTATCGTATGGAAAATTATCCAGAGAAGTTGTTTCAAATCGGAGAAAGACGAGCGTTTACGTCATTTGAAGCCATTCATTGACCCACACGGACTCATACGACTTAAATCTAGAATATGTATGAGAGAAGATACAGAAGATTTCAGGCTACCAATAATCTTGCCTTCTGACCATCCAGTTGTTTCAAAATTAATAATTGAAAAACACAATCAGTCATTACATTGTGGTGTTCAAACCTTAATGGCAATTTTGCGAGAAAAATATTGGATCCTAAAAGGTCGTAAAACTATCCGAAAGGTTCTGAAGAATTGTGTAAAATGTAAGAAGTTCGAAGCAAAACCTCTCGTTGTAGAAATACCACCTCTGCCAGAAGATAGAATCAAAGACGCCTCTGTATTCCAAGTCATAGGTATCGATCTAGCTGGACCTTTATTTCTAAAAAATGGCTCAAAATCTTGGATTGTACTATTCACCTGCGCCGTTTTCCGAACTATTCACCTCGAACTCGTCACCTCCTTATCCACTGATAATTTCTTACTTGCATTTCGTCGATTTATATCACGAAGAGGAAGACCTCAAATTGTTTATACGGATAACGGATCTAATTTTGTTGGTTCTAATTTTTTGTTGAAGAAAATAGATTGGGAAAGAGTGATGAGTGATCATGCTGTAGAACGAATTACCTGGAAATTTATTCCCCCTGCCTCTCCTTGGTGGGGAGGTTTCTGGGAGCGTATGATTGGACTAATGAAGAATATCCTTAGGAAGGTGTTAGGAAACGCATCTTTAAAATATGAAGAAATGTATACTGTTCTTTGTGATTGTGAAAATATCGTAAATTCCAGACCATTAACATACATGTCTGAAGACCTTGAGCTAGAACCCTTAACTCCTGCCATGTTTCTTCGTGAAATCAGTGAAGGTGATGTCCCTGATCTGGACAATATAGATGCAAGCTATCTTCAAAAAAGATATCAATATCGACTGAAAATTCGTGAAGACTTAAGAAAACGCTTCCGACTAGAATATTTGGGACAGCTGAAAAATTATCATAAGAAGTCAAACAGGTATCCGAAACTCTCAGTTGGAGATATTGTTATTGTTAGCACCAAAGAAAAAAGAATGAATTGGCCTCTAGGAAAAGTTATCCAGTTGTTTACAGGAAAAGATGGTGTAGTACGCTTAGCAAAACTACGAACCAAGTTTGGGGAGATACTTCGTCCTGTACAAAGATTATATCCGTTGGAAGTAAATTTAGAATCTAATGACTTTTTCCAGAAAAATGTTGAGTGTGCTCCTCCTACTGAACCTAATGATAATGAGTCACCCATTTCTGCCAAAGTTCGAGAAGACTCTCCTAGAAAGTCTAAGTATGGACGTGTGATTCGAACCCCAGAACGTTTAGACCTCATGAACTTGACCTCGACAGTGATTGAGTTTCAACATGGTAAAACTCAAGGGGGGGAGTGTGTCGCGGACAGCTCCCTCTGTTTCTCTTTGTAAAGACTGAACGCACCTCCAAACGATTTTTAATCGAACTTTAACTTTTGTATGAATGCAGAACTTTTTCCCTTTTTTATGAACTGAAATGAACTGATAAAATTGTTTTTTCTTTAGAATGTTTTTTTCCGATGTTGCTATGGATATGTAGAAGAATTGTTTTGTTTTGAACGAAGCTGTGACTTCGTATTTAATGAAAATATTCGAATTTATTGTTAAACAAACGTAATGCTGTAAATAACTGTAATATAGTTGTATATAATTTTTAAATTAATGCCTGCATCCTTTTTTGAGTTTGTATTTGAATGAAAATCAGCCTGGCGCGGACTCGATTTTACGGAACCGAAGCAGCCCGAACTTACCTGACCAAGAGAGGGTAAGTAGAAGATTTTGATCTTTATTTTTAGCTGCTAATATATTTGAAAAAGAGTTTTAATATCCAGTATAGTTATCAGATAATAGTTCCAGAATAATTGTAGGACAGAATTGTAATAGTAGTAATTTATCAGATGCTGGTTTTCTGAATGGTAATAGAAATAATTTTCCAGATGGTTTTCTGAATGGTAATAGAAATAATTTTCCAGATGGTTTTCTGAATGGTAATAGAAATGATTTTTCAGGTTGTTTTCTGAATGGCAATAGAAATAATTTTCCAGAATGTTTTCAGGATAGTAATAGAAATTATTTTGAAATGCTTTTTCTACATTGTAATATAAATAATTTTCAAAATTGTTTTTAGAATGGGGATAAGGATAATAGGCTAAAGGAAATAGGATAAATTAAAAAAAAGATCGCGTTGTAAACAAGTGATAGAAAAACACGGACATTTTCTAATTCATCTAGTAGAAATAGAAGTAGAGGTAAAGCAAGGAACTTCCTCCTCCTCCCCTAATTTCTCGTTAAGACAATTGAATGTAGTTGAAAATAATGATTATAAATCTCAGGTATGGAGGCAATTAAGCAGAAAATCTCCCAAAAACAATGCTTGTTGCAGAAATAAATTTCTTGCGCTTCTTAAACTGTGTGTCATGGCCTTACTGCAAGCAAGTTGTTACAACTTCAGAAATGCTATATAATTCATTTCAAAATTATCGGTGAAAACGGAAATTTACATAATTAAAATTTAGGAAGAGACAATTATCTCTTCTTAATTCTTCCTTGCCCCCCTCCTTTTTTCGGGTACCTATGATCTTTTCTAAAAGTTATATATAATTTATATAAATGTAAAATAATCATAAACACTAAATAAATACTGCTCTTACCAAGTTTAAGTAAATTGTGTAAATCATCTACTGAGCAAGTTGATGGCATACATATTCCAACCTTGAATGCATAATAGTTGTCTGCGAAATTGACCACAGGTAACTCCTCAAGAAGCTTGAAAATAAATTAAAAAATATAAATTAAATCGTTTCAGAATCATTATAAAAATTTCAATATGAGTATTTTGAAAAACAGTAGTGTTGTTTTTAACAAATATTTTGACTATACTCACCGCTTAGACTAAGTGGTAATCACAGAATGGGTTTTAAGTTCATTTCATGAGACTCTTAATTTAAGAGCATAATTAAAAATATTGAATACTTTCTATTCGAAATTAATCTTACAGCTATATATAACAACGTTAACCAAAAATCTTAATGAAAAAACCATGTAATAACATAATGCATTAATCATTACTAGCGGAGATGACCGAGCATAAATCGGTAAAAATTAACTTTATGTTCAACTCGATATAACATTGCCACTGTATCAATTCTCTTTGTATTATTGATACAAAACACGTTATTTATAATAGTATTATTTAGAAAAACAATCAATATGGAAAATATGTATGTACATAGTTGTTAATTTTACATTATTAAAGCTGCTATCAGATTCACCAACATTTCGAGAGACTTGTGAGCCGGCACTTGATTTACTCCAACTTTTCGCGAAATATCCTCACAACACCCAGTGTGATAGCAAACAGCAATGCCTTCAACTTTTTCTGCAGTTCCAAAAAAGTCTCTGCTAGCCGACACTTTTTATCCAACATCGAACATTTCGACAAATCAGAGATAAACGATTGATACGAATAGGCGATAAATGTTAACGGCTGGTACTATTAAAAGAACTTTTTAAGGCTATTCTCAACTAGCGCTAAACGTTTTGACACATTTTTAAATTCCTTTTTTAACAGAAAGATATAAAATTGGTAGGCCTGACTATGGATACAACTTAGAAACGACTTTTTTTTCTTGATTAATAAATTACCTATTGAGTTATAAGCGATATTGATCACTTGACAAACTCGTTTTTCACCCTTTTCGGCTCAAAACGGCGCCCTAGATAACATTTTCCGAAAAATCTATAGCGTTTGCAAAATAGAAAAAAACAGTTTTACTAAGTAGTTTCTGAGCATTAACATCTGCTATAGTTTCATGCATTTCCGATCAAAAATAAATTAAAATTTATCTCATATAATTGCACTTTTGTACATAAGAACACCCTTAAGTATACCATAAAAAGGGGGGATTTTTCTGTTTTTTGTTCAAGAGAGTTTTTGTACTTTGCTGATAAATGTATTATCTGTACTAACCTGTCCTATTTTTCCTAATGCTGATGCATTGATTTTTTTCTTACGAAAGTCAGTATAGCCCTTGGCAACAGCATGCGGCAGTTCAATCTCCACCATGCAGTACTGACCGTGGTAAACCTCTTCAGCTTCCGTGAGAGCCCCGTCTCCCTTTTGGTTGACTTTCACTTCCAAGCATTCATCGTAATCCCCCATCATGCTGAAGCCACCTCTCAGGATTCCGCTTCGAGGTTTAGCCATGGCATCTAGCACTAAAAAGGAAAACAAAAAAGAAATCATAGAAATCATTGTTTTGAATGTGGAATATGCACATTGGGAATGAAATTTTTGTTAAGCATCAGCCAGTTTTGAGTATATAATATTAGGAGATATAATCTAAGAGCCAACAACACAAAAACCTAAGGAATCGAGCACAAGAAAAAAAAATTTTCATTTTATGGAAAAATAGTAATAGGGGAATTTAATGATATATTCCTGCCAGAAGTGAAGTGGTGCATAAGCCAAAAATTAACAACACAGATTCACTCGTAGGTTTATAATTGTGTTTGCCGTACAAGATGATAAAGCTACGAGTAAACCATTAGTGGTATTAATTTTTGGCTTATGCATCACTTCACTTCTTGGCTGACATGTATCGTTAGATTCTCCTATTACTACTCTTCTATAAAATAAAAGCTTTTTTTTTTTTTATTATTGTGCTTGATACCTTAGATTTTTGTACTATCGGCTCTTGGACTAATATTTTCCATGAATGATTTTTGAAAATAAAATAACTTGAATTATAATTTACGGTCAACGATAACTCTGAAATACTTACATAGCCACCTACAGAGTCGATGAACCATTAAAACTAGGCGAAGCCCAGTATAATTTTCAAGGCTCCTTGCATTTAAGAAAATATTTCGCATAGCTAGGTTCAAATACATTTAATTAAAAAATATTTTATAGGTAGAGTATATTCGTAGTGTTATAGTAGTTGTGTGTTCAGTTATACTAGGAGGGTTTCTAAGGGGTACATCAGAGTGTTTTATGATTAGTTAACAATATTTTGATCACATTCAAATTCTTCGGCCAGATAAGTTTTCTGGAGAACAGTGTAGTTTGCTGTAGTATTATGCAAACTTTCCTCTCTAATAACTAAATAATAAAAATGCAATGCAAAAAATAAAATAAAATAAATAGGAAACAAGAAGCCTCACTTTAGTATAATTTTGGGACTTTTTAAAAATTTATAGGGAAAAGTCACACTTCACGTGCCTTTTGAATAGTCAGGCACAAATCAGGCCACGTTAATATTGAATCCACGAACATAATATACTGATAGGCGACAGCATAGCCAATCTCCTCATCGAGTTCAAGGCTGAAATTCTAAAATTATTTAAAACTCGATTTCCATATTAAAACGCAGTTGATCTGCCAAGCAGACCATCTTTAGGGGTGTGCGACAGGTGCGGCCGCACAGGGCCTCGCACCTGGACACAAAATATTTTTCTTTAACAAAAAGAAGGTGTAATAGAAAAGTCTTTAATATAAATTTATGATTTTAGTCAAGAAGAGGTCTTGACACAAAATATAGTCTATGTTGGGGAGAGACTTTCACCATCAATTTTGCCACCATTACTTTTGAAATTGGTTCAGTACTTCCAGAAATTACCTTTACAAACACTCAAACAAATGCTACTCCTTTATAATAGCTTGCTCCCCAGGTTACAGTATATAGGTGAAAACCTTTCTTTTTTACTGATAGTATAGTAGATAAGTTTATGTTAAGAGTCTGAAAGGAAAGGGCATCGCAAAATCCTTGCACCCGGCCTCACTCTAAGCCGTAGTCCTTAAGGATGGCTCTGCTGCCAAGTCATATCTTGGTACAATGCACCTAAAAACCCGATTTTAGCTATTGACCCGTAGGTTTAGCATTAGGCTTTATGTAGCTTCCATTACAAAAAGTAAAAAGCTACCTATTAATGTTTAATGCTCCCATTCGTCCATGTTTTTACATCTTTTGTATCCATGTAAACATAACGGTAAACCTACGAGTCAACTGCTGAAATTGGGCTTTCAGATGCTTTCACCGAGATGTGACTTGTAAACCGATTGCGTTTTAATATCGAATAGAGTTTTAACTAATTCTCGAATTTTAGCTGTGAACTCGATGAGTTGATTGTCTGTGCTGCCGCCTGCCGGCCTATAAGCCAAAGTTTCTCCTCCTCATCATCAAAAATCTTTTCTTTGAGTATTAAGCTGTCTTAACAATTAATTATGCTACTATCGACATGTAGTAACGATAGTACGTGTCTATGCATTCCTTATTGTGACTCCCTGTATACTTCGTCACTTACTAATAAAAATAACTGTAAAAAAAATCTTATTTAGCTGTGGATCGTTCGTGATTCCTTTGTTTTAAATATATCTTTCACGCTTAAAGCTTAAAATAGAGGTTACCTTTCCGAACGTATGATGTATTATGCAAAGCCAAAAATATTAGAAAGTTGTAAAACTAGTCAAATCCTATTGTAATACGATATTTTCCAAACGTCTCTAAAAAATCTTCTTTATCCTATTGTCTTATGAATGGGAATTAAATAATAGACAAACTCACTATATTCCTTATATTTCTGACTATCAGGGAACACCGAGCCATGCTCGTTTAAAGTAAAGTATAGTCAAAATGGTGAGAGCTGTTTTCTAGATAAAATTATGGTGACCCTTCATGGCCCACAAATGACCCCTATAATCAAAATCTCTCAAACATGTAACCTTGTCCAATATTTTTTTCTTGCCGTAAAACATTATTTGGATACAAAATTTTGTTAAAATCGATTTAGCCGTTTTTAGATATAATTCGCTAGACTCTGATCTATTATAATCTAAAATGACCCATTACTCGAATTTTCTCGACCTTGTGAACTAGCCCAATTATTTCTCATGTCCGAAAACTATAGAATACAAAATTTAGTCAAAATCGAGCAAGTCATTTTCTAGATACAATTAGCGTGGCCCACAATGACCCAAAAATGATCCACTAAACGAACTTTCTCTAACACATGACTTAGTCAAATGGCGTTCTTGTAATCCAAAACTAAGGAATACAAAATTTGGTTGACAAAATTTGGAAATTTTAGATTGTGTTAATCGTTAGAGCCCCCTTTTTTTTAGATAAAATTGGTCTGACCCATAATGACCAAATAAAGAAACAATTACCTGAATTTTTCAAACATGTGACCCGCCCAATAATTTTATCGTGCCAAAAAAAAAAAATAATAATAAATAAATAAATAAATAAAATGAAATAAAAAAATAATGCTGTATACAAAATTTCGTAAAAATCGATCCTACCGTTTTTTAAATATAAATAGCTTGACCCAGACCTTTTAAGACCCTTTATGACCCTTTATGACTCAGTAATCGAAATTTCTCGAACATGAGACCTAGCCCAATAGTTTTCTCGTGCCAAAAAAATGTTGTATACAACATTTTGTTAAAATCGATCCACCTGTTCTTTAGATATAGCTTGACCATGACCCATTATGACAAATCACGATCCACAAATGATTCTTATAATCGAAATCTCACGATCGTGTAACTTAGCCCATTAGCTTTCTCGTGTCAAAAAACTGTTACAGGCAAAATTTCGATGAAATTGATTCTGCCGTTCTTTAAATATAAATAGCTTGACCCAGACCCTTAATGACCCATTAAATTTTTTTCTTGAACATGTAACATATCCCAACGTTTTTCTTGTGCCCGAAAACCATAGGATGCAATTTTTAGTCAAAATTGCGTGAGAAAATCTCTAGATAAAAATAGCATGACCCACAATGACCCCCAAAATGACCCCCTAACCGAATTTTCTCGAACATGTTACCTAACCCAATAATCTTCTTGTAATCCAAAACGATAAAATATAAAATTTGGTCAAAATCGTTAGAGCCGTTTTTTAGATAAAAATGGCTTGACCAATAATGACCCAAAAATGACCCACTAATCGAAATTTTTCGCACATGTGACCCAGCCCAACAGTTTTCTCGTGCCAAAAAACGATTGGATACAAAATTTCCTTAAAATCGATGCAGGCGTTCTCTAGATATAAATAGCTTGATCCTGACCCATTATGACCCAATAATAGAATTTTCTCGAACATGTGACCTAGCCCAATGGTCTTCTCGTTCTCGAAACTTGGTAAAATCCAAATTTTTGCGAAAATCCTTAGAGCCGTTTTTGAGATAAAAATTACACACACACACAATTTTTGCTCGCAATATAGTATAAGATAATAATATATTTGTTAAATTTCGGAAAATGTATTTGGATAGCTACGATTAACATTATTAAGATAAATGTAATTTTCTTCTCAAAATTTAAAAAAAAAATCGGACTCGAAAGGGTTTAATTAAAATTTTGAAGTTGTACAGATCTTTATGGGACATTCTGTGTTTTTAATAAAAGTCTTTCGCGGATAGTAGATATAAATTTTAATTATATTAAATGTTCGGATAATTCACTTTCGGTTTCAAAAATCCAATTACATCCGCTAGCTTGTAATTTTTTAAGGTTTTTCCTTTAAGGAAACTCATTTTTCCTTCAGTTAACGTTAGACACAACATAGCACAATTATGATACGGATCATAATAACTTTGCAAGGCACACTAATATGTTATGTATTTCTGAAAATCTTACGTTCAAAGAGAAAATTGAAAGAAAGGACTACAAATTTATATCGGATGTCTTGATCAAGATTCTTTGATTACTTTGATCTTTCTTAGTTTTCAGTAAGCGTTTATCTTAAATTTTCAACATCGACACATTTTGCACTGCAATTGTCAGTAATTCTGTTATCTTTACCATTTCTATTCCGTTTCCCCTTTATTCTGTTCTTCAATCGTTGATCCCAGATTATAAGGTTAATTTCGCGATATATTTTTTTTCTTTTGCGAAATATTAGACAGCATTTCCACATCTTTAAAATCAGTACTATTTCACTAACATTTTGATAGGTTGGAAAAAATATTTCTGGAAATTCCATAACAATATCAGTGTTTGTAACTTCGAATTTTGAAGACATATAATAAATAAACAAATCGCAAATTACACGTCAAACGTAGCAAATGAGGTTCATTCGTAATATTACAAAGTTTTAAAAATATTCTGATCTTGGTGTAATAATATACAGTACTTTGGATACTGTATAAGTAGCCGAAATGTTTTGTGTGTCCATGTAAATATTATCTGCTTTCTATAATACAGGAAATAACCTTTAATAAATATCAGCAATGTATGTAAATTTCATGAAATGTGAAATAGTGTAATACTAGCAGGGGTGACCGAGCTCAGCTCGGTCAAAATTAACTTTGTGTTCAACTCGATATAGTATTATTACTGTAAAACATGTTATTAATAATAGTATTATTTACAAAAACAACCAAAAAGAAAACTATGTTTGTATGCACATGTTCATAAATTTTACTTTATTTTAAAATTTACAACGAAAGGACAGATATCCAAATCACTTTTTTAGCTCGACTCTGATTAGTTTAACTATGCATCTCGAAGACTATTAAGAATGTATAAAAAAATTCTTTACATTCTGAAAGACAATATTTTTTGCTAGATATAGCCAAATTTGGAGATATTCTTTCATTTGGCTCCAAATACGTGTTTTGGTTTTCGTAATTTTTATAGTCGATTTTTTGGCCATATGTCGCCAATATTTTGTCAAATACCACCAAGTTATTGGCTGTTGCCATATTCTCGTGGCCCTGGCCCGTATTACCCAAAATGAGCCACTAATCAAATCTGATCAAGCATGTGACATAGCTCAATCGTCTTCAGGTAATCAAAAACAGTAGAATATAAAATTGAATCAAAATCGTTTAAGCCATTTTTTAGGTAAAATTAGCTTGGCAGCATTCAGCAATGAAGCGAAATGACCCACTAATATAATTTTGTTTAACATGCGACTCAGCCCAATAGTCTTCTCGTGACAAAAAACGTTTTGTTTCAAAATTCAGGTAAAATTGATTGAGTTATTGTTATATATAATTAGAATGAACCTAGCTCATTAAGACCCAAAATGACCCACTAATTGAATTTTCGCGAGCATGTGTCCAAGCCAAATGGTTTTCTCTTGCTCAAAAACGATATAATACAAAGTATAGTCAAAATGGTGAGTACCATTTTCTATATAAAATTTGCATGACCCATCATGACCAACAAATGACCCTTATAATCGAAATCTCTCGAACGTGTGGCCTAGCTCATTAGTTTTAGCATGCCGAAAAGCATTAGATACAAAATTTAGATAAAATCGATTGAGCCGTTTTTTAGATATAGTTAGTTTGACCCTGACCCCTTATAATCCAAAATGACCCATTGATCGAATTTTCTCAAAATCTGTCATAACCCAATGATTTTCTTGTGCCCGAAAACGATAAAATACAAAATTTAGTCAAAATTGCGCGAAACGTTGTCTAGATAAAATTAGAATGACCCAAAAGTGGCCCACTAATCGAAATTTCTTGAACATGTGACCTACCCCAATGATTTTCTCATGCCAAAAATACGTTGTATACAAAATTTCGTTAAAATTGACCCACCCATTCTTTAGATATAGCTTTACCTTAACCCATTAAGACCCACAAATGACCCGTATAATCGAAAGCTCTCGAATATGTGACTTAGTCCATTAGTTTTCTCGTTTCTAAAAATTGTTACATAAAGAATTTCGTTAAAATTGATCCTGGCGTTCTTTAATTATATATAGCTTGACCCAGACCTTTTATGATCCAAAATGACCCATTAATCGAAATCTTTCGAACATGTAACCTAGTCCAATGATTTTATCGTGCCAAAAAAATGTTGCATACAAAATTTCGTTAAAATCGATCCACCTGTTCTTTAGATATAGCTTGACCATGACCCATTAAGACCCACAAATGACCCTCATAGTCGAAATCTCTCAAACATGTGATTTAGCCCATTAGTTTTCTCATGTCAAAAAACTGTTGCATACAAAATTTCGTTATAATCCATCACGCCGTTCTTTAAATATAAATATCTTGACCCAGACTCTTAATGACCCAAAATGACCCATTAATCGAAATTTTTCGAACATGTAACCTAGTCCAATGATTTTATAGTCCCAAAAAAATGTTGCATACAAAATTTCGTTAAAATCGATCCACCTGTTCTTTAAATATAGCTTGACAATGACCCATTATGACCCATCATGATCCACAAATGACCCACATAGTCGAAATCTCTCAAACATGTGAATTAGCCCATTAGTTTTCTCATGTCAAAAAACTGTTACATACAAAATTTCGTTATAATCGATCACGCCGTTCTTTAAATATAAATAGTTTGACCCAGACCCTTAATGACCCAATATGACCCATTAAAATTTTTTCTCTAACATGTAACCTAGGCCAATGTTTTTCTCGTGCCCGAAAACCATAGAATGCAATTTTTAGTCAAAATTGCGTCATAAGATCTCTAGATAAAAATAGCATGACCCACAATGACCCCAAAAATGACCCACTAACCGAATTTTCTCGAACATGTTACCTAACCCAATGGTCTTCTTGTAATCCAAAGCGATACAATATAAAATTTGGTCAAAATCGTTAGAGCCGTTTTTTAGATAAAAATGGCTTGACCCATAATGACCCCAAAATGACCCACTAATCGAACTTTTTCGAACATGTGACCCCGCCCAATAGTTTTCTCGTGCCAAAAAATGATTGGATACAAAACTGCCTTAAAATCCATCCAGTCGTTCTCTAGATATAAATAGCTTGATCCTGACCCATTGCGACCCAAAATGACCCAGTAATCGAATTTTCCCGAACATGGGACCTAGCCCAATGGTCTTCTCGTGCCCGAAAATGGTAAAATCCAAATTTTTGCGAAAATCGTTAGAGCCGTTTTTGAGATAAAATTTACCCACACACACACACACAATTTTTGCTCGCATTATAGTATAAGATACTTAAAACGCACCCCAAACAATGTTTCGTCCTATACCATTATGTAATGGAGTACTTTTTTTGTGGCACTGTAAATAAATAAAATTTACTCTTTACACCACAGATTGTATAGAATTCATATTTTAGTATATTCTTCATAGATGCATATCAATTTTATTATGTTCGAAAGAGTGCAGCACCATTAAAATCCACTTGAAACTATTTTTTCTCCTTTGGTCGTAATGTAACGGAATACTTTTGATTGTTCTTGTAATTAAACTATGCATCTGATTTTCATAAAATTCAAAATGACTCGATAAAATTGTGTAAACATTATTTATATATTTTAAATTTCAAACGAGTCGGTTGGGTAGATTTTGCATTGTTATATGCGGACGGTTTGACAGACTGACAGATGGACTGAGTGACAACTATAGGTAAGACATATTTTTTTAGTATCGGAAAGATGCCAGAAATACCATTCGACAGAAAATGGTATTTATCTTCGAATACGAATACAATTTTTTAGATATAGGTTATCTAAATATTGAAAATTATACTAATTTTTATTTTTCCAAATGATAACACTTTTTTTTATATCTGCTTTACATCAAAAACGTCCCAGAAATAAATAAAGCTTATATGTAATATATATTTTAATTAATTTTTAGCAGTGATATTACGCTTGAAATTCTTTAATATTTAATACATTGAGGCATTACATGAAACTCAAACAAACCCAGCATCGGTCAGTCACATATTTCAATTAATTTTTCAATTAATTCTCAGCAGTGATATTACGCTTGAAATTCTTGAATATTTAATACGTGAAATTTTCACATTGCTGCTAAGCGTAGAACCAACTTACTGAAAAATAACAAAGCCGGGGATCGAACCCGGGACCCTTGGAATAGCACTCCAAGTGCTCTACCATTTATGCGAATCGCAGCCTTACTAAAATGCTAAGCTGGGCATCGTCCTCGTAGCTTAAATGGTAGAATGCTATTCCAATTGTTCCGGGTACGATCCCCGGCTTCGACATTTCCCCCTAAGTTGCATACTAAATATACGTCTACACATGCAAGCTCCAGACACACATGCATGCTGTTACAGGCAACAGATAGCAAAGTGACAGGCGGCAGACAGTTACCAAGAAGACAAGAAACATAAAGACAGCTGGGAGAGCTAGTACAAGCTACTGACAAGGAAAGGACCCGAGGCTTGTGTGACCGAATCCAGCGAGCCATTGGGTATTGATAAAATATACACTGCTCAAAACAATTAAAGGATATTGCAGTTTTAGGTGGAGTTGTATCTGGGAAACTTTTTAGCTGATTGATACATGGTCAACAGACATAGTAGGTTATATGAGAATAAATTACACATGTTTGGCAGAAAAAAATGCATTTTATTGCGCATTTGTGTACAAAAGGAAAAAAACACAATTTCTGCATATGAGAAAAAAAGAATAAGAAAAGGTGTTTTCTTTAAAGAAAATCATTTTCAGTAGGGGGTATGGTTTCCACGGGCGGTCAGCAACGTTGAACACCTTTGAGGCATGGACTCAATGAGGTTATTAATGACGAATTAGGGTACTCTGTCCCACTCTTCCAGAAGAGTTCTTTCCAGTTCTTGGAGATTTTTTGGGGAGTGTTGGCGGCCAGAAACTCGTCTTCCTAGAGCGTCCCAAACGTGTTCGATTGGATTCATGTCTGGAGAACACGTTGGCCATTCCATTCGAACGATTCCTTCCTCGAAAAGGAAATCCTCCACCAGGTTTGCACGATGTGGCCTGCAGTTATCGTCCATTAAAATGAAGTTATCTCCGATTACTGCAGCGTAAGGGACTACAATAGGTCTGAGGATCTCATCCCTATATCGGCGACCAGTCAGAGCTCCATCTCGAATGATGTAGAGGTCAGTGCGCCCGTCAATGGAGATGCCACCATACACCAACACTCCTCCACCGCCAAATCTGACACTTTCGTGCACGAACGCAGGATTATTCCTACTGCCACGGTCCCTCCAGATGAAAATACGCCTATTATCCGGATGCACAGAAAAACGGGACTCGTCAGAAAACAGAATATTGCTCCATTCATTTCTCCTCCAGTTGACATGCTCGGTCGCCCACTCCCTGCGGTCGCGACGATGCCTTGATGTTAATCTAACACATACCATCGGTCGGCGAGCATACAGACCTACAGCATGGAGCCGGTTTCGGACAGTCTGAGTTGAAATCGTGGTGCCTGTAGCCGAGCGAAGGTGTTGCTGGAGAAGAGTAGCGTTCATTTTTCGGTGTTTCTGAGCTGTTAACGCTAAATACCGATCTTCATTGAGCGTTGTTGCCCGTCTACGACCTTGCCTTGGTCTTCGGCCTGCACATCCACTCTCCAAAAAACGGTTCCAGATCCTGGAAATGACACTTTGTGACACTCCAATGGCTTGCGCTACTTCGACTTGAGTTTGGCCTCCTTCTAACCTACCAACAATTCTCCAAGCTTCTGAATCTGTCAAATGACTTCGCTGAGACATCGTACTCATCGAAACAAAGCAATCACTGAATGCCAATCATCATTGTCTTCATTCTCTTTTATATCTCGTTGAAAGTCAAATTTCATTCGCTGCCGCTGAAGCGACGTTTTTGACGTCGAACTCAAAATTTGCATACTCCACAGTTTGAAAACCAGAAAAATTTGCATTTGTGATTCTCTTCTTCTATTTTCGGCAAAAAAAATTTCGTTTATATCTTTATTTTATATAAAACTTCAAATATCCTTTAATTGTTTTGAGCAGTGTAGTTAGTATATAAACATATCATAGGGATAAAGTGGAATATTCAGGGGGGCCTTAAAAAACGACCCCCAAGTTCACCCATTATTGATGCAAAACATATAATTAAATTAATAGAACGCCTGTCCGAGGGCTGGATTGTACAGTTGGCTAGACACCAGGCACTCACTTTTCTGCTGTCGGCGGGTTCAAATGCCATCCAGGCCATTTTTTTTTCACCGACAAAATTAGGATTAGTTATTTTCGGACTACAATATCTGATTATTTATACGTATGTCAAATATTAAAAAGAACATACTTCTGTACATATGCACACATACACGTATATATATATTTATTTATTTACAGAGAGATTGCAATTGTATGGATCGAATGAAAAAAGAAAAAAAAGCAGAATTATTCAGTCGACAAAATTTTAATTTTATTCATTCTTATGTATAGACATTTCTACGAATATATCACTGTTCTTCTCAGCGGAGTAAATTAAAATAAACTACATAAAATTAAAATATGTTGTTAGGTAGCTTTCATTACAAAAAGTAAAAAGCTGCCTATTGCAGCCGTCCGGAGGAAAGCACTTCCAGAAAATTTTGGCATATTTTCACCGATCATGACTCCCAGACCCCAAAACCAGCACCTCCGTTCAAGTGTTGACATATATATATATATATATATATATATATATAATATATATATATATATATATATATACAGGGTGTTTCGCTACCAGACCGACAAACTTTGAGGGGTGATAGTAGACACGAAGACAAACATTATTAAATAGGAAACCATGGGGCGCAAACGTCTTCTGTAGGAGCTAGGGGCCATTAAAATTTAAGGTCCGAAATTTCAAACGATGATAAAAAACGGAAAAAAGGGTCGATTCGTTTGCGGTTTTCACTAAAATTATTCTTTAAATCACGATTTTTTTAGAAAAAAGTTTTAAAAGTTACGTTCAAAAATTGTCGATAGAGGACGCTTTAGGCTTCAGAGTAACGAACAACTACATTTTACCATTATTTTGTGCATGTGGTTGAAATTATTCTAAAGTTTAGACTTTAACTTAAATTTTAAGCCCATAATCGGAAACATTGGGATCGGTTAACTAGCGAAAATTTAACTGTGAACAGAGGGAGAAAATTTAAACGCTCATAAATATTGGACAAACAAATCAATTTTGTTGTGGTTTGCGTGTAAGACATTCCCTTGGTAATTATTTTATTCAAAATGACATACAGCATTGGTGTTCCCATTTTTGATAGCGGGCGCTTTCGACACATCTCCTAAATTTCAATGGCATTACTCATAGGTGTTTTACTACCAGAGCAACAGACTAACAGGAAGTATTAGGGATGCAAAGCGACTCGGAATGACATAGGAATGTAACGTTGAAAGTGCCTTTTTTGCGAGTTAGGGTTAAAAGAAGCAGAGAAAAAATCAATTTGATAATTCTACAACACGTTCTGTCGGATGTTCTGGCAAAAGTAAATGTTCCTCTTTCGTTGCATTACTCTATACACACTATACGTACGATGGAGCTTCTCTACATTTTACCAATGATGTTCGCAGACACCCCAACGTAACATACGGACAGCGGTGGATAGGTAGTGGTGGCCCGGTTCGTTGGCCTGCCAGATCGTCGCACCTACTTTATTATATCAATTACTTTTTTTTTTACCTACCCTTTATTTTATTAGTGTATAATTTTTTTGTATTTTTTTAAATAAACGTTGCTGGGTGGGGCTAGTTGAGATGAAACCAATTAATAGCTCCCCCCACCTGGTTCAATCTGAATCTGAATCTGTATGGACTTCTTCTGCTGGGTCAAATGAAAAGTTGAATGTATGAGACTCCCGTACCGTCAGTGGAAGACCTCTCAGCTCGAATTTCTGTAGCTGCCAGAAAGCTATCCGAGATGCCAGGAATTTTTCAAAGTGAGAGGAATTATATACATCGCTGCTGTCAAGCATGGCCGACTACTTCTGGTAGTAATTTCGGACACCTTTTGTAGTAAAGCCCTTAATTTAATTGTTTTCTTCCACATTAACGTGTTGCTGTTTCACTACCTGTTTCTGTTGATTTTTTCTCTGCTTCTTTTAATCACTGCTCGCTAAAAAGGCATTTTCAACGTTACATTTCAATGTGATTCCGAGTCGCTTTGCATCCCTAACACTTCCTGTTAGTATGTTGCTCTGGTAGTAAAACACCTAGGAGTAATGCCAATGAAATTTAGGAGATGTGTCGAAAGCGCCCTCTATCAAAAAATGGGAACACCAATGCTGTACGTCATTTCTAATAAAATAATTACCAAGGGAATGACTTACACGCAAACCGCAACAAAATCGATTTGTTTGTCCAATATTTATGGGCGTTTAAAATTTCCCCCTCTGTTCACAGTTAAATTTTCGCTAGTTAACGGATCCCAATATATCCGATTATGGGCTTAAAATTTAAGTTAAAGTCTAAACTTTAGAATAATTTCAACCACATGCACAAAATAACGGTAAAAAGCAGTTGTTCGTTACTCTAAAGTCTAAAGCGCCCTCTATCGACAATTTTTGAACGTAACTTTTAAAACTTTTTTCTAAAAAAATCGTGATTTAAAGAATAATTTTTGTGAAAACCGCAAACGAATCGACCCTTTTTTCCGATATTTATCATCGTTTGAAATTTTGGACCTAAAATTTTAATGGCCCCTAGCTCCTACAGAAGACGTTTGCGTCCCATGGTTTCCTATTTAATAATGTTTGTCTTCGTGTCTACTATCATCCCTCAAAGTTTGTCGGTCTGGAAGCGAAACACCCTGTATATTAGGTAGCTTTCATTACAAAAAGTAAAAAGCTGCCTATTGCAGCCGTCCGGAGGAAAGCACTTCCGGAAAATTTTGGTATATTTTCACCGATCATGACCCCCAGACCCCAAAACCACCCTCCGTTCAAATGTTGACATATATATATATATATATATATATATATATATATATATATATATATCTGATTTTTGTCATGCGATAACTAACGTATTTATGAACCGATTTGAATGAAACTTGGTATGTACATAGTACATACAAATGTCTCGACCGAGTTCGTTGGTCAGCATCATCCGCCATTTTGTTTCAAAATGGCGGCCATTTTAAATTAAAAAAAAATAAAATTTAAAATTAAATGCGAAAAAATTAAAAGTTGAAAAATATTTTTCTTTTACGTGTTAGAACTTAAAACAAAGAGTCCAGAACACTTTTTATTTTGTCTATATCTTAAAAAATGATTGAGTTATAGCCCTTTGAATTTTTCTTATGGCTGACATTTTGAAACGATCTGATTTTTGTCACGTGATACACGCGTATTTATGAATCGATTTGGATGTAACTTGGTGTGTACATAGTATATACTGAGGCCTGAATCGGTTTCGATGCTCAGTTCCATCCGCCATTTTATTTCAAAATGGCGGCCATTTAAAAAATTTTATAAATTTTAAAATTTAAAATTAGGTACAAAAAAGTGAGAAATTAAAAAAGATTTTTCTTTTATGCATTTGACCTTGATACAAAGATTCAGAGCATTTTTTGTTTCGTCTGTATCTTACAAAATGGCTGAGTCCTTCCGGCATTGCCGGAAGGACTATTTCATTTTTGTCTTGTCTAATACCTATCAATTTAAAAGATTATAATTTTTCGATTTATTTTATTTTAAAAATGTAATTTTCTTTTTTAATATCGAGTCTCATTTTTCGATTAAGAATAACTGTTTTCGGTTAAAACCATTTTCTGCGACATTTTATCACGTAGTTTTGCAGGTGGTTGTTAAGCAAAACAAGCTTCTTAGTACACTATAGAAAATAAACAGCGAGGGTTTATAATGTTTATTCTTTCAACAGTCGTTTGTACCAGAGCGAATAAGTCCGGTAGTTTGTTTTTAAATTTTTTCGGTGATTAGACATTGTTCTTTATTAATTAAAATGAAAAAAGTTATTCTGTAAAAATTTCCTCTTGGAGAAGCTTCAAAACGTCACTTGTAATAGCACGCATTTACTTTTTAAATATATAGTATTGAATTAAATGTAAATAATGCAAAATAACTGTACGTAATTTTAAAACATATGTAAGTTATTATAAAATAAATATAAATAATTTACGAAAATCCAAAGATGTCGAATGTAAAAGAAATACGTATAAATAGCATAGTTTTTTAGGTAGCTTTCATTACAAAAAGTAAAAAGCTACCTATTGCAGCCGTCCGGAGGAAAGCACTTCCAAAACATTTTAGTATATTTTCACCGATCATGACCCCCAGACCCCAAAACCACCCTCCGTTCAAATGTTGACATATATATATCTGATTTTTTTCATGCGATAACTAACGTATTTATGAACCGATTTGAATGAAACTTGGTATGTACATAGTACATACAAATATCTCGACCGAGTTCGTTGGCCAGCATCATCCGCCATTTTGTTTCAAAATGGCGGCCATAAAAAAATTTTAAAATTTTAAAAATTTAAAATTAAATACGAAAAAATTAAAAGTTAAAAAATATTTTTATTTTATGTGTTTGATCTTAAAACACCAATTCTAGAACACTTTTTATTTTGTCTATATCTTAAAAAATGACTGAGTTATAGCACTTTGCATTTTTCTTCTAGCTGACATTTTGAAACGATCTGATTTTTGTCATGTTATAACTAACGAATTTATGAACCGATTTGAATGAAACTTGGTATGTACATAGTACATACAAATATCTCGACCGAGTTCGTTGGCCAGCATCATCCGCCATTTTGTTTCAAATTGGCGGCCCTTTAAAAAATTTAAAAGATTTAAAATTTAAAATTAAATGCGAAAAAATTAAAAGTTGAAAAATATTTTTATTTTATGTGTTAAATCTTAAAACACCATATCCAGAACACTTTTTACTTTGTCTGTATCTTAAAAAATGATTGAGTTATAGCACTTTGAATTTTTCTTATGGCTGACATTTTGAAACGATCTGATTTTTGTCATGCTATAACTAACGTATTTATGAACCGATTTGAATGAAACTTGGTATGTACATAGTACATACAAATATCTCGACCGAGTTCGTTGGCCAGCATCATCCGCTTTCTTGTTTCAAAATGGCAGCCATTTAAAAAAATTTAAAAATTTAAAATTAAAAAAATTATGCGAAAAAATTAAAATTTGAAAAATATTTTTATCTTATGTGTTAGATCCTAAAACACCTATTCTAGAACACTTTTTACTTTGTCTATATCTTAAAAAATAATTGAATTATAGCACTTTGAATTTTTCTTATGGCTGACATTCTGAAACGATCTGATTTTGTCACATGATAACACTCGTATTTATAAATCGATTTGGATGTAATTTGGTGTGAACATAGTACTTAATAAGGCCTGAACAGAGTTCGTTAACCAGTTTCATCCGCCATCTTGTTTAAAAATTGCGGCCATTTAAATTAAAAAAAATTTTAAATTTGAAATTAGGTACAAAAAAGTGAGAAATTAAAAAAGATTTTTCTTTTATGCATTTGACCTTGATACAAAGGTTCCAAAGCACTTTTTGTTTCGTCTGTATCTTAAAAAATGTCTGAGTTATAGTACTTTTAATTTTTAGTGTTGCTCACATTTTTTGAAATGATCTGGTTTTCGTCACGTGATAACACGCGTATTTATACACTGATTTGGATGAAACTTGGTGCGTAGATAGGACATACTGATGCCTGGACCGAATTTGTTGGCCAGTTCCAACCGCCGTTTTGTTTCAAAATGGCGGAATATTATTATTTTTTTAAATTTTAATTTTAAAATTAGGTGCAAAAAAGTAAGAAATGGAAAAAGATTTTTCTTTTGTGTTTTGACCTTGATACAAAGATTCCAGAGCATTTTTTGTTCCATTTATATCTTAAAAAATGACTGAGTTTTAGCACTTTCGATTTCCAGTGAGATTGACATTTTGAAACGGTCTGAAATTTGTCACAATACGCATATTTATAGACTG
The DNA here is from genome assembly GCA_964019185.1 of Maratus speculifer. Taxonomy (NCBI): domain Eukaryota; kingdom Metazoa; phylum Arthropoda; class Arachnida; order Araneae; family Salticidae; genus Maratus; species Maratus speculifer. The sequence goes on from OZ025289.1 coordinate 333,502,003, forward strand.
ATTTCAATATAACTCTGTGTGTTCATGGTACATACCAATGTCTTGACCGAGTTCACGGGCCAACTTTATCACCATCTTGTTTCAAAATGGCTGCCATTTAAATTTATCAAAAATATTTTAAATGTATAATGATGTATAAACAAAAAATTAGAAATTGAAAAAAGGTTCTTTCTAAACTATTTATCTTAATAATGAATTCCGGAGTATTTATTGCTTTGTCCTTACCTTAAAAAACGCTTGGGATATAGCAGTTTGAATTTCTAATGTGGGTGACATTTTTTTTTTTTAAGTCAATTTGCTCGGACAGCACTCGTATATATTAATCGATTTCGATGTGAGTGTGCATGTTCACATGAATTAAGATTTCGATCAAACTCATTGTTTTTTTTTATCCATCATGCTGCTTTAAAATGGATATCGTGGAATTTGGCGACCCTATAAATCGCTTAAAATAAAACCAGGTTGAATAAAAGATGACTAATTTCTAAAAATTCCTATTAATATTCAGCATTGACAAAAACTAGTATTCAATCTTACATAATCGTGTTCCACTATTTTGAGCTTCGTATATTTGATTTATATAACTGAATTTAAAATAAATAAATAAGTATATGAAAGCTACCTCTTCCTCCCGGCATTGCCGGAAGGACTTTTTTTACTTTTCTTTTTTATCCGCAGCGTTTCGATGAAACTACCTTACTCTTTGTAAATAAATAAATGTGTATTAATGATTCTAAAATATGTTCTTATTTATATTTGTCATGCGTATAAATAATCAGATATTGTAGTCCGAAAATAACTAATCCTAGTTTTGTCGGTGAAAAAAAATGGCCTGGACGGGATTTTAACCCGCCGACAGCAGAAAAATGAGAAAAGTAAATGTCTAGCTTCTAGCCAACTGTACAATCCAGCCCTCAGAAATGCGTTCAATTTATTAATTATAGGTTTTGCGTCAATTATTGGTGAACTTTGGGGGTCGTTTTTTAAGACCCCCTGAATATTGCACTTTATCCTTGAGATATATTTATATACTAACTATACTCTATCAATATCCAAAGGTTCGCTGGATTCGGTGACACAAGCCTCGTGTCCTCTCCTTGTGAGTGTAGACAGGGATGAATGGATGACCGCCAAGGGAATACAGTTTTCGTTTTAGAGAGAACTTGAAGACAAAGATCAGAAGACAGATAGCTGACAAAGTGTAGGCAGACAACTGATAGCAAACATATATTCAGTAAATTCCAAATAGTAACAGATTGACAGTAGGCATAAACCAAACAAATAGCAGAGACAGCAGCAGATAGAAACACAGAAGACAGACCGCAGAGGGAGCAGGTAGATACAAGTACAGTAGACAGACAGTAGAAAGATGAGGTAGATAGACAGTAAACAGATAGCATACAAACAATGACAAAGTGTAGACAAACAGCACACAGCAGCCAAATAGGCTGCATACATCACATAGACAGCAGACATACATATACAACAGATAGCAGAGAGACACATATAAAGCAGAAAGAGCAAACAGCAGATATAACAGACAAATAGAGAGAATACAGCAGGCAGACAGAAGACAGACAGCATACGAACAGCCGAAAGAATGTAGCAGCCAACAAATCGCTGGCAGAGTTAATTTGCAGGAACACAGGAAGCAGACAGACAGCAAAGAGAACAGACAGACAGATAAAAAACAGACAGCAGACAAATAGAGAGTAAACAAACAGACAATAGGAAGACAAATGACAGAAGATAGTCAGAAAACCGAGATATTATGGATAGTCAGATACATAGGATATAAACAGCCGAGAGAGTGTTGACAGCAGATAATATAAAGCTAGCAGGCAGACAATCACTAGAAAGAAAACTGACAGAGAGAAAACAGAGAGACAGGGAGAGTGACCCAAGTGATGCAGAACTTTTGTACTGTACATATAAATAGTATATATATAAAGTTTCAAGTCAAATTATTCAGTCATTTTTATGATTTTCTTTATCTTTTAAGTTATTTCAGAAAGCTAAAGAAGAATGTCTCGCTAAACACTACCATCGCAAGTTGCAACTTTACCCTTTTACTTTTAGTTTGACACACCGCAATACTGTTTAAAATACTGCAAAAGTTACTTTACATTGCTTCTACAAACATTAGTTCATTCTTAAGATAGATTTAAAACGCAACAGTAGTCAGAAAAATACCCGGATGATAATGTTAAGTCTATGTGATCTATGGGGCCTATAGGGGCATTCTTTTCAAATATCTTGCTAAAATTTTAATATTTTTGCACTTTTTTTTTCTTACATAGGATAGTTAACGACGATCTACAACCAGGTTAGTTTTTACTTTTTCGATTTTGGTTATATATTTTTCATATTATGATAGTAAATTTCTGAACCGGTTCTAACCAGTTTCGAAAATTAAAGTAATCAGAAAAAAATCCGAAACCAAAATTGAAAAAGTAACAACTAGTCTGGTTGCAGATCGTCCTCAGCTATCCTATGCAAAAAAAAAAAATCATGTAAAAAATAAAAATTTGAGTGAAATATTTGAAATGAACGTCCTCATAAACTTAACATTATTATCGGATCAATTCCGTAACTAGTGTGGGGCCTTGAAAATTATTTTGTGTGGTAGAATAAATAATGAAATTGTCCGATATTTAGAAGTTAGTAAATAAATGCAAATTGATTTCTCAGGTCTTTGCCATAGTTGAAATGAGATGAGCGTCACTGACGGATATTTTTAGATGCATTCCTAATTATGTAAATACATAGCACCTATTGCCGTCGTTCAGTTCGTTTATCCATCTCTCCGTATATAACAGAGCATAAACTACCCAAGCGAATTGCATAATTTTTTCGAGTCATTTCAAATTTTAAGAAAATTGGATGTGTAGTTTCATTACAGGAATAGTCAAAAGCATTCCGTTACAGTACAGCCAATGAGAAAAATAGCTTCAATTTCATTTAAATGATGTTACACTCAAACATAATAAAATTGATATGCATCTGTGAAGTATATACTAAAATATACATTCTGTACAATGTGTGGTGCGAAGAATAGTTGTTATTAATTTACAGGGCCACTTAAGAATATTCCATTGCATAATGATATAAGGTGAAACATTGTTTGTTTTCAGGGCCACTTAAGAATATTCCATTGCATAATGATATAAGGTGAAACATTGTTTGTTTTCAGGGCCACTTAAGAATATTCCATTGCATAATGATATAAGGTGAAACATTGTTTGGAGCGCGTTTTAATTATATTAAACTATTTCACAATTTATGTTCGTTGATGAGGTTTACTACAAGTTACTTTCTGTATAACAGAAAGCAGATAGTTTTACAGGGATACACGAAAGATTTTTGCTACTATATTGCATTCGATGCATTGTATGCTTTATTTTACAGCAGGATCTAAATTTTTTTTAAACTTCTTTATAATACGAACGCACCTCATTTGCTTAGCTTGATGTGCAATTTCCGACTTGTTTTACGTTAAAATATAGCTATAATGAATAGACTCCGTACATTTCTTCGATTCTAAAACATATTTTTATTTAAGGTACCCTGGGGTAATAACGCCACGTTAATGTTCTACCAATTTTCACGGCTTAGTTTTAGATTGTATTTTTCAAACAAATGTAGGATCTGATACAGCAACTCACTGTCTATCTATATAAAATAAAATAATTTAACAGATATGTATTTATAAAATGTAATGGCGTTTTTTCTTGACCAATGCTATTTGGCGTTAATACCCACCTATATGGGTAATAACGCCATGCAAACAAAACTATAAAATAAGATGGAATAATGGCATGTAGATTGCCCAATTCTAAAAATACAAACTCTACAGCTCTAGAAATTGACAAATTGCAATCTAAGCTATTGAAAATGTACAATATTTTTGTGACTCTGAAAGAAAAAGAAAGCTGTGATGGTGGCGGGGGGAGAAGGCAAAAGAATATCAGATTCTAAGCTACGTTTTGCTTAAAAATGACCATTTAAATAGAATTATTAAAAACATTGCACGGATTATTTCAATCAGTATTTATATTCCCATGTATGCATTCTATGCGATAGAAAATATTGATTTTCTCGTGAAAATGAAAGAAAAAGGAGTGAGGGGGAGCTTCAAAACAATATAACACCCTGTGTCACTCTTTACTTAAAAAGTCCCGTTTAAATATGATTATAAGAAACAGTGCATGGTTTTAATAATTCATAATGTAATATTTTAATCATGTGAAGTTTTATAATAACTAGAGTTATATGTAATAAATATTTTTGTTAAACCTTAACTGCTGTTAGCGTCTCACATACCGCTGAGTTTTTCAAGTTTCAGAGTTTAACTTGCAATTTTTAGTTTAACTATAGATACCGGAAAAATTTTGTTTCATTTGGAGTACTATTACTATCTCTAGAAGCTTTTGAATAGCTGAATTTTATTTATAATAGTCCTGTATATAAGGTTCAATACAAAATTAATATTCTAAAAGTTAATTTAACATTTTATTCATCGTTAGATTAAACGGTGTGACAGGCCGCTCACAGTAAGTTATGCGACAATTTTTGTCACAGCAGTTAAGGGTTAATTCTATTATAGTAATCTAGTGAATAGTTTTTAACCCATAACTCCACACTAATGCGGATTCTCCAAACCTACAGTTAAATTGTCCACGTTTTAAAGAGCATGCTTTAATAAATTTTTAATAAATTGAATAAAATTTTAGATTAAAAAATATTATCCCAAAGAGATCTCTTATTCAATTTTATACATAATTCATATGGTTATATATCATTATCTCTATATTAGCAACAAAATTAACCTTTAACTGCTGTTATCAATCTGACTGAACACTGTACCCCCTTCCCCCCCCCCAAAAAAAAAAAAATAGCGTTTAACTTGTATTTTCCAGTTTAACTATAGTTACAACTGAAAGTCTTTTTCGTTTGGAGTTCTTGTAATGTTGTTAAAAATATTTGAATAGATTATATTTAATTGGAATTTATTCTGTACAAAAAGTTTAGCGCAGGAAGAGTATTCTATGATTTTTAATCATAGATCGCATTTTAACCTTTAACCAATGTCACCGGTCTCATAGACCACTATTTTTCTTTTAATTTTTAGTTTAACTTGTAATTTTCAGTTTAACTGCAAACACTACCTAAATTTTGTTTCATTTGGAATTTTAGTACTATCATCAGAGACTAAATAGGTGAATAATAAGTATAATACTCTTGTATAAAAAGTTTAGTACAAAAACACAATCCTATGAGTTATTCCCGCCTTTTATTCATCTTTCAATTTTGTGGTCTCACAAACCGCATAACATTAATACGTTACATTACATCAGTTAAAGGTTAAATTTATAAAGTTTTGAAAAACCGAAAGCTGAGATAGCGGACAGTTAAAATTTCGAACTCAATTGAACAATCCAGTGGAAATTTAATAGAAATCTGATTTTGAAGATGTTCGAATTTGAATCTCGAAAATATTTTGAAATAGTTTTATTTACAAGAGTTAAAATTTTTTTTTTACATTAGTAAAAAAAAAAAAAATATATATATAATAATAATAATAATAATATAATAAAAAATAAAATAGAGAGATTATTTTTAAGTATTGGGCACCCCCCCCTCCCTTAATATTACCATTTCAACAATGATGATAATGCTGTAACTATATTAATATATAAACCCCCTTCGGATATAGTTCGGCCACTGTTGGGAATCAACCGGGGTAATAACGCCAATCCCTGGCGTTATTACCCCGGGATACTTATTGCGCAGTAAATCCTAAACTACAAATTATCTCGAGAAGATATCCAAAATCTTCTACAACAGTTTGAAAGTACATGAAACACACTACAAATTTATGTAATAAACAAAGTATTTCTGGATAAAAAATATAGTCTTCAGATCAAAAGCCTTATCTCCCAAATTTTAGATCAAGCGTTAATTTTAGTTGCTTGTAAAAACAATAAGACCTAAAAATGAAACAAATTAACTTGAAGCTGTTTTTTGCGATTTATATGACTCAAAACCCTTCTGCGCAGAGCACATGGGTGTCATTTACCTGATTATTTCATAATTATGCAAAATATAAGCACTTGGCGTTATTACCCCGCCTGGCGTTATTACCCCAGGGTACCTTATAACATTCTATAATAATAAAAGTAGAAGTTTATTTGTTCGTTTGTCCGTGTGTCTATGTATGTGTGTGTGTGCTGTGTTGTGAAGGACCACTGGATAGACAGCTACGATATTTGGTAGGAAGGTTCTGCATGTCTACAGATATAATCTCAAATCACAATTAAAACCAATTTAAAACTTTATCTTTTTTATGCATCTCCCTTTAAAAAATTTTCATTTTTTTCATTTTTTTTTTTTTTTTTTTTTTTTTTTTTTTTTTTGGAATATTCAATTTTTAGCTATCACCAATGACATTGAAGTTTCCGTAGAAGCATTTTTGATTACCAGCATGTGATTAACAATAAACAACATGAGAGTGCCATGATTTTGTCTAAATCTACATAAAAAATTTACGCATAGTCGAAAAATGCTACCTTCTATTCTTGGCTTGCTTTTAAATATCTCCGATGTTTACAAATCCACTTTAAGTTATGCATACTTTGTAGATTTAATTTAATTAGTTAAAAACCTTTAAAAATATCCTAAAAAATCTTCTCTAAGTATGAATTAAGAATATTTTGTAGTTTTGTGATTAATTTAAATATTTTATACATAAACATTACGCAAAATTTGGTTAGCAATATTGTTGTAGAAGTAGGAGAGAGAGGTGTACCTTCGACATACGTGTACCTCAGACCTATGCTAATTCTAGTTTTACTTGTTCAGATCATTAAACAAGTACATTTGTATATTAACTGCCATCAGAAGTCTCATTTAAGTTCTTGACATTTGTTTAGAAGCTCAACTAATTGTACAATTTTTAAAAAAGGAAATTCACCTTTCAAAAGTAAATCTTTCTTAGATATTGCTACGTTATCTTTATACTAAAACATATCATTTTTTTTAAAATGAGGATTATGCATAATAAAGAAATGATCTAGCTACTACACCATGTGCTTTAAACAAAGTTAGGTCTGACCTTAACATAATGATTGGTAGTTTTGTTTTTATGTGTCAAGTGGTGTACCTTAAACTTAATAAAAGTGGTGCACCTTGGACTGGGTCCAAGATACACTAGGTATTGTCTAATAGATCTAAAAGGCAGCTCAAGATATTAACATTTTGAATTGACTTATCTGATTACAATGTTGGCTAAAAATAAATATAATTACTAATATAAATAAGGTTTAATGGCTTTTGTGCTTATAGTAAGTGTAAATGTTCTGAAGTTCTATCTATTAAGAATTTCTTATTTTTAAAACCTAATAAACAATGCAATGTATCAAAAATTTATATATATAGCTTCTTGATTAATAAATGGTGATTTTATTTGCTAAAAACAAGTTTTTTTTTTCATTTTTAATAATGGGACTAAGGTACACTACTAGTGATGTACCTCGGTCCTATTTTTATTTTATTTTTAATTCAAAATTTTTCATGGAAATTATTTATATAAAAATTTAAGACAGATAAGTGTATAACATCTTAAAGTTTTATACTAACTTTTCTTTTTTTTTTCTTTTTGGCAATTTTTTTAAAAATTAAAAAGTCGAAATAGGTCCGAGGTATACCACCTTCCCCTGTGCACAGAGCTCGCATGGTTCTTATTTTTGATGACCACTGTTCAAGAACAGTAATCTTCGTCTTCTTTTATCGCAAAAACCATGAAAGCGCTGGGAATATTTTCCACTCCTTTGTTATTTTATGTTGTGATATATTTTTAAATAAAAGCAATATGTACTTACTTTTAATCACGGGAAGCTTCAATTTTCTTAAATCCATGAACATTTGCAAAAGAGTCGACATACACGAAGGTGACACATTTGAAATAGAATTTCGTATGAAATAGGGTAGAGCCATTTTAGTCAATGATTTTACAAGTGTTTCCACTTCTTTCTCGATTTTTCTAAGCGAGGTAGAAACGTTTTCTGAAAAATTATCAATCACAGAGTTAGTTTCTACAGCTGTCAAATCTGCACCGGTACTTCGGAATACAGTAAACAAGCAAACGATTATGGTAACTAGCATGATTAATATTTTATAAGATTTCAATCAATAACTTCACTATAAAAAATCAAGTTTCTCTGAATATCTTTTACGAAAGTTTCGAAAATATGCAATATTACCTAGATTCTTTATTTCATACAGAAGCAAAAGTTCATTGAATTTTTCAAACTTTTGTCATAAACATATAATTGTTTCTGAAATGTCTGTACACGTAGTTTCATTAACGAGGATGGTTATAAATTATCCAAAATTGCTGTTTGAATTTTTTTAATTCAAGATTGCTGCAATAAATCATCGTCTTCCCTTTTCTACACACTTTCAAGAATACTTTGTGATTTTCCATTTTAAGTTATTTTGATTTGAAAAAAATTATACACTCAAAATAGGCAACGGTTGTAATAGAAAGTCAATTTGTATTTTTTTTCCGTTTCAGATAAAGAATGTTTTATTCTTTAACATCATCAAGTTATTAACATGCACTTAATGTCTCTGCAAAATATCGCTAAGTTTTCAATGTCATACAACAGTGAACATTTCGCATAATTTCTTGCGACCTTGGTAGCAATCGATGAGATCAAATAATCTACTAGTCTGTCTTTCCTTAAGAAACACCAATTTTCATTGATAATATATATATTTTTAAATGCCGTGATAAGTATTTTAAATTGAAATTTATGTACCCATTTATATATTATGCAATTTTGTACTAAAAGAATGGGGAAAATTCTTCATTTATATGGATGGGGCGCTGAGAAACAACTGTAAACAAGCTGGTAATAAATGTGATCGCAGATCGCAGAGAGGATACTGTTTAATATCTCCTTCAAAACACTTTATCATTAAGTTGAGAAACGAAAATTGTCGATAGAAAATTAATCATTCTTTGCAAATAAATAAAATTATGAATAAAGGTAAAATATAGCAAAGCTTAGCATAAAGGAGGTGGGTCAATAAGGGCTATTTTTCGCCCATCATATACCCGGAAAAAAAAGTTTCGAATTCAGATGATTGTTCTGTGGCCTTGTATAGTTAAATTTATGTATTTTTGTTTAATATAAGTTTTACGTGATAAATAAATAGTATGTCATGGAAATTATAGCCCGAAAATAGAGTGTTTTAGCTTTTTTCTGCATTTTTGACGTTTTTTGTGTCTTTGAATTAATTTTTTAAGAAGCGCTCGGTGAACCCAATTAATTTTGACATGCAATGATTCTACTCTTTATAAGCTTTTATATGAGCATTATTTTACTTGGGTTCAGTGTGCGCTTCTAACTGTAGAAAAAAAAAATGTATCATGTGAGGGAATCAAATGCACTACTATCGGAGCACGTTCAGACTTCTTTTGCCGTACTTAAAAAGTTTTAAAGCTGTTCAGACGTCAATGTTGTTTCCTAAAACTGTTTTTGTAAAATCAAAGAAATTACTAATAATTAATGCTTACATACCAATGTCATTGTTTTAAAGTCTCGCAGAAAACTTTTCGTATCTGCTCTAACAAAAAAGTTATATTGATACTTAGATGTTCGAAAAACTGAGATTTACTGAGTGGTTCTAAATAGTTCTCTAAATGCAAATGATATGTATTTCGTGCTCTCCAGGCTCTAAATACTTCTATTTCTTCTTCTGATATAACAATAAGAGATTATGCGTCTACGATTACTGTCGATGAGACCACAAATAAAAAACCTAATATATATTTATCAATATCTCATTTTCACATCTCTAACACTTGTTGTATAATATGTAAATGTAAGAACTGCCTCGTTATTGTAGCAAAAGTTATTGAAGCTCAAGCCTTTATAGAAACTAACATCTATATTTTGTTGCGAAAACGATGCAGTAAAACTCATATTACTCGATCGGTAAATTGACTCTGCAAAATTTAAGTCCTGTAAGTGAGAATACATCGATGTATGAAATGCAATGCATGAAAATATTTAAACCAATATCAGAAATGTAGCAAAGAAATCCTCGATTTTGATATACCGGGACACTTTTCCAAATCTATTATTATATTCTCATGGGTATATTTATGTTTGATTTTAACTATACCTTTAAACTTGCAAAGTTCAAAATACGTTCCTCAATAAAGAGATCATCTTGTACTTTGCAATGTTACTTGTAAAACTTAGAACTGGTCTCTATCATGGTGTTTCGGTCTACATTATTCAATATAAGAAAAATAATAATATCTTCTGTAAAATATGAAAACCAGGCTTTGATTGAAAACGTTGTTCTAAAACACCGTAGAATGGAACACATCACCAGAACACAAGTTATTGAAAAATATACGAGGCCTTCAGCAGGAAAATTGTTTATTCCGGATGACAACAATGATACTGTGATGATTGCTTTCGTTAGCACGTACGTTTATATTCAGAAGAGTGTGAACTATTCCTTTCAGAGACATTCCTCCTGGCTATACAAAGGAAGACCTCTTGTTAAGCATATGGTATTCGTCATTACTTCAAATTACATTTTGAATGTCTTCGTTCCTTACTTCGCGGAAACAAAGAACAATTACGCTAACATACTTACAAATACATTAAAAAGTATTCATATAGTATCAGAGAGTGGCTAAAGCCAAATGATGTTGAGAGTATTGATAGATTTTACCGGGATTCTTTGGAACTTCCGCACGAAATTGATATTGAACATGAAATACCAAGATTCTTAATTAAGCTGCAACAGTTTTCAACAGATGGTGCTAAGGTACACTTCTCGTAACCAAAATTTGATTTTTCAGCGCACAATTTCTAAAACCTATAATATTTGGATAAAAACAGAGCGAAATATTATAACATAATAGTGTCAGTGTAAAGTACGCGAAAGTGTTGTAGATTGCTGGGTGTATGTTGTTTTCATATTATGGTTTCTGGCTTACAATACTACTGTAATGTACAATCGCTCAATCAAAATTAAAAAACCAAATATCGAATAGGTTCATATACTGTACAAGACGCGGCCGCTGGATGGTCCGTTAGTGATTCTGGTGAAGCAATAAATAACGAACATAATCTAACATTGTCCAAAAAGTCTGAAACTGTATGGTTATTATTATTATTGTTATTTGTTATTTATTATTTCCAATATTTCCTGTATTGAAATAATAATCTTAGTAAGCTCCATTTATCTTAATTTTACACTTATTGTTGTATTTACTATTGATTATATGGATTAAAACTAATGACAATTGTGTTTATGCTCATTAATACACATAATATTTACTTAAATCTATATTTTATTTTTTCATCAATTATTAAACTTTCATTCAAGATATTATCATTTTCTTCCTTGTTATGAGGTATACTAATGAAAAAAATGTATGTCACGTCTGGGTGCTGATGGGTGAAAAATGGCCCTTATTAGCCCACCTCCTTTAAGAGAGACCAAACTGATCACCAGAGGCGGCTAGTAATTTAAATGAATAGGAATTAAATACAGAGCTGTCCTTATGGAAGACGGCTTAAAGCGACGCCCGGTGCAAGGATTTTGCGAGGACCTTTTCTTTTAAAATCTTAACATAATTTTATTTATATTAATAAAAAAGAATGTTTTTTACCTATATACTGTGACTAGGAAAGCCAGAATTCGATCAAATGCTACTCCTTTATAATAGCTATAGCTATTATAAAGGAGTAGTCTTTGTCTGTGTGCTTCCAGGGGTAATTTCAGGAACTACTGGACCAATTTCAAAAGTAATGGTGACAAATTGATGGTGAAAGTTCCTCTTTCGACATAAGCAATATTTTATGCCAATACCACTCTATTTTCTTAACTAAAATCATAAATTTATATTAAAGATTTTCTATTATACCTTCTTCTATTATTAAAGAAAAAATATTTTGTGTCTAAATGCGAGGCCTTTCTAGGCGCGAGGCTTCGTGCGGCCGCATCTGTCGCATACCCCTAAGGACGGATCTGATAAAATAAATAAAAATAAAATACTTCACTTTGCGTGTCAAAATAGATGATAAATATGATGTAATAGAATGAAATAAAAATAAACAAGTTGAATGTAGATTCTGCCATAGCAGAATTCAATTTCGCCTCCGATTAGGAAAAAAAAAAAAAAAAAAAAAAAAAAAAAAATCGATAGAGGTTTTTTAGAAGGGCGACCCCGTTTAGATTTCAATGAACTAACTTCATTTTTCTTGTGTTTATCAATATAATAGCAAACAGAACGGCGTGAAATACCCAATTGAATAGCAATTTCTCTCTGAGACATTGGAATTGCGGAATAATAAAGAGATACAATTTGACGTGCTACTTCTTCATTGACTAAATTCATCAAAAACGGATTCTTTCTTTAGTTTAAACGCTTTTTTATAGACTTTGAGTAAAAGGAAATGCAATTTAACAATAAAACGAGTGGAATCCCGTCGAATTTGACAAATGAAATGTTTAAAAGACCCGATCGATTTGGTTTAAAAAAAGCAAAATTAATTACATTATTGAATCAATATATAATAAATATATTTACAAAGTAAATGTCAAGTGTGTTAGTTACAATTTTGCATGCAAATATTCGCACATCTTCAGTTAAAATTGTAATCTGAATGACGGCGAAATCTAGAAATTTTATTTTATATGCACTCACAAAAAAATAAGTTTATTTAAAAAAAAAAAAAAAAAAAAAAAAAAAAAAAAAAAAACTCATTTTATTTTTATTGTGACATTATTTTCACTAACTGAAGTCATCTGAAAGTAAAATCTCAATCTCAGTGTCTATAATGAAAAGAAATATTGAAATGTAATATCGGGTACTACTAGGTTAACCCGTCGACCAAAAAATTATCGCCATACTATAAGATTAAATGCCAATAATGGATGATCGTGAATGTCACATTCTATGACATTAAATACGATTCATGTGTTTAAAATATTATTACGTGATTTTTATTTCGACTTTTTATTAATATTCTACTAATTATTTGTTTTTCGTTAAATAAAAATTATGTCAATATGTATAATTTGGCTATTAGTTTGGCGATTTGTATAATTTGGCGAAATTGGTTGACGGGATAACAGAGTAGCACCTAATATCGTTATGAGTAAAAATGCGATGTTTTAAATAGTGAGGTCATTTTCTCTTCAAATGTTTTTTAAAAGTTGCTGTTATTAGTAATATGAAAAAGGCATCCGTAATAATATTGTAATTTCCATTTATCTGGTTGCTGAATGACATCATTTTCCTCATTTGAAATTTCCCTTATTTTGATTTAGACATTAATTTATAACATAAATTATTTTCTGTTATTTTATTTATATTATTAATATTATTTCTCAATATATATATGTATATATATATATATATATATATATATATATATATATATTATCTCAATTAGTGCATAATTACACGCAATCATTTTGGAAAATAAATTTTTATTATCGAGAGAAAAGCTAAACTGTGTTGCCACCATTTTGAAGAAGTATCACGAAAAAGCTTTTAAAATTAAAAATAAAATATAAAAATGGAAATAAATTAAAAAATAACTAAAATGGGCACAACTACTAATAAATAGCTTTCATTTAAAAAATAATTATCAAAATCGGTTGTGTAGAAAATTCAGGATTGATGACACGACATTTTTAGCTTGTCTGAAAGAAATAGCATCGGAGGCTAATAAGCGCGTTTTTCACGTGATCTATTTAATCCGTTAATTTGAAGAAAATATAATTATATAAGGATGTTATAATGATTATTTCGTTATATATTGGTTATTTTCTTAAATTATTCCTTTACACCCCCCGTCTCTGTTCAATTCAAAATTAGTTTTAAGTTGTCCTTCATTCCTTTTCCATTTTTCTTGCTTATTAATTCTCTAACCGAAAATCGGCAGCTGCTTAACTTTATCTGTGAGAAATACACTCACATATTATTCAACCGTTTAAAACAATTTCCTGATGTCTGCTATTTCCGATCGAAGCAATTCTGCATTACCTTATAAGGAGATCATCTCTGTTTCGCAGTTGAAATTTATGCTTACGCTTCTTTTTCCTTTCTCGACAAAACCCTAAAAAGAATTTAACATCTGCGCAGTAAAATCTGATGTCCCTTCGGTTTGCCTCTGTGTTTAGACATAACAACACGTGTAACAATTTATCGTTTGGCAACCGTTCCTTTCCATCCCAGCTGGGAAACCAAATTGAATTCTGATCTTGCTGGCTGCATTTTAACTGTTATTTGGCGTATACTATCCATTATGCATGGGCGAACTTGTGTATGTTGGCGATTTTCTATCATGCCAAAAGTGGCGGTTTGTTGCTATGTACGAAGCCACTTGACTCACTGCTCTCGTCTTGTGAAGTTGCTAATCGCTGTTCGGAGATTTTCTCCGAGTACTGTATGTGTGCCCCCCTAGTAATACATGTCTGAATAAAGAATAACTTAGCAATCATTGTGGGGTTTTTTCGTACATCCGAATCTGGACTACTATACGTAATCACGCTTCTTCTAAGTATTCTAATAAAATAGCAGATGCTACCAAACTACGCCACAAGAATCTCTATTACAGATGTTATTTATTTTAATCAAATAAAAAATATTCATATGTTAATATAATGTTATATATATTTATTAATATATGAATTTTACTAATAAATATATATGATTAAATAATAAATAAAATAAAATAATATTAATAATTTTACTATATATTTTATAAAAATAATTATTAATATATTATTTCATATTTATAATATATATATTAATATATATATATAATAAATATTCATTGCATTTATAATTATCATTATAAAGGCAAACGTATCTGTGCTTAACGGATGCGTCATTTTGGCAACATTTTGAAATTTAAAATGAAATTTCAGCTTTGAAATTTATCTTGCTGTAAATTTTTAAATTTCTAAATATCGCATATTTTCAATTTCACACCATCGTATAGGGGGGGAAAATGTTCTTTTAAATGCGATTTGTTTGAAAGCAGTATTTCAATTCATTTTTGAAATATTAAATTTTTTTGTAGTTTTTAATACCAATTTTGTAATTAACACAAGTAATAAATTTCTTTTAAAAGTAAAGGGAAAAAAATGAACTGACGATATTAAAAAAATAATAATAATTTAATTAAAATAATAGTCTTTTACAAAATTTCATGATTTGTTTTGTGACAAGAGGTATTCAGCTGTAAGTACACAAAATTTGAACTCTCTGACAGGCATAGTTTTTTTGTACGGACTCTGTGACAGACAGACAGAGGACAGAGACAAATAGAGTTTCGTCAGATGAACGAAACCCTAAAAACGACAAATGTTTCTTAACTCGTTGAGAGGCGTTGTGATATATTTTGTCCCACCTGCTATTAATAAAGATTTGCACCAGAAAACATTTATTGAATTTTACTTTTCTAACTATGGTTGAAAAAAGTCGCGGAACCACTTTTCCTTCTTTTGAAATTATTTTTTCCCAAATTTCTGGTGGGGAGTTCAGAATTATAGAAACCCAAATGCTTGTCCCTTAAAAGGTTAATTTACGAAAATGGACTGCAATCACGAATGAAAATAGCCAATAATCTCTTCCGAGTGACACAAGAACAGATGTAAATTATCCAAGTGCGCAAAAAAAAAAAAAAAAAAAAAAAAAAAAAAAAAAAAATCCGGGCCAGGATTCGAATCAGAAATGCATTGGCTGAAATTGCCAGAACAAAATGAGCCAACCCGGACAAATACTGGAGGAATAATTCACACAACCACAACAATGCCAAAAAACCTTTTCAAAATTGAAAAAGTCGTAGTAAAACTACATAAATTACGTGGCAATCCAAGTATATTTATGCGGTTAGAGCACGGACAGACTATTTAAGAAAGAATTAAAAAGATGACCTACACAGTATTCAACAGCATATAAAGACGGAGTTGTATGGGATTTATAATGACAGAAAAAATCCCTTTGAAATTCATTTTCATGCATCGCAGTGAGTGTTTCAAAATTTAAAGGGAAAATTTTTCATTAGATGGCAGCACTAAAATTATTGTTTAGTGGACTGCATTACATTATTTCTATCAGGTGTCAAATCTTTTTAAAGATTTTTATTTTTTTTCTTTGTAATTTTAATATTGAAACAATTAAAAATCAATTTTAATACATTGAAAAATGTTTTATGCTTATTACATTCAAAAACTAACAAGGGGACCACAAACATGGTGCTCACAGATTTTGATGATTTCAAAGTATGTTGTAGGGGTCATACCACTAATTATTCAGCTGAAAGGGTTTCTTCAAATGGGCCTTAGTTTTTGAGAAATTGGGGGTCAAAGTTCAGCCTTATTTGAAATAGCCGTTAATATGGTTAACTGTTTGTGGCTTCGTGGCGTCGCGGTAACGTGCGAGACTCCACACTCGGACTTGGCGGGTTCAACTCCAAATTAGACTTTTTTTTTTCTTGATATACTTTTTATACGTTACATATTTTAAGCAGAATTGGGACTTCTAAAAGTTTTGAAATTTTTGATATTTTCTTAATAAATTGAATTTATACTTTCGAATTTATATCATGAAAATTTATTTTTTCTGCAATTTTTAAACTAATATTTGTATTGACAAAACTGCAAAGCTAATTTATGCCTAGAACTCTTTTTTATTAATTATTATGTAATTTCTTTTTTTATTAAGCACAATTCTGAAATAATAAATTTTCTTTTTTCTATCGCCTTTTTTGTGGATTTTTTTAAATGATTTTTTTTTTTTTTTTTTTTTTTTTTTTTTTTGTATAAATTATATAAAATAATTTTCAGGTGCAATTTCTCAAACATTTATAGGATTAGTTATTTCAAATAATGCATATCTTCGAAAGTGTAATAAAATATTACTGCATTAGTGTTAAAATATTATCCAAATTTTTACTGATCTTTAAATACGTTTATCTCTAAATTTCAACCTCAACATTATTTATCGTATGCACAAATAAGAAATGACAGATTACATTAATATATATATATATATATATATATATATATATATATATATATATATATATATGTATGTATTAAAAAATCAAAACATTATTCATAAAAAAAAATAAACTAGATCGGAAAAGTCGTCTGCCAATGAGATAAAATTTACGATACATAAAAAAATATATGTATTTATTTTATTCATCTGCTTTTATTTTCTCGGTAAAACCACACAAAATTAGAAATTCTTTTTACTAACGTCATTTAGATTCTTTAGCAGACAAATAAAAGGTTTGAAATATTGGTATGCATATGTATAGGTAAAATTACGGTATGAAAATTGAACGAAGGTAGTATTTGTGTCGGATTGAATGCTAAAAATACTGTAATGGTAGGAACCAGCACTAGTATAGAAAATTCTCGCTTAGAAAAAGAAAAAAAAGGCGAAATTACGAATGCGTTAAAACATTGCAAGACGTTACAAAATAATAATCTGCTTACGAATTGTCCACCGGATGATATTTCCTGTGCTTCTATTGCTAAGGCTGAAGAATTTCATAATTCAATATTAGAAATATTAGATAATCGACAAATTATCGAGGCAGGTGAACTGATATTGAATGAAGAATATGAATTAAAGGAATTTACAAAGGTATGATTTTTTTACTTAGCAATATGTATATGTATATATATATATATATATATATATATATATATACGTTATATTTCATTCCGAAAAAATCGAAAGAGTAAAAAACAAAAATTGAAAAAGTAAACTATCCTCATAAGAAAACATTAATAAGTTCAAAGCTGTAGAAACCCTAATTTCGCTTAAAATATGTAACGTATAAAAATATGTTAAGGGAAAAAAAGGTCGAACTTGGAGTTGAACCCGCCAAGTCCGAGTCTGAAGTCTCGCACGTTACCGCGGAGCCAGGGAGCCACAAACTCTTAGTAATACTAACGGCTATTTGAAATTGAACCCCAATTTCTCAAAAACTAAGGCCCATTTGAAGAAACATTTTCACCAGAATAATTAGTGGTATGATTCCTACAATATACTTTGAAATCATCAAAATCTGTGCGCACCATGTTTGGTAGACCCCTTGTAAGTATGACACCGGTAGAAACAGTGTAAAATGTTTGAACTAATGTTGTAGAGGGATTTCGTAACTTGTTACTTAGGTGTGTTTTAACAACTTCGCGGCAAAATTTTTAATATTTTAGGAACGATTTTTAAAAATCGATAAAATTCTCCTAATTTATTCGCTAAAATTAAGAAAATTCAGTAATTACACCAGACAAAATTTATCAGTCAATTTCACTGGCGGATCCATTCAAGAATTCTGAAAATCCTGAATTCGCACATGCGATCAGGGATGTAGTCCAGTAAAACCTCCATAACGGACACTCCCGGATAGCAGACGTCTCTATTTAACGGACAGTTTTCGAATCCCCACTCCCAAAACCTAAATTTTTGTATGTTTAACCTCTGAATAACGGACTCTATTTTCGACGATAAAGGATCAAAAAATATTTTTTAACAAGACCAAAAAAAAAAGTAAAACGATCTTTAAATTTATCAGGCAATGTGTCACAAATTTTGCAATCACAGATAAATGTAGAGGGTGGGCTGAGGAAATTTCTCCTACACGTTCAGTGTTGAATTCAGGGGGTTGTCGTCTGGGAGGGACACTTCCCGCAGTGCCTGATTTAGGGCAGGGCCTTCGGGGCACAGGTCCAGGACCCCCAAATGCTGCTTAAGGGTTTTTAACAATTGTCCAAAATCAATACAACTGCTTACAAAATCTAGTGGAATTTTACATTTCATTCTACATTCTACTGTGTATTTTATTTTTACAACATTGTATATTTTGATTGAAACATCCGTATTTAATCACTTTATTACAGTGAAAATTTTCTTTTATCTTTATCACTTTAAAAATACATTGTATTTTTAATTCTTATTTAATCCTGTTCCTGGTCTTATCAGATTATTTAAGGTTGTTGAGTGCAGTTCATAGGTGGCAGAGTCCCATAATATTTTAAATAACTATAGTTTGGTATTGCGGAAAATTTATGATTAGTTGTTGCATATTTTGTCATTCCAGATATATAAACTTGCGTAGGAAAAAATAATCATCACTACACAATTTATTGTACTATGTCTACTTATTTCAATTTCATGATTGTGAAATAGTTTTTTTTAAAGATAAATAAATGATTATCGTATTTAATTTTTTAACTGGTATTTAAAAGTGATTCAATCGTGAAGTCAGTCGTGGTTATCTTAATAAGTAATTTATTTTTTAAGGGGTGGGGAGCTCCATCTTTTTGTAAACAACTTTGCAAGGGGGACCCTTGTAAGCATCTGTGCTCAGGGCCCCCAAATTTGTAAATCGGTCTCTGCTTCCCAGAGCATTCAAATGTCTATATCCCCAAGGAAGATTTTATGATTTTAGGTTTTTAATGATAAAAAAGTCTAATCCCCATCCCTGCTCAGAACTCTATAATGACGAATAACGTCACATTTAAAAACAAATTACATGTAATCGCAAGAAAAAATAAACTTTTGTAACAGTTATATATATATATATGGGCTGTTTAATAGCCTCTGCTTATTAATCAGGAGAAGGCCCTTTAATTGACTTCTAGGAGGACTTAAAGGAATCGACTGGGAGCAGAGACTTAATGTCCAATCCGCACCTTCCATCGTTACAGCCTGTTAGTACTCTTGTCTAGTGCAAAGGGAAAGAACGCGGATGGGCTTCCTCCAACCCGCTTGGCCAGCGTGGAGGGTTTGGCCACAACCCTCTTATTTTACCATGAATTCACAAAACAAATCACGGTTCTCAATTCCTGGTAGTCTGCAAGTTCCTGGTTACGGCAGCGATCAGATAGACATGAAGACAGAGGGTGCTAAGAATCACCGGGCTCGGCTTGGCTGCCATAAGTTGATGACTTTGGCTACGTATAATGGACGATCCCTATCTTCTGAAAACCGTTTATAGGAACTTGAAGAAGAGTTAGATAGGATCAACTGGGACATTTTAGGATTATGTGAAATAAGAAGGAAAGGAGAAGAAAATATTGATCTTGCCAGCGGACATGTTTTATGCTACAGAGGCACAGAATATGGAAGAACAAGTGGTGTAGGATTTCTGATTCATAAAAGGTGGAAGAAACACATTGTAGAATATGATAGTGCATCAGATAAAGTTGCAAGATTAGTAATACAAGTGTTCAAAAGATACCAGCTGCAAATTACCTAACTTTATGCGCCAACGATAAGTTATTCTGATGAAGAAATTGAAGATTTCTATGAAGAAGTAGCTTCAATGCATCAAAAGGGAAACTGCTACATAAAATTAATAATGAGAGACTAAAATGCTAGAATTGGAGAGTAAAAGAAAGGTGAATAATCTTTAGGAAATCATGGATATGGTATGCGAGATGAAAAAGGAAACAGATTGATTGAGTTTGCAGAAGGTGAACAGATGTCTATCATGAATTCATTTTTCAAGAAAAAGCCACAAAGAAAATGGACATTTCGTTGTGCAAATGGCTCAACAAGTGACATCGACAACACCTTGACCAACAAAAAGTATCTTATTCAGGACTGCAGCGCTCTCTATAACTTCAATACAGGAAGCGATCACAGATTGGTTAGATGCAAACTGCTGTTAAATACTAAAGTGGAAAGAATGAAGCTTTTGCTACACTCAAATAAATCAATCGATATTATAAACCTCCAGAAACATAAAGAAGAATTTCATTTGGAACTTCAAAACCATTTCCAAGTACTTCAATCAACTTTAGAAGAGCAAGATGTTACAGTAGTGAACAAGAAGCTAACCAATACTCTACAAGAAATTGCAAAGAAGATAGCCGGTGATGCACAAAGAAAATTACAGAAGAAACAAGAAGGTTGATGAAAAAACGCAGAGAATTTAAAATGAAGAAAAATGATCCTAAATCAAGAGTTGAATATGATGAATTATGTAAAACAGTAAGAAAATGCGTTACAGAAGATATCAGAAAATTTAACTGTGATCTTGTTAAAAAATATTATTTATGTGTTATTGTTATTTATGTGTTATTGTGTTGTGTAACACCTTTTTTACTTTTTCGATTTTGGTTGCAGATATATTTTTTTTAAAAGCACTTTCAGTTTCGAAACCGGTTTTGAAAGTGAAACTAACTTTGTAAAAAATATCTGCAACTAAAATCGAAAAAGTAAAAAAGGTGCGCTGTCGGCATGCACCTCAGCTATCCAATGCAAAAAAAAAAAAAAAAAAAAAAAAAAAAAAAAAAAAAAATGTCAAAATGCGATAGAGTTATTAGAAAAATGCTTCCCTATAGGAATAGCATTAGCTCGCGAGCGTTTCCTCGAGCGAGGACTGGAGCCTTAACAGCGCGATACTGTAAAGTAATCATTTTCTATAAAAGCTGTGTAATGACGATGCAGCAACACAGTCAAATTTTTAATAGTGTTTAATTAAAACTGTTTATTTAAGAAAAGTAAAGTGCGTTTTAGATACAATATTGTTAGAATTTTTACATTCGTATTGCTTTATTTATTTATTTTTATTTATTTATTTATTTTTTACAGTCGTGAATGACTTGATTGTCACATAATGAATCACGATTGTTTACTCTTTATTGTTGACATTTGTTTTCGATCTTATAAAGTATTTTCTTTTAAGTATTAGCTAATGGTATAAAATAGTTAATTCACAAATGTTTTAAAATAGCATTATTAGTGCATGTTTTGCATTATTAATGCATGTTAATTTGCATGTTTTTTGTGGAATAATTACTGTAACTTTGTGAGTGAAATTCATTAGCTGCATATTCTATGCCATTATTTTACCCATTCAATTAATAATTTGGCTACCCTCTCATATTCGTCTGGAAATGGCCAAAATGAGAAACATTTTTATACATTTTGGATATTTTTATTATTTTCTCTCAGTATTTTAAAATATTTTTTGGCTGTAGTTTCACAATGTATTCTTTTATAATTGATATTTTACCTTACTTTATTCTTTTAAAATTTATGCATTTACCATTTGTTCATTACAATCCCTCCCCATCCACCACATATTTTGTTATAATTTTAAATGCAGATTTCTATTGAATTTTTATTTTTATTTTTTTATTTTTAAGATTTTTTCTTTATGTTCAATCTTTGTATTTTTCAAAATTGTTTAAGCCTAAAGTGGCTATGATTGACCAAAGTTGTTGTAATATTTTATCATCCTTTTAAAAATGGAAACACGTCATTTTGACGGGCTATCTTCTAGTAAATTTAGAAAAGACTAAGGTGATGTTTATTTCATTTACATCAAAAAAGAAAATTGTCTACAAGAACACTGAGATTAAAGAAGTGCAAAGTTATGTGTACCTAGGAAGGAAATATCGTCGGGTAATAGTATCATGAATGAAATCAATAGAAGAATAAAAAATGGGTGGAGTTCTTTTGGGAAGAACAGTATTATTCTGAAGAGTAATATGCCTCTTTGTTTGAAAAGAAAAGTGTTTAATCAATGTATTTTACCTGCATTAACTCACGGAGCAGAAACATGAACACTAACAAAACGGATGATACAAAGACTACAAACAACACAGAGAAGTATGGAAGGATGTATGCTAGACATAACTAGAAGAGAGAGAAAGAGGATAACCTGGATTAGAAATCAGACAAAAGTTTTTGACATCCTTCAAAGAATCAAACAGCTAAAATGGAAATGGGCTGGGTACATTGCAAGAAGACAAGACAATAGATGGAGCACAAATAAACTATAGTGGTATCCCATAGATGTAAAACGACCAAGAAGGCGACCACAGGTAAGATGGAATGACGAAATTAGAAAAGTGGCCGGTGTAAATTGGATGACGAAAACACTAGACAGGAAACAGTGGAAAACTCTGGGGGATACCTATATCCAGCAGTGGATCGAAAACGGTTGATGATGATGATGATGATGATATATATAAGAATGTAATAAACAGTAGTTAAAGGTATGCACAATTTTATTTAAGTTATATTGTTAAAAAAAAAAATAAGTTTAATATCTGATTAATCATATAATAGAAGTTTTAGGACATATAAATGTCAATTAATGAAATATTAAGCATTTCTTAGAGAATTTTGCATCTCTGAGGTTTTCCCCAATAGCGGACACCTACGAATAGTGGACAAATTCTGCGTTCCCGAGGTGTCCATTATTTAGAGGTTTTTCTGTAGAGGGTATACGGAGGTATACGCCGTATACCTTCTGGTTTAAAAAAAACGCCTTACATCCGCTGTTTCTGAAGAAAACTATTACATACATAAGGTTATACCCTCTGCCTTGAGCGTATATCCTGTGCTTAGAGCGTGTATGCTCTGTTATTTTTACGACTACACTCCTGCATGCGATGCTAATAAAGCCAAAATTAAAAGTGTGGAATTTCAAGAAATAATATCATTGAATTTTTAGAATATACCTATATACTATATTTTCTTTCGTTTGTGATTATTTAATTTTTATGTCAGTTTTATTTAGTATCATCATATATTAAAATGATTAGCAATGTCAATTTTTTGAGATTTCCTAGTGAGTTTATATGTGAATTAGCTTTACTTTAATATGTTTTAGTATAAAAATTAATGTATAAAATTCAATTCTTGCATGCCATGCTTCATTTAGAATTTTGGTTAATATTGTTAATATATATATATATATATACATACATATGTAATAAATAAAAAAAAATTTGAGCCATTTTGCCCGCCCTGAGTTAATTCTCACTTTGTGGAACATACTTTTATTCTCAGTTTTCGTAATGTATTATTATTTTAACAGCTAAAGCTCTTTATCTTATTTTATTTAACTTAGTAATAATCTATTGATTGTTTTCTTAAAAAGAGCGGGAGGTTATTGCGAAATCTTTCTTTATCAAATGCACAGATTCATTTTCCTTTTTGGAATATTTATCGAGACTAATTTTGTTTCGTTGTTTAATTAAATCATCTGCTAGAATTCTCATGCGCCTTTTACGTGTGAGCAGATTGAGTTATTACGCGCTTAGATAGTAGTTCTTACAAGGAGATACGCCCCAACTACCAATAGGAGATGGTGATGCGGGTTGTCTTAGCATTGAAATTAATCCTAATGGGTCTTTAAATTGCTTACGCGGACAGGGTGAGGGGCTGGTTTTAGCTTGGATTTTGGGAAAAGCATTTTTCGATTCGAGAGCGTGAGAATGCAACTAATCTTTCAATTGTTAGGAGGCCCGTTTCATTTTCCGATAATTTAGAACATCGAGATGACGCAGCTTTGAGAGCGAATGGTCTAGTGTTAATTGTGTGGAATGGTGACCGGTGGAATAACTTTATGGCTTGCTCTAAATAAATAAGGATTAGAAAATGATTGACATGTTTTTTATTGGGAGAAACACCTAAAGCGAACAAATCCATTGCTCACCATGACGACTGCTAACCCTGTTATGATTTTCAAGCCAGTAGACTTGTTATACAGCAAAGAGGGTATTCCACAAGAACTGATACATTTTAAACAAAAAATCGTCATATTGTAAGATATATATATATATATACTAACTATCTTGCCCGCCTTTGCCGTGGCCTGTGATGAGTGACCCTTAAATTAATCGGAAAAATTGTATAATTAAATCTTTAACTCCATTTTATCATAATTTATCTATATTATAAAGGCCAAACGCATCTGCGCGTAACGCATGCGTCATTTTGTGAATGGCAACACTTTCCCCTGCAATTTCGGTTTTGCAAACTTTTCACTTCTAAACATCGTACATTTAAAATTTTTACATCGTCGTATAGAGAAAAAAAATGACGCTTTTAAATGCAATTTGTTTGAAAGCTATATCTCAAGTTATTTTTGAGCTATTAATTTTTTTTATTAGTTTTTAGAACCAGTTTTGTAATTGTGGCAAAAGAATCATTCAATTTTCTTTCAAAATTGAAAAAAAAAATTTCAAAATGCTTTTTTTTTTTATAAAATCCGGTTTTATTTCATTTAATAATTGGGATGATTGAACTTTATAGTATTTTGTTAATTTTAGTTTAAAAAAAAAAAAAATATTTTTTCTTGAGAATTAAACAGACTAATATAAGATGTATTTTTACTGTAACTAATCTTGTAGATTTATTATAAATAAATAAAACAGCTCTTTTTCAAAGATTTTCTTTGGTTGAATTTCGACATATTTTTAAAACGAAAAGTATTGAATTGTAAAAATATGCTATTTGATATTTTTTTTTTCTGCGTAATTTGATTTTTGGAATCTATGCTTAGTGAAAGCAAGTGAAATCCAGAAGAAAAACTCAGATTTTTATTTATTTCGTCAACATTTTCACAAATTTTATTCCCTAAAAAAAATTTCTACCTGTTAGAACTTTTCAAAAAGTTTTGTGTGGTGTAAATCTGATCTGTTGAGATGCTCTAAAACGATTATGTTAAAATACAGACATTTTGTTACTTTTAGCGTAGAAAAAAATATTTTCTCCAAGAGGTGTGAAATGATCTGCGTTTGTTGGTGTATTTAAAAGGTTTAAAATTCATACCTTTTTAAAATTCGATTGCAGCCTCCATTAGAAGTAGATTTCGCGCTTTAATACATAGTTTTGGTTTGTAGGTGCCTCTGAAATCGCACGGGGAGGGGGGGGGGCGAAACCGAGACAAAACATCTACGTTTTTACTGATTTGATCGTAATTTTCACAGATTTTATTTTGTAAAATATATTTTTGCTAGTCCAACCGTTGCAAAACTTTTATTGCTGGTATAAATATGATCTATTGAGATGCTTTACAAAGATCGTGCTAAAATTTAACATACGTTTAGGTACAGCGTAGAAAATTTATCGTCCCCGTGAAGTGCAAAATGACCTAAATTCGCTAGTAAATTTTAAATTGTTAAAATTCATTATTAAAATTACACACAAACCACAGACAAATACACTAAAATTACTTTCAGTTGCATACATATAATATATGCATTCAGCTTTATGAACATATTTCCAATCTCTTACTATTGTATTCAACACTTTTCTCCCCGAAGGGATTTCTGTGGCTCCGGGAGGGACATTATTGATTTTCGGAAAGGGGGGGGGACAATTTTTTTTTATTGCCACATTTAAGACGTAAAAGTACGATCTTTCAGAATATATCTTCCGCTTTTGATTTTAACAAGCGGTTTGGCAGCTGTAACTTAATAAATGTCAAAATATAACCCCCCCCCCCCCCCGACATTGTTTCTTTTCAACCCCTTTATTTTTTGGGAAGGTTTTTATGCATGTGCGAGCGCTCTTTTTTTCCTGCGCTTTTTCTTTTCTTTTTCTTTTTTAAACAGAAGAGAAATTGCCAATTGTTAATACTTGCTAAGCAATTTTTTAAATAATTTTCGGAAAATTTTATGGGGTAGTAATGAACAAATTAAAACTTTAAAACGCCTTCTACTGATGCAAAGATGAGTATGATTATCAACTGTGTTGGAAGATATTTATTAAAGATATGATATAAATTAATTAAAATGCAAAAAGTTGACTGTGAGTGATTTATCATGACACAAAGAAATCACTATGAATTTTTTCAATTCAATCAATTCTATAATAATTTATTCTTTCGAAGTTTAATGCAAAAATATTTCAACAGATGGCAGCACCAAAATTATTCTCGGATAGATTCCAAAAATTTTGTTCATATTTTATCGAAATAATTGCTCTTTTATTTCATGTTATATAGCTAAAAATTAAAATGTCACAAAATTATTAATATTGATGATTTATTTAAAAAGTGCATTTCGTTAATGCAAAAATGATATGTTGTTTCAAAACAAAATAAAAAACTACCAAACTTTATAATTTTTATTATACAACATAACAAACAAATTACTGTACATTTTCATTTATTCACAGTAGTAAAACATCTTTGTATGAAAAATAAAACAAACACTTGGAAAGTATGTCTAAATTTCAGTCAAATTAGAAGTCAATTTTATCTAAATCCAATTTGAAGTTACACATATTAAAATTTCAATAAGAATATTTCTAAAAAATATGCTAGCATTTCTGAATTTTTTTTTTAATTCTTATTTAGAACGACAAAATTTCCGGAAATTTTTGTAAAATGAAATCATAAAGCATTTAAATGAAGTTACTTTGAAACCATTTTTGGAAATTCTATTTCACATCAAATTCTTATTTCTTATTCGAATGAAGGAAAGCATCGAAATTGCAAAAAATTAAAAGTATCACAACTCAGTAAATTGTGTTTGAAGAAGAATTGAATGCAACATACAGATAATTTATAGGAATGGGTTTGTATCTATGTATACATAGCACCTCTGATGAATTTGTATGCTCTTCATAGCTTTAAGGTTGCTACTTTTTTGCTCATCCTGCTTTTCTGTTTATTTGTATATGTTCAATGGTGCAGCCAAGAGGGTGGTTTTGGGGTTAAAACATCTCCCAAAGCTAAGAAAGATCGCTATAATTGCCGCTTATATGAATCAAAACCAAACTTAATATTTAAACGTTGTGGCGTATTTCGGAATCCACCGCTGTATGGAATCAGATTTCATTTAACAAGTGATTCAGTTACATGCATTAGTTAAATAAAAATTGGTTATTTGAACTAAACCCCTTTTCTGAGACGCATTATGCTAAAAAAATGATGATTTTCTGCCACACAGATGCTCTTTGAGATCAATATTATACAGAGAGTATTCCAATTAGTACTGATTCTATTAACCGACGATTCAAATAACCGGAAAATATCTATATCAGAAACTCAATCCCCCCCCCCCCTTAGAACAGAATTCTGACTGCGCCACTGTATATGTTATATGTTTGCATACTTAATAATTTAATGTTGGGAGTGTATGAAACATACTTTATGCACCTTCTAAATAGACTATATCTTTTTTTCTTCTTCTTCTTTTTTAAAGTGGACTTAGTCTACTATAGTCGTGAGCCCCTTCATACAATACAGAAATAATTTTCTATATTTTTTAAGGACGAATTCTTACAAACTGTCTTCTGTAAAAATATATATATATATATATATATATATATATATATATATATATATATATATAATACCATTAAAAGTAGACAAGATTCACCAACGGATTTTATCAATAAAACAATAAACCAAAACGAAGAATTAAATTGAATTATAGTAAACAATATTAACCATTTGAAATTAACCATTGAATTTAATAACTTATAGCACATTGAACATGGAAGGAAAAAAAGAATAATATGAATACAATTGAAATTTGTAGAACCAAAGCAGAATCTTCAAGTCCCAAATACTTTGGAACTACAAATGGAGTGTGTGGTTTCATCTTCGTATTTGCCATGAAAAAGCAAAACAATACGAATTTGGGACTACCATCACACAAAAACCAAATTATTAAACAAGGAACAAAGATATTTTACAAAAAGGAGTTGAAAGTAAGTAAAAATAATAGTTATCCATAACAAACAAAAAAGATAAAGCTGAATGGAAATATAATTGAACCGGAAAAAATAATAATCGATATTAACATAAAATTAAATTAATAAAATGATTAAAATTAGAATTAAGAGATAACATTCATATTAACATATAACTTAAAATACATTATTGTTACTTTAATCAGTAACATTTATTGTGACTTTACATGGTAAAAACTCATTATCTTAATATAGGATAGTAAAATAATAATAATAATAATAATAATAATAATAATAAATAAATAAATAAAAAAATAATAATAGTAATAATATTATTAATAATAATACCAAAAATTATATCAATAACATTAAAAATAATTTGATATTTAAAATATAGCTATTTAACTATAGATATAACTAGACGAATATCCATATATTGGTGTAAATTAAACAGTTTAAAAATTATGTTAAAATAAATAACCCACTCTCAATTTTTTTTTTTAATAAATAATTAACCTTTGCGTTTTTATCCAGACAACACCACCCTCCTCCGTACTCTAACATCTACCCACCCAACCAACCTATATATATATTTTTTATTACTTTTTAACATTTTTAATTTTTTATTATTATTTTTATGTTTTATAATTTTTTTTTATACATTTTTTATGCAAAGAATTAATTATAAGATCATGTAATATCTAATTATAAATTAAAGAATATATGAATTTTTTAGGATAACCATTATTTATAGCATCATATACAAGCTTTTTAATATTAGTATTAATTAAATGGGAAGAACATAGACATTTTATTCTATGTAAATGGTTAAGTATTATATTACGATATACAGAATTATGAAGACATGATTTAAAATTAGTAAAAGTATTAACTTTAAAATTAAATTCTTTCCTTTTGTCATAAATATCAGTTATAAATTTGTTCTCTTTTAATATAATTTTAATATCTAAGAAATTGATTGTATTATTAAAAAGTAGGTTTTTTGAAAGTTCTAGATTAGAAGGATAATCAACAGGGAATTGAGATATACAGGTGTTATCAGTATCAATTAAAATTACATCATCTATATATCGATATAAATGTATTGTATTATTTAAATAATGACGTTCATAATAATATAAGTATAAGTCAGATAATACACTAGATGTACTACCACCTTGTGGTATACCAACATTTTGAATATATACAGGGTGTTTCGCTACCAGACCGACAAACTTTGAGGGATGATAGTAGACACGAAGACAAACATTATTAAATAGGAAACCATGGGGCGCAAACGTCTTCTGTAGGAGTTAGGGGCCATTAAAATTTAAGGTCCAAAATTTCAAACCATGATAAAAAACGGAAAAAAGGATCATTTCGTTTGCGGTTTTCACTAAAATTATTCTTTAAATCACGATTTTTTTAGAATTTTTTTTTAAAGTTACGATCAAAAATTGTCGATAGAGGGCGCTTTAGACTTTAGAGTAACGAACAACTACTTTTTACCGTTATTTTGTGCATGTGGTTGAAATTATTCTAAAGTTTAGACTTTAACTTAAATTTTAAGCCCATAATCGGAAACATTGGGATCGGTTAACTAGCGAAAATTTAACTGTGAACAGAGGGGGAAATTTTAAATGCACATAAATATTGGACAAACAAATTGATTTTGTTGCGATTTGCGTGTAAGTCATTCCCTTGGTAATACTTTTATTCAAAATGACGTACAGCATTGGTGTCCCCATTTTTTGATAGAGGGCGCTTTCGACACATCTCCGAAATTTCAATGGCATTACTCCTGGGTAGACCAAGATACTTCCAGGAAGTGTTAGGGATGCAAAGATGACTCGGAATCATATTATAATGTAATGTCGAAAATGCCTTTTTTACGAGTTAGGGTTAAAAGAAGCAGAGAAAAAAGCAACTTGATAATTCTACAACACGCTCTGTCGGAACTTCTGGTAAAAGCACATGTTCCTCTTTCGTTGCACCACTCTATAACACGATGGTGCTCCTCCACATTTTACCAATGATGTTCGCAGACACCCCAACATAACATATGAACAGCGGTGGATAGGTAGTGGTGGCCCGGTTCGTTGGCCTGCCAGATCGTCGCACCTACTTCATTATATCAATTACTTTTTTTTACCTACCTTTATTAAATTAGTGCATAATTTTTCTGTATTTTTTAAATGAACGTTGCTGGGTGGGGCTACTTGAGCTCAAACCAATTAGTAGCCCCCGCCCACCTGTCTCAATCTGAATCTGAATCTGTATGGACTTCTGCTGGGATCAAATGAAAAGTTGAATGTGTGAGACTCCCGTACCGTCAGTGGAAGACATATCTCTCAGCTCGAATTTCTGTAGTTGCCAGAAAGCTGTCCGAGATGCAAGGGTTTTTTCAAAGTGAGAGGAATTGCATGCATCGCTGCTGTCAAGCATGCCCGACTACTACTGTTCGTAATTTCGGACACCTTCTGTAGTAAAACCTTTAACTAAACTGTTTTCTTCCACATTAACGTGTTGCTGTTTCACTACCTGTTTCTGTTGCTTTTTTCTCTGCTTCTTTTAACCACAACTCGCTAAAATGGCATTTTCAACGTTACATTCCTATGTGATTCCGAGTCGCTTTGCATCCCTAACACTTCCTGTCAGTATGTTGGTCTGGTAGTTAAACACCTAGGAGTAATGCCATTGAAATTTAGGAGATGTGTCGAAAGCGCCCTCTATCAAAATATGGGGACACCAATGCTGTACGTCATTTTGAATAAAATAATTACCAAGGGAATGACTTACACGCAAACCGCAACAAAATAGATTTGTTTGTCCAATATTTATGAGCGTTTAAAATTTCCCCCTCTGTTCACAGTTAAATTTTTGCTAGTTAACCGATCCCAATGTTTCCGATTATGGGCTTAAAATTTAAGTTAAAGTCTAAACTTTAGAATAATTTCAACCACATGCACAAAATAACGGTAAAAAGTAGTTGTTCGTTACTCTAAAGTCTAAAGCGCCCTCTATCGACAATTTTTGAACGTAACTTTAAAAAAAAAATTCTAAAAAAATCGGGATTTAAAGAATAATTTTAGTGAAAACCGCAAACGAATCGACCCTTTTTTCCGTTTTTTATCATCGTTTGAAATTTTTGACCTTAAATTTTAATGGCCCCTAAGTCCTACAGAAGACGTTTGCGCCCCATGGTTTCCTATTTAATAATGTTTGTCTTTGTATCTACTATCATCCCTCAATGTTTGTCGGTCTGGTAGCGAAACACCCTGTATATTGTTATCATGCATGATAAAATTATTATAGATAATGAAATTAGTTAAGGTATGAAAATAATCAGAATCGATATTATGTGATATATCCAACTCGTGTTGATATTTTTTAAAAAGCTCATTTATGATATTATGTAAATCATATAAATCGATATTATTAAATAAATCTTTAAAATCATAGGTAGTGATATTTTTTATACATTTAAGATTTTTCATAACATGGACCAGTTCATAACTATTTTTTATGCAATGTGTATTATCACTTTTTTTTTGTGATATTATATATTTGATTAAGAATTACTAATAGAAGTTTGTTAGCAGCATTATTATAAGTATTGCAACCAATTGTAACAATTCTGAATTTAACAGGATGCTTATGAAATTTGGGTATAAGGACTAGATAAGGATATTTAAAGTTAGTAGGGTTAATGTCTAATAATTTATAGAATCCTTTAATTTTACGATTATTGGCAAGTAAGTTATCATTAATTTTTTGGAATGTGTTATTATTAGATATACTAGATTTAAATATATATATATACATATATTGTTTACTATAATTCAATTTAATTTTTCGTTTTGGTTTATTGTTTTATTGATAAAATCCATTGGTGAATCTTGTCTACTTTTAATGGTATTATATATAAATATATATATATATATATATATGTATATAAATTGCGAAAGAAAAGGAAAAAGTAAATACGAAATCTTGCCGGTTTTGGAAATAATTGCATGGATTATAAATTCACTAAAATTGGCTGTATTATAAAAAAAAAAAGTATTTTCGAGTATTGGCATCTTTTTAAAAAAATAATAAACACTTAATTATTTTTTCTCTCAGCATTCTAAAAAGACATTAAAACTTGAAAGTTCTTATAGAAGATCCTATAATTATTCAATTTCCATCATTCTGTCTTTCACTTTTCCTTTTTTTTTTTTTTTTTTTTTTTTTTTACACGGTTTGTAATTATTAATTTATTATAGAAATTTAATTTTTTCATAAAGAACATTCAACCACTTTATACTGTCGCTGATTTCCAAAAATATGCACTTATGTCTGTTATGAGAAATGACATTTAAGTTCTTTTGTAGCCATATTTTTCAAGAAGTTGCTTGCATTTGTAAATATTTTGATATGTTGCTCTAAACACGTTTTAACAAATATTACAACTGTTGGCTAAACTCAACATGTTTTTTTCCTCATTTATGAGCTATTCACCATATAGATCGGGAGGTGGGTGACAAACAATCACTTCATTGAGTTGGAGGCCGAAATTCTAGAATTAGGCAGAATTCGTTTAGCATATTTAAATGCAACCGGTCTGCAAACCAGTATCTTGATGAAAAACATCTGATGACCCGATTTTAGTGAGTCATCGGTAGGTTTGTCATTGTGGTTTCCTATACGCCAAAAAAAAAAAAAAAAAAAATGAAAACATGGAAGGGGGGGGGGATACAATGTTAAACCTACGGGTCAACCACTAAAATTGGGTTTGCAGGTATTTTCTACCAAGATATGACTTGGCAGACCAGTTGCATTGTAATATGCGATTCGAGTTTTAAATAATTCTGAAATTTCAGCCTACAACTCTAAGTAGTCTGTACTGCCGCCTTTCGGTCTGATATTCTGTATCCCATTTTTTCACTATTCGGTATGTGTCCTTTTTCTTTCAGACAAAATAGTCTTTTGTTTCAATTGAAAGTGTGGTTACACTAATTACAGTTTGGATTGCTCGTCATTTTCTTTGTCTTCGATGCTGGAAGATTTCGGGTCATTCCAAGTTGATTTCAGCATATTCGGCGTTAGAACATCGTTGTACTTCACTGTAATGACATCAGTGCGTAGGCCATTAGCATGGACGTTTGTGTTGTTCTGGATGTTTGAGTTAGGTCTCGTTGGCAGGAACAACGATTCGATGAACACTAAAGGTAATTCGAAAGTGATGTAAAGGACGTATGCAGCAGCAAATGTCAGCATAGAGTAGGCACAGAAGCGTATGAACTGTAAAAATAAATAAATAAATAAATAAAATTGTAATTTAATAAATTACAACAACTATTTTCGTTGATCAGTTTTCGGAAAATGATATTTTCAAAGACTCAAATTTTAAAGACTTGAAAATAAATTCTATATTTAAAATAATAATAATAAAAAACATCATTTTCAGGATGATTATACCGTATTTACTCGTGCATACCGCGCACGTGTGTATAACGCGCACCCCGTGCTTTACAAGAAAAAATGGCTATTTTTTCACATCTCGTGTTAACGCGCACCGTAAATTTGATATGCAAGTGAATGAATGACCAAATGAATTTTAGTAAAGAAATTCGAAGCAAACATTACATCAGGCCAGAAAACAAGACGAAAATACACTTTTAGACTTCGGGAGGGTTTGAATAACAGGGGGTATAAGTGATTGACTGCAATGAGAATTGGTAATTAGCGTTTAAATAATGTTACTACTTATGTTGTAGAAAAAAATTGCAAGGAGTGATATAAAGATGCAATAAACTTCAATTAAGTCAGATTTTCGGAATGATTATGTCTTCTATGAATAATTTTTTGATTCATATGCATATCGCGTGATTATATCCAGCAGTAAAAATTATTCCGTGCATAACGCGCACCTGGGAGTTTCGCACTATTTTTCTTTAAAAAAGTGCGCGTTATACATGAGTAAATACTGTATGTCATATATTACTTACGCCGTGCATTAAACATTAATATTTCTAGACCAACGATAAAAAAACAGTAGATTAAAGATAGAAAACTTTATTAACTGTTTACAATGTGAATTTTTATTGGATGTAGTCAATCAGACTGATTTCTGAACGCCTCATATTACGTACGACATAGATTAAACATTAATATTCCTGGACTCATCACAAACAAATTTTAAATGAAATTTCAGCTTTACAATTTTCGGAACTGCAAATTTTTCAACTTCAAAATATCGCACATTTTTAATTTTTACACCGTTGCGTAGAGAAAAAAATGCACTTTTTAATGAAATTTGTTTGAAATTTCTATCACAATTTGTTGCTAAATTATTATTATTTTCAAAGTTTGGATTACTCTTTTTGTCATCGTGGCAACAGAAATATTCCATTTTTGGGCCAATCAGGAAACGAATAAAATAAACCAACTTTATTGCGAAATTCAACCAATAAAAAGATTCAGATATGCTTTAGATTTCCCAATTCTCTACCGAGAACAACAACTATTTTTTCCAAATAGTTAACAAATAAATAACAAAATAAATAATAATAGTAATAATAGCAAGAAAAAAGTAATTTAACAAATTTCAACGACCATTTGGAAAATGATATTTTCTAAGACTCAAATTTTAGACCTATAAATAAATTCTATATTTAATAAAAAATAATATTAATAAACACTATTTTTATGATGATTAAAACGTAGCTTACGTAATAACAGAATCATATATTACGTACGCCATGGATGAAACATTAACCTCTTCGCTACTGGCGATTATTACAGTATTTTTAATTATTACTGAATTATTTCTTCTCTCGTTTGACATCCGAGCGAGATTTTTGTTTTACTTTCATTAGCTCGAATCTTAGAATTCTAAACATATTATTCTTATATCGAAATTTCATTTATATTTGAATATCATTAATAAAATGGGACAAAACTGATGTACCCATTTGGGTACTCAGGGACTGAAGAGGTTAATATTCCTGGACCCATAATAAACAAATTTTAATTGAAATTTCAGTTTTACAATTTTCGGTACTGCGAATTTTTAAACTTTTATACACCGCACATTTTCAATTTTTACACCATCATATTGCGGAGAAAATGTACTTGTGAATGCAATTTGTTTGAAAGCTGTATCTCATTTGTTTTTGAATTATCATTATTATTATTATTATTTGTCATCGTGGCAACAGATTTATTTCATTTCTAAACATTAAAGATGGGCCAACCAGCTAACGAATAAAATCCGAACATCATAACGATTCAGATATGGGCTCCAGATGTCTCTAGATCGAGAGCAACAACCATTTTCCAAATGATCAATAAAATTGCAATATTAGAAGTAATAAGTAATTTTTTTTTTTGAAATAGTTGCACATAATAAGCAACAATGATATAGTTTACACAAATTTGGATAAGATAGCACATTTGAAATGAAGTTTAAAAATTATCGATTATCTTTTGAGAAAAACTACAAACTTTATTTCGCAATTTATGAATGTTGGAAAAGAATGGACAACCAACGAAAGATACTCACCACTTCGTAGTGCGAATACATGAGAGGTACTCTTGTCGAACTGACATGGAATGTGATGACTATGTAATGAATGAGGTACCCGAAATAACCCAGCTTTCCAAGAACTCCGAATCCTTTCCAGCCCATAACTTTAGCGTATATACCTACACAGAGGACACAATTATTAATTAATCTGCTTGATAAAGCTGGCAGGCTCTATATAAAATCTAGTTTCTAGAAAATAAACAAGAAAATAAAAACTAGCCGTTGGGGGCCACAGTAATACTTACCCATCATGGATATGCATATTATAAAATATGAAAAATTTAACATGTGTAAACTATTTATAAAATGCATCACAATTCCAAAACAAAAATTTAAACGCATATTTAAATATTTTTAACACATAGTAAGCTCTATTAAGGAATTGCTGATGAATCAGTTTTGGCAAATTATATAAGACGCCAAACTACTGAAGCAGTACCTAATTGAGTAAAAGAAATATCTTTATAACTTCAAAAATAATAATCATATTATCTAACAGTTTACTGTGTCGGATTAAGCATCTCATATCCCATTAAAATATATCTTTTGAATGAAATACAAAGTCATGAAAATATGAAAATTTTGGAAAATAGGGTTACAAATATCTCGAAAACCAATTATCCGATCAACTTCGTTCTTTATGCAAAACTTGTGCTATTTTATTGTCTTTTACATTAACTCCTTAAAATAAAAAAAAATCGAAAATTTTTATGTGCCTTTCCCAGAGCGTATATTTCGAGGGTCCGAAATAAATAGTTCCGGATAATCAAGGTTACTGATATTAAAGAGGCTTCTTGCCATTATTACATACTAAGTAGGCAGCAAATTTCAAGTCTATACCTATTTATTTGGGAGATAGAGCGTTTACAGACATACAGACGGAGGACAATTTTCTAAAAATATGTTTTTCGGAATCTTCAGTGTCTGAAACGTGTAAATCCGTCATTTTTTTTTTCTATTTTTAAAACGATTGCAAGATTTACTCTATACTACGTATGATTAAAGATATGATACTCAATACTACGTATGGGTAAGTAAGAATCATGCCTCAAGCTTCAAGCGTAGATTAGCAAACTTTTTCTAACAATTACAGAATATTTTAACAAAACTTTACCATTTAAAAAGGTGAAAAATGGCTTCTAAATAAACTATTTAGGAAAAGAATGGCAATTTGAAAAAGCCATTTCAGAATTACCACCAATAGTATAAATACAAATTTGTTTGTGAACAGTGATGTAGTCGTAAAGAAAACCGAGGGTATTACGCTCTAAGCAGAAGGTATACGGTCAAAACAAAGGGTATACCCAAAAGTGTATGTACTATAGCTTTCTTGAGAAGCAGGTATACGGTGTTCCTTAAAAAATCAAGAGGGTTTATGGCTTATACCCCCGTATACCCCGTTCACTACATCGCTGTTTGTGAAATCCTGCATACGATTTATAGATTTCTATACATATCCTACGCAGCATGTCAATTCAGTTGGGGAATGCATAGAACAGTTGAAAATTCCTCTTCAGAAATTTCTGTCAATAAACGGAAATGTACTCGAGATCTTTTATTCCGTACTGTATATGATCCATTTAGAATTTATAAATATCAAGTAATAGGCAAAAAATTAGTTAAATTTTAAACGTACCATAACTGACATAGCGTATTTCTAGCAATTACAAAATACAGATAAAACTGTAAAATTCACTTTTAAAAGCACATTTCAAACGACATACAGTCGGCTCTCGTTAATTCGAACTCGTTGGGATCACAAGAAATGTTCAAATTATCCAGAGTTCGAATTATGGAAAGTATGAAAAGAGAACAGGTTTAAAGTGATACTATTACAAAGGAATTAATGTTATAATACATTTTAAATTTATTTCGTCTGTTATGATTACAATATGACTAAATATTAAATTGAAAACTATAAATACATAAGCAAATTAAAATATTAGGAACAAGGGATAGAAGTGTCATCGATGAACAGTTGGGGCACTAAGAAAGCGGATATCAAATGCATAGAATTATATGTATACTATTTCAGAACAATTCTGACAAAAGTAAAAGAAAGAAAGCTATTTGAAGAATCTAAAGTCCGCGGAAATGCAAGGACAAATAAAAAATCTGAATTTTTGTTAGTTCGAATTAAACCGTGGCAAAAGAAAATGAATTCGAATAAAGGAAAAGTTTTAATGTTATTCTGCCATTAAAATTTTTGGGACTTCATGTTTAGTTCGAATTAAGCGAAGATTCGATTTATCTAATTTCGAATTAACGAGAGCCGACTGTACATTATTTTGAAAGAATATAAAGTACTTCTATTTTCTAAATTAGGTAAGACTCTTTTAGTTTATGAACACATTTATCGAGATTTGTTTCCATACCTTGTAATATTGAAATTGTGATATTGCACATTGATTAAAGTCTTCAGGGACTTTTTTTATGGTAAAGAAAATATGAACTTTTTTTTCTTTTTTACGATTTATTCATTTTATATTAATAGGAATTCAAAAGTAAAATAAAAAAAATGGGGAAAACAATAAAAAGGAACAAAAAACAATAAAATAAAAATAACGTCCACATTTGTGACTGCTGAACGTTCATGGCAATCTATGAGTGAAATGATTTTTTATAAAAAATAAAAAACTAACAGTAAATTTATTTCTTAATTTCTACAAATTATTAAACCAATATATTTAATATATCTGATATTATTTTCATCAAATATTAACCATTTATTCAAGTAATCCAACAACAGTGACTCCCGAAAAATTACTTCACGATTTTATTATATCTCTAACTGTACACTAATGCAGCTATAGCATAAAATTTTTCTTTGTCTTGTTGAGGGACTCGGTAGAGAATAAGTTATTATCAAATTTTTATTCTTTTTATTATTGACAGTAATATTATAATTTTCCTTCCATAGTACACACAACTTAGAAGAAAGCTCCTTTGCTTTAGTATGCTGCCACCACCGATATAATTAAATAATATAGGGCACTTATTGAGAAGGATTCTCAACAAGAATACTAACTCATTCAATTAAAATTAACTAATAATTTATTTACATACTTTTTACATATAAGAAAACATTATGTACAATTAAGAACTGTGATATAGATGATATGGTTTGACATTATGTTAAATATAACAAATACCCCCTGTGTATTGGGTTACTTATTAAAATAGCTAAATCCCTCTCACACTAGGTGTGTTAAAACTGATCGGAGACCCTCTCTGGATCTCCGGTTACACTGGTTATATTCACCAAGAGCTTACGCTCTTTCTACTAAACTATACGTAGGGCACATCAACCAACATTTTCGCCCACCCTCAACATTGACACTCTTTCAGTGACTTCCATAAAAAAACTAAAAACAGGGCCACATTTCTGACCGAAGAGGTCTTTTCATCACCATTAAACTTTCACCGTGATGTGGATTGTCTCGCTAGATAGCTGGTGGGGGCTCTTTTATCTGCCTTATCTCAGGTAGACATTTTGAATGGTAAGAGGAACTCCAATCTATTGACACACACTGTTTTCTTTCATACTGTACTGTCTAACTAACAATAACTCGGATTAATTTTCTGGTAAGAAAAATGTTACCTGCAAACGCCAATTTACACAGAAGGTGACACGAATACAATATATAAGAAAAATAATAATGTATAGCCGTAATTCTAAATATTATATGTTCATCAGAACGTGACAATAATTGTAAAAAACTAAACTTCCATCTATGTGGCCAAAGGTGTGAAGAGGTTAAGTGTTAAAAGGCAATAATAAAACTATTAATATATTTTTTTCCTATGTAGATTACCTCCATATCCGTGTGTGCAAGCCAGTATAATCCATGCCATTCCGAGAGAAAACAAAGTTCTGTGCGTCCCGGCATAAATGGCTGCAAGAATGGGATTAGGATCCAGACCATCATGGCCAATGTAACACAGGAACTGAGAGCCAGTCGTCAGAAGAAAAGCAACAATCCACCCGAGGGTCACATGAGTCTATTCAATAAAAAAACAAGAAAATATAAAAAAGAAGATAATATACAAGAAATAAGTTACATAAAATGTCAGAAAATGTTATTAAATAAAATTGAAATATTATTTATTAAATCCGTCTAATGACTCTCGTTTATGCAATTGATTTTCAATCAGTAAAGTGTCCGAATTTAACGCATACAGTCGTTGAATGGCCTCGGCCAGCCCGTAAAATAATCAAACGATGGGTTTTCGGACAGCCGGTGCTCTACAAAGGGGCATATTGACTTTTATGGTTCACTTTATGGTGCTCCACTGCCGATTTGCTCAGCGTGTGGCGCAGAAGTTAAGGTCCACTACGGTGCACATGCTGGAACGGGGCACCCTTGAAGGGATTCGGCGAGGTCTGTAGCTGACAGGTCTGTAGCTGACAGGTCTGTAGCTGAAGGTCTGGACAAATGTAACTGCTCTGAAGTCAAACTTTTTTCCGGGAACTGCCTTTTCTTTTCTCTCACTTGCGGTTTACTGACAATGAAAAATGGGGAAGATACAATGGTCACGGGAGATCACTATCTTAACCCTCCTTCAGGGAAAGTTTCCCGTGCTGCTCCTGGATTGAAGTTCAACTGAAAAGCTCATTTACATCAAACGCGCAGCCAGCGGACTTTAAAGGCGCCGCCTGCTAACCGCAAAAAAACTGTGTGTGTGCCCGCAGCCTAAGGCTCCGTTCAGACTGTAATATTCTTCCCATCAATGAATTCTTGGAAGATCCTTTTGTATAGGATCCATTTGCGGTTTCTTCATAATAGAACGAAGGGAACAAAAGAATCGGGAGATAAGCAAGTCCACCATATTTGACACAAAGATTCCTCTTTTGCCAGACAACCGACCCTTTCTTGCAAAACGCATTAAAGATAAAAAAACACCGCGTCGCCACAACAAATGAGCCGACAAGAAGTGGTCTCAGGTCTGTTTTGGCCTTAATACTTGTCAAGTTTTTGGTGGAGGTGTACTCCGCCGGATTTATTTCGGTGGTGCCTGCCATGTCTGGTTTGATGTGGAGCAGTCCAAACGTGGGCGAAATACGCTTGTAAACAGTGTGTGTGATCGCATCGTAACAGTGATTGAGATGTGGCGTAACCGCGCTTCTTCTTTGGCGGTCGGCCTCACTGTGTTTCGGCATTGGACGACGCGTTTAGAGGCCCTAACACTATTGTGTGTTTTGCGAGTAGGCTGTAAGGCAGGTAATTCCCCCTTGACGCTGGTTGGGAAAATGGGCAGCGCGCAAGGATAAATTGGGAGTAACTGCGACTCTTCTAATCTATTCTCATTTACATTTACAAGCAATGGATTCTTTGAAACACACCAATTCATTTAAGGTTGTTCTCAGATCCATAGTGGTTACTTTTTCTGACAAATTTCTGACTTCATTTTTGTTCGGAAACGTATGTAATTCATACATGTTCTTATTCCGAAACAATATAACGGTATGGCTTTTTCCATTTTTTTGGTTAAGACGCAGACTCGCATAGCATGCATGGTCACAGTGACGTCACTGTGAATCACTTTGGTCACATCACACCAGTGACCAAAATGCCACCACTCAGTGACGTCACATTGTGACTGAGATATGTAACTTTCTTAAAAATATTTAGAACATTACAAATTTTTCTTTAAAACGTATTATTCACTTTAAAAAACATGTTTCTGGCAATTTAAGTATCGTCGCTTTTGTCACAGTTTCGTCACAATATTAATGTCAAAGTAGTCACAAATGACACATTTTTCACAATGGGACGTCACAAAAAAGCTCTAAAACGGCCATAACGACTTCACATTTTAGTCAGTGGGAATTCACACCGACGTCACGTGACGTCACATCGACGTTCGATGGTCACAAAGTCACAATGTAACTTCAATACGACGTTGCAGTGACGTCACCATGCCTTACGGGTATCTTTAGGACATATTTTTAAAGTAAACGTTCTGAACTGAATTCCCGATGCGGCAGCGCGAAGTCAGAAAGTTTTGTGGTGTTCAGTAGGGAATTCGAGAACCATTTCAAGTAATGATTATTGCACATTTAAGTTGTAATTTGGTGCACTGAAGTAAGAAGTTATTCCAGTCGTAGTTTTTAGCTAATAATATATTGAAGTCCGTGTACTATCCGTAGTTCATACCCAGGTGTATCTATTGGACCGCATGTACCGTTTGCTAGCGAACTGAAATCCGATATCTCAGCAGACAATGTTCTTCGTTTGCTGACTTAAATTTTGAAATGAACGCATAAAGAATAAAATCGAGGGTACGGCAATATTTTGAAACAGATGTGTCTGTAGTCTGTTGCCAGTAACGAGTTTTTTAAAATAAAGAAAATAAACTAAACTAACTTTTTTTTTTTTTTTTTTTGTTAAAACACCTATATAATTCTTCACATATCTTCACTAAAAGCAGCACAGAAATTTAAAAAATAAAAACTTTGAGTCTATGCCAACATCTTTCAAAATATAATAAACATCTTCCCTCTTTTATAAAGAAATTCCCCCACTCTGTTTATACTGCTACGCTCACATAGGAAAAAAAAAGTCAGAGTTAAAAATTGCGTTTCATATAGTCTCGGGCATAAAATCTCTAAGCTCTTTTTTGTGTCAATGGATAATTATTTTAAATCAATTAAAAAAAGCACTTTTTGTTGCATTTTTTAAAAATACTTGGAATGGAAATAAGAAAATATAGTTAAATAAATTTGAAAATCCAGAGAGGAACAATGGACTCCCTTGCTACTCCGCCATCCTCCGTCCCTTGTTGACGCCATCATGCATTTTGATGTCAAATCCCATAATTACATTGAACTAGATTTGACGCGTCGAGAAGCAGAGTGGACCAATTTAGCCATCCGTGATTTCGAGAAAAATGCTTTTAAAACGTGTTCTACTTTTTATCAACCTCTTCTTAGGCCAATTTTTTCAGTGATAAATGATACCAAGCTACTTCAGAAAGTATAAGGTGATTAAAATGACGGCGTAAGGGAGTGCCAAACCACTTGATCCATTCTTGAACAAATTTGATAAAAGGTACCCTGGGGTAATAACGCCACGTTAAGTTTCTACCAATTTTCACGGCTCAGTTTTAGTTTGTATTTTTCAAACAAATATATGATTTGATACAGCAACTCATTGACTATCTATAAAAAAAATAATTTAACAGATATGTATTCATAAAATGCAATGGCGTGATTTCTTGACCAATGCTATTTGACGTTATTACCCACCTATATGGGTAATAACGCCATGCAAACAAAACTATGAAATAAGATGGAATAATTGCATGTAGATTGCCCAATTCTAAAAATACAAACTCTACAAACTTAGAAATTGACAAATTGCATTCTAAGCTGTAGAAAATGTTCAATTTTTTGTGAAAGTGTAAGAAAAATAAAGGTGTGGTGTGTATGTGGGGGGGGGGGGGGGGCTGAGGCAAAAGAATATCAGACCGTGAGCTTCTTTTTGCTTAAAAAAGACCTCTTAAATAGAATTATTAGAAACATTGCACAGTTTTAACTGTGCTTATTTGAATCAGTATTTAGAATGTAGATCGGCCACTGTAGGGAATCAACCGGGGTATTAATGGCAAGGATTGACGTTAATACCCCGTTATAGTTATTGCGTGGTACATTTTAAATTACAAATTATCTCGAGAAGATATCCAAAATCTACA
The DNA here is from genome assembly GCA_964019185.1 of Maratus speculifer. Lineage (NCBI taxonomy): Eukaryota > Metazoa > Arthropoda > Arachnida > Araneae > Salticidae > Maratus > Maratus speculifer. Next base: position 333,545,793 of record OZ025289.1, read on the forward strand.
ACAACATTTTGAAAGTCCATGAAATGTACTACAAATTTATGTAATTAACAAAGTATTTCCGGATAAAAAAAATAGTCTTCACATCACAAAACGTATCTCGCAAATTTTAGATCAAGCATTAATTTTAGTTGCTTGTAAAAACAATAAAACCTAAAAATGAAACAAATTAACTTGAAGCTGTTTTTTGCGATTTATATGACTCAAAACCCTTCTGCGCAGAGCACATGGGTGTCATTTACCAGATTATTTAATAACGCCAAGTGAAAAATATTAGCACTTGACGTTATTACCCGCCTGGCGTTATTACACCAGACCACCTTATAAGATATGTTGGACATAAAAAAAAATAATAATAAACATAAGGGCATTTAAACAAACATCAAGCTTAAAATAATGACATTTTGCATTAAAAACTGCTTATTTATTTATTTGATCGAAATCTTATTTCCAAATTCCATTATGTTACCGCAGTTTTTTCACGTAAACATGATCGTGAATGAATATATTTAAGTTAGAGGTCGTTTAAATTTAATACAAAACATTTACATGGTTCATTGCCATTCTTAAAATATCATGGTTGGCAAGTTCTTTTGTCAAAGTTTTCAAAAAAAAAAAAAAAAAAAAAAAAAAAAAAAAAAGATTTTAAATAGTCGAAGTCATTTTAAAAAAATAAACATTATTATTTATATTCTTTAAATAACAGAACGCTATGTTTAAAAGAACTCGAATTTAACTGACTCACCTTTGACCATTTTAGAGATGGATTCCTAGCCATGTAAAGACCCAGGAGCATGCCGATTCCGTACGAGAAAACGTGACTGAGTGGTGATGTGTAGATGGCCTCTTCAAAGTACCTAAGCCATGAAACAAAGTACTTAAGCATTTATATTTGATTACTTTTTTTTCAAGATCTACACTCATATTCAGATTATTATGGTATTTTCCAAGAACTATATCTTATTTTTCCCCCACCCTTTTAACTTTCATTTAAAAAGATACAGTCGCCTCCTTCTCTCCCCCAAAAATTAGAGACCATCCCATGCATCTTAATCCTTGATATCACCGCGTTGGAAATCTGAAATATAACCAAAAGTTAATGTTACTTATACAGGGTACATTTTATTTATTGCTGCTATCTTCCATCACAGCAGTTAATATAAATTGTTTATGGATTTCTCAACAGATACACTGTTAAAAATCTTGTTCTAGTTTGAACCAAAAAAGTTTGTTTTTTTGTGCTCAATAGCTGCCACCATAAGATGGTGAAATCGCGTACCAACATTTGGAGCTTCCTAGTTCAACCTCCTTCCAAGTATTGGAACTATGCTTCAATGGGAGCTCTAAATTTTGGTTCAAGATTTCACCATCTTACGGTGGCAGATATTGAGCACCAAAAAACAAACTTTTTTGGTTCAAACTAGAACAAGATTTTTAACAGTGTAGTGAATTAATTTTTCATACTAAAGCGTTTGATTTAATCATTTAAACATTCACATTGTTATTGCTATAATGCATTTTGTGAATTATTTGTCAAATTTAATAGGCTGGAGGCGTCTGAAAAAAATATATATATACATATATATATATATATATATATGTAATAAAAAAAAAATTGCGCCATTTTGCCTTCTCTGAGCTATTAATTCTAAATTTGTGGAACATATTTTTGATCTTAGTTTCGTAATGTATTAATATTTTAACAGCTATTTTTCTTATTTTATTTAACTTATTAATAATCTACTGCTTGTTTCTCAAAAAGTGTGGGAAACGATTTCGTAATATTTTTCCTTTTTAGAATATTATCGAGATTTTAATTTTATTTTTTATTAAGATCGTCTGCTTTGTGTTAATACGCGGATGTTAGCAGGTTAGTCTATTTGCGAGACAGTATAAAGTTCTTACGGGAAGGTCACGCCTCCTATACCAATCAGAGGTGATGATTTCTGACGCGTAGCCTCGAAGTTAATCCTAATTGGATTTTTAATTTACTGACGCAGACTGAGGAGGGGCTAGTTTTTTCATGTGAGTGTTGGAGCTTCATTCTAGGTTTTCGGAGCATTGAGAATGCATCTGTCTCTTGAACTGATAGGACGCCCGTTAAATTTTAGGTAGCTTAGTTCACGAAGTTTGGAGTATTCGATGTGTGCCAAGGTACTAACTGCTGGTATAACTTCACGTATTTTATGTGTTCCAATAAATATAAATTCAAGATTGAGTGATTTAATTTTTTATGGGGAAATTCTCAAAGACCGAAATCCATTGTTTGGTAAGTTACACTACGGCTGCTGAACCTGCTGTTGATCTTTTAGATGGAATGCCGCCAAAAATATTATTTTCCATATATATATATGTATATGTATATATATATATATATATATACATATATACATATATATACATATTTTTTTTGCAAAGTTAAATTTGTTTTAATTTTTGTATTAGAAAATAGAAAATATTTATGAGAAATATATAATTTTCTGATTATTGCACAAATGAAAAAATACCTTTTAGCCAATAATATTTTTGTTTTTATGTTCTAAGTTTTTAAAATTATTTTTATGTGCCTAAAATAATGTATTTGAACGTGTGAAAAAAATATTTTTTACGTTGTTTATTTTGTAATTTACAAAGTTATCTAATACTTTACCACTTGTTTGAAAGTGCCAACTTACTCTCTATTGTGATAGTAATATACAGCGTATGTTGGAGGATAATTCCTGAAGTAAGTGAGAACTGCAAGTCCTATGTTACATCCTAAACCGGTTGCTATTGTCAGGAAAATGCCGAATCTTTCACACCTAAAAGATGAACATTGATTTGATGAAAATATAAAGCATAATCTTAAAAAAATAAAAAAGATGATTGTTATATGAACAATAGCATTCCAAATACACACACCGCAACAGCAGCAACAACAACAGCAACAACAATAATAAATGGTTGAGAAGTAGTAGAAGAAAAATAAATCTATGACAATCCATATAATCATTTTATCCTGGAGAAAACCCGCTTTTAAGGCCGAAAATATAGTCTGAATTTTTAATTTTTAGGACCAAAAATAAAGTCCGAATTTTTAATTTTTAGGACCGAAAATATCCGAAATTTCATAAAATCCAAAGTATAATAACTCGGTAAGTTTTGTCCTTAGATGTGTGGAATTTTTACTATTGCACTTATCAGTATATGAGATTATTTTCCAACTTTAACATACAGGCCACAAGTGTCTCATAAATAATTTTAAAGTATAATATTTTGAAAATTAATGACATAACTTCTCATCAACATAATAATTCTTTTGTAGTTTACATCGCATACGTATCTCGAACAGGTAAAAAATTAAATCGCTTTTCACTCTTTTTGTATATCCTATATTTAAAAAAAAAAAAAAAAAAAAAAAAAAAAAAAAAAAAATATCCTTTGCATAACATTTTATTTTAACTCCTTGAGTACGAGCGACCAGTATATGGTCCCACATAAGATGCTCAATTTCTGTTTTTAAAAATCCATTATTAAAGATTAAAAATTCCGCAAAAGACTCTCGTCCCGAAGGGATTGATGAACTTTTCGTTCTTTTATTTGGATTAGAATAAAAATAAGAAAACTATGAAGTGAAATATCTTTAAAATAACCAAACTGGCATTTTACCAAGTTTTAAATATTATCATTCATGAGAAACTTTACAGAAATTACCTGAAGATCACGGTAAATATTTTCAAAGTTAAGTAAGATGTAATTTCATCACTATCAAAAATAATTTTCAATTGATGATTTATTTCAATAATATTTTTCATGAATGCAAAAATTACCAAAGAAACGGTATAAATCTGTATACTAGCGATAATATATCTAGCGTTCAACATTTAGGATAGAAGCGTTTTTAATTCATTTTCGTATTACAAATAGTATTACAAATACATAATAATGCAAAACTGAAAATATTAAAAATTGAAAAATAAACGATCACAAGTAATATACTTTTATACTTAATCTCATTTTCTTTAAAAACCCTAAAATTAACTTTGTCAAAATTTTCTTGTATGTCTATTAAAGTATTGTACACACTCTTTAACTGCAGAAGGAGATGGCAATAGCCACGGACGTGATAGCAAAATATCAAGGTACAGTAAAGTAGCTATGTGCTGCGATGAGATCGCTTACAGTAACTAACTAGAGATAAACGGTGGAGTTAACGTTCCTATTTCTTAAACGGTACAAGATACTAGAAAAACGTTCAGTAGAAACTTGTAGGACGTCTTCGATTCAAATATCGTTTAACGTGTAAAAAGAACTTTCTTAGAAGTTCTTAGTTAAGAAGAAAATGTACGTATTTTGTATCCTATCATTAGCTTAAATAAGCCCTCGTTGTAAACAGTAGTACGACATTACAAGTTATAAGCTCATTTACTAATAATATTAACAGATGGAAACAAAGCACAGTTTATTTTAACAGGAAAATCAATATAAGTAGGTTCGACATGTCTACCATCACGACACATATAAGATTGTTATTGAAGGTGCATTGGGCATACTAAAACTCACATATTAAAATATAACTGGTTTGACAAGTCATATCTTCGTAGGTTTACCATTGTGTTTTTCTGCTCTCAATCTTCCATGTTTTTGTACTTTTGTCTGAAGGAAAACACAATGATAAACCAACCGACCAACCACTAAAATGGAGTCTGCAGCGGATTTCTACCAAGATATGACTTGGTAGACAGATGGCATTTCAAAGTGCTAATGGAGATCTATGCAATCCTGAAATTTCAGTCATAATATCGATAAGGTGATGTTCTGTGCAAACACGTAAAACAGTAAAAAAAATAGTCCGTGTAAAACGCGCACCCAGTGTTTTTGCCCTAAATTTTAGGAAAAAAGTGCGTGTTATACACGAGTAAATACGGTATTAACGGGAGTCCATTGAAATAAATTGTCATTATTTACTATAGTTTTATTATTCTAGTTCTGTTCTGACACTTGCAAAATGGTGTGACTATAAGCGACTCTATATTGGGGAGTAGACAAATGCGATTCAATATTCAATTTCATCCAATGCATTCAACATTTTGATCGATCCAACATAATACTGTAGTTTTCATTCATCTTCATCTATTTAATTTTCGATTCTATATGAAAAACTGTAGTTTAATTCAAAACGAAATTGCAAATTTTAGACTCACAGAGAATCGTATTAATTTGAATAACTGATTTACTTACTTCGATATAATCCAGAGCAAAATAGTTCCAATAATAGTGATTTGCATCAAGCATGGAATAAACCACAAGTACAAGAAATTCTGAAACAGAATATGCAAATTTGTTAGGAGAACTATTGTAATGATATTTGGAGAAAATTATATACCACGATATAATTATTTTCACCCTTAATAGACTTATTATGGATAATAATATTTTATTTTCATATTATTTTATCAAGTTAAAATAAATTTCTTTCTTATTATACCACATTCTTGCTTCAATAGTGCCACATCTCAAAAATTGGGTTTTTGAATTATGGCTGCCATTCGACTTCATTTTTATGCATTTGCTAATTACCTAAAGTGCCAAATAGTGCACCAAAAATCCAACCACTAGGAAGCAGTAGTATGTTTTTCTGTTTACTTATGACCACTGACCCTTTTAGGAAAGTAAATTTTAATTGTTCTAGTGATGTCACTAAAAAGAACTATGCATATCATAACAATATTATTATATATATAATTTTTCGTAGCGACATCACTAGATCAATTAAAATTTATCTATACAGTTCAGAAATAGTTTTTTTTTCCGATTTCATAAAAAATAGAGTTTTTTTTTTTTTTTTTTTTTTTTTTTAAGATATGGTCTTTTTGAACAATGGAGCTATATATTATTTTTTCTAAACTAATTTTTTTCTGCTGTTATAGTTTGTTAAAGTACAACTCAAACGGATCACAACAGCTTGTACACTAGGGTGGATCGCTGCTCTATATTAAAAAAATAAAAATATTATAATCAAAACCTATCTATGTGGAAAAGAAAGTTCTATTCATGGAAATTAAGAGAAACAAAATTTGAAAAAGGAATTTTAAATTGTAATGCTGCAGCAAGCAGGTAGAAATTAAAAAAAAAAAAAATGAATTAAAAAGTTTGGATATAAAATGGTAATTTTAAGCAGTTTTTCTGAAAAAGACTTACCTGGTCTTTGACAGCAAGAAAATTGTTGAACATTAAGGCATAAGTCCACCACCATTTCCGTGTGTTCTCAGCTGCCACGCCGAAAATTTCGGGCCACACCGGACCAGAACTGATAAGTGGCATAAACACGATGATGCCCAGTATGACTAACATAGACGGACATAACCTTGGTGAGAAAAAATGGACATGTTATGTGTGCAAATTAGGTAAACATATTAAGAAATATTGATCTGAAACTTTGACTTCAATAACATTTTAATAAATCAATTAGATTCACGTAAAAATTTAGTCAACTTTGTAACTCATATTGCTAAAATCTTATTGTTTGAAACAAACTGACATGAATTCATGCTAAAAAAATGACAACAAACCTTTTTTAATTGTAACAATATTATTTTGTAATTTGAATTATTTTAAAAGATTCTAATAACTTTGTTCAATAAAGAAATGAGTTTATAAGAAAGAGAGTACATTGCAAGGGAAAAAAAGACAAACAACATGTTATCAAATCAATACAAAAAAAAGTGTAATTTTCCAGTTAATTTTGCGTATAAACTATCAAGGTAATAATAATAATAGCAGGGCTCACAAACGGTCCGCCAACTGAATATTAATATTTTCTTAGAAAGATTTTCGTTTTATATTGTTATTGCAAATTGCGCAGAAATCGCCTTCGGAGGTTAGTCTTATAAGACTAACCTCCGAGTCCTATAAGACTAACCTCTACAGCACAAATACTGTAGAATCCTACTATAAAATTTTCTGTTAAAAAATGTTGGTGTTTAGTTCGCGAACCATTTGGGAGCCCTGTAATAGCTGTTAGCTAAAGATTTGATATTGATCAAGCTAGCTTTACTATTCACGGAATACATAGAATACTCATTATATTTTTTGAAGACTCATTTACGACAAATCTATGGCGTGTTTTAACTTAGCGCGCATCTGCTAAATTATGGAATATTGAAATTGAGAATGGATGATTTAATGTGATTAAAGTAAAATTTGAAGCTTATTACTTTATTACATTCGTTTTCCTATTAGATTTTACATATTTCGCACATTTTTCATGAAAATGCTTTTGAACAATGTCTAAAATGTTGCTAATACATTTGCTCTAAGAATTACCATCGATGGAGCAATTGTAATAGTATAATACGAATAAATATTATATTATTACAATATAAAGCAATTGTAATAATATAAGGAGAAATATGATAAAATACTTCGAGTAAAAAACTGCATAAGATAAAAAAAAACCTAAAAAAAAGGATGATGTATTTATAGAGTGGGAATAAAATACGAATAAAAATAAATAATGTATGCAGAATCGGATAGTACTGCATGTTTTAGGGATGGAGTTTGAGCAAATAAAAAGCCACTGTTCCAACCAGCCAAACCTGTTCCTAGCTACTTAGTTAATAGATATTAACTATATAATCATAAAAAAGAATCAGTAAAATATTTCACGTGTTTATTAAAAACTATTGATAGAATGTAAAATTTGTTCGGCGCAAGAGAATTTAATAGTTTGAATTTAAATCGAAGACACTATCTTATAGAATACTGAAGTTTTTCTAAAAGTATAAGCTTTTAGAATATCTATTTTTTTTCTAACATTATTATTTAATCATTATGAAAATACAGGTCGAATTATGTTCTTTAATTGTAATTTTAGTTGATATTTTTTTAGATCTCAGTTCCTTAGTATAGTAATAAAGGAATTTAAATTGTACTGCGCAGAAAAATTATTGTCTTTTTTTTTTTTTTTTTTTTTTTTTTTTTTATTATTGAAAAATACAAAAATAACACATAGAAGTACCGGGTGATCCAGAAGTTCCGGGAGTTTTGAAATGCTAATAATTAACAAACTATAAACAATAGAAATACGCGGTTTTCACAGAAATGCTTAGAAACTTATGGGATTTTTTTTTCGATGAAACAAACATATAATGTTAGTTACACTTTTTGCCAACAGGTGGCGCTAATATTGATAGTATTATTTTTTATGGTTTGATACAGATCACTAAAAAGAAAGAATTGGTGTATAAAGGTTTTAAATTTTCATTATGACGCCCATAGCTTAAAAGTACCGCCGTGAGCCGATGTAAAACAACGTGCACAGCATCTTCAGAGCAAAAAGAAATTCCATGAGAAATTTCCGTTCATCGTGAAATTACAAGTGTACTGCACTCACCATGAGCTGATGATTTCCATTGAGTATTGGCATCGAATTCTAACTCGTTTACGATTGCAAGAGACGTTTGGGGTTTCCTGCTTTTATTACGATCTTCCTATGAGCCCTTTTCTCAAACCTTGTTTACAATATGCAGTGGCGTAGCTAAAGGGGCAAGGGGGGCGTCCGCTCCGGGCGCCGAGGCCTAGGGGCGCCAAATTGAGAGAAATTGTTATATATCTATATTGAGGTAGGGGGCGCAAAATTTCTTGCTGGCCCCGGGCGCCAAAAAACATAGCTACGCCACTGACAATATGTAATGGCCATGAAATATTTTGCAGTTTTAACTTCACGTTTTGTACGATAAGAACACAACTCGACATGCGAAGAAAGCTTGTCTTAATATAGCAGTTACCACCAGACAGCAGCGCCACCTGTTGCTGAAAATTTTAACTATATATAGTTAAAAAAAAAAATTCATTCTAAACAAAAATCCCACATGTTTCTGATCATGTATATGAAAGCCGGGCCTTTGTATTGTACATAGTTTCCTAATTATTAACATTTCAAAACTCCCGAAACTTCTGGATCATCCGGTACTTCGTTTTTATTCAGTAGTATGTTATTGGTAAATTAGTCGAATATTACATTTACTTTTGTAAAATGAATTCCAAACAAATCTTTTTGCATTAAATGTACAATTAATAAACTTATTAACAAATGACTGATGACTCAATAAGAAAAAAAAAAATATGGCATTCGTATTTGCCATACTTTGCCCCAATGAAAGAGATTCGGGATCTAAAATAAAATGTTGTTGCACATACATATTTTATAATGTTAGAAAGTGAAGCGTGGTCCGGAATGAATTTTGCCAATATATGAGCTTCAGCAACCATATCATTTAAGACAACGGGATGAAATTTTGCATATACTTATTTCATAGTATATGCGCGAGAATATGATGTTGAAAAACAACTGAGCTCTCACAGTTGTAATTTCAGTAACGAAATTTAGAAAATTGAAAATGGCAACATGCACTTTTTTGTATCACAAAGTAATATAAATGGCATTAGAACGGTGTCTGAAGCACTAAACTCACATAAAGATTACAACAGTTGAGAATAAAAATAAGGACAAACAAGTGATCAACATTTTATTAAAATTATAAAAATTTTCCTTCCCCCCCCCCCCGCACGCACGATCACTTATTATGCATGACGGCAGATAGTGTACAAATAAAGACATGTATCATGGCATACATTTCATGGACTCTTTATGTTCACCATAGCTTTTAAATATACACAATATTTATTAACACATTGGTTAGCTATGGAACAGAAATACGTGCTGCAGAAAAATTTTCCGGACGCCATAAGTACCGAATATGTATGTCCTCAATATTTTCATTGGAGACAATTTATTACTATGGAGCTGGACTATTAATAATTCATTATTGATTATTATGTAAAAAAAAAAGACCCCACTCCCCAGGCATTTTTAGTTTTTTAGTCTAGTGTTCAACGAGTAAAAATAACTAAAATTTCATGTTTTTGAATGAAAAATGTATAAAATTAACACTTTGTATAAAAGTAACAAACATTGCCTCGATAGGAAACTGTGAAGCGACTGTATGAACTCTGAAAACCGCTTACTAAACGTCTGGGGGGAAAAAAGGCACTTTCTCGCAATCTATGGCTGTCACAGTGTAAAAATGAGGGCCAGTAATCATTATGACCAACGAAATGCATTATCAAAATAATCTTGTAACGCATGTCTAACACCAACCGCTCTTTTTTGTTTATCTTATCACCACGTTTAGTGCTAGAAGCACCGTACTAACATTATTTGCTATTTTTCATTGCATTGCTAGTTTCTTTACGATATGGAAAAGTGGCTGTTGCCATTTAAACTGTTTAAAATGTTTTCGCTGCAACCGTAACTGTCAGAGTTACAGTCTCGTTTATCACTTACAATTGCTACCGCGCATACTTTAAATATTACATCCAAGATTTCGTTCCATTCCTTTGAACAGTACGACTGCTTGGGTCTGATATATTAGAGATATTCATTTTTGCATCGTATGTGAAAAGCTTTAACTTTATTTATATAATCATTGCTGCAATACAGAATTAGCAGGTATAAAAATTCACACCTCCCTTGTAACCAAAGAGTGAAAATAAATGAAAATAAAAAAGAAAATTCGTTCAAAATAGAACATAAAATTACTTCGATGCTTTGTCGTGCTTTGTTTAAAAAATTTTTTCCACATGATTTCAAATTTTAAATTTTGCTTTTCCCATCAAAATCACTTATAAACTAGCAAAAATACAAAACGACATTTTTCACATTCGATAGTCATGCACAGCATGAATGGTACTTAGAGATACGATAATCTTGGCCAATTAATCTCACAAAAGCATCTATAAAAACACATATTAACGCATTAAATTGATAAGCTCATATATATGAATATTAAAATTACTAACGACAAAATACCATACACTAAATAATGGAAATCATGGTCAAGTACAATAATTGCATTCAATAATTACCTTAAATAACGACGAACAAGAATTTTCAGTACGTTGACTTGTACTTCTTTTTGCTGAGTACGGTAGCGGGGATAAACCAGTAATAAGCCTCTAAACACAAAAGAAAAGAAAAGTAATATTAACTAACGCATATTATACGATATGTATTATACATATAACACTATATTATACTGACAAATCGTGTTAAATCGTATACCATAGCAAATTCAGCAAAGTAATCTGCGACGGATTTTATTACAAAGTGTTTGCCAATAAATAAAACAATTTTTCTGCTCTAAAATAGTGGTTTCGACTAAAGACCACTAATATAGAAGATTTTATTTTTTCACTTTTTACAAATTTTTCAGAGTTTTTTCTCTTTTATTTAACCGTGTCCTAGAAACTGTATTTCATTTCTCCGGAACAACATCTAAACATGCTTTTAGTTTAAACATCAAATACCATCTGCATGTGTTGTTGGCATTTAGGAGCAGGTTATTTAGAAGCAGGTGAAAATTTTAAAAACATAGCTTGAAAATTCTGAAAATTACCATCGATAGAATAAGCTCGAAATCCATTATTCCCAAAATAAAGTAAAAAGATGAAGGGCTCTATCCATATATCCATTGATTAGTGTCAACATAGCATAAAAAATATTGTACGTACTACTATATTTGGATACAATCTCTCATCTTTTTATTTTTATTTTTATTTTATTTTATTTTATTTTATTTATTCATTTATTTATTTATTTTTATTTATTTATTTTTATTTATTTATTTATTTTTGAACAACGGATGTTTAGATTATTCTTTTGTTGATAATTTTCAGAATTTTCAAGCTATTTTTGTGAGAGTTTTACAAAAGTCGCTCTATACATTTAGCTAACACATTATGTAATTTATATCTTGATTACGTTCACACATGCGTGGTGAAACGTTTTTTAATAAACCTGCTCATTTCGCATACAATTTTTATTACTTTTTTAATTCCGATTACGGTGTATTACAAACAATGCTGTTGGTCATATTTTCTGGAAGAAAAATTAAAAATGAAGAACTCTGCAAATTATACGGAAAGAACGTGGCAAAATTTGGTACTGTTTTTATAAAAAACTTAATTTCTCTACGTGTATATATGCTATCCTCATAAAAATGAACACAGTGTAATATTACAAAAGCCACTTAATCGTAATCGACATTCAGAATATCTTTGACAAAATTATTCAAAGCATATTTGTCCTTTTTCAATATGCTGACTGTCCAGCATGACCAAGGTCCAATATAACCAGCATTATTCTATTTACATACTTGGAGCTTCAGAATAATTCCTCATGTATTTTTCTAGATATTTAACAAAATGTCTAAAATCGCAAGTGGTCGGTAACCTTTGGCCAGTGTACTTTACCTAAATAAAGAAAGAGAGGATTTTAGGCTGTTAATGATTATTTGAAGCGAAGTTTAAAGAAAAATGATGCAGAAGTCGCCCCAGTGGCGTGATCAGTAGCGGCAGCTGCTGCCACACTGAGAGGTCCTGGTTCGACTCCGGGTACGGACGTGGTTGGTGTGTTGTCCTTTGTAATGCAATAAAATATATGTAATGGATATGTGTAGTAAAAAAATGTTCTGTATTGTCTCTGTTTCTGCGTATAATGGATCAATCGAGGAGACAGCCATAGCAGCTATAGGTCTCAGAGCACTGTCAATTCAAATTCAAAATGACGCAGAACTGATTCTGGTCTGAAGATTTACTAAGTAATTTGTTATTTTAATGTCTTTTCATTACATATAAGTCAATTAAAAGCTAGGAGTGTGCTATTTTGGTATTCGGGCATTTAGATTAAAAATAAAAAATCTTAGCTCTCATTCCATCTTTTTAATAAAAATTTTAATTTTTCTTAAGAAAGGTTTACCAACCTTTTTACAAACTTATTTACAAACCTTTCTTAAGAAAAATTAAAATTTTTATTAAAAGGTTTATATAAAAGGTGAATGTTTTAAAATCTTAGCTCATCTTAGATTTAAAAAATCAATTGGATTTAATTAACTTTTTATCTCATTCCATCATTTTAAAATTAAATATCACTTCACTCAGTAACTAGGAGTGTCTTAATGTAGTTACTGAGAGTTTTTTGTTTTGAAAAAGTTCATTTCTTATTCCAAAGTTTTAAATATTATTTTACTCAGGAACTTGGAGTATGTTAATTTAGAACTGCGAATATTTGGTTTTAAAAAAAGTTCAGTTCTTATTTCAAATTTTTAAATAAAATATTATTTCACTTAGAAAGTAGAAGTTTGATAATTTAGAACTGCGAAATGGTTAAAAAAGAAGTTTAGTTCTTATTTCAGCATTTTTGAATTAAATATTACTTCACTCAATAACTAGGAGTGTGTTAATTTACAATTGCAAAAATTTGGTTTTAAAAAAAGTTTAATTCTTATGCCAGAATTTTTAAATTAAATATTACTTTACTCAGTAATTAGGAATGCGTTAATTTAAAACTGCAAATATTTGATTTAAAAAAAGTTAAATTTTTATTGCAGCATTTTAAAATTAAATACATTACTCAGCAAATAGAAGTGTGTTAATTTAGAACTGCGAATATTTGATTTTTATAAAAAGTTCAGTTCCTGTTTAAAATTTTTAAATTAAATATTATTTCACTTATCAAGTGGAAGTTTGTTAATTTAGAACTCTGAACTTTTTTTAAATGTTTAGTTCTCATTTTAGCATTTATTAATTAAATATAACTTCACTCAGCTACAAGGGGTATGTTAATTTAGAACTAAAAAAGTGGTTTTTAAAAAAAGTTAATTCTTTTGCCAGAGTTTTTAAATTAAATATTACTTCACTCAGCAACTAGGAGAGCTTAATTTAGAACTGCGAATATTTGGTTTCAAAAAAAGTTTAGTTCTTATTCCAGCATTTAAAAATTAAATGTGATATCACTCAGAAAATAGGAGCGCGTTAACTTAATAGTTTCTAACTATGCTAATTGGAGTATATCGTATTTTAAACCACTTTCAAGAATATGATTTTGCCCTTTATTATTATTATTATTATTAAATTATTTTTTATTATTTAGGCATTTACCTGCAACTAATACGCAAATCTTGCACCCAAATATGATAAAAAATAGTAAAAAAATATTAGTAAAAATAAATTAAAACAAAAAAAAGTTAAACAGTATATATAAAAAAAAAAAATGTATCGTTAAATAAAAGAAAAAAAACTATGCATTCTGAAATCAAAGAAATTGAAATATTTACATATACATAGGTGCTCAATAAGACTTACGAAAACAAGAAATAGGCTTCAATACTGATACCCATTGTTGAAATCAACGTGAACTTCCAGTCATCCAAATAGGCTCCAAGGGAAGCACCATGAGCTGCAAGAATGCAATTTCAATTTATTACTCTTTTGCATTTTATAACAATTCAAAATTTTTGTCAATAAGCTTTTCAATATCTAGGGTGAAAGGCGAAAGAAAAAATAATCTCTAATGACGTCTAATCAACAGGCAGTATGTTAAAAAAAAAAAAACTGTTTATGACGAATCTGCAAAGTAAACTATTTGGATAATTTGGTTATTCAGTATAATTTTTTTTTCTTTCAACATCTATCATACTCATCTTGAAAATCGAACAAAATTCGCTATCACAGTGTCACCTTCAGGCCGATTTTCTTCAAAGATTTATGCAAATCTTGGATGGTGACATTACAACTAAACATCAAATTTCGTCGACAAATATTCATAAATTCTTCACTTAAACTGCAAAAAAATTCGGAAAATCGTACAAAAATCACTATCACAACGGCTTTCTTTGGGAATATCGCTATTTTCACCAAGAAACTCGATCATAGTAAAAAAAGTATATAAGGTACCCTGGGGTAATAACGCCACGTTAAGGTTCTACCAATTTTCACGGCTTAGTTTTAGATTGTATTTTTCAAACAAATATAGGATCTGATACAGCAACTCATTGACTATCTATATAAAATAAAATAATTTAACAGATATGTATTCATAAAATGTAATGGCGTTTTTTCTTGACCAATGCTATTTGGCGTTAATACCCACCTATATGGGTAATAACGCCATGCAAACAAAACTATAAAATAAGATGGAATAATGGCATGTAGATTGCCCAATTCTAAAAATACAAACTCTACAGCTCTAGAAATTGACAAATTGCAATCTAAGCTATTGAAAATGTATAATTTTTTTGTGACTCTGAAAGAAAAAGAAAGCTGTGGTGGTAGCGGGGGGAGGAGGCAAAAGAATATCAGATTCTAAGCTACGTTTTGCTTAAAAATGACCAATTAAATAGAATTATTAGAAACATTGCACGGATTATTTGAATCAGTATTTATATTCCCATGTATGCATTCTATGCGATAGAAAATATTGCTTTTTTTGTAAAAGTGAAAGAAAAAGGAGTGAGGGGGAGCTTCAACAAAATATAACACCCTGTATCTCTCTTTGCTTAAAAAGTCCCGCTTAAATATGATTATAAGAAACATTGCATGGTTTTAACCATTCATAATGTAATACTTTAATCATGTGAAATTTTATAATAACTAGAGTTATATATAATAAATATTTTTGTTAAACCTTAACTGCTGTTTGCGTCTCACATACCACTGAGTTTTTCAAGTTTCAGAGTTTAACTTGCAATTTTTAGTTTAACTATACATACTGGGAACATTTTGCTTCATTTGGAGTCCTATTACTATCTCTAGAAACTTTTGAATAACTGAATTTTATTTATAATAGTCCTGTATATAAGGTTCAATACAAAAATAATATTATAACAGTTAATTTAACATTTTATTCATCGTTAGATTAAGCAGTCTGACAGGCCGCTCACAGTAAGTTATGCGACAATTTTTGTCACAGCAGTTAAGGATTAATTCTATTATAGTAATCTAGTGAATAGTTTTTAACCCACAACTCCACACTAATGCAGATTCTCCAAACCTACAGTTAAATTGTCGACGTTTTAAAGAGCATCCTTTAATAAATTTTTAATAAATTGAATAAAATTTTTGATTAAAAAATATTATCCCAAAGAGATCTCTTATTCAATTTTGTACATAATTCATATGGTTATATATCATTATCTCTATATTAGCAACAAAATTAACCTTTAACTGCTGTTAGCAATCTGACTGAACACTGTACCCCCTCCCCCCCCCCCCAAAAAAAAAAATAGCGTTTAGCTTGTATTTTCCAGTTTAACTATAGTTACAACTGAAATTCTCTTTCGTTTGGAGTTATCGTAGTATTATTAGAAATATTTGAATAGATTAAATTTAATTAGAATTAATTTTGTACAAAAAGTTTAGCGCAGGAACAGTATTCTATGATTTTTAATCATGGATCGCATTTTAACCTTTAACTAATGTTACCGGTCTCGTAGACCACTATTTTTCTTTTAATTTTTTAGTTTAACTTGTAATTTTCAGTTTAACTGCAAACACTACCGAAATTTTGTTACATTTGGAATTTTAGTACTATCACCAGAGACTAAACAGGTGAATATTAAGTATAATTCTCTTGTATAGAAAGTTTAGTACAAAAACACAATCCTATGAGTTATTCCGCCTTTATTCATCTTTCAATTTTGTGGTCTCACAAACCGCATCACATTCATTCGTCGCAATTTCTGTCACATCAGTTAAAGGTTAAATTTATAAAGTTTTGAAAAACCGAACGCTGAGAAAGCGGACAGTTAAAATTTCGAAATCAATTGAACTTTCCAGTGGAAATTTAATAGAAACCTGATTTTGAAGATGTTTGAATTTGAATCTCGAAAACATTTTGATATAGTTTTATTTACAAGAGTTAAAAATTATTTTTTACATTAGTAAAAAAAAGTAATAAATAATAATAAAATAATAAAAAATAAAATAGAGAGATTATTTTTAAGTATTGGGCACCCCCCCCCCCTTAATCTTACCATTTCAACAATGATGATAATGCTGTTCCATAGTAATATATAAACCCCCTTCGGATATAGTTCGGCCACTGTTGGGAATCAACTGGGGTAATAACGCCAATCCCTGGCGTTATTACCCCGGGATATGTATTGCGCAGTAAATCCTAAACTACAAATTATCTCGAGAAGATATCCAAAATCTTCTACAACAATTAGAAAGTACATGAAAAACACTACAAATTTATGTAATAAAAAAAGTATTTCTGAATAAAAAATATAGTCTTCAGAACAAAAACCTTATCTCGCAAATTTTAGATCAAGCGTTAATTTTAGTTGCTTGTAAAAACAATAAGACCTAAAAATGAAACAAATTAACTTGAAGCTGCTTTTTGCGATTTATATGACTCAAAACCCTTCTGCGCAGAGCACATGGGTGTCATTTACCTGATTATTTCATAATTATGCAAAATATAAGCACTTGGCGCTATTACCCCGCCTGGCGTTATTACCCCAGGGTACCTTATGAGGTTTGATTCAATTCTGTTCGTAGCTTCATACACTTTCCGAAGATACAAAAGAGAAGTCTCACAAAAATCGTTATCACAATGCCCCTTCTGGTAATATGGCTATTTTCTACTGGTACTAGCGTCTATGAACACAAAAGTATAAAAAAAAGTGGATAAAATGACATGATTAATCAGTCATACAGTAAGGATCAAAAATCGCATAAAAACACGGGGTTGCAAACGCCTGTGGAGGGCGCTAGAACCACGAGAGGACATTGTGATACAAACACGATCTGGGCAAACGGAGTTCATTCGAGTCGTGGATGCGTTGGGAGTAACACGACTTATTACACACAACGCAAAATGGCTGACATGCATTTAACTTATGGCATGGCAAACTTCAAATGAACGAGAAGCCTTGCAAATGTATAGAAATATCCAGGTAGAAAGGTGCCTAGCAGCCCACTCTACACTGATGATTGTGTGAAATCGGCTCGTTTGACGCGCGCAAGTCGAATGCTATAGTCACCAACGAAAAATCCAAACAGTTGATGCTGAAGAAAGAGTTGTCAAAGAACTCCAGAGTAATCTTTCAACAAGTACACGAGTTTTAACCCGAGCAACCCATATCTCCCAAGCTACCGTCTGGCGAATTTTACATCCTTATCATTTGCAACGCATCCAGGCATTAGAATCGAGAGACTACAACAATCGTAGGGATTTTGAGTGGTGGTTTTTGCAAGAAACTGCCGCAGACCGACACTTTTGCAGCAAGTGTTCTCTTCACGGATGAGGCTGCATTCTCATTAGAGGGTGTGATGTGCTTTCACAACCCTGCATACGAGGACGAATGAAAACCCGCATGTTACACGTCCACACGGTACACAGCAAAAATGTTTCTTGGGGGCTGGCCTTGTAAAAAAGCTGTTTACTTGGTCCGTACATTCTTCCAGGAAGACTTCACGGTTTCATTTATCTAATGTTCTTGTAAAAGATTCTCACAGAAATGCTCAATAATGTTCAATACCTATTTGTCGACGTATTCGATTTCAACACGACGGAGCTCTTGTATATTTAAGCACATACATCAGCTAGCTACTTTTCCTGGCGGCTAGATTGGTCGCGGTGGACCAATCGCATGGCCACCACGATCACTAAACCTGTCTCTTTTGGATCGTTTCTTGCGGGAATTTTTAAAAGGACTTGTGTATGAAACACTTGTTGCAACGCCGGAAGACTTAGTAGGAGGAATCTTTGTGGCAGAAGGATGTGTTTGAGATACACCTGGTATTTTTGAGAAGGTGCGTCGTTCCGTGCAACGTAGCTACCATCCAGCGTCTCGATGAATCTGACAAAAACTTCTGCTGTAGGCTCAACATTTGGCCTGCATTAATACCACGTGAGTGAGTAATTATCATTAAAATGGCTTTATTTCTTCTCTTTGTGTTATGCATTAATTTAGACGCCATGTAGCGGCTCCGGATCGCAGTTGCTACTTTCTGTTCCTATACGATTTTTTATCTTTATTGAAGCTAATCTACCATGTCACTTTGTCCACGTTTTTTTTTTAATCTCCCAGTACGTAAAGTTTGGTTCAATTCTAACCATAACTTCATACTTCATATACTTTCCGATTATACAAAAGAAAAATCACCATATCAGTGCCCATCTTCTGTGGGAATATCTCTATTTTCAACTAGGACCTAACGTCCATAGTCTCAGAAGTATATATGAAATTTGGTTCATCTCTATCCATAAAATCATACACTTTCCAATCACACAAGAGAAAAATCGCTATCAAAGTGCCTTCCTCTTTTGGGAATATCTTTGTTTTCAACTAGGATCTCACGCCCATAGTTTTAAATATATACATGAAGTTTAGTTCAATGCTATCATACACTTTAGTTCAATGAAATCATACATGCTTCATACACTTTCCGATGATACAAAAGAAAAATTGTACAAAAATCGCTATTACAGTCCCCCCTCCCCATGATCCATCCTCTAGAAATGTCTCTATTTTAAACTGGAGCTTAACATCCATAGTCCCAAAAGAATATGTGAAGTTTTGTTCATTTCTATCCAGAACTTCATACACTTTCCAATGATACAAAAGAGAAATCGTACAAAAAACACCATGAGAGCGCTCGTAATACAATATGAACTTTATAAAGCTATCGGTTTTACTTAAAAGCCGACAAAGGTAATATAGATGTTAAAAGTTAAAAATATACATTTTATTTAAATTTTCAAGGAGAAAATAAAAGTCCTTCGAACATCAAATGGCTCTATTTTTCCTGGGGAAGTCACCCGGAATTATCACCATTTGCCTTGCCTTGAGATATTTACATTCGAATTAATAGTGGTGAGACTGCAAAAATTTATACTTGCGTTTTCAATTAGAATTAGATCTCAGTCATGTCCAATCATTCATTTTAAGTTGACTGAATTTGTCGACTTCAAAAATAATACAAACTTAATTAATTGCATCGATCAACAACTCTAACAATTTTGATGGGAAATTGCGACAACTGCAACATATAGTCTTTATATCGCTGGTTGATATGCTGACACCACTTGTACAAATGCGGGATATCAGACTCGATGCAAGTTTGAGAATCATTGCACTGATTCTCTTCTGCACGTTTCTTGCATTCCTTTCTTCCTTCGGGTTACCCCTTGTATTTTCATAAGTAATCCTAAATGTCATTATTGACTGCTCGTCTTGCGACATATTACCTTCATACATACCTTCCTGTTCTACCACTCATATTGAAGTAGACAATAACCCTTGTTCTAGTTAAAAATATCATTGTGCTAATCTCATGCATTAGCAAATGTATCCATAACTCAAGTAAGTAGATAAAAGTACACAAATAAATAGATTTGAAAGAAAAAAAACATTAAACAGTAATTTACATTAATCTTCATCTCAAAGACGTCAGAAACCTGATAGACACCGTTATTATTATTTAATTTAATTTATTTATTAAGTTTTAAAAGGAATCATAGAAATAAAATTTTTATACTGAAAACAAAATATTGGAACATCTGAGATACAAGAGTTAATAAATTGCATAATTTCACAAAATGAAAAAGAAGAAATGGGGATGATTTTACTTACAGGCGAAATTGAGGAAAAAAGGCATGAAGTAAGTGTGGTAGATGACGACTAGGAAAGTTCCGAAAACATACATGCCGTTGATGACAGGAATATCTGAGCCACTGGAGCTTCTTTCCGATTTCAGAAGCTTCTTTGTATTACCATAAATGGAGAAAGCCAGGAGAAACTGGGCAAACTTATCTGTTGGATTAAAACGATATCTTATTAAAGGTGTTATTTGTTAAATTTCTAACAAATTTTCTATTAAAATAAATGATTCAGTTTTAAATTCCGTATACAATAAAATCGTTATAGTCCGGTAAAACTTTCCCGGATTATCTTCAGTGTTGGCTCAATTTAAGTAGCACTTCAGCGGCTATGCAATACACAAGCAACCAATAAATGAAGCAGACATAAATGACGTCACATTAAGCGGCTTCACAGATCCCTGAATACTAAAGCTTAAGCACAGACATAAAGATGGCGGCTGCCTGAGGCGGATTTTTTTTCAGCGTGTGTGCAGTTCTTTTAGTTTTGGTACTAATAATTTTTTTAAGTTTTTTTCTGCATTATTATTCGAAGATTAAACGCATCATAGAAATATTTTATAAAATACGGCTGTCAAAGTTTAAAAGCCGTACATACATTAAAAAGAAAAAAATATATTTTTGGCAGTTGCCATTTTTGCGTCAGTGTTCTGGCCAAGAATTCTTGGAGCGATGACCGTTCCTATACCCCCCCCCCCCCTGCTTCCATCATATCTGGCTATATCTTTCAGTGAAGACTGTGAGTTTGACTGAATTGATATAAGTCAAACTCAAATACGATGGACGTAGGAGAGAGGAAACTAATATCCTTTGTCGGAGTAAAAATTTTCCATTGGGAAAGATTAATGTGCCTACTTCATTCTTTTCTATCCTTTTAGATGAAATATTTAATTTTAGCCCAGAAAATGAAGCGTTCATTTTCATATATCCTTATACACATTATTGTAATTTCTGTGTTTAGAAGTTTAGGTTATATCTTTTTTTCTAGTTTTCAAATTTCTTAAATATGAATATATTAGAAGTTACTGATTTTTTATTTATATTGTTATGTAGTAGCATACTTATAATAAACCGGGAGGCGACAACAAAGATAACCACCTCACCAAGTTCACTCCTGAAATTCCAGAATTATTTAAAACTCGATTCGCATATTAAAACGCAATCGGTCAGCCAAATTACATTTTGGTGGATAACAACTGAAAAAAAAAAAAAAAAAAACGATTTTAGCAGTTGACTCGTAGATTATCGTGTTGTATTACTGCATCCAAATTTATGAGAGGATTGAAAGCAGGAAAACATAATGGTAAACCAACGAATCGACCACTAAAATGGAGTTTCCAGGGGTTTTCCACCAAGATATGAATTGGCAGACCGATTGCGCTTGAATATGCAAATCGAGTTTTAACTATTTTTGTAATTTCAGCCGTGAACTCAGTGAGGTGATTGGTTATGCTGTTCTTTCCTGGTCTGTAAGGATTTATTTATTAGAAAGAAACTGGTGCTAACATTTGAAAGGATATTTTTACAGTTTATTTTTATATTTACATTCTTTTAGAATAAAACCGAATATCCAGTATAGCATGAAAAATAATACTGGATAACAATCATTAATGAGTCCCTAAACGATGTTTCAAACGAGGCAATCAAATCCATATCACAAAAAGTGATTTTTATAAAGCTGACAAAGAAGTGAACTGTTTTACTACAATTTCGAAAATTGCAATGCAGATAATTATCTTTTGTATTTCAATGTTCATTCAATAGAATTATGATTCAAATATTATTAGATTAATTTCTTAATTAAAGCTGTAAATCAAAATACTTTTTTTTTTAATATGTCTAATCTTTTTCATTCCTTATAGGATTAACATAATGCATTCTACTTTTAAATCCTCTATTCAATTTTTCATTATAATAAATTATTTAAATAGTGTGAGCGTGAAAATCTTACTGAAATGAAACATTTGTATCTGCTCGAAGAAAAATATACAAAAACATTTTTTTTAACTTTCTTTTACAAGCATTCAATTTTTATATGAAAAATTATGTGTAATTTTTTTCACTGCAGATTAATGTTTTTTTCCCCATTCATTCATTTGGCGTGAACACCAAATTCGATTAAGAAAAATTTTACATTTTTGGGGAATTCGTCAAATGCGCACAGCAAGTGATTTTATTAAAAAGTATATAATTTTTGGTCTGTTTCTTTTTAAAAGAAAATAAAAAACGAAACATTATTTACAGGTTTTCTTCATTGATTTTTCAACGTTCAATTGTAAATTAATTTAAAAATAAACTACTAATTCATAAAAGCGTTTTTTGTAAGTATTACGCTCTTTATTTATATTTATAATTTATTTTCTGCTTTTTTATCTTCAAATATATTTCATTGTTGTAGTATCCTAGCGATGTGGTATATTTTGACGAACTTTCAGTGGCTCATCATTAAAAAAATTGTTTTTTTAAACTCGCATAATATTTGTCATCTGTAGTGGTCTTATTAAAAAATGCTTTAAAACTGGAAGTTTTGTGCAGTGAAACTTACGCTTAACGAAGTTTCATCGTTACACTTAGACACTTCGTTATAAAGTAAATTCACTTAATAGAAATCAACTCAAAGTCATGAAAATTGTATAGTAAAATACACATGTAAAATATGAAAAATACTCATAAAATGGAAATATTGGAGAAGTATTTTAATTCACGCAATAACTTTTTTTATGAAATTTAGACATACGAAAAACTTAATTTCAAAAATGTCTAAAAAAGCATACACATGATACAGAAAGGTACACAAAAACTGAAGCATAACGAACCTTTTCTCTTATTTCAAATCATTAACTTAATAAAAGTAAAATGTTACTTTGTACAGTTTCTAATTAAAAAGAAAAAAAAAAACACTGTTTATAAAAAATTTTATACTTTTATAGGTACGAAGAATTTATCTGTAACATCTTTCTGAAACTGGAATCCTCTTCTTATTGTATCGAAAACTTTTAAGGCGCAACACTAGGCACAGAAAAAGACCCGGATGATAATGTAAAGTCTATGGGGGCATTCTTTTCAAATATTTCTCCCAAATTTTAATATTTTTACATGATCTTTTTGCACAAGATAGCTGAGGATGATCCACAACCGGCCTAGTTTTTACTTTTTCAGTTTTAATTTCAGATTTTTTTTTTTAAACGTACTTTAACTTTCAAAACCGGTTTTGAAATTGAAACTATCGTAATATAAAAAATATACAAGCAAAATCGAAAAAGTAAAAACTAGACCGATTGTAGATCGTCCTCAGCTATCTTGTGCAAAAAAAAAAAAAAAAAAAAAAAAAAAAAAAAAAAAAAAATCATGTAAAAATAATACAATTTGAGCGAGATATTTGAAAAGAACGCTTCCATAGACTTTAGATTCTAATCCGGGTCTTTTTTTGTGCCTAGTGTGGGCCTTGAGGAATTTCAGGAGTCTTACTTTTTAATTGTTGGTGCAATTTAGCAACATGTCACATTTAATTTTTTCCTCAGCCCCTATGAGATATAAATGCATACATATTTTAATATCGACAACTTAATATATCTTGTATTTAAAATAATTTTTACAATACTCTACAATGAAATTTTATTTACATTTTATGTTTAATTTTGATTAAAAAATTAAAATTAATTTCTTGACTTGCATCGACTGCGAGCAACTTTTCTTAAAAACTAATAAAGCAATTTGCATGAAACTTGGTAAATATCTTCATTTGAAGTTAAAGAATAACTTATACTTTAAATTTTAATATTACAATTCCATTTATTATTTAAAAATGGCAATTTTTCAATAAGAAAATGATTTTATTCATAATTTTATAATTTAAATTTAAATTTAAAATAAATAAATAAATAAATTGCTTTCAAATGAAGTATAAGTTCAAGATACGTTAGTTTTACATGATTACCAATGTTATGGGAGGCTCTTAAACTAATAGTTTTGTTACAATCTTGAGCACAATGGATGCAAATCAAAAAATAATTTCGTCAAAATTAAACATAAAAAAAATTAAATAAAATTTCAATATAGAATATTAAAAAATATATTTTAAATAGAAGAAATATTATTTTGTCTAAATTAAAATTTTTATGGCTCTACGTTTAATAGGGACTGAGAAAAAAAATAAAATGTGACATGTTGCTAAATTGCACTACCAGGTAAAAAGTAACACTCCGGAGACCCCTTAACATTTCTTCCTCTAAATGGAAATGATTAAAAAAAAAAAAAAAAAATTCGTTTTCATACAATCTTCTGAAATAAATTCATACATCCATCGCAACAGCAATC
Source organism: Maratus speculifer (assembly GCA_964019185.1). Classification (NCBI taxonomy): domain Eukaryota; kingdom Metazoa; phylum Arthropoda; class Arachnida; order Araneae; family Salticidae; genus Maratus; species Maratus speculifer. The sequence goes on from OZ025289.1 coordinate 333,570,595, forward strand.
TCTCCATTTAATTGACATACTAGCACGAAAATGAAGTATAATTCGTTATATAGAATTTTTTTCGTAATATGGAGATTAATTTACATGTTATCAAGTCAAGGTTTAGTAGAAATTTTTTTTAAATAGAGGCTTCATTAAACAGAAGTTTCACTACATTAATCTATACCTATATTATAAAGAGATAAAGTTTATTTGTAAGGGCTAATCGCCGGATCTACCGAACCGATTTCAAAAGTAATGGTACCAAAATGATTGTGTTCGCCCGAAATCAAACATAGGCTATATCTTATATCGATGCCACAAATCCGATGGGAGTGCAGGAGAAAAAAACCATTCTAAAAATGTGATTTTTATGTTACTGAAGGGACTAGAAGCATGAAATTTAGCACGATAATCTATACCTATATTATAAAGAAGTAAATTTTGTTTGCTTGTTAATATTAAAGATGTAAAAATATTAAAATGTTGTATTGTCTTTGGAAACACACTTTTGTATGTAATTTTAGCTTATCAGGAAAAGGTATAAAAATAGATTGCAAAATTTCCAGTCTTCATATATGAAAACCATCAGGTTGATTTAAATAAAAGAGTGTAAAACATACCTTTGTGGTAACCTTTGAAAGTTGAATCTTTCACGTAAAGCCATGCTTCGAAAATAGTTCCGGAAAGAACCATCACTCCGAATAATATAAGGACAGCGCTACATAAAAGTAAAAATAAAACAATAAAAAATCATATCATTCCTCATGAGCTGCATTAGAAATTTAATTAATCAAAATTTAAAAATATTTCACATGAAGTAAGTAACCTGTTTGTATTGTAAAATTTCGAAGATAAAATTTCCAAAGATTAATAAGATGTTTGAAACCAACATTACGGAATAGTGACACACTAAATTTAATTTGACAAAAATAAAATGACGAATATAATACTCTGTTATGAATGTAAAATAATGACCACATTTATTGAAATATTTTTTAATGCGCTATATTTGTTTTTAAAACATCGAAGTAAAAATTTAAAAAATATACAGCTTTCTTCATCCCATTAAATTCTATCATACGTAATTAATTCAATGACATCCCATGATATATAGTGATTGTTAGTTGCTACGGTGATGGCATTCTATGATGAAGTCCTATTATTTTCGTATAACTAAATTTAATACATAGGAGAAGTAATTCAGTGCTGTGCAACGTTACTGATAGAAATGAATACCTCCTTGATTTTGCTGATAATTACAATGGTATACATCGACAAGCCCCGTGGCACCATTTGTTGACGGTTATTGCAACAATTTTAATTGCTCAATTCTCCTTCCCCCTTCTTGAAATACTAAGTGTACGGTACACTGTGTGCAAAATTTGGTCTAATTCGGATGATTCCTTTAAGCTATATACAGCTCCAAATAAAGATATGTACTTATATTAAAATCACCTGGTACATCTATACCTTTCAGTTACAAATCATTAAATTTAAAAGCAAACTGAGTGATAAAATAATCCTAATAAAAAAAATCGTGTTCTCCATAATAATGAATGCTTTGTTAAACTTAAAAAGTAAGCTATGTGTAAATTAATTGCCATATTTTCCCCTGTATAAGACGCTCCTTCATATCGAAAATCGAAAATTTTTTCGATGCTTCTTCATATCGAAGTTGAAAATTTTTTCGATTTTTTCGAAGTCGAAAATTTTTTCGATTATTTTTTTTAACTTTTATGTATAAAAGAAAATTATAATAATAATTAAAAATAAAATCCCGAAAATACTTTGAAAAATAAGCAGTAATCGAGTGAACCATTATAGACTTCAGAGCAATTATTTTTTTAGCCGCTCTTCTTCTTTTTGAAATTATTTTCAAAGCACTTTATTGTAAGACTTTCAATAAAAAGCTCACCACGAAGCGGATTTCTACTAGGAGGGGGCAGAAGACAATCACTTCATAGAGTTCACGGATGGAAATCTAGGATTAGTTAAATCTTGATTCCCATATTACAACGCAATCGGCCTGACAAGTCACATCTTCATGACAAACACCTAAAAACCCGACTTTAGCGATTGACGCATAGGTTTACCATTATGTTTTCCAAATCCCAAGCCTCCATGTTTTCATACTTTTGGGTGCAGTAAATCACAATGGTAAATTTACGAGTGAACTTTTAAAATCAGATTGTTTAGTGTTTTCCACCAAGACATGACTTGACAGACCGATTACATTTTAATATGTGAATCGAGATTTAACTAATACTATATTTTCATCCGATGAACTCGATGAGGTGATTGTCAGAGCAGAGCTGCCGCCTTCTCGTCTATAGGACTTTGTATGATGACTCCAAGAGAAATCTAAAGCGAAAATTTTCGTAAGGAAATACTGGTGGTAAAAGTTTTGATTTAGTCACTATAAAGAGAGACCACTCTTGCCCTTAATAGAATAATATGGCTTGGCAATTCGGATATTCTTATTAAACTAGCGAGCTACGCCCGCTAGCTGGGCCACTTTTTCAAAACGAACCTCGATATTAAGCAGTATATAATAAGCAAAAAAAGTCATTTAATAAGCAAGTCTTGGTGTTCGAATTCTCAAGCACAAAAAAAGTAAATTAAAGAGCTATGGTTGTTATGCGCTCATTATCCCATTAAAAATATGTGATTTCGCACAGTGGGCGCTACGCGCCATAGTCGCCATCGTCCCGTTAAAAATATTTGGTTTTGCACGGTTGGCGCTGCGCTCCCATAATACATTTTCTCGTATTTTTTGGTTCATCAGAAGCAGACTTTTACGCAGATTCTGAATATGTAATCAGTTTTTTCTACTTTAAAAACTGTCTGCATGATGGTTTAAGAAAAAACGCGCAAAAAAAAGTTTGGGTATTAAAAACTGCAAAAGACTGCTATGAAAAGAAAATAAGAAATTTCATTAATATCACAAGCAACATAACTAATAAATAATTTTGGCAGCTCGTTTTCCGTTTGTACTAACAGAAATTAGTATTAATCGCGTAAATCTTAGGTTACACAATATTCGTGTATGCTACCAAAAAGAAAAAGTATGAAAATGAGCTACAACGATTAATACTCACATACAGAATAAATATATGGATAGCCAGTTACATCTGAGATCCTCAAAATATTAATTAGCAACACTATTACCTCTTAGTGAACATATCTTGCTGTGCTTAAATAGTTGTACTTATTATATTAATTAAACCGTTTTTAACATTTTTTACCAATCAGTTATTTTTCTCTTATACATTCTTTGACAAAATGACACGGGAGAAAAAGGGGTTTTCGGCTGCTTCTTCTTTTAGCCAAAGGGGAAATGTTCTGGTCGATCACCGCAAGGTGGCGCAGTGTTCTGCCTGAAAGGTCCATTTGAGCCCCGTTTGGGAAATGTGACGTTTTCCGTTCCGATTCCCGACCGGTTTTTAATTCATAACTTTTTTAATTTTGGTCCCACGGTCTCGAAAATGCCCGAAATGACTTTCCCGGAATTTTTCGAATCGAAAGACACCTCTCACGACTTCCAACTCGCCCGCGTTACGAACTGTAATCGGCTTCAAGCAGACAGACAGACAGACAGAGGCGCACGGATTTTATTAGTATAGACTAGCGAGCTACGCCCGCTAGCTGGGCCACTTTTTCCAAACGAACCTCGGTATTAAGCAGTATATAGTAAGCAAAAAAATTCATTTAATAAGCAAGTCTTGGTGTTCGAATCCTCAAGCACAAAAAAAAAAAGTAAATTAAAGAGCCATGGTCCCGTTAAAAATATGTGATTTCTCACTGTGGGCCACGTGCACTCGAAAAAAAAAAGATTGTGGATCGGAGCTATGGTCGCTTCGCGCCCATAGTCCCGTTAAAGATACAAGGCAGAACCCCTCAAATTTTGACGAAAGAAAATGTTTAAGAAGGATCTTTTTCATTAATTTATAATAAACCTACAAAATTAGTTACAATAAAAAATATACCTTATATTGGTAAGTCTAACTCTTAAATGATTTTTAAATTGAAGTTAACAAAATATTATTTCCATAAAACTTACTTTTAAAAATTATTACACTGTAAAAAATTTTGGTCTCGAATCACGGTGGTTATACCGTCAACTTTGTGCCACTTCCTTTTACCGTAATTTTACTGGACGGTATATATACCGTAAAATACTTAAAGTACATGTACCGTAATTTAACTGAACATAAATTTAAATATTTTGTGGTATATGTACCGTAAAATATTTAAAGTATATGTACCGTAATTTAACTGGACGGTATGTGTACCGTAAAGTATTTAAAGTACATGTACCTTAAAAAAATATCGTTACCGCATATATACCGTAAATTAAATATATGGTATATGTACCGTAAAAAATATTTTTACAGCACAAATACCGTAAATTAAATGTACGACATATGTACCGTAAAAAATATTTATACAATATATATACCGTAAATTAAATGTACGGTATATGTACCGTAAAACATTTGTAATCAGTATGTGTACCGTAAAGAAATATACGGTATATATACCGTAAAAATACAGGATGATCCAAAAAAAAAACCCTCCCACATTTGACAGGTTAAAAAAAAAAAAAAAACGACTCTAATGAGAGACTTATTTGTTAAAAATATAGAATAGATATGACGAGAGTTTAAAATGACTATTTTTCAGAAATGACGTCTGAAAAGTGTCTTCCATTGCGAGCAATATACATTTCAAGACGATGTCAAGACTGATATCATCACGAACGCATCGTCTTGTGAGAGAATTGCTACTTCCACCTGAATTACTCTCTTGAGGTGAGAATGAGTGTAGGACTTGTCTCAAGATTGTCTCAAGCAGAGGTAGCCGCTTTTACAAGACATAATATGTTAGTGGATGATATATTTCAGATATTGTCTAGAAATTTCTATTGGTTATAATGGATAACACTTACCAAGCATCATTTCTAAAACATAGCCATTTTAAACTCTTGTCATACCCATTGCATATTTTAAAACAAACAAGTTTCTCTTTACAGTCCTTTTTTGTTTTATATACTCCTGTCAAACATGGGATATTTTTATGTGTTATTCTGTAATCAAAATCGACGAATATACATGGTAAGCACAAGTCTTACTCTTATTATAAAAACTTATTTTGGCGAGAAATATTAGATTTGTGAGGATACATTTAAATATTTTGATAAAAATTTTAATAAAACCATTTGTAGATCATCAAGTTGTGCAAAGATATGTATGCTGGTAAATATATATATATATATATATTATTTTTTATAAATATTAAATTTTCTGTATTTCTTAAGGAATATTTTTTTTTTTGTTTTTTGTCATTACGTACAATTGTAAAAAAAAAAAAAAAATGGTAAAATGTAACTAAAAACAATGAATTTGAATTACACTTACATAGCTGCCAATTACTACACCTTTTCTACATTTACTTTTTATACCACTATTTTAAAATAGTTACTGCTGTCACATTTCAGGTTTAAATATACAGAGAAAATTATTATTTTAAAATAAGGTATAAAGATGCTATAAAAGTAGTATGCACGTAGAGAATTAAAAAAAAATCCCAAAACAGTGTTTACATTTGTGACCGCTATGATATGTGAGATGATCTCTGATAAAATAAAATGCTAATATTAAATTCCTTTCTTACATTTCTATAAATTATTAAAACTGAAAATAATTAATAGATCTTATATTATTTTTATTAAATAGTAACTATTTATTAAATTTTATTAAATATTAACAAATAATTCAAGAGTACTGACTGCCGAAAAATTATTTCACACTTCTTTTGTTGTTTCACAGACATAATTAAAAAAACTAAAGGATCAGAAGAGCGTGAAGAGAATACAAATCACATACACTTTCAAAAAATAAGGTAAAATTAATAAAAGTGGTCAAAATTATACATATACATTAATATTCTTGTTACCTTCTTGGAAATTAGGATTTTTATTTTTATTTTCTCAACATACAAATCTAAAAGTTCTTACATTCATTTAAAAGTTTAAAAATGTAACTGTCTAGCAAATCACCACTTTTTAATTTTTTTTAATGGAAATGTGCTATTATATTATTCTTGCAAGAATTGATAGGTAATTTATAGCTTATAATCTTAATAACAAACTTTAATTCTCCCTACAGATCAAGAAAAGTAAAAACTAGTTGTCGTGGGCAATATTGCCTATAACGCGAAAAAAAGTTAATAAAAAATGAAAAATGTATTTTCCTTCCAAATATTTAAATAGTCAAGACTAAATTTATACATTCATGAATAAAAATAAGTTTAAAATTTCATAAAAACTTTGCATTGTTAAGGAGAGGGTTTGAGAATCATATTAAAATTACAAATATAAATGTTTTAGAACATTTACAAAATAAATTAATATCATTATGATTCAGACACATTTAAAACAAGCAATTAAAATATAAAAAGATATTTATTACAACGATTAAATTACATTAATACACTATATCATGATGCATAGTTATAATATTTATGTATACAATTTATTTTCTTCAACACAGTGTGTCATTTACATTGATATACAAATTCCAATATTTTTGCCCACTTTGCTGGATTTTGATTATCCGCCAATTGATTATTTGTAGTTTGTACCACACACAGGGTTGATCAACATCAAGTACCTTAAAGAAAAAGATTCATTCAACATGGGTATAAGCATTAAAATAAATTATCGAAAAAAATACAAAAGTAATTTGTAGAAATGGTTTCACAAAATCATCTTAAGAGGTTATTTCAATATTCACAAGAAGGAAAAAGAGTGCTAATATTAATCCTATGGGAGCGTTATTTTCAATTTTCTCGTTTTGATTATGTTACAGGACAAACCCGATTTTAGGCCAAACTAGATTGGCCTAGGCCAAACCGGTCTATCCTAACGCCCATCGGATAAACTAGTTTTTCCTAGGCCAAACCGGCTTATCCTAACGCCCATCGGATAAACTAGTTTTTCCTAGGCCAAACTAGTCTATCCTAAGGCCAATAGGACAAACTAGATTTTCCTAGGCCAAACTAGTTTGGCCTAACTCTTATAGGATAAATTAATTTAGCCTGCTGTTTATTGGTCTGAACTAGTTTATCCTAGGCCAATTCAATTTGGCGTGATACTATTAAATTCAATGACCGCCACAACGCCAACATTCTTGTTTGTCCTAGGCTGATCTAGTTTATCCTCGGTCAATGTAGTTTTCCGTGTTTTTAGCTCACGGGCGTCAAAGCCAGAGAAATAATGGGCTCACAGGTTCTCTATGTATGTATGTACGCATGTATGTACGCATGTATGTACGGACGTATGTATGTACGAACGTATGTGCGTAACGCGATAACTCTTCATAGAAATAATGTAATTTGACGTGTTTTTATCTCATGAGGCTACCAAAGCCTGAGAACTAATCTGCCCGTAGGTTCTGTATCTGTGTATGTACGTAAGTACGTAACGCAATAATTCTTGATACAAGTACTCGATTTGCATCCAACTTTCAATAAATGTTTATTCTTATGAGGAGATTTTCTGATTAATTTTGGAAGGTCATTTGCGATTAATAATAAGGGGGGGGGGGGAACGAGAGGCTGATTCGCCCCTTCCCTTAATTAAAAAAAAAAATGGGTTTCTATGCATTATTAGCATATGTTATTCAAATTTTAGATATAGGAGCATTCTCTTGAGACGCCCCCATGATTAGTTGTGGGTGTTCATTGTTTAAGTATAAAGGGAGGGGGAATAGAGGTAACGACCCATACTTTATGTAAATGCTTTTTTCACGCAGAATTTATTGATTTGCTTCAAATCTTAGAATTAAATTCATTCTGGTAAAGCACTTTCCTATTTAGTTTTGGGGGTTAATTGAATAAGACAACGGAAAGAACGTGGGCATCTCGCCTAATTTTGGCAAATGAGTTTTTTCATGCAGAATTTACCAATTTTCTGCAAATCTTGGATTTGTTCATTCTGATGAATCGCTTCACTGATTAATTTGTGATTCTTTGGTTAAAATAAAGGGGGAAACTTACAATTTTTTTCCTTTCTTAAATTAGATAAATTGGTTATAATACAGAATTATCCAATTTACTTAAAATTTTGGACATGAATTCATTTGATCAGTTGCTTCTTTAATTAGGCTAATTCTTTTTCTAAGCCTTCGGGAAGGCCCCGCCCTTCCCGAAGGAAAGCTATTTTGCCAGGACTCGGTGAAAAAATTAAAAGTTCAGTTCAAGCCCTGCCTGTACATTAATCAATGAAAAGAGACTCAGTCCGGCTCGATCGGCTCTACACAATTTCTGCAAAAAATTCAGATTTTGTTTAACATACAATTAAGATTCCTTTAAAAAATACTGCATACATATCTATTGGATAAATTTAGAATGTATTTTTAAATTACGATGCGTTCGCAGAATTGAAAATACACAATGTATTATTGATTATTTAGATTATTAGACCTTTCAGTATTCAAATAGGGATTCATTAAATAATTAATGTAGTTTAGAACAAAAGAAAAAAAAGGAGAATTATAAATATCATAACTATTGGATCTGTTCAGCAAAAAATTTTACAAATTTTATAAAGATTTCTGAATATGTTTCTCTGTCATTCCTTAAGGCTTTTCTCAAATCCAAAAGAGCTATATCATGACACATTTAAGAACAAATTCATTCTTGGAAATGCATAAGATAAACAGGCATTCTCACTCAGAAAACATGTAATCGAATGGCGTTAACCATTTTTTCATAAAAGCGTTGTACCTTTGAGAAAATACTATTAAAGCTACGTTTTGAATCGAAATTCCGCTTACGACTTTACGGAAAAGAAAAACTTGATGTCATGACAGGAATAGCTAATACGTCAACAGGTAATTAATTTCTCAAAAAAGGAAAACGCTGTTCGATTCCAAATTATGTTCAGTTCCGATCTCGCTCGAAAATTCAATAATAATAATAATAATAATAATAATAAAAGCAAGTCAGATCTCAGTTGGTATGAGTCTGCTAAAAAACACTGTTTGATGCATCATGTCTCTACGGTGGACATGTTAAATTTCTGTATTGATGTTATGGGGAATGACTCTTTAGTCTTTACACACATTTATCCTTATTCTTGTGAAAGACCCTTTTTACCGGTCAAACAAAATTTCGAGCCAAATTACATTAAACTAGTTTTTCTTGGCCAAACTATTTTATCCTAACGCCAATTGGATAAACTGGTTTTTCCTACACCAAACTTGTTTATCTAAATGCCCATAGGATAATCTAGTTTTTCCTAGGTAAGAGGGTAATCCTCCATTTTTCCTTTCATACTTAACCATTAAACCCTCAAAACTATTCAGGGAATCGCCTTATCAGAAAGAACCTATATCCAAAATTTGAAGCAAATTCGTCAATTCTGCGTCAAAAATATTTATCTAAATTATATTGCGTTACCTACATTGCCCTTTCTTTTAGACTTAAATAATAAACATCTATAACTAATCACGAAGGTGTCTTGTCACAATGATCCTATAGCTAAAATTTTAAATGAAAAGTGATAATTCTGCATGATAAATCCATTTCTCAAAATTAACGTTGAGGGATTAGCCTCCCATTCGCCCCCTTTATTTTTATCCAATGAATTCCCAAAATTAATCAGAAAAGTACCTTATCAGAATGAACCTACATCCAAAATTGAAGCAATTCGGATAACTCATATCAAGAATTATCACGTTACGTACGTAAGTACGTTCATACGTACATACGTACGCACATACGTACATACATGCGTACATACATGCTTACATACATACATACAGAACCTGTGAGCCCTTTATTTCTCTGGCTTTGATGCCTGTGAGCTAAAAACACGTAAAACTACATTGGCCTAGGTTAAACTAGATCAGCCTAGGACAAACAAGAATGTTGGCGTTGAGGCGGTCATTGAATTTAATAAAATCATGCAAAATTGAATTGTCCTAGGATAAACTAGTTCAGACCAATAAACAGCAGGCTAAACTAGTTTATTTTATAAGAGTTAGGCCAAACTAGTATGGCCTAGGAAAAACTAGTTTGTCCTATGGGCCTTAGGATAGACTAGTTTGGCCTAGGAAAAACAGATTTGGCCTGTAACATATATATATATATTTACATACAATAGATGAAGATGATCTACTGGGCTACTTTTCATTTTCCTATTTTAGTTATAGATTTTTTATATATATTTGGGTAGTTTCAATTTCCAAACCAGTTCTGTAAGTGAAAGAAAACTAAAAAAAAAAAAGTCTAAATTAAAAATCTAAAAATTAAAAAATTACCGCAGGTACATCGCCCTCAGTTATCCTACACAGAAATTACTAAACAATATTTATATCCATGTTAAATAATATAAAATAACGCTCCCATAGAATTTACATTAGTGTGTTCGTTTCTTCCCATGAATAATGCGGTACTTCCCATGACTCTTAAGAACCTACACCAGTCCCGTGGCTAAATGCCAATATTTAATGTTAAATTCGCGGGAAAATTTCTTAGAAATTTCTAACTTGTATTTTAGTATTTTTATTTTTACTTTTTTTTGGATGTGAAATTTTAAATTGATATCGTTGTGTGTTTGTACTTTTTTAACTTTTGTAACCATTTCTTAAGGCGAAAATAGTTTTATTTTCAGAACTGCTTTCAAAGTAGAAGCATCTGCACATAAAAAAAGGCCTTCCGGTAGTGCCGGGAGGAAAAGGTAGCTTTCATATACCTTATTTATTTATTTATTTATTTTAAATTAAGTTATGTTATTCAAACATACGAAGCTCAAATTAGTGGAGTCCGATTATATAAGATTGAATACTCGTTTTTGTCAATACTGTATATTAATGGGAATTTTTATAAATTAGTCATCTTTTATTGAAGCTGGTTTTATTTTAAGCGATTTATAGGGTCTCCAAATTCCACGATATCATGAAGTATATGCCATTTTAAAACAACATAATGGATAAAACAATCCAATGAGCTTGGTCGAAATCTTAATTCATGTACAAGCGCACACTCACATCGAAATCGATTAATATATACCAGGGCTGTCGCAGGCAAATTGATTAAAAAAAATGTCATTCACATTAAAAATCCAAACTGCTATATCTCAGGCGCTTTTTAAGGTAAAGACAAAGCAAAAAGTATTCCGTAATTCATTATCAATATCAAACACTTTAGAAAGAATCTTTCCTCAATTTCTAAATTTTTCTTTGGACATCATTATACATTTAAAAGATTTTTGATAAACTTAAATGGACACCATTTTGAAACAAGATGGCATCTGATGCTGCCCAACGAATTCGGTCGAGCCATTTCTATGTACTATGTACATACCAAGTTTCATTCAAATCGGCTCATAAATACGATAGTTACAGCGTGACAAAAATCACATATATATATTATATATATATATATGTCAAAATTTGAACGGAGAGTGGTTTTGGGGTCTGAGGGTCATGATCGATGAAAATATACCAAAATTTTCCGGGAGTGCTTTTCTCCGGACAGCTGCAATAGATAGATTTCTACTTTTTCTAATGACAGCTTCCTAAAACTGTAACAAACAATTGAAAAAGTAGAAATGCACAATAAAATTTATGTACTGCACCCTGTGTGAAAAAAAAATCATTTAAAAATATTAAAAGAGGGGGGGGGGCAGTGGTCTGTAAATAACAATACCATAGAATTAATATTTAGCTTGAAAATTTCTTACCGAGCCTAGTGTAGGCTATGTGTTTAAACAAAAATGGAATTGTCGGAAATGAAATCCTTAATTTAATACATTTTCTCAACAATGCACACATTATCAAGTAATTGTTATTTATTCAGTTAAAATTTTGAAAATGTTTTGATGGTTTACCATATTACTTTGAAACAAAAGCACGTGACATAATTTCTCATAATGTTTTTTTTTAATTTTTTAATTTAGTAGTTATTAAAAAGTGGGGTAATTTAAAATCGTTATAATTCGAAATGTTATTTGTAGAATTTTTTTCATTTATATAAACAGAAATGTATAATAAGCTTTAATTCTGATTTAGGAATTTTAAAAGCATTAATTTGAATAAAATTAAAAAATATTTGAAGTAAAAATATTTTTAAAAAAAAATGTAATTTTATACAATCATATTTTCAAAATTAAATATATATATATTTTTTAATTTGCTGAAGCAAAATTAATATAAAACATTTGAAAAAGACTTGTTCCAAATTTAAACAAGGTTTTTATTAACCGTTATTGGGTTAAAGTAATTTAAATACAAGAAATGGTGAAAAAACTCATGAAGAAAAAAAGCATTTTCACAGAAAGTCATTTCTATGAGAACGATTGCTTTGAAAACTAGATTTTAAAAAGAAACCAAAAAGAAAAAAAATAATATTTCTTGTTACAGTTAAAATAGAAACAAGGTTTTAAACGTAATTTTAAGCAGAATTTTTAATGTAATAAAACTGTTTAATAAAATTTGAATAGTTTTGTTTCCCGCACCGAAAGTTACAGGTCGCAGCATAAAATTAGCTGCGTGTGGCATCTCGCGACAGTGAATCTGTAATTATAATGAAGGGCAGGTTATGAAAAAGAAGTCAATTAAAAAACTCAGTTTATTTGGAGAAGAAAGGAGGAATTAAAATGGAGGAATGTATGGAATTAAAATCTAACTAGAAATAAGTAAAAAGTATGCGTTTAACAATGATAATACTGAGACGCTATTTTAGCTAGATTATGTGTGAGTTAAATGTACCTACAAATAAAATTATGCTTTTAGTAATAACTAAAAGTCATTATATTATTGTTACCATTATGGGTTTGAAATATTACAAGAAATGTATCAAGCCTTTGATTTAAAAAAAATCAAATATCGACTTTGTGTTTGATTTTATTTGTTTTTCAAAAATTAAAATAAGAAACTATGATCAAGATTGTGCAATAAAAAAATGCTGATACTCAGTCATATCCACTATTTTTTGCGATCACTATTCATATTGCAAGCCTTATAGCAGAAAGTTAAAGAATGGAGACGGGTGCTAAAAATTTTCTTTTCTTCTTTGCGGATTATTTTTTCATCAAACGTTTCTTTTAAGTTATATTTAACACTTTATAGCCCTGTCATTTTAGCAAAAATAGGGGAAAAAATTAGAACAAAGCTGGATTTTTGCATAGGTGCTAGTTAGGTTATGTAGTTGAACATACTAAAAGTCTCCATCGATCCGATGTGAGCTTTCGCCACCAGGGGGCGCTAAAGAGCTTGAAAATCAGTTTTTTGTGAATATCTCACGAACAATGGCATTTAGAGAAAAAAGGTGAATTACAAAGTTGTAGATAGTTTAATTTTCTATAAAAAGTGTCATTAACATTTGTTTGTCACATTAACCCTTCCCTGTCAAAAATGTAAAAACGTGGCCATATTTGAAAGTAAAATTATAAAAATTCATAAAATCTGTTGCTACTTTAAAAAAAAATTGTAAACAGATCTATAATTCTCACCTTTGAATGGGGAAAGTGAAAATATAATATACATTTATGCTTATTTCCACACCACCCTTGAGGTAAAACACTTAATGCTTTTTTTTGTGTGTGTGTGTGTGATTTCTCTCGTAGGCATATTCCACTTATAGTGACTGGCTTAATCCAATTTAAGTTGTATAACTGCTTTAGTAGTTCTTTGCACAGCTTCAATTTCTACACTCGATTCAGATTCGTAATTATCTGTATTTATTTCTTTCGTTGCTGTACTGCTTTCAGTATTTTTTGTTTGCCTTTCGATATCATCACTGAATACAGAAGTAGCCCTTCCCCCCTCTCTTGCAGTGGGCAGGATACTCTCAATATTTTCCTCGTCTTCAAATTCAATTTTACTTGCATTATGAAATGAAACTCCGCAGCAATTTATGAAATATCAGAACATTTCAATCCAATTTTTCGGCATCCACATGCTTTTCCACATTCTTTGGACCAAGTATAAAAAATAGATTCAATAATATCTTTTGGTGCGGGCGGTAAAGATAGCAAGAATTGGAAACAAATTAGGTGCATTTTGCCAGCCCCAGTTCTCAGGAAGTAGTTTGTTGCTCAATCAGTATTGTACTTGATGATAAATACGTAAACTGTACAATCTAGCTGCATCTTCTGCAGGCGGCAATGATAAAAGGCTTTTTTTACTAACAGCAACTCTTTTCTTGAAACATACATAATGGTACTTTTGCAGAAAATTTTCCGCTTCACTACCGTTTAAAGCAAGAAAAATAGTTTTTCCAGCCTCGGAAACTTCAAATTAAGATACTTGATCACTTTTAAAAAGGCTGGCAGCTTGTATGTTATGATCTTCTACCTTCTTCAAAAATTTCGCTAACTACATTTTACCTTTTCCAAACATTGCTGATGTCGAGTCACAACCTGAAAAAGCGTGAAGGAACAATATATGATCTTTCAGAACAGCATCATTGTTAAAACTGTGCGATGAATACAGGGTGGTAACGATTCGTCCTCTTCCAGACTTAATAAAAAATAACTATCTCTGGAGGTGCTAAAACTGTCAACAATACGAGCAAGTCAACATCATCGCCAACAACAGCAGTAAGCGCACCAGACTTTGCTACTTCAATAACTGTGTTAACAATTAGTGTGTCTGCACCATCTTCTGCTTGTTTCGCTTCGAAACCATTTTCCATAAATTTCTCCATAAGCATAGATATGAGACGTGTCTTATTTTAATGATTAGATTTAAAAAAATTCTTTTTCGCGATACTTTAGAGCTTTCTTTTTTTCCTTCTGTAAAAAATCTTCGTCTAACGTATCAGAAATAACAAACATTTTCCCTTAAATTCAAACAACGGACTGTCATTTCTCAATTTTTCCTTCAATGGATGATTAACTTGTGCGGATGTTGATCGTTTTTCGGCAATAGATTTATTGTATGATTTAATAGAATTCTTTCGTGAATAATTTTTCTTACTCTTTGAATGAACTGTAAATTCATTATTGTTTTTAGCCATTTCTTCAAATATTTTCCCCTTATGGTCATCTCTTTCCGAACTTGCTGTCACAAGCGACTTCAGACCCTTTTTTTCTGTTTTTACAAAATCTTTCGAAACCCAGTCCTCATCTCATGCAAGATAAACTATTTTGTCAATCTCCATTTTTTGCTCAGAATCAGCAATTAAGAAAAAGTCATTTTAAACTGTCATAAATAATTTAAAACTTTCTACAACATGCGTTGAAAATAAAATTATTCCCTTCCTAAAATCTTAAAAAGAAAAAATACTTCGTTCAATAAATTAGGGTCATTTCATACTAGCGAAATGAGCACCAAATAAAAATAAAATATTGGAAAGTGTTTGCACGTGGTACATTTCGACAAATGCAACGAGAAATAGGGTATTGGGCAATGACTATTCGTCACCTGAGAATAATAAAGTTCTATCTGTGTTTTTGAAAATATTGACTTATCTATATAGAAAGACTATTTGTATCTATGAAGGCATTTTTGCATCAAAATGATGTTATATATAATTTACATATCACCTTACAATCATAATATGACATTATTTTAATCCACAAATGCCTTCATAGATACAAATAGAACATTTCTATATCGATAAGTCGATTTTTTTAAAAACACACATAGAACCTTATTCTCAGGTGATGTATTGCACAAGCCCGCGAAAACGCCATACAAACAATGGGGGAGAGATGAGGCGGGCGAATCAAAAGTTGTTTAGTATTTGTTCTGCCTCTTCGCCGCGTTATGATTGTGCTTGCACATTCTTTTTCAATAATATATATTTTATCTTAATTTTTGGCAGGGAAGGGTTGTGTGACAAAAAAATGTTAAGGACACTTTTTGCAGGAAATTAAATTACCTACATCTTTGTAATTGAACTTTTTTGTCTAGATGCCATTGTTCGGGAGATATTTACAGAAAACCGATTTTCAAGCTCTTTAGCGCCCCCTGGAGGCGAAAGCTCACATCGGATCGATGGGGACTTTTAGTATGTTAAACTACATACTCTAACTAGCACCTATGCAAAAATCCAGCTTTGTTCTAATTTTTTCCGCTATTTGCAAAAAAAGGTGCTAAAATGACTGGACTATTATTACTGAATGCAAAAACGCGAGTTAGTTATTAACAGAACTGAATACAACGCGTAAAATCGTTAAAAGTAAATGTTTAATTAACGCTGCAATTTCAAAACATTTTACCTATGGATTATTTTCTGCCTCTGTAGTATCTGCCGCAGACAATCGAGAATTTTTTTTTCCTACTGGGTATCAGATAGTTCCAAGTCTACTCCTCCACCATACTTTAAAAATGAAATTGGATAGCCATATTCCTTCTCCATTCCAAATTTTCTGTTATTGAAAATAAACATATATTATTTCTTAACGATTTAAATATACCAAATGAAAAAAGTCTTTATATCAGCCATTTTATTAATATACATGGTGTCGCTAAACAAATTGTATATACGCTAGGGGGTGATAGAACACATCAAGACGAGTAATAGTAAATCGAAAACCAAGGGTCCCAAACGTTTTCCAAAGGAGATAACCGCTTTTAAAGTTTGAGGTCCAAAATTTCAAATCCACATAAAAAACGGAAAAATTGGTCGATTGATTTGCGGTTTTCACTTAAACTATTCTTTATGTTGGTATTTTCTTGAAAATAAATTATAAAGATAAATTTCGAAAAATGCCGGTAGAGAGCGCTTTAGTCTTTGAAGTAATGAAAAACTATTTTTTGCATCTCATTAAATGGTTTCGTAAGCTTAGACTTAAACTTAAATTTTGAGCTCAAATCTGAATAGTTGGAAGGGGTTAAGTAGCACAAACTTAACTGTGTTCAGAGAGTTTAAATTTCAAATGATTTTAAAAAACGGAAAAATTGGTCGATTCGTTTGCGGTTTAAAATAAAACTATTCTTTAAGTCAGTATCTTCTTGAAAATAAATTTTAAAGATAAATTTCAAAAAATTCCGTTAGAGGGCGCCTTAAACTTCAGAGTAACCAAGAACTAATTTTAACCTTTTTTTTGTATCTAATTAAATGCTTTCCAAAACTTATTAAATGTTTTCGAAATCTTAGGTTTAAACTTAAATTTTGAACTCAAATTCTGAATCGTTGGGAGGGGTTAAGAAGCGCAAACTGAAATGTGTTCAGGATTGAAATTTAACCCCCCCCCCCCCTCATTGAACACAGTTCACTTTTGCGCTACTTAAACACTCGCAACGATTCAGAATTTGATCTCAAAATTTAAATCTAAGCATTTTAAAGCATTTAATGAGATTAAAAAAAATAACGGTTAAAAATAGTTGTACGCTACTCCAATGTCTAAGGCGCCCTCTATCGACATTTGTGAAATTTATCTTTAAAATTTATTTTCAAGAAAACACTGATTTAAAGAGTAGTTTTAGCAAAAACCGCAAACGAATCGACTAATTTTTCCGTTTTTTATAATCGTTTGAAATTTAAACTCTCTGAACACAGTTCAGTTTGTGCTACTTAACCACTCCCAACTATTCAGATTTTGAGCTCAAAATTTAAGTTTAAGTCTAAGTTTACGAAAACATTTAATCAGATGCAAAAAATCACGGCAAAAAATTAGTTTTTCATTATGTCAAAGTCTAAAGCGCCCTCTATCGGCATTTTTCGAAATTTATCTTTATAATTTATTTTTAAGAAAATACCAACATAAAGAATAGTTTTAGTGAAAACCGCAAATCAATCCATCAATTTTGATGTTTTTTATGTGTATTTGAAATTTTGGACCCCAAACTTTAATGGCGGCTATCTCCTTTGGAAAACGTTTGAGACCCTTGGTTTCCTATTTACTATTACTCGTATTGATGTGTTCTATCACCCCCTAGCGTATATACTACTTGTTTAGGGACACCCTGTATATCAATATTTTTTCTGGATTGCTTGTCAAAAACTGTGAAAACATGTTTTAATTCCAAAAATTTTTGAAGAGTTTGGACGATAATGACTATGAAAATAAATAAATAAATAAAATACCAGAGGAAGACCGCTAGCTTTTCCGTCATATGAAAATTACTCATTATCAAAAAGTAAATGTGTTTAAAAAAACCCGAAAATATAATAACTATATTCTTATAATTCTCTAAATAATCAATTTGAAAAACAAAGAAATCACACAAGGTTTTGACGTGTAAGAAACTAAATAGTTATACTGTAAATCAATGATTTTTACTGTTATTAATATTTTATCACAAAAATTACGCAGGCTGATTTAGAAGATCTCAAATAGATGATAATTATAATTTACACTTCCCGTAAAACTTCTAATATTGAGAACATGTGATAAAATATGGATTGGCAGGTACACCTCTTTGTTTTAAGACAGGGGTGCAAAAGTCTTTGCTCCAGTTGCTCCAATTAGTCTACTAATTTTTTTCGTCTTGTATCATCTAATAATTTGTATAAATTTCTTGCTAAAATGCTATTAAATTTTACCCCGTGGTGAGTGATTGCCCCCCGCTGGTGCCTAGATTTTTACACCAATGGTCTAAAATCTAAATATGTAAAACAATTTTGAATGTAAACTTACGTAATCAGGCACAATCAAAGCGAAATTAAGTTTACCAGAAAGTAAACTTTAAACACAAAGACTTAAATCCGATTCAATAAACTCTCTCTGTGTGCAAAAAAGACAAATTAAAAAAAGTATCACTCCAGAAATTTGACTTTACTTGGGTGCTTTTTTTTTCTAGAGAGGAGGGGGGATCAAGAAACGCCGTAATTCGCATTTATTCAGCGAAGTATTTGAATTATAGGCTACACATTTTTAAGTATTTTTTAATTAGTTTAATGACACTTATAATCGTATAATATGCGGAATCACAAAATACCGAATCGACTAATTAATCAAACACTAGTTTTAATGACATTTAATTGACTTAAAATTTAATAAATAACCCAGTTTCTCACTAGTGAAAACATAAATACTGTAATAACACATAGATATGAGCTGCCAGTGAATTTTTTTAATCAGATTTGCAAATATGCCAGCTGAATTTTATAAGGGCCATATCAACTGGTTTATTCTGATTTACTTTGACTTAATTTTCTCCCCCCCCCCCTCTTTTTACTGCGTTCTATAAAATTAAACAGGACGATGACTCTAATTTTAACCCGGGAGGACGCGCGCAGGGCCCAAAAAACCCTGAGTGCGTATGGTTTTTACAATTATAACCACTAATTTTTTAAAAGTAATCTTCAACTTATTTTATCACAAAATTTGTATGAATTGTTTCCATCTAAATTAAGTAGATGTTATAATTTGATTTTATTGGTGACAAAGTTAAAACCATTCATACACTGGGTAAGGGCATGTTCTCCCGGGTTAAGAGCAATCAATGCACAAGTCTTTTTTTTTTTTTTTTTTTATAAACATTTAAAACAAAAAAGTCTTAATATAAACATCATTTCTCACTATTTTCAAAATTAGTATTATGAATGGAATATGCATGCTTTTAATAGCAAAACAATCATAGTTTAAAAAATATATATGTATATCTTTGTTTAAATCAGATTCTTTTTATTTAAATCAGATTTTTATGATTTTTTTCGTGTGTTAATATACTACGTTTTCAAACTTTAATTAATTAATGTTATTCAAGCACGGGATATATTAGTTAGTACTAGTTCTAATATTAGTAATAAATAGTACTAATATTTATTACAATATTAGTTAGTAATGGAGAATGGGATAGAATTGGACAGAAATTTTTCCTCATTACGTATTATTCTAAACATCAATCACAATACTAGATGGAGGCAGTGGCGTAGTTAGTGGGGGCAGGGGGGTGCTCCAACCCGGGTGTCACCCAATATTTATTTGAAAATAAATATGTATAATCTTACACCATTTGGAAAAAGAATTCTGAAATAAAATTAAATTTCTAGCGTACGACGAAATAGAGTTAATTTTCTTTTCTAAAAGAAGTTGAAATTTTATGCAGACTGGTGTGTTTAAATAAGATATTTGCACCAGGGAACAAAAATCTAATCTATCCAACGAGTGGGTAACAAAAGCAAACTTTAAAAGAAAGAATTTTCTTCGACATACAGACACCACATTGATTTAAGCGGATTATGGGTTAAGTAAAAATTCTCCCATCTGTTTTTTTTTTCTCAATGCAGGTCAAAAGGTAAATGAGAAATGATATGGTCATTTGTTATAATAGCGTACAATTGTGAATGAAAAAGTATAACGGATCGTTGGGGGGGGGGTGACACCATGGTAGCTGGCTATAACACAATTTACATCCGCTCTGGGTGTCACCTATCCTAGCTACGCCACTGAGATGGAGCAATGACAACCAAATCTTCAGTTGAAAAAAGTTGCTTTTCAGCATAAACTTAGATTTGTATAAAAAAATTGTTTATTAAAAAAATAAATTTGCTTACTATAATTTTAATATTTGTTGTAAAGTAATGACTTGTTTACCTGTAGCTGTAATAGTTCCCCTCTTTAGAAAACCTAATATTATACATTATCCATAATTTTAACTAAACTTAAAAGCAGCACTGTTGTTTATATAAGCAGTTTAATATAACAGAACATAATGGTTAGGAATGGGACAAGCTAGCAAAAGGAGGAATGAAATAAGTCGAATTCCTTCTTTTGAATAAGATAAATGTAAATTACTAATATTACGAAAATATTCTAGTAAAAATGATTAAATTTAAAAGGAAATAGTTGAAATATTGAACAGAAAATATTCAAAATTTTATACATGTCAGTTTGCTATTTTTAACACAATTTAATCCAACACGCACTTTTCGTAAACAAAGTAATTTTATTTTCCAATTTTTATATAACTTAGCCAAAGAAATGAATAACATACTTTTAAGAAAAAACAATTTAAAACATGTATAGTTCAAATTAGTTATCTAATTATGTAAGTTAAAGGAAAACAAGAAATACAGATGATTAACTTACTTAAATGAATAACTCGGATCTCAAGTTTCCCATTGCCCGAAATCAACAAACTGACGCCATTAGATTTGTTGGTTGGTTGGTAAATACTGAAACTCATGCTGCTACCCGTAAAGAAGGCTTTTGCCTCGAAAATCTGACACCATTACTTCGGCCGGAAGCAAACTTCACGCTCTGCATTATCTTACCTATAATAAGACATTTTCAAAGAAAATGTTTTGCTCAGTCAATATTTACGATGGTTTTACTAGAAACAAGAATGATATATTAAATTTTTTTATTAGGTGCTGTGCATATATAACATTATCCTTTTAGTGGGGAGGGAGGGTCTGACACATGATATCGTAAGATATCTCTAGGAGAAGGGGGGGTATTTGCCTTTTGATATCGATATCATTTTTGACCCAATTAGAATTATCTCTTTTTCTCTGTAACGTGGTATTTTGTTCAAAATAGTACATTATATATATATTTTTGTTAACTATTTTTATTTGAATAAAGCGATATTTTATTAAATTATCTTCAAATGAATCAATAAATTTTGCGAAAAACAAATTTAACCCGTTTTGTATGTTACTCAAAACAAAAAAAACTAAATTCTAATATATTTTTTTTTTTTTTTTTTTTTTACACTTTGATAACGATATCATTACCGAGGCAGGGAGTTTGATGGAAGTAACGTATGATATCCAAAGGGAGGGAAAGGATCCAAAATTAATAAAAAATAAATAACGTTACATTTGCAATTAGCCCCTTACTGGTCGAATGGAATTTTTGTAAATAACCGCGTTTCTATAATTTACTTGAAATATGGTAAAGTGAGTGCAAAATCAGGGAATAGGGAATCATTATTTTATAGACATCTTTAACAGAGCAAGGTCGATCCATCCGATGGATCATATTGAGTTGGGTAGGAGGCATCGAATATTTCTTTTAAAAACGTCAGTAGTAGTGTTTGCATCAAAATTCCCCTGATGACCACTGAAGTAATCTCAAAATATCATTCAACATCTAGTCTGAATAATTTATCCAAGCCGGACTGAAAAGAGATCGGGGGAGGGGGGATTTTCCAAGGTTTGAAGACATATGGATGAGACTGTGAATTAATTTTAACTGTCTAAATGGTTTTTAGTGTTTAATTTTCCAGAATTTGGAGGGGAGAGATTGAGTTACTGAATGAGAGACCTTTCTTTTAACAAAAATAACAGTCTTGCCATATCAGTGTTGAAATAATAGGTTTCCCCATAGGTTCCCCCCCCCAGTGCAATGAAATGCCCCCCCCCCGGAAAAATAGAGTTATTGTGTTTTCACTGGGGAAAAAGGTTTCATTCCCTCACCCCCCCGGAGCCACAGAAGTCCCTCCCGGAGAAAAGTGTCTGAATTCAACACTGAGCCGTATGGCGAAAGAGCATCGAGTGAGATAGGTTCTAAGATTTTGATTTGCGATTTTTAGAGTTTTTGAACTTCACCACCTTTTTAAGGATTAGATCAACAGAATTGCTGATTACGAAATTCCAGAGCTCATCGAGATTAGGGTCTGAGTTCGATAAAATTCTAACAACGTAAGAGAAAAAGATTTTTGAATTTTTGTAATTTATGAGGTTGGTAGAGGAAAGGGGACCGGTGTTTGCAGTTTTACCGGTGGTTTAAGCGTAAATCTAAGCCAATTGACTGTTTGGTATTTTATTATTTTTTTCTGATAATGATGTATTTTTTTCTAGTTTTATGATAATTTTGTCTAAATTTTGACCGTGGGGATTCACGGGAAATGGGTCTTTATAGGCCCCAAATTGTCACCATCTGAGCACACACGATACGTTATACCATTTCATTTTTTTTTTTTTTTTTTTTTTTTTTTAACAGACAACTTACTAGCCGCCAATCTTCATTATTTGAGAGAGGCGACGTTCAATACATTAGAATTATAGAGAACGTGAACATGCGTGTTACTAGTGTGTCGCTGAATAAGGAAAAAGAAAAAGGTAAAACGCATCGTGTTGCCCAGCTTGAAGTTTTCAAAAAATAAGCAGTACCATATTTCGGTGCTTCTCTTTATTTTACTTCATGAATAGACTCCACTTTGAAATTCCACCACGGAAATTTTTAACATTGTATTATTAGATTTTTTTTAAAGAAATTAATAAGAATTTTTAATTTCAAATAATTTTTAGCTGAAAAAATTTCTTATTTGTCATACCTAAAAAAAATATTAGTTATTAATGTCATAATTTTTAAACCCAAAATAAATTAATAAGACAAATATATAACAGTAAAAGAGAAGTTTATTAAGAACTAATGCAAGTTAAAAATGTAATAAAAATACATACATAATAGTTACTTTTACTTAAAAATAGTTAAAATGTTACATACTTCTTTGTCCTGCACGTCCGGTATGAGGATCCAACTGAATGAAATACAAAGAGCATACATAAAGGTGAACAAACCCTTTTAACATATAAGAATAGCACTGGTATATATATTCAATGGTACATAATATTACAATTCGAATTGCATGACTATGACTAAGTGATTAATTAAACTAGTTTAAAATCTTAGAATTTCACTTCTATGAATTGTATAATTCTCCAATAAAAATTAAGGATGGATTTGACATCATTCAGTATGATAGATTAAAAGTTCCCACTAGAAAGACGACATCTATTCAGGCCGTCAAGAACAATGACGGCCCCAGAATCAGTCACCTCCCCCCCCCCCCCCTTACACAGACACGCAAGACACATAAAATGCATGGGAATCTTAAATAAAGCCTCGTCTATTTTGTAGACTACTTAAGTCACCTTTCATAAATTACATTATTTATTTTCTTGTAGTTAAAGATAATAATGATATATTCTAATAATTATCTATTCTTCTTTAATACTATTTAACAAAAGTAAATACAGTCCTTTCTTTTTTTTATTGTTACATTATGGTATCCATAAAAATTATAATAAACAGTGTGTATTGCAAGAGTTCCCTTTGAGATTTTTGGACTCCAAAACAAGTTAACGGCTGCACTCCCCCCCAAAAAAATAAATCCCCAATCCCCACTCCCCCCAATCTCCTCAGATCTGCGCGCATTTACATAGCAACAACAAGAACATCGCTTGAGAGAATGCTATGCACTGAGGCGAGGATACCATATTTTCCCTTACTGAAATATAATTATTTTCAGTATAAATATCGCCTTTTTACTGAAAAACAATCATTTTATGGTATAAATACCGTTTATAATTGAAATAGCACAGAAATTGGTCATTTTATGGTATAAATACTGTTTATAATCGAAATAGCACAGAAACTGGTTTTTTTAATGCATAACATATCTTAGAAATACGGTACTCATACAGTAAAGAATGATAACAGTAGACGTACCGTAAAATTTAGGTACATCTATTGAAATGCTACGAAAATTTTTACAATGTCGTTTTCCTTATTGAAAAATAATTATTTTACGGTATAAATACCGAGTTTTTACGGAAAAATAATAATTTTACTGTGTAAATACCGTTTTTAATCGAAACAGTACAAAAAACTGTTTTTTACACTTAATATACCTTAGAAATACGGTATTCATACCGTAAAGAGTGAAAATGGTAGAAGTACCGTGAAATTTACGGTACATCTACTGGAATTTTACAAAAATTTTTTACAGTGTAGAATTAAACTTTTATCGTACATGTAAGCAGTAAAATTAATAAAGGTCTGTTGTTAAGATGAAGTTATCAATTAAGGTTTTTACGCTAGTATTCCAAAATGAAAAAAATAAAATTTATTCAACTTTGACTCAATCATAGAATTTTCTCCCGTGAAACCTAAACCTGACATCATTTTCACTACATCAAAATTTAATCATCGAGTTTTTTAACGCGTCAATTTTTTTCTCTTTTAATGAAAAAATGGCAACATAAAGATACAGTAAAAAATTTTTTTCCTTTTTTCCTTTGCTTAAAGAGAAATGAAGTTCTCCTGATGCCACTGTTAGAAAAATGATTTTAAAAACTACAAAAAAATTAATATTTCAAAAATAAATTAAGATAAAAAATATTTCAAATAAATTACATTTAAAAGTACATATTTTACCCTATACGATGATGTAAAAATTGAAAAAGTAAGATGTTTATAAATTAAAAAAAATGCAGTATCAAAAACTGCAAAACCGAAATCTTATTTAAAATTTGAAAGTGTTGCCATTCGCAAAATGACGTATGCGTTACGCACAGATACGTTTGGCCTTTTTAATATAGATTTGGTTTTGCACGGTGGGCACTACGCGCCCATAAGACATTTTTTCGCATTTTTTAGTTCATCAGAAGCAGATTTTTACGCAGATTCTGAATATGTAATCATTTTTTTTTTCTACTTTAAAAACTGTCTGCATGATGGTTTAAGAAAAAACGCGCAAAAAAAAAACGCAATTAGAGCCGGTAGAAAAAGCGGTTTTCGGCTGTTTCTTCTTTTAGCCAAAGGGGAAAAGTTCAGGTTCTTCACCGCAAGGTGGCGCAGTGTTCTGCTTTGGAGCACCGTTTGGGAATTGAGATATTTTCCGTTCCGATTCCCAAGGGGTTTTTAATTCATAACTTTTTTAATTTTGGTCCCACGGTCTCGAAAATGCCCGAAATGACTTCCCCGGAATTTTTCCAATCGAAAGACACCTCTCGCGACTTCCAACTCGCCCGCGTTGCAAACTGTAATCGGCTTCAAGCAGACAGGCAGACAGAGGCGCAAGGATTTTATTAGTATAGATGTGTTAGATTGTAAGGGAAATATTTGTGTGAGTTCCGTGACAGTTTATTTTTAGATTAATAACAGCATCTACAGCATTTGTTAAATCTATACTAATAAAATCCGTGCGCCTCTGTCTGTCTGTCTGCTTGAAGCCGATTACAGTTCGTAACGCGGGCGAGTTGGAAGTCGCGAGAGGTGTCTTTCGATACGAAAAATTCCGGGAAAGTCATTTCGGGCATTTTCGAGACCGTGGGACCAAAATTAAAAAAGTTATGAATTAAAAACCGGTCGGGAATCGGAACGGAAAACGTCTTATTTCCCAAACAGGTCTCAAACGGAGCTCTGAGGCAGAACACTGTGCTACCTTGCGGTGAAGAACAGGAACTTTTCCCCTTTGGCTAAAAGAAGAAGCAGCCGAAAACCTATTTTTCTCCCGTCAATTTGTCAAAGAATGTATAAGAGAAAAAGAAGTAATTGGTAAAAAATATTAAACACTGTTTAATTAATATAATAAGTACAGCTATTTAAGCACAGCAAGATATATTCACTAAGAGGTAATAGTGTTGCTAATTAATATTTTGAGGATCTCAGATGTAACTGGCTATTCATATATTTATTCTGTATGTGAGTATTAATCGTTGTAGCTCATTTTCATACTTTTTCTTTTTGGTAGCATACACGAATATTGTGTAACCTAAGATTTACGCGATTAATACTAATTTCTGTTAGTACAAACGGAAAACGAGCTGCCAAAATTATTTGTTAGTTATGTTCTTTGTGATATTAATGAAATTACTTATTTTTTTTTAATAGCAGTCTTTTGCAGTTTTTAATAAACAAACTTTTTTTGCGCGTTTTTTCTTAAACCATCATGCAGACAGTTTTTAAAGTAGAAAAAAACTGATTACATATTCAGAATCTGCGTAAAAGTCTGCTTCTGATGATCCAAAAAATACGAGAAATGTATTATGGACGCGCAGCGCAACCGTGCAAAACCAGATATTTTTAACGGGACAATGGCGACCATGGCGCTTAGCGCCGGTGGGCCGGCTTCGCACGATGGGCCCGTACCGCCCACTGTGCGAAATCACATATTTTAACGGGATAATGGGCGCATAACAACCATAGCTCTTTAATTTACTTTTTTTGTGCTGAGGATTCGAACACCAAGACTTGCTTATTAAGTGAATTTTTTTGTTTATTATATATTGCTTAATATCGAGGTTCGTTTGGGAAAAGTGGCCCAGCTATCGGGCGTAGCTCGCTAGTCTATACTAATAAAATCCGTGCGCCTCTGTCTGTCTGTCTGTCTGCTTGAAGCCGATTACAGTTCGCAACGCGGGCGAGTTGGAAGTCGCGAGAGGTGTCTTTCGATTGGAAAAATTCCGAGGAAGTCATTTCAGGCATTTTCGAGACCGTGGGACCAAAATTAAAAAAGTTATGAATTAAAAACCCCTTGGGAATCGGAACGGAAAATATCTCAATTCCCAAACGGCGCTCCGAAGCAGAACACTGCGCCACCTTGCGGTGAAGAACCTGAACTTTTCCCCTTTGGCTAAAAGAAGAAACAGCTGAAAACCGCTTTTACTACCGGCGCTAATTGTGTTTTTTTTTTTTTTTTGCGCGTTTTTTCTTAAACCATCATGCAGACAGTTTTTAAAGTAGAAAAAAACTGATTACATATTCAGAATCTGCGTAAAAATCTGCTTCTGATGAACTAAAAAATACGAAAAAATGTCTTATGGGCGCGTAGGGCCCACCGTGCAAAACCAAATATTTTTAACGGGACTATGGGCGCGAAGCGACCATAGCTCCGATCCGCAATCTTTTTTTTTCAAGTGCACGTGGCCCACAGTGAGAAATCAGATACTTTTAACGGGACCATGGCTCTTTAATTTACTTTTTTTTGTGCTTGAGGATTCGAACACCAAGACTTGCTTATTAAATGAATTTTTTTGCTTATTATATACTGCTTAATACTGAGGTTCGTTTGGAAAAAGTGGCCCAGCTAGCGGGCATAGCTCGCTTGTATTATATTAAGGTTTGATTACGTAAAACAGGTAACTCATGGCCACTCTATCAATTAATAATACATTAGATTAAGAGGACATACTTACATAAACACAGCTTGGTCGGTATTTAATTGTTGCTTTTCACCGTCATCGCAATATTTAACTCGCATGGGAACGAAAGAAATGGGAACTAAAAAGAAAATAAGAAATTTAGAGTTATTTTTCAAATTTGTTTTAGAAATTATGCTACTTTATAGTTACATATTTGTATGTAGACTTGTTTTTCAAATTTGTTTTAGATATTTTACTCTATGGTTACATATATATATAAGGAGAATCTAAAAGCAACAATTAATTATCGAGTAAAATGATACAGAAAATAGGGAAAGTATTTCTTTACTGTTTAATATCAGTTAGAAAACTTCATAATAGAACAGCATCTCGAAAAGGTATTTTTTGCAAAGCATAACATCGGATTAATAACAAAAGATTGAAATCAATTTTGAGCTTTTATTAAGGATACATATGGAAGATTTAAGGGAATATTGTTTAGCTTAATCAAAACTGATGTTTTTCAAAGTATAAAAAAGGTTTAATAGATTATTAAACATACACTTAATATTCTAATAACGTTATGCAACTGAACAATATTTACTGAAATATCTTCTCTGAGCCTTGCGTTAAAAAATCAGCAACCACAACTATGGCCGAAATCTATAGAACAATCAAGTCTCGTACTCCTTATTTCATTTAACTTTTTACGAATTTCCCTTGAGATATGATGTCTATTGAGCCCTTGAGTGTTTTTTTTAAATTGTTCCATAATTTATATTTCAGTCCCCCATATGCAACATTAGTTAATGTTGCAACCAATGCTCAATGTTGCAACTATTTACATTAATTAAATGCCATAGAATATAAAATTGCACTTTCGCGCTTACGTTAGCGTTGGAAACGTGCAAATTATAATGTAGTGCACAATGGACGCTTGTCGGGATTCTGGTTGGTAGTGTTGTTTAAAGTGAATGGGGTGTCTGAAAGTTATCAGTATTCATTAGTTATGGCTCAAAGGCATCATTTACGTGAAGGTCAAAAGTGTCAAATAGTTGGTAGAATTGAAGATGGTTAAACACAAATAGAGGTCACTCAAGAATTCAATTTTCCTCAAATTGTCATATCAAGAGCTTCGAATCTCTTTTTAAGCATTGGATACGTTGATAGACAGTGTTGTCAAAGGAAATCAAGAGCAACAACTGAATCCAAGGCAGTTGACTTCCAAAGGGGCCCGTTTAAACTGTTGCCGTCATCATGTTCAATGAAGCCAAAAAGACTGGGCTGGAGAATTGTTTACTCACGACTAAAGATATAGCGTGAACACTCATTTTAGACGTGGTTTGTCTAGAGAAAAGAAGGAACACACAATTTGACTCCCCTTATCATTGAAATATCTTATCCAAGCACAGTCTTCATGGCTCCCATTGAACATAAACGATGTTAACAATTTAAACGGGGTCCTTTGGAAGCTGGAAGGAGTGGGACACAAACTAATGGGTTTTTTCGCATACAATCTACCCTCGTTAAGCAATCTTGCAGCAGTAAAAGGGTTAATTGAAGTTCCTATGGCAGCCTGAAAATCTGAAACCAAATCTCTTGTAGTCACTTCGCGATTTCTTGAGCCGAAAAAGACAGAAAATGGTCGTCGGATGCACTTGTTGCTCTTGTTCTCTCTTGATTAGTGTGTCTATCAACGTATTCAGTGCTTAAAGAGCGGCTTGAAGCTCTAGATATGACACTTTGAGAAATATTCATTTTTTGGATGACCTTCATTTGTGTTTGACCTGCTTGATTCTACCAATAATTCGCCACTCTTAAACTTTACTTAAACGATGTCCTTGAACCGTAAATAAGGAATAATGATCACTGTCAGATATCACATTCACCTTAAATGCCACTACAGTCCAGAATTCCATTACATGCTCATTGCGCACCACATTGACAATCACCTAATTTGCATATTTACGAGGCTAAGTTACATGCGGAAGTGCAGTTTTGTATTCAATAGATTTAATTAACATAAATAATTGATGCATCGGGCATATGGTTGCAACATGAGCATAATTTTACTTATTATCCTTTAATTTTGATAACCAGTGTATTGAATGTACAAAAAATTAGCTATTGTTATTATTATTATAAAACATATAATGTAGCATGTTATGATAATATTTTTTACGTTGACCTACTGATTTTTTTTTAATATACCTAACAGTACTATAACTAATAGTACTATAGTATTCTAATGCAGAGTGTGTCAAAACTTTAAGCACAGTAGCAAATTTCAAAGAAAAATTTAATTACTGTTTACAAATTACATACTTTTATTATATGAACTTCAAATTTTAATTTTAAAAATATATTTAACAGAATTATGCTTTAAAATTTACCTCAAATAATAGAATTTATGTATATATATAATGAATGCTTTAAATGATTAAGCACATAGTTCTTCAGTCTTTAGTAGAACAAGAATTTTAAAAAAATTAATATTTTATTATTTTCTATTCTGTTGTTCTGACTTTAAATATATGATAGTGTATCAATAAAATCAGCTTCTGTAATGTTTCTGGTTAGCTATTTTAAACCATGCGTTCATAATAGCATCTTTCAAATCTGTAACTGAAGAATACTGTTTACTATTTGGATAATCTGCATGGGAATTTTGTATCGGGTTTTACTCCATTCTGGTTGCGGGCCATTTGAAATCAAATACTTTGTTTGGCTTAAGCAAGATTGACGTTGAGTTCGAGTAAGGAACAAAGAATTATCGCGTAGAAAAATCCATTTTTTCTTACGTCTAAAATCTCGCCAACAGGAAGAAACTGATTCGCAAGTGTCTCCTGATAGTTATGAGAATTTTTACTGCGAATTATGAATGCTAGGGACGTGTGAACATTGAAAGATAGCTCCTCCTCTCCCCCATACCATTGCACAACCACTATTATGTTGTCTGCTCAATATACTCCTATTCTTTTATTTTTATTATTATTACTTAATATAAAATATAAATGAAGTCATAAAAAGAAAGGCATAGAGATATACTATTATTTTTATATGTAGAAAGTATCAAGATAATTGTTAATATAAAATAATACTCAATGAAAAGACATGTACTATTATTGGTACACCACACCCGAAATGATTAAATAAAAGAAACAGAAAAGCAGGAAGGATGGGCTCAGGGCTCTAAGGTATTGATAGGTTCTTGGAGATTTGAGCTTAACGTTCGACCGCCACAAAATTCGTGGAGCGCGTAACGTGCGATCCGACTGCGGTTTTTTTGTTTTTTTTTCTTTTGTTCCAATTCTTCAGCGGAAGCTAGATTGAAAGGTCCTGATTTACGCCCCAAGTGCAATCTAGTGGAAACCAGGCTGAGAAGAAAAATAAATGAATAAATAAATTAAACTGGACAAAAGGAAAATTCAATTAGTGTGACTTGGGGCTCTGAAGTTATCGCATGAGGCAGTTGTTTCGGGCTTATTGGTCGGAAATGTCCGATAGATCGTCGAAGCCATCTGCAGTCAATTTTTGTTAAGTATTACGAAAATAGATATTATTGTCAGTAGCTAAGAGAACTTTAATATCAAATAGTTTAAAATGAACAAAGCTGCAGTTATTTGAAAAAAAAGTCTATTTCCAACCCTTTTTCTATATTTCGCCATGCTTTTGAAAATGTTTATTTTTAATAAAAAGGTCTGGAAGTGGTACAAGTTCCAATAAATTATGTTACATAAAAAATAACAACATCGGTTTAATAATTTTTGCGCTCTGACCCCGCCCTGTTTGTATAAAAAAAATTTCATTAAATATGTTTATAGTGCTCCAAAACGATTTAACCTTACCAACGGATTGCACTAAAGCACTAAATAACTACGAAAAAACATCCGCTTACTTACAGGAATTATCTACTGACTATAAAAAAGAGAAAAAATCAATTTTTTTTTTTCACTTAAAAAAAAAGCATCCCTACACCCATTTTAAAATAAAACAAATATTTTCCTTGTGTTTAAATAAAACCATTATTGAATTAGGAGGAAAATACTTTTTATGTGACGTATTTTATAATTCATATGATAAAACCAAACAATTTCAATATTATCCTCGTCTGTTTTACTTACATGTACGAGTAATGTATATTTTCTCATACTTCGTTAATCTTTTACTTTACATCAAAGGGAATTTATTCAGTCAGACAAGCGAGAGAACACACGCGAGGCTTGTTAAAGGTAATATCTTCCAGATTACAGCAGTCATTCAAGGATTTTGTAAGGTTATAGACAGTATATCAAATTATGTATGTTTGTTGACAAAATTTTCAAGGCTTTTGATTGTTCTTTAATTGCTGAAAATTGCTAAAACTGGTGATTAAAAATTTTATTCAGTCTTTTTTTAAACACTTCGTAGAGCAGGTGTGATACATAAGGCGCTCAGAATCTTTTATTAATAGCTGAAAGTAGAACTTCTGAGCAGCTTTTTCAATTACTATATATGGCTGATTCTCCCCAAATAGGCCAAAATAGGAGTTGTGATGGAGTGATGAGTTTTAAGAAAATGTCCATTTACTTTTTTACCATTATCTGAATTGAGATTAGGCTTAGTGGACATTAACTGCATCTAAGCTTATAAATTAGTAATAAGCAAGGTATTATTAAATATTTAACTGTATTCAGTAGAGGCTGATGAGGTTCCTCATCACTTCCTCATTATAATATTTTTATGCGATTTTTACTTTTTTTTGTGGTTATATTACTTTTGACATTCGTAAAAAGAAATTGGTTTCAAATATTCAACTTAATATAGTAAATATTTCTTTCAGCAAGTTTTGAATTTTTTGCGATTTTTGAAGTTTTTTTTCACATTTTGAAACTTATTTTTTTTTTCTATTTAATATCCGTAAAATGAATCCGTTTTCAAACTTTTAGTTTAATATAATAAATTTTTCCCTCTGCGATTTTTGATGGTTTCTCGATGCGACTTTTTAATTATTTTCGCATTCTGCGGGAATTCTTTTACATTTGTAGAAGACATTCTGTTTCATGCTTTATAATGAATATTGTAGTCCACAATTTTTGACTTTTTAGCAATTTTTAATCTGATTTTCAATGCTATTTTCAGCTTTTTTGCGCATTTTTTAACGATTTTTTTGACATTCGTGAAAATTTTTCTCTACAATGTTTGAGCTAGTAAATTTTGACGTCAGCACAATTTTGTATGCAATTTTTCGCGTCTTTTTTTTTTTTTTTCTTTTTTTGTTTGTTTGTTTGTTTTGCTTCTACTTTTCCACTTTGGTAAAATAAAACTCATTTTAATATTTTAGCCAAATATACTTAAAGTTCTTTTCGTTTCAGTACAATTTATACGTAAAAGGCCTATTTTGGCATAAATTAACCTTATTTTTAAAAAATCGATTTTTATTTTCTTTCTCTATTTTTTATGCAATTTTGAATCTTTTTGTGTTGTGCGATGATTTTTTGATATTCGTAAAAGGAATTTAGTTTCAAATCTTTCGCTTAATATAACAAATTTTACCTTGCGTGATTTTTGATTATTTAGAAATTTTTCAGTGGATTTTCAATAGGATTTTCAATGTGATTTTTAGAAAGTTTTTTTCACGTTCTGTGACGATTTTTGATTATTTAGGAAATTTTCAATGTAATTTTTAGCATTTTTTTCTTTTGTCATTTTGCGGTTATTTGTGACATTTGTAAATGGAATTAGGTTTATATTTTTTAAAATAATGGAATAAATTTTATCCTTTTTTAAATAAATTTTTTTGCGTGGGCAATTTTTGAATTGTTCTCCCTTTTTAGACTTTTTTCGCGTTTTGTGCGATTTTTTGACAGTCCCTGGCAACGTCAGGTGGATTATTCATCTTGTGAATAAAATAAAATTCTATGAATAAAATCAAATCTCATCGGAAAATTTCATTTTAATTTTGTTTCTAATTATATTTAAACAGGATGTTCCTTGTTATCTTTATCCAGTAGATAACTTTTAAGCTGATAATTTTAGAGATTTTTTGTTAAAATGTTTTAAAGCGGTTCTACTTCATATAAAAATCCATACACGGGGTAATAGTTTTGCAAAAACGAAATAGACGAAAAAAAAACAGTGCAGGGAAACGTACGAATTTTATAAAATTCAAAGCATCCTAACTTGGTAAGTTTCGATAATACAAAAATAAAAATTTTACTATCAAATCACGTATAAAGTTTTTATAAATATATTATGTTAGAGGATTCGAGACCGTATAAAAATTTCAATTTCGCAACTTCTTTAAAACATAATTATTTTTATATGAATGGCTTTTTATTTGATATCGTATCGATATAAGAAAGATTTTTCAGAATAAAATTTGGATTGTAATCTCAAAACTTTCTTCTATCGTATCCATGTTAATTTTTCAAAACTCATTTTCACAGCGCCAAAACTAAATGGCAATCTATGCCCATCATTGGAATTTTAATGATATAAAATTCCGTGCATTAGTTCTTGAGAAATAAGTATCGCTAAAATAATATAAATCATGTATGCAGCAAGGCAGCATCACTTGCCGGTTGATTTACACCGAAACCTGATTTGCAACAACTTACCTCTCAACATCTAGCTGAATCTTGTTTGATGAAAATCTGTAGATAAGTTCTTGAGATAGGACTACTGCGGAAATCGTGAAAAATGCAGCATAGCAGTGCGACCTGTGTAGCGATTTACACCAAAATGTAAGCAACATCAAGTCATATTAAGGAATGACTGAATCTGAAGTTTTATGAAAATACGTGCAATATTTCTAGAGACAGGCTTATCGTGGAAATAAGAAAAATGCAGTATAGCAGCGCCATCTGTTGAGCAATTTACACAAATTTGTAGAAAATGTCGATTCATATCATGGATTAACTGAATCTGAAATTTGATGAAAATCCGTGTATTGGTTTTTGAGATTAAGTTATTGCGGAAATCATGGAAAATGCTACACATCAGCATCACCTGTTGAACGATTTACACCAAAAACTAATAAGCATCAATTTACTGATAATATTATCAGGGACTAACTGAAAATAATTTTTTATTGAGTTCCGTACATTATTTCTTAAGATAAAACGCTCACAAAATTTGTATCACATACAGGCAGAGTCACAGAGTGACATTTTGTAAAAACATGTTTTTTGATATCTCTGACCCCCTGAAACGTTTAAATCTGTCGAAAACCGGAAGTCAAATTTTTTTAGAATACACTATTTTCTTCTTCTGTAGATAGAAGAAAGTAGAAAATATAGTCGTTAAAAAAAAAAAAAAAAAAAAGTATGTCATAGAAAGTTAACTATGCGTTAAAGTGTATCACTTGATTGAAAAAGAAACAAAAACACTAATAATTTTTTTTTAATGTTAAGAAAACTTTTTTAAAGTAATTGTTAGGTGAATAACATCCGGGTCTCGTTGCTACTTCTTACCCTTTAATTGTGTCTCTAAAAATACTAAAATTTTACTATAGAAGTATGATTGATTTAAGATAACTACTAGAAACTGCGCAAGATAAACAGCAATGTTCCCGAAATTAAGTTTAAACTATGTAGAAGAATTTATTGTCTTATTTACATAATGCTGAAACATCACCTTGACAACTGAAATCTTAATTATTAAGGAAGAAATAGGATATGGGAAAGAAAAAAAATTGTAAGAATGCAAAAGGGTAACTGAAAAGAAATTTACAAGAAGGAATACAGTTTATGTCCTGAATAATCGCAACGCACTTTCGGCAAAATGAGAATTCAAAATAAAATTTCAAAAAATTCAAAAGTTGGACAAAATTTAAATCTGATATATAATAAAATATTCAAAAACATTTTACTATATAGTAGAGGTCTGCATGGGCCGGAATTTCCAGGCCCGGGCCCGGCCCAGTCCGTAGGAAAATTTTTTCGGCTCGACCCGGCCCGTTGTAAAACTCAAAAGTTCGGCCCGGCCCGTTTTAGCCCGTTACAATTTCTACGATTTCTAAAAAATTCAGATTTTTTTCATATAATTAAGATTTTTTTAAAGAATACTGCATACATATCTATGGAATGATTTTACAGTATATTTTACAGGAAATACACATTAGCAACATTAGTGATTACTAAGATTCTTAGGCTTTGAACAATCAAATAAAGATTCATCAAAAAATTAATATGGTTTAGAATAAAAGAAAAAAGAAAGAAAGTTAAAAACATCGTAACTTTTGAAGCTGCTTAATAAAAGAAGATTTATAAAAATATTTCTATGTCATTTTATTAAAGATTTTAAATCCAAATTCATTCGTTAACTCAAATATGCGCCTTTCTGATGCATTTCTAAATTCATTTTTTTCTCAGAAACGTACAGCAGGTATCTTTATTCAGAAACTATATAATCAAGTGGCAACAACCGTTTTTTGTACTGTTTTTTGCAATTTAAGAATACTGAAAGGACATAAATTATTGTTATAGTTAGCATTTTCAATCGAATTTCTGGAAGCGATAGCATGGGAAGGGAGAAAAACCTGCAACTATTTCAGAAACTATTGTATCTGAACAAATTTATGCAAGTATTTTATTCATCAAAAATGAAAAATGCTATTCGATTCCAAATGCCTTCAATAGTCAGGCTTATCATTTTTATATTTTTACAATTAAAAATTAATCTGAAAATGTGTCAAACTTTCGCGTTATTGAGAAATTAATTTAAAAACCATCAAACTTTCGCGTTTTGAGAAATTAATTTAAAAACCATCAAGAAATATATATCCAAAGATTAATCTAACATAAGTTCTTTATCGCTGTTAATAATTTTGCAAATCATCTTGTCTGCCCCACAGATCTTGAGAACAATTAAGGCCCCTGTCCTCGCTCGAGGAAACGCTCGCGAGCTAATGCTATTCCTATGGGGAAGGGGGAAGCATTTTTCTAATAACTCTTTCGCATTTTGACATTTCTGAATAATTCTTTTTGCATTGGATGACTGAAGTGCATGTTGACAGCGCACCTTTTTTACTTTTTCGATTTTGGTTGCAGCTATATTTTTTAAAAAGCACTTTCAGTTTCGAAACCGGTTTTGAAAATGAAACTAACTTTGTAAAAAATATCTGCAACC
The DNA here is from genome assembly GCA_964019185.1 of Maratus speculifer. NCBI lineage: Eukaryota > Metazoa > Arthropoda > Arachnida > Araneae > Salticidae > Maratus > Maratus speculifer. The sequence continues at coordinate 333,607,471 of OZ025289.1, forward strand.
AAAATCGAAAAAGTAAAAAAGGAGCGCTGTCGGCATGCGGCTCAGCTATCCAATGCAAAAAAAAATTATTCAGAAATGTCAAAATGCGAAAGATTTATTAGAAAAATGCTTCCCCATACTAATAGCATTAGCTCGCGAGCGTTTCCTCGAACGAGGACAGGGGCCTTAAGTCTTGTTGCGGTCCGGCAAGTCTATATGTAGAAAAATAATGCTAGCTTGATCTCGGCCTGGTATGAGTCAGCTAAAAAAATATTAAAACGGGTTGCACACAATTTAACTGTTCGATGACGATCTCACACTGTACAAGTTAAATTTTTATATTGATGCTGTCAAACTAGTATGGCTCATGACGCACATTTATATTTATTCTCGTTAAAAAATTTTTATCGGCCCGCCCGGTCGCAAATAAACAAACACTCAACGTCCCAGCGCGCGCTTCACGCCAACCCCTCTAGCCAAGCGCTTTGGCGAAAAAATGAAGTTCGATGTGCAACGTGCATGCTACATTCTATTCTAGTACCGTAGTTTGAAGTTTATATCTGCAGATATTTGTATACAATTAACTTGAATATTTTGGACACAAAATATTCAAGTAAATGAATTTTCCCTTTTCAAAGAAAATGCTTTTCAACTTGCAAATTAATTTAAGTCTACACAAGTTGTTCTTGATTAGACTAAGTGGAATACTGATGCTGTTACTATAAGATTATACTGTTAAAAAGTAAAGGCTGATGCTCAAAAAATTAAATTGCATGTTTCTAGCGTAATGAAGATATGATAGTTGAAACAATAGTTGATTTAGTTCATCAAGATATTTCAACATAGTTCAAAAGTATTTACGAATTTGATTTGTTCTACATGTTTTTGGATTTACGATGAAATACGCATTAATGAAAATATTTATTTATTTATTTATTTATTTATTTATTTAGCATTTACGTTTTGCTTGCACGGATACTAAAAGGAATTCCGATTCATACGATCTGTAGTGGAAAAATCGTTTACGGTGTTTTATTTTTAATGGTATTACGTTATTTTAAGCATATTGAAATTTATACACATATGAGATATTACTATGTAATGTATTCTACTGTAAGGCGCAAACAGTAGAATAGGATGAGCATAGAATTCATCGTTAATTTACAAAGACCCACAAAAGAATTTAACAACTGTACTCCTCGAATAATAATTTCTGGAAGTGCGATTTCATTTGTGCTGCGCGTTTTTACTTTATTTATTATTTATTTTTTCATATTACTTAAGAGTGTAGAAATTCTCTATATTATATATATACGAGGCTGTACAAAAAATCGCAAGTACAATTTCGTTTATTGATGGCAATTTTAAAGGAGATTTTCAACTTTGTTAACTAAACTACGTATAACTAAATTAATTTTTGCATACTGTGTAGTAAATATACACATAGGTTATATACAGGAAGTTCAGGAAAAAAACTGCTATTTTTTAAATTGTTGATGGTAGTTGCAGAAATTGGGTTTTCAAATTGTTTATTTAGATATCATGTTTCAGCTTAATAAATTGCAAAATTTTGTTACAGTATTCTGAAAGTGTTGGAAATTGCTTCATTGTTTATACTGGGCGCATGGTTTTTCATTCTTTTTTTTTCTTTTCTTTTTAATTTTCAGAAAATAATAGATTTTTTTTATGCAGTTTATTAAGTATTGATAGTATAAAGTACATTCTAAAGGAATAATGCAAAATTGCAAGAATACCACAAATTTAATAACGAGCATGGTTAGATTTTTACTTTTTCAAAACTCATAATTAAGTATAATTTTTAATTTTAAAAAAATAAATTCGGTAGTAGCTTATAAAAGAAAAGTAAGTGAGCATTCCATTAAAGTAAACTGCTCTTGCAATCTTTAATCCTTTCGGGTCCGAATTTTTTTCAGTTTTTAGAAGAAAAAATTACTTTTACGTTAATAACCTTAACACTAGCTATCCATATAGATTAATTAGTGTTTAACGATTATTTCATTGTCTGAAAGATAACGTATGTTGTTGTTTTGCGTACTATTGAATTAATATTTATATAATAACAAAAGGCTAAGGAAGAATTTTTCGAGATGTTTAGAATATATTGTATTACAATAAGATTTAACTTATATTACATCTTTCCAATATTTTTTTGTGCTTTATAACACAGGATTCTTTCAGGAAAGTAACTTTTATTTCAAATTTAATGAGTGAAACCTCTGTTTAAAATAAAAGAATCGAATACGGCGCAAAGATAATTCGAAAAATAATGATATTTATTATTATTACTAAATGCTGAAACATAAATAAAGTCAGTTAGTACATGATGCATAGACATATACTAACATTACTACATGTAAATAGAAGCAAAAGTATTTCTTAGAACAGAATAATATCTCATTAAAAGACAAATACTATTACTAGTACACCAGACCCGAAAGGGTTAAAATAAAAACAAGTTTGTAAATAAAAGCATAAAGAAAATTCAAAGTTTTCTATTACTATGACAAATAAATTCTGCTTCCTGACTTGTTTAATCAAGATTATCAGCCTAACAGCATCTTAGCGTGCAAGGAGGATTCTGAAAGAAAATTATTAAAGGCTAAGTTTTAATTTCCTAGCTATTTATGAGACAAAAACTTTGAGGAGAGGCGATTGTGTCCATTATTGGATTTTTTTTTAACCTGTTATCAATGAGCAACAAAGCACTTATTATAACATACTCTAAACCAGTAACTAATTTCATTATAAATTATATTATTAGAAAGGTCAATTTACAGAGCATTCATAATGCATTAATAATTTTTCAAAAGGTGGTGTAAGCATTTTTTAATTCACACTCGTATTCTTACAAATATTCCATAAACAAGATGAACGCAGTCAAAAGGATGAAATATGAAAAATCGAAGCAACTTTGGGCTAGCATGCTCTTCGAAGTTTTTTTTCCCCCCAAAGCGCTTGGCTACGGAGGTTGGCGTGAAGGGCTGGGACACGTTGAGTGTTTGTTTATTTGCGCCCCGGTCCGTATGGCCCGTTCAATTTTTTTGCCGGCCAGCCCGGCCCGTTAGAAAATATGAAACGATTCCGCCGGCCCCGTACAGACCTCTACATAGAGATAAATGATTGAATTCGGATAGCTTTTATGAGTGGATCCGAATCGGCGATGAACATAAAAAATCACAGAAATACACGAGTCACTAACAGAAAATCTATATATATATTACGCTATCGTATGTGGCACAAAAATCAAGGTTATTTGTTAACATTTGTTTGTTAATCGAGGTTTATTTATCTAATGGCAAGGCCCAAATGAAACACATCTCGCTGGTTAATATGTAAAAATCCTTTGTCAGGATTTAGATAGAAGCAAATTGGGTTTATTTACGCTTTATTCTTTCGCTGCAGTTATGGAGCTTCAAAATATCGTTATTTTATATTTTTTCTATTCTTTTGGCTTAAAAAATAAATAAAAATCATGAATTTTAAACATTTCAGTTTCAAATTAAAAAGTTATGCATTATAAACGAAATGAATGAAAGGATTATATTATTTTATTTTAAGTGAAATTAATGAAATACAAAAAAAAAAAAAATGACACGGGTTTATTTGACACTTATTTGGCGAGCCAGGTTAGCATAAAAATACCGATTTCTTGATTTATCGTCACAGATGTCACATGCACACCACATAGGCGTGATTTTTTTTCTGGCGCCAATTTGACGAAAACGTCGTTTTCAATACCAGTTACATGTATATTTTTTAACTAGTTTCTATTATTTTAAAAAGGAAATAATAATAAATTTAAAAAAAGTTTAGTTAACAATTATAGAACAAAGCAATTTATATCATTTTAAAAAAGACAGTAAAAGTAAATAAGCAGTTTTTTAAAGAATTAAAAACTATAGCCGGGTTATCACGTGAGGCATATCATTGCCATTTTGTTGAAATTGCACTGATGTGGTGCGCTTATGACATCTGTGCCTAATTCTTTTGCAGAATCTTCTAATTTGGCAAAAAACATGAGCAATTAAAACAAATTATGAATAAAAGCAATGTGATTAAAATAAATTATGAATAAAAGCAATATGATTTAATGCTTAGTATGCATTTAAAGAGAAACCAAACTAGTCGCCAATGGCGGCTAGTCTAATTAAAAAGAACAAATTACATGTGAGCCTTGAACATATTCGAATACGTCTTCGTTTATTCACATCTAAATAAACAGACCTCTACATGTGATGGATTTCCTTAGTTAATGCCAACAAATAGTTATATACACATACAATTACTTTTCTTATGGTAATATAGATTGGGGAAAGTATCTTAGCATAAATAAACTAATTTTGTTTAATTCAAACTTTTTTTTTTTTTTTTTTTTACTTACGAAGTCCAATGATTTCTTCCAGGTCGTTAATAGAACATGTTGATGGCGCGCAAACTCCAATTTTATATCCTAAGTAATTTTTAGCAAAGTTGGTAGCAGAGAATTCGGTAATGAACTGTAAAACAAAAAATTAAGTTAAATACCCAGAAATATGATTTTTAGTCTTTACTTGTCAAATCCTTTAGAAAAAAAAAATAAAAAAGTAGTTACAATAATTTGTATTTAAAATAAAATGACCAAATGTGTTCGAAATTGAAGAACGTACTAGAACTAAATAAGGAATTGGTTGATCGCAGGACACAGGCTAAATATCAGCTAAAATACCGTCATGTACATTAACGGCGGAGCAAAACCATAAAACCATTTAAATAAAATTTTGTTTTTTAATAAAAGCTTGAATTAGGGGATTCTAATTTCTAAAAAAAAGTGTTTGTAAATTCCCTTGTCAATCATTAATTTCTCATTTTATCAACAGAATTTGTCTGTGCCGGGAAGAGTTAAGAATAGCCTGTCTTTCTTTTACAGTGTAGCATTAATATCAAGTAAGTGCAGTAAGAACATCTAAAAAACTGGCATTAAAGAAATAAATGATAAGAGCTTTGTCGTAATATCATATAATAGGAAATAAAATGACAACGCCTATTTATTATACACAGTGTGTCCCAAAATTTTCCGGACAGATTTTATAAACAAAAAATTAACTAACCTGAACATATACTTTCTACAACCAATGTAATAAAAATCAAAACACTTCTGGGAAGTCCGCCTTTGAAATATAAATCGAATAGATGATCGCAGTTGCTTGAATGTCAAAAATGCCGTTAAAGAGGATACGTTTTAGATGAAGTTGCAACTTGGAGAACTGGAAATAGACACACGGAGATAAATCTGGGAAATAAGGATGATTGCAAAGCACGATGACCCATTTATATGCCAGAAACTCTTATACTTTTTTGGTTATCATTTTCAGAGAGGGGGACAGGGAGTGGCCGATAATTTAACCCGTCTGGAAAATTTTTGGACGGACTATGTATATTGATACTGTGTTTTTGCCAGCTCGGTAAAGGATTAGTATACACAGCAGGATTAGTAGTGCACAGACTTCCCTGATCTTTACATGTTCCTTCAGGATATAACGAATTGTTCTTTTGTTGATACCTGTCATGTCCTTAAGGATATTCTTAAATGAAAAAGGACAACTTTGTGACATATGCTTTACTTTTGTTCGGAGATGCAAGAAAATAGCAGATGTTGTTATTCAGAAACTGTCTAATTGCACTATTTTTTCAGTTTTTTCTTAAACACAATAAATATTGCAAAATAAGCCTTCAAAGTTGACGTTTTTAAGCACATTTCCCGACGAAAGCAGAAAAACCGGTCGAAAAACAAGGAAAAAAAGGGTGATCACATGATCGAAATAGCTTAGAACTGGATAGGTAATTTAACTATCATAAAATGGAAAACTAAGTTCGATTCGAAATCGCTTTCTTTGTCAGGCATTCCAATTTCATATCTTTCTGTTAAAAAAGTGAATTTGTAAATGTGTCAAAACGTTTTGCGCTTGTTGAGCGGATCAGTTGAAAACACCCTCAATCAGTCTGACGGAAGCACAACAGTCTTTACTTAAGATGTATCTCCGTTTCATAAATTGTTCGAGTGGACCAGCCGCTTTTCGGATGGCCGCTGTGTTTAACATGTTGCAGACTCTCCCTTCCATTTTAAAGCTATTGTACCATTCGAAAACAGCCGACCGACTCGGCTTCGTTTTCGTAAAGTTTTTGCTGTGTTTCGACAGCTGTTTTCACAAAGCTTGACTCGTTTGTTCGTTTTTAGGTGCGTTCGTAATTATATAAATACATAGCACCTATAGTTGTCGTTTAGTCCGTCCGTCTGTCCGTCTATCTGTCCGTCCGTCTGTCTGTCCGCATATAACAACACAAAAACTACCCAACCGAATCATTTGAAATTTAAAATTCGTAATTATTACATAATTTTGTCGAGTCATTTCAAATTTTATGAAAATCGGATACACAGATCAATTACAGGGACAATCAAAAGCATTCCGTTATATTACGGTCAATTGGGAAAAAAATTTTAAATGCATTTTAATCGTTTGAAATTTAAATATAATTATTACATAATTTTGTCGAGTCATTTCAAATTTTATGAAAATCGGATGCATAGATCAATTACAGGGACAATCAAAAGTATTCCGTTCCATTACGGTCAATAGGAGGAAAAGTTTCAAGTGCATTTTAATGGTGTTACACTCTTTCAAATATAATAGAACTGACATGAACTGACATGTATTTATGTACTAAAATATACATTCTGTACAATTTGTGATGCAAAGAATACTTATTATTTAATTACAGGACCATAGAAAAGTATTCCACAGCATAATGCTATAAGGAGAAATATTGTTTGGGACGGGGTTTAATTATATTAAACTATTTCACATTTTATGAATATGATATACGTTACTGAGGTGTAATAAAAGTGTTCCTGTATATTAACAGGAACACAAAAAAGATTTCAACCACTATATTGTATCTGAAGAACTATCTACTATAACAGCAAGATCTGAATATTTTTTCAACTTCGCTGTCGCACCTCATTTGCTACGCTTCACGTGCAATTTCCAACTTGTTAATTTTCGCAAGCTTCAATACGACCACGTTGCATTTTTAAACAAAACGGAGACACTTAACATCAGACAACAAATAGCAATGTGAAGTTAATTTTACCGTTTTACAGGACAAAACGTAGTCGTTCTTTTGACAGCGTCGCTTATTGGCCGATAATTTAACCAGTCTGGAAAATTTTGGGACAGACTATGTATGTTGATGCTGTGTTTTTGCCAGCTCGGTAAAGGACTAGTTTAACTCTCAGTAATAGCGAAGTAACTTAAAAATAAGAGGGGAAGAGGGAGCTCAAAAATAGTTCTTAATTTGGCAAAATGACTGAAAAACCGAAAAAAAAATCACTGATAAAGTGATGTATTAATAAGTAATTATGAAGATCAATTAATAATTAACTTTATTAATAATTAAAATTGTAAGCACATTGTTTCAAAGTAAGCACTAAAGAATAAATAAAAATTTTATAATTTTGTGAAATATGACAGCACAGTACGAAAAGAGAAAAATGAATGTATGGCCCTGAGGCCTTTTTATACTCACTTTTCTCCTCCGTTATTCTTGAGTATCATAAATATCTACCAATCTTAATGCTATGGAATTGGAAAGAAAATCCATTTTTATTTTTGCTGAATTCTACACATCGAGAATGCTCGATTAGCTTCAGTAGACGGAAGGCTGAACAAATATAGAACATTCTCTACCAGGTGCTTCAAACTTTCTTGCATGAGTTCTTTGGTTCCCACTACAAACTCCTTTTACTAGTCTATTTTAAATTTTTGGTAACATTACAAAATTCTGAAAGCAACCATATACACTACTCGCCTTGTACTATAAAAAACTGCGACATTAAGACGGATTCAAAAAAGGTAGCGACTTCGTTACTAAAGAAAAAAATAAAATCTTTTTTTCAATGTTTATAATTTAAAGTTTATTTTAAAGAAGACACTATAATCCAAAATAATGAAAAGATGTCCAATGAGTGGGGAGTGGATGCCTTCCCTTTATTACGGCCCTTTCTCTCATTTCCAAACTGTTAGTATTTGTTGTCCTATATCCTAATGGTAAAAATACTGATGTTCAAAATGAAGTGATACGACAAATAAGTAAAAATAAAAATAAAACTTACAGGACCAAATTTTCCAAAAGCCGACAGGTTTACTTTTTTGTTATTATAATCAATTAGAGTCTGGGACATCGCTTCTGGAAATTCCACCTCCACCAAGCAGTACTGCCCATGGTAATACTCTTCCTCTTTCGTGAGAGCCACGTCTCCCTTTTTGGTAGCTCTTACCTCCAAACATTCGTCGTAATCGCCCATGATGCTGAAGGTGCCGCGCAGCAATCCGTAAGGTGGTTTAGCCATCGAGTCAAGCACTGAATAGAAATGAATGAAAGAGTCATTTAATTAGTAGAAGAGATTAATTATGAAAGAAATAAAAGTTTCAATTTTAAAAACGAAAAACAACAGTAAAATATGTTTTAAAATGATAACTTAAAATAATTATAATATAAAGTTAACTTGAGAATATGTTTAACAAAAAATTCCTCATAAACTTACATAACAAAAAATTTCAAAACATATGTTTAAAAATTCCTCAGTTAATAAATAGACAGTTCTAATTATATTTTAGGAAAGTGGAAAAGATAATATTTTTACCGCTCAACAGCGTGAAATTTTATGAAATATTATTTGGTTCATTTTTAAATATAAAAGCATGATACTTGTAGCCACAACTATTGAAGGGCAGGAAATCGAAGAATTTTTCTCGGTTCCCATAAATGAATTGCATTTTGAGTTTTTAAGCGGTTGTTGTCTCAGGACGACAGTTTTATTCTTTTCTGCGTCGTCACGTCCTAAATTTCGTTTCAACTTTGATAACATTTATAATTTTAATTAATTTTTCAATTAATTTTCAGCAATGATTCAAAATTAGTAAATATTTAAAACATGATTTATCACATTGCTAGCTAATCATATAATCAACAAAATAAAAAATGTCCAAGTCGAAAATTAAACCACGGAACTCTTAGAACACATTTCAAGTTCTCTACCATTTAAGCTATGGGTCATCGTTCTCCTTGATTAAATGGTAGAGCACTTGGAGTTCTATTCCAAGAGTTCCGGTTCAATTCCCAGCTTGGACATTTTTCACTTTTTTTGTTCTACGTTAAATTAGCGATGTGATAAATCACGTCTTTGATAGCATTTTTCTACAAAAAATTCTGCGTTATTGAAAAATGAAAAAAACAAAACAAACAAACAAAAAAAAAAGTACGATTATACAATTTTTTAATAAGATCGTCTGTCAGTTTGATATATTTGAGAATAAAAAATGAATTTTTAAAAACATGTCACATAGTAGCCCTTTTGGATTTCATACCAGCGTTTTAAAAAGGTGATTAATGTCCTAAAATGGACTGGTCGTTTTTAAAATTAACTAACAAGTAAGAAGTGACTGATATTTAAATTATTCTCGCAGGAGATTGATTTATAAAGCCGTACTCTTTTTACTACGCTACCTAGTTATAGTTCCAAATTTCATAACAGATAGATGGCGCTTTGCTGGCTCAAATTAATAGAACAGTCAAACTACTGCATAAAAATTTATCTAAGTTCACCCAACTTCTAATATGCATTCTGTTTAGTTGTTGTCGCACACAAAAGAGAAATCTGCTTCTTGACATGTCAAAGTTATTTTGAACAATGTTAGAGTTTGGACCAATGCAGTGCCATTGATCATAGGCACATGAAACGAAACAAAGAAATAGAGTAAAGAAATTCTGAACTTTGCACAAGCAATAAAAATATCGACAATTGACAATATTTATTTGTAATTAAATTACTCGGTACTTTTAAATGGATAGGTAAACTGTTCTTATATCTGTATTGCAGATTGTATTTATTTATATTTAAAATTTGTTTGTGTATTAGTATTGGGAAACAGCCATTTTCTGGATATATGATGTTAGACAAATTATTGAAATAGTGATATGCATGTTTTCGTATTCGAATAATTCGTTCGGGCATGCGCAAAGGAATAATTGTTAAACATTATATTATTTTTACCAATCAATTAAAACCAGAATTTTGCTAAAGAGAAAAAGCCTAATATTCAAGCCTCAAGCTCCTCAAAAAAAAAAAAAAAAATATATATATATATATATATATATATATAAATATATATATATATATATATATTCAGAATTTCTGGTTTAAACTCAATAAAAAGAAAAAGAGAGTTGGCAGACAGTTATGCGTTTGCGCATGGTCGATTGGTTCAATCGAATATCAAAATGCCTCTTTACGCTCATCATTACTTTCAAGCAGGGCTGCGGAGTTATTGGGGGGAAATGTCCGGCAAGACCTTGACTCCGACTCCGAGCTGGTAAGCTAACACCCGGGCTGCGGTACAAGTGTTACCTGTTGGTTAAAATAATAATGGAATATAAGAAAAATAAAGCTAAAATCTCACTCTTTCGGCATTGATCTTTTTAGGGCTTCGAAAATAAAAAAGAAAAAAAAAACCGCTTTATTAATTTTATAATCTTGTGCCCGGAAACCAAAAAAATCTAACTATCGAAGCCTAAAGAACACAAAATTTTGCTGTTTTGGATCCACGGACTAAGAAGAAAAATTATCATGATAATTTGGTTGTTATTTTGCTGTGTCTTTCAAACTCGAAAAATTCCTATGGAAAGAAGGAAAAATAAAAATAAAATTTTATTATTTTGGAAATTGTTTGAAATCTGTTGATTCTAATGGAAAAAAATGACAATTTTACAATTTTGGCTTTATTTCGAGATTTGCAGATCTGAAAAATCCGAAATTTAAAAGGTGGAAGTTAATGAAATTTCACTATCTGATCCTTGTTATGGATACCGCCAATTCAGAAAAAATAATTACAATTTCATCTTATTTTGACTCCTGAGTACAAAAATAAATAAATAAAGGAAGTATATAAATACTTTTATAAATATAACTAAAGTAATTCAGACATTAGAATTTTGACTTTTATTCATACAATCCGAAAAAATTTGAGCGGGGTAAAAAGGCTTCTATTACAATATCATAATAGGTTCTTAGTTATTTTGCCTCCAAAAATAACATAGATTTACAATTTTTGCATTATCTCCGGTAAGATATCTATCTACACGAGTCAAAATTTTAAGGCTCATCCACTGAAAAGTTTGGCCGTCCTTTTGTATTTATTCTACCCCCAAGTATGCCCATTTTAATGTGTTATTTTATCGGTAGAGTTTGTTTCTTTCAAATTGGTTATATGGGCCTTTTAGCCTGTTCAATTTTTTATCAGTATTATCCAACTCATTAACATAAATTGCCTGAAGTCTACTTCCACGGACTGTTTGGAAAAGTGTGCTCATTTTTTGTGGGCCTTTGATTCTTGTATATTTTTGTATCTGGGGTTTTGTATTAGCAAACTTCAAAAGTACAAGGGGAATGAACGTATGCTAAATGTAAAATATTTGCTACAGCTATGAGTTAAAACAGTTTTTATCTACTATGTACACAGGTAATACCTGTGAAGAGTATCTGTACTTATTCTGTAACTATCTCTGTATCTGCTTTATACACCGTAGTAAATCAGTCATCTTTAACTTGAGTAGCCTATTATAGCCCATATATAATAGTTACAATTAATTTTATTGATTTAAAATTAGATATAATTAGTTTAATTTCACTTTAAAATGTCTAAACCCCCCCCACCCCCCAAATAAATAAATAAATAAATAAATCAGGAGCCTGAGTTGGAGTTGGCTTGTTTTTAGCGACTCCGTCCCTGACTCTTTTCCTGAAGAATAGCTTGAATCGACTCTACAGCCTTGCTTTTCAAGAACGAATTTAAGAGAAAATGGATCCATATTCTCGTTTATACAGTGAAGAAAAAACATGAAAATATCGAACAGCCATCCCATATGTACGTACACACAGTGGCGCCAACTTTTGAAAAATATTGGGTCGACTCAAAAATATTGGGTGGGCTCAAAGATATTTTGGTAAAATGATACAGCTAGTTTGTTTTTCTTCGAAAAGTGGACAGCTGGTGAAAGATGAGACTTTTAAGTCAAGCTATCATGCTTTAAGATAGTTGCAATTTTTTAAAATTATATTCTAATGCGTTTTTCCTTATACAAACACTAATATTTATAGTCATGTCATCATATCATGAACATGAATACAAATTGAAAAGCAGAAAGTTAAACATTTCAGTAATTTTTTATTTATCGGTATCAGTCACAGAATTAAAACGCGCGGTCACTGGCAAAATAAATTTTGTTCTAAGGAGAAAACTACTCCCGTATCATAATAAGTCACTGTCTAACGGGGTCTTATCTTTGGCATACCTGATTTTGGAGAATAGGATGTCGCCATCAGAATGTAATTGATTTACAGGCGATTACCTGTATGTTATTGAGATTGACTACAACATTTTATAGCCAAAAAATAGCAAGTGAAATGTTTGGTTTTTTACAGCCAGCGTCTCGCAAAACTATTTGGATAAATATATTGTCTATTAATGTAGATTGTATTTACGGTTGAGTTATACTTTTCAGCTTCCGTAAATTTCGGTATTTTATGATTTATTTAAACCCGTAATTTTTATACAAGGCTTCCCAAAATAAATTAATGCATTTCGTCTATGGAAGAAAAATTTCGTAACGGTATTCTCGTAATGCTAGAAGACGTTTCATAACATTAGCGTAATGTAAGATTTCTCCTTGTTAAAGTATTTCTTAAAATTTACAGAATTAAAAAAGAATTAATCTTCAAATTGTTTTCAAAAATGTAAAAATGTTTAACTTATAGATTTTAAAACGCAACACAAGTTGGAAACATTCTTTTAAAAGCTGAAATTAATATTCCTTGAAATGTAATAATAATAAAAGAAAACTGATTAAATATAAATAGGCGTGTCTGAGATAACGAAGTTCGTTGCCATCTCGTAGTATCATTATGCATTTTCAGAAATCAAGTATATTAAATTTCTGCTGATAGTGAATATTCTATATCAGTTTCCAGTGAGTAAGATTACATTTTTGTCGGGAGAAGTCTGAAAGTTTAATTTTCAGTACATTCAAGTTCAAAGTATCTTAGCATTAAAAGGGCAGCTCCATTTTAACTCCTTTTTCTTTTTTGCTAAAATGATTATGTAGATTCTTAAGAATAAGTTACACTTTGTCAAATAAAAAATACACAAAACTAAACTATACAGTCGGATATAATAAACTCCCCAGTTCTGTGCCATATATTACGAAACAACACAAAAACTGGTTTACTAATTCTTTGCAACATTTCCAAAGATATATCAATATATATATATCGATTCTTACGATATCCACGCGTTTAATAAAAAGGTGGAGAAATTTTAGTAATTCTAAAAACGTACATATTAATGTAAAGGCTGTTATTTAGTATCTCTTCCAGGGGACATCAGGACTGAGGAGGATAAAGGGAAATACATATATATATATATACTTTTTAAATCATTTATAAAACTTAAATGTTATGTTTGAACTATATGTAAACTATTAGGGCGACAATTTGAAAACCCGGTCAAACCCTGTTAAGAAACATTTCAAGGCAATGGACAAACATCCGGTATTATGCGGAATTTGTGTATAAAACGAAATTTGTAAAAATGTTGCAAGAATTGTATTTATTTACACTTTTTTTAGAACTATCATTTATATGCTTACGGTCGAAAATTGTGTCCTTTATGTATATTTAGATTAAAAATTAATTATTATCCACTTTAACTTATTTCTTTTTATCGGGCCGATTTAAATAATACCGGAAAATAAATATGGATTCTAACATGACTCTATTGCCAAATAATACGTTTCAACTAAAAATAAAGCAGTAAAAATTATTTTCTTACTAGATTAAATTTTTAATAGAAAGAAAAAAAAATTGAAATGTTTGAAATACGATCCAGTTTTTAAAGTCCTATCCTATTTAATACTTCTAATAATGTATACCCTTTTGATCTGTCTTTCTTTTTAATATAAGAGAAAACTATTATTGTTAATCTTTGTGTAAAATATGTTGCTATATTATTATCACATAAAAAAATCATATTTATTCTTTTCGAGTTTCATTTTTTGTTGTATATAATATACATTATACAGTAACAATACGAATGTAAGGTAATAATAGGTAATAATAGAGTTATATGGTTATACATCACTTATTATTTCTTATTTATTGTGTGCAACAGATTTGTGTGTGTGATAGACATGTTTCCCTTTCTTATATATTTCACATGACATATTACACACAGACATATTTACATTATTTATTTATTACTCATAGTTGCATTACTTTGTAGTTGAATTATATACTATTTGCATTATTTAGTAATATTTACGCACGAAACTTATTTATTACATATTATTTGTGTGAAATTTGTAGAAGCTTGTTTGAAATAAAATTAGAGATTTTAAAGCATCATTTTTCTACGGATAATCAAACTTTTCAAGCGCAGCAGCTGTTGGGGACCTATTTTTTAGTGGATAATGGCTCCCCCAAATTTCCCCAGGCACCCAAGTGCTCACTGGATTCTTTAAGCAGAAAATGATACATATTCAAAGACGTTGGCCGCCAAAAATTCGAGCAAGAGGTAATCGTGAGAAATGAAAAAAATATATATATTAAGATTATGAACGGAATCAAAGCTGGTGCTTAAAGAGTAAGTTACAGTGGCTCGCAACCCCTGTTAAACATCCATCGAAAGTAACAAAAACATAAAAATACGAATTAAATACAATGCATACTAAAAAATAGTAATTTGGAAACTCAGATAGCCTACATTTGCATTCCCGCATTGGAGCACATGGGTAAATGTACTTCCAGTGGCGCAATGACATTCTAAATTTTAGAAAATCATAACATACGCTGACAGACTATAAAAAATGGTCAAGGCAAAAAAAGGCAGCACTGGAGGTACCAAAAGGCCAAGAAAAAGTTCTGCCCTATCTCTAAGAACATAAAAAAGGGGGACTCACATAGCTCACTTTAATTTTGAAGGACAAGATCGAAAAATGGGGATATAATAAAATAACTAAATTCCTATCAACCTATCATGTAGTGATCTGTGACCAGACCCAGCGGTGGACAACTCAAGTGGTCCACAGAACAGCGCGGACGCAGTTTAAGTCCTGTGATCATGAACATAATTTAGCCCATAACTATATACATTGTTGCCATAACTCGAAAACAACCATAACCATAGATATCATAGGGCGATTTTTCGCTTGTTGTGGCTAACATAAAAATGCATTAAAATTACAATTTTAAAAGTTAAATTACAATTAAGTTTTAAATAAATTAAAATGTCATCACAAACAGAAGTGTGTACAAATTCAAGCATATCATCAAGTGAGCTCAAAATTGTTTACAAAAATTTATCTTTACTTAAAAAAAAAAAAAAAAAACCTAGTTGAGTTAAATAAAAATATGTAATAACGTCCACTTATATAACAATAGTTTGAGTATTTGCAAAATAGAAACAATGTTGGAAATAATCACAAAGAAAGAATGGATTTTCTCTTTTAAAATAAATACATTTAAGACGAAAATACTTTATTATCCATTTTTATTATGTCATAAAAACGGTCCGTGATTTTTGGAGTATGTACAACATAACAGTTTATTATGTTTTTTTCAGGTCTGCTCAGCGACTCGAAAACCGAATATATTGTTAGCTAATCTCTGTTACACAATAATTCTAAAAAATGCGCAAAAAACGGAAAACACATGACATCTGTGGACAGTCTTATGAATAAAGATTGCAGAAAGAGGCGACCGACAATACAAGTTATCCCCGCAAAGGATTATGTCAACCAACAGCAAATACGTTTGTAGCACACTGACTTAGATCGAAAGGAAACAAAAGAATATCGATTTCTTGAATAAATTACGGCTTACTTTTGAAGAAAGTGACCAGTCTAGCGTAGCGTTAGCAAAACTGTATTGTAAAAAATCTATGTTAGAGTTTTCAAAACTGTATTGTAAAAAATCTATGTTAGAGTTTTCAATTTCAATCAAACATATCAGTGCTCGATAAAATTTTTCCCTTTTGAATTAAAAAAGTAAAAATAAATAAAAAGTAGGTTTTTTAATATAAATTTAGTTTTAAAACAATGTTCATAGTTCACATTCCTGGGCACCGGCGGAACGAAATCCAGAGTGTGACACGATTTTTGTAGAGGTGTGGTTGTGGTCCACTTCTTCGTCTGCATTTAAAAAAATGAAGAATAAGAACTTAAAATAAGTTATACTATGATATTTTTTATCTCCTCCTACAACACAGTTTCGTAACATGCAATGAAAAAAGCAATCAGAAATATAAAATGTAATAAATCATGGAAAATCCCAATGAATATCGAATTCGCATCGAAAGTCTACGACTTTTTCTACAAAATGAAGATATTTACATTTTATTTCGTTAGAAAAAGTCCTGCACTTTAGATAAATAATTTAAAAAATACATGAATATAGAATACAGAACAAAAGCACCGTCTTATACAGGAGGGGGAGGGACTTAGGGTGTTCTGTCTGCATGAATAAAAATATCAGTTCTTTTTCTCTCGGTACTTATTTATTTAAAATCATCTAAAAAGGACAACTTTACTTTTAATTATTAAGATTCAACTAAGCGCAGAATAATATAAATTTAATCCCTTCAGGTTTGGCGTGCTTTTAATAGTACATGTCTTTTAAATAAGTATTATTTTGTTTTAAGAAATACTTTTGTGACTATTTATTTGTAGTAATGTTAGTACGTGTCTGTGAATTTAGCATATGACTTCATTAACGTTTGGGTATTTAATAATAATTAAAAAATATATTTTCTTAATTCTCTTTGCACCATTTGTAGTTCTTTTATTTTAAACATATATGTTACTCTTTAAATATAAAATAAAGGTTACTTTCCCAAAAGAATCATGTGTAATAAAGCTCAAAAAATATAAAAAAGTTGTATGATCAGTTAAATCTTGCTGTAATACAATATTTTCTACACATCTCCAAAAAACTCTTCTTTAGCCTACTGTCATATAAATATGAATTGAATAGTTCACAAAACAACAACATTCGCTATGCTTCAGACAATGAAACATTTGTTAAACTCTAATTAATCTATTTGGATTGCTATTCTTAATGTTATTAACGTAAAAGTATTTTTTTTTCTAAAAATTGAAAAATAAAATCGGACCCAAAAAGGTGAAAAATGATGTTAAAACGCCATTAATGTTGGCGTTTTTAATGTTGTTTTTAAATTTATAAGATTCAATTTTATTAAAAAGTCATTAGAAAAAATAAAAATTTACTTTCCTATTTTTTTTTATCATACTATAAAAGTTAAGCAGCCTTATCGTTTAGTTTAAGATTTTTTTTTCTATCCTACGAGACGCATTTTGAAATTCAGCTCAAAAAAGCAATAAAATTTAGCAATATGAAATTCCTCAAGTATTTGCAATCAAGCAAACTAATTAGCTCTAACTCTTTTGAAAAAAATGTTAGAAAAATTAATATTTTCTTTCAGTTTAGCAACATTAAGCAACATGTAATGATACATTTTCTCTCATACATTTTCTATACATACGTTTTCTCTCAAATCAAGCGTAACGGAACTCTTCATAATAAAAGAAAAGAAAAAAGATAAAGAAGTCTTTCATCACGTTCGTAAAATATCTTTATCAGATTTGCTATTTAGAACAGCTTTCTGCTTAAGAAATGTACTTTACAAGTTTATGAAGGAATTAGTTATCTAAATTATCAAAGACATTCAAAGAATTTTGCATAAATGAGTGCTTTAAAAATGATTTTAGCAGTATTTTTAAAAGAGGACATTGTCATATTATAGTAATAATTTTCCTAAAATGTTATTCTATTATTATACTTAATCGGACAAAACAAGTTTGAAATCGCACGTGAAGCGTAGCAAATGAGGTGCATTTGTACGACAGCGAAGTTTTAAAAATATCACTCTCGTATATCAATCTCACAAAATTGTAAATAGCTAATTACAATTAAAATGCGCCCCAAACAATGTTCTCTCTATACCATTAAGTAATGGAATACTTTTATGTGGCCTTGTAAATCAATAAAAATGTTCTTTGCACCACAGATTATGCAAAATGTATATTATAATACGTAGTTTATAGATGCACATCAATTTTATTATGATCGAATGAATGTAACGCCATTAAAATGCATTTGAAACATTTTTTTCCATTGACCGTAATGTAACGGAATACTTTTGATTGTCCCTGTAATTGAACTACGCGTCCAATTTTGATAAAATTTGAAATAACTCAACAAAATTATGTAATAATTATGTATTTTAATTTCAAGCGATTAAAATGCATTTGAAACTTTTTTCCCCATTGACCGTAATGTAATGGAATACTTTTGATTGTCCCAGTAATTGATCTATGCATCCGATTTTCATAAAATTTGAAATGACTCTACAAAATTATGTAATAATTATAATTTCAAACGATTCCGTTGGGTAGTTTTTGCGTTGTTACATGCGGACAGACGGACGGACTGAACGTCAACTATAGGTGCTACTTATTTACATAATTACGAACGCACCTAAAAATTAGTCACCCCATCTAGATATTTCGCTAAATCTCTAAGATTGGTAAGTACCACTTATAAATGTTCAATTTATTTTTTTAAATAAACTAATAAGAATGATAAGAGGACGGTGCACGTTAATCTTTTAACTTTTTTTAATGTTTGTCATACACATATGAATTTTTTTAGAAAATCTCGAAAAGAAATTTCCAGTCTTATAATAATTTTATGGGGTTTTTTAAAATTTTAAATTTTAAAACGAAATTTTAAAATGCCTCGTGCCTCTTAATTTTTGAGATGCTTTCTCGATTTTTCAAATTCATCACTTAAAACACTATTGCAAATAAATCTGTGTAATGATTTTTTAGTCTCTTGAATAGTTAATTTTTTAGAAATTTCTTTCTGAATTTCATGTCGATTTTCATCAAATTTTGCGAATTAATAAGTTTAATTACTTTAATGAAGTCAAATTTTAAAATGCATACACAGTTTCTTTTTAAACAATATCTGGATTCTTCCTTATCAATTTCATAATTGTTTGTCAAAAATTAAGAAGCATAGAGCATTTAAAAATCTAAAAACGTTGAAAAATCAGTTTTTAAGAAAAACAGGTCTAAAATATTTTAAAGAGTCGAAAAATTGTTTGTATACAAAATTCAAACACTTGTAATTTTGCAAAAAATAATCGCACCTACATTCAGTTTTTCGTAAATGGTTCAGAACAAACTGAAGAGTAATAATATGTACAAAAATAATTTTCAGTTTGGCTCCAAATAAAGTTTCACTGTCCCCTTAAAGATTTTTGAAATTGACTACCTGCATTAACATTGAGATGTCACAGCGACATCCCATTAACGTAACATTGTAACTTTGCGATTGTCTATAAGATATCATACGACGTCGATTCGAAATCAATGATGTGAATATGAAGTAGTTATGAGCTTTATTATCTCTTCTGTGATGTGACATTCTGACTATTTGTGGAATCACAGTGCGGAGAGCATGACATTTATCACGAGTCTGCATCGGTTAAGGTCCCACACTTGGCACAGAAAAAGACCCGGATGATAATGTAAAGTGTATGGGAGCGTTCTTTTCAAATATCTCGCTCAAATTTTAATATTTTGACATGATTTTTTTTGCACAAGATAGCTGAGGACGATCCACAACCGGCCTAGTTTTTACTTTTTCGATTTTGGTTTCAGATTTTTTTTTTTTTTTTATTATTACTTTAAATTTCAAAACCGGTTTAAGCCAGTTCTAAAATTGAAACTATCGTAATATAAAAAATATATAAGTAAACGAGTAGATTTTATCCAAATCCAATGTAGTATTCGAGAGTTGTTTCAATTCAGAAGCTTTATCTTTCGGATTTTTTTTTCTCCTGAAAATCGGTTTTTGGCTATTTAATATTAAAATAGGAAAATCATTAGTTAAAAATATTTAGTTAAGTACAAGAATAAAAAATAAATCTTATACTATAATGCGAGCAAAAATTGTGTGTGTGTGTGTGTGTAAATTTTATCTCAAAAATGGCTCTAACGAATTTCGCAAAAATTTGGATTTTACCATTTTCGGGCACGAGAAGACCATTGGGCTAGGTCACATGTTCCAGAAAATTCGATTATTGGGTCATTTTGGGTCATATTGGGTCAGGATCAAGCTATTTCTATCTAGAGAACGGTTGGATAGATTTTAAAGAAATTTTATATCCAATCGTTTTTTGGCACGAGAAAACTATTTGGCTGGGTCACATGTTCGAAAAATTTCGATTAGTGGGTCATTTTTGGGTCATTATGGGTCAAGCCATTTTTATCTAGAAAACGGCTCAAACGATTTTGACCAAATTTTATGTTATATCGTTTTGAATTGCAAGAAGAAGGGTTAGGTAACATGTTCGAGAAAATTCGGTTAGTGGGTCATTTTTGGGGTCATGCTATTTTTATCTAGAGATTTTCTCACGCAATTTTGACTAAAAATTGCATTCTATGGTTTTCGGGCACGAGAAAAACATTGGGATAGGTTGCATGGTCGAGAAAAGAATTTAATGGATCATATTGGGTCATTAAGGGTCTGGGTCAAGCTAGTTATATTTAAAGAACGGCGTGATC
The DNA here is from genome assembly GCA_964019185.1 of Maratus speculifer. Classification (NCBI taxonomy): domain Eukaryota; kingdom Metazoa; phylum Arthropoda; class Arachnida; order Araneae; family Salticidae; genus Maratus; species Maratus speculifer. The sequence goes on from OZ025289.1 coordinate 333,628,210, forward strand.
GATTATAACGAAATTTTGTATGTAACAGTTTTTTTGACATGAGAAAACTAATGGGTTAAATCACATGTTTGAGAGATTTCGACTATAAGGGTCATTTGTGGGTCATAATGGATCATTTCAAGCTATATCTAAAGAACAAGTGGATCGATTTTAACGAAATTTTGTATATAATATTTTTTGGCACGAGAAAATCATTGGGCTAGGTCACACGTTGAAGAAATTTCGATTAATGGGTTATAAAGGGTCTGGGTCAAGCTATTTATATTTAAAGAACGGCTGGATCGATTTTAACGAAATTTTGTATGTAAAAATTTTTAGACATGAGAAAACTAATGGGCTAACATGGGCTAGGTTACATGTTCGAGAAAAAATTTTAATGGGTCATATTGGGTCATGAAGGGTCTGGGTCAAGCTATTTATATTTAAAGAACGGCGTGATCGATTTTAATGAAATTTTGTATGTAAGTTTTTTGACATGAGAAAACTAATGGGCTCACTAGTTTGAGAGATTTCGACTATAAGGGTCATTTGTGAGTCATGATGGGTCTTATAATGGATCATGTCAAGCTATATCTAAAGAACAGGTGGATCGATTTTAACGAAACTTTGTGTATAACATTTTTTTGGCACGAGAAAATCATTGGGCTAGGTCACACATTCGAGTTAATGGGTCATAAAGGGTCATAAAGGATCTGGGTCAAGCTATTTATCTTTAAAGAACGGCTGGATAGATTTTAACGAAATTTTGTATGTAACAATTTTTAGACACGAGAAAACTAATGGGCTAAGTCACATGTTCGAGATATTTCGATTATAAGGGTAATTTGTGGTCATGATGGGTCATGCTAATTTTATGGAGAAAATGACTCGCACCCTTTTGACTATATTTTGTATTATATCATTTTCGGGAAAGAGAAAACCATTGGGCTATGACACATGGTCGCGAAAATTCAATTAATGGGTTATAATGGGTCATAATGGGTTAGGGTCATTCAAATTATACATAATAACGACTCAATCAATTTTACCTAAATTTTGTAACGAAACGTTTTTTGTCACGAGAAGAAAATTTGGGCTGAGTAGCACGTTGAACAAAATTTTATTAGTGGGTCATTTCGCTTTATTGCTGAATGCTGTCAAGCTAATTTTATCTAAGAAATGGCTTAAACGATTTTGATTCAATGTTACATTCTATTGTTTTTAATTACCTGAAGACCATTAAGCTAAGTCACATGTTTGATCAAATCTAATTCGTGAGTCATTTTGGGTAATACGGGTTAGAGTGACGAGAATATGGCAACAGTCAATAAGTTGGCAATATTTGACAAAATATTGGCGACATTTGGCCGAAAAATCGACTATTAAGATTACGAAAGCTAAAACACGTATTTGTCGCCCAATTTAAAAATGTCTCCAAATTTGGCTACATCTGGCAAAAAAATATTATCTTTCAGAATATGAAGAATTTTTTTAAACATTCTTAATAGGATTCGAGATGCATGGTTAAACCAATCAGAGTCGAGCTAAAAATCTGATTTGGATCGATATCCTTTCGTTGTAAATTTTATGAACATGTGCATACAAACTAGAGGTCTGCAGGGGCCCGGGCTTGGCCCGTGGCCCGTGGCCCGTACCCGGCCCGGCGGAATCGTTTCGAATTATCTAATGGGCCGGGCCGAGCCGGCAGATCTAGAACAGTTTTTTCAATGGGCCGGGCCGACAAACAACATAAACGGGCCGGGCCGATAAAAAAATTTTTCGGGCTGAAGATTTAAGCAGAAACGATAAAATATAAGCTATTTTCGGCGAAAATGGTTTTAACGATAATAAGTATAAATGTGGCCATACTAGTTTGACAGCATCAATATAAAAATGCACAGTGTATCGGCATCGGAGAATTACATTATGTGTAACCCGTTTTAATATTTTTTTAGCTGACTCATGCCGGTCCGAGATCACGCTTGCATTATTTTTCTACATATAGACTGGCCGGAGCGGTACTTGACTTAATTATTGGCAGAAAACATGATTTGTAAAATTATTAACAGCGATAAAGAACTTATGTTAGCTTAGTCTTCGAATATATACTTCTTGGTGATTTTTAAATTAATTTCTCAATAATGCGAAAGTTTGACACATTTTCTGATTAATTTTAAATTGTAAAAGTATAAAAGTGATAAGCCTAACTATTGAAGGGATTTGGAATCGAATAGCATTTTTCATTTTTAGAAAATAAAATACTTGTATAACTTTGTTGAGATATAATAGTTTCTCAAATGATTGCAGGTTTTTCTCCCTTCCCTTGCTATTTCTTCCGAAAATTCTATTCAAAACGCTAATTATGACAGTATTTTATTTGTTTGCAGTATTCTTAAATTGCTTGTATCAAAAAATGGATAATGCCATTCGATTATATAGTTTCTGAATAAAGATATCTGCTAATCTTATGCGTTTCTGAAAAAAAAAAAAAAAAAAAAAAAAAAAAAAAAAATTAGAAATGTATCAGAAAGGAGCTTCTTTGAATTTAAGAATGAAATTGGATTTGAAATCTATATATATAAAAGAAAGTCTGGATTTCGTATTAATCACAGCACAAAAAAATCTACCGAACCAAAAATCTTAAAAATTGGGGTAAAAATACTTCTAATAGCAACGAGTGCGGCTAAGAAGGGATTTTAGAAAATTCCACTTCTAAGGGGGGGGGGGGGTAAAAAAAGGAACGAACTTTTAAAAAATTCCTTAAAAATCGGCTTTAATACTTATTTTTCAACTGATAACATATTTAAGTGTATTTTTTCATGCTGAAACGAATGGTACTAAGCAATTTCTTTTAAATCCATTAGTTCGTGAGATACTTCACATTTTCCAAATTTGGCGATGTCTTCGTCGCTAAAACCTGAAAATTTCAATCTATATATACATATACAGTTGGCAAAAAAAGTATTTGTACACTCGAAAATTTTTGATTTTTAACTAAATAAAAACACATATTTTGTCAAAAAAAGTTTTAATACAGTCTGTTTACCGTGCGTTTTAAACTACACAACAGAAAATTTCGATAAAGATGTAAAATAATTTTCTAATAGGAAAAGTTTAAAAATTTCTTGCAAAAAAAGTATTTGTACATTTCTCCATCCTGGATATGTACTGTATTTTATAGTGTTTATGGTTCAAAGGACTACTTTTACAGAAGCTGTTAATAATTTTTAACTTCATATTATATTTGTCTGACATTTAATCTAATTTGCTCTTGAAATAATTGAGTATAGAACATAAACTAGAGAGGCACCTCTAGATATATGAAATCCTATGATTGAGCATAATAAAAATTTAAATTCGCAACAAGAATTTGTTAAAACTATTAAATTACCATTTACAACTATTGGATTTATAGGAGGAACTATGAATAAATTAAAAGCATCGAAATTCAATGAAAACCAGGACTTCACAGCAAACTAACAATGAGGGAAAAAGAGAGTGTTGTTAAAAAAGCTTTAAAAAATTCTATGCGTTCGGTTCAAAAATTTGCTGGAGACCTTGCGACATCTTCTCGCATCAGAGTAATACCTCAAACAATAAAAAATATTCTTCTCAATGCAGATTTAAAAGGAAGAACCTCAAGGAAAAATCCATTCATCAGCGAAACAAATAGGCGAAAACGCATAGTATTCGCTTTCGCATACAGAAGTAAATCATTGGATTTTTGGAAAACAGTAATTTTTTCTAATGAGGGAAATTTCGGAATTTTTTTACCACCAAGCATTCGAAAAAATTGGCGTAAAAATGAAACTGTTCTAGATCCAAAACGTATACTTGAAACTATCAAGCATGTTGGGGGGAATATTATAGTTTTGGGGTGTATAGCTTCTAATGGAGCAGGACATTTTAAATTTATTGACAATGGAAGGACAGGTTTAACATACATTGATGTGTCGCGGCATAATTTATTAAACTGTGCCAAGAAATTATGCGTAGAAAAAGCTTTTCACTTTCTGCAGGATAGCGACCAAAGCATACTGCTGTGATTACTAGCACATGGTTACGACAATACTCGAAGACGACTGGTAACTCCTCTAAAATTTCTAGACTTGAATCCAATAGAAATTTTCCGGATGCTATTGGATGCAAAAATCCGAAAAAAAAAATATGTATCAATACAAAACAGTTTTAAAGAAGCTCTTACTGTGTCATGGAATAACATTAACCAGACCGCTACAAAAAAGTTGGTGGAATCTATGTCACACCATCTAGAAGTAGTCATAAACGCTAAATGAATTCAAACAAAATATTAATTTGTATCATTTTACTAAATTTTCATTAATTATATTACATTAATGTAGTGTACAAATACTTTTTTTGCATTATATTTTTGTATATTTGTTTATTATTATGTAAAAAATCGATTCATTTAATTTTGTTTTTGCTTCTATAATATTATGATGCATTAAATTAATGTATTACAGTATTTTTTGCTTAAATCTTTTATTTAATTTCATTATAATTTAAAAAAATGAAGTGTACAAATACTTTTTTTGCCAACTGTATATAAAAAAGTCTGGATTTCGTATTGATCATCGTACAAAAAAATCTATTGACCCTACAATTTTGAAAAAGAGATCTATAATCAGGTTAACATGATTACATACGCTATATTTAATTATCTCAATATATATAAAATGCAAAGTGAAATTTCTTTCCGCCCGCTTATAACTTAAGTTCTACTAGATAGATTTTAATGCAACTTACATTGTGTTGTATAATTTTTCAAAAATTTTGTAATAAATAAAATATAGCATTCTACGTTGTTTAATTGAATACTTATGGAGATGTTTTAAATCAGATGAACCCAATTACAAAAGGTTGGCTTTATTTGAAAGGTTCCGCTGAATGGATTTTTATTTGATTAAAACTGTTAACATGTTGTCCGCTACGTCATTCATTGGTGACTAACATTGAACTTTCTGTTTAGATGACGGACTTTTCACCGATGACAAACAGACTAAAATATGATATAAAACTAAAAATTACTGGGATATAAAAATTTCTTTTGATTTAAAGTTTCTTTTACAAAAACTGACCAGCGTAGCGGGCGAAGGCTGCTAGTATATAATAAAATGATATAGAAATATATTTATAAATCTTCTTTTATTAAACAGCTTCAAAATTAACGATGTTTTTAGCTTTCTTTCTTTTTTCTTTTATTCTAGGCCATATTAATTTTTTAATGAATCTTTATTCGAATGTTGAAAGCCTAAGAATCTAAGTAATCATTAATGTTTTTAATGTGTATTTGCTGTAAAATATACTGTAAAATCATTCCATAGATATGTATGCAGTATTCTTTAAAGGAATCTTAGTTATATGATAAAAATCTGAATTTTTTAGAAATCGTAGAAATTGTAACGGGCCAAAACGGGCCGGGCCTGTTTTCACTGATTTTTGTACGGGCCGGGCCTGTTTTCACTGATTTTTGTACGGGCCGGGCCTAAAATATAAAAATTTAAACGGGCCGGGCCGGGCCCGGGCCGAACTTTTGAGTTTTACAACGGGCCGGGCCTGGGTCTGGAAATTCCAGCCCGTGCAGACCTTTAAACAAACATAGTTTTCTTATTGATTGTTTTTGAAAATACTACTATTATAAATAACATGTTTTACAGTTATAATTCAGAGTGAATGATACAGTGATAATACTATATCCAGTTGAACACAAAGTTAATTTTGACCGAGCTTAGCTCGGTCACTCCTGTTAGTTTAGCTTAATACTGATAGAGTTAGTTGATTAATACTAAATTCGAAATATAGATCGTGTTCAAGTTTTGAGTCCCGCACTGAGTCCGTAAATCGCTATATAAATATAGTTCTTTGATTAAGGACAGTGACATTTCCATGCATAATAAGTTTAACCCCCTTAAAAAAAAAATCTAAAAATTAATGATTGTAGCTTAAAAAAATGATTAACATCTTATTATAAATAAACATAAAAATTAAAACAGTAAGCAAGGGCTTTCATTTTATTGCTCAATCATTAACAAATATATAATTTATTTTTTACATCTATATAAAATCAAAACATCACTTAACCGGTTTAAACGGGACGGGGGGTTAGCCGGTAATAAGAAAAACGGGTTAAAATGGAACAATTAAAAAAAAATAAATAAGCGTAATATAATTAAACCCGTGCGATGCATTCTCAACGAGTATACATGCAATCCACACAAAAATGAACGCAGCTTATTACAATAAACCATTAAATCATAATCTACAGTTTGAACATGTTTGTTACATTAATGTTGATAGGGTTATTTAAAAGTTAGTCGACTTTTTCAATTTGTTTACGGTCCCTATGGAATTTCGGGAAAAAATCTTCACGGTAATATATGACCAGCACTATTATGCTTACACACCTGGAGGATAATTCCTCATGTATTTTTTTAAATACTTAACAAAATGTCTAAAATCGGAAAGTGGCCTGTCACCTTTGGCCATATAGTGTATGTAGAGATAGCAAAATAAGTGAAGATGAAAAATATGTAGATCTTCTTGTTTCTACCGTAAGCTCTGGAGTAAAATAAATAACCACGTGTAGAAAAAAAAAAAAACATATGAATATATATGTTGATACTTACTATATATATAATGTTACACATTACTGTGCATAATGTTTACTAAATGCACTTACTGTTTAATAAAATAAACAAAATCCGAAAACTGATTATAATTTTAGAATTATTTAATACAAGAGGGGAAAAAAGTGTGAATTTAATTAGTTGTCTTTTATAACTCTATGTGATTTATTTTGTCATGTGGTCATCTCTGCTTTCAAATGAAACATAGGGGAGACTGGGGTACAATGGACCACGGGGAACAGTGGTCCACCCCCTATTTTTGATATTACTTCTGTTTTTGAAAGCTTCATATTTTGGCACACAATGGCAGCCCTGAAATAGTGAATAGAAATTTAAAACCATGTGCATAGCTGCCATTTTAGTCATTTTATTCTTGATAGTTGATTTGAGACAAGTAAAAATAAATATTTTCAATAGAAAATATGCAATTTTTTACATTAAAGATTTGTAATTTGGAAGACATTGCTGAGCACATTAAAAAGGTAAGACAATATATAAAATATTTATTGTAAGTAAAATAATTGAATATAATCTTTTCTTTAAATCAATTTTTTGTGAAAGTCACATATGGGGGTACACCGGACCACCAGAAAGCGGGGTACAATGGACCTGTACCCCAGTCCTGTATTCTGTGTTCTCTAAAATTAAAAATTATATGTGAAATTAAGAATTAATAAATTATTTTATTTTTTGTATGTAAACTAATGATTGATATTGCGTAGTACATTTTTGAAATATTATCTATATAATAAGTTTTCAAATTTCAAAATTAACTCAAACATCAAAAACCAGTAAACCAAATATTTTATTCATTTGATTTTTTTCGCCTTATTTGCTTTTTATAAACATTCAGTTAATTCTAAATTCTTACACCTTTACAAACATGCATCCACATCAAAATTTTTGACCCCCCCCCCCCCCAAAAAAAAAAAAAAAAAAAAAAAAAAAAAAAAAAAAAAAAAAAACAGATTTATGTGCTGAAAATTAAACCAAAATGTATTTATGTTTTCCAATATTGTTGATGAATCTCTTGTAAATGTTTATGATACTGTAATGATTCTTCCAGATTCTAACGTTTCACTAGAAAGCAGCAGGCTTTCAGTGACACAAATATCTTTTGATGTATCATTTGCTGTCTTTAATAATCGTTAAACTTACATTATACCTATGAAGTTAAGACATGAATAAATAAATTATGATATATTCTATGCTTCTTATTATAAAAAATTATACTATACTTATATATTTTTTCAGAATTACATGTGGTCCATAGAGCCCCATGCTGTGGACCATTGTACCCCGGCCATGGGATACAATGGTCCATTTTATCACTTGCTATTTAAAAAAAAAAATATAAAAAAAGTACACATAATTGTTATTTTTGAGTATATGTAATCTAAACTATAATGTATAGATACATGCATGCATGTGAGTTTTTTTTTTTTTTTTTTTTTTTTTTTTTTTTTTTAAATGAATATTTTAAGAGTAAACAGTCAAAGTTAACAAAAGTGGTTCATCGTACCACGGTCTCCCCTAACTTTTAAAAGATAAATGCACCGGCATTTTATTGCATATTTTAATTCAGATTGTTAAAATACTTTAAAAAATATTATTTTACTTAGTTAGATGTAAATAATTTAAAAAATGATTCAATCAATGTTTAAGAATATATAGGGTAGATGTGCCAGATGTAACGGACCCCTTTAAGGAATTTCTTTTAAAATATTTTTTTATTAATAGTTATTACTATTATAGTCCAGTTTTCTCATATTATATTAATATTTCAACAATATTTAACTAATCCCATATTTACATTTCCAATAGAAATAAAAATTTAATTTTAAATAGTCTAAATACGTCAGAATATCCAAAAAACTCAGTATAGATACTCCTCCTAACATCTTAAAAATAAATAAAACTTTGTAAATGACCATTGGTATACGAAATTATTATCCAACTATTTTTACAAGAAAACAAAGAAGATATAAATTAATTAAGTAAAGTCAGCTCTTAGCATATTCATTAAGATTTTCAATGAAAAACAGTGAAATTGTGGAACTTTATTTTCTGCTTCCTAAATGCTTTGATGAAAAGTGCAGAAAATAATCCAGATTATAAAGCATGCAAAGGGGAGTTAAGAAAAAAAATAATAAAAGCTAAAGTATTATTTATTATTATTGTTATTTATACAAACCAAAACTGTGAGGCATTCCATAATTGGCATATCTACCCTATATTATACATAAATATATATATGCAATTTTTTAAAGATTCCAAACATATTATCTGTGCATTCTTTTATCCTTCTCCTTTTGAAATATTAATTTCCAATAAATAGAAATTATTAATATAATCATACTATTCTTTTGCATCAGAATCTACATATCTAATCCTTCTCCCCCCCAAAAAAGGAATAAATAAATTATTCATTAATTTTTTATCATTAATTAGCAACGTCAGAGCCAATGGTAAACTATAGTCGTTGGGGGCCACCGTAATACTACATGGATATGCAAAACATAAAATATGAAAATAAAACATGTGTAAACTATTTATAAAAATACATCGCGATTTCAAAATAATATTTAAATGTATATTTAAATATTTTTAATGCATAGCAATGTTTTATTATTGAATTAGGGGCATTACTTGATTATCCCGTCGATTCATTTCGACAAATCATATAAATTGACAAACTATTCACAAAATTATACAAATTGGCAAAATTTTTATTTTAAATAAAAAAAGAACAAATAAATTAGTGAAAGGTTAATATAAATACAAATAAAACGTCGAATTAGAAATCACTTGATGACGTAAGAAACATATGAACGTGTTTAATGTCATGTGAATGTGACATTTTTGATAAGCTTATATTAGTATTTAATCTTACAATTTGGCGATAGTTATTTGGTTAACAGGATAATCAAGTAGTTCGGTAGTTAGTAGTGCTTAAAAGAAATATCCTTATAACTCAAAAAATGATAATCATATTAACTAACAGTTTACTGCGTCGGATTAAGCTTCTCATATTCAACTAAAATACATCGTTTAATTGAAATTTGAATGAAATAGAGAGTTATGAAAAGTCTAAAAGTGTGGAAAATAGGATTTAAAATATCTCGGCAACTAACTATTCGATCGACGTCATTCTTTATGCAAAATTTATATTTCTTATTGTCTTTTGCATGCATTCCTTAAAAGGAAAATTTTCGAAAATTTTTACATACCTATCATTGGAACGAATATTTAGAGAGTTTAAAAAAAATAGCTCCAGATAATCGAGGTTACTGATAGTCAACAGGTTTCTTCCCATTGTTACATACTAAGTTACACACCCAATTTCAACTCTCTATCTCAATTTGTTTGGATAATAGAGTGTTTACAGATATACAGACAGACAAAGACCACACAGACTGACAACCGGCAAAACTTTTTTTCTAAAAATATGCTTTTCGGAATCTCAAGTGTCTAAAACGCGTAAATCGGTCCAAAAAAAAAAAAATTATTTTCAAAACGATTGCAAGTTTTCCCCTATACTACGCATGATGAGAAAGTAAAAAATTAATGATGATGAACCAAATGATGATGGAGAATTAGTAATATGGTAAGACCATACTTTAAAGTTGAAAATTAACTTTTTTTTAATTTCATATATGCTAAATGTTAACAAATCAACGACATATTCCTGCATTTCCAGATGAGCATCTTTATTCTTGTTAACAATTAATTGCTATAACATTTTTTTTTTTTTTTTAACAGTTAAATCAACTGTAATACCCGTCAATCTTCTCAATGTTGCCACAGTCTCCAAATACATTTATCTCATAATTAACATATAGTTCAAGACACAATAATGAAATTTTATATGTAATGTAGAATAAATATGGCATGACAAATGAAATAAATAAAATACAGAGATAGATTTGCATTAAAATTTTCTTAAAAAAAAGAAAGAAAGAAAGAAAAAAAACTGAAATAAAAAATTCTAGTACAAATAATGTTAGTACTAATATATAGAGAATTTCAGTTAAGATTTGCCTTTTCATTTTTTTCTTCGAAATGCATATTAGCAAACTAAAAATAACAATGAAACAACTGACTTCACATTTAACAAATAAATGCTGTGATATTGTGAACGCTATGTATTAGAATAAAAACCATGTTATCATTAGAAAAATTGCTTTTTTATAGATAGGTACAATTTTACTACTATAAAATGAGTTTCTGTGAAAAAAAATTTGATAAAAAATTACTTACATTTTATCACTGGTACTTTTAATTTCCGTATGTCTACGAACATTTTTATGAATGTTGACATGCAGGAGGATGATAAGTTCAAATCCGAATTTCTGACGAAGTAAGGTAGTGCCATTTTGGAAACTGACGAGAGAAACCCTTCTAATTCCTTCTCAATTTCTTTCAAAGAAACTGGAGCATCTTTTGTTACATTACTAGAGATAGAAGTAGTTTCTATCACTGCTGCCGGTTCTACTGTCCTCAAAAAGCCCAAAAATAACCACACAAGTACTATAACAAGCATGATTAGGTATTCTTGAACAAGTCCCATGTACAGAAAGAAGATTTTATTGAAAAGTCGCACCTAGTTTGATTTTTAAAGTTTATGATTTTAAAATGAACCTAAATTAATGTGCAGTTTAATCTCGGAATATTTTTTTTTCACATCAAACAAAATCGAAATTGTTTCACGAAATACGACCAGATTTTTCTAAATGTAAACATGCTAAACAAATAATAATCTAATAAAATAATTTAAATTTATCTGTAACTATAGCCGAATTCTTCGTCGAATAAAAATTTCGGAATATTCTTTCATTCTTTCATCTAAAAATTTCCATCAAAATCTATAAATTCCTCAGCTCCTCAATCAATATAAATTATACAACATTTCCTCTCTTCGGACAAGCAGATCCGGTTCATCTCAACTCCAACTGACCATGTAGATCAGCAGCAGACGATGATTATTCTTTTAAGAATAAAATTCAAAACACATATTTTCCCTACATGAATGAAGGAGAATAATGGAACCTCATTGGCTGTTTCCTTGGAAGAATTAAAATGCATAAGCTGAAAGTGAAAGGGGGAAATATTTTGCCCACTTTGCGGCCATTTTCACGCAGCATTGAACATGCCCGCATTTTGTTACAACCTTGGCCTCTATGGTTCAGCGATTTGCGGAAAGAGGGTTTGTATCTTGTGGGATGACATTTCACAAGCTTTAGTTTACGGTCCAGAAATATACAAAATATTTTGAGCAATTTAGCCGCAAGGTTTCTCATCAAATAAAGAGTTGTAACAGTGGTTAGATCGATAATGATTGCGTATAATTGAATTATATAAGACTTGAGAGAATTTTTTAGATACAGTGCAGTTTGCTTAGTTATTAAAAAAGAAAACGATTCACAACATATGTATTATCTTCTATTGCATTGTAATTCATATAAAAGTTCATATTATGCTTTTTCGTTTTTCTCAAAAAAGTTGACAAGAGTACTTTTAAATTTCATTGTTAAGCTATGGGCTAACCTTCAAAAAACTTAATAAATATATATATATATATATATATTATTTTTATGTGTTTTTAGTTCAAGCAGGGAATAAAACTATAAATTCAAATAAATTGTAATAATTCAAATAAATGGAACTTTGATTAACTTTTCAAATTCAGGCTTTTCAAAATTAAGTCAGTTTTTAACAAAGACTTACATTTATGCCAAACCTTCTCTAACGAAATATATTCAATATATTTCATTTTTGTTTTCAACAGTGTATTAGTAAATCCCTTATCTGTGTTATGAAATAAAAGATTTGCAACACCTCATTAATTTACTAACATGTAACAAATTTTGTATACTAAACAGTTTTTTTTTTTTTTCTTGAAAAAAAAATGCATATTTTTGAATAAAAATAGCTCACAAATTCATATATACTTACTTAAAAGCTGAAGTTTGCTTCACAACACAGTATACTTGAGCAAAACCATATAAACAAATTTATTTCAATATTTTGATGACCTTTATGAAAAATGAGGCTTTTATAAACGTACAGAATGAAAAACAGTTTTCCAGTAAACGTAATTAAAATTTTCTTATAGCACAAAAACTTATGTATAAAAATTTATAGTTTGGCTATAACTTTGCTTCTAATTGTCGATGAACCAAAAGTATGACATTTTTTTTATTCTTAAATATTTGAACTTTAATTTAAAAATATTAAAAACAAAAATGATTTTTTTTTTTTTTTTTTTTTTTTTTTTGCAAAAACGGAGATTTTAGTGTAAGCACATGAATCTAAAAGTGTCAAAATCTTATTTATAAATCTTATTTAAAATTTATCCTTATTGACTTTTTTTTTCTATCGTCATTATATTAATATATGAAATATATAAAGTAAGAAATTCGTGTAATTTAACTACAAAACGAAGGCATACATACAGTACATACAGTGGCTGAAGTTAAAAATTCTTAGACACCAGGAAAAATTCTTAAGGGGGCTCAGGGGTTGAAAACTTTCAAAAAATCGATTTTTTTGTGATCTAGTTTTATTAGTCAATAATTCTGAACTCAATTCAAAAAACCGCATAAAAATATTTGCATTTTTAACGGACTTATAAGCATTTATATATGAACACTTTCATAGCCGCACCCACATAATTTCAACTTTAAGTCGCGTTTACTCAAAATTTGATTTTCGACGACTAACACCAAGATTTAAAAAAACTATTTGATGGAATGGCTTAAATTTTTTTCCACATGCATATAACATCATTATCTATAGAATGAATTAATATATTTTAGATAGTTTAATATTTTGAGTATTTTTAATGAAAAAAAAAGTTATATTTTTTAGGAGTTTATTCAAAATTTATATTTGAGAGTTTTTTTAATAATGTTTTTTTCGAGTGATTGTTATATACTTAATTCATTCTATAGAGTAAAGTTTCCGGATCATTTTAAAGCAAAAATTAGGTTCTTATGTCAATTCAACGTTAAGATATCTTGGTGTTGGTGATATAACATATAGTTTTTTTTTTTCAAAAATTGTGTTACATAAATTTTGCTATATTTCTTATTATATTACATTGAAGTACTTCATTATATAATTTTATAAGATTACAAACATAATTTAAAATATCAGGAAGTTTAAATTAATTACATTGAATACTTCTGTTTTTATATGGACTCAAAGCGAGAGCTTTGTTTACATGTTTTTCCGTATCGATCAACCCCTGAGACATCTTAAGAGACAACTTGAAGGATCATTTCTCTGATATTATTAACGCATTCATTGCAAAATGGAACACTCTGGCTAATTTAAGCAGGGATGAGATTTCCGCTTTCTTGGACACCAGTAAAATCTTAGAGAAAATGTTGTTATTTTAAATCACAAAAATGTTCCGATTTAATACTATGGCATTTTCTTTAAGATTTTACTGGTGTGAAAAAAAGCGGAAATGTCATCCCTGTTTAAGGTGGCGATATGATGCATTTTCATCCACGTTAAATAATCGCGCTATTAAAAATAAATATTTTCGATCATGGAATTATTTTGGTTAAAGAAAATACAAATTAATTAATAAGTGGGCAAAAAGATAAATCACCAAGGGAAACTTTTTAATCACTCGGTCTTTGCCAGATCCTGCATATATATGACATGAAATATCTTTTTTTTTCTTTTTTGGTAAATTCTAATTAGTCAGAAAAATAACTGAAAAATTTACCATTAAAAAGGCATCCTCATTTTGCTTAATTTATTCTATTTTGAATTTATATGGTAAATGAAAATAGTTTTCATGAAAGACAAGCAAACAAAATCAAAATAAAAACTTTTTTTTTTTTTTTTTTTTTTTTTAATAGAAACCAATTTTTACAAGATCGAAATAGCGAATAAAAAATTACCGATAGTTCCACTAAGTAGTTTTTCAATTTTAGCTAAATAATTAACAATTTTCTATTTGAATTTGCAAAATAATTTTAACTTTAAGAGTTCCAATCTTTAAACGTGCATAATTCTTAAAATATTTGATACAGGCCTGTACAAAAACGAACATAGGCCACAAGCCGGGTTCCTCCAATTTTTCTGCACGAAATTCAGGCCGAGTCTGACCTTTACTCTATCCGACCCTAAATTTCTTTTTGCTTGTTCTACTACAAAAGTTTCTTTTTTCGGGTTTTAGATTTAGGTCGAGCCTTGCCTGGATTAAATAGCGGATTGCAATCTATTTATTAGCCAAAGAAGGTGACATAGCTCCACATCCCTTAGATAATGCATGATATTCTAACTTTTTTAATTACTCATCAATCATCATTTAAATGAGAATGAATGTATAACGTATTCTGTATCTCACAAATAAAGAGAAAGGTTCTAATGGAATGAGAATTTTATTTATAAGCGATACATAAAGCGGGTATTACGATTTTTAATCTTAATGTAAATTCCGTACATCTAATGCTGAAATCTGAACTCATAAGGCTAGCAAAATCAATTAAGATGACATTTTGAAAATCACTGTAAAAATCTTTGTAAAAATCACAATAAAAGCACTGACAAAAATCCCTGTAAAATTCATACTAAAATCATTACGCAAATCATTTCTCAAAATCATAGTAAATATTAAGTGTTAAGCATTTTAAAACTTTTTCTGGGGAGTTTCTTCACCAAACTGGGTGAGTACTTAACCCCTGTTATTGGTCTACTAAATCTACACAGTGTTTGATACACATATGATTTACAGCATGAAAGGCAAAGATTCGCTTTTGAATGATGCACTGCATTATCCAGTGAGAGGAGGTTCATTTCTTAAGTGGGTACTGGAACTCATTGACGGCCCTCCTCGTTTAGAGCTGATGACGAGAAGAGATGTAGTTTTGTATATCCCTTTAGTTAATAGTTAGTGTTATATACACGAACACGCAAATTTATTAAGAGAAGCTTGCAGTAGCAGATTCAGAAAGAGATCATGGGGGTATTAGAATGCTATCTTTATTATTATACAGACCGGGAAATTGCACGGGCAGTTGCCTCATCCAATTGGCGAGTAAAATTCCCCAATAAAAAAAATACTCGAAAAATGCAACTGTAGTCTATCAAGTCATATCTTGGTGGAAATCACTTGAAGACCCAATTTTAGCGGTAAAACGGTAGGTTTGTCTTCTTTTTTTTTTTTCAACAAAAGCTATGAAAACATGGAGAACTACAAGCAAGAAAACACAATAGTAAAAATTTACCAATCAACCTCTAAAATCGGGTTTGCAGATATTTTTCACGAAGATGTGAATTGGCTGACCAGTCGCATTTTAATATGCGAATCGAGTCTTAGCTAATTTTAGAATTTCAGCCGTTAATTCGATGACATGAAAGTTTCTGCAGTCACCTCCTGGTCTAATGGTAGCACGATTGTTTCTTCGTTGGACTTGGTTTTGATTATTAAAACGTCATCATCCGGCTCACATTTACAAGTTAGCATTTTGCAAATTCGGAGAACCAGGTGCCTCCTTCCTTATATACAGTAGAACCCGGGTTATCCGAAAATCGGCTGAACCGAAAGACCTTAAAATTCCTTAAAATCCATTTTAAATCTGAAAAAATTTTAATGTCAACACTATTTTTACCGACATCAAATGACAGCTTTCAACATATTTTGATTGAAGATACTACTTTATTTGTATGTTTTAAATCAAAACAATTTAAAATCATTTTTAATACATTGAAGTGTTGTTTTAATATTTATTAGCTTTAAAGATTAGAAACAAGATAAGTAAAAATCAAAACTTTGCAAGGTGTAATACTTGTAGAAACAGTGTTAAAAAAAGCATGTTTTTTTTTTAAATAAATAAACAGAGTCAGCTTACTTTTTTATAGCCTTTAGGATCGGGATTATTGCATTACAGTCTGCGATGTGCATTTTTTTTTTTTTTTTTTTTTTTTTTTTTTTTTTTTTTTTTTACTTTTTACAGTTGCACGTATTATTTCATTAACTGTTTATAAAAATGTACAATTTTTATTTGTTTCTGTGGCTCTCTGTTGCGTGCGCATCTCTCTTCTCGGCGCAGAAAATTCTCTCTTCACATGTTAAGCGAATTTATTTTACGTTACTATCAGCGTTGACCTTCGATCATAACTAGTAAGTTATCGCCTTGTTGTTAAAGAGACTTGTAATTTTGGTTTGTCAATCAGGATGCTTTGAGTACGCTACCAGAACATTTTTTTTTATTATTATTATTACAACGATGCTCTAAATTACAATCCCGCTTTTCATCAAACAAGTTTTCATCATAGGCCTCCCCTCCCACCTATAAATATATATAAAATTCCTATGGAATCCGTTATCAAAAAATTCCTATAGAACTCCGGTTATCCGAAAATTCGTATGGAACCCCGGTTAACCGAAAATGTGTCCCATGCTTTTCGGATAACCGGAGTTTTACTGTAATTCAAAATGGTGTATTTATTGCGCCTGAAAGAAATATTATCGACAATCTAACGAAATTTAAGTTTGACCGGAACGCTCTGCAAACTATAATTTTTATATATGATCACAAGTACCGACTATGACCCACCCCACTCATCTGAGGAATGTGTTTCAATTATCACTGTGACTGCAGTAACTGGATGGATTGGATACACTCCAGGTATTTCCGATCTTTTGTTTGTGTATTGTATACTGATACTAATGCGATGAAAGTCGAAGGGTGCGGTGCTCATATTAATATGTTAAAATTTCATTGTGAAAGTATAATTTTAAAATGCAAAATTTTAAAGCAATTTATTGGTTAATCTAATTATTTAAATTTTAATAAAATTATCTGAAAATAAATAGATTGATAAATAAGATTAGTGTTTAAATAATGCTTAACCAAGCAATAATCCTATATACTAATATAAATAAACTGGAAAACAGCCCGTTAGAATGACATGTTTATATTTTTAAACGGATTATATAATCGAATTTAGCAGTAAACATTCATTCGTGATGCCACTGGAAACAATATATCTTTTAGAAATAACAATGGAGTTATTCTCAAGATTCATTCACGACTATGAACGAAAAATCAAAACAGCACGAATATAAAAATTCTGCCAATATTACATTTAATACACACCTTCTTTTGCTTTAAATTGGCATTTTTAAAGAAAATTTTGACCTTTTAGTGGACGGTGTCCACAATAAAGGAGAGCTAATTTTGAGCGTAACTGGCACCAAAAATATTTAATTTAAATTTTCCTTTTATAAAGTACGGTAAAATAAGCAAGTTTTTCCTCTCTGTAAAATACAAAATTGAAAACTCTGGTGTCAGTCCATCATTTCATCATTTAATAACAGAATTGCTCCGCACCAAAAAGGGTTAATGCATGGAGTTCGCTCATATCCCTAAATTGCCAATAATTGCTCCATGGTCTATATTTTATTGAATCTCAGAGGAATGAATCGGAAACATTCATAATTAAGCATTTTTCTGAAATTGTGAAACGATCGCAAAAACCATTAAAATGTTTTTAGTTTTGTATGTTTTATATTGCGATTGGGAAAAATTATTTCATTCATGGTCTATAATTTAATTAATCTCAAAGGAATGACTCGCATTTTGCTTATAAACGCTTATTGTTGGGTGAAACGATTTTCAACGCAAGATATATTTAAAAAAACATGCATATTTCGATGTAGCCTCATTACACAAGTTGATTTTTGTTTTTCATAAAACTTCTAAAAAGGCTATTCTTATGCAAATTTGTTGAAAAAATTGCATTTCTGAAAATGAAAAAAATAACTGATTTTAACGAACGATTACCGGGATCAGATAAGTCCAGTCCAGAAATGTCATACATTAGCGCTATTATATATATAATATTAAATTAAAGAATGTCAAAATAATTGGATCTAACGGATCCTTTAAATATGTTAATGTGCATTTTCTCAGATAAACGTAAATATACATATTGATTAATGAATCTTAATTATTCCATGCCTCAGGTATGTTTATTTTCGGGTTTAATTATCTGCTACAATACTTCTGAAGTTAAGTTATAGCAGTACTGAAAACAAATCGGTTGAATTATGTAATGAGAATGCTGAAAAGTATTAAGCACGTTGAAAATTCTAAAAAAGGATTCAGAACGTGATAACTTAATTTTACTGCATGTGCTTTTTCGCTTGAATGAATTTATACAATTTTTACTCTCTTCTATGTTTATAAGAAAAAATTATTGGATTTCTGAAAATTTTCTAATTCCGGTTTTCGATATACTTAAATGTTTTAAAGGTCAGAGAACCCAAAAAACATATCTTTACAAAACATCTTATTGTGAGTTTGCGAGTCTGTGTGTCTGTATGTGATACAGATTTTGCCGGCACTCTATCTCAAGAGCTAATGCCAGGAATTTAATAAAAGATGTATTCAGTTAGTCCTGGATATAAATTGATGCTGATGAGTTTTTGGTGTAAATCGCTCAACAGGTGGGGCTGCTAAGTAGCATTTTCCCCGATTTTCACAATAGCTCTTACTCTAAAACTAATGCATGGATTTTTATAAAGCTTAAGATTCCTTTAGCTATTGACATGAAATGATGTTGTTTACATTTTGGTGTAAATCTCGCAAGAGATGGCGCTGCTACCCTGTTTTTGTGATTTCCGCAATTGCTCTATCTCAAAAAAGTAACACACGGATTTTTATCAAACTTTATAATAAGTTATTTCTTAATATGAATTAAAAGTTTTTACATTTTGGCGTAAATCGCTGGACAGATGACGTTGTTGCTATGTTACATTTTGTACGGTTTCCATACTGAATATCTATCTGAAGAATTAATGCACACATTTTCATCAAACTTCATATTCTGTTAGTTCTTGATATATCTTAGAGTTGTTTATATTTTGGTGTAAATCACTTACATTTGGCGCTGCTATGCTGAATTTTGCACGATATCAGCAATAGCACCTTAAGAACTAATGCACGATTTCTCATCTATCTTAAGATTTAGTTAGATGTTAACAGACAAGTTTCTCCTAATTAGATTTTGGTGTTAGTCGCCCAAAAAGTAGGGCTGTTATGTTCATTTTGCAGAATTTGCATACCTTTAAAGTCAGTCATGTCCCAAAAATTAACGCACGCAATTTCATATCTTTAGAATCAACATGATGAATATAGATTGGTATTTAATTTTGGTACTGCGATAGAGAATTTTGAAGTATTATGCATGAGATGGAAGGAAATTTTGGGATTGCCACATCCGATTAGTTATTTTTTACTTTAATAATAACCTCTTTCATTATATTTAGATCACCAATATCGTATTCGGTAAATTATTTCTACATTTATTATGCATTTGTAATAGCATCGAATAAACTTTCGACGATTTCTTCTAGAAGGATTGTGATTTTTTTTTTTTTTTTAATTTTAACGTTGATATCTGCTGTACATTTAAAATCAGTTCTACAAAGTAAATGTCCGTATGAGAAGGTTAACAAATCGGTAGCATCATTCATAGTTGGAATTAGAGGAAAAAATACATGATTGCTTCTATTTTAGCCTTCAAATTTTGAGTTACGAGGAACTTACCATATGTATAACATGTGCTGAAATGTGCTGAATTCTCCATAACTCAAAATTTGTAGATTAATCACTTTTTTATATGACAATTCATTATTTTAACTACAACCTCTTAGAGATCAGCGAAAGTTGTTAAAGGTGTATTAGTTTTCTATTAAATAACCTTCCTCTCTAAGATATCATTTAATTATTTCACATGTCCACTTCCTTAACATGTGTTGCACTTCTACTAGACTAGAAAGCAGCTTCACAGACAATCACTTTACCGAGTGAAAGCTGAAATCCTAAGATTAGACATAACTCAATTAGTATATTAAAGTTAAATTGGTTTGCCAAGTCATATCTTGGAGGAAAGTATCTGTTTAGTGCTTACATGATATTAGTAATTGATGGTAGGTTTATCATTATGTTTTCCTGCACCTAGAGATATGGAAATGAGGAATTGGGAGCTGAAAAACACAGCAGTAAACTTACGAGTCAAGCACTGAAATGGGATTTGTAGGTGTTTCCTACCAAGATATGACTTGGCAGATCAGTTGCATTTTAATATGGGAAACAAATTCTAGCTAATTCTAGAATTTCCGCATCCAACTTGATGAGGTGATTGTCTGTGCTGCCGTCTTCTGGTCTATATAGAATTTGCTGCATATTATTGTAGAACTTTTGAAGCTTTCCTCTACGCCAGAGTCGCAGCTTTGGTGATGAAACATACATCTTAGAAGGGAGTCACTATGAGTCTTTATAAATGATTTTCTATGGTTTATTCTTGAATGACATACTGAAAGGCGGTAGCACAGACAATCGACTCATCCAGTTTACGGATAAAAATCTAGGATTATAGTTAAATCTCGATTCGTTTATTAAAACGCAATCGATCGCGAGTGTTGTTGATCGGCTTCCGAAAAGTCGCAAATTTAGTTGGTCGGGCAGGAAAAAATCGGCAACTTTGCTGATAATACCTGGAAAAATCGCAAACTTTGTTGATACTGCGTGGTAAAAGTGCAAATTTTGTTGATTGATTGCGAAAAATCGTGAATTTTGCCAATTTTCTGCCGTTTTCCGCAAAAATTGTAAATTTTGCCAGAGTCATTTAAGAATCACGGATTTCGCAAATCTGTCGTAGAAAAATCAAATTCCATCGGTCGGGCACAAAAAAAATGGCGAATTTTTCGATCAGACGCTGAAAAACCGCAAATTCCATTGATCAGATACAGAAAAGTCGCCAATTTCCTCCATCATGCGCGAAAAAATTGAAAATCTCATTGATTCGTTGCGGAAAAATCTCGAATTTCGTCAATTAGGGGCGAAAATTAAAATTTTTTTGTCGGACATGAAGAAATCACTTCTTTTGTCGATCTGTGTTTGAAAAATCGCGCATCTTATCGATCAGATGCTTTAAATAGCAAATTTTGTCGATCGGATGCGGAAAAAATAAATTTCGTCGTTCGAGGAAAAATCGCAGATTTTGTTGATTGGGTTCTCTCCCTTCCCTTCGTTCATAAAGTTCAGCCTTTTTTTTTTCGGAATTAGCCACTTTCACGTCTTCGTTAGTTTTTTAGCACTTTTAATAAAACAAAATTTACTCTCCTGAATAAAATCAAGGAATATCACTCTTTTTAAATAAACCTTGCTGCATCTCAGCTGTATATACAAACGTAAACTGCTTATATATCCCTGCCAACTGAATTGGATATGTTGACTGCGTATGAACCTAGAGTGTTAAAAATCTCTTCCCCCCCCCCCTTTTTAAAACCATATTTTTATGTGATTAGGGCGACAGATCACCTTTCTCTCTGAGTCATTCATATGGCTCTCGAGAATGAAGAAATTTTTGTAAGCGGCCCTTCTCTCAAAAAAGCTCCTAAAATAAATTTATAAATAAACTAGCGGACCCGACAGACGTTGTCCTGTCACCGACCGACGTTGTCCTGTCACCGACCGACGTTGTCCTGTCACCGACCGACGTTGTCCTTCTTGGCACTGACTCCAGGAAATCAAATAAATGTACGTAAATATGGTAATATGCACGATAAACACTACGCTCTTAATTTGATTCCTTATTACAATTATGTAAGGAAATTATTTTTCACTCTTCAGTGTTTCTTGAAGTATGTTCAATTTTTGATAGAAAAGTTTATTTTTCACTTTTTAGTTAAAAGTTAACGATTTTCTGAAGTCGGTTAATCAAAATTATAATACAGGAAATATTATTGTAAAGCATACACGTTTGTCAGCAGTGGGGTTCGAACACGCGATCTCTTTCTTCAAGAAGCTGAGCTTAAATCTAGCGCCTTAGACCGCTCGGACATTCCGTCCGCACTCTATTCATCGAACTTATTCAACATTTTTAATTAGCGAAAAATCACTAACTATTACTTTATGCCTAATTACTAAAAAAGTACTGAATCAATTTCGACGAAATGTGAATCTAAACCATTCTCGAATCCACTGGAACACACACACAAAATTTCATTAAAATCGGTGCAGTCGTTTAGGAGGAGTTCAATTACATACACACGCACAGAAGATTTTTATATATAAAGATTTGTACACTTTTTAATAGGATTGCTTCTTTCTTTATAAAATCGTTTTTCATTAAATAATATGCCAAAAAAGGTATTATAAAGCACTAAAATTAAAAAGTTCAAAGATTGACAAAAACCCTTAATAAGTTTACTATTGTTTCTGATCATAAGCATTTATCAGATTAACGAATACTTATTCTAATATTCTTCTTTGAAAAACTCTATTGAGTCGGTATTGCACAATTCCATCTAACAAATCATAATTATCGGTTTTGTTTCTGCACGTGCATACTGTAAAATATAAAAAGTATAATAGAAACATCTATGACCTTTTCTCCTTATTACAATACACGTAGATCCAAGATTTTCCCCAAGACAATAAAACGCATTTGAAAGGGGAATTTTGTAACTGATCTGTTATGTTTGTCGGCTAAAACTAAATTAGTATTTTATTTTCTTCAAAGACAATAAAATTACTCCACTGATGTAACATAAAGATATGCTTAATGAGATGCATTTTTTCCTCCTGCATAAAACTTTTAAAGTTAGTAACCAGACAAAGATGAAAATTTTCCTCCTTCGCTTTGGATTTCCTCATTTCGATACAAAATACATTTATCTTCAGCATTTGCTATTCAAGGACAATACGTTTATTAAAATCTCGTTTGATTGGTTTATTCTTCGCATCTTTTTCCCCTTAAATATCTTAAAACCGATTATTATACGAACAAAGGGATAAACCCGGACTTCCCGGGGTTACAGAAAAAAGTGAAAACTAGTTTTTCTTTTAATTGATAACTAATAGATTTTTTTACATTCAATATATTTTTTTTGGAATGCCCTCTAATAATACCAAAAATCATTTTTTTAATCTTTGACAAAAACTTTTTATTGTAGAGCAATGGCATTTTTTCAGAAATTTTCTATTTGCAGATATTTTTTCCTTGAAAATATTTTTTTAACTGACTGCCACATATGATATTATAATGTGTGTCCCAAAAATATAGAGAAAAGTATAAATTACAAATCACAGTAAAAAAGAATGGGATGAGATTTTTTTTATATGTGTTTATTTACAAACTCTACATGAATCACAAGTTAGGATTAAAATTTGTATTCGAAAACGCAACAAATGTTGAAATTAATTCTAAAACAGAAAATAGGATGTGCCATAAGTGTAGAAAATATTTGCTTTATGGTTTATTTAAGGGGTTAAGGAACACAGTTACCAATGTTAGTATTTAATTGTGTTACCGTTGAATTAAATCATCTCAAATACACTGTTTCCATCGAAAGTACTAGATGTCGCATTACCTCTGGAAACAGTTCATATCATGAATGCTCGTTTTCTGTTATAAAGTGCTTGGTCGAAAAATATTGGTATCAATTTTCAAATACTTTTCGCTTCTAGGTGTCCCCACAAGTTCTACATGCGATTTAAGCATGGACTAGTCATGGCGACTCCATGACATTGATATTATTCATATTAAACCATTTGTTTATCGTGTTAAACTCATCAATAGACGCCAAGTCCTTTTGAAATACACAGCTTGATCCACCCAGAAAATCGTATATTGGTATAAAATGGTCTTGCTTCAAGATAAAATGATTTGCTAATAATCTTGGGAGTTCATTTTCTTGCTACAAAATGCCAAAAATGTTTGTGTATTAAATTCAAAACCACCCCAAGTTATTACTGATCCTCCATCTTGAAGTAGAAGAAAAGTATGAGGAATTTATATCTTAATAAATACTACACTTTCACAAATCTAATCTAACTGAAAACTTCATTCGTTCTATAACAATGCTTAAATTTTATCTGAAATTTAAGAAATATAACTCAAAATATTTAATTTTCAGACAATTCATTTGAAAATTGAAAAAAATATCACTAGTACATCAAATGTGAGGTGGAGCACATCTGTGATAGGAGTGGGACAGTTCATCCAAAATAGTGGGGAAAATGTGATGAATTTATATTTTAATACATAATGTACTTTCCCAAAGTGAAGCTAAATGAAAGTACGGATGTGTCCTATATTAATGTTTTGAGCTATCTGAAATTAAAATAAATATGAGGTATAACAAAATATTTTATTTCCAGAAAATTTGGAAATTGGGACAAACATTCTCTCTGTGTTCCCCCAAGTGCGTATACATTTCGAAAAGTTTATATTTTAAGATATCTAAACAAAATTTGCATTTATGTTACAATAATGTTGAATGTTGTTGAAACTTGTAAAATATACAATAAATCAAAATATTAAATTTTCAAATAATTTAAAAATGGTGAAAAAAAAAATTCCACTTCTTTCTCAAGTGCGGAAGAGTGGAACACGTATCTAAAAAGAAGAAAAATATTAAAAATTTACATTTTAAGAAATATTAAACTTTAAAATATCTAACTAATTTAAATATAAAGCCCTATTTGTATTATAATGTTGGGTGTTATCTGAAATTAAAATAAATATGAGGTATGCCAAAATATTTAATTTTCAGACATTTTGAAATTTTTGAAATTTTTTTTTTACTAATCTCTGAATTGCGGTTGAAATGGAGTACATTTGCTGGATAAGTGAGACATACATCTAAAGTAAAAGAAATGTATGAGTAATTTATATTTTAACAAATAATATAGTTTTGAAAGTGTAATCTAAAGAAATTTTTCATTTGAGCTACAATAATGTTCAGAATCATCTGAGCATAAAATAGTAAATATGAGATAAATCAATACATATATTTTTTTTTCAATTTTAAAATCATGAAAAAAAAAATTCCCCGCTCCTTCAAATGCTTTCTGAATTGCAGAAATGTGTGGGAGGAGTGGTACACATATGCACCAGGAGTGGGGTACATACAGCTCATATTCAAAATATTAGAATAATTGAGAAAAAGTAGTAAGAAAAAATTATTTGTCATTTATTTATTTTTTATACTAAGTAAATGCAATTAAATTTCTTATAAATTAAATCTGGAATGTTTAGATAAGATTTTAACATTTATAAAATATAAAATACAGCACAATAAATTAGGTATACAGCTTCCTTAAACACACCAGAATATTAGAATAAAATTTAGATTGGTTCAAAATATTAGAATATTTTATTTTACGCAACAATATTACCTTATGAATATGAAGTAAATGGTAGTTAATATTTTGTAGCATCCCCTTTAGCTTTCATAACAGCGTACAATCGATCTTGCATATTATATACAAGGTGTTTACAAACATTTCTATCAATATTAGCCCGAATAGACTTTATACGTGCCACTAACTCAGTTTTACTTGAAGGAGGATTTTCTTGAAGTTTTTTCTTCATTATACACCATACGTTTTCGATGGGATTAAGATCTGGTGAATTTGGTGGCCAAGGAAGTACCTTAATGTTGCGTTGGCGGAACCAATTCTTAGTTGACACCGAGGTATGCGGGGACGCTAAATCTTGTTGAAAGATGAAATCATCTTCAAATAAATCTTCTGATGATGGAATCATGTAATATTCTAAAATTTCTTGATATATCAGAGAGTTAATCTTTTCGTAGACGATGCATAACTTTCCAGATCATTCTGCACTCATACAACCCCAAACCATGACACTAGCAGCAAATTTTACGGAACGTTTAAGGCATTCTTTATCAAATGCTTCTTGCTTCATTCTCCAAACTCGAATACCTTGATTACCATATGAAACACAAAACATACTTTCATCACTAAATAATATATTTTTCCAATCTTTATTGCTCCATAAACGTCTTGATTTACACCAATTCAATCTTATACGCTTTTGTCTTGCAGTCATGAGAGGTTTTGTTTTCGGTACACGAGATTCAAATTTAAATTTATGGAGACGTCTTAATGTTGTCGATGTAGAAACTCCTTCTTCTTTCCATTTTCGGTGCAAGAATCGCACACTTTTAAAACGGTTTTTCTTAACTATACGCTTCAGTTTCCTGTCATCTCTAGCAGATGTTTTTGGTTTTCGGCCACCATTTCGGCGATTATTTTGAAATTTTCCAATTTTTGAATGTTTTGTGTTACTATTTTGTTTAATGTTTTGTTGTTTAATGTTTTGTTTCCAATTTGTGTTAGTATTTTACTAACGCTCGATTGCGAACAATGTAAATAATTCGCTATAAAACATTGATTTTTACCGTGCTGATACAAATCAACCATACGAAGTTTAGTAGATTCAGGAATATCACTCACACGGCCCATTTTAAGACGAAAAAGAAACAAACTGCAAAAAAGAATACTGATTTTAAATAAAATAGTCTGAATTTAATCAATGATGCCACCAGTTAAGAATTGGTAATAATTAAAGGAGAATTAATGTGAAATATTCTAATATTTTGAACCACTTGAATAAATATTCTAATATTTTGATTTTTCAAAATATTTTTTTTGCAATTAATCTTTTCAAAAATGATATTAAATTTAAGATAACAAGTAAGTTTATTCAACAATAAGTTCTTAATAAAAATATCTTTTGTATATTTTCATTAAAAGACATTAAATTACCAAACGATATTTTCAATTTCTAAAAAAAAGGTAATTATTCTAATATTTTGAATATGAGCTGTATATGAAATAGGTGAAAAGGTATCTTATATTTTAACAAATATCACGCTTTTGTAAATCTAAACTAAATGGATAAAGGATTTCGATTTTTTTATTACTGTTTGTACAACAAAATTCTCTTCTATTATATTAAAAATATTTGTAGTTGAAAGTTGCTTTTTTTTACATAGTTAAAAACGCGAATTAAAGCACAGTGAGAAGGCAGGCAGACGCATAGACAAACAAACCAAATTTATGCATAACTTTCAACTATGTTTGATAATGTTAACAATATTATTTTCAAAATTTTCGAAATTTAGCTTTTGTTATAAATAATACATTATTCTATTTGTGCCTTCAATTATCAAACAAAGAAACTTGTATAAAACAACATATTAAGGGAGAGCTATATTTTTTGTTCTTTTAAAGTATTTTTTTAATCCTATTTGTTTTTAGGTGCGTTCGTAATTATGTAAATACGTAGCACCTATTGTTGTCGCTCAGTCCGTCCGTTTGTCCGTCTGTCTGTCTGTCCGTCTGTCTGTCCGTCCGTCTGTCCGCATATAACAGCGCAAAAACTACCCAACCGATTCGTTTGAAATTTAAAATACATAATTATAACATAATTTTGTCGAGCCATTTCAAATTTTACGAAAATCGGACGGATAGATCAATTACAGGGACATTCAAAAGGATTCCGTTACATTACGGTCAATAGGGAAAAAAGTTTTAAATACATTTTAATCGTTTGAAATTTAAAACATATAATTATTGCGTAATTTTGTCCAGTCATTTCAAATGTTATGAAAATCGGATGCATAGATCAATTACAGGGACAATCAAAAGGATTCCGTTACATTACGGTCAATGGGGAAAAAGTTTCAAATGCATTTTAATGATGTTACACTCATTCGAACATAATAGAATTGGCATGAATCTATGAAATATGTACTAAAATATGCATTCTGTACAATCTGTGATGCAAAGAATTTTTATTATTAAATTACAAGGCCACACAAAAGTATTCCACTATATAATGCTATACGGGGAAACATGGTTTGGTACGTGTTTTATATTCAACTATTTCACATTTTATGAATAAGATATACGTTACTGATGTGTAATAAAAATTACTTCCTGCATATTTACAGAAACGTAAAAATTTCGACTACTATACTGAATCCGGAGTACGCTCTATTATATCAGCAGGATCTGAATATTTTTAAAACTTCGTTATCGTACGAACGCACCTCATTTGCTACGTTCATGTGCAATTTCCAACTTGTTTTTTTTTTTTTTTTCGAAAGCATGTCATTAAACAAATGCATTTTCAAAGACTTTTGGGAAATATTATAAATTCTTTTAGTGTAAGTATTTTCTAAATACTTATTTATTTCGAAACGGCATTTCCAGAACTGACGTCACTAGTAATGTAATTTAAGGTGTAGACAAGTGCTTGTGTTCTAAATACTAGATCTTATCAACAGAATTTCGTCTGTTATAAACACGATAAGTTTTATAACACTACACTATAGATAAACAGCCATCTTTGGTCATATATTATCTCATACTTTACAATCATTCCCAGATGTTATATCATATCTCAACTCAAAGATATAGTGATGTAATGAATGATGTGATATAATTACAGCGAAATTTTTTTTTAACAAAGTCTCTATTTAACGAAGTTTTCTGATTAACGAAGTTTTCTGCTGAACCTTGACATTGAACATCATTAACATGAAAATTAATCTCCGTATTACATTTTCATTTTTTTATGTTACATGACAAAGTTTATCCCAGTTTCATGCATGCACAGCATTCAGACGGAGAGGTTGCAGTTGCGTTGGATGTATGAATTTATTTTTACAGATTATATGAACATGAAATTATTTATTTATTTAATCATTTCTATTATTCGCTATACAAAGCAAATTTTTCACACTGATATAAACACTTGCTATTGCCACGCTCTCGCGCAAACACTCACTAGTTGACATTAGGTAAGCCTTCGGAACAATAAGGAGATTTCACGAACTTGTTACACGACTTCACGAACATGTTACACGAATACACTGGTGTGCAAAATATAAGGACGAGTCTCAAAATGTCAATTTTCAAGTGATTTTCAAGCGATAATTTTCACGCGAATATTCAAAAGGAAGTAATATAATTCAAATAAATACTATCCTTGCATAACAGCTAGTCCATATAACCTCTCATTCAGGTCACACATGGTCACAAGATTCCCAGTCACTACGGCAAAACAAAAAATGGGAAATTATATGCGTCTCTTTTATGAATCTCAAATGACTACTATATATGACAAGTCACTGAGACTGCTGCTTTGTGTCGAGTCGTCAGGTGACTTTACAATGTCGTTTTATTGAAAATCTCACGTGACTGTCATTTGGAGACTCAATTTCAATCATTGTGAATGTGGCATTATGATAAATCAACAAATAATGTCACATTAAAGTCACATAGTGACTTTCTGTCACATTACTTTTTCAAATAGTGACAGAGACTCTACTGTGAAGTAACCACTGTGAAAAGTGGTGAAAAGTCACCATGTGACTTTAATGGGACATTATTTGATAATTTATCATAATCACATTCACAATGACTTAGAAACTGAGTATCCAGATGAGAGGTTACACGAGAGTCTCAATGAAACGACATTGTAAAGTCACCTGGTGACTCGCCACAAAGCAGCAGTCACATTGATCTGTCAGTGGAGTCACATATAGTAGTCATTTGAAACTCATAAAAGAGACGTATGAAATTTCCTATTTTTCGATTCGCTGTAGTGACTGGGACTCTTGTGACCATGTGTGACCTGAATAGCTGTTATATGTACTAGCTGTTGTGCAGGGATAGTAAATATTCGAATTATATCACTTCCTTTTGAATATTCGCGTGAAAATTATCGCTTGAAAATCCCTTGAAAATTAGCATTTTGGGACTCGTCCTTAAATTTTGCACACCAGTGTATGTAATAGTCGGATACATAAAAATTTTTAAAAACCGTATTTATATATATATATGAGAAACCTACACAAAATAATATTAGAGACATAGGATCTGCAATACTAAGAATAAGAAAGAAAAATCATGATTTAAGCATAGATTATGCAACACTTTCCAACACTTAATCAAACCTTTAACAAAACTTCGTTATTTAGGGAAATAAGGTCATTGTCTATAGCCAAATATATATTCAGATGCTTTTATACAGTCCTGTATTTGATCTGTCGTGATATAAATATTATATAATGGGGAAGTTTAGTTTAGCAAGAAAATACCTAGAAGGTTGAAATTTCTCTTTTTTACATTGCATTTTTACTAATAGATGGAAACATACTTGAATACTTTTGTTTAGCCCTGCAGTTTACATAGTACCTTTATTACACGGGAAGGTTATTGAATATGAGCATAATTTTCTTAAAGGTGGTTTTTAAATACATTTTGCTTTTTTACGTTGAAATGCATTTAGTTTACTGTGCAATGTTTGTAGAATATAGATAAAATGATATACAGGGTCATGCAAAGACCTGGATACGTGTTCGCCTATGGATGATAATTTCTGGAAATGTGATTTAAGTAGTTTAAAGAGTATTTTTGTTTGAATTAAATTTTAGTAAAATACTTTCGTGTATTAAAGGTACTAGGTAAAATATAGAGCTGAACAAAAGTATTGAAATAATTTTCCATCTATTAGTATAAATTGCTAAAAAAAAATTTCAACCAACTAAGCGTTTTTTTTTTTTCTCATTATATAATATATATATTAACCGACAAATCAAATACAGAGCTGTTCAAAAGTATTGGAATACATATTTGGCTATGGACAGTGACATCTCATTTCCCTTGATAACAAAGTTTTGTTGGAAAGTGTTTCATAATCTATGCTTAACGCATGATCTTTCTTATCTATCTATGTTATAAAGGCCAAACGTATCTGTGCGTAACGCATACGTCATTTAGCGAATGGCAACACTATCCCCAGTAATTTCGGATTTGTATTTTTTGCTACTGCAAATTTTACACTTCTAAACATCGCATATTTTTAATTTTTACACCGTCGTACAGAGAAAAAAATGTACTTTTAAATGCAATTTGTTTGAAAGCTGTATATCAATTTATTTTTGAGATATTATTTTTTTTACGGTTTTTAGTACCAATTTTTTAATTGTGTCAACAGAATCACTCCATTTTCTCTTAAAATTGAAGAAAAAAATAGAAATTAAAATGCGTATACTATTTTTAAAATATCGCCTGTTATATAATCTTGTGAATTTAGGTTGTAATAATTTGGATAATTGGGTTTTAGGAAATTTTGTTAATTTTAGCTTAAAATAATATTTATTTGAGAGTTAAACTGACCATAATATCAGATGCATATATTACTTTAACTATTTTGTAGATTTACTAGGGGGGCCCCGCCCCCCTGCTCGCTATGCTCGCCAACCCCCCGCGTAATCGCTTCGCGATTCCAAATTATTGGCTACCCCTGCTTGCTGCGCTCGCCAATGCCCCATGGTGTGAATAAGCAGTTGCAGACCTTTCAAATGATGTGTCACACGACTGGTGTTGTAAAGAAATTAAAAATGTGCCCCCCTGGGGGGCAGAGTGGGAGGCGACACAAAAGACATCCATAATATGAATAAGCATCTGCAGACATCTCAAATGATATGTCACACGACTGGTGTTGTAAAGAAATTAAAAATGTGCCCCCCTGGGGGGGGCAGAGTGGGGAGTGACACACAAGACATCCATAAAATGAATAAACAGTTGCAGACCTTTCAAATGATGTGTCACACAATTGGTGTTATAAAGAAATTACAAAATGCGCCCCCTCTTAGGGCAGAGGGGGGGGGTTACACACAAGATATCCATAATATTAATAAGCAGTTGCAGACCTCTCAAATGATGTGTCACACAATTGGTGTTGTAAAGAAATTAAAAATGTGCCCCCTGGGGGGCAGAGTGGGGGATGACGCACAACACATCCATAATATGAATAAGCAGTTGCAGACCTTTCAAATGATGTGTCACACAACTGGTGTTGTAAAGAAATTAAAAAAGGGACCCCCCCTCTGGGGAGAGCAGAGTGTGGGGGTGACACACAAGACATCCATAATATGAATAAGCTGTTGCAGACCTTTCAAATCTTGTGTAACACGATTGGTGTTGTAAAGAAAATAAAAATGTGTCCCCCCTGGGGAGCAGAATGGGGGATAACACACAAGACATCCATTATATGAATAAGCAGTTGCAAACCTCTCAAATGATGTATCAAACGACTGGTGTTGTAAAGAAATTAAAAATTTGGCGAAAAATTACAGTTATCGCCAAGTTGGCGTCACTTTTGACAACTAATTTTGGTCGCCAAATTTGGCGATATATCGCCAAGTTGGCGACAAACTTGGTGGTTGTTGGCGATGGTAACCTTTCCTCTCTTTATAGCAACCCATACGACGATGCATAGACGGAGCCCTTTCCTGATTGGTCTATTCGACTCATGGAAGGAGTGGACAACCCGGATTCGTTAGTTCCGGAAATCTTCCACATCAG
This sequence comes from Maratus speculifer, assembly GCA_964019185.1. Taxonomy (NCBI): domain Eukaryota; kingdom Metazoa; phylum Arthropoda; class Arachnida; order Araneae; family Salticidae; genus Maratus; species Maratus speculifer. The sequence goes on from OZ025289.1 coordinate 333,661,064, forward strand.
CATCATTCCAGGAGTCATTCCTTTTAAGGCTAGTTTTTTTTTACTATAGAAGGATTATTAATCAATAAAACAGGTCTTTCTTAAAGATTTTCTTTCGTGGAATTTCGGCAGGTTCCACCACGTTTGTTTAATCGACATAACCGTAAAAGGATTTCAAGATGTACAACAAAAATATGGCCACATTGTATTAAAATTTTACAAAATGATATAAGCAAATGACTATACAGTTGAACTCGGTATTTGCGAAACGACTGAAACAAGAATACGGATAAAATGATCTATTTGTAGGTTAAGAATCCACAATATATTGATATTTTTACGATTTGTACGAGTTACAAAGTAGTATCAAGCCTAACGCGGGCAAAACATTTCTACATTTCAATGCAATTTTATTCAAAAAATGTATGGTAGGTTTAAGACTATATCCATCTTTTTTTTTTTTTTTTTTTTTTTTTTTTCCATCAAATACTATTTTATTTTACTGACGATATTTTTATATTATCCTTCTTTCTCTCCACCACATACACACAGCCAAGGAAATGCAAAAGAATTTTGAATATGTACATACACGGGCATTTTCCATTATTTCTTGTAGAAAATTTACTATACAGCATTTTTTATTGATACTCCCAATGTGATTTTTCTCATATATACAGTATTAATAACATTCTGTCTTTGGCTAAATGTGATATTTTATTTTAGTGTAAGAATTTTCTTTGTCTTTATTCAGATCATGGTTTGAATCAAGATCCAAAGAATCCACATAAACTAATGTTCCCTCTAAAATATGTAATTTCAAAGGATGCAATACCCTGGCCTTTTTAAAATTAGCAATAAAATTGCATCTTGTCCTTTTTAAAAGTAGTGAAATGCACTTATAGAGATTTCTTGTAAATTTTTTCTTCACAGCACAGTATTTATAAAATTGTATAGATCATAGTATTTGTAAGATAACCCAATAGTTTGTAAAAATTACATAATGCATTAAATTGTTTAGGAAAAAGAAAATAAATTATTCATTCATGTTATAATGCAATTGTATTTTTTTTTCTATTATTCTAACTTTTTTTTACGTTTTAATGTCTTTTTAGTCTTTTTTTTTTTTTTTTTTTTTTTTTTTTCACAATTTAATCTTTTTTTCTGTTATTTAAGAGTGGCTTACCTTTTTGAAGCCTGCTTTGGTTTTAGTAGGCTTCCAGGAGCTCTGAATTTCTTAATTGCATGTAATAGATTCATTCTTTCTACTTGCACAGCACGTAGAAATCCATAATTTTAGCAGAATAGCAAAAAAATCTAAGCTTTCAAAATTCATTTGAAATTTTCAAATTAGATGTTTATTATTTTACTTTAAAATAATAAAAAAATTCATTTAAACATATTCAGAATAATATAAAAATTAAAATCAAAAGAATTAATTTCTAAAAGTTTTAATGACTGCTTTTATAAAGTCTTTATTCAATTTCTTTTTTACTTTGAAGTATTACCGTATATACCGTCGAAGAATTTTCACCATAATTTGGGTGTAAAAAATGGGGAGTTTGGTCGACTTATATACAGGGCCGGAGCTAGAAGTGAACAATAGGGAGGGGGGGGGGGCGCTCAAGAGAATGTAGGGGGAGCTCATAATTTTTTATCTCTCTCTCTCTGGCGCCGAAAGATAAATTAGTGCATATTCGCATTGTAGGTATACTATGTTTCTTATTCAACTGTTGTAATAACTTCATTTTACGCTAATAAAAGTAAATGATGATGAAAATTTTGAATGTATAACTGGTGAAAAATTAAACATCATGTTAGATTCATATCTACAAATAGGAAGAGAGAGTGTTGAAACACTTATTTTAGATTCAATTTAGTATTTCTCCAAAACTGTGAAAGGGTCTCAAAACTAAATTAGATTTTTGAACAGAATTTTATTTCGATTTTTGGAACAGAATTTCATTTAGTGACCTTGGAATCTTTTCCAGGGGGGTTGGTGTCAAAATATTTTAGGGGGGGGGGACTGAGCCACCCATAGCGCCCCCTTAGCTACAGCCCTGCTTATAAACAAGTTAATTTTAAAAAAAAACGTAATAATCCACGAAAGGGCAAGTCATTTAAGTTAAGTAATCACGTATGGGTCTAGGTTGGAGAGAGAAATAAAAGCGAACAATGATTATTTTCCTGTGATTGACAAAAAACCTCAACGATAATTTCCCTGTAATTGTTCTACACCCATTTTCTCTTGGAATGGAATTTCCTTAAAAATAGGAGCATTTCTTTCAGCATTTTAATCCACTTTTTGAAAAATTTTCAACTGAAGAATGCTCTAATTTATCTCTTCTAAAAGTCTTACAATGCAAAGAAATATTAGTCTAAGAAGCTTTTTACCCTTGTAAGTAAGGCTTGATTAGATTTTTTTTAAGTATCCTTAAATTGATGTGAATAGGTTACAAAATAGTTTGTAGCTTCTTCTGTTTTACATAAACGTTGAAAATTAAAAAAATATATATCATTAGAAGCGTAGAAAAAAATGTTTACTAATTTAATGAAAATTTATCATTATTTTTTTTTAATTCTCGATTACAAATCTTTTTACAACGTACTACCATCGTACGGTTTAATTTATACACGGAAATTTTCATAATTTTGTTTAAGAATTGTGGAGGCATCGCTATATACACGAGTATGTAGGGTATTAAATTTGAAATATTATTTTTTTACACTAGTATTTAGTTATTTAAATTTATTATTTATATTTGATATCATACTATAGTTGAACGTGTCATTTTTCCCCCTTTGATATTATTAGTAATGCAAATATCCAATTATTGACATTCATGAACCATTAATTGCCATATGGTGTTAAACACTGGTAGTACAATTTGAATTTTAATGTATTTACTACAGTAACTACTTTTTGTAACTACTATAATTATTTTCTCATTTTTGTTTTTGCGTGTTATTTTTTGTTATATAAATCCAGATTTTATTTTACACACTGTACATTTTGTTTTCTGTATTATCTTCCGTTATTGAGTGTTCACCAATACTAATTCTGATAAGAAAAACACCATGAATCAAAATGTCTGAAAAAAGTGTTTGACATTTGATAACAATTTTAAAGTGACGAACCGAACTTATCTACGGAGTTCAAAGTCCATTTCTTGGTTACAAATCTAGGAAAAGCAGTGCTTTAGTACTACATTTGATTTATTCATTGATTATCTGCTCTGTTGATGGTATTTGGTGAGTCTATGAACTTTGTTGTAGTATAAATATTGTTAATTATTTTATATGTTGTGTTTCTTTAATACTTTTTTGGAAAAATAATAATGTTTCTCTTTTAAAAGGGTTGTGGGGTATTTGTATTGTTTATATGTTTACAACGAACTGTCCTTAAACATATTTATATACATAACCGTCAAAACATACATATGATAATTTGTTTCGACGAGTGAATCAATAAATGAGAGCACAAACATAATATGAAAATTTTAATGGTATACAATAAAATTTCTGGAATCATACAACTGTTAAAAAATAAAAATAATAATAAAAAAAACTTAAGACCGCTATGTCGCTATTAGTTCTGTGATATATTACCTTATTTATGAGCGTTTAACTTTTTGATTCGATTTTTGTTGATTTTTGCAAGACAAGCAATATTTATGAATATTTTTTCTGGATGTAAACTTGGAGTAACAGTAAAAATTCTCCCATTTTTATAATGAATGTATAAAAAATTCCAATGAATACATAAATAAATAAACTGCACTTTAAAATATTTTAAATAGTATCACCAAGTACTAATCCACCAAAGGAATTAATTTTCTTGCTGAAAACACATATTTATTTACTCAATATTAGGCCTTGATGTTCTATTGCCGAATTTCTTATTTGTAAATTTAGGTTTTCAGTCACGTCAACGCAGGTGCTTAAGGAGTACTTATAGTGTGTCGCAGCATTTAGATTTTTTTTCTGTAATTGTGCAGATTATAAAATTAGACAACTCAATATAATCAATTCTCAACATAAATCAAATAAGATATTAATGTGGTGTTGAAAAATTAAGCAAACTAATTTAGAAATAAATGTATTTCTATATTAATTTTAATATTTTGAGTGCCACGTCAGTCAATAATGACTGACAGTGAACTTTCCGTTTGGGCAGCGCCAGTCATTGATGACCGTCAGTCAAAAATATCATATAAAACTGAAAAAAGTATATAATGTTTTAAGCAATTTCGGAAAATTTATTTAAAATTTTCTTAACTTCTATTTATTATAGGATTATATTTACTTGATAATTACTTAAAATATTATTTTTTTTTTAGTTTTATGTAATATTTTACACTTTAGTCACCGGTGACTGACGCGGCCTAAACGGAAAGTTCAGTGTCAGTCACCGCAGCATTAACGTGTTAATACATTAATGATTGTATGTTCATATAAATCATATAACAGATGGTGCTGTTATGCTGCATTTTTCACGCATTTTTGAGTAGCTGTATCTCAAAAAATAATGCAAGGAATGTAATGCAACTTTAAATTCTATCACACATTTAAATAAATAAATTTTCATTAGACTCTTAAGAGTATGCGTGTTGTGATTCAACGATTTGTTAAAGAGATGCTATGTTTACATGTCCTTGTTAAATGCACAAAATTCAACGAAACTATGTAACCTTTAAAATAATAATGATGGGGCATAGATTGCCATTTAATTTTGGCACTGTGATAACGAATTTTGAAGTCTTAACATGTATAAGACAGAAAAAAGTTTTGAAGATGAAAAATCCGACTAGTTTTATAATGTACCCAATTCTATAACTCTTATTTTATTTATTCTAGTAGACGCGATAGAATGAGGGATTACTGGATTACTGAGTTCATCATCTCCTCAATTTCTAATATAGAATAAATTGTATGATGATGTCAGAAACTAGCGTAGAAGTGACTATTTTTAAAGAATAATTTGTAGCTGCTACTTTTTAAAACCTGTAGTTGTGGTATATATTAGATTTTAAAAAGTTATAGTTGTAGTTCACTACAAACAAACAAGAATAAAAGAAAACGAGTAAAACAATAAAACTAGTCGTAGGGGGCCACCGTAATACTTACCCATCATGGATATGCCCAATATAAAATATGAAAATAAAACACATATAAACTATTTATAAAATGCATTGCAATTCCAAAATAAAATTTAAACGCATATTTAAATAGTTTTAATATACAAAGTAATGCTCTATTAATGAATTGCTGATGAGCCAATTTCGACAAATTATATAAAACTCCAAAATACGCAAATAGTACCGGGTTGCAAAAAAGAAACATTCTTATAACTTCAAAAATAATAATCATATTAACTAACAATTTACTGCGTCTGATTAAGCGTCTCATATCCAATTAAAATATATCTTTGAATTGAAATTTGAATGAAATATATTGTCATGAAAAATCGAAGAATGTGAAAAACAGGATTACACATATCTGAACAACTATTAATCCGATCGACTTCGTTCTTTATGCAAAGTTTATGTTATTTTACTGCCTTTTATGTCCATTTTTTACATAAAACATTTTGAAAATTTTTATATACCTTTCATCCGAACAAATTTTTCGAGAGTCCGAAAAATATAGTTCCGGATAATCGAAGTTATTGATATTAAATAGGTTTCGTTCCATTCTTATATACTAAGTGCATGCAAAGTTTCAAGTCTCTATCTCAATTTGTTGGGGAGATAGAGGGGTTACAGACAAACACACACACAGACGGAAAAAAAAAAAAAAAAAAAAAAAAAAAAAAAAAAAAAAATTCTAAAAATATGTTTTTCGGAATCTCCAATATCTGAAACGTGTAAATCCTTCAAAAATTTTTTTTCGATTTTCAAAACGATTGCAATACTTATCCTATACTACCTATGATTGGTAAATAAAAACCAGAATAAAACCGCCTTGAAATTCAAAAGTTCATGAACTTTTGAACTGTTTACTCTGTTTAGAAGCAGTATAAAGATGTTTTCCTGATGAAGATCTCAGACGAAAACAGAAACGTTGAATTTCTTAAATTTACTTTAATATATATATAGTTTTTCAATTCTGAAACATATGTATACCATTAAGTAATCATCGAGGCCCGACTTAGACAGTGGGAGGCACGGGACAAGCATTATTAGGGCCCCCTTCCCCCCTTCTGTCTTAAAATTTTTCGTAAATTATACTGATATGGCGAAAACTAAAATTCATACCAATTGTATGTGTACATAAATTTCGTACCAAGTACTATTCACATCGATATACATAATAGCAGAAGAAAGATAACTTTAAGAAGCTACAGAATGCAACTTTTTTTCGGTTACAAGAATATAAAAATAAATGTGAGGCCTTAAAGGGACATGAGGCACGGTAATAGAAGGGGTAGGAGAGCCCCTTAAAACTGAAAAAATAAAGAATTTTGGTCACTTTTGGCCTTTTTTTATCATTTGACACTCTTTTAAAGAAAAACTTATAAACTTATATCTGTCCTTGGGGATCCCCCCTCAAGCCTAGGATAATTGCCTCGCATGCCCCTGCATTAGTCAAGTCCTGGTAATCATGTTATTTTTATTTTCAAGTCTATTTGTAATAGTTCATGGTGTAAATGTTCAGCTCTTTCACTATATTTATTTTTTTATTTGTTAATTTTAAAATTTAAAAATATGGCCAAAATGGTTCAATTTTCCTTTTTGTAACTAACTGTACACACATTTTACAAACGAAGAAATTGTTTCATTTACTTTAATTTACAATCATTTAATTCGTAAAAGACACTTTATGCTTTATTGGCCAGAAAAGTGATCTTTTTTTAGCATAATGCTTTAACCGTGTAAGAAAGGATAATCTTTTTTGCTGTTGTTCTTGTTATTAGTTGTTATATCGAAATAGACCAGATTACTTTCAATGCTATTTGAATACTACTTTTATTGTTGTTGTTTGGATAGACCCACCAGTGTTAATAAATATATGAGAATGAGTGGGATCTCATTTTTGGAATATCTCAGACAAAAAATAGCTTGGACATATTCACTATATACAGTTGGCAAAAAAAGTATTTGTACACTCTAAAATTTTTAATTTTTAACTAAATAAAAGCAGATATTTTGTCAAAAATAGTTTTAATACAGTCTGTTTACCGTGCATTTTAAATTACATAACAGAAAATTTCGATAAAGATGTAAAATAATTTTCTAATAGGAAAAGTTTAAAAATTTCTTGCAAAAAAAGTATTTGTACATTTCTCCATCCTGATATATACTGTGTTTTATAGTGTTTATGGTTCAAAGGACTACTTTTACAGAAGCTGTTAATAATTTTTAACTTCATATTATATTTTTCTGACATTTAATATAATTTGCTCTTGAAGTAATTAAGTATAGAACTTAAAACTAGAAAGGCACCTCTAGATAGATGAAATCCTATGATTGAGCATAATAAAAATTTAAATTCGCAACAAGAATTTGTAAAAGCTATTAAATTACCATTTACAACTATTAGATATATAGTGGGACACTATGAATAAATTAAAAGCATCGAAATTCAATGAAAACCAGGACTTCTCAGCAAACTAACAATGAGGGAAAAAGGGAGTGTTGTTAAAAAAGCTTTAAAAAATCCTATGCGTTCGGTTCAAAAATTTGCTGGAGACCTTGCGACATCTTCTCGCATCAGAGTAATACCTCAAACAATAAAAAATATTCTTCTCAATGCATATTTAAAAGGAAGAACCTCAAGGAAAAATCCATTCATCAGCGAAACAAATAGGCGAAAACGCATAGTATTCGCTTTCGCATACAGAAGTAAATCATTGGATTTTTGGAAAACAGTAATTTTTTCTGATGAGGGAAAATTCGGAATTTTCTTACCACCAAGCATTCGAAAAAATTGGCGTAAAAATAAAACTGTTCTAGATCCAAAACGTATACTTCAAACTATCAAGCATGTTGGGGGAAATATTATAGTTTTGGGGTGTATAGCTTCTAATGGAGCAGGACATTTAAAATTTATTGACAATGGAAGGACAGGTTTAACATACATTGATGTGTCGCGGCATAATTTATTAAACCGTGCTAAGAAATTATGCATAGAAGAAGCTTTTAACTTTCTGCAGGATAACGACCAAAGCATACTGCTGTGATCACCAGCTCATGGTTACTACAATACTCGAAGACGACTGGTAATTTCTCTAAAATCTCTAGACTTGAATCCAATAGAAAATTTGTGGATGCTATTGGATGCAAAAATCCGAGAAAAAAATATGTATCAGTAAAAAACAGTTTTAAAGAAGCTCTTATTGTGTCATGGAATAATATTAACCAGACCGCTACAAAAAAGTTGGTGGAATCTATGTCACACCATCTAGAAGTAGTCAAAAACACTAAATAAATTCACACAAAATATTAATTTGCATCATTTTACTAATTTTTCATTAATTATATTACATTAATATAGTGTACAAATACTTTTTTTGCATTAGATTTTTGTATATTTGTTTATTATAATGTAAAAAATCGATTCGTTTAATTTTGTTTTTGCTTCTATAATAATATAATGCATTAAATTAATGTATTACAGTATTTTTTGCTTAAATCGTTTGTTTAATTTCATTATAATTTAAAAAAATGAAGTGTACAAATACTTTTTTTGCCAACTGTATGAACCAAAATATAAAACTTAAACAAGCTTTTGTTCTTTTACCTACTTCAAAAAATAAGATTATAAAACTTATAGTTTCAACAAAGAATTTTTTTAAATAGATAATTATCATGACAAGATTTTCTAGATGATCAACATTCCAGTCCCTGAACCGATTACAGTGATCATCTATCAATAGCAGGACAATATATTGCACCCATTTGAAGCCAATAACAATGCTCAGAAGGCTTTTTAAGTATGGACCACACTGAATGCTGTTTTACTTTTGAATTTGAGCAAGAAACGGCGCTTTACAGAACGTATGTAATTTGCTTCAAGAATAAATCATGGATGGGTAGATTTTTTATAAAAAAATTCGCTAATAACATCTGAGTTTAATATTATGATAAGAATGATAATTAACATTACTTAATCAGGGCAAAACTCGCTTATCAAAAAATCTGTTATGATTATGGCTTACCTAAATGATAACACTTAACTGCTGACTACTCAGGAGTCAACAGATCGAACTTTCAAATGAATAATAGCTACTGCTTTGCAAAGATAATATATTATGAATACTGAATTATGGCGACATAACAATAAAACAAAAGTCCGTATTTCATAATCAGAGGAAATAATTTATTTTGAAATCAATATGTTATGACATGATATTATATAGGTAAAGTAATGTCGGATCACGGGTGCATCCAAGCCTCGAATTATGCAATGATTGATATTTTATTTTTTTTTTTATTATCTGAAACCAGATAACAAAAACTTCCCAATGATATAAGGAATTTCCAAATAAAACTAATTAGCTGCACAGTGAAAAATTAAAATGTCGTTACCTAAATTATACATAACATAAAGAACCATCCCATTTGATAGTGTCTTTATAATCGCACAATAAAACCATTTCAGAAAATCTAAAATCTCTAAAATGAAAATTTTCTCTACATTAAGCCCCTTTAAATTGTTATAATTTCTAAAGAAAACACCTTTCCATTGATAAAAATTTTGTGATAAGTTGAACCAACTTTTGATGCTACAGTAACTGCAACCATAAGATGGTAAAATCTTACTCTAAAATTTGGAGTTTAGGTTGAAACATATTCCAAATGTTGTATCAAGAAGCCTCAATTTGTCAGAAATGGCAATTTAATTTGAATGATTTGTTATATGGTTCCGTTAAAAAGATTACTAATAAAATCTTATACTATAATGCGAGCAAAAATTGTGTGTGTGTGTGGGGGGGGGGGGGGGGGGGGGGGGGTAAATTTTATCTCAAAAACGGCTCTAACGATTTTCGCAAAAATTTGGATTTTACAATTTTCGGGCACGAGAAGACCATTGGACTAGGTCACATGTTCGAGAAAATTCGATTATTGGGTCATTTTGGGTCATAATGGGTCAGGATCAAGCTATTTATATCTAGAGAACGGCTGGATCGATTTTAAGGAAATTTTGTATCCAATCGTTTTTTGGCACGAGAAAACAATTGAGCTGGGTCACATGTTCGAAAAATTTTGATTAGTGGGTCATTTTTGGGTCATTGTGGGTCAAGCCATTTTTATTTAAAAAACGGCTCTAACGATTTCGACCAAATTTTATATTTTATCGTTTTGGATTACAAGAAGACCATTGCATTAGGTAACATGTTCGAGAAAATTCGGTTAGTGGGTCATTTTTGGGGTCATTGTGGGTCATGCTATTTTTATCTAGAGATTTTCTCACGCAATTTTGACTAAAAATTGCATTCTATGGTTTTCGGGCACGAGAAAAACATTGGGATAGGTTACATGTTCGAAAAAAATTTTTTAATGGGTCATATTGGGTCATTAAGTGTCTGGCTCAAGCTATTTATATTTAAAGAACCACAGAATCAATTTCATCGAAATTTTGCCTGTAATAGTTTTTTGACACGAGAAAGCTAATGGGCTAAGTCACACGATCGAGAGATTCCGATTATAAGAGTCATTTGTGGGTCTCGATGGGTCATAATGGGTCATGGTCAAGCTATAGCTAAAGAACAGGTGGATCGATTTTAACGAAATTTTGTATACAACATTTCTTTGGCACGAGAAAACTAATGGGCTAGGTCTCAGTTCGAGAAATTTCGATTACTGGGTCATTTTGGGTCATAAAAGGTCTGGGTCAAGCTATTTATATATAAAGTACGACAGCATCAAATTTAATGAAATTTTGTATGTAAGTTTTTTGACACGAGAAAATTAATGGGCTATCTGACATGTTTGAGAGATTTCGATTATAAAAGTCATTTATGGGTCATGATGGGTCATAACGGGTCATGTCAAGCTATATCTAAAAAACATGTGGATCAATTTTAACGAAATTTTGTATACAACATTTTTTGGCACGAGAAAATCATTTGGCTAGGTGACATGATCGAGAAATTTCGATTAATGGGTCATTTTGGGTCATAAAGGGTCTGGGTCAAGTTATTTATATTTAAAGAACGGCAGGATCGAGCTTAACGAAATTTTGAGTGTAACAATATTTGTACACGAGAAAACTAATGGGCTAAGTCACATGTTCGAGAGATTTCGATTATAAGGGTCATTTGTGGGTCATGATGGGTCATGGTCAAACTATATCTAAAGAACGGGTGAATCGATTTTAACGAAATTTTGTATAAAGCATGTTTTTGGCATTGGGCTATGTCACATGTTCGAGAAATTTCGATCAGTGGGTCACTTTTGGGTTATTCTAATTTTATCTAGACAATGTCTAGATAATATCTATATTCTATCGTTTATATTCTATCGTTTTCGGACACAAGAAAATCATTGGGTTAGGTCATATGTTTGAGAAAACTCGATTAATGAGTCATTTTGGGTCATAATGGGTCAAGGTCAAACTATTTATACCTAAAAATTGGCTCAATCGATTTTATCTAAATTTTGTATTTAACATTTTTCGGCGCGCAAAAATTAATGAACTAAGTCACATTTTCGAGAGATTTCGATATAACGGTCATTTGTGGGTCATGCTAATTTTATCTAGAAAATTGTTCTCACCATTTTGAGTATATTTTCTATTATATCGTTTTCGGGCAAAAGAAAACCATTAAGATAGGACGCATGCACGTAACAATTCAATTAGTTGGTCGTTTTAGGTCTTAATGGGTTCGGGTCATTCTAATTATGTATAACAACGACTCAGTCAATTTTACCTAAATTTTGCAACGGAACGTCTTTTGTCACGAGAAGACTATTGGGCTGAGTTGCATATTACACAAAATTATATTTATGGGTCATATCGCTTCATTGCTGAATGCTGTCAAGCTAATTTTACTTAATAAATGGCTTAAACGATTTTGATTCATTTTATACTCTACTGTTTTTGATTACCTGAAGACCATTGAGCTAAGTCACATGTTTCATCACATGTAATTAGTGGATCATTTTGGTAATAAGGGTCAGGATCATGAGACTATGGCAAAAGCCAATAAGTTGGCGATATTTGACAAAATACTGGCGAAATTTGGCCGAAAACTCGACTATTAAGGTTACGAAACCAAAACATATATTTGGCGCCAAATGAAAGAATGTGCCCAAATTTGGTTATATCTGGCAAAAAATATTGTCTTTCAGAATGTGAAGAAATTTCTTATACATTCTTAATAGTCTTCGAGATGCATAGTTAAACTAACCAGAGTCGAGCTAAAAAAGTGATTTGGATTGATGTCCTTTCGTTGTAAATTTTAAAATAAAGTAAAATTTATGAACTTGTGCATACAAACATTGTTTTATTATTGATTGTTTTTGTAAATAATACTATTATTAATAACATGTTTTACAGTAATAATACTATATCGAGATGAACACAAAGTTAATTTTGACCGAGCTGAGCTCGGTCACCCCTGCTAGTATAAGCATATTTGCGTAATCTAGTCAAGTTTAAAGGGAGAAGGGGGCGTGTTTATGACAAATTGGGGTATTTCAAAATGAAAAGCCTAAGAAGGGGGTACGTGAAAGAAAAAAGGTTGGGATTAGAAAAAAGGTTTTTTTTTTTTTTTTTTTTTTTTTTTTTTTTTTAAGAAATGGCTATCATAAATTGAATATAGAATTCACAGAAAAATGAAAAATAGTTTCAGGTATCATTTTTAAAACTTTCCAACAAAGTTGAAAAGTGTTTATGACTTCGATATGTCTGTCCATCTGTCCGTGCTCTAACTCCTGTAAATATACTCAGATTGCCCTGAAATTTTTAGATGTTATTGACGTTTACCCTAGCACGACACTATTTCAAATGAAATTTCTAGCATGATTATAGTTTATTTACAGGGACAGTCAAAAGTTTACCTTTAAATTACGGCCTTTAATTGTATTAAACTATTTTATGAATAATAAATTTGATATACGTCTCTGAGGCTTAATGTTATACTATATAGTCATGCATAATACGAAATGCATAACATTTACAGGGACACACAAAAGATTTCAAATAGTACATTCTTTCCGAAGTACTATATATGTATCCGATGGTGGCTAATGGATGAATGAAATCCATTTTAATTAGGAATGAGGTTTTAAATTTCACTAAATCCATGCATATTATATGATGTGTATAAATGCTACAGTTGATATACTTGAGCTACACAAAAGAGCTCGCAAACATTACTTAATATGCGTGTAAATTACTTAAAGGTGTTTTTTTTTTTTTTTTTTTTTTTTTTTTTAAGTTATGCATTACGCTGAATTGCATTCAGTTTACTAAGAAATGTTAGTAGAATATAGATAAATTGATATACTGAATCGCGTAAAGAATTGGATACAGGGTCGCTTAATGGGCGTTAATTTCTGGAAAAGTGATTTAAGTCGTTTTACGTGTGTTTTTGTTTGAACCAAATTTTAGCTAAAAACTGGCGTCTAATAAAGATACATGGCAAACTACAGGGCTTAACAAAAGTATTCGAGTGTGTTTCCCTCGAATTGTTATTAGTATAAATTGGTGAAAAGGAAATTTCAATCTGTTAAGTGCTTTCTTTCAAAAATTAAATTTCATCATTATATAGTATATATGTCAACCGACAGATCAAATAAAGGACTGTTTAAAAGGATTGGAATACTTATTTGGCTATGGTCACTAATGCCTTATTTCCCTAAATAACGAAGTTTTGTTAAAGATTTAAGGAAGTGTTGGAATGTGCTTCATAATCTATGCTCAACGTACTTTTCTTACCAGTTTTTTTTTTCTATTTTAAATCTCAATAATGCTTCTAATTACTTTTTCTATTTATAATTTTCTGTTTGTTTATTTTCGACCTATTAATTGAATAAGATTTGTATTTTCACTTCTTCTGCTATACATCACATGAACAATATTTAATACACGAAACTACTTAAAAATGTATATTACTGTCTGGAATCTTGAACACATTTAATATATAAAAAATACATGAAATGGCTGAACTAGTTACTACAAAACTTATGAAATGCATAAATGACAAATGTGCACCATAAAAAGAAATGGGTAAATGAGTCGTGGATTTTGAAAGTAGAATAAATGCATTTTGTAAACAAACAAAAAAAAAAATCAATTATTAGCTAAATATTATTAAAAATTAAGAAAATTATTATTTTTTCAATCAACTCATAATAAATATCTTTTGATATCAATGTAAAATTCTTCCTAGTCCTTTAATCTGGTCAATGTTATTTCAAATGCGTTGATTTTCAAAGTGATCGACTAGCAATAACATAAAGATGGACATCACCCACTTTCAAAATCAACAGCTCAAATATTAAATTTCATATGGCTCTAGTGCAATTAGTTCTTAGAGGCCGTCCATAAATGATGTCACACTTAAAGGTAGTTAATGAGTTAGTGAGGATGTGACAGTTTGTGACAACGGGATGAGAAGGGATAAGAAAAGATGGGACATCACATATTTTGGTTTAAATAAAAACATAAAAAATCAGCAGATGAAATTTTGAAGTTATTTAAAAATTAAAGTGTTTTGTGTTCATAAAGTAAAGTACAGATTTAAAGCGAAATATATTAAATTCCAAAATATGACTGTTTTCAATTGTGTTTTTCATTATTATTGTATATTAATTAAGTTTTTTGTTGTAAAACTTAATCCTATTTTATACAAAATAAGTACATGGATAATTTTTATTGTTGTGCTCACAAATGTCATTAAAACACAAAGTTAAAGTTTTATAATAAATTTTTAAATAAGATATAAGATAGTGCTTTGTTTTTGTACTATAATATTTCGCAACATGTGACAAGGGGGAGGGGGTATGATGAAATGTGACATTTTGTGATAAATGTCGTTAGGGGTGTCAAAAATAGTGAAAAAAAATGTGACATCATTTATGGACAACAACTTATACGCAATAAACAAATAAATATCGCACCCTTGTTTCAAAAGTATCACAGTTCAAAATTTGGGCTTTTTAAGTTATCAAAATTTGGGTAAAATTTGGGATTTTTGAGCAAAAGCCACCATTCTGCTTAATTTTCACGCCTCTACCAATCACCTAAAGTACCAAATGGTACACTGAAATTACAATCACCCTGTAGTAATTGTGCTTGCTAGATGACCGTTGACCCTTCCACAGCTCGGAAACAGTTTTTCGCATTTTCTGAAAAACGAAGTTTTTTAAGTTATGCCACTTTTGAAGCAATACAATGAAACCTCTCTGTGCGACCACCTTCCTCAACGACCACTTGTTCATGGGACGAAATTTATTCTCATAGGCTCAGTACTAATTTTACCTCGATTCAGAGACCATCCCAGTTGAACTCGCTTAATCAGCGACCGATTTTTTTGAAGAAAATGAAATAAATTCCATTTTTTTCCCCCTGGTTGCTGGAAAAAGATTTTATCAGAATAATAACTCCGCAGAACATGTTATTCACCAATCTTCTAAACTAGGTTTAGATTTTTACTATTATTATTATTATTATTATAGTAATTTTTAAGTATTTAAAACCCATTGTGCTATTTTATGCAAAGAATTCAACTTTGATGACGAATTAAGAATGACAATAAGCTCTCCTGCTCTATTCTGTCAGTAAACTATCGAAAAAAAAAATACATACAGTAATGAAATCGTTATTATTTGTTGCTGTAAAAAAAAAAAAAAAAATTACATATATGTACTGAACTTTAAAAATACTTGGAAATAAAGTTTAAAAAGATAAAACCGTAAAATCTAAGCAAACGTCAATATATTCCTCTTAAAAAAAAAAAAAAAAAAAAAAAAAAAATACATACAGTAATGAAATTGTTATTATTTGTTGCTGTAAAAAAAAAAAAAAAATTACATATATGTATTGAACTTTAAAAATACTTGGAAATAAAGTTTAAAAAGATAAAACCGTAAAATCTAAGCAAACGTCAATATATTCCTCTTTTTTTCCTCTTTTTTATATTTCTTAGAGAGTAATTAAAATCTATTATAAAATGTATAAACGTTATTAAATTTAAAATCAAATATGAAAGCTTTTTCAAGAAATTCTGTTAAGATAAAAATGCAGACTATAAAACACTTTTGTTACTTATTAGGACAAGAAAAAATCAAACTGTTTTTGTCTGTCTTCATAAGAACTTTATTCCTCTTTTAAGTACTAACAAACACATGCTATGCAGTAAAGAGGGGGAGGGGGTACCGATTTAGAGATACTGATGTCGGGAGTGCCCAATAAAAATTTAGGAATCACTGCACTGTCACGTATCCTACAATGCGTTTCCTCCGTTTCTTTTTACTACACTGTTGCATTCAAGCAAATAAATGTATCAAATTTGAATCTCGACAAAATTTTCACGAGATTATCATTAAAACAAGCCTTATTCAACAAGTGTATGGAATAATAACCACTCATGCGAATCATGAGTTATATGTAGATACACTTTAAATTAACATCAAACAAATTACATTTTGATTATTTTTTACTCTTCAATTCGATTGAAAAAAGAAGAAGAAAATGTGTTTAATTCTTGTGTCCCACTTTTAAAAATGTTTTAATACGACTTTATTCAACAAATTTGTAATAATAACACAATAATCGATGTTTAAAAATTAAAAAGTGTTTTTGTTTCTTTTAAGAACTTATGTGTTACAAAAAGAATTTATTGTCTATTATAATTAATATTTTTTATCTTTTCAGATAATTTACCTTTTCTACCAAACTATGAGTCATACTAAACCTACCGAAGAAGAACGAGATCGTTCAACGACAAATGGCCACCTTCAGCATGAAAAACAGTTAAGTTATTACATTTTGTTAAAAAATACACATATATTTTGTCAAAAAGAATAGATGATACATAAAAATTTATTTATAAAAAAAATCTCAGATAACCAGAGTAAAATTAGCATGAAACTGTTTCAATTCTTATTATATGGACTCCTCTACAGTGCTAAATTAAATGGTGAATTGTTTTAATTTTTTAGCATGAACCAATTGAACATGAAATTGCAAGCAGTGCTATATTTGCTAACCCCCTCATTCTGACATTCTGAGTACCACAGTTCTGAAAAAAAAATCTTGTCTTACTTTATTGCAGAACATCTGTTATAAATAAAGCAAATATTTCTACTCGAAAATAGTAGATATCGAAAACAGCAGGATTGATAACTATACTGTGATCGTATAGTAACCTTAAAAATGTATTGTGTGAGTTTTTGTTGGGTAAAAAAAAAAGAAAAAAAAAAAAAAGATGGTTCTAATCTTTGGTGCAATCTTAATGTTTCTCCAAATATTTTTCATTTCAATTTACAGTGAAAGAGATTTTTCCTTATTAAGTTATTGAAATAGAAATTTGCTTCGTTTGTTTGTGTATGCCTACATGTGAGCGATTTCTTCTTTATTTTTACTCAACCATGTCTCAAGATGCCCAAATATAAATGCAAATTAATTAATATTTTCTTTCTCTTCAGGGAGGATTCGAAAAAAATATCAGCGCCGAAGAAGGTCTTTCATATTAGAAATTCTGTCTTAACGTAAGTAATATTTTCTTAAAGTCTATTTCTTCCTTTTTCTGAATAATAATCCATTTATGATTTATTTACTTAAAAGATAAAATAAAATAAAATAAAATAAAATAAATAAGAATAAAAATTCACCAATCAGCATCTAGAACTGCTTAGTAAACATGACGTAAATTACCTTACGTATCCTCCAAAAACTTGAATAGAAACATAAAGATGAATTTTGAAACAAAGCAACGACTAAAAAAGAATTATAATTTTGAGAACTGTGGTGCAGTCTTGAAGGCCATTCCAGAGTTGGAAGCACGAAATTAATATTTAACCTCCAGAAATAGACAGTAAAGAGCATTCAAAGTAAATTTGATTGTCCTACACTTCGATATCGTTTCAACGACTGGCGTAGGTAAAAAAAAAAAAAAAAAAAAAAAAAAAAAAAAAAAAAAAAAAAAAAACAAGAATGTAAAGGCAGTAATGTACCAACGAGTATAGAAAAGCATAGTTGCCAACATTCAACTAATCTTCCGTAATACCTGGGTTAGTTTAATCCAGGTTAAAGTCATTTCAAACCAGAAAATATATTTCATGAATCTTTATTTATTTAATCTCAGAACTGTTAGTGGAACATACTTAATTTCATTTCTTTGAAAAAATTCTGGTTCGAAACTCATTAAACCAGGGTTAAATTAACACACGTATTACGGATAATCGATGTCAGGTTGGCACCCATGGAAAAGGCATAGAATAATGCATTTACTTGCAACTACCATTAATCTGAAAACTATAAAAAAGGAAGGTATACAACTCACTAATTTTGAGTGATAGTTGCCTAGTATCTATACCCGTCACCCGTAGAAGTTTTCGACAGTGCACGCGGTTGGTTCAATCTTGGAAAAAGATTCACCATACAAAGGCTCATCATCGGATACACCATAACTGGTCCATAATGACAGGTAAGCAAGTATTTCGGCTTCTACCTGGATCTAAAATGTAGAGAAGTTATATTAAAAGCTAAAACTTAAAAACTTAACTAATGAATTTGGGATAAGAATTTTGAGACCGCTACGAGAACCATCTGCATTCGCCAGCAGGCCAGGCTAGAAAGATCCAAATGGATGAAAAGCAAGTCTTGTATAGTGGAGTGCAGTGAGCAAATACCCCTGAGCCGAAAACTTCTTGGTACAGTTGCATGAAATTTCATGTTCCTTCAAATGTTTCAATAAATTAGACCTAACTAAATAGGAAACTTTATAACCATAGGCAATCTGATTTCTAGATGAGATGTAAAATTTTTTCTTTTATCTAGGAATTTTCACGAAGGAGTGGCTTCTTCACCAAAAGTGTTTTGAAAGTTTTGTTCCTTTCTTTTTTTTTTTTCCAGGGTTATATACAATTACTTAATTTATAATTCTTCAATGTCTGTTCCGTCATACACTTCCAATTCAGACTTGCTTTGCACCTCCTTCGTCTAACTGTCGGACTCTATTCTAGTAATTTCGATAAGTGTTTATCATCAGGCATTCTAATAAAAAGTGCTGAGTTAAATTGATCGCATTTAGCTCGCAAGTTAATTGTATGTTAAACTCTTATTTCAAAGAGTAAAGAACCCTAAAACATAAATAAAGTGGATTTAACCTCCTTTTCTCCCTTTATATTTAAGCAATGAACTTCCAAATATAATCAGGGAAGCTTCTTATGAATAAATATGTATATAAATTGAAGCAAATCGAATAATTCTGCATGAAAAATCCATTTATTTAAATTAAATGGGAGATAGCCCTTGGTTATCCCCCTTTATATCTAATTAATGAACCCGGAAAACTAATCAGGGAAGCACCTTATCAGAATGAACCTAGAAAAAAATATAAAGCAAATCGAATATTTCTATCAAGAGTTATCGCGTTATGCACAAAAATGCGTACATACAGAACTGGAGGGCACATTAGTTCTTAGGCTTTGATAGCCTGTGAGCTAAAAAAATTGAATTCCATGATAACTTGAATTCCTGAGGTTTACGAGACTTGATGTTCTTGCTACTCTATGCAAAAAGGATTAATGTAGTGGAATGCTTTTGTAAGAAAGTTGCAATGTGCAGGCAATAAATCTCATTGGTCTAGAGAATTTGGAACAAAACATAGCTCTTTAGTGTCATTTGACATTGTTGTACAAAACCTTTTAATGTTAGGATAAGTTTTGTGCATAGATTTAGAATCCAAACTCAAAAGGTCATCTTCTATTGCATTACAACCATCTATGTTTCGAATAAATTCGGAAAATATTATTTCATATGGATCAATGCATACAAATCTTTGAAGTTTTTGATAGTAATCGTAGAAAATCTGGAAACAAGTCACATGAAAATCTTTTATATTGTATTTTAAAAAATATATAATGTAAACTAAAAATATTAAACCAATTTTCGAAAACAAAACAAAATTAAAAATATTTGTTCACCGACTCGGGAAGCTGGTGTTATCCCATTATTTCATTTTCCATTTTTACTTTGTTATATTTTTAAATGGTGGAAATTTTTTTGCCATTAATATTAAAATGTTATTAAAATTCACACAAATATTAATATACATTAACCTAATTTAAATTTATAAATTATGATGGTTATTATGATAACCTAAAGACCCACGCGAATAATTGCAGTCCATTTCACCTCCCAACATCCCATATTCTAGATGGAGAAATTGTGAAATGCAAAAAGACTTTCGGATTTTAATGTAATATAGGTAAGCCGTATAAAAATTGCATTAATTTGGAAAATAGTCGCCCAAAGGCCTGATAGGTAGCGACAGCTTCCGCCGGGGACTCGGTATGAATCTTCGGGGAAGATATGGATGTATTTGTGAGTGTCCATTGTAATTATGTAAGTATAAAGAAAAAGAAATAAAAACTGTTGTGACTTGTTGTTATTTCTGTGTATAGTAAGGATGATTCGAGGCAAAAGCCATAGTTGCTACAGCCCTCAACGCAATCTCGATTACCGCAATTTGGACATTATACGAATAACCATTAAAATACGCTTTACATAAGAGCATGATATACAATAATTAAAATGAATAAAATAAAAATGAACAAACTCACTCGTGTTGTCTTCTATAAAAGCAATGGATGCTACAAACATTATTTCCAGTAAGGAAATTGCTATTGATTACATAATTCCTTTTCTTTCTATTTGGAATAGTATAAATGATTAAAGCTTAAAATGCATTCAAAAAATATAGGCCATAGACGGTAATACATGGAGTTATTTTATGTATAAAGTAATTATGAACATTACAGACATAAACTTTGAATAGGAAAGATATTGAATATCAATAGCATATATAAATTTCAATTATTTTGAAATAATATAACGTCATTAATATATGCTTTAAAGAGTTATCAATATGTCAAATGTATAACGAAATACTGGCAAATCAAAGTAAAAGGAAAAAAAAAGAAAAAATGCCATAAGCTATAATTCCTTTCCTATTTTATTTCAAGTTCACATTGAATATTAATGCATTTGTAAATAAAAACTTGACTCCAAAAAAAAAAAAAAAAAAAAATCAATGTAAGCTAATTTTAAATCCAGTCAAACTTCTCTTTCGCGAAATTTCTATTTAAAAATGTTTTCTAATTAATGAAATTTTCTGCTGTATATTTACTATATTTACTTTAAGCACTACTAGCCTGCAAATTAATCTCGATATTACGAAAAATATATTCCATATAAAGAAGTTTATTCCACTTTCGTGCGTGTGCAACATTTAAAACAGAGAGTTTGGAACTGCGATAGATGTATGAATTTATTTTAGTTGATTGTATGAAAATGAAATTATTTATATATTTAATCATTTTCATTTAAAAAAAGGTTTTCAATACAATAAGAAGGGAATTCCAGTTTCACGAAAACGTTACAAATAAATTGTTCGGATCCGTACAATAGGCCAAAAATTTTTATGAACAATGTATTTTTTTTTTATAAGAAATAATATAAAATAATATTACAGACTTTTTTAAAGTTCAGAATTTGAAATACTGAGAAAAGATACGTTATTCTTCAGTTTTTCTTTACCGTTGTTTATCATGCGTTTTTCCAGACATCATTCCAATTATTTTTTCGCATATATCTACATTATGTTAAACAAAAAATATGGCCCGAATTAAAAAAAAAAAAATCCAATATTTCCATTTTACGTGTACTTTTCATTTTATGCTTGTCTATTTTATTATAAAAATTCCATGAATTTGAGTTGATTTCTATTTAATGAATTTTCTTCATAAAGAAGTGCTTGAGTGGACAATGAGACTTCGTTAAATGGAAATTTCATTGTATACAAATTTCTAAAATTTAGTTTATTTAGAAAATTCAGTTTTAGCAATTTTCGCTAATTGATACAGATACCCTCAAACTCTTTTGTATAGCCCTGTACATTATCCAATGACTTTAAATACATCTCATTACTAAGCTAAAATTTAATTCAGGCAAAAAATATAAATCAGAACTTTAATTACGCTTCCAGCTATTACGAACTCTAAAAGGCATTATGTTTAGTTCTTTTGCTTAGGCCTGTTCATGAATTTATTAATGTTATACAAACTTCTGCTAGTATACAAATACCGATCAGCAGAAAAGTACATAACAGAATTAAAAACTACCCCTAAGCCATTCATTTGTATAGTCAATAATATTTACGAATTTATTTTTGTAATCTTATATATGATCCATAGAACATCCCATTTTTAAATAACAAACTTATAGTGCACCTTCGAAATCCATATAAATTTTATTATTTTAAAATAGTGTCACAACATTAAAATATACTGCAAACGATTTTCCCCCGTAGACCATCAAGCAACATAATTCTTTTGTGTGACCCAGTAAATGAATTATAAATGCTTTGCACTCTATAGTCTTCAGAAAGCATATTTTAGTACTCTTAATAAATCATCATATCAAATGCATTATGTTAGAAATGGTATAACATTACCAAATGCACTTGAAACGGTATTTTCCCATGGGCGTTAATGTGACGAAATAGTTTTGATTGTCCCTGTAAATGAGTTGCTCTCACTACATACTTCATTTTCAATAACGATCGTGCCATAGTAAACTTCAATAAAGGACAAAATATTCATGGTTATCAGATTATCTTTACACGAGTTAGAGTTTGGCCGGACGAACAGACAAACCGATGTTATATGCACTTTTTTTAACTGTTTTGGAAAGTGTTAAAAATAAAAATAAAAACATTTTGTGTAATGAACCTCTTAAAACTTATACGTTTGATTAATAACGCATGTAACTGACCCAATATAATTATTTTTATAGTTTACCGTTCAGTAAACTCATTTTTTTTCTAATCTTTCAGAGATCTCATGGAAGTAAATCATCTGCAAAGTGTGTATAACATAAGTGTTGCTGTATGTTCTCTTCTCTTTTTGAGTGCTGTCATTTTTTATTTAGCAGATCCAGCTAGGTATGCATTTTTTTAAACATTTCCTTTACTAGAATTTTAAAATTTCTGTTTTTATATTTGAATCAAAAGGTTAGTTCGCTGAGAGTGTGAAAATGGTCCTTTTCGTCAGTGAACATAAACATTTTTTCTATTTTTTTTATTAAGCTTTTTTAATTGTTCATTATATCTATTCAATGTTCTATAATATCTAGTCTCACTTTATTTTATGCTATTATGATAAATAAAATGAGCTTTTTAAAATATTTCAACTATTTTATCAAAAGTTTATATTTTTCCTTTTTTTTTATTCACAGAGAGAAAATGAAAATAACATTTTGATTTTAATATATGTTTATGATAGGGTAAAGGAACAAATGAAATATTATAATAATCCCCATAAACATATAAAAAATAAACAGGACGCTTTTGGGCCAAAAGTTTCGAGTCGCGCAGACTTCTGTGAGAAAACTGTTTCCTATAAAACTCGCATAGTTTATACAATGTTGTATGCCATCATCGACCTCAATTAGTATTACTTAATAAAATTAATTAATAATATCTTGTATTTAGGGACAATATTAACCCCTTGGGGACGAGCGACACGTGTACATGCCGCAAAAAATCTTAAGAATCTGTCTTTATCACCACCAGTAAAATTTTACTGTAAAATTTGTGTTACTCAATCGCAGCATTTTCGCGATTCAATGAAGCACAAATTTCTGTTTTTAAAAACCGGTGACAAAACATTAAAAATTTCGTAAAAAACTCCCGTTGCGAAGGGGTTAACATTGCAATTTCATTTAACCAATATATAATACAAATTGTTTATAACGAAGCTGAAGCCGAAATTGTAAAAATTATTCGTTATAATCAGTGTTCATCCCATATTACATTAATATCTTTACGATACAATTTAGACACATCTTTGTTAACATACCTGGCGCATCTCAAAGATGCTACTTGTATATAATTACTTAAAATTTATTGTTGTTCTTCTACTTTAGAAGGTAAATTATGCAACAGATTCCAGAAACTCAATTTTTAAATTAACCTTCTAGCATTCGCTTCGGATCACAGTGACCCGGTTCATGGCTTGTTATTTTCATACTCAAAAATGCAAATAGTGTTTATTGGACAAATTTTATATTCAAGTTAACGAGAATTAAACATCTCACAAAATGTAAACGCCTTTTTTTTTTTCGTTGTTTTACTATTTTTTTTAACCACGAAATTTACATTATAAGTTGGCTAGACAAAAAATACCTGACACTATTGCTGGATAATTAAAAAAAGTTCGATAATTACAGTAAACTATTATTATCGTTTATCTTTAAAAGAGTTCTTTAAAGTGTTAAATTGCAAAAGAAAGATATTATCTATAGAACGTCTTGACCACAGCCACCTTGTCTCTCTCTGCTCCATCCCCCTTTATTGCGCCCTTGGAATATTAATATAAACTCATCGATTTGACCTCTTACTTGGAAAGAAGAATTGAATCACAACCAGAAATAGTTACAGAAACAGTCAATATCAAGGCATCCTAACAATCGAAATAATCGATTAAAACATTTCGAAACCGCTCAACATTAAGCACGAGCAATTTACTTCATCTTTATTCTCTTTTTTTAATAGCATTAGATTTCTGCTTATACACACTTTAAAGATTTTCAATACATTTTTTATAATTATTTTTATTACTAATTACGATCATTACAAAATCCTTAATCACTAATGCGTGTTACACTAGCTATTCAGAAAAGGTGGAAAGAATGTTCTGTTACTTATTTGATATAAACAGCTCACGGGGAAAAGAGATAGATAGAGATGCAGTATGCCATAAAAATTGTTTGCAAAATGAAGGCGATTATCGCTCAAATTTAAATGTCCTCATTTAGCCCAAACAAAAGAAACATATGTAACAGAAAACAGGCACTGCATAATATAACTACACATATTCTCATCACCAGTCACCATTCTTCATCTCTATTGTTTCTCTTTACTCTGTGTATGTGACCAACATCAAAATGGGAATTCTAATATAAATACATTTTCTTAGTTTTTGGAAAGACGTTGGAGTGATAAGGAAAGGAGTGTCCAAGTTCAGTTACTTCGTGGTACTGTGGTTTGCATATAACCTACTTGCATTGTCTGTCTACGAAGGCTTCAAACTGTGGATTTCTGCAAGGACAAGGATTCATGCAAAGGCAAGGTGATAATTTACGCAACACATTATAGTTATTGGACATTTATATGACATCTTTTAAAGTACCACTTTTAAAAGCTGATTTGGAAAGCGCATATTTTGAACAATCTAACAAAGTAACACAAAAGTAAAAATCATGCGTCAAGCATAAATTATGCAACACTTTCCAAAATATTCAGAATTATGTAACAAAACTTTACCTTTTAATAGGTTGAAATGTGATGCGTAATTGAATCGTTTGGAAACGCTTAACACATTTGAAAACTCACTTTCAGCAATTCCCATCAACAATCGGAAAATTAACCGAATTCTTTCAGCAGCACTGTGTATGATACATAGATTTATGCCTATAAATTACTGACAAGCAAAAATTTTGTTCAGTTAGGATATTCATACCACAGTTAATAATTTCCCTTGGTCAGTTTCCGGTGGTAAAAAAAAAAAAAAAAAAAAAAAAAAAAAAAAAAATGGTACGTGAATTTTTTTGTGAAGCATTGTATACGATGTATTGAATTTATACACAGCGAAAACATGCAAAATATTAGTCAAATTTAAAAGGGCATATCGAAATTGAACATGCACTTCCAGCAATTATTGCTCTAAAGCAGAACTGTAATTGATTTTTCTTATGTGTCCCTGTAAATAAACGATAAATGCCATGAGCGCCCTATTGTAGTAATCATCCAGTAGTGAAATTCAGTGATTTATATCAATTTCAATACATTTGACATAGAGTAATGTCATTAAAATGCACTGCAAATGTTTTTCCCCCACATTGATCATAATGTAACGGAATTTTCCTGAGTGTGACTGTAAATGAATTAGTAATGCTACACACTTCATATTGAATAAAGACCATTCAATGATAAACCTCTTTAATATATATGACGTGCATGAAAACCTGAATATATATACATAATGTTCTAGTAATCTTCTAGTAATCAAGTTCAGTGATTTGTATCAATTTCAATACATTTGACGTAACGTAATGTTATTAAAATGCACAGCAAAACTTTCCCCCCCACATTGATTATAATATAACGGAATTATTTTGTGTGTCCCTGTAAATGAACTAGTAATGCTACATATTTCATATATAAAGAACATACCATGATAAATATAATTAATGCATATGACGTGCTTGAAAATCCGAATATATTTACGTAATATTCTAGTAATCTTCTTGCGGTGAAATTCAGTGATTTACATCAATTTCAGTACATTTGACGTAGCGTAATGTTATTAAAATGCACTGCAAACGATTTTTTTCCCTCATTCATCATAATGTAGTGGAATTCTTTTGAGTGCCCCTGTAAAGTAACTATTAATACTACAAGCTTAATATTCAACAAAGGACATTCCATGATAAACTTCATTATATGACTTGCATGAAAATCCGAGTATATTTATGTGAGTTACAGCGTGAACAGAAACAGGCGAACAGACAAACTGAAATCATAAACACTTTTCAACTATGTTGTTAAAAAAGCAATAATAACGCAGCATGCATATCTTATGTGAGTTTATGAACAAACATTTAAAATGTTGTTGAACAATTTTTTTCCGAATTCAATGCATTACATATAGATAGAGCCAGATTTAGGATAAGTGAGTTCTGAACTAAAACTTGGCTTGTAAATTTTAACGCGTAATCTAATATTAATGGATCAATATGGCGGATTTGAACAAATTTTTAAATTTTGTCTTTAGATAAATCGGTTCCCAGCTGTTGATTAAGTATCGAAATTAATATTCTGAGGGAAGGAAATTTGGAATATATATCTATATTTATTTACATTAAAAATGTCGTAGCGGTAAATTTAGCTGCGACCAAACTATATATTTACATTTTAACCAGAAATTGCTTTTAAAAAGAATTAAACAGATACATATTACTCAGAAATAAGTTTAATAAATGAGTTTAAAAGTTTTAAATAAAAATTTTGTAATTTTTTTTAAGTAAAACTCGCGATAAATTTCCGCTTTTTCTAGTATTAATTAGACAACCAATTGTTTGTTTCCATACTATTTTGTAAAAATATTGCTTTATTAACAATCAAAATTTCTCTCTTTAATATAAATAAACATTGTATTTTATATTAGGTAACAATGTAATAATTTAAATGTCATATTAACCATTTATAGACCGATGAATTCAGTTGAAAAATAGTATTGAAAAATGAAATTACATTTATAATTACAAAACTCTCACTCCTCAAACCCATCTCAGTCTTCTACTCGTTCCAATATTAGCATTGTCTTACCTTTCTTTCCAAAATCAAGTTTTTCCATTGCTAAAATTCTTAGTCGGTTCGATTTCAAAATAATTTTTACTCCTACTAATAAACTCACCCTTTCTAACCTTAAAGTCCTGTTGAATTATCAAATTCATGGGGTATTTACAATATTAATTGTCAGTGTGGTCTTTCTTACATTGGTCAAACCAAACGCAGTCTAAAATTTCGTATTAAAGAACATAAGCAATATATTGAAAAACAAGAAATCAAGAAATCATCAATCGCAAAATATTGCTGGGAGACGAGTCATGCTTTTGACTTCAATTCGGTTAAGATACTAACTAAACCTACTTCTATACAAGAACTTCCTTGAAGCTTTCCATATCCATAAAAATTTTGCTAATCTCGTTAATTGTGATTTTGCTATTCCACCATTATCCGACTGTTGGAAATATTACATTAAAACTAATTTTTCTTAATCTTTTAATGCAATTCTCGCAATATCTTTTCCATTTTTCACCCAATTTTCCTATTAGCTGTTCCCTGTTTTCCTATTGGCTGTTGCCTAGGATCTTCTGTTTTCCTATTGGCCAAGAAACTTGTCGCTTGAATCCCCATCCTCCATGTATATATATGAGCAAATTTCCACTATCTTTGGCACTGAGGAAGGTATGCTTTATGCTACCGAAACCGGTATGCTTGGAATACGAATATTCTGGTGTTCTAACGTTGAAAATAATTTTAATTTTATCATATTGCATCAGGCAACAACCTATTACTTAATACATCTATAATTACTTTAAAATTTTAACATTTACAACTGAATGATGGCTTGACTTTTTGTGGTAAAAATTACAGTTCATTCATAAAACGGGAAATGTATAAAATGATCTTTTTCTTCTATTTTTCTATGTCAATTTCATTATGCATAAAATAGTTTAACATAATTAAAATACTTAAAGTGAAAAAAAGATATTATATGTGCCATACCTTCAGGAAAACACGGCTTTTGTCTATATTGCAGTTTGATTTCATGACCTTCGCCAACTCAAAATTTGAAAAATGTTCAGTTTCTATGGCGTGGGCTACAATTTTAGAATTTGAATTTCTTAATTTAAAGTTAATCAATTTTGTATTTTTTTAGCTCACAGGCTTTCATAGCCTGATAGCTTATGTGCCCGCCCATTCTGTATGTACGTTCGTGCGTAACGCGATAACTCATGATAAAAATATCGGATCCACTTGAAATTCTGTGTATAGGTATATCCTGATAAGGCGCTTCCCTGATTAGTTTTTGGTGTTCATTCGAAATGTATAAGAGGGGGAACAGGGGGCTCATGCCCCTCCCCTTAATTGATTTAATTGGTTTTTCATGCAGAATTAACAGTTTTCGTTCAAAAATTTAGATATAAGATCATTTTGATGAGGCAATTTCGTGACTATTATTAGGTGTTCATTGAATAAGTATAAACAGGGCGAACGCGGGTTCTAATGCCCCTCCCCTTAATTGATATAAAAGGGTTTTTCAAACAAAATTGTCAGATTTCGTTCAAATCTCTGAATAGTTTTGGAAGTTTAATGGTTAAGTATAAAAGAGGGGGATAGCTCCTCTTAAATTATATAAATGTTAAATGGGTTTTTATTAAGAATTATCCGATTTGCACTGAATTTTGGATATAGATTTTTTATATGATAAAGCATATTCTTGATAATGTAGGAGGTTTAATGATTAAGTATAAAAAAGAGGAAAGGAGAGAGCTGTTTCCCTTTCTTAATTTTTTTTCCAACGGAATTAACCCTTGAAAATATAAGGCTGTAATGTACAATTAGTATGCGCAGCCTGTGAGCTCAATGCATCAGTATAACTGGGCAATATTCTTTTTATTAATCGTACAGCAAGGTACAGCTGGTCTCTCCAGCAGGGATGTAGTGGAAGATATACGGGGGTATATAGCGTATACCCTCTGGATTTTTTAAGGAATACCGCATACCATTTGTTTCTCAAGAAAGCTATAGTGTATATATATATATATATATATACTTTAGGGTATACCCTCTGCTTAGACCATATACTCTCTGTTGTTTTTACGACTACGCCACTGCTCTCCAGTATATGTTGCGATACACTGTTTGCATGGGATTCCATGTATTATTATTCCTTCCCATTGAGAATCGGGGTATTCATATTTAAAATTATAAAGGGAGCTTTGCAGCAATTTAGAGTCATAAAGATGTAAATATATTAAAAAGTTTAAAATTATGCGAGATTTTCTCCGATAGGCTTCTATAATAACGTATGGATATGAATTATTTAATATTATTCAATTGAAAAGGTGAAAACGACAATGTAAAATCAAGCATAATTTCAGAAAAAATTGTGTTGCACCATCTTGAAGAATATCTATTATTTTTCAAACCATTAAAAATCTTTTTCTTTTCAGTTTCGGATAGTTCTTCATTACTGCGATAGCAAAGGGCTCTAATTAGTAAAATTTTAATTACTGCTATTCCTAGAAAATCGCAGTAATTAAAACTTTATAAAGAACTATTCGAGGTTGGAAATAAAAAGATTTTCAATGGTAAATAATGGATATTAAATTAAATTGTTCAAAAATAATGGATTGTTAAATTAAATGTTCAAAAATAATGGATATTAAATTAAATTGTCTGTATTTTTTGTAATTGTTTTTTTTTAATTAAAATAGGCCGTAAAAATTCTCTCCCCGCCATATCATTATGCAGTGGATTTTTTCTGTGTGGCCCTGTAAATGAATACTAACTATTCTTTGTACCGCTTATTCTACAGAATGCATATTTTAGTGCACTTCATAAAGACATATAAATTTTATTATGTTTAAAAGAGTATAAATATTATTATAAATCAGTTGAAACTGTTTTTTATTCCTTGGCCGTAATATAACGGAATGCTTTTAAATGTACCAGTTAATGAACTAAACATGCTTCAAACTTCATTTCAAATAGGGATTTCACCATGGTAAATGCAAATAACTTCCAAAAATTTCAGGGCAATCCGATAGACCGCCAGATAAACGGAAGTCATAAACGCTTTTCAACTTTGTTGGGAAGTGTTAAAAAGGCTAGTTAATGTAAAGAAAACCATTTCCAAAAACTGTTTTGACTTAAGTAAATAATTTGACTTTGACTTAATTTATTTAGATTACATTACTTGGCAGATTCCCAACTTACATCATTTGGCACGCTGTTCAATTAGCTGTCCCCAAGAATGAATGCATAGAAAGAAAGAGAGGGTAAAATACAATGAACTTCATCTCATTTGAGAGCAAGGTCGTCGTAACTAGAATATTTTGGAGGGGGATTTGTGCCTCAAAATTCATTTTTATTGCCTTATTTTAAATTCCGTATTTTACTAATTTAATACAAGTAAATGAAATTACTACTTTCATTCATTTTTGCAACACTCTCGAAAATGTACACAAAAGACGTATTAGACAGGGAGACGGCTGCAAAGACGATCATCTCATCGAGTTGGCGGCTGAAATTCCAGGTTTAGTTAAAACTAGATTATATTAAAATGCAACTCGTCTGCCGAATCCTTTCTTGGTGGAATCCACATGTAGACCCAATTTTAGTGGTAGATTAGTAAAGTTATCATTGTGCTTTTCTTCACCCAATGATATGAAAAGATAGAAAAATGAAAGCAGGAAAACGTAGTCTTAAATCTGCCAGTCAGCTACTAAAATCGGATTTGCAGGTATCTTATATTAAGGTATGACTTGGCAGACCAGTTACATTTTAATATGCAAATCAAGCTTTAAGTAATCCTGTAATTTTAGCTGTCAACTCGATGAAGTAATAGTTTATACAGCTTCCTTCCGGTATAATATGTTAGCACAGAATTCTTACTTTTGAACGATTAGTGTCTTAACTCATAATTTAACGACGCATTTACAATCATCCAGTTTGAAATTCTTCCTGGCTACGGCTTTGCTTAAAATGCATACATTTTTGCCAAAAGAAGTTGCATATCGAACGCAAATTTGCCTATTAAAAAAAGCAAAACAAGATATTTGGAAATTAGTATACGAAATTTAAAATCATCCGATATCCTATTTAATTTTATAATACGCAAAAAGGAAAAAATCCTTATTTCCGTCAAATATAAAAATATTTTTACATGGATTTAAACAAAAAAAAGGGGGGGGGGAGACGTGTTTTTTTTTTTTTTTTTTGTAACGTTTATTTGTGTTTGTAATGAAAGCTTGAAATCGTAAAGGGACTTTCTATACAGATGCTGTATTATTAATTGCCATATTTTTGCTATAAATTATTTCTTACCTATCATACGTAGTATAGGGTAAATCTTACAATAGTTTCGAAAATCGAAAAAAAAAATTGACAGATTTACACGTTTCAAACACTGAAGATTTCGAAAACCATATTTTTAGAAAACAAATTCCGTCCGTCTGTCTGTGTGTCGGACTGTACACACTCTATCTCCCGAAAAAATTGAGATAGAGACTTTAAATTTAGTGTATTCTTAGTAAGTTACAATGGTAAGAAGCTTATTTAATATCAGTAATCTCGATTATCCGAAAACTTTTTTTCGGACTCCCGAAATATTCGTTCTGATAAAAGGTATATAAATTTTTTTATTTTTTTTATTTTTATTTTAAGGAGTGGATGTAAAAGACAATAAAATAACACAAAATTTGCATATAAAACGAAATAGATCGGATAATTATTTGCCGAGATATTTGCAATCCTATTTTCTACGCTCTTCGATTTTTCATGACTCTGTATTTCATTCAAATTTCAAATCAAGCATATATTTTAATTGTATATGAGACGCTTAATCGGGCGCAGTAAACTTTTAGTTAATAAGATTATTATTTTTGGAATTATAAGGATGTTTATTTTACGCAATTCGGTACTACTTGAGTAGTTTGACGTTTTATATAATTCGTCGAAATTGCTTCATCAGCAATTCGTTAATAGAGTATTTCTCTGTGTTAAAAATATCTAAATATACCTTTAAATTTTATTTTGGAATTTCGATGCATTTTACAAACAGTTTACACATGTTTTATTAGGTAGCTTTCATTACAAAAAGTAAAAAGCTACCTATTGCAGCCGTCCGGAGGAAAGCACTTCCAGAAAATTTCGCTATATTTTCACCGATCATGACCCCCAGACCCCAAAACCACCCTCCATTCAAATGTTGATATATATATATATATATATATATCTGATTTTTGTCATGCGATAACTAACGTATTTATGAACCGATTTGAATGAAACTTGGTATGTAGATAGTACATACAAATGTCTCGACCGAGTTCGTTAGCCAGCATCATCCGACATTTTGTTTCAAAATGGCAACTATTTTAAATTTTTAAAAAAATTTAAAATTTAAAATTCAATGCAAAAAAATTAAAAGTTGAAAAATATTTTTCTTTTACGTGTTAGAACTTAAAACAACGATTCCAGAACACTTTTTATTTTGTCTATATCTTAAAAAATGATTGAATTACAGCACTTTGAATTTTTCTTATGGCTGACAATTTGAAACGATCTGATTTTTGCCACGTCATAACACGCGTATTTATGAACCGATTTGAATGAAACTTGGTATGTACCTATTACATACAAATGTCTCGACCGAGTTCGCTTCCCAGCATCATCCGCCATTTTGTTTCAAAATGGCGGCCATTTTAAATTTTTTAAAAAATTTAAAATTTAAAATTAAATCTGAAAAAATTAAAAGTTGAAAAATGTTTTTCTTTTACATGTTAGAATATAAAACAACAATTCCAGAACACTTTTTATTTTGTCTATATCTTAAAAAATTATTGAGTTATAGGACTTTGAATTTTTCTTATGGCTGACATTTTGAAACGATCTGATTTTTGTCACGTGATAACACGCGTATTTATGAATCGATTTGGATGTAACTTGGTGTGTACACAGTATATACTGAGGCTTGAATCGAGTTCGATACTCAGTTCCATCCGCCATCTTATTTCAAAATGGCGGCCATTTAAATTTTTTTATAAATTTTAAAATTTAAAATTAGGTACAAGAAAGTGAGAAATTGAAAAAGATTTTCCTTTTATACATTTGAACTTGATACAAAGATTCCAGAGCATTTTTTGTTTCGTCTGTATCTTAAAAAATGGCTGAGTTATCGCATTTTTAATTTCTAGTGTTGCTCATATCTTGAAATGATCTGATTTTCGTCACGTGATAACACGCGTATTTATTAACTGATTTGGATATAACTCCGTGTGCGCATAGTACATAACAATGCCTTGACCACGTTCACTGTCCAACTTCTTCCGTCCTCTTGTTTCAAAATGGAAGCCATTTAAGTTTGTCCAAAATCTTTTAAATGTATAATGATTTACAAACAAAAAATTACAAATTGAAAAAAGGTTCTTTTTAAAGTATTTATCTTAATAATGAATTCAGGAGTTGCTTTGTCTTTAACTTAAAAAACGCCCGAGCAATTTGAATTTCTAACGTGGGTGACATTTAAAAAAAAAATCAATTTGCCCGCGACAGCACTCATATATATTAATGAATTTCAATATGAGTGTGCATGTGCACCTGAATTAAGATTTCGACCAAGCTCATAATCAGGTTTCACTAATTTGAGCTTTGTATTTTTGAATAATATAACTTAATTTACAATAAATAAACAAATATATAAGTATATGAAAGCTACCTCTTCCTCCCGGCACTGCCGGAAGGACTATTTTTATAATTCATACTATGCATATCCATGATGGGTAAATATTATGGTGGGCCCTTAACGACAAGTTTATATTGGTATTGTTGCTATAGCTTAACTTGTAAATCAATAAAATGTAATTTTTCTTTTAGAAATTAAAAATTAAAAGCGTTGTTTTTAATTTGATTTTTAATCATCAATTGAGGTTGATTGACTTTTCAGAAGTGTAAGTTTAAGATTTTAAAATTTCCCTACAAAATATTTTTTCCTGCTACAGTACTAGTTAAAATCGAATGTTAATTGCATACGAATCTGTATTTAAAGAATTTGGTAAGAAATTTACTGTTAACAGAAATTTTACGAGTAATTCTTCAGGGGGGTAATTTACGCACAAGGTTGAAATACCCCGGATGCAATTTATGTAGGGGAGAAATAAAAAAAGTATTTTGGAATACGAATTTATTATGTTTAGAGTTCGAATTGGGTGTACTCAATTGTATTGATTAAATATTGCACTTACATCGGAAAAAATTCAAAGAAAATGTTCTAGAGTTCAAAGAAATTGTTATCGTAGCAATATTGATTTACATACAAAATAGAACATACTATAAAGAACTAACGAAATATTAATATTGTGACAATATTGGCAAAATTTAAATATCCCAATGCTGAAATCATAACAATGTTACTAAAAGAGATTCAGTATTGTTTTCCTATTAGATCTGTTTCCTTTAAAGTCATTTATGGGTATTTTTAAGAGCGTTTGTAGATATGTAAATACGTACCACCTACAGCTCATATTCAAAATATTAGAATAATTGAGAAAAAGTAATAAGAAAAAATTATTTGTCATTTATTTATTTTTTATACTAAGTAAATGCAATTAAATTTCTTATAAATTAAATCTGGAATGTTTAGATAAGATTTTAACATTTATAAAATTAAAAATATAGCACAATAAATTAGGTATACAGCTTCCTTAAACACACCAGAATATTAGAATAAAATTTAGATTGGTTCAAAATATTAGAATATTTTATTTTACGCAACAATATTACCTTATGAATATGAAGTAAATGGTAGTTAATATTTTGTAGCATCCCCTTTAGCTTTCATAACAGCGTACAATCGATCTTGCATACTATATACAAGGTGTTTACAAACATTTCTATCAATATTAGTCCAAATAGACTTTATACGTGCCACTAATGTGAGTTTTACTTGAAGGAGGATTTTCTTGAAGTTTTTTCTTCATTATACACCATAAGTTTTCGATGGGATTAAGATCTGGTGAATTTGGTGGCCAAGGAAGTACCTTAATGTTGCGTTGGCGGAACCAATTCTTAGTTGACACTGAGGTATGCGGGGACGCTAAATCTTGTTGAAAGATGAAATCATCTTCAAATAAATCTTCTGATGATGGAATCATGTAATATTCTAAAATTTCTTGATACATCAGAGAGTTAACCTTTTCGTAGACGATGCATAACTTTCCAGGTCCTTCTGCACTCATACAACCCCAAACCATGACACTAGCAGCAAATTTTACGGAACGTTTAAGGCATTCTTTATCAAATGCTTCTTGCTTCATTCTCCAAACTCGAATACCTTGATTACCATATGAAACACAAAACATACTTTCATCACTAAATAATATATTTTTCCAATCTTCATTGCTCCATAAACGTCTTGATTTACACCAATTCAATCTTATACGCTTTTGTCTTGCAGTCATGAGAGATTTTGTTTTCGGTACACGAGATTCAAATTTAAATTTATGGAGACGTCTTAATGTTGTCGATGTAGAAACTTCAACTCCTTCTTCTTTCCATTTTCGGTGCAAGAATCGCACACTTTTAAAACGGGTTTTCTTAACTATACGCTTCAGTTTCCTGTCATCTCTAGCAGATGTTTTTGGTTTTCGGCCACCATTTCGGTGATTATTTTGAAATTTTCCAATTTTTGAATATTGTGTTAGTATTTTACTAACGCTTGATTGCGAACAATGTAAATAATTCGCTATAAAACATTGATTTTTACCGTGCCGATACAAATCAACCATACGAAGTTTAGTAGATTCAGGAATATCACTCACACGGCCCATTTTAAGACGAAAAAGAAACAAACTGCAAAAAAGAATACTGATTTTAAATAAAATAGTCTGAATTTAATCAATGATGCCACCAGTTAAGAATTGGTAATAATTAAAGGAGAATTAATGTGAAATATTCTAATATTTTGAACCACCTGAATAAATATTCTAATATTTTGACTTTTCAAAATAATTTTTTTTGCAATTAATCTTTTCAAAAATGATATTAAATTTAAGATAACAAGTAAGTTTAATCAACAATAAGTTCTTAATAAAAATATCGTTTGCATATTTTCATTAAAAGGCATTAAATTACCAAACGATATTTTCAATTTCTGAAAAAAGGTAATTATTCTAATATTTTGAATATGAGCTGTACAGTTGTCTGGTTCGTCCGGCTGTCCACATATAATAAGCAAAAACTACTCAACCGGATGGTTTGAAGTTTAATATGGATAATCTTTCCAGAATTTTATTGCAGCATTTCAAATTTCATAAAAACCGAATCAAAATTTAAGAAGAAAAAAAAAGCATTCGTCATGCATAAATTATGAAGCACTTTCCAACATTCAGATTAATGTAACAAACCTGCACCGTTTAAAAAATTAAAATATAACGTCTCATTTCACCATATGAAAACGTATAATGCATATCAAAACAGAATTTCAGCTGCTTCCATCTACAAGCGGAAAATTTTCCGAATTGTTTAGCAGCCCGTGTATGATATAGAGATTTGTATCAATTAAAAACATGTATTCCAAAATTTAGTTCATTTAAGAGATATACATATATATTTCAGAAATTTCCCCTTCAACAATTTCCTCTAATAAGGAGAATGGCATGCGAATACTTTTGTCCTGTATTTGAGGTATAGAATTTATATATAAAGAGTAACATGCAAAAAAACTAATTAAGTTTAAAAGCGCATACCCAATTTTAAAACGACTCTCCGGCAGTTATTACGCAAAATCAGTACTGTAATCTATTTCTTTTGTGTGTCCCTGTAAATTAATAAAAAATTCTATGAATGCTCTGTTTTAACATGATCGTAGTGAAATTCAGTGATTTATTACATGTGAAATAGCGTAATGTCATTAAAATACTCTCCAAACGATTTTTCCCCATATGCCATAATGTAATCGAATTCCTTTGAGTGTCCTTGTAAAGGAACCATTAATCGTACATACTTCATATGCAATACTAAATATGCTTTTTAACTCCAATTAATTACATGAAAATCCGATTATATGTTTGGGAGTTTACGTGGACAGACAGACAAACGGACAGACAAACCGAATGCATAAGCACTATTCAACTTTGTTGGAAAATGCTAAAAAGTTATTAATAAAAGTTTATTTCATTTTTTAAAATCCCATCCTATGTAATTAATTCAACAATATATCATGATAGGTAATGATTTCAGATTTCCATGACAATGATTACATCCTATTTATGATGAATTTCTATTATTTCCATATTACTTAATTTAATACACAAATAATCGCACTAAAGTTTGTATTCATGCATTTTTGCATAAGGGTGCAACAACCTATTGTACCAAGATCTGATAAAAGTAGTTACAGTACGAATGCACCTCATTTTCCACGTTTAACGTGCAATTTCCGATTTGTTTTATTAATTTTAGCTGTATAAGACTATTTAAAAAATTTACATTTTTATAACGGAAGCAATTTTAATCTTTTTCTGGAGTGCAGAACACACCGGGTGAGATCAGTTATCTGTCATTTAAGCTACGTGTTTTAAACAAATTTTGAGTAGAAATGATTTTAAGACTAAAAGAAACTGGTCATTGGGGACCACCGTAATACTCACCCATCATGAATATACAGGGTTGTTATAATTAAAGTTCGCCTATTCAGAAGGCTCTGGAGCCGGTTCTATTGCTCCAAACGAAACGAAATTTCACTAGCACGTATTTAAAGAGATGCGCTTTGCGAAAATCGAAAAAAAAATTAGTCAATTTTTTTGTCACTAGGTGGCGCTGCGCCAATATTTAAAGTGATGTTTGCAGATTCATTATATCAATATCAGTCAATCCAGACGAAACACACAAATTTAAAAGTTTCAACACACTTGGACGAGCTGCGAATTGTTATAATTAAGTTCACCTAATCAGAAAGTTCTAGAGCCTGACCTATGACTCCATACAATACAGAAAAATGATATCATTTCATGTGATGTTAACTGCATCGACAAAAATAAAACATGTCTTCTGCCATTTTTAATAAGGCATTCCATTCTCAGAATTGTGCTTTCTACAGCATTGCGTAAACTGTCCTGTAAGATTGAGCGAATGCGAAGTCTAATACTGTCTTTCAGATCAGAGATTGTCTGACAATTGTCTTTAGATACAGAATCTTTCAAAAATCTCCAGAAAATAAAGGAATCCGCAAATATTGGCTTAAATAGTGGCGCAGCGCCACCTACTGACAAAAATTCTAACTAATTTTTTTTTTCATTTTCTCAGAGCGCATGTCTTCAACTACGTACTAGTGAAATTCTGGTTTGTTTGGAGCCATAGAACCGGCTCTAGAGCCTTCTGAATAGGCGAACTTTAATTATAACAACCCTGTACATAATATAATGTATAAAAATAAAGCATGTGTAAACTATTCTTAAAAAGCATTGCAATACCGAAACAAAATTTAAACGTATATTTAAACATTTTTAACATACATAGTGATACTTTATTAATGAATTGGCGATGAACCCATTTCGACAAATTATATAAAACGCCAAACTACTCAAGTAGTACCGAATTGCGTAAAAGAAACATCCTTATAACTCCAAAAATAATAATCATATTAATAAACAGTTTACTGTGTCGGATTAAACGTCTCATTTCCAATTAAAATATATCTTTGAATTGTAATTTAAATGAAATACAGGATCGTGAAAAATCGAAAAATGAGGAAAACAGGATTACACATATCTCTGCAACTAATAATTTGATCGACTTCGCTCTTTATGCAAAATTTGTGTTAAATTATTGGCTTTTACATCCACTCCTTAAAATAAAAAAATCGAAAATTTTTATGTACACTGTAAAAAAAAAAGTGTCGATCTACTAAAAAAACTTTAGTGATCCTTGTAATTACTAAAAAAAATTTAGTAATCTTAGTCAGTTACAAGAAAATCTGTAAGAATTACTAGAAAAAAGTTAGCAACGAATAGAGTTAATAATTTTATATTTTTAATAACTATTACTAAAACTTACTTGGTGTGGCCTTGATAGCATAATGGTTATAGTAACAGACTCCAGGCTAAAAGGTCCCGGGTTCGATACTGGCCACTGCCAAATGCGCCCCGAATGTATGCAATGTACGTACTCGTTAATAAAGGGATTATGAATATCCTGACGGAACAGTAGCAATGTTTGATGCTGCCATCTATTGCGGTTTTGCCGAAAATCTTCCGCTCCAGAAGTCTGGATGCAGCTCGAAGGAAGCTCCTGCCCTTCGAGCCCACGTAATGGTTATTGAAAATAATGTTGGAGCTATTACTAAAATTTGCTTGGTGGCTCATACTAAAAATTTTTAAGTTAGTTATACAAAAAATTCTTTTGTTCAGTTTACAAAAGAAGTGCTTGTTTCGCTTGCAAAAAAAAGGTTTGTAATGGTTACTAAAAAATTCTGTGGAACACAAATTTACTAAAAAAATTTTAGTAACCTCTTGAATTTTTTTTACAGTGTACCTTTCATCGGAATGAATTTTCCGAGAGTCCGAAAAAAATTGTTCTGGATAATCGAGGTTACTGATATTAAATTAGGCTTCGTTTCATTCTTTTATACTAAGTACGTACAAAATTTCAAGTCTCCTCTCAATTTGTTTGGGAGATAGAGCGTTTGCAGGCACACAGACAGACGGACGGACGGCAATTTTTTTTTCTAAAAATGTGATTTTCGGAATCTCCAACATCTGGAACGCACAAATCCGCCCCAAAATATGTTTCGATTTTCAAAACGAATGCAAAACTTACCCTATACGACGTATGATGGGTAAGTAAAAAGGAACTACAAGTTGTTACATTTAGATACTTAAATGCAAATATCCTTGAAGTGCCTGCAACGATAAGAATGGAGGAATACTTGAAGAGCTATTTTGCATTCATTTATCTTTGATGCACGTATCATACCCTCGGCAATGAAACTTTTATCAATGGTAAAATAGTTTTATCAGAGTATTTCATAACCCTTTGAATGGAAGCACCAGACAGCAAACAAAGTATCCTCAACACAAATTTCCATTGTAGTACAAATAAAAGAGAAAATATACTAATTTAGAGACATACAAATAAATCTAAACATTTTTAGGTGCGTTCGTAATTATATAATACGTAGCACCTATAGTGGTCGTTCAGTCCGTCCGTCTGTCCGTCCGCATATAACAACGCAAAAACTACCCAACCGAATCGTTTGAAATTTAAAATACATAATTATTACATAATTTTGTCGAGTCATTTCAAATTTTATGAAACTCCGATGCGTAGATCAATTACAGGGGCAATCAAAAGTATTCCATTACATTACGGTCAATGGGGGAAAAAGTTTCAAATGCATTTTAATCGTTTGAAATTTAAAATACGTAATTATTACATAATTCTGTCGCGTTATTTCAAATTTTTTGATAATCGTGTGCATAGATCAGTTACAGAGGCAATCAAAAGTATTCAATTACATTATGGTCAATGGGGAAAAAGTTTCAAATATATTCTATACGTTTGAAATTTAAAATACATAATTGTTACATAATTTTATCGAGTTATTTCAAATTTTATGAAAATTGGATATATAGATCAATTACAGGGACAATCAAAAGTATTCCATTACATTACGGCCAATGGCAAAAAATGTTTCAAATGCATTTTAATCGTGTTACACTCATGCGAACTTAATAAAATTTATATGCAACTATAAAGTACATATTATAATATACATCTTACATAATTTGTAGTGCAAAGAACATTTGTTATTGATTTACAAGGCCACACAGAAGTATTCCATTACATAATGGTATAGGGAGAATATTGTTTGATGAGCGTTTTAATTGTAATTCACTATTTACAATTTTATGAGATTGATATATGAAAGTAATATTTTTAAAACTTCGTTATCGTACGAACGCACCTAATTTGCTACGCTTCACGTGCAATTTCCAACTTGTTTTTTTTCTTTTGCATGGCTTATAATTTTTGGAATTTCAGAGAAAAAAAAGTCTATCTTATGAATTCCGCTGAGGTTTTTGAGCAATCTATCTATCTATATTATAAAAGCCAAACGTATATATGCGTAACGCATACGTCATTTTGCGAATGGCAACACTTTCAAATTTTAAATGAAATTTCGGTTTTGCAATTATAGCTACTGCAAATTTTTAAACTTCTAAACATCGCATATTTTTTATTTTTACACCGTCGTATAGGGAAAAAATGTACTTTTAAATGCAGTTTATTTGAAAAGTGTATCTTAATTTATTTTTGAAATGTTATTATTATTATTATTATTGTAATTTTTAATACCTTTTTTCTAATCGTGGCAACAGGATTACTCCATTTCTATTAAAAGCAAAGGAAAAGGGGGATTTTTTTTTTTATTTTATTTGTATGATGCCATTTTCTCATTAAAAGGGAAAAAATTGAATTTTAAATACATGCTGTGTTCAAAAATATTGAATGTTATAAAACTCGTGAATTTTGATTTCTTGCACGAATTTTGATTTACACTTAAAAGAATATTAATATAATGCTCAGCAAAAGTTTAGACAATGATCGATTACGCTTCTATATTCAGAAGTTTGTACCGAATTTTTGTAATTCATCTGTCACACATTATTTGTGACTTATCTTTTATTCACAAACAAAAAATTTTGAATTTTACCTTTTACATAATATATAATGAAAAAAAAGAAATTAACATTGTGGCAAAAGTATAGACAATTCGTATATTTACTGAAAAATAACTACAAATTAAAATCGAGTAGCACCTACATTGTCTGCAGTTAGTGCAAGAATGTGACTTTTCATCGAAGAAACTAAATGCTGCGTCACTTGGGAGTCTATTTTGTACCAAATATGTTCAACAGCAGCTCGAAGCTCATTAACAGAAAAGTATAGCAAAAATTTGCATAAACATTACGACATATGATGTTACAAAGGTTTTCGATTGGATCCAGACCAGAGCTACACGCCGGCCAGTTGAAATCAGTAGTATTTTCAGAGTTAAACGAAGTTCTTCTTTTGTATGCAACATGAATAGATGCATTATCTTACTAAAACCCATATATTGGACCAGCGAAAAACTCCCAAAATGTCTAAAACTTAATCTCCAAAGTATCTACGTTGTTTTGTGTTGCTTGGCAGCCATTGAACAACTCCAAAGATACTCGAGCATTAAAGCTAAGTGGGGACCACATTATTAAAAGGTCACCTCCTTGTTGTCGATTTAAGAAAGTCCCAGGCTCTTTACGCAAGTCGTGCCCATAGTTTGCCCACCCGTTTGGGCCAATAGAATTCCACTTTTTTTTTCTTAACTGAATGTCATAACGTACTATTTGGCTCCAAAAAGCGTATGTTTACAAGTTCATTGCATTCTCACCAATTTGTAGCGAGATTTTAAAGCTGATTGTTTTTTCATTTTCATGTAAATTGATTTACCTGTTTCTTGAATTCATCTACGAATCATATCCAATGACACAGAAAGTCCTGACTTAGTTTTAATATTGATTGGCAATCATCATTTGTGTAAATGCCAGTTTATGGATCCTTTTGTCATCTCATTTTCTCGTCACACAAGGTCTTCCAAATTTATGTTTTGTTTTGAAGGAGTCATCCTTAGACTATACTTCATAGACAGACTACTTTGGACGATTCAATGCTGCTGAAATTTCTGTAACAGTCTTCAATTTCCATCTCAGCTTTCCTATTTCAATCACCTCATCTAAATGAATATTTTTAGCTCGCGGCATCTTCACTAACTGATGTTATATCGAGGTATATTTACATACTTAAGATATGTGACATCATAACTTAGAAATTTGCACTTTTCCATGAACATTTGGCAAAAAATCAAAAAAGTATCTAACTTTTGCAATATGCAAATTTTCTTTATTTAATTAAATATTATCTTATATTATAACTATTATTTTTATGCGACATTGTTTAGAATATATTTAAAAATAAGTATAGTCATTTGTAAAACTCAAGTGTTCATATTTTTTATTTAAATGTTAAAAAACACAAGTGTCTAAACTTTTGCTGAGCTCTGTAGTTTAGTATTTGCTTCAGCTAATGGCATCGAGACTTCAAGTGTTGAATCAAAATAATCAAATTGAAATATGTTTTTTTTTTTTTTTTTTTTTTTTTTTTTTTTTTGAATACAGATATGAAATGTGCATATGTAAATTTTAATATGTTGAAAATAATACTGGGTTTAGATTTCACGGGGGAAAAATTCTATGATTGAGTCAAAGTGGAATAAATTTTCATTTAGGAATATTAGCTTACGAACCTTAATTGATAACTTTATCATAATAACAGATCTTGATTATATTTTAATGCTTACATGTATGATTAAAATATAATTTTAACAATTTCTACAACTGAGTTTTATAGAAATAATATTTTGCTAACTGCATTTTAATTATCATTTGTTTAAAAATTAGATTTACCAATATGAAGTGCATTTTTTACTGTTTGTAGGTTTATTATTAATCAATGAAACAGTTCCTTCTTAAACATTTTGTTTCGTCAAAATTTGACGGGTTCAACCTTGTTTTATTAATGTAGGATGATCAGAATTGCAGGGACTAAAAAGGAATGTTGTTCTAAAATTTTATGGAAGGGAAATCATAATATTATGTTGAATTCACAAATCTTTTCCTCTCTGAAATTTATAATAGGTGTATTTATAGTTTCGAAATCGTAAAAGGGATTAGAAATAAAAACTATTTTCATATTTTCTTGCTAATAATCATTCATATTTACAGTAGTAGTAACGCCTCTTAGGGAATCCTTACTTTCATTTGCTTTTGTTATTATTATAGGTTTTCAGAGAAGCATAAAAAAGGCAAAAGACAATCAGAAAAAAAAAGTATTCAGACAAAATCTTTTCAAATGCATCTTCTCCTAATTAATAATCCTGGTCCTATATCCCTAGCGTAGATAATCGGACGACAAAAATAAACCAAACCAAACCTAATTAATAATCATCTGCATTAGTACATAAAGTTACGCTTTCTTAGTTTTAAAATCGTATGTAAAAATCAACGTTTCAAACTTTATTTTTAATTCAACGAAACACGCTTATTTTTTTATTTTTTTTTTATTAATTGTGGCATTCCGCAAATGCATCTTCGAGATGAAATCCCACAGTGCTAAAATTATTAACTATTTGTAAAATAGTTGTTGTCCTCGGTAGAGAATTGGGAAATCTGAAGTATATCTGCATTTTTTTATTAGTTGAATTAAGCATTTTATTCGTTTTCTCATAGGTCTATGTTTAATGTCCAAAAATGGAACACTTCAGTTTTTTATTTTATTCGAAAAAAAAAAAAAAATGGCATGATGATTGGTCTATGTTGGACAATAAACATTAAACATCATTAAACATGATTGGTACATGTTTAATGTCCAAAAATGGAATACTTCTGTTACCACAA
Source organism: Maratus speculifer (assembly GCA_964019185.1). NCBI lineage: Eukaryota > Metazoa > Arthropoda > Arachnida > Araneae > Salticidae > Maratus > Maratus speculifer. The sequence goes on from OZ025289.1 coordinate 333,706,061, forward strand.
TGACAAGAAAAGTAATAAAAACTTTAAAAAATAATAATAATTTGAAAACAAATTTGTGATAAAGATTTCAAAAAAATTTTAATATGAGGCGTTCAGAAGCCAGTCTGATTAACTTCATCAAATAAAAATGCACATTTTAAACAGTTAAAGTTGTCTATCTATAAACTACTGTTTTTTTTTTTTTTTTTTTTTTTTTTTTTTATCATTGGTCTAGAAATACTAATGTTTAATTCATGGCGTGTACAATTATAATGTGTTATTATCATCATGAAAATGATGTTTATTACTATTGTTAATTTAAATATAGAATTCATTTAAAATTTGAGTCTTTGAAAATATCATTTTCCAGTCGTTGTAATTTGTTAAATTACATTTTTTTCTATTATTTTAAACAGGAAATAACAATAAATAAAAATACGATTAGTTAACAAATATAGGAAAAATAAATTATTTTTATTCCTTTCAGCCTTATACATCAATATTCTTTAATTCCATATTTAGCTTTTCTGGAACGGTTTTGTCCCATGCTTTTATTAGCTTTTCCTTTCGTACCTCGCGTAAATTCAAAGATGTTCTCACCTTCGCGAAGACACGTATTGTAGAAACCTGTACGAGCCGGGCCTTGGCCCGATTTTTATTAATGGCTTTCGGTCCGGGCCGGACTCGGGCCTTACTTTTTTCTAAAGACTCGGTCAGGAATAATCATTAAACTTTCCGTGCCGGGCTTGGGCCTTACTTTTTTCCTGAAGAATCGGGCTGTGCTGGCCTAACTTATTTTTTTCTGTACGAAGCCGGGAATAATTTCATTCTTCCTAGTCGTCACGGATCAAAATATTTAGTCTTGGTTGAATCATCCTGCATGAAAATCAAATTTTTTGACGTGGCCAAGTCTGTTAAAAAATCAGTAAAATTTGGCTTGATTCAAAATTTTCGCAAAAAAGGCATATACTTTTAAATCGCTATTATTCTGCATCTGCAATCAAGCATTAAAATAGAGTTAAACGCATGGAAAAAGGATCTACCTATGACGGAACTTTCTTTTAAATTGAAAACTGAAAATTTCTTTTAAACTCTTTATCCATGCAAAAAAATGCAATAGTACGCAAGAAAAAAAATCTATATTTAAACCTCGTAAGAAAGGAACTTTATTGGAGGAATATTTTTTTCTTTCCAATACGATTCCGTCTTAGAAGATTTTACTTTTCCCAAAGATCATTTTTTAGATTTTTATGTCTTCATTACACGGAATATGAATTAATAACAATAATGACAACTGAAACATTTACATACAACAAACAGAGGTTCATTAAAAACATAAATATCGCAGTCTACAGCACTTCTATATAAATGAAGATTATAAACATGGGGAGGGGGGGGGGGGGTAAACTGAGATAAGTTTTTCGTCAGAACTCTTCCGTAAGAGTAAAAATCAATGTTCTGTAAAAATTCACTCAAGCCGGGGAAATATTTATTTCGTTCGGGACGGGACGGATTTTTTTTTCTGTGATTCGGCCGGGCCCGGTTCTGGAAATTTCGGCTCGGACCTCTAACGTATTGTGATAAGTTGAACATGTGCTGGCTCGGACTTCTAGCGTATTGTGATAAGTTGAACATGAGCTTGCTCCTCCTTTCCGTGACTTAATCATGGAGGCTCACCTCTATAGAAGACATTGTCTCTATTTTTTATTTATTTTTTTTTTTTTTTTTTTTTTTTTTTTTTTAAATTTTGTCAGGTGCGGTTCAGGCGCACTCTGTTCAAGGAACCGGTAAGAAGTTTCGGGATTTCGTTCTTAACACCTGTAATCCTTTTTGATATGGAGTCCAATGTCACCGCTTACGTATTTTAGTATTTAATCCGTGTTGTCTATTCTTAAATTTAACCCTTTTGGTTCCCTTTTTTTTTGAGAAGAAAATCAATTTTACTTTAATAACTTTAAAAGTAACTACCCAAATAACTTACTGAAATTTAAAGACTGTCTCATTGTCTGAAATCTAACGAATGTGCTTATTTTGTATACTTTAAGACAGTTGAAAAAGGAAGTATTTACAACTTTCTAATATTTTTTGCATTTTACCACATATGTCTGGTTCAGAAAAGTATCTTATATTTTAAATTTAAAGAGTGAAACATATGTACAAAATAAAGGTATCACCTACGATGCCAAGAGAATTACGTAAATTATTATTATTATTATTATTACAAAGTGCCGAAGACTCATAATAAGAAAGGCATCGCTATACATTATTGTTGGTGTCTGAGGTTCACGAAGCAGTTCTTTGGTGTTGTCAAGTGTAAATAAATTCACACTAATATATCTTTTTTGCGTTATATTAACAACTTAAAGAAACATTTAGTAAATTGAAAACAAGATACAGGAATGCAGTTTCCTGCTGCGGTTACTGGATTAACATATTATCCAAGTATGCGAAATCATAGCGAAGAGAAATATAAGCACCGTGTGTGCTTTACAAAGACATAAGAGAAACTGAAGTAAGTTCGTTCACAGTAAAATATTGTCCTTGAAGTAATCAACAAAAATGATTTCACCATCATGTGCAATCAACTACTTATGAATTGCTTTAAATAAACAATGATATTATATTAATATCATTAATGTCACTTTTGAGTTATAAAGTAATTTACCCTTTATAATTATTATGGTTTTAAAGTAAACAGTTGAGTTAATTAATGTCACTTCTGAAATATGAAGTAATTTAACGTTTGTAAATATTACTGTTTTAGAATAAACACTCTAAACATTCGAACACACTCCCACCCTATCAGGCCTTAGTCCTGATATATAGGGAGGAGAGCTAATTTGTGTACTGGTCGTCTCAAACAAGATCCTTTACACTGTATGGTCACAACACGGACATGTCCGTCCTTTCCTGGGTGCACCTCTTTTACTCGGCCCAATGGCCAAGAGTCTGGTGGCTGGGCATCATCAAGGAGTAGCACAACTTGTCCAGGTTGAAGATTACGTTGCTCGACTCTCCACTTTCCTCTTTTTTGGAGCGAGCTCAAATATTCCTTCTTAAATCGATGGGAGAATCCTCTTTTTAAATTTTGCAGCAGCTCCCAGCGATTTCTAGGGTTGCTCGTAATAGATGAGGTCTCTTCAGGTAGCGAGAAAATTACATCACCTGTAAGAAAATGTGAGGGTGTGAGAACATTTATGCAGTCACTATCATTGTCATTTAAATGTATAAGAGGTCGCGAATTCAGTAATCCTTCGACTTGGCTAAGTAGGGTGGCGAGCTCTTCGAAAGTTAGAAGTGTCGCTCCTATTACTCTTTTGAGATGGTATTTCGCGGATTTTATTGCAGCCTCCCAAATTCCGCCAAAGTGGGGGGAAGAAGGAGGGATAAAATGCCATTCAATGGATTTTTCAGTTAAATATTGAGACATGATTTCATTTTTAGGAAATGACAACCATGCCCTCTGTATTTGGTCGATTTTTCTTGATGCCCCGACAAAGTTCTTCCCGTTGTCACTATAAAGGTGACGTGGGGTACCTCTTCTTGCACTAAAACGTCGAAGAGCTGCTATAAATGCTTCAGTTGTTAGATCACTTACAGCTTCTATATGGACCGCTTTCGTAGCAAGACAAATAAATAAGGCAATGTAACCCTTAGTTGTTTTTGCACCCCTACCCTTGCTAAATTTAATGGATATGGGGCCTGCGTAATCAATTCCGCTGGCAAAAAAGGGGCGTTCAAGATTTACTCGAGGTTTAGGTAAATTCCCCATTAATGGAGGAGTTGTAATAGTTTTCTTATATCTGAAACATTTTAAACATCTATTAATGCATTTGTTGATGAGCTTTTTTCCACCAACTATCCAAAAAGATTGTTTTATAATGTGCGATAGTAGAGAAGGTCCAGCATGTAAAGTGGCAATATGCTGTTGTATTATCAATAGTTCACTCATTTTATGTTGTGATGGAAGTATTACCGGATGCTTGTGATTAAATGCTAACTGTGAATTTTGCAGGCGTCCTCCCACCCGTAAGATACCCTTAGCATCAATAAACGGATATAGGGAGTGTAATTTGCTTTTCTTAGCTAGAGGTTTTTGTTCCTTGATACATTTTAACTCTTCTTTAAAGTAAGAATTTTGAATCCAAAGAACGATCATTTCTTCAGCAGATTTTGTTTCGTTAGATGTAAGTACTGTTGAAGGGATTTGATATTCATTAGCATTTTTGCATTTTTTAATGAATCTTAGGCAATATGCCAGAATGCGGATAATTTTTGAAAGTGAAGAGTGCTTTTGAAACAAATTATCTAGTGCATCATTTGAAGGCTGCATGTGAAATGAAAAAATGGGATCCGATCTTTGCTCAGATTTGATTTGTTCATCGAATTCATCAACATTTAAGTCGTCTTTCGGCCAATTAGATGGGTCTAGAAGTAGCCAGCTTGGCCCTTTCCACCATAGCTCGCATTCCGGCAAACCCTTTGGGTCAATACCGCGAGAAGCTATATCTGCGGGATTTTCTTTTGAGGGAACGTGTCCCCAGTGCTTCGTAGGTAAAACTTCTGTTATTTGAGAGGTTCTGTTCGCCACAAATGTTTTCCACTTGCGGGGGTGTGCGGATAACCATGAAAGGACTACTTTAGAATCAGTCCATGCAAAAATATCGAACTTGTAATTCTTTAGTGTGTCCATAACTGTGCGGAATAATTTAGATAATAAGTGAGCACCACAAAGTTCTAATTTAGGGACAGAAATTTGCTTGATTGGTGCAACTTTTGTTTTAGAAACCAAAAGAAAAGCATTGGTTTTTCCATTGCAAGTTTGTCGGCAATAAATTACGGCAGCATAAGCTAGTGTTGACGCATCGGAGAATCCGTGTAATTCAAAGGCATTCTCGGATGAAAGCGTAACACATCTTGGTATCGAAAATTGATTGATTTCATTGAATGAATTTTGAAATTTGAATAATTCCTCGGTTAGATGTTCTGGAACAATAGTGTCCCAGTCCCCTTTTGTCAACCACAGTTTTTGATAAAATATTTTTAAAGTTACAGTGCATGGGGAAATTAGACCCAGTGGGTCAAAGATTCTAGCAGATTCTGCTAAAATTTGCCTCTTTGTAAGAGGTGGAGTGAGATTTAGTGAAACCTTGAAAATAAAAGTATCTGAAGAAGAGTTCCAGCTTAATCCTAGAACTTTAGAGCTTCCGTTATCACTAGGAATTATTTCAAAATTCGATTCGGTATTGGAATCATCTTCAAACTCTCTAAGAAATTCCTTTGAATTTGAATTCCATTTTCTTAAGTGGAAACCATGCGCGTGCAAAACATCGGTAATTTCTTTACAAGTTTCTATTGCCTCGCTAACAGTGTTTGAGCCTGAAAGTAGATCATCCATATAGAAATCTTTCTCTAATGTTTGAGAAATAACAGCATTTTTTGTATAATCATCAGCAATTTGTTTGAGACATTTAGTGGCTAGATAAGACGCTGGAGCTAGCCCATAAGTAACCGTTTTTAATTTGAAATTTTTTATTTCCTCATTAGAGTTAAACCTCCAAACTATTTTCTGATAATTTTGATCTTCTTCAGAAACCAAAATCTGGCGGTACATCTTTTCTATGTCAGCGCAAAAAACAATTTTCGGAACTCGAAAATTAAGTAAAATTTCAAATATGTCCCGTTGTAATTTAGGACCTACTCCCAAAATTGAATTCAAGGAATTACCTTTTGAAGTATTACATGATGCATCAAACACAACTCTCAACTTGGTAGTAGTACTAGAAGGTTTAATAACCGCATGATGAGGAAGAAAATATTGTTCATTTTCAGAATCGTTAATGTCATTTTGTGTTATTAATTCCATATGGCCTAACTGTATATATTCGCGCATAAAATCCTTGTATTGCTTTTCGAATTCTGGGTTTTCTTTAAATTTCCTTTCCATTGCCAACAAGCGAGAAATTGCGGCAGGTCTAGAATTACCTAATTCTGTCGTAGGTTTAACAAAAGGTAATTTTACTACAAAACGACCCTCGGAATTGATTGAGTAAGTTTTCTGAAAATGTGATTCAACAAATTGTTCTTCTGGAGATAGAATTTGAGCATTATTATTGAATACTTCTTCCATTTCCCAAAATCGTTTTAATTCATTATCAATATTAAGTTCATAAATATGTAAATTATGCATTGAATTAGGAGTTGTGTTAAGATGAGGCATTTTTCCCGATACGAGAAAGCCAAAGATCGAATTTTGCGCAATTAAACTGCTCTGAGCACATGTTATTTGACCAGGAAGCAAAATAGAAAAAAAGTAATCTGATCCTAAAATAACATCAATTTTATTTGGAGTCCCAAAATGTGGATCTGCCAAGTTTACATTTTTTAAGTGTGAATAATGCTCTTCACTTATTTTCTCAGAAGGTAATGGAGCTGTTAATTCGTCTAAAATAAAAGCTTTCACTGACAACTTGCTGTCAGCATTATGAATTGATATAAGATCAATCATTACGTAACCCTTGGTTACTGCGATTTTTGAATTAGAAAGACCTTTCACGGGAAATCTGGCATTTTTCCTTTTGAATCCTAACACTTTCATGCATGATTCTGAAACGAACGTAGATTCTGAGCCACTGTCACACATAATTCTTAACGTGTGCTTTTGACCCATGCAATCATAAATATATACTGTAGCAGTGGGCAAAAGTGCGAAAGATGTTTGAACAGAATTTATTGAAGGAGAAACTTCTTTTTTATTATCATCAGGAATCGAAAGGTCCTCTGAATCAGATTTGCTTTTCCGACTCTGTTTTTCATTCGAACGTGAAGTTGACATCGCATAATTTTGTAGTTTATTCTCGCATAACAGCGTATGGTGTTTGAGCTGACAATGATGACAGCTAAATGTAGAATTACATTGATATGTGTAGTGTTTGTCAGACAAACAGTTGCTACATAATTTGTTTTTTCTCACAAATTGTTTTCTATCTCTTACATTTAATTCCTTAAATTTAATACATTTGTACAATAAGTGATTAGCTTTACAAAATAAACATTTGATAACGTTATTGGCGGGAGTTTTGTGAAAATTAAATTGTTTCTCTTTTTTATGTAACCCTGTATAATCATTATTATACAATTCTAAAGATAAACATCTGTCATTAATGAACTGAATAAATTGATCAAAAGAAGGAAAATCATCCTTTGATGAATATTGAGCCCATTCTTCACGTGTTTTATTATCAACCTTTTGAAGAAGAATATGAATTAACCAAATGTCTCTCTCTGATGCTTTAACATCGATTGATTTGAGAGCACGAATTACCTCGTCAGAGATATCTGATATATTGCGTAAGTTAAGTGCATTAGCATGAATAATGGGAGGTATATCCATAAATGTTTTGATAAGAGCTGCGACAATTTGTTTTTTTTTGTCGTATCTTGACAATAATTTTTCCCATGCTTCTGCATAACTGGTTTCAGAAATGGGTATATGTTTTATAATTGAAGATGGCTCTGCACCGAGCAAACCTCTTAAGTATTGAAATTTTTGAATATTTGTTATACTGGCATTATTATGCACTAACGATAAATATAAGTCTTTAAATGACATCCAGTTTTTGAAATTACCATCAAATTGCTCAATATTCAATCTGGGTAATTTAAAATTATTAGTTGTATTAACTATAGGTAATTGTTCATTAACAACTTGAGAATGTGCATTCATACTATTTATAGAAAATTTTTCAAGTTCTGATTGCAGTTTGGCTTTGGTTTCATAATATTTTGTTTCAAATTCCTCCATTTCCGAGGATTCTTCTGGTAATTGTGCATCATATTTATCAAAATCGAAATAAGCTGTTTCTAATTTTTCTAATTTATTCAATAAATCATTCTTTTGAAAAACTTGATCAGCGTCAATGAAGTTCGTGATACGTGTTAATGCAGATTTAGCTCTGCCACGTAAATTTATTGCTGTCTTTTCTAAATCTTCTTGACTCATTATTAGGATGAGCGAAGCGAATCCTCTACTAGGCCACTCAAATGACATTTTGTCGTACGCCTTACAAAAAAACTATACAGTATTTTGACTTGAAATTAAACACAAATATAAATTATGATCTGTAGATTTGCAGAATATTATTTTTTTTACAGAAATACTTTTCAAAAAATTATTATTTTAATTAATTTATTTTACATGTTTTTCCATTACAAACGCATTTTTTCAAATAAAAAGTAAAACACGTACGTTTTCAGAAGAAAAACTTAAATCATGGGGTCAGTAATTATAGCTAGAATCATCATTAAATGAATAAAATATATTTTCATTATTCTGACAAAATATCTCAAAAACTGCTTTCAGATTTTCAAACTATGCTCATTCCTTTTAATTATGTATAGTTTCGTGATTTATTTTATAAAATTTATAAAATACTTTTTTTTTTAGAAAAATTATAGCATATTTTTAATGAATTAAAATTTGTGAAAATTTTCCTATTAACATTCAATTATAAAAGTATTTTTCTGTGTTAGGAATTCAAATACACAATTTATTCTTATTTTGTGAAATCATTTAAGCAGACGATATTTAAGAATTTTAAAAGAATTGCATTATATTTTTGTGAAGTGGCAATAAAAGAATTGTAAACAAATAAAATTAATATTTTGTATAATTCTACTTCGAAAATATTATTATTTATACCAGTCTTATATCATTAATAAACAATCTGAGGAAATTTTTAGTTATTTGGTAAAAGTAAATTTTTAAATTAAAATGTGCCGAAACATAAAATTATATTTTTGCTTAATAAGGATGCAAAAGTAATTTAAAAAATATATTATTACTTTCAAATATTTATCGTATAGCATAATACTTCGCGAATCCAAACAAAGCATGGCTTTTGCTAGTTAAAATAATGAGGGAACCAAGTTAAAAAACAAAGCCAAACTGATAATAAACCAAAATGTACTTATCTGAAACAGCTGGGCTGAAGGGTGCTCCTTTACGGCGACTTTGAGACGAAGTAATCCATAAAAAGCGATGTGTGCAGGTTATCTCGCCGGTGGTGCCTCCAATTATCATTTCTGTAAGTCGAAAATAACTAAGTAATTGTTTAGACAAAATAATACTCGATAAAAAGGCATGTACTATTATTAGTACACCAGACTCGAAAGGGTTAAATTAAAAGATAAACGAATCTCACCGTATTTTTTAATTTTTACCTACTGCCTTCTCTTCGTAAATCCAAACGTATGGGAATTTTGCGACAAAGTAAAATCAATTATCTATCTTCATCTGTTAACAGAATTGGAATAAAGTGACCCATTACTCTATAAAGTTGCTTCATCATTTTATTTTCTACATACCACAAGTTTTTCAAGTAAGAATGTTTCTTATTTTTATTTTCTTCTATCTCCAATAGAAGAAAGTATTGTAATCCACATTTTTTAAAATTCTGGTCTTTGACGGATTTACACATTTTAGGGGTCAGGTATTTAAAACAACAAGTTTTTACAAAATGTCTGTGTGTTTGTATGTCGCCATTGTATCATCGAAAAATGTATGAAGATATCAAAGAACTGAAACAAATTGTTTGTGTATGTTTTTGACTGTGACAAGCAAGTTCTCCTTCAATTTTGAAATATTCTGCCGTAAAGTGGCGCTGTAATAGCTATTTTTGTGCCATTTTCAATAATGTGCCATCGAAAAATGTATAAAGTTATGCCTAAAATCAAGCCAGTGTTGTTGTTTTTTTTTTGTGTGTGTGTGTTTAGTTATGGTCAACAGGTCCTCCCAGAATTTGTAAAAAAAAAAAAAAAAAAAAAAAAAAAAAAAAAATCCGCCTAAAATGGCGTTATAATTGTGATGTCTATGTCATTTTCATTATTGTACCATCAAAAAGTGTATAAAGTTATGTATACAATTGAACTAAATTATTTGTGTATGATTATTTTTAGCTATGGTAAGCAGGTCACCCCTGAATTAAAAAAAAAAAAAAAAATTCTGCCAGAACCCAGGTGCTGTAAAAGCGACTTCCGTGCTGTTTTCTTTATTGTACCATCGAAAATTGTATAAAATTATGTACAGAATTGAACCAAATTTTTGGTGTATGTTTTTGACTACGGGCAGCAGATCTTCCTTAAATGTGAAAATATTCCAAAGAAAGGAGCATTGTGATAGCGCTTTTTGTATCATTTTCTCGATTCTTCGTCGTTATATTGTCCATCGGCTCGTGCAAAGACAGCAACTCGCGTCCTGCTAAGCCGGCTATTTGCAAACAGCTGATTATAACAGAATAAGGGAAAACTACTGATTTTAATAAATATTATGATCCACATTAACTCGTTTGTTTTTTCGATTGACTGAAGCAGAAATTTAAGATGAAAATCAAAGTTAATATAGTATTGAATTAATAATATTAACACGTGTAACTAATTTTTGAAATATTAAAATGCACGTATGAGATAGAAGAAAGTTTTGAGATATGTTCATCCAACTAGTTTTAATCAATCTTTTTATATGGTTATTTTAGCAACCTTTAATTTATTCAAGAATCCAGCTAAGTTACTAAACTCTATAAAGAAAATCACATCACAGCATCTTAATAGTATATTTTACACTTGAAATATAAAATGTTCAGGTAATTTCTAAAATAAATTTTTAAATGTTTTTGTTAAATTACTGTTTGTAATTTTGCTTTTAATGTTTTTGTTAAAATTTCATAGAATTTCGAAATACATTTTTGGGAATGTATTTTATATGTCTAATGAGGAAATAGATGAAAATTTTATAAACCATTTTTTAGCACTTTCCAACAAAGTTGAAAAGTGCTTATGCATTCGGTTTGCCTGGCCGTCTGTCCGTCTGTCCGTCTGTCCGCGCTCTAATTCACGTAAATATACTCGGATCGCCATGAAATTTTAGGACGTTATTGACGTTTACCCTAGCACGAACCCTATTGAAAATGAAGTTTCTACCATGATTAGTTTATCTACAAGGCGAATCAAAAGTTTCCCATTACATTACGGCCTATGGGGAAAAATCGTTTCAAAGGAATTTTAAAGATATTATACCCTGCCAAACATATTAAAATATGCATTCTATAAAATATAAGGTGAAAAGTAGCTATTATTCATTTACAGGGTCACACAAAAGAATTCCATTAGATAATGGTAAAAGGGGGAATTGTGTGTGACATATTTTAAATATATTAAGCTGTTTCATGCATAATAAAATTGATGTATGTCAATGAGGTTTAGTATAAATTATACGATAATGCCTTTCCTAACATAAAGTACATAGTATTTACAGGGACACACAAAAGATTCCAAATAGTACTTTCTTTCCGAAGTACTGTATATGTATCCGATGATAGCTGATGGATAGATGAAATAAATTTAATTTATTATATGCGCGTATAAGTTTCACTAAATTTATACACATTATATGGTGTGTATAAATGCTATAGTTAATATACAGGGTTATCCAAAAGAGCTTTTCAACGTTACTGAATATGAGCATAAATTACTAAAAGCTGATTCTTATAAAATTATGCATGTTTACGCTGTACTGCATTAAATTTACTAAGAAATGTTTGCATAATATAGATAAAATGATATACAGGACCACATAAAGAGTTGGGTACATGGAGCCTATGAATGATAATTTATAAGGTAATGATTTCAGTTGTTTTAAGAGGGTTTTAGTTTAAAATAAATTTAATCTTGAGACTGATGCGTAATAAAGGTACCAGGCAAACTACAAGGTTGAGCAAAGTATTCAAGTATGTTTTCATCTATTAGTATAAATTGCTGAAAGAGAAATTTCAAGCTACTAGACATATTTTGCTAAACTAAATTTTCCCATTATATAGTATGTATATTAGCTGACAAATCAAATACAGCACTGTTCAATAGTACTGGAATACATATTTGGCTATATTTGGTTTTATATCCTTATTTACCTAAATAATGAAGTTTAATTAAAGATTTCATGAAGCGTTGGAAAGTGCTTCATAATCTATGCTTTACGCATGATTTTTCTGGCTTGTTTTCTATTACCTTCTGACAGTTTAAAATATTTAATACTTGATTAATAATTTTGATCACTATTGCAGGTAGCAGATGGTCTTTTTCTGCTTCTTTACATATTTTCGATAATATCCATGTATGCCGGAACAGCCTACACAGTATTAAAAGTTGGTTTTCCACCGATTACGGGTTTCGCCACGGGTTGTGAGCAGGTAAGTGTACACTATTCTTAGGTTGCGAATAATATTTTTATTTAAAACGATCAGAAAAGTTTGAAATGACGTAAACTATTATTATTATTATTATTATTATTATTATTATTATTACTATGTTTGAATTTGATACTGCGATAGAAAAAATCGTAAAATTACAGTTGTGGTAATGGCAACAAGTATAAATGACATTTAACTATGAATAATGTTGTCTGAAATTTCAAAATCAATTATCTCGAGACAATGTTTATCAGCGGTTTCGCCATGATAAATTTTGAATAAATAAACTGATTCACTGGTTTTTTTTTTTTTTTTTTTTTTTCCTTTTCTACCTTAAAAAACAATAGTAAATAAATTATATCTGTAAAACAAGGCAAAAAAATTATGTTATAACAAGAAAAAAAATCCAATTTTATGGATTTTTAATTTTTTCATTACATATTTTTAAATTTATGTTGTTGTTGTTGCTGTTTTCTATTAACTATTTGGAAAATAGTTGTTGTTCTCGGTAGAGAACTGGGAAATCTGAAGTATATCTGAATCTTTTTAGTGTTTGAATTCTGCAATTTTTTTATTTCATTCGTTTTCTGATTGGTCCATGTTTAATGTCCAAAAATGAATTATTTCTGTTTCCACAATGACGAAAAAAGTCATAAAAACTTTTTAAAAAATTAATTTGAATACAAATTATGATAAACACTTCAAACAAATTTTTAAAAGAGCATTTTTTTTTCTACGCAACGATGAAAAAATTAAAAATGTGCGATGTTTAGAAGTTTAAAAATTTGCCGTTCCGAAAATTGTAAAATTGAAATTTCATTTAAAATTTGTTTGTGGTGGGTCCAGGAATATTAATATTTAATCTATGTCGCGCGTAATATGAGGCGTTCAAAGGTCAGTCTGAATAACTCCGTCAAATAAAAATGCACATTTTAAACAGTTGAAGTTGTATACCTATAAGCCACTGTTGTTGTTTTTTTTTTTTTTTTATCATTGGTCTAGGAATATTAATGTTTAATGCATGACGTACGTAATATATGATTCGTTATGATCATCATAAAAATGATATTTATTATTATTATTAATTTAAATATAGAATTTATTTATAAGTCCATAAAATTTTAATCTTTAAAAATATCATTTTCTAAATAGTCGTTATAATTTGTTAAATTACAATTTTGTTATTTTTATTTATTTTTATTTTATTTTATTGCATAATTGAGAGACAATGTAATATGAATTATGTCGATAACTCATTTAAAAAATTAAAATACTCAATAAAACTCATATTTAAGAAAAACTCTATGAAATGTATATTTATTTAACTAGCTCACAACTCAGCCGCTCATGGCTGCGTTCTCTTAAAAACTCTAAACTCATAAAAACAAATGCAGACGATAAAAATCGTTGCCAAAAATACAGAATAAATACGACCGTACATACCGGCCCCCGTTGAATGATTTTCATTCAACCACAATTATAATACATTATTACATGAAATTTTTAAATAAATAATACAACACATACTAATAAACAATAAATAGCAAATTAAATGAATAACAATTACTTTTCCAAGGGTAATAAACATATTTTTGACACTGGTCTCTTAAAAAACCCTCTTTGTGTTTTCACTTTTACTACTCTAATAATTCCGTCATTACCTGGAAACAACTCTACAATTCTACCTAGAGGCCAATTGCAAATAGCAACATTGTCCTCCTTTATAATTACTAAATCATTTATTTTTACATTTTGTTTTTCAAACATCTAAAATTTTGCAATCATTTGTAGAGATGTACACTCATGACATCTAACTCAAATTAAATTTACTCTAAATGATGCAAGAATTTATCTCATTTCTCATATTTTATCTCAAAAATAACTCAGAAATACTTTATTTCAAAAGTATTTAAATGTTAAGAAACTCGAATTTATCAAAATAAAACTCTAACCTCCAGAACAAAATGGATGTCATTAAATAACTCAAATAGCATATGCACTCTCAATACACATTTTGTATAAATATTTTCTTTGATAATACTTAATATATTCAATCAAATAGAAATTAGCTCAAATTTACATATGTACACGCACAATAACTATATACCAAATATATAACTCAAAATATCTTACAGAACACATTGCATTAAGAAAATATAAAAACTTTTTACAAGATTTATAACATAAAATAAGCAACAATTATAAATTATTTTTCCACACATTGCTAGATTTTAAGGCCAAACTTCTGTCTAAACTGGAAAAGTAAAGCTTGTGGGCCTAAATGTAAATATCGTTTATGAAAATATTCTACTATTATCTGAGTAAGTTTACATTTATTATGTAGTAAAATTGGAAATTTTTGGTTATCATTTAAGTTACTGTTTGCTAACTTACCTCCTACTCTAAGAAGACCTGCTTTATCAAGAAATGGGTGAAGATTTCTTATCTGACTATTATTATTTACCTCACCTGATTTTTGCAAGGATTCCATTTCCTTGTCAAAAAATTCTCGTTGAACACTTTTTAACAAAAAAGTTTCTGCCTTTTTGAGCTCCTCGAGGTCTAAAGGACCCTCTTTTCTTTCTTTTTTACAAATGCTAAGAAACCTGAAAATAAATCCTAAAATACGAATTATCTTACAATAATTATTACTTAAATCAATTATATCATGCACAAAGGTATTATTAGAAACTGAAAAAAAAGACATGTTTTTAAAGTCATTAGTTTTAAAGTTTTTCAGTTCTTTTGAAAAGTCATTGGAATCAACTGCTTCAGGTATGGTTGTATTTGGATAGTCTTTTCCTTTTAGGAACATTGGGCCACTCCACCACAACTCATTTGAGATTAGCTTATCAGGATTAATTCCTCTTGTTAGAAGGTCTGCTGGGTTATGCTGAGAAGGAACATGTCGCCACTGCATCCCTTCAGTTAGCTCTTGTATCGTTGAAATTCTGTTCGCAACAAATGTTTTTAGTATGTACGGTTCTTTTTTAATCCATGACAATACTATCATAGAATCTGACCATAAGAAGATTTTGTTTATATTGATCTTGAGAGCAGAAATCACACGTTTAATTAGTTTTGATAATAAAACAGCTGCACACAGCTTAAGTTTGGGAACAGTTAATTGCTTTAAGGGGGAAACTCTTGATTTACTTGTCACTAATTTCACTGACAATTCTCCAGATTCTGATACTGATTTGCAGTAAATTACTGCTCCATAGGCTGCTTCGGAAGCATCGCTGAAACCATGTAACTCGATTATAATAGCATTTTTCAATAAAATACACCTACTAATTTCAATTTTGTTAATTAACTGTAGATTATCTGAAAACTCTCCCCATTCCTTAGCTTCTTTTTCCGGTAACAAGTCATCCCAATTTAATTGCAATAACCATAATTTTTGCATAAATATTTTCGCTTTAATTATAATAGGCGATACTAAACCAAGAGGATCAAACAAACTCGATATAATTGATAACACTTGTCTTTTAATGACATTTACCTCATCATGAATTTTTACATCGAAACTTAAACAATCTTTTCTCGATTTCCACAAGACACCTAATGTTTTGGATTCTTCTGAATCACCAAAAGGATATATCTTGTCATTTGTTTGGTAAAGTTGTGGAGCATTACTGCACCATTTATGTAATAACATTCCTCCGCTTTTTAAAATTTCTATTAATTGATTTTGGAGCTCTAATGCAGAACTTAAAGAATCAGATCCAGATAAGATGTCATCCATATACATGTCTTCTCTCAGCACGGGTGCTGCTAAAGGAAACTTGCTTTCTTCATCCCTAGACAATTGAAGTAGTGTTCTCATGGCCAAAAAGGGTGCACTAACAGTACCATAAGTAACAGTAGTTAGTTCAAAATTCTTTATTGGTTCGTTTATACCTTCTTTCCATAAAATTTTTTGTAGTTTCCTTTGATCTGGATGAATAGAAATTGCTCTATACATTTTTTGAATATCTGCAGTGAAAGCGATAATATATTTTCTAAATCTCAGCATAATTGAGAATAAATCATCTTGTATTACACCCCCATTATACTGAATAGAATTAAGTGAGTTTCCTTTTGTCGTTAAAGAAGAGGCGTTAAAAACTACTCTCAAAGGTGTTGACATACTTTTTTCTATTCCTCTATACACTCCAAGGTGGGGAATGTAATAGGATCCATTTTCTTCCTCGCTTTCGTTAACTTCGACCATGTGGCCTAACTGTTGGTATTCTTTCAGAAAATCGGAATATAATCTTAAATACTCGGGATCCCTTGCTAAGCGATTCCATAAAGAATTCAATTTTTTAATTGCTATCTGTTTAGAACTTCCTAATGTAGTTGGATCTTGTTTTAGGGGCATTTTAACAACATATCTGCCGCTTTTTTCTCGGGTATAATTTTCTATGAAATGTTTTTCACAAATTAAAGTCTCTTTGCTTTTTGGTTTTTCTATCTCGATATTTTCTATTTCCCAGAATTTTCGAAGTGTTTTATCTAAGTTAGTTTCTTTCTTTATTAAACCACAATGAACTTTATTTTCATTTTCTATTGGAAAACTTCCAGATACTACAAAACCGAAAACTGTGTCTTGCAGAATAAGATCAGAATTATTAATACGAATCTGGCCCGGTTTTAAAAGTTCATAGAAAATTCCTGCTCCGAGAAGCATATCTACATGTTCTGGGATATTAAATCTCTCATCTGCTAATATTACGTTAGGGAAATCCTGTGCTGAAATTTCAATTGGACGCGAAGGGGTTAAATCTGCAGTTATTTTTGGAACTATCAAGAAATCTAAATTTTTTATAAAACTTCCATCTCTATTGCTTATTGATGCATTAACTTTATGATTTATTACTAAGGTGGCATCATTTAGACCTGACACTAAAATGTTTGTTCTCTCTTTTTTCAAATTCATCATGTCTATTAAATGGTGGGATAGAAAATTAGACTCGCTGCCTACATCTAACAAACACTTTACTCTATATTTAGATCCTGATTCATCAATTAGAAAACACATAACCGTTGAAAGTAAAACTTTATTCTTTTTATTCGAATAGTTACTAATAAAAGTTTTCTGAACGAACTCTTCTGCATTAGCGTTTAACATTGACGTGCCATAATTTGCTATTCTTGAATCTGAACATTCTCCTACATTTATTTTACCTTGTATATTATGTTCTGAAGAAACATATTCTTTCATATATGTATTATTTGTTTTGGGAAAATGAATAGTTTTGTGATGTCGTTTCTTGCAGAAACAAATGTTCTTTGATGTACAATTGGCTACTGGGTGTAAATTTAAACAATTGAAACATAACTTGTTACATTTTATTACATTTACTCTCTCATTAACAGATAACTTTAAATAATCTGGACACTTTGAAAGATGGTGCTGTTTGTGGCACAAAATACAATTTAATGTTTTAACATCAGTTAAAAATACTTTATTTACACTTTTGGGATTATACTTTCGATTAACACTAAAATTCTCAGTAAGAGATTTTCCGCGTGATGTAAAATATAAATCAATCTCACGTCCTAATTCTTCTGGTAAAAACCATTTATCTCCTTGTCTCACACTAATGTGAGAAGCAGTCTCCTTATCTAATGTTTCATATAATTTATCTGACACAATCAATTGTTTTAGACTCTCGAAATCGGACACATTTCTTAAATTTAGATAATAATTCCAATTGGTCATCAGTCGTGAAGCGAATTGTACATGAGTCTCATTTGGTAGTTTAAAAGCTTTTCTAAATTGTTCTAGGCAAAAATAAGGTGTTGGTTGAAATTCTTTTAAGACTATTTCTTTTAATTTTTCATAATTCTCGATATCTGTATCGTGTAAATAAGTTAAAATGTTAGACGCTTTGTCACCTAATAAATTCAGCAGAATTTCTGCTTTATTTTCTTCCGAAACATTTTTAGTTTTGAAAGCCCGTTCTAAAGAAGAAAAGAAAAAACCCCATCCTTCAGGCTTAGTTGGAACTTTTACAGTCAAAGTTTTAATACTTTTTATTATTTGATCTAACGATTCCATTTTTATTTCACTTTCAGTAATAAAAGATTTAGTTTCAGATTTAATTTTAGCTAATTCCAATTCATTTTTTGATCGTTCAAATTCGTTTTTTGATCGTTCAAGTTAAAATTTTTCAAGATCAAATTGCCTTTGTTCTTCATGTTTACGACTCTCAATTATGGTGTTAGCTATTTCTGTTACAAAATCTGGTTTATTTTTATATATTTCGCTATTTTCAATAATATTGTTTAAATCAGCTATAGTCATTTTATCATTAATATTTAAATTTATTTCAGTGGCTATTTGCCTTAAATCTTCCTTTTTTGCTCCTTTAAACATTGTTTTAAATTTATATATAACAGTACAGATTAGAAAAATCACATTCACTTACTTTAAAAATTCCACTGCACGAAACTATATCGTTTCTTCTTGAACTCGAATAATTCAGAAATTTATGCGTTGCACTTTATTATCACTGATCCTTCGTGGTCGACGGACCACAAATTATGTCGATAACTCATTTAAAAAATTAAAATACTCAATAAAACTCATATTTAAGAAAAACTCTATGAAATGTATATTTATTTAACTAGCTCACAACTCAGCCGCTCATGGCTGCGTTCTCTTAAAAACTCTAAACTCATAAAAACAAATGCAGACGATAAAAATCGTTGCCAAAAATACAGAATAAATACGACCGTACACATAGTATAAAGAAGAATTTTCGTTGCCTCAGTTATTAACGTCAGTGTCACTGTCAGATGTGTTTTTGCTTTACAAAATACAGATTTAATTTATTTTTTCTAGAATTCTTAAATTCAACTGTAAGTAGTTTGGCACAACATAATGTTTATGCTAACCTCTGTTTACAAACATGCATGCCTCAGTGAATTTTACGAAATTCTGCTTAAGTATTAATTTGTGTAGATCCTTGAAAATTACATACGGCAACGCTTAAAAAATACAAATGTTGAAATAAAAGGAGGGAAAATATTAAAAACCTAACTTAAAATCACTTATAATCAGTTTATTTCTTTAAATGACACGTTGTTTTTAGAAAACCTGCTATTTTAATATTACATTTTTTTTTAAAGAAATGTTAGCCCAAAACAAAAAAAAATGTTTAATATCTGAAAATACTATATTAATATTACAATTTATAACATTAATATTACATATTAATAAACATTATATTAATATATATTTTTAATGCCCCTGTAAGCAAACCATAAATGCTATACACTTCAATTTCATCGAACATGTCAAGTACACTTCGATTTTATCTATCGATTTCCTGGCGATTCGAGTACATTTATGCGAGTTAGAGAACGTACAGACATAATTCATAAACACTTTACAACTACGTTGGAAAGTGTCAAAACAACCATGTGAAAATTTCAACCCATTTGATTCCGCTATATAAATGTTCCAGTCTAGCTCAGGTTTATCAAACTTGTTTTAAGTTTTTTAATTGAAATTCTGCCAAAATGTTAATTACTCTGGTGTCAATGATTTCATTAGAATGCAGATTGCCATCTTCGTACTCATTCACAGGTTTACGATGACTATAAATAATCTCCAGAAACAACTCCAAGTATAACATTGTTTCACTGAAAACTGTGATGACAATACTCTAAACGAGAACCGCGCTTCTAACTTTTTTTTTCTTTCACAGCTTTTATTTTTAACTGCCTAGCATAAATAAAGAAAACAGATTTATGTTTCCAGAACTTAACCCCTAAGAAAATAGGGTGGGAAAAAAAGAACCTAGCGTGAAAATAAATCCTTCTAGCTCATTCGGAAGCGTAGTTAGATGTCTTTGTTTTATTTTAAGATACATACATGAAATTTAATTTTAAATTAAACAAATTGGTCTCGCTCCTCATAAATCCGCTATTTTTTCAAAAAAAATAATTAGTACGTTAATTTTTTATTCGACTAGCCAAACGTAAATGATTGCATATAAGAAAATTAAATGAAAAATATTAAAAATTAGTTGAAAACTTTGTTAAAAATCGCCCTTAAACTATAATATAGTTATAATGCTCAAATAGGGCTCAAATAAAAACCATTCAATGAATGTCACAGAAAATTTTCAACCGAATGTGTGTCGTTGGACATTTTTTTCTTTTTCAAACATGATTTTTTAAAAAATCTATTTCAACAATGAACATTTAGTTCGAGGGATGCAGCGTCACATTTCGGCAACCAAATCAGCATCGATGATACTGTTATAGGGATGATAAAGCGCATGTACACTGTAAAAAAAAAAAAAAAAAAAAAAAAAATCTGCAAAGGTACTAAACCTTTTCTAGGAAACTGGGATTCCAAGAACTTTTCTTGTAACAGTAACAGCAAAAATTCAAGTTTCAGAATCGATTACATGAATTTTTCCTGTTATCGTTGCATCAAAAGTTCTTGGAACCCCAGTTTCCTAGAAAATGTTTAGTACCTTCACAGATTTTTTTTTTTTTTTTTTTTTTTTTTTTTTTTTTTTTTTTTTTTTTTTTTTTACAGTGTACAGTACCGATAAAATGGACAATTAGCAAGCGATATTACTAGAGCAACATCGACCTGTCCGCCGCAACGTGAAATGAATGGCAACATAAATATTGATTACTGTCTCCTCTCGATATAATATCGATAATCGGGTTGTGTAAATGTTTCTATGACAAAACTCCCTCACTGTAAAAAAAATCTGTAAAGGTACTAAACATTTTCTAGGAAACTGGGATTCCAAGAACTTTTCATGTAACGATAACATGAAAAACACATGTAACCGATTCTAAAACTTGAGTTTTTGTTGTTACCGTTACAGGAAAAGTTCTTGGAATTCCAGTTTCCTAGATGAAGTGTAGTATCTTTACAGATTTTTTTTTTTTTTTTTTTTTTTTTTACAGTGCTGTTGGTGTGCCCGGTAACTGATCCTCAATAGTACAACATTTTGCAAAAAATGTAACGTTGTCCAATGGACCATTTTACTACAATAAAACAACATGGAACAGAATTGCTAATAATTGGGAATTTATTGCCCAGAGTTACTTAAAAAACAAATAATTAAACAAAAGTATTTTTCCCCATTAATCTTCAATAATTGAATCCACTTCCAAACGTTGCCACCATAACTATAGTGTCCTTTAAAGTGAATGAGAAAGTCATTAAAAGTTTTAAAAGGCATTCTTGCGCCAAATCATTACTATCCCAATACGCCTTTTGATTGTGGCATGTGACTGCGAAAAATTAACCATAGGATATATTGTACATTGATACCAAACTGAATTTTGTTAATAAAAAGATCGATTTTCCTATGTTGCCCAAAAAATTAACGTCTAAATTAAGTTGAATTTGTTAAAAGATTCATTGCATCAGAATATACTCCGAATTATATTCAGTATCTTTAACA
The DNA here is from genome assembly GCA_964019185.1 of Maratus speculifer. NCBI lineage: Eukaryota > Metazoa > Arthropoda > Arachnida > Araneae > Salticidae > Maratus > Maratus speculifer. Next base: position 333,727,713 of record OZ025289.1, read on the forward strand.
AAATTTGTGTATTACCTTAGCATCTATAAGTATTTAACTTACAGGAACATCTTAACATTTGCGAGTGTTACGTTCCCAAAAAATCCGCGAATGTCAAAATCGCGATTGTTGAGACTATCTTCCCGTATATATAATGGGGTTAGGTTCTAATTTTAATGGAAAAGAGCAATTGAAATTTTTAAAAAATATATATATTTATTAAGCATTATACATTTAAAGTACATGCTTTAAAAAAATTTAATATTTATAAACATATTGTAAAAATTTATTTGCTAGTGTAAAGTGGAAAAAAATTAGTGATGTGCAACTGTTTAATGGATCTTATGATTATGAATTTCCAAGTAAGGAAAAGTTGCGGCCTCGATTTCTATTTTAAATTTAAGTCTCCTCTATTGCTTTTTAAAAGCGTTGTTGTTGTTTTAAAATTTCCCCTAAAATTTTTGCAGAAAATATTTTACCTGCAATAAAAATTTGAAATTTTAGAAAATTTAGAAAATTGAAAAAAAAATTGCATAAAAAAAATAAAGGAAATTACTGATCTATATTTTCTCTCAACACAAGTGCCGAAGTTCTCGCAACTTAGGTCATACAATAATAGGTTATCCAGGGTTCTCGCTGTCGCTCGCCATTGCGCCAAATTGCGACTAAATTTTCATTTGGCGAGTAAGCAAGCGATTAGACTCGCCAAATTGCTAATGCTCAATTTTTGCTTTTTCTTTCTTCTCTTATTAGTTTTTCATACATTATGCATACATACATATTTTTAATATATTTGTAACGGATGGTTGAAATTAGATTAATAAAAATCGTTGTCGCAGTTATAAAATCTTAGGTTATTTTAAAACATATTGAAAAAAAAGATACATTAAAGAGTTAAAGATTTTTTTTTTTTTTTTTTTTTTTTTTTGTGCTACATGGTGAATCTATTTTGGTAATACTTTTTTCATTTGGCGAATGTTTTTTATTTTTAATTAGTCAAATTACTAACGTTTGGTCAAATGTCAGCGAGAACATTGGGTTATATAGTACATAAAAGTCCAGTGTCATGTAGTTCAAAGAAATGGTAAAACAAAGTGTTTTTAATTTGTTTAATATATATATATATATATAACAAAATTTTTGAATAACTAAGTTCAGTCCTATCGATTGTTGAATTGTTCCGTATTTTATTTCGGGAATAATCAAAACTCGCGAATGTTAAATCCGCGAATTTTAAGGGATTACTGTCTTCATTTTTGCAAATGTATTCAGGCGACCCCTCACCCATTTTCATACGTTAAAAAATATAAAAAAAAATTCCTGATTTAGAAAAAAAAAATTTTGAAAATATAATATAACCTTTTCAGAAACATCCATGATTTAGAATTTTTTTTTAACCCCCGATGTGTTATTTCTTTCAGATAACAAATAAAGTATATTCACTAAAATGTAACGTTACGCCTAACCATAAGCCGCCCGTAAAATGAAGCATGAGTATCATTCTATGGTTAAATACTGATTAATCCAGTGCAATTTTTTTAACTTCTAAACATCGCGCATTATCCATTTTTTCACTTTCGTATAGGGGGGAAGGGCGGTGGGTTAAGTAATCCGAACACCTTTAAAACATAATTTTCGATCAAAATATCGATTTTTCATTTATGCAATGATATTAAAATAGACTCTTTTATCTGTCGAATTTTGCTTAAATTGTGTATGTATCTTAATTATAACCAAAGTTACAGCCGTTTAAAGTTATAGCGTTTACAGCTTTTGAATTGTGTTTAAAAGTTATTTTTAGCTTTTTTTGAAAATGAAGTTTTTGAGTTTTTATCATACGCAAAACACTCTAAAAGAAAAAATTATGCATGAAATGCCACGGAATTTTCTGTACTTCTTTTACAAACGTTTTTTGGATGGAATAGACCACACTTGTAAAAATATATTAAGTAGTTTTACATTTATACTGCTATAAATGACAAAATGTAGCATAGGCGTCTCTTTAGCCAGGAGATGTTGAGTTGAGTTGTTTTGTTGCTGGATGTAGAATGGTTGGTTGGTTGGTTGAGTTGTTTTGCTGCTGGATGTAGAATGGTTGGTTGGTTGGTTGAAAGGTCAAAAGGAGGAGGGGCAACACGTGACTTTTCGTATAAGGGTACGAGGGTATTTTTTCTTTGTTGACTGAGGACAACCGGAATGAAAGTTAAGTACTGAATGAGGATGAAATTTTACGAATTTTTCATTATATTAGTACTTTAACTGCCATATAATCTGAGATAGAGGTGCGGTTATAATGTGTGTAGGCAAAGTCCTAGAGAAAATTGTTCGGTTTATTATGCTATTTACAAAATGTCATTATTGTTTTATTTTTCAGTTATCACGTTTTACGTATATGTCAATTTTTGACATAGTTTTGAGCATTTTTCTATTTAAAAAATTATTTCTGGGTAATTGCTAAAATTTATATCTATATATATATATATATATATATATATATATGTTTTTTTTTCTTCGAAGTTTTAAAGTTAATGTCATTATAAAAAGTGAATAAGAAGAGAAAGTTTCAAAATTTTCAAAAAATCACTTCCGAAGGTATGCGGATATCTTATAGGCAATTTCTTTGAAAACTACACCTCAATTTATTTTTGAGATATTCTTTTATTTTTTTACTTTTTAATGCCATTTCTATTATAGTGGCAACTGAAGAACTGCATTTGTCTGGAAATCTACTTTTGATACTCCTTAAGGATTTTGATACTCCCTAAGAACTCTTCCATTTCAAACGAAATGACGTATTTGAATGAATGGAACGGTAATGAAAATATTAACTGTCAAAGCCCGCGGTACTGCAGACCAAACGTACTCGGCAATTTAACCCTTTCGGGTCTTGTGTACTATTAATAGTACATGTATTTTACTGGAGTATTATTTTATTTTTAAAGAAATACTTTTTCTATTATTTATATGTTGCAATGTTAGTATATGACGTCAATTATGTTTAGGCATTTAGTAGTGATAATAATTATTATTATTTGCTTCATTCTCTTTGCGGCCTTTGCGATTCTTTTATTTTAAACATATGTTTCACTCTTTTAATTTAAATTAAAAATTACTTTCCTGAAATAATAATGCGTATTAAAGTGCTAAAACCATTAGAAAGTTGTACTATAAGTTAAATCTTACTATAATACAATATTTTCTAAACATCTTCAAAAATTTTTTCTTAGCCTATCCTCATATGAATATGAATTGAATAACATGCAAAACAAAAACATTCGTTATCTTTCAGGCAACTAAATATTTGTTAAACACTAATTAATGTATTTGGATAGCTAGTGTTAAAGTTATTCACGTAAAAGTATTTTTTTTTTTTTTTCTAAAAACATGAAAAAAAAAGTGGATCCTAAATTGTTAAATAAAATGCATAGCTTAAACTTTTAACGTCCTTATTATTATTTGTCACCTTTTAAGGAGGTCCGGGACACAAAAATCTTCAAATTTTCTAAAAAAAAATTATGGCATTCAAAATTTATCGGGTTTTTTTATGCTTAAAATGATTTATAAATCCTCTTTCTATATTAACTAGAAGAGGGAATATTATTATTTTTTATTGTTGATTTGTTTTATTTCGGTTTGGTTTGTTTTCAAAATCTAGTTTTCATGCAATGGTTATCATGGAAATGATTTCTTGTGAAAATGCTTTTTTCTTCATGATGGATTTTTTCTCAATTTCTTGGATTTAAATTGTTATAATTCAAGAACCGTTAAAGACAAATGCTTCAAACTTGCAACATGTCTTTTTTTATTGCTTTACTTTAATTTTGATTCAGCAAATTTGAAAAATATATATATTTACTTTGGAAAATAGGATTTTTTAAATAAAAGTTACGTCATTTTTTCTTCAAATTTTTATTTCCAATTAGTATTTTTAAAAATGCTGGATCAAAATTAAAATTTAGAAATTTCTGTTTATTTACGTGTAAAAAATTTGAAATTCTACAAATAATATTTTGAGTTATAACGATTTTAAATTACCCCACTTTTTTAATAAATTTTAAATTTTAAATAAAAAAAATACGTGAAGTTTTATCATGTGATTTTCATTACAAATAATATGGTTAACAATGACAAAAAATTCAAAATTTTAACAGAATAAATATTTTTTTTTTTTAATTTTTCCCTGATCCCCTTAAGGGGCTGTGCAAATATAATGTTGTCATTTTAGGGGGGAAGGGGGGTGTCTGGCATATGATATCGTAAGGTATCTCTAGGGAGAGGAGGGTTGTCTTTAATATTGACATCATTTTTTATCTAATCTAAGTTTTCTCTTTATATTCGTAACATGGTCTTTGGTAAAAAAATAGCATGTCCTCTTTATCAGCCTGTTATCTTTTTTTATGAAAATACAAAGTTGTTATTAAAATCACTAAATTATTGTAAAATTATTTCATTCTAAAATATAGAATACACCAACGTTTGACATTCTATTCTTCTTCATATGACTATACATATATAATTACGGTCCGAGAAATCATATGTGAAGTATATTTGAAATGAAGCTTGTGTTTACTAAAAAATTAAGGAGAAAGAGAAGGAATGTTGTCCACTTGTTTTGTTGATAAGGAATAATCCTCCGATTCTTCCTCCGTTGGGAGCAAGTGCAATAGATCTTTCTTTATTATCGTTGGATGCATTATGCAACAAAAAGCTATTATAAAATACTTTTTAATAATAACTATTTGTTTTAAGTATTATTTGAAATGTTTTTCATATGCAAAGTGATATTTTATTGACTTCTCTTCATTCAAATCATAAACGAATACGAAAATAAAAAGGTAGCTAGTTTTGTATATCACTTCGAACAAAAGAAATAAATTCTAGAAAACGAAATTACATTTTGACAACGATATTATTACCGGAGAGGAAGGGATTCAAGGGATGATAACGTATGATATCTGAAGGGGGGGGGGGGGTCCAAAATTACCAAAAAGTTGATAACATTATATTTGCACAGCCCCTTACGCAAAAAAACACTTCTAATTTGCATATTGTGTCGTTTGTGATTGGATCAAGGTGGAACATTTAATTTCATTTTATAATTATATTCATTTCTGTTTCTTTTTACAGCGTATGTTTAAATCTACAGTGTTCCATAATGTTATACAAATTTAAGAATATCTGTTTTAATTTTTATTATTTACATTTTTAGGTACGGATTTTCATGAAAATTTATTCATTTGTGCGAGAGAATGTTCCCCGAGTAACACGCTATGACCCAAAGAAAGGTACATTTATTTTTATTTTTATTTTACAGTCATTAGATTATGTTTTGAGTCTGATTATTTACAGTGATCGAACATAAACTTTTTACAACAGTTTGGTAAAAGATGTAGACGTATCAAATTTTAACAAAAGATTTTATTATTAGCGTTACTTTTTAAATGTAAGAAAAATTTGTCAATATATTAAAAGTAATGCAAATACCAAAATCATATGTAAAGAAATATAAAGTTGCGTAAATAGCGTATTAAGATATTACACTCTAAGTTAGTTCTTGTTTACGTAAAATAAACTTAGTAATATGTGTATTAATCACTGAAATTTAAGATTGGTCTTAAATATTGTATAAAGTTATTTTTAAAGTAATTTTTTGACAAATATTTTACGCTTATTAATTTACTTATTTTGAAACTGCATATTTAATATTTTTATCTGGGTATTTAATATATATCTGGGAAAGCGGTGTAAAACTGTATAAAATGTATTTCTGATGATCAACAGCTTAAACGAAACATTCAAAAATCTTTATACAGAGGGTATTAAACTTAAGCAATTTACTTTTTAAAAAATCAAATATGCTACTTAGCAAATTGCACTAAAAGTATCTTGTTATTATTATTTCTTACGAGTGCGTGTGTGTGTAACATGCCTTGTTGACCATATTCATGTCAAAGCACATTGTGTCTAACACCGCGTATTTGTGGTTTTCACAGTAGATAATAAATGCAGAAACATCTTCTAATTAAAACAAAAAAAGAACAATCATGATGATTTTGATCATGCATCAAGCATAGATTATGAAATATTTTCCAACATTTCCAGAATACATTACCACACCTTCACCGTTTAATACGAAAAAGAAGATATTTAAGTAAACATTTAAAACAAAAGTATAACACGTTTGAAAATCACAATTCAGCAAGCATATATAGCCCATAGCCAGAAAAGTATTTCAATTTTTTTGTACATCCCTGTATATGATCTGTAAATTTGCATATATCAACATAGCATGCTAAACTTTAGTATAAGAATACGCGTAATACAATTGAAAATTCATCTTTAACAAATTCTACCAATCGATAAAAACGTACTAGAATTATTTTGTACAAGTCCGTATATTTCCTAGATTGAGCTTGAAAATGCATAATTCAAATGAAAAACACCTTTAAGTAATTCACGTTCATCATCACTAATGCTTACGAGTTTTTGGCGGTAGCTCTTTATAGGATGCATAGAGTTTATATAAACACATTGCGCAATATGCAAATATTTAATTAAAAATGATAATTGAAAACGCACTTTCAGTAATCATCCGTAATACACAATACTACGGACACAGTACCGCATCCGAAATTTTGATGTTTCGCTGTAAAAGAACGATGAATGCTATGCACATCATATTCTCCAGCAAGAATATTGTAGTAAACCCAAATAATGCATCAATTTGATCATATTTAAAATAGTGCAACGTAATTACAATACAACGCGTCCACGTAGACCATTATATAACTAAATACTTTTGTGTACCCAATAAATAAATGATAAATGTTTTACACTTTATATCCCGCAGAAAGCACATGTCTTATCGCACCTCAGAAATTCAATTTCGTTATGTTTGTAACAATATAACATCATTAAAATACGTCGCAAACGATTTTTTTTTCATCGATCATAATATAACCGGATTCTTTTGAGCGATCCTGTAAAAGAACTGTAAGTGATACACATAACATATCCTATAGTAGCCATCTTATCATCCACCTCAATAATTTATATAAATTTCATTATGTTTAAAGTAATGTAATATTATTAAAATACAAAATAAATTATTTTCCCCTATAGATCACAATGTAAAAGTAATACTGCCTCAGTAAATGAACTATTATACTACACATTTTATTTTCAATATCGAATATGCCACAGTATACTACAGTCACAGCAAAAAAAAAAATCTTGACATTTGCGATTTTAGATATTTTGTTAAATATCTAGATATATACATAAGAAATTACTCTGAAACTCCTGATGTATAAACAAAATAGTATAGGTCATATATTTTCGAAAAGATTTTTTTCCAAAATCCAATAGGGGACGGTCAACAAATTGAAAAAGAACGAATATCTTATGAATAATCCTGTCAAAACTAATGTAGCAAAAGCGTTTAAACTACAGATTATGATTAAGTGGCTTATGGTAATAAACTGTGTTCATTTTTATGCGGATAGCATGTTTACTCGTCGAGAAATTAAGGTTTTTATAAAAACGATCCCAAATTTTGCCACTTTTTTGCTTATAATTTGTAGAGTTCTTAATAAAAAAAAAAAATAATGTTCTTTTCAGAAAATATGAAAAACGACATTGTACATAATAACCTGTAATCAAAATTAAAAAATATTAATAATTGTGTGAAAAATGAGCAGGTTTACTAAATAAATTTTAACAGCACATGTGTCAACTCTATGAAAAATTCATTTGCATTTTGTGTTAGTTAAATGTATAGAACAACTTTTGTTAAAGTTTCAAAATCATAGCTTGAAAATTCTGAAAATTATCGTCGAAAGAATAAGATCAAAATCCGATATTCCCAAAATGAAACAAAAAAGTGAGGGGCTGTATCCATATTCCATTGTGTCTACACAATACTGCACATATTACTGTATTTGGATACAGCTCCTCATCTTTTTGCTTCATTTTAGGAATAACAGATTTTGATTTTATTCTATCTACGATAGCTTTCAGAATTTTCAAGGTATGATTTTGAAACTTTAACAAAAGTTGCTCTATGCATTTAGCTAACACAATATGCAAATGAAATTTTTATAGAGTTGACGCATGCAAAGTGAACATTTATTTAGTAAACCTGCTCATTTTTCATACAATTATTAACATTTTTTAATGTTGATTACAGAGTATTATGTACAATGCTGTTTTTCATATTTTCTGAAAAGAACATTGTTTTTTATTAAGAACTCTGAAAATTATAAGCAAAAAACTTGGCAAAATTTAGGACCGTTTTTATGTAAAAATTTCAATTTCTCTACGAGTATACATGCTATCTGCGTACAAATGAACATAGTGTATTACCATAAGCCATTTAATCATAATCTGCAGTTTGAACGCTTTTTCTACATTACTTTTGATAGGGTTAATCAAAAGATATTCGTTCGTTTTCAATTTGTTGACGATCCCCTGTTGGATTTTGGAAAAAAAATCTTCTCAAAAATATTTGACCTGTACCATTTTGTTTATACACCTGGAGATTCAGAGTCAATGTATATTTCTAGATATCTAACAAAATGTCTGAAATAGCAAGTGTCAAGAATTTTTTTGCTGTGACTGTACAATAGCGTTTATCAATTAGATGCCCATCTGAGTGTATTTACACGAGTCAGAATACGGGTAGGCATTTAAATTCATAAACAGGTATGTTGGAACAATAGAAATTGTATAAGTTAATGTTTTATATATAATTTCACAGTTAAAATTTGAGAAATTCTATCTGTATCGGTTAATGTGCCTTTCTTTCTTTTTTAGAAAAATATTTGATTACAGAAGGGTAAATTTCTATACATACATTTTGAATTCGTCCGCTAATATCCTCACAAAAAACGAAAATTTTCAAAGCAAATAATTGTCGAATTGAGAAAATAAGTGCGTTCGCCATGGCATACATTTTATTTCCCAAATCCATAAATCCGTTCCGTTAGCTTAAAGAATCAACCATAGTATTTATCTTCCGATTTATCGACTGGGGATGGCTTAAGACTTGCTTTCATGCTCTTGAAATTGCAACTGTGAACTATTTTTTAACTTACATGTACTTTACTGAAAGATTGAGAAACGTGAATCATTAGCACACGGATCAGAACACAAACTTTGTAGGTTCTCATACTTGCTATTTTTGCAATGCTATTGCTATAAAATCTCAAAACGAAATTTTACGGAAAAGAAATGCACGAATGGTCTAAGCATCATTTATAAATGCTCTACCACAAGGTGATTTTGAATTACCACCTTCCTTACTGCTATGTTATAATCTAACGCAGAGCTGTCCAAATCCGGGGCGCGCGCGTCAAGCTTTTAAGGGTTTTTTTTTTTTTTCCTGGCTGCGTTATGAATGCTTCCTGCTAATAATTTTTTATAAATATGAAATTCGTTTTAAAAAGTGCTTAAAAATTTTAAATCGTTAACTTTTGCATTCTTTTTATATTGTGTGTAGCATCAAAGTTTTTTTACTCTTTACTTCATTAACGTTTTTGAGATGAGCTAAAGAAAATATAATTCTAAATTTACTTTATTTACACATTTTTTGGCATTTTCGGGTGCGTTCGTAATTACGTAAATACCTAGCACCCACAGTTATCGCTCAGTCCTTCTGTCTGTTTGTCCATCCGCAAATAACAAAGCAAAAATTCCCTAGTCAAATGCTTTAAAATTTTAAATATATAATTTTTGCAGAATTTTGTCGAGTCATTTCAAATTTTATGAAAATCGGATACATAGTTTAATTACAGGGACAATAAAAAGTTTTCCATTACATTACAATCAATGGGGGGAAATATGCCTAGTGCATTTTAATGGTGTTACAGGTTTTCAAACAGAATAAAATTGATTTTCATCAATGAAGTGCACTAAAATATACATTATGTTCAATATGCGGTACAAAAAATATTTATTATTCATTTACAGAGTCACACATAAGAATTCCGTTACATAATGGTACAGGGGGGGGGGGGCATTGTTTTCGGCGTATTTTTATCATGTTAAATTATTTTGCATATGATGAAATTAATGTGCGTTGCTGAAGTTTACTACAAGTTACTTCCTACATAACAGAAAGTGTATAGTATTTACAGGGACACACAAAAGATTCCGGATATTATACTGTACCCCAATACTGTATATTACAGATGGTTTCTAGAAGTGCATTTTTAGATGTGGCATCATTCATATACAGGGTAACACAAATAATTTTCCAAGGGTTACAGAATATGAATTAAAATAGCTTAAATGTGGTTCTTAAATGAGTTATGCATATTTATGCTGAACTACATTATAAACCAAGATATGTTTATAGAATGTAGGCAAATAAAATATAGGGCCACGCAAAAAAATAGATACACGGCTGTCTATCACTGAAAAAAAATGAAGCACTCTAAAATGAGTATATCAATGTACTGATATCGAATTGAGTATGTTTGGATCAAAATTGAACACATGCTTTTTCAATTTTGAAACACCTTATGTTATCAAACCCAAACAAAGCCATAATTTTGTATCCTGCAATAGTTTTATTTCGTTCCAGGTGGCATAAAAGATGTTTATTAATGTAAATATTAAATTATACACAGTATTTAAAAAATAAAATAAAAGCCATTGTAAATAATGCTCTTGTCATCAAAATATTTTGTTTGTGTATGTTGCTAAAAATTTTGCCATTTTCCTAAATAAATAATCGATTAAGCATTTCTTGTTAATAATCTTGAGTGTGAAATAAATGTCAGTACATTTTTTAGTTTAATTTGTAGGTTTCAACGTATATAGGTCATAACGATTCATATTTGAACGAGTACATGCGTTTCTCAATTTTGAGTACATTTATATCGGAGCTATTTTGAGTATGTCAAATGTTTAAAATTGAGTACTTTTTACTCATTCTTGAGAACCCATTTTTTATCTGTGGGGATGATAATCTCTGAAAGTATAATTTCACTAGATTTAAGTGTTTTTTAGTCTTAATTAAATTTTAGCTAAATAGTGGCATATATGTATGGTATGTAAAGATAGTAGGCAAAATACACGGCTGTACAAAATAATTAAAATATGCTACCGTCTATTAGGTATAAATTTCTGAGAGTCAAATTTCAACCTATTAGGCATCTTAACACTTTACAAAATAGTTGAAAATGTTTAAGAATTCGGTTTGTCTGTCTGCACTCTAACTTGAGTTAATATGGAAATGCTCTGTAATTGATATATGTTATTGAGATTTACTATGCCATGCTCGGTATTGAAAATAAAGTAAGTAACATTCATAGTTTACTTACAAAGTGACTCAAAAATATTCCATTACATTATGGTCTATTTTAAATGTTGTACTTACATAAATATGATGCATTTAGAGTCGCCATTTGGTCTGTTTGTCTATCCGCATAAAACAGCGCAAATCTACTAAATAAATGGTTTGAAATTTCACCTATGTAATTGTTGGAAAATTTATCAAAGCATTTCAAATTTTAGGAAAATCGGATCAGAACTTAAAAAGATAATAATAAAAACTTTTTTCATTCTATTAAATCCCACCATATATAATTAATTCAAAGATATCCCATGATAGATAATGATTCTAGGTTTTCCATGCTGTTTACGTCCTATTTAATATGGAATCCTATTATTTTCATATTATTAAATTTAAAGTATGTAGTTGTATCAAAAATGCATTGTGACGTGTATTTACCTTTCGAATCTTTCCTGTTATTAGTTTTATTTTAAACTAAAAACTCCTTACGAAATGTTTTATTTTGAATACATGTTTTTGGATTGTTAGGTATTTTAAAATTTTGGCTTTTACCCTTCAAAAGTTTTTTAGATGCAAGATTTCCTCTCAAGAAAATGCAATTCTAAATTTACTATGATTTATTATTTTTTCTGCAATCTATTTTTACATGGGCATAATTATCCTTATGAAGCACCATATAATACGCGTACGTGTGTTTCAGTGTTTCCCACTAGCTTTTTTGAAACCTAAAAGTTCTTTTTAAAAATATTTTGTTTTTAACACTTAGGTGTTTTTCTATTGTAGGTATCCATAAAGTTTTGCTTCTTATCCTACAAATGTTTTTGAGATGATCTCCTCTCAGGAAAATTTAATTCTGCATTTGCTAGAAATTATATTTCAGCTGCAGTTTATTTTTACATGGGCATAATTATTGTTGGGAGATATACGTTCATCATAGAAGATGAGTATGTTTCGCTAACAATAATATAATATTGAATGGTTACAGTCATGTGAAAAATGACGCCCTTTATTATTTGCTAACAGCTAAAGTGCGTCCATGGAAATTGAAAGGTTATGGACCGGTAGGCGGCTGCATAAATCATTACCTCATTGAGTCGACAACTGAAAATCCAGAAATAATTAAAACTCGATTCGCATATTAAAATGCAACTGAACTCCCAAGTCATATCTTGGCGGAAAACACCTGCAGACCTGATTTTAGTGATCGACTGGTAGATTTACCATTATATTTTCCTACTTCCAGTCCTCCGTGTTTTCATACATTTGTGTATAGAAAAATACAATGATAAACATACCGGTCAACTACTAAAATTGGGTCTACAGATAGTTTCCTCCAAGATACGACTTGGCAGATCAGTTGAATCTTTATGTGTTAATCGAATTCTGTCGAATTCTGTAATTTCAGTCGTCAACTCAATAAGATGATGGTCTGGTTATCGCCTCTCAGTTTTTTATAGATATCACCTAGACTCTTGAATCGGGCCACGTAATGTGTTTTCAACTGCTCGCTAATTTTTGTTTAACTGCGGGTCGGGTTCTGGTAGGGTTGATTGTAATTATTTAGGGCTGAATTTTAATTCTCAAGATAGTGTTCCAGTTAACATGATTTTTCAAAAGGAAATCCCACAATATTGTTTGCTATGAAAAATTACATATTTGGATATGAATTTTTTTTTTCAGATTCATTTATTTAAATCAAAGATAGCATTGTTATAACAGTTATAAACAGTTTTTCCACAATTACGTTAAAGAGTAGTTCAATTTCCTATTGGGACTCTAATAGGTCCTAAATTCAAGAAAAAGAAACATTCCCTACTAATTCTTCAAAAAATAATCGAATAAAAATAATATAGAAAATTTATAAAATTCCGAGTTTCATAACTTGGCACGTTTTCGTCATAAAACAATGATATGTTTTAAATATCTTTCTTAGACATAAAGTAACTTTTTCCTAAATATAGGGAAAGAATGCCATCTAAAAAAAATCAATTGCTGTATTTTGATGCATAAACAACCCTTTGTAAAACAAATCAACTATCTTAAATTTGTATTTTATTTGAATATATTTTTGTAATCGGAAGTGTGTTTCTGTTACCACCGGTTTAAGAAGTAAACGTCTGTTTATTTCTTAACTTTTAGTTGATTTTTATTATTAGTTGTTATTAGTTGTATCAAACAGTATATTTTTGGCTATTAGTTGAATCAAACAGTATACAGTGGAACCTGCTAAAGTGACCACCTTGATAAAGGGGCCACCTGGCTAAAGTGGCCGGTTTTGGAAAATTTTACTTGTACTCATATAAAATAATATGAGAATTATTCGGTAATGTGACCACCTGTCTAATGTGTCCACCTGCGTAAAGTGACCAGTTAGCCTATCATTGTCAATGTTATTTGAACCTGTAAAATGTGACCATCCATTTTTCTTCATGCCTAAAATTTTCGAACTAAAAGACTAAAGTGGTTATTTTCTGAAATTTTATTTTGATCCATTAAAAAAGTAACGGAAACGGAATTTATCTCCTATGGTAACTATTTCTAAATTTATAAAGTGACCACTTTGCTTTTTTAAAGTAATGATATTTGCACATGTCTAAGATGATTTTTAATGAAAAGTTTACTTACTGTCAATTATAGAAACGTTAATATTATGTATGAAAATGACATTATTACATAGAAAATAAAAATACGTATATATTACAGCATCTTGTAGTGAAGCGTACCTTGTAAGACTAGTATAAAACCCAAAACTTTCTGCGCACGTAATATTGGGTTAAAATTTTCCTGCAAATTAATTTAATGTCGGGTGTAATTCGCGTTTTTTGCACGATTCATGGCCATAATTCGCGTTTTTTGTGCAATTTATGAATGCAATTAGCGTTTTTTATGCAATTCATGAACGTAATTCTCATTTTTTACGCGATATATAGACAGTATTCGCTATTTTTATGCGATTCATGGACAGAATTTGTATTTTTTTAGATTTGTGCCGACGAAATTCGTGTTTTTTGATTCATTTGTGGTCATATTTTGCGTTTTTTAGGCGATTTATGGACATAATTTGCGTTTTTTACACGATTCATGAACATAATTCACTTTTTAATGCAATTTATGAACGTAATTCGTGTTTTTTTACGCGATTCATGGATGTAATTCGCGTTTTTTGCGTATTTATGGATGCAATTCGTGTAATGGACGTAATTTGCATTTTTTGAGCGATTCTTGGAAAAAATTCGCATTTCATGCACGAAATTCGTGCTTTTTACCAGATTCATGCAAGAAAATCGCGTTTTTAATGCGATTCATGGATGTAACTTACGTTTTTAGCACGGTATTTGGACGAAATTCGCATTTTTTACTCAGTCTTTGGACGAAGTTCACCTTTTTCGCGTAGTATTTTGTCAAAATGTTTTTTTTTTTTTTCCCACATGATTTTTTGTAGAAATGTACATTTTTTTACGCGATTCTTTGTAGAAATGCATGTTTTTTAAGTGCTTCTTTGTTGAAATTCGAGATTTTTTCGAGGGGTTATGACAACATTCGCGTTAATAGTAAATAATTCGTTTACAAAATTAAGGGAATATTTTTATTTTTTGGTACTAAAAAAAATTACAAAAGTAAAAATTGTTTCTTTCTTAAAATTTTCTGCAAACGGCGTGTGTCTCTATTATACAACTCTGCTTGTAGTTATGGGTTATTTAAATCAATCAATATGGAATTTCAACTGTATTCAAAAGAAATAATGTGAGTTTTAAGTAAATTATCTTTTATTTATGCAGTATATTTTTAATTAGTAAGTCAGTTAATATAGTTGTTAATTAATCAGTTCGTTACTTAATATGGTATATTTTTCCTTAGTTTTATTTTATTTTTTGAGATCACAAAAATTTTAATTAGTCATTTTGAAAGACACTTTATAAAGTGACCACCTCTATATAGTGACCATTTTAGCCGGTCCCAAAGATGGTCACTTTAGACAGGTTCCACTGCATTTTGCTTTAACACGTGCAAAAAATAATTTATGTCTGAAATATTTTTTATTATTATTATTTCAAGGAATTTAAAGATGTAACCTTAAAAATATCCTATTTAAATCAAACGACATTTAACTTTTAATGATAAAAAAGTATATTTTCTTTTCCTTTTTTTTCAGATGGAAAACAAGAGAGAGTACTTTATCCATCACGAAGTCATTATATCTACTATCTTTTCATCCCAGCATTCATATACAAAGATACATATCCACGGTAAGTAATGATAAATGATTTTTCATTTACTTTAATTTGTGTGTTAGAATGAATATTTTATATTCTATCTTGCATTTTTGTTACTCTATATCAGGTGAGATCAGCGTGGCACTCTTTTTGAGAAGAGTGCCACTATCTAAAGAAAAGAATTATGTATGCCACTTTCAATTTTTCCAACATACTAAACATCCAACATGAAAAAATCCACACTTTTTTTATCATCTCGAAAAAAATCAAACGTAGCACTGAATTTGAATCTCGCAAAATGAATATTATCTTTTAAAAATCTATCATAGTTCGGAGCATTACTGACTTTAGAAGCTAGCTTTTGCATTAATGTGAAATGTGTTAATCTTTTTTTCTCCAAAATAGAATTAAAAAAGCAAAAATTTGTTCACAAAAGAAGATGTATGACCAACTAGAGTAATCTTAAATTTAAATTATTCAAATAATCGATAAGAAAAGCTAAATTCCTGAGTTATATAATATAGATGCACGCGCGCACGCCGTGCGCAGAAAACTTTACGAAGTTAGCAGAAAATTTTAAGAAAGAAATTTTTTTTTTTTTTTTTTTTTTGCAACTTTATTTACTACCAAGAAATAAAAATATTCCCCCAATTTTATGGAAAAATTATTTACTGTTAACGCGAATGTCGTCAAAAGACCTCGAATAAATCGCGAATTTCAATAAAGAATCGCGTAAAAACATGCATTTCGAGAAAGAATCGCGTAAAAAACGTGCATTTCAACAAGAATCGTGTAAAAAAACCAACATTTCGACAAAACACCGCGCAAAAAACGTGAATTTCGTCCAAAGGCTGAGAAAAAATGCGAATGTCGTCCAAAGGCCGCGCTTAAAATGTAAATTTCATTCATAAATCGCGTAAAAAACGCGAATTACATCAATGAATCACTCAAAAAACGCCAATTACGTCCGATAATCGCTTAAAAAACACGGATTACGTCCATGAATCGCTCAAAAAACGCGAATTGCGTTCATAAATTGCATAAATAACGAGAATTAAGTTCATGAATCCTGTAAAAAAAAAAACGCAAATTACGTTCATAAATTGCATAAAAAAAAGCGAATTAATTTCATGAATCATGAAAAAAAACGCAAATTTATGCTCACAAATTGCATAAAAAACGCGAATTAAGTTCATGAATCATGTAAAAAACGCGAATTACGTCTATAAATCGCTCAAAAAACGCAAATTACATTCATAAGTCGCTCAAAAACGCAAATTACATCAATGAATCGCTCAAAAACGTGAATTACGTCTATGAATCACGTAATAAACGCGAATTGTTCCCATAAATCGCTCAAAAAACGTGAATTTCGTCGGCAGAAAGCTCAAAAAATGCAAATTACGTCCATAAATTGCATAAAAATAGCGAATTACGTTCATAAATCGCGTAAAAAACGCGAATTACATCCATGAATCGCTCAAAAAACGCCAACTACTTCCATGAATCACGTAAAAAACGCAAATTACATCAATAAATCGCTCAAAAAACGCGAATTACGTCCTTGAATCGCTCAAAAACGCACAATTACGTCCATGAATCGCGTAAAAAACGCGAATTACGTCCAGAAATCGCTAAAAAAAAAGCGAATCACGTCCATGAACCGTGTAAAAAACACGAATTACGTTCATAAATTGCATAACAAACGCGAATTACATCCATGAATCGTGTAAAAAACACGAATTACGCTCATAAATCGCATAAAAACATGAATTACGTCCAAAAATCGTCCAAAAACACGAATTTCGTCGGCAGAAAGCTCAAAAAACGCAAATTTCATCCATGAATCGCCTTAAAATAGCGAATTACGTCTATAAATCGCGTATCAAATGCGAATTACGTTTATGAATCGCATAAAAACGCGAATTACGTCCATAAATCGCTCAAAAAATGCAAATTACATTTATAAATCGCGATTAAAAAACGCGAATTACACCCAACATTAAATTAATTTGCAGAAAGTTTTTGACCCAATATTACGTGCGCAGAAAGTTTTAGATTTTATGCAAGTCTGTCCATAGCCAATTTTCATTCTTGAGTAAGAAATATTCACTGGGCAGTTCATTGTTTTCTTCCAGGTATTTTAAAACGCAATCTTTCAAATTCTAAAAATAGCGCAAGTGCACTTCTTTTGAAAACCAGCGCAAGCTACATTTTTTAATTTTTTTTAATAGGTATGCGCGTACCACTGATAAGATTCCGCGTGCCACACTGTGGCACCCGTGCCGTGAGTTGGCATCCCTGCTCTATATAAATGCAAAGATTAATCGAGCTTTCGTAACAAAAGCGCAGTAAGTTAGCTTGTGTCTATGGAATTTAGTGATTTCACAACTGGAAGTAACTCTTTAGACAACATTGAATTTGAAAAAATACATTTTTTAAAATAACATGTAAAAAATAAATAGTACGAGTACAAGGAAAGTTGATTAATATATATCTCACGTGCGAATATTGACCCATGCCTATATACCTCACAACAATGTCTAGCCCGATTATTGAAATTTGTTCGGAAAGTAAACCCGAATAAACAGAAAATCCGACGGAAAATTTTTTAAAGCAATTTTCCTTAGATAAAAAATAATAGTTTTCGATTAGCGAATTCAGAGTAAAACTAATGTATACATCCGAAGGAACTGTAATTTAATGTTAGCGGAGTGATTATCATGACACAAGAATTCACCTTTGAATTGAAACCCTTTGAATTCACCCTTTTTATTCATTTCAATTGGTATTTAAATGCCCCTTGTGAAAGAAAGCTAAAATAGTTTTAACAAAATCAATTCTTTACTTTACAAAATTTTTAATTTATTAATGTGTTTTTATTCAAACATCTAATAAATTAGAATTATCTGTGACGCTCTCATGCTTAGCATTCTCTTGAGGGGGAAAAAAGTAAGGGGACGCTTGAAATAATAATAATAATAACAATAATAATAATAATAAATGGGGGACGTCATCCAACTGTGTCTCCCCTTCAACTATACCACTGAATGAGATTTTGAATAAAAATCAACAAATTTGTAATTTGCCATGATAGCGATCTTTTAATAAATCAACATACAGTGCTCAGCAAAAATTTAGACACTGGTGTTTTTTAACCTTTAAATAAAAAATATGAACACGTGAGTTTTACAAATGGCTATACTTATTTTCAAATATATTTTAAACAATGAAGAATAAAAATAATGGTTATAATATAAGATAATATTTAATTTAACTGAAAAAAGTAAAATTTGCATATTGCAAAAGTTTAGACACTTTTTTGATTTTTAGCCAACTGTTCATGGAAAAATGCAAAATTCCAAGTTATGATGTCACATGTCTGAAGTATTTAATTATACCTCGATATAGCATCAGTTAGTGAAGATGCCGCGAGCTAAAACTATTCAGTTAGATGAGGTAATTGAAGTAGGAAAGTTCAAATGGAAAGGGAAGACTGTTGCAGAAATTTCAGCAACATTGAATCGTCCAAAGTGGTCTGTCTATGAAGTATAGTCTAAGGATGACTCCTTCAAAACAAAACATAATTTGGAAGACCTTGTGTGACGAGAAAATGAGATGACAAAGAGATCCAGAAACTGACATTTACATAAATAATGATTGTTAATCACATTAAAAGTAAGTCAGGACTTTCTGTGTCGACGGGCATGATTCATAGATGAATTAAAGAAACAGGTAAATCAATTTACATGAAAATGATAAAACAATCAGCTTTAAAATCTCGCTACAAATTGGCGAGAATGCAATGAACTTGTAAACATACGTCATATGGACCCAAATGGTACGCTATGATATTCAGTAACGAAAAAAAAGTGGAATTTGAATGACCCAAACGGGTAGGTATACTATTGGCACGACCTGCGTAAAAAGTCTGGGACTTTCTTAAGTCGACAACAAGAAGGTAACTTTTTAATAATTTGGTCCTCACTTTGCTTTAATGCTCGAGTATCTGTGGAATTATTCATTGATTGCCAAGCAACACAAGACTACGTACATACGTTGGAGATTAATTTTTAGTCATTTGGGGAACTTTTAGCTGATCTAAAATATGGATTTTGCAAGATACTGCGTCTATTCATGTTGCATACAAAAGAAGAAATATGTCTGAATATAGAAGCGTAATCGATCATTGTTTAAACTTTTGCTGAGCACTGTATATCCATTACAACTTGAAAGGGGGGGGAACTTACTTTATTTATAATAGAAAACAAAATTTAAAAAATTAAGCGTCTTATGCTAGCATCTTAATAAAATTAATAAAACTAAATTTAAATTCAAATCCGCAATATCTGAGTACCACAATGGTTCAACAACAGATTTGTGAGTCCTTTGTTAGTTAATAGATGGCAGCACTAAAGTGTAGTGAGATCAGAGTAAACAGGCGCTTTGAGCCGATAAAATACAATCGTATTTTTAAATGATAAAAGACTTATCAGTTCACACTTCTATTGTTATCTTTATGTATTATAATTGGGTATTATATACATGTTTTATATGAAAATATGCTGAACAAACATTATTTCAAATGGAAGAAATTTTAAATGCATCATTTTAGTATCTGGGTCAATCCATTTCAAGTGGTCCAGAAAATATTTATTTTGGTCGCTCGACCATTTTTTAAAAATCTGAAATTTTTTGTACAATAACCCTAACATGATGGATGTTCAAAATGGCCGTTATTTTAATTTTACTATTTTTTATTTGTGCATGGCGACCATCTTTTTTTCATCGTGTGGAGCAATTTTCTCAAATACTAGGATACACAAAATTGTAAATATCTCGTCTTTTATTTCCCCAATTGAAATGGGGTTTGCAGCATTTTGTTCAGAATAAAATAGGCTAAATGTACGATGGTAGAATAGTTTTGAAAAATAAATTTTTACAGGTGAAATTTTGGCACAAAATTTAAGATTTTTTTCAAAATCTATCTGTTTGCAAGAGAAAATTTTTCATGCAAAGAAAACTGTCAACCTTACACACTTTTTTCTGCAAATAGGTCAAAAGTGCGTTTACTTATACACCAAGTCACGGATCTGAGAGTTAAATTTCTCTTTGCGAAAAAAATTCCGAAATTCTTCAAAAATCGCACTTTTTAGGCTTTGATATCTCTGGTGGGCCACGAGATAAAAATCTGAAATTCTGGTCTTTGATAGTATTTTATAGTAGTGTTATGCACAAAAAATTTCAAGAAGAAGATTTGACTACAAGCTGAGATATGGCATGGTCAATATGTAAAAACAATACTTCTAAACTATTGTAACCTACTATGTGTTTGTTCATACCTACAAACTGTTAAACTAATGGTTGATGATGCAAAGTTACAACGATCATCTTCAAATTCTGTTTAAATCGTGATCTAAATAATTCAGATTGTATAAAAGATAAAAATCTGGAGATGTAAATCGAGAGATATAAGCCGAGATAAAAATCTGGAATTCTGGCTTTTGATAGTATTTTATTGTAATGTTATGCTTAAAAAATTTCAAGAAGGAGATTTGACTATATAAACTGAGATACGGTGATTAAAAAATGTTAAGAAATGCTATTACGAGTACATTGGGAGAAATGAGATAAGTCTCTTTTATTACAATTACTTTTATTACACAGAAAATATCGTTTGTTGAAAACAGTTTTACAAAAATACTATATATGCTCAACAAAGAGCTTAACACTATTTACGAGAGATGTTATGAGTTCGACCAGTTACTGTTGTCAGTCCATCAGGCTGTTCTTTCTCAAAAATTTTATTTGAAGTCTTGTCATCCCTTGTTAACTTGAATGAAATTCTCTAGGTTTAATAATTGAAACCATGTCAACTCGATCAGTTGCAATCCATTGTCGGTAATTTACTTTTTCTGAAATGTGTTCCGAGTAAAATTGTTGCAATAGCATTTCTAGTAGGTTTGTTCATCTGGACAAATAGTGTATTGGCTTAGCATGCATTCTGAATAGTTTGAATCACACAGAAGCATTTGAAGAAGATATTTGTAATTAACATTTAACTTTGTACCATAAATTATTAATTTAAAATTTTGGAGGTATGAACAATTACATAGTAGGTTACAATAGTTTGGCAGTATTGTTTTCACGCATTGTCCATGTCATATCTCAGCTTGTAGTCAAATCACTTTTTTGAAATTTTTTGTATATGACACTACTACACAATACTATCAAAGGCCAGAATTTCAGATTTTTATCTCGTGCCCCACCAGAGATATCAAAGCCTCAAAAGTGCGATTTTTGAAATTTTTGACGAATTTCGGAATTTTTTTCGCAAAGAGAAATCAACTCCCAGATCTGTGACTTGATGTATGAGTACACGCACCTTTAACCTATTTGTAGAAAAAAATGTGTAAGGTTGACAGTTTTTCCTTGCATGAAAAATTTCCTCTTGCAAACGGATAGATTTTGGAAAAAATCTTAAATTTTGTGCTAAAATTTCCCCTGTAAAAATTTATTTTTCAAAATTATCCTACCACCGTACATTTAGCCTATTTTATTCTGAACAAAATGCTGCAAACCCCATTTCAATTGGGAAAATAAAAGACGAGATATTTACAATTTTGTGTATCCTAGTATCTGAAAAAATTGCTGCACACGATGAAATAAAGATGGCCGCCATGCACAAACAAAAAATAGTAAAATTAAAATAACGGTCATTTCGAACTTTCATCATGTTAGGGTTGTTGTACAAAAAATTTCAGATTTTTAAAAACTGGTCGAGCGACCAGTGCTGGACCACTTGAATGGATTGACCCATCTGTTTTCAGCTAAGCCTAACGTGGCGTTTAGCTGCAGTCGATATCCAGATCAGGAGTGGTTCATGCCGGAACCGTTCCTGCAATTTTCTGAAGTCGCTTTTTATTATAAGTAGATAGGAGCAAACGAAAAGGATAACTGTTAAAGAATAATTCTTCCATTTTTAGATAAGTCTATAGTATGCTCTTTTGTTATACCATATCTTTAAATTTTATAAGTTCGTTGTATACAGCTGCATATATATTGTATGTAATGTATATCGTATATGTTTTTACAATAAAAAAATTATGTTGATGTGATCTGATCTAATGTGATCTTAGTGATCTTATTTTCTTATTCTAGGACAGAAAAGATTAACTGGGAAAATCTACTAGTCCACTTATTTAAATTTGTCGCTGTCATATTCATCACCTACTGCATATTTATGCGATTCAATGTAGACGTCTTTAAAAATGTGGGTCGAGAACAATTTAACAGAAGAGAAACAGCACTGATTATTGCAGGATCCATGGCTGCCGGAGCTATTATGATGTTCCTCATGTTTTATGGCATTCTCCATTGTTGGTTGAACGTTTTTGCCGAGCTCACCAGATTTGGAGACAAGGAGTTTTATCAGGTTAATAAAGTATTTTCTTTCTTTTCCTTTTTTTCTTTTTTCTTTTTTCAAAATATGATGCTTAACTTTTTGTGTGTATATATAGAGTAGCAAAATTTTACATATACAAACGTTTTAAAGTGATTCTGATCAGAAAAACTCGTTTAATGCTAAATATAAGTTTCAATTTAATTAAAGAATAGAAATGTAAGAATTAATTAAATTCAATCAATTATATTAAAATACAAGTTACTGAAAAATTTTCAAATTCTATGGGGCTCTGTCCACTACGAATTATGATTGCCGACCGCCGTTCATACTCTAAAAGCCGGTAATTTGATTTCTTTAAAAATATTACGGAAGATTAAATTATAATGAAAAAACCAGTGGCGATCTCCATGTCAACGAGTTTCTATGCATTTCCCTTTTTCTGAGGGATTTTAAGACCGGAACAGCTACCGTTAATTGCTGTTTTCGTGTTTGATTAAACAAGATTAGTTAAAATTTTGAAAATTACCAAATGTAAAATAAATTAAGTCAAGAGACACTTTTGTTTCTTTCTATTTTTTAGCAGCGCTATAAAAAAAAAAAAAAAAAAAAAAAAAAAAAAAAAAAAAAAAAAAAAAAAACAGAATTTTCTAAATCTGACATAATTTACCAAAGCTTTCTTTCTCTTTGTAATATTCACCTGAAAGTATTTTTATTGTTTAAAAGGTAATATTATTTGCGCTGTCTTAGAATTGGTAACAGTAATTAGAAAGATCATCTCGAAATATGAAATAAATCTCTCATGTACATGTAAATATATTTTTTAATTTAAACTGTTTGGCAGTGTTATTATTTGGACATTTGAAATAGGGCATCATTTCCCCCATTTAATGCTTTTAACAAATATTAAATAATTGGTTATTTCATACTTGTTTTCCTTTTTAATGTGCTTGCATAAAGACAATTTTTTTGGCGTAAATTTCAATATTTTAATGCTTTTTACGTGCAACCATTTAATTCTAATTTGAAAGGGTTTTTTCTGCTTATAGCAGTCACGTGTGAATAAATTTTTAATTTAAAGGAAATATTATTCTTTGCGTTGTTTTAACAATTGGCAATTATTTAAAATAAAAACCTTTCCTAAAATGTGTAAAAAATATGTCTGGAAGTGCTGAAAATTTGAATTGAAAACGAAAAATATCCTCAGAAAATTAGGCAAATTAAAAAAATAAATACATTCTGCACACCGCAAGTTTCTATCAAATCTTCTTGGAAAAAATGAATAAATTTCTCTGTATAGTTTTTCTCCTATAAAATTTTTTCAATGAAACGATTTTGACCAATTTTAACATTACATATCACTTGAAATAATTATTCGATTAGAAAACTATCTGCTTCAATGTGTTTACCAAACATATATCTATAATAATACCACTTTTCATATTTTTGTATGCGGTAGTTTTCTTAATATTAGCGAAGAAAGACCTCTGGTCACAAGAAATTAGCTAATAACGGCGGTGACAGCATTAGTTTATTATTATTATTATTATTTACTGGAGAGATAAATACCCAAGAAAATACAAGAAAAAATAATATTTACATTATAATAAAGCGTTATTTAAGGACAAATTACAGGTGTTTGTTGCACTGGCGCACCCACGGGGAGGGCTAAGGGGGCTGAAGCCCCTCCCAGACCACAAAGTTAAACTATTTAAAGTTTTCTAAAATTATGAAAGTTTATCTTTATTACCTTTAATAGATTCAGCAAAACAGAAATTTTTAAAAATATTACACTCTTCACATTTTTTTTCTTATATGTAAATTTTCGTATGAAATTTGAAATATAAGCATTCTTTATATTTATCACTTAAAACAATATTTTCTTTTTATTTATCAAAGAGGTTTAAGGCCTTTAAAATTAGCCCAATCAAAAGTTTTCAGAGGCCCTTCCCAGGTTTCGTTGATTGTTCCCCCCTCTTCCACCATCCAGTTCTCGTTTTGTATCCAGTCAATAGAAAAAATGTACTTCTGGGAGCGACAAATCTCGTCCATTTTTAACAAAATGCAAAAAAATCGGACTGAGCTCATCTGCCAGGTCCAGATCAGGAAAATACTGACCTCTAATATATGTTAGCCCCCTCCAAAGCTTAATCCTGGGTGCGCCAATGGTTTGATGTGCCCCGTTCGAATTGCACTTTTGACAAACACGATACTAATTTTACCATCATGGCCGCAAATTACATCTTGAATAAGATTTACTGACCAGACTGTTATATCTGCATGATGAGACACAATAAAAAGTATTGTATCTAGGGGGCCTTCGGCGGACTCGTCAGTGTCTTGTGCTGCGAATCTATCAAATGAACCTAGTTTACTGAAAAAGCAAAGTCCCGAGTCCTGTACCCAGAAAAAGGAATCATTAAAACTACAAAACATGTTTTGTTGATTACATTTTGGTTGTTTTAAGCGAATATTTTAGTTAAAGTAAAAAAAAATAAAATTTCATCAATTTTATTTAAGTCTTACTAAAGTCTTGTATTTTCAATTTGTAATTCCAACAAAATTTTATTGTTTTTGCATAATTTAAATTGGTGTGCAGTAGCCATAACTCGCTCACAAACCAATAATATTTAACCAAACCATATAACCAATTTTAATTTTTCCGTCCCCAATTAAACATTTTGTTCTTTTATATAGATATGATTTTTAATTGATTAATATCTGTAACTCGCTGTAACTTTCTCATCAGCAAGGTTAGATAAACTTGTTTCGAAAATGCTATTTACAGGGTCCGCTTAAGACTTAGAAGTATGGGGAAGCACGACGTCTCACAAGAGACCACTATTACTCTACCATTTTGTTTTCTTCTTTTCGTTTTTACGAAATCAATTTTTTATTAGCTTAAATAATTTGAAATTTTACCATCAAAATTTCGAGCAAATGACATTTTTAATATTAAATTAAAACTGACTATCTATATATTATATTTATGAAAAGGTATTTTATTAAATACATAATTACACATAACTAATTAGTTTTGTAAAAGACAAATATCGGACTACAGTTGAGAATATTTGAACTTCAAAATATCTTTTATGATTTTCAAATTGCAGCATAGTAAGATTAAAAAAATCGCAAGAAAAAAAAAGCCTTTTTTTTTTTTTTTTTTTTTTTTATCCTAACTGAATTTAGTTCTTCTAAAAATTAGGTTTAAAAATCAAATTTGGAGCATTTTTGTATTTCAATGAGTAAGCACGGGCTTATTCGGTAAAATGCCCCTGTTTATAGAACGGCCAATAAAAAAATTCCCCAGGTTAAAGTTTAAGCTAGTATCTGAAAATAAGGTTTTTAGAAATCTACTATTTAAAATATCTCCGATTTGATTGACGACAGTTAAGAATTCATCAAAACTTAGTTTTAAATTTCTAATTCTTCTTTTAAATGGCACTTAAAGGATTTGACTCCTGCCTCCCACAAGTCACCAAAATTAGGGAATCTGGGAGGCAGGAATTTCCAAGAATTTGAGTTAGCCAATAAGTAAGCATTTAATTCATCGGATTGTTTTTTTTTACAATATTATGTATTTTTTTTTTTTTTTTTTTTTTTTTCAATTCTGAATTTGCACCAACAAAATTAGAGACATTATTTAAAAAGATGCAAAAGATACGAGCAAATTCCTCGCATAGCTACAAATCTTGTTTAAGGAGCTATATTAAGGATTCAGAAAACTTAAATCTGTTATTACTTCCAAATGAATTGCACTAGTAGCAAAACAGACGAAAATTGCAACATATTTTTTTCTACTTTTCAGCATTTAAAGTATTTCATTATTGTAGTTTTACAGTGAATTAGAATAGTTGAGTAAGCTTGTCTTGGGGTATAATTTAAGCCATTGTTGTTAGGACTAATATATAGTTGTATCTATACAGAATATTTTGTAATTTATCTGCGGTCGGCTAAGAAAAGAAAAGGCTTAAAATTAATTTATTAATTTATAATTACGCTTTTAAAATATCAAAATGTTGTACTTATAATGCAGAAAACACCGATGTACAGAATTTTTATAATTCTTTCTTAAATACATGTACTTTTTTGTGTTAAAAACACGTTTTGAGTTTCATTTTACGAATATGTAATAAAATTTTTCGAAAGTGAAAATTTTCGTCATATTCTTAAATTAAAATTCATAATGAAAAAAAAATCCGACAATAACTTATGGATACCTATATTATTTAATTGCCTATACGTTTAGAAATGAAATTTCACTTTTTGCGATATCCTGTATTCCATTTTTTGTATTACGTTGCTTTCATTAAGTTTTGTAATAGGAACTGTGATCAGTGTATTATGATTGAGAAATACGCATTTATTTACTGAATAAAAGATAAGCTACAAGTGAAAATAAACTAGTTTGTTTAAAAATCTCCTTCTGCCATACTTAAAAAGATGAAAATGTCATAACAACAGTCTTGTAATGTTAAATTCTGTTTCATAATCTATGTGCATTGCTATGATTTATCTTACTTATTTTTTCTTTCTGTTTTAGGACTGGTGGAACAGTACTTCTTTTTCTCAGTATTACAGAAGATGGAATTCTGTTGTATATGACTGGCTGCACACCTACATACACACAGAATCACAAAGGGTCAGTTCAGAAAATATGTATAACTTTTAATTAAACCAAAGTTATGAAATTAACCACATAATTTTAATTTCTGTATCATCGAACACGTAGATCAGTTTAGTAACTTTTTTAATAAGTACTGTATATACATAACATTATCATTTTAAGGTGGATTGGAGGGGGTTGCTTTTTGATATCGTTATCATTTTTTACTTTTTTTCACAGTAACATTTTTTTTTTTTTTCACATCCAAATAGTCTGTTACCTTTATTACTATTATTATATGTTTTTGTGAAAATATAAAGGTATCATTGAAGCAATTAAATGCAAAATCATTTCAGTCTAAAATCTGGAATACCCCAACGTTTGGAATTTTTAAAGCATAAAATTTTGAAAAAATCTTATAACAGTTTAACTAAATGAATTTTCTTCTTCGATTCCTAATACATAATCTTATGTCAGCAAATTCTGGAGAATATCTCTAGCAAAGTGCAAAAGCATTCGTTTTAATCGCAAAATGTTGCGGATTCGGAACTGTTAGGACTGAACTTTAAAAATTTGATATATGTTATTACAATTCATTACAGATGTATTTTCTAAGGCTGTACTTTAACCCTTTACTGCACGGTGTACCATATCTGGTACATACCTAAAAACAATATAATTCTCATTCCCTTTTTTTATTAACCGACTTCAAAGAGGAGGTTATGATTTCGACCTGTATGTATTTGTTGTTCACGCATAACTTTTGCAAATATGAACCGATTTTGATAATTCTTTTTTTGTTTGAAAGCGTATGAGGCCCATGTGGTCCCATTCGAATTTCATAAAAATCTGATAATTAGAACTTTTTAAAAAATAAAAACTTTAAATTTCAAATTCATTTTGAAGCAATCGACCAATTAGAAGTGTTCCTTTTGCATGATTTTATGTGACACTTACATAGACACACGATCTTTTCACTGTTAAAAGTTTGAAGTTTTTGCTGCATCGTCACTCCACCGCTTTTATGGAATATCTCTATTTTGACCAATGAGAATTCACCACAATACAATGAAGTAATCATTTTCTATAAAAGCGATGGATAGACGATAAAGTAAAAGTTTCAAATTTTTAACAGTGTTCAAAGTGCAAAATCCTAACTAGACGAGGGCCAGGATTCACCTAAATTTTGAGCTGTTTGCGAAACGAAATTTATTAACAAGAAAATTTATTTAAAACATTGAAAAATTTGCTAAAATTCAGGCTTCTGATTCGATAATCTGGTTTCGCTAACAGCGCAAATTCTACCTGGATTCCGGACAAGTTCGCTTATGCAAGAAACCGGAAATATAGCATCTAGGGGATATAGTGTGGAAATCGGCTATCTCAGGGCGTGTTCAGAGCAACTTACAAAAGTAACCAATGTTACCGACCGATTGTAGGGCAGTACGAAAGCAAATTGTGGCATCAATGAAAACTATTTTGTTGAATTGTAGCTGACGTCACACTTCGCTTTGATTTTCATTTCGTACTTGTCTACAATCGGTAAGTGGTCGGTCAGTAACCGGTAAGTTGTGCTGAACACGCCCTCTGTAACGCTAAAAAAAAGCGCTAAAATGTTCTATTCTTTAAATATGCAACAATGCTAATGAAATTTAAAGATAGAAGCGACATCTGCAGGACATTTTCTACTAATGCAAGAACTATTGCTAGTCTAGATAATGTATCATGAAAATGCCACAGATGTCGCTGTGATCGACACTTTGGAATTCAGTAGCATCGTTGCACATTTAAAGGATACAAATTTTTAGCACTGCTTGAATTGTAAAAAATTGAACCCTTTTGCTGCATCGTCACTCCATCGCTTTTATAGAAAACGATTACTTCGCTCTATTATGGAGCATTCTCATTGGTCAAAACAAAGAAATTCTATAAAAGCGATGGAGTAACGATGCAGCAAAAGGGTCAAATTTTTTACAGTGTCGATAGCAGATTTTCACTCCATGTATTCCAGACTCTCTCCTTCGAACAATGAAAAGTTCTCAAAAATGAAGGCTTATGATTGGTCAATCTTCTTTTGCTTAACAGCGAATATTCCTTCTGGATCCTAACCACTGTTGCAGAGATGCTAGTTTTTTTTTTCAAAGTACGAAATCTTACCTGAAACAATTCTCGTATCCACCAAAGTGAAAGATCCACATCGATCCAGACATGAGAATTCGATATCGAAAAGCTGAAAATTCATCTCTAAAGAGCCTTAAAGCAAGAGTGTCTGTGTATCAGGGTGCTTGTTATGCCGGATTCACAAAGTGATTAAAGTACATTGCTAATTGCTAGATTTACATTTGGACAAATATAAATGACGAAAAATTTTTATAAGCTTACCATTAAAGTTAAGCTAGTTAACTTCTTTCACCCATAAAACAAACTCGTTCAGGCGACTACCGCCAAGTTCTGGAATAAAAATTCTTAAATTTTCTGTACTTTGGAAAACCGCATTTACCAAAGAACATTCTTAACTTCAAATGTTGCTACTTTCATATAGACGCATGTTGAATCATGGTGTGATTTTTATAATATCTTCCTTTTTAGTTTTTATGATTGAAAAGGGTATTTTAATACATACGAACATTTAGAATTACTTTGCTATGCATTGAATCATAGAAGCTGCTTGACGCGCTCTGATTGTGTACGCGTACTTTAAACTGTAAAAAATCTGACCCTTTTGCTGCATCGTCACTACCCCGCTTTTATAGAATATCTCACTTTTGATCCATGAGAATGTTCCATAATAGGCTGAAGTAATCGTTTTCTATATTAGCGGTGAAGGAACGATGCAGCAAAAGGGTCAAATTTTTAACAGTGTACCCTGTTTAAAATATCTTGAAAAATTACCTCTGTTTTTAAAGACTATCTATTTTCTGACCAATGAAAACACTCCATAGACGTTTTTAGATCGCTCTCATTAGTCAAAAAATAGATAGTCTTTAAAAACAAAGGTAATTTTTCACAATAATTTTAACGTATACTGATGTATTGTCAGCTTTTCAATGCCCATTTACGAAGTCTGTAGATTTCAATGTGGACCTTAAGGCACTACACTAGTCTCAGAAAAAGACCCGGATGTTAGTGTAAAGACTACGGAAGCGTTCTTTTCAAATATCTAGCTCAAATTTTAATATAGTTACATGATTTTTTTTTTTTTTTTTTTTTTTTTTTTTTTTTTTTTTTTTTTTGGCATAGGATAGCCGAAGATGATCTACAACCAGCCTAGTTTTTACTTTTTCGATGTTGCTTATGTATGTTTTATATAATGATAGTTTCAATATCAGAACCGTTTAAACCGGTTTTGAAATTTAAAATAGTTTTTAAAAAAAATCTAAAACCAAAATTGAAAAAGTAAAAACTAGGTCGGTTGTGGAATATCCTCAGCTATCCTATGCAAAAAAAAAAAAAAAATCACGTAATTTTTTTTAAAATTTGAGCGAGATATTTGAAAAGAACGCCCCCATAGACTTCACATTATCATCCGGTTCTTTTTCTGTGCCTAGTGTGCGGCCTTAAAGTTTCTGGATGCGATAAATTTCCGAAACGTTAAAGCTTAAATGGACAAGTTCTCGCATCCACTAAAGCGGAAATGGACAACGATACCAATCGACATCCTTAAGTTGTTGAAAAGATGAAAATGATTTAGTATATATTTTTCTCCGAAGGAAAAAAATTTCTCTACATATCAATGCAAAATAAAGTGCATAGATATGTGTAGCAAAATTATCTTTAGATTCAGATTTGGTTACCGGATTAGACACCAGAATGATTTCAGATTTTGTTCATATATGATTCCTCGATGTGAATATGACGACACATGGAGCACAGTATACGATTGATTGAAAAGATTCTGTACAAAAATGAGTCATCAAGGGGGTCCTTGTGGCCGAGTGGTTAAGACACCACGCTGCTAATCTCTTGAGAGCGTAGGAGATTGTGGGCTCGAATCCCACTGGCTCCGTTGCACACACTCTTTATGTGTAGCTCCCGGTTGTACTTTTCTTGTGTCGTAATATTTCTTTGTGCTATCTTGTCCTTGTATGTCCACGAATTTGTAAAATAATATGGATTATGTATTTATGTCTGTGTAGAAATAAAGGATCATTCGGCGTACAATCGAATTCTACCAGGAAATCATCATCAAATTTTATAATAGAAAATGCCTAGCATTGCGATACATTGTTAAAAATTTAACTTTTGCTGCATCGTCACTCCATCCCTTTTATGGAATATCTCATACATACACTATAAAAAATTTTGACCCTTTTGCTGCATCGTCACTCCCCCGCTTTTATAAATTATTTGTCTTTTGACCCATGAGAATGCTCCATGATTGGCTGAAATAATCGTTTTCAATAAAAGTAGTGGAGTGAGTTTCAAATTTTTAGTTGGGACAAAAGCGTCCGTGAAAAAAGTATTTGGGCATCGAATGCTGTCACTCTCTTACAGTACAATCTCTCAAGTACAGTTTATGATTTTCGGATTCTTCGTCGAATCATTTCCGATGCCTTTACTGCATTTATAGGAATTTGATTGTTGTTGTTTATCTATTGAATCATAGAGCGATTTTTGTTAAAATCTTTCTTTTTGCTTTTTCTGACTGAAGGGGGAGTACTTTTGACTACACTAGAAAAGCATTTTACTATTCATTGATACATGGAGTCATTTTGCTGTTTACTCATATATGGAAGCGCTTATGTGTAAGGACACTTTACTTGAGGCATTGTCACCTTTCGATAACCACTTCCGATGTCCATACGATTAGAAGTTGACTTTAAGATTTCATGAATGCGGTAGCTTTTCGTCGTGACAGATTGGAAGAAGTTACAACATCCAGAAAACCTAAAGATTCACAACGATACTAACCGATATTGTAAGTGTCTTTTGAAAAGTTGACAATCAAACAGTGACAAGTAAAGCAAATACATCAGAACTCAGCAAAGTGCGTTCATTAGTAATGCCTTACAAAGAGCCATCATATGTCAGTACACATAATTATGTATTACGGTATAAATAACTAAAAAGTAGGAAGTAAATTTAACTTTTTCAAAAAAATGTATAACCGACTCCAAAAAAAAGCGCTAAAAAGAATTAAATAATTCTATAAAATACTCTAATGACAAATCGTTATCCAATAACTACACATTGACTATTATGTACCGGTATAAAACGGTTAAATTTAATATATAGAATTTAATATCCACCAAACATAGGTTTTCCAGAGAATATTTTTTACAAGAGATTAATTTACATATTTTTGATTTAATTTTTGAATATATACATATTAAAAGTAAGGAATTACTTTTTGAAGTTGGTGCCAAACTATCTTAAGTATAGTAAGAATTGTGGATGTATTATGTCTAGTACCATAAATAAAATGGGGAAATCATTATCGATTACGATTGTTTGGCACCAACTTCAAAAAGTAATTCCTTACTTTTTATATGTATACATTCAAAAATTAAATCAAAAATATGTAAATTAATCTCTTGTAAAAAATATTCTCTGGAAAACCTATGTTTGGTGGATATTAAATTCTATATATTAAATTTAACCGTTTTATACCGGTACATAATAGTCAATGTGTGGTTATTGGATAACGATTTGTCATTAGAGAATTTTATAGAATTATTTAATTCTTTTTAGCGCTTTTTTTTTTGGAGTCGGTTATACATTTTTTTGAAAAAGTTAAATTTATTTATTTATTTATTGGCATTTTTAAAGTCTTGTTTTATTTTTGTGAGCAGCGGTAATTTTTATTATATCTTTTATTCAGAAAGAGAAAATATGGAATTTGAATTTCAAAAAATCCGGCGAATTATTCACTTATATATTTTTTAAATGCACATTTATAAACAATTAATGTTTAAAATTTTAAATCTATAATCAAATTCATGTTTAATTCAAAAAAAAAAAAAAAAAAAAAAAAAAAACATTTTTAATGATTATGAGCTAGAGATATCGTCATCTTGAATTTTTTTTTTTTTTTTTTTTTTTATTGCTGCTGTCATTTACAGGCATTTTTTTTAACACAATAAAAGTCTGTGATTTTTTTTTCCGAATTTTAATGAGTTACCATTCTTTTTGGCGCTTCTAGTGAGTGTTTGGAAAGTGAAATTATTAATATGGATTTTTCTGTATTATTTGAGCATCTTAACACGTTCGCTGCCAATAACTCCGCCCTCTGTGTTAAATGATTGAGAATTTCACGCACTAGCGCATGACCGGCAGTGAATGTGTTAAACCTGTGTTAAAAATTTCTTTGCTTTTAAAAACTTTGCATTTTATTTGTACCTACGTTCATAATTTTTTTAAATGTCTGAATTTAAAGATATTCGAATTTTTTAATTTGATTTAAGTACTTTTGTTTGAATATTTTTAATTTGATTTTAAAATATTTTTCTAATTATTTTAAAATTAAATTACCATTTATTTAAGGATTTAATAATTATAATTTTACAATTTTGATTTATTAATTTAAGGATAAAGTATTTAAAAAAAGATATTAAACGAAATCTTCTGTGCGATCTGCGATCACACTAACCCATTTGTTCAGAGCCCGATTAAGGTTGTGCAGGGCCTAAGGCTAAGTACCTTTTCAAGGGCCCCTGGCAGCGAAATAGTTGCGATTTTTCTTAAGGGGGAATAAGGGAGGGGGATATTATTAAATATTGCGACACACTTGCATGTTAACCAAAATATATTTTGGTTTTTGAGAAAATAATTACAAAAATTTCAATTGTATTCTTCTTCTTCTAAATAATTTTACTCAAATTAGGGCCCCCAGCAGCAGTGGGCCCAAGGCCACAGCCTAGTTGGCCTGTGCGGTAATCAGGCACTGCATTTGTTTTCTTGTTTCATTAATATTTCGTAATTGATTTCATTTCCAAGCATTGTGATCATGACTACAATGTCTTTTGAAACACATGCGAATATCACTAAAGCAACAATTTTGTACAAAATCACATTTTTTCAAGTACGCAATTTTTTATGGGCAGATTACAGAAGATTAAAAATAAGAATATATTAAAGATAAAATATGGCACTTTTGCGCTAAACAGAATTCTGACAATGATCAAACATACAAATTTTTCCTTTATCTTACAAGAATAAAGTACTGGATTCGTGAATAACTTTAACATCAGGTTTTCGATGGATTTATACGTTTTAGAAGGTTCTGAAAACAAATAGACAGCTTTTCGAAAATGTTTGCCCGTGAGTCTGCTCTATTTTTCTGCATGGGATATAAATTTTGTGGGTGCTCTATCTCAAGAACTAAATGAGTGGACTTTCACCAAACTTAATCTTGACATAAATTGGTGCTCATTAGGCTTTGATGCAAATCGTCCAACATATGTTGCATTTTTCACAAATTCCATTATAGCTATATCTCAAGAACTATAGCTATATCTCAAATTTTATCAAACTTCATATTTTATAAGACCTTGACATAATATAGATACTGGTTAGATTTTGGTATTAATCGTACAAGAGGTCTTGCAGCTACAGTGTCTCACAAAAGTGATGGGACACTTGTGCTTTATAAGAAGAAACTGCAATAAAATAAATAAACAAACATGTGCAAAAATTTTTTGGGTGTGTTTCATATTTAAAGTTAGTAACAATTATTACATAACATACATTTTGTCAAAATATTAAAATATTAATATAGTAAAATTACAATTGTTCAGAACGGAGCAAAAAATGGCTCACATAAGTGAAGGGACACTTACTTTTCCATCAAATATTTATCCAAAAATTTTACTTTTTAAAAGGTTTTAATATTTTGTTGGATTTCCTTTTACTTTTAAAACATGATTTAATCTTTTTGGCATGGATTCGACTAATTTTTTTGTGATTTCTGGAGTGATTTTACCCCATTCTTCTTGAAGCACCGATTTTAGTTGTTGTTTTGAAGAAATGGTGTGTTTGCGAATTCTTGATTCCAATTCTTGTCAAATATTCTCTATGGGATTTAAGTCTGGGGATTGTGGTGGTGTTTTTATTATTTCAGGACAGTTATATAGCAGCCAGAGTCTAACGTTCAGAGCAGTGTGCTTGGGGTCATTGTCCTGGTAGAATTTAAAATCGTTAAGGTTCAATTTTCGTGCTGAAGATTTCAAATTTTGCTTTAAAATATCAATATATTTGTACTGATCCATTATATTGTCAATAAAAACAAGATTACCAACTCCAGTGGACGACATTCACCCCCATACCATAACTCTTCCTCCACCATGTTTTACTGTTGGTACCAAGTTCTGTTTGCGAAATTCTTCCCTGGGTTTTCTCCACACCAAGATTCTACCGTCAGAACCAAATATATTAAATTTACTCTCATCAGCAAATATAACTTTATTCCAGTAATCAGAATTCTTATGGATTTTGCGAAAGCTAGTCTGAGTTTTCTATTCTTTTCACTTATGAAGAATTTTTTCCTGGCTACTCTACCGTGATATCCAGCAGATCGAATTACCCTTCTAATAGTCTCAGGATTAACAATTATTCCATATAATGCTTGTAAATCAGCAGCAACTTTTGAAGCACTATTTCTTGGATTTTTTTTAATATTTCGAACGATAATTCGCTTTATTCCATTGGATAGCTTTGATGGTCGGCCAGGTCTTCTTTTATCCTGAATCATATGATTCTTTTTATATCGTTTGATGATATTGAAAACTATTGAACGACTCAAGTTAACTGTTTCAGCAGTTTTTCTAATAGATTTTCCACGTTCAATATGCAAATTAATAACTAATTTTCGAATTTCAGGCGAAGTTTCTTTTCGTTTAGCATTCATGGCTACACAAAGCTAAAAAACACAAAAATTCCAAAACAAACTGGAGAGAAATACTGCAGACGATTTTATAAATTATTGCCAATTGCTTTTAAGTAAAAATAAAACCCCCAAAAATATTTTAATTGCTTATTTCAGACGATTTTTTTTGCATATATAATGGTGTCCCATCACTTATGTGAGCTATTTTTTGCTCCTTTCTAAACATTTGTATTTTTATTAAATTAATATTTTAATATTTTGACAAAATGTAAGTTATGTAATAATCTTTACTAAATTTAAGTATGAAACACACCCACAAAAAAATGTATACATGTTTTTTTAATTTATTTGATTAGTTTCCTTTTGTAAAGCACAAGGGTCCCATCACTTATGTGAGACACTGTATATACTCTGTTTTTCACGATTTTCATAGTAACTGTAGTTAAAAAACGAGCAGGTATTCATTCAAGTTTTGTTGCAGACGATTTGATTTACACAGAAAAAAGATTTGTGATAGCCCCAACATAATAGTATTCGTTTAATTTACTGAAAAAAATTACATTATTTTTTTTCTTTTCAGTTCGGGTGTAGTCGAACATTCTCCATGATTTCAGTGTTCTTAGTGTCTGCTTTTGTCCATGAATATGTAATATGTTTAGCACTTGGATTCTTTTATCCAGCCTTGTTTGCAGCATACTCTGTAGTCGGAGGTAAGAACAGTTATAACAACTGTACTTTTATTATTTTTATATACTTTATTCAACTCAAGCTGGTTTTTGTATGTAAAGAGGAAGTTTTACAATTGATTTGTCACCCATTTCTTGATTTGCTAGAACTATAAAAATCACGTGTATGACAATACATTATTTTAATGTTTTTAGAACTTAATTATTTTACAGCATTTTTCTACTAGCCAATCACATGTGATAAATACCGAAATATTCTTACCATGACATATAGTTATACAGAAGTCGAACCAACAAAGGATTCTATTGTCCGCAAATATACGAAAGCCAAAGTAAACCAAATGGCTGTGAAACGCAGCAATGAAAAAACTGATTCACACCACATCTCTAGAAGTAAGTAAGTGATTGGCGATAACGAGAAGTTTTTCTCGATTTTCTCGATTGTATGAACATCTCGATAACTTTCGATTGTGTAAAATTTTTCTCAATGACTCCAGTTTGCAATTGCTTTTATAAAATACAGGATTCAATTTTATCAAAAGTCGTCTACAGGTGAAGGAGTCAGTGTTAATAAAGACACGACGGATTCCCTCGCTCGTGAGCTCCTCCTTTCATTTTTGTCTCTAATTTATAGGCAATCTTCTAATATGAAATCTCGAACTGGGTCTTCATTGTATATGGTATCATATACCAAACGTGGTGTGCACGCACAGCAAAAACTTGTAAACAACAACAACAACAAAAAAAAAATCTCGAATTGAATGAACAACCGAACGTAATCTCGAATCGAACGTTAAATTTTGAAAACTGCCCCCACACCCACCCCCAAGGTAACGAGTGTGGGGGGGAAATATACAGGGTGTTTCTAAATACATGGTCCAAACTTTAAGGGGTGATAGTACACATCAAGACAAACAATATTTAAATAGGAAACCAAGGGTCCCAAAGTCTTCCGAAGGAGATAGGCGCCATTAAAGTTTAGGGTCCAAAAATTCAAATGATTATAAAAAACAGAAAAATTGGTCGATTCGTTTGCGGTTTTCACTAAAATTATTCTTTATGTCAGTATTGTCTTGAAAATAAATTATAAAGATAAATTTCAAAAAATGACGATAGAGGGCGCTTTAGACTTTAGAGTAACGAACAACTATTTTTTACCGTTATTTTTTGCATCTCATTAAAGGTTTCGTAAGCTTAGACTTAAACTTAAATTTTGAGCTCAAAATCTGAATAGTTGGAAGCAGTTAAGTAGCACAAACTTAACTGTGTTCAGAGGGTTTTAAATTCAAATGATTATAAAAAACGGAAAAATTGGTCGATTGATTTGCGGTTTTCACTAAAACTATTCTTTATGTCGGTATTTTATTGAAAATAAATTATAAAGATCAATTTCAAAAAATGCCGATAGAGGGCGCTTTAGACTTTGGAGTAACGTACAACTATATTTTACCGTTATTTTTCGCATCTCATAAAATTTTCTTAGAAGCTTAGACATAAACTTAAATTTTGAGATGAAAATCTGAATCGTTGGGAGTGGTTAAGTAGAGCAAACTGAACTGTGTTCAATGGGGGTGGGGAGGTTCAAATTTCAAATTATTTTAAAAAACGGAAAAATTGGTCGATTCGTCTGCCGTTTTCGCTAAAACTATTCTTTATGTCAATATTTTCTTGAAAATAAATTTAAAAGATTAATTTAAAAAAATACCATTAGAGGGCGCCTTAAACTTTAGAGTAACCAACAACTATTTTTAAGCGCTATTTTTTGTATCTAATTAAATGTTGCAAATGCTTAGATTTAAATTTTGAGCTCAAATTCTAAATCGATGGAGGGGTTAAGAAGCGGAAAGTGAACAGTGTTCAGGAGTTAAAATGTTACCCTCCCCACCCCTCGAACACATTTCAAATTTCTGCACTTAATTACTCAAAACGATGCAGATTTTGAGCTCAAAATTTAAGTTTGAACTTTTACGAGCATTTAATTAGATACAAAAAATAACGGTTAAAAATAGTTGTTGGTTACTCCAAAGTTTAAGGCGCCTTCTAACGGTATTTTTTAAAATTAATCTTTAAAATTTATTTTCAAGGAAATATTGACATAAAGAATAGTTTTAGCGAAAACGGCAAACGAATCGAACAATTTTTCCGTTTTTTATAAACATTTGAAATTTGAACCTCCCCACCCCCATTGTACACAGTTCAGTTTGCGCTACTTAACCACTCCCAACGATTCAGATTTTCATCTCGAAATTTAAGTTTATGTCTAAGCTTCTAAAAAAATTTTATGAGATGCGAAAAATAATGGTAAAATATAGTTGTACGTTATTCCAAAGTCTAAAGCGCCCTCTATCGGCATTTTTTGAAATTTATCTTTATAATTCATTTTCAATAAAATACCGACATAAAGAATAGTTTTAGTGAAAACCGCAAATCAATCGACCAATTTTTCCGTTTTTTATAATCATTTGAATTTAAAACCCTCTGAACTTAGTTAAGTTTGTGCTACTTAACTGCTTCCAACTATTCAGATTTTGAGCTCAAAATTTAAGTCTAAGCTTACGAAACCTTTAATGAGATGCAAAAAATAACGGTAAAAAATAGTTGTTCGTTACTCTAAAGTCTAAAGCGCCCTCTATCGTCATTTTTTGAAATTTATCTTTATAATTCATTTTCAAGACAATACTGACATAAAGAATAATTTTAGTGAAAACCGCAAACGAATCGACCAATTTTTCTGTTTTTCATAATCATTTGAATTTTTGGACCCTAAACTTTAATGGCGCCTATCTCCTTCGGAAGACTTTGGGACCCTTGGTTTCCTATTTAAATATTGTTTGTCTTGATGTGTACTATCACCCCTTAAAGTTTGGACCATGAATTTAGAAACACCCTGTATAAGATCGAGGTGCATAAGATCAGTAAGTGGTCCCTAGCCAAACAACAACTTCCTGCTTTTCTAAATTCCATATATAGTATAAATATTATTAACTGCAAACTCTGTGATATATATATATATATATAGTGGCATTTTGGGAGTGCCGACAGAAGTGAAAATTTGAACAATTACTTGTGTATTTTTTTAATCGTCAGGAAATATTTTATTGTGCAGGAAATACAAGGACCAAGTAACCGCGGTAAATTAACGCCAACGCGCGAGAGGAGGCCAGAGTCCCAGCAGTGGTGAACAATGTTTATATGATACAGATGTCATACACGCACCACATTGTCACGATGTTTTTCAGATGCCTATTTAGTGAAAACTTCGAAGAAGTTCGAGAAATTTAAATTTCAACCCATTATGGGTCCGTAACGTGACCCAGAATGACGGAAGAAACTTCTTTATGCTAAATTTGTAGTGTATGAAGCATAAGCTTTCAATAAACATATTACATCAAAAAATGAAAAATGGCCCCCTTGTCCTCCCCCCCCCCCCAAAAAAAAAACCCGGTGCTATGGGGAAAACCCTAAAACTGCAAAAAGAGCTGCGAAGAAAAGTTAGCTATGCTATTATTTTTCTCCCCGTTGTAGCTCCCATAGAAGCAAAGTTATAGCCTTTTAAAAATTGAAATGAAGTGAAGAAATGAGCACAATTATATTGGTGAATAACCAATAAGGGGGGGGAGGCAACAACCCCGGTTGTGCCACATAGCTTAAACTTTTAAGTTAAAATTGGTAGAGAAAAAAATGAGCGATGTTTTAAAGAGTATGTTGGGGGGGGGGGGGGTCAAGCTCCCCACCTTTGGAAGAGGCCCTCAAAGAGGGAATTTTAAAACAATGTGCCTAGGTTACGGTAACAATGTGACTAGTTCAACGGTTTTTCCCCAATCTCAAAAAATTTTCCAATGCGCCTAAGGACGTTTTCAATTCAAAAATTCGATCTAAAATGATAAAAACGGAAAAAGCTTCGAAAACTGCCCCCCCCCCCCCGCCGTGAGAACCAGATTCGGAAGGGGGGAGGTAAGAAAGCATCATAATATGAAAGAGTGATCCGAGATCTTCAAGATGGTATACAATATGACGGGTTTAAAAAAGTGAAAATTATCCCCGCCCCCGCCCCCTTGTCAGTCCACCCTATCGCCCTCAATTTCCTGCAGCAGACATTTTAATTTTTTTACATTTGATAAATAATGTTTACCGAATGATTCGATGAAAAAAACAAATTGATAGATATTGTAGAAATCGTTACAGTTTTAAACATATGTTCTCCAGCCCTCTCTTTGAAAAAATTTTTAATAAATAATATTTATTGGTGGGTTTTAGGTACGTGACAGCATGGTAAGACTAAAATACAAGAAACTTTGAAAATTAGGTCTTCATTTCACAAGTTACTGTCATATTCTCATGCTTCTTTCTGTACCTCGTTTCACGAAAAAACTTTCATTTCACAAAGCTTCATCGAAAAAAACTCTGCTCGATAAACCTACTCAGTACTCATCTCTATTCTCAGCGAGAACGAAAATCATCCTTATCGAAAAAGGCATTCATCAGAAAACCACAAGCTTCTCGAAATGCCGCTTTTTTCAAGGTTAAATTTCATCGCTATCCTTCGATAAAGCTATTTCATCGAAGTAAAATTTCATCGCGAAGAAAGACTTTCTCGAAATGTCTGACTTTATCGGAATGAGATTTGCTGAAATGAGAGGCATATGCGAAAGCTGTTTTATCCATTCTTTCATATTATGAATCTTTCTACTTTTGGAGTTGAATTTTAAGGGGTGGGAGGACAGGAGGGGGAGGGGAGGGGGGAGCGATGAGGGGGTGAATTTTTTAAACCGTAGCTATTTCAACAATAAATGTTATTTTTGGTGTGGATTTTTTTATGGAACCCTCCAGTAAATATTTTTTATTAAATATAAAGATTTTAAAGTGGGAGCTGCATCATTTTTAGAGGTATTTGGGGAAAATGAGTGAACCCACGGGTGATATGTAAATTTCAAACCTTTTTTTTTTTTAATCCGTCATGTTATATATGCATCATCGGAATGTTTTGGCACCTCCTTTCCATTTTACGAATCTTTCTCCGCCTGGAGTTGAATTTCAGAAGGGGGGGGGAAGAAAAAGCTATAAGAGGATGAATTTTTTAAATCGTAGCTATTTTGACAATAAATATCATTTTAGATGTGAAGTTTTTTTATGGAACTCTTCGGAAAATATAACTTATTAAATATAAAGATTTTAAAGTGGGGGTTGCGTCATTTTTAGGTGTATTCTGGGAAAAATGAGTGAACCCACAGGTGACATGTAAATTTCAACCTCTTTTTTGGTCCCGACATGTTATATATATATATATATCATCAGAATTTTTTCGCACCTCTCTTTCATTTTACGAATATTTCTCCTTCTGGAGTTGAATTTCAGGAGAGGAAGGAGGGGGGGGCCCTAAGAGAGTATTTTTTTTTTTTTAATCTTAGCTATTTTGACAATGAATATCATTTTAGATGTGGTTTTCAGAGGAGCGCTCCGGTAAATATTATTTCATAAATACAAAAGCTTAAAATGGGGCTGCGCGATTTCCGGGTGCATTCTGGGAAGAAAAAGTAACATTGCGGCCACGGGTGAGGAGTAGAGCTGTTGCAAACCGCACATATTCGTTTCCATATAACGGGTATTCACTAAAAAACGAAATACCGAATCGTTTCTTTGAAATATCACTCGTTTGTAGTTACTGTCAATACGCCACCGATCAAAACGAAACTAACTTTAAATACTGTTTCCGTATGTTTGTGCAATTCATGAATGAAGCCAGACAGTCTGCTCTGCGCTGTAAAAGATGAGAATTTGCGTTCGGGATCTGGCATTCGGCGCCGATTTGAGTTATTTCGGTATCAGTCTATGCATATAATTCTGTCTGAATGTAAGTTATTCACAAATGATTTGGTTTTCGTAAAAGCTTATTGATATATTTATTATGGAAAGAAAACGTAGCAAATTATGGACATATTTTTCGGCAGTATCCAGTGATAAAGCGAAATGTGATTTATGCCAAATGAAATATTCGTTTAAAGGGGGTTCAACGACGAATTTAAAAAAACATTTATTTGTAAAGCATCGTCCATCACACGACAGTTTGTTTTCATCA
Organism: Maratus speculifer; assembly: GCA_964019185.1. NCBI lineage: Eukaryota > Metazoa > Arthropoda > Arachnida > Araneae > Salticidae > Maratus > Maratus speculifer. The sequence goes on from OZ025289.1 coordinate 333,770,802, forward strand.
AAATCATTGTTATCGCTATCATTGAGCCAGCAGCTTAATAATAATGATGAAAGTGTTGCAGAGAGCTCAAATCTAGTCGATGATCCGAATCCCCTCATGTCTCAATGTGTTTCTATAAAAAGACAAACAGATCTCTCAAGTTATGTAAAAAAACCTATAAGTATTGCTCGTGAAAAAAAAAAATTACTGATTTAATTTTAAACATGATTGCTAAAGACCTGCAACCGTTTTCTATGGTAGAGGATTCCGGTTTTAATGATTTAATTAACTACCTTGAACCAAATTACAAAATACCTTCCAGATATTTATTTAGTAATACTTTGCTTGATTCTAAATTTATGTTGGTCAAAGAAAAACTTAAAGAGGAGTTGAAGTGTGCATCGTATATATCATTAACAACTGACGGATGGACTTCTCGGGCAACAACTTCTTATCAAACTGTCACAGCACATTACATACTAGATGAAGTTTGGGAATTACAATCAGCACTTCTAGGTTGCTTTGAGTGTCAGGAGCGACACACTGGCGATTATATAAAATAGGAATTAATTAAAATTGCAAATGAATGGGTGTGTATTTTGGTGTATTTTTGTCGGCCGATTATCTACGCTATGGGATATAGGCCCTAATGGGTGGGATGCCCTCCGTGGGGGTCTTTCTAAGGGAACCTAACCCGTATTTACGCAAGGTTCGAAGAAAACCACGGAAAACTTCGAACGGTTAGGCCGACGGTAGCGATTGGGTTCGAACCCAGCACCTACTGTCTACCAATTTGGAGGTCAGAACCTCGCGGCCACTGGTGGGGCTGCAAATGAATGGGAGATAAAAGAGAAAATTTTTGCTTGTGTTACAGATAATGCTGGAAATATGAATCGCGGAATAAAATTGACTGGATGGAAACATTTGCCATGCATTGCGCACACACTAAATCTAATAGTACGGGCCGGTCTCGATGTGATAAAAGATTCTGTTCTTAAAAAAGTAAAGGCTATTGTAGAACATTTTCACAGGAGTCCAGTGGCCACAAACAAACTTATTGTGGTACAAGAACAGCTTAAACCCGGACATAAATCCTTGAAATTGAAAATAGACGTCGTAACTCGCTGGAATAGTACATTGGATATGTTAGAAAAAGTAACAATTCTTCAAGAACCATTAAAAGCAACACTAGGTATGCTAAACAACCCCGTGCAAAATTTGTTAGAAGAAGAATGGCAGGCTTTGCCGGAAATAATAAAAGTTTTGAAACCATTTAAGCAACTAACAGAAGAATTTTCTTCTCAAAATCAGGTGACCATTTCAAAAGTTTTGGCAGCCACCAATAGTGTTACAAAAATTTTGAATAAATTACAGGAAACATTAGACAGCGAATTGTCGAAGCAAGTGCTTGATAAATTGATCACAGAATTAACTCACAAAATTCATTATTGACAAAAGCGGCTCTTTTGGATCCTAGATTTAAAAAATTGGCATTCACGGACACTTCATTATATGAAAATGCTGAAAATAGCTTAATGTTGGAATTGGAGAATATGCCGATAACGCAAACACATTCTGAATACGAGACAGAAGATAGTATTCAAGAAGCACTTGAGGAAGACTCCATTTGGATGGAATTTGACTGTATTACAACATCAGATTCAACTATTTCATCTACTCCTGCAAATGTTTTAACAATGAAGCAATACATGGAAGAAAAGCAACTTAGTAGACATGAAAATCCTCTTAAATGGTGGCACGCTCGAGTTATTTTATACCCAGAGCTTGCGGAATTAGCCAAAAAATATTTATCCGTTATGTTCACGTCAGTACCATCCGAAAGAATTTTCTCAAAATCTGGGTATATATTATCAGAAAGACGTGCTTCATTAAAACCGAAAAGGATGGAAAAAATATTATTTTTAAATGTAAATCAACGATTTCTAAAATAATAATACAAGTGATGTAAACATTTTTCTTAAATTTTCTGAATATTTTCAAGAAATTAAGCCCTAAAAATTACAGGTTTGCTTTAATTATATTTTTTTCCTATAAAAATGACTTTGCATGCATATTAATATTTTATATTTGAAAACATTTTTATGATAAAGAAGAATTTTTAGATTGCTTTTAAAAATGTGTTAATGATAAAGTTTCTTTTTCTTTTTTCGTTGATTGTAAAAATATACAAATATTTGCTGTTTGTTTTTAAAATTCATATTTGAAGAAAAACAATGTATCTTAAAATATAAATAAGACTTTTCAGAGCTAATAATGTGTTTATGATAAAGTTTTTCTTTTCTCTTTTTTTCGTTGATTGTAAAAATATAGGATTATTTGCTGTTTATTTTAAAATTTCATATTTGAAGAAAAAAAAAATATCTTAAAATATAAATAAAAACTTTCAGAGATAAATTGTGTTTATGATAAAGTTTATTTTTCTTTTCTCTTTTTTTCGTTGATTGTAAAAATATACGAGTATTTGCTGTTTTTTTTTTTTTTTTTTTTCATTTTTGAGGGGAAAAAAGTATTTTAAAATATAAATAAGAATTTTCATAGATAATGTGGTTGAAGTATAAATGTGGAGGTTATTTGATAGGATGATCACGTAAGAAATAAAACATATTGCTTTTAAATTATTCCAGAAATTAAATTTTCACTACAGATAATTAGTTTAAGAGTAAAATTAATGAGAAGATTTGCTTGAAAAAAAATATATATTTGTGTAATTACATTTCATAATTTTATTGTATAAATTTTGTAAGCTTTTACTCTTGCTAAATTGCTTCCTCCTATTATTCTTTATTTTAATAAGTAATAAACTCTACAATTTAGACATGGTGTACTCAATTATGTATAGTATTTATACAGTCTTTGCCTTTTTCATAAAAAAATAGAAATTTGATTAAATCCAAGTTTTATGGACAGATGGCAGCACTAAACATTATGTGACGAGTAAAAATACGAATTCTTCCAAACACTAATGTTCCGGGTATGTAATTGAATTTCTTGCAGTTGTTTAGTACCTACGATGATAGTTATTAGCCGGTTTCTGAGCAGTAACGAGTAACGACTATTTTCAAACGGGTAGTGAGTTTTTAAATAACGCCATCATACGGGTATTTATTTAGTAGTTAGTTTTACAGCACTAGTGAGGAGTAAATTTCAAACTTTTTTTGGATCCGTCATGTGATATGTCATAGGAAAAGTTTCAGAATACTCTTTCATATTATGGACCTTTCTCATCTTGCAGTTTAATTTCAGGACGGGGGAGCGACGGGGGAATGAATTTTTTTAATCGTAGCTATTTCGAGAATAACTATCATTTTAGAAGTGGTTTCTTGATGCAACCTTCTAATACAAATTGCTAATTATAAACATTTTAAAGTGGGGGATGCGTGATTTCCGGGTGTATTCTGTTAAGAAAAAGTAAACCTGCGGGTTAGGAGTAAATTCCAAATATTTTTTGGTCCCTTCATGTGATTGATTATTGGAATGTTTTTCGAACCACTCTTTCATATTATGAACGTTTCTCCTCCTGGGATTGAATTTCCGCAGGAAGGAAGGGAGCGATGAGGGGTGAATTTTTTAAATCGTAGCTATTTTGAGATTAAATTTAATTTTAAATGTGATTTTTTGATGGACCCTTTTGGTAAAAATATTTTATTAAATATAAACATTTTAAAGCGATGCTGCGTGATTTCCGGCTGTATTCAGAGAAGAAAAAAATAGTGGAGTAGTGAGGAGTAAATTTCAAGCTTTTTATGGACCCGTCATATGACGTATCATCGGAAAGTTTTCAAACCGCTCTTTCATATTATGAATCTTTCTTCTGCTTTCCTCAATTTGGCCACCTTACAGAAGCGCTTTGCAAACTTTTTTGAAATCATTTCGTTTTTGTGAATTCAGATCTGATTTTTTTTATGGAGACTTCCAATATATAATTTATAATGTATAAAAAATTCACAAACAGTGAGGACAGGCTGTATTCCGGGTGTTGCAATAGTTGGAATTCTAAGCAGATGGTTTTAATATATTTTGTTGACTCCTCTTTCGCGATATATCATTAGAAAGCTCTATAATTACCATTTTATTTTATATACCTCCCGCGCTCATCCCCCTCATTTTGCCCCCGCAGGAAGCTCTTTAATAAATTTAACCGACACCCACCTTGCGATGTATTGTTGGAAAGCCTAATGACCATTTACTCATATTATGCATTTTCATTGCTCCTGCACTACTTTGACCCCCCGGGTGGTACGTTTAATGTATGTCAATAGAGAGTCTTCTAATAATGGGAGAATTGTAGATCGTATCTCAATTGATGTACAAAAATCAATAAAAGGTTTTGATCTCTATTAATATCCTTTTAGTTCATGTTCTTTACACTAGGAGTGCTTTTGATTATTTTTTCTTTGGCCATTTTGCTACTCGCGACTTTACAACTTTTTGCAACCAAGGAACGCCCTTACATGACTTTTCTACTATTGCGGCTCCATTATAACATCCTTTTGGTTTATTGTTGTTTTTTAAATTAATTTGTTTTCAGTTACCATGTATTTACTAAATTATGCTTTTTAAACATGTAATAACAAAGATTTTAATGATCGATTGTAAAACATCTCGTTTGTAGATTCTCGAAATTAATCGATCACTTTATCGAATGTGCTTAAGTATAATACAGTAAAGAATATAGTAAAGAAATTAAGTATAATATAATAAAGTATAATATAGTAAAGAATCAACTTTATAGTCGCTGCATAAAGTTGTTGACAATTATAAACATTGGCAATAAAAGAAAAAATAGCATTAGTGATGAAATTGTTATGGTTTAGATTTGTGTTTCTCTGATATGAGGAACAAATAAATCAAAAGGAGCATTGTTTTTCTAACTAATATTATCAATAGTTTACTATTGATTCTTATTTTTCAAAAAGGTTTATCTAGAACTGACATGAAAAATTGATTTTTCTTCTCTGTCTATTTCTTTTTTTAAAGTTTACGAAAACTTACGGAGCCCCCCCCCCTCCTCCATTTCACTAATTTAATACTTTTTGGTAGAGGGGAGGGGGGGGGGTGAATCCCATTGTAATAGGAATCTGTATGTCAAATTAAAGTTTTCTAGCTCCAATAGTTTTTGAGTAAATATGATTACAGAGCATTTTCTAACCATTTTATCACTTTTAAATCTTGAAAATATATATACATATTAATTATGCATTCACCGAAGGTGAATTTAAAAGGAACTGAAAATATTAAGATGTCTGCTGCAAAATATGACATTTCAATAGGTATTTGTAAAGGATGTTTTCTGTTTACTTGTAATGCAGCTTTAGGATTTCAACATGTTTATTCTTCCTTTTAAATTTTTTATGTAAATTTGGTATTTAACATAAAATCTCTTTCCTTAATTTCTTAATCGATCGCATGATTCTTTGATTGTATTTTGATTTCTCAAAAATCGTCAATTTTTTAAGTTTCAACCCATACAATTCTCGAAATTAAACATTCTGATTTTAAAACCAAGTTTGTAAATTCAGTGCTAACAATTAAAATAATCCTAGGAGCAACAAAATCAAAGAAGAATCTATAATATAGTAACTAAAGTTATGAAGGAGTTCAGTCCAAGAGGCATAACAATTTTTTTTTTATATAAATGACTGCTTGTCGTACATTGAGCGCGGCAATCAACCCCTTGGGGACGAGCGACACATATACGTGTCGCAAAAAGGCTTAAGAATCCTTGTTTATCACCAGCAGTAAAATTTTACTGTAAAATTTGTCTTATTTAATCAGAGCATTTTGTCGATTTAATAAGCCACAAATCTTTGTTTTAAAAACCGTTGACAAACCATAAAAAATTTCATAAAAGTTTACCGTCGCGAAGGGGTTAAGGGATGTAGTAAATATTTCAACTATCATGACATATCTGCCATCCCCCAAAGACTCAATAAATTAATATGAAATTTGAGAAAATATAAAACTTGATCTTTTAGTTTAACGTTATCATTATACATTCATAAATCAATCATATTTATACAACAAACATATGCAAAATTAATTTTTTGATTACTTCACATTAAAAATGAAACCAATTTGAACTAGTTTTTGATATATTTTGCGAATTCTGTTAAAAAATAAAATGCTTAGAGTAATCTCATAAAATATATATAAAAAAAATGTTTTTTCAGATTAAACCAACTGATACACATTTCTTTTTGCAGTGCCGCTTGTTTTTCTAACGAAACAAAGATCAACTCAATTCTGGAACACCTTTATGTGGGGCATGCTCTTTTCTGGTTGGGGTATGCTTATATTTGGCTATTCCAGTGAATGGTTTGCCAGGCAAAATTGTCCAAAACAGGTAAGCTTCTTTTATAATTTAAATATTTCATTTACTTCAAGAATTTACTGTTATGCTAGTTAAATCATTCAATGAAAATTAACACGTAGAACAAAAAAAATCTTGCATATTTAAAAAAATTTGTAAATTACACTGTTATTATACAGTATAAGACAGGAAGTGCTTAAAAATGAATTTAATGAAATTTAGAAAACTTTATAAATGAATTTAAGGAAAAAAAATTTAAAAAAAGATAAATGTTGCAAAAATGCTATGAATGCTGTATAGCTCTATTTCATTGTTACTATCATTTTAATCCATTATAGTAACTATTGAGTCTTATTTCTCATAAATGTTTATCTAGAACTGAGCTGACAAAATAATTTTTTTCTCTTTACAATACTCACATATATATATAAATCTATGGAATTATTTTGTTCCTTCTACTAATTTGGAACTTTTTTTTTTTTTTTTTTTTTTTTTTTTTACTTTTCTTTTGGGGGGAAACACGCTATAATAGAAACCTGCATGCCAAATTAAAAAAAAATAACAGTTTTTGAGCAAACGTGATTATAGAACATTTACTTTATCATTTTATCTATTTAAATCTGCTATATATATATATTAATTAAAAGTAACCCCCATATTGAATTGTTTTTAACACCTACAGAATCAAAGACATCTGAATTTTAGAACATTTTCCACATCGACACACTTTTGAGACCAATTTTTAAGCAGAGGTTGTCATTATAATTATCCTAAGAGAAGATTTGAAACTGATTTAGTAATTCTAAAGCAATAGTTATTTTAGAATGTTATCTGCTTCTTTTACCCTTTCATTTCGAAATTTTAGAAAATGTTCTGAATGAATATGTGTCTTAACATTAATTAGCATGCCAAATTTCACATTTCTAGCCCTAGCAATTCCAAAAAATTGTAATTTAGAGTATTATAAGAACATTTTTCGTTCCCTTTGCTTTTAAATTTCGACAGTCTCAGAACTGCTTTCACAAAGCATTTACAACTTACAGGTAGCCACAAAGTGAAATTTCATATTTCTAGTCTCAATATATCCAAAGAAATCTTAATTTACTATTTGTCACTCTTGCATTTAAATCATTTTGAGGGCAGCTGTACTGAAGTAAAAAATAGCCTAATTTTAAGCAGAGACTATCAGTTATACTATCCTGAAGGAATTTTTGAAATCAGCTCAATAGTTCCAACATAATTGTTATTTAAGAATAATTTCCTTCATTTCACTGCTATAAATTTCAAAATTTTCAAAACTGTTCTGTCTGAGAATTTTCCTTAAAAATAACAGCCAGCTCAAATTTCAAATTAATTCCAAATAAATCCTAATTTTGAAATATTTTTAGCTCACAGGCTATCAAAGCCTGAGAGCTTTAAGTGCCCATCAGTTCTGTATGTACGTACATATATATGTAACACGAAAACTCATGATAAAAACATCCAATTTACTTCAAATTTTAGATATAAGTTTATTCTGATAAGGCACTTTTCTGATTAATTTTGGGAGTTCATTGAATAAGTATAAAGGGAGGAGGAGACAGGAGGCTAATTCCCCCCTTTTTGATTTAGATAAAGGAGTTTTTCATGCAGAATTATCAGAATTCATTCAAATTTTACATATAGAATTATTTTGATGAGGCGCTTCCATTAGTTTTGAATGTTTACTGGTTAAGTATAAAGGGGGCGAGTGGGGGATAACCCCCTTTAATCTAGGTAATTTTTTTTTCATGCAGAATTTACCAATTTGCTTCAATTTTAGATGTAGGTTCATTCTAATAAGGCACTTCCCTGATTTGTTTTGGAGATTCGTTGGCTCAGTATATAAGTGCGATCGAGGGGGGGGGGGCGGAGCGGCGCTACCCCTCTTAATTTAGGTAAATGGGTTTTTCATGCAGAATTAATCGATTTTCTTCAATTTTTGGATATAGGTTTATACTGATAAGACACTTCCCTGATTAGTTTTGGGGTTCTTTTTTTTAAGTATAAAGAGGGGAACGGGAAATTACCCCTCCCCTTAAATTAGATAAATGGATTTTTATGCAGAATTCTTCAATTTGCTTCAAATTTTGGATTATATTCTTTTTAATAAGGCAAATCCCTGAATAGTTTTGGGGGTTTAATGGTTAAGTATAAAGAGGTAAAAGGGGAATGACCCCTCTTAAATTAAATGAATGAGTTTTTATGCAGAATTATCAGATTTGCTTCGAATTTTGGATAAAGGTTTATTATAATAAGGTGTATCCCTGATTAGTTTTGGGGGTTTAATGATTAAATATAAAGGGGGAAATGAGAGGCTAATCTCCCCCCTTAATTTGTTTTTTTCAAGAGGCATTATTTTTTCAAAAAATAGGCTGTAATATACAATTAGTGTGAATAGCATGTCAACTTTTAATGCCATCCGTTTAAATGGCTTTTTTTTTTTTTTTTTTTTTTTGAAATTTTCAGAAACAATTCTTTGCACATATTTACATCTTAAAATTAACCATCATACCAAATTTTAAGTTTATAATCCTATTCAAAAGAAATTAATTTTAGATTTTTTTTTTCCTCCAGCAATCTTTTAAAAACTGTACTTACTGTTTATGTTGTGAAAATCATAGCCACTACAAATTTTCAGTTTATATCCCTAATAATTCCAGATAAATTGTAATTTAGGAAGATTTTAGAATGTTTTCAGTTCATTTCAAAAACTTCGATTTCAAATTTTTTGGAAACCATTAACACTGAGAATTTAACCATCTGTCCAGTTAAATTTTAAGTTTCTAGCCCCCTTACAAAAATCCCAATTTTAGAACATTTTAAATGAGAGATAATGTGATACAAGCACATATGAAAATAAGGGCATAAAAAAAGCAGACAGTTGCTTTGAAGCTTCTAAAGCTGCATCATCAGTGCAAAAATTAAAAAAATGCAGCAAATGGCAAATAATCTTCTAAACTGCTAGATTTCTTCCATGTGATAAACATCTCCAAAATTTTTGTGAAGTGTATGGTTTTAGGCATTTCTTTATTTTTGTGTAATCTTAAACTTTGCATTCATGATATAGCTGTAGAAGCTCTGAAACATCTGTCTGCCTTTTCTTAAATCCTTATTCTCATTTGTGGTCTTATCACATTGTCATTTTGTTTCTTAATAAATCAACACAAAGCTATATTTTCTCCTTTTAATAATATAAGTTTTATGTAACTTTATTATTTATTTTAATTACTCATTGTAAAATGAACACTAAAATGTTTATCAGATTAATTTAATGTTTTTACTATGTGTTTGTTTTCTAGGAGACTATTCTAGACTTCTTTTTTCCAAGAACTTGGGACTCTTCATGCTCCATCACAGACTTCTCTTCATAGTCTTCAATTTAAGATTTATCTGATCATATTACACTTATCTGTGATCACTTCAACAAATTGTTGTAATTTAAAATAAACTCATATTTTTATTTTATTTTGTGAGTAATTGTAGCTACTGCAAAATAATCTCATTAATGCAAAAAACTAAACTACTGTTTAATAGATCAAAGTTCACAAAGTCAAATAAAAATAAAACTACATAAATCTTGGAAACTTTTCTGTAAAAAATTTCTCACATCTTGCCAGGATGATTCTGAGTAAATAAAAAAAATCTGAAATTCACACTAAGTTTTCTGAAAAGTTACAACAGATAGAGAGAGGGGGGAGGGATGCATTCCCGGTACTAATTATACATTTATTTTCATGATCTTTTGACAAAATTTGCTCTTTCTCTGCAATCTTTTAATGGAATTGCCCCCTTTTTTTGCAGTCTTTTAACAAAATTTACTATTTTTTTGAAGTGCTTTGGTGAACTTTGATGTTTTTTCTAGGTCTTTTGACAAAATTTGTCATTTTTAATGGTCTTTTGATGAAATTGACGTTTTTTTTCTGTGATCCTTGGATGAAATTAGAAATTTTTCTTTGAATGATTGACAAAAGTGATTTTTTTCAGCAATCATTTGTCGAAACTCATGATATATTTTATATCTGAATTTTCGGATTTCCAATCAATTTTTTAATTATTAATTTTCCAAAAATGACTATTTTTTTAGAAATTTTTTAAAAATTCAGAGCAGAATCACTTCTACATCCTGCATTCTATAATGTTTCAAATAATAGTTACTTAAAAGGTGCACAGCCAACAGAGTGAAAAAGTATCCAAGCCAGAAAATCAAGCCTGGTTATAGTATACTGATGTTCTACCAACTGAACCACTTATAATGATACCCACTTAACACTTCTCACTATCATATGTTGGCAAGGCTAACCAAAGCACAAGATGGAATATTTTTCTCTAGAGCCACTGACTCTGAGGTAAGCACGAAAATATAAAGAATTCAACATCGATGAAATTGAATAAATCTATATAAATCTTAGAAATTTTTTTATAGAAAATTTCTCACACTCTACATTTTATAATATTTCAGTAATCTTGTGCTGTGAATGTAGCCTTACCAACATATGATAGTGAGAAATGCCAGGCTGGATATTGTTTCAAGTGGTTCAATTAGTAGAACGTATGTATGCTATATTGATGACCCAGGTTCGTTTCCGGCTTGATACTTTTTCACTCTGTTGGTTGTATGCCTTTTAAAAGATTAAAATTTGAAATAATAAAGAATGCAAGGCATGATAAATTTTCTACAGAAAAATTTCCAGGATTTATATAGGTTTATTCCATTCTATCGATACCAGATTCTCTATAATTTTGTGCTTATCCCAGTCGGTGGCGCATGGTAAAATATTCCACCTTGTGCTGCAGTTGTAGCCTTGCCAACATATGATAGTGAGAAGTGCCAGGCTAGGTATCACTACAAGTGGTTCAGTTGGCAGAATATCCATCTACTATATCAATGGTCCAGATTCAATTCTCGACTTTGATACTTTTTCACTCTATTGGCTGTGCATTTTTTAAGAAACTAATATTTAAAATATTAAGAAAAATAAAATTCGTAAAAAGGATAAATTAATGAAAATTTGTAATTCTAAGAAACTGTAAACATTCATTCAACTTCTTTGCTCAGAAAAACTTACTTCATTTAAAGAAATATGCTATCTAGGCTTATATGATTTTATTTAAAAGTAACAACATTATATACAGTAGAACTTAATTTTTATGTTTTTCTTTGAATCAAAAAGGGAGGGTGGGGACCAAGTTAGTAACAAAAAATCTATACTGTAAAATGGGGTGAATAGGAACAGCAGCGCGAATCGGAACGAAACTTCCTGGTCATAAAAATAAATTCATTATAAATATATGTGATGATATTTTAAGTTGCCAATTTTTTTATAAGAAGGTAATAACTATAAGAGTTGGGAAATTCAGTTTCGACATGTTGGCACCACTACTGGGATATATAAAAAAACTTCAAGAGGATCTTCAAAAACAATTTTTTCAACGTCTTCAAAACTTTGTCTGTAACTACAGTATTTTTCCTATTCTAAACCTAAGAGAGGGGATTTTTGAATAATGATAGTCTTGTAAATGATATGCTGTATTAAATTATACTTATTTCTAAACTACATAATGAAAAAATAAAAAATGGCTTGTAACATCAGAGGTTTAAGATTTATGGGGTGAATCGGAACATGTTTTCTCTCATAGTTTATTTTTCTATATAGTAATAGTTTCATGTAATATATGAAAATATATGTGTGAATATGTATTGTTACAATATTTTGTTTGTTTTAATTACTTGAAGATTTTATAGGTGCCAAGAAATTACTTGGTTAAACAAAAAAGTCAACGCCCACGCCAACAGACATGGAACACACAATAAAATAATTTAAAAATAGTAAATTAGTTAGAAAACTGCACAAAATTATTCTTTGACATCCACAACATTACACAAACATCTCAAGATAAAAACCAATTAAAAAAAGAGAGGAATGCAAACATTACTTCCTTACTAAGGGCTAGGGATGAGGGCGTATTAGTAGATTGTAATAATACATGCAGCGATTGGGGCTACTCAATATTTTCACTTACCCAATGACTACTAGTAAAGGATAACACAGAACAGGGCTGAATTTGTATTAAATTCTACTTCTGCAATTCGAATATAATTTCTTAAAAGAAATCTTAATTTCTCTTGATTTTAAAGTTGTTTTCTAATTTTTAAAAAAGCATATCTTTACTTGTATATAAAATAAAAGCTTGATTCACAGTAACTACATGTTCCTATTCCTCCCTTATCATTATTACCCGTTTTTATTAACCCTATTAAAGTGTGAATCGGAATAATCAAAATTTATAACATTTGTTCCGATTCACACCTATCTGCGGGGTGAATCGAAACACCATTAAAAAATTAAATAATATAAACAGTAAAAATGTTTCGTTTTTGCTTAAAAAGTAAAGAACAAAACAAGACCGAAGTTTCTAGTAGAAAAATTAAAAAACCAGTTGTGGCTTTTTTTTAACGTTAAAGTTGAAAAGTGTTCCGATTCACCCCATTTTATGGTATTTAGAAAGGATAAAACACTTAAATATAAAAAAAATAATAATTTTAAATATTCACGCAGGCAGAAATATGAAATTGATATAGATGAATGAAATTTATAACTCAATGTTAGGGTTTCAAAAAATCTGATTTTAATTTGCTTGTTATTTTTGTCTTTAAGTTCATAATAAACATTTTACCTATTACACAAACTTTGAAGATCAATTTCTTGAGAGATATTTTCTCAGAATTTTTATTTCATTTAATTTAAAGTATCAATGAATGATGGCACAATCTGGACAAGCCTTTGGACAGTCATCATCATTATTATCAGAACAACATCTCAAATCTGAAATCATTGGAGCTACAAATTCAGAAGTTGTTAAGTCCTTATCCCTATCGGCATATTCACTGAAATTAATATTAAATTCAGTAAATGCATAATCATTTCACCAAGTGTTTATTATTATTTTTGGAAAATTATGCAAATCCAACATCCACAAAACAGTTGGCAATACAACTTTAATAATTATAATAATAGACTTTGTAAAAATCACCACACAATAAAAAACAAAGCAGGATGCGTTTCGAGCTGAAATATACAGCTCGTCATCAGCTGAAGGAAACATGTGTCTGTAATGGCACAAGGTCAGAGATGAAAACAGGACCTTGATCCCTTACGAACACATATTTCCTTCAGCTAGGTCAAAACAGGTCTTCCATTTCCTCTATTTCTGAATCCACTAAAATTAAGAAAAAAAAAGTAGTAGTAGAAGTTAAATTTAAATTTTGCAGGAAAACTATGGCAATTACCCTAGATCACATAACTTTTTTTAGAAAATCACATTCTTTTTGTTATATAAATTTTTAATTTACGGGCATTCAGCAAAGGAGTTGAAGAGCACTAAATCTGTCATCACAGAGCACATTGCAGAGTATAAAAGAATTGTTGATAACAATTTTAAAAAAAAAAAATTTTTTTTTTGGTAATAAGCCAAGATATTTCTAAAGACCGATGATTTGGACATACAGGGGCAATGTACTCTATGTGCCATCAATTTTTAAAGCCTATATAACATTTAATGACACATTTGCATAATGCTATGCTCAGTTACTAATTTATACATTTATTGTACAAGACCTTCTGTACACTAGTAATACTCTCACTTGAATGGTTATTCTGATTTCAATTCCATTACTTCTAGCTGCTTTAATATCATTTTACAAACTTGACATAACTTTTCAAAGACTTTTCATAAGTTGGTCTTTTGAAACTTTGATTTTTTTTCAATTATGGGAGTTTTTTGTCAATAAAAAAGCATTTGGTTTCAGCAGTCATGCAAATAACAAGTCATTATTACTAACTTACAAGATAATATAAGTGCTATTGCCCAGTATACAGAAAAGTTTGGTTGCAAGACGAAGAGTCAGTAAGCATTCTGTGAATGCAGCACGCACAAAAACATATTGATAAAAACTTTTTTTTTTTTTTTTTTTTTTTTTTTTTGTATTGTTTTTCATGACAGGCAGTCCGATTCTCCACAGTTGTATGGAGACTCTTAAAATCTTTTGTAACAAAACACTGTAAACCCCTGGATCAAATGAGATTGGAACTAAACCCCTTTGTTTGAAAAGAATGCCTATGCAATAATTCTTATTCACCACTCTGTACTCTACAGAAGGTGGGAACAAAACTGATTCTGAAAGTTAAGAAATCAATAATGAACCAAGAGGTGTCAGGTACAACATGTACAGCAAACAATACTCCCTCCCCCCTACCCTACAAAGAAAAAAAAATTAAGGAGCTAAAAAATAAAACACAATATGGATAAACCTTACCTGGGGAGATGTTGGAAACAAGAAAATGTAGCATTGGGATACAGATTTCATGGGACTGGAGTAAAATTACATGAAATGTGAGAAACTGTACAAAATAAAAAACACATGTCTATCTTCAATTAGTTGTCATGTAGTTTCAAAAAATTTATGTGTTTGGTTTCAAATGATATAAATTAGGCATCAAATGTTGATTAACTTTTTCCATCCCTACTTAGTTACAGTATGAATTGTAATGACCATTTTAAAATAAATAGATTTTTAACAAAAAAAAGTAAAATTTTAATACTAGGTATGTGTTTTAAATACTAAAAATTACTAAGAAAAGAAATTAGATAGTTATGAGACCAAACTTTCATAAAACTTGCATTTTTAAAAAGTTTTCCTACATTTAAAATAAACTTTTGTAGTTTTACTTTCAAATTGCACAAACTCAATTTTAATTAAATTGTATCTTAATAATATGATATTTCAATCAATTGTTGTTTATAAGTTTTTGCTTTTTGCAAGAAATCTTTTGGCAATAAATATATTTTTTAAATCCATTTAAAGTGTAGAAATCTTGAAAAATTTAGCAAAGTAAGTGGCTTGTAGAATGTTATAATTAGCTTATTTACCAGTGTTAATGCTTTTCCCTTATTTCTTTAGTTTTCATAGTACTTTTTCACGCAGCACGATATACAATATGAAACCCAATAACATAGTAGTTAAGACAGCTTTCTTCTGTGATACAGTTTCTGCGATACTCTCAGCAAGGCAAGGTTCACTCCAAAAATCTCATCCCTTTGGGGTCAATAAAATGAATATCAAGCTTCATTAGGGTACTAGTTGTTACCCGTGACGTCGTTCACGTAGCATTAAAAAAAAGATAAACGCTTTAATTAAACAAAACGTTTCATTAATAATAATTTAAAATATATATAACACATATCTTATAGGAGGCTATGCAGTAGTTTTTTTATAGGGGACTTAAAGAATTCGGTCAAATAAAATGGAAATGTGTTAGATAATATGAACAATCGCGAAAATGAAATTGCAACCACTTATACTGTAGAACAACTGTAACGCACCCCAATTGTACACAAATCATGTTGTAGTGTATTTCAGAATTCCATATCAAAGAAAGAAAAATCATATGTTAAACCTAGGTAATAAAAAAAAT
The DNA here is from genome assembly GCA_964019185.1 of Maratus speculifer. Lineage (NCBI taxonomy): Eukaryota > Metazoa > Arthropoda > Arachnida > Araneae > Salticidae > Maratus > Maratus speculifer. Next base: position 333,786,606 of record OZ025289.1, read on the forward strand.
TCAACATTTCCATAATACATAACTTCGCCGGCCCACTCTTTTCTGCAGCTATGTATATGATCTATGTGTTTGTAAATATTCTAAATACAATGTTAAAATTTTGCTTAGTTAGAAAAAGTGTAACGATGATTAAAATTCACCTTTAGCAATTTCTAATAATAGACAGAAACTTACTTGGATTCTTTTTTACAGTCCTGTATACTACGTGCAAATATTTATACGACCGCATATTTAGCTTAAATTATTCAAACAAAAAACCCGATTAAAATTATTGAATTCATATTTCCAGGAATCGCTATTGCACAGGTGACCATATATCCAGTTTATTGTATAGTCCGATACATGATTTATTCAAATTCTACAAACATTTCTCATTATACTAAATGTAGCTGAACTTCAGGATGCGTTAGTTTTCCTTAAAATACATACGATAATTGTAAAAGCTCTTCAGCATTCTTTTCTAATAGACCATACTTTGGATATAATATCTGAGATCTGGACACAGGTCCAAAATCTTTTATGCGTCTGTGTAAATGAACAACAAATGTGATGCAAATCATACTTAACTGCAAGCATATTGTAGTAAATTTCAGTATTTATCATTGTATTGATTAATCTCAGTATATTTATTTCATCATGTTTGAAATAGTGCAACGCAATTAAAATACGCTGAGAATATTTTTCCCCGTGGACTATTATATTACCGAACATTTTTCTGTGATCTTGTAAATGAATGTTAAATCTTTTCACCCCATTTTCTATAGAAATCCTGTTTTAGTGCATTTCAGAAACTGATATCAATATCAATATTATTAAAATAACCTTAATAAAATAACATTATTAAAATGCGCTGCAAATGGTTTTTCTTCACAGACCATTATATATTGAAAAACTTTTGAGCTCTCTGTACGCACACTATAAATACTACACTTAACATATTCAATGGTAACCATGTTTTTGTGAACCTTAAAAATGCATGTAAATTTCATTACATTTAAAATTATGTAACATTATCAAAATACACCAGAAATGATTTTTCCTTCTTAAACCATAATGTAGTGCTCCTGTGATTCATCTATAATTGCTACCTGCCGCATTTTCAATGCCGCACATGCTATGGCAAAACTCAATAACATAAGTTATTTTCGTATGAATCCTACTATATTTACTCAAGTTGAAACACGGACAAACAGACGGCAGACCCCAGGCACTCGGCATCCGGTATACAGACAGGCTGAAGTCGTAAACACTTTTAGACCATGTTAGAAAGTGTCAAAATGGAGGTAGTTTCCGTAAAACAAAAAAAAAAAACAGTGTTAGGAAAAATCTACTTCAAAACTGTGTTTTAGATGGAATTTTTGTATAATTTGTACATATATGTTTTGCATACCATAAAAATTTATAGAAATTTATTGTAAAAAAATATTCTTAAAAGTGACAACATATTTTTACTTTTTAAGAGCTAAAAAAAAGTGGAATTAATATCCATTTACAAACCTGTTTCTAGCACACTTCGAGCGCATTATGCGAAATTGAGATATTGACTGAGGGAATGTATTTTCTCACATTACATTAAATCTTTAGATTTTAAGTCCGATAGTACATTTTTAAAGTGATTTTTATTTATATTTGAAGAATTGAACAATTTCAAGAATTAACACACAAAAATATATTTTTTTAATTATTAGTTGAGTTTTTCTTACTTTCTAAGAATGGTAAAAAGTATTTTTCATTGATCATTACGTTATTTACGATATGTATAAATTATTAACATTTTCTAATCATTTAATACTTAATCTTTAAAAAACTTATTTAATTTTAAAATTAAATATTTATACTAACCACACTCAGACGATAAACTTAATTTTCTTTAAATAACTTTTGATATCATAATTCAATCTCATTTCATTACAACATCTGAGCATATTTATTTTATTTTTAATATGTGACGTCACAGTCGTCTCTTTTTAGCACTTACTCTAAATTACATTGTGTTATTAAAATGAAAACTTGAAAACTTATACTTTGTTTCAGATATGACGTTACATTGATAAGTTTAAAATTCTTAATTGAAAGTAGTCCTGTGACGTCACAATTGGTAAAAAATTGAATTGTATAGCCTCGAACCGAAAGAAAGAAAAAGGTTCATTTTGATTACGGATTAATATCTGGAAAAACTATTAAAATATTTATTTTCTTGTAAAGTGTGAAGTTATATTCTTGTGAAGTCTTCTAAGTGTAAAAGAAATTTTACATAATCGTCTGCCTGATATAAGAAGAAAAACAGTATTCCTCTGACGTCACAATTGGTAAAATTGTGGTTTTTAACCTCGAACCGAAAAACAGAACAGGGTCCATTTATTTAATTCATTTTGTTTTATCACGTGAAAATATTTCAGTTGAAAATTAATTACAGAAGATAAATAATTATTCCGGTTTTTTTATTTTTTGGCAACGAAAAAAGAAAGATGATTAAATATTATGGAAAATTTTTCAATTTATTCTGTATGAAAAAAATTGAAATTTTGAATTATTAAGAAAAATATTTGAATAAAATAAATAAAAATTTGCCTATGTTCATTTCAAGCCAATAATCTATCTATATACAAAAATTCAAAGACATTAATCCATCCGTTTTGAGGCCAAGTTCATTCCAATTTTCGGACACACTTTCACATTTATAATATATATAAGGATAGTAACTGAGGGTCTTACATTACGTTGATCACCTGACCGGGACATATACTGTACAGAACTTCAAGACCCAGAATTAAGTAAAAATGGCTGAACAATATACGCTCTGATCCTTAATAGAATAGACAGCCACAATTTTAGTTTAATATAAATATACAATACAGTAGATTACAGTTAATTAGCATTCATTGGTTCTAGCATATATCAAATTAAAAAGGCTACTCCAATCACCAAAAGTATAGTTACCCAATCAAATAGTGTACCAAATAACCAGAATCTACTGCATACAAAAACTAAGAAAATTTGAACACAATTCTGTAAATATTTTTGTCATTAAAATTATTCAGTGAACATCCCTCATCTAGTACTAACACTAAGTTATGGTGGAATTAATTGTATTATTTATATATATATTTTTTAAATAATTTAAGTGGATAAATAAAATATTTTTTTACAACATGGAAAACTTTTAATGATCAGAATAAGACATTAAAAGTGAGATCAATAAATACAATAAATATGAAAGAAAATGCAGGAATTATATATATTTATTTCATTATCTAATAATTTCTTCACATATTTTATAATTAATTTACAAGATATAACATTTACATTGAAACAATTAAGTAGTACCATGCATATCAAGATTCTTGTGGCATTAAGTAAGAAAGCCATAGTTATTTTTTACATAGCTTTTCCTTTAAGTACACTAATTACATATTAAACTATTTTATAATTTCACCAATTATCAGGGATGAACTGATAATAACCATACATTAATCTACATTAAAAACAACAGCTTTATTTTCAAGAGATAAAAGTTTATGTACATTACAAAATTAATTAAAAAATCACCAGCATATTAAATAAAAAAAGTTATGAAACAAATTATTATTCAGAAATAAGATATTTTTAGAATACCACAAGAATCTAATGATATGCAGCAAATGTATAAATTTACAATTTATTGACAGTCTAAAAAGTTTTGTATAAATATCTATTTGTTCACCATAAAATTTCTAAGTTGATTCTTCAATAGTAACAATATAAACTATTTAATAAAAAATTCTTTCAGTTTAAATATTCAGATACTGTATAAAATGATATAAATATTTCAACAATGAATATTTTATTCATAAATAGTGTTATTATAATCATAAAAAATATTAAAACATTATAAAATTAGTAGGGTATCATAATAAACTAAGCACAAAACCAACTTTATAAAACAGGAACATTTATAAAATATTATCTACAAAAATGATTGAAAAAAATTACTATCTAAAATATGAAAAAAAAAAAAAAAAAAAAAAAAAAAAAAAAAAAAAAAAAAAAGAATTGCACTGGATAGAACTTTTGTCACATAACATTTCAGAAAAATAAACAATTACTCCATTTAATTCATGATTGTTGAACAGTAGTCAATCAAATCAAAAAATTCATACAAAACAAGTTTGGCTAATAAAACATCAAAATTAAAGTCCACCTCCACCTGATGTTGTATCACCTAAAACAAAAGCTTTATAATATTGATTCATTTGCTCTAGGAAAATAAATGTTAGAACTGTATGAGGGCCTAATCTAGCATAATAGGGTGTGAAGCCTTTCCATAAGCTGAAGAATCCTTCATTCTTGATTACTCTGACAAGAACATCCTGCAAGTAAGAAAAAAACATATTGAGCAATTTACACAATTTCACATCCATTCCACATTTGAAGTAAAATAGGATATCCTTCTTTCAAACATCAATACAGAAGTATCATAGAGTTGCATAGTAAATTTTTGTTCTCTCTTCTCCTGCTCCCACCCCCCTCCTCCATTCTCTCTCTTAAGAGAAAACATTCATAAAAACAAAAACACACATAATTTTAACATGAAAAATAGATAATTCGAACCAACTAATGGGATTTCAAATTATTCTAACAAATGTTTCCTTCAAAATGTAATTTTTTAATATTTCAGATTTTGTGCAACTTTTCTCTTCATCTGCAGCATAACTGTGTGCAAATGATGTGTAACTGAATATATATCATCAACTCTGTGATATGTTTATATGAGCTCAATTAGAGACTAATGCTTTCATGCTTCTTGGCAGCATGAAAGCATTATCCACTATCACACTATATCCCCATTTCTTGGCAGAAATGGGGATATAGTGTGAATTGTCCTAGGGGCAAGCATTGTTTCGGGAATCTCTCTTCTATATATCCATAGAGAAAAATATATCAAAAGATACCATGTATCTAAAGATTTTCCATGCTGCATCAAAAATGGCAGATCTAGTTAAGGTCGTTAAGAAATGGGTTGAGGAAGACTCATGGTGCTTAAACCAGGGGTGCAAAATATGTCCGATCCGGCGATCTAGGATCGGGGGAAATTTTAACTACTCAGGGAAATTTTCCAGAAATATATACATCTGGTTTCGATTTTAACAACGAATTCCATAGTTTCCTGAGATAGAAAAATTTCCGAACAAATAAAAAAGATATGCATGGCGACCTTCACAAAACCGATCTCAGAATAATATGTACCGTATATCAGTGGTGATTCTGTTCTGAATTTTCCGAAAATTTAAGGCATTCGGTTTGGAAAATTAAGTCATTAATATGAAAATTCGAACATAAAAATACTGGGAATTTTACTCAAGAATTGCGGTAAAAATTAGAATTTCATCACAAGATCGCAAAATAACCACAAATTTAGTCACAAAAAGGCGAAAAACCCACGAATTTCGTCAAGATATCCCAAAATAACTGCAAACTTCATCAAAAGATCGCTGCAACCATGATACTCTGCTGCAACCTTTCCAAAAATTTGTTGTAATCTTTAGAATTTTTTTTTTAATTTTTATTTTAACTCAGAATCGTCCTTGCTATATATGCTCAAGCATAAGTTGAGAAATACTGGAAGAATAAATTTTCTATACCTATGGTAATGCAGCATTTACTTATAACATACCGTAAAATTTTGGGGAAATTTTCATGCGGATTGGGGGAAATATTGGGAGTAGAAACATTTTCTGCACCCCTGGCTTAAACCTTTCCCATCTGAATGAAGACATTTCTTAGATCTCATATGAGCTATTTTGGAATATTATTTTAACCTTCAATGCTTAATAATTCATCACTGAAAAACTACTCTGTACACAAAGAAGCACTTTAAAGATCTATTACATTTTGAATGTGTAGTAAAATAATTATTATAATGGGGCCCTCACTATGAGAGGTTATTCTTTACACCCAAAAATTCTTAATACACTGATTAATATTTAAATCATAAATTGAAACCATAATTAAATTTTTTTTAAGTTTTCATTCTTCGATTACAGTAATTTCAAATGACATTCTTTTGAAATGAGTAACACATTTAATAAATACATTATATTTATTTAAAAAAATAATTAGTAATTTTGTTTTTTATGTCCAATTAAGCTGAAATTTTTTACAAATTGTAATAACCTCTTCATTACCAAGTATTAAAGTAATATCGGCAATAATTGAATTATTTCTTCTCAATTATGATATTCTCAATTTTGATTTTAAAACAAGAATTTTAATCTATTTGCATTATATTGAATATCAGACATCGAAGCATACTGAGATCAGAATTGCAATTATGTTAGAGTATCATTTTTAAAATAGGAAAAAATAGAGATCGACAAATGTGGACTTAAAGAGTGAAGAGGATAATGGTAAATTAGGCAAATTATGAAATTTTTTATTAGAATATAAGTTTTCAGTAAATTATAGGGACTAATTCAGTTATTTTATTACAGTCTAGTCTTTTTTGAAAAGTAACATGATTAAAACTTAACAGAAAGTAGTCAGTAGCAGTTGTAAAAAGATTTCAAGGAATGAATATTAAAAAAAATAGATATTCAATGGTAAGTTTTCTTATCATTGTCTGATTAAATTGAAATTTCCAGCAAGCTGTAATATTGACAAATTAGACAAATTACAAAATTTTTATTTTAATATAAGTTTTCAGTAAATTACAGTGTGTGTCAAAAGTTAAGCACAATAGCAATTTTCAAATAGAACTTTAAATATTCACTTTATTTCAATATTTGTCTTGTATATGTTATAAATATCTATTTTAACACCATATTCATTGAAATTAACTTTTAAATTTTATTTCAAACCATCGAGTTTAAGAATAGAACAAAAATAACAGCGTCAAAAGTTTAAGCACAAAATCATTTTTATGCAAATTTTACTATCGGATGTAAGCGGTTGCGCACGCAAACAATTTCTGGGTGTATAAGAAGCTGTTTGTTGTGTTTTACGAGTTAGTACAAAATTCCTCGATCGAAAGAATTTTCAGAGGAGGAGGTGATAAAAGTAAGGAGTATGAGAGCAAAATCTAAGTCTGTTTCTGAAACTGCAAGTACATTAAAAAGATCAAAACGAGGTATTCATCAAATTTTGGCTTGTGGTAATAATTTCAAACGAAAATTTCGTTCAGGAAGGTTTTAAGTGACTAGTTTGCGCGAAGATAGCCGTATCAGAAATTTGGCTTCAACTGGTAATTACTCCCTTTCGCAAATAAAACATGCAGTTGGAGGACAAATATTGAAAAAAAAAAAACTTCATAGAAGAGTTTTGGAATTCAAATACATCAAATACCATAAAATGGCTCAATTACCGTGTCTCAAACAACACCATAAAGAAGCTAGATTGCAATGGGCCAAAGAGCATATGCCATTTGGTGAAAAATGTCTGAATGTGATATTCAGTGATGAAAAAAATGGAACCTCGATGGCCCTGATGAGTTTAAGTACTATTGGCATGATCTCCGCAAATAACCTAGAAGTGTATTTAGCCAACAACATAATGGTGGTTCTGTAATGGTGTGGGGGGCAATTTTCTTCAATGGTCAGACATCTCTAGCATTCATCAGTGGTCGTGAAAACTCTGAAAACTATCAAAAGACACTTGCGAATCATTTGCATCCTGTTGCCGAGGTTTTGGGGGGAGAAAAATGGTTATTTCAAAATGACAATGCTTCGATCCATACCTCAAACTCAACTTCATCGTGGCTTAAATCGAAAAGAGTGTCTGTTTTGAAATGGCCAGCAATTAGTCCTGATTAAAACCCTAGAGAATATATGTTGGGTTTTCTCACTCATGCAGTTTATCCAAATGGAAAGCAGTATTCTTCAGTTAAAGATTTGAAAGATGCCATCAAGAACGCTTGGTTTAAAATTGAACCAGAAACAATACAGAATCTCATTTTATCAATGGCAGACCGTATATTTAAAGTAATTCAGCATAAAGGAGCAATAATCAAGTTTTAATTTTTTTTAAATTATTGTTCTGCTAAAGACTAAAAACTACTGTGCTTAAACTTTTGACACACTCATTTTTGTTGTTTTGATAAATTTTATTATTTAAGATAAATTTTATAACATAAATCTGTTAACTATCTTTTTAAAACTACAATTTGTAGATTATGTGAAAAGGAAATTAACTTTTATTGATTAATAAAATTTTATTTTGAAATTTTCTGTTGTGCTTAAACTTTTGACACGCACTGTATAGGGATCTTAAAAAATTCTATCAATTATTTTATGTTACTACATGTAGCTTAGACAGATACATGAAAAGAAAAAGAATTCTCTGTAGAAAATATCATGCTGGAACAACAGGTAGAAAAAATCTGATGGCAATCGATTAATCTCATTTTTAATAAATTTAAAAATTATGATTTTGAAAATCTCATTTTGAGGTGCATGAATTCAAGTTTAGGGCTTGCTGAAATTTGGTAGCTCTAAGTGCAGCTAATCACCAGCGACACACAGAGAGAGGCTGATGCACTGTTTTATCATATTTAAAAAACAATATTTTTGGGGTGTCTTCAAACAGGCATTTGACAATTTAATTCTTGCATTGAAAAAAAAAAATCTTTACTTGAAAAAGTAAACAAGTAAAAATGTGTACTTTTTATGCTGTAGGTAACTTTCCAGGGATTATATAAAAAAAGGTCATAAAAATTAAATACAACATTTTCCTCCTCCTTCTCCCCCTCCCTACTCTGGGAAAAGAACTGATCTCCCTGGAAGTTTGCTTTAGCAAGCCTGCATATAAACCACATGGGCTCATATTTAAGAAAAATGTATTTGCAGCTTTAAAAATATTAAAAAGCAAAATTGAGCAATAAAATTTTAATACTCTGACGGTCTTGCAAAAGAGTAAAATTGTAATGTTGTTTTCTCTGCATTTTATTTTAAATGCTAAGAAAATACAGTTCTTTCAACATTATTAAAAAACTTAATTACAAATATGAATGTAATCTTTGAGAGTATTAATCATTCTTCAATGCACTGACAATTCATTAAATCTAAATAATTGTATTATCTTAAATATTGCTTATATTGTAGCGAAATCTGGAGCTTAGTGAATGGAATATTATGTGCCAAACATTTAGAGAGTTAAAATACATATTATATATTATTTGAACTTGTGCTAGCAGCAATAAACATTACTTAATTTTAATTAAGACACATTGTAAAAAGTATTTTTTAAACAAGCAATTTCAAAATGCATTACATTTATTACTTTTCAGTACTTAGTGCTAGTAAGTCTTACCAACCTAATGCTAGAAACATCAATAAACAGAATATTGCCCAGTTGAACTGATGGCATTGAGCTCACAGGCTATGCATACAAAGTGCATATTACAGCCTTATATTTTTAAGGTTTAATGCCATTTGAAAAACAAAATAAGGGGGAAAATAGCTCCTCCAATTTCCTCTTTTATACTTAATCATTGAACACTTTAAAACTACCGTATTTTCGGGTGTATAGTCTGCGGCTTATACAAGAAAAAACCTTCGAAAAAGGCGCTGCGGCTTATACACGGTGCGGGTATACAAAGATTTTTTTTAAAAAAATTGGAAATCTTGATATTTTTTCTACAATTTTTAAACTTCAAAAAATTTGAAAAAACATCGAAATTTGTAAATTTTTTCGCTATGCCACGAAATATAAAGAGTTCTCTCATGTTTGTAAAGGCTTTTTTTTTTTTTTTACTGCTTAAATACAGTTATTTATTTCTGGGTTTGGACGAACTGTCGCAACTATCGCCAAGAGTATTGCACTAACCTGCAGCGAGAAATAATGACGCTTATTGCAAAACGCAAGCCTCCATGAACATTTATTTTAGAACTTTAATCTTTTCTCTTTTAATTTTGGCAACAGCCACTTTTAATGTTTTCAGAATTAGAATGTTTTTAACGACGTTAAGAAGAAGCGGGGTTTTTTCCCCTTCTAGAAAAAACAAAATATGATTGTTAGAATTTAAACGAAAATTAATTTTTTGTATATACTGTAAATATAACTGTTATGTAAGTTTAAGTGTCATATAAATAATTAGAAAAAGAATGAAGCTATTGATTATTTAACAAAGTTTCGATTTCATTGCTTGACTCAGATTTTGTAAGTGTTCTGATTTATCCTGAAGGCAAATATAACTCTGGAATGGTAAGTATTTTACTTACCTTTTTATTAGTTTGTATGATATTTTATTATTGTACACAAAAACGCTCGAACGCAGTTTCCTCTTGATTTGAGAAGGTAAAAACAACAGTATAACATGTTACTTATTTTAAAAACTTACTTTTTTTCTGAATAAGTCGTTTTAACGTAAACTGTAATCAGTTTTTTATTAGAGATGTGTCATTTGTTGAGGAACGATTCAAAAGGAGCGATTTCGGCAGTTGAACTAAAGGAACAATTCCAGTCTGCAAAAAAGAATCCGTCCTTTTCGGAACGATTCCGAATCGAAGAAATACTCGGACCCATTCCGAAATGAAACAACTCCGAAAATGTCCGATTCTTGGACTCGTTCCGAAAAGCAGCCATTCCTCTGACTCGTTCCATTATGAAACGACTCTGAAAAGGAAGGATTTATCGGAATCGTTTTGAAAAAGACCGACTCCTCTGAATGTCTGAATCGTTCCGAAATGACATAAATCACACACTTCTTTTTTTGTTCTTTGCAACAAGGCAGGGTAGATTTTTTTTTTTGAGAAATAAACTAAAAATGATCTTAAACTTAGAATTGTCAAGGTAGGAAAGGTTCCAGATTTTGGATTTTGTACTCTAGAAACACAAAGGGGTGCTGCAGCACCGATTCACTAGCAAACTATTTTTCGATATTTTATTCATAGATTTTTTTTAAGGTCTCGCGTATAAGTCGACCCTCCCCACTTTGAAATTATTTTTTTGTCTAAAATTTCTCTTCTTATACGTGCGTATATACTTTAATGGCTTCTAACTTCGAACCTGATCGAAATATACGTTCGTAATTGGTGTATAGCCCGCGGACTATACACCGATGCATCTCCGCGGCTTATACACGAACTTTTTTTACTGCACTGCTTGATTTAGATGTGCGGGCTATACACCCGAAAATACGGTAATCAGGGATATGCTTTATCATATAAAAAAACCTATACCCAAAATTCAGAGCAAATCGGATAATTTTCATAAAAACTCATTTATATAATTTAAGGAGTTATCTCCCATCTTTTATCATTAAACTTCCAAAACTATTCAGAGATTTGCCTTATCAGAAAGAACCTACATCCAAAATTTAAAGCAAAACGGATAATTCTGCATAAAAACCCATTTTTCAAACTTAAGAGGGAAGGGGGTTAATCACCCGTACCTGCTTTATACTAAATAAAAGAACCCCAGAGCTAATTAGGGAAGCTATGAACATGTATCCAAAAATTTAAGCAAATTGATTAATTCTGCAAGGAAAACCATTTATCTAAATTAAGAGGGTAGTCCCATTGATCTCTCATTTATACTTATTCAATGAATTCTCAAAACAAATCAGGGAAGCACCTTATCAGAATGAACCTATATTCGAAATCTGAAGCAAGTCATTAAATTTTGCATGAAAAACCCATTAACTGAAATTAATGGGGAGGGGTTACTCCCATCCTCCCCCCTCTTAGACTTACCGTAAAATGGGGTGAATAGGAACGAAACTTCCCGGTCATATAAATAAATTCATTATAAATATATGTGATGATATTTTTAGTTGCTAATTTTTTTATAAGAAGGTAATAACTTTAAAATTTGGGAAATTCAATTTTGTCATGTCGGTACCACTACTGGGGTACATAAAAAAAACTGCAGGTGGATCCTCAAAAACCTCATTTTACTTACCCATCATACATAGTATAGGGTAAGTTTTGCAATCGTTTTGAAAATCAAAAAAATTTTTTTGACGGATTTACATGTTTTAGACACTGGAGATTTCAAAAAACATATTTTTAGAAAAAAAAAAAATTGCCATCTGTCTGTCTGTCTGTAAATGCTCTATCTCACGAACAAATTGAGATAGAGACTTGAAATTTTGTATGTACTTAGTATGTAAGAATGGGACAAAACCTATTGAATATCAGCAACCTCGATTATCCGGAACTATTTTTTCCGGATTCTCGAAAAATTCGTTCTGATGAAAGGTATATAAAAATTTTCGAATTTTTCTATTTTAAGGAATGCATGTAAAAGGCAATAAAAAAACACAAATTTTGCATAAAGAACGAAGTCGATCGGATTATTAGTTGTTGAGATATTTGTAATCCTGTTTTCCACATTCTTCGATATTTCATGATCCTGTATTTCATTCAAATTTCAATTCAGAGGTATATTTTAATTGAAAATGAGATGCTTAATCCGACGCAGCAAACTGTTAGTTAATATGATTATTATTTTTGGAGTTATAAGGATGTTTCTTTTACGTAGTTTGGTACTTCTTGAGTAGTTTGCCGTTTTATATAATTTGTTGAAATTGGTGCATCAGCAATTCATTAATAGAGTATTACAATGTGTATTAACAACATTTAAATTTAGTTTTGGAATTGAAATACATTGTATAAATAGTTTTCTCATATTTTATTTTCATATGCATATAAATGATGGGTAAGTATTACGGTGGCCTCCAATGACTAGTTTCTAACGTCTTCAAAACTTTGTATGTAACTGCAGTATTTTTCATAATCTAAACCTAAGACTAGGGATTTTTAATTAAAGATAGACCTGTAAACGATATGCTGTATTAAATTCTACTTATTTCTAAACTTCATAATGAAAAAGTGAAAAATGGCTTGTAACATCAGAGATTTAAGATTTAGGGGGTGAATTGGAACAGGTTTTCTCTCATGGTTTATTTTTCTATACAATAATAGTTTCTATGTAATATCTGAAAACATATGTAAGAATATGCATTGTAACAATATTTTGTTTGTTCTAATTACTTGAAGAGTTTAAAGGTGCCAAGAAATTACTTAGTTAAACAAAAAAGTCAATGCCCAATTCAACAGACATGGAACATACAATTAAAAAAAAAAATTACAAATAGCAAATTACAGAGAAAAATTGCACAGAATTATTCTCTGACATTCACAACATTACAAAAACATTTCAAAATGGAAAACTAATAAAAAAGTGAGGGATGCAAACAGTACTAAGGGCTGGGGATGAGGGTGTAGTAGTAGATCGTATTAATACATGCAGCAACTGGGGCTACTCAATAGATTCACTTGCCCAATGACTACTAGTAAAAGATAACACAGAACACGGCTGAATTTGTATTAAACTCCAACTTCTGCAATTCGAATTCAATTTCTTAGAATAAATTTTATTTTTCTTGAGTTCAAAGTTGTTTTCTAATTTTTAAAAAGGCAAATCTTTACTTGTATATAAAATAAAGGTTTGGTTTGATAGTAACTATGTGTTCCTGCTCTTCCTTTATCATTATTACCTATTTTTATTAACCCTATCAAAGTTTGAATCAAAATAAATAAAGATTATAACACTTGTTCTGATTCCCCCTATCTCCAGGGTGAATTGGAGCACCATTAAAAAAATAAAATACATATATATAAACAGTAACAAATACTACATTTTTGCTTAAAAAGTAAAAAACTAAACAAGACCGAAGTTTCTAGTAAAAAAAATAAAAGAATTAAAAAATTAGGTATTCAATCGGTAAATTAATTTACCAATTGAATAATCGTGTTTCTAAAATTAATCTAATGTAATTTTGTATGCAGCGATTTTCTGCAGTTCCATATATTGACCTTCGATTTATTCTGTTGAACTGATCCAGAGTATTAGACCAGGTAAAGTGATTGTTGAGGTTAATTGGGTGAAATAGTAATAGTGTTCGTGTCCGAGATGGTTCAGTTGGTAAAGCATTTGCGGCTTCAGCCAATACATCCCTGGTTCGAATCCTGGCCCGGACTTTTTTCACCCAATATTGAAAAATGGAAAAATTTACATCTATAATTAATTTACCGATTGAATAATCATGTTTCTAAAATTAATCTAATCAGGGATGTTTTTTATTTTTGTTCTGAGTATTCGCGTTACACACATACATACATACAGAACGGGCATTCACATAAGCTCTCAGGCTTTAATGGCCTGTGAGCTAAAAAGTACTTAGCCTTTGATGATAAAACTAAACTTTTTATTTTTTGAGTGTCTATCAGAATTCGTCACTAAAACTGACTGTTTTTATATTGCATACAAATTCAATATATGTATTTCAAAACTTTTTGAGAATGCAGGGATATGTTTAGGAAAATTTTAGGTTGTTTAAAGGACCCTTCACAAAATAATTTATCTTAAAACAGGACCCTTCACAATTTTTTTATCCCCAAACAGGACCCTTTGCAAAACATATTATTCCAAAACAGGACCCTTCACAAAATTATTTGTCTCTTAAATGGACCTTTCACAGAACTTTTTCAACTTCAAATTGAATTTTTCACAAATTTAATCATTTAATAATAAAATCCGGCTTGTAAATAAGCAGTTGAACTCACCAAAGAGCATATTACTTAGCTTTTTATATATGAAAAATAGAACCTGAAGACACTGATACAGTATTGAATTCAGGAGATAGCCCGGTGGGGAGGGGGGGACATTCCCCCCAGAGCAATGAAATGTTCCCCTTTGTGAAAAATTTGAGATTTTGGGTTTTCAATGGGCAAAAAGTGCAATTCTCTCCCCCCTGGAATCACTGAAGTCCCTCCAGCAGAAAAGTTCTGAATTCAACACTGCATCAATAATATAAAATTCACAAAATTTCGCAAAATCTGACTAGAATTTTCACAAATAAGAAAAAAATTCACAATTTCACAAAAACAGGACCCTGCAAGAAAAGTCTGGACAGATCTCTGGGATGTAATTTAAGATCATTATGGGATAAAAGTCTTAATTTATTCTTAGATCACAGCTTCAAATGCAAAATGCATCACTCAAGAAATTAGTAATTACAGTACAAATTCATACTTTAACTAAGATGTGATTTGGTAAAATAGATATTGGTGATAACTAAATTGAGGATGCAATGTATATCTGGTAAATATCTGATATCTGGCTGACTTTTCAATATCTGAAATAACATCAGGTATCCGAATCATAATCACAGTGGCATAGCTAAGATGGGTGGCACTCGGGGTGAATATAAATGGTGTAACCCCCACCAGCATGATGTCACCCCCCTTCAAACTGTCATCCATCACATTTTTTCAATTACAGTTCTACATAATTATAACAAATGACCATATCATTCCTCATTTATCTTTCGTCCTCCTGCATAAAAAGCAGGAGTGATTTATTATTTATCCCTAAGTTTGCGTAAGTCAATGCGCTGTCTGTATGTAGAAGAAAAGTAAGTTTGTTCTTCGCTACCCACTCATTGAATAGGCTGGTTTTTGTTCCCTGATGCATATCTTATTTAGACATCCCATTCTGTATAAAATTTCATATTATCAAGAAAATTAACTCTGATACATCGTGTGCTAGAAATTTCATTTTGTTTCTGAATCTTTTTCCAAAATCTTATAATGATGTGTATATATTTGCAAATAAATATTGGATGTCACCCCTTAGAGGGTGACACCTGGGGCAGACTGCCCCCTCTGCTCCCTGCTTGCTACGCCACTGCATAATCGCCAGATATCTGATTTCTCTGCTGAATATCTAATAGAGCACAACAAAACAAATACAGTGGACTCTCTCTATTCCAAACACTCATGGGACCAACCAAAAATATTCAGATTATAAGGGTGTTCAGTATAGAGGGAGAATAGGAAATGCATTACTACTACTATGTATTGAATTTACAGTCGATATAAAATATTTACATGGTAAATCATACAATTGTGGAATGCCAAACTAAATTTAGTCAGTTTTGTACTGTACATCTCATTTTTTTTTTACTAAAATTTTTTTACCAAACATATATTTATGCTACAATACACCTCTTGAAAACATAATCAGTGCATTACTTAATTAAACAAATAATTTTAGTCTTTTTTTGCATTGTATGTGTTCATGCAATGTACATGTTATCTGGCTGTTTAAAGAAGTGGAAAAGCTTTGAGGTGATGTTCAGACGCATAGTTCAACAGGTCTTGAATAGATCTCTAAATCATCTTACTTGAATGTAATCATAGTTCGTCTTATTTCGACAGTCTCTTCTGGTTCTGCTTCTCCTTCACTTTCCTCTTCTTCTTCAACAATGTTGTTCTTGCAAACCATGAAGATTTCATTGGTTTTGAGATAAGCTCTAGGTTCTGTTTCAGTGTGAAGCTACTGAAGAATTGATCCCAAGTCACTCACAGCTGTTGCTGCTAGGTCCTCTATTCTTCTTAGCCCATTCTCACATAGCAATCCAACTTTATAGAAGCATCTTCGGATGTTGTTAAAGACTATCCATTGATATCCAATAGATAGCATCCATAATGTTGACCTTCTTCTGCCGAATTTGCCGCCTTCATCATCAGGAACAATTTCTTCAGAAAATGGATTTGATAGTAAGTTTTAATGGTCTTGATTACTCTTTGATCCAGTAATTGGATTATAGAAGTACAGTTTGGCAACAGAGAATTCAAAGTTATGTTGCTCAGCTGCATGTTTGCAAGTGATCTGGTATTAACAACAACAACATTTTTTTTCTTCCTTTCTCTCTTCATTATCTCGTTAATTCTCTCGAACCACAATGCGAAAATTGTGAATATCATCTACACTTTCCAATTTGATTTATAGTGTGTAGGCAATGATGCGATCTTCACATTTTTTAAAAGTTTTCCGATCACAAGTGACTTGAGATTCTCATCCATAAAACTGCTAATGGCATAACTGCATAGCTGCATAATGGCAAATCTTTCTCTTAACATTTTCCCAATTATGCAATTTCCGCTTCTTTTTGCTTGAGTTTTGTCTGGACACGACCAGACTGATCTCATAGCGGCCTTCCCAATTCGCAAAATCTCAATGCATTTGGAGGAAACAGTTGCGGAGGATGTTTGCCGAGAGAGGGCGCTAGGTAACCTCCTCAATTCCCGGATTCCCGCGATTTTTGTTATCAGATATACGTTTGTTTTTATTATTTCTCTTACAATTTATTTAAAAAAACAGCCCTTTTTAGCGCTTTTCAGGAATACTGAAATATACGTATTGCAGAAATTGTTTCTGCATTAGTTATTTTTATAGCTGTTGAAGTTCTTAGGAGCTTTTATTATTTTTTTTTTCATTATGGTTTATTGGTTATGGTTATATATCACTAAACTTTGAGGATGCTTTTCACATGCTCATCTTTTAGAAAAATCATCATAAAAAATGTCGAGGTATGTATATTTAAAGCTTTTTTTAATTAGAAGAAATTTGTATAATTAGAAAATCATTTTGTGTTGTTGATGAATTAATAACATTTTATTTTACATGAAAGTAAAAAGTTTTGTTCACAGCCACAGAGTAAATCAATTTTATCTTCAGAACTTGGGCTCTAAGCAGGGGGGAAATTACAAAACTTTCTTTGGAAGTAAGGAGGGGTTGGCAAAGATTTTTGGAGGGGGTAATGAACAAATATTTAATCCGATTATGTTGTGCCCCATCTAAATAATAATAATAATAATAATAATAATGAAATACTCATTTTATACTTTTCCCCTTACATTTATTTTTAAAATTAGTTAGTGTATTGAATCATATTAAATGTATCTAACTTTGGGAACGTTTAAGTGGAAAATAAAATTGACAATTAATATTTTCTAGGCTCAAAATGCTATTTAAATGCTAATGTTTCGGCTTCATCAAATTTAACTAGTTATTTTTGCTTTTGTACACTTTAAGTTAATGTGTGTGTATATACATATAACCATTAATTGCAAATAAAGATTCTTGAAATAAAGATTTTTTCAAGAATTAAAAGCAAATTTCCTTCATATACTTTCACGGTTTCTGTATACTAATGACTTTTTATGTGTAGTAATAATTATAGTATTTATGCAGAGCCGTGCGAAGAAAAGGGCGGTCGCCCAGAGCGCGGAAATTGAGGGGGCGCCAAGTTTATATTACCATCGTCGTTTGTTTCTTCTTCTTTTTTTTTTTTTTTTTTTTTTTCTTGTAGAAAAATTATGTATACAAATATATTGGGATATTTGTGTGAAAAGAAACATGCATTCTGAATATAGTATGTTGCTTCTTTCTTGGCATCCAAAAGTAGTTATACAATACTGTTAGAAACGTTGTTTCCACATATTTTTTCTGTGTCTCCTTTGCCAAAATATAAGTGCAATATTCTTTTGTATTATTTGGTTTTTTAAATTAAATCTTTTAAAGTTTCAAATAAATGACAAATATGTATTCAATGGACTTTAATTGTGTTCTTACACTTTTCAGTTTTGTGATACCTATCACAAAGAAAAATGGTGATTGGTGGAGGGGGGCGCTAATTTAAAACCTTGCCCCGGGCGTAATTTTCTCTTCGCATGCCGCTGTATTTATGGAACGTTACACTGAATAGTATCAATAACTTCATATATTAGAACATAAAATAAACTTACAATTTTTTAAATTTCATTTTTTTTTCTGCAAATTATATTTCTATATTGCTCAAGAACATTAGAAAGTGTTTCATTTTGTATTCTATAAATTGAAAGTTTTGTTTTTGTATCAACAAAGTTGTTTTTCTTAATTTTGTAAAAAATATCCCACTCTTCCCTACAAATGAATATTTATTTTTTAGAAATATGTTTCTATATGCGTCTAATTAAGAATTATGTATATTTCCGTTTGCATTAATTATTTCAAAAAAAAAAAAAAAAAAAGATTTGGGCCATTTTTGTATTTGTCCGAAATTAGGAAGAATAACGAATTTATGTTTCGGTTTCGGTTTTGTCCTTGTAGGTATGATGAACTTGTACAATCCATATCTGCTGTTTATATTTTTTGCATTTTTCTTAATAACCATAATATATAAAGGATATATTTAATATCTACTATCTATATGCATTAATATGTTATTTACGTATTTAGTAGATAAATATATGTGTCAATTCCAGTATGTTTCGTTTATGTTTATGAACTCTAATAACAGTGGTTGAATAGTATTTGTTCTAAATCTACATATTTATTCATATTTCTCCACCGAATTAAAATAAATAAAACTCTACGTATTCAATATTAAAATGATTAATTTTATAACAATTCCTTTTTTCCGTAAACATATCGTACCTTTTATTAAAAGCCTCTGTTTATGTTGTAGAACATTATTTGTATGTAAATAAAAAATATTTTACGCCGATGTTTTGCTATACAATGTACTGTTTTCAATTGATTTCTTATTAAGTCTGCAATTGTATCACACTATAGGCATGTTATGTTAGCGATTCTTGTTGCTAGCACGATTGCTTATTATAAACACGATTAAATATAGCATAGCCCTAGTTCTGAATTGAGTTTTCTACTCGCTTTTGAGGAGGTTACGTGGCGCCCTCTAGCTAGATCGTGAATTACGGAGTGTTTCCGTGAAATCCTACGAATTGAAAAGGCCGGTAAGCGTCAGCGCATGAAGTCTGGCCGTGGTCTGGAAGAGCTGTAAAAAACAGGTCAGTTTCGTCAGCATTGAAAATGTTTGCTGTATCGAAATCCTTCGTTATGTTCAGAAATTTTATTTTCTATTCTTCCATAGTGCCTATATTTACACCTGCAGCTTCACCACTGATTATCTTGAATTCGATGTTATGTTAAATTTTGAAATGAGTCAACAATCCTTCCGATGCATTTAATTCTGCAATTTCCAGGTTTTCTGAAAAATCCTAAGTAAGAGTCCAGTGACAGGATGATTCTTTGTTCTCATTTGACAAAAAATCTTCCAAACATTAATGTTTATGTTCTTGTTTCCTGTTTTCTATTCCGAAATTCTACACTTATTCGAGTTCGTTAAACCTTTTTATCCTTCTGCAACAAGTTTCGCTGAATTTCCATGATGCGGGAGTTTCCTGAATTCTGATTTTAAACACATGTTCAGTTTACAGAGAGGTGAGGTTAAAATGGGGATCGAAAGTAGCGTTCATAATAGGGTGTTCAGAATACAGAGAGTTTATCTTATGTTAAGTCTATGGAGTTTCGCCGGGACCATCGAAATGCGTTCATAATACCGGGATGTTCAGATTAGAGAGTGTTCAGATAGAGAGAGTCTACTGTATATGCAGATAGCAGAAATTATTTGGACCTAATCAATATAAAAAATCTTTTGTTTCTAACACAAAATATAAAATATAATATGTTCCTTATTCATCAGCAAAAGATAACTCTCAAAATTAAAAAAATTGTCAGCTTTTCAAATATTGATATTTGAATTCTTTATAATAAATTTAAGAATTTATATTTACATCTTTTAGAAAACTGTATCTTCACTTTAAAATTGTAAAATAAAATTTCAAGTTGTTTATTAAAGTATGACTTTATAATTTTTTCCTTTTAAGCAGGGTTGGCAAGTTTCTTCCACAGTGGAAAAAACCGCGGAAAAAACCATGGAAAAAACCGGCCGGAAGAAATAGAAGAAACTGTTTTGCTCCAGAAATTTACCATATACTTTCAATTTTGTAAGATATAATAAATATCGTATTCCAATAATTTTACATAAACTAATTGCATTTGGGTCAAAACAAATTTAATCAAATATATATGCTAAATTAATAATTACATCAGATTTTTAGCCAAGATCATACATGCATGTCTAAAGATCTTCAACCATTGGTTAAATGGAGAGAAATTTTATCCTAAATACACAAAATTACTTAAATGTTATTCATTTCAATTTAACCAACATATTTTTTAATAATTTAAATTCCTTAAATTAGTAGTAAATAGTACAGATTCTTTATCAATGGTAGAATGAAACTAATTTAAATAAAAGATTTTAATTTACATCAATTTTATCAATGTAAGTAATGTACAATAACTACTTTATTAAATAGAAATCGATAAAAAATATAGTTTCATTTTCGGCTTAAAATCAGAGTTTTGCCAAAAACTTGGCAGAAAATTCAGCTTGACTGAAACCCCAAAATCTTGTTTCTTCCTGTGGAAATTTTCAACATTTGTCATTGATTTGAACTGTATCGGCTCTAATGAGTCTATTGCTGTGAACTTCGTTGTTTAAAATTATCAATCATCTTATAGAAAATTTTTAGTTTAAACTGCATTAGTGTTTCAAATATACTTTGAGAAAGTTCTAGAATAGCAAATGATCATTTAAAAATATCATTATAGAAGAAAAATTAATCTGTATACTTAAAACTAAAATATTTTTTAATTAAAATGAAATTCATATAATTAGAAAATCTTCCTGTGTCATAGATAAATTGTTTTATTGTATATAAAAAAAAATAGTTTTTGGATAATTAACAATTGTGCATAATTAATAAATACTATACATATAATTAATTTACAATTAATATTTTTATGTATGTATTAATTACTTTAAAACATACAATTTAATTACTTAAATTTTTTTAAATGTTTTTGTCTGAAGCTAGGAAGGTCACTGAAATTTGGTTTGGATCTTAGAAACCTGTATCGATCAATCCTAGTATTAAAAAAAATAATTAAAACTCTAATTTTTTTAGTACAATGTAGCATAGTATAGCAAAAAAGTCTTTTAGCAGTAGGATGCTGCAATCAGTTTCTCAACTTAAATTTGATAAGTGCAAAAAAAAAAAAAAAAATAAATAAATAAAAATAAAAATAAATAAAAATAAATAAATTTAAAAAAAAATGATTTTTTTCACCAAGTCCAATACTTCAGGATAGTTTAAAAGCATATACCCATAGATATTTTTAGTACACTAATCTTTTAAAATCAGCATTGAGATCTTCATGTTAGATGTTAGCATAAATAATTACAAATTTATTTATTTACTATGTTGCATAGTTTAAAATAAGGCATTTTTATAAAAAAAAAAATATATATATATAAAAAATAAACAATTTGTTGGTTTTTTTCATTTTTTTTTTACATAAATAGCGTAATTAATTTAAAAAAAAAAAAAAAAAAAAAAAAAAAAAAAATCCCTCTACCTCTAGAGTAGTAAAAATCCATCACCTGAAAATGTCTGCCAAACTTGAAGTTTGTTATTAAAAAAATAACTTATCTTTGCAAAAATATTTTTAATAATTAAAATTCCTAATTTAGATTTCATGTAATTATACTTTAATTCTTTTATATAGTTAATATACTTTAACTTTGAGCATTTGTTTTGATTTCTGGTGGTTTTTTCCATTTCTTCCAGTTTCTTCCGGTTTTTTCCAGTTTCTTCCACTGCCCTGGAAGAAATAGGTTTCTTCCGGAAGAAACCCAACCCTGCTTTTAAGTTACAGACCTATTTTTATTTTTTAACTTGTATGTTAAAAAAAACTTTATACTTATTATTTTTAGTATAAAGGAGTTACATAGCATAACCCAAAATTTTGTATAAAACTAGAAGGGAAAGTTTAACTAAATTATAAATGCTTAAAATTAAAAGTCCATTTTTATTTATAAATATCAAAGTAATTTAACCTAAAACTAAATTATGAGAAAGAAAAATAGTATTAAAAACTTAAAACAGAAAAAGGCATCAACTTGATCCATGCTTGGAGAAAATAACTGTTCAATCATGGGTATGTTACTCGATATATTTCATACTTAAATTTAAAAAAATATATTTCTTTGTGAAAATACTTGTGTTATGTTAAAATTTGCCTACTTCTACCAGCATTATACAAATAAACAGAATATTTTGTTTAAATTACATTTTTTATACATCACTATTAATATATACATATAAAAGGTTTGAATTTCGAGATGAAATAGCAAGATTAAAGTACAAAATTATATTGTGGGTGAGATGCTTCCGTTCCCCAAAAATTCATTTTTTGAAAATTTTTCTTCATGAAATGATGATGATTAAGTCTCAGGCATCGACACTCAAATTTGGTGATATTCTTCCAAAATTGATTGGTAAATATTACAGTTTCCTCTTGCGACAGATTGACAAAATATGATTGTTTATCCACATCTGACTAAAAAATTTTGCAATTCCTCCCCCCCCCCCCAGGATTAATTGACAAATTTCAAGATTTTTTTCTGGATATTGGTAAATTTTGTAATTTTTTAATCACAACCAATTGACAAATTCAGGCCTAGAAGTGACTTTCTTCAAAGATATTATAGGAAATATAGGAATTTTTTCGAAGAAAATATAGCAATTTTATAGGAAATTTTATAAATACACCAATACATGTTTTAATACATTAATGTATGTATCAACACAGACATCAACACTGTAAAAACTGTAACATAAGTAAACTACTTAAAGTTCATTCCTGACTATTTCAGAAATTTTTAACACACTTCAGGATTAAAATACTAGTTTCAGGAATTGAAAACTCCCCCCCTCCCCCAGCAATGTTTAACATTTTTTACAATTATTTTCTGAATCATCATCACTTATAGAATTTGCATTTATCAAAACAAACATAACTGAAATAAAGGTTATACAGCCGAAGTTCTATAATCCACACAAGTTGGGACCAAAAGGTTGTGCAGATTATGGAACATTGTGGATTATCGAGTATTATGGATTATATGTCATTTTATTATTCCTAGATAGCATTTTAGCCCTACAATCAGTATACTATGAAAAAATAAATAGAATAATAAATTGATTATTAGATTTCATATCACAAAAAATGTCTAAGTTATTTTATTAAAAAAAATAATATATATATGTATATTTAAATAAAAATAATTATATGTTCCATAATATAGTTTATTTTTACTCTTAATAAAATAAAAGAGTTAAAAAAAAATGTAGATGTTTTATTATGATTTTTTTCAATTTTTTTATTATTTGTTTTAAAAAATCATTTTTGGATCACAAATTTGTAAATTTTTTAAAATGTTTATTTCACAGTTTACATTTGTAAAGTAACACAGATTATCGATCTGACTGTAAATTATTTTTTTGTAATAAAATTTATATGAAATGAGTTTCTATAGCAAAAGCAATTCAAAGTTCTAAAAAACAAAAATAAAAAAAACCTGAAATGTACAGCAAATTTTATGAAAAGTTACAGCAGAGAAGAGGGAGTGAGGAAATCCTTCCCTACATTAATTATACATTTTCCCAATGGCATTCCCAGGGTTTCTTTTTTTCTCCTGTAATGCTTTGATGGAATTTGCATTTTCCCTTCGATACTTAGGTTGAAATCCCACCTTTCTTGTGATCTTTTTTAACGTAAAAGATTTTTTTTTTTTTTTTTTTTTTTTTTTTTTTTTTTTTTTTAAATTCTTAAATGAAATTTGAATTTTTTTTGCGATCTTTAAACGAAAATAACTTTCTCTCGATCTTTTGACAAAAATCGCTTTACTCTCGCGATCTTTTGACGAAAATTGTGTTATTCTCGCGATCTTAAGACTAAAATCGAGGCTTTTCACGATCTTTTGACGAAAATTGTGTTTTTCTAGCAATCTTAATAAAAATCTCATTTTTCTTATGATCTTTTGACGATTAACGCGTTTTCTCGATATTTTTTGAACAAAATTGCATTTTTCTTGCGATCTTTAGACGAAAATCATGCTTTTTTTTCTTGCGATCTTTTAACGAGAATCTCATTTCTCACGATCTTTTGATGAAAATCTCGTTTTCTCACGATCTTCATATGAAAAACGTGCTTTCGTGCAATCTTTTGACGGAAATTGCGGCTTTTTCTTATGAAAATAGCATTTATTCGCGATCTTTTGACGAGAATCGTGTTTTTTCTCGTGATCTTCTGATGAAAACTGCATTTTTTCTTGATCTTCAAGTGAAAAACATTTTCTTGCAATCTTTTGTCGAATATCGCAACTTTTTCTTATGAAAATAGCATTTACTCACAATTTTTAGACAAAAATAGTATTTTTCGCGACTTTTTGACGAAAATCCTATTTTTTTCATGCGATTTTTTAACGGTAAAAAAAAATTGGAAAAGCAGAAAATGATAAAAAAAAAGGGTGGAAAATCTCGGATCCGCAGAAAAATCTCATGGATGGGTGGAGGGATGAAAAATATAGGAAAAAATAGGAAATATAGTAGGAATTACAGGAAATATAGGAGTGCTGAGAGGCCTGCAAATTTAACAATTGTATTTAACGAACTATTGCCAAAATTCCCTGTTTGCATTGTAATATACTAATGAAATTCATGATTGTTTTTCTGTATCTAATTGAAAAATTTCATGTTTTTTCCCAGAGAGCTTTTGACAAATTTTGCAATATTTGCTTGTAATCGACTGAAATTAAAGCTATGTGACTTTAAAGATATTTTCCCACAATTAATTGACAAATTTTGCATTACTTTATTTTTTGGCCAATTTCTCATAAATTTCAGTTTTTTTCCCCTTCACAATCATTTGACAAACTTTTGATTTTTTTTTCTTCCATGACTGATGAAATCCACGATATTTTTATTTTTATGACTGATTTATGCAGGGGTAGGAGTGAGCAATTCATAAAATATAGGACATTTTTCATAAAAAATATAGGACAAATATAGGACATTTTGAAAGTAATGTTATTGAAAATATTTTACTATATAATACTTTTTTAGCACGTAATCCATGTTAGTTTAAAAATTTTCACTAATTAACGGTATTAAATCAAGATTCAATATTAAAAAACAAATATAAAATGAATTTTCCATTGTTGTTCTTAAGTCTTTTGCTTGAAATCATCGCTAATTTCCGTTAAAAAATAAATCAAGGTCATGAGATATGGCATATGATACTTTGATTTTAACTGTGTACCTTGTGGCAAAAAAGAATCTTAAAATTTCACAAAATAAATTTTGTGTTCCATCTGATGGCTAAAATTAATAATTAGAGCCATACGAATTATCCATAAAATCTTAGAATGAAAATCCCTTCCTCATTTAAAATCCAAGTACTCAATGAACTTTTTAAAATTTTGATATTAAACCTTAGCTTTTTCTACCAGTAGAATCTACGAAGCGAAATTAAGACTATTCACTTTGTTTCTCTGAATTATCTTTGTGCTTTGTAGTTTTGACATGATGCATTAACTGTGAATAATCACTGTTGCTGATGGGAACCAGACATGGTAATCATTTTTATCTTTCACACATAATTCGGTGATTTTTTTTTTTACACACCCATCAATCTGATCTATCCAATCATCAGAGAATTTCATCAATCTATGTTCACATTGTGTCATTGCATTAATGTAATAAAATAAATTTACTTTTTCTAGATTAAAATAAAATTTAAAATAAATTAAAACCATATATTAGCTGAATCCAGGATAAGGCTAAGAAAAACTAAAATAATCGCAATGAAACAGGGGCATGTGAAGAAAAAGTTGCGCCCGGGGCAAAGTGTCAGTTTGGCGCCCCCCTCCCCCAACTTTTTCTTGTGACAGGCTAAAAATGACATTTGTAGTATAAATTTGATGCCCCCTAAATTTCTGCACCCAGGGTGACTGCCCTTTTTGCACGGCTCAGCAGTTAAACACATTGAACATTAGAACTAACCCAGCGAACAAACCGATGTACATGAAAACATCAAGTCATTTAAAAACATTTCTTTACTGATGTCACATCCAAAAGAAAAAAAAATGGACACCAAAGCCTAGCATTAATTAAGCATGAGACATCAATGTTTAATCTCCCTGGGTACAAAGTCATGTTTAAAAATTCAGCAATCTATGCCACAGTTTCCTTCTCATTTGTACTTTGTGTACTGACTGAAAGTATGAGCAATGTGTGCAGGATTGAACTATTGCTGTTGCATGGAGATACAGAAAAAAAAACAGAAGCAATTGTAAATGCAAGCAGGTAATGATATTAATACGAAATATATGAAAAAGTAAATAAATATAGGAAATATAGGAGAGTTAAAAAAATATAGGACAATATAGGACATTTTTGAAGATTATTTTATAAATATAGGATATATAGGAAATATAGGACAACTCTGACCCCTGTTTATGAATTTTGCGATTTTTATATCCCGTCTCGTAAAAGAAAATAATTAAATGGTCGTAACAGCCAATGAAGACTGAGGTCTAGTAAATATGCCTAGAATCTAAAATGCCAGCACTAAACAAAATGTGATTAAATCTTCTGGTTACACGAAGGAAAAATAATTGGGAGAACTAAAGAGACAAATTTAAAAACAACAAAGTGTTTGATACCTGCAATTCACAGAAATTAGGAAATGGCTTTTTGAAGTCAACCATTTCTCATGTAATAGAAGAAATCAATTGACTGTTTCCTTTTCAAACTTTGGATATTCGTTTAAAATTTCAGTGCATGGAAGCTAGTTCAATTAATGAAACTACCACAGATTTTTCTTTTTTGGCTAAAATTACATTAATATAATAAAACAATTTTGTCTAAAAGTGACATACAATCACTGAAGGATTTGATAATACAATCGCTGATATGCAATGCTCATGCAGGTACAAAATTTAAAATGAAATTGCATCAGATTTTGCAAAGTTTTCTTAGAATTTTTCATCAGCTTAAAAGTTATAAAAGTTGCTTTATGCTGTTTGTCAAAAGAGTAATTTGTGAAAGATTCATGAGCACCCAAAATCAAATAAAATCTAAATTAGGAAATTCATTTAGCAATCCAATTATTAATTGCCTATAATGTTAAGTGAAAGTTGAAAAATAAACATGGTATATACAAAACTTTATTCCGTTTCTTTATTTTAATAAAAATAAAACTTTTGGATAATTAACTTGAGTTATTGATTTAAATTATTTCGATGGTATTTTGTCATGTTTCTATTAATATAATGCCACATAAAACATATCAGGGTTTTAAAATATTTTCTCCTTCCTATAGTCTGACCCTCCTCCATTTATAAATGTTGGGAGAGAAACTTCCCATCTGAGAAAATTTGAACTTCAAGCCCTAATATTCAAAGAAAAATGGTTATTGTAAATTATATTTTAATATATTTAAAATATATTATCCTTAAATGGCATTTATATAAATAAATTACATACACCTTAACTAAAAGCATATCTAATGCCAGATATTCATATATGCAGGGAAAGAACTTTGGATAACAGATATCTGGCAAAATTAGTATTTGGTTCATTTTTAAAATAAATTTAGAGAAAAATATGCTACATTTTGCTTAACAAGAAATTCGCAATTTGTACTTTTCCAAATTAAATTTTAATAAAAATTTTACAGATTACATTGGTATCTTAAAAACAAAAAAATATATATTTAATAGCTTTAAATATAGAAATAATAATAGAATGTGTGAATGATCTTATACATATTTAAATGCAATTCCAGTAGCAGAAACAGTGCATCATGGCAGCGAGTGCTACACATTATTTAAAGTCTTGCAGTCATCATCAGCTTAACCTTCCGTCTACCAGACAAAACACCCATTTATTTACGGCAACACCTAATTTTAATTCCAAACTTGCAAACGGCACCAGTAATATTTTAATATAATTTTGCTTTTACAATGAAAGCTTAAATTAAGGAATTTGTAATATCTAGACAAGTCCTTTATAAATTCCGGTGTCAATCGACAATTTCTCATTTTACCATTGACACCAGAAATATTGCTGTCGGGTCCAATGGACCCGTCTGGTAGACGGAAGGTTAAAAAGAAATTCTGGGATTAAAAAACAGCTTTAAGTAACTAAATTTATGACTATTGTACCCTTTTATTATATTCTCTTTATAAATGAAATTTTTGCTTATTTTATGGGTTTTTGTTATTTTGTATGATAAAGCTTAGTCTAACAATGTTAGGTTGCAGATAAATTTTAGTTTGCTGCAGACAAGACACAAAAAATTCTGCTTTTGGGAATGCAATAATCTAATTTTTTAAATTGTGAAAAGAATATTGTTTTCCATAAATAGAAACTTCAAATATACCATTTTGTAAAAATTTTAAAGTAAAACATTCATAAAAGCTTGTGAATGGATAATTGTGAAAAATATCAAATTAATTCACTTTAATTTGGTTTCAAAAATCAAAGCTACTTACTACAGCTCCTCTGTATTCTGGAACCCCATTAATAATTTTCATGTTTTGTATCCTATAAAACAAAATTATATCAATGCATAGCATGGAGAGAACTTCATTAAAATTAAAACACATTTTTATTATATAAAACAATCATCAATTTCATTATTTAAAACAGTTAAAACTTCACTATATTAATGAAGAAAGATCCTCCCTTCTCTTCCCCATCACAAGAAAAAAAAAAAAAAAAAAAAAAAAAAAAAAAAAAAAAAAAAAAAATCATTTATTGGGGTTGTGACAGCATTAGTTACTATTTTTTTAGAATGAAAATACACTATTTTCAATAGTAATGATAGCAGTGCTGACCAAAATGCTGTTATTTATGTTTATATAAGCATTTATAGGCAAGTATTTTGATGAAACCAAGCAAAAAAACTGTGTGCATTTCTCTCTTTAAAAAAATACAGTAAGAATTTGAGACAAAGATTTTTTTTCAATCCTGAATCACAAGATAAAGATTTAAATTGTACATAACATTTTTACACGCAACAATGCAAACACTATGCTAGGGTATTTAAATGGTGCTTCACATATGCAAAATAAGACATTGAGTTAAAGTTACTAAAATGGATATGGAATATTCAAATTCATCATATAGTAGAAACAAAGCATAATACCACAATAATAACAACTTACCTAGTTTTAGCAATATCTACAGGCATAGAAGCTGCTGTAGTTATTAGACCACTAATCATACTTGATGCAAAATGGCACATAATGTTATCTTTAAAGTAACCTAATCAAAAAATGAAATAAAATGAATTTTCAGAAGAAATACTTTTTTTTTTTTTTTTACATTTAATCTATAGTCATAAAAATTTCTTTAAAAAAAAAAGGGGGGGGGTTAGAAATTATTTAAATTTTGTTGCATTGTATAATCTATGCCAGGAACAGCAAATCTTTTCACATCCACATTTCAAAATTTTCAAAATAATTACATGATGATGATGCAGCAACAGCCAAAAAATTACAAGAACCGAATAATAAAGAATCAAAATTACTTCAACTAATGCTTAATTACTTAATTTATTTTGAAGATGAAAAAAAAAAGAAAAGGTTAAAATTAAGTTATATTTTAGAAAGTAATTAAAAAAATTCTATTTCTATTGTTAGTTATTTTTCACAGTAAAAAGCTGGACTGAAGTTGTCTAATAATAGGTTTTTACTTTACTTTTTCGTTTTATTCATTTCCAAAAAATTTGTTACAGGGAAAAAAATCTGTCAATGCCAGCTTCTTTTAACAGTTTTTTGCAAATGGAATGGATTCAAGTAGCCATTTAAGTGGCAGTATTTGTGCTAATAACTTCTTATATTCTTTCCTTTTCAATTATTTTTAAATTATCTCTTAATTTGAAAATTATTTGGAGCCAATATTGAGCTAGATTGGATTTCATTAAGTTGCATTTTAGTTTCTTCAATCTGTATGACAATGCTAACCACACAAACCAATCAATTTTACATAAACTCAGCTAAATGAAATTTGTGCATTTTCTGCAATTTCATTATATATTGATTTAGAACATAGCTGTCACATGCTACATATGACATGTCTACAATAGGTTTGCTATTCTTGAGCTAAGAGATGAAAATAGGATTACCATTTTTGATCTAGATTAGGAAGGACAAGCTTAACTAATGATAATAACTCAAAAATATATACAGTCACATCACATCTAATTAAGCAATTTAAATGATAGGACAGTAAATAATTTTAAGATTTACAAAATATGCAAAAATAAGAGAAATATCTTAGGATTTAAGATTTTATATGAAGATTCAATGATCACTATCATAATTACAAAACTGATACGGTATACAATGACACAGTAATGGCTACAATATTGAAACCAAATTTTTTTTTTTTTTATGTGGAAAAAAATCATTAAATTGTCAATCACTATAATAAAAGCTCTTTAGTTCATATGAATAGATTTTAGTTTAAAAATATAAAATCTCAGAAATTTGAAAAAAAAATCTAGGTTAATTTGGATAGATTTTCATTTTAAAATATAAAATCATACAAATTCAAGGGTGCATGCTGCCAAAAGCAGAGAAGCTCTTAATATAAGATTCGCTTGGAAAAATTTTTGTTTAAAACTATAAAATTATTCAACACTGATTTCAGATATATTTAAGGTTATTATCACAAACCCGAACAATGCTATGCAGATTAGCTAGTAAGGATTGTTTATAATATACAAGCTAAATATACACTAAGTAAAATAATGCATAATTATTTAATATGCTGTATGGACACTAGGGTTGTTAGCTTGTATGTTTTCTTTGTAAGTTGTACATCTTTTTAGCAACTTTTAGGCTTCTTGTACAGAGTACATTTATATTTGTACAATACAGGATGATTAAAAAAAAATGGATAAATTGATATGACAAATTAGCCATATGACAAGGATAAAAAATCGCATGGGAACATAGGGTCGCAAACCACTTATTGAGTCACAAAAATAGGGTGTTTCACCCTAATTCAATTCAGGTTGAAGGTAATAAATTTCAGAAAACTGAAGCATATTATAATAAAACATTTAACAGACATTCCCACCTTTGTTTTAAATGCGATAACACCAAACAAAAGTGATAAAAGTTTGCATTATGCGTACCAGCAACATGCACTTGGCACTGCACATCTTGGACTGTGATAATCAATTTATACAGTATCACAGATTGCTCGAGCAATATGTTTTTCCAGATCTTTTCATAACGTTATCACATTTCACACAAAATAAGGTGCATATTGTTGCATTTTCATTACAATATTTTTATTTTCCTCGAAATTATTACTTTCAAACCGGGTGTAGCTAGAATGAAACACCCTGTATTTGTGACTCAATAAGTAGTTTGCGACCCTATGTTCCTATGTGATTTTTTATCCTTATTGTATGCTTGATTTGTCATATCATTTTATCCATGTTTTTTTAATCACCCTGTATAACGATTTGTTCCATTTTTCTACTGCATTTTACTTTTGATAGTTTGCTACAAAATTTTGTCTTTTGCTGAAAAAAAGTTATCCATAGGCATTAAATGTAAAAATGGCTGTTTTACGATCAGATGACAAAAAGCTTGGGAGAATTGTGCAATATCAATTACACATTCACAAACTCTTGGGTAGGTAGGATTAAATCATCTAAATTTAACATTGTTATAGCCTATAAATATCTATATTACAAAATATTTATTATATCTGTATCTTAAGTTTCAATATTTTGTTGATTTATTATCTCCTTTTATGCAAATTATTTTTTTAATTTCTTAATTTTATTTATTTATTTATTTATTGGTTGGGTGTGCTTTTTGAAAATTTTTATCATTGTTAAATTAGTTAACAATTTACTTAATTTTTCATTTATAATGAGATATTTGACTGCAAATTTAGTTAAACAATGTTAATAGAATAATAACAAATATAGATAAAAATGAATGATTAAATCAATTACAGGCATGAAAGTGAGAAATGAGAAGAAAGTAGGCAATTTTTTTCCTTTATAGAGTGATGCCAAACTCTCATAAATTGTCATTTTAACAGCTACCTGTGCAATAGAATTAAATATAACTGTATGTATGATTGCTATTTTTTTAAACTAAGAAAATATTAACAATGTTAAATGCGTAAAGCCAAATATATCTTATCAACTTATGTGAAGTACACACATTAATTTTCCAAAGCAAATATTGCTAATGCACATATGCTAATATTACAGTTGCTAATGCTTAAATAATCGATAATTAATAAAGGGAAAAAAGAAAAAATCCAAAATTCTGGAGACAGGCTGAATAACAAAATTTATTGTTATGGCAATGATGTAAAAATAAAATTGTCACTTTGCCTAGTAAAATAAAAACACAATCAATTTATTTTTATCAAAGACAAGAAAATCTAAGATTATGCAAAAAGAATAAGATTACCAGTAGACATTAACAGCTGTTTAGCTTGAGAATAAGATGATAACTGAGCAGCATTAACAACCATAGCTCTACCAACAGTAGGGAGACAGCCCTAGAAATTAAAAAATAATAAAGAACAATTAGTAGTTATTAAAGTTTTAATACACAAACAGACAGACAAAAAATCTTTTGTTTTTGTACCCCTTCCAGAAAAAAGGCCAAACCTAAAGGGTTCTCACTGCCGCTCGCCATTATGCCAAATTGCGATAGAACGTTTCATTTGGAGAGTAAATGCACAATGAAATTCGCTAAATTATGAGTGCTCAATTTGTGTGTGTGGTGTACATATACAGTCGAGATTATCTGTGCTGCAGAAAGATTGATGTTGCCATACATGTTCCATTTCACTATGCCATTTACATTACTCAATTTATAAAGATTCTGACTCAACACCAATCTAGTTTGTATCAGCTAAATGCACAGAAAGGATTATGCGATAAGCATTTTTTCTATTGTCAGTTATGCACAAGAGTCTCATCGATAAAACCTAAACAATATAACACATATCAAGCACCAAGTAGAGAAAATTTTTGCTGCAATGCTGTTTTGAAATTAGCCATTTACCATACTGTTTATTAGTTTTATGCAAAGTATCATTAACTGTTCATTTTTTTCCCATCTGAGTCGAAATCTCACAGCAATTTTCAAAGTATATTTTCTTGATGGTAAGTCAAAGATAGAGATTTTTAATTTTTATTAAGACTGCTAAAAGAATGTCTGAAGCATTTTCACATTTAGGAGACATTTAGAATGTATTTATTTTAATTTACATAGCGGATGGTCGATTTTTTATTTTACAAAAATTTACAAAAAATCAGGATACAGTCAAACCTTATTAAAATGAACACGCTTAATGTGAATTACTTTTAATATGAATTATTTTCACAGTCCCTTATAAAGACGAATACAAAGATATGATACTGATAACATGAATTACTGTTAACATGAGCAAAGTTTTGACTCCCCTTGAGGTTCATATTAACAAAGTTTGACTGTATTTTATAACATTTTGAGCAAAGAAAGAAAAAAAAAACTGACGCAATAAGGCACTAAAGATAGATTTTTCAGTGGTTCACCAAATCTATTTTGCTAACATTTCTTTTCATTTGGCTAAAATTTTTCATTTCTTATTCGCCAAATTGCTAATGTTGGTCAAAAGCCAGCAAGAACCCTGCCTGTTAATCATTATATATGTGTACAAACAAATCTTCCTTGCAGAGAGAATAATATAAGGAATCAACCTGTTGCATCATCGATTCAATATAATGTTGATACAAATATAATCAACATTTACCAAGAAATATACTATTTTCTGAAAATCATTTATTGATTTTTCTCTTTTTTCCCCAATTAAGCTCTTTTTCTTTTTCTCTGTCGCGGATTTTTATTTGAACCATACTATTTTCATCAGTGTATGCTTCAACAAGACCAATAAATTTCTTTTTGAACAAGGACTGATTCTCAAAACCATCAATTATAATAATAAAAAGTTCAATTTTATGCATAGCTTTGGTCTATACTTTAGTTATAATTTTAGAATTAATTCAAACTTGCATTGGTGTACAAGTTAACACTTGTTGATTATAGTAATTAAAGTCAACAAAAATGTAAATTATTTAAGTCAATTAAATTTAAGAAAGCACAATGTTAAGTTAGCCTACACATATGCTTTTATTTGGAACAATGAAATACTGTTCATTGTTTTGGATGGATCAAAATCCTATGAAATGATTCATGTTACAAACATAAAATTATTCAGGCTATCAATTCTGATGTTGAATCTTTACTATATTCATTAAATTGATGGAACAATGAAATACTGTTCATTGTTTTGGATGGATCAAAATCCTATGAAATGATTCATGTTACAAACATAAAATTATTCAGGCTATCAATTCTGATGTTGAATCTTTACTATATTCATTAAATTGAACCCAATCTAATTTAAAGGGTAAAAAAATGACCGATACAAACAAGTAACGTTCATGCAATGCAAAGCAACTTAAGGCAAATTTGAAAATCTGTCTTTTTACTGGATACTTTTGTAACTCACTTGAAATCTGGGTATATGAGATATTTAAACCGGAATACTTTCAATTGAGAAGAATTTATATTAATAAAAGAAAGATGTTGTAAATGTTAGACAATGGCTAAAAAAATTTACCACATGCAGAAGAGGAAAATTTGGATGAAGATAAACAAAGGCAGCTCCAAACACAGCTAGTGTGCACACTTGCATACTACTGAAGGCAGTAGGAGACCCAACTCTAGGTGCTTTTGGATAGATTTTCATTTAGAAATCTAAAATCCTTCAATAGTGATTTTAGTTATACTTAAGGTTATTATCATGGGCCAAGATAACACTGGGAGGGTCAGTTAGTTAAAAAATATTTAAGGTTCAAAGTAAATTGGAATTCAATTTTATAATAAATTTATTTTGTTTTAAATCATTTCAAATACACAAAAATTATAATTCTTGACTGATAAAAACTATAATATAATGCACTTAAATACCAAAGTTAAAAAAATAAGGTATCAAACCTATATAACTTAACTACATCTAGGCATCTACCAGGTGCCCAGTTTTTGTCAAGCTTGAGGGATTGATACAAACTACTACTGCAAATACTCAAAAATGTGTATGCAACTGATATTATGAATTCCCACAAATAGAAATTTAAGAAATATTTATGAGGCTACAAAAGCACACTAATTTTTTCCCAAATTTTAATGAACATGTGAGCAATTTAAGCAATAATAAATTTATTCTTTCTGCTAGCATATATTCCTAAATTCTGAATTTCAGTTACCAAATAGCTTTCATAGAATGATCTATTGTGCAAATAGAAAAAAAGCAGGCATGCTTTATTATCTACACATTTTAATTACTTGTAGAATGGAATTCTGGGCTGAGAAAAACCTGCAAAATGATTGTGTTCAGAACCTTCCATAGGATTGTGCGACAGGTGCATCTGCACAGGGCCTCACACCTAGGAAAGCCTTTCGCCTTGAAGAAAAAATTAATACAAAATAGATAAAAATTAATTTTTCATTTTATTGTGAGTAATGTATTTCACAATAAAATTTCTATGCATAAACATGTTTATTCATAGAATGTAAAGTGTTTTAACAAAAAATGTTTGGTGAAAATTCTGGCTATTCCAGATGAGAATCAGATTATTTCTAGCTCATGTTCAAACTATTGGCATTGTTATATTTTAGCTTAGGCAGCTAAACTGAGAAGATTGCTTAATTTTAATTATGAAGTGAGGCTGTGATAATAATGATTTTGACAAACTACTCGAAATTACTGTACTGACTGTTTGTAATATAACAGCACATTTTCTTTCCTTCTTGTGTAATCAAATTTCTCTATTTTTTAATACATTTATCGATGCTCATGTCCACATGCACATGTATGGTGTATCGCATAAACACGAGGATTTGAGGGCAGGGAGCTAAAACTCCACTCCATACTCTGAGACTAAATTAAGTCATCCTAGTAAGAAGAATTTAAGTTTTGAAAAAGTCTTAGGAAAAAGACAATTTTGGAAAATATTGAATTCAACTCAGATTTTTTTCCTATTTTTAAATTATCTTATTAAAAGCAAAATATTTACGTATTTAATGTTTGCTAATTGAGTCAAATATTTTAAACATGTTATGATCAAAGGAACGAATAATTTCTAGATTCAAAGTTTCACCTTTATCATGTTCATTACTGATATAATACGGAGTGGATTAAGGGTGTTCTTAACTGATCCGCTCAACAAGCGAAAAACGTTTTGACACATTTACAAATCCATTTTTTAACAGAAAGTTATAAAATTTTAATGCCTGACTATGAAAGCGATTTTGAATTGAACTTATTTTTGCATTCTATGATAATTAAATTAATTATCAAGTTATAAGCTATTTCGATGACGCAATCACCCGTTTTTTTCCTCCTTTTCGACCGGTTTTTCTGCTTTTGTCGGGAAATATGCTCAAAAGTGTCAACTTTGAAGGTTTGTTATGAAAAAATCTATTGTGTTTTTTAAAAAACAAAAGAATGAGTGCAATTAGACAGTTTCTGAATAACAACACCTGCTAGTTTCATGCATTTCTGAACAAAAATAAATTAATGCATGTGTCACAAAGTTACCCTTTTTGATTTAAGAACACCCTTAATTGAGTAATTGAATTGATTAATCCTTTGACAACAAATTTACTTTTGAATAGAAATTGCTGAACTGATGACTTTTATTTAATTTTCTTCATTGCAGTTTTACAAAATAAATACTTTTCATACACTTCTATGAAATTTCAACAGAAATTTACTTTTTTTTTTTTTTAAATCTTTGTAAATAATTAACAGTATAAAACCAATATAGTAATATTCATTATTGACATTGCTATTGTCGGTCCAAAGAATGTGTGCATTCCTTCATAGTCTTTCGCATAAACATTTTAGTCTGTATTTTTTGTTTATGTTTCTTTTGAAATTATCAGAAAGAAATTAATTTTCTTCCCAAAATTGTTTTAAAAATTATTTGAATTTGCAAAAAAAAAAATTTTCATTGACTCTCACTGTTGGCTGATCACTAATCGCATACTTACTAATGTCACATAAATTTATTAGATGTCTGCATGGGTCTAAATTTTAAGAACCAGTCCAACCTGGTGCAAAGAAAATTACACAGACTTGGTGTAAAAAAGTTCCATTCAACCCTCAGCTGAGCAAAAATCAAAATCTGCTCTGGTCAAACTCAATTACTACAAAAATTCTGAATTATATTAACTGGTGTTATCTTCTATTTATATATATAAAATACAAATGAAAATTCATTAATTCTGCTTACTTCTCCTGTTCTACAGAAGGAATTTTGATTTAACTTACACTGTTAGATCGATATTATTTTAAGGAAAGTTTCCGTATATAGTACATATTTCTATGTAGATTAGTTATAGAATTATGATGAAAAGTTCTGTTATTTTGGACAATAAGGTTACCATTGGCATAAATTTGTGATTTTGGCGATGGCACATTATTCTATCATTTTGTTAAAAATGAAAACATTACAATGTTATTGGAAAATATTAACATTAATATTGCATTAAGTCCAGCAAAATATATCATGCAATACTTTAGTCAATAGTAGTTTGGAAATTCCCCATTCATTGTTTGCAATAACACCCTCATCAACCACTTTTCTCGCACTTACTATGCAATAATAGCTAGATATTTCCAATGGGGGTAGAAATTGAGACCTGTTTCTGAGGTGCTCGGGCAGTTCAGCTGTAGTTTTGTTGACCAGGCTTTTAGGCAGTTTAGTAACAAAAGGATTAAACACCTTTGAGGGAGATTGGCGCCGGTTGGTTTTGATCTGAAGACCCTCTGATCAGGAAGCGAGTGCTTTAACCGTTGAGCAAAAGGCCAAGCCAGTTACTCTCAGGTAGTAACTCGCTTTATATTGATCGAGATCATTACAGAGTATGCCCCCAGTGAGAAAGACGTATTACTGACGTCTGACAAGCGATATGCACTCGTGAATGAATGCTGTCGTATGCATATTGTGATGCGAGGACAGGCTTTGCGTTGAGAGAGATTGTTTTTTGGTGCTGCCATCTGTTGATGATGAGGTGAGTTGATTGTTGTGCACTGGAAGTTCATGAGAGAAAGTTGAGTGCGTGTCCAGGGTCACCAATGAGGGAGATTGGCGCCGGTTGGTTTGATCTGAAGACCTCTGATCAGGAAGCGAGTGCTTTAACCGTTGAGCAAAAGGCTAAGCCAGTTACTCTCAGGTAGTAACTCGCTTTATATTGATCGAGATCGTTACACCTTCATAGATAGAAATAACTGATCTATCTGATATATCTAACATGGATATCTGCAGAAGTAGATACAAAACTTTGCTCTTTTTATTAAGGCAATTGATAAAGCAATCACAAATTTAATATATATGTTTTTACAAAGATATGTTTATAATTAATGTTTGAGAAACCTCTTGCATTTCTAATTCTAGGATGAAATGTGAAGTTTATAAAATTAATCACTTAGATTTTTTACAAAAAAAAAAAAAAAAAAAAAAAGGAAAGA
This sequence comes from Maratus speculifer, assembly GCA_964019185.1. Taxonomy (NCBI): domain Eukaryota; kingdom Metazoa; phylum Arthropoda; class Arachnida; order Araneae; family Salticidae; genus Maratus; species Maratus speculifer. The sequence continues at coordinate 333,825,761 of OZ025289.1, forward strand.
AAGAAAAAAGAAAAATTAAATGTTTCCAAGAAGATTTAACAGTTTACAAGCCAAATATCTGTTCATTAATATACACAAGTCTTGAACATGTTTGTATTTTAAATAACTAACTCCTTTGCTCCTAGACAAAATAACTGTGGAGCATATATTCCCAAGCATATAGACTGGGAGCAAAGGTGTTAACAACCTATTTCATTTGTTCTTAGTATTTAGAAGTTCATTCTAGAGATCTGCAAAAGCCGGGTTTGGGCTGATTTTCATTAGCAGCATTCGGGGCAGGCTTTTTTCTGAAGCCGGGTCTAGTTAGTAACCTTTTCTGGCCAGGATCGGGCCTTACTTTTTTTCCCTGAAGGATTGGGCTGTGCCGGATCTAACTTATTTTTTCCACATGAAGCCAAGACTGATTTCATTCTTCCTAGTCTTCACAGATCAAAATATTCAATCCCAGTTGAATCATCTTGTATCAAACTAATTTCCTCGGCGTGGCCAAGTCTGTTCAAAAATCAGTAAAATTTGGCTAGGGATTTTATAAAAAAGCATACACTTTATTCTACAAATCTTTATTCTACAATTAGACATTAAAAATTACTCTTTTTAAAGAATCAAAGATTTCTAGGCTTATTAAAATAGAGTTGAATGCAAGAAAAAAGAGTCTTCCTATGACAGAATCTTCTTTAAAACTGAAAATAGAAATTTCTTTTAAACTGTTCACCCATGTAAAATGACTACAGTAATACACAAGAGAAAAAAAATATACATTTACACTAGCTAAGGGAGCTTGTCTATAACATATTTAATTTATTTCCAATACATTTCTCTCTTAGAAGATTTTTCTTTTACCATCTATCACTTTTTAGATTTTTATGTCTCCCTTACATGGAATATGGATTAGTAATATTAATGATAACTGAAACATTTACATACAAGAAACAGAGGTTCATTAAAAACATAAATATTGCAGCCTATGACACTTCTGCATAAATAACGACTGTATTATTAGATGGAAGAAAAAAACTAAAATAAATTTTTTTTTTGGTCAGAATTCTTCTGTAATAGTAAAAATCAATGTTTTGTAGAAATTCACTTAGGCAGGGCCGGAATTTTACCTTTCGTAACGGGCCGGGTCAGGCCAATATTTTTTCATTTGGGCCAGACCAATTTTTTTTTTTTTTTTTTTTTTTTTTTAAATGGCTCGAGCCAGGAAATTTTGGCCCGCGCAGACCTCTAGTTCATTCATAAGATTTTTAGAACGCTAACTAAAAAATGAATAAAGGCACAAAGAAATAACAGGGTGACCACAGAAACATAATTTTCAAATTCCCTGATATTTCCCTGACTTTTCCCTGATGTACTTAAAATTTTCCAGGATATGACGCGATGTTAAAGTTAGTTTAAAAAAAATGATGCAAATTATTAGAAGTAAAATAATTTTTATATTTTATGGAAATACTTCACTTATATTTGGCGATTAGTACTTTATATGACTAAGTTTATTTCAAAAATCATAAAAATATGTAATTAGTAAAAAAGAAGCATAAGTCTTTGAAAATACATGAAATATCACTGAGAGGAAGGCAAGATGGTTTACGACCTTAGCAAATAAATAAACTATTTTGTTTATAAAATGATCTAATAGCAATTGGCAAGAAGGTTTAATTTATAAATAACATTCATTGATGCAAATTTAAATGTACAATTTATCTTTGACATTTATTACAAAAGAAAAATTAATAAAATACTTACTAAGTCATTAAGACATTTCTTCATTCTAAATTTCAAAACTGGAGTCCTACTTCAATTTATGTACAATGGTTTTAAATGATAAACTTAAGTCCTAGGTTCTTGAGAATAAAAATTTCAAATTATAAATAAGATTTAAATAAAAAAAAAAACTGAGTTCTAGTCTCTTTGAGAACAGTTTCAAGTTTATAAATATTTAAAAAAAAAACAAAAAAAAAAAACAAGACTGCTGGCTTTTGAAGAAAGTCCAAGTTATGAGTAAGATTCAAAATAGTTGTTCAAAAGGTTTTTTTTTTTTCAAAACAGCTTCAGAGTTTGTCTTATATAAAATTATGTACCAAAAATAATGTTTTAAATATTGCCTTCTTTCAGCGACTTTATTTTTTCTGTTAGTAAATTTACTTCTTTAGTTGCAGTTTCTTTTATTTCAGAAATTTTCTTTTCTAACTCCTTTGCTGCTATTGAGCAACTGAACGGTGGCATTTTATGCATTCAACTCTGTGTACATCATTTGGCACTTCTCTAACCCAGGACTAACCCTCTAACTCTGGATCAGTAAACCAATCGACTTGAAACCGCGACGACATAATAATTAGAAATAATTAGTTTTTATCCGAGAGAAAATATGACCATCCGCACATGCGATCCGAAATAATACATGAACACGCGGTACACGAACGCCGAACGCGATTTCGTTTTGTAATGTTGAGGTGTATGACTGCAAACAGTTATTGAAAAATGATTATTCATTATTCTGTATTCAGGCACGTAGTAACAATAAGACAGTAACACCATTTAGCGATGCGATTGCATTAGCGGAAGCGAGATGAGGTGGGGCAGCGGTCTCAAAGGAGTGGCTTCATGACGTCACTACCAATCAGATAAGAGCGTTTTCTCCTTCATCACTCTGAGAATCAGCCACGTTCCGAATGGCAGGTACGTAACGGAAGACCGTTCGCGCTATTACAGAAAAGGAAAAATGACAGCAAATTTTCCCTGATTTTAAACAGAATTCCCTGATATTTCCCGAAATCTTAAATTCCCTGATATTTCCCGGTTTTCCAGGTCTGTGGTCACTCTGAATAAAGGCTATTTAAAGCAAACTTAATACTTGTCAACTGTGTTGTACTGAAGTATAAAAATAATAAACATTAATTGTGTCTTATTTTAAATACTTACTCTCCATAATGTAAGAACACCTTCTTCTTTAGTTATTCTAATTAAAGCATCAAAAACATTTTTATATCCTCTCCGTTCAGCTTCTGGCAACCTATATTTTTACATACACAAAAGAAAAAAAAGTTACATTATCATACACACTGTGATTGAGGAATATGTTTTAAATCATTAATTTAAATAAATTAGATATGAAATGTTTTGATGTCCATGCTGATAAAATGAATTAACATACCTTCCATCTGAAGTCATCCTAATAAGTGATATTTCTGCAGGAGTCCCAACAAAGGCACCTACAGCCCCAGCAGTCATTCCGATAGCACATTTCATCAAGAAACCTGGGGGTTTCCCATCTCCTCTTAAAAAAAAAAAGATAATAATAAAAATAATAATAATAAAATGGCTATTTGCATAGATTTCTTTTATTATTTTTCAATAAATAATTGATCGATTTTAAGAATACTTTTCTAAATAAATATTTTCATTAATTAAACATTTGAATTAGACAATAAACAGCCATAATATAGCCAAATAAGTAATGATTATGAAGCAGAGTATAAACAATTTTATTCTAATAAATAACATTAATAATAAACTGTTAAAATATCTACTTATCTAGTAAACTTACAACTAGAATGAAATGAAACTATAAAACATTAATTAGAACAACAAGGGCAATTATGATAGCAGTTTTGATTACTTTTAGAATTACTGTAACTCAATTTTCTAAGTTCTTGAGATAGAATGCGCACCAAATTTTTGTCACATACAGACTCACAGAATGAAAATTAGAATGACTGACAGACTCTTAAACAGATACTTTCTAAAAACCACTTAATCATGTTCAAAACCTTCTAAAAAGCATAAATCTATTGAAAAATGGAAGTCGAAATTTATCACAAATCTAATACCTTCTTTTTGTAAAGACAACAAAAATTTGTCATAAACTTACTCTTTATCTCAAAAGCTAATGATTGGAATGATATGTAAACTTATATACCAATGTTTTTGATAATTGTGATTAGTTTTAAGTAAAAGATAAATAAGTAGGTTCATATTTTTTTAATATGAATTCAATTATAAGTTTCTTAATTAAAAATATATTCCTAAAACAAAGAAGTACTTAAAATATATTTTTATCTATTCACTGTATCTCATAAAGGAAAAATACAATAATAAAAATTTATTGGATGATTTTATAGAAAAAATTAGCAGTGCTATGCTTAAACGTGTTAAAATGAACAAAGTATTGGCTCATGAGCATGAATTAAGCATGAATTGAGTTACAGTAATTTTAAAAGTAATCAAAACTGCCATCATAATTGCTCTTGTTGTTCTAATTAATGTTTTATAGTTTTCATTTCATTCTAGTTGTAAGATTGCTAGATAAAAAGATATTTTAAAAGTTGATTGTTATTAATGTTATTTATTAGAATAAAATTGTTTGTTCTCAGCTTCATATTCATAGAATAAATAAGGACTTCAAACAAAATAGTGTTAATATCAAGTAGCGACTTTATCACAACATGATATCAGAAACAGCCATTGTAGAACCATTTACTTATATTAGCACCTCTAGCAGACAACATTCATTGTCTGTCTCTGGATCAAAGAGATTTTGATATATCTATACCAAATTTGGTTATGGCTTTTAAATATTACAATTTTAGGAACTGGCTTAGATCTGTACTGATTGCAAAGATGTCAATTTTTTTGTAAAATAAAAATCAATATATTTGTAATAAGATGAATAAATTGAGATTAATAAAATCTGTCAGGTTTTGTGAATGGCTTTTTAAAAAGATGGAAAAACATAGACCAAATAATGTCCAATTTGCAAATGCCATTGATAAATGCCTTTGTGCATATTATCTGTGCCATTTACAATTCTTTTCAATCACTTAAAATTAAGCCAAATAATGATGTTGAGCTTGTTTTTGATTTTGAAAGAATGGTGAACATAATAAATAAATCCAATCAATTAAAAACATTAGTAGAATCTGAAAACTGAATGAGACAATGAGTAGTTTGGCAGCAACTGCAAGCACAAATATTGACTTATTTTCCATAATGATCAATGAATTGCATAATTTAACACTTCGAGTGTATCAAATGCAGGAAGGAAAATCTTATACGGAGAAACACCTCTATGATTCTGGACTTCAAGCATTATTTGTTCATAAAAAACGTAAGATTATCAGTGTTCAGCTGCAATATAACACATGGATTTAGTACAACTCTTATTTGTAGCAGATTGATAATTATTGGTATTGTCAGAGTAAAGTAAGAGCCTGCATAGCAAGTTATTGTACACATATTGCAGTTGTTTTGGGTTATTTGGGTTATACATGGGTCATTCCATGTCAAGTGTCCTAAATTTTGGCATGGTTCCCGCTCGACCCCCTTCGATTTTTATGAAATTGATACAGAATATACATGTAGGTATATTATGAACATTTGGAAACTGTTTAGTGCAAAAAGTTGTATAGTTGGAGCACCAGGGGTCAATTTGTACCAATCACTATTTCATGGTTGTAGAAAAAACGGCCAAATCATGAAGTTTGGCATCATATTGCTCATGATAAATGAAACCTTACTTATTGAAAAGAGGTGATCTAGTACAACTTTTTGTGCTAAAAAATGTAATTGCAGTATTAAAAATCACAAATCAAAACTATTGTGATTACTAGGCCTCAAAATAGGCCGTACGGCCAATCTGGTTGAATTTTACCCTTACTTTAACATGCTGTAACTACTGCAAATATTATTTTAAAAATTTCTCGCTTTACAAACTAATTACCTATGGATATATCGTAAAGCCGCTGTAGTTGTTTTTTGATTGCTTAAATATTCATTAAATTATTGATGTTCAAAATCTAATAAAAAATTTAAATCGTCGATTTTGCCCCATATTCAAAAGCGTATATCTCAAAAGGGACACTTCTGATTTGGTTACAATTAGTACCACTGGAAAGAGCATATCTTAATTTATAAAAAAAACCTTATTTCATTTTGGGCCTCTGAGATATACAAGGAAAATAATAAAATTCGAAAACCTGTTGTACGAGATAATCCAGATACATACAAGAAAGGTACAAATTACGACAGGTTCTTTCAACATATTCTGCACCATTCTTTTTTATTACAACGATTAATGCATATAATAATCATCACTTTTCCTGGTCACAGTTACTTCCCCTTTACCATTATGAGTGATTTGTAACCGCATTGCCAATGCATTATATCCAATAACCAGGCAAGACTACCTCCTGGATGGGTATTGCATGTTTAACAAGATTTGTACCAAAATATTCCTTTTCTCTTTCAGTTTATGCTTTACATTACTGTTAAAACATTCTGTATCAAGATTTTAGCGCTATGAATTCTCATGATTATGATCAGAGTTAATGCAGCATTAGCTGTGCTGATAATTCTCAGTGCCATTCGACAACTTATTGTGCACATAAAGGTTTTAAGCTTTTTAAAGAATTTTCCTCTGAAGAACAGGAATTAATTAATCGCCGAAGTATATTGCATCTTGAAGAAAATTTTCGAATATGCTTTCATCACGAAACATTGATTTTGCATAAATTTGAGTTTCTTCAGCGAAGCGAACATTCTGTAATCCTTTCACTAAAGAAAATCATTGCGTACGAAAATCTTTGCGGTCCACCAATTTAGAAAGTTCTAATCATTTGACAGACTAAGAAACTAAGAAGAATGCCAAACCAGACCAAAAAATATGTAGATCATGCAGAAAAGAATTCGAAGAAACAAGAACAACATGGTCCTCTTCTTCAAGCGAATTGGAGCAAGATGAAATAGATGTAACAGAAACGTTGAACAAAAGCCTAACAGCTATTGATTTATCTCCTTTAAAATGTCAACGAACATCAACAAGAGATATAAAAAGCTATGCAAAGCGAAAGATTAGTGAAACTGAAGATGTGATTTAAAAAAAAATAGCTATTGTTGCTGGTATAGATCCATGTAAATTAAGGCATCCTACTACATGCAACCAATGCCTATACTGTTTAGATTACAAACAGCTAATTAAAGAATTGAAGGAGAAGTTACAGTTGTCAAAACGTCCAGAACAAATACAAATATTAACAATGACACTTTAAAGTTGGACAATAAAAGAAGTTATGGAAGAGTTTGAAGTTTCAAAAAGAATGGTAAAAGCAGCACGAAAATTAAAAGTAGACATCGGGATATTGGCTTTACCTAGAGCAAAGATTGATAAGAAGTTGCCAGAAAACATAAAAGAAAGAGTATTAAATTTTTTTCAAGATGAAGAATTTAATCAATATGCCCAGGAATAAAAGATTTCATTTCTGCTCCGATAGATGGAAAGAAAGTTCAGATGCAGAAGCATCTATTACTAAGCAATTTGAAAGAAATGTTTGCAGTCTATCAAAGTAGTAATGGACCGGAAATCGGATTCTCCAAATTTTGCGAGTTAAAACCAAAATGGTGTGTGACTGTCGTTGCAGCAGGTTCACATTCCCAATCTGTATGTAAAATGAATCAAATTCTGAAGTTGATGCTAGCAAGCTGCCCAACTGATGTAGATTATAAATTCCTTATAAGTCAAACAGCTTGTGACTTGAATTCTAAAGATTGTATGCTTCATCGCTGCAAAGAATGTCCTGGAACAGATGATTCAATTTTTTTTTTTTGAAAGTATTTTCGAAGATAGTGATCCAGAAGACGCCATTGAATTTAAACAATGGGTTCACAAAGATCATGACTTGTTAGAAATGAAGCAGATGACAATTGAAGATTTTATTGAAGTATTGGTATTGAAAATCTCAGCAACGATGTCTTAATAAATTTTATGCACCCTCATGGACCTTCAAAAACATTTTATTAGCCCACTAGACAAGACCTCTGTTGGATTCCGGAAGAGCATATAATTACTGTTCCATTTCCAATAAAAACAAAAATTAGTCAGCAATACAATTTACCGAAAGCTGTTGCAATCGCAATCAATAAGAAATTTGACAAACTGAACCAATGAGTAATGTTTTTTATAGATTGGGGATCAGGAATCAACATAATGGGAGCTTGGAATAATCAAAACATTTAGTCTATAATAATCTATGGATTCCGTTAGGTACCCGCATTCAAAATTTAAAACATGCAATACCCAACCAGGAGCTAGTCTTGCCTGGTTATTGGATATAACTCATTGGGAATGCGGTTACAAATCATTCATAATGGTAAAGGAGAAGTAACTGTGACCAGGAAAAGTGATAATTATTATATGCATTAATCGTTGTAATAAAAAAGAATGGTGCAGAATATGTTGAAAGAACCTGTCGTAATTTATACCTTTCTTGTATGTATCTGGATTATCTCGTACAACAGGTTTTTGAATTTTATTATTTTCCTTGTATATCTCAGAGGCCCAAAATGAAATAAGGTTTTTTTTATAAATTAAGATATTCTCTTTCCAGTGGTACTAATTGTAACTAAATCAGAAGTGTCCCTTTTGAGATATACGCTTTTAAATATGGGGCAAAATCGACGATTTTAATTTTTTATTAGATTTTCAACATCAATAATTTAATTAATATTTAAGCAATCAGAAAACAACTACAGCGGCTTTACGATATATGCATAGGTAATTAGTTTGTAAAGCGAGAAATTTTTAAAATAATATTTGCAGTAGTTACAGCATGTTAAAGTAAGGGTAAAATTCAACCAGATTGGCCGTACGGCCTACTTTGAGGCCTAGTAATCACGATAGTTTTGGTTTGTGATTTTTAATACTGCAATTACATTTTTTAGCACAAAAAGTTGTACTAGATCACCTCTTTTCAATAAGTAAGGTTTCATATATCATGAGCAATATGATGCCAAACTTCATGATTTGGCCGTTTTTTCTACAACCATGAAATAGTGATTGGTGCAAACGGACCCCTGGTGCTCCAACTATACAATTTTTTGCACGAAACAGTTTCCAAATGTTCATCATATACTCACATGTATATTCTGTATCAATTTCATAAAAATCGAAGGGAGTCGAGTGGGAGCCTCTAGGCCAGTTGACATGGAATAACCCACATACATTTTAAAATTACTTTCTATTATTTTAAAAACGATAAATTTAACAATAAATTTAAGAAAATGTTAAAATATACTAAATATTAAAAACTATAGAACAATATATATATATATATATAACTTAAAAAAAGAAAATTAAAGTAAATAAAAATTTATGAATAAATAAACAACAATAGTTGGGTTACCATTTCAGGCGAAATTATGCCATTTTGGCACCAAGTAAATATTTCAGTGAGTATGTGAGTATATAACATATATGTGCCCTGAATATTTAGGTTGTTAGAGTTGGCAAATTTACCGCATAGCTGCCAAGACACAAAAATTTAGCAAATATGTATATATCTACTTTGGAAAAGCCTAATCCATGAACTAATAGAAGGTGAATAACCATTTAATAATAAAAAAAAAAAAAAAATAAAAAAAAAAAAAAAAAAAAAAAAAAAAAAAAACAAGTAAGAAAAATCATGCGTTAAGCATAGATTATGAAACACTTTACAATGCTTCCTGAAATTAACAGAATTTTGTTATTTAGGGAAATAAGATGCTACTGTCTATAGCCAAATATGTATTGAAATATTTTTGAACAGCCCTGTATTTGATCCGTCGGTTGATATATACATACAATATAATGGGGAAATTTACTTTAGCAAGAAAATGGCTAACTAGCTGAAATTTCTCTTACAGCACTTTAATCTAATAGATGGAAAATACTTTTGTACAGCCCTGTAATTTATCCAGTATCTTTACTACACGCCAGTATTTAGTTAAAATTTAGTTCAACACATTCTTAAAGCTACTTAAATCACATTTCCAGAAATTATCACATATGAATGATCATGTTGCTAATTCTTTGTGTGACCCTGCATATCATTTTATCTATATTCTACAAACATTTCTTAGTAAACTGAAAGCAGTTCAACATAAATATGCATAACTATTACCTTTAAGTTAATTACTGTCATATTCAGTAACCTTTATGAGCTCTTTCGTGTAACCCTGTATATCAACTATAACATTTATATACACCATATAATTTGCAGACATTTTGTAAAACTTAAAAGTTCATATCATAACTGAAAAAGCATTTCAACCATCCATCAGCTATCATTGATAATACATAATATTTCAGATAAAAGTATAATGTTTGAAATATTTTGTGTCCCTGTAAAAGCTATGCACTTCATATTATGCATTAAATATTAAGTCTCAACGGCGTATATCAATTTTATGATACTTAAAACCGTTTAACATTATTCAAATGTGTCGCAAACTATTCCCTCCTTTATTATTGTGTAATGGAATTCTTTTGAGTGGCCCTGTAAATGAATAATTATTATTTTGGCAGCATATTTTACAGAATGCATATTTTAGTGCACTTTGCGAATCCATATAAATTTGAATAAGTTTAACAGGGTGTAACATTTTTAAAATTCATTTGAAACAATTTTTTCCCATTGGCTGTAATGTATCAGAAAACTTTTGAATATCCCTGTAAGTACACTAATCATTGGAGAAACTTCATTTTCAATAGAGTTTGTGCTAGGGTAAACATCAATATCAATAACATATAAAAATTTCAGAGCAATCCGAGTATATTTACGGGAGTTACAGTGCAGACAGACGGTCATCCAGCCATAAGGCCAGACAAACCGAATGCATAAACACTTTTCAACTTTGTTGGAAAGTGTTAAAAATTCACTCAGAATAGAAAAAGAAAAAAAAACATTGAACACAGTTCTTATGGCCGTAGAGGCTATTATCTCTACAATGCGAGTGGAATCAGCTTGGCATCCTGCCAACCAGAGATCTATCAATTTTTATCTTACAGGGATTATGTTCTGGATGCTGCTACCTCTCACTAATGAAAGGGAACAATCTGTCACAGAAGAGTCTGATTAATCAGTTTTGATCATATTTCGCATGTTTTGTTCATACCATAATGTTTAATATTCTAATATCTTAAAATATTGAATGCCATATTTATTTTATGTTATGTAATATCATGTTATTATTAAATATTCTAACTTATTTACTTAATCTTTATAATTGATATAACTTATCCTTATATTGATATAACTTACAACATGTATAAATATAAGCATCAAACACTTGGGTCAAATATGTCACTTATGGATCTTGATCCATTGCATTTTTAGCAATAAATGTAAGAGAATTATTCGAAGATTACCTTCCTTATTATTTAAAATGTTCTTGGTTATTTTACAATTTGGATATACTGTGCTTTTTTCTTGTTCCCCAAAAAGTATGATACAATGAGGGACTCTAAATCACAATTTATCGAATGAAATGTGAAGCCACCAGATATATATTTAATTTTATTTTTTAGTTCTTAAATTTTTCAGATAGTTCCGAGAATTTTTTCATTTTTCTATAGAGATCATTTGAGGGTGAAAATTGAAAAACTAGTGAATTATTTTAATCAAAGCATATATAAAAATGCTTTATTTCTGAACAGAAAGTAATAACTTTAGGTCTTTAGTATTTTTGGTAAGTTTTATAGAAAAGATGATTTATTTTCTAATAAACTAAAATTATTGGTAAAATTATAAGCAATTTCATAATTTAACTTTTAAAAACAATTTTAAATATAAGTACTTTATTCTTAGCAAATTAGCTATAGCTGATATTTTGTATAAAATCAGAAGAAATTAGATTTCAAACTGAAGGAACAAATCGACCAACTAACTATAATGCCAATTTTATAATTGATTTGTTCATTTAAATACAATATAAAAATACAAATAGCCATTGCAAATTGTAACATACAATTCACTTCAGTTTAAATAGCTCATAAACATATTTATGAATCTTGAAAACTTCCAAACTTAAAGAAAAACTAAAAAAAAAAGACAGCTGCAGCAGCCAGATAATATTTGGAAAATAAATTGATTTAGAGAACTCAAACAATTAATAATATAAAACTAATTATAGAGATAATAACTAGCCATTAATTTTTATTTATCAATTTATTTTTTGAGGAGGGGGGCAGGGAGGTGATATGAAAAAATGCTAGAATTCTTTTAATAGAAGAAGAAATGAGAATATAATAAACATCTTTCATGGCTTAAGGAAGTCAAAATTTTCTGTCTTTCTGAAGTTGAATAGATAATTATAAAAAGACTTTAATAATTGCTTAAAACATAAATTATTACAACACAACACAATTTCGTCAGAAATAATTAATATTTTAAGATCATTTTTTGGTTAACACATCAATAACAAAAATAATAATTTACTAAAAAAATATTATAAAGCCTTTAAATATAAAGTCTTGCTTACGAAAATTTTTCAAATAAATTTGAATAAACACCCATACGGACAGTTGTATATGATGCTTGTCTGAGAAGACCAGCAGACAATCTGCAAAAAAAAAGTACTAATATTAATAATGTTATATAAATAAATTACAAATATGATAATTGGTATTAAAGGTATCAGAAATAACATTGGCAACAAACATGGACTAAATATAGTATAAAGCTTCAAATATGGTAGATTGATTTACCACTTGCTATCTCTAAGGTTTATGCATCAATGATAGCAGAATGTAAACATACTAACCCATTGGGGATCGATGAACAACTCACAAACATAACGCATAAGCTGCTCAGAATCCTTCATTATACTCACCAGTTATTTTTTATGCCAAATATTGCCTAATCTAATCAGGAAATTTTTCTGATTAAATTGGGCAAAAAATTTTGTTTTCAAAAACTGGTAATAAAAGATAAATTTTGCTAAAGATGCTCGTCTTGAAGGATTTAAAACCTGTGCGTGCAAATGTGTTGAAAAAATGTAATTGGTCAAATAAGAATTTGAATGTACTTTATGTTTAGAAAACTTATTTTGATGTTTTTTTTTTAATTTTTCTGTTACTCATGGCTGTGTTTCAGTATTTTTGGCTTTTAAAATTAATATTTAGGATCATTTGCCAAATGGAAAAGTTGCTATACATTTTTTTTCAAACAAAAAAGATGCTTCTGAAAGAACACATTTGAGTTAATGAACACAAAATATGATTTTACCTTTATATTAAGCATATTTGGCAGTGTTTGCAATAGGAAAGTAGAAGATATTAAAACATGGCTTGATAAATCCAATGTAACAGGTTCATTTATTTTTGAAAGGGAAAAAAAAAACCTTTGATTAAATAGTGTAAAGTAATTAAATTTCACCAGTAAAACTATAATCCACTAGAACAGTTATTTCATAAAGTGTGCACTTTATATAGGTGCTACAAAATCAAAGAAAAAAATTGGCAACCTCCATTAAATCATGTACATTAACAAAAATCATTTCTGGAAAAGTAGAAAATAATTCTGACCAATGTAAGGACAATAGCATACTTAGATTGCTGATAATAATACAAATTTCGGGAATTCAAGATTGCATATTCTCAATTATAAATATAATTTTGTAGATTTGACATCTGGTGTAAATGTACAAATCATTGAGTGTCTTTTGAGATTAGAAAAATTTCAAAATGAATAACCAGTATGACATTGCTCACCAATGTTTAAATTCTTAACTTGCTGAATTTATTGGGGAGAAACATGAGGAAAAAAATGTTTCATAAAATTTTTTCTGGAAAAGCAAATTTATGGCTATCACAAATCGTACAAAAAAAATAATGTAAGAGCAATTTTTTTTTTTTTTTTTTTTTTTTTGCCGCTATTGTTTATCTAATATTGCTTATAATATGAGAAAAAGGTGCCATTTGGAAAAATGTATAAATTTACTGGAAAATTAATATTGGCTTAAACAAAACAAGACCAATTCCATAATTGATATTCTCTTTATAAAATTCAATAAAAACTAGTTAAATAACAAATGAAAAAAATAAAATCAATGTTTTGGGAAATGATATATGAGCTAACCATTTCTCTTGCAGATATTACATCTTTCAGCTGCAATATCATTTGAAGGAGAGGGTGTTGTGAAAACTTTGCAAGAATTATTTTTCTGATAAAATTTTCTTCAAATGACCAGAAAAAAATAGAATTTAATTTCGTCAAAGAAATTGGTTACTTATAGAAGGAGTTCAACTGTGATGGTTTCTGAATGGAGGCAAAATTAGTATTAAGTCTTTGGGAATAAATTTTGTTCCATGAAAAAATGGTTGCACAGAGAGGTTTCACTGCATATAAATTCAGTGTTGGGTATGACCGCGCTCACTGAACGAAAACTCGCGAGTTTCGCTCACTATTTTGTGAACTTTGAACTGAACTTAGCTCACTATTTTATAAACGAGTTTGAACTGAACGGAAACTCAAGAAATAGACGAGTTTGAACGAAATTTACGTTCAAATTTATGTTCAATTTTTCATAATTTATTTAAAATTTTTCCAAACCTTAGTACACTTTTTCCCTCTTTCAAATGCTATTTAGAGGCCTACACGAGCCTCAGGACGGGTTAAGTCTGGATATCACTTCTCTGGGTAGTATCCTAGTCTTACTTCTTCTGCAGACTCGGGTTGCGCCGAACCGGATCTGGGCTGTATATAATTTCGCCGAAAATAGATATATACAGTAAACTCTCTGTACAAGGTGGACTGTGTAAGGCGGAAATATGTCTAAATCGGAAAGATTTTAAAGAAATCGGAAAGATTTTAAAAGAAAGCATAAACATCGCAGCCTACGACACTTCTGCATAAATGAAGATTATAAACAGATTTAGGCAAGATTTTTTGGCCAGAACTCTTCCGTAAAGGTAAATATCAATGTCCTGTAGAAATGTACTCGGGGTCGGGCCGGGTTCAGTGTGAAATTTCAACTTTTTTTCTGGGCCAGGCCAAGCTCGGGCCTTGTTTTTAACTATTATATCTGGCCGGGTCGGGCCTTGTTTTTAGCTATTATATCACACGGGTCAAGCCTTGATTTTAGCTATTATATCGGGCCGCTAAATTTTCTCTACGAGCCTGGGCTCGTACTGGGCTCGGGCCGAAATTTTTATTTTAATATTGGGCCGGACATTTTTTTTTCTATGGATCGGGCCTGGAAATTTCCGTCCGTGCATACCTCTATCTGACATATCAAATTAATCAAATGATTAGTTCACAAAATTTTGTAAATTTGGACAATAGTATCAAAACATTAAAAAAAAGTGAACTTTTTAGTGAACTTCGTTCACTTTTACAAATGAGTTTGATTTGAACGAGTTCGTTTGAAAATTTTTGAATTTGAACGTGAACTTAAATCACTTTTCAGAAATTGAACGTGAGTTTGAGTTAGTTCGTTTATTTTGTGAACGTGCCCAACACTGTATAAATTTCATAAAATGAGAAAAAAGTTTAATAAATTAAACTGTGCACAAACAATGTTTCTTTCATGTGTGACAATGTAAATTAATAATAACTATTCTTTGCATCACAGATTATATAGAACAAATATTTTAGTATATTCTTCATAGATTCAAATCAATTTTATTATGTTTGAAAGAGTATAACATCATTAAAATGCATTTGAAGCTATTTTTTATCATTGGCTGTAATGGAATGGAACTTTTGACTGTCCCTGTAATAAAACTATTTGATTTTCAAAAAATTTGGTATGATTTGACAAAATTATGCAACAATTATATGTTTTAAACTTAAAACAATTCTGTTGCGAAGTTTTGTGTTATTATATGCGGACAGACTGACTGTACAGCCCAGTAGCAGAAAGTTGTGACTGAGTCTGCGACAGAAATGTAGTGGGATGAAAATTGTCTGCGGGGGTAATGTTACAATTTTTGATTAGCCGGGCACCATTGTTATATATTGTATATAGACATATATTTCTATATATAACACAGACACCTGATTAATCTAAAAGTACCCTTATGTACATTATAAATAGGGTTCTTACTGATTAATGTTATAAAAATAGAACTGTTTTTTAACTATAGTAAACCTAAATAAGTTAATAGAAAAATTAATATTTTTTGAAAAATTAGATAGTAATGATATGTAAAGTGGCTCTTTAAGTTTGAAGTTACAGCTCAATTCATTTAAAATTAAAAGTAAGTAGCTAAATGTATAGAGCAACTTTTGTGAAAGTCGTAAAATCATAACTTGAAAACGATCAAAATAATCGTCAATTGAATAAGTTGAAAATCCGTTATTGCCAAAATGAAGCAAAAACAAAAGGGGTTGTATCCATATATTCATCGATTAGTGTCATTATAGAATGCACAATACGGGATGTACTACTACATTTGGATAAAATCCCTCATTTTTTTGCTTCATTTTGGAAACAACGGATTTTGTCCTCGGAAGTTGCTCTAAACCTAAATAATTAATAGAAAAATTAATATTTTTTGAAGAATTTGATTGTAATGATATGTAAAGTGGCTCTTTAAGTTTGAAGTTACAGCTCAATTCATTTAAAATTAAATTGAAATATAGTATAGCATATATTTATTGAAAAAGTTTCTTACTTGCTTAAGATTAAAAGCACAGAAGAAATAGAGGGGAAAAAATCATTTATATTGTTACCTATGTAATAGTGATGAAATGAAGAAAACAATTACATTTCCATTGAACAGAATATGTTATAAGATTGCTTCCTTAAATTCTCAAAACAATTTTTTAGTTGTTAAATCAATATTATAATAAAATGTTAAACTCTGCCAAAAAAGAATTTTAAAAAGGGGGACAAAAATAATTTAAAATATCAAAATCTAAAAATAATTCTAGAAAGACTGCACAGAAAATTTAAAGTCCCTATTTTTTCACCATGAAGTATATATATGTTATAAAAGAAAAAGAAATTGAAAATTCTGAATGATAATTTTTTTAAATACACTGGATCTAAAATTTTGATGCAGATTTTTTTTTTTTTTTGAAACAGCAAAATAAACTCCCAATTCTTTTTTCTTTTCGCTTGTTTAACAAAATTTAAGTTTAGTTTGATGAAATATGCAGTTTTTTCGCGACCTTTTCTCGAAATTTACCTTTTTTTTACAATCTTATAACATAATTTCCGTTTTTTCGCGATCTTTTGACGAAATTTATCGTTTTTTCACGATTTTTTTTTTTTACAAAATTTGCCATTTTTTCGTGATTTTTAGAAATAATTTGTCGTTTTCCCACGATTTTTAAACGAAATTTAACGTTTTTTCCCGATCTTTTGGCGAAATCTCCCGTATTGTCCCGGTTCTTGTTAAAATCTGCCGTTTTTTCGCGATCTTTGGGCGAAATCTGTCGTCTGTTCGCGATAATTTTGACGAAATCAGTCGTTTTTTGCGATCTTTTGTTGAAACTTACCGTTTATTTATGATTATATGACGTAATTTGCATTTTTTCACGATCTTTTGATGAATTGTATAGTTTTCTCACGATTTTTTTTTAACGAAATTTACCGTTTTTTCAGGATTCTTTGACATAACCTGTCGTTTTTCTGCGATTTTTTTAACGAAATTTTTCCTTTTTTCCCGATTTTTTGTCGGAATCTGTCGTTTCTTCTCGATTTTTTTGACGAAATTAGTTTTTTTCGCGATCTTTTAACGTAATTTACCGTTTTGTTCGTGATCTTTTGACGAAATCTGCAGTTTTTTTCGCGATCTTTTGTCGAAATCTGCCATTTTTCGCGATATTTTGATGAAATTTATCGTTTTTTCGATTTTCTTTTACGAAATTTAATGCTTTTTCTCAACTTATTGGCGAAATCTGCTGATTTTTCGTGACTTAGTGGCGAAATTTGTTGTTTTTTTTCCGAGATCTTTTGGCAAAATCTCTCGTTTTTTCGCGAATTTTTTTTTCACAATCTTTTCGCTAATCTTATTTTGCGATCTTTTAACAAATCTTGTTGATTTTGGGATTTTTGGCGAAAAATTCCTTTTTTTCGCGATCTTTTAACAAAATTTACCTTTTTTCATGATTTTTTGACGAAATCTGCTGTTTTTTCGCGTTCTTATGTCAAAATACGCCGTTTTTTGCAATCTTTTGATGAAATCTTTTTTTTTCTCGCGATCTTTGAATGTATTTTGCCGTTTTTCCGCGTCTTGTTTACGTGTTTTTTTTTACAAATAAGGAATTTTTTTTTATTTTCCAAGTTAGTAAAATTATCTGCGAGGGCAAAAATTAATCTGCGACGTACGTCGCGCGTCGCGCACTTTCTGCTACTGGGCTGTACAGCAACGATTGGTGCTACATATTTATAGAATTATGGACCTATATATTAATGTACCAAAAAATGATAAGTTTCACATTTTTTACTACTTTTCAAACTGTTTTCCATCGTTTTTCAGTAACAATAAGTAATCTTTGAATCACAGAGTATGAAAACATTTTTTCATTTCAATGGAACAAGATATTTGTCAACCAAATTTCACATGAACATCTAAAATATAAATTAAAAAATTAAACTTGCAGTGCTACAATTTATTAAGGATCATCGCTTACAGTGCACAGCCAACACCCCCTATAGTCAAGGCCTTCACAGCGAATTCCAAAAATGCCAATATGGCCGACCCTTTAGTCCAAAGACCAAAGGGAGTGATTTTTCCTGTACCAGCAGTAGTGCATGTTTCTGCCTCGTGTTCGCATATCGCCATTTTCTGTTGTGTGATTTGTAGTGCTTTAATAAAGTAATTTTGATATTTTAAAGACTAAAAGTAAGTGTTATTTTTGTTTACTTATGTCATTGTTTTAATAGCAAGGCTTTAAATATAATTTTTGTCTTATATGTTTGTAAGATTAATGATTATCAATTTAATTTTCAATTCACACGTGTATTACAACAGCAGCTTTGAATCATTTACCTATACTTTGAATTAGTATTTTGTTTTAAATGATAATAATAATATGATACTTTTGCTTCTCATTTGGGTTTTTTTTATCCAGTTTATTTTAACCTTCATTATTTCCTCACAGGACTTTGTTATTATTGATGCATAATATGTTTATAAAAAATCCCCGTCCTTTAACCAATATTATTTATTTATTTGTATCTAAACTCCAGTTTATTGGTTTACATCCAAATATACTTATTAAATTATATAATTTTACTCTTTACTAATTTTAAATCATTTACTATCAGTAATCTGGTTGTAGTGTTTAAATTAATTCATAAATATTCAAACAGTTTATTTATTGTTATTGCAGTGTTCATTATTACATAATTAGCATATCAGCTCTTATAATGATTTTGATGTTTTGACAATTTTTTTTTTCTATTTATACTCTTAATTTTAAAGTTATTTTTATGGGCAAATATTAGTTTTTCTTTTATAATAATAATTTTTAATAATTATAGTAAATTAAAAGTAGTTTATACATTTATAAGGAATTTTTTTTTTCTCTAATAATTAAAAAATAATTTGTAGATTGATGAGGAATATATTTTTTCTTTGGTAATAATAATAGTAATTCAAAAATAATTTATAGATTGATAAGGAACAGATTTTTTTTTCTTTAATAATAATTTAAAAATATTTTTTAGATTGACAAAAAAAATTCTTTTCTTTAATAACAATAATTTTAAAATACTTTTTAGACTGATAAAAAATAAATAAATAAACAGATTTTTTTAATAATAATAATCTATAATAATAATAGTATAAGGAAATATTTATAAACGTATAAGGAATCGCTATTTTCCTTCATATTAATTAATTTCTTTAATTTATAATAATAATTGTAATTTAAAAATAATATATATTGATAAGGTACAGATTTTTTTCTTAAATAATAACAATAAATTAAAAATATTTTTTAAATTGACAGAAAAAAAGTTTTTTTTTTTTTTTTTTTTAATAATAATAATAATAATCTATAATAGTAATTTATAAATTGATAAGGAATCGCTATTTTCTTTAATAATAATAATTTAAAATAACAATTGTAATTTGAAAAGTAATATATATATTGATAAGGAACAGATTTTTTCTTTAATAATAATAGTGATTTTAAAATTTATAGATTGGTGAGTTGTTGGATCTTTCCCACCCCAATGGACCGGATGATATTTAATTTAGATTTATTAAATTAAGCCCTCCCCCCCCTTCCAATGAAAAAAGAAAGGTTTTGGGAATGTTTTTGTACAGCAATTTATGTGCAACAATGTCTTATTAATTATTTATAATTGGTTGTTCAAAGATATTTACAAGAAAATTTTTGCACATGTCTCTGTGCGGGGGGAGGAGATAATGATTATAATGAATTAACAAAAAATCTTTAAATAGTTACAGAAAACAAACTTGAAACTGTTATGGTACATACATGATTAATTTTACCAAGCACGTTCAAATATAAACAATAGATAAGCAGAGTCTTATGAGGAAATACTGAATAACAAAATAATTAAAGCTAAAAAACATGCATTTTATATATATTTTTTCTTCTGGCTTTAATTTTGTGAAAAACATTTTAAATCTTGCATATGTATAAGAGAAATGATTATATCATAATAATATTAAAGCAATGACATAAGTAAATAAAAGATAATACCCATCCTGTCTTTAAAATAATCCTCAATTATTATTATTAATAATAAAAAGTACATAAATTACATGGGAGAGTGTGTGTGTGGGGGGGGGGGGGGGGTGTTAAAGAAGGATAGTATTTGAAGGGGGGAAAATCTCACACAACATATTATTTTTGTAAATTTTTTCCCCCAATACTTTTGTTTTAGGTAAATTTCGTATGAAATACTACCTATTGCATTCTCTCCCATGTTGGAATTTCTGAAAAATTTTTGCGGATCTACACGAATCATGACTCCTAGACCCTAAACCTACCATCAGTAAAAAAGTTTATATATATATATATATACACTATATTGCCATTGATTATGGGACACTTGCGATTTTAGACATTTTACTAAATATCTAGAAAAATACATGAGGAATCATCTTGAAACTCTTAGTGTATAAATATAATAGTATAAGTCATACATCTTCGTGAAGATTTTTTTCCCGAAACTCCAAAGGGGGCCGTCAACAAATTAAAAAAGAATGAATATCTTTTGAATAACCCTGTCAAAACTAATGTAACAAAAGCGCCCAAACTCTAGATTTTGATTGCATGCCTTATTGTAACACACTGTGTTCATTTTTATGCAAATAGCATGCACACTCGCAGAGTAATTAAGGTTTTTATAAAAATGGTCCCAAATTTTTCCAAGTTTTTCCATTATAATTTTCAGAGTTCTTAATATAAAATAATATTTTTTTCAGAAAATATGACAAAACATTGCACACAGTACCCTGTAATCAGAATTAAAAAATAATAAAAATTGTATGAAAAATGAGTAGGTTTACTATATAATTTTTTACTGTGCATGCGTCAAAGATATCAAAATTTCATTTGAATATTATGTTAGCTAAATGTATAGAGCAACTTTTGTAAAAGTCTCAAAATCATAGCTTGAAAATTCTAAAAGTAATTGTCTATAGAAAAAGGACAAAATCCGTTGTTTCCAAAATGAAGCAAAAAAATGAGGGATTTTATCCAAATGCAGTAGTACATCCCATATTGTGTATTCTATAGTGACACTAATCAATGAATATATGGATACAACCCCTCTTGTTTTTGCTTCATTTTGAGAATAACGGATTTTTGACTTATTCAATTGACGATTATTGTCAGAATTTTCAATTTATGATTTTGTGACTTTCACAAAAGTTGCTCTATACATTTAGCTAACATAATATGCAAATGAAATTTTGATATCGTTGACGCATGCACAGTAAAAAATTATTTAGTAAACTAACTCATTTTTTATACAATTTTCATTATTTTTTAATTCTGATTACAGGGTACTGTGTGCAATGTTGTTTGTCATATTTTCTGAAAAAAAAAATAATATTTTATATTAAGAACTCTGAAAATTATAAGGAAAAAACTTGGAAAAATTTGGGATCATTTTTATAAAAACCTTAATTACTCTGCGAGTATGCATGCTATTTGCATAAAAATGAACAAGGCTTATTACAATAAGGCATTCAATTACAATCTAGAGTTTGAGCTCTTTTGCTACATTAGTTTTGACAGGGTTATTCAAAAGATATTCATTCTTTTTTAATTGTTGACAGCCCCCTTTGGAGTTTCGGGAAAAAATCTTCACGGAGATGTATGACTTATACTATTATATTTATACACTAAGAGTTTCGAGATGATTCCTCATGTATTTTTCTAGATATTTAGTAAAATGTCTAAAATCGCAAGTGTCCCATAATCAATGGCAATATAGTGTATATCACTTTCTTCTAGACACGATAACTTTCATAATTATACTCAGATCGTCTTCAAACTTTTACATAAAATCAAGGAGCTTAAAATCTCGGTCGAGTTCGTTAATGGGCAAAATCGGACCAAGGGGTGGGAGTTAGGAGGGGTTTTGTTAAAACAGAAAAAACGCGATAACTTCTAAATTAAAATAGATATAGAATCAGTTTAAAGTTTATATTACTTCTAAAGAATGGGCCAAAAGTTTATGCATGACAGATTTTTGATAAAGTTAAAAATGGGCTCAAGGGGCAAAAAAAACATGGTTTTTGGGAGAAAAAAATTCAAAACTTCGTCAATTCTCAAGATATCAAATCCAACTAAATTTTATATAAATGTACTCAATATTATCTAAAACTTTTGTATTTACAAGTTTTTGATAGGACCAATTTTTATCGATGAAAAAAATTAAAAACGAAAAGAAAAAGGGGGAGAAAAAAACCCATAACTTACTCAATTCTTAAGCAATCAAATCTATTAAATTTATTTTACATCTTCACAATAATATCTACAACTTTTATATTGACAAGTTTTTCATAGAACCAATTATTATAGCAAAAATAAATTAAACAAAAATAGGAGTTGGGGAAAAAACCTCAAATCCAAACTGTTTATATTCTGACTCATTTTAAAATTCATTTTTGATTTTAAACGCATCTAAATGACAGATCCTCTTATTTAGGAACTATATAATGCGACGTATTGGCCAATTTTTTGATAAAGGCAAAATATATTTTTATAAAGGCTGCCAAAAAAGGTATTTTGAACAGATTTCCCGAAGTTATCGTCATTAAAATATTGATTAAGTATAACAAATTGCGTTTTTTCCGAGTCATTTTTAAATTCATTTTTGTTCTCAAACCCATCCAATTTACAGGTCCTATTATATAAGAACTATATAACTTGACGTATTGGCTAGTTTTTTGATAAAGGCAGAATATATTTTTAAAAAGGCTGTCAAAAAGGGTATTTTGAACAGAATTTCACGAAGTTATAGTGATTGAAATTTGAGGAAATTTAAGAAATTGCGTTTTTACCGAGTCATTTTTAAATCTTTTTTTTGTTCTCAAACGCATCCAATTTACAGGTTCTCTTACTTAGGAACTATATAATGTGACGGAGTGGCCAGTTTTTTGATAAAGGCAGAATATATTTCAAAAAAGGCTGCCAAAATGGGCACTTCGCACAAAATTTCCAAAAGCGATCATGATTAATGAACTGTGGGTATTCAAATAACAAATTGGTTATTTTATGAATCATTTTTAAATCCAATTTTGCACTGAAACGCATTCAATTGACAGTTTTTTGTTACTTAGGAACTATATAATGTGCGTATTCGTCGATTTTTTGATAAAGGGTGAATATATATTTTTTAAAAGCTGTCAAAGTAAGCACTTCGCAAAAAAATTTCCCAAAGCGATTGATAAAATAATTGAGGTTGTATTCAAATAACAAATTGTTTATTTTATGACTCATTTTTAAATTCAATTTTGCTCTCAAACGCATTCATTTGACAGTTATTTGTTATTTAGGAACTGTGTAATGTGCCGTATTGGTCAGATTTTTGATAAAGTCTAAATATATATTTTAAAAAAAATCTGTCAAAGTGGGCACTTCGCATAAAATTTCTCTAAGCGATCTTGATTAAAGAATTGTGGGTGTATTAAAATAATAAATTGGTTATTTTATGACTTATGACTCATTTTTAAATTCAATTTTCTGTCAAACGAATTTAATTAACAGTTTTTTGTTATTTAGGAACTATATAATGAGCATATTGGTCAATTTTTTAAATAAAGTAAGAATATAATTCAAAATATGTTGCCAAAATGGGCATTTGAGTAGAATTTCGTTTAAGACGATTTTGATAAAACCAGTTCTTACAGAAAAATGAAATTAAAAATTTTTTAAAAGCGGCTGAATAAAGTAGTTAAACTGGGTTTATCTCTAATCATTTTTTTTCTTTTTTGTTGAGATGAAAACTTTTCGAAATCTACCTCCACCTATAGGCCATGCCGAAAGGGATTTTTATGTCAAGTCATCAAATTCCAGTCATATAAAAGAAATTAGCTTCTAGGTTATAAAGCTAATTTAAATTATAAATTTTAGTATATTTTATAGAAAAATTGATATAAAGTTATAATTAAACTTAAGATTTCCCCTTTAACATATGTAAGACCATTTAACTATTTATTTTTATGCTTATTCTTTTAAAATACTGTGACATTGATAAGGCAAAGGAAATATTCTATTTCTAAATTAAGTCATGTCTACTTAGAAATCCAAAAAGTTTTATATTTTAAGATCCTTTTTAGTAGATTTTTTAAACAATAAGTAACCCTCTTAACATTTTTTATTTTCCAAAAGTGCTTTTTTAAAAATCCATAAAATTTTTTAACTCTATTGACAAACCTTTATATTGTAAATGATTGCATAAAAAATATAAAAAGAGATTTTTTTTTTCATTTAAAAAACGCAAATCAAACAAAAATGTGGTTTAAATGATAAAAAAGATAAACAATTTACGACAATAAAAATAATGTGGTTCAAAGGGAATAAATGGAAATCTAATGGAAATAAATATTAATATTTTTAGTATTTAAATTACAGTATTTATTTATTTGAATGATAATTATTTACTTGATTATTATTTTTAAAAATACATCTTAGAGAAATCCGCTTTTATTTGAATTTTTAATTAAATGAGAAAATAAAAACTGGTGTTATGAATTTTAAAAGTAACGGGAATTGCAACTTTAAAGTGTGGGCTTGCGTAAATTCATATTATAGTTGTGGGAAGTAGGACTTTGTGATCGGCCATCTTGATTCAGTGCGGAGGCTTTGACTATAGGGGGTGTTGGCACAGCTCTATTTTCTTGGTTCTGAGGTCTTAATAGCCAAGGGGGGATTTTTTAGATTTTATCAGTCAACAAAATGCAAAATTGAAAAAATTTATATGATTTCCAAAATAGTTAATTTTTATTATTATTAAAATGTATTTTCATACTTTTGATCAATTAAATTACAAAATATATACCAAAGAGACAATTTTAATATAGAACCTAGTATTATATTTACATTACAGTAATTTGAAAAGCTTTAAAATATAGTTAATTAATAAATAAAAAAAAATAGTCTTTTGGCTATCTCTATAGTTTGCAATTTTTAAAGAAAACCTAAAAATTTACTGACCCTGACAAAAAGTTAACTCATCAGTTGCAAGTAAAATGATGTATTCCCCACCCCAGTCATGAGAATATGCCTCAGACAAGTATAATAAAATATATTACATATAACTCATTTTTCATAAATTATTTTTTTTTTCCCACATAATTAAAAAAAGTGATTTTTTAAAAATTTTGAAGAAAAAAAAAGAAAGTTGTTTGGATTTTGAAATAGGACACAGCCAGGCACATATTAGTTTTAGATAGACACATGGTAGATGATTAATAATATAGAAGATACAGAATAATAATAAAAAAATTTCTAAAAACACTACATCATTGTTGATACTAGATGTTTCATATAACTTAGTTATGGATACAAGTTGTTTCATAAAATTTAAAATGCATAATCAATTTTGATCCTGGATATCTTTAAGACCTGCATAAATGCAGTTTAAATAATGAATTATTAACCCCTTTGGGACAAGAGCCTTTTACAAAATTTTTAATGTTTTGTCACCGGTTTAAAAAAGCAGAAATTTATGCCTTATTGAATCGGGAAAATGCTCTTTATTGCAGTATAATTTTATTGGTGGGAATAAGAGAGGATTCTTAAGCCTTTTTGCAGCATGTATATGCGACGCTCATCCCAATGGGTAAATAAAACTACATTAACTATTGTTGAATTTCAATGCTTTCTAGTCTTATCATACTAAACTTTCATTTACAATTAAAGCATAATGCAAAACCCATGAGTATAAGTGTATGTTTAAACATTTTGTTAAACATAAATGTTTCTTTTATTCATTTTTTATCTTCAGTACAAAGAATGAGTATAATCAGGGGGGGGGGGGGGATACATCAGTTTATTCACCACTGGCGAGTGATTTTTCTGACAGGTCGAGTACATTTTTAGGTAATCTTCGAAAATTCCAAACTACAGAGATACGCCAAAAGCTTTTTTTTTTCTTTACTTAGTTTGCTTATATTTTGCAACTTTCTAAATTACATGATACGAAATTTTATTCTATATTAAACTGTCTTTTCTTACATATATTTCTTAATTTTATGTATTAAAAAAATGGAAAATGCATTGTAGTAATAAAAATTAGGGTACTACTTGGTTATCCTGTCGACCAAATTACTGTCACTAAATTCTAAGGTTAAATGTTAAAAATGGTGATCACAAATGCTACATTCACTTGATATTAAACATGATATACGTCTTTGTTATATCATCAAGTGATTTTTTATTTGACTTTTTATTTGTATATTTATAAATAATCTACTATAATAATTGTTCTTTTGTTAATAATAATAATAACAATAAAAAAAAAAAAAACTTGTCAGTTTGGCTAATAGTTTGAGGGTTTGTATAATTTGCCGAAATTGGTCAACGGAATAACCAAGTAGTACCGAAATTAGTCATTTTTGCAGTAACATAAATTTTTTCATAACAATTTTCAATTATATGCTGCCTTTTGCTGGCTGGTAAGACTTTCTGAAAATTTCCCACCTCTGAGTACAATGCTAGTATTCTCAAACAATAATAATTAAAATAAATAAGAAACGAAAAAAAAAAAAAAAAAATGTGAGAAATTTAAGAAATGAAATGTCTTACCCAACATAGAGTCCAGATATACCTTCATTTTTAATAACATTTTTTATAGCATGAAAACTAGTTTTATGTTCTCTTGCTCTACCTCCTTCACCTTGAGAGAGTGGAGAAGAAAAAAATATTAATACTAATGACACAGAATAAATGTTAACTTATCTATCTATACAACATCACACATATAAACATTATAAAAATTAAATTGTATTTCTTTCAGAAAATTTAAATATAAATAATCATAACTTTTTGCAAGAATAATTATAAAAGAATCTATAAATAAATTTCTTCTGTTGCATTGCTATCAATTTAAGGAACAAAATAATTGTCTAACCATTAACACATTGAAAAATTAGGAGGAGCAGGTTGATATGAAATTTAAAAAAAGCATCAATAAATAGACTATTTAAAAAAAAATTATGTTTTAAAACTTATTTTAATTTGTCAGGCAATGTTTTGGATATTTCTAAAAGAAGCCATACATTTTCACACTGCATGATAAGAATTCATAGATTCAAATGATGTCATACTATATGAAATTTGTTTGAAAAGTAGCAAGTTAGTGCAGTTAAAATGGACATATTAATGTGTTTCATTTATTGATTATGCTAGGTCATACAGTCTCAGAGGCCCTGATTTGATAACAAAACATATTTTGAGTATTTCTTATAAAACTAAGAGCAAAAAGAAACTAAAATTAATATATAATACTATTTACTAACATTAATACTTATATAAGAAAATTTTGATCTACAGCAATAACTGTTTTTATAAATACACTATTCTCATTTAATTTTCTAAACAGGTGTCTCATATCTTTTCATTTTTCTGAAAACAACTACTTATTTCTATAAAAAAATATTTTTATAAAGGTTTCCAT
Source organism: Maratus speculifer (assembly GCA_964019185.1). Classification (NCBI taxonomy): domain Eukaryota; kingdom Metazoa; phylum Arthropoda; class Arachnida; order Araneae; family Salticidae; genus Maratus; species Maratus speculifer. The sequence continues at coordinate 333,853,634 of OZ025289.1, forward strand.
ATTTACAAATCTATTAAAATTTTCATCATTTTGTATATTTTACCTGCTGACAGAAAAGAAAGAATATGCATATCTCCTTCATTTTGTCATTTTATATGTATGACTGACTCGTCATATCAAAAACCTTTTGGCTGAAACCTTCAAAATATGATCCTCTGACATTTTAGACATGACACTTGAAGACATGACATTCAGACAAAAGTACAACTTGTTTTTATCAGTTATCACCAAGAGCTTCAACTAAAAAATCTCACATAATTAACGACTGAAAATATCATTTTTTTGAAAAGCATCAATTTTGACAGTTTCAGATTACAAAATCACTCAATTTACAATCACATTGCATGAAAATATAACAAACCATAAGTGTTATACAAGAGTGATTAAATCAAAACAACTCTACATCATATACAAAGAAGTTGGAAACTGCACGTGAAGCGTAGTAAATTAGGTGCGTTCATACGATAACGAAGTTTTAAAAATATTACTTTTATATATTAATCTCATAAAATTGTAAATAGTGAATTACAATTAAAACGCTCATCAAACAATGTTCTCCCTATGCCATTATGTAATGGAATACTTTTGTGTGGCCTTGTAAATCAATAACAAATGTTCTTTGCACCACAAATTATGTAAGATGTATATTATAATATGTACTTTATAGTTGCATATAAATTTTATTAAGTTTGCATGAGTGTAACACGATTAAAATGCATTCAAAACATTTTTTCCCATTGACCGTAATGTAATGGAATACTTTTGATTGTCCCTGTAATTGATCTATGCATCCGATTTTCATAAAATTTGAAATAACTCGACAAAATTATTAATAATAATGTATTTTTAATTTCAAACGTATAGAATATATTTGAAACTTTTCCCCCATTGACCATAATGTAATTGAATACTTTTGATTGCCCCTGTAATTGATCTATGCACACGATTATCAAAAAATTTGAAATAACTCGACAGAATTATGCAATAATTGCGTATTTTAAATTTCAAACGATTAAAATGCATTTGAAACTTTTTTCCCCATTGACTGTAATGTAACGGAATACTTTTGATTGCCCCTGTAATTGATCTATGCATCCGAATTTCATAAAATTTGAAATGACTCGACAAAATTATGTAATAATTATGTATTTTAAATTTCAAACGATTCGGTTGGGTAGTTTTTGCGTTGTTATATGCGGACAGACGGACGGACAGACAGATGGACGGACTGAACACCACTATAGGTGCTACGTATTATATAATTACGAACGCATCTAAAAACTGAATAGTTGAAGCATTTATTTACTTTGTTTTTGTAGTAAAATCTTATAAATGCCCAATTGTTATAAAGTATTGCTTCAAAATCCTGGATTTGGATGGATGCAGCAGTACTATGAAAAGTTGACTATGAAAAATCAATTAAAATTAACTATGCAAAAAAGGTGCACGATATCAGTTACTAAAATGTAATTTGATTACTTACAAAAAAAAAAAAAAAAAAAAAAAAAAAAAAATGGAAACTTGACAGAATTAATTCCGGAGAGGCAAAAAATCTTACTAAAAATTCTATAGCAGAACATGAAATTTCGGTTAAAAAGTTGCTCACCAGACTAAAATTTTTACTTGCCACTGTTTTATATTCATTCAGACAGCAAGGTCGGCCACAACACTTGCCCAGAAAATGAACTATTTATGGCAAACAGTAGTATGGAATGTCGTAGGAATGATGCACAATAATTTGAGTTGATTTTGACAATGATATATGGATGTATATAATATATAAATAAACATGATAACACTTAAATTATATTTCAAATGAGTTCCTATTTAGTGAATATGTCAAAAAGTTCATTACATATCGTATAATAAATATGACATCTAAGTCGATCTCCAGCCATTTTGTAGGCAAAGAAAACAGATAAATATATATATTTTTTAAATTCAAATATTTTTATTGTTCATACTATGTTGGCACTAGGGATGCACCAAATAGTGATTTTGGCCGAATACTGAATGTCAAATATTCGGCCGACAGATGAACCGAATACCGAATATTCGGCTAGCTGAATAGTAATTGTTGGGCTGAATACCGAATATTCGGCCAGTCGAATAGTTAACTATTCGGCCGAATACCGAATATTCGGCTTTCCAAATACTTTTTATATTTCAAAATTTAAAGTTGTTAAAATGTTACTTTTTAAAAGAGTTTACATAATATTTAATAAAAGAAATTTACATTTTGATAAACAAGAGCTTTTTATAAGAACATTTAGTATTGAAAAAAATCTGCCTTGAGTTATTTAAGAAGCGCAATTATGAAACTTTAATTAATAAAATTTTCTACGAATCAAAATAAGCATCTTAAAATCAAATAATGAAAAAATGGCCAAAGAAAAATTTTACAATCTGATATTGTCCTTTTTAAATAACTCAAGGCAGATTTTTTTCAATATAAAGTACAAATACTTTCAACTTAATTCTGAATAAAAGCATGTTTGGCTCATAGTTCTTTTCTTATGAATGGTGGTATTTTCCACCCTTCCCATCATACCATATTTTACAGATATCAAAGCATGTGAGTTGAAATTATGTTATCTTATTCATTGTTAATGTAATAAACGAACACACAAGTTTTGACCTAGAGTGAGATGAAATACAATGTACTTATGACTCAATAAGTAGATTATGATTATGGTTTCATGAACAAAAATTGTCTGCCTTGATAGCTATTACTAATCTCAAAAGTTTTTCTTTTTTTTCTTTTAAAGGACTTTTATTTGGGGAAAAGCAAGAAACAGATTACTTACTAAACAAAATTTAGAAACTTGTATCTGCACATAATTTATTCTTAAGGAGAATCTTAATAAATCACCATTTTAATCCTTCTCATGGTTAATTTTCTTAAGTAACCTTACAAACAGCAAATAAATAATGTAAAAACATTCTATTTTATTTAAATATGATTTTGTTTCTAATTGTTTTAAATATAAATTACAAAATTGACAGTTAAAAGTAGAAATAATGAAAAGTTTTTAAAAAGGTTTTATTAAGTATTGGATTCGGCCGAATACTTTGATATTCGGCAGGCCGAATAGTTTCATATTCGGCTCAACCGAATAGTTTAATATTCGGCCTAACCGAATATTCGGTAACATGGCCGAATAGGCCAAATACCGAATAGATACCGAATATTCGGTGCATCCCTAGTTGGCACTATGTTCTATGTTGACACAACTATCATGTTTCATTAGAACATGATGTTGAGGAAATCTCATGAAATATCTACAGTTTAACCAATTTAAAATTCCCACTGGCATGATTGTATAAATTCAATTTAAATATTAATTTTAATTTGCAAACTTTAGCATAAACAGATTAAAAAAAATATTCCATATCTTTAGCTAAGTGGTCCCACTTTTATCTAACCTCTCTCTCTATATTTCTAGTGAAACAATTTTATGGAATGATTTTATGAAATGTCTGATTAAACTTTTGATTTAGTTTCATGGCTATTTCTTCTAATATACAGAAGGTTTGGCTGTGAAATTAACAACAATTATCCACAGATTCAAAACTGATATTAAAGTTTTAAAATTTAAATTAGTTTGAGATATTAATTTTTCTATAATTCTAATGGCGACATTTCATAAAGCATGGCAACAAAATTACTTTATTTTTGTGGAAAACAGTTTAGAATAGGAGCTATAAGGATTGTTAGATATCTTCTTTTTCGTTATTTTTAAATAGAAATAATCTTTTATTTCATTTGATAAAGAAGAAATATTGTGGTTAAATTATATTTTTCAAGATTATTTGAAGAAATAAAAACTTATTTTCTTATATTCAATCTTCAGGAATCACTTTATTTAAGAATATCAAAAATCGTCTCATTTTCCTCATTCACATAAAATCCACTGACTTTAAAAAACTAGTCGTTGGGAGCCACCGTAATACTTACCCATCATGGATATGTATATGAAAATAAAACATGTGAAAACTATTTATACAATGCATTGCAATTCATAAACAAAATTTAAATATTGTTAATATACATAGTAATGCTCTATTAAAGAACTGCTGATGTACCAATTTTGACAAATTATATAAAACGCCAAACTACTCAAGTAGTACCGAACTGCGTAAAAGAAACATCCTTATAACTCCAAAAATAATAATTCTATTAACTAACAATTAACTGTGTCGGATTAAGCGTCTCATTTCCAATTAAAATATACCTCTGAATTGAAATTTGAATGAAATACAGGGTCATGAAAAATCGAAGAATGTGGAAAGCAGGATTACAAATATCTCAGCAACTAATAATCCGATCAACTTCGTTCTATATGCAAAATGTGTGTTATTTTATTGCCTTTTACGTCCATTCCTTAAAACAAAAAAATTCGAAAATTTTTATATACCTTTCATCAGAATGAATTTTTCGAGGGTCCGAAAAAAATAGTTCCGGATAATCGAGGTTGCTGATATTAAATAGGCTTTGTCTCATTCTTACATACTAACTACATACAAAATTTCAAGTCTCTATCTCAATTTGTTCGGGAGATAGAGCGGTTACAGACACACAGACGAACGGACGGCAAAATTTTTTTTCTAAAAATATGTTTTTCGGAATCTCCACTATCTAAAACGTGTAAATCCCTCAAAAAAAAATTTTCGATTTTCAAAACGATTGCAAGACTTACCCTATACTACGTATGATGGGTAAGTAATAATAATAATAATATTCCCATCATGCCTTTTTTCAGTTAGTTCACAAAGGAGCTTAAAGCCAAAATGGTTTTAGAGAAAAAAGTACAAATTTCTAAGTATTAATTTTAATTTATAAACTAACTATATAATAATAATAAACTGGAAGTATTTTGATTAATTTTGTCCAAACGAGGTCATTTATGTTAAGGCTTAAGAAAAGAGGGAAAAAAAATTAATGAGGAAAATTATTAAACAAATTGTTATTAATTCATATCAGATTGGCATTTTAAAAAAAATCTTAATGAAACAAATTTATAAAAGTGGATATGTGAGAAGAATATATGACATAATAATTATTCAACTGAATGCAAGGACGATAAAATTTCCTGTTTGGTTTCCTATGCAATTTTAAAGAGATAATGACATTTAGCCTTTTCTGTCTTTCATCAACAATAATAAAACAATTTTTGTTATAGCTATTAAAGAAATACCCTTATAATTTAATATAAATTAGTATTTCAATCATAATAATTTTAGGATAAATTTGGTAAGAAATACTACCTATTGCAATCGCTATTATGGTACTACTTTTGAAAAATTGATTCATAATTTTTTATTATATGACCTGAGAAAAACAAAACCACCCCCAATCCCCAGCTAAAATTTTTATATTATATGTACAAAATTTCGTCTGCATGATAAAAATCACAATTATAGACAGATCATCTTCAAATTCGCCAAAAACATTAATATGGCTAATATCTCGGCAGGGATTTCAAATGGGCAAAATCAGCCCAAGGGATTGGAAATGGGGAGGGTCAGAAAATTTTAATATTGCCTTAACATAATTCTGATAAAATCAGCTCTTACAGAACAATGACAGGGAAAAAAATAAAAATTTTCATTATAGCAGTTGCCAACAATTTAAAAAAAACAATAAAATAGTACAACAATTACTTTAACTATTCCAAGATTTCCAAGTGAAAAATGATAAAATAGTTTGACGAATTTAAGAAAAATTCAACATTATGTCATAACTTTTCTATAGCAAGATTTCCACATAAAACTGAAAATGATATATGACTGTTGCTTGACGATTTTTTTTTTCTTTTCTCCTTTTAAAACAATTATCATGCCATCTTCAAAATATAATGGATGAAAAGCAAACAAATATGTAACACTAATGAGTTTGTAAAAATGTATTGAAACATAATAAAAACCACACTATGAAAACACCAGCATATTTTAAAATTTTGAAGTTCTCTGATTATGTCTGCTATTTTTAAATCTATTCCATCTATATATGCATGTATACTAGAATCTTCACAAAAGGTTTACATCTCTGGAGCTCATTCTTAGTGATGAAACTAAATTTATCTCAAATCTTGATTTAGTTTTTTTTTTTTTTGTGTGTGAAATTTGTACCTAACTTCGAAATCTATCCCCGCCTGTAAGTCAAGCAAGTTTTTTTTTTTTTTTTTTTTTTTTGCATTTAGAAATTTTAAGAGTTATTATGAGACTTTTGGAATCATCCAGATATTTGAAACAAATATGTGAAATAATTGAATCCAAAGAAAATAAAATTGAGAACTGTTTTTAAGAATTGTTTTTAGAAACTACAGCTTTAAAATTTAATTAATTAAACAAAATGTATCTACTATTTAAATAAACAAAAAACATAGTTATAAGCAGAGTGGTTACTTTGCAGTAAATTTACAAATCAAAATCAAAAACTAGAATTTGAAAATAACAATTTTATATTTACCACTCAACTGCATTCTATTTTTTATTAGATCAAGTGGTTGCACAAAACATGTGGCTCCCATTCTGAAAAAGAAAAAAATATCATTAAACAAATGTAAACAAAAAATAATTCTAAGAACAAAATTAATGGAAAAAAAAAATCTTGCAGATGAAGAGATAGAATATATTGTTGTTGCTTTAATATATATTTCTAAATAATCAATATTTTACAAGACAATATAAAGAACTTACCCAGCTAAGCCACCAAAAAGGAATCTGATATAATTTGGAATAGTAGCTGGTTTTTGAGTAGACGACATGATTTTTATTTCTAGAAATAAACAAAATATGAATAGAAAAAGAAAATATTTACTAAAACATGTATGCATTTTTTTTCAGAAATAAAATAAAGTTTCCCTGCCTCCCCCCCCCCTAAAAAAACAGTGAAAGAGAACACCCACATACATATTTTAATCAACAGTCACAGAAAGAAAAAAAAAATGGAAATAGCCATTTAAAAAAAAAAATAGTCTTCTTTCAAATTACATTAAAAAAGTAAACTTTGGGAGTCATTGCCATATTGCAGTAAGAAACTCAGAAATTTTAAATATAAACAATTAAGATTTCAATTTTTTGATGCATTTTATCTTTAACTATCAATTAAGAAATCTTTCAGGCAAGTAATTTAGTATTTATAAAGATTTGAACATTGGAAATCCTAATGTTTTTATATAGTTGCAAAACAGATTACAATGCCAATAGTTTTTTAAAAATAATAAGTCAAGTACTATGTGGCAAAATTTATAATTTTGTTTTGTGAACAGGGGCGTCGCTATGGAGGTTATTGGGGCGGGGGAGGGTATCCTCCCCCACTCCAATGTATGTGAACTTGGGAAATTTGAGTTTAGAGTTGGGAAATTCTTGATTTTAAGGACATTTTCTTTTAAAAAATAGCAAAATTTTTAATGTTATGGTATATATGTTTCTGGGTATAATATATGTAAACTTAGGAGATTTGAACTTAAAGTTGGGAAATTATAGATTTAAGACACTTTCTTTATGAAAAATAGTAAAAAATGGTAAAACTTTTATTGCTTTGGCAATTACGTTGCAGAGTATAATATATGTGAACTTGGGAAATTTGACCTTAAAGTTGGGAAATTATAGATTTTTCAGATTCAGATTTTTCATTGTTTTAGTGATTGAGTTTCTGAGTGCTTAACAACAAACATGTTAAATTATCAAAATAAATACAAAAAAAAAAATCAGCCACACTTTATTATTGCATTTTTCAATTCAACAAAAATATGCATCTACAAGACCTGAATTTCTGTACTCTTGTCCATCAACAAATGGTTCTAATTCATCTCTCATTTTCTCCAAAAAATTTGTACTTTTCTCAAAAATGTCATCTTATTTCTCCTTTTCTCCCAAAAGAAAATCCAGCTATTTTAATCCAAAGGAGTTTCAGCTTCTTTCGAAAACTAGAGGTCACTCGTAGCACAGTAAAAAAGAATGTAGTCACTTGTTTTGAAACACAGCAAGCACTGGCCAAAAAAAGATTTGATGAGTTTTCAAAAATCTGAACTAATTTTGTATTTTTCAGAATCTTTTACCTATTTCTCAAGATTTTTACCAGAAAAAAATGATTAACCCTTTACTGTCAAGAAAAGATATTATGTAAGTAAATATGAATACAGGGAATGGTTGGTTCTGATAAATTTTCCATAATTTTGTTTGTGTGTGGAAATATACATCTGTCCTGTTTGTTTATAGGTGTTTACGAAATTTGAAAGTAAGTCTTGTGAATTTAAAGCTGATTAAAATATAACTATAAATCTCAGCACGAAAGAATCCTTCATAATTGGAATAGAGTTTTTGTGCAAGAATTTCAAACATGAAAATCCATTCAAGAGTGGAAAAAACAATGGGCAATGTGAATTTGGAACAGAAATAATGGCCTGCCACAGGTGAAAATTTGTATAATCTATTCGCATCACTATTGCCAAAAAAATGCATTTTGTAGTATGTTTGTTTCTCTTGCAAATGTAATCAAAGCACATGTAAAAGGTATTTGCTTACAAAAAGTTGTGTGAAATGTATAAATTTATAAAATAGTCCCTGTGGTTCTGGAAATATGACCATGAAAGCAGTTCATCAACCAAAGAAAAAAAAAATCAACATGTACTGTAACACTGATATGTTGCATTTAAATATTGCTAAGAAATTAAAGATTTTCCTATAGATAAGTTCACAAACATATTTGGATGCGACTTCAAAAGCTGACTTTCAAAAGTACTGTTAAAAAAGGATTCCATCTAAAAGAATAAAAAATAATAGCACAACATTGAATTTTGGTTACAACCAAACTTAACCTAACATATGACATTTCGTTACATTTTTTCTACCATTATCAAGAATATGTCTGTAAGAAAAAAAAATTTGCTATTCATTAAAAAAAAAGAAATAAAAAAGGAAATAAAAATAATATAACAGCTATAAAATAAATTACATTGATACCCATGATTTAATATTTGAAAAGATGTATAAAAATGTATCAGAAAATTCTCAAATAAAAAAAAAGTTATATTATAAATAGTTAGCTGCATCAAATTTAGGATTTTAGAAAATGAGACGATAAAAATAAAAGTCATGGCAGATTTGAATGGTCACATAAATATTGTTACTTGAGAGTGGGGGAGGGGAGGGGAGAAAGAAGGCCGTAGTAAGCAAAAATAAATACCTTACACAGTATTTTTAGTGAAATTTCTGATATAATACAAACATAATTAGCTGTAAATTATAAACTTACAACTATTTTACTTCATCAAATAGATTAGACATCTATCGTCTTTTTTTTTTTTTTTTTTTTTTTTTTTTAATATAAATATATATATATATATATATATACAGTAGACTCCTTCAAATCCGCACTCCTAAAATCCACAACTCTCTAAAATCCGCACATATTTTACGGATGTAAACAATGAAATATTCAGTTCAGATGTAGGTGCAAAATTTGACTTTTTTAGTTTTATATCAATACCATATATTTTTTTATTTGTAATTTTTTTAAGATTATTGAATTCATTTTTTTCCTAAAGAAAGAATAATTTATTTCTGAAAAAATAAAGATATTGCTGATATCATTGGTAATCACAATCTTAACAAATATATTCATGTATTAATCAAGCTTTTTTAGTTATTAAGTCTGGCTAAACCTGAAATAAAGCTTCATTATTTATGATCTTGATGTGAATTAGTAATGTATCTTTATGAGGCAAGTTTCATTGAATAATTTAGGAAAAACACATTTCATCTATATAATGAATATTTATTTGTACATTACTGATTATTAATTTGACCTGTGCTTTTAGTATTTTTATCATTTTAAAAGCTATTTATTTTTTTAATATTTTAGCAGATTGAAGCATTCATTATACTTTTGATTTCATTATTAATTACATTCTAATTACTTTTAAAAAAATGTAAACAAAGCAATGACCAGAAATCTGCAAAATTTCTAAAATCCGCAAAACCTCTGGTCCCAAGCTGTGTGGATTTAAGGGAGTCTACTGTATATATATATAAATCACTTATGTAATATAGTAATTCATCACAATTCGAATAGACAAATTTAAAAGCAACTAATTAAAAATTCAAGAATTTTTCTGATGAAACATTAAAATTATTTACCGTCAAATCTTGAAGGGCATTATTTAGTAAAAATAAATTTAACAGTTGTAATTTCATATACACTATCTACCAAAAAGTATTTGTACACTTTCAGTTTTTGACATTTTGTCAAATATTTAAAAATATACTGATCGGATTCTTCTGGAACTTCAGAAATATAAAGATTATGTTTCACTTTATATTTATTTACATTCATTTGTTAAGCGGGTAATTAGGGGGCCGGCAAAAAACAAAGAATAATAGAAATATTTGGGATCGCCCTGTACATGAAAATGCACGAAACCACTTATCGCTTTAGAATACAAATATATGAATACAGTAGAATATGTACACTAATTTTTGTGAGAATAGCATGTATATTTATGGCGATAGAGCGATTTTTTTGAAAAATTCAAAAAATTCTGGTATGTTTTTTGTTTATATCATGCTGGGTTTTTGACCAAATTTAACGCAAATTTCAGAAAAATTGGCAAAGTGCAGTAGAAAAAATGTAGCGCAATTGGAATATAAATACATTAAATATTTTATGAAATATGAGTAGTTGTATAAAATAATTTTTATCTGCGCATGCGCGAACTAGAAAAACATTTTTTTTACATCATTTAATAGTCAATTCTATGGAGTGACTTATAAAAAAAATCCAATCAAATATCGTGAAAATTCAAAAAGATATCATTATTTTAGTGAGATGTTTTTACTCTGCTCTCTAAAAACGGCTGAATCTTAACAGATTCTCCACAAATTGACATTTTTGAATAACTGACTTTAAAAAAAAACTAGTATTGAATGGTACTAGTATTGAATAGTTTTAATACTAGTATACTAGTATTAAAACTAGTATTGTACTTATTAGCAGCAATATCTAATACAATATTGCTGCTAATAAGTACTTGACAATTGTGATAGAAAAGAAAAAGAGCTTTATTCATATTCAGGGCCAAAACTAAGAGAGGGTTGGGGGAAAAGGGCATGTGCTCCGGGCACTAGGATGAAAGTGTTCCAAATGTATCTTTCGTTTGGCGATTTTTTTCATGGCTATGTTTAGCATAATATTGTTAAAATTATTATATCTGGGCTATGCTAAAGCATAAAAAAATCTAATGATGATGGCTTAAGGTCAATGCCCCTACCCGCGAAGATGCTCACGAGCTAATGCTATTCCTATGGGGATGCATTTTTCTAACTCTTTTGCATTTGGACATTTTTAAATAATATGTTTTGCATTGGATAGCAGAAGTCCTTTTCAAGATCGCTCCGTGATTACTTTTTCAATTTTGGCGTAGATATTTTTATAATGTTTCTTTCACTTCCAAAAGCGGTTCTGAAAGTGAAACTAACTTTATAAAAAATATCTATGACTCAAATCGAAAAAGTAGTCAAGGAGCGATTTTGAGAGGGATTTCCGCTATCCAATGAAAAAAAAAAAAAAAAAAAAAAAAAAAAAATTGAAAATTTCAAAATGCGAAAGAGTTATTAGAAAAATGCCTCCCCACAGGAATAGCATTAGCTCAGCAGTGTCTTCGCGGGCAGGGACAAGGGCCTTAAAGATCCTGTTGAAAGTAGAATTTTTTTTGATTCGGTTTAAAGTATCAAATTGGAGTATTTTAATAAAGCAGAATACGTTATTTTATATTACATATTTTAAGTTTTAAAATAAGTCGGCTATTAATAAATTGGAGAAATTTTCTTTGTAAATATGCTTTGCGAAGGAGGGGGAAAGGGGTACCTTCAAAATCCACGTTTGCCTCGGGAAAAAAAGACTGGTTTTGGCCCTGTTCACATTTAATAATTTGTAGATCCTCCTCGAGAGGCAATTACAGCTACGACTCTCCTGGGCATGCTCTCAACTAGTCCTTGTATTACATTTAATGGTATTTTATTCCACTCTGTTTGCACAAGGCAGGTAAGCTCTTTTACTGATTTTGGGCGTGTGACACCCGCCTTAATTCGACGATCCAACTCGTCCCAGAGGTTCTCTATTGGGTTCAGGTCTGGGCTCTGGGCAGGCCACTCGAGTCGATGCACTCCATTTATCAGCATACCAATCCATGCTGGACCTCGCTACATGGCAGCTTGCGTTGTCATCCTGGAAATATAACATGGGTCCAATCCATAGTATTGCCACAACGTAGGAAGTACACTGTTGTCCAGTATATTACAGTAGGCATCGGCATTGAGCTTACCATGAATTGGGACCAAGGGTCCTAGTTCGAACCAGGAAAAACAACCCCAGAACATAATTCCCCCTCCGCCAAATTTAACTGTGGGCACAATACATTCTGGTAGGAGGCATTCTCCAGGCAGACGCCAGACCCAGACCCTACCATCAGAATGGTAGAGGGTGAACCTTGATTCATCACTCCAGAGAACCTGTTTCCATTGCTGTACAGTCCATTGCTGGCGTGTTTTGCACCAACTTAACCGAGCTGCGCGGTTGGACATGGTGATTAAAGGCTTATGGGCGGCAGCATGGCCATAAAAATTAAGCAGATGAGCTTCCTTACGGATGGTATTCATGGAAACAACACATCCTGAAGCTTGTTGAAATTCTTGGCGTATGTGTAACATTGGTTGGTTGCGGTTCTTCCGAATTTCTCTAGACAGAACCCTTCGGTCTCTATCTCCCAGCTTCGTCGGTCTGCCTACTCTGGCCACATTCTGAAAATCACCATTCAGCTTCCATTTTCTAATCACATAAGCCACAGTCGTTTTGGGGTAATTAAGCTCATTAGATATGTCGATTAAAGATCGGCCATTTCGGTGGTACCCGATGATCACATCTTTCTCAAAATCAGACAGCTCTGTTCTTCTTGGCATCATGCATGCGATTGATATCAGTGTTGTTTTCGACACCACATTTAACAGTGGAGAACTTGACGTATTTCAGGATCGCAGATATCGGCATTTGCATAAGAGCCATTATCAATTATGTATCAATGGGTAGATTTGACACAAATGCTTCGATTTTTTATAATTATTTTTATCCTGAAATAGGTTCGTTCTGGTAATTATCTAAGAAAAGAAGTAAATCACCAGTAAAAAGCGTAAATGGAGATTTGGCAATTTGCGTAAAATCTGACGTCATTCAACTGCTTTCAGAGACCAATTGAAAATCAGTTCACTCCTATCCACAATAACTTTCTGAATTTCCACGAAATTCGATCGGATTTTTTTATAGGTAGCTCCATAGAGTTGAATATTAAATTATGTAAAATGATAAATTTTATCGTTCACGCATACGCTGATTAAAAAATATTTCATACAAATACTCATATTTTAGAAAACTTTTAATATATTTATATTTCAACAGCACCTTATTCTTTCTACTACATTTTGCGAATTTTTCTGAATGTGGCTTTATATTTGGTTGAAAATATTGCATGACATAGAACATTTTAGAAAATATTTAATATATTTATATTTCAATGAATTTTGGTGAACTCCCCCCCCCCTCCCTTTTCTTCTTTGCAAAGCATCTGCAAAAGTATTTGCAAAGAAAAATTTTCTAATTTATTAATAGCCGACTTATTTTAAAACTTAAAATATGTAATATTGATTAAAGTAGTCTGCTTTGTTTAAAAAAAATGATACCTTAAAATCATGAAACCGAATCAAAACGAAAAAAAAAATCTGCTTTATGCGGGATCTTTATGCCATCATCATTAGATTCTTCTATGCTTTGGTATAGGAGAAATGTTTTGAATGGGACGATTTTGACAATATCATGCTAAACATAGACATGAAAAAATCGCCAAACAAAATGTACATTTGGGACACTTTCATCCTAGCGCCCGGGGCACATGCCCTTTTCCCCCAACCCTCTCTTAGTTTTGGCCCTGAATGTGAATAAAGCTCTTTTTCTTTTCTATCACAATTGTCAAGTACTTATTAGCAGCAATATTATATTAGATATTGTATTAATTCAATACTAGTTTTTTTTAAAGTTAGTTATTAAAAAATGTCAATTTGTGGAGAATCCCTTAAGATTCAGCCGTTTTTAGAGAGCAGAGTAAAAACATCTCACTAAAATAATGATATCTTTTTGAATTTTCACGATATTTGATTGGATTTTTTTTATAAGTCACTCCATAGAATTGACTATTAAATGATGTAAAAAAAATGTTTTTCTAGTTCGCGCATGCGCAGATAAAAATTATTTTATACAACTACTCATATTTCATAAAATATTTAATATATTTATATTCCAATTGCGCTACATTTTTTCTACTGCATTTTGCCAATTTTTCTGAAATTTGCGTTAAATTTGGTCAAAAACCCAGCATGATATAAACAAAAAACATACCAGAATTTTTTGAATTTTTCAAAAAAATCACTCTATCGCCATAAATATACATGCTATTCTCACAAAAATTAGTGTACATATTCTACTGTATTCATATATTTGTATTCTAAAGCGATAAGTCGTTTAGTGCCTTTTCATGTACAGGGCGATCCCAAATATTTCTATTATTCTTTGTTTTTTTGCCGGCCTCCTAATTACCCGCTTAACAAATGAATATAAATAAATATAAAGTGAAACAATCTTTATATTTCTGAAGTTCCAGAAGAATATGACCGGTATATTTTTAAATATTTGACAAAATGTCAAAAACAAAGTGTACAAATACTTTTTGGTAGATAGTGTATTTGAAACCTGCATAATTTTAAAACTATTTGACTGAATGAGTTCCTGCTTAACATCCTAGGGTAAAATTTACCAATAAACTCAAATATGACATCAAAATTAGATCTTCACATGAAAGTTTCAGAGTTTGGTACATTTTCATTATGAAGACATTCCACCAATTTTTTTAAAAAACATACATATATATATTTAAAGCCATTTCCATTTTACTTGCCTGCCCCCCTCCCCCCCCCCCCGCCCTCCCTCCTGCAGGAGAATGGATGATTAAAATGTACTTTTTGGAGGAAGAGGGGGGGGGAGCTAGAAGGGCAAGTGCATCATTGGAAAATATTTCACACATTATATGAAAAATTGTTCTCAAAAGAAAAATTTATCATTTATTAAAATACTCTTTATGAGGTGCATAGTGGAATGATGAATTCAAAAACAAATTCAAACAATAAATAATGAATTCATTTTTTTTTTCTTTTTTGAAAGATATTTGCAGCTTTAGAGAAAAATTACATTTTTAAACAATTAGTACTTAACATTAAATGTCAAAT
This sequence comes from Maratus speculifer, assembly GCA_964019185.1. Classification (NCBI taxonomy): domain Eukaryota; kingdom Metazoa; phylum Arthropoda; class Arachnida; order Araneae; family Salticidae; genus Maratus; species Maratus speculifer. Next base: position 333,868,967 of record OZ025289.1, read on the forward strand.
TTTCCAAGAGAGAATACAGTAAACTCTTTGAGACAGAAATCTGTAACTCTGAAAAATTTTCACATCCCTGCAAAGCCATAGACATAGAATAAAATTTATCCAAGGCAGAATGTTATTAATTACAAGGTTCATGATTTTTTAAAATAAAAATCAAAATAATTGGATTTTTTTTTTTTTATTTATTTCACACATTCTTTTTTATTTTATATGACCTTTTTGTATAATTTAAAATATATAAATTTTACACACATAGACATACATGTTATAAGCATTACCTATTAATAATATTATGCAGTTTACATAAATGATTCATATTATTTCAAGGTAAAATTTTAGACTAGAGAAAAAATATTGATTACACAAAATGCATGAACAACTACAAATCAGATGTCAAAAATTAATTCAACCTTCAGTATTTTTATTAAAATAAAAATGTCTGCAACACATAAAAATTTTAAACAAAATTGGATGTAAATTAAGTTTTTAACTTTTGTTTTTTTAAAGTGCTGGCTGAGAAAAATGAGTTTAACTGCTGCTATCAAAATATTTAAGGCAAGAGGACCAAATGGAGATGCCATCAATTATCGACTGACTTCTCAGTAATGGAATTTACCCAGGAAAATTTTGAATAGCAAATCTTATAAAACAATAACTATTTCAACTTACTAACGATAACTTGAAATCCCTAAATAAAAATTCAGCCAGAAAAGGAATGCTACAGTGTTGCCACATCTGGCTGATTTTTCATTGGGGGATTCCAAATTCGCATCTGTAGGTGTAAGAAATAATTAATCAGTAAGTTCATTGTTTTATAAGATGATAGATATTCCACAATTAAATAAAAGAAAATTGCAATTCAAAATTTTCCAATGTGAATTCCAATACTAGTGAGAAGTCTGTCAATAAGTGAATACGTCACAGGGTTATTCCATGTCAAATCAACCAAAAAAATTCAATATTCAACCTGACCACTTCCGATTTCAATGAAACTGCTAGGGATCATTCTCTATGATGATATAAATAAGAGCATATTTCTACTTTTTATTGCTTTAAATTTTTATACAATTAATTATTTAAATTTTGAATTTCTCAAGTTCTATCAAACATAGAAAATTTTATGACCACTCATTTCAAAGAGGAGTTTATAAGGTTTAATTTGATATGCAAGTCGACTACGTATAATTAAAATAAATAAAATTAAAAAATTTTTTAGATAGTCATTTTGAAAAAATTTTATGTTTGTTGTAATATTATAAGCTTTAAATTCTGAAATTTTTAGAGTGGGATCTCAATGGGATCAGGAGTTATAAAATAAAAGCTGAAAATTGCCATACAAATCATAAATAAATAACAAAACAGACAGAATTAAATTGTTATTTTAATGATAATTTTTGCTTTTATTTAATAACTCCTGATCCCATTGAGATCCCACTTTAAAAATTTCAGAATTTAAAGCTTATAATATTACAACAAACATACAATTTTTTCAAAATTTTTAAAAATGACTATCTAAAAAATTTTCAAATATTAAATTTTAAAAAGTTTAAAATTTTGTTTATTTTAACTATACACAGTCGACTTGCATATCAAATTAAACCTTATAAACTCTTCTTTGAAATGAGTGGTCATAAAATTTTCTATGTTTGATAGAACTTGAGAAATTCAAAATTGAAAATATTTATGCAAGTCAAAAAATGATGATTTTTCAAAATTTAAATAATTAAGTGTATAAAAATTTAAAATGATAAACAAAAAATAAAAATATGCTCCAATTTATATCATCATAGAGAATGATCCCTAGCAGTTTCATCAAAATCGGAAAAGGTCAGGTTGAGTCACTGGTTGATTTGGCATGGAATAACCCAATTTGTGTCCAGTGGCCTTGAGCATTTTTTGATGGCAGTGGTTTAGCTTAGCAGCTTTATCAGTTGATTTCTAATTTCTTAAAGTACCAAACCAACGACAGAAAACATTTGTTCTATTGAAGCAGATAAATCTATTGCAGTAAAAAGCTAATTGATCTTTAATTCTCTAAGTTTTTTAGAATCAGCCTTTTCGATAACTTAACAAAAATACCTTCCACCATTCTAAAGAGCTGAAATATTATTACTAATGTTATATTAAATAAAAAAAAAACAAGAATTAAATGACTGGTTCATATTTTGCTCAAATCTTAATATAACAGACCTCACCTAAGTACAGTACATAAAGTCATGCAATCTTATTTCACCTCAAAATTTGATTCAAATGAAATTTGAAAGTTTTTTTTTTATTTTTTCAAAACTTTACATTTATTTTAATTTTTGACAAAGCTTAGGCTTTATCTTTCTGAAAGTTGTTTGATTATACATATTATATAAAACTAAATTATATATGAAGCACATTATTTTTGTTTTAAGTCTTAAATTTATTAAAAAATAAAAGAAAAACTGATTTAAATCAATGATTTTTAAAAAAATCAATTGATTTAAATCATGATTAAAATCAAGCTGATTTTTACCCTGATTCATTACAGAATTTTTTCTTGTTCCCAATCAATTCCATTTTAGACAGAGTTTACTATATTTTGATGGTCAGTTAGGAAGTGAATGTATTCAATCTTCTAGGGTCATTCCTTGAATTCATCACTGAATCAGACACACTGATCATGTAGTAACTCTGATATGTATAGGTTTAATATTTTTATTTTATTTTCAATAATTTATTATTAGGTTTCAGGGTTATGAAATGCTGTAATGAACCCCAATAAGTGGTGTAGAAAGTGGGAGCGGTCCACCCTGGGTGTCACCCTCTAAGGGGTGATATCCAATCTCTTTTTGCAAATCTATATATAGTAGACTCCCTCAAATCTGCACAGCTTGTGACCAGAGGTTGTGCGAATTTTAGAATTTTGCAGATTTCTGGTCATTTCTTTGTTTACATTTTTTAAACAGTAATTTGAATGTAATAATTAATGCAATTGAGATTATAATGAATGTTTACAATATAATAATATATTAAAATAAGCATTAAACTAAAATAATAAAAATTTAGATAAATTTTAAAATATTAAAAGAAAGATCAAGTTAATAATCAACAATGTATGATTAAATATTCATTATAAAGATGAACTGTAGTTTTTCTAAATTATTCAATGAAACTTGTCTTATATAAGGTACATTACTAATTCAGATCAAAATCATAAAATAAAGAAGTTTTATTTCAGGTTTAGCCAGACTTAATAAACAAATAAGTTTGATTAATACATAAATATATTTGATAAGAAGATTGTAATTACCAATGATATCAACAATATCGTGAATTTTTTCAGAAATAAATTTATTATTCCATCATGAAAAAACATGAATTTAGTAATATTAAAAAAAATTACAATATAATTACAATTGATATAAAATTAAAAAAGTCAAATTTTGCTCCTATATCTTAATTGAATTTTTCATTGTCTGCATCCATAAATTATATGCGAATTTAAGAGAGTCAACTGTATTATGTATTATATATAGATTTTGGAAAAGAATTCCGAAATAAAATAAAAATTCTACCACACAAAGCAACAGAGTTAATTTTCTTTTCTTTGAGAATGTGAAAATTTTCTAAATAAGATATGCACTAGCAGAGATGTAGTGGAGTGTATACAGGGTATATGACGTATACCTTCACAAATTTTAAAAGGAACACCATATACCTTCTGTTTCTCAATAAAGCCACTGAATACACACTAGAGTATACTCTCTGCCTTAAGCATATATCCTCTGTTATTTTTATGACCACACTCCTTTGCACCAGAGAACAAAAAACAACCTATCCAATGAATGGGTAGCAAAAGCAAACTTTAAGAGACTTATCTTCCACACACAGACACCACATTAACTTATGAAGATTACAGGTTGAGTGATGAGTTGCTCCTGTGGCTTTTTTTATGCAGGAGAACAAAAAATAAATAAGGAATGGTACGGTAATTTGTTGTAATAACGTGAATTGTGATTAGAAAAATATGACGGATGGGGTGCAGAGAGCGACACCATTTACATCTAGTATATATGTGTGTGTGTGTATATATATGTTTTATTGGTGTATATCATTTTACAATTAATGGTTTTATATAATTATATATTATACACATGTACAAGTACATGCATATATAACAATGGCACCCAGTTAACCAAAAACTACTTTCATCACTATTTTATCTATAGAATTACTTTTTTTCCCCATCAAATTTAATTCTTCTAAACACAATTTTTTTTATAACTTTCAATGCTAATGCTGATAATGTGTGCATGATTCTTAGTTTTTCATTTACATTTGTGCATTTTGTGTAGATTACATAGCATAGCTATATATTTTTGTATAGGTTGTTTAAACATGTTATAAGACTCAAATAAAATACTTTCTGTGCCTAGAGTCCAAAGTTTTGATGTTTGCATTTACCCACAAGCATGTGACATTATGTTTTGAGTTTTATATGATTTTGTTACATAGGAGGGTGTATGTAAGTAGAGAGGAATTGATTGGGAATAAAGGGTCCTCACAAAAGTTCTTGAACTGGGCGTTGTTTTCACTAGTATTGGGTTTGACTGTTCATTTGTTGCAAAAACTTACATCAGGGGATCTAGCCTTGTGAATCTGCCTTTGCTTCACTTATTGGATAATTAATCCTCTAGAATTTATCATATTAAATATTTCATTTCAATAAGTACAATTCTCAATTGCTCAAAACATTATGGTAGAAACAAGCTATAGATGCATATAGTTATTTTTTTTTTTTTTTTATGACTTATTCTTTTATCTAAAAATCTATTCTAGGTCATTTCATTTGTTGTCAATTTTATTTTTATTATTATTTTCTTAATTATGAATATGCTTTTAAATAAAAAAAAAATACCTAGATTATGTTTAAACATTATCAAATGTGCATTCGCATTATTATTTTGAGTGTACAGCACATTTATGAATTTCAACTGAGCAGATATAAATCTGCTTTTCTAACTTAATAGCATTTTAATAAGGATATAGTAAATCAAGAGACATTTAATTCAACAGACTTCTTAAAAATTACATAAAACTATTAAAAACTCTGCATTCAGCATTTTACTTAAAAATATTAATACTTTTTTTTTAATATATTAAAAAAATACACAGACAACTCAAAATAGTATAAAATCATATCAATTATCATAAGACATTTAATATGACATAATAATAAAAACTGTTTATGAACCGCACAATTTTTTTTTAAATTCGTTTACTAAGAAAAGGGAAAATCTAAAATATAATAAAGTACATTTTATAGAAATTTAATATGATGATGAAAATATTTTTCATTACACGGAATTCATTACACATTTCATTCTCAATACGGAAGTGTTTAGTTTGTTTAAAAAAATAATATATCAAATCAATAGATGAAGATGGTAATCCTACAGCAATTACTGCACTTAAAATGCACTGAATACTGTAGATGAATTGAAACTGAATACGAAAATTAATTTACCTTTTGACAAGATATTTAACTTATAAGTATTGCTGTCGAAAACAATTTGCTCTGCAAGTTCACTTTATACTGTATAAATCCATCTACATAAGAACTCAAAAGATCACGAGATAACCTGTTTAAATTAGTTGTGAAATAATAGTCGAAATTCTCAACAAATCGGCTTAAAAGTGATGTATGTTTATAGAGGTGCAATAAAAGCGGATTGAATATGTATTTTATTTCAGTCACAATTTTCTTTCTTTTTGATTTACTAAAAGTTTAAGTGAATAAAAGTGGTTTTGAAAAGAAGTGGACTTATTTAGTTAGATTTTAATACAGTGTTTGCTGAAGTTTAAGCAAACACGTGGAATAAATAAATAAAATATATATAATATTTTAAATGTTTGACCTTAAGCGCCCTCAAGGTGCCATTGTGGGTTACCACAATACTATCATGGAGGTGAATGGTCGCCAAACATTCTAAACAAACCTTACAAATCACGTTTTCAAACAAATTTTAAGTGGAAAGTGCATGAATTGCAGCATGTTATTTCAACTAAAAATAAGGTGAAAAACAAAAGAAAGAAATTATTAACAAATTAAAAAATGAAGAGTTCAACTATGTTTCTGATATTTGGTTAGCCGATTTTTCGAGATAAATCGTTTGAAATTTTCAAATAATAATGACAAATTACCTTATTAGTTAACAATTTAAATATCTTTTAGGAAGAAAACTGTATTGTTTTGCTATAGATTTGGCTACTAAAAAAATAAAAATGTAAAATTTGAACTAAATAATTGTAGAGTTTTCGCCAAAAGGGCGATGATAAGAAATTTCTTTATGATCATTGGACATATGGGATATGTGACATTAAAAGACAGTTTGAGTTCGAGAGTAACCCCGGTATAAATACTCGTGCGTTTCGTTTTTCTGACCTTCACAAGGTTATATTCATAGAATTTTGCGTCTTGGTGATATCATAAGTTTTTAATTGTAAGTAAAAAGCTTCACAATTAACCTCTCGCAAGTTCTTAAATATAATCTAGTTAACAAAATTTAAAGTGTATAAGATAACTGTGAATATCATAGATTTTTTTTTTTTTTTTTAATTATAAAACTCATCAGCCGGCGTGTCATTGTCCAACTTGTGCCCTTTAAAAATTTAAAAGGCCGTCAATTATTTTCTTCGATTAATACTCTCGTGATGTTTTTGACCTCTTTTTAATAATGTTATGAATCGAGAACTGTAGTTATATATTTTTGGTTGCTCTTGGACGGTATAATACCGGCAATTTTAATATTTATCATGTTTATTATTTCATAATTTCCATCTCTTCTCCTATTTTGTACGTTGTCTTACAGTTTTATATCTGTCTTCATTATTTCATTTTAATCCTTAGCGTCAAATTTTCGTACATGCCTCTCCCTCTTTTTTTCAATGTTTTCTTAAAATTGTCTGGGAGTTCAGTACCTTATTGTTAGCTGTGTACAGAATATATGCATTAGTTCTTTTATAGTCCTGAAATAATTTACTTTTTTGTATTTTAGATACTTGTATAAATATGGCTAAAGTAGGCATCAATGGGTAAGTAATCTTTCATTTTCTGAAACTTTTGTGTTAATATTATGAATAAAAAAGAAAAAAAAATTTAGAACTTTAATTCTTTTTAGATTTGGACGAATTGGCAGGCTTGTACTACGTGCTGCCCTTGCTAAAGGTGTAACTGTTGTTGCTGTAAATGATCCTTTTATTGATGTAAAATACATGGTAAGTAATTTAGTTAAAGACATATAACCTATTATTTTTATTATTCATTAGGTTTTATAGATTTTTTTCTTTTTGTATTGGGAAATATTTATTGATGGGATTAAATGGGCCACTCTAAAAAAAAAGTGTACATTTTGATGCTTCAACTTTTTTTTTTTTTCAAAATCGTAGAATTTAAAGTTTGATGTTTAGTGTCAGTAAATGGATTGAATTTATCTGTATTCTAAAAGTTTGTCTCAACTTAATGAGTGTTTTTTATGGCTTTTTGATTGGTAGTAGATTTTGTCCACTCTTTTACATAGTTAAACATTGCATTAAGTCATTGAAATTAACTTCAAATTTCCAAACTTTTTTTGTGCAACCTAGTCAAATGAACATTTCATATAAACATAATTAAAAACTTTACCAATAAGATGTTAATTTACTTTATTATTGTACTTGTTTTCTTTAACTTAAAATTTTAAAATATTGTTTGTAAAAAGATTTTCACATCAATGAAAACTGTTTAAAAACTGAATCGTAACATTCTGGATGCACATTTCATGGTACTAAATTAACCAAAATTGCAATTGAAAGTGTTTTGCTTTTTTTTTTTCTTTGAAATCATGAACTCTTTTGTACATTGGATGCAGTTGTAAACCAGAATAAATCTATAACAGTTATTTAAAGAAAAAAAGTATTTTACTGTTGTAAATTTTCTGTTTAAGTGTTGAAAAATTAAATTTTAAGATTTGGCATATAAGAATTTAATACAAATTACCACCTTTTTGATTCTGAAACTATGGTTCTGATAAAAACTTCAAAATCCAATTAGAATTATTTAAAATTTACAGCATATCAACTGTTATTAATTTATTGCTCTAAAAGTATCCTTTATGCACAGACGGTACTTTAAAGTATCATTGAAGGAAACTTTTATTAATAGACAGAATAAATAAGTTTTAAAGTTTTTTATTCTTTCCACACAACTCTTCTCGATCAAATTTAGATAATATACTCCCATCACGAGATGAGACTTGGAAAACGCCTTCTCTTAGACGAGTAGACTTTACAGAAGGTGTGCAAGGTGATATGGGAGGGGAAAATAATCCTGTGTTTTCAATTCGACCATTCCCTGCAAAGAACTAGGGTTGAAATGATAGCGCGCCAATAACTTGCCACTGCGCATTTCTTGACAGAAATCTGTTTTACTTCTCTCGATTAGCTGTGTTTTATTTTCTCCCTCTTTTATAATTCATCCCGCCATTTTTAAACTGTTTTTTTCAAAACAAATATTTATTACAAACATGTCCTCAAAAGGGAAAACCATTCATTCTAAAGAAAGAATGATTATTCATAAAGTTACGGAATTTTTTTTTTTTTTTTTGAAAAGGAAGCAAATTTTATATTCTCTCCCGTCGATTTTGTTCTATCCATAGAGCAGAAATAAATGAAGAAAGAATAAAAACTGCAGTTCTGAATGATATTTAATGTATTTTTAAAATATTAAATTTTAAGATAGTATAAGTTAAAAATTTAAAATATGCCATTAAACTTTAAAAAAGCACAAAATTTAATTATTAAAATGAAAGATGTGTTTAAGGCTGTTTTTAAGGGTGTATTTAGATTCAAACTGCTTATTTTCAGATTTATTTTTGAATTCATTTTTGCTCTCAAATACACCAAACTTTCAAAATCTCTTATTTGGAAAGTATACAAGGTGCCGTGATTGTCGATTCTTTGATAAATGCAGAAAATATTGCAAAAAAAGCAATCAAAAACGGCATTTCGAACAGATTTTTCCCAAGTGGGTGATCTGGGAACGAAAAAAAAGGTCATGCTGATAAGGTAATTGTTTATAACTCACTCTAATGAATTGAGCGTTAAAAGACATCACACGGCACCTCATACGTCCCTTCAAGAATCTCCTCAGCAAGTTTCATGATTCTATTTTTAAAAATGTGTCTGAAATTGTATCGGAAAATTTCGAGCTGTTGAAGGTGGAAAAGCATTTTTTCGAATACACCCTTAATTCCAAAAGTCTTTATCACATAAGTTTTGAGTTTTGACTTATTTTTGTTCAAAAGTTTGTTTTCATGAAACTAGTAGTTGTTGTTCAGAAACTACCTAATACTACTCATTCTCCCGTTTTTTTTTTTTTTTTCCAAAATAGATTTTTTAGAAAATAATGTCAAAGTGAGAGTTTTGAACCAAATTTCTGCTTGAAAAATGAATAACCACTCAAACAGGGGAGAAATACGTGTTGATCACGTGATCAAAATCGTTTATAACTCAATAAGTTATTTATTGATCATAAAATGGAAAACAATTGGATTCCAAATCGCTTCCATAACCATACTTTCCAATTTTATATCTTTCCATTGAAAAATTAATTTCTAAATATGTCAAAACGTTTTGCGTTTGTTCAGCAGAGCAGAGCAGTTGAGAATAGCCACAAATAAAGTAAATTAGTATTGCATATGCATTTCATTATGGAATTGCTATTACAACTCGAGATATAATTCTTTTATCAGGATTTTGGTGTTGTTGCGCTGAGAAATTTCTTTTTTAAGAATCCCTTAAAATTAAATTGTATGTATATTTTACTTCACTTTGCAGATTCCATCCATTTTTAAAATAACATTTTTTTTTTTAATTATGAATTTTTATATAAATTATATTGCTCTTTTACTAGTTTATCCTTGGTAAGTTCAGAAAAGCAAAAAATAAAATTTAATTTTGTATTGTTCTGCGTAATTATTTCTTTAATCATTTTAAAAAATAGTATTTAACATTTTAAAAAAAAATATGCTGAAAGCAAAATATTTATCTTTATTATCTTAATAATACAAAAGTAACAATTTATATAAAAGTTAAGGATACGTTTTAATATTTAATGTAATTGTAGAATAATGACAATTTAAAAATATGACTTTTAAAAAAAAAATTTGGACCAAGTCAAATTTTACAACTTTAACAGATTTGGTTTCGTCGAGGAAATTATATTCATACAGGAGGATTCAAACGGGGCTGAATATTTTGATCCGTCAAGACTAGGAAAAATGAAATCAATAGCTGCTTAGTACGGCAAAAATAAGATGGGCCCGGTCCGATCCTTGATGAAAAAAGTAAGGCTAGAGTCTTCAGTAAAAAGTAAAGCCAGGGCACAGCCCTGCCCAAATGCTGTTAATGAAAATCAGGCCGAGACTAGATCTCTGCGTGCATTCTCCCAGGTTAAATAATTTCCCTTTTAAGTCAATAAGATACAAATTAATAGTGCCAAACTGTCGCACACCTGGGAAATGTTGCAACCTACGCATTTCTCTTTTACGGCGCAGCGTAGGGAAGAAAAATCGACGCTCCGATATGAAAGAAATGGAATCGTCTTAAGCTACGTCATGTATGATTGACAGGTCTCTTCTCCTGCTAGGACTATAATAGAATAGAGGAATGGTCAAAGCTAAATACATTAAAACCTCCTACAACGGTCGCTCTGAATACTGGTGGGTCATTCCATGCCAAATCAACCTTTGACTCAACCTCACCCTTTCAGATTTAGATGAAATTTGCAGGAATAATCAGAATGATCTCTCCTGATGATACAAGTGAGAATATATTCATTTTATTTTTTTTGCATCAAAATATCATATAGCTAATTAAATTTTGAAAAATCATTTTTTTTGGCTTGCTTACATGTTTTTAATTTTGAATTCATAAAGTTCTATCATAGAAAATTTTATGACCATTCATTTCAAAGAGGAGTTCATAAGGTTTAATTTGATATGCAAGTTAACTATGTATAGTTAAAATTAAATAAAATTTTTAAAAAAATCTTAATTTGAAAGTTATTTAGATAATCATTTTTAAAATTTTTGTAAAAATTGTATGTTTGTAATATTATAAGCTTAAAATTCTGAAATTTGAGTGGGACCTCAATGGGTTCAGGAGTTAAATAAAAGCAAAAATTACCATTAAAATAGCAATTCTATCTATATTTTGTTATTTATGATTTGTATGGTAATTTTCAGCTTTTATTTCATCATTTCTGATGATTCTAAAATTTTTCAGAATTTTAAGCTTATAATATTACAGCAAATTAATTTTTTTAAAATTTTCAAAGATGACCATCTAAAAGACTTTAAACTTAAAAAAAAAAAAATTTCAATTTTGCATAGTAAACATGCATATCGAATTAAACCTTATAAACTTACTTTAAAATGAGTGGTCATAAATTTCGATACAACTAGAGAAATTGAAAATAGTCAAAAAAATTTTTCAAAATTTAACAGATTAATTATATGAAAATTTAAAGCAATAAATATACTCTAATTTATATCATCATAGAGAATGGTCCCTGGCAGTTTCATTGAAATCAGATATGGTCAAGTTGAATTTTGAAATTTTTTTTTTTGGTTGATTTGACATGGTCATGTTTTAGTGTTACTGAATCTCTTTCTTGGAAATAACACTACGTTAAGCCTCTGAGCAACAAATTCCGAACAATGGCCACCCCACAGCATTATTTAGTTAACTATTTATTTAAACATATTTTAACTACAACTGAGATTATAAAGAATGTAGAGGTAGATTTTCTTATTTGGCATTCTTAAATTCTCTAGTCTCTAGCGGTTGCTTAATTAAATCATTCATCAATGAGTATGCAGAAAGTGGGAGTTCAAAGTGAGAATTTTTAAGTGATAAGTTGAAAGTTATCAAAGAAAGCATAAAACGTAAGTGCTTGAAAAACAACTAAAATGTGCAATTGTGGAAGGAGCCCCAAAAATGACATTAATTAAAAATAGTGACTTTCATTTTGAAGATTTTCAAGGTGCAAATTTTGAATCTTAAACTAAGCATCAAAGAATTGATTATAAGATTGATAAATTTTTGGAATGGTTTTCAAGTTGTTGAAAAAAATCTTTCTGGGCTAATGTTGTTGGAAGGTGTAGATAAAACTGGGAAATAAAACTTTTTGCATTCACTCAAAATGATAATGTACTATACTACAAATCTATGGAAATGGTTATAAAAACCTGCAAATGATTTTTTTTTTTTTTTGTTTATAGTATTTATTAAATGTAATAATAAAACAATTTTGGGTCTGTTATTTTGATTTTAATGTTAGCAAGTTTTAACTTTAAAATGTGGAACCTCTGATTATCATGTTCCCAGTGGTGGCCGCTATTCAGATGTTTTACTGTATTTTCAAAAAGTGATAGTTTTATTGTTCATTTTTATAGGCATTTCTCTTCTTTCTTTAAATAAAATTATAAGAAACACAAGGGCATAAGAAGAAAACTCTGCACCTGGGACAAAGTTTCAATTTAGTGTCCCTTCATCAAACTTTTTCTTATAACGGGCCAAAAATGACGTTGATAATATAAATGTGGTGCCCCTTGAAGTTCTGCAAGTTTCAGGCCCATGCTCCATTTTTAAAGATTGTACAAAATGAAATTGTATTCTCCTGTTCTGTTTGTTACATGGAATGCTTAATTATGTAACTTTATAAAATTCAGTTTTTTGAGAAAATTTATATCTTCAAAACTATGTTCAACTACCTTTTTCCATTGAAATACTTTTCACTTTATTACATATGCAGCATAATAGAATAGACAACTAAGTCTAAAAAACTTTATAATCAAACTAGAAGTAATAAATAAAATTGATCTTTATTGATGAATTAGCACAAGTTCTGTTGCGGTGGCGTTAATACGCAAGTACCTACTATTCACTCATACACATGCAGGGTAAGAGTAGATATGAGACTTTAAGTCCTGATAAAGCTAAAGAAATATTAATAAATAAGAAACTAATGTAATCTGAAAAATTAATTCTTGAATTAAAATCCAGTAAATAATTTAAAATAAAAACATTTTTTATAATAAATATGAATATAAAGAAAATATGCGATACCTTGTTAAAAATTTTTAACTTTATCATGATAAACATACATACCCAATTGCAGATTTATTCTCTTTTTAGGTTTATATGTTCAAATATGATTCCACTCATGGTAGATACAAAGGTGATGTTCATGAGGAAGGTGGCATGCTTGTTGTTGATGGACAAAAAATTCATGTCTTCCAAGAGTAAGTTACATTCTTAAAGTTATTGTTACTAGAAACTACTAGAAAGAAGTATATTAAGGTGTTTTGTCTCACCAAAACACTATTGTAAAGAAATATGTTGTTACATTCTTTCTTAGTCCACTAAACTTCAAAAGATGTTTTATTTTGGAATGCTGTCACCACTGATATCGGGCATGCTGCAAGAAGGCTTATCAAAAGATTGTTAACTCATCCAATTAAAATTAACAATTTATTTATGCATTATTCACATAACAAAACAATATTTACAATTGAGAACTCTAAAATAGATGATTCAGTCTAACATTAAATAAGCTAATATCTTCTGTGTACTGGGTCCTCTTAATGAAATATTATCCTTCTTGCACTACATTCATTAAAACAAATTTTCTGAAGTAACTATAGATCTTCCCAGTATCATGTGTGTTGAGCATTTGTTCTTTTTCTAAAACTTTCAGAAAGAAACATCAACTGTACTCAAAGTCTATGCACTATACAGATTCCTCTCGGTTATCGCAGGGTTCGTGCAGATTCCTTAGACTCCTTAGAAATGAAAACTTTCCCAAGTAGTACTTAGAACTACTTAAACAAAATACTCCTTAGAAACTCTTTAATTGTATTGCGGTTTTACATGTAAGTAATATTGCTACCAGGGGGGGGGGGGAATCGCGATTGTAAAATGCACGGTAAACTCTTTATGCACATCATTCATCAGAAGCACAGTAGTGATTGTTTGGGATCATACTAATAGCCACCAAAATGAAAAAAATAATCCAGACATACCTCTAAGCTTCTACTTTCAAAAAATGATTACACTGTTTAATTCCTTCATAGCTAGATATACAACTTTGATTTCTTTATAATACGATTAATTATCCTCAATTTCGCTGATAACGGTGGATTCAGGGTGATTCTCGTCCGAAATTTCTGAATTTAAGGCATCCTCTTCAGAAAATTTGAAATTAGGTTATTAGTTGGCATAGTTGCCAAGTTGTACGGTTTTGCATGCAGAAAAAAAATTGCGGAGAAATGCAAATTTCGTGAAAGGATCGTGGAAAAACTATGATTTCGTTGATGTTTTTTTTTTTTTTTTTCAACAAACTGTCAAAAGAATCGCTGAAAAGCACGAATTTCCTGTGCGAATCGCGGTTTAAAATATAAATTTCACCAAATATCGCAGATAAAATTCTAATTTCATCTGAAGATCACAGAAAAACATCTATTTCATCTAACAGGGCTTGAAATTCAATTTTTCGAAAGAGGGCAGTCTCCCTACCAACATTAATAAATGGAGGGGAGTTTGGCTTTTTGGGAGAGAAAAAAAATGTTTAAAATCCGCCATTATTTTATGTGCTATTTAAAGAATTGCCAGATTACAGACATAAAAAAAATCACTAAAGCAATTTTTATCAACAATTCAGAATAATTATGCGAAATGTGTAAAAAAAAAAAACTTTTATATTGTCTAGTTTTTACTGGTAAATTCCCTCCCAGTGCTAATTATTTTTGTCACAGGTCTAATTATTTTAATAATAATTAATAAAATTTCTAATTAATTTATATTTATAATTAATGATTAATTATAATTAATAATGTTATTTTTCTGTATATTAAATGTGCAAGATACAAATTTAATCTTAAGTTAATACTTATTTGAGTGTAGAAGATAAGTATCACTATTGTTTGCATTTCTTTAAAAAAGGGGCAAGTCAAATTCATTGAAAAAGACTTTCTTAAAAAATGAATACTTTGTTGAGTAAAGGGATACTTTTTGTTTAATGAATGACTGCTTTCAGGAATTGCACTCACTCAGAAAGATTTGGAGCTGTCAGAAACTGATTTTAGAGCAGCAAAAAAAAAAAAATTATATTGAAGCAGGGAAAAACAGAAAAATGAACTCCCCGTTATATTATTTTTGGGGGGAGGAAGGAGGCAGAGGTTCCCTTTGATGAAAGTTGCATTTTTTTTGCCATCTTTTGATGAAATCTGTTTTTAGATCTTTTCATGAAATCTGCTGCTTTTTCGGGATTTTTTAACAAAATTTGCTGTTTTTTCATAAGTTTTCTGAGAAATTTTGCCGTTTTTTCACGATCATTTGGTGAAATCTGATGTTTCATCGCGAATTTTTTTACGAAAATTGCAGTTTTTCGCGATATTTTAGGGAAATTTGTTGCTTATAGTGAATCTTTTGTCGTTTTTTGAGATTTTTGGATGAAATTTGATGTTTTTTCGTGAATTTTCTGAGGAAATTTGCTGTTTTTTCGCGATCTTTTGATGAAAACTGATGTTTTATCACTATTTTTTTTTTTTTACGAAAATTAAAGTTTTTCGTGATATTTTGGGGAAATTTGTCATTTATAGTGAATCTTTAGTCAAAATTTGTCGTTTTTCCCAATTTTTGGACGAAATTTGACATTTTTTTCGTGAATTCTCTGAGGAAATTTGCCGTTTTTCGCGATCTTTTGATGAAATCTGATGTTTTATCAAGATTTTTTTACAAAAATTGTCGTTTGTCATGATTTTTGGACGAAATTTGACATTTTTTCGCGACTTTTTTGGCGAAAACTGCTGTTTTACAGAATTCTGTGACAAAATTAGGCATTCTTTCGTGAATCTTTTGACGAAATTTGCTGGAAATTAGTTGTTTTTTCGCGATCTTTTAACAATATTTGCCATTTTTTCGCAAACTTTTACGAAATCACGCGTCTTGTGAAACGTGTAAGAGCTGTTTCTTTTGTGTGTCATTTCCGATCTTTTGCATAATTTATGCACAATAGCGCGTCCGTGGCATGACTGTTTCATAATTTTTCGAATTGAATGCGTTATTTTTTTGTGGGGGGAGGAAGGGGAAATTATTCCGAACAGAATCACCTCTATTTCGCTGCGAAAATTGCAAAATTTGTCAATCAGTCGCAGAAAAAAATTGTGATTTTAAATGATTTTTCGCTGTAAAAAAAACTCTCAAAATGTGTCGATTACTCGCACGAAAATATCCTAAAATTCTCAAAACTGTCGTGGGAGTTGATCATAATTTCAAAATGCAAAATTTTTTAGGCAGGAGCCTCCCGTCTACATTATTCTTTTGGGCGGGATTTCAAAATTTTGGGCGAGCATCCCGTCCTGAAATTCAAGCCCTGATCTAAAGATTGTGAATATAATGCCGATTTTGTTAAAAGATCGCAGGAAAAAAATGCCGCTTTCATCAAAAGATTGCAGGGATAAAAGTTTTCGAGAAAAGATCATTTAAAAATGTCCATATGGGAATTCTGCTCTGCCAACACACAACCAGGGTTCGTTGATTTAAATCGGCTTGATTTTAATCATGATTTAAATCACGATTTAAATAAACTGATTTTTTTTAAAAAATCGTTGATTTAAATCAGTTTTTCTTTTAAGTTATTTTTTAATAAATTTCAGATGAAACAAACATAATAATGTGCTTTAATATAATTTAGTTTTATATACCATATATAATCAAACAACTTTCAGAAAGATAAAGCTTAAGCTTAGTAAAAAAGTAAAATAAATGTAAAGTTTAGAAAAAAAAAATGCTTTCAAATTTCATTTGAATCAAATTATAAAATAATCTTGCAACGGTAAAGAAATCTAAACAGAAATATACTAAATATTTGAATATTTACTCATTAGTATTTAGAAAAACTTTTGCAAGTTGAGGTAAAATAAAATTGTATGACTTTATGTGCTGTACTTTGGTGAAGCCTGCTATATAAGGATTGAGCAAAATCTGAATCAGCAATTGATTTATTTATTTAATTTAATATAATTGATCTCAAACCTTTAGAATGGTGGAAGGTATTTTTATTACAGTTATCGAAAAAGCTCATACTGAAAAGAGAATTAATGATCAACTAGCTTTTTACTGCAATAGATTTATCTGCTTCAATCGAACAAATGTTTTTTGCCTTTGGTTTGATACATTCAGAAATTAGAAATCAACAGATAAAACTGTTAAACCGCTGCCATCGAAATGCTCAAGACCAGAGGTCACAAATTGTGAGGTATTCACTAATTGACCTACTTCTCAATTATGTTGGAATTCACACTAGAAAATTTTGAATAACAATTTACTTTTATTTTATTTGTGGAATATCAATCATCGTATAAAACACTGAACATACTGATTAACTTATGATAAACATACACATGAGAATTTGGAATCCCCCAATAAAAAAATATCCAGATGCGGCAACACTGTAGCATTCCTTCTCTGGATAAATTTTTATTTAGGGATTCCAAGTTCTTATTAGTGAGTTTAAATAGTTATTGTTTTATAAGATGATAAATATTCCACAAGTAAAATAAAATTGCTATTCAAAAATTTCTTGTGTAAATTCCAATGCTACTGAGAAATCAGTCGATAGTGATGACATCTCAATTTGTGTCCTCTGGCCTTAAGTATTTTGATGGCAGCAATTGAACTCATTTTTCTCAGTCAACACTTAAAAAAAAAAAAAAAAAAAAAAAAAAAAAGTTTAAAACTTAGTTAAAAACTTCCAATTTTGTTTAAATTTTTTGTGTTGCAGATGTTTTTTATTTTAATTAAAATATTGAAGGTTGAATTAATTTTTGACATCTGATTTGTAGTTTTTCATGCATTTTGTGTAATCAAGATTTTTTTTTATAGCCTAAAATTTTACCTTGAAATAATATAATTATTGTAAATTGTGTAATATTAGTAATAGATAATACTTATAATATGCATGTCTATGTATGTAAACTTTATATAATATAAATTAAACAAAAAGTCATAAAATAATAATAATGTGTGGCAATTTTTAAAAAAATCAAAAAAATCAGATTTAAATCAAAAAAATCAGATTGTTTTGATTTTTATTAAAAAAATCACGAACCCTGAACACAACAGGAGCCATCTCTTTTTGTCTCAAATTGTCACGTCTCTATGACATCCGTTATCTTATTAGATAGCTGGTGAAATTTTTTTTGTTTGTTTTATCTCGGGTATTCATTTTGAATGCCAAAAGGAAGTTCAACCTATTAATACCTTCTTTTTTTTTTTCCCCCTTAATACAGTACTATCTAATAATAGCTCGAATTAACTTCCAGATAAAAAGTTACATTAAAACTCCATTTACACAGAAGTTGACATCAATAAATTGTGTAACATTAATTCTCAATACCTTAGCAGGGATGCTGCAGGACTTGAAAAATTTTGGGTCCCCGGGCCCCAGGACTTCTAAAATTCTGGGTCCCTTTTCACCAAAAGCGGGTCTCCACTAATAAGTCACATTTTTAGATGCAAAAGTTGAACTTGTTCATTTGCAAAAGAAAAATGAAATGCAATAATTATTGTTTTAATAATAATTAAAACCAATATTAATTTTTTTTAAACTATAAAGGGAAATTTTCTTTACTTGTTTAAAAATAAATGTGCAAGATACAAATTTAATTATAAAATATTGAACATTTGAATTTAGAAGATAAGAAGTATTACTATTGTTCACATTTCTTTTAAAAAAGGGAGCAAATCTGATTTATTGAAAAAGATATTTTTGCTGAAAAAAAGAATTTTTGTTGAGTTAAATGATGAGATTTTTTGTTTAATGAATGGATATTTTCCTGAATCACATTTACTCGGAAAGATTTGGAACAGTCAAAAACGGATTGTGAAGCAGGAAAATTCGTTTTTGGAGCAGCAAAAGAAAAAAAAAATGAAGCTAGAAAATTAGTTTTTGAAACAGGAAAATCACTCCTGACATTAACTTTTTTTTCCTTCATTAACCCTTTGACTAAATTTGAGTTTTTTCATGATTTTTTTGACAATCTGCATTTTATTCAGGATTTTTGGACGAAATTTACATTTTTTTTTCGTGAACTGTTTAATGAAATTTGCGTTTTGTGAATTGTTTAACTTAAAATTTGCCCGTTTTTTTTCACCAAACTTTTGACTAAATTTGTCGTTTTTTCACAATTTTTTGAGGAAATCTGCCATTTTTTCGAGATTTTGTGACAAGTCATTTTTTAGCAAATCTTGACGAAATTTAGTTTTTTCGCGATTTGGGACAAAATTGGATATTTTTCATAAATATTTTGATGAAATTTGCAATTTTTTTCGCAATTTTTGACGATATTTGTTGCTTTATTGAAATTTTTTGACAATTTGCCACTTTTCCCGAATCTTTTGACAAAATTTGCCTTACTATTAATTTTTTTATTTTTTTTTTTTTAACATAACCTGTTTTTCGTGAATTCTTTGTCAAAATTTGCCGTTTTATCTCTATTTTTAGACGAAATTTGTCATTTCTTCGCAATCTTTTGAGGAAATCTGTCATTTTTTCGAAATGTTTTGAAAAAATTAGCCATTATTTTGTGAATTGTTTGACGAAATTTGCCGATAAAATAGTCGTTATTTCATAATTTTTTAACGAAAGTCTCCATTTTTGTGCGATATTTTAAATTTTTTTTTTTTTTTTACGAAATTACGCGTCCCACAGGGCATGTAAATGCTATTTTTCTGCGTCCAGTTGCCGATTTTTTGCGTATTTTACTCGCTATAGCACGTCCGCGGCATCCCTGCCTTAGTTACTAAAGTACAGAACATTTAATTCATTTTTTTCCCTCCCATTTTATCATGGCAGAAATTGTATTAATCTAAACTATTGAACAAAATATTTAAAATTCCCCTCAAAATTAAGTTAAAATTTCTAAGAATTTTCACAATTAATCTTATTTAACTTATTGCCTATCCATAATTTCTCATCTATAAATGTAGACAATCTCCAGAAGTAAAACTTTTTAACAAAATAATCAAAGTTATCTTGCAGAATTCTATAATTTCTTATAAATTCATGTACAGTCAAATCCGCTTATAATAAACAAGACTGAAGGTTTTGTTTGCTATAACCAAACTATTAAAGTTCACAAAATGTGTTTATTTTTGGCTGCTACCTTTTTTATATCCAATAATGAGTATGAAGAAAAACTTAAAATCTCTTAAATATGATCATTAATGAATTATTGACTAAAATCAGTTACATTAAACTGACACAATATTAAAAAATTGTAATTTAAGAAATTACCCCAACCATTTTTGAAAAATGTTTCACTCGATACATTCATCTATCATTTTAAGCTAAATACCAGTTGTTTTATTGTGTATTATCCGTGCCACTGCTATAAATGACTTTATACATGCTGCAATTTGAAGGTACGGTTCGTTTAAGTTATATCACTCTATTGTCGCCAAGCATAAAAGTTGGCGACGAAAGAAACATTTCAAACTATTTAACATTGTTGGTGCAAAAGTAATCATTATTAAAATACAGCTTTGGCATATACTGTTATACTTGTAAGACTTTGGCATATATTGTTTGATTTTACAGAGCAGAATTTTGGTGATGGAGGTTTTAAACCAAAATCGATCGCAGCACATGCATCTGTAAATGGGTCCATCAGACATCGAATCAAAAAAGTTTTTTCCCAGTTTTTCCCAAGCCGATTGCTTTTTAGTTTTCTTTTTAGGTGGTGGAAAATCAAGAGTAATAGCTATAACATTTTCCGGCTTGTTAGAATCACTATTGGCACTCAAATTTTCCTGGTTAGAACCGACCGATAGTAAAACGCCATGGCTAGTGGATTGGTCGCCCTGGCGACATGATGTTTTACAATTAATCGGTTCGGCATTAAATTGCTTCCTTTTTCGTGATCGCCTTTCAACACGTAATTGGTTTTCAGCGGCTCAATAATCTTTTGATTTTATCATTTTCTGCATTGAAAGACGTTTTTGCGCCAAACCAAATACAGTATTACTCAGTTATCCCGTCGACCAATTTCGCCAAATGATACGAATCGCCAAACTGATAAGCAACTTATACATGTTGACTAAATTTTTATTTTAAATAGCAAAAGAAGAAATAAAAATCACTTTATGATTGTTTAAGTACGCGTATTGTGTTTAATATCATTGAATGCGATATTCACGTTCATTCATTTCTTTGGCTTCGGCTTTTTCCGTATCTGTTAATTTCCGTCTACCCATTTTTAAATTTGTTAGTTTTCTCCTTTATTACAATGATTTTAACCATTTTAATTTACTATTCAAATAAAAATTCTTCTAAAAGTAAAGAATTTAATTTAAATTCAAATAAAAACTCTTCTAAAAGTAAAGAAATTAATTTAAATTCAAAAGTGACCACATCATTCAAAAGTGGTAACATCATTCAAAAGTGGTAACATCATCGGGTCCATTCTCCCGAAAACAACAACCATTTTTCAAATGGTTAATAAATTAAAAATGAAGAAATAGAAATACAGTACAGAGCTGATTATCCAAACAAGTAGAGACCGACCTTAGTTCGGATAAGCAAAAGTTAAGATAAATAAGCAGACAACTTAAGGAATGTTCCCACAGTACTAAAAGCTTTACTTTTTCCGGGCTTGAGATTCCAACACTAGTTATTGCTGGCCCATTTTAAAAAATAGTTTTTACTTTATCATTTAATTTTTTTTTAATTTTCTAAACTACAGGGACTATTTGTGGAAAAAGTTCTTGCTTATTGTTTATTTCATTAGATGTTCTTTTCAATGCTACCATCTCAAATTATTCTTAAATAAGTTAGTTAAATATGCTAGCAATAAGTATATTATAGAACAGCTGTGATAAGAGTAGTGTAAAATGACTGGCAAGTGTGATCACAGGTGCAAAATGGCTACTATAAGTGTTCTTACCCTTTAATAAAGACTTATCGCCAATTTGCACTATGGCAATGTTACCTGTATGGCAGTGTTACCTGTTGAGTAATTAAACTAGAACATAATCCACACCATGTTGTATAAAATATTAAAGTTTTATGAAAATCCATGCATTAGCTCTTAATATGGCTATTATGGAAATTGTGAATATAGCATAACAATGCCACCTGTTGAGCAATATTCACCCAAAACTGGTGAGATCTTTTATATCAAGGTCTAACAGAATATAAAGTTTTGCAGAATTTATGCATTAATTCTTGATATAAAATGTCCACGAAATTTTTGTTAGACTGATATTTTATAAACTTTTTTTTTGGGGGGGGGAGGGGTTCTCTGATCTCCTAAAAATATTCTCAAGCTGTGATCTAAGATAATCATTTTTTTCCTACAAGGTCTAAATTTTTGTAGTTTTGTATCGGTAGGTTTGCAAATAAGGGAGGAGAGGAGGCAGTGTGTGCACAGTACATTTTATAAATAGAAATGTCAGTGATTCAGAAATAAGAAGGGAGACATTTATAGCACATTTTTAATTGTATCACTATCTGTAAATGTAAAACCTGATATTAAAGTAAATGTAATTTACTTTTTTTTAATTAAATTGCCCTCAAATTTCTCCTAAATACATTTAATTGTTAATCTGTAATATGTGAGTAAATAGTTTTTATAACATTAAAAAGTTGTAACATCTTTCATACTTTTAGAGAAAAACATTGACAGTGCACACAAGTGATCTTATTGTTACGGTTTAAGTACTGAAATCTCAAAATATTAAATGATCCATACTAAAATTTTTCGTAATTTCAGCTCCATTTTTGCATGTATAGAATTGGGATATGTTTAGGGTGTATTTCGATTCAAACTGCTTATTTTCAGATTTATTTTTGGATTAACTTTTGCTCTCAAACTCACAGATTTTCTTATTTAGAAACTACTCAAGGTGCTGTAACTGTACATTTTTTGATAAATGCAGAAAATATTGCAAAAAAAGCAATCAAAAATGGCCGTAAGAACAGATTATTCCGAAGCGGGGGATGTGGGGACGAAAAAAAAGGTCACACTGAGAAGATTGTTTATAAATCAAATTCTAATAAATTGAGTGTAAAATGACATCACACAGCACCTTATATCGGTCTCTTCAAAAATCTCCTCAGCAAGTTTCATGTTTCTACTTTTAAAAATGTGTCTGAAATTGTATCTGGAAGTTTCGAGCTGTTGAAGGTGGAAAAGGATTTTTTTTAATACACCCTTAAAAGTATGCTTGGAAAGATATATGCTTACATGTTAAAATATGAATTGTTTTCAATGAAACATTAGATTTTGACAAACTTCCTGTTTGTCTGGATATCAAATTTACTTGAACCAAAAAATCAATTGATTATATTTGTAAAATTATGCATTCAACTTCAGCGCATTAAATATAAATTTGATCAGAATATTGTAATTTTTTTAAAACTAATAAATTTATTCTAATTCTAGAATGAAGCCTAGCAGCATTCCATGGGGAAAAGTTGGAGCTGAATATGTTGTTGAATCAACTGGGGTTTTCACAACTATTGAAAAAGCCAATGTAAGTATCCATTCTTAAATTTAAGACTGCATGAAAGGTTTTAAACACTGAAAATTTTTAGGTCAATTTCTTTGTTTTTACCCGATTTCAGCACCTCTCTAATGTAGTTTCTCATATTGCATAAAAACATAATTATGAGTTTCACTTTTCTTATAAGATGTTATTTTCTTAGATTTCTGTTTTAATTTTTAAAATACTGCAGTTTTAAATTGGAGATCAGTGATGCACTCTACGCACATCATGAACCCCAAGTTTAAAATTCTGAAAGATCTTTGTTTTCAAAGTAAAACATCAAAAATAAAAATAAGGAACTAACTTTATAATTAAATTATGCATTAATACTGTATTTAAGATTTAAATTTTTGTTTGCAATTAAGTGTTTATCAATATAATGAAGTTGTTAAATAGATTTTTTGGTATAATATGGCAGAAGAATAGTTCTAATAACAAGAAAGCTGATAAGTTGAAATCAGGATTGTTCAATTTAAATCTAATAGTTAAAGGAAAAGAAACAGCTTTTTTTTCTTTTTTTTTTCATTAATTTTAAGTTATTGAAAAATGTAAAATTAAAGTTATGCAGAAGCTACAAGAAAAGCTTTAGATAAACAAGATAGAACCTGCTGAAATTAGGCATTTAAAGTTTTAAAATGCCTTCATTTCATTTGTTCTGAAATGCAGTATTGCTTAAGGTTAAATGTCAATAGATTATTGTAAATATAACAGCCACTTGACATTAAACACGTTGCACATTTATTATACCATCAAAAGATTTTTAATTCTTTTATTTATATTTTTATTGATGTTTTACTACTTTGATTTTTCATTAAAATGAAATTTGTATATTTGGTGAATAATTTAGCTATTGGTATAATTTGCCATTAAGGATGAATATCTGCCTGTAAATGAAGGATATTAAATTCTAAAAATGAAAGTAGTGATGGCTCTGCCTATACTCTTAACATTGTTGGACTTTTTCATTGAAATATAGATGAAAATTTATCAATGATGATAAAAATCTGATATAAAAAAAAAGAATTAAATTTGAACAAAAGGTGACAAAATTTGAACTTATGAAAATCTTAATAAATAAGCAATAACTTGTGCATGTACACCAGGAAATAAAGAAAATGACCAAACTGCAAGATTAACTGTATAAAAGAGTAACATAAGCATAGATGAACACTTATTTCTTTCAAAATTTGTGAATAGGTTTACTCGGTATATGTCTAACAAAACCAGATAATTTCAGTATTGTATTGCATTCTAAATACTTGCAGATGGTGATTTAAAAAAAAAAAAAAAAAAAAACAGGCCTTATAGAAACTGTAAAACATCAGACGAGAAATACTAATCTCTGTAAAAATTTCAAAATCAGAATTGCATGTGGCTATTCTAACACATTCAGACATCAGCATAACTGTTTACCAAGGAGAAAAAGGTAAAAATGTTTTGTTACTTAAGTTTACATCTATTGAAATTTTAGATAATTCTAAAAAATACTAAAGACTTAGTTTACTACAACGTAACCAGGGATCAGAGTTGTCCTATATTTCCTATTTATCCTATATTTATAAAATAATCTTCAAAAATGTCCTATATTGTCCTATATTTTTCTAATTGTCCTATATTTCCTATATTTCTCTACTTTTTCATGTACTTGGTATTAATATCATCGCTTGTTTTCTCATGCATCACTTTGCTCGCTGAGTTAGTCTAATATTCAACATGATTCTGTGTTTCATTGCGATTATCTTAGTTTCTCTTATCGTGTATTCAGCTGCAATACATCGTTTTTAGGTGCGTTCGTAATTATGTAAATACGTAGCACCTATAGTGGTCGTTCAGTCCGTCCGTCTGTCCGCATATAACAACGCAAAAACTACCCAACCGAATCGTTTGAAATTTGAAATACATAATTATTACATAATTTTGTTGAGTTATTTCAAATTTTATGGAAATCGGATGCATAGATCAATTACAGGGACAATCAAAAGTATTCCATTACATTACGGTCAATGGGGAAAAATGTTTCTAATGCATTTTAATGGTGTTACACTCATTCAAACATTCATTTATTATTCAAACATTTATCATCATTATTCAAACATTACACTCAAACACTCATTTAAAATTTATATGCAACTATAAAGTGCATATTATAATCTACATTTTACATAATTTGTGGTGCAAAGAACATATGTTATTGATTTACAAGGCCACACAAAAGTATTCCATTACATAATGGTATAGAGAGAACATTGTTTGATGAGCGTTTTAATTGTAATTCACTATTTACAATTTTATGAGATTAATATATAAAAGTAATAAAATTCATTTGTGGATGTTTTTCCAAAAAAAATCATAGAGACAGATTTTCATAGCATCGTAGTTTACATGTTCAAATCGTAGTAACTAAGATTTTTTTTTTTTTTTTTTTTTATCTATAGCAGTTGGCAAGTCTGTAGATACAGGTTGTTCTTATCATGGGACAAATTTTCAAATGGTCAAGACGAAACATTCTTTTGAACAAAAAAAATCTCAAAACACTTATTCTATCAGAAATACAATAGTCACTGCAAAAAAAAACTAGTCGTTGGGGGCCACCGTAATACTTACCCATCATGAAGATGTATATGAAAATAAAACACGTGAAAACTATTTATACAATGCATTGCAATTCATAAACAACATTTAAATATTGTTAATATACATAGTAATGCTCTATTAAAGAACTGCTGATTACCGATATCGACAAATTATATAAAACGCCAAACTACTCAAGTAGTACCGAACTGCGTAAAAGAAACATCCTTAACTCCAAAAATAATAACTCTATTAACTAACAATTAACTGCATCGGATTAAGCGTCTCATTTCCAATTAAAATATACCTCTGAATTGAAATTTGAATGAAATACAGGGGCACGAAAAATCGAAGAATGTAGAAAACAGGATTACAAATATCTCGACAACTAATAATCAGATTGACTTCGTTCTATATGCAAAATGTGTGTTATTTTATTGTCTTTTACGTCCATTCTTTAGAACAAAAAATTTCGAAAAATTTTTATACCTTTCATCAGAACGAATTTTTCGAGAGTCCGAAAAAAATAGTTCCGGATAATCGAAGTTGCTGATATTAAATAGGGTTTGTCCCATCCTTACATACTAACTACATACAAAATTTCAAGTCTCTATCTCAATTCGTTCGGGAGATAGAGCGTTTACAGACAGACAGACGGACGGCAAAATTTTTCTAAAAATGTTTTTCGGAATCTCCACTATCTAAAACGTGTAAATCCGTCAAAAAATTTTTTTCGATTTTCTAAACGATTGCAAGACTTACCCTATACTACGTATGATGGGTAAGTAAAATCTTGACACTTACAATTTTAGATGTTTTGTTAAATATCTAGAAATATACATAAGGAATTATTCTGAAACTGCAGGTGTGTAAACATAATACACCTCATATATTTTCACGAAGAGTTTTCCCCGAAATCCAACAGGGGACTGTCAACAAATTAGATTTTTTGGAACTCCCTGTCAAAACTAATGAAACAAGAGTTCAAATCGCAGATTATTAAGTGGCTTGTCGTAATAAACTGTCCTCATTTTTATGAAGATAGCATGTAAACTCGTAGAGAAATTAAGGTTTTTATGAAAACAGTCCCAAAATTTTCAAAGTTTTTTGCTTGTAACTTGCAAAGTTTTTCATAAAACACAATGTTCTTTTCAGAAAATAAGACAATCAACATTGTACATAACATCCTGTAATCAGAACTAAAAAATAATAAAAATTGTGTGACAAATGAACAGATTTACTAAATTTTTTACTGTGCATGCGTCAATGCTATTAAAATTTCATTTGCATATTATGTTAAATGTATAGAGCAATTTTTGTGAAAGTTTCAAAAACATAGCTTAAAAATTCTGAAAATTTATTGTCGATAGAATGAGATCAAAATCAGTTATTCCCTAAATGAAGCAAAAAGATGAGGGGCTGTATCTATATTCCATTGATTAGTGCCTACACAATATCGCACGTACAACTATATTTGGAGATAAAACCCCTAATTTTTTTTTCTTCCTTTTGGAAATAACGGATTTTGAGTTGATTCTATAGACAATCATTTTCGGAATTTTCAAGCTATGTTTTTGAAACTTATACAGAAGTTGCTCTATACATTTAGCGTAATACAATATACAAATGAAATTTTGATATCGTTGACACATGTGCAATGAAAAATTATTTACTAAACCTTCTATTTTTCTTCAAACTTTTAAAATTTTGATGACAAGGTATTGTGTACAGTGTTTGTCATATTTTCAGAAAAGATTATTTTACATTAAGAACTCTGCAAATTATAGGGAAAAATTTAGGACTGTTTTTATAAACCTTAATTTCTCTGAGTATTAATGCTATCCTTATAAAAATAAATACCAGTATGTTACAATTAGCCACTTAATCATAATGTGCAGTTTGAACGCTTTTGCTACATTAGTTTTGACAAGGTTATTCAAAAGATCTTCATTCTTTTTCAATTTGTTGACGGTCCCCTGTTGGATTTTGGGGAAAACTTAGCACGAAATTATCACGTAAGTGTCAAGATTTTTTTCTTGCAGTGACAGTACATTAAATACATTAACTAAAAGCTCTAACTAAATTTTCATTCATAATTTTAAACTTTTTTTTCATCCGTAAGAGAAATATGCCATGTTAGGTAGCCTTGATTTATATTTAGTATGAATTGAATAAGTATTTGCTGTGATAATGTATAATTAAAAATAAGTTATTTATATTCAATAGATTCAAACATTTTAAGAAACATATTTTAATATTTTAAAATTTTGTTGGTATAAACAATGATTAGAACTAGTTTAATCCTCGCCAGCCACTTTGTTTATATTTAACAGATTTTAACTTTATATTGTTGATCAATAAATTATTTTTAATTTTTCTTTTTACAGTCTCATATAGAAGGTGGAGCTAAAAAAGTCATCATTTCAGCACCTTCTGCTGATGCTCCTATGTTTGTAATGGGGGTTAATCATGAATCCTATGATCCTTCAATGACCATTGTCAGCAATGCTTCATGCACAACAAATTGCCTTGCTCCTTTGGCTAAAGTTATAAATGATAACTTTGGAATTGTTGAAGGTCTAATGGTAAGAGTAAAAATATTTAATATGATTTAGAACTTATATTATAAAGATGAGTAACTTTAATTTATAGAATCCTGATAATGAATTGCCAAGTTAAGTGTAGAATCTTATAAATATGTGCAGTTCTAAAAAAGTAGCTTGTGTTTGTATTATCATAATATTAATTGTATTTATCTTTGATGTTCAGAAAATTTTAAATGTTTTTTAAGTTGTATGTTGCATTGTCTTTAGTTAAATCGCTTACATTTTTTGCAACTGTTGCCAATAATGGAGTTATTGAGAATGGTGATGTAACATTAAAAGTTGTTTAAAAGGTCTGTGTTGAAAATTAGTTGAGTGCCATTCATAACTGGTTAAGGTTTATGTACTGTTAGGCTGAGGAATTAACATTTATAGAATGGTATTTGGAAAAAGCTGTGTATGAATAAAATTGAGATATTTGATTGGAATAGTTACATGAAAGAACTATGTTCTCTAAACCAGTTATACCCAACCTTTTACTGGCAACAACCTACTAAAGCTTCTGTAAAATCATTATTGCCCTTCTTTCTTTCCTCCACACATTCTGCAACATATGTATATCTTATCTAAAACATGACCTTAATTTGCTTGAAAGTAGCCTAGTAGAACCTTAACAATGACTATTGTGCTACTGTTTTAAATTTATCAAATTTTCAATTACATGTGATCTTAACATAATTCCATAAATGCGGAGATGAATCTTCTCTTTTATGCCAAAGTGTTTGCTTGTGTCCTTCCAACTTACTAGATTATTTAACAAAAGCATTTTCAAAAAATATTTAAAAGTACTCTGGCATTCAGCATGAAATTTGATAGTATTGAGACATTTTTAATACTTTTGTAACTTGGTAAAAGCTAACTTTATTTTTTCTTTTTATGCATAAAATAACAAACATTTGAAGATTCTGACCTTTATATCAAATTGAAGTTGTCATGATTCTCCATCCAAATCAACCCAAATAACTGTTTGCTACTACTAAATTTCAATAATTCTTGAATTATTTTTTAAAAAGATTTCTGAGATTTAATAAAGCAAAGAAATTATTAAAATTTAATAGTGAAAATCAACCATTTGTGTTGAAGCGCTCTTATCGCTGCAAAAAAAATATCCTTCCCAATTATCATTGATTGCCATGTGTTACATGTTTTAAAATTGAATGTTTTTAAAATTATTGCCTGTGTAGAAATACCTGAATTACATCCATAAATACTTACACATTTTTAGTGTTATTCAAGATTTAAATTTTTATAAAGTTAGTACCATGTTTAAGTATTCAGATTTTTTTGCTTAAATATGTTCAAGACAGAAAAATTTACATTCCCTTAGGTAATTTCTGGTATTAAAGTTTCTACATGTTACATATAGCGAAGCAAAGAGAATTAAACTTATTTAATAAATCAAAAAATTAACAATAACCGACCAGAAAAATTATAACCACTTAACCGTCTGCCCCGAGATAACTCGGGGTTAAAAGCACTGTTTCCCCATACCCATCGCCGGTGAAGTCGATTAAGATATAATAATGTGCATGTGTAATTAGGATTTTTAAATGTAGTTAATAAAAATATTCTGGTTTTAAACTTATTTCAAGCTTTTTTTCTTTTATTCAGAAAAACTTTACTTTTTGTATGATTTTTTTTTTGGTCTAAGATTTTTTCCAACCAACCTGACAGGGAATGGATAAATTAGAAATTGTTTCCTTAAAATGTCAAATTGCTCCCTTACCTCTTCCCCTTCCAGTGTTATTTATGTCCCATGTTGGGAACTGCTGCCCTAAACCTAGTAACAATGTAATGAATAAATTCATAATGCCAGTAAAATTGTCAAGGTTGAAAGTTAATTTATAGGTGTGGGAAGGTAAGAGGATGAGTAACAAATTTCCACAAATACATTTTTAGAAGCTTATGCCATTAAAAACGACAAATGATTTCTTGTTCAAATCCTAAATAAAAATAGTATGCTGATGCAAAAAAATAAAGCACGTGTAGAAGATGGATCAACAATCTGTGCTGGATGATGTGCAATTAAGATTCTGAAAAAGCAGGTAACAATGACTTTATTGTGAAATCTTGTTGATCAAACAAATATTCATACACATGTTAAAAGAATGTAGAATATTTCTAAATTGTACAGTAAAACAAATAACAGCTTGCAATCATCTCTTTGTATCCTGCAGAATTTGACAGAAGTACCTGTTAAAATTTTTATAAATTATTAAAAGCTATTTTTGCAAATATAACTTGTAATGTAAAATGTGACCAAAAAATCGTTCTTGTGAAATGCGAGAAATTGGTAAGAACTTGTAATAGCCTTAATATTAAATACTAGAAGCCCATCAAAATGATGTGTTTGCATTTTTAAAGGATGATAAAAAAATTACAACTGTGGCCAATCATGGCCACTTTTGGGCTGAAAAAATTTTGATAAATACAGTGATTAATTAAACTTGGAAAAAAAATCTAACCAAAAAAAGAAATTAAAAAGGAAAATTTCAACAGAAATTTGTATTTAAAACTATAACAAAACTGTCTGGTAGATGGGGGTGGGGATTATAATGAAATTTAGAACGCAACCTGCAGTTTGCTTAAATAAAGTTTTAATTAAATATTGTTTTTGAAATCGTGAAAAGATTTCAAAGTGAAGTAAAATGTAGTGACGTCATTTAATCGCTCCCACTGTAAATCTGATCATTGAGAGCACTCTATTACAACTATGGAACGGTTTCATTGGTCAGAAAATAGATTGCCTTTAAAATCGGAGGTAACTTTTCACAATGTTTTTTATAGATTTGAAATTCTCGAGTCATTCACGGCTGTAAAGAAAAAAAAATTAAAGCAACCCGAATATAAAAAATTTAACAATACTGAATTTAAAATGCACCTTCACTTTCCTTTAATAAAAAGTTTTTTAATTAAATATACTTTTTGAAATTGTGGAAACATTTCAAAGTGAAGTAAAATGTAGTGATGTCATTTAAGAACTTTCACTGTAAAACTGACCTATGAGAACGCTCCATTACGAATTAAAACTGAAACGTTTTCATTGGTGAAAGAGTTTTTCTCGTGGATAGGTTGACCCCGGAATTGTTATACACGGAAGGGTTTTATATATATATATATATATATATATAATCGTAAATGCAATGGTATTTACTGTGAAGTTCATGCTTCATGACCTTGTAATGCAACTTGGCATAATTGTAATATGAGGGCTGTTATAAAACTAAAGTACCATGATTTGTGCAATGTGCCTGTAAATCTAAACTCATTTTTCTCCTAGACTACTGTACATGCAATTACTGCCACTCAAAAGACTGTAGATGGACCAAGTGCCAAAATGTGGAGAGATGGCAGAGGTGCTGCTCAAAATATTATTCCAGCTTCTACTGGTGCTGCCAAAGCTGTTGGTAAAGTTATTCCTGCTTTAAATGGGTAAGTTATGTTTTTATAAAAATGTTTTTTAATGTCTACTTGAATATATGTTAAATGGCATATTTATTTTAGCATTAAATTCACTGGTAAATGATTTAATCACATTTGTCTTTATAGAATTTATTCAAAGCACTTAATAAAACTACATTACTTAAAATGAACTTAGCTATGATTTATGAAATGAATGTATTAAAATTTATTGTAAAACCTAATTTCTGACCTGTATTAGTCTCGTAGTTTTCTGAGGTAGCTCATCTTATAAAATTTAACACTTAGAACAAAAATAGAAATGTGGATTTTTGCTTTAAAAATTGTTTTGCACTTTTAAGAACAAATTTTTTTTAATGTATTTTTTAATTTTGATATGCAATGTTCCTGTACTGAGGTCATTCAATACAAAAAGAGTAAATTGGGTATGGTTGACACGTGAGATTTGATTGAAAATCATATAAATAGATCATTATTCATTTACGAAATGTAAAGTAATAGATTTCAGACTTTTTTATTTCAGTAAAAAATTTACATTAATGTTGATATGAAATAGAGGTCTTGTGTACATGTTTGAAATTTCAAGTTTGATTATTTGCCTAAGGAATGGAGACTGTATTAAAAATTATTTGTTTTAAGAATGAACAATAAGTAACAGATTAGCATAATTTAGTAATTTTTTATTCTGTAATTTAAAAATTTGTAGGGAATTTTTTTAATATTTCAGTTGCTTGTCTTAAAATGGACACCTTTTTTTAAAACTTCTGAATTTGATGTTTATAGCTAATAAAATATATTTAATACATCTAAATTTTCACTTAAGCCTTTATTCCTTGTTTTTTTTTTTTCACACTTTAAGTGAACTGTTGAATGAAATTTTAATATTTTATCATTTGCTTGGATACTAAAAGTATTTCAAAGCCTTTTAAAATTCTTTGATGTTATAAATAAGTATATATTTTAAATATATAAAATTTTATTCTTGTTTTCAGTTTATTTTAAATTTGAATAAAAGAAGAAAAAAAATCTCTTGAACAAATAATTTATTTAATCATAAAATCGAATATCAAAAGTAGATGCTAGAACCTTTTTTTTTTTTTTTTTTCAGAAGAAATTCTGCAATATTTAAAGAAAAGAAAGTTATTTCAAAGTATATTACTTTTTTAATCTCTTTTTGTTATGTTAGGAATCAAAAAGGAAATATTTAAATTTTTTGGTTTATTTTGGACTTATTGATCCTTATGACTGTGCAATAATGTCAATTTCAGACCTTTCCTTTATTTTTTGAAGATAAATAAAAATATTTTGTATTTTTTTTAGATAAAGGAAATAATTTTGACTTGGAGAATTAGATTTTCATATGAAGTATTACTAAGGGAGGCTTAAAATCACAATTTAATTGCAATCGCACCTATGTGATGTGCATTAGAGATGATATGAGCTCTTTTTATTCTAGTCTTTGGGCCCAGGCTCATTTTTCCTAAAGCTAGAAAATTTTATTTTAATCATGTGCAGAAAAGATTAAAAGAACTTTTTTCTCTTAAAATTGGGTACTTATTCCTTTTAAAGTCATTTTAATTCTTTTTTATCAAAATGACGGGAGAACTGAATGCTTGTTTATTTTAATATTTCATTGCTGTTTCAAATGAAAACTTATTAGATTTGTCTATGGAATTTCCAGTAACGATTTATTTGAGGTGTCAATCAAAACAAACGCAATGAATTTGCTTTTAGTTGGCTTTTCGTTAGCAGAAAATGGGGTTTTTTAATGGAATCGTTTATTTACATAAGGTGAAGGTAACATTTCCTTCTGTTTTTGGTAGACGAGAATTAGCTAGATGTTTGTAAATTATTAATTATTCAATTGTGCAAGAATCGTAGTCAAATTTCTTTATAAAAATTTTAGTGACTAATATTATGTATTTATCATCATGAATTCTGCTCATGTTGAAGACGCTGTTCCTTTTCAAAGTCACTTTTCTCTGTAAGTAAATATGATTGTCGTGTTATTCAAACAGAAAGCGATCAGTGTTTTTCTTTTCTTATAAAGGCATATAGGACCTTTAAAATATCACTTATCCAACACACCTATGTGCTAACCATTATTCCATGTGGATGAATTTAATTTGCACAGATTACAGAAATTATGAAAAAGTGGAAATCTACATTTTCATAGAAAAATGTTTTTGAAAATTTCCTAGCATCTTTGTATTTAAGTATTTTATGGTCAATGTAGTTTATTATTAAATTGCTCTCTACAATTGTAGCAAACTTACTGGCATGGCCTTCCGTGTTCCTACACCTGATGTTTCTGTTGTGGATTTGACTTGTCGTCTTTCAAAAGGAGCAACTTACGATGAAATTAAAGCAGCTGTCAAAGCAGCTTCTGAAAGCGATAACTGGAAAGGAATTTTGGGATATACAGAAGACATGGTATTTTCTTTATATTCAACTATTTTAAATTTAACTTAAATACCTTTTTAAATAATATATAAAGATAAAAAATAAAATTTCTATAAAATTGAGCATGGATTTATTGTACTGTAGTCTTAAATCCAAAATTGACAATTATGAATTTGACTTCTGAATTTACAAAACTGTTCCTTTTTTTTTTTTTTTTTTTTCAAAAAAAATGAACACCAACCTTTAATTTACTGCAGTCAGCGGTACCCAGCACACACGTGTGCAGAATTTCATTTGAAGCCCTATACAAACCTCCCCACCCCCCTTTCTGAAAATAACTTTTTAAAAATTTTTAAGCATCTGTAAATGCTTATCTGCCATCCTGCTGCAATTCTGTGCATCCTTGACTGCATTCTGCGAATTTAAGAAAGTATTTATCAAAGCAATTTTTTCCACATTAGTAAAGAAAATTGCTTCCTTAGTAGTAATGAGATTTAATCTTTTAGCCCATTAGTAAATGTAATTTTAATTAAATTGAAACTCGTAAAGTGGATTATTTTATGAGAAATTTCTTACTTTTTATTTTTTTTTATGTTGAAAAAGAATTGTATTTCAAACTGTAACCTAATAAAAAAAAAAAATTCCGTTGCAATTTTTTATTTTAAAGACTTTTAGCTTTAAATTTTTTGATATAAAGATTCTTGTTACAAAATTAAAGCTTCTAAATTTTGTTGGATTTAAAATTTTTTTTTTTTTTTTTTTTTTTTTTTTTGCTAATTTTTACACCTCCAATAAAAGAGTAACCATTCTTTTGGTCTGTTTTAACAATTGTTTTTGCTAAAATTGTATTGCAAAATTAAATAGTGCAAATCTACAGATCATAATTTTTGTTTAATTTGAAGTTAAAATATTGACTTTTTTTGTAAAGTGTACGACAAAATGTAATTTGAGTGGCCTAGTAGAGGATTTGCTTTGCTCATCCTAATAAAAAATAAAATTTATCTCCCCCTCTGCCTTAAAGTTTCCGTATTCTTAGTCATTTTTGCTTGTGCTGTTAAGCCGGGAGGCGGCAGCACAATTACCTCATTGAGTTCATAAATGAAAATCTAGGATTAGTTGAATCTAATTTGCCTATTAAAACGCAAATGGTCTGCCAAGTCTTATCTTGGCAGAAAACACCTAATAAAAAGATTTTAGTAGTTTACTGATAGGCTTTTACCACCTTGCTTTAGAGGTCTGCACGGGCCGAAAGTTAAAATTTTGGCCCGGGCCCAACCCGGCCCGAACGAAAAAAATAATGGCCCGGCCCGAAAGTTAAAATTTCGGCCAGAGTTCGGCCCGCTCCGGAAAAATTTTTTAATTTCGGCCCGTCTCGAATGAATTTCTACAGAACATTGATCTTTAATCTTATGGAAGAGTTCTGACCAAAAAAAATTGTTAGTCTTTTTTTTTTTCCATGTTTATAATCTCCATTTATGCAGAAGTGCCGTAGGCTGCGATATTTATGCTTTTAAATGAAACTTTGTTTGTTGTTGTAAATGTTTCAGTTATCACTAGTATTATTAATCCATATTCCCTGTAATGGAGACAAAAAATCGAAAAAGCGTTATATGGTAAAATTTCCAAAGACGAAATCGCTTTGGAACGAAAAAAATACATTCCCTTCTTAACAGATATAAATGTTTAATATATTTTTTTTCTCCCGTATTGTTATATTCATTTTGCATGCATGAACATTTTAAAAGAAACTTTCAGTTTTCAGTTTTAAAAAAAAATTCCGTCATAATCGTGTTTTTTTTTTTTTTTTGTGTGTGTGTGTTTAATTCTATTTTAAAACGCCTAGTAATCTAAGATTCTTTAAAAGGAATAAATTCTAATGTTTAATTGTAGAATAATGACGATAATAAAGTATATGCTTTTTTTGCAGAAATTTTTGGACAAAGTCAAAAATTACTGATTTATAAAAAGTCGAGAAAAGGATTTTCATGTAGGAAGATTCAATAGGAACTGATTATTTTGGTCCATGAAAACTAGAAAGAATGGAATCAGTCTCGGCTTCGTAAGGGGAAAAAAAAAGTTAGGCCCATCCCGATACTCCAGCAAAAAAATTAAGGCCCGAGCCCAACCCGGCCCAAAAAGATTATTGACTAGGCCCGGCCCGAAAGGATTAGTGACTAAGCCCGGCCCGGCCCGAGTCTTCAGAAATAAGGCCCGAGCCTGGCCCGGCCCGAATGCAATTATTTGAAATCGGGCTGGGCTCGGGCTTCGGGCCGAGGCCCGGCCCGTGCAGACCTCTACCTTGCTTTCTTGCGTCCGAAAGTATGAAAACATGGAGGATTGGAATAGCTTTAACTAATCCTAGATTTTAAACTGAACTTTATGAGGTGATTGTCTGTGCTGCTGCGACCAAAATAGAATTTTTATTGATGCTCTTGCAGTGTGCAAAAGATCTTTTGAAAAAAATTTTGTACTACAAATTAAGGGCTTTTCTGAATTGGCAATCTTTTTGAATGTGTTTTTTTTCCCCCTCATTGAAAAGCTTTTCTTCCATTTTACAACCTAAATTCTTGGAATGAATTCTATCATTAGTATTTTCACTGACCTGCAATTTTTCATCAGAAGTTGAGAATTTGACTCTAACAAGACACTATCTGCAATGATTTAAAATTTAATTTTTTTTTTTTTAATCCAATGCCCTTTCATATTCAAATTGTTAAATAATTTAACTTTGTGTGCAATATACATTTTTAAGTCTCTTTTTGCTGATTTTCAAAAATATTGACTATTCAAATTTCAGGTTGTTTCTACTGACTTTACTGGAGATTCGCACAGTAGTATTTTTGATGCTCAAGCTGGAATTTCCCTGAATAATAACTTTGTGAAGCTTGTTTCATGGTATGATAGAATTTACACTTTTTTATTTTTTTAATTCAGTAATCAATGTATTTTTTAACAATTTTATGTATTTTCAGGTATGACAATGAATATGGATACAGCTGCCGAGTTGTCGATCTTATTAAGTATATGAAATCTAGGGATGGCTAAACTGTTCAGATATTCCATGTCTCTTGTTCATAGAAACCATCAAAATTCGTTCAGAATGTGTTGAACTTTTGTGTTCTACAGCTTGAAGTTGCTGAAATGATTGTATCTTAATGTTTAGCACTGGATGTTAAATTCTTTGAAAATAAAATTTATGGTCCTCAATTGCTTTGTTTTTTTAACTTTAAAATTTACATGTTTTAACACTTTTTTAAAAAGTAATTCTTTAACTTATGAAACTGTCTGGAACCAAAACATTTTAAATATTTGTTATTCAATAAATAATACAATTGATGTTAGAATAAAATAATATATGCATTTCAGAAATAATTTTGAATTTTTTTTTTTTTTTTTTTATTCTTGGCAGTGAGTGAAAGGCTATAGCTGTAAGAAACCAATTTCCTAATTGTATTATAATGAGATTTCCATTGCCCCATGAAAACTACTTTTGTGCCCATGATTCTAATTGATGATTTTGAAAGGTGAATAGTCATTCTATTATTTTATAGGCTTCTGACTTTAAT
Organism: Maratus speculifer; assembly: GCA_964019185.1. Taxonomy (NCBI): domain Eukaryota; kingdom Metazoa; phylum Arthropoda; class Arachnida; order Araneae; family Salticidae; genus Maratus; species Maratus speculifer. Next base: position 333,907,149 of record OZ025289.1, read on the forward strand.
GCATGCCTGGTATACCTAGCTTAAAATAGGCAAAAATGTTCATCTGAAAAAATTTGGCCATAAAATTTTGGAATGCATTAAAGTCTGGCCGTTGTGAAATAATACTTTTCCGTTTTCTTTCACGAAAGGGAAGCATACAGCAGTTTAAAATGGGATGATTTTAATACAAAAAGCTTAATGTGTCAAAACTATAGAGAAATTTCGAAAAAAATTAAACTTTTGAAGGCCATCTAGCTCACAGCATTACAGATGTCCCATAATTTTTTTTATTATTGAATAACATAGGGCCAACCTTATATAATATAACCATGTAATTTGTTTTGTGGGATAACTTCAATGCAATACTAAGAGAAATACTATGCAAAACATAAAATTTAAATTTTGTGAAGTGGGGCATTGACTTTTGACATGCCCCCCCCCCCCCCTCCTTTTTCGCGAAATCAAAATCAATAGTCTTTTAGCATTAATATTCTGGACATAAATCTTTCAAATGGACATCTTGCTGAGAAAAAATCGCCTGAATCTTTTTACCATTTAATCATAGCCTGGGTGATTTTTATATGGAATGATTCTTATCATTATCGATAACCATACTCTTGTGCACCTTAATGTATATAGATTTCATTACATTTAAACTTATATGATACAATTAAAATATGCCGCAAATGATTTTTTAAAAATAAGACCATAATGTATATAATACTTTTGAGTGTTCCTGTGATTGAGCTATGAATGCTATCTATCCACTTAATTTTCAATACTGATCATACTATGACAAATCTCAATATCCATTAATTTCATGTAAATCGGGCAATATTTGTTTAAATTTGAGCATGCGCAGACAAATATCAGACTGCAGGCAATCGTCATTGGACATATGTCGAAGTCTCACTTTTCAATCACGTTAGAAAATGATAAAGGGTCAAGTATTATGAAAATTCACGAGTCTGTAGCATGAAAAACATTGGGAAAATTCTACAACAAAAATATATCTGGTGGTAATCTTTAATATGAATGTATTACATCCTATAAGACTTTAAAGAAATTCACTTGAAAAAATTATTTTTGAAAATGACTATATATTTTTGCTTTTAAGAAATAAGGAATTAAAATCTGGTTGCAAATCATCATTTACAAACTTGTCCTGAATATGACAAGCTGCCAATCTACAATTAAGCTGCCGATGCTTAATTGTGATATTGGGAGAACGAAAATTATTAGCTTAACATAATCCTATTCTTTAGATTAATGACTGAAATGCTATATTCTTTTAATAAAATTTAATTTTTAATTTTGAACTGAATGGTTTTACATTTAAAATTGTTGGTTAGTCAAGTTTTTCTTACTTTATAAGAATAAAAACTATTTTTCCATAATTGTGACGTCATTTATATTATAACTTTGTGGCACAGATTAACATTTTTTTTTTTAATACTTATTTAAAGCTAAAAATAGATTTTAAGTTAACCATGTGCAGACAATAAACGTGATTTTCTATAAATATTTGATACCATAACTCAAACCAGTTTTATTTCAACATGAAGGCCCGTCTGTTTTATTTTCCATATGTTGTCACATTAACCCCTTTTCAACATTTACTCAAAATTCATGCACCTTATTTAAATAAAAATGAATACTATGACATCAATCGTATTTTTAGGTAGATTTTGTAAGAAATGCTACCTATTACAGTCGTTACCATATTTCTGAAAAATTTCATCATAACTTTTCATTTAATAACCCCCTAGGAACCCAAAATTGCCTTAAATTTACGAGTTAAATTTTACAATTACAACTAAATTTATGCACTAAATTTTGTCTGCATGATAAAAGTCGTAATTATGCTTGAATTGGCAAGTACATTGAGATGTTTAATATCGCAGCAGGGATTGCAAATAGGCAAAATCGGCCCAAGGAAGTGGAAATGGAGAGGGTTCAAAAATGTTAATATGGCTTTGAAAAAAAAAAAAAGCTCATGCAGAGCAATGACAGGAAAAATAAGCATTTTTCGTTACAGCAGTTGCCAACAATAAAAAAAGAAGAAAAAGCTATAAAATTTTTATACACCAATTAAACCCAATTTACACCAATATTGATGGATTTTAAAATGAAAAAAAAAAAAAAAGTTTGAATTTAAGAAAAATTTAATATTACATCATAATTTTTCTATAGTAAGATTTTCACATAAAAATGAAAAATCTTATATATACTAAATAAGGCTTCAGATTTTTTTTTTTTTTTTTTTCCCAAGCAAATATTATGTCTTATTGGACTAAAAGCATGTGAATGTATAACATCATGCGAGTTTGATAAAACTTACTGAAACATGATAAAAACCAGACTATAGAAACTGGCATATTTTGAAATTCTGATTTTATTGCCATTTTAAAAATCTATTCCATATATACCGGTGTCCCAAAAATGACTGATGGATTTTAAAATTCAATAACTTTCAAACGGCGACATCTATTTAAAAAAATTTTGCAGGAGGGTTATGTATAATGTCAGTTTTTTTACAATATTTTTTTTATTTTAGTTTGCATCTCAAACAATAGGTGGCGCTGACAGCAATTGAAGGCCAAGTGATCAATGCTGAGTGAAGTGTCGACCTGGCCTTCAATTGCCATCAGTGCCACCTATTGCGAACTAAAATAAAAAATTACGGTAAAAAAACTGATATAACCCTCCTGCAATAAATAGCTGTCACCGTTTGCAAGTTATTGAATTTTAAATTCCATCAGTCATTTTTGGAACACCCGGTATGTGTATATTAGAATTTTCACAAAAAGTTTAGGTCCCTAGGGCTCATTCTTAGTGATGAAACTGTGTTTATCTCTAACATTGATTTAGTTTTTGTTGAAGTTTGTAGCAAACATTGAAGTCTACCTCCGCCTGTAGGCCGACCTGGCAAAGATTTTTTAAAATTCATTTTATTTTATCTAGTGAATCTTTGTTGAAAATTAATTTCTGAAGAGAAATTATTCTGGAATTTTTTTTTTTTTTTTTTTTTTTTTTAGGCAACGAAAAAGAAAGATGGTTTAATTTTTGCCTGAAAATTGTCAATTAATCGGTATAAAATAATTCTGGATTTAATTCTCAGATTTTGTTATCGTCATTTTTTTTTTTATCTCTTCCATGTATATATATACAGGGTGTATCTAAACTACTGGGTAAAACTTTAAGGGGTGATAGTACACATCAAGACAAATAATATTAAATAGGAAACTAACGGTCCCAATCGTCTTCTGAAGGGGATAGGGGCCATCAAAGTTTAGGGTACAAAATTTGAAATGATTATAAAAAATAGAAAACTTGGTCGATTCGTTTGCGGTTTTCATGAAAACTATTCTTTGTCAGTAATGTCTTGAAAATAAATTATAAAGATAAATTTCAAAAAATGCCGATTAGAGGGTGCTTTAGACTTTGGAGTAACGAACAACTATTTTTTACAGTCATTTTTTGCATCTCATTAAATTTTTTTAGAAGTTTACACATAACTACAGATTTTGAGCTCAAAGTTTAAGCAGCACAAACTGAACTGTGTTCAATGGAAGTGAGTAGGTTCAAATTTCAAATGATTATAAAAAACAAAAATTGGTCAATTGATTTGCGTTTTTCACAAAAATTATTCTGTCAGTATTGTCTTAAATAAATTATACAGATAAATTTCAAAAAATGTCGATAGAGGGCGCCTTAGACTTTGGAGTAATGTAAAACTATTTTTTACCGTTATTTTTTGCGAAGCTTAGGCATAAATTTAAATTTTGTGCTGAAAATCTGAATCGTTGAGAGCGGTTAAGTAGCGCAAACTGAAATGTGTTCAATGGGGGTGAGAAGGTTCAAATTTCAAATAATTATACAAAATGGAAAAATTGGTCGATTCATTTACGGTTTTCTCTAAAACCAGTCTTTCCTTGAAAATAAATTTTTAAAGGGGTTAAGAAGCGCAAACTGAACTGTGTACAGGAGTTGAAATGTTGCCCTGCCCACCCTATGAACACGGTTCAATTTTTCGCTGCTTAATTACTCGCAACGATTCAGATTTTGAGCTCAAAATTTAAGTCTAAGTTTTTAAAGCATTTATTTAGATTTAAAAAAAAAATAACTGTTAAAAATAGTTGTTAGTTACTCTAAAGTTTAAGGCGGCCTCTAATGGAATTTTTTGAAATTTATCTTTAAAATTTATTTTTAAGGAAATACTGACATAAAGGATGGTTTTAGAGATTCAATTTTAGAAATCAACAATTCAGATTTTCAGCTCAAAATTTAAGTTTATGTCCAAGCTTCAAAAAAAAAAAAAAAAAAAAAAAAAATTAATGAGATGCAAAATATAACAGTAAAAAATAGTTGTACATTATTCCAAAGTCTAAAGCGCCCTCTATCGACATTTTTTGTTATTTATCTGTATAATTTATTTTCAAGACAATACTGACATAAAGAATAATTTTAGTGAAACCCGCAAATCAATTGACCAATTTTTCTGTTTTTTATAATCATTTGAAATTTGAACCTACCAATTTCTATTGAACATAGTTCAGTTTGCGCTTCTTAACCACAGATTTTGAGCCAAAAATTTAAGTTTATGTCTAAACTTCTAAAAAAATTTAATGAGATACAAAAAATAACGATAAAAAATAGTTGTTCGTTACTCCAAAGTCTAAAGCGCCCTCTATCTGCATTTTTTGAAATTGATCTTTATAATTTATTTTCAAGACAATACTGAAATAAAGAAGAGTTTTAGTGAAAACCACAAATGAATCGATCAATTTTCCCGGTTTTTTTTTTTTTTTTTTTAATTTTGGAGGCACTTATCTCCTTCGAAAGACATTTGGGACCCTTAGTTTTCCATTTAATATAATTTGTCTTGATGTGTACTATCACCCCTTAAAGTTTTGCTCAGTAGTTTAGATACACCCTGTATACATGTATATTAGAATTTTCACAAAAGGTTTAGATCCCTAGGGCTCATTTGTAGTGATGAAACTGTGTTTATCTCTAACATTGATTTAGTTTTTGTTGTCTAAGTTTGTAACAAACTTAGAAATCTACCTCTGCCTGTAGGCCAAAGTTTTTTTTATCTAGTGAAAATCTTTCAATTGAGAATTAATTTCTAAAGAGGAATTATTATTCAGGATTTTTATTTTTAGGCAATGAAAAAGGTTTAATTTTTGCAGGAAAACTGTTAATTCTGTAAGAAAAGTAATGAAATTTTGAATTAATAAAAAAAATATATGAATAAAATACAAAATTACCCAATGTTCTTTTCCGGGCTATTAGCTATCTATATACAAAAATACAAAGACATTAATTCATCCATTTTGAAGTTGACTTCAAACTTTTAGACGTGCTTTCACACTTATAATATTATGAGGATAAATAACTACTTCTGTGTCCAATTTAGTTTCTAGCCTCTTTAAAGTCACAAAAACTGTAATTAAGAACATTTTTTTGTTCCTGCAACACCCTAGAGATAATGGTACTGAGTAAATGTGACGTAGCCAAGTAGGCAGAGCTCCAGATGCAATTGACAAAACTTTTTTTCACCTTATCTAATCAAAGAAATTTCAGCTGTTAATGAAAATAAACTACAATTTTAGTGCTATGAAGTGCATCTGGACACTCCCCCCCCCCACTCCTCCCAACTGGTTACACCATTTTAACTTATGTTAGAGTAATGATTGTTACTTTAAATATTCAATCAACTTTTGAAATTGGTTTAGTATTTTCTGACATTACATAAAAATCGGAATTTAAAAAACTTTTCTTACTTTACCCTTTTAAATGTGGAATTTTTTAGATAGCACATCTATCTTATAAATATTTACCATATGAAATTTTAAGTTTCTATTTTTAATAATAGTCTAGAAATCGTAATTTAGAACATTTTTAGAATGTTTTTCGTGCATTTTAATCTCCTTGAAATTTTATTAGTATTATTACAGTTTTTATATAAGTTGTAAATATCATGCCAAATTTTAAGTTGTAAACCACTTCAGTATCTCAAAAATATAATTTAGATGTTTTTTGCTACTGCAACTCCCAGATGATAATAACACTGACATCACCATCAATTTCCAATCACTACTATTGAAATTGGTTTGGTAAATCCTGAAATTGCATAGAAATCAAAATTTAGAACATTTTAAAAATACTTCTTTCAAATTTTTTGTCCTTTTGAAAAAACGGGTTGATTGTTGCAGCAGCTGGAAGTCTCAAATCTGTGCATCTGTAATAATTGAACACTTGGGTTTCCATCTGCTTCAAGATTGAGACAGGGTCGGACTGGGTCAGTGTAAAGGGCGCAGACCTTGGATTTTCAGAGGGTGCAAAAATTTTAACGAACTTTTACTTCCTTATGCTGTATATAGCTTGCCAAAATTTAACATATACTTACATAGAACCAAGTAATAATATGAGTACCAAGCAATAATATGAATTTAACTTATATAACTATTTCTAATTCTATAGATAGAAGACTTTGCGGTATTCACCGTACGTGTTTAACCCTTTGAGGGACAAAGCACTTCCTTTCTTAAAATGCTGAAATGACTGATTGACACCAGAATTGAAAAACAAATTTTCTTTCAAAAAAGATTAAAGCTTTTCTTCACGTACTTGATAAGATTAAAATTTTCATATCAAAATTCTATAATTTTTTAGTATCAATCACTCACTAAAATTTAGTGTCCTACTTAATTTTAGTGTGGTATTTCACAATTAAAATTAAATGGGATGTATTTTATCCTATCGCCCTTCAAGGGTTTGAAAGTTCAATCAAACCTACACAATAATACACAATTTTTAAAAATAAATCATGTAATATCTAAAAGCTTCAACATGTTATGCGAATTGCCTTGTTGTTGATGAGTGTACCGCTTTCTTATTTTCTTTCATCGATAGATATTTTGGAAGAAAAAAATTATCACTCAACCAATTTTCCTGAAAATGACTGTTTATAAATAAATAAATACAAGTTGATTTGGAATAAATTTACTATTAAATGCTTTTCATAAATTTTGCTTTAGTGGATGCCTACATATTAAAGCAAAACACATCCGTTGATTTATCAAATAGTAATATCCACTTTTGCCATCCTATTTAGTCCATGCTTTTCTTAAAACTTAATGGAGTTATAAAACAAAAACAAACTTTATTAAGTTTATCCTTAAATTTCTGAAAATAAACCGAAGATCTCACAAACCATTACCAGTAAAATTATACAAGAATTATAAATTTATTTAATGTTACTTAACAAATCCTACAAACATTTCTTGTAAGTTTCTACTTTTCTTTTTCTTTTTTTGCTTCTTTGATAACAAAATATGGCCCCTTTAAATTATGGAATGGAAAAAAAAAATTCTTCATCTCGAAAACTACCGTATTTTCGGGTGTATAGCCCGCACCCTGTGTATAACCCGCACTCCTAAATCGAGCAGTGCAGTAAAAAAAGTTCATGTATAACCCGCGGAGATGCATCGGTGTATAGTCCGCGTGCTATACACCATTTATGAATGTACTAGTATAACAACCCCGTCAAAAATGACGGAATTTTCATTTGCATTTTATTTTCATGATAATACAAACAGAATGAAGATTTTATTATTGAAGAGTTTGTATTGTACAAAAACACATTTTAAAAATAACAATAGATTTCTACAAATACAAAAGTTTTTTTTTTTTTTTTTTTTTTTTTACTTGATATTTAGTTTTTGAACAAATTTTAATTTCAAAACAAAGAGCAGTATTTATTACAATAACGATAATAATAATTAGCAAAATGAAACTCAATTTCTGAAGATTTCACAAAGCATTAAAATTAAATATTGAAGTTTTTAAAATTTTAAAATACATTATTTTTATTAAAAGTATGATTCGGTAGTGGCTTTATGGCATATGATAGACTTTTAGTTCGATGCTTTTAGGCATGAATTAAGAAGCTTTGTAATTTGTTTTTTAATTTGGATTTGGCGCTATCTATACGTAGTTAATATATACAAAACAACTTTTTTTTTAAAAAAAAATAACAGTTTTATTTTGAAAATAGCAAGTTTTTCAAGAAAATTCGCGCATTTTCGACTATTTTTCGAGAAAATTCGTTTATTTCCCTTGATTTTTCGAGAAAATTTGATTATTTCCCTTGATTTTTTTGAGAAAATTCGCATATTTTCCACGATTTTTTGACGAAATTTGCGTATTTTCCGCAATTTTTCGACAAATTTCGCGTATTTTCCCCGATTTTTCGACAAAATTCTCGTATTTTCCGCGTTTTTTTTGACAGAATTCGCATATTTTCCTTGATCTTTCGTCAAAATTCTCGTATTTCTCACGATCTTTCGTTAAGATTCGCCTATTTTCCGCTATTTTTTGACAAAATGTGCGTATTTTCCCCGATTTTTCTACAAATTTTGATATTTTCCCGGATCTTTCTTCAAAATTCGCGTATTTTCGGACGATTTTTCTGCAAAATTTGAGCATTTTACACGATTTTTCGATAAAATTCGAGTATTTTTCACGATCCTTTGATGAAATTCGAGTATTTTTCTGCAGCCTGTTCACGGAAATCGCGTTTTCCCTGCAATTTTTTGACAAAAATCGCGCCTTGTTCCTGATTCTTTAACAATAATCCTGTCTTTTCCTGCAATCCTTTAACGGAAATTTTTTTTTCTTTTTTTTCTGCAATCCTTTGATGGAAATCGCATTATCTCCCGCGATTCGCTGAAAAAAATATTTTTTCAACATTTTTTTTTCTTTTTGTGTGTGTGATCATTTGCAGAAATTTGCTTAATTTGGTGCAGTTTGTACTGGGTTTTTTGTTCTATTTCATCCGTCATGTCCCCCCCCCCACCTTAAAATATCAATATACTTTAATGTATCTTTGCATCGATCTCAGAGGTAGTAAAATTCGTCGCCGAAAAAGCGGAGTTTCGCGTTTCCGTAAAGTAGAAGGTCTCTTCAAAAACAGGTTTGCAAGTCCTTTGTTAGTTCATAGATGGCAGCACTGAAAAGTGTTACATGAGAGGAAGACGTCGGTAGCCTTCACTCCATAAAATGAAATCGTACTTACGATAAAAAACTTATCAGTTCAAACTTCCGCTGATATCTTTATGTATTATAATTGGGTATCATAAACATGTTTTATATGAAAATATGCTGAACAAACATTATTTCAAATGGAAGGAATTTTAAAAGCATCATTTTAGCACCAATTTTCAGCTAAGCCTAACGTGGCGTTGATCTTCAGTGGATTCCCGAGTGGTATGACCTGGAACCGTTCTTACACTCCCTAAAGACGCAAATTATTATAAGTAGATATTTCGACCAAGGTTCGAAATTAGAAGCCATTAGTCATAATTTTTAACACAAATTTACCAAATTTTTTCGTGATGCATAATATCTACAGTAATTGGGCTTTATCTAATCTTAATTAAGATTATCAGTACCGTAATTTTCGGAAGAAATGCTGCGGCGTTTACGTGTTTTAAGATAAAATTTCAAGTGATGTGGTGTTTACGCGCATTTTTTTTCAAAGAAGCGTGATGTTTTAAAAGAAAATTGGTGATAAATTCAAAATTCCGGACATAAAATGTATACGTATCTTAAGTCATTGGTTCTCAAAAGGATCGAATCCTCGGAATCGATCCGAAATGCACCAACTCCGAAAAGGAACGATTCCTAGGACTCTATCTAAAATGAAACGACTCCGGAAAAGTTCGATTCCTAGAACTCGTTCCGAAATGAAACGACTCTGTAAAGGAACGATTCTTCGGAATCGTTTCGAAAAAGACGGACTGCCCTGAATCGTTCCGAAATGATACAAATCACACACTTTTTTATTCTTTGCAACTCCGAAAAGGAACGATCTGAAATTAAACGACTCCGGAAAAGTTCGATTCCTTGAACTCCTTCCGAAATGAAACGACTCTGTAAAGAAACGATTCCTTGGAATCGTTTCGAAAAAGAACGACTGCTCTGAATCGTTCCGAAATGATATAAATCACGCACTTTTTTTTGTTCTTTGCAACAGGATCGGTAGATTATTTTTTTGAAAAATAAACTAAAAATGATCTTAAATTCGGAATTGTCGAGATTGGAAGAGTTCCGGATTTTGGATTTTGTACTCTACAAACACAATGGCTATTATACATCTATCAGTACAATACGTGGCGATAGTTGCGACGGTTCTTCCAAATCCAGAAATAACTGTATTTAAGCAGTAAAAAAAAGCCTTTACAAATATGATGGGAGAACTCTCTAAATTTCAAGGCATAGCGAAAAAATTTACAAATTTCGATGTTTTTTTCAAATTTTTTAAGGTTTAAAAATTGTAGAAAAAATATCCCGATTTCAAATTAAAAAAAAAAATCTTTGTATAACCCACATTGTGTATAAGCCGCAGCGGCTTTTTGGGAGGTTTTTTTCTTGTATAAGCCGCGGACTATACACCCGAAAATACGGTAATTACTCAAATGAGTTGTACATATCAGTACTTTTAGGAATTATGTTTTGTCTATATATAGGGTGATATCCCCAGTAATTGGCACATTAAGAATTTGTCTTTAAACTTACTTCAATTTTCATTACAAAGAAATAAAATATTTACTTGGAAATACTTTTAAATCAAAGAATGCATATCTGTGCATCTATTTTGCCCACTAAAAAAAAAAAAAAAAAAAAAAAAAAAAAAAAAAAAAAAAAAAAAGGAAAAAGTATTTTTATAAAAATATATTTATAAAAAGTTGCTGAAATCGCCAGTAATTGGCGCCTAGAGCACCAATGTATGACACTTTGTGATCCAGTAATTGGCACAAGTTTATATTTAAAAAAATCTTTACATTTTGCATTGGGTTTAATCGTTTTAAATCATAGGTTCCCAACCTTTTCTGGTCCACCGCCCCCTTTACAAGAGAAAAAGATGCCAACGCCCCCTCTTCCATAATAGTTAATTATACAAAATGTTAAAATATTATTGCATATTATCTATATTTCATCTATCTGACAATCTATTAATCAAAGTAGAAGTTAATTAAAACGACCATGAAATGTAGTAAAAAAATGTTTAATAAAAACTGAAAAATAAACACAAAATCAATAAAAATTTTTAAAAAAATAACGAAATAGTTGAGGCTATTGGAGTAATTTTTTCATGTCAGATTCTAATTTTTTCAACATCAGTCACAAATTGTCATGTTCAAAGATGCATGTTCCTTTTCTTTGACTGTAAATTAGTTACTGCATGGAACCCACTTAAGTCAAATCTAATGAAAGGAAAGCAATCAAAATTTTATGTACTCTCCCTCACAATCCAGATTAGAGAGCTGTAGATTTTTGAAATTAGAACTCTTGGTATCCATTTCTGAATTTTACTTTTAGTTCTCGTTTACTGCCAGGATTTCCTCCTCTAAATATGATGATACTGTTATAGCTGCATTTCGAAAGGATCTAAAAACCAACTCGGTATAATCATGTTTAAATATCGTGGAATTGTTTTGAGAAAACTTCATGAAGAAAGTCCAAATGTTGACAGTAAGTAAATATTCTTGTTTTCACAGACTGCGATATTTAAATTTATTTTTAATTAAAGATTCTAAACACGTCTGTCATTTAACCGATGTCATTTTTTAATGCAATCAGGTTTTAGCGTATTTTTACACCTCTGTTTTTAGTTAAGTGAAATACTAAATCAAATATATTAAAAAACGATTCAGACAAATGCCTTTTCAGAGAAAACGAACTTTTGTATGCAGCAGCAACCGATTGAATTCATTTGCAAGTCTGATACAAAGTGATAGTGACAACTGCACAACAAAGTAAAACAATTGTTCCACTTTGTTTTAAAATGATTTTCTATATAAAATTGGCAAAATATCCTGTCATTCAATGAATTGCATCTATTCCCATTGACTGCTCTAATAAAGTAATGAAGCGATGTATACAGGTATTCATTCCATTTTCTAAAACCAATTGCTGATGATGTGTAACGGAATGTTCTGAAAGTACATTTAGTACTGCTTGTTTAAAAAAATGTTAATGAAACCTTCCTAATGTCCCGTCGTTGTTCGAGCAACATAAGTAGCTACACTGTTAAAAAACTGCTGCATTTTGCTGCAACGCACTCCACCGCTTGTATATAATATCTCTATTCCAGCCAATGAGAAAGCTCCATTTCATGGCCAAGTAACCGTTTTCTATACAAGCAGGGGAGTGCGTTGCAGCAAAATGTAGCAGATTTTTAACAGTGTAGTGACAAAATATTACAATAAAGAATTTGTTTCTCTTGGTCTAACTTGGTAGTATTAAAATATTGATTCTCTCTTTGTATCAGTTTCCAAATTTTTAGCAAATAATAACTCTTGATTTTTTTATGAGTTTTTGTTATTTGGTAAGGCCGATTCATGGAACTGAATGGAAATTTGCAGGTCTTTATGTAATAGCATAATGATGTTTCAATGCTTTTAGCCATCTATTCCTCTTTGTACCGAATTATTACTCAGGATTTTTTCAGTTGATATCAGACGGTTTCTTTTGATGAAGAGCAGTTTTTATTATCTCTCTGACTACAGGCAAGATTGATTTCTCGTCGATTGTGTGCAATTTCAATACTTTTATTATTAAAATTATAATGATATATGAGGCTCGTAGTTCATCATCTTTTTGTTTAGAAGATGACTTAAAAAGGCTTGATGTAGTTGACTGTTTTAATTTTTTTCTTTTCCAGTCTTTGAACTGGTCAGATGGGGCAATCCCAAAACTATCTTCTGTCTCATATATGTTAATATTTCGAAATTCGCTATCATAGCGCCAGAATTAAATGGCAATCTATGTCCATCGTGAGGATTCTAATGGTATGAAATTCTGTGCATTATTTCTTGAAATAGGACTACTACCACTATCGAGAAAAATGCAGAGTAAAAGTGCCACCAATTATGCGATTTACGCCAAAACATAATCAGCAATCATATTTATCAAGGTAAAATCATATAGCTAACGATTGGTTTGTGGGAGAGTGTTTAGATCCATATTTCAAGTACTCATTACTGTACTGCTGGCATTTCTTCTTCAAGATATTTTGAAATAAAAAAAACTCCCTATATGAGTTTAAATAAATTTACTTTTGAACAAATTTATAGACATGACGATTTTTATCATTTTCACCAAAGTTAAACAAATTTCTTGAACTGACTCAAATCACGGGTTTCTTTAAAAATCTTTGGTTAGGCATGTGTCATCATACCTCAGAATTTTTCGAAATACAGGTTAATAAAAAAATAATTATGTTTAAAACTTTTAGCCAACCAATAATCGCGAATTTTTTACTCCACAAATTCATAATGATTTTTAATTCGTCATAGCCTTTTTTCTAGTTCCACGGCTATTTTTTGACATTAGTAAAATAAATTGAACCTCCCCCCCCCCCCTCCCCTCAGATTTAGGTTCGTCTGTATAGATTTCCCTTTAAAGGTGCAGTAAAGGTTTTTGTCTCGGACTGGGCAATGTAGAAGAGAACAACTATTTTCATTATATTAGTTCTTAAATAAGTAGGTATGCCATGATCGCCCCCCTCGACTGTCCTAGCGCCCCCCATTTTCCTCTAGACTCGCTACCGCCCCCCTGGAAGACTCCAGCGCCCGCTGGGGGGCGGTACCGCCCCCGTTGGGAACCTATGTTTTAAATGAATTTACTGTAGATGAAGATGCCATATTTCAGGTTTTTGAGAGTAAGGAATCAGCATATTAGTCTGAAATGTGAACACTTTAAAACAATACAATATATTTATATTAATACCCAGTAATTGTCATGCTGTCCCCAGTAATTGTCATATGAAGCTTTAATGGATTCCAATTACTGATAATATTTCATATTTTCAAATAAAAACAAATGATAAACAAAATTAGTCTATAACTTTAAAAGTACTTCCAAAATAAGTGGTTTAATCTCAAATTCCTTGCGAATTCCTTGTAATAGGAATAGGTGCCAATTACTTGGAACTAGCAATATTGAAGCACCATTAATTGGCATCTATCATTAATACAGAAATCCAAATATTTGTGCCGAAAATACTTTTACACAATTAAAGTAACCCTTTTTAACTAAACAAAACTGTTGTCAATTAAAATTTAAAATATATTATAAATCAGATAATAATGAATTGAAAAGCATGCCTTCCTTAAGCCAAAAAAGAAGTATTTGCAACAAAAATGGCTAATTTCCTACAAACCATAATTGTTTCTCTTTCCTAGTTACTATTGTCATTTAGTAACATAAATGAAAGTTATAATCTTTAACATAAATGAGCATACAACTGGTATATGGTCTTGCATTTTTCAAAGACTGGATATAAATTTTATTTTAGGATATGTTTGTAGGATGTGCCAATCACTGGTGCATGCCAATTACAGGGGATGTTACTCTATTTCTTAATATGACTTTATTGATAGTTTTAATGATTAAAAAATTTTTGAATAAAATATATATATATATATATATATCTAGAATAAGTTTGAGTCCATTTGGATCCATGTTATAAATAGGTGCGAATTAATTTTCAATGTAAATCACAAAATGTGTGACGCTGCTATGCTGTATTTTTTTTACGATTTCCACAATAACTCTATCTCAAGAACAAATGTGCGGATTTTCATAAAACTTCAAATTCAATAAGTTCTTGACATAATATTGATTAAATTTTAATGTGAATTTCTACCAACAAGTAGAAATGCTATGCTACATTTTTTCGATTTACACGATTTTAAGGCTGTTCTCATATTCAAAGGTGTAATTTTATGATACAAGTTTTAATCTTTTTTGTTCGGAAATCGCAGGTGTCATCATTCAAAAATTATGTGATCGAAAGACGTTTTCCACTTTCTGGTAAACGTAAAAGGTCTTTCACAAAATACTGTGAAAGTTGGTGTTTTGAACTGAATTTCCGGCCGAAAGAACAAAAAACACTCAGAGAGAAGAGAAAACAGGTTGTCTCGCGACCACAAATCCCTTAACACTCAATAAATAATTTATTTATCAGAAAATATTAACACATTTTTCAATGCCGAATTTCTTCCATAGTTAGCCTTACCAATTTCGTGCCTTTACTTTTAAAAATGAATAAGTAAATGAGTCAGAAATTTTCGCGCTTGTTGAGCAGTGGACTTTAGAACCGCCTTAATAGTACTTATGAACTAATGCACGGAATTTCATCAAACTTCATATTCTTTTGGACCTGGACGTAAATTTGTGCTGGTAAGGTTTTCATGTATATTATATGAAATATTACTATGCTGCATTTTTCACGATTATCGCTATAGCTCTATCTCAAAGAACGGAATTTAATAAAACTTCTTATTCTGTTTCATTTTCTTATAAATGGATCTTTATTAAGTTCGGGTGTATACAGTGCAACAGTTGTCAATTTTATGGGCTGTAATTTTGGTGGCAGACATCTTAGAGGAAAGTGCCGAAATTCAATTATTTATTTCAAAGGTGTTATGCTTATACTTCCTTTTAAAATGCTTACAATTCAATGAACCTTTCGTTAGAGTCCTTTTAATGGTGATTTGATGAGCATAGTTTGTCATTTATTCATTATAACTGCAGGACTGCTACATGCCCACAGGAGATTATTTTTTAATTCTAACTAGCACGATTCTCTCAAAACAAAACTGTTAACATACATTTTGACAACTTTTCCAAGAGAAGTAACACTTCAAAATTTTTGTTGGAAAAATACTTGAGCGAACAGAATAAAAAAAAAATCGCCTGTGGCAGCCTTGTAATAGCGAATTTCTAAATACAATATGCATGAGTTAAAGAAGATTTTGGGGTTATTAACATCCGATTAGTTACTTTCTTCTATCTTCAAAAGAAGAAAGCATTGTAATCGAAATTTTTTTTGTCTTTCGGTTTTCGGTGGATTTTCACATTTAAGGGAGCAGAAGTTCCTCAAAACATGTTTATGCAAAATGTCTATCATGTCCGTGTTTTCGTCTGGCCTCATTGTATCATCCAAAACTGTATGAAGTTATGCATAGAATTGAACAAAAATTTGTGTGTTTATTTTGGTCTAAGCCCAACAGATCTTCTCTGAATTTGAAAGAAAAAACAATTTGCGGGAAGGGTGCACTATAATTGCAATGTCTGGGCTGTTTACATTATTGTACCATCGATAAGTGCAATGAAGATATGTATAGTCTTGAAGAAAATTTTTTGTGCATGTGTTAGATTATGGCCAGTAAGTTCTCTTTGAATTTGAAAAAAAAATCTGACGGAAGGGGACACTGTAATAGCGATCTTTGTGCTATTTTCATTATTGTACCATCTAAAATTGTATTAAATTATGTATAGAATGGAACCAAATTTATGTGTATATTTTTGGTTCAATTTGGAAATATTCAGCCAGAAAGGTGAAATGTAAGAGTTATGTCTGTGTCATTTTCTTTTTTGAACTATCGAAAAGTGCGTTATGAAGTTATGCATAGAATTGAACCAATTTTTTGTAAATCTTTTTGACTATGGCAAGTAAGGTCCTTCCTGAATTTGAGAAAAAAGCCGCGAGGGAGTATTTTAATAGTGATGTCTGTGCGATGTCCATTATTGATCACCGAAAACTGTATAAAGTTATTTATAGAATATATCCAAATTTTTTTGTGCATGTTTTTAGCTATGAGCAGCAGGTTTTCTTTGAATTTGGAAATCATTCCCCGAGAAAGAGACACTGGGATAGCAATTTTTGTATCATTTTCCCGATTTTTCTTAATTCTATTGTTTATTGGCAACTTGTGCAGGACGAGAACTCGTGCCCTTCTCAGCGGGCTATTAGTGAATAGCTGATGATAACAGAATAAGAAAAAACTATTGAGTTTAATAAATTTGACGATCTAGATATTATTTCATTTTTACTCCGATTAATTGACTGAAAAAGAAATTTAAGTCAAAAATTGTAGTTAGTACAGTGATGAATTTAATAATATTGAAGTACAGTAGACTCCCTCAAATCTGCAAACCAGAAATCTGCAACTCTCTAAAATCCGCACATATTTTATGGATGTAAATAATGAAACTTTCAGTTTGGATATTGGGACAAAATTTGATTTTTTTTAGTTTTGTATCAATTCTATGTATTTTTTAATTTGTAATTTTCTTAATAATACTCTATTTATGTTTTTTTCATGAAGGAAGAATAAATTTTTTTGGAAAAAATTCAAGATATTGCTGATATCACTGGCAATCACAATCTTCTTACCAAACATATTTATGCATTAATTTAAGATTTTTTGGTTATTAACCCTGGCTAAACTTGAAAAAAAAAATCCTTATTTTATGATTTTGATATGAATTAGTAATGTACTTTTATGAGGCTAGCTTTGTTGAAAAATTTTGGAAAAATACATTTAATCTTTATAATGAACATTTAATCAAACACTATTGATTATTAACTTGACCTTTGCTATTAGTACTTTAATCATCTTAAAAATTATCTAAATTTTTATTATTTTTGTTTATTACTTATTTTAATATTTTATTATATTGTAAGTGTTCATTATAGTTCTGATTGCACTATTAATTGCACTCAAATTACTGTTTAAAAAATGTAAACAAAGCATTGACCAGAAATCTGCAAAATTCTAAAATCCGCACAACCTCTGGTCCCAAGCTGTGCGGATTTGAGGGAGTCTACTGTATTAACCCTTATAACTACTTTTTGAAATATTAAGATGTATGAGGTAGAAGAAAGTTTTGAGATTGTCAAATTTAACTAGTTTCTTTTTTCAAGTTGCTTTCCAAAATTCACGATTATAGGTGCATTCAGGAATGGCTATAAGGGAGAGGGGGAGGGCTTGTAAAAAGCTTAAAATTTAAAAGATATCAGCCAATGAAGCGATGAAAAAAAAAATCTTCCAAGGCGTCATGGCTTCTAAAGTTCTCGTTGGATGCATGCTTTCCCTTGCAATTTGCTTGCAAATAACATGTCTTTTTTGTTTTCCGATCTTGAAACTGTATAGATACCTCTTTTATTTCATTGTGATAATAAAAAATCCCTCCGTTGTGCTGTCTTTCTACCAAAGAGAAAATTGTGCTCGGGGCAAAGTTAGCCTGCCCTCTCAACTTTTTCTTGTGCCGTATCAAAAATGATATTGGTAGTATAAATTTAGCACCCCCTAAATTTTCGCCCCTGGGGCGACTGCCTCCTCCCTTTTTTTGCACGGCGCTGAATGAGACTTATTCGTAAATGAATTCTTAGAATTTAGTGCACTAATCAGAATGTATGTTTACAAAGGGTGAAAAAAATATTGGAGAGGCTGAAGTATTTACACTTAAGGGCACAAACTTTACCCTGGACGAGGGCGCACCGGCCCTCGGGCCGATGGGCCGGCGGGCCAGTCCGAGCCTGGATTGAGATCAAACATAAACAATGCAGAAAAAATTTTGCCATTTTATTTTTTATGTGTTAATGTAATTAATGTAAAGCTCATATGAAAATTATAAAGAGTACCCGAAAAGTCTGGAAATGGTCAAATAACTCCAAAAACACATATCAGATTAAAACGAAAATACATGTTAAATATTTTTAAAAAAGCTACTCTGTGATGCCAAATTTAGCCCCTAGGTCAGAGAGGGTCCAACTTTAAAATTGTGAATAATAACCCCCTTTTTTATTGCTGATTCGGATTCTATGGTCAAAAATATGCTACTTCTGTATTAAACTTTTCTTTCAAATCCTCGTTTATCACTGTGTAATCGAGCATGTTTGACAGATAACATATTTTGGTTTTGACATCTCAAAATCTGAATAGCCAGAACTTTTGACATCAAAGCTGTTGTCTTTTACAAAAATAGTGTTTCTCAAAAAACAACAGTGGCGGTTGATTCAATGATGATTTTTCTATAAAAATTAATAGAAATATGTCAAATTGGTTTTTCATTTTCATATATTTATCCAGTCAATTAATTATTTCTAAATAATAGCCTGGATATTTTGATTTTTTAACATGGAAATATGCACCTTCCCTACAACTACTCTCCCTAAACAAAAAAAAAGAATAATCCTCATTATTTGGGGCAGGATTTGTGGATATTCTGCATTTTGATGACTTCTACTGTTCTTTAAAAAGTTATCTAATTCAGGACAGCTGATATGGTTTTTAATTTATTACTAGACGACAAAATATTAAAAAATAAACAAAGAAACATATAAATTATTTTTTGCTGGCTGAGCAAAAAATGGCAAAGTAGAGTAAATTTCATATGGGAGATGGTATAGGTTTTGATGATTAATGAGTGCAACTACAAAATAACAAGTAGGGCAGGAAATTTTTTTAGTAATTCTAAAAAATCTAATGATTTGTAAATTAATATATTTTTTCAAAATTGTAAACAGAAAAATTTTGATATTTTAAACCTTTTAATTTAAAAAATAATTTAACTCTATAACCCTTTTGCAATTTGTGATGGATATATATTGTCAAAACATACATGTTTTGAGTACAATTAATAAATAAAAATAAAATTTGACTTTTTTTAAGTAATGTTTTTTTTTTGGTTTTCACAAGTAAGAGGAACTATTTAAAAAAAAAAAAAAAAAAAAAAAAAAAAAAAAACAATGTAATAAATAAATAAAATTTGTGTATGCAATATATTCTTGAAAGTGTTAAGCTGTAACAATTATTTGCTGTGATTGTCAATGTTTCAATTTTCATAACAAATTGATAAAGTGCTTATTTATTTATTGCAATAAAACAACAAATGTAAAAAAAAAAATGTAAACAAAAACTAAATTTGCAGAAATTTTTTTAAAAATCTGTTTATTTCTTACATTTTTTAAGCCCAAGAAGGGGCATTTATTGGTCTGAGCGTAACGAAGTCTTATACTCAGAGTACGTAACGATATTAAAAGTAAAAAAAATCTTTCATCAAGCAAATCTCAAAAAGTACTTGTCGGAATTCGATTCTGTTTGTACCAGAAGGTACCTATGAAGGTAATCTGGTGAATGCACCTACTTTTAAAAATTAATTCCAAATAGTTTAAAAGTTATATTAAAAAAACTGATAAAAAAGCACAATTTATTTGCATACGTCATGGAAATTTGGTGTGCATGATTTTCACCAGCTGGATATTTTCGTAGATAACTGAATCAGTACATGGATTAAATAGTAATTATTTACGCACTCAGAAATATTGAATGCAATAAAACATTTTCAAATTTAATCATGCAGGAAAACAAAACTGTTATTTTTTTATATTAAAAAAATGTCATAAAAACTTTGATTTTGAGATTTTGTGATAATCTCTTAATAGCATTTTTTGATCGCTAAAAGAATGTTTTATATATTAAGCGTGTGAAAATTAGAAACAATTGCGTTTTTAAATAAAAAGTTTCTTTTACGACATCATTTTCCCTTCATATTTATTTTTATTGCATGTTTTCTTTTAACTTATTTTTGTTTGTGTATGGAAGTCAATTCTGGTCACTAATTTTTCGGCACAAATATGACAAATGCATCAGATTTGGCACAATTTTTTTCAAAGCCCATTTGGCAAAAACTCAGTTTTCAAATAACGTTTACATACACATTTTTAAATTATTTTCGGTACTTCTAGGTTATCCTGTCGACCAAAAAATTATCGCCAAATTATAAGATTAAATGCCAATAATGGATGATCGTGAATGTCACATTCAATGACATTAAATGCGATTCACGTGTTTGAAATGTCATTAAGTGATTTTTATTTCGACTTTTTATTAATATTTTTTTATTAATATTCTACTAATTATTTGTTTTTCTGTTATTTAAAATAAAAATTATGTCAACATGTATAATTTGGCTATTAGTTTGGCAATTTGTATAATTTGGCGAAATTGGTCGACGGGATAACCTAGAAGTACCTTATTTTCTATAAAAAAAAAAAAAAAAAAACTTAAGTAATAATAATTACTAACTATAAAAAGAAATATTTTATATAATTAAAAAAAGGAAATGAGAGTAAATAAACATTTTATGAGTAAATAAACAAATAATAAATAAATAAAGCCGGGTTACCATCTCAGGTAAAATAATGCCATTTTGACGCCAATTATGTACCCTGATGCATATGTGACATCTTTTCCCATTTTTCATACATTTCCTGTTGGCACACAACTTTGAAATTTGGAATATGTATGCATACCTGGGAGCAATACTGGAATTAGACACTGATTTTTTTTTTATTCGATCGAAAAAGGGGCAATGGGGGCTATTTTTTAAAGATTTATACAATTTATACTGCATAAAAGAGCCACTTACCTATTTTTATATACAAGAAGAAGTAAGTGGTATCTAAAAACAATTACAGTATACATAAATAAAATACTTGAGATAATATACTAGAGATATAAGCACTGGGTTTGGCGAGATTTTTTATGCCAATTAGGTGAAAACATCGTTTTGATTACCAGATACATATAGCATGCTATAATAACACTTTATTTATTTATTTCAAAATGAAAAAAAAAAAGGAATGAACGAAACATTTTCTGTTATTAAAAAAAAAATAATAACAATCAATAAATGACAATATTTTTCGAACAAACAATTTATTATAACATTTATATGATAACCAGCATGTTAGGCAACTGAACGCCATTTTGACACCAATTAGGTACCTCGGTGTATATAGGGCATATATGTGCCATATTTATTTGTAAAACTGAGCATGAACGTTTACCAAGTGTGTTTTCATAGTCGCTTATATCTTTTTGCAACATAGCGCACCTTTCGAAGCCAAAACTGCACAAAAGAAGAAAAAAATCAATATTTGCAGTATTTTTTATTTATTTTTATTTATTTTTTTTAATGTAATGCACATTTCGTAATCAGTAGGCTCAATAATCAGACCTCGTTTTTTTTTTTTTTTTTTTTTTTGCTTTAAAAGATGATATTTCATACGACGTCTTTTTTGGATTCGTCGTTTTTCCATATTTGATAGTATGCGTCTACTCGTTTTGTAACTTTTTTTTGTAAACTTCTTCTTTATTAACAGCGAAATTTGGATTTCCTATTTAAATAAAAAAATTTCTAAATACAAAGAATTTTGTTAAAATAAATAATCAAATGAAATGCAGACATCTATTGCTCAAAGCACAAAATTTTTCCTATTGAATTAATAAAAATCAGTAAAAACATAATTTTTATGATAATAAAAAGGTGACTTATGTAATAACAGTGTCATATATTATATACGTTATGGATTCAGTATGAATATTTCTTCACCATTTATAAATAATAATAATAATAAAATAAAATGTGGACAGACCAAAGTCTATATTTGACTCAAAACAACAATTTTCTAAATACTTTTAAAAAATGGCCAATGAAAAGTGATATTTCAAAAGTATTATGAAATTAGTTAAAAACCATTTATTTTAAACTAAATGAATAAAAAATTTATATTTTTAATGAAATAAATGGGATTTGAAAAATTATTGGAAATTTATCACCATAGATGTACAATATTACAATCAGTACTTTGTATGCAAAATGGAACAATTAGCAATACTTTTTGTACCCGAAAAATGGTCGTTGCTTTTTTTTAAGGTTAAAAAGTAGATTACGAAATATTCCTATACAGAGATGCCAAGCCCCCGCTTATTGCACAGCAGAATTTTCTTATAGGAAAAGTTATTTTTTAAATCCGCAGAATGTTCCAATTTAATAAAACATTTTCTGTATTAAAATACCGGTATCCAAAATGCCGGAGACTTGGCAGCTCTGCCTATAACATTTTAATTAATCACGGTACTTTTTTTTTAATTGGATTCAAATTTAGTAAAGACAACGTTTTTTGGCCAAAAGCAGCTTTTTCCCCCATGTGTAACTACAATACAATTCCTTGATGCTGAAATAAAAATTTTTGACTTATGCTATTATTGCTTCCTCTTATTTATTTATTTGAATTTTAAATAAGATGACTCAAAATCATGTTTTTTAAATGTACGGAAAAAATGCATTTCGAGAGAGGGCGAAAAGAACAATATTTGGCGATTTATTACCTGCGTTTGACAAAGTGTCTTACTACCTTGTATTTAATACTCTTCACAATACTTCGCTGTTATATGGACTTAAACGCTTTTATAAAAAGTTTGATGTAATTCAGGCTTAAGAAAGGGAGTTTTTTACTGAATAATACAAATAAATGAAAAATGAACATTAAGAAATACTAATAAAAGAAAAATGAAGCATTATATTGATCTATGTATATTTAAAAATGCATCTGCTAGCACTAATTAGATAATTTATGTGTATATAATAGGAGATAAATAGCTTTTGATTCTGTATTTCTATGCTATAAAGCATTAACGTTTGTGTGTTTTTTGTTATCATTGGGAGTACCTAGCCGATTTAAAAAATAATGTGGGCAAAAAATGTTGGTAACCATCTTTGCTGCAAAATATACTATATTTTGCGTAGGAACAATAATCACCATCAATGCACAAGTAAAAAATGTTCTAAAATTGAGAATTCTTTGATGTTAATATGACAATTTTTTTTTTTTTTTTTTTGTGGCAACTTTTAAGATATAATATTCTTGTTATGAACGATTTCTAAAACATTCGACAATTTAATTTCACAAATTAAACATTTTCTTTTTTCTAGAAAATTTTTTAAACCCAATTTATTGAGAACATTGCAATTTCCAGGATACTGTTGGGGTCAGAAACTATAACTTTGGCATCACAGTAACTTATAAGATGTAAGTGCTCGTTTAGGAAAAAAAATTTAAAAAAGGATTCCTTAACTCTTTATCTGCAACCGTGGAAAACAGATATTCAACATTATAAACTATTCGGACGGATTTCACACCATATAAAATACACTCCATTCTCTTCAAACATAATAGTTTATGTTATTTATAGTTTCTCAAATCGGTGCGAAGCTTCTGTTTATGCTTGTGACATCATTTCAAAGAGTTATATTTCCAATATAGGAAAATTTGGTGTTTTATTTTCTGTATTACTTTTAACATTTTGCATATTTCCAAATTTATATCCATGCATGGTTTGCTTTTCTTTTATAAAAATAGTATATGCAACTTTATATATAAGATTTTGTAATTCTATGATTCAATATGCTTATTTTCATCATATTTTATCACAATGAATGACCAATTAAATGTAACATCTTATTTTCTTTACTTATCGCAAGTTATTAACTGTGTCTTCTCATCAATATCGCTCAGACTAATCCCTCTGAGGGAAGTCCTAGTAATATATTTCATTCAGATAGTTTTATGTTACATTTTTGTAACAAATAAGTTAAACCAATTGAACATTTAAAAACAAAATTCTAACAATATGATGATTTAAATAGCCTAAAAATTTAGATTCCTTCAAACTAAATCAAAATAAATCTTGAACTTTTTAAAATGTTTTTTAGCTCACAGGCTATCATAGCCTGAGAGCTTATGTGCCCGCCTGTTCTGTATGTTCGTTCGTGCGTAACGCGATAACTCGTGATAAAAATATCCGATCCACTTGAAATTTTGTATGTAGGTATATTCTGACAAGGCGATTCCCTGATTAGTTTTTGGAGTTCATTTGATATGTATAAGAGGGGGAACGGGGAGCTCATGCCCTCCCATTAGTTGATATATATGGGATTTTCATGCAGAATTAAGTTTTCGTTCAAAATTTAGATTAGGATCATTCTGATGAGGCGATTCCGTGACTGTTATTAGGTGTTCAATGAATAAGTATAAATAGGGGGAACAGGGGTTCTAATGCCCCCCCCTCTTAATTTATATAAATGGGTTTTTCAAGCAGAATTTTCAGATTTCGTTCAAATCTCTGAATAGTTTTGGAAGTTTAATGGTTAAGTATAAAAAAGGGGGATAACTCCTTTTAAATTATATAAATGCTAAATGGGTTTTTATTAAGAATTATCTCATTTGCTCTGAATTTTGGATGTAGATTTTTTATATGATAAAGCATGTCTTTGATAGTATAGGAGGTTCAATGATTAAGTATAAAAAAAGAGGAAAGGGGAGAGCTGTTTCCCCTTCTTATTTTTTTTTTTTTTTTTCGAACGGAATTAATCCTTGAAAATATAAGACTTTAATGTACAATTAGTATTTGTAGCCTGTGAGCTCAATGCCATCAGTTTAACTGGGCAGTATTCTTTTTGTATTTTACAAGTACCTTATCATTTTGTATACACTCATCTTAAGCATAATACAAATATTTGCAACTTAAAAATTAAAAAAAAATTCTAAAATTAGTTAGATTTCTTTTTAACGTATTTTAAGTGTCATACTGTTTCCTTCTATTTTTATGTTTAATTGGTTTAACATTATATATATAACTAACTAAATGAAATATATTAAAGCCATTTTTAGCACCTCTGATAATTTGCTTCTTTCTACATAGTCATTTTTTAAATCTTATTTTAGAACAGAAGTTTTGTGCATCAAAACTCTAAGAAATTTTAGGATTTACCTCCATTTTTCTCCTTTAACCCTTTAAGCATCCATTACATTTTTTCTTTTATGTTTAATGATTCAAAAAATAATTTAATTGAAAATTATTTGCATGAGGGTTTGTTTATGATTACCTTACATATTTATCTTCATAGGCGTAGCCAGCCTCTTGAACGGGGGGGTGCCCAAATTGTTTAACCTGAACAAACTGTTGGGTACAAACAATATCTTATTTAATAAAACCTAGTAAAACGGAACCCCATAAAACCTATCAAATTTCTGTTTTAGACAGGTTTTTTGCGGAAGGTATAATTGTGTAGAACTTCTTTTAAAAAGGACTAAAAAGCAATTTTGCATTGCGTGAAGAAGGATGAGAAATTGCTTAAAACTAAGTCTAATGGACAGGGGCGTGCGAAGAGAAAACTGCTCCCAGGGCAAAGTTACAATTTGGCGCCCCCTCCACCCAACTTTTTCTTGTAACAGCCAAAAATGACGTTGGTAGTATATATTTGGCGCCCCATAAAATTCTATGCCGGGGCAGCTGCCCCATACGTTCCCCCTTTCGCATGACGCTGCTAATGGATAAGAAAAAGATATATATAAACATAAATAAAACATGATAGATATAAAAATAAGATGATATCCGTAAACATAAATCTGTAATTATCGCAAGTTTTCATTTCGAACAGCAATAAAATACTAAAATAAATAAGTACGACTTTAGTTCCGACTTTAGTTAGTTAAATTGGGAGACTCGCATCCTATGCGCGGGTCAGGGCTAATATTTTTACTACGGGTCGGGTTTGGGTCCGGTTAACTTCTATATTTTCTGCAGGTCGGGTTTGGGTCCGGTCGACTTTTTTTTCAAGCGGGTCGGGTTTGGGCCCATTTGATTTCTACTTTTTTCTGCTGGTCGTGTTAACTAATCAGGGGCGTGTGAACAGAAAACTGCGCCTGGACAAAATTTCAGCTTGCCCTCCACCCCCCAGACTAATTTTCTTGTGACAGGCAAAAATGACGTTGGTTAAATTTCCGGACCCAAGGCGACCGCCCCCACCCTTTCGCACCAAGCTGTAACTAATACCTTTTCTGTGGTTCGCATTTAAGTCCATTTGACTTATACTTTTTGCAGTGGGTCAGGTTAACCTCTTTTGCTGTGGGTTGTGTTTAGGTCCAAATGACTTCTTTTTTGCTGCGAGTTGGGTTAACTTCTACTTATAATATAAATCATAATAGTAAAGCTGTACAATACGAAGAAAAGTAAATTTTAAAAAATGCATTTTTTAAAATTTCGCTAAACAAATGTGCAACATAAATATATTTTTTACGAATAATAAATAAGATGCCAGCCCGAATTGGGCTCGGAGTGAAGAATTGCACGAATCGTTTGGTAAAAAATAGTATATAAAATAAAGTTTAGTATAAAATAAAATTGTACTTTATACATAAAAAAAAGGAAACAATTGCTTTCTATCGAATAATATGGAAATTAAATTTACTTACGACCAAAAGTGACTTAGTAAATTGCAGAGTAACAGCTTCAGCATCATCATAATTCACAAAAAATCAACAATCACTAAAATTATTTCCATATGAAAAGCGAACTAAAATTGGAAGAAAATATCCTCTTCGCATTAAATGTCTAAATAATAATGATAATAAACAACCCTATTACAAAATAACCTCTGCTACAGACAAAAACCAAACTACAGACAAATTCATTATTCCCACTTTTTTGTTGGCGCCAGAACATCGTCAGAAATGGCTAAAATAGGTTTGTAGAAGTGACTAATAATTTACTTTTAAAATAGCATTCTAAAGCTACAAAAGAAAAAAACACAATTTCTACTTCCCCTTCATTCTAATCAAAATGTCAATATAGTGATTTGAAAAGGAATAAGTAATGTTTAAGGGGGGGGGGGGGGAGGCAAGTTCTTTTAATATTTTCTATTCATTGATAAATAAAATTTATAGGTTTCAGAAAAAAATGAGTCTGGGTCCGAGCACTGTCTCCTCTCTAATACAGACATTTAGGAAGAATGGCTCCAAGCAGGGCTCGACATGGAAGAAAAACAAGTCTGGCCTGAGCCAAATCGTCAGAAAAAATAAAGATCAGGATAATGCCCGGCTCTAAAAGTCAGAAAACCTGACCCAACCCAACCCTAGGGTGTGTGATCGCCCCTTCTCCATCTCCCCCCCCCCCCCCCCCCAACCTTAGATCCGCCACTGCCTGATTCATGAATTGGCGCGGTCTGGGCCGAGCCGTGCCGTGCCGACCTTGGCCTTCAGCCTAAGTCCTATTCCATGAAGATCTCTCATGTTGGTTTGAAAACCTTTATGGGCCCAAGGGGGGGGGGGGGCGATCGCCCATCGCCCCCCCCCCCTAGATCCGCCATTGATCCGAGCCCGATACAAAAAGTATACAAAAATAAATAAATAAAAGATTTAATGATATTTTAAAATTGTTTCAAATGTGATATCCCATTTTTTAAATCTTCTTATAAAATTTACTGTTAAATAAAAATTTTAATTCAAGCTTATGAAAAGAGCAATTTGCTATTAAATAAAAATATCCTTCATACCTAAGATGATTCCCATATTTCTTGTCCTTTAAGAAGAAAATTTGATGGACATTTTAAAGAAGTGTAATGAATAAATGGATAGAGTTTATAGAAATTACTATTTGTATGCTGAAGAATCAAAAAAAGTTTTCAATTTCCTATAAAAAGTGTACATCTTCAGGGGTATAGTCGTAAAAAACCCACAGGTTACACAATCGACGTAGAGGGTATATGCTCAAGGCACATAGTATATTCTAGAGAGTACATCCTATGGGTTTCATGAGAAACAGAGGGTTATACGGTGTTCCTTAAAAAAATCCAGAAGGTATACCCCAGTATACCCTTCACTACATCCCCTGTACATTTATCTATAATCAATTCGTTTCTCTTAACAATTCCCCATGACTGACGGGAACCTTAAAATCAACGCAGATTAAAACATTGATACAGTTATCTTAAAGTTCCGTTGTTTTTATGGGAAAAGAAGAAACATTAATCGAATGTTTTCTATAGGAATAACATGTAAAATATGTTTACCTTCGAAGGGAAATCCTCAGCATAAGCAAAATTCATGATGACAAACAGAAAAAAAAAATCACAATGCTGTTGTCATATGAAGAACGATTATGATTCGTGCACAGTCAAATAATTTGCAAACCTCAAGCATCTAGTCTGCATCAAAAACGAAGAAATCATTCTCTAAAAAAATAAATAAATAAACGATCGAATTAAAAAATATCTTCTGCCTTAAACGAAAATCCAACCAGAAGCTAATTTATTATTTATGATTATTTTGATAGGCGCCTTATCAATTAATCGTCGATGGAAATGCAGTAGACATAAATCTCCATACATCACAAATTTTCTTTTGAAGCAACAATCAACTATTGAAACATTAAAAAAAATATTTTTCTTTTTCTTTCGTTTTGATCAAAATAACACTGAAATGACTTGAAAAAGAATAAAAAATTTTAAAATAGTAGTTCTTTCAATTTCTTCTAGACATAAATGTTTTTTAATTCTCAGAAAGAATGAGCCCGAGCCCCCCCCCCCCCCCCCCCTCCGGGCCCGAATACTAAAATGAAAATAGAGCCCGTGCCCGCTTCGGACCCGGGTTTGGGCTCGAGCTTTCGTGCTGGGGCTGAGCCTGTCCCATCTCTAATTTGTACAACCTTCCACCCCCTCCATTCTCCAGGCTAATCACATGGTAGAATTATCGTTTCACATCTGTATTTCCTTTCAATTTTTTTTTTTGCTTTTATCTAGACTTTAGATAACAAAAGCAAAGATAT
Source organism: Maratus speculifer (assembly GCA_964019185.1). Lineage (NCBI taxonomy): Eukaryota > Metazoa > Arthropoda > Arachnida > Araneae > Salticidae > Maratus > Maratus speculifer. Next base: position 333,936,446 of record OZ025289.1, read on the forward strand.
AAATAGTAGTTTCTATCCTTGTCGAGAACTTCCTCTAATTTTTTATGGAAATATGCATGCAATAGAAATGTGTTTTAAAAATTCCTTAAAGAAACGACATCAAATTGGGATTATAAAACCAATTTTTTTGATTTACTGTGATTAATACAGATTGTAGTAAATATTCTAGTTTTAAGAAAGATAAATAAAATAATTTTCTTAAAAAGAAAAAAAGAAAGAATCAAGGTCTCTTCTTTTATCACATTTCAAAACATAGACTGTTAGTTTTGATTAACTAATTGAACTAACTTTGCTTACATTTTTCTTCTTTTTCCTTTTATAAATTTTGATTAAAAAAAAATCAATCTTGGATCTGCGCGAGCGGGGGGGGTGCCCGGGCACCCAGGGCACCCCCCCTGGCTACGCGCATGATCTTATTCACTACAAAAAAATAATAATGTGTTAAATCAGCAGATGAATTCAAATACTATGTGATGTAAAAATCGGTTAGGATGCGTAAATGTTTAGAAAAATGAATCAATGTTACCTTTTGAAGTAAATGAAAATGTAACCTATAAATTTTCTAAAAAATTGATTTCTAGAAGCTTCAAACATGAAAATTCAAAATGACACCTTATTCGGCCATGTAGTGAAAAAACTGCCACCTACTTAATTTCTAAACTGCCTGGCTGAACAACTCCCATATTAATAATAGAAAATTTCTATGCGTGTGTGTTTGTCTATAATGGCTAGTGCTACCGCATATATAAGAGGCTCAGAATTATTTATTTTTTTTAATGATTAGATGTGTTACTAGTTAAACTCATTGAAAATGCATCCTTCTTTCTGAAAATCATAAAGCATGCTCTCACATACTCAGTTTTGAGTCTTCTGAAGCCCACAAGCAGAGAAATGAAAAGAGTGAGATCAGCTTCTTTCCTTTGCTGTTTTTGTTAATGCCAGCTCTACAGCCAATCAGGACAAAATATACAAAAATAAATGAAATTTTCTTAAATTTTGTATATTTAGGTTTCAAATGCTGCAGTTGGTTCAAAATGTCATTAAAATCAACCTTTAAAAAATAATTATTATGAAACAGAGTGATTACATTTTTATTTTTTCAATTTTATTAACTTCACATCTTCCAAATTAAAGTAAATATAAAAAAAAAACAGATTGTATCAGATTAAAGACTCTACTTTGCTCTTTTGAATGCTGCCTAAAATTTAAAAAAGTATTGGTATTAATTATTTGAAAAAAAATATTTTTTGTATGCCATTTTCTGAATTTTACAATACTTAAACATCTGTATCAGCAGTTCTGACCAAATTATGAAAAAAACTAAATGCATGAGGTAATAAATACATTAATTCCCATTTGAACTCTGCAATCAGTTTTTGAAAAAAAATATTAACATTTGAAATGAAAATTTGTTTGCATAGCATACTCTTGCAATTTTCTTTTCTGCAATTTTTAAAATTGTGTATCTGGTTTGTCAATGAAAATACAAACAAACCAAAGACACATATCTACATTCAATTGTGTTTGTGATGAAGTTTCTGTTTTGAAAATATATTAATCCTTTTAAAACGTTCATTTTCAATAGTCATTTTCATGATTTTTTGCAATCTTTAAAAATATGAATCTTCTTTTCCAATCAAGTTATGAAAAAACTAAAGATACAGGCCATATATAAGTTCATTTCTACCTCGAGATCTGCAATCTGAATATTTTTGACATACTTAAAAATCAACTTTGAAAATCAAAATACGAACAAACCAAAGATACAAAATCCTATCTACATTCCTTTATCTTTACTATGCTGCCCTTGTTTTTAAATAATATCAATATTAACCTATTTGAAAAAATTGTTACTATAAGAAGAAAACACTCTTTAGCCGTCAAAAGCCCTCCATCACTAGATTTGTTTGGAATGATTTTTACTTATACAACGCTCATTTTTGGCACTATTAAAGCCTGGACTGTCCTGGTCTTTCATTTAAAAAGATAAAATCAGTACAGACTAGATCGTGTGTAGCATGCCTTGTGTATGCTGCCAATGGCAATGGAGTCCCCAATTCAAATTTTGTTTTGATAGATTTTCATTTGAAAAAAAAAAAAAATCATACAGAATTGAGGATGTATACTACTGAAAACAGTGGGATACCTTGCACTAACAAGGAAGGTCTCCATTGGGGGCATACTCAGAATTTTTTGAAAAAAATACGAATTAAATTACTCATGTAGGTAATAAAGGATCAGTGAAAATTAGCAGCGGAATTACATTATTAGATATGTAAAAAAATAGTTTGGAATAATTGGCGTGAAAAGCTGAAAGCGACGCGTGATTTGGCGAGCAGTGCATTTCCTCGCCAAAAGCAGACGATTTTAACGAATCTGAAATTTTAATTGACTTCACTGTTAAAAATCTGCAACATTTACTGCAACGTCACTCCACTATTTTTATAGAATATCTCTCTTCTGACCAATAAGAATGCTCCATAGCACGGTGAATTGACCGTGTCATACACTGTTAAAAATCTGCTGCATTTTGTTGCAACGCACTCCACCGCTTGTATATATTATCTCTATTCCAACCAATGAGAAAGCTCTATTTCACGGCCAAGTAACCGTTTTCTATACAAGCAAGGGAGTGCGTTGCAACAAAATGCAGCAGATTTTTAACAGTGTATTTTTCAATTTGGAACAATTTTAATCAATTTAAATTGTGTTTTAAATGATAAAATATATTAATTTCATTTTGTTATAAGTACATATAAACGTATATGACAAAATTACACTTAAAATAAAGTAAAAATGCAAAACTAAAATTACTTAAACTAAACTTATTTAAATAAATTGAACATAGAAAGTTTTTTCTTTAAAAAGTATTCAAAGCGTAAAAGCGTATTTTTCAAAATTTCGTTTTTTCGCCAACCGGAGATAAATCGCCAAATAAACGAAATTTTTATTATTTTTTTACGGACGTTATAAGGAGGTTCCGCCGAAATTTTTTTTATAAACATATATAACTATATGAGAAGAACATTCTATAATTTTTTCAGATTTTTCTGAGTATGCCTGTATAGAGACCTTCCTTGTAAGATCAATTAGAAAGTTTTTCAGTTAAGTATATAAAATCGTTCAAGATTGATTTAGGTATATTTAAGGTTATTATCTCAGGCCCGGGAACATTGGATAAACCAGCTAGTCCAAAGATAACATTTACCGAAACCGACCACATTTACTGAAGAATCTAAATATGATGTTAAAATCAAGTACTAAAAATTTAACTATTTACAATTTCTTGATATAAACGATAAGATCCCATGTTGAATATTTAAGTATTATCTTTTATAACCAAAATTTTATACTTTCATAGTTAGAGTAGATAATTGAATTGAAAAGATTATATAATTTGGAGAAGAAGAGAAACAAGATTGTTTTCTAGTTGCTAATAAAATTTGTTTTCCTTTCTGGGGAGGAGGTGGGGGGGGGGGTCCTGATTTAAAACATTTACATGGATAAATATTTCAGATTAAATATAAAAATTTACCAGATTGTATTAGGAGTGGGGAATTTTCAGAAAATTCCCCTAGTCAAGGATATATTTTATCAACCAGAATGACACAATGTAGAATTGATAACTAATGGCAAAATGTACACAACTGCAAAAATAATTACTATTTCTAAAATTCATTTTCATATTTTTTCTATAATTAATAAATATATAGAATTGAGGAGAGTTTAATAAAGGTGAGAATTTAATATCATTTTTACATTGATGCATGTTACAAAATATAATTAAGAAAAAAATGTATGTATATCTTTTATATCCTGCAGTTTTTCAAAGACACCTAAAAAATCCACTCATTAGCAATGAGTAAAATGATGTATTTTACTCGCCCCATGTCAATCACAACATGGCTACATCACTATGATTCAGAGTCCAAACGACAATAACCCTGTCTCATCCACTGTCCCAAATCCAGCCCTATAAACTCCGAACAAGTCTTTCACACATGCCCTCCCATCCATCCTCTTTCAATCCTCCACCCAGAAATATGTAGATATGACAGTACAGTTCTGAAATTGAGCATACAGGCATTTAAGACATTAGGCTTCAATATGCCACAAACCATCCATTGCAGTACAAATATTTTATATACACTAGGGACAATAATTGTTGAATTACCCTCGTAATAAATAATTGGTGAGAATAATGAAGGAGTCTTGAGTCCCTTACGCTTATTCAAAAGGGGTTACGACAATTGTAACATGTGCATACAATGTTCATTTTAGAGCATAATTAAACATTTACAGCTAGATTATCATGTTTCTTTTTTTTATGTTCTCACTTTTATTGCATATTTGAATGCAGAGTGTTTTACTTCTTGTCTCCTGCAATACAAAGGACAACTCAAAATGACTGATCCCAAAAAACTAAATTTTTAAGCAGAAAATAAAAAACTATCCCAAGTTTTATAATATGCTCTATTTTTTATGTCATGGCAACACAATACCAAATGATTAATAAATAATGTGTTAAAAACAGAGATAACATACAAAGCATTTTATAATTCTGTAGAATTTTAATATTTTTATTTTCTTACAACTTATAAATATTAAATATATTAACATGTTAAATTTAAATCAACATATATTGAAAGTCATTATATTTTAAAATAAAAAATATTTATATACAAAGTATACAGTTAAAATACATATTGTTGAAATATGGTTAAAATTAACAAAACATATATGTAACATTCTAGGTGAATTCTGCCAGATTCCTTTTGATTCATTTTTAAAAAGAAATGCAGTTCCATAAAGTTCGACCAATATGAATATGTAAGACAAACTGATGACAAACAAACAGTAAAATGATTAGAAAAAATAAATTAGTCATGCTAAATTGTACTTCAATACATTTTAATGTTGATGGGCCTTTTTCATGATTTAATTCCTTCTTTTTTTTCTTTTTAAAGATATCTATTTACATATTTTAACTGAAGATAAAATTTTTACAACACTGAATCTTGAAAGATACTAATTAACATACTATACAAGTGTCTTTGGAACGTAAATAAAAGGGTCTTGGTTAGAGAAACTCAATCTTTTGTGAAATTTAACTCTTTTGAAACCAACACCACAATATACAAAATTTTTAAATAAATAAATAAATCTCTCTAAAATATGTCACCAATAGTGTGCCTCATGGTGAGGCAACCTAACTACACCAACTCCTCCCCCTAATCTTCTATAGTTCATGCTACCACACAAACGCCATTGATTTTGCTCGGGATCATACACTTCAATTGTTTTCAAATATGATGTACCATCAAAGCCACCAACAGCGTAGAGCAAGCCATTAACAACAGCTAATCCCACCTGGAAAAAAAAATAAGTTTTTTTAATCCATTGAAGCAAATTCATCAGGTGTCAAAAATGTGGAAACCTTTTCGGGGGGAAAAAATCTTTTTGGGGATTTTGCGACTCATAACACTATGCTATTTTGAGTAATATCATAAAAATGCATATCAATAAAAAGATAATTGAATCAAGAATATGATACAATAAAATTTGTTCAGTTATTAATAATAATAAAAAATATTGAAACTGATAGGAGGAATTTTTGTAAATGTGATTCATATAAACTTGATAAAATTTTATAATCCTTTCAATTAGTAAGCTAATGATGCACAATAAATTTTATTAAAATCTTGTAAAATTGATGTGATTTTTAAAACTCCTATCCTCATACATATTCCTTTTTTTTCAAGGGCATATATTGAAGCTCTTTCTCGAATATTTGAATGACATTTCTAATATTTTGTGGTATAATTATTGTTCCTGAAACATAAATTATCAAGCACTAAAGAAAGGGGTTCCTTTATGATGTACCTCTCTTACCTAGTATTTAGCTTCCTTGGATGCCTAGTTCGCAACTTATTTATTGTCATCTGTCTCTTTTTCCTTCTTTATCACATAAAGAACACTAGAAAAGTTTAAATTTAATCTATTTACCTATTTCTCTATAACTTCATTCTGAGTTATGAAGAATAATAATTCGCTCACAGATGGCTACAGAAAACTCACAAACTGCCATAGACAGCTGTAGTGATGCTACAAATAAGAAGCAAAGATGAAATATATTTTACTTTTGTATTCATAGCACTCACTAATTGGAAAGTGGATAAATAAATTTGATATTTTTATGTTTTTATTATAGTTTTTATCATGCTATGAAGATATTGATGGAAATTTCCTCCTCTGTTAATTTTGAAATGCATTCATCTAAATGCAGTAATTAATAAAAACTAGCTGCACCCGTCGAAATTCGACGGAAAAGAGTATACATTGGATGTGATATATGTCAGTCTTATAATACACAATAATATACAGATTGAAATAAACAATTGCCACTTCTTAAAATAGGGATAACATAATCTTTCATGATGAAGATACACAAACTTCAGAAAATAATAAAAAATAAGGGAAACAGCTCATAACGTATTATGTTGGACTTAACTTCAGCTACAAATCTTTTTTTAATGTGGTTTCAAAACATTAAACATTATTTAAATGTCAAATTGTTTAGGAAGTTAATATAATACCTCAGAAGACAAATTCAAAAATATCTTCATAGTTTATTTTTTCTGCGTTTAAATATCTCTTGGTAACTCTACAATAATTATAGTATCAATAAAATATTTTAATTATTATAGAAACAGGGAATTAAACTGCATAACCAATCCACTAAACATTTATAGCACTTGCAATAAATTTAATTTATTTATTGGTTTGTAGCCTCCATGAACTTGTCAAAATTAATTTTATTGTCATGACAACTAAAAGAAAAACGAAATCTTTGTTATAAAAAAGATCAAAATTTTTGTGTTTGTTGTTGATAAGCAGAAAACATTTTATTTATTTTTATTTTAAATAATAACTTAATACAACAAAATGATTTTAATTAATTTTTGATATTGTGTAAAATAGAAATATTGTAATACCGTTATATCACAGGATATTTTTTTCTAATATGACATCATTTACACCTTCTGAAACACTCATCCTTTCCAGAAATAAAAGCATGATTTATGCAGTTATTTAAAAATTCCTTAGTTTCATAAAATATTTATTGTAATTAAATGGAAATGGCGCAATTTATAGAAATATTTTCATTCGTGCACATCGCGGACCTTTAAATAAATAGAAGTTCAATTTATTTAGATGCAGGAATAAAAGTCAGTGAATATGACATCATCACAGAAACAGCTATAACAATGGTATATTATATTCATGGAACAAACTTATCTGTTTTCTCAATGACGACATTTTTACCATCGACAAAATTTCGCTTTGGATATTATATTTTATAAGAGTTTATTTTCTGTTATTTTATTTACGTAATACTTAATAATATCACACAGTAAATAATCTGCGTATTGTACAGCGATTAGTGAATAATTATGTGCAATCATTTTATTATGATTAAATTTTACGAAAACCATTAGTTTTTTTCTTTGTAATGCAATTACACATTCACCGATGAGATCAAGATCCTGATTGGTGAAAAGGAATAAAACAAAATAAATTTTTATTATAGTGAGAAAAGCTTAACCTGTTGCCAGTGTTTTGAAGAAATGTCACGAAAAAGCTTTTAAAATTAAAAATAAAATATAAAAATGGAAATAAATTAAAAATTAACCAGAATGGGCACATCTACACATAAACAGCTTTCATTTAAAAAAATAATTATCAAAATCGGGCCAGTAGGAAGCTCAGGGCTGATGACTAAAAAAACAGCCAGGTGTTTTAAATATATAGATCTTGACATATTAAACAAAAACATAATTTGCAGAACAAATTAAAAAATTATTTCCTGCATTAAGCCTGAGAAGGGATACATTAAAATATTTCTTCAGCTACTTCTGTAGTTAATATTTAAAAAAAAAAAATTAACAAATATATTTAAATTAATTGAACTTAAAAAAATAAAATTAAAACAATATAACATTTAAACAATCTTAAAAATTTAGATTCTGCTCAAATAAAATAAAAATAAATCATATGACTTTTTCCATTTTTAATTTTCACAAGCTACAAACATTTGTATTGCAGATTTTGTATGATGTTTAAAAATAGGTGTATAAAAAATGATAAGGTACATGAAATATATAAATCATTAAAAAAGTCCAAGATTTATTTCCATCTCATTTAACGGAATCTAAGTTTTTAGATAGCTTAATCATCTTTTTTTTTTTTTTTTTTTTTTTAAATATTTATTAGTTTAAACATATTTGTAACAAAATTTTAACATTAACTGTAGAAGCAGCTTAAGAAAAATTATAATAATTACCCACTCTTGGGGTGTGTGTAAACAATGTAGGAAATATATATATATATATATATATGGCCAAATCCATGTCGATTCAGGCAAGGGGGTTACCTTCATAGTCTCAGAAGTTCTTTGATTGAACATATGTTAAAATTCAGGAAAAAATAAAATTCCCGTAATTTTTGGTTTTCCCCAAAAAAATTTCTGGACCGAGATACAGGGTGCCAAAGATGGCATCCCCAGCACCTTTTCCCGTTTGCGATTTTCGAAAAAAACTTTAAAGTGCTCTATCTCTGAAACAATGCAAGATATTTCGTTGCAGTTTGTTTTATTTTAAAGATAATATTTTTCTGCTTAAAAAGATATACTCCATTTTGAAATATGTATTTAATTATTTTTACAGCAGCCTTCTAAAAAAAATTTTTTTTAATCAAAAATAATTTTTTTCTCAAAAATGCCAATCTTAAAAATTTTGATTTTTTTATTGTTAGTCGATACTATTGAGTACTACCTTCACTGTAAAGGAGAACTTCCACTTTTGAGTTTAACAAGTTTTAGAATCATTTCAAGAATTTAGAGAATTTTACAGGAACTGCATGTCAAAAGTTCCAGTAAAAGTCTCACAATTTTTGTTTATTTATATCATATGTAGCCTATTACATATCCTAAACAAGTTAGAAATCACATGTAAAACATGGTAAATGAGGTGCATTCATACTATGACTAATTTTATAGATATTTAGATCTTGGTGCAATAGGTATTACACTCTTGTGAAAACTGGCATGAATACAAAATTTATTATGTTTCTATATATTAAATTCAGTAATACAGAAGTAATATGAATCCATCTTAAAAAGAACATAATCACCAGGGCAACCTAGAATCATTACCTATCATGGGATATGTTTGAGATTGAGTTAATTATGTGTGATAGGATTTAATAGGATGAATAAAATATTTATGATCTTTATTTCAAAGTTTTAATTTGACTTTCATAACATTTGACGACCTTTTTCACAACATCTGTTTCTTTTTTCTTTTTTTTTTTTTTGAAGGTAACATTTTTCTGTTTGAAATGATATATTCAATTTTGAAAAAATGTATTCATATTTTCTGATGCAGCCTTTTGAATTTTTTCTAATTAAAAAGAAATCAAAAATGCTAATCCTAAATTTACTTATTTATTTTATTTATTTATTTTATTTGACAAGTTATCGAAACACATGTAAAATTTTGCCATATATTTTACCAGTTCCTGTATGACAATCACATACTGGTCTCAGGAAATTAAAATCTTAGTCTTGTTTGGCATAGAATTTTATTTCTTAATAAGTATAAGAAATTGACAGCTTTAAAAATAGCTTACAAAAGAAAAGAAAAACATACACTAAAGTTTACAAAATATATGTATAAGTTTCACAACATATTACTTTCAGTGTACTCTGCTTAGAACTGAAATTAGAAATTCATACACTTTGTAATTTGTTGAACAGTATCTGTATCTTCCTTTGATATTTAGTGATGCCTTCCTGTTTAACTAATAGGGTCTGGGGCTTCCATAATCCTTAAAACATTGTGAATAGGAAGTGAACGCTGGTGATGGTGTTACTATCTAGCAGGTGGAAATCTATATCCAACAGCCAATCCATGTGGGAGCATAAAGTTAACGACAATTTCATAAACAACTGATTTCATTTATCTTTACAATCCACCACTCACAGTAATATACACAGGCAACAAAAATTCTTTTTTATAAATTGTGAATCTGAATATTTTGCAATTGTTTCAGAGATCTTGGTTGGACAAATGAAATTTCTTCTTGCTTGCTGTTCAAAGTTTGTGCAATTTAGATACTATGATATTAATAGATGAATATACCCATCACTATGATATTAATAGATGATTGTTCATTCTATTAAATTCTGTCATACATAATTAAATATCAGATTATAGGTAATGATTCTAGGTTGCCCTGGTGATTACATTCTTTTTAAGATGGATTCATATTACTTCCTTATTACTGAATTTAATATATAGAAACATAATAAATTTTGTATTCATGCCACTTTTCACAAGAGTGTAATACTTATTGCACCAAGATCTAAATATTTATAAAACTAGTCATAGTATAAATGCACCTCATTTACCAAGTTCGACGTGTGATTTCTAATTTGTTTAAGATATGTAATAGGCTACATATGATACAAATAAACAAAAATTGAGACTTTTATTGGAACTTTTGATGTGCAGTTCTTGAAAAATTCTCTAAATTCTTGAAATGATTCTAAAACTTGTTAAACTCAAAAGTGGAAGTTCTCCTTTACAGTGAAGGTAGTACTCAATGGTATTGACTAACAGTAAAAAAATCAAAATTTTTGAGATTGGCATTTTTGAGAAAAAAAATTTTTTTGATTTAAAAAATTTTTTTTTAGAAGGCTGCTGTAAAAAAAATTAAATACATATTTCAAAATAGAGTATATCTTTTTAAGCAGAAAAATATTATCTTTAAAATAAAATAAACTGCAACGAGATATCTTGCATCGTTTTAGAGATAGAGCACTTTAAACTTTTTTTCGAAAATCGCAAATGGGAAAAGGTGCTCGGGATGCCATCTTCGGCACCCTGTATCTCGGTCTAGAAATTTTTTGGGGGAAAACCAAACATTACAGGAATTTTATTTTTTCCTGAATTTTAATATATGTTAAATCAAAGAACTTCTGAGACTATGAAGGTAAGATTTTTACTTTGGCTGCCTGAATTGACATGGACTATGCCATATATATATATATATATTTTAATTTGTTCTGAAAATTATGTTTTTATTTAATATAGAACTAAAGTATTTTAAAATTCAGTTTTGAAAACTGGGCATCTAAGAATTAATGCCTTACTAGTAAAACTAAAATTCTTTGAAACAGGATAAAGCACGGGAATTCCAGTGTATGAATATAATCAGAACACAACCACCACATGTGTTTTATGATATGAGTGACATTTATCGTTCATTTATATGCCTTTAACTTATTTAATGACATTTCTTCAGATACTAACAATGCTTTACAAAAAAAAAAAAGGGCTCAAACTTCTCTTGTATATGCAATATTTTCTCTTATTTATACCAGGTTAAATTAAATATGTCATATGCCTTTTATCTACCAGGGTTGTTTGGTTTAAACCATGGTTTAAACCAAATGGTTTTTTTAAAAAAACCATGCTGGTTTTTTTAATTTGGTTTTTTTTCCCTTTTCTCTAATGTTTTCATTTATTTTACACATTATTAAAATGTGCAAAATCAAAGTTATGGAGGAGCTACAAGCAAAGCTAAAGACAAATTAAATTTTTAAAGTGACAAACATCTTTAATCAATCTAATTTTTCTTACTAGCTATAAATTGACATGGCAAAATATTTTTCTACAGTGAACTGTGGAGGATTAAAAAAGGTAGTTTTAATTCTTTTTTAAACCTTTTATTTAAAAAAAAAAAAAATGGCATATGCAAGCCAAAAATGCAATTTTACTGCTTAGATAGCTTGATTATGATTTACTAAGGATTGCATCATGTATCAAAGCATCAATAATGACATAATCACAAGTCATTCTTTCCATTGGTTACTCTTGTTCTGTATGCTAATGAATGATTGGTTATGAATTTTCTCTGTTCCATAGCTATTGGTTTTAGTAAGCTTTGGTTTTTCTTAGATTGGATTTGCAGTTTTTACATTATTTTTTTCTGTTTCTAGTTACTTTGTATTGTATTTTATTTTAAGAAAGCTACTTATATATATTGAAATAAAAGAATGTCTAAAACTAGAAAAAAGGAAAATATAATCTGGTTTTCATTTGAGGGAATAAGAAATACATCAAAAACATGTTTAAGAGCCAAATGTAAAAATTGCATGCAATGTAAATGCTGTCAAATTAGCTCTTCCTTATAATACTAGGTGTGATTCATTTTCAGATGCTTTAGATGTTTACCTTAAAAATTGCCCCACTTTACTTAAAATTTGTGTAGAAAATAGGAATGTTATTGATAAAAAAATTCAAAAGCTCGTATCTGTCTAATTTTTATTTTAAAAGAAATGTTGAAGATATGTTTAAACTGTTAAATTCTATTGCAGTTGCCCTGGATAATATCTAAAGTAATAAGTTCCATTACTAATACAGTTTATAATTGGACAGGTCTTCAAAAAATATTAAGAGAAAAAAAATGTAAATAAAGAAGTCTCATAGTTTTTTAGTCCAGGTATAAAATAGCCCTAACACCCATGCCCTTTTAGGTATACATGCTTGAACCACAATACAGTCAAAGTGAACTATGTGAACAAGAAAAAAAGGATACATTAAATTTTACAAAACAAAAATATCCATGTAACTTGATGCTTGCACAGATAATAAAATTTAATGCTAAATCTTCACCTTTTGAAGAACAAAGAATAAGAAAAAATAAAGTTTGTATTTAAAAAAAATAATAATAATAATAATAATAATAATAATTTTTCTAAGCCTATGTCTCAATTTGTGTAAGCATTACATTCGTTGATGTATCAAGTAAGTCAATACACATATATTTTTTAGCATTAATAAAATGCATATTGATATTTTTTAAGTAAATATATGTAGTAAGAGATTAATAATCATTTGTTGATGTTAATACTGTAAATAATTTCTAAATTATGCACAAGAAAATGTTTTCTATTTCAGCTTATTTCTGTTAATTTAGTAAAATATGTTTGTTTGCCCTTTACTATGTTCTTCATTATCAACCTGCATATAATTATTTCTTAAATTATTATCTAAAAGGTTTATATAAGTATACTAATAGATTAATAGTTTTTTTTTTTTTCACACAATGAATATTTCCCTATAGAAACCTAAACTTATAAGATAATTTAATTATAAATTTTTATGCTTTAGTTATTTAATTATCAAAAAAATAAATACTAATGTGAATGTTTAACATTAATTAACTATTAATTACAAAAAAATCCTCATGACTTTCTAAAACTCAAGTTATTTTTCTTGCAAATGCTATTTAAATAATGATTTGAAAAAAACCCGGTTTAAACCAAAAAAACCTGGTTTAAACCAAAAAAACCCGGTTTTTTGGTTTTTTTAAAAAAAACCGGTTTTTATACCAACCCTGTTATCTACTCTCTAAATTTATATTAAATTTTTTATTCATATCAGTGTTACAATGAAATTTATTATTTTAAAAAAAAATGTTATAAAACAATAATAAAATTTAGAGTAGCAATTTTTGTATCTTACTGTACTATCAAGTTTACCTATTTTCACTCCCTAAAATTATTTCATTCTCTTACCATTTCACAGTATACAGGGTGATTCAAAATAACATGGACAAAATGATATGACAAATCAAGCATACAACACGAATAAAAAATCACATAGGAACATAGGGTCGCAAACTACTTATTGAGTCACAAATACAGAGTGTTTCATTCTAGCTACACCCGGTTTAAAACTAATAATTTCGAGGAAAATAAAAATATTGTAATGAAAATGCAACAATATGTACCTTATTTTGTGTGAAATGTGATAACATTATGAAAAGATCAGTAAAAATATATTGCTCAAGCAATCGATGATGCTGTAAAACTAAATGTCACAGTCCAAAATGTGAGGTGCCAAGTGCATATTGCTGGTGCGCGTAATGCAAGTTTATGCAAGTTAATGCAAGTCTACCACTTTTGTTTGGTGTTATCACATTTAAAACAAAGGTCAGAATGTCTGTAAAATGTTTTATTATAATATACTTAATTTTTCTGAAATTTATTATTGTCAACCCAAATTGAGTTAGGATGAAATACACTGTATTTGTGGCTCAATAAGTGGTTTGCGGTCTTATGTTCCTATGTGATTTTTTATCCTTGTCGTATGCTTGATTTGTGATATCAATTTGTCCACGTTATTTAGAATCACCCTGTATTTCATTAATTAACAGTATGCAGTTTACTTTTTATCAGATTTAGAAAGATATATTTTATAAAATGACCCACCCCAAAACCAAATACCATTTTATTTATTGATTTATTGAAAAATCTTATTAAATACAAAATTTAAAACAAAAAAATAGATGTGGTAAACAAATATTTTCTAACATTTATTATTTAATCACTGTATTTTTAAAAATATACATTTTATTGAGTATTTATGTATTTCTTTCAACAATTATTGATTTTTATATACATACAACACATAATAGTGTATGAATGAATATAAATTGATGAATCAAATCTTCTCACATACATATTTTTTTTTCCTTTGATCCCTTAAAAGGCATGCAAGCAAAAAAAATATATATATATTACTATTTGCCACTATGCTGTAATCTTTATCGTAAATTTATACACAACCCACATCAAATTATTTTAGGAATCATATAATCTAAATCTTTGTAAGACATTAAATTTGTAAAAATGTACACAGGGATCAAAAATCAATTATTTATCAAAAATTTGATGAAGATAAATTACATTAACTATGGAAAAACAGGGGTGATTGTGACTCAGAGTGAAAAACCTTGAAAATTAACTGATACAAAGTAAAAAACCCTGAAAAATATTGAATGCAAAATATACCAATTTCAAAGGTCACATTCACTCAAAAGCAAAATTTGGAACAGAAGGAGAAAAAAAAAAAAACCATTTTGGAGCAAATAAAAAAAAATCTAGTTTTGGGGGGAAAGCAAAGGATTAAAAAAAAAAAATGTACCAACAAAATCAGTTTTTTAAGCAACAAAAACAGTTTTAGAACAGAAAGTTCCACTACAACAATAAGTTTTTTTTTTTTCAGCACTCTTTTGACGAAATTTGTGGCTATTTTGCAGTCTTTTGACGAAATTGGTTGCTTTTTCGTGATCTTTTCAAGAAATTTGCCAGGTTTTTTGCTTTTATGGGATGAAATTTGCTGGGGTTTTTTTGCAATGAAGAAATTGATGGTTTTTTGATTTTTTTAAAATGAAACTGAACATATTTTCGCATTTATTTCATGAAACTGATTGTTTTGACGAGATTTTTTTTTTTTTTCAAATTTGCTACTTTTTCATGATTTTTTCAACAAATTTGCTATTTTTTTTTTTTTTTTTTTTTTTTTTGCACTTATAAGAAATTGTCAGGGTTTTTTCTCTATTTTTTGATGAAAATTGATTGGGTTTTTGTGATTTTTTTTGACGAAATTGATTGTTTTTATGTGATTTATTTTTTACGAAATTGATCATTTATTCACAATTTTTGATGAAATTGATCATTTTTTTGCAATCTTTTAGACGAAATTGAGCTTTTTTCCATGATTACTTGACTAAATTGATCTTTTTTTCGCAATTTTTTGACAAAATTAATTGTTTTTCGAAATTTTTTTTGGACAAAATGTGTTTTTACCAAGATTCTATGAAGAAATTAGTTTTTTTGTGCAAATCTTTAAAGAATTTTTATTTTTTTTTTTGCTAATCTTTGAAGAACTTTGCGTTTTTACTGCTATTTTTTCGAAATTCCCGATATTTTTTAATGACAGAATTTTCCACTAAACGTAACGGTATCATAAAACAGGAAGGATTGATAAAAAACCCCCAGAAATTTGGGGTACACCTGGACACAATCACCCCTGGAAAAATAATAAAATCAATGAAACAATACACATACCCCTGATCTTCTTGATGTCATAGCAACAATTGGTTGCCATTGATTAGTTTGTGGGTTATAACGCTCAGCACTACTCAACTCAGTAGTGTCATCTCTGCCTCCAACAGCATATATCATATTATTATATATGGCACATCCTAAATGTTTACGTCTGGTTCCCATAGAAGCCACAGAACTCCAGCGATTTGTTCTGGGATCAAATCTTTCAACTGAAAAATACATTAGTACTTTTAAATAAAGATAATTAAAAAAATGCAAAAACATTAAATCTTTATATTCTTTAATTAGCAATTAAGGCTGTCAAATAAATAATTGTAAAATATATAATTCCCTAAAATGATCATTGCACTTCATATACAAATTGTATCGTTTGGGTTAATCTATGCACTGTTCATCTAGATTAATACTTGATATCATTTGCATGTCTGTAATTCCCTATTAAATATAACATTAATCAAAATTTGAATATGAAATCACACAAAATATACAGATAGTTTGGCTATGGGAAAACAAAAATACTGTTGAGAAAAATCTAAAAAGAAATCTATCACAGTCCTCTCCTTCTTAATCGGGTCATGGATAATTGAATACCCTGTTTATTCAAACAGATCCTTTGGAATTGAATTTATTTCCAATGATTCCAGTGTTATTTTCCTCGAATAAATGAATAGTTTTCACGATTTGTCCCTGCTTATGAATAACATTTATGCGACAAATGTTTGAAAATAGGTGCAGAAAACACTTTTCAGCTGGAATTTCCCCTCCACTTTTTGTCATTTTCGATTTCTTTACACAGAAAACAAATTTCTGGTTCTTCTTACAAGGTTTAATGCTGGCAGGTGTATAATGTTCAGACCAAATTTAAGTTCTGCTCCCTTCCTTTTTCTTGGGATGAATTGAGAAAAGGATAAAATAAGCTGGTCAGTGAGGATCATTTTTTTGCATTTTGTTTATTTAGTCATATTTTCATAAAAAAAAAAGCATTGCAATGAATTCTAAATGGAAAGATTTGAACCTTTCTGATAAGATAAGCTTAAGGTTTTTGAAGCTTTAAATAAGAAAATGCAAGTCTAAATAGCAAAATGTTTTTTAATACTGCAAATGCAAGTTTCCAAGATAAAATGCAATCTAGAAAAAAATGGAGACAAAACAGAAATTTAGATTAAAAGAGAAACATAAATCCAATTTTCAAATTGATTCATCAATTTGTTGATGGAGTGGTTTTCAACAAAAAGAGCGAAAATTGCATTAATTGAATGCAGCACATTAAATGTAATGTACACCAAGGTATTAAATTATTATGTATTTACCCTGTATGAGCATCTGTATTTATTTTACATTAGTCTATCAAATATTTTATTATGTTATTAATTAATTATACTGTAGATAGTTATTTTACCTTTATAATACACTTTAAATACTAAAGCTGTTTCCCCATTTATTTAAATACCCTGCTTAATCAAACATTATTTAAGGAACCATAATATTCGATTAAAAGGGATGTCTGTATGAACTTATGTTAGAACAAAAGAAATTAATCCTGACATAAACATGAAAAAATTATATGTGCTTTATTATTTCAGAGATATTTAACATTGATGAATCACTATTATTTTATTAATTTAACAAATTAGTGACCCTAACATTAAGCACATGCATAATTTTGTTGAGTCATTTCAAATTTTATGAAAATCAGATGTATGGTTTAATTACAGCAACAACCAAAAGCATTCCATTACATTACAGCCAATGGGAAAAAATAGTTTCAAGTGCATTTTAATGATGTTACACTTTTTCCAACATAATAAAATTGATATGCATCAATGAAGTACATACTAAAATATACATTATGTACAGTTGTGGTTTTGTTATTAATTTACAAGGTCACACAAATGTATTCCATTGCATAATGGAATAGGAAGGAATATTGTTTGAGGCATGTTTTAATTATATTAAACCATTTCACATTTTACAAACCCATTTGCATTGCTGAGGTTTTTTACAAGTTACTTTATGCATAATAGAAAGCCGATATTATTTACAGGGACTCACACAAGATTTCAGCTATTATACTGTATCTAAAATAATCCATACTATTACACCAAGATCTAAATTTTTTTTTAACTTCATTATAGTAAAAACAAACCTCATTTTCTACACTTGACATGCAATTCAGCGATGCCGCGGATGTGCCATAGCACTTAAAATACACAAAAAATTGGTGGCGGTAAAAAACAGCTTTTAAGTGTCCCTTGGGACACATAATTTCGTCTAAGGATTGTGGAATAATGGCAAATTTTGTTATAAAGTTAAGAAATAACGACTAATTTCCAATAAATTTGGTCAAAAGATTCACAAAAAAAAAAGACCCAATTTCGTCAAAAAAAGACCCCGGCATTTTCTCAAAAGATTGCAAAAAACCTACAAATTTAGTCAAAAAATCAAGATAAACGGCAGATTTTATCAAAAAATTCACGAAAAACGGCAATTTTTGTTAAAAATTTTCGAATTAACAACTAATTTCTGATAAATTTTGTCAAAAGATTTGCGGAAAAAAAAAAAAAAAAACAATTTTGTCAAAAAATCCCGAAAAATGGCAGATTTTCTCAAAAAATCGCAAAAAAAAAAAAAAAAAAAAAATGACAAATTTAGTCCAAAAATTGCAACGGCATATTTTGTCAAAAGATTCACGATAAACGTCAAACTTCGTCAAAAGATCGTGAAAAACTGCAAATTTCGTCAAAAAATCGCAAAAAACAGCAGATTTCATTAAGAGATCACAAAAAACGGCAGATTTCGTCAAAAAATCACGATAAAATGGAAATTATGGGGAAAAAATTCACGAAAAAACCCCCCAAAAAGAAATCTTGAAAAAAAACTACAGATTTTGCCAAAAGATAGCGAAAAAAAAACACAACTTTTACTAAAGATCGTGAAAAAGTACAAATTTAATCAAAGGGGCATGGAAAAAAAAAAAAAAAAAAAAAACAATGCTGTTAGTGAATTTTTTTTGTTCCCCAAAAACTAATTTTCCTGCTTCAAAATTGTTTTTTGCTGCCCCCAAAACAGATTTTCATGCTTCACAATCCGTTTTTGACCATACCAAATCTTTCTGAGTGAATTTGACTCCTGAAAGCACCCAGTCATTAAACAAAAAGTGCCCCTTTACTCAACAAAAGTATTCTTTTTTTAGCAAAACTGTATTTTTCAATAAATCAGTCTTGTCTTTTTTTTTAAAGAAATGCAAACAATTGTGATATGTGTTATCTTATACACTCAATTAAACATTATTTTATAATTAAATTTGTATCTTGCACATTTATTATTATTTTTTAAATAAGGAAAAAACAATTATTGTATTTCATTTTACTTTTGCAAATGAACATGCTCAATTTTATGCATCTAAAAATATGACTTAATTAGTGAGGACCCGCTTTTGTAAAAAAGGGAACACAGAATTTTAGAAGTCCCGGGTCCTGGGGACCCAGGATTTTTCAAGTCCAGTGGCATCACTGCAATTTCTGACTTGTTTTGTCAGTATAAATTATTTGATTAGCAAAATTACTTATTTATTTCCCCTCTTGTACATGCTTTTATCAGTCCTATATAAAGCTACTCTTAAAATGCAAAAAATAATTATTTTTAACACTGTCCAATGGTTGAAAAATGTTTAGGAATTCAGTTTGAATGTAGTCTGCCATTCTGTGCTCTTGTAAATACAATCAGAATAGCATGTAATTGATTTACATTATTGAGGTTTGCCATGGCATGTCTGGAATTAAAAAGGAAATATGTAACATTCATGGTACATTTACAAGAGCATTCAAAAACTTTTGTTATATTATGGTCTATGGGGAGCTGGGGGGAGGGGGAAAGGTGAATAATTTGCTTTGCATTTTAATAGTGCTACACGATCTTAAACATGCTAGAAGATGGTTATTATCAAATGTGCTATGTACTTACAATATGTGCATACAGGGTTCATACTCTTTTCACATGAAAAAAAAAATCCCCTGTGAGTTTCCTGATGTATTTTACTGAATATACAATTTTTCCATGTTAACAATTAAATTTTTTTTGTAAATCAGTATCATAACATTCCCATCTCCCCCCAAAATAGAATTTAAAAAAAAGGTAACTTCAAGTATAAAGTTTGTACATCACCTACATGAACAAAATGAACAGAACATTAACAGAAATACATTAATTTGTATAAAACACAGATGAAGTCTGTATTCTTTCTGGTACTTCCCTAAAAAACAAGGTAGCTTGCTGCAAGATTTTAATTATAATTTTATGATTTTATAATCTCTTTGAAAAGCATTATGAATAATGTGAAGGCATTTGAAAAATCCTTTATTATTTTGAACAATCTATGTTAGAAGATGTGTCTAGTAACTGAATGAATATCAACAGATATGATGTCATGCAGCATGCAAATAGCACCAATATACCTCAATTTGACAGACTTTCAACAGGTTTTCGTAGGTTTAGGGATTTTTTTGTGTTATTCCCTGAGACTACGATGATTTTTGCAATCTAAAATTTATACTCTGATTTTCCACTGAATCCCATAATTCCCTTATGATGAATATGAGCACTGATATAGAAAATCTCTATAAAGGTATTCTGTTACATTATGATCTATGACAGAAAAAAAATGTTTGCAGCATACTTTAATGGCTACACACATAATGAAATTGATATGGTATTTTCATTTATGGTATGCACTTTATAAAAGTGCACTATGAAGTTATAAAAGTTAAATGAAAACTGTTTAACTATAATCTATATATAACTTTGATCCTTTGTATACTATAAGATATGTATAAATTATACAAGGTACACAAAAACATTCATAACCATTACTGAATTAGTGTGAATTGCTTAAAACTGTTTTTAACGATTTCCAACATAGCTGAAAAGTCTTTATGAATTTGATTTATCGGTCTGTTCCATCCATCCTCTAACCTGTGTAAGTACAGTCACAGATTGCAATGAAATTGATATCTAAAATTAAGGTTTACAATAACATGTTCATTATTGAAAATGAAGTGTAACAATTATGGTTCATTTGTAGGGATACTCAAAAGAATTCTGTTATACATTGCAGTTTATTTGGAAATATGGTTTGCAGTATATTTTAATGATATTACACTGTTTTAAACAAATTGAAACTTGTGTACATAACTGAGATGTATTACAAAGCACTTATTGTAGTACCAGGTGTGCATATAATTTATCATTCATTTATAGGGACACACAAAACATATTTGGCTATGATATTGTCTATGAAGAATAATTGCTGGAAGTAAATTTTCAATTGTGCCGCACATTTTAAAATTTAACTATATCTTGTGTATCATTTGATAATTATAGCTTCTTTAGATCATATACATAGCTTCACAAAAGTTCTCAAATATATTTCAATTCATTGACAGAAATTGCTTTGCCCTTTTTTTTCTTAATTTTCGAATGCCCCTCTCTGCTTCGAATGCCTTTCTTTGTTTTTCCTAACACATAGGAAACCTGATAGATTATGAAACACTTTACAATACTTTCAGAAGAATTTAACAAAAAGTTTGCTGCTTAATAAAGTAAAGTCAATACCTAAGTAAACATCTTAGAAAGCACACACGCCATTTTAAAACTAGATTTAAACAGTTACTGTGCATAGTTAGAAAGGTATTGCAATTCTTTTATTCAGCTTTATATATATTTATGGATTTGTACATATTCTACAAAATATGCTAAAATATAGTTCAATTAATGATCTTTAATTTAGTTGGGAAACACATGGCTGAAAATGCACTTTTCAGCAATTTCTACCAATAGACAGAAATGTACTTAAATTCTTTTGTATACCCTGTATATCACATACAGATTTTTTATACGTCTCACATATCCAACAAATTTAACTCAGATAAAAACCCATTTAAAACTACTGAAATCACAATTTCAGGAATTACTATTAATAGACAGCCAAGTACCAATTTTTTGCACTGCCTAGTATATAATTTTATTTCTGTGCTGTAAATATCTCTAAATATACTAAATGTAGTCAAGCTTTAATATACATAAAAAAAATCCTTTTAACCAATTTATTCTTATTCACAGTAACAGTTACAAATTCTTTTTTGTAGACTTGTATGGAATCTATAGAATTTGTAGGCACCACATAATGTGCTAAAGTTTATGCAAACTTAAAATGTATACCACAACTGAAAATGCATTTTCAGCAATCATCTCTAATAGGTGATTTAATAGATATAATAGACCCTTCAGATATAATATTGTCTCTGATATATTTTATGTGTCGGTAAATTAATTATAATACATAAAATTTTGTACTGCAATAATCTTACAGTAAATCTCAGTAATATATATCAATTGCATCATGTTTAAAATATTGCAACTTAATAAAATACACAGCAAACAGGTTTTTTCTGTAAACCCTTATGTAACTGCACTCTTTAACGAGACCTTTTGTACACGTCCATGTTCTTAAAAAAAAATCTTCACTTTTAAATATGGAAGGCCATACCACTAAGTGACACAACATTTGAATGTTATTGAATCCTCTGATAGTAAATAATCACAGGAAACAGAATCCTTTTTGTTATGTTATCACATTCGTGTTTTCACAGCTGCATAATTTAAAATATTTGTTTTAAAATAAATTTGTTTTCATGTATAATTTGAATTTAGATATTTATTTCACAGTTTAAATAGTCATAATAGCAGTTCAATGATGATGTTATACATTAAACTAGATGACAATTAATAAATTCTTAATTATCCGGAAATTTTGATTATCTGATGCAAGTTCAGTCCAATCATGCAGGATAATCAAGGTTATATTATATGGGTCATTTTCAAAAAACTTTTACATGTGGAAAATTTTTCCCAAATAATTTTTTTTTTTTTTTTTTTTTTTTAATACAACTTATAAAAATATTAGATGATACTAAAACATTTCTTGTATATAAAACTGAAAACAGCAGTTCACTTTTTGATTTGGAACGTCAAATAAAAAATAAAGTATGAACTGGCAACAGTAAAATGTTCTCCTCTGTTACCTACAGTTAAAAATTTTTATTTAAAAAAATAAAACACCTAAAACAGTAAATATCACATTTTCTTTAATTACATGATTGCAACTTTCAGAAAATCCTAACGGTTGTTTCATTATGATAATTTTAATTTTTGTAAAATACAAAGGATTTCCTCTCTATTACTTTTTTGGAGAAATCACAAGTTTCAATTAAATGTGTATTCACATTTTTTCAGTTAAATTATAAAAAAATATTAGTTATAGTTACACAATTAATTATTCAAAATGATGATTGATAAATTTTTCCGTCAAATAAACCAGCTTAAATTGACGGTAACAGAGTGGGAAAAAAAGTAACCAAAGGGAATGCTAATTGATTGTGGAGTGATATTTGATGTAGCATACTTTTTTATAAGTTTATATCATGTATTGTATACGATCTTAATGTTTCAAACATATCCAGCAAGAATTTAAGATTTTTACAAAAATTACTATTGGAAAATAGTGGCATTTGGCGGGACATTCTCTTTTGTAAATTTATATCATGTTATATGACAAACGCACTACTTAATTTAAAAAAAAATCTCATATATTAGTTGAGGTAGTAATGCTTTAAAGATAGAATTTAAGATTTTTGCAAAAAATACTATTCAAAAATAATGGGATTAAACCAGGCAATTTTTTAATATAACTTTTTATTATGTGTTATAAGCTATCATGAAGTTTCAATGTTTCAAACAGATCAAGGCAGGATTTAAGATATTTGCAAAAAACTACTATTCGAAAATACTGGTGTTTCATGTGGCATTGTTTTTATAAATTTTTATCATATGTTATAATCTGTGTTTCAATTTCAAAGATCTCGCCTTAGATTTTCAAATTTTAACAAATTCGCGTGCCAATTGGATGACGCTTTGACCCAAGAAATAACGATTTTTACAGAAATTACTAATTGAAAATAGTAGTATTTGACGCGGTGTATCTTTTTTATAAATTCTTTTCTACTTAAATAATGATCTTTTCTTCTTTAATACATTTTTATCATGTGTTATAAGATATCCTAAAATTTGAAACAGACCAAGCAAGAATTAAAGGTTTTTACAAAAATTAATATTTAAAAATAGTGGTATTTCATGCTGCATCATTTTTTCATAAATAAGTAGTATTGATTCATAAATATAAATGACTACAATTAAAGAAGCATTTTATTTGAGAAAATTAAAGCTTAATGTTTAGAGCAACTAGCTCACCACAAAAACTACTATTTTATATTTAAAAAGAAAAATGCATATTTTAAATTCTGTTCTAAGAACATGAAACAAGAATGTGCAGCCTTCAAAAACAATGTTCAAATAAACTTGTTTTTTTAATCGTTTCTTACTCTGTTACATTTTGTTCCACTCTGTTACCATAAGCATAGTAACAGAGGGGAAAAAAACTACAAATAATTTTAGCAGCACAAAATTAATTAAAAACAAGAAAAACTAAGCCTATTTATTTAAGAAGCACCATTTGATCTTATGGTTAAAATTTTATAAAAGTATAAAAAAAAATAATAATAATAATTTCACATAAATAAGCTGGTAACAGAGGGGAAACTGAATAAAACATCCTTATCTTGTAAATGCTTTATTTCAACACCACGGTGAAAATAACTTAATAATTTAAAAAATGGTGGCCTCATCTAAAAATAGATTGTTCGAAGAACTACAGAACCTTGTGTCGAACACTTAGTAGTAATAATTTATTACAATAAATATGGTAACAGAATGGAAGTAACAGAGGGGAAAAAAATCTGGGGACAACAATAAATTGTTCCATTTTTATAAAAAAACAACTTTTAAAAAATATATTATACGGTCTATGCTACAGATAAGATATACAACAATTGTCACAACTAAAAAAATTAACACTTTTGACAATTGATTTATAATTTTATAGCAGTTGGAAAAGTAAAAAGGGAAGAGGGGACGTAGAATTTTACTATAGCTGACACATTGAAAACATAACTACACTAATATTATTTTTAATTTCTGATAGTATTTAGACCACATTTACTCTAAATGATCAGACAAGTAATGTAAATGCTTAAATTTTATTTTTTAAACTTTATTTTAGTTATTAAAAATTCTTAAAGTTGGGGGACATAGAATGTACAAGTTTTTTGAAAATGACCCATATATACATACATATTCCATCAGTCTCAAATTTGTCTATATAAATGATTTTTTTTTTTTTTTTTTTTTTTTTTTTTTTTTGTTATTGCTGAGAGAAAAGATTGTGCCTTTTCAAAAACACAATTTAACTATAATAATCAAAAGTCATTACAATATTTTATTGCATAAAAAATTTCAGGTTTTGATTTATATTGGAATTTACTATAATTAGCGATTTTATTTTATTAGTTAAATGGATAAGTTTTAATATGTAAGTTGTTTAACCTTAACCACAGATGTGCAGTCTAAAAACTTTAGCTCAATATAAAATAGTGTTCACTCTAGAAACAAAAAGGGCATGGTGCTATTCACTAAAAAAGGCATTAGTGCAGTAGAAAAGGGCAATTTTGCAAGAAAAAATTTGTTACTGATTTTAGAAAGGGGGGGGGGAGAGCAGAAAAATAATGTTTAAATTTGATAAATCAAGTAACATTAATTTCAAATGATTTTATGATACAAAAATGAAAAATACAAATAAATTAAAATGTGATTGAATAGTTTCATGTTCTTTTTTCTAAAGAAATGAAAAAAATATATATACATTATTTTTAGGCACACAAATTTAGAAATACATGGAAGTCAGAAATATTTTATTAAAAATATCTGAGTAAAACTAGTGGTGCATTTTGCTACTTTTAAAAAGGGCAGGGTGTTGCACCTTTCAAAAATGGCCCAGAATGAACACTAATATAAAGATTGATTTCAGTATAATACAATTTTATAGATACAAAGAAAACAATAAATATAAACAAAGAAAAATATTTTCGAAAAATCAATAGTCAAATTTCTTACTAATGAAGGATACAATAAAAAGATAACTGTTAGTACACAGAAAATATACATGAAATTTTAGACACTTTTACATGCAGTGAAATTTTGATACAATGCGAATAAATAAAATATCTATGAAGATTTTCCAAACTGAATGACAACATTAAAATGTGCTATAAGTGTTACATTCATTCAAATCTTTAAAGCTTCAACACTATATGAAAATTGAAAAAATGCAAAAGTTAAATAATTAGAATGATCAATTATAGGTTTACCAGAATTTAGGGGTGAAGAACCATCAGATCCACCAACAGCATACAAATAACCACCTAAGACAGCTACAGCAACACCAAGCCTTTTTGTACTCATTGGAGCTACTTTAGTCCATCGATTTGTCTGAGGATCATACCTGCACATCAAGATCAATAAGATTAGCTCTCGCTTATAAAAAGGAATAAATGTTTTTACATAAGCCTGCATAAAATTCTAAAATATTGATCTAAATTAATTTTTTTTAATTTATTCTAAAATATTACACAGAGAGCTCTGCTCCCTATGAACTATGCTCGTAAACCCACATTCAATCATCACTGACTATAAAAACATGCTAAGTAGCTCTGTTTTAAAAATATTATATAAGACTGAATAATAATTAAACAATTAGAAATGATCTTCGATAATCAGGTTTCCATTTATTTCATCTTTGATAGTGGGATTTTAAGGCCAAATCAACTGTTGTCATATTAGCTAATGGCTGTTTTCATGACTAATCAAATAAGATCAATTAAACATTTGAAAATCAATTTGTATAAAATGACTAAGTAAATAATGTTGCTGCCTCCTGACATTTTATAATGATGCAATAAGTTCTTTAAATGTGTTGTTTTAAATATGATATGAATTTCACCTAAGTTTTGAATCTTTTCATATTATTTACCTAAAAATATATTTTTTAAAGTAACTCCACGAGGCCAATAAGATACATTCTATTCTACCTAATTTAATCATGATTTGCACCAGAAAATTTAATTTTTTTTTTTTTTTTTTTTTTAAATAAAAATTTTTGAAAATTCCAGTGTGAATTCAATATTAACACTAAAACCGCGGGAAATTTTACTGTTGATTTAGAAAAATATTTCACACCAGATATTTTATTTAAGACTATGTAACTTAATTATTTTAATTATGTTTTTGGAACGTATACTTAACTTTTTTTATAATGTAATTTCTGGTTCGAATCAGCATGTATTCATTTGGTACGGGTCAAAATGACCCGTCACCGCGGTTCTAGAGTTAAAGAAACCCAATTACTTATCCATGACAGAGTTAAAAGGAAATACAGTGAAACCTCCAAATAAGGGACACTCCGAATAAGGGACACCTCTATTTAAGGGACAAAACTTCCGGTCCCAGTCCCTTGGTATAGGACGTGTAATGTATTTACCTCTGAATAAGGGACACTTGAAAATGAGATTAAAGAGACTTGTTTTTGCATTTCAGATACTGAAGTAGTCTGTGATGAAAATACAGATTTTTGTGAACTTATCAAATAGACAGACAGTTATGTTGATACAGAGGCATATGACACTATTAACGACCATTTATTTACCCACAATTCTGATTCAACATCAGTGCTTTTATCCACAATGAAAGTAATGATGAAAATTGTGAGGATGTTTCTGAAAGTGGAGAATAAAAGAAAATTGTGAAATAAGGAACTTTACATATGCTTTTAAGCTGTTATCAAATCAAAAAAAAAAGGCAACTTTTAAGACATATGCTTTAATTAATTTTTATCCGAAAATGCCAGAAACTAGCAAATGTTCAAAAAAATATGTAATTGATCAATTTCTTCTATTTTTTTCCAAATGCAATAGATCTTTCAGAAAATATCAATGTGGGGGTTTTGAACCGAATTTTCAAGCGAAAGAAGAATAGCTACTCAAGAAAGATTAACGTCTTTGTCACGTGATAAAAGTCACTTATTATTCATTAGGTAATTTATTTTTCAAAAAAATTGAAAATACAGTTCAATTGCAAATTGCTTCCATAATCAAACATTCCAATCTTATACCTTTCAATTAAAAAATGAATTTATAAATGCACCAAAACGTTTTCCGCTTGCTAAGTAGGGCAGTTGAGAGATTTGTTGCCTTAAAATATGCAAAACAGTTGAATACTTTTTTTCTTTTGGTTTTTGTTTCTTTAGTTTTTTTTTTTTTTTTTTTTTTTTTTTTTTTTTTTTTTAATGCTATTAACGAAGAACTAAAATTTATAAGTATCTAAACGAACATTTGAAAGGTTTACACTGGAAAATTGAAATTTGTAAAACAATCCTTTTGATTGTTACTTAAAGTAAAATTCTTTCAAAGGTTTTTATACTTTTTACTGCACGTACACAATTTGCATGAAAAATACAAATCAATAATTCTACAAGTGACTTAATAATTTAGTAATTAACTGAAAAATTTTAATTAATTCTTTTTTTTCTTTTGTCTGATTAACATAATTTATACACTTCGGGCTTTGGGTCAGTTAAGGGGCATCATCTAAAAATGACGCTTTGTTATTTTTATATCCTTCAGAAGATTAATTAAAAATAATATAAAAACTCTGAATAAGGGACACCTCTATTTAAGGGACAAAAGTTCCGGTCCCATAGGTGTCCCTTATTTGGAGGTTTCACTGTATTATTATTTGTGATGTTTTAAAATTTACAAGAATAGGTAAAAAGATTTTTTCAAAATATGACACAAATTTCATGTAAATATATTTTGAAAATGAAATTGCTTGCCAATATTATTAAATATGATATAATGAATTGAAAAAATTTTTTATTCACAAAATAGTTTCGTGAAAATGCAACCAAATTATCAAGGTAAATATAATGTCTTCAGTTCCAAAGCTAAAATAAAATTACAAATACTTATTGATTGGTTTTTGCGAAACAAACTGACATTGTAAATGACAGAAAAAATATTTTTCTTAAACTGATCCTGAATTCACCTGAAGAAATTCATGATTTTTCCAACTACCAATTGCTGAAAATAGTGGTTTCATTTGCAAGCAATAAACAAAACTTGGGGTTTTATTTCTTGAGTGATTGATTAAATTTGCAGTTTTATTTCATGAGCAACTGATGAAATTGTTACATTTTTCAATGACGATTTCACTAAATTTGAAACCAATTAACGAAATTCCCATTTTTGTTAGCTATTCAGATTCAGATTTGTTTTCATGACCAATGTTAAGTGATTAATTTTATCAATGAATCTACTACACAAATCTTCTGCTTCAAACAAAGTTTTTAATTAAACACACAATACAATACAAAGCATCAACTACTTGGAAAGACATTACAGTATAAGTAATATTATAAGAAATATTAATAGTATTGATATGAACTATTATTCAAATGTAAATACCCAAAAAGGAGTTAGATGCTTACCTCTCTACAAAATTAAGACATGATACTCCATCTTGACCACCAACAGCATAAAGATATCCATCAAGAACTGCTACACCAACACTGGTTCTACAAGAGCTAGTTGGTGCAACATCACAGCTCCATTGATTTGTTTGTGGGTCGTACCTGAAGAGAATTGTACATATATCATGATGCATTAAATCTTAAACATGAATTATAACACATTTCTTAAACACTCTTTTCTTAGAACAAAAGGTTTTAAAGTCCAAATTGGTTTGAGATCAGTTGAGAAATGTTTTGTATGTTATTTCAATTTTAAAAAATCAATGACAGTAAAAGAATATATTTTAAATTTCAAATTAATTTTCCCCCCTTTTGTATGTATGATTATTTTTCTACTAATCTTTATTTTAGAAGAACAATACAATATTTTACTAACTACAATTCCTAGACATCTACTTGTTGTTCAGCATCAGGTACTACAAAAAAAAAATCTCTAATTTGCAATTCTGCTTTAAATTTCATGGTCCCAGTATAAAAAAATACAACTATACTATAATAAGTGCTTGTTAAGATGGAAAGCTGTTTAAAATTTAAAAAAAAAAAAAAAAAAAAAAAAAAAAAATCTGCTTTCTTGTGATTTTGTCTTAGTAAGATTTAGTGCATAATTTTCTCTTACTTCTTGATTGTAATTCTAGTGTTTACTTCTTATACAGACAATCGCTCATAATAAGAACAATAACAGTAATCATAGAAAAATACAATGAAGATTCATATTGAGAAATAGTTATAAATAATAAGGATAATAGTAGCTAAGAATTCAAACTAATAAGACTTATAGCTGTAATTAAAATTCTCTCACATTTTTGTATGAAAATGAGAACTTTTAAAAAGTAAAAATAATTTTTAAATATAGATATGCACAAAGACTCGCAAACTAACTTATACAGACTTATGAACCCTACTAAACTAAAGAATAACAGTCTGGTACAAAATTATAAGAACATTCAGAATTTCATTTTTTTTCAACAAAGAAAACATTAGTTTGAATTTAAAAGAAATAACTCTAAAATGTTTATTTAGCTCAGGAAAAAAAAAGGTTTGAATAATTTTTTGTTTCATGCCAACCGAATTTACACAAATCTGCTATTTCATAAATATAAGACCACTCTGATATTATTAATACAGCAGATGATTTTCTTTTGAACTCAGAGTTTAATTGCAACCTAAACACTATGTAAAATTTAAAAAGAAGAATTAAATGCAAAAAATCTGAATTGTATCTGATTCTTAGAATTTATTACCATAAAATCCCATCAATCCGCCCTTCCCAATCCAACACCCCCTCCCCACTTTATAAAAAAATTGAAATTTTCAAAAAATCCCGAGAAAGCACCCTCCCCCCCCCCCCCCCCCCAAAAAAAAAAAAAAAAAAAAAAAAAAAAAAAAAAAAAAAAAAAAATCTCAGAATTGGGATGAATCATGATGAAATGAATGAATCATTAATCTTTGATGAAATTGGTGTTTTTTTCGAGATTTTTAAATAGACTTCATTGTTTTTTTTACTTTTTTCTGCGTTTTTTTCAACAGAATTTACGTTAAAAAAAAAAAAAAAAAAAAAAAAAAAAAAAAAAAAAAAAACGCTATTTTTTTAAAAAGTATTGCTTTAAGTATCAAAATTCATGATTCATTGAAAGATTCGTGATTCATTCATTTCATCATGATTCATCCCCATAAAACAATCGTGGAAAAATCCAATGTAAGTGCCCCCCTCTAATTATCTCATGATTTTTCGTCATGTTTGGGCGGGGCGGATTAACAATATTTTACAGTAGTAAAATACCTTGTCGAACTGAGTTGTCTGAAATCGAAGTGAGTGACTGTGATTCTACAAAGGAAAAGGAAAGCTTGAATGTGAAATAAGTAAGATTCCTAATTAAATCCGCGATTCATAATGTTTTAAGTAAAAAAGAATTGTATGAATGCATAAATGATATGGTCATGAAGATAAGTTATCAAATGTGATAATAGGCAAATTATCAAACTGGCAATGAAAACACATCAGTCAACTCATAAAATAGAACAACTGATAACTAAAAAGGTATCATGTGTGTGTGGTGAAGTTTGAAATCTAATGCTGGTGTTATTTGTTGTAAATTAAACAGTAAACTACTACTACTAAAATGCCACAAAGAAACTCATCTTCAGTGGCAAAAAATATCATGTCTTGGAACTCTGCATGGAGAAATATATTGTTTTCAGACGAGAAAAAAATTCAATCTTGATGGTCCAGATGGCAATAATTACTAATGGTATTTATTTAAGGCAAAATTCTTGTGAGTTCTTCAATAAGCAGATTGGAAATGGTTCAGTTATGGTGTGGGGTGTGTCTTCATGTGCAGTAAAATGCATTCTTCAAAGAGTTAAAGGGAAAATGAACTCAAACAGTTAACATGGGATGCTGTTTCGAAGTCTGATATCCTTCAGTCAACTTTTAAGAAGTACAAAATGGAAGTTTCAACAAGATAATGCTTCCAGTCATTCATCGAAATCAACAAAAGAATGGCTTAAACGAGAAAAGATTGATATTTTACCTTAGCCAAGTCGAAGCCTTAACCTAAACCTCATAGAAAACTTGTGGGGTTGTTTGTCTCGCCAGGTGTATGAAAATAACATACAATATCATTCAACATATGAATTAGAAATGGCCATTATGGAAAAATTGGACAATTTTCCCAAATTGTTCCTTAAAAAGTTAATTAACTCTTTGCCCAATCGTGTGTTTGAAGTTATTCAGAGAAATGGTGGAGCAACATTTTACTAAAAATTTAAGAAAATTGCCTTTCCTACAGGTAATTCTATAATTTTGTAACAATTCTTTTTGACAATATTGATGCTTTACTTTTTTTTTCTGAATTGATTTCATTTGTGTAAGTTGTTGTATTTTATTAAAACTAACATACTAATGTAGAGTATTTTTCTTTTTTTGAATGAAATATTTCTTTAATTACCTATGTAGCAAAATATGATGTGGTCTGATAATTTTGTAACAGACAGCGTTTAAAATAAAATGCTTTTTATGCAAAAAACGGAAGGTAATTTAATATTAGCTGTGTTTCATTTTGGAATGAAAATACAAAGTTTTTAGAGACTAAAAATATAACATAAGGATAAAGATAAAAAATAAGAATAAGATTGCAGATAAAAAATAAAGAATTTTCAAGATTATTTAAAAATAAAAAAGTAAAAAGATAGAAGCATTTTACCTTTCAATACTATTTAAATATGACTGTCCATCGTGTCCCCCAACAGCATACAACAGATCATTCAACACTGCTACACCCACACCACATCGTCGTTTACTCATAGGTGCAGCCATACGCCATTCATTAGTTTGAGGATCATACCTTTCAACGCTTGCAATGGCATCACCACTACACCAACCACCAACTGTCAAATAAATAAAAAATTAAATGAGGAAAGTTGCACTCGAATTTCATCAGAAAATGTTGCCACTTAAAAAATAACGTATGCGTTATGCACAGATATGTTTGTTCTTTATAATATAGAAATTTTTGATTTGCTAGTACCTTTAAAATTGCATCCTGAGGAGGCATCAAAGTAAGGGAGAAAAACAATTCTCTAAAACAATTTTTTAAAGGGGTCAACTGCAATATTTTTACAATTGATTGCAGCATTTGAGACATAAGACTACAATTTTCGAGCATGTTTTATCTTTACTAAGCAGTTTCGATGATGTTAATAAATAGTAATAATATAATACCCCTGAAATTTTCTTTTCAATTTTCAACAGATTCGTAAATAAGCTTGCAGCATAGGTGTCACAGCTTTTCCCAGTCTCACAGCAATGAGTTTTTAATAAGAGTGAGTTGTAGTTGTTAATTAGTAACCAAGGTTGGCAGGGTTAAAACCAATTGGTTTTAACCATGGTTTGAACCACATTTTAAACCAACTGGTTTTTTCTTTAAGAAAAAAAGTTTTTTTTTTTTTTTTTTTTTTTTTTTGAGAAGAAATCTAATGACTATTTTTTTTTCATAATTTATGTGTTTTAGATTATTGGATATAAATTATTTTTACTTTTAACACTTTATTTCAGCAATAAGTTTTAGACACACTGGGTTTAGGTCATTTTTTTATATATAGAATTAAAATCAGTATCTGTTGATGAATATATCTACTGCTCTAAAGAAAAAAATTCAACCATGTGAATTTATCAAATACCCAGCAGCAGAATTTTTTTCTGCTGTTTGCAACATAAGTGAAAACTTAAAAAACAGTCTGCAGACCAATCCCTCGCATTACATTATATGCATTCAAATCTCCCAAGTATTTGTGATAGACATAAAAGAAAAGTATCCTTCTATAGTAAAAAAAAAAAACTAGCCTTAAAAGGAATGACTCCTGGAATGATGCTGATGTGTAAGATTTCCAGAACTAACAAATCCGGGTAGACCACTCTTCCATGAATCGAATAGACCAATCAGGAAAGGCCTCAGTCTATGCATCACGAAGCGTTTCCAACCGGGATTGCAAAGCAATATCGCAGCAGAGTGTTACATGCTTGCCCGCTTAATCGAGTATTACAGAAATACTACATTTATGTGCTTGCCCGCTTAATAGAATATTGCTGAAATACTTCATTTATATGCTTGCCCGCTTAATAGAATATTACCGTAATACGACATTTATATGCTTGCCCGCTTAATCGAATATTACCGAAATACGGCATTTATATGCCTGCCCACTTAATAGAATATCACCAAAATACGACATTTATATGCTTGCCCGCTTAATAGAATATTACCAAAATACGGTATTTATATGCTTGCCCGCTTAATATAATATTACCGAAATACGACATTTATATGCTTGCCCGCTTAATCGAATATTACCGAAATACGACATTTATATGCTTGCCCGCTTAATCGAATATTACCGAAATACGACATTTATATGCTCGCCCACTTAATCGAATATTACCGAAATATGACATTTATATGCTTGCCCGCTTAATCAAATATTATTGAAATACTATATTTATATGCACCCGTTTACTCGAATATTACTGAAACGTTACACTTATATGCTTACCCGTTTAATCGAATACTATTGAAATACGAATGCACTCGTTTATTTTCCTTCTATAGTAAAAAAAAAAAAAAAAAAAAAAACTATACTTAAACAAATCTCAAGAAATAACTCGTGGAATGATGCTGATGTGTAAGCTTTCCGGAAATAACGCGTCCGGGTGGACCACACCTTCCATGAGTCGAATAGACCAATCAAGAAACATTCCAAAATTGAGTGTATGGAAAATAAGGTATCGCGAAGCGATTCCATGGGGTATTGGCGAGCGCAGCAAGCAGGGGTAGCCTACAACTTGGAATCGAGAAGCCTACAACTTGGCCGGGAAGCCTACAACTTGGAATCGCGGGGGGTTAGCGAGCAGGGTGGCTGAGCCCCCCCAGTACTTAAAAAAAGATATTGCCTTTGTTCTCAGAATTTTTAACACCATACCAAAAGAGGAGGGGGGGCTCCCCTTCGAGAAAATTTGTGGGTTTTTCACAACCTTTTGAATAAATTTGCTGTTTTTTGCGATCTTTTGAAGAAATTTGCCGATTTATCATGATCTTTGACAAAAGCTGCCTTTTTTCATGATCTTTTGACGAAAACTGCCGTTTTGTCACGACTTATTGAATAAATTTGCCATTTTTTTCACGATCTCTTAAAGAAATTTGCCGTTTTTTTCGCGACCTTTGAAGAGATATTTGCCTTTTTTTGTGGTATTTTGAAAAAATGTGCAGTTTTTTCGTGATTTTTTTAACGAAAACTGACGTTTTTTCGCGATCTTTTGAAGAAATTTTTCGTTTTTTTCATGATCTTTAGAAGAAATATTCTGTTTTTCGTGATTTTTTGATGAAATTTGCTCTTTTTTCACGATTTTTTGAAGAAATTAGCCATTGTTTCGCGATCGTTTTACGAAAATTGCCGTTTTTTCGCGATCGTTACACAAAAGCTGACTTTTTTTGCAATCTTTTGAAGAAATTTGCTGTTTTTTTTGTAATTTTTTGACGAAAACTGCAGTTTTTGCGATCTTTTGAAGAAATTTGACATTTTTTCGTGATTTTTTGACGAAAACTACCGTTTTTCATGATCTTTTGAAGAAATTTAGTTTTTTTGTAATGTTTTGAAGAAATTTTCTGTTCTTTTCGCAATCTTTTGAAGAAATTTGCTGTTTTTTCGCGATTCTTTGACGAAATTTGTCGGTTTTTCGCGATCTCTGGAGGAAATTTGCTGGTTTTTCGCGATCTTTGGACGAAATTCGAGTGTTTTTTGCGATCGATGACGAAATTGATTTTTTTTTTCGAAGACTGTTTGTCAAAGATCACGACACATTTTATGTCCGAATTTTTAGATTTAGGACCGAAATTTTTTAATTCTTGCTAAATTTTTAACAGTTGAAAAATAGTCCTCAGACCTTCCCAAGAATCTGTGACGTGCATCGCAATGTTGCGCCGATTCTGCTCCCGGGATCAAATATAAAATAGATTAAAAATATTCACTATTTAGTATAAAGTATTTTAATTTTATTTAAAACATAAAGAAGATGCAATTAATAACATAACATGATGATCATTAAGATTTTGTTCAAGCTGTAAAAGAAATTTTTCTTAATTGGAGAGATTATTTTAAGTAATTAAAATCAAAATATGAAGTTGAATAAAAGAGTATTCAAAGACTGGATGTTAGTTATAGCATTTTAATAATAGCAATCTTTTTTTTTTTTTCTTTTCCCCCCTGCTATCTGCTGAATTTAATGACCAAAAATGTTAACTTATAATTGTCACTCAAAAAATAAAATCCCAAGAAGTATTTGAAATGTATTATTTGAATAACTGTGCAAAAGAATATTATATTTATCAAACTACATCCAAATGTTTATTATTAGTAATCAAAAGACTGTTATAAAATTTTTCAGAGTATCAATGTTTCACTGTATAGAGCAGTTTATTCTTTGAACATCAGATTGTTTGCTAATACTACTTAAATAAAAACATGTTTTTTTTTTCAATTTTCTACATGAATTTACTGTAATTATTTAATTTATTGTTAATAATTCAACTAATTATAAGAATTTTAAAATTCTGAGACTGAGGTGCATTAAGAGAGACCATTGACTATCTTCACCAAAAATTTCAGCCTTGTAGATGCCATAGATTTCACTAGCCATTGCATACACACACAAACAGACAGAGCAAAACTTTCTTTATTAGTATAGATTTCCAATATTGCTCATGACAACTGAGGTAATTTGAAAATGACAAGTTATTTATACTTCAAGTTTTTTAAATAATTGTGTATTCAGCTTATTTTTATAACTTCTTCAGTAATTGTATTATGTTCCTAGACCAATCAAGATAAACTTTAAGTATTTCACAAGATGCTGATAGTAATAATGTAATCGATATTTAATGCCTCTCTTTTCTGTTATATTTTGACCTTTTAACTACAAAATATCACATAATGTTTCAAATATTTTCCATAAGCTATTCAAGTATTTCAAGGGCTAAGATTCAAACAAAAAATATTTCATGCAAAATAACATGATAGATGTAAGGCCCATGTAAAACTCTAAGAATATTGATTCCCTCTTTCAATGGGGAATAAATAAATAAATAAAAGGTACAATTTTATAAAATTTTTACCTGCAAATAAAACTTCACCCCTGCGTACTGGCTTCCGAGGCCTTGTTCGGGGGCCTTGCATCAGCGGTCTTTCTTGTGGTAAAAGCAAATAGTTCTTAGCTTCATCGACTAAGTCCCTACATGCTTCATCACTCTTTATGAGTAAATCAGAACCAACAGTTCCCACTAGAAACTTTGGACTGAGAAGTGGAAGTCGCACATGTTGCAAAACCTAAAATAGATACAAACACCAATTTAATACTTCAGAGATCTAACAATAAATTTTTGAACAAATAAAAATATTAATAAAATTTGTATTTCAGAGATTAACAAGAGATAGTTGTCATGAATTTCTAAAAATTTTAATCTATCACACACTGTACAATTTCATAGAAATAAGTTTTATTAGTCATTCTGCTATATGAATACATCTGTTGATTGAAAAGACAAACAGAATCCAAACCCGACTTTTTTATAGGAATTTTTTTTTTTCCTTTATCACCTGTAGCATATTAGCATTTTCTTCCATACGATAAGGAACACTTCCAACATGACATTTAGTCATGAGCAAAATGTAAGAAAAAATTTATGTATAATAATATAAAATAATAATAATAATAATAATATGAATCAAACCAATTCTTTTTTTATATCACAAGAATTTAAGCAAACCAAAATAATAGACTATCTTGTATTATATTGTACTCAGGGATGATTCTGGATAAAAAAAAAATTTCGGAAATTCGCATCGCATTTTCGGAAATCGGCGGGGGGAGGGGGGTCATGACTCCCCCCCCCCTCCAGCGATCTTCGGACAAAATCGGCGTTTTCCCGCTATCTTCAGACGAAATCAGCACTATTTTAGCAAAATCGGTGATTTATTGTGATCTTTTGCCAAAGTCGGCGATTTATTGCGATATTTTGCCAAAATCGGCAGTTTTTCCGCGATCTTTTGACGAAATTGGCATTTCCCCATGTTTTTTAAGTGAAATCGGCGTTTTTTCGACGATGTTTAGACAAAATTTGCTTTTTTACGCGATTTTTTCTCGAAAACGGCGCTTTATTCCCGCGATCTTTTGACGAAATCGACGTTTTTTTCGTGATCTTTTGATGAAATCGCCGTATCTTTTTAAATATTCTTTTGACAAAATATTTTTAAGCGACCTTTTATTGAAAACGGCGTTTTTTCCCGCGATCTTTAAACGAAATCGGCGTTATATCAGCAATCTTTAGACGAAATCGGCGTTTTCCCGCCGTCTTCAGAAGAAATCAGCGTTTTATCTGCGATGTTTGGTGAAATTGCCGTGTTTTCCGCGATCTGCACAGGAAATTCGCGTTTTTCATCGATCTGTTGACAAAGTTCGTTTACAAAAACATTGACAAAATCGTTTTTCCACGAAATATTGACGAAATGTATGCTATTTCGGCGATCCTATCACGAAATTTGCATTTTTACGCAATTGTTTTTTTCGCGCGCAAAACCGTACAAGTTGGCAACTATGCAGAACTAATAACCTAATTTCAAATTTTCGGAAATTTCGGATTTTTCTTGCGAGAATCACCCGTGATTGTATTGCATACATCTATAGTGTAAACTTTGCAATTATAAAATTGTTCTCTGAAATATTTAGTGGTACTTTTTTGTTATACTAATGACCAAGTTATATAATCACAAATAGAGATGGGAATGCTCGGAAAAAAAACCCGGAAAAATTGGGAAAAAAAAACAGTTTTTTTCGTTTTTTTACGAAGGATTATTTTTCAATTTTTCCGAACTGGAAAAATTGAAATTTCATTTATGAAATATTATTGTGAAAATTTTGTAATAGCTACATTCTCATACTTTTTATTTTATTTATTTTTATGTTGAGTGTCTCACATGAAAATTTTAATGTGGGTAATCTTATCTCTGAGCAGAAATCTGTTTGAGAAGACTTGAAAGGATCCTTCACGTTTTTTTCTTGTTTGAAACACAAGACTCTTTGCAAAATTTCTCTTGAAAATAGGCATTTCAGAAAAAGTTTAATCAACAAATTAAATCTTTTGCAAGTGCAGTGATTGGAGAAAAAAAATCTCATGCCATACAGCAGCTGAATCTTATTAAATTGCATATATGTATGTAAATAACCTTATTAAAAATATCTAAATAGGAACCTAAATATAGTAATAATTTCTTATTCAAAAATTCTGAATATATTTTGTACAAGTATATACAAAAAGTTCACAATTTCACAAAAACTTGATTACATGAAAAAAATCTAGATATGTAATTAAATGCAACTTCTCTTTTTAAAAATTTATTCATGTGTAAAATTATTGCAATAATATGCCAATTAATGAAATGAATTAGGTCAATTGGTAGCTAAACATGTAACTGAAAAATCATTTCAACAGAGATATGATATAACAAACAATAGCGTTTAATAAAAATTCTTAGGCTGTGGAAAAAAAAAATAATAAAAATAAACTTTTAAAATCAGGCTTTGCTAATTTCTTTTTATTTTGTAATATAAAGTGAAAATAATTTTCATTTAATACATATAAATGGGAAAAAATGTTTATTATTTAATATTCTCTAAGAAAATATAATTTATTTGGGAAAAACAGTCATGAAAAATCAATTTTTCCAATTTTTCTGTTTTTTTCCCGAAAAAAACTGGTAAAAAACCAGTTTTTTCCGCCACTTATATTTTTCCAGAAAATTTACATCTCTAATCACAAATACAATTACACCAAGATCATTGCCAAGCCCATATACACTGTGATTCATAAATATCGAAACAAAAGGCTACATGCTTAAATGTTACTCCTAGACTCATACTTCCAATTGTAAAGTTTCATTAAAAAAGGTACAAAATATATGACATAAATTGCACTTCCATAAGAGGTCTATTTGAAAAAAATACAAAATTTACAAAAAAATATTTAATTTTTATAAGGCCTCTGTATGGCAAAATTCCCAGTTAGGAAATTTTTCTTTATTCATTCCCGAATTAAACACAAAAAACTTCATCTGAATATCTACAATTTTCACAGAGATATTAAAATTAAAAATTTATGACTTACACCACTTAACCATGCCTCTGAGCAACGAGTTATTGACACATTTTGAATTCAAGATAGGGATCATCCACAAATTGTGCTTTAAAGTCAATTTAAGATAGTGCCTCTTCTTCTTCTTCTTTGGACATAAAATAGCAGTGTGTGGATTTTACGTTAAACTTGCTTTCAAAATAAGATGGAGTTAACCCATAAGAAAAAAAAAGTTTAGTCTGGCCTAAAAAAAGTTGTGTCGCTACCAAATTCAGTAACTTAAAAATAAAATTATACTGAAATTCTTTATGGGAAATTTAACAACGGACTTCATATACTAATTTTATCACTATCTATTACTAAAGAATCAATAATTTCAAATGATGATTGTTTAAAATCTAAAGAAGAAATAGCACAAGCAAAAGATATGATGCTGTACAAAAAATCTTTGTGATAGTTTCAGAAGAAATCACTTTTTGAGAAACTTAAATTGTGAAGTAAGATTTTGTCAAATAGCAAATTCAACATAAATGTTATGCATTTAGTTTTTGTTTTTAATGCTAGCATTGGTTTGTGAAGCAAATGCAGGGTGAAAAAAAATTTTCCTCATTATGCTTGCTTGGTTCATAAAGGCTTCAAGTCAGACCTAGGTCTGTGTAAAACTCTAATCCATGACGATAAAAAAAAATTAATAGAGGAAGCCAAACAGGAATTGTAAAGAAATGATACAAGATTTGAGACATTCAAAGA
The DNA here is from genome assembly GCA_964019185.1 of Maratus speculifer. Classification (NCBI taxonomy): domain Eukaryota; kingdom Metazoa; phylum Arthropoda; class Arachnida; order Araneae; family Salticidae; genus Maratus; species Maratus speculifer. The sequence continues at coordinate 333,977,385 of OZ025289.1, forward strand.
CAAGATTTACAAAGAATGGTGGCAGTGACTAAATCCTGAATAAAAGGAAACTGCTATTTTGAAATTGGACTAAAAAATTATCCATAAATAAATTAATTGAATGGCTTAGGCACTATACAAATATTGTTTGCATGTAACACTGGCAGTACAGAAGCAAAGATGAGTAAGGATTTAAAACAAAGAAAAATAGTGATTTTTTAAAATTTTAATGTAATAGTACTACTAATATACATTCTTTCGATTTTTTTTTTTTTCTTTGAAATCTTAAATAGATGCCAAAAATTAAACGCTATAAAAACAAAATATGTTATATTTTTACAACATTCAGATTCAGGCTAGTTATTCTTTTATTGTATACATTACACAATTTATCTGTTTCAAAGCTAAGCACATGCTAGAGATCACCACGGGCCAATTTCCATTAATGGTATTCGGACAGTATTCAGGCCTTTTTTCTGAAGACTCAGGCCTTACTTTTCTGGAATATCGGGCAGGGCCTAACTTATTTTTTCTGTACGAAACCGAGACATTCTTCCTAATCTTCACGGATCAAAATAATCAGTTCCGAATGAATCATACCGTATGAATATCATTTTCTCAACGTGGTCAAGTCTGTTCAAAAATCAGTAAAATTCAGCTTGGTCTAAAAATTTTTGCAAAAAAAAAGTATATACTTTTAAGTTGATATTATTCTACAACTAAACATTAGAATTTATTCTTTGTGAAGAATCGTAGATTTCTAGGCTTATTTAAATAGAATTAAACACATGAAAAAAGAACCTGCCTAACATAGAATCTTCGTTTAAATTGAAAACTCGAAAACTCCTTTTAAATGGTCATCCATGCAAAATTAATACAATAATACGGGAGAAAAAAAAAAAAAAAAAATATCTGCTAAAAAAGGAATGTATTTTTTTCTTTCCAATACAATTCCGCCTTAGAACATTTTACTTTTACCCTATACCATTTTCTTAAATTTTTATGTCTCTATTACATGGAATATGAATTAATAATACTAATGATAACTGAAACATTTACATACAACAAACAAAGGTTCATTCAAAGCATATTTATTGCAGCTTACGGCACGGCACTTCTGCATAAATAGAGACTATAAACATGAAAAAAAAAAAAAAAGATAATTTTTTTGCAAGAGTAAAGATCAATGTTCTGTAAAAAATCACTGGGGCCAGACCGGGTTCATGCCGAAAATTCAACTTTTTTTCCAGACTGGGCCAAGCTTGAGCCTAGTTTATCTTTTACATCAGGCTGAAATTTCAATTTAAATAATGGGCTGGTTGGGCCAGTATTTTTTTTCGTTCGGGCAAGGACAAATTTTTTTTTCTATGGATTGGGCCAGGCTTGGGCCTGGAATTTTCAGTACATGCACACAATACTTACTTATTTATTTTCAGTGTCATTTATCAATGTTAATTTAATAAAGTAAATACAGACGGCTCTCGTTAAATCGAATTCGTCAGGACCACAAGAAATTTTTTAATTATGGTAAATATAAGAGAAAATCTATATCATCTACTACTTTATTCATCCTAGCAACAGCTATATAATTGACATGTAACAGTTTTACTGTATTTCTGAAAAAAACTAAAAGAATTTTTTTTCTAGTAGTAAAACAAAAGTAATCTACATTTAACTCCATACACAGAAACACGTATATAATATTACCTGAGGTAAATGCTGCCGCCTTTCTGTAATATTGTATTTTACCCAGGACATAACTGCATTAAATACTTGTTCTTCACTCCGTACATTTAGTTCATCGCTTGAAATAATATCAATCAGCTGGTTCACAGGGAGCAAAAGAAATTCTTCACTTTCCATAACCTACATACAAAATATCAATAATTAAAAATAGAAAGATATGCATAATTTCAAATGATCTAAACATGCTTTCTTAAAAGTTTTTTTAAAACAAATACTTTCATTTAACATTTAATTTTAAACAAATCTTTTTATTCTGAAAATTTTAATTGGAAATATTATATTATCTTAAGCCTAAATAATGTCTAAAAAATACCACAAAACCAAGAAAATTTAAAAAATGGCTCTGAAAACAAAAATACCCTAAGAAAATTACCTTAAAATAATAAAATTTTTATTGCTTTGATATTTAATGTCTGAATTTACACTTTAAAATAATTAAGACTTACTGTCAAATATACACAAAGAATTTTAATAATTATAAAGAGAATAAATAGGATAAAAAGAAACAAATTTATATCATCTTTTGATTATATATATTTTTATTTTTTTGCAAAATACATTCAGAAATGGGATGTAAGAAAGAATGTTTAAATGTATGATAAATTAGCATAAATACAGCTTAAGTATTAGGTAAATAGGCCTAAATGTTGGCAGGACAACAAAAAATCACTATAAAAGTCAAATAAAATTATAAAATTGATTACAAATGATAAACAAATGTTTGAAAGTACAATACACTCCTTCTAATCCACACAGGTCGGGACCAATTAATTTGCGGAATATAAAATTTTGTGGATTTTAGGTCATTTCTTTGTTTAAATTCTAATACTTAAAATTTATCACCAAATGTAAAGATCCTCCTGTAAGCAAATCGTGCAGAAAAAAAACGCTTAAAACTATATTGAATATTTGAAATACATTGCAATGATACAATACAAAATTAATAGAAAACATTTCTACTTATTTTTAAATCTTTCAAACATTGTAGTAATAGTGATTTGCTTTATAACTTTTACTTTTTGTTCTGTAATTTAATCTTGTAGCCTTTTAAGTGAAGATTTCTTGACCAGTAACAAAAGATTGTTTTTCTAAAAATCTAAAATGTTTATCCTCTAGAATTAAAATCTCTTCAAAAGCAATTTTATCTTTTATTTGACCAACAAATGCATTCACAATGCAGCAGTATAATAGTTATATACAAAAAACATAAAACATTTCCTTCTAATGAATGCAGAATCCATTAAAAATTTCTTAATAAATTCATCATATAAGTCATTTTTTTTTCTTCTGTTTTTACAGTTAAAGTGAACAATATCTTGCTTTAAGAAAAAAAAAGATTTAAATTGTTTTGTTTAAATCTAAAATATATTGTGGATTAGAAAGAATTGAATGTAGTTATACAATTACTGTTTCTAGACTGTTTTGTTTATAAAGAAAATTTAAATAAGAATAGCTTCTGATAATTATGAAATGATGTTGAATTTTTTAAATACCAGATATAACAAACTAACTATATGGTACCTGTCAAGATTTGATGGTAAACATCTGTCTTAAGGAAATAGCGATGTGTTTTAATATATATGATGGGTATGAAATTAAATTTTAGATATAAAGGTATTTCCTTGCTACTATTTCCTTCTTCTGTCTAAAATAAAGCATTATTTGAAAGAGCTGAATAGCAATTCGTCAATTTAGTCATTTTACACAGTAGTATTACAAATCCTAAAAGTAATCGCAACATCAAGTTTCATTTTTTTAGCATTGATAGAATTAAAGAAATCTGAATTTTAGAAATTTTTTCCATTCTTGCAGTACTTTAATGGTAGTTTGCACAGAAATAAAATAGTTTATTTTGAACCAGAGACTGATCATTATTATCCAGAGAGTAGAAATTAAATCAATTCAGTAACTCAAAAGTAATTATTATTTTAAAATATTTTTTGCTCATGTCAGACTTTTAAATTTCAAAGTTTTAGAAACAGTTCTATGCAAGTTTTAATATTTTAAAAGTAACAGCCATGTTATATTTGAAGTTTCTCGTCTTAAGAATTTCAAATAAATCTTAATTAAAAATTTTTGAGCTCATTTCAACTTTTTAACTCTTGATTTTTTTTTTTTTTAATATACATATTATTTTTAATGATCATTTGTATCATAAAATTAGCCACCACCCAAAATTTAGTTTCTAGCCCACTTAGCCACAAAAATCAAAAATTTGCATCTGGAGCCTTTTTTAATTTTGAATTTTTTAAAAACTGCCATTGGGGAACATTTGCACCATAAAGTAAAAAAAAAAAAAAAAATAGCTTATCTCTTAAAATGTTTTTCATCTGATTTAAAATATAGTTTTCAAAGTTATGCTACTTCAAAACACTCAAATAATTTAACTAAATTAGAATTTTACCTCTTGAAAATTATGCTGAGTAAATTTATCTGCAATGCGGAGAAGTTCCCTACAGGAATGCGTGTCAGCAAAAGCTCTTATTCCAAGACAATTAGACGGATCCAGCTGTCTTTTTAAGAATTCACAACAGACTTCTTGTATTTCTGCCATCTGAAGAAGACATGCTGCAGGAAGCAGGACTTGAACATTGTTTTCTTCAACTATTATATGAGAAGTATATGCAAAATCTATAAGCAATTCCATAGCGTGTTCATCAATATCTCTGATTGTCACCTGAAAAGCAATTTTAAAAAACGCACCCATTAATTTGAAAATAAATATAACTGACATTCATATAAAGATATACAATGCTCAAGCAACTATCCCTAAATTATAATAGGCACAAATATATAATGAATATTATAGTCTTGCTGGATTACTTAGTGCAACCTTCATGGCTCAAAGAGATCCTATTTGGTAATACAGTTTCATCTGTGTATGATAAAAGATGTCTGATTTTATGCACTGCATTTTTTAAACGGTACTGCACTCTAAAATTATCCATTTTTTTCTTCTTCAAGTGCTGATAAACCGAACCCTTTTTAAAAGTGATGAAAACACCCAGCTTTTCTCCAGCACCACCTTTTAATCCAGTAATTTTTAAAAGGAGTTTATCCTTTTTACTTTCTTCTATCTTCAATAGAAGAAAGTATTGTAATCGAAATTTTTTTCGACTTCCGGTTTTCGACGGATTTACACGTTTTAGGGGTCAGAGATTCCAAAAAACATGTTTTTACTAAATGTCTGTTTGTTCGTGTGTCTGTGTGTGTGTCTGTATGTATGTCGCCATTCTACCATCAAAAAGTGTATGAAGTTATGCATAGAATTGAACCAATCTTTTTGTGAATGTTTTTGGCTGTGGGAAGCAGATCCTCCTTCAGTTTTGAAATATTCCGCTGGAAGGGGGCGCTGCAATCGTGATTTTTGTGCCGTTTTCAATATTGTACCAACCAAAAGTATATGAAGTTATGCATCGAATTTAACAAATTTTTTTGTGTGAGTGTATGACTATGGCTAGTTAGTCCCCCCTGAATTTGAAAATAATCGGCCTGAAGGGGGCGCTGCAATCGCGATTTTTGTGCCATTTTCAATATTGTACTGACCAAAAGTATATGAAGTTATACATCGAATTGAACCAAATTTTTTGTGTATGTGTATAACTATGGCTAGTTGGTCCTCCCTGAATTTGAAAATAATCCACCGGAAGGGGGAGCTGTAATCGTCATTTTTGTGCCATTTTCAATATTGTACCAACCAAAAGTATATGAAGTTATGCATCGAATTGAACCAATTTTTTTGTGTATATGTATGACTATGGCTAGTTGGTCCTCCCTGAATTTGAAAAAAATCCGTTGGAAGGGGGTGTTGCAATCGCGATTTTTGTGCCATTTTCAATATTGTACCGACCAAAAGTACATGAAGTTATGCATCGAATTGAACGAAATTTTTTGTGTAAGTGTATGGCTAGTTGGATCGGCCTGAATCTGAAAAAAATTCGCCGGAAGGGGGTGCTGCAATAGCGAATTTTATGCCATTTTCAATATTGCACCGCATAAAAGTGTATGAAGTTAGTTCTAGAACTGAACTAAATTTTTTGTATATGATTATTTTTTGGTAAGGCAAGTAGGTCCTCCCTGAATTTGAAAAAAAAAAATCTGCCTATCATTCTATTGTCCATCGGCTCTTGCAGAGACGGAAATTCGTTTTTACTCAGATTAATTGATTGAAGCAGAAATTTAAGATGAAAATCAAAGTTGATATGGTATTGAATTAAAATTATTAAAACATTAAAATAACTTTTTTTTTTTTTAAATATTAAAATGTACGTATGAGATAGAAGAAAGTTTTAGGATTGGTGCATCCAACTAGTTTTAAAAAGTGGAATTCAGTTATAAAAAGTCCTTACAAGTACCTGGAGGGAAAAAACCTTTTCCATTCCTTATTTTAAAGAATTCTGCTAATTTTATTCAAAACAAACTATTCTCAGTTTTTAACAATTTTGATTTTTAATGGGAATTTCAAAAAATTCACCAGCTGCTATTAAGTTGGCTTCATTTATGTTGATCTTTTTTTTTTTTTCTTTTTACCAACCGATTTGACAATATTTCACCATGTATCACCAAGCTTGGTGAAAATATGACAAATATACCTATGTAGTTTTAAACTAGCATTTTATGCTGATTTATAAAAAAACTTTATTATTTAGTTTAGTTTAAGCATATGAGAGTTGGAACTAGGTTACAAGAATGAAAAAAAATTGTAAGAAACCACATTGATCATGTAAGTATAAGGAATAGCCAGTTATATCTGAAATCCTCAAAGCATTAAATGGCAGTATTATTAGCACTTAGAGGAAATTCTCAGTATTCAGTTTTTCAAATAGTTTTGCTACCTTCTCAATCCTTAACAATTTTTATTTGGTGCAAATGAGTTCAAAATTTAAATAGAAGTTTAAGCTTTTTTGAAGAAGCTCTCACTGTAATTAACACTTTTTACCAAATGTTTTCTTTTATCTTATGCATTCTTTTACAATAGCAGTTCATCCTATGTCATTCTTTTATACATCTTTAGCTCCAATATTTGCTATAATCTATTGCAAATGTAGAAAGACAAAATAAGATTCATGCTATTTTTTACTTTTACTTGCAGAATTTTTGTATACTTGTTATGCTTATTTTATATAAAAGAATGAATAATAGGATATCATGACATCTCATAACAAAGGAATATTATGACTTCTCATAATAAAGGAAAATTATGACATTGAAAGTTACATTAGATTTAAATATCACTTTTAAAAGAATTTTTTTTTTTTTTATGTTCAATAAAAACTATGCTTTTTACAAACTTATTGTTCATAAGTTTTTACAATACTCAGGAATTAGGCTTAGAAACAATTACTTAAAGCTTTTTTAGTGTGTATGTACTCATAAGTCCAAATATCTGTATCTTAGATTTTAATACTTCTTATGTAATTTTAAACATTTAGAAAATTTATGATTTTAATCAATGATTTTTTCTTTAAACTCAGTTGATTAAAATTACGATTCAATCACTGATTTAAATCATTAACAGTCTAGTATAAAATAAAATTTTATGGAAATTACTGATTTTTCTAAGTCTGGAAAAAATATGATGACTAACTATATATGCATATTAGAAAATAAAATAATTTTAAACAAATTAAATTAAAATAAAAGAATAATTATACCTCAGTCTGACGGCTTTCAGCTAATTCGCCAGTAAACATTGCATGAAAATAAGGGGAGCATGCTGAAAGTATAACACGATGAGCAAAAATCCTGCGTGTTCCTACAATCAATACAACATCACAGAGTTCTCTATGTTTCCTTAGTAAATTTATAGCTTCCAAAGTATGGCGAGGGTGCTTGTCAGAAGTATACTCCAGCCGAGCTGGAGAAGGAGGACACTCTAAATCTGTATGTAATATTTCACCCATGATTAAACTGGTGGCCTATAAAAAGAAAACAAGCTTTAAATATTAATAGCATGATATGATGCTACAGAGATAAACAGCAAGTACTTCATTCATTGTAAATGCAATAAAAAAAAATGTGAATAAAAGAATCTCCCTTAAAAGGAAAATTTTAAAATACTATGAAAAGAAAATGATAATTAAGTGTATGTTTGAATGATTGTTGAAAGAAAATCACACTAAACAAGGGTATGAAAAAAAGATTTTTTTATCAGAATAATTTGATTTAAATTGGATTTTTATGATTTTATCCCCCTTGAATTGAAATTCAAAATAGCTACCACCAAAAGAATTTTAGGTTTGAAAAAGAAACATTTAATTGTTAACATGAGCTGAGCATTTTATGCTTTAATCTATACAATAAAAGCCTACGTTATATGACTGTCATCAACAGTTCCAGAGTGACCACTTCCCTTTTTATGTGTCAATTGGCCATTTTAATGTTGGCCAGACAGTGATAAATTGCCAAATACTGTTCTAACACTATCGTTTTATTTGTATTATAATAGTTTAAGTGATGTTACTGTCATAAATCGATCTTGCTCCACTTTGGTATTAATTCTTTGGTAAAAATTCAAGTATTTTAATTTTAAACAGTCCATTGATAATTATAAAACTGATTAACTATGTAAAATTTCAAAATATGCTTCTTATATCATATAGACACTCTTGTCCCTTTTATGAATCAATTATATGTGTGCTAAATAGGGCTGAACAATATCAGAATTTTAATATCGTAATACAGTAGACTATCTTAAATCTGCAAGTCAATTAAACATCACATATCATTCCCTCTTTGGTTTTATCAATACTAAATACAATATTATATTTTGCAATATTACTCTTTTATATGTAGCACAGTGTTCTTCTTTCTTATTATCTATTGAAGAGAGAAAAACAAAATCTCTTTGATAGAACTATCATTTAACTTTGCCTCAGAGATGATTCTGGGTGATTTTTTTTTTTTTTTTTTTTTGAAATTCACATTGCATTTTTGGAAATCAGCGGCGGCGGGGGAATTCTGCAAGTTAAAACCCTCCCCTCTGCGATCTTCAGATGAAATCAGTGATTTATCTGCTATATTTTAGCAAAAACGGTGATTTATTGCGATCTTTTGTCGAAATCGGCAGTTTTTCTGCGATCTTTTGATGAAATCGGCGTTTTCCCGTGTTTTTTTTTTTTTTTTTTATGAAATCTGCATTTTTTTCAATGATCTTTAGACAAAATTTGTATTTTTACGTGATCTTTTCTTGAAAACGTCATTTTATCCCTGCGATCTTTTGACGAAGTTGGCGTTTTTTCTGTGATTTTTTTGATAAAATTGTTAGATATAGACCCTGTGTTCTTGCCCCTGTAAAACATGCTTTTCTGACTGACATTTACTGTGAGAAATGTCCTTTAATACGGGTGTCAGACCATTCCATCTGAACATTGGCCATTACTCATTTTATTCATATACAGTTGGCAAAAAAAGTATTTGTACACTCTAAAATTTTTAATTTTTTACTAAATAAAAACAGATATTTTGTCAAAAATAGTTTTAATACAGTCTGTTTACCGTGCGTTTTAAATTACACAACAGAAAATTTCGATAAAGATGTAAAATAATTTTCTAATGGGAAAAGTTTAAAAATTTCTTGCAAAAAAAGTATTTGTACATTTCTCCATCCTGATATGTACTGTGTTTTATAGTGTTTATGGTTCAAAGGACTACTTTTACAGAAGCTGTTAATAATTTTTAAGTTCATATTATATTTGTCTGACATTTAATTTAATTTGCTCTTGAAGTAATTGAATATAGAACCTAATACTAGAGAGGCACCTCTAGATATATGAAATCCTATGATTGAGCATAATAAAAATTTAAATACGCAACAAGAATTTGTAAAAGCTATTAAATTACCATTTACAACTATTGGATGTATAGTGAGAAACTATGAATAAATTAAAAGAATCGAAATTCAATGAAAACCAGGACTTCTTAGCAAACTAACAATGAGGGAAAAAGAGAGTGTTGTTAAAAAAGCTTTAAAAATTCCTGTGCGTTCGGTTCAAAAATTTGCTGGAGACCTTGCGACATCTTCTCGCATCAGAGTAATACCTCAAACAATAAAAAATATTCTTCTCAATGCAGATTTAAAAGGAAGAACCTCAAGGGAAAATCCATTCATCAACGAAACAAATAGGCGAAAACGCATAGTATTCGCTTTCGCATACAGAAGTAAATCATTGGATTTTTGGAAAACAGTAATTTTTTCTGATGAGGAAAAATTCGGAATTTTCTTACCATCAAGCATTCGAAAAAATTGGCGTAAAAATAAAACTGTTCTAGATCCAAAACGTATACCTCAAACTATCAAGCATGTTGGGGGGAATATTATACTTTTGGGGTGTATAGCTTCTAATGGAGCAGGACATTTAAAATTTTTTGACAATGGAAGGACAGGTTTAACATACAGTGATGTGTCGCGCCATAATTTATTAAACTGTGCCAAGAAATTATGCATAGAGGAAGCTTTTCACTTTCTGCAGGATAATGACCAAAGCATACTGCTGTGATCACCAGCACATGCTTACGACAATACTCGAAGACGACTGGTAATTCCTCTAAAATCTCTAGACTTGAATCCAGTAGAAAATTTGCAGATGCTATTGGATGCAAAAATCCGAAAAAAAAAATATGTATTAGTAAAAAACAGTTTTAAAGAAGCTCTTATTGTGTCATGGAATAACATTAACCAGACCACTACAAAAAAGTTGGTGGAATCTATGTCATACCATCTAGAAGTAGTCATAAACGCTAAATGAATTCGCACAAAATATTAATTTGTATCATTTTACTAAATTTTCCTTAATTATATTACATTAAGATAGTGTACAAATACTTTTTTTGCATTATAATTTTGTATATTTGTTTATTATAATGTAAAAAATCGATTCGTTTAATTTTGTTTCTGCTTCTATAATATTATAATGCATTAAATTAATGTATTACAGTATTTTTTGCTTAAATCTTTTGTTTAATTTCATTATAATTTAAAAAAATGAAGTGTACAAATACTTTTTTTGCCAACTGTAAGACCTAAATTACAACACATAAATATTAATAGTCATTTTTTATTTACAGTTCAGTATAATTTAAAGTACACTTACCTTTATAATAGAAATCTTATTTTAGTTAATTATTGTCCATAAATTGTACAGTTAAACTTTAGTTTTATATTAATTCATAATTTACCAGCAGACTTAATTTTTCATGTACCCATCAAAGGTAAACATCGTCATCTGGCATAGTTTTCCATATTGCCATGAAGAGGCGTAGTGATGAGAATCAATGACGTCATCGCTTACGCGATCTGACGTAACAATCTCATTAACCATTCATTCTTCAGTGATTGGTGGGTGTGTCTCACGGCGGGGAGAAACTTGATGTTCAATCCGTTTGAGGAGTATAAGATACTTTGGTCTCGTCGGCAAAAAGTAGCTTCGTATTTTTTTGTTGCGAGTCTTCCCAGTTTCATTTTTAGTCTTGTAGTTTGTTTGTTTTTCTGGAAGCCAGATATGTCTCAGTGAAGCTAGTCATTTACTAAGTAGAGCATTATTGGCACTTTGTTCGAGCAGATGCGGCAATAAAGCAACTTTGGACGTTTTTATTCCAATAAGTGTAATCCTTTGTTTAAGCTGGAAAGATGACCGTTGAAGGTGCGAGTTCATCGAACCGGTGATGATGGATTGTCAGCGATATTGCAATGTGTATGGAAGAGGGAATCCGATAAATGGACTTTGTCTTTTCCCTTTTGAGTAAAGTTCTACTGTTGCCTGTATGAAGTTGCCATATTTTCTCTGGTTTTGATCATAGGCCTTTTGAGACTCGATTGATGGATACATATGCCTTTGAACTTTTTGAACTGAATTCCTTTTCACCTCCGTTCTTGCAAGCTCCAGTACACATGATGACAGATATTTGTTATAAAAGGACTCCCAAACTATTTTATATATATATATATATATTTTTCATCAGATAAGTTCTAATTTTTGTTTACTGTTCTTTTTATTTATACAATACATTTATTTAAATATTTGATTTATTGAATCACTTAAGAGAAATATGTTTTTGTTTAAAAGATGTTTTGTTTAAAAGAAGATATACATATTATTTTGTTTGACCTTGTGTTTTATATATTATGTTTATTTTACTTTATAAATTAATAAATGTTAATTGTTAAGTTTTAATTTTGCATGTCATTATTTCATTTAAGTTTATCTTTGACAAAACATTTAGCTATACATTCATTTGGGCATTTCGTTAGAATTTAATTTAATCGAAAATAAATTTAATTACTTTGGGGTTGTATAAAAACAGCTTTATATGCTATGACTGTTTTGATGCGACTCTGCTAGATAATTAACCTCGATGGGATTATGTTCTAATTCCATCATATTTCACCAGTTTTTTTCAATGATATTTTGACAAAATATTTTTAAGCGATCTTTTATCAAAAACGGCGTTTTTTTTTCGCGATCTTATACTGAAATCGCTGTTATATTCGCAATCTTTAGACAAAATTGATGTTTTTCCGCGGTCTTTTCACGAAATCAGTGTTTTATCTGCAATATTTGGTGAAATTGCCGTTTTTTCCGCGATTCGTACAAAAAATTTGTGTTTTTCAGCAATCGTTTGACAAAGTTCGTTGACAAAAACATTGACGAAATGTGTGCTTTTTCGGCGATGCTTTCATGAAATTTGCATTCCTCCGCGATTGTTTTTTTCTGTGAGCAAAACTGTACAAGTTGGCAACTATGTGGAACTTGTAACCCAATTTCAAATTTTCAGAAGAGGATGCCTTAAATTTTCAGAGTTTTCAGACGAGAATCAACCCGGCCTTTTTTTTTTTTTTTTTTTTTAAATATTGAAACAATTAGCCAAAAAACTGAATTTTTTGCTTGATCCAGATGTTTTTAAATTTATTTAATGGCTGAAATTTCTAGGGCAATTCTTTGAGAAACAGGACATGGGTGGCAAAAACTTAAGTAACTCAGAATTTTATCAAATCTTGGAATTTTGTAGCAAAAAGTATGCACTTTTCATTTATTAGTAAATTTTTTAAATTCGTGATCTTAAAAAAATCCAGAAAGAGAAGTTTCACAGGTATCCAGAATAACACACTTTAGATAAATTCCCATACTAAATGTTTAAGATCACAAATACTACATAAAACATGTTAAATTTCTATTTGTTTTTGGTCTGCTCATTTTTAAAGAGAATATTTTAAGAAGAAATATTGTTAAAATAAAAATACATAAGATTCTAATTACTTTAATTAATAAATTTTAATGAAGTAAATATAGGATGTAATTCCGTTACTACAATGATGTTAAAGTTTTATTTATTTTAAAAATAATATTATTAAGAATTAAATATTCTGTTTTTTCTTAATGAGTCTCTGAAGGAATAAATTAATACAAAAAAATTTGTAATATGTTTTTTAATTAGTGGTATAATTACTGGTAATGGAATTACATAATGAATAACAGAATTACGGTAAAGGAATTACATTGTACTTTTTTATAATGTTATTAAATTTTAGGTAGTGTGGAAAGCATATTTAAACAGATGAACACAATATTTTGTCATACTTAAGTATTTTTAATTAAAAATAATAATTCAATTTCATTAAATTTCATCTCTGTTTATCTAAAAGGAAAAAAAAAAGTAGCTGCACTGTGATTATTCTAATGTAAACATTAGGTTTAGTTTTGTACAGTTTTTGTGAAATAAAACAAACAACTAAACTTTAGCAGTTCATGCTTACAACATTAAAAGAAGCACATATAGTATGTTTTTGCAGCAAAATAATGATGTTAAAATAAGCTTTTCAAAATTTGCAACACTGCGCCCTAAGCAAGTTTTGCTACAACAAGATGTCCCCCACAGTACTTGCTTATGCAAGTATCATGAAAATGTAAGGCTACTGCTAATTGCTTTAGAAAAAGTTTTACCACAAATCCCAATATCTTTCAGGGAATTTTGTTCTGTTCTTACTTGTAATCAAGATGATTAAAGATGTATGTTCTGTGAATGTAACAACTGCCCTCAACTTTTTTCTATTAAAGCTAGTAATGATTTTGAGAAAGTCAAAGATTTGGCAATAGAATGGTACTAATGGAAAACAGATAATACCAAAGTTCTTAAAATTGTTGAAAATGGGACTGTAAAGAGGTGCTTTTTGCTGAATTAGAAGAACAAAATCCAAATTTTCTGCGTCACACGTACATAAAGAGGAAACAGGCTGAATTTTCCCAATTTCAAAAATTAGATGTCCGACAGAATAGTTCAAAAGTAGTAATCCAAGTTGATTTTGCTGAAAATTATACAACAGTGAATGAAAATGAAATTCAATCATCTTAATGGTCATACAACCAAATTACTCTTACTCTATTTACTGTTTGTGTTTGGGAAGGTAAAAACGTACATTCCATGGTTATTGTATCTGATTATATGTCACATGATAAATACGCAGTAATAACATTTTTTAAATTAATAATTCAGGAACAAGAAAATAAATATAAAAAATGTGATGAGATGGTATTTTTTTCTAATGGAGCATCTAGCCAATTTAAACAAAAACATTTGTTGTGTGCTCTCACTCATCTGAAAAAAAAAAAATCACTTGGGAATTTTTTGCCACAAGCCATGGTAAGGGTGTCGTAGATGGGATTGGTGGGGTGGTGAAAAGAATTGTGTCTCAGCAGTATTGTCCAGGGAAGAGCAAGTACAAAATGCTGCAGATTTTTTTTCGTGTGGCTAAATCAAGATGTGAAAATATTGAGGTATTATACTGTGGAACAAAAGAAATTGGAAATAATATGCAAGAGTATAATAAAATTTGGGAAAACATTGTGCCAATCCTAATGTTCGTAGTTTATATTTTGCTAAAGTTGTCAGTGAAATATGTGCTGGAACTAAAAAAAAATGCCACTTTCAAGTATTTCTTCATGTCACAACTTTAATCCTGAACCTTTCTGTAAGCTTATGAATGAACTTAACTTGCCAGTTTGTTGTGGACAGTGGGTTTTGGTAAAATATATGCCTGCTACTTCAAGCAAGAAAATAGAAATTGCACACCATTACATACGGCAAGTACTTTAAAAACAATCCTCTTGCTTACATGTAAAGTTTTTAAAACAGAATGGGGAGGCTTTTATCTGGCCTTCTCAAGATGACTTTGATTATGCTGAACAGGAAGATGTTTTGATGACCCTTTCTGAACCACAAACGGATCATAAGGGTCATTTAGTCTTTAAAGATGATCAGTTAGTAAAAAAGTATAATGTGAAGTAAAATCGTATCAACATTTGCATTGTATCTTGTACTAGAAATAAAATTTTGAATTTAAAAAGCTTGATTTTCAGAAGATGTAATTCTGTTACCACTGATGTAATTCCGTTACTTCTATTTAAACTGCAATTAAAAATATTCACTGAGTATATTCTGACCAACAAATGTTTCTTAGAATATAACATGTAGTTAATTTAAACACATAAAACAAACAATGATAGCATGGTTAGATTCACAGGAAATTAAGTTTGATCAAACAACACTTTTATCTTTGTCTTTTTTCTGTAATTCCGTTACCAAGCATTTAAAAATTTCAAAAAAAATCTTATATTATCTGAGAACTTTTTCAAATGCATACTTTGTTTTCTGTATCTGTGTAGGTTATTATTCCTGCAAAAAATCAGATCTTTAAAAAATAATAAACAGTCTTAATTCTAATAAAAACTTATAAATTTCTTCTGATCTGTAATTCCAAAGAATTGGCCTAACTATAATTAATCTTGTGGTCAAAAGTGGAACATAATGTTGTACCCTTTTTTGGCTACTAAATGGCCATAACTGCCACACATAGCAAATTTAAAACACAAGTTTCGGCCATCCCCGTTTAAGCTGTTAAAATATTTTAAATGTAAAACTGCAATAGAGAAAAAGCTTACCACATAAAACCCAATAGTAATTTGTTTCAGAGCAAATGAAGTCTGTTAACTGCCTAATGTTGAAATTGAAAGATTTTGAAAACTTGTTAGCTAAACAAAAATCTTAATACATGTGAATTTGAGCAAACACTACAGTTTCACAACACATTTATTTATTTTTTGCAAGTCACATTTTATCAAAAAATAAACAAATGGGATTAGAAATGATAAAAGAATGTTTGATTAAGGAGTAAGAATGCATATAATTTGTTAATATCAATTCACAGCTTAAATAAAGCATAAAACTATCCAATGTGGCCAAAATTGATACATCATATGGGAGCATCTACCCTTCCTCAAATAGTCTCTGGATATTTAATTATAGAAAAGTGAGATAAAATTATACTGATACTTAATATTTTTTAATTTTTATCTTATTAGTACCCTTGATGTCTGAATAATTTGATAGCTGTATATTGCTTGATATTTAACAATTTTAAATTATTCATCTAAATTAACTAAAACATCAATCTTATCTTCTGATAATTACAATAATTGATCCAAACAGTGAATGATTATACAAATATTTTATCAATTACTAGTATCCTAATTGTTAAACTTATTTGAAAATAACTATTTTGTTTGATTAGTATGCTTTCATTAAATTCTAGTTCTAAATACAGTCATTAAAAAAAATTTACTTATTACTTTTTATGTGTCCATTACTAGGCTTTTGGATGTTTTGATATATTTCTGTTATTTAAAATTAAATTTTTATTCATATTGAGAAATGAGACTATAAATACAATGGTTAAAATACTGTTGATTGATTAGTACAATACAGAAAAAAAGGGAATATAATAATTATAAGACTTAATTGAAAAATAATTTTACAAATATTCCTCAAAGATGTCCAGTACGGTCAAGGTACTGATTTGATAAAAACATTAGTTAAAATATACTTAAGTTGATTTTAACTGAAAATTTAAATTAAAAAACAAAAAATATATTTAATCCATAAAAGAGACAAGAGTGCCTATAGGACATTAAAAGCACATTTTAACATTTTGTATATTTAATCAGTTAATTATTCCATGGATTGCGGACTGTTTAAAATTAAAATATTTGAATTGTCACCGAATAGTTATCTTTCTTGAAACCATTTTCTGATCTTGTTTTCATATATGTTAGCTCGTGCTATCTTATTTATGTATTCTGCTTCTTTGCAAGTTATTTTAAAATGTGATTTCATTGGGGAATTATATCATTTCATGTCTGGTTTTCCATCTTGCAATGAAGTTTCAATTTTGCCAGTTTCTATAATTTTATAGTTAAAATCTTAAAACTGTTCCATTTTTAAAGGAAATAGAAAAATGGATTTTAGATATTGTCAGAATACTAACTGATTTTTAACATCAGTTTCTAGCATTTAGCTGCCCGTTGTTCTAATCACTAGAAATTTTCAGAGATTTTCTTTGAACCTTAGATTTCCTTGTGTAAATATGGGTTAGGATCTTAGATAAATCCTCACAGAGGGCTGTCCCTTCTCTTCAGGCTCACATCTCTCATGGGTCATTCTTCAAAAAAGGGCATATTTCAGATTTTTTTTTTTTTTTAATTTAAAAACTTTTTTTTTCCACTTAATTTTTTTTTTCTGGGTTTTATAAGCAAGTGAGGAACACTAATAAAGCTATGGTCCTGTTCAATTAATAATTTTATTTATTTAATAAAAAAATATTAAAAAAATTTAGTGGTAACGGAGGTGAGATGCATATTCTTATTAATGTATATACTTATTAAAAGTTACTAAAAATCTTAAAATAGATAGGAATATAACACATTGAAATAAAAACAAATGCATATACTGCTCTAAAATTTTATAATTTGAAAATTATCAAAAATAAAGTTTATTTATTGCACACATAATGGCCTCTGTTAAAAGTGGGTTCATTTAGAATTTCTAGTATCTGTTTCTGATCAATAAAGTCTGTGTCATCATTCTCTGGAAAAATAAAAACCACCCCAATCTTTGATTACTTCAGAAAGTTCACCTTATACATCTCATTCATTTCTACGGACATGATTTTACAAATGAATTGATACTTTTTCATTTTCACAAATACTCAACCTTTACCCATGCACCAACATTGGGAATTTTGAAAAAAGTTGCTTGAAACAGATTGTGGAAGTACCAATTATGAGAGTGAATTAAAAAAAGGAAGGTTTATGTGCATTTTATGAATTATACATCATAAGACATATGTCAGAAAAATTAATGTATTTAAAACTTATTAATGCTCATTAAACTCATCAATTTTTGCCAAGTTCAGACATTAATTTGTATTTTCTCACAATTTATTCTGCTACACCTGATATCACTTTTCTATATTTTGTCTTTTGTTTTAAATTGTCTTTTAGTTGCTTTGTCAAGACTTCACCATACAATATATATTTTTTAATTGCTAGTGAAATATGCTGACCTTTAACAAATTCTTTTACTTTTTTTTTTTTTTTTTTTTATTGGTGGAGTATCTAACTTTGCTATTTCAGATCTTTGTGCTCTTTTTTTGTACTTTCCATCTTATTATTAGCTTTTAACTTTAGATTCTCATTCTTCAGATCATGTATATTTTTTCTTAGTCTGTTTCGATACAGGCTTTTTCTACTTGTTAAAGGCACATTTTGTATCAATATTGGTAAACCTAAAGATAGGCTTGCTGGAGGAGTATTTTCTTCAATCTTTTTCTCTAAATCTTTTTTCTTTTTGCTTAGGTTGTAAGATTTCTTGCTCTTTTCTCATCAAATTTTTCTAACATTTCTTTCTTCTTGTGGTGTCATTTTATTAATGCTTTTAATTTTATCTTAATTTTACCTTTCCTTGTATCTCTCCTTTCCTTCTCAAGCCTAAGTGAATCATTTTTTGTCGCATCACATAGTCTCTCTATGTTCTTTCTTTTTTTTTTGATTGGCAATACTCTTTTTTTCAAACTTTTATACTATTATGCTCATTTCTTTTCTTTATCATAGTACTAAAAAAAATTATGTACAGTAGACTCCCTAAAATCCACAACTCTCTAAAATTCGCACATAATTTACAGATGTAAACAATGAAACATTCAATTTTGATTTAGGGATAAAATTTAACTTTTTTATTTTTACATCAATTCCATTTTTATTTTAATTTGTAATTTTCATTAATATTACTGAATTCATGTGTTTTCATGAAGGAAGAATAAATTTATTTTGGAATAAATTAAGATTTTGTTGTATCACTGGTATTCAAATCTTTTTACCAAATATATTTATGTAGTAACCAAACCTTTTTGGTTATTAAGTCTAACTAAACTTGAAATAAAACTTCCTCATTTTAAGATTTTGATGTGAATTAGTAATGTATTTTTATAAAGCAAATTTCATATGAAAAATGTATCTTATCTTTATAATAAATATTTAATCTTACATTATTAGCTTGACCTTTGCTTTTAATATTTTAAGCATGTTAAAAATTATCTAAATTTTTATTATTTTAGTTTATTACTTATTTTAATGTTTTATTATATTGTAAGCCTTCATAAAAGTTTCAATTTCATTGTTAATTACATTCAAATTACTGTTTAAAAACTGTAAACAAAGCAATGACCAGAAATCTGCAAAACCTTTGGTCCTAGGCTGTGCGGATTTGAGGGAGTCTACTGTATAGGATTTATTGAATTAAAGTAACAGTTTAATATATGCTAGCTACCCTATATGTTTAATTTCATGCCACTAATAGAATATTAAGATATAAAAGCATTTAAATCTCTTGAATTATGCTAGTCACTTAATATCCATTGTTAGAATCTCATAACAGAAAATTATTTAAAAACATTTGAAATATAATAATCATTTTGCTCTCTAATAAATCTTAAAACTATAATCAATTTTCTAAAAAATTCTTAATTATAATAGTTATTATTTTTTCTTGCACTTTTTTGTTTAGTTTGAGCAAAGAATCGGTTAAATCAAAAGGGATAAATTATTAAAACATAGCTAGTGAAAGCCATGAAATAGTTGATAGCAACTTAATTAGAAATCTAGGCTACAATTGATCAGTCCAATAACAGAAATAAACTATATTAATATTTATTATATTATGTTAGTATAGTAATTGTTAAGTAAACCATTAACTTTTATTTTGATTAATTTTAAGTACTTATATTTAATTTAATCTCACCTCCATTTCACTTTCTCACCTCCGTGATTGGCAAAGGTAACGGAGGTGAGAGTAATGGAGGTGAGGATATTTCATATAATGATGCACTGTTTGTAAATATTTGAATCAAAACTAATGTTATTCACACAGGATTGTATGTGTTGTGATAACTTTCAAATTCAAATGTTAAATAAATAAATATAATGCATTGCTTACCTTCCATTGGCAGTAATGGAGTGGAGAATCCCAAAAAACAAAATAAAGAAATTCTATTTATTTGAATAAAATAAGCTTTAACTGAGAGCAAATGACAATTTTTTTTCACAGAGCTAACAAAGAGAGTTCTTTTCCTTTGTTTTAATACAAATTATTTACCAGTACTGCCTTCTATGAATGAATGTTTGAAGTTAAAACTGTTAGTAATGGAGTTGAGAATTTCAATTGGGACAAACAAAAACATAACTTAAAAACGCATTTGCAAAAATTATTTAATTTATTGAAACCCATTTTTAAATTAGTTAAGGTTCATTTAAAAAGGAATTAACAATAAGAATTATTTAACATTTAATTTATTTCACTTTTTAATCGTAGAATTTTTAAAAATGTGAATGGGGGACACCCACGGAGGTGAGGTTTCCCATGTATTACTTAATATTAAGACACAAAATAAAATAGCTATAGAATAGTAAATTGTATGAAAAGATTCTCTATTCTTTAAATATTCAAAACAATAAAAAAAATCACAAATAAATAAAGCAAAATTCTTTAAATGATGCCAGGACTGAAATAGACCCTTTTTTCAAGAATGACCCTCATGCAGATAAATGCCCTTCATAAACAGCACAATCTTAATACTTGACCTACAATTTGAGATTCAACATCAGAGTGGCATTGGTTTTAACCATCCTGGTCAAAATAGATTTTGACTGGTAGTTGTCAAAATTCACTTTGATTGAAATAAAAAAATTGAAATTAATTTTGTTAAATGATAAATTTAGCGCAACATTTGAAAGGGTTTATCAAAACAGCATTTAACAATGTTTATTACAACAATCGGGAGCATTTGCAAATAATTTACTTGATGTTATACTTTAACTTTTTGTAATTTTTTAATTTAAGAACACAATTTTTTTTATAAAGACAGTCAATTATCATAAATATTGAAATATTTTTAATAACTTGATTGTACTTTTATTAAAAAAAAAAGTTCGGGAAACTAAATCACATTCAGTTAAAAAACATTTTAAAATATTAAAAAAGTAGATATTTTACAGTTTTACTTTTAATGTGTGCTTTACTATTTTTTAGGTGTGTTTGTAATTATGTAAATACGTAGTACCTATAGTTGTTGTTCAGTCCGTCTGTCTGTCTATTCATCCGTCCGCATATAACAACACAAAAACTACCCCCAACCGAATCATTTGAAATTGAATAAAATATAATTATTACACAATTTTGTCGAGTCATTTCAAATTTTATGAAAAGTGGATGCATAGATCAATTACAGGGACAATCAAAAGTATTCCATTACATTACGGTTAATGGCAGAAAAAAGTTTCAAATGCATTTTAATCATTTGAAATTTAAAATATATAATTATTAGATAATTTTGTCGAGTCATTTCAAATTTTATGAAAATTGGATGCATAGATCAATTACAGCAGCAATCAAAAGTATTCCATTACATTATGGTCAATGAAGGAAAAAGTTTCAAATACATTTTAATAGTGTTACACTCGTTCGAATATAATAAAGTGTATAATATGCATCTATGAAGTACATATTATAATGTACATTCTGCACAATCTGTGGTGGAAAGAACATTTGTTATTGATTTACAAGGCCACAGAAAAGTATTCCATTACTTAATAGTATAGGGAGAACATTGTTTGGTGTGCATTTTAATTGTAATTAATTATTTAACATTTTATGAGATTGATATACGTTGCTGAGGAATGCTACAATTTATTTTCCATATAAAAGAAAGCAGATAGTATTTAAAGGGACACACAAAAGATTTTAGCTACTATATTGTATCCGAAGTACTGTCTACTGTAACATTAAGGTCTGAATATTTTTAGAACTTCATTATTGTATGAAGGTACCTCATTTGCTACGCTTCACGTGCAATTTCCAACTTGTTTTTATTTACAGTTGGCAAAAAAAGTATTTGTACACTCTAAAATTTTTAATTTTTAACTAAATAAAAGCAGATATTTTGTCAAAAATAGTTTTAATACAGTCTGTTTACCGTGCATTTTAAATTACACAACAGAAAATTTCGATAAAGATGTAAAACAATTTTCTAATAGGAAAAGTTTAAAAATTTCTTGCAAAAAAAGTATTTGTACATTTCTCCATCCTGATATGTACTGTGTTTTATAGTGTTTATGGTTCAAAGGACTACTTTTACAGAAGCTGTTAATAATTTTTAAGTTCATATTATATTTGTCTGACATTTAATCTAATTTGCTCTTGAAATAATTGAGTATAGATCCTAATACTAGAGAGGCACCTCTAGATATATGAAATCCTATGATTGAGCATAATAAAAATTTAAATTCGCAACAAGAATTTGTAAAAGCTATTAAATTACCATTTACAACTATTGGATGTATAGTGGAAAACTATGAATAAATTAAAAGCATCGAAATTCAATGAAAACCAGGACTTCTTAGCAAACTAACAATGAGGGAAAAAGGGAGTGTTGTTAAAAAAGCTTTAAAAAATCCTATGTGTTCGGTTCAAAAATTTGCTGGAGACCTTGCAACATCTTCTCGCATCAGAGTAATACCTCAAACAATAAAAAATATTCTTCTCAATGCAGATTTAAAAGGAAGAACCTCAAGGAAAAATCCATTCATCAGCGAAACAAATAGGCGAAAACGCATAGTATTCGCTTTCAGAAAGTAAATCATTGGATTTTTGGAAAACAGTAATTTTTTCTGATGGGGGAAAATTCAGAATTTTCTTACCACCAAGCATTCGAAAAAATTGGCGTAAAAATAAAACTGTTCTAGATCCAAAACATATACTTCAAACTATCAAGCATGTTGGGGGGAATATTATACTTTTGGGGTGTATAGCTTCTAATGGAGCAGGACATTTAAAATTTATTGACTATGGAAGGACAGGTTTAACATACATTGATGTGTCGCGCCATAATTTATTAAACTGTGCGAAGAAATTATGCATAGAGGAAGCTTTTCACTTTCTGCAGGATAACGAGCAAAGCATACTGCTGTTATCACCAGCACATTCTTACGACAATACTCGAAGACGATTGGTAACTCCTCTAAAATCTCTAGACTTGAATCCAATAGAAAATTTGCAGATGATATTGGATGCAAAAATCCGAAAAAAAATATGTATTAGTAAAAAACAGTTTTAAAGAAGCTGTTATTGTGTCATGGAATAACATTAACCAGACCACTACAAAAAAATTGGTGGAATCTATGTCACACCATCTAGAAGTAGTCATAAACGCTAAATGAATTCGCACAAAATATTAATTTGTATCATTTTACTAAATTTTCATTAATTATATTACATTAATATAGTGTACAAATACTTTTTTTTGCATTATATTTTTGTATATTTGTTTATTAAAATGTAAAAAATCGATTCGTTTAATTTTGTTTTTGCTTCTATAATATTATAATGCATTAAATTAATGTATTACAGTATTTTTTGTTTAAATCTTTTGTTTAATTTCATTATAATTTAAAAAAATGAAGTGTACAAATACTTTTTTTGCCAACTGTATATGCCAATTTGTCAGATATCATTACATGGTTTCTTTTCATTGGGTAATTACCCGTCTTTATTCATAAATTATTTTCCTATAATATTATTGTGTATGAAGTAGAAGACATTTCTAAGATTTCAAATCAACTATTCTTGTATGCATTAAAATATTTTAGAATATAAAAAGCCCTGGCCAACATATTTTAATGATAATTTAGAATTTTGGAAAGCAAATTACTTGATTTATATTAGTTCTTACATTATAAGAAAAGAGGAGGATAATTGAGTCATTCCATGTGAAATCAACCAAAAAAATTCAATAATTCAATAAAAAATTCAATAATTCAATAAAAAATTCAACCTGACCATTTCAGATTTCAATGAAACTGCCAGGGATAATTCTCTATGATGATATAAATTAGAGCATATATTTACTTTTTATTTATGGCTTTAAATTTTCACGCAATTAATTATTTAAATTTTGAAAAATGATCATTTTTTTACTTGCATAAATATTTTCAATTTTGAATATCTCAAGTTTTAACAAACACAGAAAATTTTATGACCACTCATTTTAAAGCAGCGTTTATAAGATTTAATTTGATATGGAAGTTGACTATGCATAGTTAAAAAAATAAAATTTATTATTTTTTAAATTTTAAGTTAAAAAAATTTTTAGATAGTCATTTTTAAAAATTTTGAAAAAATTATATGTCTGTTGTAATATTATAAGCTTAAAATTCTGAAATTTTTAGAGTTTAATCTCAATGGGATCAGGAGTTATTAATTAAAAGCTGAAAATTACCATACAAATTATAAATAAATAACAAAATAGATAGAATTAAATTGTTATTTTAATGGTAATTTTTAGCTTTTATTTCATAATTCCTGATCCCATTGAGATCCCACTCTAAAAATTTCAGAATTTTCAGCTTATAATGTTACAACAAACATAAAAGAAATTACAAAATTTTTAAAAATGGCTATCTAAAAAAATTTTTAATTAAAATTTTTTTTAACTTGTATTTATTTTTATAAAACTATGTATAGTCAATTTGCATACCATATTAAATCTTATAAATTCTTCTTTAAAATAAGTGGTCATAAAATTTCCTATGTTTGATAGAACTTGAGAAATTAAAAATCTGTAAGCGAACCAAAAAAGGATGATTTTTCAAAAATTGAATAATTAACTGCATGAAATTTTGATGTGGGATATATATATATATATATATATATATATTATAATAAATTCTCATTTATATCATCAGGCATAATGATTCCTGAGAGTCTCATCAAAATCCGAGAGGAGTCACTGGTTGATTTGGCATGGAATGAGAATGACCCAGTTATACATTGAAGAAAAAATATGTAAGGCCTAAAAAATTGGTATACAAATAATAAAACATTTTAAAATTCTTATTTAGAAATCAAAAAATGATTACAGATATTCATACATTAAAACTACTTTATTCTGATGAAATCAAACTTAGGAAAATAATTTTTCTACTGATAAAGAGTCAGCAAAAACATTCATCAGGTGCATCGTGTAATTTTCAAATTCAAAATCAATATTTTTGAATTTTTTATTGCAACCCACTAAGTATTGTAATGAAAGACATTTTCCTATATGAAATACAGTAGAACCTAGCTAATTCGGACCCCGTTAATCCGGATCTACGCATAATACGAATCAGTCTGGTCAGTTTTTTTTTCAAAGTTTGAGAAGCAATCGGCAAAATTTCGATAATATTATTTTATTATATTTTTGTATACTGAATAAAAAAGTCTTTTCTGAAAGATTTTCGGAAGAATACCTTAATTTTTTCCATTTAAACTTTTTGAATTTTGTTATTACCTTTTAAAGAAACAACAATGCATCACTTAAAGTCTGCAAGCAGGTTGCTGAGAGTACTCTCCGAAAATCATGAAAGAATTTCTGGTCTACAAATTGTGATTTCATGAATAGCAATAAAGGGCAAAATTAGCACTAGCCAACAGCCACAGGGCCAGTATATGAGAAAAAGTGGCCAATGAAAAACTGCCTATCAGTGGCCACCTTCTGGCCACTTTAGTACAAGGAGAGAATATAATGAGAATAAAATTTACTTACATTTCATTAAAGATTCTACTTTTTTAGGTTCCAATACATTTTATTAACATATTTACTTGGACTATTCTGTTTTAGATTAATACTTATAGAAATGTTAACTATTTAGCATTTTTAAATAAAAAAAGTGGCCGCTAGTTTAAACAAAGTGGCCACATGAAAAACTAGTTTTACTGGCCAGTGGCCGCTGATGAAATTTCCTAATTTTGCCCTATAAATAACAAGCAAGCTTGAAACAGATGGAAAAATAGACGAGAATGAAAGGGAAATCCTCACAGACAGTATAGGGCAAAACTGGGAAATTTCTTTAGCGGCCCTGGCCAGTAAGACTAATTTTTTAAATGGCCACAATGTTTAAACTAGTGGCCACTTTTTTATTTAAAAGTACTAAACAGTTGAAATTTCTATAAGTATTAATGTAAGACTGAATAGCACAAATAAATATGTTAATATAAATATACTGGAACCCAAAAAAGTAGAATTGTTGATAAAATGTAAGTAAAATATATTATCTCCTTGTAAAAAAGTGGCCATAAGGTGGCCGCTAATAGACAATTTTCCACTGGCCACTATTTATCATTTATTGGCCCTGTGGCCGGTGGCTAGTGCTAATTTTGCCCTTTAACAGACAGACTCCTCACTTACAGATGATGAAATAATCCCTTTATATACAACTGAAGAAGTTGAGAATGAAGATGATTCAGAGAAAAACACTATTATTAATGATAATCATCCAAAAATTAATTAGCCATAATGAAGATACAAATCATTTACAATAATTAATGGTTTATTTTGTACTTCAAGAGGACACTACACCCAACAAGCTAACTATACTCAAGTGGATGCATGACCATGTGGCCCGCAAAAGTTATACAAAACTGGCACAGCAGAAGATTTTATAATTACAAAATAAACATGTTTACTGTCTGTAAATATTCAGTACATTTAACATAAAGGTGATTTTTTGTAAGTACAGTAGACTCCCTCAAATCCGCACTCCTAAAATCCACAACTCTTTAAAATCCGCACATATTTTACGGATGTAAACAATGAAACATTCAGTTTAGATGTAGGTGCAAAATTTGACTTTTTTAGTTTTATATCAATTCCATATATTTTTTAATTTGTAATTTTTTTAAGGTTATTGAATTCATGTTTTTTCATGAAGAAAGAATAATTTTTTTCTGAAAAAATAAAGATATTGCTGATATTATTGGCAATTACAATCTTACCAAATATATTTATATATTAATCAAGCTTTTTTAGTTATTAATTCTGGGTAAACCTGAAATAAAGCTTCATCATTTTATGATCTTAATGTGTATTAGTAATGTGCCTTTATGAGGCAAGTTTCATTGAATAATTTAGGAAAACACATTTCATCTTTATAATGAATATTTAATTGCACATTATTGATTATTAATTTGACCTTTGCTTTTAGTATTTTTATCATTTTAAAAACTATCTAAATTTTATCTAAATCACTTATTTTAATATTTTAGCATATTGTAAGCACTCATTATACTTATGATTTCATTATTAATTACATTCAAATTACTTTTAAAAAAATGTAAACAAAGCAATGACCAGAAATCTGCAAAATTCTAAAATCTGCAAAACCTCTGGTCCCAAGCTGTGCGGATTTGAGAGAGTCTACTGTATGTGTTATTTCATTTTTCTTTTCATTCTCTGGATAACCTGAATTGGGTCTGATCCCAATTAATCTGAAATATCGGGGTTTTACTGTATTACATAAGACATACAAAAAAATTTCATCTTTAATAATAAATAAAATTGATTTATATATATAATATAGAATTAATATTCACATAAATATTAAATTTAAGCAGTTTATACAGGCTAAAGTTATTTAATATAGTTTTGACTGCTTTTGAGAGGTTAAAATTAATTTTAACCCCTTTTAGATGGTTAAAACCAATTTTAACCACTGTACTAGTCAAAATTACAACACTGTTCAACATTATTAGAGAAAAGTTGTTGCTCAAACTGCAAACTTGTGATGCAAGGTAGAATGAAGTACTCCAAAACATAGCTATCTTGTAGTGCAACAGTACATTTTGAATGGCTTTAATTTTATTGTCCATCTTAGAGAGGTGTTCAATCTAGCCCATTTTTTTAAAAGTTTTTTTTTAAACTTGGTAAAATGAATCCTGTGTGTAATAAAGATTTTCACAATTTTTAGTCTTTCAAAATCCACGTGCCTGAAATCTTGCAACTTCCTCATTTCTTTTGAAAAAAAAAAAAAAAAAAAAAAAAAAAACAAGAAATCACTTGTAATTTTACTGAACTTTTTAATTTACAAGTCATAAAATATTTTTAAATATATTGCTAGAGTTCCCATTATAATTAATCTTGTGACCAAAAGTGGAACATAATGTTGTACTTTTTTTGGCCACTGTACACATGGCCATAACTTGTACACATTACAAATTTAAAGCACCAGTTTTCGCCATCCTCCTTTTAATTTTTTAAATAACTAATTTAATTGTAAAATTGCAATAGAGATAAAGCTTACTTCATAAAACCTAATAGTGATTTGTTTCAGAAAAAATAAAACCTGATAAGTGAATAATGTTGAAAGATTCTGAAAATTAGTTAGCTAAGCAAAAATCTTAATACAATGTGAGCCCACACTGCCGTTTCACACATTTATTTATTTATTTTGCAAGTCACACTTTATAAAAAAATAAACAATTAGGATTTGGAAAAAAAAAAAAAAAAAGAATTTGTTTAAGGAGTAAGAATGCATATAATTTGTTAACATCAATTTGCAGCTTATAGAGTGAACAAAGCGATCCAATGTGGACAAAACTGGAGCATCTACCCTAATGAAATATTATGTAACAATCCAGCCAATAAATTAAAAAAAAAAAAAAAAAAAAAAGTAACCATTTATTAATTTTTCCAAAATAAAATGTACAGAAATTATACAAAAAACAAAATTCATTTTAAAAAAAGTAATAATTAATTAATTGGCTAAGGTGCTTTTGCGTTCGGCCAAACTTAATGGGAAAAAAATCTCCCCAAATTTGGCGAGGAAACTGCAATTCTGGTATCCATGTCAAAATGGTGCCAAAAGCCCTACTTTGGCAACCCTAGGAGCAGATTTCACGGAGACAAGCAGGAGGTTAAGGTGAGGGAGGGGGGGGGGCTCTCTTTGCTCCTATGATTGCAATTTGTTTCGAGCTGTGCAGTTTTTTTTTTTTTTTTACTTCTGCACAAATTTCAGACTTTTGAACTATCTAACGGTGCTTTAGCGTTTTGAACTCACCGTTTTGTGCTCCTACCGGCGATTGTGAGTTAGAACTCCGGTAAAAGGTGATCTTTTTAGGATAGATTTGGACGTTATCCTTTGCTCAATGGGCATTTTAAAATTTTTTGTTCGGGTGCATCGCTTTTTTTTTTTAAATTATTTTTTGGATTATTCTTTTTGACTCTCAATAAAATGACCTGTCGAAGCTGCAAATCGGACATGAGGATGATTAATCGGCAGCGACATTTGTTGGAATTTCGTCGACCATTCGTTTGTCAGTTAAGATCGATGTTTTGGTTTAAAATTTTTAATTATCTTTTTTGTAATTGTGTATTTTTATTTTTGTAATCTTCACTTGCATCCTGTATGCAGGTATTTTTTAAATTGTTTTCTTTGGAATTTAAATTATTTCGCTCATTTTATTTATATGTAAATATTTTGTTGTAACCCGTTTTCTGATCTTTAAATATTTGAAAATCTCAAGAAATCTACAAAATGTAAGTACTATTTTTGTCATTATTTTTATTTTATCTTCTGTTTATTCGTGCAAAGAAATCGTTTTCAAAATGAAGGCAATTTTCAGTCAGCATTTTTTGTAATTTTTACATGCACCCTGTATATAGATTTTTTAAAAATTTTCTTTGGAATTTAAATTATTTTGCTCGTTTGATTTATATGTATTTTTTTTTTTCTTTTGTAACCCTCTATTTGTTCTTTTACAACTAAAAATAAATCTACAAAATGCAAGTATTATTATTATTTTTTTTTTTTTAATTTTGAGCTTATTCGTGCTAAAAAGTCCTTTTCAAAATGATCGCAATTCTGAATCAGCAATGAAATTCGTTTTCAAATATAGCGATCACTTAAACATTTAAAATTTTTTCTCCTGAAAAAAAACGGGGGGTTCAGGGGGGCAACGGATTTCTCCCGTAATTTCAGTTTGGCGATCATTTTTGGAAACGGCTTTTTGGCGCGAAAAAAATCACCAAATTTATGGGGCCGAACGCTAAAGCACCTGTTTCAAAAATCTTAATACAATGTGAGCCCACAGTGCCGTTTCACACATTTATTTATTTATTTTGCAAGTCACACTTTATAAAAAAATAAACAATTAGGATTTAGAAAAAAAAAAAAAAAAAAAAGAATTTGTTTAAGGAGTAAGAATGCACATAATTTGTTAACATCAATTTACAGCTTATATAGTGAACAAAGCGATCCAATGTGGACAAAATTGGAGCATCTACCCTAATGAAATATTATGTAACAATCCAGCCAATAAATTAAAAAAAAAAAAAAAAAAGGTAACCATTTATTAATTTTTCCAAAATAAAATGTACAGAAATTATACAAAAAACAAAATTCATTTTAAAAAAAGTAATAATTAATTAATTAAAATGAGTTATAAATTTTTTATTTGAATTTTCTTTAAAATGCATTAATATCGTTGACATCATACGATTTTAAAATATGAATGTGTAATGTAATCGCTAACAAAAATATAAATGAATACAGAAATATGGTAAATTAAATAGAACTAGACTGGTGTGTGTAAATTCATAGAAATATGTGTACGTGTTTCTGTAAAACAGTATTTCACTATCATTAGTTCAAACAACATCAGTAAGCACTTTACTATGCAACAATCTAAAATCAACACTTTAATTTAAAAAATGTGCACATGAAAAAGATCAGATCGATAAACTTTAATATAATATGAATAAGAGAGCTATAAAAGATACCATTTACATAGTTAAATAAGATTCTATAAAAAATAAACAAGACTCATACCAATTCACGTACAAGAACTATGTTTAGTTATTCAAAATATTAAAATCCACATTACTAAATTCTACAGATATACTACAAATGTTTACTGTAGGTGCTAATGGTGCAAATAAAACAATTTTCCTCCATAATTAATTATATTTTAAGATTGAAATAGTTTATTTTTTGTCACATAGTGAAATTTGTAAACTGGTAAATTCGCTTATTGGTTGGATAACAGCATGGAAGAAGGAACAGCAACGACAAATCGAAAAGGAAAATATTTTGTATAAGAATAAAAAAAATGGCGATATTAATCCCTAATTTTTCATAAAAGAACCGAAATAAATATAACTAACCTTTAATGCACAAACTCAACATTTGCAGTTTTTTGTTTTCACCATAAGTTGAAAAAATATATAATCAAGTACCTTTATAAAAAAATGGACATAAACTTAACGAGTTCTGACATCTTGGATCGAGACTGCTTGACGTCAGATTGAAAAATATCAGTAAAGTTTTTTGTATGAAAAGAAATTTAACAATTAAAAAATATTCTTTATATATAGGACAAACATCTCATCTAAAATTTTAACTATTATCTCTTTTAAATTCTTTCAAATTCAA
This sequence comes from Maratus speculifer, assembly GCA_964019185.1. Lineage (NCBI taxonomy): Eukaryota > Metazoa > Arthropoda > Arachnida > Araneae > Salticidae > Maratus > Maratus speculifer. The sequence goes on from OZ025289.1 coordinate 334,008,737, forward strand.
CTGTTATAGACCGAGAGGCGGCAGCACAGTCAATCACCTCAAGTTACGTTTCGATTCGCATATTAAAAAACAATCAGTCTGCACTGTCATATCTTGGTGGAAAACACCTAAAATCCCGATTTTAGCGGTTGACTCATATGTTTACCATTACCATCATGTTTTCCTGCTTCTAATCCTCCATGTTTTCATACTTTTGGGCGCAGGGAAGCACAATGGTAAATTTTGCTATCCCAACAACAACAACAAAAAAAAAATAAATAATAATAATAAATATTGAAATGCAAACGAGATACTTAAAAAAATCTCCCATAGGATTAAAATTAGCGAGCAGTGCGAATCGTGTTCAGTGACGCAGCCAAGAGGGTGGTTCTGGGTTAAAACCCCTCCCAGAGATAAGAAAGATCGCTACAATTGCCGCTTATATGAATCAAAACCAAACTTAATATTTAAACTTTTTGGTGTACATCAGATTCCGCCACTTTATTGAACCAGATTTTATTTAATAAAGGTATTCAATTAAATGGCAAAAATTCTACTTCAAACTGTGAAAGTGCATATTACATGGTTTAGTTAAGTAAAAATTGGTTATTTGAACTAAATCAATTTTCTGAGCCGTATTATGCTGAAAGAATGATGATTTTCTGCCACACCATAGATATAGGAATAACTAGGAATAATTATTTCTACATCTATGTGCCACACAGATGCTCTTTGAGTTTAAGTATTATACAGTGAATATTCTAATAAGTACTGATACTGTAAACCGGCAATTCAAATAACCGGCAAACACCTTTATCAGAAACTTCCCCCCCCCCCCCCCTAGAACCGAATTCTGGCTGCGCCACTAATCGCGTGAGTGAAATAGCCTCTTTTAATGTGTCTCAATCAAATGAAATGTTTTGACTATCAAAAATGTTTTTATTATATATTTGCGTGTCTGCTTGGAAAACCAATTCTTTAAAAGTGAGATGCTATGAATTTCACTAAGAATATTTTCTAACATTTTTTTATCTTAAAAGCATGTCATGCCATTTATAAAGTTTTGTTTTTCACTATAACCAGCAATATATCTAAAAGGATTTGAAAACGCCAATTTACGGAAGATATAACGAAAAAAAATCTCCATCTTCAATATATTATTTTCATATTGCTTGAGGTTTTCCGATTTTTTAGATGCATAGTAATTATTATTTTAACTAGTTTTATATAAATATTATTATTTATTTTTGCATTATCTACACCACTACTACAGTGAAACTTCCATTTAATGAATTCTCGCCCTTACAAGTAAGTGCTTTGTTATGTAGAAAGCTCGTTAAATAGAAATCAACACAAATTCATGAAATTTATATAATGAAAATACAAATAGAAAACAAACAAATTTATAAATTGGAAGTAATGTATTTTAATTCGGGCAGCAACTTTTATTTTTTTCTTGAGTCTCATCTCTCATTTTTATTAAGTCTGCTCTCAACTTCTTTGCTCAACAAGCGCAAAGCATTTTGATTCATTTACAAATTTATTTTTTAACGGAAAGGTATGAAACTGGAAAACCGGACTGTAGGAGCGATTTGGAGTCAAACTGAATTTTCCATTTTTTAATCAATAAATTACCTATAATCAATAAATACCTATATTGAGTTATAACCATTGAAATTCGGTTCATAACGTCCACTTTGATATTTTCTAAAAAATATACTGTGCTTGAAAAAAAAAAAAAAAAAAAAAAAAAAAAAACCAGGAAAATGAGTGCGAGTAGACAGTTTCTTGCTGTCAGGTTCTAAGTAAGCATCTGCTACAAATTGGAATTGCTAGTATTTCTCTATCTTAATATATTATGTATAGTACCGGCTGTGTACTGGAATTTTCAAGATGACATTCTTTCTTTGTTAAAGTGAGAATTGACAAGTATCATGTACAGGTGGTGAATGAGAGAAAGAGGAGATTGCTGAGAGGCGTGTTCATCCGTCAGGGATGTATGTGCATGATGTGCAAACAAGGAACGTGTCACGTATCAAGAAAACAATGTGGAATGTGTCCAATGGATAAGCTCCAAAGGGGGGGGGTTATATTGGGGAAAGCAGTGATTTGAGAAAAGCAAGTCTTGTCCGAGATTTGAGCAGTTCGTATCTGGGGTTCGTACCTAGAGAGTGTGTAGGACAGAGGTCCTTGTAGAGAGTGCTCTATGTTGTAGAGCGTAAGCAGTTCGTATCTGGAGAGCAAGGGACACAGACGTCCTGGTGTTGTGCTCTGGGCCGGATAGCATAGGCCGAGTATCCTTATGTTGGGACAGTGGCGTAGCTAAGGGGGGGGCGTCCGTCCCGGGCGCTGAGGCCTAGGGGCGCCAAATATAGAGAAATTGTTATATATCTATATTGGGGTGGGGGCGCAAAATTTCTTGCTGGCCCCGGGCGCCAAAAAACATAGCTACGCTACTGTGTTGGGAGATTCAAAATTGATCTCCAGTAAAGTGAATCTAATGTGCATTGAGTGTGAGGGGAAAAGTGTAATTTGAACAGTACACAGCCAACCTTTACTGTATTTAATTTAATGTTGAACCGGATCATCTATATCCGAGTTGTAATTGTATGTAATTGTAAATAGTGTATTTCTTGTGCACTTATAGTATAAATAAACTGTTAATTCAGTTAATTGACAGCGTCAGTGTTCATTTACACAATCCTCACAGTGGGTGACCGATATCACCTAATAATATCGGTGGTAGCAGCTATAACTACCACGGACTTTCTTCAAAGTTGTGCGGGCTGAGAGGAACGGCCGACATATGCATTTCCGAAAATAAATAAATTAAAACTTATGACATAAAATCGGCCTTTTTTGTCCTTAATTTAATCTATACTAATATTATAAAGAGGAAAGATTTGTTTGTTTGTTTGAATTGAATAGGCTCCGAAACTGCTTGACGGATTTGAAAAATTCTTTCACCGTTGGAAAGCTACACTATTTCCGGTGAACATAGGCTAATTTTTAATTGATTTATTCAAATATTTTCCTTAATAATTCAAAATTTCATTATTTTTCATACAGAATCAATTGAAATTTTTCCGATAGAAAATAACCATTTTTCTTTCACGTTGCCAAAAAATCAAAGTCTGGAATAATAATTTCTCCTCGGCAATTAATTTTCAATTGAACAGTATCCACGTGAAAAATTAAAGTAAAAAGAATTGAAAGGAAAATAAATATGACGTCATACTTGGAAAAAAAGTGTTTTATTATATTAAGGAGGGGGGGGGGGCGCACGAATAATGGTTACATTAATAAGAGGTTCTCTGTGAAAAATGGCGACATAATTATAAGTAAAGTGAACGAGAAAGAATTAAATTATTAATAAAATATTTGATTTGGAGAAATAGGACGTCATACTTTAAATAATACAGGGATTTTGAAGTATTTGTAAAAATTCTTTCACCATTGGAAAGCTACACTATTTCAGGTGAACATAGGCTATGTTATATTTAGAAAGAAAAAAATAGGGATCCTTACTAAAATGCCAATAATGTAATCCAAGGTGTAGAAAAATGACCTTAAAAATCCTTACATCGCATGCGCTGCGAATACTATTGATTATAAAACAAAATAATGTATTACTGTAAGAATTCGCCTTACAAATGTAGAAGAGAAGAAAGAAGTGATAACTTATCTTAATAAATATCTCGGGGGTTGCATTCTTCTTTATAAACTTTTTATTACTTGAAAAGACGTCACTCACATATAGTAGACTAACACAAATAACATAAAAATAAATTTTTTTACATAATTCTGGCGCACGCCACCATCACAAGATATGAACTACACTTCACAACCAACCAACATTCCAATATCACTAAAAAAAACATTTTTTTAATAGAACTAGTGTTGCCAGATTTCTTTTAAACGCGAAATATTACAACTACATTTTTTTTTTAATTTAGCAAAACTCAGGTCACGTGACGCGTGAGTCTATTTTTTTTTCTTTTATTCCTTTGGAAAGCGCGTGTTACATCCTCCCCCTCTGTTTCCGATCTACGTCTCGGAGAGGAAACAGGATGCTTTTTTGGTCTTCCTCTTTTTCTCAAGGGTGCAACTGGAATAGTTTCAGATTCTTGGAAAGGCAACAAGGCAGAAACGTGGTAAGATCCAATTCGTTCAGTAGGATTTTCTAGACTAGCAATGTCATATGTCACTAGTGACTTTTGAGTCAAAATTATGTATGGGCCATCTCTCTTAGGCATTAATTTTGATGTTTTATTTCTACTTGCATTGCTAACTGGGTGTAGGTTAATCCATACCTTTTCTCCAGGCTGGAAATGTACTCGTCTATGGTTTTTATTGTAATATCTCTTCCGGTTACCTTGTTTCATTTCAACAGGCTCTTTTACATCTTTCGAATTATTTGCAAGATGTTTTAGATATGGGGTCTTCGCTCCCCCTGGTTGAAAACATTTTTCATACTTTTTCGGAATATCTTTAAGTTTCTTCCTTTCATTGGAATTTAAATTTTTACGTTCATCTTCAGGTAAGGCATACGGACAGATTTCGACCGCATGAGCAGACGTACTTATTTCTTCTTCGTATACATCCACAAAATAGAACTTTTTCTGTGGTTTATCACTAAAATGCCAGCTTTTGTTAGCTATGTCTAACACTATGTTAGCTTTGCGCAGGAAGTCTATTCCTAAAAGTGTTCTATTACCTTTGGCATTTGGTAATACAATAAATTCTGTTTTGAAAACTCGATCTTCAATCTTTACACGCACAGTGGCAGAAAGAGTTTTTCTAGCCATCCTAGTTCCATCAGCTAATGTTACTTCATGAGTATGAGGTTTTATTGCAACACCAGCTTTCAAAAATAATTTATACATTCGTTCTCCTGCAATAGAACGATTCGCTCCTGTATCTGCACAGACTAATACCTTCTTATTGCAGATCGTAATAGGTACATTTAGAGCTGAAACTGTTGATGTATTTAAACTATACAGCTCAAGACGTTGAGCTTGCACTGTTTGTTTCTCAATCGTAGGGGAACAATTTGGGCATTTCTTCTTTATAAACCCCATTTTGCCACAACCATAGCAGAATACACCGGATTCTAAGCGTCGATTATTAAATGTAGGAGAAGATCTATCTTTTGGAGGCTTATTCTGCTTCCATGTATTTTCTCGACGAGAATAATCTTTTTTCTTCTGGGGTACAACCGAGTCTTCGTTAGGGAACGTAGATCTTATGGTATCATACGCATCTAATTTTCCGGCAAGGTCGACTGGTGAATTTAAATGTTCCCAATCATCTAACATATGTTGTTTGCATTCGACAGGCACGCGCCTTTTCATCTGGTCCGCTATGATCAGATCCTGAAGAGCTTCAAAAGACGTTACATTTAACTCTTTAAGCCAGTTTTCAAAGTAAGCACGTAACTCGAAGTAATAATCTCTCCAAGTAATTTCTTTATCTTTGCAATGTGTGAAAAACAGCTGCCTAAACCTTTCAGCGCTAATTTTAAACCTTTTTAGAAGTAGACCTTTAACATGTGAAAAATCTGAAGCGTTTTCTTCTTTTTCACGAGCAATAAGCGTAGATATAGAAGAGGGTACAACACTGAGTAAATAAGAAACCCAGAGGTGTTCTGGTACCTTCGAAAGCTTTAACTGTCGTTCCAGGAGCACCAGAAACAATGTTACATCATCTGTCTCTGGTTTAAATGTAGGCAACAGCTTCTGGATATCTATTTTACTCTCTGGATAAGACATTATCCCTGCCGCATTACCACCTACCGCTCCACTGGAAACACTTTGGCTCTGAGCCTGTAACTTAAGCTTCTCAAGCTCAAAATTCATCTCAAACTTTTTTAATTCCAGTTCTTCCGAACGACGTTCTTCTTCTACTTCTAATTTACGCTGTTCTAATTCAGCTGCTTTTTGCTTTTCCTCTAAGTCTCGTTTACGCTGTTCTTCCTCGCGAGTCGCAATTTGGTTTCTGACTAACGAATTTACGAAATCAACTTCATACGAGGGAGAGGATTTAATCTTATCACGCAATGTGACAACAGTCATAGAGGGTTGTACATCTAAATTCATTTCTAAAGCGACCTGAAATAGGTCTTCTTTTCGTGCTTTGTTGAGGTCGGACATTCTTACCTTTAGCAAAACAACAAAATATATACCCCACAAATGCTAAAAATTCGATTTAAATAAATTGTTCCCCGGACGTGAGCTTTGCTTTACAACTCATATAAACAAGACATTAATAAAACAAAACAGTGAACTTTAACGTTAGCAAAATATACTTTTAAAATAATTAAACTTCATAAAACTTCATAAAAGTATCTTTAAAATTTAAACTTTATTATTTTTTTTTAAAGAAAATATACTTTAAATTACGTGTCATTTAATCAAAACATTATTTTAACTGATGTAAAACTAGTACTGAATTGTTGGCAACATTCATAAACAATGTTCTAAATAAGTCAAAACATATCTGAATAATTAAAATGTCAATCAATATTATTATCATATTATCATTACAAGACTACATAATATAGTTTTTTTCAATATAACTTTAAAAGAAAAGAAAGTCTTATTTCATAAAAATAAATAAATAAATAAATGCAAAAACTTACTCAATCTGTTTTAAAAATCGTATTCAATGCTATTTCACAATATATCAGGAACTTTAAATTAAATGCTTAAAAATAACTAACAACAGAACACTCAAATAGAATTTCTAATTAAATTCTGTTATCTTGCGAAACCAACAACAAAACAAACAAAAAATAATAAACACATACCATATGACACTTGAAATACAAAGTATAAATACCTTTTAATATATTTTTCCCTTTTTTTCACTCAATTTATTTCCCTATTTGTAAAAAAAAGGAAAAAGAATATCAACGTAAATAAATGCTTATTTTATTATTTATCAACCCTTTTTTTTTATTGTTTTTCTTTTATTATTCGAAGTAAGAAAAGTTGTTATTTAATCAAGATAAAAATTAGAGAATGAAAATAAACAAAAGAATAAAAAATATAAGCATGGGGAGGGAAGGGGAATTACACAATACATAAATAAATTGTAAAGTAATCAATAAATTAAAACTAATATGTGGTATGCAAAATGCAGGGGCGTGCCGACCCAGTGTGCGAAGTGTGCGGCGCACACAGGCGCCAAAGTAGTAAAGGCGCCAAAAATTTTAGTTAAAACAAATATTTAAAAAAAAAACCTTTAACTTAATTATTCTAAAATTTATCGCATTTTCTTGACATCTGAATTGTTTTTCGTAGATCTACCTGAGAAAAACTTGCTTATAAATATTCATCTAAAAAATATATACTACATAGATTCTGTTTATGCTTTTACTAAGTACCTTAATTAGTGATTTAGACGCAGCCCTGTTCAACTTTTTTAAACAGAGACGCATCTCATGTAGATGCAAACTATGAAAGGCGCCAAAATTCTCATGGCTGAAAACGTGCAACACTATTAACTCACTGCAGTAATGTTAGAGCGTAGTACACCGCAAAAACTTAATTCCACCTGTTTTTAGTTCACAGACTATCAAAGCCTGAGAGCTTATGTGCCCGCCAATTCTGTATGTGCGTGCGTAATGCTATAACTCATGATAAAAATATCCGAGTAAATTGAAATTTTGGATATAGGTATATTCTGATAAGGCGCTTCCCTGATTAGTTATGCAGTTCATTCGATAAATATAAGAGGGGAACGGGGGCTAATGCACCTCCCCTTAATTTATATAAATGGGCTTTTCACGCAGAATTAATAGATTTCGTTGAAATCTTAGATGTAGGATCATTCTAATGAGGCGCCTCCTTGATTAGTATTGGGTGTTCACTTGATAGGTATAAAGAAGGGTAACGGGGGTCTAATTCCCCACCCTTAATTTCGATAAATGTGTTTTTCATGCAGATTTATCAGATTTAATTCAAATTTTAGCTATAAGATCATTCTGATGAGGGCACCACCATGTTTGGTTTTAGGAGTTCATTGAATAAGTATAAAGAGCGGGACGGGGCTATTAATCCGTCTTTATTTTAGATAAATGGGATTTTCGTGTAGAATTGTCAGATTTCATTCAAATTTTAGACATAGGATCATTCTCATGAGGACAAATCCAAGATTAGTTTTGCGAGTTCATTGGATAAGTCTAAAGGGGGAGAAATGGGAGGTAACCGCCCCCCCCCCTTAATTTAGGTTAATGGGTTTTGCACGCAGAAATTACAGATTTGCTTCAAATTTCAGATGTAGATTCATTCTGATAAGGTTCTTCCCTGATTTGTTTTGGGAATTCATTGGATAAGTATAAATGGGGTATCGGTGGGACTACCCCTCTAGGTTAATGCTTTTTCTTGCAGAATTAACAGATTTGCTTCAATTTTTAAATACAGGTTCATAGTGATAAGATGCTTGCCTAATTCGCCGTGGGGTTCTTTTTTAAATATAAAGGGGATACGGGCAATTATGCCTCCCGTAAAATTTGATACATGGGTTTTTATGCAGAATTGTCCGATTTCCTTTAAATTTTGGATGTAGGTTCTCTCTGATAAGGCGAATCTCTGAATAGATTTGGATGTTTAATGGTTAGGTATAAAGGAAGGGGATAACTCTCCTTAAATTACATAAATGTGTTTTTATGAAGAATTATCCGATTTGCTCTGAATTTTGGATATAGTTGTTTTATATGGTAAACACATCCCTGATTAGTTTAGGGGTTCAATGATTAAGTATAAAAAGAGGAAATGAGGGTAGGTATTTTCCCCAATTAATTTGTTTTTCGAACGGCATTAACCCTTGAATATATAAGGCTGTAATGTACAATTAGTATGCATAGCCTGTGAGCTCAATACCATCAGTTTAACTGGGCAATATTCTTTTTGATTATTTTTAAATCTTAATTTATATATGTTCGCAGCCAATACTGGCCATTACATGGTGCTACGAACAAGGCCGCCACATCGCCCTCGACGGAGCCAATTTGACTATCTTCCGGCGTCGCGGCACTTTATTTTTAAATAACGATCATCGACTTACTGCAGAATTTTAGTCATGAATAAGATAAAATTTATTATTTGGAAATATTGGTAAAAGCCTTCCCTGCAATAATCAGGCCGTAAAAATAGGGTAGACTTATGCGTCCCAAGCGTCGTTTTTATACGATGCGCATACATCCCATTGTAATAGCCAAAAGTCCCTACACGACTCAAAACTCTTCGTAAAAATAATTTGCAGAAATAATATAAATCACAGTAAATTTGAAATTAGATTTTTCAGAGGGGCAACCTATCTCAAAAGATTTTCAAAGGGGTCAGAAAGCTTAATTGCTAAATAACAAATTAATAATACAGTAGAACCCCGCAAATTCGGACCCCGTTAATCCGGATCGGTTTGGTCTTTTTTTTTTTTTTTTTTTTTTTTTTCAAGTTTGAGAAGCGATTGCCTAATTTCCGTAACATTAACTTGTTTCTTCGTCGTATTCTGAATTAAAAAAAAACTTTTTCTGAAATTTTTTTGGAAGAATTAAGCAAAGTAAACATTTTTACTGTCTGTAAATATTCAATAAGTTTAACATAAAAGTGATTTTCTGTAAGTATGTTTTATTTTATTTCATTTTTTTTCTAATTCTCCGTATAATCCGGATTGGATCCGGTCCCAATTAATCCGAATTATCGGGGTTTTACTGTATTCAATGATTAACACTAAATAGGGGTCATTGGCAAGAATTAAAAAGAAACCCATTTAAATAATACCAATTTTAATTAAAGCATCCTTTAACCCGAAATGCATAAAATAACTCAGAAGTTTTTTTATTTCCTTTTGGTGCTTTCTGTATGCCTTCAAGTGAGCTATTATGTGTTACGTATAATACCATGCATTAAGTCTGTCTTTGTTCTGATTTGTTATCACGAGGAATTTATAACTTCTTTTATTGATACTGCTTAAAATGTGCTCAACTGGCAATTTTTTTTCTATCATTATAAGCTACATTGAAAAAAAGAATCTATCAAACTGATAGAAATAACATACACTCAGGGCTTAATTTCTAACAAAAAAAGTACAGGAGCTCTAATATTTTGTAGTATAGTAACTACCGAAGCATATTTCTCCATCTTTTTCTCGTAGACCTTTTGCATTCCATACATTATTTGCAGAGCTGCAGAAAAAAACGGCTCTAATTGGACTTTAAAAAAATAATTAAATATTTCAAAAATTACAAATTTAGACCTAATTCATAGATTGTTAGTATGTATAATAATCTTTGTTACCAATCATCAAGTTGAGCTAAGGAAGATTTTTTAGAAAGGAAAGAAACTTTAAAATAATCAATGATTTTTTTTTTTCCGCTTTCTCATATTTCAATTTAAAACTTAACAATAAATAAAACAAAACTTAACATTAAATAAGCAAAATTAACAATAAATCAGAAAACTACAAAATTAATCAGAAAAATAACTTGCACAAATCGACCGCGTGTAAATAAAAACGTGAACAGTAGATACGAATGTCACCAGGGTTCGCCGAAGTGGGCCCAGCCCGAAAAAACCCGCCCGGGTTTTTTCGGGCGGGCCCACTTGAAAAAACCCGTCAAAAACCCATTTGTGGGTTTTTTCAAATTTTCTTGTGTTTTCACAACTGTATCATTATTTAATCTAAGATATGAGAATGGAAAGATAAATGCCAATTTAAATATATTTCAAACTAACCATATTTAAAAGAATTTCTAAGTATTGATAAAATGACCATAAAATAAATTAATTTGTAAATAAGGAAGATTTTCATGGCTATATATTTTAAAATGCATCCAAGTGCTTTAAATCTTAATGTATACCTAATGATGGCGCTTGAAATGTGATCCCCATTCTGATTGCTTGTATTGCTATAGCTTTTAAGCACATTTATTATCCTGCTACAATGTTCAATGAAAGTTTATACAGTAATTTTCAACACAAAAATGGTGACAGATTATACAAGGTTCCCAGCATCATGGAAAGTCAGGAAAATCTCAAAATATACAGGAAAAGTCAGGGAATTTACAAATAATTTCTAAAAAAGTCATGGAAAACATTTGAGTGAAAAAATGAAAAATGACACAAAATTCATTAAACAGTTGGGGAAAAATAAAAAAAGATTGAAGTATGATTGCAGAAAAAAATTGCTAATTTTGGCAAAAGATTGTGAAAATAAGTATCAAACTTTGCTGTATGCTCGTTTGATCAGAGAATTTTTCTAGATTTGGTTTGGGAAAGTCAGGGAATTTTTTTAGATTTGGTCATAGAAAGTCAAGGAATATGCCAGTCATGTTTTGCTGGGAATCCTGTTATAACAACCAACAACAACAAAAAAAGAGTGAAAAAGTTTTAGTACAGTACTTTAATAATTTTATTGTTAAAATTATTACTAATCATTTTTGTAAAAGCAAATTATAATGTTTATTATTGTCATAACCTTTTAACCTTTAACCTCATAAACTTTTTGTAATCAATTATTTTAAATTGTATTTAGTACTTATAAGTACCTTGTTTACAAACATTCTGAACCATATTTCTTTAACATAAATACCTTGATAATATCCAAAAAACCCTAATAAAATCTAATCTAAAATGTATCCAGATACTTTAAAAGATTGCTTACAGACGGCATACAAAACTAAACTAGTAAAAGTGTATTGCCATTTACGATCTAACTTTATAGATATGACTGACATTGACTTTTAGATAATCCAATTTAATACTATTGCAATATAAATGTTGCTTAAATTGTAGTATATATTAGGGATGGGACGAATATTCGGCCACTATTCAGTATTCGGCCTATTCGGCCCTTTTGCCGAATATTCGGTTGGCCGAATATTGAAGGCTTGTTGACCGAATACTTCGGCCGAATACCTATAGCTGAATATTTAGAGATATCTCGCCGAATATTGCTGAAATCACGCCGAATAGTGAAAGATATCTTGCCAAATAAATTTAGGATTTGAAGAATTTCATTTCTTGCAATTTTTTCCCCCTAATCCAAATTGGTTACTTCATTTATGAAGTCAGTCTCATTCTTACTTGCAAAACATACAGTTATTCAGATTCTAAAAAATATACAGCCTTTCTGTATTTCCTATAAAGGTTGGTGATATTTTAGAAAATGCTGCCCAAGTTGACTATTTAATTGTACAGGAAATGTCTTCATTAGAGGACGATATGTTACAATTCAAGATATAAAAACACATATCGAAAAAAAAAGAAACACTACCTTATTTTAAAACACTCGAATATTTATTAATGTCTGCAAATTCCATGCACATGTAAAAAAGACTCTTATGAAATTCATAACTTATTTTCTATGAAGTCAGAAATGAAAAAAATCATTCACTAGGTGTATTAACGAAGATTCATTTTCAAAATTAAATATCAAATATTACTATCCCAAATACAACGATACATCTGAAAACAGAACTGGTGTCAAACTAGATACACATTAGATGACACAACTTGTTTTATGAAGATGGTTTTATAAATATTTAAACATAAATTCTAAATGCTGAACAAAATAATTTTTTTATTCAATAGTTTTTACTTTTAAATAATTATTTGCATAATTACTGGTTTAAATATGTAACATTATTATGTATATATTTTTAATTCATATTTTCCTTCATTCATTTTGTTATCAATTTCTGCTTATCCTTTTAATGCTTGTTGAATAAGTGGAATCTTGTATGCTCCAATTCAAATGTTAAAGATTTTGTTAACATATGCATTCTACTTTAAGCATAACCTTTTGCTTTAACGTAATTTGTAATTTAAAAATTGACAACTGATTTCCAAACAGTCTCATTCTTACGAATTTGTTTATTATTAGGGTCACAAACTCTTAATGATCAAATTTACTTCACTAAAGGTTACTTCAGAAAATATTTCCTTGTAAATTCTGAGAGAGAGAGGTTAAGAATATTATTAATTTTGGATGCAAGGAAAGATAAAAGTATCATTTGATAGCAAAAGTGACATACATTGTTCATATTTTAATGGAAATATTTTACCATCCTAACTTACTGAAAATCAATTTGATGTACATTAAGATAAAAGAATATAATGCAATTTCATAATTTTTTTGTGTTAAAATAAGTGTTTCAAATTTAAGAATACATTTAAAAGCACATTTAAGAGTAATAATTATTAATGAGTGCCTATTTTTTAAGTTATATATAATCAAAATTTTTTTTCTTTATTGGGAAAAAAAAGTTAGTATTCGGCCTAAAATTTGGCCGAATATTCGGTATTCGGCTATTCGGCCAAATCACTATTCGTCCCATCCCTAGTATATATATATGCATATATGTGTGAATTCTATTTTTTTTCTTCACAAAAATAAAAATATTCACATAAATGTTACTGCTTTAAACTAATTTCTATTGAAGTAAATGAAAGAAATTGCATAAATTAGTCTAACTTGAGATTTATATAAAGAAATTCAGTTGCACTTGATTTAAAATATCATTCTTCCAGTAATCTAGTTCTATGAGATACAAAATAATCTTTTAAAATATATTTATATTTTCTTTTTACATATTTATTTTTATTGTTAATCCATACTTAATGCAAAATTATACCTTTGTTTCACTGATAAATGAAAAATTTAGGTACTATGCATGTGAAAATTAGAAATGTGGAGAGTTCTCTAAAAAATTTTGATAAAACCCGAAAAAACCCGGGTTTTTTCAAAAAAGCCCGAAAAAACCCGGGTTTTAGACTACTGGGCCCAGTGGGTTGGGCTTTTTCAAAAAAACCCGGGTTTTTTCAAACCCTGAATGTCACCGCCGAAACCATTGAGTCAATACTTGGGGAATTACACTAGATGCTCCTAGATATGCGATACGTTACTACGTCACAAACGTCGTTTTGGGAGGCGACGTTTTAAGAAATGGGAGGAAAAGGAAAACATAATTTAGGGTTCGGCTTTTCCGAAGCGCTGTTCCGAGGGCTCCGGAGCGCAATATTTATGGGCTCCGGTGAATTCTGAAAATATTTAAATATCCACCAAAAACAAAAAAGTACCGGAGCTGAGCTCCGGTGAGCTCCGGCGCAAATTAAGCACTGCATACACTGTTAAAAATCTGCAGCATTTTATCCAGTCATTTGACCGTTTTCTACAAAAAAAAAAGTAAAACAACCGTCTTTTTACGTTATTCTGAACATATTATTACCAATTTTATGGTCAGAATAGAGTTAAATTACGGTTATGTTACTGGTTTTTAGGGAAAACGGTGAAATGACTGTACAAAATGCTGCAAGATTTTTAACAGTGTATCAACTTTGGCAGCAATGCGGAAAACTGTACAATTTACAAAAAAAAAATCTGTAATTTTTCATTAAAATTTTTTTTCTTTCTGTAAATAATATAATTTTTTTTCTATAAAAGTTACACAATCCGCATTTTTTTTAAACAGAAAAAAATTAATCAGTTTTAACATTTTTTTAACAGGAACAAATGTTTTTTTACAGTTTTTTCTGAATAAAATACATTTTTTTCTACAAAAATTACAGATTTTTTTCAGCGTAAAAAGTAGTTATTATTAATTTTGAAAACTATGAAAAGAATTGTAAAAAATATATTGTTGATTACTTGCTATTGTGCAGTGTAAACATTTTAAAATAAGTACATAACTTATTATTATTATTATTATTATTTATTTTTTCTTTTTTTTAATTTATTTTTTAATTTAATTTAATTTATTTTATTTTTTGTTGTCACCCAGGAGTGACATTATGTCTGACAGAAACATAAATAAAATCTGTAGAAAAATATTCCTACCGGATAATTAACAAAAATTTACTTAAATATATTTTTCAGAACAAAATAAGCTAGTTGGATGTGCCAATCCCAAGACTTTCTACTATCTCATACGTACATTTTAATATTTCAAAAATTAGTTACACATGTTAATACTTCAATATTCATTACTATAGCAACTTTGATTTTCACCTTGAATTGTTGCTTCAGTCAACTAATCGGAGTGAAAAACAGTTAATGTGGATCATGATATTTATTTAAATCAATAGTTTTCCCTTATTCTGTTATCACCAAGCTGTTTACAAATAGCCGGATTAAAAGGACGGGAAATCCCGTCTGTGCATGAGCCGATGGACAATAGAACAATAGACAGATGTTTTTCAAATTCAGCGAGGATCTGCTTGCCATACTCAAAAATAATCATATACAAAAAATTTAGTTCAGTTCTATGCATAACTTCATACACTTTTTGATGATATAATAATGAAAAGGATACAGACATCGCGATGATAACGCTCCCTTCCTGCAAATATGTTTCAAACTATAGCCAAACACTTACGAAAGGTCTCCATACGGGCATACTCAGAAAAATCTGAAAAAATTACAGAATGTTCTTTTCATATAGTTATATATGTTTATAAAAAAAATTTTGGCGGAACCTCCTTATAACGTCCGTAAAAAAATAATAAAAATTTCGTTTATTTGGCGATTTATCTCCGGTTGGCGAAAAAATGAAATTTTGAAAAATACGCTTTTACGCTTCGAATACTTTTTAAAGAAAAAACTTTCTATGTTCAATTTATTTAAATAAGCTTAGTTTAAGTAATTTTAGTTTTGCATTTTTACTTTACTTTAAGTGTAATTTTGTCATATACGTTTATATGTACTTATAACAAAATGAAATTAATATATTTTATCATTTAAAACACAATTTAAATTGATTAAAATTGTTCCAAATTGAAAAATACACTATTGAAAATCTGCTGCATTTTGTTGCAACGCACTTCCTTGCTTGTATAGAAAACGGTTACTTGGCCGTGAAATGGAGCTTTCTCATTGGTTGGAATAGAGATATTATATACAAGCGGTGCAGTGCGTTGCAGCAAAATGCAGCAAATTTTTAACAGTGTTGCACAAGTTACAACACGGCTAAAAATCTGTACTATTTTTTGCAGCGTCACTCCACCGCTTTTATAGAAAACGGTCGATTCACCGTGCTGTGGAGCATTCTCATTGGTCAGAAGAGAGATATTCTATAAAAGTAGTGGAGTGACGTTGCAGTAAATGCTGCGGATTTTTAACAGTGAAATCAATTAAAATCAATTTTCAGATTCGTTAAAATCGTCTGCTTTTGGCGAAGAAATGCACTGCTCGCCAAATTCCGCGTCGCTTTCAGCTTTTCACGCCAATTATTCCAAACTATTTTATTTTTTTACATATCTAATAATGTAATTCCGCCGCTAATTTTCACTGATCCTTTATTATCTACATGAGTAGTTTAATTCGTATTTTTTTCAAAAAATTCTGGGTATGCCCCCAATGGAGACCTTCCTTGTTAGACAAACAATTTGGTTCAATTCTATGCATAATTTCATACATTTTTCGATGATACAATATTAAAAATGGCACAAAAATCGGATTTTTTTCAAATTCAGGGAGGATCAAGTAGCCATATCTAAACACTTTCACAAAAAATTGGTTCAATTCTATGCATATCTTCATACACTTTTCGATGGTGAATGGCGACATACGTACACGGAGAGACATTTTGTAAAAGCATGTTTTTTAGAATATCTGACCCATAAAACGTGTAAATCCGTCGAAAACCGGAAGTCGAAAAAAAATTTCGATTTAAATACTTTCTTCGATTGAAGATAGAAAAAAGTAAAAATCATGTATTTAAAGGTTAATATGATTTTTTCAAACAGTTAGAGGGAACATTCGAATGGGTGCCAAGAAAACATTCAAAAGGAGCCCCCCTATGACGTCTGCGGAATATGCGTTGGACAGTCCTAGTCCTGAATAAAAAAAACCTTATAAAGTCAGAACTTGTTTCAGAATGCTGTTCAATGTAGATAATTTAGATTTGAGGGACTGGCGTGAGTTATGGGACACATTTTAACTGGTTAAATCAAGCATCAGCTGTCTGTGAAGATTTTGCAATGCCCATGCGTTGGTTTAACACTGTGATTTTTGAACTCATAGAGTAAAGTCTACGTTTGGCGGCCGAAGTAATATCGATTTTCAGCGCTTCTAAATATGTTTTTGAGAAAAATTGTATATTTCGGGACAAACCTCCGACCAGAACAAATGCTTTTTATCTATACTATCTTGTACTCTGACGTTATGACTAAAAAGGGGGAGAGAATGGCAAAAATAAGTTAAATTTAGTCATAAATGTTCAAATATTCTTATTTTTTCAAAATTTAAGAGTAGCGGTTATGCACTCATTGCGTTTGCTACTGTCTAATCACATACTGTATAAATAAATGTGATGATTGTAAGATTTATTCACCTCAATTCAAAACATAAAATTGAAAATATCGAAATCTGAGCACATATTAGCATTAGATGCGCATAACAATAACCTTCGACGCTACAGAGTGGTAAAAAAAGTTCAATTTAGACATGAATAAGTTAGGAACTACAATAATGGCTGTAATATAATTATATAAACAGAAAAATATAGATTTATGAAAAAAGTTTTGCCCGTGCCGATGAAAATAACTTTAAATATGCCACAAATGAAATATTGTACCCTTTTTTAATTTTTTTAAACGAATTTGGAAATTTTTTCTTTTTTTTCGGGTGGGGGGGATGTATAGGGCGCCAACTGTAGTTCTGCACACAGGCGCTGTACAAAGTTGGCACGCCCCTGGCAAAATGTTACAGACAGGTAAAATGTGGTAACTTGCGAAAAGAATTATAGATACTTTAAAACTTGGCTTACTTATTGAAAATATATGACAAAAGTATCAAACTTTAAAATGTTCCAAAATAAACACATATAAGATGAAACGACGATGACTGAAGCAGAAAATTAAAGAAATTCAGTCCGTAGAACATATATCACAAACAAATGAAAATGGCGCTTGGCATAAGATTATTCTGTAGATATTTTTTTCACAAACGAAGAACGAGAACTTTAAAGGCACAGAACATGCAAGCTTTGAAGAACACATTTCACAAACAAACGAGCAACGACTGCTCGTGCCATTTTCTTGCATTAAACATGCATGCATTTTTATTTCGTACATATTTCACAATCGAATGATTTCACATCAACGAAACAAACTTAGTATGTTAATCATTTAAAATATACTTCACAAAAAGACGAGCACGACCGCTCGAGCCATTTTTTTTCATTTTTATTAATCATATTTCATTATCAAAATATCGAACTTTTCTGGAACTAAGATTGCTGAATACTTTGGAATTGATTCGTGGCCCGAAGTTGGGTAGCCATTTTGTAAGAATTCGCCTTACAAATGTAGAAGAGAAGAAAGAAGTGATAACTTATCTTAATAAATATCTCGGGGTTGCATTCTTCTTTATAAACTTTTTATTACTTGAAAAGATGTCACTCACATATAGTAGACTAACACAAATAACATAAAAATAAAATTTTTTACATAATTCTGGCGCACGCCACCATCACAAGATATGAACTACACTTCACAACCAACATTCCAATATCACTAAAAAAAAAACATTTTTTTTAATAGAACTAGTGTTGCCAGATTTCTTTTAAACGCGAAATATTACAACTACATTTTTTTTTAATTTAGCAAAACTCAGGTCACGTGACGCGTGAGTCTATTTTTTTTTCTTTTATTCCTTTGGAAAGCGCGTGTTACATTACGACTTTGCAGAACGTATAATTAATTATCTACAAAAAATGTCGCGACAGCACATATCTAACTGTTATAGTTACGTCACAATAAGTGTTTTTTTTTTAATTAAAAAAAATAATTAAAATGTCGTCTCAGTAAAAGCTCTTTATTTTTACCTTGGTATTAATCCTTATCAAAATAAATTACTTCAAAATCAATACTGACGCGATAATGCATCATACGACTCAGGAAACGGATCGGAACAGGAAATACATTCCACAACTGAAGTCGACTCCACAAAAACAAATCTCCAATTCAGAAAAACCACAAATTCCCTCCGAAACCAGAAACAGCTCAGCATAGTACAAAATTCGAGAGTTCGAGAAATTCAGTAGTTTTTATAATATTAATATTACATTTTTATAAAGGTTCAACAGCCAAGAAAATTATTTAAGGCAGTTATTTATTTATTTATTTATTTATTTTTTCATTTTACAATGCCCAAAAGATCAAGATCTCAACTTTCTAGAAATAGTTTCCAGGCAAGGGCATCAAAAAGACGCTGTGATGAAGAATCTTTAACAGAAACTCAAAACCGTCTTGCAAGTCAGAGAGAATACGCGTCGCAATTGCGTGCCAGGGAGTCCAGTATCGAGCGTTTCCAGCGGCTTGCCGACCAAAATTTGAGGACTCCTCAAGTACGCGCAAGAGAGTCGAGTACGGATCGTTTGCAGCGGTTCGAAGAGCAAAATATTAGAAGTATACAAGCTCGACTAGGGAATCGAGCTCTGAGCGTTCTCAACGCCTTCGAGATCAGAGAGAAAGACAACAGACGTCAACGACTAGAGTTTTAGCTTATAGTAACAGATCGGCTTTCAGATACGATCCACAGATTGATTATGCTCAACAGTCTTCCGTACAAATCGGAGCCATGAATAAGATCTGCTCTAAGTGTTCTGCCAAAAAATGGGCCGATGAACATAATGGTATGTGCTGTGCTTCTGGAAAAGTTTGTCTCCCGAATTTACAAGAGTCGCCACGGCCAATAAAAGATATTTTGACAAATAATCATTCACTATCTGTACATTTTTTAAACAACATACGTAGGTAGCCTTTTTCAAATGACGTCGTTTGGCGCGAACGAAATTAGAGAGGAAAATTTTATGCCAGCATTTAAAATAGAGGGACAAGTATAGCATCTTATAGGTAGCCTTTTACCACCATCAGGCCAAAGGCCGCAATTTTTGCAAATATATTTTATTTCTGACGCAGATCAGCTATCTTTGCGGTCAAACATAGCTCCAACGCTAAAAATTGATTTAATCAACGAATTACTGACCGCACTGAATAGCCACAATATATACATGCGACGTTTTCAACAAAACTTAGAAAGTACCTCTTCAGATAATTTAAAGTTAATTATTCGCTCCGACCGCCCATCGCAGAAGGCACAATCGGGTAGGTATAATGCTCCAGCTGTAAACGAGGTAGCAGTTCTCTTGGTTGACGAAGAAAAAGGTCCAAGAGATATAGTGCTGCACGGTAGAGTCGGACAACTTAAAAGAGTCTCTGAATTATACCGATCGTATGATCCTCTACACTATCCCTTAATGTTTGTAATGGGAGAAGACGGTTATTATTTGACAATTCCTCAGCAAGGTACAGCGTGTAACAAAACTGTGACGTGCATGCAATTTTATGCATTTAGGTTGATGGTTAGAGCTAACTGTTTTAATTCATTACATTATTATAGGGACTTATTTAGTCAATATATTGTCGATATGATGGCAAAAACGATATCAGAAAGATTGAATTAAATATGTCGTAATCAACAGAGACTGAGGGCTGGTGAATACATTCATCTCAGAGACGCTTTAAATCAAGATGCAAATGTAGACCCATCAAATATAGGCCAACGCGTAATCTTGCTATCTTCATTCACGGATTCTTCACGTTATCTGCATGAAAAAACCCAAGATGCCATGACTTATGTCCGAAACTATGGGAGGCCAGATTTATTTGTCACTTTTACATGTAACTCCGAATGACCCGAAATTAAACTGGAACTATTATCTGGTCAGCGGCCTTTCAATTGCCATGACTTAATTTCAAGAGTATTTGATTTAAAGGTGAAGAAATTCATAAAATTATTCACGAAAGATGAAATATTCGGCAAAGTAAAATGTTATATGGCAAGTGTGTAGTGACAGAAACGTGGTTTACCACACTGTCATTTTCTGTTTTTGCTGGAAAGAAAAATCCAGCCAAATGAAATTGACATTGTCAATTGACAATGCGGAACTGCCCAGTCAACAAGACGATCCGATATTGTACGATATCGTAACTAAAAATATGGTCCAGGGACCATGCGGAGAGCATAACTTAACAGCACCATGTATGAAAAATGGTACTTGCACAAAAAAGTACCCTCGACGTTTCGTCAACGATACCCAAACCGGAGAAGACGGTTATCCAGTTTATCGTTGCCGTGGCATCGGAAATGGAGGACAGAGTGCTACACTAAATATTAGAGGAAGTAGGTTCAATATCGATAATAGATGGATTGTCCATTATTCTCCACTATTGCGTAGGACATTTAACGATCACATAAATGTAGAGTACTGCCACTCAGTTCAAGCCATCAAATACATTTGTAAATATATAAATAAGGGATCTGACCAAGCTACTTTTAGCGTCAGAAACCCAAATGATGAAGTGGAAAACTATGTGAATGGCCGAAGTACATCCGAAGCCGCTTGGCGAATATTCGAATTTCCGATTCACGAGTGGCATCCTACAGTCCTGCAGTTAGCTGTCCACTTAGAAAACGGCCAAAGAGTGTATTTCACCACAGAAACGGCTGAACAAGTGGCCCAAAATCCACGTAAAACTACTTTGATGGCTTTCTTTGAGCTCTGTAATGAAGATGAATTCGCAAAGACACTTTTATACCAGGAAGTTCGGCAATACTACACCTGGGCCAACAACAAATTTACAAGAAGGCGGCATGGTGAGGACATAGTTGGCCATCCGGGCATAAAAAAGATGTTGCTTTAGGAAGAATTTACGGTGTCTTTCTTCTCAATCAGAGTGTTTTTAGCTTAGGATATTGCTACATCACGTACGTGGTCCAACCTCATTCGAGTACTTAAAACCGTTGACGGAGTTCACAAAGAGACCTGCCAAGCAGCTTGCCGTGACAGGGGTTTGCTAGAAAACGATGACCATTGGGAAAATACACTGAGAGAAGCATCGCTTTCGCAATGTCCAATATAACTGAGGGAGTTGTTTGTGGTCATACTTTTATTTTGTCAGCCATCGGAACCATTAAAATTGTGGGACAATTTCAAAGACGAATTATGTCAAGATATTAGACATAAGTCAAGATATTAGACTCCGACTGCAAAATCAAGACTTCGCCTTACCATACAGTGATGACATTTATAATGAAGGTTTAATACAAATTGAAAATAAACTTTTACAATTAAATGATAAAAACCTAAGTGATTTTGCATTGCCGTCTTCAGTCCGTACAGAAAACAATGTGACACATACAATAGTACAGCCCTATAACACAAATAATTTGACCGCTTTTGTTAATGAAAATCTGCCAAAATTAGTCCCAGATCAAATATATGCTTTTGACATTATAGTCGATAGCGTGAATAACAACAAAAGCAATTTTTTTTTTTTGGATGCGCCAGGTGGCACTGGAAAGACTTTTCTTGCAAATTTAATACTTGCTAAGATAAGACAATCAGGGAAGATAGCAATAGCAGTTGTTTCGTCAGGAATTGCTGCAACCCTTCTAAAGGATGGAAAAACTGCTCATTCAACTTTTAAACTTCCACTAACCGTAAATCTTGAGCAACAATCTATATGTTTTATTCGCAAAAATGGGCCTCTTGGTAAACTATTACAAGAAGCCTCATTGATTATGTGGGATGAATGCACCATGAGCCATAGAGCACATATAGAGGCCGTGGACAGAACCTTAAAAGATCTTAGAAACTCCTCTGCTCTCATGGGCGGGATTACGTTTGTATTTTCTGGAGATTTCCGACAGACTCTTCCTGTTATTAACTGAGGTACGCGAGCAGCTATCATCAAAGCCTGCTTAAAATCTTCGGCCTTATGGACTTCGATTGGAAATATAAAATTTCGGACAAATATGAGAGCTCATCTTCATCGAATCACAGATAGTGATTTTCCACAGCAACTGCTTAAACTTGGGGAAGGAATTTTCCCCGCTTCAAATTTAAGCAGAAATTGTAACATTCTTCTGGATGAGTCTCTAGGCCAAATAGTCCATAGTTTAGAATTTTTAATAGATGCAGTATACCCTGACATCGAGAATTTACACGAAAAAGACTTTCATTGGTTGTGTTCTAGGGCAATAGTGTCACCTAGGATTGATAGTGTCAACGAAATAAACAATCTGATTATTCAAAAAGTTCCCGGCAAAGTAAAAAAATTCAAATCAATTGACCCCGTGACTAATATCGAAGACGCAGTCTATTATCCACAGGAATTTTTAAATTCACTAAACCCTTCTGGACTGCCACCACATGAATTGACGTTAAAAACTGGAATTCCAATCATGCTTTTGAGAAATTTAAGTCCTCCGAACATGTGTAATGGGACGAGGCTACTTATAAAGGAATTGAAGGACAATTTAATTGTAGCAACCATTATCACCGGCCCAGCAGCTGATCAACTAGCTCATATACCGAGGATACCGATGATTCCAACTGATCTACCAATCCCATTTAAACGGCTTCAGCTTCCTGTAAAAACATCTTTCGCGTTAACTATTAATAAGTCCCAAGGTCAAACCTACGAATTAGTAGGGATCGACCTACGAAAAGAATGTTTTACTCATGGCCAACTTTATGTAGGTCTATCGCGGATCGGAGCTCCTGAAAATCAATTTATTTTGCTGCCACAAAATAAAACATCTAATATCGTTTACAGGGAAGCTCTGAGCCAATAAATTTAATGTCTTTTGTTTTGTAGGTGTAAAACTTTTTACAAACATTATTACAAATAAATAAAAAAATAATACTAATACCCGAATTTTCTTTTATAATTTTATACTTTTTTAGTAACTCCAAGCACAAAGAAGAGAGTAAGATTGTGTGTATAAAAATTTATTACTCAAAATTTATTTTTAATACCCGTGTGAAGCCGGGCGGGCTGCTATACTATATATTCATGAAACAGAGTCGTGTTAGTTACTCCATTTATAACTGACGGATCAATTTTTATGAAATTTTGTATGGAGGTATCTGATACCTTAGATTAAACAATTTATCTATAACATTTTCGAAAAACTAGAATCCTTTTCTTATTATTCCGAAGTTTTTTTTTAGCATTATTATTTACCAATCATGTGTAGTATAGGGTAAATCTTGTAATTGTTTTGAAAATCGATTTTTTTTTTATTTACATGTTTCGGATACTAGAAATTCCGAAAAAAAAAATTTTTAGAAAAAGGAAAAAATTGCTGTCTGTCTGTGTGTCTGCAAATGTTCTATCTCCCGAACAAATCGAGAAAGAAACTTGAAATTTTGTGTGTACTTTGTATGTAATAATGAGAAGAAGCCTACTGAATATCAGTAACATCAATCATTCGGAACTATTTTTTTCGGACTCTCGAAATATTCGTCCTGAAAAAAGAAATATAAAAATTTTCGAATTTTTTTTTTAGTTTAAGGAATGGCTGTAAAAGGCAATTAAAAAAAAGCCGTATATTTTGAAAAAGAAATAAAACGATCGGATAATTAGTTGCCGATATATTTGAAATCCGATTTTCCTCATTCTTCGATTTTTCATAAACCTGTATATCATTCAAATTTCAATTCAAATATATATCGTACAACACGATAGTGCTGTATACTAGAGCTCAGACGTATCTCTAAACGTTAGAGTCCAAAGTTTGCCTCCTAATAACTTTGGACGCAATCATGGGATCTCAACGAAATTGAAAAGGCGAGGTGTCCTACTTTAGAACTCAAAGTATACCAAATTTCATCCAGATCCCCTGTTTTGTCACTTTTTTCTTCATGAAACAAATTGAAAGGGTAACAATCAACAACTCAATTATAAACTGAGCGAGGAAATATTCAGAGACGTGTAATAGCTTGTTCGAAAGCTTTTAGTTTAGGTATGTGCCTTTCTAAGATCCTGTCAAAAATATCCAATATTAAGAAAATGGCACCCATTTAAATTTTTTATAGCGCTTTACTTTCCATAATTTAACATTATAGAAATCTCTCCTTTTTAATTGCTAGTTCAAACATTTATTTCGAGTTGCCACCAATTGAAAAACAGCAAAGTAATTAAAAAAAGAAATGATAACGCGTGTCCCATTGTTAAAAATAAAAGTGACAACACGTGTTCCACTGTTAAAAATAAAAGTGACAAACCAGTTGCATTTGGCACCCAGGGGTGAAAAGGCGTTATCATTTGACACACGCGTGCTTGAAAATGTGTTTGGGGTGCCTTTGATCCTTGACTGGGTGATTCACACTAATCAGGGTGCCGTGCAATGCATACCGTTGGAAGATTTTCACCCCTCAGTCATTTGCGCATGCTCTGTGATGTGTATCCTTTTCCTTCAACTCGCCGTCACTGATGGATCATAAAGCAATTTTTCCCAACGAAGACTATCACCGCGCATGCGTTATCTCAATTTCATTTAGAGCTTCGGATGGAAAACTTTTGGCGAGCTTTTCATAAAAAGCCACCTTTGAATTTCACGACTTTTGAGCATTTCAGGGAGATTTTGAAGGTGAGATTGATGGCCGAACGGTTAGAGCGTTAAGCTTGCAGCGAGACATTGTGGATTCGAATCCTTCACGGGACAAAAGTCGGTTTATAATTTCTTTTTATTATTGGGCACTCTGGATTAGGAGTCCATCTTTTTACCCTAATTAAGGGTGCCATTCTGGCTCCCCTAGGGGTGTCACTAGTGAGACAAGCCTTTCACCAAGGTGCAATGTGTCACCTGTAGTTTTAACAGTGTCTTTTTTTTCTTTTTTTTTAATAAGTTAATAAAACTTCAGATTCACTTTATACATTTTAGTATTTTTAAAATTGACATCATTCGAAACAGAAAATGCCCATTTTTCATAAACATATATATAAACTGTAACTAAATATGTATTGAAACAACATTGCACCCTTATTTGAATGTTTTCGAAGTGAAAACAGTTACTATAATACAGATATTTCAATTACAAAGGAGTAATTTAGAAAAAAAATCTTTCTCTATGTAACAAATAACGATTTGGAAATGGAGCAATGAAAATCTATGTAGGTACCTATTAGTCCAAGAGCCGACCACACAAAACCCCAAGTCATCGAGCACAAGAAAAAATCCTTTATATTATGGAAGAGTAGTCTTAGGGGAATCTAATGATCCATGTCTACTGGAAGTTAAGTGGTGCATAAGCCAAAAATTAATACCAATAGTGGTTGATTCGTAGACTTAGTATTGTGTTTTTCTGCACCCAGTTTCCTATGTTTTTATATTTTTGATTGTACGGCAAACACAATGATAAAACTACGAGTGAGCCACTATTGATGTTAATTTTTGGCTTATGCAGCACTTGACTTTCCGCAGACATGGATCATTAGGTTCCCCAATGGCGCCCCACCAGTGGCCGCGAGGTTCTGACCTCCAAACTGGTAGACGGTAGGTGCTGGGTTCGAACCCAATCGCGACCGTCGGCCTAACCGTTCGAAGTTTTCCGTGGTTTTCTTCGAATTTTGCGTAAATACGGGTTAGGTTCCCTTAGAAAGACCCCCACGGAGGGCAACCCACCCCATAGGGCCTATATCCCATAGCGTAGATAATCGGCTGACAAAATACACCAACCCAATGGCAATGACTACTCTTCCATAATAAAAAAGATTTTTCTTGTGCTCTATGACATAGGGTTTTGTGCGGTTGGATCTTGGACTATACGGACAAATAAAAATCTGCAAAGATACCGCGAAATTGTATGATGTCTACCATGAAGGGAAGGGCGGTTCTGTCGCCAAGTTTGTCAGCAAGTTGGAGATATATTGCCAAATCTGGCGACGAAAATTACTTCCCAAAAGTGATGCAAACTTGGCACTATTTCCTCCATTTTGCCAAATTAATATGTTTACCAATAACTTTAAACTAATATTAATATTAGTTTAGATTTATTAGTTGAAGATAATTGATCAAGTTCTTGAAATTTCTGAAAAAGTTGTGAAACCATATGAAAAACTGGTGGAACCAGGGAGAAAAGTAGAGCTCGATTTGAAAAATGTTACACTAAAACTTGGCAAATATTTTTAATCTAAAAAAGTGTTTAGAAAAGTTATGGAATCAGATTATCTGTAAAGCTCATGAAATTACCCAAAGTTTTGTTAATAGCTGAAAATGTGGACTGAACTTTACTGGTCCTTATATTCGGAATCATACATACTATTATCTACTCAAAAAGATTACTGGACAAAGTAGTTAATAGAATCTATAGTTATGCTGTCTCAAATTAAGCTAAGGTTCACAACACTAAAGAATATAAGCTATGAAGTAATAATTAAAGTGTAACATTAATATAGTCAGCTTCTTGAGGATCTGATGTAGATAAATATTTCTGAACACAAATATTTAGTGTATGGTTAGATTATATGTGTTTAAGATTTTGAGTTTACTTGGAGTTTTGATCTTCCACTTATCAAAAACCCCTGGAATGGAATTTGATCCACAGATATTTCTGAAAGGAACGTTCAGGTTCTCGTTCTTTATTGCATCAGTCTATAACCAATAGTTATGAACCCAAATTTTTAAATTGGGTATGGATGATTGGAATATGAAATATGCAATATGTTAAAAATGTTTATCTTTTTCCCTCATTGACCTTAAGGTACCAGTAAAGCTTAGTCCACATTTTCAGCTAACAACAAAAAATTGAGTAGTAATTTCATGAGCTTTATAGATAATCTGATTCCATAACTTTATGCACTTTTTTAGATTGAAAATATTTGCCAATTTTTACTGTAACATGTTTTAGATCGAGCACTGTTTTTCTCTCTGGTTCCACCAGTTTTTCATATAATTTTAATTAGATGTGAGACACTTCATCCGATGAAGTAAACTGTTAGTTAATAAATTTATCATTTTCTGGAGTTATAAGGATGTTTCTTTTATTAAAGGTACATACAAATAATATACAGACATACAAACAATAAATACAATAAATCCAACTGGAGTGAAAAATTAGCCGGGGCCAGGAATCGAACCATATCAACTAACACCTTGCTGCATCGGATTAAGCGTTTCATTTCCAATTAAAATATATATTTGAATTGAAATTAAAATGAAATACAGGGTCATAAAAAATCGAAGAGAGTGAAAAATATGGTTAAAAATGTCTCGGCAACTAATTATCCGATTGACTTCACACTTTAGCAAAATTTATGTTGTTTTTTAATTAGCTTTTACATTGACTCCTTAAAATAAAGAATTTTAATACAAAATGTATGTTCCTTTCATCAGAACGAATATTTCGAGAGTCCGAAAAAAAAAAAGTTCTGGATAGTCGAGGTTACTGTTATTCAATAGGCTTTTTCCCATTCTTATATACTAAGAACACACCGAATTTCAAGTCTCTATCTCAATTTGTTCGGGAGTTGCGACGATACACACACATATATATACGATTATACGACGATGTACATATGCATAGACTGACACATAAACAGATTTTTTTTGGACGGCATTTTTTTTTTCTAAAAATATGTTTTTTGGAATCTCTAGTGTCAAAAACATGTAAATCCTTAATAAAAAAAATCGATTTTCAAAACGATTGCAAGATTTACCCTATACATCTTATGATGGGCAAGTAATAATAAATATTGGATGAAATATAAATAAACTCGCTAAAATAATGTTTCACTGCGCATGCACGGATGCAATCAAAATATGACGTGCTTAATTTTTTAGCTAAATGTGTATAGAGCAACTTTTGTGAAAGTTTTAATGAAAGTGATGGAAATTCTAAAAGTAGCCTATAGAATAAGCGCGAAATCCATTGTTTCCAAAAAGAAACAGAAAGATGATCTAAATATGTATCTAAATATCAATTGATTAGAGCCAATGTACTGCATACAATATTGCACGTTCTACTATATTTCGATACAGCTTGACATAGAATCTTAAACTGCTTCTCCGAAAGAGCTATTTCCAAACATTTTCCCTAAATATTAATAAGAAATTTCTCACATTTCTTTAATGAAACATCACTTGGAAAATTTGTAAAATAACTTATTATTTGTAGTGTTTTGTTTAAAAATCCGTAATACTTATGCTATTGCAACATGTGCTAATATTTCGGATAAAACGGAAAACATTTCGCATCATACATTACTGTAGAAGTCTGATTTAAAAAATAATTGGATTATTGCATGCAAACGCACACATTGGAGAAATTTCCGAATTTTTTCCGATCGCTGTCAATCAAATAAATATTGTAAATAAAGTCTTTGAAAATCGGATATATTCGGACCATTGTATAATCGAAATCTTTTGTGTGTCCTGTAAATACTATTTGCTTTCTATTATACAGGAAGGCATTTGTATTAAACTTCAACATCGTATATCAATTTCATAAATTGCGAAATAGTTTAATGTAATTAAAACACGCCCCCAACATTGTTTCCCCGTATACCGTTATATAGTGGAATATTTTTTATATGGCCCTGTAAATTAATAATAAATATTCTTTGCATCACAGATTGCACAGAATGTATATTTTAATATATATTTCATAGATTCGTGTCAATTCTAGTATATTCAAAAGAGAGTAACTTCATTAAAATGTATTTGAAACTATTTTTTTTCCATTCGTTTAAAATTTCTGAAAATTATTACTTAAAGCATCAATTTTCGTACAAGAAAAGGAAAGAGATATGGGTGTGGTGTTTCAGTCGTTATGAAGCGCATTGCAATTAAAAATTACATTTCAGGGAAAAAAGTGAAAAATTTATAATAATTAAATTAATGGGTTTTCTTTGTATGGCACTCTTTGAGATGCACAATCGATTCCTTTTATTATACTATATTTTACCTAAAAGTTTTTTTTTCATGCTATTAAGTTATTTAAATACACCTTCTCCCCTATGATTACGAACACACTTTCTCTTTTCTAAAAACCCATTAATTTTATGTTCTTGGATATACAGCCATCATTTCATTTTTAAGTTCATTAAATGAAGCATTTCCGCCTGTTGGATAGTTTTATTTCCCCAAAAGCGATCGGTATGAATAAATTATTGTATTCATTTTCAAAACTCATATTGAGGTATTTTTTAGATCTATTTAGAATTTTCCTATTAAAGAAGACAAAGGACGATTACATTCAGAATTTTCGTTATTAATTATATTTTCTAAACAAACGTCTTGCTCCTAACAAAACATTTATGGCTTCACAAAACGTATTTAGGAATATCACATTGAAATTTTATGGACAAAAGAAACACAAAAATATCCTATAAAATAAAAATAATCCATTAAAAGTGACTTTACTACGTGAATTCGAAGTCATTCTAAATTAAAGATTACTCCTACATCAGTTTAATTGAGGTCAGAACACTTATTTGTGTATTTCTTTGTACAAGCTTTTATTGTGTATAAAAATCCCACGAAAAAAAACTTTTATGTTTAAAAAAGAACTTTAATAATATGGACATTCATTTTCTTTAAATTACAGTAGAATCCCGATAATTCGGATTAATTGGGACCAGACCCAACCTGGAGAATGAGAATAGACGAAATAAAATAAAATATAGTTACAAAAAATCATCTGTATATGGAACATATTCAATATTTACAGACCGTAAAAATGTTTACTTTGTAATTATAAAGTTTGTAATATTCTGCTGTGACAGTTGTGCGAGCCGCATGGTCAAGCATCCGCTTGAGCATGTATAGTTCGTTGGGTGTGGCCTACACATGAAGATCCAAATAAAAGATTATTTGTTCTTAATGGGACGTTGCTTCATTATAGCTATCAACTTTTGGTTGGTCATCATTAATAATGGTGTTTTCGTCTGTATCATCTTCTTTTGCAGTTTCTTCAGTTGTGCACAATGAGATTATTCCATCAACTATAACTGAGGCATAACTTTTTTTATTTTCTGCTTCCAACCAATTGGTAATGTCGCTGATATGAAATCTGAGCAATCATCAATTTTTTTTAATCTGCTCACAAAATCTTCAGCTGTAATTTCTCTTTTATTCTCGTTTATTTGTCCATTTATTTCAAATTTCGGCAAGTGATTTGTCGAAGAGTTTTCTCGGGAAGACAAGGAAACAGTCTCGAGAGACTCCATGAACTGGCTGACAAAGATCGGAAATTGATCCTTATCAGACAGTATGTCCATATGGATTATTTTACCTTGTTTTCATGCAATGCTCTATGTAAAACTTTATTGTGCAGTGAGCTTTAGTTGACATTACTAAATGGATTAAATAGCAAACGGTGAAAATTCTATTTACCAAAATTTAAATGATACATAGTTGTTCCTTTCATTAATAATATGAAAGAGTTTAAATAAGAAAGCTTCCGAAAATATTTTCGAAAAGACTATTTTATTTAGAATACGAAGATGTAATAAAGTTATGTCATGGTAATTTGCCAATCGTTTCTCAAACTTGAGAAAAAAAATTCGACCAGACAGATCCGGATTATCCGGACATCCGTATCAATGGGGTCGAATTAGCGGGGTTCTACTGTACTATATTAACAATTTATTTTCTAGCATCTCAAATGTTAGATGTATATCTACACTCTTAAAACGAAAGAGCTGATTTGGCTTCTCATGAAAGAGCTGTAATTTTTTCGATCATAAAATACTTGTTTTTCAAACGATTAAATCTCCTTGATCTAAATTGATTATTTAAATAGCTCAACTTCATTTAAATTGGTTAAAATTCGAGTTATTTCAACTCTTTTTTGAGAAGCTGCCTTTCAACATTGAGATGAGTGGATTTCAGCTCAACTTGAGCTATTTTGTGGCTGACTTTTTAAGAGAGTATCGTCTTTGTGAATTCTTTGTGGTTCCGCACCTTCTACGTGTTATCCTAGCCTAATATGAACCAAACTTTGGATATCATTCAGTTCCGCGCTCTCTCTCAAAAATATAGTATCAATATGTAAGGGGAGAACTCTTATTCTCTTTCTAAATATATCATTCTCATAATTCATCTCTGATGGATGGATGTAATACATTTTAATTATGATATACGCATTTAAGTTTCACTAAATCTTTGTACATTATAAGGGTGTGTATAAATGTTATAGTTGCTATACAAGGCTATCCAAAAGAGCTCGCCAACGTTATTGAGTATGAGCGTAAATTACTTAAAGGTGGTTCTTAAATAAGGTATATATTTTTACGCTGATCTGCATTCAATTTACAAAGAAATGTTTGCAGAATATAGGTAAAATGATGTAAGGGGCCACTCAAAGAATTGGGTACATGGACGCCTATAAATAATAATTTATGAGAATGTGATTTCAATTGTTTTAAGAATGTTTTAGTTTACAATAAATTTTAGCTTAATTCTGACGTGTAATAAAGGTACAAGGTAAACTACAGGGCTGAACGAAAGTATTCTAATATGTTTCCATCTATTAGTATAAATTGCTGTAAAAGAAATTTCAAGCTACTAGGCATTTTCTTGCTAAATCAAAATTTCCCATTATACAGTATGTATATCAACTGACAGATCAAATATCGGGCTGTTCAAAAGTATTTGAATACATATTTGGCTACCATTATACCCTTATTTCCCTAAATAACGAAGTTTTGTTAAAGATTTCATGAAGCGTTGGAAAGTGCTTCATAATCTATGCTTAACACATGGTTTTTCTTACTTGTTACGCTCGCTGGAGCAGCGCTATGCGATTTTGCTTTCACCTGGGCAAAACTGTTTCCGAGACGCTTGCCTTGATTAAGGAGGCATATAAAGACATTTTGTCAAAGCCCCAGGTTTTCTGTTGGTTCATTGAGTTCAAGAATTAAATGAACGGGAGACTATTGAAAACATGGAGAGATTCGGATGCCCTTCAACAAGTGCTTTGGACGATTATGTTCCCAATGTAAAACAAGTTGAAAATTGCACGTGACGCGTAGCAAATAAGGTGCGTTCGTGCGGTAACAAAGTTTTTAAAATATCACTGTCATATATCAATCTCATATAATTGTAAATAGTTAATTACAATTAAAATACGCGCCAAACAATGTTCTCCCTATATTCATTATGTAATGGAATACTTTTGCGTGGCTTGTAAATCAATAACAAATGTTCTTTGCACCACAGATTATGCAAAATGCATATTATAATATGTTTTTATAGATGCGTATCAATTTTATTATGTTCGAATGAGTGTAACACCATTAAAATGCATTTGAAACATTTTCTTCCATCGACCGTAATGTAACGGAATACTTTTGATTGTCCCTCTAATTGAACTATGCATCCGATTTTGATAAAATTTGAAATAACCGGATAAAATTGTGTATTAATTATGTATTTTAAATTTCAAACGATTAAAATGCACTTGAAACTTTTTTCCCATTGACTGGAATGTAATGATATGCTTTTGATTGTACCTGTAATTAAACTATGTGTCCGATTTTCACAAAAATTGAAATGACTCGACAAAATTATGTAATAATTATATATTTTAAATTTTAAACGATTCAGTTGGGTAGTTTTTGCGTTGTTATATGCGGACGGACTGAACGACAACTATAGGTGCTACATATTTACATAATTACGAAAGCGCCTAAAAACTCTGACTGTTGTTTTCTATAAAGTTCCTTACCCAAACCAGGTTGACTTTTGGATGCGAATCTTTCTGTTAAACTTGTAGAACATCGTGTATAGTTCGTTTGAGAATATTTCTGATTAAAAAAAAAAAAAAAATGGTTCACGATAAATTCGTTCCTATGATGAATACCGCCTTCGTTAAACTTGTATCGTATATAGTTCGTTTGGGGATATTTTTGATTAAAAAAAAAATGGTTCACGATAAATTCGTTCCTATGATGAATACTGCCTTCGTTAAATTTGTATACTCACGTATGCAAGGTATACAGACACTTTTCTTTCAAATCTATTCTTGGAAAAGACAGAGTATTTAATGAACTCTAGGCTAACGGGCATGCTCTTATATACGATAACGTAACACTTCACGCGGTAGATTTTTCCTGATTCGTATTATTTTGCTTTTATTTTCATAACTGCAAAATTTGTGCGCAGTTTGAGGTAACAGTCCTTAACGGAGGGAATTTGGTTAACATATTAATTGATACTTTTTAAAGTTCTAATTTACTGTCATAAAAAAAATCCAGCAGTAATCATAAATAGATTGATAAAGAAAAATTCAACTTTTTTTTAAAAAGTCATTTAAATAAAGCCATGCTTCATTTGGTAGTACCTTAATTTATATTTATCACCAGCTGATAGTTTAGATTAAAAAAGGCGACATACACGATTATTAAAAAATATTTTGAAAAGGCACCAAGAAATGTGGGAGAAAATTGATGTGAGCACACTAAGAAAAAATCTACTATTATGAAAATTTCAAGCTACAGATATTGCTAAGACCCAATGCAATCCCAGAAAGTCAAAATGTTGCATAAAAATACGGGATTTTTGGCAAAAGCTGACTGTCAAATAGTTTCCACAAAGGGCGGATGATTTTCCCTTTATCCAAGTATTAATTGCATTGAAACACAACTGTTTTTTAATAAATTTATTTTATACAAAACATTATGTATTTTTCTTTATTTTCAATCATGGACGTGTATACCTTTGCCATCATGGAACTCTGATACACACAGACGGTAAAATATGTTAATAATTACAGCTTATGATGAAACAAATGATACACAAATATTTGTTGTTCAAACATGCATTTTTCAAAGAAAATAATTTTATTCTCTTTACATCAGATAGAAGATGGAAGACCATGTCTGACAAGATGGGGGAGGTCTGACAATGTGTTATTACAAAATATCAGGATGCTGTTAGCATCACACAGAAATGATAAATTGGTAATACAACATTAGTCAAATCATTTTCTTAGTACCTCTAATTATTTTCATCGGCGAATTACTATAATTTCTCTCACTGTCTTCATTCACGTCTGTGGCGGTGTAAGTGGTGTAGAGTATTTCCTGTAACAGGAGCCTAGAAAAAAAGTTTAAAAATGTAAGACTTTTTAAATAATAACATTAATAAAGTTTTTATATCTTTCAACCTAAATGCAAACTATGATGACCTTCTATTTGCTTGTCTAACCATATGAGTGGCAAAATTAAGGTATTTAAATAAAAACATGGAAAAAAAATTGGATATACCAATCCCAACACTTTCTTCTATTTCATACATGTTAATAATTCAAAACTTACTGTCACAATGCCAAAACTAAATGACAATCTATGTTGATTATGAGGGTTCCAAAGATATGAAATTTCGTGCATTGGCACAGGTTATCACAGATAAGGTTTTTGGGGTAAATCGCCCAATAAATGACTCCGTTATGCTGGATTTTTACAATTTTCGCAATATCTCTATTTCAAAATCTAATTCACAGGTTTTCATCAAACACCAGATGCAGTAAATTTGAGATAAGTTGTTGCTGATTAGATTTTAGTATAAATCACTCAACAGGAGGTGCTGCTAAGCTGCATTTGGCAGGATTTACATTATTTTAGAGATAGTCAGATCTCAAGAATTAATGTACGGATTTTCATATCTTTTTAGAATATTCATGATTAGCATAGACTGTCAAAGCGAATCTTAAAGTATTAACATGTATGAGATAGCAGAAAGTTTTGGTATTGGCACATCCAACTAGTTTACATTTTGCAACCTAATTGAAAAACGCTTATGACTTCAGTTTGTATGCCTGCACTTTTTGTATAAATGTGTTTGAATGAGCATAAATTTTCTATATGTTTCTATTACAGCATGATCTCTGTTAAAAAAGGCATACGTATTTTACATGGTCATACAAATGAATTCAAATATATTGTTGTTTATGACAGTTATTGTGTGATGTTCATTTTTATGATGTCCTACATTTTAATAAAGAATGAGTTACAATTGAAAATGTAATATTTTTATTTTGTTATAAATAAATCATAAAATCATGTCTAAACTGTCATGAAAACAACAACAAAAAATCCCCACTTGTCTGCAAAAATGACCGAAAGAAAGACATAAAAAATATTTAGTTTTAGGATGTGCAAATCCACTATCGTCAACAAATATTAACATATAGTCAGTTGACTTGCTTTTAAAAATACAAAACTTTATGCTTTTGTCCTTAGGTGAAAATGTCTTTTTTAAAATCCGTTTTATTTAGTAAAATTTTGATTTCAGATTTAAAAATATTTTTCAAATTTTCTCATTTATTGAGTTGTATGACTATATGAATAAATATGCAGTAGTTACTGACAAGAGAAATATACTGATGTATGGTGCAAACTCAATTGCAGAATGAGATTTGGATTTTTGAAGGCCAAGTAGTTGATTTCAAAGCTAAAATTTGTTTCGTCTGGTGTTTGGACGTGTAAGAGTTATGTGGCTTTCAGATTCCATTTTGTTGTATTACACTGTCATATAAAAATAGCAGCTATTTGTAGAATATTTAGTGACGTATGCTACGATTTGAAATAGCTTAAATTTATCGCTGCATATTGCCAACAGCGACTAGCGCCTAGACCCCGCCCCAAACAACGGCTCTCATCACAAATGCACCCAAGAAATTCCCCATGCTACCGATAATTTCCCTTTTTCATACGGAAAATATGGTTTTTTGCCGTTTCTTGACGATACTACAAATAAACAAACAAACAGACAGAGAGACAAACATACAAACAGACAAACAAACCGACAGAAAACAAACAAACAAACAAACTGACCGACAAAAAGCCAAAGAAAAAAGCAAACAAACAAACAGACAAATAAAAAACAAACTGACAAGCAAACTAAAAGACAAACAGACAAACAAACAAACAGACGTAAAACAAACAAACAGACGTAAAACAAACAAACCGACAAACAGACAAAAAAAGACAGACAGACAAACAAATAAACCGACAGAAAAACAAACAGACATAAAAACAAACAAATAGACAAACAAACAAACCGACAAACGAACAAACATACAAACAAACCAACAAACAGACAAACAAACAGACAGACGAACAAAGAAACTGACAGACCGACAAACAGACAGACAAATAAATAAACAAATCTACAAACAAACAGACAGAAAAACAAACCGACAGACAGACAAACAAACAAACAGACAGACAAACATCACTGGATCCCCGAAACTCGCTGTGTAGGAAACACTAAAATGCACGAAACTCGCCAACGCCACAATCACAAACTCGTGTGGGAGCGCTGCGCGCCCATTAAAGCGAAAAAAAAAAAATCACTGGATCCACGATACTCGCTGTGCAGGAATCACTAAAATGTACGAAACTCGTCAACGCCGCAATCACTAACGCGTACATAAGCACTGCGGGCCCATTAAAACTAAAAAAACATCACTGGATCCACGAAACTCATTGTGCAGGAATCACTAAAATGTACGAAACTCGCCAATGCCGCAATCACTAACGCGTACATAAGCACTGCGGGCCCATTAAAACTAAAAAAACATCACTGGATCCACGAAACTCATTGTGCAGGAATCACTAAAATGTACGAAACTCGCCAATGCCGCAATCACTAACGCGTATATGAGCGCTGCGCGCCCATTTAAGCAAAAAACAAAAAACAAATTACTGGATCCACGAAACTCGCTCTGCAGGAATCACTAAAATGTACGAAACTCATGAACACCAGAATCACTAACGCATGTATGAGTGCTGCGCCCCTATTTAAACAAGCAAAAAAAAAAAAAAAAACATTGGATCCTCGAAACTCGCTGTGCAGGAATCACTAAAATGTACAAAACTCGCTAAACCCGCGTTAACTAATGACATTAAAACCGAAAAATTAATCTCTGGATGCACGAAAGTCGCATGGAAGAAATTTCTAAAATGAGCAATTCAAAATTGTTGTTATTAACGCAGATATCAAACTATTAAGCCCCATTATCAGCAGCATGGGGAATTTCTTGGGTGCATTTGTGATAAGAGCCGTTGTTTGGGGCGGGGTCTAGACGCTACACCAACAATGTGAATACGTGAAGTTTTGCAAAAGTAAGTTATTACCTGTGACTACAACCTACGCAAGTCGTAGTACAGTAAAACCTCTAAATAACGGACACCTCGGGAACGCAGAAGTTGTCCGCTATTCGGAGGTGTCCGCTATTGGGAAAACCCCAAAGATTCAAAAATCTCTAAGAAATGCTTAATGTTCACTAATTGACTTTTATATGGCCTAAAACTTCTATTATATGATTAATTAGAAATTAAAAAAAAATTTAAGCAATAAAACTGAAATAAAATTGTGCACACCTTTATCCACTCTTTATTACATTCTTATAAAAAAAATCTGTGACAAAAGTTTACTTTTGCTCGTGATTATATGTAATTTGTTTTTAAATGTAACGTTATTTGGACATTATAGAGTTCCGAGCGCAGAGGGGGAATAGGACATTTGGACCTGGAACACTAATCCCTTCGCGACGGGAGCCTTTTACGAAATTATAAATATTTTGTCATCGGTTTTTAAATACAGAAATTTGTGCCTTATTAAATCGAGAAATGTTCCGATTAAATAAAGAACATTTTACTGGCGGGGATAAACAAGAATTCTAAAGCCTTTTTGCGGCATGTATACGTGTCACTCGTCCCCAAGGGGTTAAAAGAATAAAATCTCAAGCTTTTGCGGGGGGACATTTCAATACTCTGGGAGACGTCTCTCCCGGACAACTTCCTGAATTCAACGCAGAACATGGAGGGGAGGGGGAATTTTCCCCAGCTCACGATCTACATTTATTTATGGTCACAAAATTTATGATACAATGTCCTGATAAATTTAAAGGCCTTTTTACTTTTTTTTTCATTTTTTTTCTCGTTAAAAGATTTTTTTTCATTCTTTATCGCCAAAATTACTGTCCGCTATTCGGAATGTCCGTTATTCGGAGGTTAAACATACAAAAATGTTGATTTTGGGAGTGGGGATTGGAAAACTGTCCGTTAAATAGAGGTGTCCGCTATTCGGGAGTGTCCGTTATGGAGGTTTTACTGTATAAAAATGTGCTTCCATAAAATGGTATTTCCGTAAAATGAGACCCTCTATGCACCAACCAGTGGCTGATCAAAATCTTTCCTAATTACACTTGCCGCCGAAAGTCTGCGTACAGCCGATCATCTTTCATGTTCATGCAGCAATCACTAAATAAATGGAGTATTTCTTCATGCAAACAATTTGTAGTGATTTCTCTAACATCATAAATTCAAATAGTACAAACAACCATCACTTGGTCGTTGTAACCAAAAGTTAATACCTTTTAGGTTATTTCCTTTATTTTATCACCCTTCTCAGCCTATTTGGCATGGATTCAACTAGCTTAGATGTCTCTTGTGTGACTATTTTATTCCACTCATCTATCGTGACATATTTCAGCATTTCTTTGAATGTTATTACGGCGTGCTCCCTCATTCTTTTCTCTAATAAACCCCACAAATGTTCTATTGGGTTTCATTATGGGGACTGGGATAATTTACGGAGTTGGTTTGACACATGGTAGAGCAGCCATAATCTCACAATGTACGGTGCGTGCTTATAGGGTCATTGTCCTGCTAAAAAAAAAAAAAAAAAAATCATCATTTTGCCTAAACTTTTGGGCACTTGCCTTGAGATTTTTCTTTAATATGTTCAAATAATCAATTTCGTATATTATTGATTCAATAAACTCAAGATTACCAACCTCACTGCTTCCCATGCACCCACAACCCATAAGGTCCTCCTCCCTCCATGTTTGGCAGTCATAAAAAGATTCTCCCTTTTTTAGCTCTGTATCGGATTTCCTCCAGACGTATTTTTGTTCTCTGATGCCGAAAATACAAAATTTACTTTCAGCTGAATATATTACCTGTTTCCAAAAGTCATGTGTTTTATTTAGATGTTTTTTGCAAAAGGCCATTCTTTTAGCTCAGTACAGTCGAGAGATGAATGGCTTCTTCCGTGCAACTCGGCCAAGATAGTCATACTTTTTCAGTTCTCTTCAGATTGTGATTGAACTCATAATTTTTTGGAATCTCTCAGAAACACTTTTAGCTATCTGCGAAGCTGATAGTGCTGGATTTATTTTTTACAGAGCTTATTGCAGAGCTTGATTCTCAAGGCGACAGTGCAGACGGACGGCCGTATCTTGGGTTGGATTTTAAAAGTACTGTTGATTTGTAGTTCATGATCACTTTTTGATTCGATAAATGTTTCTTATTAACAGTTTCATCAATTAAACTAAGAGTTTTTCCCTTTTCCAAAGATTTACGGGGATCTGTCTTTCAGCAGTATCGATTTCTTTTCTGTTGCCTCCCATGGAGCAATTCAAACATTCAAAATCTCAAATCCTATATAAATCGCAGTAAAAGATTACAATTACTTGAAAAAACTAAAATTGGTACCATTAACTCGCAATAAAAGGTCTTTAAAAGCTCTGTTTTATAAGTGAACGCTGACTTTTGGCGGAGATGTTTGACGATTCTTTAGTAGTCATTCTTGTTTTTTCATGCTAAAGTCGAAATTTCTTTTGTTGTTAAAATCAGGTAATCTTGAAGAATTATTGAGTGGTATGTTAATTTCCCAAGCGGAATTACGATAGTAATTTTATCATGAGCTTTATATATGATGACCTATACGCAGAGTTTTGGCGGCAAGTGTAGATCCCGTCCCTTTTAAGACCTACCGTGAACCGAACATATTATAGCAAACGCGGTAGCGAAAACTGAACAGAACTACTTTGATTTTTATTGAAAATTCCATTTTTTAAGTAGAACTGGTATTGAGAAAAGCCAAATAATAAAATATGTGGCGACCTATCCCTGAGTTTTCCGATCAGAAATCCTATAAAAAACAAAGTAGTACTTTTAAGTCTTCCTAGTACGACCAATACAAATGGCTGTTTTCGTCGTTTTAACCCTTTCAAAAGCAGTGGTATGTTTATGAAACCACTTAAGTTTATTTCCCAAATCCACAATAGCACCATAATTTTGGAAGAAAAATTTACGCTTATTATATATGTGAAATAAATAACATCCAACTGTTTTTATTACGAAACAGCCATTTGTATTGATTATACTAAGAAAACTGAACAGAACTACTTTGATTTTTATAGAGTTTACGAACTGAAAATTCGAGGATAGATCGCCACATATTTTATTATTTGACTAGCGAGCTACGCCCGCTAGCTGGGCCACTTTTTCCAAATGAACCTCGATATTAAGCAGTATATAATAAGCAAAAAAATTCATTTAATAAGCAAGTCTTGGTGTTCGAATCCTCAAGCACAAAAAAAGTAAATTAAAGAGCTATGGTTGTTATGCGCCCATTATACCGTTAAAAATATGTGATTTCACACGGTGGGCGCTACGCGCACTTGAAAAAAAGAATGTGGATCGGAGCCATGGTTGCTTCGCGCCCATCGTCCCGTTAAAAATATTTGGTTTTGCACGGTTGGCGCTACGCGCCCATAAGACATTTTTTCGTATTTTTTGGTTCAACAGAAGCAGACTTTTACGCGGATTCTGAATATGTAATCAGTTTTTTCTACTTTAAAAACTGTCTGAAAGATGGTTTAAGAAAAAACGCGAAAAAAAAAGTTTCGGTAGTCCTGTTTTATTTCAAGTTCAATATTTTAGCGAAAACTACGGTAAATAATCGACGGCAAGTCAAAAAAATTGATGCGGAAAAAAGCGCAATTAGCGCGGGTGGAAAAAGAGGTTTTCGGCAGGTTCTTCTTTTAGTCAAAGGGGAAAAGTTCTAGTCATTCACCGCAAGGTGACGCAGTGTTCTGCTTGGGAGCTCCGTTTGGGAAGTGAGACGTTTTGCGTTCCGTTTCCCGAGCGGTTTTTAATTCATAACTTTTTAAATTTTGGTCCCACGATCTCGAAAATGCCCGAAATGACTTTCCCGGAATTTTTCGAATCGAAAGACACCTCTCGCGACTTCCAACTCGCCCGCGTTGCGAACTGTAATCGGCTTCAAGCAGACAGACAGACACACAGAGGCGCACGGATTTTATTAGTATAGACTTCTTTCAATACCAATTCTACGGCTTTTTTTCTTATTTCCAAAGAAATCCGTCCTCAAATTCCGGTGTCATTCATTTATTTCAACATTTTAGCAATGGAAGTGCTTTGCCCCTGAGCGTGCTAAAAGTTAAATATATTTGATATATATTTAAATTTAGCACATATACATTCGACAAAACTATATCTATCTGTGTAAGGAATAACTGGGATATTAATGGTAAAAAAGAATTTGACTAGGGAACATCTTTCTGGAGGAACTCATGTATTTCGTCGCTCGATCTTAGAATCATTTCCGCGAATTCTGTCGGATGTCCTACGAGACATTTACTTAAATTTCGGTACCTACAGGGTCGTAAGTTGTGCAGGCATCTCAAATGGGCATAATCTAATATTTTTCCTGCGCGTTCATGCTAATAAGTTGGGGCTTTGATATTTTCCAGCAGGAGCCAAAGATATAAATTTGAGAGGACTATTTAGTTTAATTGGTTAATTAGCTCTTGATTTACACGTGAATAAGACCTGCACAACTCCTGAGATGTGTGACACCCAAGGCTTAACCGCAAACAAAAGAGAATTGTCTAAATGTCAGAATTTTCTATCCAAAGTTACTCTCTGATTTTAATGGTAAATGTAATAAATCGTATACTGGGAAAGTTACAAGTGATAATACAGATTTTAGAATATAAGATTAAAGTTAGAAAAAAGAAATTAAGGATTTTGAAGAAATAAGTTGAAACTGGCGTGAAACAATAAGAACTAAAAAATCTACTTAAAACACCATTAAAACAAGTAAGTAATGTTGTTTTAAAAAAATCTTTTAGATCTTAAGGATTTTAAATTAAATTTTTTGATTTTTTTTTTTTTTTACTCAATTTTAAAAGGATTTAAATTTTTATTCTTTTCATCTCTATATGGGCATTTCCATGAGTACTTGTCGCGTAAGTTACAAATTACGATTTTAGGCTACCAGTATTTTAGAATGGATAAAAGTGACTTATTTTATCGGAGATATTTCATTAATTGAACAAGGGCAAGCAAACCTTTCGAAATTAACGAGGGCCTACAAGCATAGTAGTTATCAGTAATGTAACTTACACTACAAAAACTCCTAGATCTACTCGTATATAGTATGTATCTCGCTCTCATATCTGATCATTTTTATATGACTGCGATCTTATTTATAAACCAATTTGGAAGAGATTGAGCATATGTTAAAAAGAGACATGAGTAGAATTTTTTGAAAAAAATATTTTTTGTTTCATTGACTTAAAATGTTCTTTGAACCTCCTTGAATCCATCGGTATGCCAGTTTTCCCCCCCATTAGAAATAAACGCAAAAATTCAAAGGAATATATCGACTCTGATGCCACCTCATTCATACTAATTTTACGCTAACATTTTATATTTATTCCTATTTTTAAATTCTACTCACACCACTATATTTTAAAAATAAATTTTATAGTCTGCACAAGCATATGTTGCAAAGTTCAAATAAAAGTCTTTCCCATTAAAATAATAATAATAATAATAATAATAATAATAAATAAATGTAGCTAATCGAATAAAATTCGTATAAGAGATGCTGGTCCGGAAGCCACGTGGAAAGTGCCATACAACCGATAAGAGTTAAAATATTACCTTATTTATTATATGTAACTAAATTTTATCCAAGTGTTTATATGTACTTTAATTCATGCGTTTGATAAAATTGTGAGAGAAGTTCACGCAAGTTAGGAGAGTAAGTTTTTTTCTTTCTTGAAAAATCGTACGTTTCAGGTAAAAGTCCCATTATCTCATAAAATACTCGAGCGATTTTGAAAATATTTTTGGTGGTAAAGGTCATATACGGCAGACAGTTTATAAAAACTTTACTTAGCTTCAGAGAAAAAAAATTCAGAGAATTCCACATTGCTCTGAAATGAACAATTTTAGTCGCAGAAAAAACTGCTTGCATAAATCTTGAGCATATTTCAGTATACATGAATTTCAGATTTCACCAAAATTGATCGAGTAGTTTCCGAGGAAGCGGGTTTTAAAGTTGGCATACTTTCTATAGTATTGCACGCCGTCTTGTCTTCCCTTAAAGGTTTAAAAAAATCTCGACCAAATTCGTTTGGCATCTTGATCCGCCATCCTGTTTCAATATAACGGCCGCTGTACGATTTTAAAGTTAGAAAAAAAAAAGCAAATATTATAAATGCAACTTTTTGCATAATAGTTAGGTCTAGATAGAAGAATTAAAGAACATTTTTTGGTTTCCTCTCTACCTTAAAAAAAAGGATGAGTCTAGCAATTTGAAATTCTATAGTGGCTGTTGTTTTGAAACAGGTTTTTTTTTTTTTTTTTTTTTTTCCATAAATCGGCAATTGTTTTAGCAAATGTGGTTTGAATGAAGTGTAGTTGCTTTTCCCATACGCTTAAAACAACACTCATATCCGCTAAGTTTTTAAAACTCCCTGAATTAACTGAA
Organism: Maratus speculifer; assembly: GCA_964019185.1. Lineage (NCBI taxonomy): Eukaryota > Metazoa > Arthropoda > Arachnida > Araneae > Salticidae > Maratus > Maratus speculifer. Next base: position 334,053,116 of record OZ025289.1, read on the forward strand.
TTTGAATAATTCAGTATTAACAAAAACTAGAAACTTTCTAAAATTGGTTTCGGTATCTTAGTTTCGAGTATTTCAATAAAATTAGCTGAATCCTTAAAAACAAGGAAAAGTGAAGCTGTCTTTTCTTGCTGGTAGAAGTAAAAAATACTTTTTTTTGTCGTGATTTTTTGTTTAATTTTTTAATTTTTTTTTAGTTGGGGAAGAGGGGGGAGGCGCAAAATTTCCTCTTGCCCCGGGCGCCAAAAAAACGTAGCTACGCCACTGTTTTTATCGTAATTGTGACTGATTTCTTTTATACGGAAAAAACACAAATATGATTTTTTCAAATTTGGCAATGACAGTGAACTGCAGCCAAGAAGGGACCCTTTGTCTTTCTCATGCTCAATTAGGAGAACTTGTCAAACACTTTTTCATACTTAAAAACACATTAACCTTTTTTATTGCTCACCAGAGCATTTTTTAATACTTGTGATTATTTACTTTTGCGATAAGCAGAACAAAATGAAGTCAAATATTTACTCCCTTCAAACCTTGCCACCCCTTTTCTAAGAAGTTTTTAATTGCAGCACCTGGTTGACGTGTGCTCTAGCATACTATTACTGAACTCTTTTCGCTACAACTATTTAGCCATTCACCGACAAACCTCTTTGTGACACCTGGTGGTAGTAGTCAGAAGTTCTTTTACTTTTTTAATTAGCTTACGAACTATGTAAAACCATGATTTTTGTGGTGATGAGCAGGGGCGGGGGGAGTACGCACTGTGTATTTCCAATATTGCATTAGAATTCAGCAGATTTAATTAAATTGTACACATTAGATGAGAATAATTATGTGTCGTAAACAGAATGATCTGTTATTGCATTTCATTACCAAATGATCCATACTGCTAATAGTGTGCATGATTATTTATCACATTTGTTTTACAACGACGAAAAATATAAAGAAAGTGAATATATTATGATCTAGGGGTGGATGCATAGAAGCCGTAAAGTTCGTTATCCCAGTCGACTAAGCAAAAACAATCATCTTTTATGGGTGTGGATTAATGTATAAACTTAAAATCTCAACTGAAAGTCTACTTACTTTCCACTTAAACATCAGGCATTGTACTGAATTTGATATCTGGCGATTCTCGGTATTTTCTTCATAGGATATGCTCTTCCATCTAGAAACATGGGATACATACATGTTATTTGTGGTAATATTCAAGGAAACACAAGTCATGGGAAGTTTTATACTTAACTTTGTACGGAAATAAATTTCAAATTTATCCGAAATATTACATCTAGTATCCTAAACATTAACAACAAAGAAATACCTTTCTCCTTGTCATGAGTTAATTTTCAAAGTAAATATAGCAAACAATTTTAAATCAGTATTTTTATATTCGAGATGTAATTCTCTATGATAAATTCTGAATGAAAAAGTATCCAGACCAGGATTCGATTTAGGCATCTTTGGCAATTGATCAATCCTAGACGAACCTGCAGGACCTTTTTCACACAGAGAATCTTGTTGATTATGACATCTGATCGGATATTTGAATCAGCTCCAACGAAATAAATCGCAGGTTGTAACGCCATGAAACCTTTGATACGATAATTACACAATATTAGTTTTGACTCAATTATTCTAATTGAGTGTAATTACGTATCAAAGGTTTCTTACAGTACATACCCACTGAAATAATTGAGCTAAAATTAACATAGAGTACTTTACATTACCTCTAAATAGAATAAGCAAAATTACTTCATATGGTGCTATAGTAATTAAAAATAAAAGTACTAACGAAGCTTAAACTAAAACTAGTCGTTCGGAGGCCACTGTAATACTTACTACTTACCCAACATGGATATGCATAATATAAAATATGAAAATAAAACATGAGTAGACTATTTACAAAATGCAATGTAAAAGTATATTTAAATATTTTTAACGCGTAGTAATGCTCTATTAATGAATTTCTGATGAACCCATTTCGACAAATTATATAAAACGCCAAATTACTAGAGCAATATCGAACTGAGTAAAAAAAACACTTTTATAAATCCAAAAGTAATAGTCATATTAACTAACAATTTACTGTGCCGGATTAAGCGTCTTATTTCCAATTAAAATCTATCTTTGAATTCAATTTAAATGAAATATAGGATCATGAAAAATTGAAGAATATGAAAAACAGGATTACAAATATCTCGGCAACTAATAATCCGACCGACTTCGTTCTTTATGCAAAATTTGTGCTATTTTATTGTCTTTTACGAACACTCCTTAAAATAATAATTAAAAAAAAAAAAAACGAAAATTTTTATATAAGTTTCATCAGAACGGATTTTTTGAGAGTCCGAAAAAAATAGTTCTAGATAATCGAGGTTACTGATATTAAATAGGCTTTGTCCCATTCTTACATACTAGGTACATACAAAATTTCAAGTCTCTATCTCAATGTGTTTGGGAGATAGAGCGTTTGCAGACAGACAGACAGACACACAGACGGACGGCAATTTTTTTTTCTAAAAATATGTTTTTCGGAATCTCCATTATCTAAAACGTGTAAATCCGTCAATTTTTTTTTCGATTTTCAAAACGATTGCAAGATTTACCCTATACTACGTATGATGGGTAAGTAAAAATAGCCAGTTACAGTAACACTGCCGCTTTCTCCTTAGTTTTACATATTTTATTAGAACCCTATATTTACTTATGCTTTTTTCATTGGAAATTGGTATGGTATTTCGCTTTTGAATAAAAATAGCAACAAGTGTAATAAGTGATCAGAATTTTATTTAAAAACAGAAAACAACAATAAGATACATTAAAATTAAAGTGAAATTAAAATTAGCGCTTCGTTGCTAATAACATAGCTACCTCATCAGTAAAAATATCAATAACATAAACAACTGCAAAAGAATAAATCACTGCATATTTTTCTGGAACGGCGCAAACTTCCTTTATGGGTGATTTCTCTCACTCTTCCAAAAATATTCTACTTGCATATACGTTGCTTTCGAATCTGAAAACACTAGCATTGATAAATTTTGAGAATTCAACAAAATCTCATTCAAAACCTATACACACTACTCAGAAACCAGCATAAGAAAAATCAATGTAAAATCAACTCATCTCGAAATTTTGGCTAAGTCCAGAAATAGGACTCAAAACTTGAAAATATTTGAAAGGTCATAAGCAAACATCATAGTAAAATAAAAGTGAAGTAATTGTGTAGAGCGGAGAAACCTTTATTTCATCCGGCTGGGGACCAACTGTTGTTGGAGTTTTCCAAAGTTTGAAACAAATTTTTTCGTTTATAAAGTCATGGATCTCTCTTTCAAGCTACGAGGATGAACTTAGATAGTGACATCATGTACTAGTTATCTAAGTGGTTAGAAAAATATAGCCATTGTTCTCTGCGAAAATGGGGAGATGATAATTCACCCGTAACGCATTTTATCTCCTGGTGAATCCGGTCGTTTTTTTAAAAAGTTTTTTATCGATAATAGAGTGATCACAATTTTTTTCTTTTATTTTCACTTTACTTGTTTTTTTTTCGATATGTTATAAAAAGGCTTAATATTGTCTTTTTTATCTTATTTTGGCAATATTCAAGGAGATAACATACTTTACCAAAAATTATTCTTATGAATCTTCTCTGACAAATCCATAAAATTTTCACATTTTTTCAAAATTTCTCATTTTTTTTTCTTTAAACAATTTCATCATTTTCAATTTATTGTGTTTAACTTTTACACTATCTTTTCTTATTTTTATATTATCTTTCCCTTTGATTTTTCCACAAGGGATAACAATATATTTATTTACATATAAGGAAAGACAGCTGACATCACTGTGGACAAAATTAAATTACTGTAGATCAACAGTAATTTCCTGCTCGTCTTTAACCCGGGAGTAGATGCACCGGGTCTTTTTGGCCCGGAGTGCGTATGATTTTTGCAATTGTAACCACTTATCTTTTAAAAGTAATCTTCAACTTATTTTTGAAATTTATAAGGATTGTCTCCGCCTAAATAAAATGACGGTTCTAATTTGATTTTGTTGGTGACAAAGTTAAAACCATTTCTACCCAGGGTAAGCGCGTGTTCTCCCGGGTTAAGAATCCTACTTTACACAAGAAGTTAAGGCGATCTGATTGGTCTACGATTGGTCTGATTTGTCTGCGATTAAAAGCTCTGTTGTATGATTGGTCAACGTCGCCATGATGATTTCTGTAATGATCGCTAAAGCAAAAATGTAATTGGTAGATTGGTTGAAGAAAGCGTTTATTTGTAAACATGCCCTTTCCTTATGCATATCAAGATTTGACGGGGGAAGAGGGATTTCTGAGGTTTGCTGTTCATTATCGGTGAAAACATAAATAAATTTTCCGGTATTTCTTTCCACTGAGCTGCTGCAATAGGCAGCTTTGTACTTTTTGTAATGGATGCTACCTAAAACAAAGTAATAAATGCAATGCTTATTTAAAATCTTCGATTTTTGTATGAAAAGCATTTTCAAACATTTATCTCCTTATTATGTAACAAGTTTTAATAAATACAGTGAAACCTCCAAATAAGGGACACCTCTATTTGAGGGACAAAAGTTCCGGTTCTAGTCTCTTTGTACAGGGCGCATAATCTATATTTACTTCGGAATAAGGGGCATTCGATTTAAAGAACACTTGAATAGGAGATTAAAGGAGCTGGTTTTTGCATTTCAGATAATGAAGCAGTCTGAGATGAAAATGAAAATACAGATTTTTGTGAACTTATCAAACAGACAGGCAGTCATGTTAATAGAGAATCGAAAGTAATGCTGAAAATTGTAAGGATGACTATGAAAGTGAAGAAAAAACGAAAATTGTGAAATAAAGTACTTTACAGATGCTATAAATATGTAAAACTGATTACTTTTTACATAAATACTGCTGATAATGAAGGGCTAAAATTTATAAATATGGTAAATCCGCGCTTGAAAGGTTTGTAGTGAAAAATTGAAATCTGCAAAAGAATAATTTTTGATTGATTATTTCAAGTAAGATTTTTTTAAATGTCACTGCACTTTTTGCATGTATGAAATGTTTATGTAACAAATGCAAACCAATAATTTTACAAATCTTTTAATGAAGTAATTGATTGAAAATTTCAATTAATTAATTCTCTATTCCTGTTGTGTCTGATTAACGTAATTTATAGCCTTCGGATACATTTAAACTTCGTCTTTAATGTTACGTTATGTTTTATGTCTATCTGAAAGATTAATTTAAAAAAAAGTAAAAACTCCGAATAAGGGACATATCTATTTAAAGGACAAAAGTTCCGGTCCATGGATATCCCTTATTCGGAGGTTTCATTGTACAAACACTTTTTGACCACACAAGTACATATTTTATTACGAAATTTATAAAATTGCACCTGCTCGCAGAATGCTTTTGAATTTGGAATACTCACAGTGATCAAGAGCCTCTTCGATGATCGCCCTGTGTTCGCCGAGGGAGCTTATCATGGCATGGTTGGCATCGCGCTTAGTCATTTCCACAAGATTGTCATCGCTAGGATATCTGTAGTCGAAATCATCCGTTACAAACTTCATCTGCCTGTCTTCTGAATAGAAAATCTCTGTAAAGAAAGTATGAAGTCATTTATAAATAGTTTTTTTTCTGAAAACAACAATTCGAACATCGCAAATTTTTAAAAATTAATATTTCCACACCTTTACATTGGGTTATATTATATTTAAAAATAATCTTTAATATGCCGGGAGGCGGCAGCACAGACAATCACCTCGTCAAGTTTACGGATAAAAAACTACACTGTTAAAAATTTGAAAATTTTGCCGTATCGTCACTCCACTGCTTTTATAAAAAACGATTACTTCACTGTATAATGGAGCGTCTTCATTGGTTAAAATAGAAATAGTCTACAAAAGCTGTAGAATGACGATGCAACAAAAGTTTCAAATTTTCAACAGTGTAGTGCTAGTTAAATCTTGATTTACATATTACAACGCAATCAGTCTGCCAAGTCATGTCTTAGTGGAAAATCAATCTTCCTTGTTTTCATACTTTTGGGTGCAGGAAAGCAGAATGGTAGACTTGTGTGTCAACCGTTAAATTTGGGCTTTTAGGTGTTTTCCACCAAGATATGACTTTCAGACCGATTGCGTTTTAATATGCAAATCGAGGTTTACTTAATCCTAGATTTTCATTCGTGAACTCGATGAGGTGGTTGTTTGTGATGTCACTTACCGATTTATAAGTAATGAAATACTATCAGTAAAAATATTTTACAATGTTAAATATAACAAAATGAAATTAAAAATTTCAAGCATGGAGATTAGTGACAAGGAGATACAGTATATCAGAGCTGCCACAGGCAACTAATTTTATATTTTGTCCTCACCACCATTTTTTTAAAGTACATTTTGTTGTATATTTCCGTTTCAAATTTTGTCAAATCGTATGATTTTGTAATGAAAAAGTGATGCGAAATAGAATTAAGAAATAATCGCCTGGGATAGAGATACTTAGGCAGTGAAGTATGAAAGAAATGGCATGGGCTTGACGACTGAAGAATCACAGAAAGTAAGGCTAGCTTATCTATCTTAACTATATGCATTTAAAAATGAATTGCATAAACAAATGAACCTTTTTTTATGTTGTTCGCACCTAGCATCGAGACCTGGTGCATTTTGTAGCCCCATATATAAAAGTTAGAGAACCGATAGAAATTATCTGTTAAAATCATATTTTAGGTATTTTTTATACTTTAAATTTTTTATTATTGGATTTTTATTTGTCTATTTCACGTTTGCCTAATTTTAGGGCTATGACATTCGGCTAGGATTGACGGTAAACTCTACTTTTGTCCCTTCAAAAATGCGAATATAATGTCGGAATTTTTCAAAACCAAATTCGCAGATTTCTAAAGGAATTTTTAAACTTTTTTTTTTTAAATCTTTTATATTTATTATTAACTAATTTATATTTTTAAATGCTTTTAACTGTGCTAATAGTCCGATAAGTGGCCTCGAAAATAGAATTTTCAGAAAATTATGCTACTGCAAAATAAAAAAAAATGACTTTAAGAGGTTTTTTTTTTAATTCTCAAAATTCCTAATACAGATTTTAAAAAGCCAAGTCTCAATGCTAGGTGCAAGCAACAAAAAAAAAAAAAAAAAAAAAAAAAGGGGTTTTTTTTATAAGATAATATTTAAAGCTTAATAAAATAAGGCTTGATCGCTGATAAGATTTCACTACAAAATTATGGCAATATAAAAGAGACAGAGTAAAGACAGTCAATAAAAATTCTTATGAAGAAATAAAAATCTCTTGTTACTAAAAATCTCTTATATCTTCTAACTTTTACTTGTTTTCGCTTGATTCTCGAAAAAGAACAATTTCATATATTTTCTCTATTGAAGCCACTATTCAAAGGTGGAATTCTTTGATAATATACCTGTTGCCAGAAAATAGAATCATTACTTTCTTTTTTTGCTTTCTTACCGCTGACCAGGGCCTTACTTAACGGGATATAACTCAATTTCACGGATTTGAGTGCCTGGAAACGGGGCGAAATTACCTGAATGACATATGGCGGCGGTCTGCCGCCATGTGTCATTCAGATTATTTTCCATAATCGCGGCACAAGACAAATTAATTCGTTGTAATGAAATTTCCTGGGCAACAACATGAATTGCCGTCGTAAAACAAAGCGTAATTTTTTAGATCATTATTGAATGCTTATAAAAATGTATTTTTTAATTAAAAAAATATTTTATCTTTTATGTATATTATTTATTTACATTGTACCTGTAGGTCATACATGTTTTGCTAAAGATATATTTTTTTTCACTCAATTTATCCTTCGAACTTTAGTAACTATGCCTAGAGGCTATAGCAAAGGAGTAAATGTACTGAATTTCAAATTCATATAGTGAAGGGGGAAATTTAGAATGTCTGTATAAAAAAAAAAGGCAATCTGATCTTAAAATCGAAGTATTGATTTATGCACAAGCGGCCCCAAGGGAAAGAAATGAACTATCAAATTAATGAATGATATTTTTGATTTTGATGAAATGATATTTTGATTAAAGTTCATCAGATTTGAAAAGGAGTGTTTCTCTATTCGAAAGATTCTTCTAAAAAAATTGAGCTTTTGAAAATGTAAAGCTTATTTTTACGATTTTTCTTACTGGGTGGTCCCCAATAAGTGCCCCAATTTGCAAATTCAACAATTCATTAACTAATAAGTGTGAAATGAATGACATTTACATCTGGTGGGCCTTAAATTGCATGCATGCTGTAAATGTAAAAATAGTTATACTCAAACTATACTCTCTAGTTTTACATCTGATTTTTTTTCAACTTTTCATTATATAATTTACTTTTTAATTTATTAAATTCTAAAATGCCTGAATTTGTCCAAATTATGCTTGACAGTTTAGATTTATGAAATAAAATATTTAGAAAAACATTTAAACTAGCAAAATATCAAAATTTTTAAAGGATGTAAAAATCTACAATTTTAATATCATTTTATGGTTATTTCAAATGTATATCAGTGGAATCTCTCTATAACGAAACTCTATCCAACGAATTTTCTATAGGAACGGTAAATTTTTTTCATGATTATTTTAAAAATAATCTCCATATAGCGAAATATATATCTCCATTTAACGATTTTTTTCGAAAATGTTCAATCATAAGTTCAGAAAGCACTTCAAATTATTTGTAAAATAACTTTTTTCATTGATTTCTGGTTTATACCTCATAGCTACATTCCTCTACCATATTTATCATGACCAAAAAAAGGCATTCAGCTCCCCCCCCCCCCCCCCAAGAAAAACATCTTTTTGCATGGTTACACTTGACTTTGTTTTAGCCAAGATGAGCATGCGTTCTTGGAAAAGATTGAAACATTTGCTTGCTAGTGGGGCAATTTGCAACTACCACAAAACATTCTAAAAGATAAAATTATTCCATTATTGTCTTTAAAATGGTGTTTGTCTCTTGGTTTGGATAGTACGGCAGGAATAAGGGGGAGTTGGAGAAAAGGTCGTTTTTCAGCAGGTTTTCATCTACCTAAATTAACTCTAATTACTTTTAGAGTTTAGAGAGGATGCTTGTTGTTTGTGGCGACTCGGAACATTTTTTGTTGTGAGTAATCATTGGAATGAAGAATTGTTACTAAATATCATGTTTGCTGGTGTTATCTTCTACTGCATTTGCATAAAATCGCTTCTAGTTTAAACACAACTCTCTCTGATAAAGTAATAATTTTGAAAATAACCAATAAGACGCTGGAAAAAGAAGGAAGTGGCGAAAATGTTTGAGATTCTGAAAAATATTCCTTTAAATATTTCAAAAACTTAATAAAACACCTCAAAAACAATTCTGTTTCAAAATTTAAATAATAAATGAAAATTTTTTTGCCGTTCTCTATTCAACGAATTTTTCTATATAACGAATTTTTTGTCTGAACGATGAATTTCGTTATATAGAGACTCGACTGTATATATATATATATTTATTATATTTGCAAAACTAAACAATGCATCCTGCTTACCTGGTTCTTCATGTATCAGCCCTTCCACTAAAATACAGTAAATCGATAAAACAGAAATTAAAATCAAACTTGTACAAGTAATAGATACCATTTTTTAGTGCCGTAAACTAACTTTTAGGTTTGAGTTTAAGGAAAATAGTAACTTCTCTTAACGCATATCTCACATGCTGCGATTTGTTTGACGTTCTAAGAAATTTTCTCTGAAAAATTACCACAAAGGTATTTTAGCTATTGATAATATTATCTAACAAAATGACTTAAACACACAAATGTATGCAATTCTTTCTAAACTAACAATCTAAGAAGAAATGGGTTGTTTTTCGTGAATTGAATTTATTGAAAGATATTCCCAAAAGATGAGAAATAAAAAAAAAATATGATATTTTTTTCATAGTATTTCTCGCTTTTTTGCCGCATAATTATTAGTCATTGAATAAATTCGGAGAACCATTTGAAAACGTTATCTTTAGAAAGTTCTAGTTTCTATTTTTTATTTCTGCATTGTTTAAATATTTTCTTAGAAATTGATATGTTCCAACCGAAAAAAACACATATTATAATAGTATAAAGTTTTATACTTACAATATAATCTATGTATATTTATAAGCCTTTTTCTGTGTACTTATACAAATCCTCGATTTTTGACCGATTTGCATGAACCTTGCTGTATGTACGTTTTAGAATATGGAAACGGTAGCTGTCAACATAAAAAAATACACCAGACCACTATTTACCTCTTCTGTAACCACCTTCCATTGTTTAACATTTAGAACTATCTATTTTTATTTATTTATTAATTTATTTTTTCAAATTTAATCATTTCTTTATTGCTTCCATGCCCAAAAAATGGTACAATAATTAAAATAATTAAATAACAGGCGTAATTTATTCAAATGCCAATAAATAATCAGATACTTTCGCTACATTTTTTTAATTTTTACATCTTTGAAATCGAATTCAATTTAAGAAGGAAATTCACATTTTTCATTTATAAAATATAAACTTTAATTATAAGTGCTTTGAAAATACTCAAAAACACCACTTAAACATATTTGAAGATAAAACATCTATTAAAATATCAGCATTTCTACTTCAAAAATTTCAGAAAAGCAAATGCCATCTTTTTCCATAAATATGATATTTATTTCGATAAATATGACGTTAAACTGGGTCTAAAAATCAGCTGCTACGATTTTATTTCATATTTTATTCTTATGCTGTATCTTTAATTACTCTATTTAGATAAATGTTTTTATACTTTAAATACATAACATTCTATGATTTATGTAAAATACAATTGTATAAAATAGGATTTTTCTACGATTTATATTAATAAAAATTGAACCATAGTTTTATTTATTTATTTTGAGTTATCTTTATTTTTTAACAAGATAAAGTAAAAAAACTAAAACCCAACTACGACAAAAAACTACGCTGAAAAAGTATAAAAGTACCCCATGAATACAGGTAAAGTCACAAGCAAATGCTAGTAATATATAGATATATTCAAAATGTACAAGTAAAGCGCTTTTGAATGATACCAAACACGGCATATTTATCTTAACTTTATTTTTTGACGTATGACGCTTCCAGTATTTGGTAGTAGTGACGCACATATCCGTCGATGGCAGCAAATGGGTAATGGACCGATTAGTGGATGAGGTCGTTAGTGTAATGTGTAAATGTGTAATGTAGATTGAAGGTTTCATGTATTAAGATGACCTAGGAAGATTTCTTAATCTATCTAATTCTGCTAACGATTGACTGTCATGTGGATTTTTAAGCAACTTATTATGATCCAAGGCACTTATAAACAAACCCTCTATGGTTTTGACTCTACTGAGAGCGACATAGGCCTGTCCTTTAGCAAACAATGACTTTCCTAGATCGATAACTGCTTTATCCAGAGTACAACCTTGTAATTTATGTACAGTACAACCCCAAGAAAGAATCAGCGGGAGCATTTTACGCTGAATTTTCCCAGACCCCCTCAAGCCGTCAAATTCAGTGAGGCAAGGCTCGATTCTGACAAGTCCGTTAATATCGGCTTTTATGGATGCGTCGTCAAATTGTATGAGAACAGCGCTTGGCTGTTCTCCCTGTTCCAACTGATCGCGCCGAAGAGCAGGCCATTCAAAGGCCTTCACCACTCCCATCGCTCCGTTTACTAAACCCTGGTTTACATTCAAATTTCTACGAAGCATTACTCTGGAGCCGATTCCCAGTTCGATACTGTTTATTATACCCCCAGTCTTATTGGGGTCACTAGGTAAATGCTCAGGTTTCGGGGTCTGTCCGTATGTCTTCGATTCAGTAGATGTATCTATTGCTGTGATGGTGTACATTTTAGTAAGTAATGTTAAACGTTCCGACATCTTGGTGTTATATGCCTCTACCTGTTTCAAAGTGGGATATATATGTACTATTTCATCATAATCGTTTGTTTCATTAGTTATTTTTCTTGTGTCTAACGTGGCCAGTTGTTCTAAGGTCAGTTTGCCTACTCTGATATTGTTCAAAAGATCAACGAAAGTGTTATCGTTGGCTTGGCGCATATTTTGGCTCAATTCACAGAAATCAAACATCCTCCACAAGTGTGGTTCATGTACATGATGTTCCGGCTGCTTGAAGCAATACGCGCCCCCAAGTGTAGCAGCAACCGGGGGTAGCTGCATGAGATCGCCAAAAGCTAGAACGTTGACACCTCCGAAGACTCGGTCGTTCTGTTTAAGCTCTTGTAGCCTCAGGTGAATATTTCTTAGTGTAGAATAGGGCACCATTGAGACCTCGTCTATTATAACCCACTTGATATTTCTCCATTTATTTCTTTCCCTTTGCAGACGATCTCCGGTCAGCGGCCTCAAGGTAACTGTTCGGCCCTTTTCAATAGGCAATACAAAAGTACTGTGTAAAGTGCATCCTCCGACTAGTCGGGCAGCAACACCAGTTGGTGCCGTGACTATGACACTTGTATTTGAGGATAGTCTTCGAATTTGTTCAACCAGCAGTTTTAGAGTGAAACTTTTGCCGCTTCCAGCTCCGCCAGTAATGAACATTAGGAGTGATCTTTGTTGGTCATCAGTATTTGTTCGTAATTTGTCACATACTTTGGTGAACAACTGTTTTTGATCGTAGTTTAAGGAATTGACTCCCCTCAAAAAATCCTCATCAGACATAATGTTTACTACCATATTGTCTTCAAAATCATCTTCTTGAATATTAATGTGATGAAATGGATTTTGTAATATTGAAGTCTGATTCGTGGCGCTATTATTGGCACACATGTCGACTGCTTGTTCAGCAGCTAGTCGTCGAAGGGCATCTTGTATTTCGTTTTCCCAACGAGATAATAGCTCATTATCATACCCAGAATGAAGTGGTCTTAAAAGACCACGTTTCGCCAAGAAAGCATCTTTAGCATTGTCGTACCCCTCTAACAGCTCACATTCACTACGGAAGGGACAATGCGTAACTAGCAAACTGTAATAGTACGCTTCAGGGTCGGAGTCAGCGGTGTAATATCGAGTTCGTAGAACTGCTGGCCGTGATCGTTTCTTCATTCTACCCATTCTATTCAGCAAATTTATTATTGGCTCTTGGTTTTCAGTTTCTTGCTCATAGGCATCAGCATCTCCATCGTCATCGTCTTGATAAGTAATAGAACTTATCGGCTCATAATTGACAGCGAACTCACCGAGACTCAATTCTTCTAAGTTCCGTGGTCGACTTTCATATCGTTCGAATATATTTTTGCAAGGCTCAACTGTATCCGAATCAAAACGTAACATCCTGTACCTGAGCTCAGGCTTGCATGTGTTAACGAATGTTGACTTCCTGGAGCTGTCGCGTAACTTCAGGTGGCACAGCCTGTATGCACACTCCGGCGCTGACACTTGACGATGATTCATCAAACAATTCTGAACGGCAAATATCTGCTGGCCAAAATTTCCTCCTCTTTCTCTAACTCTATAAAGCGCTTCTGCTATTGCGGTTTGCAGGTTCGCTGGTTCCGATTTCGCGATATATTTAGCGATATAATACGCAACGCCAAGAGCTGAAACCACAGGCTGTATGTCAATATTAGCACCCCACAATCGTAGTAGTGTTGCATTGTAATTATTAATCATAGATTCTTCCGAGCGTCTCTTTAATATATAAAATTTTCCACCATTTGAAGTAGCTTGGTTGTCATCCAATATTACTGTTCTTTCTGAGCTTCGTTTTGGAAACCCAAATCTACATGAATTTGGACTTCTATAACTGTAACATGTATGTGTGTGTCTGTGAGTTTGAAGTCTGGTGACAAGATCTTTTAATTCTGAATCGTTTTCAGGTATTTCGCAGGTAATTATATTTTCAAGCAGATTAATTCCTTCTGGCGAATTGAAATCGGGCATATCTTTACACCAAACAATCATATGTATATGTGGAGATCCCCTTAATTGAAATTCAACCCGCCACCAGAAATCAACCAGTTCATGACCCAATATATAATTCGATTTGCTTTTTAATACTCGCATAAGAGCATTAAACCTGAACATAAACTGGCGCGACAGGGTTACTGGATACGATTCCACTAATCTTAGCTTTTCATCATAAGTCAGATCGTCGATAGGAAAATCAGGCCTACCATCTGCCACCAAGAGAGCTTTTAACATGTCCCGCCAATTCAAATCATTACAGGATAATGTAAGATAGAAATGGGGTGGCCCTAAGTTTCTGACCATGGCCATTAGCTCTGTAAAAGCCCTGTGCCAGTAGGAAGAAGTCCCTCGTATGTTTCTCATACATAAATGTATATTTTGTATAAGATCCTCCGGCTGTATCCCATCTTGTCGAAGTCTTCCACAAACAGATACATTCTGGCGTGCTCTTAACAATTCTACTGCAGACAGAGCATAAAATAGGTATTCTATTTTTTGAAATCGTTTGTCGCTTCCCATAACTCTAGTCTGAAAGTAGTCCAATGGGGTTATTTTGTGTTGCCTTTCTTCATGTAATCCATTATTTCCATCAGGGAAGAGTCTAACCCATGCTAATTCCTCAGCTCTTTTTTCTACAAGGAGGCTTATAGGAGGAGCTGTCTTTCTCCGAATATCGTATACTGGGAGGGGTGTATCGTTACCTACAGGATTATTTATGACATCAATTAAATTAGGTATCTGGTACTCGTTAGCCATCAACATTGTGACGTTTATTTGGCCATTATTAGTTAAGGATCTGGCAGTGATGTCATCGTTGCAATGACCATTAACGGAGTCATGTTCGCTATCGGTGGTTTCATGTGGACATACGTTTGATGGTGTCATGTTGTTGACAGATACGTTTACAGACGTTATGCAATACTGGAGGTTTCTGCGTCCTCTTGTCATAAGGACAACAGGTAGGTGCTCAGCGAGAGATTCAATAGTACTGAACATCATTAACATTGCACAACCTCTAGTTGATGCGACAAATCCTTTAGGTCCCCTTGAATGGGAATCAAACAGGTAATACGACGTATCATGTTTAATTACAGAGATTGATATCTCTGTTTCTGCGGTGATTATGCCTGCATTCTTCTCAATAGTCAGGAAAAAGTGCCGTAGACCTTCTAATAAGCTCGAAAAATATCCTTCTAGCACCTCTACTGTTGGGTTAATTAGTCCTGTTATACAATCTATGTCAAAATCAAGTGTATAAGACATATTTGCGATGACTAACTCCGGGAGCAATTCTTCGGTGTTTAAATAATTTGGTTGTATTGGCAAGCTCCTTAGACACTGGGAGTAATATGCATCACCAAATATTAACACCCGATCAATGTCCGAAGCGTCCCATTGCGACAGATCTTTGGTGGAAGAATAAGCTATAGCAACTGCTGCATTTGCAGTGCATTGTTTCCCCCTACTGTCGGAAGAAAACATGTCACTTCCTTGATTAAAAGAACCTCTAAGAATTTTTCGGTCTGAATTAATAACTTTAAAATGTTGATGTGGCTCTCGGTTATGATTAACTGTTGTTGGCGGTATTTCAATTATATGCTCATCATTCATTGAATTTTGTAGGTGTTCAAAGTTAAGAGTAACGCCTCTATAGAGATGATTGTTGTTTACAAGCCAATTTAAAGCTGCACGTAGGTTGTCTAAATTCACTCTATATTCCCTGACCCTATCAACATTTTCTAATGTTTCGATGACAACAGTGAGACCGCACTGTTCAATCGCCAGTGGTAGTTGTTCCGTGATTTCTTCAACTTGTTGAGCAAACAACACAGCCTGCCCTTTAAACCCTTTTTGTCCGAAATGTCCTCCCAGTTTTATTATTTTAACAAACGGTATAATCCTTGATACAAGCCTTATTTCAACTTCAGATAAAGCTACTAATTGTTGAGGAGGTTCCGGAACTGTCATTTTATTCCAAAAAGCCGTTGACGGAACTTTATTACGACTTATAGAATTGGCACATCGATTACAGGCTGTTATTCTTTGTGGAGTGTTAGGCGGGAAAAGATTATTAGATGTTATATTTTTTACTTGATTTTTGTATAGTGTTTTTTTACAAATATAACATGTTTTGTCCGATACCTCCGAAATTGCCCTATCAAACTCGTCCTTGTCTGTTTCGAACAAAATTCTTCGAGCTCGGTAGGTTCTAGATGTATTTATCTGCATGGATTGAAGTCGTATCTCTCTTGATGTTGGAGTTTCGTTAGCACGAATTTCTGAAGCATGATTGCTCATCGACTCAAGTCGTGATTGCCTAGTAGACGGGGATTCTAGATCACGCATTTCAGAGGCATGATTACGCATGTTTTCCAAACGTGATTGTCTAGTCGACGGAGACTCTTGATCACGCATTTGAGAGGCATGATTACACATATTTTCCAAACGTGATTGTCTAGTCGACGGAGACTCTTGATCACGCATTTGAGAGGCATGATTACACATATTTTCCAAACGTGTTTGTCTAGTCGACGGAGACTCTTGAGCACGCATTTGAGAGGCATGATTACACATATTTTCCAAACGTGATTGTCTAGTCGACGGAGACTCTTGATCACGCATTTGAGAGGCATGATTACACATATTTTCCAAACGTGTTTGTCGAGTCGACGGAGATTCTAGATTACGTACTTGAGAAGCATGATCTTTCATTGACTTGAGTCGAAGTATTTTTGAAGTGGGAGTTTCTAAGCTTCGGGTTTCGGAAGCATGTGTCTTTAACGAATAAAGTCGCTGTGATCGAGAATTTTGAGATTCTTGCGATCTTATCTGAGCAATGTAGTTTTTTGCTTTATGTAAACGTATGATTTTTTTTTGAGAAGTTTCTTTCTCACGAAGATTATCAGCCCGTTTTTTAGCATTCCAACGATTTTCCACTTTAGAATGTTCGGACTGCGTTTTCCTACGATTTTTCTGATAATCTTTGTCTTTTATTCTTCTAAATTCAGTAATATCTGGGGATTCATTTTTTCTTGTCTCAGAAATGCGTGAAGCTTTTTTTGTTTTCCTTGATAAAGCCATTTTTTAAAAGCTTTTATTTTATACCTAAAATAATGAAACTAAATGTTAATATTTATAGCTCTATTTATTTACACTAGATTTACTAACCTAACTCAAACTAAATTGTTTTTGTTTATAGACCTATACTTATTATACTACTTCTTATTTCTATACTTACTAACTATACTATACTACTAACTTTTACTGCTATTTCGTAGACTATATAAACCTGGTACTTTTGGTGCAATACCAGCAAAATTATTTTTATTTATTTAATCCGACAAAATTTAAACAGTGTATCGAAGTAGGATGGCTGTGGTTGCTTCCCTGCGTTACCGGGTACACAACGTCACAACGAATAGGCAAATAGATACACACGCACATATAACAACATAAGCCCGAAGGCATATAATGCAGAGGACATTTTTATGGGAGTTTTAGCCAGTTATCAAACTGTTTCCGCCTTCACCGCGTGGAGGTACTCCCAGCTTATGTCGTTTACATTAGTGCATTAAATTATTCTATTAACGTTCACGCTGCTCTACATTACAGTTCCCGTGATCCGCGCTTTACTCTTATCGCTCATTTTTTTTAAACATCTTCAAAGCAGTCTTGTAATTATGTATAAGCATATAAATACTGGTGAAGCTTTTTCAAGTAATACCAAACACATTACATATATTTTTATTTTATACTTTTTGTCCGCTAGAGGGCATAATAGTAAATTTGGTGACAAACTTTATAGCTCACAACCAACAGAATATCAAGATCAAGACCCTTCTAATGGCACTGCAGTGGTCTTATTCTGATTACTAAGTACCAAAGAAATTAAGAACGAAAAGATGTGAATTATATGCAATTAGCCCATAAATGCAAGTAAAGTCACAAGCAAATGCTAGTAATATATATATATTCGAAATGTACAAGTGAAGCGCTTTAAAATGATACCAAACACGGCATATCTAGCTTAACTTTATTTTTTTACTCTGTATATTTTGTCCGCTAGAGGGCGCCACATTGAATTTGGTGAAAATCTATATAGCCTATAACCAGCGGACAATTAAGACGCTTCTAATGATATGTCATTTGTCGAATTCTGATTAGTGGTTTAGAAGTTACGAGGGAACAGATGAACATACATACATACATACATACATACATACATACATACATACATACATACATACATAGCCTGTCAAAATCATAACCCTCCTTTGGCTTTGCCGTAGTCGGGTAAAAAATAGCTTCATAACTAGGATTACGACTGAAAACTTCTGGACATCGACGTCATTTTCACGTTAATTGATGTGGATTTGAATTATTGTAATAAAAATATGAGTTTCTATTTAAAATGATCAGCAATTAATGTTGGGATATCCGTGTAAGGACGCCTGATATACAGTGGCGGTAAAAAGTTTCCGGCCAGCAAAAATATTTCAGTTAATTGTCTGAGCGAAGCGAAGTCTTATACTCAGAGTTACGTAACGATATTAAAAGTCAAACAAATTCTTTCGTCAAGGAAATCTCAAAAAGTACTTGTCGGATTTTTATTCTGTTTGTACCAGTAGGTACCTATGAAGGTAATCTGGTGAATGCACTATCTATGAAAAATTAGTTCCAAATAGTTTAAAAGTTATATTTAAAAAACTGATAAAAAAGCACAATTTATTTGCATAAGTCACAGAAACTTGGTGTGCGTCATTTTTCACCGGCTGGATATTTTCGTAGACAACCGAATCAGAGTGCATGGAGTAAATAGTTGTCTTGACGAAGCGAAGACTAATACACATTAGTACGTAACGATATTAAAAGTCAAGCATAACTCTTTAGTTAAGCAAATTTGGAAAAATACATATTGGATTGCGATTCTGATTGTACCAAACGGTACCTATGAGAGTAACCTACTGAATACACCTAGTTTCAAAAATTAGTTCCAAATAGTTTTAAAACTATTTTTAAAAAACTGATAAAAAGGCCACTTCATTTGCATACGTCACAGAAATATTGTGTGCGTCACTTTTTACCGGTTGTATATTTTCGTTAGATTCCCAAATTTAAGCACATGGAGCAAGGAAAATACGCAAATAATTTTTAAGTACAATTAATTGTATTTAAATTTAAGAAACAAACTGAAAAATAATTTTGTTCTTGTTGTTAATTTAAAAGAAAAAAAGTCTTAATTCTTAGTAACTTAGTATTAGTATTTGAGATTTTGCGATAATTTTTATAATAGCACTTAATAGCCGCCATTAGAATCTTTTATATTTCGCACATGCAAATTGGAAACAATTATGTCGTGTATAAATAAAATATGTGCTGAAATAAAATATTAGTATAAATATCGCATGATCAATTTCGCCAAATTGTACATATTCACACATTTTTTATTTTAAATAATGAAAGAAGAAATAAATTATTGAAACATTGATAAAAATACAAATAAAAAGCGGCATAAAAAATTACTTGATGACGTTTTAAACACGTTTACATTGTTTAATGAGACATTCACGATCATTCATGATTGGTATTTTATCTTATTGTTTGGCGATAATTTTTTGGTCTACAGGATAATCAAGTAATATCAAAAAAGGAACTATAGTTGAAGCGAAGAATAAACAGTTATAAGTAATAAACATAATAAAAAATATAACAAAAAATATGAATATACAATAAATCGTAAATCGTAAAACACTTATAGCAATATTCAAAAACAACGTATTCATCAATTTGGAAGGGAAAAAATCGCGCTAACATGTAGTTTATATTTTTACTCATAAATATGACATCTGTGCCACATTTACGAGTAAAAATAAGCATAAACGATCATCAGGTTTGAAATCTCAATTTCTGAAGCCCAAACTGGACCATGATTTACAAAAACACCAAAGTAAAGATATTATTTGAAAAATATCATGAAATTAGAGCAGAGATATCATATACGCATCGGGTTTGGCGCAAATTTCGTGAAAATCATTTTTGAATGAATTTCGATTATTTTAAAAAGTAAGTAACAATTAAAAAAAGCACGATTAATTTTAGGTTATATAAATATAGAAAAAAATAAGCAATTTATTAATAAACAACAACAGCCAGATCACCATGCAATGTAAATAATGATATTTTGGCGCTAATTATATGGAAAAGTTCCATATCCTGTTCTAAATTTTTTGGCGAGCTTTTTCTTTCTTTCTTTCTTTTTTTTCTTTTTCTTTTTCTTTTTTCTTTTTTTTTTTTTTTTGTAATACTTGGTTATTTTGTAGACCAATTGCGCCAAACTACACAAATAGCCAAACTGTTCGTCAAATTACATAAATTGACCTAATTTGTATTTTAAATAACAGAAGAATAAATACATTTTTTAAATGCAATAAGAAATACACATTAAAAATTGAATTAAAAATCACTTTATGACGTAACAAGCACGCGTATCGTAATTAATGACAAGTGAAAGTAACCATTACAATCATCCAGTATTGGCATGTAACCTTATAGTTTGCCGATAGTTTTTTGATCGACAGGATAACCAAGAAGTACCTTTTTTGCCATTAAATAAATCGATGTGGTTGTGATCTTCAGCCTGTGAGGTTGCTTTTTTTCTGCACTTTCCAACAAAGCTTAAAAATATTTATGCATTTGGTTTGTCTATCCGTCTGTCCACACTCAAACATCCGTAAATATACACCGATTTATTTGCAATTGGAAACCTTATTTAGGGTCTCCTAGGCATGTTTGATATTGTATATGAAGTATGTGGGATTAATAGTTTATTTACAAGGGCACCCAAAAGATTTTCATTACAGTATGGTCTATTGGGGGAAATCCTTTGCAGAGTATTTTAATGAAATTACGCTATTGCAAATTTACGAAACTTATATAAACCACTGAATTTCATTACGATTAAGTTATACCAGGGTATTCATAGCATTTTTAATCCAATTACAAGGACACACAAAAGAAATCGGTTACAATACTGTTTTTGAGCAATAATTTCTGGAAATGCGTTTTCAATTTCGGCGTGTGCTTATAAATTTAACTGTTTTTTTAGGTGTGTCCCTAATTAATATAAAATATTTACTAACTATAGTTGCCGTCTGATCCGTTTGTCTGTATCTCCACATATAACAGTACAAAAACTATTCTATGGAATCGTCTGAAATTTTAAATATCTATTTGTTGCCGAATTTTGTTGAGTCGTTGCAAATTTTAATAAAATCGGATAAATACGAATACAGGGACAATCAAAAGTATTCCATTACATTACGGCCGAGGGGATGAAATAGTTCCAAGCTCTTTTTAATGATGTTAAACCCATCGAAACATAATGAAATTGATATGCATTTATGAAGAGCACTAGAATACATATTTTGTAGAATATGACGCGCAAAAAATATTTATTATTCATTTACACGTCACCACAAAAGAATTCCATTATAAAATAGTATGAGGGGTGGGACATTAACTTTTCAGCTTTACTAATCTAGGAATTTTATCACCGAATCATTTTCTCAATTGCCACTAGCAGGCCTTTTAAATAATAACCTTTTTCCGGTAAAACCGCATAATCGAGTTCTCATTGGCGTATTTGAGCCAGGATGTTATGCTGAAAAAAATATGTTCCGATTTGTAAATCACTTGTGATGACACTTTGACGGCTCAAAGCTTATGCAGACGAGATGTTCAGATCTTGTTCATATCTTATGCTATTGGCATTGCCAACAGTGGAATAATCATAATAAATAGAGAATATACGCTCTAAGCAGAGAGTATATGCTGAAGTTATAGAATATATCCTAGAATGTATGTACTGCGGCTTTTTGAAAAAGAGGGCGAGGGAGATAAGATGATTCTTAAAAAATCCAGAAAGTATGCGGCGTATACCTCTGTAAACTCTCTATTACATTCATGATTGCCGATTCGTTTTATTTTATGTATGCTAAAGCGAAATACAGCTCAATTTCATGGGAATGGGTTTAAAACGAAAACAAATCAGCGTATGTAGTGGTCAGCATGCACGACCCATTTAAATCGGATTAAGCATATCTGGAACACACTCGAAACGAGAGATTGTATTCCTTTGTTGGCATTTTCGGGATTTTTATGTATCTTTTTTTAAGCGAGAATACCCCAAATTTTTATGGAAAATCTCATCGCATACATTGAAAATAGATGTAGATATTAAATTATTATATATATTAGTTATTTTGTTCTATCTATTTAAGGGCACTACACACCATATAAAAAAATCCCTCATTCTACTCAACCATCATGATTTGCGCCAATTTTAGTACTAAAATTGATATGTATATTCTTTAAGTCATTTCAAAGAGTTTAAATTCCGATACAAGATATTTTAGCGAGTTGTTAGCTGTATTCTTCAAATTTTATAGTTACGCGTGACTATTTTGTATAGTTTGATTTCCCATTTTTTAACCGTGTATAGGAATTTGTATGTAATATTTTGCAAATGTACAATTCACCTTGCTCTTTTTATCATTTCAATTTGTGACAATATATAATCAATTAAAGATAGAATCTCTTTTTACTTTTAGCATATTATTTTAAAAACTCTTAAGTAATATCGCTCAGACCAATCCCTCTGAGGGAAGTCCTAGTTTGTAAATATACTTATATGAAGAGGAATCTCAAAGCGATACTTATAGATTTTATTGACATATTAGATAGGAACTTACTTATAGAAGAACGTGTAAATATCAATAAATTTAATTGACAAAATTAAGTATAAAAGAAAACGCATTTTCTCAAAAGTTTCCGGCCACTTATCATCCTTTAGTTTTTTACTATCCGTAAGGTGTTTTTGGTTGTGTTTATGAATGAATCAACGTGTATAGCATAGTTTGAATTCAAATTTGAAAAGTTCAACAATTATTGTTCATAAATGAGTGATTAGTTTGTCACTAAAAGGCCAATCTTCCCGAGATACTGCGGCTAAGTTATCGATCGGTAAAATCGACTGTAAACGATATTTAAAAATTATAAAAAGATGTCCATGGCTTTCAGGACTTTCAGAGGTCCAAGAGACCCCGGAAAATTACTATTCCTGTAGACAGAATTATCAGGAGAAAAACCATTGATATTCCGCATGAAAATTCCGTTGCAATATACTGCGATTTACGGAATGAAAACATTGCTGAAATAAGTTTGTCTACCGTGTTATGATGCTGACGTTATACAGAACTTTATGGAAGAGTCGGTGTTAAAAATTTTTCAGCCGTTAAAAAAATACCGACGTACCCTACTGGCATTTTCCAAGGAACACAAAGTTTGGTCAAATGAAAACTATACAAAAATTATATTTTTCCCATCAATCGAATTCAAAACAGTTTTGGAAGTGATGGCAGACACAACGTCCGATGACCTAACAACAAAAGATATCATTCGACGTATGTTATTCTCACAATGAAGCATGGCGGAGTACATGTTATGCCGTGGGGAGTATTTTCTTCAAAAAGTGTCGGTCCGTTGTTTGAAATCCACAGTCAAGTGAATGATATAATGTATAAGGATATCTTGCAAGACCATTTTCTGCCTTATTAGAGAAAAAAATTTGGTCGCAACTATTTTTCTTAACATGATAACGATATAAATAATGTATGCAAGCCTCGATAAGCAATGGTTTTCACACAAAAAATTTCGTTTTTGAAGTGGTCAGCCCAAACGCCCAACATGCATACAATAGAAAATATTTGGAAAGAAGTTGGCAAAAGTCTGCGCAACTATAAATATTCCGACTCAGCCGATATTTCGCCAAAATTGCAAGAAATGTGGAAAAACGTACCATAGACGATCTTTAACCGTTGATTGTATGAATGTCACGCTGCTGCGCCGCAGTACTTGTTATTAAAGCTAATAAAATAGTAATACGATAAAATACTAATTGTAAATGTTGTTGATCACTGTAATTTTCTATTGCAATACCACTTTTTTACAAACTTGTGAATGTGGCCGGAAACTTTTGAGAACATCCGTTTTCCTTTATACTTAATTTTTTAAATTAAATTTATTGATATTTACACGTTCTTCTATTAGTAAGTTCCTAATTATTATGTCAATAAAATGTATAAGTATCACTTTGAGATTCCTCTTCATATAGGTATACTTACAAATAAACTGAAAAATTTAATGTGAAGAATTAATGTGAATTGGCTAATTTCTCCCTCTACGCTTGTCGGTTTTGCCAAACGAATCTTAAATTAAACGAAATATACACTGTGTAAAAAAAGTAGGACACTCGATTTTTTAAAATTCATTTAATTGTAATTTATATTTATGGGTTGATTTTTTTAGGGAATTATTTTATACCTATCCTTTTGCTATTAAATAAAAAATTAATTGCTATGGCAATTAATTTATTAAAAAAAATGCACTTAGTTAAATATTGCACTGTAAAAAAGTAGAAGGACATTTCTGAGAAATTGAATTCGCAAGACGCTTCTGCTACAGAAAAGTTAAACAAGTATTACTACTTTATTGTTTTTGTCAAAATTATATATATTTCTTCCTTTTTAAATTGATTTCCTTTTAGAATGCCAAAAGGAATACTTTAAATTTATTCTGAAAAAGGAGAAGCCATTTGATAATATACTAGATAAATTCATTTGATGTGCACATTTAGAAAAGAGGATAAAAAGCACCAGGGAGAGATTGTGAAATTGCTTTATGTTCCTAAAACTACAATATTAAACTCAGTGTCTAATTTACGGCAGGGAATTCAGGGCACGGACCCAGGGCCCCCGAATTTTCAAGGGCCCCCAAATGCTGCTGAAGGTTTTTCAACTATTCTCCAAAATCAATACAAGTACTTACAAAACATAATAGAATTTTACATTTCATTCTACATTCTACTGTGTTTGTATTGTATTTTCATAATATTGTATATTTTGGCTGAAACACAAATATTTAATTATTTTATTCTAGTGAATATTTTCTTTTATCTTTATCACTTAAAAAAATTATTGTATCTTTTATTCTTATTTAATCATATTCCTATTCTTGTAAGTTTATTTGAGATTGGTGAGTGCAACTTACGGTCGGCAGAGCCCCATAATATTTTAAATAATTGCAGCTTGATTTTCTTTCGAAAATTTATTATTAGTTCTTGCATACTTTACCATTCCAGGTTTATAAACTTGCATAGGAAAAGATAACCATCACTACACAATTTATTATACAATGTCTACTCATTTAAATTTCATGATTGTCAAATAGTTATTTAAAAGGTAAATTAATGATTATCAAACTTAACTTTATAACTGAAATTTAAAAACGATTTTTAAAGTCAATAGTGGTTATCTTAATAAGTAACTTTTTAATTTTTTTCAATCCAGCCTTTCTGTAACCAACTTTACAAAGGGGTCACCTGTAAGCGTCTGTGCCCATGCCCAGGACCCCTAAATTTGTAAATCGGTCCCTGATTACACTATCTTAGAATTACTGAGGAATAAATACTACTAGAGGTTACTAAAAATTAATGACAAGAAGACTTAAAACATTTGTGACTCCTGGCGAAAGATAGATTATCCGAATGTAGAAAAAGGAAGATTGTACAATTTCAAGGGTCAGAATATAAGCAGAAATAAAGCATATGTCACGTCAAACTGTGTATAACTGTATTAAAACAGTCCACAATCTTCATTTTCAAGAAGATATAACACCATTCAAATGGACAAAAATGAATGTTGCTAAAAGGTTTGCTTGGGCAAGAGACCAAATGTGTTGTATCATCAAGCCGCATGCACGAGGCATATCGTGCCATTGCTTTCATAATAAAAGCACGTTTTTTTTTTTTTTTTTTTTTTTTTTTTTTTTTTTTTTTTTTTTTTTTTTTGCACTTGAAGAAGAATGACTCAGTTCTTTCGAAAGGCTTGGTATATTTTAATATATTTTAAGGTGTTTTAAAGAAGTTTTTAACAAATCAAATGAGACTATTCATTTCTACGATCTTCATTGTTTATAATTACCAGTAATGAATGATTCAAGACATGAAGGCAGACTATACAGCAAGCATATAACTAAACTTCTTTACCTGCTCAACATAAAAGCTGCAGATATATCAGTTACAGAAAATATTCAGTTTGAAACTGCTAAAGTGTGAATATTCTGTTAGAAAGTTCTAACAGATGATCATATACAAAAATCATTATAAAGGATAAATCGAGGTGTGTGCACATGCAGAAGAAAAAACAAATCTAAATCAAGTTCGTATAATTAGAAAATGTTTCTGCATCATTGTTGAATTAATTACGTTTTATTTAATATGAAAAAAAAATCATCTAAGGCACACAGAACCAACTTGGAACACACGTATAATTAATTAAAAATTGTGTATATCTAATGAATGCGCATTAAATAATTAATAATTATGCATATTTAATAAATAAGTGTAATTAATTAATAACTAGCAAAAGCCATGCTTTGTTTGGATTCGCGAAGCATTATATTATAAAACAGATATTTGAAAGTAACAATATTTTTTTATTATTATTTTTGCATCTTTATTAAACAAAAACGTTATTTTATGTTTTGGCGCATTTTAATTTTTTATTTATGATGTAAAACTGGCATAATAAGATATTTTCGAAGCAAACTTTTACAAATTTTTTTTAAATGTTCAACTAAAAGCTCTTTTAGAGATGTTTTTACAATTTCAAGTAGCAACTGGTGTTTTTTAATTGTTTGAAATGTGCATGTTTCCAATCTTTGTAATCAACATCCGATAATCTTTGATAGCTATTTTAGAATAATATATTTGAAGAAAGCTTGAAGAAAGTTACTTCTTCAAAATCCTATTTTCTGGAAAAAACATTTGAAATCTGCTTTCGTTGATACTATGAATTTTTAATTGTAAAACATTTTATTTTAATTTCTTCGTTTTTATACATGTTAGCGTATGAGAATTGCTGTAATTCTCTCCGCATGGGAGAACTTTTTACTTTCTGCGAATGGCAACTCAATTAATGGAATTACCTTTTAACGAAACGCTCTCTCATTCTCGCAGTGACGTTTTCACGAATAATTATTGTTGTGTTTGCGAACTTATTAAAGTCTTATTTTTCTATAAAATCCTTCTGATTAATGAGTCGATATTATTTAGCCACAATACGACCGTCGCAAAAATATTTATAAAGAGCTTGAACCAACAACTTCACGCAGATCTTTTAATTTTTCATTTATATAACAAATTTAAGAATTAATTTTATTTGTTTACAATTATTTTGTTGCCAGTTTACAAAAAAAAAAAAAAAAAAAAAAAAAAAAAATCCATAATACAATTCTTTTAAAATGTTTAAGTGTCATCTGTGCAAACGATTTTGCGGGAAAATGAAAACATGTTTTATTTAATAAATTAATCATGATTCTATCTATAATTATTTACTCCATGATTTAAACTTTTTTTTTTCTGAAAATATACGCGTTTCATTTTTTATTTATTTGCTAAAATGCGTTCGTATTGGAAATGCATGTAAAATAAATTAATTAAAATAATAATTTTTTTAACGTTTTACTGTAAAAAAAATTATATTCTGCAAATCTACAGATCATAATTTATTTTTGTGTTTAATTTGAAGTTAAAATATTGAATAGTTTTTTTGTAAAGCGTACGACAAATTGTAATTTGAGTGGACTAGTAGAGGATTAGCTTCGCTCATCCTAATTATGTATATTTATTTATGCATTAATTACTTTAATACATACAATTTGATTAGTTAAAAAATTTGTTTTGGCCATTTCCATTTTTGGCCGAAGATAGTAAGATCACTGAAATTCGGTTTCGGCCTTAAAAATCTGTTTCGATTGATCATTACTTAAAACCAATAAGTTTGGAAGCTACCTTTTCCTCCCGGTACAGGCCAAAAGTACTTTTTCTCATAGTGTTTAATTGTTTTAAATCTTTTGAGAAGGAAAAAAAATAATATTTTCTTCAAAGTAAGGAGAACAAAATAAAATTTTGAAATCTATGGAAGGGCAATTCTTCCCCATTATTCTCATTTGTGTGGCCAGGGGTAGGAAATGAAACTCAATTTTACTAGGGAAAACGATCGGTGTTTTTCCCTAAACGTAGGGAAATTTGCCGTTGGCTTTGGAGAATAATCACTTTGAAGAATTATACTAAAAGAGAGCATGTAGTTTGTGTTTTCTCCGGTATATCCAAGATGCTTTTACTCAGGGATCAGAAATGGCATTAGGTTTGCTTTGTAATTGATGGATTAAGTGGAATTTTTGTAAAAGACAGGTAAATGTAATTTAAAATTAATTTTTTTGAATAGAGAAGTATTTAGAAATTTAAACCTCATGGAAATATAAATATTGACAGTTAGGGAATATTTGTTTCAGTAATAATAAATTTACTTAAATAACATATTAATAAATAGTTTATGAATTGATTGATTGAGTGGAAATTTTGTAAAAGGTAAGTAAATGTAAAGATTAAATTTTTAAAAATAGAGAAATATTTAGGAATTAAAACTTCATGAAAATATAAATATTGATAGTTAGGGAATATTTGTTCCAATAATAATAATTTTAATTAAATAATATATTAATAAATAATAAATTGATAGACTAAGTAGAAATTTTGTAAAAGACAGCTAAATGTAATTTAAGATTAAATTATTTGAATGGAGAAATATTTAGGAACTTAAGCCTCATGAAATCATTTATATTGACAGTTAGGGAATATTTGTTTCAGTAATAATAATTTTAATTAAATAACATATTAATAAATAGTTTATGAATTAATGGATTAAGTGGAAATTATGTAAAAGACAGCTAAGTGTAATTTAAGATTTAATTATTTGAATAGAAAAATGTTTAGGAATTTAAACCTTATGAAAATACAAATGTTGACAGTTAAGAAATATTTGTTTCTGCAATACTAATAATTTTAATTAAATAACGTATTAATAAATAGTTTATAAATTGATGGATTACGTGGAATTTTTTGTAAAAGAGCTAAGTGTAATTTAAGATTAAACTGTTTGAAAAGAAAAATATTTAGGAATTTAAACCTCGTGAAAATAAAAATATTAACAGTTAGGAAATATTTGTTTCAGTAATAATAACTTTAAATAAATAGCCTATTAATAGGCTAATGAATTGATGGAATGGATGAATTGATAAATTGCAGGCAGGCCTTTTTACCGCATGGGCAAATCGGGACTTTGCCCATGGGCCCCGGACCTTGAGGGGCCCCCAAATCCATGCATTAAATGATAAAATATTTACTTTCTTTTTCCTATTCCAACTCTTCCATATGTTAAAGTTATTAAATTCATCTTAAAGCAATATAACAACTTGATAAAGTTATAAAAAAGGGTTTTGTTCTGCACTAAGGTAAAAAAGGGGGTAATTTTATTAATTATAGTATTTAATTTAGAATTGGCGGAGCTAAGAATTTTCTTCTGTTTATATCTAAGGTGCGAAAAATATGTTTGTCTTACACAGGCACATATAAATGACCATGAGTTCTATTTAAATAACGTTTCAATGATTCGACAGGGGCCCCCTAATTTATCTTTGCCCAGGGCCCCAAATTGTCATAATCGGGCCCTGAAGGGCTCGCACCGTTCCTAAAATTTTGACACTTTGCTACCAGTATTTTAAATCAAAAATCTTCATAGAATGTCCATTTAACATCTACAATAGAATTATACAATAAATATTACAGCTTAAAAATTGTGGTAGGAAAGTACGAAAATTTTAGGAACAGTGCGAACCCTGATTAAGTGGAAATTTTGTAAAAGACGGCTAAGTGTAATATAAGATTTAAGGAAGCTCAGGGGTTAAAAACTTTTCAAAAAATCGATTTTTTAATGATCTAATTTGATTATTCATTTAATTCTTAACTCAATGCAAAAAACCGCATAAAAATATTTGCATTTTTAACGGAGTTATAAGCATTTATGTATCAACACTTTCATAGCCGCATACCTATAGTTTCAACTTTAACTCGCGTTTTCTCAAAACTTGATTTTTGACGACTAACACCAAAATTAAACAAAAAAAAAAAAAAAAAAAAAAAAAAAAAACTATTTGATGGAATGGCTCAATTTTTTTTCCACATGCATATAACATCATTATCTAGATTATGAATTAGTATATTTTAGATAGTTTAATATTTTGAGTATTTTTAATGGAAAAAAAGTTGTATTATTTAGGGTTTTTTTAAATTTTCAACTTTGAGCGATTTTTTAATACTGTTTTTATTAAGTGATAGTTATATCCTTAATTCATAATCTAGATTATAATGTTATATGCATGCAAAAAAAAAAAAAAGGCCATTTTATCAAATAGTTTTTTTTTTTTTTTTTAATTTTGGTGTTAGTCGTCAAAAATCAAGTTTTGAGAAAACAAGACTTAAAGTTGAAATTATAGGTATGCGGCTATGTAAGTATTGATACATAAATGATTATAACTCCGTTAAAAATGCTAACATTTTTATGCAGTTTTTTGCATTGAGTTAAGAATTAATTGAATAATCAAATTAGATCATAAAAAAATCGATTTTTTGAAAAGTTTTCAACCCCTGAGCCTCCTTAATTGTTTGAATAGAAAAATACTTAGGATTTTAAACTTCATGGAAATATAAATATTGGCAGTTAGGGAGTATTTGATTCAATAATAATAATTTTAATTAAATAACTTACTAATAAATAGTTTATGAATTGATAGACTGAATGGAAATTTTGTAAAAGACAGGTAAGTGAACTTTAACATTTAATTGTTTGAATAGAGAAGTATTTAGGAATTTAAACATCATGAAAATATAAATGTTGACAGCTAGAAAATATTTGTTTCAGTAATAATAATTTTAATTAAATAACATATTAATAAATAATGAATTGATAGATTGAGTGTAAATTTTGTAAACGACAGATAAGTGTAATTTAAAACTTAATTATTTAAATAGAGAAATATTTACGAATTTAAACCTCACGAATATGAAAATTTTAACTATGAAACTTTCTTTAAATGAAATTTTAATTTAGTAATAATAATTTTAATTAAATAACTTATTAATAAATTGTTAATGAATTGAAACATTATAGTTTTCCTTTCTTTTATATTTTCTTAATATTTAAAAAATATGTTGTTGGATTTAAAGACCTCAAATATAGAATATGATATTAAAAAAAATATTTCTTCTTTTTTATGAATTTGTATGAGATTTTATGAATTTCATCATAAACAAGGACATAGAATTTATGTAAATGCAGTTTTTTTTTCTGAATTTAATTCATATATAAAGATTATATGAAATGATATGCAATATTTTCATTAAAAGTTTTGTAATTGTTACCGCTAATTTAAAATTTATTGATTTATTACTTACCCATCATACGTAGTATAGGGTAAGTCTTGCAATCGTTTTGAAAATCGAAAAAATTTTTTTGACGGATTTACACGTTTTAGATAGTGAAGATTCCGAAAAACATATTTTTAGAAAAAAAAAATTGCCGTCCGTCTGTCTGTCTGTAAACGCTCTATCTCCCGAACAAATTGAGATAGAGACTTGAAATTTTGTATGTAGTTAGCATGTAAGAATGGGACGAACCCTATTTAATATCAGCAACCTCGATTATCCGGAACTATTTTTTTCGGACTCTCGAGAAATTCGTTCTGATGAAAGGTACATAAAAATTTTCCAATTTTTTTGTTCTAAGGAATGGACGTAAAAGACAATAAAATAACACACATTTTGCATATAGAACGAAGTCGATCGGATTATTAGTTGTCGAGATATTTGTAATCTTGTTTTCCACATTCTTCGATTTTTCATGACCCTGTATTTCATTCAAATTTCAATTCAGAAGTATATTTTGATTCGAAATGAGACGCTTAATCCGACGCAGTTAATTGTTAGTTAATAGAATTATTATTTTTGGAGTTATAAGGATGTTTCTTTTACGCAGTTCGGTACTATTTGAGTAGTTTGGCATTTTATATAATTTGTCGAAATTGGTACATCAGCAGTTCTTTAATATAGCATTACTATGTATATTAACAATATTTAAATTTTGTTTATGAATTGCAATGCATTGTATAAATAGTTTCACACGTTTTATTTTCATATACATATCCATGATGGGTAAGTATTACGGTGCCCCCCCCCCCCCCCCCCAACGACTAGTTTAAATTCTGATATCGTTTTTTGGTTAATTATCGCTGTGTTAACCATATCGTTTCTTGATATAGTTAATTTCCTTAAATATGGGATTTTCCTCCTACTTTATTAGAATTTAAAAGCGCATGAGAATTTATAAAAGTTAACAGCCAGAAAAATTTTTGATTGCATATTCTTTAGTATAATTACAGTTGAATGTTTGCATTATATAAAAAATATCATCGTCTTTCATCATTTTTAGTTTTGCTGTTTTTTTTACTATCAAGTTCAAATTTTTTATACCTCACCAGGATTCCGACGGACATTTAATTTATATACTATTATTTTCAAACAGTAATTTTTGCTTCACTTAATCTTGAAATTTACAATATTATTTTTGAGATTAAGAGGTGTATATCTTACTACTCGAAAAAAGTAGTAATCAAATTTAAAGACTATACTAATTATCTTTTTATTATGTGAACTATTTCGCACATATTACATGCAATTTTATCACTTATTCTTCTTTACTTTCAAGTATTGTGTATGTATGTTCTCTTAAATAACAAGGAAAATAATCGAATTATAACTGCTAAGAAAAATATCATGTCGCTATATATGGCAGTTCCCTACCTATAAGAAAAAATGTTTCAAAATGTTCCGAGAATGGGAAAAAGTAAGATTTTCTTCCAACATTTCTACATCATAGTCGAGAATTATTTATAACTTTTGCTTATTCTTATGTGCACCTCCTTTGAATGTAATTTTCTGAAAGTCATCGGATTTTATCGAGTTTAGACTATATGTTGCTGAAATTCATCCAAATATAAAAATAACATCAAACTTTTTTATGCAAGTTTTTAAAAATATTAGAATTGACTATTATATATATCAGACTAAATTTTAAAATCTTTTTTAAGTATTTTGTGAAATCCCACATTTTAAAACAAATTTCATTAATTTATCGTTTAAAACATTGAATCGAAATACAATAAATGTAATTCTATGAATTTTAAGTGTTTTGTTAGAACACGTATACGTAATAGCATGAATAATTAATGCTTTCTTATTGATTTTTAGGTTTTTATCATTTCTTCATATACAGCCAAAAGTGTTGTATAAATATAATTATATATCAACGCTTTATAATTTATCACAAAAATACACTTCATTCATTTAAAGTTTTTATTTTAATGCAAATTCTTTGGTCCGTGCATCACCATAGATGCCAACTACGGTTTCTGGTCGCCAGTATTGTCGATTGAGCGCGTCTTTATCTTATTAAATCGAGAAATTTTTTATTGAATAACTACTAATACTAATTGGGAACGACTATTAGTAGTCGGAAGTTGTGTATAAATAATAATGATCATGATAATAATAATATCCGCCTGTTTCAGGGATAAAAATAGCTTCCCTATTCTTTGTTTTAAAGAACTCAGTTACAATTTTAATCAAACATAAGGAGATAAAAAGCGTGGAATCCGATTAGTAATAGATTACCAGTCTTTGTCAATATTGAATTTTAATGTGAATTTATGAAATTTCGCCTAAATACATTTTCGTCTAGGCGATTACTGTTTGAAATACATTTAAGTAATGTTACAGTATTTCAAACACTGTAAAATTTATTAAGTGTATTATTAAAAATTCCTTACATTTTTCACATAGAAAATTGTATTTATAGCATTAATATTTCATTTAAAAAGACATACAAAAAAAAAAAGTTACTTAAGGGTGTATTTCGATCCCAACTGCTCATTTTCCGATTTATTTTTGAATTTATTTTTGCTCTCAAATGCATAAAACTGGTAAATTGTCTTATTTAGAAAGTACACAAAGTGCCGTGATTGGCGATTCTTTGATAAATGCAAAAAATATTGCAAAAAAAAAAAAAAAAAAAAAAAAAAAAATTGAACCGATTTTTTCGAAGCGGGAGATCTATGGACGAAAAAAAAGGGTCATACTGAGAAGGTAATTGTTTATAAATCAAATTCTAATGAATTGAGCATAAAAAGACATCACACGGCACCTTATACGTCTCTTCAAAAATCCCTACAGCAAGTTTCACGTTTCTACTTTTAGAAATGAGTCTGAAATTGTATCGGAAAATTTCGAGCCGTTGAAAGTGAAAAAGCGTTTTTTTTCGAATACATCATTAACTGTGTATAGGTATGAATTGTTTGAAGTGTACTTTAACGATGCTATATTGTATTTTACATAAAAAATATGTTATTGGGATATATAATAACTTCTCTATACTAAATGGTGCATGTAACGTTTTATGTTCATTGAAAGAGTAAAAGAAACCACTTAAATTATTGTCTATGAGCGATAACGACTGGAAATGCGTTAATCCTAAATTAGTCACGGTTTGGAGAGAATGGAATGGCCAGCTCACTCTCCAGATTTGAATCCGATAGAACATCTTTGGGACTATTTTGGAAGACAGGTTGCGGCTTTAAGTTCTACTCCAAGGTCGTTAAGTGAGTTCAAATAAGGCTTACTCAATGTCTGGTCAGCACTACCTATTTCGGTGTCTAACAATTTAATTGAGAGCATGGACAGTCGATGCCGCTAATACATTCAAGTCCGGGGTGGGCATATTCCGTATTAGAACCAGTTTTTTAATGTTTCTGTCACATTTTACTGCATAATACTGCGATGTACTGATTACTCCTAGAATGGAATTTTCCACCATGAGTGCTTTTTTGTTGTAATTTCATTTATATGTTTAATTTAAGTAAATTTCTATGTCACATTTAATAAATAACAGTTTAGCGCACATTCCCTCCAAATTTGTTGTTTCATTCATTTGTCATTCATTTGCAAATTAGATGAAAAAAAGAAAACCGTTTGTACTTTAATTTTTGGAGGCCAGTGTATTATTATTAAACTTTTACTTCAACTTTGAAGCGTTTGTTTTTAATATTTTTTTAAATTACTATTACCTTTTTTTGTAGTTTTTTTTTAATAATTGCGTGTTGAATAATTTATTTTTATTTATTTATTTATTTTTTTTTTTTTTGCTTCCGTTTACTGATAACGGAACGTGCTATTCTTTACAAATCTCATCACAAAGCTTTATAAATTTACTTCTCTGAAAATATTATAAATTCTGTAGAAAATTTATCGTAGTAAATGAGAAAATAAAATTATTAAAAGTTTTTTATAAATTGTCTAAAACGTTAATTAAGTTGTATTATATTTATTTCGAAAAATTATTAGATTCGACACTTAATGTTTTGCTCTTTTGTTAAAAAAAAATTTCGTATGAGTTGTTCTTTTCTCCAGTATGTGCTTGAACATGTGCTATATCACTTGATTCAGAATAGAGATTATGGTAATTACATATCCATACCTTTTTCTAAGCATTTACGAAACGCACAACAATAAATGAGATACCATCCGAAAGATTTTTGAACTGACTTCGGACATAGTAAACTCACAATTTGTTAACACAAGTTTTGACTTTCTTCCATCTTTACAATAAGAAAGTATTGGATTCGTGAAAATTTTTGGATATATACATTTTAGGAGTGAGAGATCCCGAAAAATATGTTTTTATAAAATATCTGCCTGTCTGTCAGTCTGTTTGTATGTGATGTAAATTTTGTGGGCTCTCCATCTCAAAACTGATACACGAATATAAAATAAAAATTTACATTTAGGTAGTCCTTATATAAATTAGTGATTATCTCCCGACATCAACAGGTGACGTTGCTGTGATGCATTTTTCAAGATTTCTGTAGTAGCTCTATCTCAAGAACTAATGCACGGATTTTCATCAAATTTCAGATGCAGTGTTAGTCCTTGATACAAATTAGCACTGATTACTTTTTAATGTAAATAGCCTGACAGATGGCGCTGCTGTGCTGCATTTTTCCCGATTTCCGCAATTGCTCTATCTCTAAAATAAGGCATGGATTTTCATCAAATTTCAGTTTCAGCTATACCTATTAATAAATATTTGGTACTGATTATGTTTTGGTGTAGATCGCGCTGCTATACTATATTTTTAATGATTTTCGCAATAGTTCTACCTCAAAAAAAAAAAAAAAAAAAAGAAAAAAAAAATATTTACGAATTTTTTCCAAATTTTCGATTTATTTAGTAATTGACATAAGTTGTTACTGGTTAGATTTTAATACAAATCACTCAGTCAAATCAATGGCGCTGCTTTGGCGCATAATTCAGGATTTGCGCAATTTTAGCGATAGTCATATTTCAAAAACTAATGCACGGAATTTCATTCCTTTAGAATTCTCATGATGGGGAGAGATTACTATTTATTTTCACCCTGTAATAGCGAATTTTTAAATATTAACATGTATGACATGGAAGAAAGATTTGGGATCGGCACAATCAACTAATTTTTTTTAGTAAAAATTGCTCTTAATTAAAAATTAAATCAGAATTGATTTGATAAATGAAATGTTTTTTTCAAATCAGTATTACTACAAAAATAAAATGCTGCATTATGTCATGATCAGCTATGATTATGAAATTAAAAATACAGTAGAACCTCGATCCATCGTTTTTTAAGGGGTGCAGTAAAAAAACGATGAATGCGGGAAAACAAAGGATGCGGATTCACTTCAAAATACGAAAAAACACATTGTTTATGTATTACTAATGCACACAATGCATACAGAATACCAATAAATACTAATTTGTTGCTTACTAAACTGTGAAAGAAATAAATCGAAGTTATAGAAAATATATTTATTTGTAAAAATCAGTAATTTTTTTTTTCATTTTTTTAAACTAAAAAATAAATTTTCAAGATATATAATATTTTCTGGTCATTTTCTGTAATTTCAAATTTATATATAAAATTTAATATAGGAGGACCAATTACACTGTTTGATAATATAACAAATAATAAATTCAGCTCATCAGTGTATACTAGATGTTTAATTTTTTTTAAAAATTTTTTTAATTAAAATTCATGTACTACTTACAACTAAAGTAGAGTTGATTTCCTACAATTTCGAACAATAAAACTTGTTCATCATCAGGGAAACATTAGAAGATAAAAACTAACACGTTACACAGTTCACATAATACTATTATGTGAACTGTGTAACGTGTTAGTTTTTAGCTTCTAATGTTTCCCTGATGATGAACAAGTTTTATTGTTCGAAACTGTAGGAAATCAACTCTACTTTAGTTGTAAGTAGTACATGAATTTTAATTAAAAAAATTAAACATCTAGTATACACTGATGAGCTGAATTTATTATTTGTTATATATAAAAGTTCATATTGTTTCTAAAGCCTTACTTGCATCAAACAGAGTTTTCACTGCTGGTTCAGCATGAACGTTATCTTCTGCTTCTTCGTCATTATTTTAATATTTTGGATTGTTACACATTTTTCTTATGTTTTGGAAATAACATGTTGCAACATCTTGATCCATAGAAAAAAAATCGCATCCTCTGCTATATACAACCACTCTTCATCTGCATTATTGTCGTAATCATCAACACAAACAGCACAAATGAGTTTTTTAGGTAAGTAATTCTAGTTTGTATGTCATATGGAATTGCTTGACATTCAATTTAATTTCGGTGAGAACAAAAATTTTTCAACGATGTATGCTGGAAAACGACTTTTTGACGAACGATGCTTGCGGATTTCGTTAACATTATTTAATTATAATTTGTGCAGAGTCCGTATAAATAAAACGATTAACGAGAGAAAACAATGGATGCGGGAACGATAGATCGGGTTTCATTGTAATTTAAAAAAGATGAAAAAAGGATATTTTATATTTATCATTAAAAAGAGAGATTGAAAAATATTTAAAAGGAAAATATTCCATTGATCAGTCGAAGCAGTAATACTTTACCTATACCCTAAAAGGTACGCTTTGTTGTATTATTTTAAATTGTATTTTATAAGTATTCATTTTTTTTCTTTGTCCCATGTTTTCCCCTTTCTACTTTAATGCAGTTAAAACACGGTTGCTAATTTTTTCTATGTCAAGAACTAATGCGCGGAATTTAATAAATCTTTAAATTCAGATAGACCTTAAAATACATCGAGAAGTTGATTCTTTTTTTTTTTTTTTTTTTTTTTTTTTTTTGCTGTTGTTGTTTGTTTGTTTTTTGTATAAATCATGCTACAGGTCGCGCCGCTATGCTACATTTTTCGCGATTTCCGCAAAAGCTTTATCTCAAGAATTCTCTACAGCGATTATCATCAAACTTAACATTCTGTTTTACAATGACATAAGTTGGTGCTGATTAGGTTATAGTTTAAATCATATAGAAGGTGATGCTTCTATTCCGCCTTTTTCACGATTTTCGCGACAGCCATATCTCAAAAGCTAATGCACAGAATTTAATCTAACTTCACATTCTGTTGCACTTTCACATAAATACTAGATCTTTATTTAAGCTCAGGTGTATCCTGCCCAACAGGTGTCGCTTTTATGTCCTTTGGGGTGAAGATTTTGGTTGCAGACATCAAAGAGGGTGGGTGCCAAATTCAATAACTTATTTGAAACAATGCAATGATCTCCTATTGGAATGCACTCAATTCAATAAACCTATAACTTTTGAATTCTCATGATAGGTACAGATTGTCATTTAAATTTGACACTGTGATAGCGAAATATGAAACATTAACATGCATTACAAAAAACAAAGTTTTGGGATTGGCACATGCGACTGGTTTACCTTAACTTTGATGGAAAAATGAGATGATATTACATCTTCAGGAATCTTATTTGCAGGCATTTTACATCGAGAAAGTCTTTTAGTTCTTATTGTTTCACACCAGTTTCAACTTTCATTCTTTCAATGTGCTGCTTCTGCATTTCAACAATTTTTGGTGCTCTTTTTCATCCCATTTTTCTATGTAAGTATTTTTTATCTTAATTTTGCTGATTTTTTTTTTCACTTTTAAACTTTGTTAAAAAACGATTTCGGTTTGCCTGGCCGTCTGTCCGCGCTCTAACTCTCGTAAATATTCTAGGATTTCCCTGAAATTTTCGGAAGTTATTGACGTTGACTTTAGCACAAGCTCTATTTCAAAAGAAGTTTCTAGCATGTTTAGTTTATTTACAGACATAGTCAAAAGTATTCCGTTACATTATGTCTAACGAGAAAAAATCGTTTAAAATGAACTTGAAAGTTGTTGCACCCTTTCAAATATGATAAAATTAATCTGCATTTACTAAGTGTACTAAAATATGTATTTTGAAGAATATGTAGTGCAAAGAATAGTTGTTATTCTTTACAGGGGCACACAAAAGAATTCTATCACAATGATATAGAGGGAATTGTTTGCGGCTTATTTAAATTAGATTAAACTATATCATTTATAGTTGAATTGATAAACATCGCTGCAGTTTAATATAAGTTATTTCATGTGTAACACGAAGTGCATAGCATTAACAAAAACACACAAAATATTTCAAATAGTACATTCTTTCCGAAATACTATATTTGTGATGATAGCAAGAAATGCAATTTTACTTATGATATGCACTTTTAGGTTTCACTGCATTTATGCATGTAATATGGTGTGCATAAATGCTATAGTTGATATAAAATGCTATGTAAAAGACTTCGTAAAAGACTTCGCAAATATTGAGTATGAGCATAATTTATTTAAAGATGTTTTTAACATTTTCCAAAGAAGTTGAAAAGTGTTTATGCTTTCGGTTTGTCTGTCCGTCTGGTCGTCAGTCCGCTTTCTAATTCTTGTAAATATTCTCGGATTGCCATGAAATTTTTGTATGTTATTGAAGTTTACTCTAGCACGATTCCTACTGAAATTGAAGTTTCTACCATGGTTAATTTACTTACAGGGATATTCAAAAGTTTCCCTTTACATTATGGCCAATGGGAAAAAATTGTTTTAAATGAATTTTAAAGGTGTTACACCGTGCCAAAACATATTCAAATTTAGATGCATTTGCGAAGTGCATTAAAATATGTATTCTGTAAAAAATGCAGTGGAAATAACAGTTATTATTCATTTACAGTGCTACGCTAAAAGAATTCCATTACACAATAATAAAGGGGGGGGGGAATTGTTTGAGACATATTTGAACTATGTTAAAAGATTTCATGAATAATAAAATTGATATACATCGCTGAGGCTCAGTATTTCATGCATAATATGAAGTGCATAGTATTTACAGTGACACACAAAAGATTTTAAATAGTATAATCTATCCGAATTATTGTATAATATCCATGATGTCTGATGGATGGATGGAATGCATTATGACATGCGCTTTTAAGTTTCACTAAATGTATGCATATTATGTGGTGTGCATAAATGCTATAATTGATATACAGGATTACACAAAAGAGTATTTCAGATTTTCGTTTAAAATTTTCTCAGTCTTGCAAGTAATCTTTTCTCACCAAATCGATTGCTCCTATTGAGTCTTCCTTTAAATATAGTAAAGTCATTCTTTTTCAAAAAGAAACTCTCCGTCACATTCTTGCTGATACTATTTCTTTTACTAATACAAATGATAAATTTAATCTTTCATGTTCTTAACATATTGCTCTTAATAAGCTTAAGTTCAATGATAATTTTATTATAATTGAAGAAGATAAAAGTAGTCAAATTGTTTTTATGGATAAAAAAGATTATTCTCATAAAGTTTATGCTCTCTTATCTAAAGGTTGTTATGTTGAAGATAAAAAAGATCCTACTAATTCGCATCTTTCTATTCTCAAAAAAGCTGTTAAGAATTATGTTAATTTAAATGACAACACTAAACATTATGTTATTCCTTCTTCAGCCATCTGAGCTCATTTTTATGCTTTGCCTTAAGTTCATACAACCAATGCCGCCTTAAGACTTATTTTTTCTAATATTGACACTGTTACTTATCCTTTTTGCCAAATTTTCAACATCCATTTTTTCTCCTTTATACATTTCTAATTCTCATACTACTTAAAACAATTCTTATGATTTTGCTGCTAAATTAAAAAATATTAACTCATTCAATTGTTCTATGCTTTCTCTTTCTGTTCAACTCTTTATTTACTAATTTTATGATTGAGGATGTTCTTTGTTGTTTGGAAACACGATTATGTGAATTTTCTTTCGCCGATACTGAAGTAAAAGATTTTGTTAATTTAGCTAAAATTTGTATCGCTGAAACTACTTTTGAATTTGCTAATAAATTTTTGAAACAATCAGACAGCTTAAATGTGGGTAATGCTTTATCTTCAATTCTTTGCGACATTTATATGCATTATTTTAAGAAAAAAATATTAAACCTGGTAAATTTTAAATGTTGAATGGGTTATGTCGTCGACGATACTTTTATTTTAGTTGATAATCATTTTGATATTTCCACCATTCTTCAAATTATCAATTCTACGGACCCACATATTCAGTTTACTGTTGAATTAGGAAACTGCAATAAACTTCCTTTCCTTGATGTTTTAGTTACCAAATGTGACTCTTTTTA
This sequence comes from Maratus speculifer, assembly GCA_964019185.1. NCBI lineage: Eukaryota > Metazoa > Arthropoda > Arachnida > Araneae > Salticidae > Maratus > Maratus speculifer. The sequence continues at coordinate 334,094,731 of OZ025289.1, forward strand.
CAAAACACGTGTTTATATATATATATATATATATATATATAAAAACCTTTTCTGATTTTAATTCACCTCATGCTCTCTTAAAACATCCAATCAACCAAAAATAGGTTATTTTTTTACGTATGCAAATCGTGCTCTCAAAGTTTGTTCCGACTATGCATCCCTTAATAATGAATTGAATTATTTAAAAGCTGTTGCTATCAAAAGAGGTTTCAATCCTTCTATTATTAATATTGCTGCGAACAAATTCAATAGAACCGCTTTATAATTCTACTCTTCCCAATTCTGTTAAAAGTAAACCTGATAATTTGGTCGTCATCCCCTTTTATTCAACTTTATGTTTCAAATTAGCAAAAGTTCAATTTTAACGTTATTTTAAAACCTGTTAATAATCTGTTCTCTCGAAATCTGTTCCGACTCTGCATCTCTTAAGACTGAACTTAATTACTTAAAAACTATTGCTGTCACAAGAGGTTTCAGCCTTTTTTTTTTTTTAAATCAATAATGCTTTGAAGAAATTCAATAAGCCATCTAGTAAGTCTACTCTTTACAAATCTGTGAAAAGCAAAACTGATAATTTGATTGTTCTCCCCTTTTGGTGTATTTGGTGTATTTTTTGTCGGCCGATTATCTACGCTATGGGATATAGGCCCTATGGGGTGGGTTGCCCTCCGTGGGGGTCTTTCTAAGGGAACCTAACCGGTATTTACGCAAGGTTCGAAGAAAACCACGGAAAACTCCGAACGGTTAGGCCGACGGTCGCGTTTAGGTTCGAACCCAGCACCTACCGTCTACCAGTTTGGAGGTCAGAACCTCGCGGCCATTGGTGGGGCTGTTCTCCCCTTTTATCCTCCTTTATCTTTCAAATTAGCAAAAGCTTAAAGACTGTCCAATTTTAACGCTATCTTTAAACCTGTCAATAAATTTAAATTCCCTCCACTAAATCTCCTGTTTCTCATCTTTGTAAATGGGGAATTTATATTGTCTTTGTAATGACTGTGATTTATTTTATGTTGGTCAAATAAAAAGAAATCTCGAAATCGGCTGAAAAATATACTCTCCTTGTGTAAATTATCAAGAATTTTCTAAATCTTCTACTGCCTTCGGATTCTGGAAATAGTTTTAATTTTCAAAATGCTAAAACTATCTTTAATGCCAATTGTATCTCCAAATTGTACTTTCTTGAAAATTTAACTATTTATCTTAATCGTGAAGTTATTGTTATTGGTAAGTCTGATTCCACTATGTCTCTGCAACTTTGGGAGATCTTTTCAGTCCTACCACAAAATTTATTTTTTGTAGTTTATGTATCTTTTTACCTTTATTTATTTTTTATTACTTATCTTTCATTTTCATTTTATTTCATACGTTTTCATATTTTTATTTGTGTGTGCGTGTTTCTCTTAATATAATTGATTTTTAAATGATTTTTTTTTTTTTTACTTTTATGTATTTAATTTATTGATTTATTTTCCAGTTTGCTATCCTCTTCTCCTTCTAATCTGAGCTCTTTTGTTTTGGCTATACTGTTCTGTGATTGGATGTTGCCTTCTGCTTTCCGATTGGATATTGAATTCTATTTTTATTGGTTGTTTCTTCAGCTTGTTTCCTTTCCATCATCTTTATTTCAGCATTCTATCGAAAGCACATTAAAAAAAATCTGTTTTAAAATTATTATTTTAATTCTTATTTTCACCCTTCATTTTTCTTTAGAAGTGTAAACCTATGCCTAAAAAATGTTAGCTTTTGCTAAGAAATATTTGACTGTTGTGCAAAATCCTTGCACTTGTGCATGATTTTATGATAAACAGGGGATGACAGAAGCATACGTAATTACAAAACGTATTCAAATAAAATCCAACTTTAAGATATGGCTTTTGTTTTACAAAGGGCTACATATGTATTAAAATATAACTTTTAATTGTTATACGCCCCTTTTCCTTATAATTTATAACTAAAAAAATGTTGTTCTGCATATATTTTTTAAGAAAAGCGTTTAGAAAAATACAAATTAGTCAATAATAAGTATAAAATATTAAAAATTGTTTCAAAAACCTACGAACTGTATTTTAAAAATTACAACATTATATTCACATTTTTGGAGGGGAAAAAGTTGGCATATTTTTCAAAATTCGAGCTTTCCGGCAACCCTAGCCGAATGCCATTGCCGCTTGTCACGTATGAGCAATGGTTTAGACTTTACCAGAAACAGTAATGTCCAGTAATTTTTCTAAATTTTATAAAAATATTAATTTATCTTATGATTACTCTTACCAAAAGACACAACATTTAATAGAAAAACATTTTATTTTAATCAATTGAAACTTTATTCCATTTGGCTTCAAAAGAAAATAGTTTTCAATGACCTTGAATGCTTTTTCAGAAATATAGTTACTATTTTTAAATTTATAATCATTTAAATTGATGGATTATTAAGTGGAAGTTTTGCGAAAGGTAGGTAAGGGTAATTTAAAATTAAATTTTCTGAACAGAGATATACTTAGAAATTTAAACATCATGAAAATATAAATATTGACAGCTAGGAAAAATTTGTTTTGTAATACTAATTTCAATCGAATGACATATTAATGAATAATAAATCGATTTAAGTGGAAATTTTGTAAAAAATAAGTTAAGTGTAACTTAAGATAAAAATTTTTAAATAGAGAAATGTTTAGGAATTTACACCTCATGAAATTATAAATACTGACAGTTAGGGAATATTTGTTTCAGGAATAATAATTTTAATTTAAATAGCATATTAATAAATATTTTATGAATTGATGGATAAAGGGGAAAATTCGTAAAATATAGGTAAGGTTATGTTTGATCACAAATTTTCAGAAATATATTTACTATTTTAACATTTATGGTCCTGATAAAATTAAATTTTATTTTTCCAAAAACAATTCTTGCTTCTCATGCTATAAATCCTCAAACAAGTCGCCATCTGATTTAATTCATATCGATTTAATACATATCGTACATATCGCTCACCCACAAGAAAAGTGACACATCTCGACAAAAGTAAATTTCGATGGAGAAGCAAAAGAAAACTTGCACAATTTTACTATAAGAAGAAATTGCAGCATTAGCTCTGCATATATGAATAAAATCGTACATGTAAGATGAGGTCTGGAGGGTTGGTTAGTTTTACCTCCTCACACAATCCACCCTTCTTCTGTGGTCACAAATGGACATAAAGTGTAGTAAAATGATTTTCCATGTAAGTACACTTATGAAATGTTTGTATAGTACGACGTACCTACGACACATCTATTAGTGGAATAAAATGCAAAATGAATTTTTGCAATATGTGCTACTTTTCTTGCGGGTGAGCGATATACTCCGGGCATAAAGCTATAGTAATTTTATCGTGCCGTATTTGGCGATTTAATTTATTTTTGCCGAGAAATAAACGATTAAAAATTCAACAATAAAAAATAAAAAATAAAAAGTATAAAAAAAATCCCACAAAATATGGTTTTGATTGAGAAATTTTATCGATTCTTTAATTTTTATATATGGGGTTACGATTGTACTCGCTGTTAGGTGCAAGCAGAACCAAAAGTTATTCCCTTGTTAGAGTTTTATGGCATTTCGAAGCTCTTCGCCACTAAAAAAATCATTTGTTTAAAAACTTTTTCATTTAGTTTAACTTTGCTTTTGCATGCAAAGATGTAATTTTGTAATCGAATTTCTTTGTAAAATTCCTTTTAAACGGAAATGCAAAAATAAATTATATCGATACTTTATTATCGACATTCTGATGAATGATGTTGTAAAACCACAGAAAACATCTGTTTTTTTCTTTTTCTTTTTCTTTCTTTCTTTCTTTTCTTTTCTTTTTTTTAGTAAGTTTAGCTGTTTATATCTGTGCATGACCAATTCTATCCTCCCACAAACACATAAGAAGTTACAGACATATTGAAATAAGCCACCAGCTGTTTTGAGAGATAATCATGTTTTGCATCCTTCGTATATTCATTTATTATAAAGAAAAATGCTTGTAATTTTGTGTTAAGGAATTATTTTGTGCATGCTAAATCCCTATTAAATCAAACGTATTGATTTTTGGAAAGTAGATAAAAAGGGTAAAACTTGCGGGGAAGAAAGATTGTGTGGAAAAGATAAACTTAGTGAATTATTCCAAATAAAGAATGAAAAGAAGGAATTAAAAAAAAAAGATTATTTTAATATAAAAAAAGCCAAAAACGAATTGAAAAAAAAAGTAGGATGTGGCAATCCCATAACTTTCTTTTATCTCATACGTTCCAGAAAAATGATGCATTCCAGCATCATCGCTTATGTTATTTATACCAAATCAGCAACAATTTATGTCAAGTTCTAACTGAATCTGAAATTTGATGAAAATTCGTGAGTTATATTTTGAGCTAGAATCATTGGAGAATTCATAAAGAAATCTGGATAAAAGCGCCATCTGTTGAACGATTTACTTCAAAAATAAAGAATACTAATTTACATCGGGAACTAACTGAATCTGAAGTTAACAGTGCCACCTGTTGGGCGAATTACATTAGAAAATGATCAGCTCCATATTATATCAATTGCTAACAGAATCTGGAGATTTATGAAAATCCGTCCTTTAGTTCTTGAGATATACTGCGAAAATAGTGAAAAAAGCAGCATAGCATCGCCAACTTTTCGGCGATATACATAAAAAATTAATCAGCTTCAGTTTATAGTAAGGAATAACTTAATCTAAAATTTTGTGAAATACTTTCCTAAAAAATTATACTCCCTCTGTCCCAAATTAGTTGCTACATTTAAGTCGAAAATTTTGTCCCAAATTAGTTGCTACATTTCAAATAGGTGGAGACATAAATAACTTCTGATTCAGTTTAGTAAATAGATACCAGTAAAATTACACTGCAATGAATATTATATAGTTCACTAGATTTAAAAAGAAATAATATCTTGAATAGGTAGAAATGAAAAAAAAAAAAAAAAAAAAAAAAAAAAAAAAAAAAAGAGAGAGAGAGAGAGAGAGAGAGAAGAAATAATGTGACTCGACCTAATAGAAAAGAGACGATAATTATATTTAATTATAAATAGTAATTTAGAAAATAAACTAAAGAAGGAAATTAAAAATAAACAGTGTAACGGTGTATTGCTATTTTTACTGCAACATTTGAAAAGTGATTAACTAAGCAGTACTGTCAGATGAAATTGAACCTTTGACGCATTGCGAAAGCAAAAGGTTTATTACCAAAGTAATGCTTATGGCAGCGGTGGCAAAACAAAGATCGGACTCAAATAAAAAGAAAATAATTGATGAAAAAAATGAAATATAATATTTTATTTATAAAAAAAAAAAAAAAAAAAAAAAAAAAAAAAAAAAAAAAAAACGAATAATGTAGCGTCAAAAGTTGTAGGAATTGTTAAGAAATTAGAAATCCGAAAAATTATTGTAGAATAGGTGTTGACCACACTATGTGTGAAAATTTTCTCAGTAATGAAAAATAAATCGAGTCCTATATACGAAGAATAAGACAATGCCTAGCTTATTTTGGCAGTGGATGATCCTAGTATCAAAAGCAAATGTTTAAAAGATGGATGAAATTTGCAATTTCAACTCTATAAGGAACGTTGTAAAACAAAACAAAATGGGGCATGGCTTAAGAGCGTGTGAATTTTGGATTTTTTAAAAACTAATATGATACTGAATTACGAAGGGACGGAATGAACACTTGGTGAATAAAATTACCCGATTGAAGCATATTTAAGGTGTCATGTCAGTATCTGAAATCTCCGAAAAATGTTCAAACACAATTATAAAATCATAACTATCAATAATCAATACAAAAAATTCAAGTGTAGCAACAAATTTGGGACAGAGGGGGTATTATAGTAATCTTTTAACCCCTTCGCAACGGGAGCCTTTTACGAAATTTTTAATGTTTTGTCACCGGTTTTTAAAAACAGAAATTTGTGCTTTATTGAATCGCGAAAATGCTCCGATTAAAAAAGGCAAATTTTGCAGTAAAATTTTACTAGTGGGGAAACACCAGGATTCTTAAGCCTTTTTTGCGGCACGTATACGTGTCTCTCGTCCCTAAGGGGTCAATCATCCCATTGGCATAAGTTACATAAACAACATAAGACACACCAGGAGGCGGTAGCACAGACAATCACCTCGTCGAGTTCATGCTGAAATTTCAGAGTTATTTAAGACTCGAATCGCATATAAAAACGCAATTGGTCTGCCAAGTCATATGTTGGTAGAAAACACTTGAAAACCCGATTTTAGTGGTTGACTTTTTTTATCATTGTGTTTTACTGCACCCAAAGGTATGAAAACACGGAAAAATGGAAGCAGGAAAACAGATTGGTAAACCTACAAGTCTACCGCTAAAATTAGGTTTTCAGGTATTTTGCACCAAGATGGTAGACTGGCAGACTGATTGCGTTTTAATATGCGAATCGAGTTTTAATTAATTCTGGATTTTCAGTCGTGAACTCGATGCATTGATTGTCTGTGCTACCGCCTCTCGGTCTATAAGGCTCTCTAACTACAAATTGTTTAATATTATATATCTAAACATTTTATAAAAATGAAATGTTTATATAAAATGTTCATTCGATTCTAGTTAATTTTGCAAAAATACAGGCATTTTTTTTATTATTTATCATTTTTTAACATTTCATTTTAAATAACTGGTTGAATGAAAAAAAAAAATTGAAAAAGAATTTCTTCCTTTCGATTTACATCAACTATGTCTCATATGAATGAAGGAAGTTTTGATTTCGGGCAAAAAGTGCCAAAAAGAAAAAAATATTTTAAAAATAAATGATCTTGAAATTCGAATACCTTTTGTATTTTATAGTTAATCCTTCTATAGTAAAAAAAAACTAGCCTTAAAAGGAATGACTCCTGGAATGATGCTGATGTGGAAGATTTCCGGAACTAACGAATCCGGGTTGTCCACTCCTTCCATGAGTCGAATAGACCAATCAGGAAAGGGCTCCTACTATGCATCGCCGTATGGGTTACCATAAAGAGAGGAAAGGTTACCATCGCCAACAATCGCCAAGTTTGTCGCCAACTTGGCGATATATCGCCAAATTTGGCGACCAAAATTAGTTGTTAAAACTGACGCCAACTTGGCGATAACTGTAATATTTCGCCAAATTTTTAATTTCTCTACAACACCAGTCGTTTGATACATCATTTGAGAGGTTTGCAGCTGCTTATTCATATAATGTATGTCTTGTGTGTTATCCCCCATTCTGCTCCCCAGGGGGGACACATTTTTAATTTCTTTACAACACCAGTCGTGTTACACAAGATTTGAAAGGGCTGCAACTGCTTATTCATATTATGGATGTCTTGTGTGTCACCCCCACACTCTGCTCTCCCCAGGGGGGGTCACATTTTTAATTTCTTTACAACACCAGTTGTGTGACACATCATTTGAAAGGTCTGCAACTGCTTATTCATATTATGGATGTGTTGTGTGTCATCCCCACTCTGCCCCCCAGGGGGGCATATTTTTAATTTCTTTACAACACGAATTGTGTGACACATCATTTGAGAGGTCTGCAACTGCTTATTCATATTATGGATATCCTGTGTGTAACCCCCCCCCCCCCTCTGCCCTCAGAGGGGGCGCATTTTGTAATTTCTTTACAACACCAATTGTGTGACACATCATTTGAAAGGTCTGCAACTGTTTATTCATTTTATGGATGTCTTGTGTGTCGCCCCCACTCTGCCCCCCAGGGGGGCACATTTTTAATTTCTTTACAACACCAGTCTGTGACATATCATTTGAGAGGTCTGCAGCTGCTTATTCATATTATGGATGTCTTTTGTGTCGCCTCCCACTCTGCCCCCCCAGGGGGGCACATTTTTAATTTATTTACAACACCAGTCGTGTGACACATCATTTGAAAGGTCTGCAACTGCTTATTCATACCATGGGGTATTGGCGAGCGCAGCAAGCAGAGGTAGGCAATAATTTGGAATCGCGAAGCGATTACGCGGGGGGTTGGCGAGCATAGCGAGCAGGGGGGGCTGGGCCCCCCTAGTACTTTAAGAAATAAATATAAATTTTTTTTTTCAAACAATGATTTACTTCATGCAAGTGAAATATTTTAATGTTATTTACGATTCTTTCGATTAGAATTATTGGAAAAATAATCTGACTACTTTTAATAAAATTTCTGAAACTTGTAAAGAAAATTGTTGTGTATTTTTTCTATATTAAAAATTTTATATCTTAGAAAAAATAATATTTAAAGCATTATAAAATATCGAAAATTTTGCTAAGGTGTCGTATCAGTAAAGGCTGGCAAAAAGCCATATCACTGCCAACTATAGTTAATATCTCTTTAGATTGTTAAAGACAACTATAGCATTTTTACTGTTATTTGGGTTTTGTTTTTATTGCAGGTGCACGTAAAGGAAAAAAAGTTTGAAGATAGATTGTACTTATGAATTACATTTATTTCTGTCTTATCTTTTCGAGCCTGCACAGTATTTCTGTGATCCAGGGTAATGTAGATATAATTCCAAGAAGAAGCGTAGAATTATTTTACAAAGAACAACAACAACAAAGAACTGGTGTTGCCAAATACGTGCACGGAAATTATCAGAGTACTGCGTGGAATTCAAGCAAACGATTTTTTGGGTAAGTCTGAGATAAGAATATCTAGATTAGTAGAATTCCCACGAACAAGGAAAAAAAATAACAGCAATTTCTTATTTAATAAAAACAACCTTTCACAAAATTACATTAGTTTTATTCAAATTGTATTTTATCTCAAAAAAAATTTTTTAGAATTTAAAAAAAAAACTAAACGTCAGATTAGACCTCAAAACGTTGGCAATTTTTAAACTAAGAGTAAGAATGTCAAATTAATCTTAGCATATTAATCACAACATAAAAATATTCAAAATCATTCATAATTTAATCATTAGTTGTAAAACATCAGTTTTTTACACCTATTTTAGTAATGATTCGATTTATAATCCGATTCCTTACCGAAAATGTTTGCACAAAAGACCACGATGGGTGACAGTAAATTTTAGTCGAAAATTAAAGCATATGTTTAAATCGAAAAAAAAAAAAAAAAAAAAAAGAAAAGGAAAGAAAAGGAAAGAGAAGAAAGGAAAAACATATTGTCAGACTGACATGAATGATATGTTCGATATGTTCAGAATGATGCAGTGGCTCACAAAAGTGTTCGTACACTTAAGAATTTCAATAACATACAGCTTTATCCATTAATTAAGATTAATATTTCATAATGAGTATTTAAGAATAAGATCTATAACTTATTTTTAACAAAACTACATAAAATATTTTAAATACATAATAAAACTTTATTCTGAGAAATTAATAATAAAAAATAAAATAACAAAGTTACCTCACAAAAGTCTTCGTACACTTTAAAGAAATTGCTTTATATTAGTTAATATCGTAATGTTTCGTTAAATTAGTGTTTAGTAGGATGTCCTTTAGCATCCACAACAGCTTTTAAACGCCTGGGAATAGATTTCACAAGTTTTTTTGTAATTTCTGCATCAATGTTCATCCATTCATCGATCATTACTGTTTTTAGTTCTCTTTTCGTTTTAATGTCGTGTTTTCGTACTCTAACTACCAGTTCTCTCCAAATATGTTCTATTGGGTTTAAATCCGGTGATTGGGGTGGTGTTTTTAGAACTTGTGGACAATTATAGAGACACCAGAGGCGAACGTTGAGATCCGTGTGCTTAGGATCATTATCCTGATAAAAAACAAAGTTGTTTCCAATACCCAAATTTTGGGCTGATAATTTTAAGTTGTCTTTTAAAATATTTAAATAAAGTGCATGATCCATTATGCCATCAATAAATACTAAATTACCTAGTCCTGATGCTGCCATGCACCCCCACACAAGGACACCTCCACCGCCATGCTTAACAGTTCCAACTAAGTTCTTGGGATTAAGTTCTTCCTTTTTTCTTCTCCATACAATTATACGTCCATCTGAGCCAAAAATGTTGAATTTGCTTTCATCTGCAAATAAAACACTATTCCAATACGATTCCGGTTTATTTATCACTGATTTTGCGAAGGAAAGCCTAAGCTTTCTGTTTTTCGCACTAACAAAAAATTTTCTACGGGCAGAACGCCCATTTAATCCAGCTGATCTCAGGACGCGTCGAACAGTTTCAGGTGAAATTGAAGTAGAATATTTCTCATTGAATTCCGTAGCAACTTTTATAGCACTTAAACGTGGATTTTTTACAATTTTTCTAATTATAAATATTTGATCATGTTGTGACAACTTTGTCGGACGACCTTTTCTTACCTTGTTTTCGATCCGATTTTCTTCTTTAAATCGTTTTATCACATACTGCACGGTAGAATTTGACAAATTAACTAATTTAGCAATATTCCGAACTGATTTACTGCTACTATGATGAAATACAATCAATTTTCGAATACTGTTAGATGTTTCTTTACGACTGCGAGCCATTTTTTGATAATAAATAGAATATTACGGACCAATTAAACAAAATATAAAGCCAAACGATTTTTTAATGTCACCACAAGTCAAACATAAAAATAAAGTGACAGACGATAATTTTAATTATGAGATTATCCAAAAATATTTCAGTGTACGAAGACTTTTGTGGCGTGTTTTTCCTCTGTCTCTTTCTATTTTTATTTTTCGAAAAAAAAAGAAAAGCAGCCAATATTAAAACAAATGTTGAGTGTTATTTAGAATAACATAAAGATGTAGTGAAAAAATATTGGACTTCATAGTCTAAATTTATTCCAGGGAAATTCATATTTATTGAAAATTTTTAAAGTGTACGAACACTTTTGTGAGCCACTGTATATTCGCGCAAAAATCGTTAAGGATAAGAAATGATTTTATGTTTTTTCTTTCTTTTTTTAAGCCAATTTTCTCACTGCTGATGCTCATAAGTAAAATCTGCAGAATGAAGCAATTTTTAAGTTTTGACAATCTGCATATTCCAACTATCACCAAAAGTAAAAATAAAAAATTGTGAAACATGTTTGTAATCTGATTACAATAAAATTCTGATATACCGGATGTACTTTAATATGTTATTGTTGGGACTTTTGCTACAACTTTTTAATAAATAAACTTTAAAACTTCATTCATAAATTCACCTCTGAATACTTAGCATGAGCATCTATTAAATAATAATCAACTACAAGTATTGTGGGTTTAACAGATAAATTATTTTTTTAACTAAATCAATTGAGATCTGAATTAAGTTTCCACCTATCTGAATCTTGTTGCTACAAAATAATTAAATTTAAGTTAAGCATCATAATTATCTTGAAAAAGGAAAAAAGGGAATTAGAAAAGTAACTTAAAGTTACACGACCAAAATAGTTAATTTATTAATTAATGAAAACATACCAACTTATTACACGAATAAAAATATCTAAGAGACCACTTAACAAAATGCAACAAAATTCTCAACTTATTCAGATCCCCAACTCACTGTAAGTTAGTAGCAATTATCCCAACTTTACCATTACTGTTTTGCAGGATGAAAAATACATATCAACGCTTAAGAAAGAATCACAATTACAGATCAATTAACTTTAAGGAATAGAGAAAGAAAAGCTGAAATCTCTCAGATATTCAGAGAGCCAAGAAAGACACTTTTCTTACAATAGATTAAAATCTCAATATTATAACATTCATCCAGCAACCCAAGTAATGGTATATGACCTTGATGCGACAGTGATAGTACATTTCTACTTCTTTTTTTTTTTTTTTATTATTATTATTCCTGTCAAGGCGTTGTGACTCATTAACTCATTTTATTTCCTTTTTTGTTCCTAAAATGCATTAGTATGAGAATTAACTTCAAAACTCTTAGGTTTTGATATAATAATTACTAACTTTTGAGGAAAATCAATTAAATATCTACATTTTAATTAGAAATAAGAAAAGGATTTTGTAAAGTGAACAGTAAATAAGCTTACCTAAACTCATTAAAAATTTCTAAAAAGGTTAAGAAGTTCTCATTTAAGTCTTAAATTTCAATTACATTATTGAAACAAAAATTACTTCATTTTTCATCTCAGAACAAGTTAGAGTTATATTTAGACAAATTCTATTCACTAACCAAAATAAGAAAAATTTCTCCCTCTGAGCTGAAATTAATTAAACTTCCTTAATTATTTGGATGCAGAAAAATTAGAGTAGAATTTCAGTAAATACATATACATTTATTTGCACACTTAATTTATTATATATACAATAGAAACAATAAATGACATTTCCTCCATTAATATTCAAATGAGGAATAAACTGACCTATAATATCCCTTGATTTGAAATAAATTATTTATACTTATAAACAGGGATTATACTTTTGCATGCTAACATCAATATTCAAATAGGAAAATAAATCAATTTATAATATAAAGTTGGCTTACCGCTGGCTGACATGGAGTATCGTTGTTTTATAACAACTCGAGCTTTTGTACACTATGATGCTAAAGTCCACCAAAGCTTTTAGCTACATTGATATTTACATACTACTTCTTCAAATCCATACATGCAGGAAAGGCGCACTTTAACCCTTTTTGGATCCCTTATTCAAGACACTGACATTTCGAAGATAAAGTTAGCTTCTTTTCACTATGGGGTTACACAGGAAAGGCGCACTTTAACCCTTTTTGGATCCCTTATTTAAAACACTGGCATTTCAAAGATAAAGTTAGCTTCTGTTCACCATGGCGTTGCATTCAATGTACACTTCTAGTCCGATCGTTATTTTCCCGACATTATCCGAAACTCGTTCTTTACGGAAAGGCATCAACGTAGACAGTTTTCTCGACATTATTCACGGGACACGGCAGTTTCTGAAAAGGCAACCGGCGAGACGTAGGCTGCTTTCACTACTCCAAGACTAAGAGACGAATCATCTCCAGAAGCACAGTTTATGTTAGCTTCCTTGCTAAGTTTCACTGAAACTCGACAGTTTCTGGGCAACCGGCGAGGCGTAGGCTGCTTTCACTACTCCAAGACCCAGAGACGAATCATCTTCAAAAGCACAACATATGTTAGCTGCCTTGCTAAGTTTCACTGAAACATGGCAGTTTCTGGAAAAGGCAATCGGCGAGGCGTAGGACGTTTTCACAACTCCAAGACTAAGAGACGAATGATCTCCAAAAACACAGTCTATGTAAAAAAAAACCTAAAATCAAAATTCCTCCCCTCTCCCCAGGAGAAAGAAAGGGGGGGGGACTCAGCAGCCTCAAAACTACATCTATACAGTAGAGCGGATTCTCCTCATACTAAAAAATTTTACCTCGCTTTACTGGAATAAACTTAACCACGGGGTCTCCTAACTAGTAGCAAGGCTTTCTGCTTCCCCTAGTGCATACTGGGGTGGGCTACCATTGGCTACTAGTTACTTCACACTTTTCTATAACCAAATAAGGGCATGACATGACAGAACTATCCACGTGCCGTAGATCCCCTCCCTGATGGGAGCAGGTGCAAAAATAGTTCAGCTTGCGGTTCCCACGGAAACACGGGGGAGAGAAATATTTTCGCCTTCGTATTTTTTTATTGACGGTCATAAAACTTTCACTATCAACATATATTCAGGGGTATTTCAACAATTGCTGCACTATTTTCTTAAAAACAGTATTGTTAACATTTTTCTCGGGCAGTAAAATTGCCCTAATAAATTTTAACAAGACAGGATTTTAACTCCAAAGTGTGTGGTCTTTTATGGAGGCGGACAATAGTTGCATTTTTACAATGTCACTTGCAAGCATCATGTATTCATTTATTTATTTATTGTGACATGGGTACGTTCTCTTTTCTACTTAAAGTGTGGGAATACTTCGGGGAATGTTTTTATTATTGCTCACAGAGTTGAAAACATAAGATGGGCAAATACAAGCAAAAGATAAGAGAAAAAAATAGTGTGGGAGCATATAATTTAATTTAGAAAAATAGAGAGGGAATTCTAATTTGAAAAAATTAATTTTAATGAAAGGCAAATGGTATATAGGCCTCAACAAGAACTCCCCCACGTTGAAAAAAAAATAAACATTATCCGTTTTCGCCAAAAGAAAACAAGAATTTTATTTTTTGAATTTGATGACCCCAGAAGGACAGTGGAAGAAAGTCCTAACCAGAAATAAATTACAGGTAAATCCAAAATTAATGGCAAGGTGAAATGCTGAATTACTGTTGTATCCCGGTTAATCAGAAGAGTAAAGAATATCTACTAGAGCAGATCAAACAACGACCCGAAAAGTTGACAACCTCACCCTACTAACTCTCCACACCAACTATGCACTCCGGAATGCAATGCTGGAGCTTGGATATAACACATGAAATTAGAACTTAAAATAGGAACTAAGCTATCTCTATTACCAAAGGATTCCGACTCACTCCTCCTACTCGGCCTAACCTATCAAATTTTTAACAAGTTGTAAATTCCCTATATGCTACTCTCTCTGGACATATGAAGCCACTTTTATAAAAATTGAATGCAAGGAAATATTGTAAAATTTTTTTAAAAATTTCAAAATTTTTTTTTTTTTTTTTTTTTTTTTTTTTTTTTTTTTTTATAAACAGAAAGCATTAGTAATCCAAAAGGGCCTAAACTAATAGAATTTAGAAAATTCAAAATAGATATACCATGTCAGCCGAAGGTATCACAGATATGTACACACATAAGTAAAAATAATACTTTGTACACATGTAAAAAAAGGTAAATAAAAATAAACACAAAAGAAAAAACCATCTTGCATTACATAAACAAAAGGTATATATATAAATATGACATTGACATCTGACTGTATGTAGTGGGAATAAATACATACAACACATCATCACATTACAATTACATAACAGTTTCTATGACTGAAACCAATTGATATTTGCACCTCTGTACTGCCAGATATAAGCAATAACCATTGCATAAACAAATATTTTAGAAGGCCAAACAATTTCACTAAGAACAAGCACAGTGAAGTAATATTTACTTCACAAGAGACCTTGCCAATCCATTTGACAAGGGAAAAGAATTTTCCTAACATACCCAAATAAAAATAAAAAGGGGTGGGTAGATGGCTATATGAAAAAAACAAACAGAAAAATATAAATATAAAATGCATATAAACCCGATAGGTATATACATGATGTGTGTATACCTAGCATTAGATAGTTTCTACCCTACAAAAAAATTACCAAAATAAAATATTCAGATAATTTTCAAAGATACGTTAAAAATTGTAAAGTTATATAAAATGCTAAAAATGCAATAAAAGAATGAACTATCTACATTTAAAATCCTAATATATACAAAAGAGAAGTCTTTAGAGATTCCGAGCAATATATATACTGCTATCACATTTATTTTTCCAAAGTTTCACAACCATAAAATTTTCAAAAACCTCAAAATTCGTGGAAAAATTCGCTAAAAAATTCCAAAAATCCCTACAAACACTGGACGGATTATTCACCTGGCAGTAATATACAGTAATATTACCAAAACTTTTGAGATTAAATTTGTGAAAGGCTAAAATCCCTTGAGAATATGTGCGCAACAGAATCAAAACAAACCCACTTTTTGCTCGAATATATTCTAAGTTTCCTTATTTCGAACCGAAAGTTATTCAAAATATCTAAAATTATCTATATACAGAACCTATTTACACATCCTATATTAAAATACAAAAAGAACTAAAAGTAAACAATTCTAAATCTTATAATTCGGTCGTGAACTTCTATTCCTCAGAGAATATTCATTGGCGGACGAAGCGCGCCCAATGTTTTGATTCGGCTTAAAGCTAACTCGCTCCCGTGAACGACTCATACGGCTTGAATCATATGACGTTTGCTGCATATCCGTATCGCGAGTACCCACAGTAGATACTTCCGTTTCTCCCTGAACGCACCGCGACGTATCTCTATTTCTCATGACGGGATTATTTTTGGAAGGAATGACAGGGTGGGAATCAGCACCTATCGTTTGATTCCTAGTTTCGGTTTGCTCCGCAGTTTCGCTTTCAGTACCGTCAATCCCTTGACGTCTGGTTCTACTCTTGTGACCCTGAGTTGTGGGTTGGTGGGTTGCTGTCTGAGCAAGGGGTGGAGGAAACCAATTTAAAAACCGATTTCGCGTCCGTCGTTTAGGAAAATCGAATTGAGGATTCGATTCATTTGTTGACATTCGGTCGTGAGTTTTGTTTTGGTCCAAACCAGACATTCCATCCTGTGTATGTGCATTTGCAATGCATCTATCTTTAAACAACGTGAGGCGATCCACATGTACAACCTGAATTTTAGAGGGATTAGCAATTAATGCAATTTTAAAATTGACATCACTCAGTTTTTCAATGATTGTAAACGGTCCGTTGTTTAATTTTGACAATTTTCGCGTAGTACCTGTAGCAATAGATGGATTAAACAACCATACTCTATCTCCTACTTTTAAATTTTTAACGACCGCTGTCTTTTCTCTGTACTTCTCTTGGCTTTCTGATACTTTAACCAAGTTATCATACACTTCAGCGTACACTTTTTGAAGAGATGGAATTAACAGTTCACAGAAAGATGGGGCGTCATTATAGCTAAATCTAGGTGCCTGAGAAAATAGGGTATACGGTAAATTTAGATTTCTACCATATAAAATTGCAGCAGGTGTTAATTTTGTAGAGGAATGCACAGCTGAGCGCATCGCTAACAGGGCAAATTTAAGTTTGGTATCCCAGTCAGATTGATTCTCATTAACTATATGGCTAAGGGCGTTTTTTAACGTCAAATTTTGTCGCTCGATCTGTCCATTCGATGCTGGATGGAAGGCAGACGTAGTGATATGTTTAATTCCGAACATCTCGTAGACATGTTTGATAGCTTCGGATATCAGATTTCTCCCATTGTCTGTGGTTATCACCGCAGGCGCACCATAACGTGAAATGAAATCAGCCAGCGTATCCGCGATAACGTCTGACGTGGTTGAACTAACTGCATAAGCTTCTGGCCATTTAGTAAAAGAGTCGATATACGTAACAATAAAAGTGTTACCTGAAAATGTAATTGGTAGGGGGCCTATTAAATCTAAATGTACTTTATTCATAGGGAATTGGGGTGTTGGCATCCTCTGAAGGGGTGCCTGTTGATTAGGTTTATGTGCTCTCTTTTGTTGGCAGCTAATACACGACTCTACTAGGTGCTTGACATCGGCCGACATTCCAGGCCAGTAAAAATGCTCCCGGATGCGGTCAATTGTTTTCTTAAACCCTTGATGACAAGCCACTAGAGAATCGTGTGTTAGAGCGAACACTTGCTCAATCATATCCCTAGGCACTACTAATTTAATTGGATTATTTATTATATTGGACTCTCTCGTGTCCTCACATACAAGAATATCATCTCTAAAGAAAAATTTCATATACCTAGGTGCGATTTCTAAATTTTTGTCTAACTTTCGGGCTATTTCACAACACTTTTTATCGATTTTTTGTAATTCACTAATTTTATCAATTAAATTTGAATGCGGTATAAAAGTAGTTTCTTTTTCTACTTGTATACAAAAATTACTATTGCTAATTTCTGGTGTCTCATTTATTTTAGCAAATCTGGAGAGAAAGTCTGCTACACTATTACATTTACCTTTTATATATTTAATTGTAAAGTCAAAATCAGATAAAGTACAAATCCATTTTGCCATACGTGATGTCGGGTCATGAATTTTTAACATAAATGTAAGGGGGGCATGGTCTGTAAATATGTGAAAATGGGTGTTAGCTAGGTAACATTTAAAATGATTAGTTGCCCACACCAGAGCAAGAAGTTCTCTTTCCGTAGCAGAGTATCTTGTCTCTGCATCTTTGAGTCGTCTGCTAGCAAACGCTACAGGGTGAATTTTATTTTCCTCATCTAGTTGTGACAAAACAGCACCCAATGCTTCACCACTCGCATCGGTATAAACATAAAATTCTTTATTAAAGTCAGGTAAAGCTAGGCATGGTTTAGAAATTAATGCTTTCTTTAAATCCTCAAATTCTTCTTGGGCTTCCTGCGTCCAGGCAAAGTGCCCAGTTTCCTTTGTTAAATCAATTAAATTTAACGCTCTTTTAGTAAAGTCAGGTATAAAACGCCTGTAAAATGAGAGGGTACCAATGAATGATCTGACACCTTTACGGGTGGTAGGCGGTTGCAATTTTTCAATAATTTCAATGTTTTTATTAATGGGGGATACTTGCCCACTATGAATTTCGAAGCCAAGATATTGAATTTTGTCAGTTAAAAAGGTGCATTTACTAGGTTTAAGTTTTAATTTATGTTGACGGAGACGTTCGAATACTAAATTTAGTTTATCTAGGTGGGATTCCATGTCAGAAGATGAAATTACTACGTCATCAATATAAGTTAAAATACCAAGATCTGTTAAGTCTCCTAAAACGGCATTCATTAGTCTTTGAAAGCTATTGCCCGAATTTGCTAACCCAAAACAGTTACGTGTCCATTCAAATAACCCTTTATGTGTAATAATGGCAGTTTTATGTCTGTCCTCTTGTCTAATAACTTGTTGAAAAAAACCACTAGTTAAGTCTAAGGTTGAAAAGTATTTGGATCCTGCTAAAGAGTCGACAGATTCTGTAATATTGGGTATGGGGAAAGCATCTTTAACTAAATTTTTATTAAGTTGTCTGAAATCTACTGCCAATCGATAAGATTTATCTGCTTTTTCAACCAAAATAACAGGGGATGCATATTCAGACATGGACGGTGTTAAAATGTTTGCTTCAAGTAAAATATTAAGCTGCTCTTCCATTTCTTTTCTTAATCTGTATGGTACTCTATAAGCTTTACAGCGAACAGGCTTATCAGAAGTTAAATTCACAGTATGGGGTATTGTGTCACATCCAGGTAGGTCTAGTACTGAGGCTGCAAACACATCTTTGTTTTTATTTAAAAAATCTTGCATTTTAGCTTTAAGGGGGGCGTCAAGATGGTCTAGGTTAATTTCAGAGCTCCATTCCAGATCAGCATGATCAAAGTCAGGAATTTGGTTCTCCCTATTGATATTACAAACTAAATTACATTCGCATGAAATTAAATTAGAGTTATTTGGAGTTAAGTTAGGATTATGAGAATATAAATTAGAATTCTCAGAAGTACAATTACAATTAGGAGTTGAATTATCCTTATTATTAATTAGGTTAGTTAAATTTTTGCTATCTATACACTTTAAGATTTTAGCTATGGAAGTTCCTTTATTTAAGTTAATATGATTATCCGAAAAGTTTGCAAATGACACAAATAATCCATGTTGCTGCGTGCATATAGTTCTGGCAATCAAAAGTCCCTGGTTTAAATTTCTAGCTAGGGGTTCCAATATTACTGGTTCGTTTTCTAAAATACTCAGTTTTTTAGTACTTTTAACATCTGCCAACATTTTTGTCCTTGGTGGGATTACAAGCTTTTGGCTTAAAACAGCAACTCCTACAATAGTTTTATCTATCTCATTGTTTTTATCTACATTATCCTCTAAATTAGCTTGAATTTCCCCATTTACCTCCTGCTTATTATTTAAATTCTCCTCACTTTGCCTGAGATGGAAGACCTGATTATTTTGTGACACCTTATTCTTATTTTCCTCAAATTTTCCTAAATTAGGGGTCTCTACATTTTCCACAATTTTATCACTCAATTTCTGCTTATTACTTCTAGCCTTAATTTGAACAATTTCATTGCTACTGCTAAAACCAAGACCCTGAACTGCCTCTCCAGTTCTACTTTCTTTTTTACATCTTCCATCATTCATAGTGTGAGAATTTTCATGTACATTTGACTTTGGCATTTCAATACTTACTTGGGCACAATTAGACATACTTTTACAATTATTATTACACTTATGATTATTTACAAAACTATATACATTGCTTTTCGTGTAACATTCCTGCTGGACATTATGTACAGTATCTGGATTGTTTACAATTTTGTCTCCATTCATGATTGAGTCTCTGATTTGAGTTTTGCTTCCTATAGGTGTTTTGACTAAAGTTTGCTCAGGTGGGCTAAATGATATTGAATTATCAGAACAATTTAACAAAATATTGTATTTGTTTAGAAAAGGCATACCAAGAATTGCTTCAAACTCATTGGCCAATTTACTTGGTACTATATAAAAATCTGCTTCACAAAACATTCCCAAAAATTTAAATTTTAAGTTTATTTTATTATTAAGATAAATCTGTTGCCCTGTGACAGTAACTATGGGAGTGCAACAATCTTCAGTTTTAAAATTTTGGCCCAAATTAAGGATACTATTACTTATTAAATTAATGGCACTACCAGTATCACATAATATAGGAATTTCAGTGTCATTAATACAAATATTTTTTATTGGGAGCCCACATGATTTCTGCACAAACATAGTGTATACAGGATGGAAGTCGTTTGGCCTTTCCTGGGTCGGTCCGACTATATCTGACCCGGCCTCGTAGAGTTTAAAGACTCAGGTTGATTATTTACATTGTTATTCGAGTTTTCACTAGTTTCGCTTTCATTTCTCTCATCATTTCCTCTCCTCCCATTTCTCTGGTCCCATCTACCTCTCTGATTTGAGTAACCTCCCCTGCGATTGTTATGAAAATGGGCGTTATTTCCTCTCCCTCTGCCTCTAAAATTTTGAAAATTATTTCTACTGCTATTAGAGTTTTGTGGGCAATTTCGAGCAAAATGGTCGGTCTGGGAACAAATAAAACAAGAAAAATCTCTATATCGACTTCTTTCAGCAGTATTAAAATTTCTCTGCTGGTTGCTATTCTGCAATAACTGGTCTAACTTAACGGTGAGCGCCTCTACCTGTTCACGCAATTTAGTAACTTCCTGCTGGGACTGATTAGAGGGGCCCGTTTGGATGGCTGCACATGACACATTCTGTTGGTTATTCTGGGGATAAAAAGGATTGACATTCTCAACCTGCACGTTGTAAAACGGGTTGACACTTTTGCACGCCTTTTCTTCGAGGAGGGCAAAATCTAAAATTTCCTCCGGCGTTTTCGGGCTTTTTGTTATAACACCTTTTCTGATTTCTGGTGCTAAATTGCTTAAGAGCATGGAATGCAAAAGAGCAGTTCTACTCTTATTCGCTACATCTTGCTCAAGGCCCTCTACTACTAACGCCTTAAGTGAAAGGTCGTAAGCTCTATCGTAAAATTCCTGGACAGGCATTTGGGGGGTTTGTTTAAAATTTAGAAAACGGGTCAAGGCTACGTCCGGAGTCAGTTCATGGGTATATCTTTCTTTAAAGATTTTGATAATATCCTCGGTTTGTTTAGTTCGATGCAATTTGTATAATCTGGCCGCGCTGCCATTTAAACGGCTCAATAATGCAAACTTCTTTTCCTCCTCAGACCACCCAAAGAAATCTGCTAACTGCTCATACTTTTCCAAAAATTCATTAAATGGGCATGAATTCCCTTCTCCGCTAAATGGAGGAATAACACTCACATTTTCGATTAGCGCACTCTTTTTATGTATGACCGTTAAATCCTTGAAATGCTGATTGTCGTCCATTTTTAGGCAAATTACACTCCGATTAAAATAAACAACGCAAAATACGGGTAATTTAAATACTAACTAAAAATGGGTGGGAACAAGGAAGAAGAAAAAAAAAGAAAAAAAATAACATAAATAAACATAAAAAAAAATACATGCCCTGAATAATTTAGTGATTAATTATTATTTTTGAAGAAGACCAGCAGGTGCAAACATCATTTACATCACTTTTACTACTAGGCATAGTTCCTTCCCAATTTTAAATTATAAACAATGTTTGGTTTACGTTTAGAGCCCTACTACACAAAAAATAAAATAAACACACAATTTTCAATAATAATGCACATCCCTACTATATTAAAATATTATATAAAATGCATACTTAAAATAAAAAATTTCACGTAAACTTCAATTTTAAGATTTATTGAGCAATAAACAGGCTCAACGTCACGGCACCATTCTATTGTTGGGACTTTTGCTACAACTTTTTAATAAATAAACTTTAAAACTTCATTCATAAATTCACCTCTGAATACTTAGCATGAGCATCTATTAAATAATAATCAACTACAAGTATTGTGGGTTTAACAGATAAATTATTTTTTTAACTAAATCAATTGAGATCTGAATTAAGTTTCCACCTATCTGAATCTTGTTGCTACAAAATAATTAAATTTAAGTTAAGCATCATAATTATCTTGAAAAAGGAAAAAAGGGAATTAGAAAAGTAACTTAAAGTTACACGACCAAAATAGTTAATTTATTAATTAATGAAAACATACCAACTTATTACACGAATAAAAATATCTAAGAGACCACTTAACAAAATGCAACAAAATTCTCAACTTATTCAGATCCCCAACTCACTGTAAGTTAGTAGCAATTATCCCAACTTTACCATTACTGTTTTGCAGGATGAAAAATACATATCAACGCTTAAGAAAGAATCACAATTACAGATCAATTAACTTTAAGGAATAGAGAAAGAAAAGCTGAAATCTCTCAGATATTCAGAGAGCCAAGAAAGACACTTTTCTTACAATAGATTAAAATCTCAATATTATAACATTCATCCAGCAACCCAAGTAATGGTATATGACCTTGATGCGACAGTGATAGTACATTTCTACTTCTTTTTTTTTTTTTATTATTATTATTCCTGTCAAGGCGTTGTGACTCATTAACTCATTTTATTTCCTTTTTTGTTCCTAAAATGCATTAGTATGAGAATTAACTTCAAAACTCTTAGGTTTTGATATAATAATTACTAACTTTTGAGGAAAATCAATTAAATATCTACATTTTAATTAGAAATAAGAAAAGGATTTTGTAAAGTGAACAGTAAATAAGCTTACCTAAACTCATTAAAAATTTCTAAAAAGGTTAAGAAGTTCTCATTTAAGTCTTAAATTTCAATTACATTATTGAAACAAAAATTACTTCATTTTTCATCTCAGAACAAGTTAGAGTTATATTTAGACAAATTCTATTCACTAACCAAAATAAGAAAAATTTCTCCCTCTGAGCTGAAATTAATTAAACTTCCTTAATTATTTGGATGCAGAAAAATTAGAGTAGAATTTCAGTAAATACATATACATTTATTTGCACACTTAATTTATTATATATACAATAGAAACAATAAATGACATTTCCTCCATTAATATTCAAATGAGGAATAAACTGACCTATAATATCCCTTGATTTGAAATAAATTATTTATACTTATAAACAGGGATTATACTTTTGCATGCTAACATCAATATTCAAATAGGAAAATAAATCAATTTATAATATAAAGTTGGCTTACCGCTGGCTGACATGGAGTATCGTTGTTTTATAACAACTCGAGCTTTTGTACACTATGATGCTAAAGTCCACCAAAGCTTTTAGCTACATTGATATTTACATACTACTTCTTCAAATCCATACATGCAGGAAAGGCGCACTTTAACCCTTTTTGGATCCCTTATTCAAGACACTGACATTTCGAAGATAAAGTTAGCTTCTTTTCACTATGGGGTTACACAGGAAAGGCGCACTTTAACCCTTTTTGGATCCCTTATTTAAAACACTGGCATTTCAAAGATAAAGTTAGCTTCTGTTCACCATGGCGTTGCATTCAATGTACACTTCTAGTCCGATCGTTATTTTCCCGACATTATCCGAAACTCGTTCTTTACGGAAAGGCATCAACGTAGACAGTTTTCTCGACATTATTCACGGGACACAGCAGTTTCTGAAAAGGCAACCGGCGAGACGTAGGCTGCTTTCACTACTCCAAGACTAAGAGACGAATCATCTCCAGAAGCACAGTTTATGTTAGCTTCCTTGCTAAGTTTCACTGAAACTCGACAGTTTCTGGGCAACCGGCGAGGCGTAGGCTGCTTTCACTACTCCAAGACCCAGAGACGAATCATCTTCAAAAGCACAACATATGTTAGCTGCCTTGCTAAGTTTCACTGAAACATGGCAGTTTCTGGAAAAGGCAATCGGCGAGGCGTAGGACGTTTTCACAACTCCAAGACTAAGAGACGAATGATCTCCAAAAACACAGTCTATGTAAAAAAAACCTAAAATCAAAATTCCTCCCCTCTCCCCAGGAGAAAGAAAGGGGGGGGGGGAACTCAGCAGCCTCAAAACTACATCTATACAGTAGAGCGGATTCTCCTCATACTAAAAAATTTTACCTCGCTTTACTGGAATAAACTTAACCACGGGGTCTCCTAACTAGTAGCAAGGCTTTCTGCTTCCCCTAGTGCATACTGGGGTGGGCTACCATTGGCTACTAGTTACTTCACACTTTTCTATAACCAAATAAGGGCATGACATGACAGAACTATCCACGTGCCGTAGATCCCCTCCCTGATGGGAGCAGGTGCAAAAATAGTTCAGCTTGCGGTTCCCACGGAAACACGGGGGAGAGAAATATTTTCGCCTTCGTATTTTTTTATTGACGGTCATAAAACTTTCACTATCAACATATATTCAGGGGTATTTCAACAATTGCTGCACTATTTTCTTAAAAACAGTATTGTTAACATTTTTCTCGGGCAGTAAAATTGCCCTAATAAATTTTAACAAGACAGGATTTTAACTCCAAAGTGTGTGGTCTTTTATGGAGGCGGACAATAGTTGCATTTTTACAATGTCACTTGCAAGCATCATGTATTCATTTATTTATTTATTGTGACATGGGTACGTTCTCTTTTCTACTTAAAGTGTGGGAATACTTCGGGGAATGTTTTTATTATTGCTCACAGAGTTGAAAACATAAGATGGGCAAATACAAGCAAAAGATAAGAGAAAAAAATAGTGTGGGAGCATATAATTTAATTTAGAAAAATAGAGAGGGAATTCTAATTTGAAAAAATTAATTTTAATGAAAGGCAAATGGTATATAGGCCTCAACATTATCATTTTAAAAAATCCAAAAAAAGTGAAAGAATTAGTTTATTCGACTGCAGTTTGCAACAAAATTCTCATCCAGGGGCGGGGGATTCTTACTTTTCGTTATTTTATTTATTTATTTGTTTATCAAAAAAAAAAAAAAAAAAAAAACCAGTTAGTACAATTAAAAACTAATTTTAGTTTTACTTTTTCTATTACGTTTACCTGCATACAAATATTTACAAGTTCGTTAAAGTTAATTTTCTACGTGTCCGAAATCACAAGGAATTAAGGAAACTACGGAAATAATTAGAAGTCACATTCAAATTACCGAAGACCATTACTTGATAATGCTAAAACCAGTGGTGTAATCTTAAAAACAACATACGGTATACGCTCAAAGCATAGCGTATACCCTAGGGTGTTCATACTATAGCTTTTTTGAGAAACAGATGGTATACAGTACTCTTTAAAAAATCCAGAAGTTATATGGCGTATACTCTCCACTGCATTCCTGGCTAAAACAGAGAAGCATTGATGATTTGATTTATTGGAATGGCATCTCTTATGCACAATAACTTATATATTCATATGAGATGGAGGAATTTCCTGTGGGGTACCTCCAGATATCAAACTTCGAGTGATGCCGTTCTTGAAAGGTACACTTGAAAAAATTCTAATCAGTTGTTATGGTAAAACGGATTGGCTCCTTGGGCCGGAGTTGATAGCTGTTCATTTTTGGTAACGGGGTTACGTAAAGTCTTTTGTGTACAGCAGTAGTCCGGCTTCCTCAGTAGAGTTAAAGGGAGTCAATGACCATACGCCATGAAATTTCCTGCATCCACCCAGATGCTACGTGATGCAATAAACCGAACGCGCATTCCCTTGAAAAATCTAATTCCATGGGATACATAAAACATTTACTGCTATAAGCATGTAAATGTTTGCATGAAAATAAACGTAAAATAAACAAATAAATAAAAATAAAATCCTCCCGTGTGAAAATAATTTTGACGGAAACCGCATTCAAATAAACCGGTCCCTTCACGTTTTATAAGTTTTGGAAAAGTTAACAAATTTATGGAACACGCGGTATTTCAAATGAAATTACATACATATTTAGATAGTTACATACATGTTTTATATTTTTTATTCAAAATTTAAAATGGTGAATGAATTAAAAGAAATTTCGAATCAATTAAATCTTATTATACATTTAAACTGAGGAAGATTCTATAATCCTAATGCCTAGTAATTTTTGGAAAAAATGCTTATTTCACAATTGAAGAATAATATAGCTACTCTATCAAAAAAAGGAAAAAAAACTATTCATTTTTATTATTAAAAAAAAAAAAAAAAAAAAAAAAAAACCATCGATCTAATGCTATTTTTTCAGTGATCGAAAATAATAGTCATTTTCGTCATTAATAATTTATTACAAATTGTTGGAAGATAAAAAAAAAAATCTAATTTTTTAAAAATAGCTCTGCGTAATTAGTTTTGATAATAAAATTTTCTACAAATATTTTTGAAAAAAAATTAGTTTTATTTGATTACTCTTATTTCACGAATCGTTTATTGGATTATGCATTGCTAAACAGTGATTCAGCAAAAATAAATTAACAATGAACATTCATAAATGGTTTTATCTAACACCCCAGGCAATGATTTTCTAATAAGAACATTCAAGATATTACAAAAAATAAAGAAAGAAAAAAATGAAAGAAAGAAACAACAGCCATTAGTATTGTATTAATTTTAAAAAATTACTTTATTCACTTTTCCCATCTGCTCTTCCTTTAAAATTTATTATTCATGTGGTAAAAATCGATTTTATAAATTTGATTTTTTACAAAGAGCGAAATCGTTCATAATTTATTTAATTAATAAAAAGGGAAAGAACTAATATCGATTTTGGAAAATGTTTCATATTTTTTTAAACGATTAGAATTGAATATGTTTACTAACATCTTTAAAGCAAGCAAGAAAAACTTGTGCTATTAAAAAGTCCAATCACATAATTTCTTTTTCAAGATATTTCAGTTTGTATATTCCTAATACTGTATCATGTACGTATCAGAAAAATGTACTTTACAGTAATTAGTTACCCTTTGAATTTTCAGCAATATTGAAACTTTTAGGCTGAAAATAAATATATATTAAGTATAAGGGCCATTTTCACATTTTGCTTACATATGCTGTCGCAGAGTAAAAAGAAGAAAATCCAAACATAAATTAATATTTAAAGTTTGATTTGAGCTATGCATTAGCTACAATTCAATTGACACTTTGAATTTGAGACTGCAGGACTAACGTTCCTCTTATGTGCCCCTGTTGACCCAGCATCTTCTCAAATACTATTTCAAATACTCGTATTTTTCTCACCATAAAAAAAGCCTCTGAAGAATTAATATAGATTTTGGGCCATTTTCAAATTTCGCTTTCATATGCGGTCCCAGAGTAAAAAGAAGAAAATTCAAACATAAATTAATATTTAAAGTTTGATTTCAGTTATGCATTAACTAAAGAAGATTATATTGAACATTTCTAACATGAAAAATTAAAAAAATCAATAAAAAATTTTGAGATATAAATCTTTAGAATTTTGATTCTAAGCAAATATGCCTGTACCATTCCAAGTTTTATGTTTTTAACTGTGTTTTTTTTAATTTGAACTAACTTTTTAAAATAAAAAGTTTTAATCATTTTGAATATGAACTGTTAGTGTTCTATATTAATGAAAAAAACTATTACAAAAGATATTTTCTTTAAGAAATTACCAGAAATCTTTTGTCCCTCACTTTTTGTCAAATCCGTTACCTTGTGATTATTTTAGTCAAAATAGGTTTCGAATGCTGCCTAAAGTTAGCAACAAATATTCGGCGATATAGTTAAACTATTCACGCAACTACTACTTGCCATTTTTTACTCTTCAATTGTGAAGCAATGTAATACAAGATGTTAATGGCAAGAATAAGCTTTTATCAAGGTTGATATTTTTTTTCACTGCCAAGTCTCTTACCGTAAATTTTAATATTAAAATAATGATTTTTGCACTTTTGTAATTAAATATTGTTTACTAAATAGTTTCAGAAGGTATGTGTATTATTATCTAAGTTAGAAGTTATACAAGCTAGTTCATTTCTAATAGTTTTATTTGAAATGTCAATTCCGTTACTTGTCAAGTCCATTACCATGAAATGTAAGAGCTGAAATGTAAGCTGCTAAGTAAGTTTACTAAATAGTTTTAGAAGGTATGTAAATTATTATCTAAGTTAGAAAATAAACAAGCTAGTTTTTTTTTTTTTTTTTTTTTTTTTTTTTAGTTTTAGTTTTATTTGAAATGTCAAATCCGTTACTTGTCCAGTCCTTTACCATGAAATGTAAGTGAATGGTGAAAATGGGCCATATGTATCCCATTTATAGTTTAAAGATATCTCTTTAATTTCAACGCATCAAATATTATCACCAATCATCTTAAATAAAACTATTTCACGAATTCATGTATTCAAATAAACAGATTTGATACTTCAAGGTTCCAAAACTATATTTTAAAGATGGCCATGCAAAAATTTATTCATCATGAAGTAAGAAACTTTTGCCAGTAACCGTCAGGAGATGATGTGAAATTTTTATAGAGCATAAAATTAGATAATTTGATGTATGATTTAATCTACAGCGATTTATAAGATGTCTGCCCGATCTGAACATTTTCGGGTGCAATTTTTTTTTCAGTTTTGAGAAAAAAAAAATACTTTTACGTTAATAATGTTCTATCCAAATAAATTTACTGAAGTTTAATGAATATCGTCACTTGAGAATAATAAGGTTCTATCTGTGTTTTTGAAAAAAAAGACTTCTCGATATAGAAAGGTTCTATTTGCATCTATGAAGGCATTTTTGCATCAAAATGATGTTATATATAATTTACGTATGGCTTTACAATTATGTGATGAGATTATTTTAATCCAGAAATGCCTTCACAGATACAAATAGAACATTTTTTACATCGATAAGTCATTTTTTTCAAAAATTCATATAGAACCTTATTATTCTCAGGTGACGATATGTCACTGACTGAAATCTAATTAGTAGTTATTTTTGAAGGTACTATTGAATTTATTTTCATACGACAATAGACTAAGGAAGGGTTTTTGAGTCGTTTGGAAAATATCATATACACGGTTTATTCAAGATAAATATAGTAATTACAAGCGGCTATAACTATTTAATCAAAAATAATTTATCAATAAGAATTACACAGAATGTAAAAGGAGGTTCAAAATTTTGTTTACACACTCTATAAGTGTTCTATATGACACTCCTGAGTAACACGGACACCATCTGAACATCCTTTTTGTTCAACCAGCAGATAACATCTGCAAGGACGGCACCAGGCATATGCCCCCCCCGTCGGGCATGCCTGGCCCCCCCATCGGGGTCAAAATTCGATTTCGTTTGGGAAAATATTTTGACTTTTGAAATTCGACTCCGTCAAATTGAGTCAACATATGACATTTTTTTTAAAAATTAAACACAGATTGACTAAAGTAATTATTTTAGATACGAGTCGGTTTCTAAATGAATTTTGATTCTTGCATATTAAGTTCAGGATAAACCCGATCTTTCCAAAAAAATATCGAATTTCTTAAAATAAAAATCTATATATATGACTGCACAGGATGATATATGAATGACTCTACACATGTATATTTTTTTAACAAAAAAGATAAAATTTACCCTAAAGTTTTGTCAGGCAGTCTTGGATGACAAGTAGAATGCTGCATCGGGTCGGGCAAACTGAACCTGACACGACTCGCAATCTGTATAGGATCGGGTTGAATTTAATCTTTGTCCCTGTGGGTCGAATTCCAGTTGGGTTAACTTTAATTGTTTCAGGTTCGGGTTGGATGTTGACAATTACGGTTCTTCATTCAAGATTGATCTCTCAAAAGAATTTGCAAAACTTATTTTAAATTGAAAAGTTATGTATTGAATGTTAATGAGTTTATTTATACTTTACCAGTTTTTACTTAAGGGTGTTCTCAACTGCTCCGCTCAACAAGTGGAAAACGTTTTGACACATTTACAAACTCATTTTTAACGGAAAGATATAAAATTTGAATGCCTGACTGTGGAAGCGATTTAGAATCGAACTTATTTTTCCATTTTATGACAATTAAATTACCTATCAAGTTATAAGCTATTTCGATAACGAGACCACCCGTTTTTCTCCTCTTTTTCGACCGGTTTTTCTGTTTTTGTCGGGAAACGTGCTCAAAAACGTCCACCTTGAAGGCTTGTTATGAAAGATCTATTTTGTTTTTTAAAAAACAGAAAAATGAGTGCCATTAGACAGTTTTTGAATAACAACACCTGCTATTTTCATGCATTTCTGAACACAAATAAATTAAAGCATATGTCACAAAGTTACTCTTTTTAGCTCACAGGCTATCATAGCCTGAGAGCTTATGTGCCCGTCCGTTCTGTATGTATGTGCGTATGTGCGTAACGCGATAACTCATGATAAAAATATCGGATCCACTTGAAATTTTGTATATAGGTATATCCTGATAAGGCGCTTCCCTGATTAGTTTTTGGAGTTCATTCGATATGTATAAGAGGGGGAACGGGGGGCTCATGCCCCCCGTTAGTTGATATAAATGGGATTTTCATGCAGAATTAAGTTTTCAAAATTTAGATTAGGATCATTCTGATGAGGCGATTCCGTGACTGTTATTAGGTGTTCATTGAATAAGTATAAATAGGGGGAACAGGGGTTCTAATCCCCCCCCCCGTTAGTTGATATAAATGGGATTTTCATGCAGAATTAAGTTTTCGTTCAAAATTTAGATTAGGATCATTCTGATGAGGCGATTCCGTGACTGCTATTAGGTGTTCATTGAATAAGTATAAATAGGGGCAACAGGGGTTCTAATGCCTCCCCCCCTCTTAATTTATATAAATAGGTTTTTCAAGCAGAATTTTCAGATTTCGTTCAAATCTCTGAATCGTTTTGGAAGTTTAATGGTTAAGTATAAAAGAAGGGGATAACTCCTTTTAAATTATATAAATGCTAAATGGGTTTTTATTAAGAATTATCTAATTTGCTCTGAATTTTGGATATAGATTTTTTATATGATAAAGCATGTCTTTGATAGTATAGGAGGTTCAATGATTAAGTATAAAAAAAGAGGAAAGGGGAGAGCTGTTTCCCCTTCTTAATTTTTTTTTCGAACGGAATTAACCCTTGAAAATATAAGGCTTTAATGTACAATTAGTATTTGTAGCCTGTGAGCTCAATGCCATCAGTTTAACTGGGCAGTATTCTTTATTGATTTAGGAACACCCTTAAAAGTTAAAACTGATACTGGAGGTATAGTTATAGATATATTTTTACATAATTGCATTACAGTATGGATATATTTTTTCATCAGTCATGGTTGGGGTCTAGTTGAGGTTGAAATATTTCGGGTTCAGATAGGAATTTGGAGATGTCGGGCTCAGATTGCGTTTCGGGTAGAGTCCTGCATCACCTTGGAAAATTAAACCCAACTCGACTGGCGATTTGAGTCGGATCTGGCTAAAGTTAATATTTTTTTCGGAGAGGTTCGGATTGACTTCTATTTTTCGAGTTGGGTTCGTTTTAATTGTTTTAGCGTATGTGTTCGATTCTACCTCATTTCTCAAAAGTATCGCTGAAATATATTTTAAAATGTAAAATTATATTATTTGAATGTCAATGAGTGCATATACAGATACATTAATTTTTCTACATAAAATATATAATTGATATTGGAGGTATTATTGTAGACTATTTTTCCATTATTGCTTTACAAGTTTGAATTTTCTTTTTCAATTACCGTAATTTCCTGCGTATAATCCGCGGATCAAACAATTATTTTTCAACCCAGAATTTTTTCAAAAAGTAATGTAACTTATTAGATCGCCGTAAATATTTATCTTAAATCACTAAATAAGTTTTCTGGGTCCAAAAAGAATTGCTTGATCCGCGAATTATACGCAGGAAATTACGGTATCTCTTGCATTTTGAGTTGGATTAAGTTCGAATTGAATACTTTTAGGTCGAAGTTTGTCGAGTTCGGGTCATTTACTTTTTTTAAACTGGCTCAGGTTGAATGGATATAGAATTTACCAGTTCAGCTCGGGTATAACCCAATCCGGGGAGTACTCTATGCTCGCAAAATAATCCGTGAATTAAACTATTTTTTCCCTTGATATTCCGTTAAAACAGAAAAATTTGCTTTAAATTTTGCTTTCGAGCGCTTTAATTTTACTATTTTTACCCCTCCCCTCGCGCAAAAAATACATAAAAATCACCAATCACCTGAAATACTCACATCTAAAGCAATATATTCGTCAATTTACATGGGTATTCTGGCAGCTATGCTGTTTAGTACTTTTTCGTATTAGAACGGAATTTATAAATCTGATTTATCTAAATATACGTAAAAAAAAAAAAAAAAAAAAAAAAAAAGAAAAGAAAAAAAAGAAATCTAAGATCAAAATTTTCAAAAAATGTCCAATAAGAAGGCAGAAATTGCTTGAAATAATAGAAAAGTCTCTTCAAATCACAGGGCTATTTCGGCATTGGCGCCACGGACTCGAGCGAGAAATTTTGGCCCGCGCAGACTTTCTAACCCGCAGTTAGACTGTATAACCCGTGGTCCGGATCGGTGATATATTTTTAATTGCGGGTCGCTTTTTGTTGATATTAATAACGCACTTTTAGATTTCCAACTATTTTACAAGTTTTCACTTCATTTACATTATCTTTTTGTTTTTAATTAGGGAATTTTGTATTTAAGTTTTTGTTTCAGATTTAAGTTTTGTATCTTATCAAAATTTGAAACATCGCACTTTCTGCATTCGATTAATATACAGTCTAAAACAAAATGGAAATTGAAGGTGTTTTTCCCATTGTTTTTATTATTACTACTATAGGTTAAAAATTCTGTTTTAATTTTCACATTTTCCCGGAAATACAGAAAATTCATCAATCTAATGCTAAAACTACCTTAAATCCTCCAATATCTAAAGTTACATTTTTGTTAAATTAAAAGATTGTTCAGTTTAATGAGCAGTAACACTTTGCACTAGATTTTTCGATTCGAAACTGATTGTTTACGTATCTCTAATTTTTCTTAAAATAATGAAAAGTTCGTGAACCGAATCTCAAAATTTTTTGAAATTCTACAATGAATACACCAACATTTCTCCAAGTTATAGAAAAATCCATTCCAATAACATATGCGTTCCGGCAACTTATTGTCTTTATATTTTATTTTTGGCAAATTGTTTTTTGAAAATGTATGGAATAATAATTACATTTTCTCAAAAGTGTCAAAAATAGAAAATAATGAAAAAAGTAAAACGCGGTACTTATAAGGTAATACAAGGTGCATAATTCAAAAATTGTAGTTTGACTAATTAATTTCACTCCGGCAAATATATTCAATTCAAATAAAAAAACCCTAATATTTAGCATAGAAACGTGTTCAGATGAACGAAAAAGGATATGAAGATATTTCAATTTTATACAAGTTTTGTTCTTAGTAAGTATGCTGTTCTTTATACTTGTATTCTTACTTAGATTTCAATCTAGGATTTTTATACCGCAGATAACAGCTGCGATTCACTAAAAGGAAATACATATCTTCTCTTTTGACTTGTTTTTAAATTCTGATGTGCAAGTTAATACAAAACAAACTTTTCGACAACCGGAATAAAGAGATTGATAAATAAGCAGATTAGCAGACCTATTCTTGCTGATGTTTGTAAACAAAAAAAACCTGTATTGTGATAGACCGGAAGGACATTTCAGTGTTACATAGGTGCAGTACTCTAATTTCGTCAATTGTCCATTGACCACAGATATAAGGAGTTATTATTTTTCCTGATCTAGTATTTTTATTTTAATATATAGAATTAAGATTTTTTAAATTATTATTCATCTGTTTAATGCACTTTTTTTTACAAAATTCATATAATTAATCAGACAGTAATCGTAAAAACAATGCTACAATGAAGTTTTAAAGAAAAAATTTGACTGTGAGAAAATAGAATTTATGACTTTGCAAATTTTACATTATAATTATCATTTCTACTAGTTATAAATATTTTATGAGTTCTGTCTTTTTACGAAGATGTCAACTTTAATTTGTCTCTGCTGTATATAAAAAGTTTCAAGACTTTTATAAGAGTAAGTCCAAATGATTTCTAATTTATTTGCGTTTATATGTGATTTGCTATTTGTCCGAGTGTTTTAATTTTAAAACTGCTTTATACTCAGAATTCGTACTTTTGTTGATAATAATAATTTAACTAATGTTTATGGAAGTTTTTCACTTATATTTTTGCATTCAGTAATAAATACAGTAAAGCTTCGATTATTCGGACCTGTCGAGATCTCGTCCGATCCGGTTAATAAAAAATACGGAAAATAGGACAACTTTTAAAAACGCATATGCATATGTTTTTAGGTAACTTCCCTTCACGTTTTTTCCAGTTTAAGACTGGCAATTGTGGTAATGCATATTTAAAAAAATTGAAAATGGCGTATTTAGAAGGGTTTTTATTTTATTTACCTATTTTTTAAATAAAATTTACAATTTTATTTTCTGCAGAATTGGTACAAAATTATATATAGAAGTACACATGCATGGTACACAGAAACTTCATGATTTTCGATATAATTATGTATAAAAAACTAACGCACAAAATTTAATCCAATTTCATACTTTTTTTAGATCTTCAAATAAATTAATGCAGATAAAATTTGTTATGCAACACTCAACAGTGGTTTTGTTATGCTTTATTTTTAATAATTAAAATTTACAATTTTAATAATTTTAATAATTTAAATTAAAATACACTTTTTTTCCAAAAATCAAAATGATCATATTTACAAATCAAATTAAAATGAAATAAGTACCACGTAAAAGCTTACCTTTCTAAATAATTTTCTGTTTATAATACATTTATTTGATTGTTAAAAAGCTTAAGTTGGCAGGTGTGCCGTGAGACCGGGAGAACTATTTCTCAAAAAGTTAAACATAGGATTTTGTCAAACTTCATCATATTCAGTTAGTATTAATGACATTTGGTGTATATCGCCCTACAAATGGTGTTTTTTGTGCTGCGTTTTTTCCCAAAATTTTTTTTTATCTCTGCACCTATTGAATATAGAATTGCACAAAACATTTAACGCGTAAAATAGCGAGCATGGTTTGCCATATTATTTATTCCTAGTGTAACCCAAGTTAGGAAAGAAATTTTCACCGAGCTCCAGTTCCTGGATAAACCTCGATAGAGGTTTGCATTGGCCGGGTCCGGGCCTATTTTCTTTTACGACTCTGGAGCCGGTTCATGCCTGATTTTCACTCTTTTCATGGCTTAAAGGTGTTCTTAAATCAAAAAGGGCAACTTTGTGACATATGCTTTAATTTATTTTTGTTCGGACATGCATGAAACTAGCAGATGTTGCTATTCAGAAACTGTCCAACTTCTCTCAAATTTCTGTTTTTTTTTTTTTTTTTTTTTTTTTTTTAACACAATTAATCTTTCATAACAAGCCTTCAAATTTAACGTTTTTGCGATCATTTTCCGAAGACAGCAGAAAAACCGGTCGAAAATCAGGAGAAAAACGGGTGATCACGTTATCAAAATAGCTTAGAACTGGATAGGTAATTTAATTATCATAAAACGAAAAAATAAGTTCGATTCGAAATCGCTTTCATAGTCAGCCCCTCCATTTTTATATATTTCTGTTAAAAATGAATTTGTAAATGTGTCAAAACGTTTTGCGCTTGTTGAGCGAAGCAGTTGAGACCCTTAACAAACTTTTTCGATACCGAGCTGGGACTAACATCATTCTTCGTAGGACTGCACGGGTCGAAATTTTCAGTCTCGGTTTCGATTCAGCCCGTATGAAAATCAGCCTCACGGAACGACTTTGGCCGTGCAAAAATCAGTAAAGTTTGGCCCGTTCCAAACATTATTTTTATAAGTTTAATACCCCATTATTCTATAATTAAACTTTAGAATTTATTATTTTTAAAGAATAGTAGATTTTTAGGCAATAAAATTTAAATACAGTAAAACCTGCCTATGACCCCAAAAAAGTACTTTCAGTTTCAAAACCATACCTGAAAGTGAAAGTATCTTTTAAAAAAAATCTGCGACCGAAATCGAAAAAGTGAAAAAAAAAATAAGATTAAAGAGCAACTTCATGCAACTCATGTCTCATGCAAGAAAAAAATTGTTTAAAAATATTCTAATTAAAACGAGAAATTTGAAAATAATCTCTTTTTAACATCACAATGTGTGTGTTTTCAAGTGACTGAAGAGTCCCCTTAAACGCAAAATATGTTGATTCAAAATGAATATAATATAAAACATGTGAAAAGAATATAATACATTACACCTGCTATGACGGCAACTCGACCATAACTCGCTCTTTTTTTTTTTTTTTGGTTATTATGCGATTTCGTCTTGGAAAATTTTACTGTGTGGCATTTTTCTGATTTTTTAGTCTCCAATATATGATATAAGTATTAACGATAACTGAATGATAATTGAAACATTTACATGCAAATAGATATTCATTCAAAATAAATA
Organism: Maratus speculifer; assembly: GCA_964019185.1. Taxonomy (NCBI): domain Eukaryota; kingdom Metazoa; phylum Arthropoda; class Arachnida; order Araneae; family Salticidae; genus Maratus; species Maratus speculifer. The sequence goes on from OZ025289.1 coordinate 334,131,303, forward strand.
AATATTGCCGCCTAAAACACTTCTTAAAAAGACTATTTTTTATCAGACACCCCTCATCCAAAATATTTTATAACTGTATCGAAGTAAAATTTCACATTTTGTAGAAATGGAGTCGGGCGGGCCGAGATTTTAACCTTTTTTTTGGTTAGGTTATATTATATATGTATGTATTTGTATTTCCCAGACTGTGATAATCAGGCAGACTTTCTAAATTTTATTTCGAGCGGAACATTAATCTATTTAGTACAAACCGGATCGGTCCTGGGCGTAAAATTTTTGAAACGCATTTTATAGAACCCGGATCAATACGCGGGGACCTCTAATATGTATTATAAACTTGGCCCCCCTGTCGGGGATACAGTGCCCCCCCGTCGGGCAAACTCTGGCGCCGCCCTTGAACATCTGCATGTGTTGTTGGCATTTTGGAGCATTCTGTGTGTTAGGATTTAACAACTGTCATTTCTGTCATCAGTGTAGTCAAGATTTTGTCAGCGGTGCAGTTAAGCACCTCCAAATCCTAACAACATACACAGGGCCTTAGCTAAGGAAGTGCTAGGGGCGGCTCAGGTCCATTAAAAATTTTTGAGCCTCACTTGGAAAAGGTTTCAGGTCACCAAAGGAATTTCTATACGAAAATTCAAAAGAAATTCTATTCAAAAATCTGATCTAGTTTTGAGGCCTTTTCAGAGTTTTGCAGAAATACTAAATTGTAAGTAATATAAGTGTTTCAACACACTCATTCTATTTGCACATATAAACAGGGATGTAGTGGAGGTAGTATATACGGAGGTATACGACGCATACCTTCTGGATTTTTTAAAAAGAACACCGTATATCTCAAAAAGTCTATAATATGCACACTCTAGGGTATACCCTCTGCCTTGAGCGTATACCCTCTGCTTGTAGCGTATATCCTCTGTTATTTTTACGACTACACCCCTGCATATGAAGCTAACATGAAGTTTAATATATCTCTAGTTATACATTCGAATTTTCGTCATCCTATTCTTTTCTTAGCATAAAATGAAGTTATCACAACAATTTAATAAGAAACATAGCACATCAATGTGAATAATCACTCATTTATCTTTCTGCGTCAGTGAGAGAGTGAAAGAGAAAATACAAGCATCCCACCGTTATTCACTTCCAGCTACGGTCCAGAACTTACACATATGGTATCGGATGTATGAACAAAAAGGATATTTTGATGTTGTCCTATGTGACCAAGGGGAATCACATAGAATATTTATAAAGTATGTAAACAAAAATTTAAAATTCCTTTAAAATTCTGTGTAGTTCTGATCTATAAATTCCTTTCGATTAAATAGACATTTGTAAACACTAAATTCATTTTTAATTAGCCTGTATTAAAACAGGATTTAACATGTGTTATAACTTCCTGAAGTTTTTTTACATTTTATCATGCATGATTTAATCAGAAATGTAACCTATATTTTAAATTTAAAGAGTGAAATGAACATTTATAAAAATTAAAAATTTGCTAATATTGCAAAGTGAATTTAGCAAACTTTTATTATTATTATTACTACTAAATGCCAAAACATAAAGGAAGTCATAATGAGAAATAAATTGAGAAATATTACAGTTATTGCATGGATAGACAAAAAAAAATAGGGTCAGGAGGGGTAATTAATATGACCACTTTTTACATTTTCAACATTTTTTTTTACTTGTTTCTATTCGGAAAAGTGTTGTGTTTAGTACATAGGAAGTAAATTTGACCCTTTAAGAAGACCTCTTAAAAGTTTTAATTCTCATAGCCTCCCCTCTTTTATTTTTTAAGTTAAAGGAATATTTAGAATTACCCCATCAAAAACTCATAATCACAAAAGTTTGGGGGAATTATGACCACTATATTTCCTCTTTATACTTGCCTACACACATTTGTTTGGGGGTAATTAAGAGCATTAGACCGCCAAACTGACAAATCTGTTTATTAAACATTTTGGTAGACTTCTTTGATATTGCTATTTGAGTCTGAAAAATGCTTTAGACTACTGATAAAGAATGTCTAAAATGAAAAATACATTATAAGGTTAATATTTAAGCTTGAAATTAAATTTTATCATACACAATATTCTTCATAATAGGGGTGATCATAATTACTCCACCTGACCGTACTCAAAGAAAAGACATGTCTTATTAATAATATGCCAGACCTGAATAGGTTAAAGACAGTAAAAATATCTGCAACCTTCTGACTCTTACTTTCCTATCTACCAGTGGGCGTGTTATATTACGATTCCATATGGTAACAGATGTTGGTAGCCATCTTATCGAACACTTTTTTTTTCTCGTTGGATTATTAAAGGATGGATTAGTTGGATCTTTAAGATACATTGTATATAAAGACCCACTCTCTCTACTGGTAGTTTTTTGGACTTTTTTGATCTAGAAATACGTCCCACTATCTTCTTATTACACTAACCAGTATCTTCCTTTTAATTGTTAACCCTTTAACGTTCATTGGTTTCGCCACGAAACCACAAAATTTTAATTCCGATATGTAACACTGACACCGGTATTTTTATCTAAAAATATCCCTTTTATTATGTATGTGAAAAATCACGTTTTCTTATTTAGAAATATATTTCTTCTTAATTACCAGTGTCATTCATTTATTTCGACATCTTAGCAATGAAAATGCTTTGATCGTTAAAGGGTTAAAAGATGTAAGTTAAAAATACAGAAACTCCCCTTTAACAAAGTCCGAATTTAACGAAGTTTTCCACTAAACGAAATTTTCTACTGAACCTTGACTTTGAACGGCATTAAGGTCTCTGTCCCTGCCCGCGAAGACACTCGCGAGCTAATGCCATTCCTATGGGGAGGCATTTTTTAAATAATTCATTTAGTATTCATTCATTAGGCATTTCATTAGGCATTAGGTAATTCATTAGGCATTTTAGTATTTTATCGAAATTTTTTTCGCACTATCGTGCATGGAATTCTGGCTAAACGCAACTTTGAGAGCATTTTCTAAATGATTATTAGTGTTTATTGGAAGATAGAAACGCTGTTCGATCTCATATTTTCTGCAAAAGAACTTTTGCCAGTTTGATGTGTTTATAGATAAAAAAGAATACAGGAGCGTGTTGGAGGGAAGTCAATTTTGATTTAATAACACAGCGTTCAAGGATTTTTATTATTACAGCTTAAAGCATTCCCTTCCCCCCGAAGTTTGAACTAGAAAAATTAATTTTAAATAATTGTAAAATAAGTTTCTGTAAAAGACATTTGCCATTTTTATGCATATATATGTATATATATGTATATATATATATAAATACTTTTATAAATACAATATATATATATATATATATATATATATAGAGAGAGAGAGAGAGAGAGAGTTTAGGAATACGTCAGAGTGAAGTCACGCTTGATTTGAGAACGGCATTAAATTGTTTTATTAATGCAGCCTTAAAGAATCCCCCCCCCCCCAAGTTGAACGGGAAAAATTAATTTAAATTATTTATGAAAAGGAATTAATTAAATAAGTACATTTATATTTAGCTATAACTAAAAAGATTTTGTTAAACGAAACGAGTATTCCTTTATAAGGAAACTTTTAATACAAACATCAAAAAAGAAATACATGTTATTTTAAAAAATCAATTTTATTCATAAACTCAGTTAAAAGAAGAGGAAGTTGGAAGCGATCCATATCTTTTAGTTAATGGACATGATATCCAAGCTTAATTTCCTTTTAAGAATCCCATTTACGAAGTATTTCAAAGCGTTTGGGAATTTTATACTTTTACACATTTTTATGTCTTTATTGGAAGTTGATTTCGAAAAGAACCTCTCTTCAGAAAGTGCTTCTTTAAATTGAAAAGATACTATTAGCAGAAAAGGGCAGTTTAAAACAGTCTAACGCAATCTAAATGAGGTCACATAAAACTTTTCACTCCAAATGTTTATCAGAGTTCTAGAACTTATTATTTGACTTATTATACATCTGAGAGTACTTTTTTTAATTTATTTATTTAAAAGAAGTAAAACATCTTACATAGAATATTGTAGCTAAATTTGAAATTGCAAGATTTGTTAAGGTCTGTTTTCTGCCAATGTAAAGCTAAAATAATTTATCATTATTTAAATAGTTACGTAATATTTATTAAATTCAGGCTATGTAATTGAGGATAATATGCTTAGGTTTTTCATACTGATATTTGAAATTAATTTTTCTAGATTAAAATGCTACAACATTTTACTAATTATCCTTGTAGTTTTCTATTACTTAACTGATAAAAACTCAATGATCCGATAATACTTTAGTACTGCTAATTTGCTTTTAGAGTTACATAAAGCTGATACGTTTACGTAAATTAAAAAACTGTGATTTTTTTTTCTTTTGAAGGTATGTTCAATTAGGGGGGTGGGAGAGTAAGGAGGGTCGGGACAGTTTTAACAAAAATATTTTTTACAAATTGTGTTTCATTAGTACAAGATGGAAAGTTTCAGAATAACAACTTGAAGCCTTTTATCATAGTAAAAAAATATAAATTTGATGATAATAATAATTAAACTTTTAGGTTAATTAACCAATTAAAGTAACAAGAATAATACCCCCCCCCCCCTATACCCCGTGTGGGATGTTTTTAAAAATAGGGATGGGATATATTTTTAAAATGAAAATTCATATTTAATTTTCAAAAAATGACAAAGGCATAGTGCCATTATTATTCTTAAGGTTTATTGTAAATCACAACATTTATTTTATGTTATATTATACTTTGTAAAATCCAAATAAAATGGAAATATGCTAGTGCCTGATTAATGTTGTCAATTCATTTTAATGGAAATTAATTTGCAATTGTGCCTTGTTCACCAATGATGGAACAGCCAGTTTCTTATGATAAGATGAAATTTCCTTTTACATTTCCCCTCTTTAAGGCCCCTGTCCTCGCTCGAGGAAACGCTCGCGAGCTAATGCTATTCCTATGGGGAAGCATTTTTCTAATAACTCTTTCGCATTTTGACATTTTTGAAATTTTTTTTTTTTTTTTTTTTTTTTTTTTTGCATTGGATTGCTGAGGTACATGCAGACAGCGCACCTTTTTTACTTTTTCGATTTTGGTTGCAGATATTTTTTACAAAGTTAGTTTCACTTTCAAAACCGGTTTCGAAACTGAAAGTGCTTTTTAAAAAATATATCTGCAACCAAAATCGAAAAAGTAAAAAAGGTGCGCTGTCGGCATGCAATGCAGCTATCCAATGCAAAAAACATTATTCAAAAATGTCAAAATGTGAAAGAGTTATTAGAAAAATGCTTCCCCATAGGAATAGCATTAGCTCGCGAGCGTTTCCTCGAGCGAGGACAGGGGCCTTAACAGAATAAAGATAAAAGCCATGTAAAAATAAAAGTTTGCTGTTTGAATTCAACAATTCTTTCAAAATAGTAATAATTTATTTTTAAAAATATCCCTGTCGGCTTGGCCTACAGGCGGAGGTAGATTTCGAAGTTAAGTGCTCATTTGAAAAACAAAAAATAAAATATGATTGGAGATAAAGCCAGTTTTACAACTTTATTTGGCCGTTTTTAAAGAATTTTTAATTTCATTTTTCTGTAAGGGTTGGTTTCATCAAAATCATCTTAAACGAAATTCGGTTCAAAAGGCGACTTTGCCAACATTTTTTGAAATATATTCTGACATTATAATAAAATAGACAAATACGGCACATTATGTTGTTCCTAAATACAAGAAACTGTCAATTGAATGCGTTTGATAGCAAAAATGGATTTAAAAAAAAAAGAGTAAAAAAATAACCAATTTGTTATTTGAATACTTCCTCAACTTCACAATCGTTTCGGGAAATTATGTTCGAAATGCCTATTTTGATATCCTTTTTTAAAATATATTCTGCCATTATCAAAATACTGGCCAATGCGTCACATTATATAGTTGTTAAACAAGAAGAACTGCTATTTGGATGCGTTTAAAATCAAAAATGAATTTAAAAATGAGTCAGAATATAAGCAGTTTGGATTTGAGGTTTTTTTTCTTAAAAATTAAGGAAATTTGTTGTTATAGAAATACATATAAATATTTTAAATACTAGTGGTTGATATTGATATATAATGCATAGAACGAAAAAGAAAAAATTTGCACTGCTTTATTTTTTTAATGGATATTTATTGTTAAAAGTAATTAGAGTTCCTTTTAACTTGCAAAATAATAAACTTTATTTTATACATCATTCAGTTTCAAAACAAGATAGTTTTATTATTTAAAAAATGCATGTAATTAAGCATTGTTATTGGGATAGAGATATAATTTGGAAGAGATAAAACGTGTCTCATCCCTCCTTTAGAGCTTACACCAACATTTTCTGAAAATAGGTTTTTACAAAAAGCGTGTGGCTTTTAAATTTAACTGTTCATTTATAAAAGACATAACGTTGAGTTTAAAAAATTAGAAAAGCAATTAAGTTAGCAATAAAGAATGAGACTGAAAATTTAAATTAAATATCTGCGTAGTTATTTATTTTTGATTTTGTAAAGTAGACTTCTTAAGTGATAAATTCACAGTTACCTGCAACTGAAAAAAAATTTAGTAACAAGTATGATGCAATGATTGCTCCATGAGATGGAAAAGTCATGAAATTTATTGTAAGCATTATTGCAGATGCCCCATCCGTTCCATGTCCCAGACCTTCCTAATCTCACCTACTAAATATTTAAAAATATTTTATGCAATATTTTCTTTATCTGCATGTAAAGTTATTTATATCTGTTCGTAACTTAAAACACGTATATGAAAAAATATTAAAAAAAAAAAAAAAAAAAAAAAAAAAAAAAAACTTTACGAGAAAAATAGAATATTTTTTTTATTCCATTTTGTCTTAAACAAAGTTAAAAAAAAATAGAAAAAAATGGAAAAGACCTATATCTGAGCTTAATTTACTTTTAAGAATTTCATTTACAAAGTGTTTCCAATCTTTAAAGAATTTTATATTTTTAGTCATGCAATACATTTTTTTACCCTTTTGAAAAGAACCTCACTTTAGAAAGTTCTTGGCTAAATTGAAAAGATACGAGAAGTCGAAAAGGGGAATTTAAAAGAGACTAGCATCAGCTAAATGAGGTCTCAGAAACCATTTCATTTTAAATGTTTATCAGAGTTATGGAGCTTATTATTTGGATTATTCTTGCGAGAATATATACTTTTTAAACCTTTAGGGTCCGAATTTTTTTGCAGCTTTAAAAAAAAAAAAAAAAAAAAAAAAAACCCACACATTTTTATTTTAATAACATTAACACTAGCTATCCAAATAGATTAATTAGTGTTTCTCGAATATTTCATTGTTTGAAAGAAAACCAATGTTGTTGTTTTACGTACTATTCAATTAATATTCAGATGATAATAGGCTAAGGATGAATTTTTGGAGATGCTTAGAAAATATCGTATTACAATAAGATTTAACTTATATCCCAGCTTTCTAATACTTTTTGCGCTTTATTACACATGATTCTTTGAGGAAAGTAACTTTTATTTTAAATTTAAGGAGTAAAATGTATGTTTAAAATAAAATAATCACAAATGGCCCAAAGAGAATTAAGTAAATATAATAACTATTATTATAATTATGCCTAAACATAATTGAAGTCATATAGTAAGTGCATAGACATTTACTAACATTACTACGTAGATAGTAGCAAAACTATTTCTTAAAACAAAATAATACTCCATTAAAAGACACCGGGTCTAGTGTACTTTTAATAGTACACCCGACAGGAAATGATTAATTTCAAGGAGATAAAACAATTTACAGAATAATGTGGCTAAACTTGAATTTACAAGGGTTTGTAAGGGCTGTTTTTTCTAAATAGTAAGTCAAAATATTTAAAGAAAAATACGACTTGGACGCCCCACCCACTCACATTAATTTGACTCTAAGATTTACACTGATTTATTATATGTAATTAAATTTTATCCAACTGTTTTTATATAGCTTAATTCACGCTTTTGATAAAACTATGCAAAACCATCACAGCAGGGGTGTAGTCGTAAAAATAACAAATTATATACGCTCTAAGCAGTGTGTAGACGCTCAAGGCAGAAGATATACCTTTATACTACAGCCTTCTTGAGAAAAAGAGAATGTACGGTGTTCCTTTAAAAATTCCAGAACGTATACGGCGTATACCCTTCACTATATCCGTGCATCACAGAAGTTAGAAATAGAATTTTTTAATTGTCTGAAAAATTATACTTTTCAGCTAAAACCTCATTAATTTCAAACGTACTAAAACCATTTCAAAAGAAAAAAAATAGCGGTAGAGTAGAAATATAAGATCATATCGGGCAAACAATTAAAAATAATAATTAGTTTCTGGGAAAAAAATTAATGAAAAAAAGTTTCTGAAAATGAACATCTTTTGAAAGATTGTTATTACTTTAAAATAAAAGGTTTAGTTGCAGAAAAAAATGTCTGCCGTAAGTCTTGAGCATAATTCAGTGAATATGGATTGCTAATTTCATCAAAATCAGTCAGGTAGTAGTTCAAGCGGGTCTTATTTCCCATAGGAGTCTTGTCTTAACTTATTTATTTTGTGACTACTTTATTATCATCTATTAAATTAAGGATACGCAAATCATGGTCATATGGTTAGGGGTTTTCATGTTGCTAGCACAAATTTATTGTTTTAGATGATAATGTTTCGTTCTTTCAGTAATTCACCATAAACCTTATTTTCTTGATAAACTAGCAAAAACTCTCAGTAACATGCTAATCTTTTAGTGCTAGTAATTTTCTTTAAATAAGAACATCAAAGAACTAAATAGAATTGATATTCTGACGCAAAAGTTAAACGAAATATCTGTAAATTATTTTATTTTATTTTGTTAGAGATGTTTAATTATACTAATTGCTCAAAAATATTTTCATAGTATTCTCTCAATCTCCATGTAAAGTTATTTATATTTATTCATAATTTTAAAACATTTATCAAAAGAAGGTTCTTTTTAAAAAGTGTAATAGTCAACAAAACTTTTGATAAAAAGAAATAAAAAAAAGAAAGTATTTTTTAAACCAATTTTATTTATAAACGAAGTTAAAAATGTAATTTAAAAAATGTAAAAAAATATACATCTTTTAGTTAATGGATTTAAAAACTAATCATTATTTCCTTTTAGGAATTTCATTTATGAAGTATTTCTAAATTTTTAAGAATTTGATACTTCTAGAGATAGAATACATTTTTATGCCATTTTTGACGTTCAGTTTGAAAACAACCCCACCTCACAAAGTACTTTGCAAAAATTGAAAAGATACCAGAAGAAGAAAGAGCAGTTTAAAAGAGACTGGCACTGCTTAAATGAGTTCGCATAAAACTTTTTATTTTAAATGTTGTTATGGAGCTATTCTACAGCTTACTGTTCGAATTATTATTTTGATAATTTATCAAATTCTGCTTTTATTTAAAGAACATAAAATATCTTTTAAATAATTTTATCGTGCTATACATTTGAAATTACAAGAGTTGATAAAGGCTGTTTTTTAAAAATTGTAATCAAAGTATTTTATCATTATGTAAACTCCTTATGATTATTTACTTAGTTCAACATACGTAATTAATAATTATAGGATTAGGGTTTTCCTGTTCATAGTACAAATGCATTTTTCTGGATGTTAATATTTCGTCTTTTCAATAATTTACTATTGACTTTTATATGTAGATAAAAACGCTCGATAACTTTATAAGGTTTAAGTACTGCTAATTTGTTGCAGTAAAAATATAAAAAGAACTAAACAGAGTCGATAGATTGATGTAAAATTAAACTAAATACCAATAACAAAATTATTTTATTTTGTAAGGTATTTTTAATTATGTTAATTCTTGTAAAATATTTTACGTATATATTTTTCTCTCTGTATTAATTTTAAAACTCTTATAATGATCTTTTTAAAACAATTTTCAATGAAAAATTAATTCATATATAAATAAAGAAACAAAAAATTAATATATAAATAAAGAAAAAAAGAAAAAAAATTTAATCCATTTTATTCAAAAAGAAATTTAAAAATAATATTAAAAAATCCCTATCTCTTGATTAATATATTTATTAAATGTTAAATAGCTTTAAACGTTCTTTTTGCGAAATATTTCAGGTATTTTTCAGCTTTAAAGTGCTTTACACATTTAAGTAATGTAATGCACATTTATATCTTTTTTGAAGATCAGTTTAAAAAGAACCTCACCTTACAGAACGCATTTCTAGACTGAAAAGATACAAAAATCATAAAAAAGGCACTTTAGAAAACACTTGCATAGTCTGAATAGGATAACTTTTAAAGCTATTTAACATTTAATAAATATAATAATCAAAATATAGGGATTTTTTAATACTACACTGCTCAAAACAATTAAAGGATATTGCAGTTTTAGGTGGATTTTGTATCTGGGAAACTTTTTAGCTGATTGATACATGGTCCACAGACATAGTAGGTTATATGAGAATAAATTACACATGTTTGGCAGAAAAAAAATGCATTTTATTGCGCATTTGTGTACAAAAGGAAAAAAACACAATTTGTGCATATGAGAAAAAAAGAATAAGAAAAGGTGTTTTCTTCAAAGAAAATCATTTTAAGTAGGGGGTATGGTTTCCACGGGCGGCCAGCAAGGTTGACACCTTTGAGGCATGGACTCAATGAGGCTATTAATGACGAGTTGGGGTATTCTGCCCCACTCTTCCAGAAGAGCTCTTTCCATTGGAGAGTTTGTGGGGGTTGTTGGAGGCCAAAAACTCGTCTTCCTAGAGCGTCCCAAACGTGCTCGATTGGATTCATATTTGGAGAACACGCTGGCCATTCCATTCGAACGATTCCTTCCTCGACAAAAAAATCCTCCACCAGGTTTGCACGATGTGGCCTGCAGTTATCGTCCATTAAAATGAAGTTATCTCCGATTGCTGCAGCGTAAGGACTACAATAGGTCTGAGGATCTCATCCCTATATCGGCGACCAGTCAGAGCTCCATCTCGAATGATGTAGAGGTCAGTGCGCCCGTCAATGGAGATGCCACCATACACCAACACTCCTCCACCGCCAAATCTGACACTTTCGTGCACGAACGCTGGATTATTCCTACTGCCACGGTCCCTCCAGATGAAAATACGCCTATTATCCGGATGCACAGAAAAACGGGACTCGTCAGAAAACAGAATATTGCTCCATTCATTTCTCCTCCAGTTGACATGCTCGGTTGCCCACTCCCTGCGGTCTCGACGATGCCTTGATGTTAATCTAACACATACCATCGGACGGCGAGCATACAGACCTACAGCATGGAGCCGGTTTCGGACAGTCTGAGTTGAAATCGTGGTGCCTGTAGCGAAGGTGTTGTTGGAGAAGAGTAGCGTTCATGTTTCGGTGTCTCCGAGCTGTTAACGCTAAATACCGATCTTCATTGGGCGTTGTTGCCCGTCTACGACCTTGCCCTGGTCTTCGGTCTGCACATCCACTCTCCAAAAAACGGTTCCAGATCCTGGAAATGACACTTTGTGACACTCCAATGGCTTGCGCTACTTCGGCTTGAGTTTGGCCCCCTTCTAACCTACCAACAATTCTCCAAGCTTCTGAATCTGTCAAATGACTTCGCTGAGACATCGTACTCATCGAAACAAAGCAATTACTGAATGCAGATCATCCTTGTCTTCATTCTCTTTTATCCAGTTGAAAGTCAAATTTCATTCGCTGCCGCTGAAGCGACGTTTTTGACGTCGAACTCAAAATTTGCATACTCTGCAGTTTGAAAACCAGAAAAATTTGCATTTGTGATTCTCTTCTTCTATTTTCGGCAAAAAAATTTCGTTTATATCTTTATTTTATATAAAACTTCAAATATCCTTTAATTGTTTTGAGCAGTGTATTTTTAAATTCCTTTTTGAATAAAATTGATTAAAAAAACATTTCTTTTTTTCTTTTTGTCTTTATTTATATATTAATTTTTTATTTCTTTATTTACATATGAATTAATTTTTCATTGAAAATTGTTTTATAAACGAATCAAATTGTTTTAGAAAGATCATTATAAGAATTTTAAAATTAATACAGAGCGAAAAAATTACAAGAATTAACATAATTAAAAATATCTTACTAAATAAAATAAATTTGTTACTGCTATTTAGTTTAATTTTACGTCAATCGACTTAGGATAACATCCCCAGTAATTGATACATTAAGAATTTGTCGTTAAATTTACTTCCGTTTCCATTATCAGAAAATAAAATATTTACTTGCAAATATTTTTAAATCAAAGAGTGCATATCTGTGCATCTATTTTGCCCACTGAAAGCAAAAATATTTGCAAAAGCAATTTTATAAATATATATTGATAAAAAGTTGCTGTAATCACCAGTAATTGGCACCTAGAGCACCTATGTATGACACCTTGTGATCCAGTAATTGGCACATGTTTATATAAGAAAAAGAAACTTTCCATTTTTAGGTAATACATATGAAAAATCCTATGACTATGAGAAACATATGATAGAAAATAATAATTAAGCCATAATATAGGCAGAAAATTTTGATTAAGATAACATAGATTGATAATATTAATTGTAAGAACGTTGTTCTGAAAATATTAATAATCACATAAATAAATTAATGCTAAAACACATATTTTGGTGTTGGAAATAAATGTTTTACACTTGTTTAAAACAGTTATAAAATAGTATTTCCAAATATAAAATGAAAACATAATTTGAAATGTTACATGGAATAATAGAAATATAGAATTTAATGCTGTTTTATCTGTCAGTATACAATTTTTATTTTTGAAATAATGGATGACTCCAAAGAAAAAAAAAATGCCTGATAATTCCAAGGGATCATAAACAATCAAATTATTCTCCACATTTGCTATAGCTGACTTTGATGGTCAAATATGTGTTTTCACTTTTTTCTTGTAAACAGTAGATTATGCACAATTTAAATCAATAATATGATCTATATAATATTGTTTATTTTAAACTGTATAATAATGTTCTTTCAACAATTCATTTCCTTTTTGATTTATTTATCATCATCTCTAAGACCCAAATTGATATTGTCACATCTATTGAATCATCATATATTATTTCTCCATCAGATTTTGAATATTCTAAATTATACATTCTTTATTTTCTAGATCTTCATATCCAAAATTAGGGGCTGTACAATATGTCCAATCCAACGATGTAGGACCTGAAGGAATTATGCAGATAAATATAAGTTTGATTTCAATTTTAACAATAAATTGCATAATTCCCTGAAATAGAAAAAAAAATACGCTATAAATAGAAATATCCATCTAGCGACCTTCACAAAATCGATATTAGAATATTATATACCATATATACTCAACATAATTTGAGAAGTTTTTTTTTTTTTTTTTTTTTTTTTTGGGGGGGGGGGAGATTTCTAATATTTACAGTAATACAAAATTTTGGATTTAATTTGGAGATTTCTGCACTCCTGACTGCTCATGTTTACAGTATGTGCAGCATGCATTGCATTCGTCAGTGCTTCTTTAGAATACAAGAATTTGGGTTTAATCCCTTTAAATTAATGTACTGTAGATGAAGACGTCATATTTCAGGTTTTTGAGAGTAAGAAATCAACATATTAGTCTGAAATGTAAACACTTTAAAACAATACACTATATTTATATTAATATCCATTAACTGTTATGCTTTCCCATGTAATTGTCATATGAATTTTTAATAGATTCCAATTACTGATAATATTTCATATTTTCAAATAAAAAGAATTACTAAAGAAAATTAGTTTATAACTTTAAAAGTACTGCCAAAATAAGTAGTTTAATCTCAAATCTCGCTATTCCCTTGTAATTTGCATATATGCCAATTACTTGGAACTAGCATATCTATGAAGCACCATTAATTGCCATCTATCATTCATTCAGAAATCCAAATATTTGTGTCAAAAATAATTTTACACAATTAAAGTAATCCTTTTCAACTAAACAAAAATGTTATCAATTAAAATTTAAAAAATATTATAAATCAGATAATAATGAATTGAAATGCATGCCTTTCTTAAGCCAGCGAAGATGCAATTGCAACAAAAATGGCTAATATGATACAAGCCATAATTGTTTCTTTTTCCTAGGCACTATTGTCATCTAGTAGCATAAATCAAGTTATAATATTTAAAGTCAATGAGCATATAACTGGTATATGGTCTTGCATTTTTAAAAGACTGGATATAAATCTAATTTTAGGATTTTTTTGTGGGATGTGCCAATCACTGGTGCCTGCCAATTACTGGGGATGTTACCCTATATTTTTACTGCAACAAATTAGCAGCACTTAAACCTTATAAAGTTATAGAGCGTTTTTAATTGCATATAAAAGTTAATAATAAATTATTGAAAAGACAAATCATTAACATCCCAAAAAAAAGAATATCTTTTAAATCTATTTTATTCAAAAAGGAATTAAAAAAAAAAAAATTAAAAAATCCCTATCTTTTGATTAATATATTTATTAAATGTTAAATAACTTAAAACGTTCTTTTTGCAAAATATTTCAGGTATTTTTCAGCTTTAAAGTGTTTTACACATCTAGTAATGTAATGCATATTTATATCATTTTTGAAGATCAGTTTGAAAAGAACCTCACATTATAAAACGCATTTTTAGACTGAAAAGATATAAGAAGCATAAAAAGGCACTTTAGAAAGCATTTGCATCGTCTAAATGGGATGACATGAAATTTTTTATTTTAAATGCTTAACAGAGTTATGGTGTTTATTATTTCACTTATTCTTTTGAAATTAAATTTTGTTCTGGACAAAATTTTCTATAGAATAATGTGACTAAATTATAAATGACAAGCATTGATAAGTACTGTTTCTAAACATCGTTAATTTTTTTTTCTTAAGACTTCGAAAATCTATTATTAAATTTAGGTAATGTACGCTGTTTAAAAAGGGTATAAACAAACAAATTGGATTAGTTTTTAGCTCACAGGCTATCATAGCCTGAGAGCTTATGTACCCGCCCGTTCTGTATGTATGTTCGTACGTAACGCGATAACTCATGATAAAACTATCCAATCCACTTGAAAATTTGTATATAGGTATATCCTGACAAGGCGCTTCCCTGATTAGTTTTTGGAGTTCATTCGATATGTATAAGAGGGGGAACGGGGGGCTCATGCCCCCCGTTAGTTGATATAGATGGGATTTTCATGCAGAATTAAGTTTTCAAAATTTAGATTAGGATCATTCTGATGAGGCGATTCCGTGACTGTTATTAGGTGTTCATTGATTAAGTATAAATAGGGGGAACAGGGGTTCTAATGCCCCCCCCCCCTGTTAGTTGATATAAATGGGATTTTCATGCAGAATTAAGTTTTCAAAATTTAGATTAGGATCATTCTGATGAGGCGATTCCGTGACTGTTATTAGGTGTTCATTGAATAAGTATAAATAGGGGGAACAGGGGTTCTAATCCCCCCCCCCGTTAGTTGATATAAATGGGATTTTCATGCAGAATTAAGTTTTCGTTCAAAATTTAGATTAGGATCATTCTGATGAGGCGATTCAGTGACTGTTATTAGTTGTTCATTGAATAAGTATAAATAGGGGGAACAGGGGTTCTAATGCCCCCCCCCCACCCCCGTTAGTTGATATAAATGGGATTTTAATGCAGAATTAAGTTTTCGTTCAAAATTTAGATTAGGATCATTCTGATGAGGCGATTCCGTGACTGTTATTAGGTGTTCATTGAATAAGTATAAATAGGGGGAACAGGGGTTCTAATGCCCCCCCCCCCGTTAGTTGATATAAATGGGATTTTCATGCAGAATTAAGTTTTCGTTCAAAATTTAGATTAGGATCATTCTGATGAGGCGATTCCGTGACTGTTATTAGGTGTTCATTGAATAAGTATAAATAAGGGGAACAGGGGCTCTAATGCCCCCCCCCCGTTAGTTGATATAAATGGGATTTTCATGCAGAATTAATTTTCGTTCAAAATTTAGATTAGGATCATTCTGATGAGGCGATTCCGTGACTGTTATTAGGTGTTCATTGAATAAGTATAAATAAGGGGAACAGGGGTTCTAATGTCCCCCCCCCCCTTAATTTATATAAATGGGTTTTTCAAGCAGAATTGTCAGATTTCGTTCAAATCTCTGAATAGTTTTGGAAGTTTAATGGTTAAGTATAAAAGAGGGGGATAACTCTTTTTAAATTATATAAATGCTAAATGGGTTTTTATTAAGAATTATCTAATTTGCTCTGAATTTTGGATATAGATTTTTTATATGATAAAGCATGTCTTTGGTAGTATAGGAGGTTCAATGATTAAGTATAAAAAAAGAGAAAAGGGGAGAGCTGTTTCCCCTTCTTAATTTTTTTTTTTCGAACGGAATTAACCCTTGAAAATATAAAGCTTTAATGTGCAATTAGTATTTGTAGCCTGTGAGCTCAATGCCTTCAGTTTAACTGGGCAGTATTCTTTATTGTGTATTTTTGGCTTATAATAACTCGAGCTGCTAAATATGAATTTGAACATGTAATATTTCTTTAAGACTTCAAAAAAGCTCAATTCAAAATTAAAGCTCAAATCAAAAGGGTAAACTTTATGACATAAGTTTTAATTTATTTTTGCTCGGAAATGGCAGAAACTAACAGGTGTTGTTGTTCAGAAACTGTCTAATCACACTCACCCCCCCCTTTTTCGTTCAAACACAATAGAATTTTTAGAAAATAATGTCAAAGTGGGTGTTTTGGATCGACTTTTCCGCGCGAGAGAAGAAAAACAAGTCAAGCTGGGGTGGAAAAGACTTTGTCATGTGATCAAAAAAGCTTACAATCATTTGGTAATTTATTGATCAAAAAATTGAAAAATGGAACAGATCCAAATCGCTTCTATGGTTAGGCCTTGCAATTTTATATCTTTCCGTTAAAAATTGAATTTGTAAATGCATCAAAACTTTTTTCACTTGTTGAGCAGAGCAGTTGAGAACAGCCTTAATGTGTGAATCATTCTTATTTATCTTTGCTTTTACAAACTTTCCCATGATAATCACAAGAAAAACAAATAAAAAAAGCACATATAATCAGTGTTGTGAGCAAATTCGCATAAAATTAAATAAACAAAATAAGCAAGAAACAAATTTACGCATTCAATGGGAAATGAGTTAAATTGGAGCTCTTTAAAATTTAACTGAAACTCAATACTAAGTAACTTTAACTAAACTTAAAATTTAACTTTAAAACTAATCCACTCAGTTTATGCTCATTTTTGAAAAACGGTGAAACGCATTAAATTTCTTTTTTAAATAAATAAATAAAACACTTTGCTTAGTTTTATAAAACTGCTGTAGTGATTTCAAAATCTGTTAAATAAATTTAATATTTAACAATAAAAAAAGAAGAAAATTATGTGTGATTTTTAAATTTTATTAATAAAACTTGAATGTTAAAAATTTGTAAATTCGTATTCAGATTTGCCCATCAATTAGTATTCATAATATTTAATGAAACGTAAGCATATGAAAAAGAAAGTGTAGTAATTAGTCTGTGATAAAACTTTATGAATACTGCTGATCTCGTACTTATCGGTATAAAAATAATATATTAGAAAACATATGATTTGTTTTACCAAAGAAAAAAAAAGAAAAAGGCGAAATAGTTGGAATGACTAAGATTTTTCCATTTTTTCTCTTGTTAACGTATCATTTCTGAGTTTTGTTTTATATTGCTTGATTGAAAGCTATTATTTTTATACAACGCATGATATTTTTAAAATTGTGAGGTAATCTTGATATCTTGTAAAAAGGTGTCATAATAAACTGTAAAAAGCGGAAACTTATTAAAAATCTAAACAAAAATCAAATATAAGCTAAACTTCTTATATATATGTATATATATATTTATTAAAATATTATTAGAGGTCTTGAACTGAATTTTTGCTTCGCAGTCTCGAGAAATGAAGGCCTGAAGTTTCAAATACTACTATCAAAAGAGACTCTTTATAGTTTTTATTATGTATTATATGTATTAAAGAAAGAGAGAAAGAAAGATAAATCTGAACATACACACAAAATATTTTTGTCTGTGAAATTGACATCATATTTATGAGAAAATATGAATTTTTATTTACGGAACACAAAATAGTTGTGTCAAAATCGCTTAGTTTATTTTCCTACTTTTTAGGTGCGTTCGTTCATGTAAATACGTAGCACCTATAGTTGTCGTTCAGTCCGTCCCTCTGTCCGTCTGTCTGTCTGGTCGCATATAACAACGCAAAAACTACCTAAACGGATCATTTGAAATTTAAAATATATAATTATTACATAATTTTGTCGAGCCATTTCGAATTTTATGAAAATCGGAAGAATGGATCAATTACAGGGACAATCAAAAGTATTCCGTTACATTATGGTCAATGGGGAAAAAAGTTTCAAATGCATTTTAGTCGTTTGAAATTTAAAACATTTAATTATTAATAATTTTGTCGAGTCATTTCAAATTTTATGAAAATCGGATGCATAGATCAATTACACGGACAATCAAAGTTGTTCCGTTTTTGTTTCCGACATTGTATTCCGTTACATTACGGTCAGTGGGAAAAAATGTTTCAAATGCATTTTAATAGTGTTACACTCATTTGAACATAATAAAATTGATATGAACTTATGAAGTATATATATATTAAAATATACATACTGCACAATCTGTAATGCAAAGAATATTTATTATTAAATTACAGGGCCACACAAAAGTATTCCACTACATAATGCTATATAGGGAAACATTGTTTGGGGCGTGCTTGAATTACAATAAACTACTTCACATTTTACGAATATGATATACGTTGCTGAGGTGTATTAAAGTTTACTTCCTCTATATTTACAGGAACACAATGATTTCGACCACTATTCTGTATCCGAAGTACAGTGTACTATATCAGCAAAATCTGACTATTTTTAAAACTTCGTTATCGTACGAACTTGCCTCATTTGCTACGCTTCACATGCAACTTCCAACTTGTTTTGTATGCACTGAATTTAAAAGGATATAAATCAATCCTAAGTGTTTTGCAATAAATTAAAATCAAAACTATTTTATGATGACTTTCAAATAAAGGTTTATAACTTTTAACTTTTGAGACAATTCTATATCTATATTTTTTCCTACAATAACACTAAAAATAATTGGATTAAGTTACAAATCTTTTCTATTTGCAGATGTCATGTGTGTAAGCAAAGCAAAATTGTGATGGTTCCAGTTAAAACTGTGCAATCATTCTGCAAGCCCATGTACCAATCTTATCTAAAGAGGTGCGATAAATACGGTTCCGGTTATTGCACGGGTTACAGGTAAAAAAATTTCATAATCTTACTTTTTACATATTGTAAAAGTAAAATGTGCAATGCTTTAAAAACGTAAAAAATAAAATGTTTTTAAAAGGTACTCAGTAAAGCATAATTGTACTTCTGTACAGTTTGACGGAAAAGCTTGCACCATTGACCTTATACTTAACTTGAAATGTATTTTTTTTAATTAAAAAACTAAGGAGAAAAACTGATATGATTGTGTCAACATGACGTAATTCTGACTGATTTTTCATTTCTCAATTCTTAACATTAGAATACGGGCCTTTATTGATCGTTGAACTATTTCTATAAATTTAATATTGAATAAAAATTATATCCTCACCATCTATATTTGTGGACTCATTTGTCATTTTTAAAATGTACTTTTCTGCAATACAAAGCCTTCAATAATAAAATCTTCGTACTGTTTGTTATGAATATTAATTTCAGTCTTTATTATATTAAGTCGTATAAAAATTAAACGCAGATTAACATTCCATCATTTTGACGGACGTGATTTAACAGTCTTTCAAATAAAATTTTTAAAAACAGATGATATTTCACAAAGATTTGCTTTTTTAAATTCAGCGATATCTTATCCAAAAAACTATCTTTTAACGATACCTTATCTAAAAACTGTCCTTTAATGATATCTTATCTAAACTGTTAATGATCTATTGAAGTGACTAAAAATTTTATTTTGTTTTTCAGAATGGTGTACGAGCTTGCATATCGGACCGTACAAATGCTGCTGCCAAAGACACAATCTCTTAATACTTGCTGCCCCGGATGGAACCAAGCACAGTTCTCTGCCACAGACTGTAAAACAGGTACACACTGTAAAAAAAAAAAAATCTGTAAAGGCACTAAACTTTCTCTAGGAAACTGGGATTCCAAGAACTTTTCCTGTAACGGCAGCAGCAAAAATTCAAGTTTCAGAATCGATTACATGAATTTTTCCTGTTATCATTACATGAAAAGTTCTTGGGATCCCAGTTTTTTAGAAAATGTTTAGTATCTTTACAGATTTTTTTTACAGTGCACTACATTCAAATCCAAATGAAGTAAGATAAAATACAATGTTCGAAATTTACCATTAAAACTTTCACCACCCTTCCGCAGGACTTTGATTAGATGCAAATGTTTGTGTATCACGCTGTGTATCGTTGTCGGTGAAAACTCAAATGTTTGTAGGTATATATCTTTTTACTACACTGTTAGAAAAAAAATCTGTAATTCTACTGATGAAAAATTGCAGAAATCTGTATGCTTACTTAAATTTTATCTGTACACTGTACAAAAATAAAGTAAATGTACAAAACTAATTTTTGTAAAGCTACAGAAGTCTGTAGCTTTACAAATGAATCTACTAAAATTTCTGTAATCTTACAAAGTTTTATATGTAACCTGGGTTGCAGTTACATAAAAAGTTCTACTCTATACTAATTTCCTAAAACATTCTTAGTAATATTACAAATTTTTGGATTTACAGAGCAAGTGCATCTGTGTATTACAGTGTATCTGTTACATGAATTTTTGTTCATTTGTTGCCACTACATTACACGTTCTAGAAAACCCTTTTAAAAGTTAAATTTCAAATTTTCAAATTTCAAAAGTTAACTTTGTAACTTTTTTCTTTTTCAAACACGTTCAGCATCCTCTTGACTTGTGCTTGATCAGCCAGAGCTCTGTTTATTACAGTACAATGCAGGGTCGTAGCTAAGGGGTGCTAGGGGCTGCTCAGCCCCCTCCCCCCTAAAATATTTTAAACCTCCCCTGGAAAATGTTCCAAGATCACTAAAAGAATTTATGTTCCGAAAATCCAAATGAAATTCTCTTCAAAAATCTAATTTAGTTTTGAGGCCATTTCGCAATTTTGCAAAAATGCTAAATTGTAGCTAGTGTTTCAACATTCGCTCGTCTTATTTTGGACATATGAAGCTAACATGATGCATATTGCACTTGTTATACATTCGAATTTTTATCATCATATTCTTTTCTTAGCACAAAATGAAGTTATTACAACAGTTTAATAAGGAGCATAGCACCTACAGTGTGAATATGCACTAATTTATGTTTCTGCGTCAGAGAGACAGAGAAATTTGAGCCCCTCCCCACCCTTCCTACATTTTCTTGAGCCCCTTCTATTATTCACTTCTAGCTACAGCCCTGGTACAATGCACGTCTCCAGAAACTTCTTGTTCCACTTGCATATTGGAGGTCTGGATAATGGGACAGTCCGTATTTTGTCTGAACATTCCTTTAGATTTATGTATATGATTTCGTTTCTAGGAACCAAGCCACGCACTGTTCCTTTTTTTTCTTGTCAAAAACAATCTGGTACTTTTCCACTGTAAGGATTTAATAGAATAATCACTAAGGCGATTTAGAATTCTTACTTATCATTACATAAAAATTGAGTTAATTACGTATAATGGGGTTTAATAGAATGTAGAAAATTTTTACTCTTATCATTATTAGGCTTAAAGGGGTGCAGGACATAAAAATCTTCAGTTTTTTAGAAAAAATTTACTGCATTAAAAATTTATGCTTTTTAATGCTTAAAATGACGTCTAAATCATGTTTCTATTTTAATTAGAAGAGGAAATATTTTTTTTTCGTTTTGGTTTGTTTTCAAAATCTGGCTTTCAAGAAATGTTTGTCATGGAAATGACTTCTTCTGATTTTTTTCCCCCCATGATGGGTTTTTTTTACCCGTTCTTTTATTTAAATTATTATTACTCAAGAACCGTTAAAATAAGTGCTTCAAAATTAGAACATGTCTTTTTGGATTGTTTTACTTTAATTTTTATTCAGCAAGTTTGAAAAAGTATTTACTTTTGAAAATATGTTTTTTTTTTCTTTTTTAACAAAAGTTGCATTGCTTTTTTTTTTTTTTTTTTTTTTTTTTTTCTTATTTAAATAAAGTAGAAGCCCGAAAAAACAAGGTTCGATACACCGCGAATTCGGATTTAATGCGGGAGAAAATATATCCCTGAAAAGTCATGAAGTCATTTCATACTTAACGAAGGTAATTTCGTGGATAGAGAGGCAAGATGATTCAAATTGTGTTCATGTAGTCCATCTAGCTACTATGAAACAATAAGCCGAAAAGAAACCAAACCCCTCAGTTCGCCAAACAATACTTATGGACTTTTTTAAGAAAGCGTAAGATTAAGTCTGTGTTCAATGAATGATAAAATTAATTACATTTCACAAAGCGGGTAAGTGCTATCATCATTGTGTACCATTTCTTTGACTCTATTCCGATATACCGCGGTTAAGTTATAACGCGGGTATAAAACATGTCTCCCAACAAGCGCGTTGTATCGGGCTTTTACTGTATATTAATTATTCGTCTGAAATTCCTCTTGTCCATAAGATATTCATGGTTTCGCACAATTACATTTCTAATTTATTGAGTTTAGTTTATGTATCATCCTTTGATAATTATTTACATTTGTCATTTCCTTTGATATTTACACATATGAATTGATTTTAATTATATACCAGGGTTCGTACGCATCAAGTGATTTAGGGATTTCACGTGCTTTAGTGCCAGAAATCTAAGGTAATAATTGCTATATCTAAAAATAGTTTTTTTTTTTTTTTTTTTTTTATTAAACAAAGCAAATATTACATTACAAAAATTCTGGTGAAAAGTGCTTGAAACTTTTCGAAGTGTACGAACCCTGTATATACACTGATAAAAATCTGCAACTTTTATTCATAGTCACCACTTTTATGGAAAATGATTACTTTACTATATTATGGAGTTACTATATTACTCATTGGTTAGAATAGAGATATTTTATAAAAGCGTGGAGTGACTATGCGAACAAAGTTGCAAATTATAACAGTGTAGGTTGATTATAAATAAAGTTCAGCTCTAAAACAACTACAAAAAAGAAGCATTTAGAAGAATGACAGAATACTGGCGAAAAAAAAAAGAAAGTATAAGAAAAATAACTCAGAATTTTAGTAATAGATGGCGTTATATTTATCGTAGTGTAAATAGGTTCGGCAACCAGTGACACTAAATTCTAGTGCGGCGACTATTACGTGAGTTGCAGGTTAAACCAAATGTTTTGTTCAATGCGCATGACAGTAGTAGGAAAAGGACAGTACGGGCTCAGCCGGCGGCGGCACTGCGGCACCGTGCCGCCGCCGCACCACGCAGCAACCGTGCCGCCGCCGCACCACGCAGCAACCGTGCCGCCGCCGCAAACCGTCCCGCCGCCGGTGCCTCCTGCGCCCACCATGCATCCCCCTCCACGAACGCCCCCTAGTGGAAAAAAGGAACATTCTATTATAACAGGATAGGTGATTAACCTTCCCTAATTAAAAATATTATCAATCACATCTCAACTCGGAATCATACTATATGATGAAGATTAAATTTATATTTGAATTTTGAACAACCATAATTTTAATGAGTATTATTAATTAAGCGAAACACTGGAAAAATCTCAGTTTTTAACCATTTTATTTAGATTTCTTCAACTACAAGATGAGATTATCAATTTAACTCAAGAAAGTTAAACATATATTTGAATTTTGCTTCATAGACATCTTAATGAGTAGTATTAATTAAGTAAAAACAATAGAAAATATCCAGTTTTATAGAAAAAGACTGATTTCTTACGATTTTTATCAACTATATGATCAATGTAACGACTTAAAAGTTGAAAGTTAAACATGTATCCTAGTTTTTCAACAGCTATAGTCTTAATGAGTATCGTTAATTAAGTAAAAAAACAATGGAAAATATCAAGTTTTATGGAAAAAGACTGATCTCTTACGATTTTTATCAACTTAAGAGAGAAAACTTAAACATACATTTCAGTTTTTCAACAGCTATAACCTTAATGAGCATTCATAATTAAGTAAAAAACAATGGAAAATATCGATTTTTATAGAAAAAGGCTGATTTCTTACGATTTTTATCAACTGCAACATCAGTGTATCGACTTACAAGTTGAAAGTTAAACATGCATTCTAGTTTTTCAACAGCTATAATCTTAATGAGTATCGTTAATTAAGTAAAAAACAATGGAAAATATCAAGTTTTATAGAAAAAGACTGATTTCTTACGATTTTTTCAACTCAAACTTCAGACTATCAATTTGGTAGAAAGAAATTTAAGCATGCATTCGAGTTTTAGACAACCATTTCCTTCATGAACATTATTAATTAAGCAAAACAACAGAAAATATTAAATTTTTAACTGATTTCTTCATATTTATTTATTTTTTTATATATATATATACATAAAATCAGAATACACAACTTAAAATAGAAATTTAAACATATTTTTTAATTTTTGAACAGTCGTTACCTCAAAGAATTTCAATAATTGAACAATTAACAAAGGAAACTAATGATTTTTTAACGAAAAAAGACGAATTAAACGAATTTGGTTAACTTTTACTCTAAATGGAAATTTCATCATACTTTTATATACTAACTAAGTAGAATTTTAATGCATAAACGAACACATTTCAGTAAATATTCAACGCACACGCAAATATGAAAACAACACCTGCTTCTTGTGACGTCATATTGAAACCAAAAGTTATTCCTCCGAAGTCCCTCACCATACCTTTTCACCCCCATCTCCCCCAATTTTTTACCTTAGGTAGGGAAATGGACAATGCAATGACCTCTCATTCTTGTATATTTAGAAGTCTGGGAGAAAAAAACAGACATTTTATACACTCCAATTTCATAACAGTTACCGCAATATCCCAAAATTTGAATTTTGGAAGACATAATCAGTATAATTAATTAAACAAAATAATAAAAATATTATTTTTTAAGGTGAAAAGGTGAATTTAAGCGAATTTGATTAGTTTTACAATAGTCTTTTGAACAACAACTTGGAAATATAGATTTCTAACAGAAGAATTAAACGTATATTTTAATTTTAACAACAAAAACTTAACAAGTATCATTAATTCAACAAAAATAAATATCAATTTTAAAGAAAAGACGAATTTGAATAATTTTACACTAGTATTTTCAAAAGCAACATAGAAATATCAATACTTATTCACATATTTCACTTATTCACTGTATTCAGTACTATATTTAATAAATATGGATACAATTTAAGAATTTTCTAATCTATAATTAAATATTAGCTGTATATTTAATGTTACCCATGTTTTCAACATTAGTTCACAATCGTGAATTTTGTATTTTAAATACCATGTATTCAGGTTCAGATTATTTTCACTTGAAATCATACAGAATTTTTTAACAGAGTTTGTTTTTGAAATCATTGAAGCAACTGTATTTAATATTTTTAACACCAATTTTCTAAGATTTTCTAACATTTTCCGATTATACATTCTTCAGAAGTACATTTCTAAATGTTACAATCACTTTACATATCGAAAAGATATCATTGAAGCAACTGTATTTAATATTTTTAATACCAATTTTCTAAGATTTTTTAACATTTTCCGGTTATACATTCCTCAAAAGTTATTATTACGTATTCTAAACAATAGAAAATATTAATTTTAAGAATAAAAAGACGAATTTAAACAAATTTTATTAGTTTTACACTATTTTTTCTCACCTCCAACACGGATATATCAATTTTAACAGAAGAATTAAACGTATATTTTAGTTTTTAACAACAAAAATGTAATAAGTATCATTAATTAAACAAAAATAAATATCAATTTTCAAGAAAAGACAATTTTTTACACAAATTTTCAACTTTGAAATACATTTGCTTACATATATTGTTACAGTATATTACTAAACTTAAACTTTTTAAAAAGTTTGAATGTCTTTACAAAGGTTCATACTTATATTTTTCACGTCTTGACTGCATTCGAAATCTTACAACAAAAGTATACTTTTATTATTATTATTATTATTATTCTAGAAAACCTAAAAAATCGTTTCTTGCTGCTTTAGACACTTGACATATTAAAACTACTCTACCCATATAATTAATCAAATTAGGACATGATTCATCTTACACTTCAAAATTTCTGAATTTTTACAATACTTATTTTCATCAAACTTTATTCTTGATCCTATATATTTTAATAGCACAGAATTTTAACATCTGTTTTTATCTACTTATCAAAAAATTATTAAAACACCCAACAACATTTTCCAAATATGAATATTATCTTTACAAATTTAATAATGCAAAACATACACGAATACAAAGTTTAATTTTTACAAACATTTCATATTTCAAATCAAACTATTCGAAATTTTCACAACATAAGAGCAAACATTAAACGAACTTTTTAACATTAATATTGCTTACATCTTTTCATCATAACTTTTAACTATGATAATTATCCATTTTTAGGTTGATTGTCGAAAAACTGTAACTGAAATTACATAAACTTAATGTAAAAAACCATGTTCTCACACAATTTCTTGAAATTCAACAAAGAATTGACTATTAATCCAATACTTATCTACTTCAATCTCGACTTTCGATAGTATATAGATATTGCATCATTACATACTTACAACTCTTTTCAAACGTTTATCAGAAAATCAAGTCAATCAAAGTCTAGTAGTTATTACATACCTGTTCCTCAGAAATATTACTATCATATGAAACAGTAAAGAAAATTAATAGATATTTAATATTTAATAATTTCATACGTGAAATTACTGCTGAATAAGAATACTAATAATCAAAAAAATCAACTGTTGGACAAAAAAATAGTACAGATTACCGAAAATTCAAATAATTTTTTCTACAAAAATTACAAAAATTAACAAATGAATGACAAGTTAGAGAAATAACTAAAAAAAAAAAAAAATAATGAACATATTTACAAATTTATTAAAATCACACCTTTTTCTGGATTACAAACCACAATTTCTTGAAAAATTTAACACCGAATTTGTAAGATTTTAATCCTAGTATTACATACACTCAATAAATATTCAAAATTAACAAAAAAATAATTTTTTAGTCTCATCAATAAGCAGAAATTCTATATTAAAAGAATATTTTCATAGTAGTACTTATAAAAATGAGAGTTTACAAACTGATTTTCATAATTTTATCACATTTAAACTTAATATTTTACATAAAACATTATTTAATCAAATTTTATGCTTTCTAATTCAGTAAAATTCAATACTTTTTTAGTTTTTAAACCAATACCACAATATTTATTTACATCAAACTTGATTCTTCACCTTTTATATTTCCACATTACACACGTGAGATAAATACTAACTTGGATCAGGAGTTGAAGTCCATTCGATTTTCATCATGTACGCATTGCTCCTACACGAAATTTCTTACTGCTATAATCATCTAATGTATTAAAACTAATCTACTCATATTTTTAATCAATTCATCAGATGTTTCATCTCGCACTTCTGTATTATCGTGCATCAAGTTGCTTAAAATATAAATACTATCTTTATAGTTTTAATGATATATAGTATACATGGTTTATCTTGAGTTAGCACTTCCATAGTATTAATCAAATTATATGTTTCATCTTGCACTTGATCTTAATGATTTCATCTTGCATCTGAATTATCGTCCATCGAGTTTTTTTTAAAATAATAATATATTTATAGTTTTTGATTATACATAGCATGTACGAATACAATCTTTAATTTTAACATTTCATATTTCAAATAACCTATTTCCGAAACCAAGCTATGTGAATTTTACCACAATGCTTATTATCATAGAATAATTTGTGTTTCACACTTTTCTAAAAATTATCAGATATGTACCCCTCAGAGAAATTACTATCATATGAATAAATGAAGAAAATTTAATTTATATTAAATGTACACGAAATTGATTGCAATATACATGTATTTAATAAAAATAAATAAATAAGCGATTATTTATACATTAAACCTTTACTAAATATATATTTCTTTCATTATACAGATGTTTCAACAAGATGAACCAAAACAGCAGCAAACTTCAGAAATTAATGATCCGAATGATTCATCCCTAGCACATGTAGCGTTAACGAATAACAAATATGTGAGTACTTATATGAGAAATACTAGAATTCGTATATGAAACGTAATTAGAGTAAATACAAAATGATTTGTCTTACTACCTACACTTTAACAAGTGCTTTTTACCTATATTATTGAAGAGAATCCTAACTGTGTCCATTTATTTCTATTACAGATGTGCTCTATTTGTTACAAACACTTCTTAAGTAAATGGAATTTAATAGAACATACAAAAATCTATACAGGTGAAAAACCTTACACTTGGAAAGATTACCATAAATGCTGTTTTCAAGGAGACGTGAATCAAAAATGCACACATCATCATATAAAGCATCGTCAGATATATGTAAACTTAGCGAAGATATTCAAAAATTAGTCAGACTTTTGAAGAATTTAGAAATAAAGGAAGATATTTAGGCTATTTATCCATCATATTTTCACAACACTTACCACAATATCTCAAACTTAAAATTTGGAAGACATACACACTGCTGAAAAGTAATTTTGTGATTCTTCTAATCAGTATGAATGTATAGATATTATTTTGCAGTGTATTCTTTAAATGCTCACATTAAATATTCTTTTATATGCATATATCGTTGTGTTTATTTTTCTAATACCTATTACATTAATGAAATACATAACATTTTAAGTGAAATAACACTCTCACAACTTAAAAAATGCATAAGAACATACAAAAAATAAGCAGATGTATGAAAAAATATGCATGTTTACAAAATAATTTCATTGTTTTCTAGAAATATTAACAAAAAATATTTACAATATGAAAAAATTGCAAAAGTGAAAAGAAAAAACACAAATGTAAAAACAAAAACCACAAAGTGAAAAACTCATAACAAAGTTTTTGAAAAAAATATTTACAACAAAATTTTTTTTTACAAAAACCAAAACTTACAAAAATATTTTTTTCAAAAATTTTTTTTTTCAAAAACATTTTTTACAAAATTTTTTTTTTTCAAAATAAGTTTTTACAAAAGTAAAAAAAAGAAAATCACAACGTTAAAAAAATGAAAAATTTTTGCTAAAAAAAAATGTAAAAAAATTGCAAAAAAAGTTGCAAAAATTTCAAAAAAAGTTATGAAAAAAGTCTCAAAAATTTTGTTGTTTTTAATAGCAAATACAATGGTTTCGCCATTGCATACTGCATTAAAACCAACGAAATTTTTGAAGCTTTTTTCATAACTTTTTTTGAAATTTTTGCAACTTTTTTTGCAATTTTTTTACATTTTTTTTTAGCAAAAATTTTTCATTTTTTTAACGTTGTGATTTTCTTTTTTTTACTTTTGTAAAAACTTATTTTGAAAAAAAAAAATTTTGTAAAAAATGTTTTTGAAAAAAAAAATTTTTGAAAAAAATATTTTTGTAAGTTTTGGTTTTTGTAAAAAAAAATTTTGTTGTAAATATTTTTTTCAAAAACTTTGTTATGAGTTTTTCACTTTGTGGTTTTTGTTTTTACATTTGTGTTTTTTCTTTTCACTTTTGCAATTTTTTCATATTGTAAATATTTTTTGTTAATATTTCTAGAAAACAATGAAATTATTTTGTAAACATGCATATTTTTTCATACATCTGCTTATTTTTTGTATGTTCTTATGCATTTTTTAAGTTGTGAGAGTGTTATTTCACTTAAAATGTTATGTATTTCATTAATGTAATAGGTATTAGAAAAATAAACACAACGATATATGCATATAAAAGAATATTTAATGTGAGCATTTAAAGAATACACTGCAAAATAATATCTATACATTCATACTGATTAGAAGAATCACAAAATTACTTTTCAGCAGTGTGTATGTCTTCCAAATTTTAAGTTTGAGATATTGTGGTAAGTGTTGTGAAAATATGATGGATAAATAGCCTAAATATCTTCCTTTATTTCTAAATTCTTCAAAAGTCTGACTAATTTTTGAATATCTTCGCTAAGTTTACATATATCTGACGATGCTTTATATGATGATGTGTGCATTTTTGATTCACGTCTCCTTGAAAACAGCATTTATGGTAATCTTTCCAAGTGTAAGGTTTTTCACCTGTATAGATTTTTGTATGTTCTATTAAATTCCATTTACTTAAGAAGTGTTTGTAACAAATAGAGCACATCTGTAATAGAAATAAATGGACACAGTTAGGATTCTCTTCAATAATATAGGTAAAAAGCACTTGTTAAAGTGTAGGTAGTAAGACAAATCATTTTGTATTTACTCTAATTACGTTTCATATACGAATTCTAGTATTTCTCATATAAGTACTCACATATTTGTTATTCGTTAACGCTACATGTGCTAGGGATGAATCATTCGGATCATTAATTTCTGAAGTTTGCTGCTGTTTTGGTTCATCTTGTTGAAACATCTGTATAATGAAAGAAATATATATTTAGTAAAGGTTTAATGTATAAATAATCGCTTATTTATTTATTTTTATTAAATACATGTATATTGCAATCAATTTCGTGTACATTTAATATAAATTAAATTTTCTTCATTTATTCATATGATAGTAATTTCTCTGAGGGGTACATATCTGATAATTTTTAGAAAAGTGTGAAACACAAATTATTCTATGATAATAAGCATTGTGGTAAAATTCACATAGCTTGGTTTCGGAAATAGGTTATTTGAAATATGAAATGTTAAAATTAAAGATTGTATTCGTACATGCTATGTATAATCAAAAACTATAAATATATTATTATTTTAAAAAAAACTCGATGGACGATAATTCAGATGCAAGATGAAATCATTAAGATCAAGTGCAAGATGAAACATATAATTTGATTAATACTATGGAAGTGCTAACTCAAGATAAACCATGTATACTATATATCATTAAAACTATAAAGATAGTATTTATATTTTAAGCAACTTGATGCACGATAATACAGAAGTGCGAGATGAAACATCTGATGAATTGATTAAAAATATGAGTAGATTAGTTTTAATACATTAGATGATTATAGCAGTAAGAAATTTCGTGTAGGAGCAATGCGTACATGATGAAAATCGAATGGACTTCAACTCCTGATCCAAGTTAGTATTTATCTCACGTGTGTAATGTGGAAATATAAAAGGTGAAGAATCAAGTTTGATGTAAATAAATATTGTGGTATTGGTTTAAAAACTAAAAAAGTATTGAATTTTACTGAATTAGAAAGCATAAAATTTGATTAAATAATGTTTTATGTAAAATATTAAGTTTAAATGTGATAAAATTATGAAAATCAGTTTGTAAACTCTCATTTTTATAAGTACTACTATGAAAATATTCTTTTAATATAGAATTTCTGCTTATTGATGAGACTAAAAAATTATTTTTTTGTTAATTTTGAATATTTATTGAGTGTATGTAATACTAGGATTAAAATCTTACAAATTCGGTGTTAAATTTTTCAAGAAATTGTGGTTTGTAATCCAGAAAAAGGTGTGATTTTAATAAATTTGTAAATATGTTCATTATTTTTTTTTTTTTTTAGTTATTTCTCTAACTTGTCATTCATTTGTTAATTTTTGTAATTTTTGTAGAAAAAATTATTTGAATTTTCGGTAATCTGTACTATTTTTTTGTCCAACAGTTGATTTTTTTGATTATTAGTATTCTTATTCAGCAGTAATTTCACGTATGAAATTATTAAATATTAAATATCTATTAATTTTCTTTACTGTTTCATATGATAGTAATATTTCTGAGGAACAGGTATGTAATAACTACTAGACTTTGATTGACTTGATTTTCTGATAAACGTTTGAAAAGAGTTGTAAGTATGTAATGATGCAATATCTATATACTATCGAAAGTCGAGATTGAAGTAGATAAGTATTGGATTAATAGTCAATTCTTTGTTGAATTTCAAGAAATTGTGTGAGAACATGGTTTTTTACATTAAGTTTATGTAATTTCAGTTACAGTTTTTCGACAATCAACCTAAAAATGGATAATTATCATAGTTAAAAGTTATGATGAAAAGATGTAAGCAATATTAATGTTAAAAAGTTCGTTTAATGTTTGCTCTTATGTTGTGAAAATTTCGAATAGTTTGATTTGAAATATGAAATGTTTGTAAAAATTAAACTTTGTATTCGTGTATGTTTTGCATTATTAAATTTGTAAAGATAATATTCATATTTGGAAAATGTTGTTGGGTGTTTTAATAATTTTTTGATAAGTAGATAAAAACAGATGTTAAAATTCTGTGCTATTAAAATATATAGGATCAAGAATAAAGTTTGATGAAAATAAGTATTGTAAAAATTCAGAAATTTTGAAGTGTAAGATGAATCATGTCCTAATTTGATTAATTATATGGGTAGAGTAGTTTTAATATGTCAAGTGTCTAAAGCAGCAAGAAACGATTTTTTAGGTTTTCTAGAATAATAATAATAATAATAATAAAAGTATACTTTTGTTGTAAGATTTCGAATGCAGTCAAGACGTGAAAAATATAAGTATGAACCTTTGTAAAGACATTCAAACTTTTTAAAAAGTTTAAGTTTAGTAATATACTGTAACAATATATGTAAGCAAATGTATTTCAAAGTTGAAAATTTGTGTAAAAAATTGTCTTTTCTTGAAAATTGATATTTATTTTTGTTTAATTAATGATACTTATTACATTTTTGTTGTTAAAAACTAAAATATACGTTTAATTCTTCTGTTAAAATTGATATATCCGTGTTGGAGGTGAGAAAAAATAGTGTAAAACTAATAAAATTTGTTTAAATTCGTCTTTTTATTCTTAAAATTAATATTTTCTATTGTTTAGAATACGTAATAATAACTTTTGAGGAATGTATAACCGGAAAATGTTAAAAAATCTTAGAAAATTGGTATTAAAAATATTAAATACAGTTGCTTCAATGATATCTTTTCGATATGTAAAGTGATTGTAACATTTAGAAATGTACTTCTGAAGAATGTATAATCGGAAAATGTTAGAAAATCTTAGAAAATTGGTGTTAAAAATATTAAATACAGTTGCTTCAATGATTTCAAAAACAAACTCTGTTAAAAAATTCTGTATGATTTCAAGTGAAAATAATCTGAACCTGAATACATGGTATTTAAAATACAAAATTCACGATTGTGAACTAATGTTGAAAACATGGGTAACATTAAATATACAGCTAATATTTAATTATAGATTAGAAAATTCTTAAATTGTATCCATATTTATTAAATATAGTACTGAATACAGTGAATAAGTGAAATATGTGAATAAGTATTGATATTTCTATGTTGCTTTTGAAAATACTAGTGTAAAATTATTCAAATTCGTCTTTTCTTTAAAATTGATATTTATTTTTGTTGAATTAATGATACTTGTTAAGTTTTTGTTGTTAAAATTAAAATATACGTTTAATTCTTCTGTTAGAAATCTATATTTCCAAGTTGTTGTTCAAAAGACTATTGTAAAACTAATCAAATTCGCTTAAATTCACCTTTTCACCTTAAAAAATAATATTTTTATTATTTTGTTTAATTAATTATACTGATTATGTCTTCCAAAATTCAAATTTTGGGATATTGCGGTAACTGTTATGAAATTGGAGTGTATAAAATGTCTGTTTTTTTCTCCCAGACTTCTAAATATACAAGAATGAGAGGTCATTGCATTGTCCATTTCCCTACCTAAGGTAAAAAATTGGGGGAGATGGGGGTGAAAAGGTATGGTGAGGGACTTCGGAGGAATAACTTTTGGTTTCAATATGACGTCACAAGAAGCAGGTGTTGTTTTCATATTTGCGTGTGCGTTGAATATTTACTGAAATGTGTTCGTTTATGCATTAAAATTCTACTTAGTTAGTATATAAAAGTATGATGAAATTTCCATTTAGAGTAAAAGTTAACCAAATTCGTTTAATTCGTCTTTTTTCGTTAAAAAATCATTAGTTTCCTTTGTTAATTGTTCAATTATTGAAATTCTTTGAGGTAACGACTGTTCAAAAATTAAAAAATATGTTTAAATTTCTATTTTAAGTTGTGTATTCTGATTTTATGTATATATATATATAAAAAAATAAATAAATATGAAGAAATCAGTTAAAAATTTAATATTTTCTGTTGTTTTGCTTAATTAATAATGTTCATGAAGGAAATGGTTGTCTAAAACTCGAATGCATGCTTAAATTTCTTTCTACCAAATTGATAGTCTGAAGTTTGAGTTGAAAAAATCGTAAGAAATCAGTCTTTTTCTATAAAACTTGATATTTTCCATTGTTTTTTACTTAATTAACGATACTCATTAAGATTATAGCTGTTGAAAAACTAGAATGCATGTTTAACTTTCAACTTGTAAGTCGATACACTGATGTTGCAGTTGATAAAAATCGTAAGAAATCAGCCTTTTTCTATAAAAATCGATATTTTCCATTGTTTTTTACTTAATTATGAATGCTCATTAAGGTTATAGCTGTTGAAAAACTGAAATGTATGTTTAAGTTTTCTCTCTTAAGTTGATAAAAATCGTAAGAGATCAGTCTTTTTCCATAAAACTTGATATTTTCCATTGTTTTTTTACTTAATTAACGATACTCATTAAGACTATAGCTGTTGAAAAACTAGGATACATGTTTAACTTTCAACTTTTAAGTCGTTACATTGATCATATAGTTGATAAAAATCGTAAGAAATCAGTCTTTTTCTATAAAACTGGATATTTTCTATTGTTTTTACTTAATTAATACTACTCATTAAGATGTCTATGAAGCAAAATTCAAATATATGTTTAACTTTCTTGAGTTAAATTGATAATCTCATCTTGTAGTTGAAGAAATCTAAATAAAATGGTTAAAAACTGAGATTTTTCCAGTGTTTCGCTTAATTAATAATACTCATTAAAATTATGGTTGTTCAAAATTCAAATATAAATTTAATCTTCATCATATAGTATGATTCCGAGTTGAGATGTGATTGATAATATTTTTAATTAGGGAAGGTTAATCACCTATCCTGTTATAATAGAATGTTCCTTTTTTCCACTAGGGGGCGTTCGTGGAGGGGGATGCATGGTGGGCGCAGGAGGCACCGGCGGCGGGACGGTTTGCGGCGGCGGCACGGTTGCTGCGTGGTGCGGCGGCGGCACGGTTGCTGCGTGGTGCGGCGGCGGCACGGTGCCGCAGTGCCGCCGCCGGCTGAGCCCGTACTGTCCTTTTCCTACTACTCATGACTGTATCGTTTTTTTTTTCCTGAAATAATTCACTTTCATGTCATTCAGCAGTTGTGTCATTTTTAATGTAAAGTCGATTCACCATGGCAAAGTATTGCACATCGGATGAGAAAAATCTAATTTTAATTGGCCTGATACCAATAACAGAAGAAACAATGAAACCGGATTTTACTGTCGCGAGACTTGCTCAAGAAAAGTTCAATATGTTGTCTATTCCACAACAGATCGGAGTGTGTCATTGATGATTTTGTTAATCTGTTACTTAATGCGTGTCTTCAAGTCAGCTGAATTGTCAACTGGCTCACTGAATACAGTATTTTTAATATAACTTTACAGCCAGAAACCATAAGTATTAAGATCAGGTGATCTTGACGGCTAGGTTATTGGAAAATGACGCCTGATAATTAGATCATTTGGGAAATGCAGGTTGAGTAGCTGCTATTCCATCGCTAGATTTACAATGTCTGGAGGAGCATCATCTTGCATAAAAATTATGCTCGCAAACATGCACGCTGTTAAAGTGCAGGAATGACGTGAGAGCGCAAAACCCTCTCGTAATGTTCACCATTGACAGTATGGATCACAGGAGAAGTTGGATCAATTTGTTCGAAAAAAATGGTCCTACGATCAGCCATGCCGTAAACCAGCACCACACAGTGACACAATAACCGTTGCAGAATAAAGAGGAAATGATTCAAGTTATTTTCATGTGTGCCCTTATTCTGCAATTCTGATTACTGACATTCTTTTTGGAGATAGAAATTCAGCTTCATCTGTCCACAAAATGTTTCATGACATTCATTCTCCATTTCCCTACGTCCATGAAATTCTAGGGCAAATATTTTTAATACTAACAGGTCAAAAGGATGCAACTGCTGTGTACAGGTAATTTTGAATAGATAGCATTGCAGGATGCTTCGCAAAATTTATCCACCATGATCACAGGCATATATAACAATCGGGCAAATTCCCATTGTTATTTCTTATACCACTGTTCGTCTTTTCCTGCAATGTTGCGAACATACTTTCTACTCCCATCGAAGCAATTTGATTCCTCCCTCTGCTAGATTTCATTAAAAAAAAAAAAAGTTTTTAAATTTTTTAATCATTTTCTCCAGATTATTGGCAAACATTCGACCACAGCTTTTTCCCCACACCTTTTATTGTCTAGAATTTCTTCAGAGCTACATCCAGTCAGTCACTGTTCTTGCAAAACGGTATCACAAGATTAACAAGGTCCTTCATTCAGAGAATCATGATGATTTTTTTCAAATCCAATATGAGGGAAACGGCATGTATCGCTCCCATTTTTGTAAAATATGCAATATGTGGTACACACGACACGTTTTTTTATTTTGCATATTAGGGCGTGTTAAGGGCCATCTATTGCTAAAATTTCGAGCTATTTTTTTATGCCATACTATTTTTTCCATCTTCGTGGATATTGAAATCAAATTTCAAATCACTTTAACTTTTTTTTTTTTATAGCGTTTTGTAAGTTAAACTTTACCCATTATCAATCTGTATATAATCATTTTAATGTGTTTTTGCTAAAATCATAGCATTTTATTTGTTTTTCTTGCACAAATTAACATTTTGGAAATTCGGTTCCTACAGTTATAATGCATAAAAAAAATTTATAAAAAAAAATGTATAAAGTATGGTTTTAAAAATATCTTGCATTTTTTCTTGATTAAATAATTGTTCTTTAATAAATCTTTAAATAACGTTTCAAACACGTTTTATAAACTCAAGAGAAAATCTGCTTCACATGGCATCTATTAAAATAGCTCAAACGTATCGATTGCCTTTAAGGCTTCCAACCGAAAAAAAAACTTATTCGAATTATTCTAGTTCATAATAGAAAGACCTGCAGAATTTTGATTCGAGTAAATCAATAAACAGCTTTAATTATGTCAAAAATAAATAAATAAATAAAATAAATAAAAAGGTAAATAAAAAATAAATCTCAATGCATTAAACCTTTTATCGCTAGAATGAGTAAAACATATGTTTTTTATTAAATATATTTTGCAAGTTATTCTCTTTTGCTATTGTTCCTGTCTTTCTTCTCATTCTTTTTATAAAGCAGGTAAGAGTAATTAGTTGTTATTTACCACCTAAAAACAAAATATAGCTATTTCTATATCGCTGTGTGAGAGTTTTTTGGCTCACAGTCAAAAACTGAGGAGAAAAAGTGAAGTGATTTTGTAAAAATTGTAACAATGAATTACCGAAATCACCACATAATAGATGGGAAAACCTAACTCACACATTCTAAACAATAAATGGTGTTGACGCTGCATTAGCTTAGTTAAAATATATAAAG
The DNA here is from genome assembly GCA_964019185.1 of Maratus speculifer. NCBI lineage: Eukaryota > Metazoa > Arthropoda > Arachnida > Araneae > Salticidae > Maratus > Maratus speculifer. The sequence goes on from OZ025289.1 coordinate 334,169,176, forward strand.
AAATTGTAAAGAGTTCCATAAATCTAAATGTTTTTGTTCAAAATGTTTTTTAGTAGAAAAAAGAAACATTAAATAGTGCATTTTATAGTCGCCGGTGAAAGAAATCTAAGCAGTGGCAAGATTTTTTTGCGGACGTGCCTGTAGTGAAAGAAGAATAGAAGTATAAAGTAAAACATAAACTAATGTTGTTGTTTTTTTCTTTTTGTGAGAACCTATTGTGCAAGGTGAAAATTGAGCGTATCAACATAAAAGAAATACGATTAAGAAATATTAAGTATTAAAAAATAAATTTTGACAATTAACTTTAAAAAAAATAAAAAATTGAAATTGCTTATCTTTTTTTAATGAAAATATCATTCTTTCATCTTCGTGGATATCTAGATCAAATTTCAGGTCATTCTTACTTAAAAAAAAAAAAAAAATAGTTTTTTGAAAGTTAAACTTTATTATCAACCTGCATATAATCATTTTGGTGTGTTTTTGCTAAAGTCATAACACTTTATTTGTTTTTTCTTGCAGAAATTAACATTTTGGAAATTCAGCTTGTACAGTTATAATGCATAAAAATTATTGTAAAAAATATATATATACACAAAAAGCATGGTTTTAAAAATTTTATTTATTATTTTTTTTTATTATTGATTTTAAAATAGTTGACCCTAACAATCGCATTTTTTCTTGATTAAATCATTTTTCTTTATGAAATCCTTAATAACATATCAAAAAGATCTTGTAATAAACTCAAACAAAATTCTAGTTCAAATGGTAGCTATTAAAATAGCTTAAAGCTATCGATTGTCAACCGAAAAAAAAACCGAAGCCGAAAAACCGAAGACCGGACTTTCAACCGAAAAAAAAAAAACTGATTCGAATTATTCAAGTTTGTAATAGAAAGGGCCCGCAGAATTTTGATTCGAGTAAGTCAATAAACAGCTCAGTAAACAATAAACAAGAAAAATAAATCAATAAACAAGAAAAAAAAAAACTCAATGCATTAAACCTTTTATCGCTAATATGAGTAAAACATGTGTTTTATTATTAAATACATTTAGCAAGTTATTTTTTTTTTTTCTGTAATTGTTTTCTGCCTCATTCTTTTTATAAAACTGTAAGAGTAATAAGTAATTATTTACGACGTAGAAAAGAAGTAACAAAATACAGCTATTTCCATATATCTGTGAGAGTCTTTTGGCTCGCAGTCAAAAAATGAGGAGAAAAAGTGAAGTGATTTTGTAAAAAGTCCTTCCGGCAATGCCGGGAGGAAGAGGTAGCTTTCATATACTTATTTATATATTATCTATTTTAAATTAAGTTATATTATTCAAACATACGAAGCTCAAATTAGTGAAACTCGATTTTATAAGATTGAATGCTAGTTTTTGTCAATACTGATTATTAATAAGAATTTTTAGAAATTAGTCATATTTTATTCAACCTGGTTTTATTTTCAGCGATTTAGAGAATCGCCAAATTCCACGATATCATGAAGTGTATGCCATTTTAAAGCAACATGATGGATAAAACAAACCAATGAGTTTGGTCGAAATTTTAATTCATGTGGACATGCACTCATCGAAATCGATTAATATATACGAGTGCTGTCGCGGGCAAATTGATTTTTTAAAAAATGCCACCCATATTAGAAATTCAAACTGCTATATCTTAGGCGTTTTTTAAGATAAAGACAAAGCAAAAAATACTCCGGAATTTATTATTAAGATAAATACTTTCGAAATAAGCTTTTTTCAATTTCTAATGTTTTACTTGTACATCATTATACATTTAAAAGATTTTTGACAAACTTAAATAGCCGCCATTTTGAAACAAGATGGCGGATGAAATTGGCAGTGAACTCGGTCTAGACATTGATATGTAAATGTACACACGGAGTTATATCCATATCAGTTTATAAATATGCGTATTATCACCTGACAAATTTCAGACCGTTTTAAAATGTCCACCACACTGGAAATTGAAAGTGCTATAACTCAGCCATTTTTCAAGATATAGATGAAACAAAAAATGCTCTGGAATCTTTGTATCAAGGTCAAATATACAAAAGAAAAATCTTTTTCAATTTCTCACCTTTTTGTACCTAATTTTAAATTTTAAAAAATTTAAATGGCCACCCTTTTGAAACAAAATGGCGGATGATGCTGGCTAACGAACTCGGTCGAGACATTTGTATGCGCTATGTATATACCAAGTTTCATTCAAATCGGTTTCATAAATACGTTAGTTACAGCATGACAAAAATCAGATCGTTTCAAGATGTCAGCCATAAGAAAAATTCAAAGTGCTATAACTCAATCATTTTTTAAGATATAAACAAAATAAAAAGTGTTCTGGAATCGTTGTTTTAAGTTCTAACACATAAATGAAAAATATTTTTCAACTTTTAATTTTTTCGCATTTAATTTTAAATTTAAATTTCTTCAAAAATTTTTAAATGGCCGCTATTTTGGAACAAGATGGCGGATGATGCTGGTTAACGAAATCGGTCATTTGTATGTACTATGTATATACCAAATTTCATTCAAATATACAGCTTCAACCGCTATCTTGTTTTTTGTAATTTTTTAATTTTTACCGATTTTCAATGCCCTTTTATCGTTTTTCGCATCGCGTGGCGATGTTTTGATATTCATTAATGGAATTCGTTTTCAAACTTTTAGCCAAATATAATAAATTTTGCCCTCCGCAATTTTCGAATTTTTGCAATTTGTCAATGAAATTTTTCACATTCCGTTGTGAATTTTTGGACATTCGTAAAAAGAACTGCGTTTCGAACTTTTATTCTAATCTAATAAATTTTGTTCTCTACGATTTTTGAAGTTTTTGCGTTTTTAGATTACGGTTTTCATGGCTATTTTTAGTCTTTTTCACATCGGCTTTAGTAAAAGCAATTCAATTTCAAAATTTTAGCATAATTTAATGCACTTTGTCTTCTGTGATTATTCATGATATTTTAATGTCCCCCCCCCTCTTTTTTTAATTTTGCGTCGTTTTTGCAATCGTGAAAAAAAATTCCGGTTACAATGTTATTAGTTCACTGTAGTGAATTTTGATTTCTGGGTCATTCCATGTCAAATCAACGAGGCTCACAACCTGACCATCTCCAATTTTTGTGAAATTCATAGGATTGAATCTACTCATGTAATAACGCAATAAAATATTTTTTTCGGATTTTTTTTCAGCTTTTTTTTCGGGGGAGAGGTCCATGAAAAAACGAAAAACACTTAAAAAATGGGGTGTTGATAGTTACAAAAATGCAATTTTCTCAACTCCTATGAGAGGTATAGAGTTTATCTTGGTGTTGTTTTGAAGGTCTTTGTATGGGCTTTCATATGACGTATCACTCGACAAGTTTTATAAAAATTAATATTTCAAGGTCACCGAATGTTATCTTTGACCTTGAAAATTTTAAAAAGTCCATTTTCGAAAAATCTGGAAAAAATATATTTTTTTCTTACTAATGTAACATACCAACTGTAAAAATTTCATGTTGGGATGGCTATGGGATCACATTAAAAAAAATATCTTTGGATTTACAATCCACTCCTTCGTAATCTATTTCAACGATTCAAAAACAAAAACGTTGATGAATATTTCATTTGTTATAATTTCTGATTGCCTCCAGTGGCGCAGCCAGAGGGGGGGGGGGGTTAAAACCCCTCCCAGAGCTAATAAAGAACGCTATAATTTCCGCTTATATGAATCAAAACCAAACTTAATATTTAAACATTTTGGCGTATTTTGGAATCCGCCGTTTCATTAAATCAGATTTTATTAAGTAAAGTGATTCAATTAACTGGTGAAAATTCTACTTAAAACTCAGAAAGTGCATATTACATGGATTAGTTAAATAAAAATTGGTTATTTGAACTAAATCACTTTTCTAAGACTTATTATGCTAAAAGGATGATGATTTCCTGCCACACAGATGCTCTTAGAGTTTATGTATTATACAGTGAATATTCTAATTAGTACTGATTCTATTAACCGGCGATTCAAATAACCGGCAAAAACCTTTATCAGAAACTCAACCCCCCCGCCTCCAGAACCGAATTCTGGCTGCGCCACAGATTGCCTCCTGCATAATACAATAGCAGTTCACCTTTTTCAAAGGCATCTTATTGGTTTTCTGCAATCTTATTTTACTGCAAAACCAAATGTTATCTATTACTTTAGTGATGGTGCTAGCGGTCAATAAAATAACAAACTCAATTTTTTAAACCTCTGTTTGCATGAATCAGACTTCGGGATCAAAGCAGAATGGCATTTTTTTGCAACATCACACGGCAAAAGTGCATGTGATGGTGTTGGCGGGACTATTAAAAGACTTGCAGCAAAAGCCAGTCTCCAAATGACCAATAATAATCAAATAATGACTCCATGGCATTTGTATGATTGGGCAAATGAAAACATTAAATAAATTCATTTTCAGTATAGTACAATTGCTGAACATAAAGCAGAAGAAGAAACATTAAAACACAGAGTAACTGCAGCAAGACCAATTCCAGGAACGCAAAAACTACATTCTTTTGTTCCACTTGATAGGAATTTCGTGCAAGTAAAAAAATTTTCGTTTTCTAATAGCTCAAGCACAACAACTTCTGAGGGTGAACTTGAATTCTCAAAAATGGTTGGATTCCTGATTTGCAAATATGATGAACATTGGTGGTTAGGGTGTGTTATAAACTCTGATAATGAAAATCAAACCATCAAGATGAAGTTTTTACACCCGCATGGACCATCACCATCCTTCCACTATCCTGATGTTGATATTTTGAATGTAAACAGCAAACATATTATATCGAAAGTTGACCCTACAGTAAATTCAACAGGTAGAGTTTACAGCCTTTCAAAAGAAGAAGTGGACAATGCAAATCAAAAGCTGTTAAGAATCAGAAATTAAGTATTTTTCTAGTCCAAAGCCCTGATTTTCGTTAATCCTTCACTGCATGGTGTGCCACATCTGGCACAAACACTATAGTTCTCATTATATGCCATGAATTTCGCCAATAGGATCACTGTAACTGATCAAGAACAGTCCAAAGAACGGAATAACCCTTATTTTTCCATGTCAAATGGCTGCATTTGACAAAATAACAATAATATTTTTTGTTGTTGAGGGAAAAAAATCAACCTATTAAGCATTTTACTTTTATTATTTTTACTGAATACTTAATAATATAAATATTATGAAAGTTGCAGGATGTTAAGCTGATAAAATTTAAGCCCATTTATTTGCAAAATATTGTAATAGAATATTTAAAAACCCTAACTGTGTTTACAGGGTACACTCCATAAAATATCAAATTTTACCTAAAAATTTTTTAATTAATTTTTCTTACTATTTTTCCCATTTATTAAATCAATATATAGATTTCAAATCTTAAAAAATCTCTCATTTAAAATTTTACATTTCAATTTCTTAATTTTTTTCTTATAAAAGTAGAAAAAAAATCATCAGTGAAGGGTTAAATGTATTAAACAGTAATATGAATTAAAACAATAACTTGTTTATTTCCTTTTGTACAATGCTATATTATGTATATATGCTTCAATTCATAATATATATTTTAAACTGTAGAAATTGAAAACACATAATGAGGATAAATATTTATTTTTTGGTGTACATCTAGTTATTTATTTCGATATTATTTTAAATGAAAGGTATTAAAATAACATTTGCCTATAACTTTTTTAAAAACACTCCTGTTGCTGAAAGATAGAGAAACAGTGATTTTTGTAGTTTGTCTGGATAACTTCAATCAAATAGCAAGGATTAGAATGACCACAACACAAGACTACAAATGACAGTTACCTATAGTGTAAGTTACTTCTGATTTAATTTTTATCTGATCCCATTGCCATCCCAATATGAAATTTTTACAGAATGTCTGTCACATTAGGAAGTAAAAAATATTTTTTTTTTTCAGATTTTTCAAAAATGGACTTTTTAAAATTTTCAAGGTCAAAGACAATTTTTGATGACCTTGAAATATTAAGTTTAATAAATCCTGTCAAGTGATATGTCATATGAAAGCCCACACAAAGACCTTCAAAACAACACCAAGATAAACTCCATATCTATCATAGGAGTTGAGAAAATTGTATTTTTGTAACTACCAGAAAGTCATTTTTTACGTGTTTTCCACTTTTTCATGAAGCCCTCCCCTCCCAAAAAAGGCTGCAAAAAATCTACAAAAAATATTTTATTGCATCTTTTCATGAGTAGAACCAAACCTGCAAATTTCATTAAAATTGCTTGATGTCAATCTCAAAAGTATATTTTTCTTCGTTGATTTGACATGGAATGACCCTTCTGCTGTTTTGTATTTGACTCTTTATATTACAAAAGGGGATTAAAAACGATTCACGTCTAACTGCCGGGCCGGCAAAAAAATCGGATAGGTCATGCTAGCTGAGCCGATTAGGAAAAAAAAAAAAAAAAAAAAAAAAAAAAAAAACTTACGTGTTTACCGGCCCGTTACAAGAATTTAAGCAGACACGATAAAATGTAAGCTATTTTCAATGACTATGGCTATAACAAGAATAAATATAAATATGCGTCACGAACCGATACTAGTTTAAAAACATCAAAACAGGAATGTAACTTGTACAGTTTAGAGATCGGCATCGGACAGTTACATTGTGTGTAATCTGAGCTTAATATTTTTTTAGAAAATTCGTGCCGAGCCGTGATCAGGCTTGGATTGTTTTTCTACATATAGACGAGCCGGGCCGGAGCTAGACTTAATTGTTCTCAATATATGTAGGGCAGACAACATGATTTGTAAAATTATTAATAGCGATAAAGAATTTATGTTAACGTAATCTTTGGATATATACTTCGTGGTGGTTCTTAAATTCGCTTTTCAACAACGGAAAGTTTTGCACATTTCCTGACTAGAATTTAATTGCAAAAGTATAAAATTGACAAGCCTGACTATTGAAGGGATTTGGAATCGAATAGCGTTTTTCATTTTTAGTAAATAAGATACTTGTGTAACCTTGTTGAGATATAAGAGATTACTGTCAAATGGTTGTAGATTTTTCTCCCTTCCCATACTGTCGCTTCCGAAAATTCTATTCAAAACACTAACTTTGACAGTATTTTCTTAAATTGCTTGTATCAAAAAATGGATAACGCCCTTTGATTACATATTTTCTGAATAAAAACACCTGCTAATCTTATGCGTTTCCGAAAAATGAAAAAAAAAAAAAATGAATTCAGAAACGTATCACAAAGTAGCTTCTTTGGATTTGGAATCTTTAATAAAATGTTGTAGAAATATTTTTGTAAATCTATTTTATTATACAGTTTCAAAAGTTATGATGTTTTTAACTTCCTTTTTTTTCTTTTATTCTAAACCATATTATTTTTTTAATGAATCTTTATTTGAATATTGAAAGTCTAAGAATCTAAGTAATCATTAATTTTGTTAATGTGTATTTCCTGTAAAATATACTGTAAAATCATTCCATAGATACGTATGCAGTATTCTTTAAAGGAATCTTAATTGTAAGATAAAAATCTGATTTTTTTAGAAATAGTAGAAATTGTGTCGGGATAGAACGGGCCAGGCCTGTTTTCACTGATTTCTGTACGGGTTTGGCCCCGTGCAGACTTATAATGCAAGATTTTTTTCTTTTAATGACCCTCCAAAAATATCTTTTTGGGTTATCTTAATAAAGATGGGTTTCTAAACAATAAATTCAGTGAAATATCATACTGCATTATTTCAATATTAAAGATTCACATTTATAATTCTTTTTAAAAAAACTTTTAATTCAAATTGTTGCATTGTTAATATTCAAAACACCAAACAATAATCTGCAACAAAAGATAAACACTAAAATTGGTGCATTTAAGGGGTCACAGGAATCTTCAAATTGGAGAAAAAGGGAAAAAAAAGAGACAATTTTGTACAATTAACATCTTAAAATGTATATGATTTTTAAAAGTACATATTTTACATTAAAAACTTTAAAAAATTGGACAGTATAATCATTTAAAAAATATTTTTTTGAGCAATAAAAGAGAAATTACAGGTTTATTTTATACAAACTAACATGAAACATATGTTTTTAAAATTCATAAACAAATATTCAGAAGTGTTTGAGATCTCGTGCGAGTTATGCCCAAACACGTCAATTAGAAAAAAATAACTTTAAAATTTCGGAAACACCGCTTCAGCTATTAAGAAAGTTTAATTCTAAACGCCATAACTTATGTTCTAATAGGAATTTCAAGGAATCAATTATACTAAAATGTCCAGAAACAATAGGAATTTAACAACCAACAACAACAATAAAAATAATAGTTATTAAATTTACAGAAATTCTGAAGCTTTTAGAATCTTGAGACCCCCTCCCCCCCTTCGTCCGAAGAAAACATTAAATCAACACGGAGTATTGGAGATCAGTGACTAAAAAAGCAGAGCATAACAGCGCTTCCTGCTGGGCATTAAAATTTAAATTATATGAAGATATATATTGTTAATTATTAATCGCCAAAATTTACTTCCGTTCTACATAATAGAAGTCAAAAAAGCTATAATGTTCACCAGAAAATGCAAAATACGGCAAATGGTAACGTATCCTAGGAAGTTATTAAATCAACAGTCATAGTCATCTTACATATTAAATTTGGTGAAATTTCATTCTAGACATGTCGAGATCTATGATTACGGACAGTGTTGCCAGATGTAGTATTTTTTTACACAAAATTAGGAAAGTAGTACTTTTCGTATTACTTGGTTTAAAAGCAATATTTTTGTTCATTTTTCATAGTAATTCATAGTATTTTCAAAAAAAAAAAAAAAAAAAAAAAAAAAAAAAAAACGGGAAAAATTGTAGAATTTAAGAAAGAGAGATATTTGATGTAATGCCAAACTGATTATCAGACATGCTTCCATCTAAGCTACATATAGAACATAGTATTCTTTTCTGCATAATTATATTTTTCGAGGGGAGGAGTGGTGGTGAAGAGAGAGGATAGTTTTTTTAAAGTATAGCTTATTAATGTTTTTTTAAAATTTCAATGATAGATGGCAGCACTATAAATTTGCAAGAGACGGGAAATCCTTTGCTGTGTAGTCCATTTTTTAAAATTTAATTTATGTTTAATTGCATATGAATATGAATAAAATAAATAAATATATATATATATATATGCCTTATTGCTTGAGCAGTTGCTAACCGGTGACAAGTAGAAAGCCTAATAACGAAATCTGCACGGGCCGGAATTTCAAAGTCCGATTTCGGAAAGTTTATATTTTCGCAGTCCAAGACCCAGCTCAGCCCGTATAGAGATCAGTGAAAACTCAATTTCTACAAAGAATTCAGATTTGAACCATATAATTAAGTCTTCTTTAAAGAACACTGCATACACATTTATGGGATAATTGCGATGCGTTCACAAGACAGGTAATATACAATAGCAACATTAATGATTTAAGTTAGCATTTTGAATCGAATTTCTGGAAGCAACGGCGCGGGAAAAGGAAAAACAAAACATGCAGCCACATGACAAGAATTTCTTCTACCACAACAAATTCAAAGGAACGAAACCTTAGAGCTTTTTTGTATATAGATAAAGGAAAAAAATGTGCTTTCTGAAATTATTGATTTTCCTCATTTTGTCCTAAACACGCTGGCAAATCTGTTTAATTCAGCTCCACTCATTATGTTACAATTTGCTCGTTCATAAAAAATAAATATTTTATTTTTGGCTTGAATTACGGAGGGAAAATTATCATTTAATTTTTCAAAAAATATTACATCAATAATGCAATTTATAGAACTGGAGATACTGCCTTTTTAAAATGTGACGCCGATTGTAATGATGATAAATTAAATACTGTCTGTTTTTATACTTATGTACTAATGGGGAAAAAAAAGATTTTAAAGAGTTGCTTGAAAGTTATGAAAATGATTTTTGGATAATGAATGACGATTGTTAATATTTTTCATTGTAAAAGAATGAAGTTTTAAAGTATTTATAGAAAGGGCATAAGTATTTTTAAAGTTTTTTATATTTACCAGCCTTTTATTTTCATTTTAGAAAATCAATTTTCGAAATTTTCTTATACTCGTGTATGTCAACCGCCCCCCCCCCCTCCTATTTTGGAGGAAAAAAAAAAAATTCAAATTTGTCTGCTTATACACGAAAATATATGGTAAGTTTTTGCCTATTATTTGGCCTGTAGAAATTGTATACATCCTATACAAGACAGCGCAGAAGATTTCCCTTTATTAACGAAAATTACTGAAGGAGACTTTGGTTTAAAATTTAGCATACTATGTGGTATATAAAGGGTGTCTACTCTCAACGGTGTCCAATGGTTAATTCCTAAACCGTTAGTTATAGACATATAGTTCCAGTTACAAAAACGTTTTAAAGAGGTAAAGAAATAATTTAAAAGCGATTTGGATCAAGAAAAGGATTTCTAAAAAAAATTACGAAAATTAAATTTTTATGCGCTTCCCCGATCCTATACGCCTATATTTAGTAAAATGTTTCTATTCCACTAAACAAGACAAAAAAATCACATTATTCTATGATTAAAATTGACCAAGTAATAGCTGTTAAAAGTGGCAGTACATTTTTTACTGCAAATTAGTTGTCATTCACAAATTTAGTAAAAATATAATTCCGTCAGAAATATTAAAAAAAAAAAAAAAAAAAAAAATAGTTGAGAGTAACATTAACATTGCAATATAAATTTGAAATTTTTAATTACCCTGACATATAAATACAAAATATACAATTTGTAATAAATATATATAAAGGGGATAAATCGGAAATTTTTAAAAAGAAATGATGAAAATTAACAGATTTCTTTATAAAATGATACACATTTTAAAATGATATTAGATTACACAAGTCTGCAAGAATTATGTTATGTCATTTTTATTTTATTTATTTATTTATTGATAATTGATTCTTATGTACTATGTACCGCTGAATCCGAAATTGGCCTTCTTTTTTTTAAGTAAATATTTTTTTGTAAATCGTAAATTTTAAAGTTAAAAAAAGAAAAAATAGCGATAACTTGATACTATTCAATAAATGTTATTGATGTGTTTTTAACTTTTGGCAATTGATTTTTCTGTATTTTTTAACGCTGAATCCGAAAATGACCTCCTTGGTCAATGTTGCCATGGTGATTATGTCTCATTTAAGATTCAGTCCTATTCTTTCTGTTTAACAGAATTTAATACATAGAGTCGTAATAAATTTTGTATTCATGCATTTTTGCATAAGAATGCAACAGCTATTGCCCCAAGAATATTTATAAAACTAGTTACAATAAGAACACACCTGATTTGCGACTTTTGAGTACAATTTTTGACTTAGAAGACAAAAAAACTTCTTGAAACACCATAAAATAAATAAATTTATGGTGTTTCAAGAAGTTTTTTTGTCTTCTATTGTATAACACCAGTTTCCAACTTTTTCCTGAATTTTCGACTTGTTAAATTATGTAGAAAGATGTAAAAACTTGGGTATTTTTATTAATATTATTATTTAAAAATCTTAATTTTTTCTAATTTTTTTTTTCTAGGCTCCTGTTGCAAGAAAAACTTTTTATCACTTATAGCACCACACAGGTGAAGGAAGCTAGCCAGAGAAATTGCAGTTGTTCATCGAGGAAACTAATTAGAATCGCCAAGAATATGATGGAATGGTATTCTGCAGAATAATTGCAAACTACTTTATCTGCATTGTCTGAGACTGACAACATCCGGACACTTTGAATAGCATATTATTAGGCTTCACACATTTTGCCAGAGGTGGTCTTCCTTTTGCGATCTGATGTAAAGAGAATCATGCTGATTTCTTTGCAAAAATGCATATTTAAATGACAGAAATTAATCTTCTCCGTATAATTTTATATCAGGGTCGTAGCTACGAGTGTGCTTACAGGCGGCTCTGCCCCCTCTAAAACATTTAGTACTTCCCCTCGATTCTAAGGTCCCTAAAGGAATTTATGTTTGAAAATCAAAATGGAATTCTGTTCAAAAATTTAATTTAGTTTGGAGGACCTTTCACAATAAAAAAAAAAATAATAATAAATTGTAACTAAAAAAAGTGTTTTAACACTCGTTTATCCTATTTTCACATATGAAGCTAACGTGATGTTTAATATTGCACAAGTTATACACTCGAAGTTTTCATCATCGTATTCTTTTCTTAGCATAAAATGAAGTTATTATAACGGTTTAATGAGAAACATAGGAAATACAGTGTGAATCTGAATATGCACTAATTTATCTTTCTGCGTCACAGAGAGAGAGAAAATATGAGTTCCCCCTATATTTTCTTGAGCCTCCTCCCTCCCCCCCCTATTATTCACTTCTAGCTACGGTCCTGATGATTAGCTGCAATTATTGACATATTTTAGAATTTATAAGTATCGGAACTTCACGACAGCAAAAGTGTATAAGCGTATGTAAGTACATTGTTAAAAATTTTTCTATGAAATTACAGAGAATAAAAATGCACGAAATACAGAATACATAGAGATACACAAGACTCTGTAAATTTACTGTTAATGATAATAATTTAACTTAGTTTTTTAAATTAGTGAATCACTTAATCTTCAGTGAGCTTGGAAAACCTTGGATTTTCAGAATAAATCTGAATTGGTATATCTTTAAGCTTTAACACAATTTGTTTCTACAGCCCATGTGTTTTGAACCCTAGCCCTCTTGACAGTGGAAGAAAACCTTACTGACTAAGCTATAGGAGCTATTGCGGCTGTGTACAAAGTATGGTTTTTAAGATGTAGCGGGGGGGGGGGGGGGGGGGAAGATCCCACTAAATCTGATGAAATGATTTTTAACTTTCTAAATTTTAAGAAAAACAATCTTGAATCTAAATTTTCTTCTTTAATATTTCTATTAAAATTGAAAAAGAATTTTAAAAGTGTGTATTTTGGATTTCAAAATTTAACAACGACAAAAAATATCATTAAATAAAGACACGGAAATCTCTACAGGGAATTGGATATAAGACAAGAAAAATGTGTGTAAAATGATGGCCGAGAAACTTAATAGAATGCATTTAACAGAGAACTTGTGTAAATTTACAGAGAGTTGCGCTTTTTTTCTGTGTTTTTAACGAAATTTTTAACAGCGTAGGAAGAAATTATTACACGCAGAGTTTTGCATAAAATAAATTTATTAAAATTCAGTTGTCTTTCTCATGAGGTAAATTTTTAAACGTATGTCAAAAATAAGTAAATTGCTTTAAGTACCTTCAAATTATGTAAAGCGAGCGCAGCGGCTTTGCTCTCGTAATTGTTTTGATATGCCTAGTGGTATCTGCATACCTTAGGTAGGGCTGTCGCGATTTTTTTTTTTTAATTCTACCTATCACCCCTTTCTGAAAACAAAAATATTTCACTTACAGTATTATAATATTTGCCAGCGCTGCAAAGAGCCTGAGCCAATAACGCTACAAAATATATTTTTTTAAATTGATGATACAAATAAAATAGAAAAATAGTTTGTGGCAGTAATGCAGGGGAAATTATACTGATTTGGATGATTTTAAAAAACACTAATTAAACCAAAGTTTGACTAAGATTCATTCTTATACTATTTTAGCCAAAGTTTGACTAAGATTCATTCTTACACTATTTTAGGCATACTTTAAGGAGACTTAAATTAATCAGAAGAAATACAATTAATCGCAAATAAAGTCTTTAGCCAGCATTTACATCTTAAAAGTAACCACCATACAAAATTCCAATCTTCTAGTTATGCAAAGCTTCTGTAAACATTATATTAAAGAAATCCCTATTTTATAACTTTTTAAAATTCTACACACTTCAAAATTTCTAAATTTGAAAAAAAAAAAAAAAAAAAAACTGTTCAGTAGATGCTCTGGCGTGTTTAAAGTTACAGCTACACTACATGACCATTGATGACAGTCCACTTGCGATTTTAGACATTTTGTTAAATATCTAGAAAAATACATGAGGAATTATCCCGAAGTTCTTAGTGTATAAATATAATGGTACAAGTTATACTTTTCCGTGAAGATTTTTCCCCGAAACTTCATAGGGGACCGTCAACAAATTAAAAAAGAATTAATATTTTTTGGATCACCCTGTCAAAACTAATGTAAGTAAAAGCACTAATGTAGCTGTAGATTATGATTAAGTGGCTTATTGTAATAAACTGTGTTCATTTTTATGCGAATAGCATCTATATTCGTAGAGAAATTAAGGTTTTTATAAAAATTGTCCCAAATTTTGCCAAGTTTTTTGCTTTTAATTTGCAGAGTTCTTAATATAAAGTAACATTATTTTCCGAAAATATGACAGTAATATTTCACACAGTACCCTGCAATCAGAATTAAAAAATAATAAAAATTACATGACAAATGAGTAGGTTTACTAAATAATGTTTCACTGCGCATCCGTCAACGATATTAAAATTACATTTGCATATTGTGTTAACTAAATGCATAGAGCAATTTTTGTGAAATTCTCAGAATCATAGCTTGAAAATTCTGAAAGTAATCGTCAATAGAATAAGCGCAAAATCCGTTGTTCCCAAAATAAAGCAAAAAATGAGGGATTTTATCCAAATGCAGCAGTACGTCCCATATTGTGTATTCTATATTGACACTAATCAATGGCGATATTAATACAACCCCCTTTTTTTTCTGCTTCATTTTCGGAATAACGGATTTTTAACTAATTCTATTGACGTTGACGATTATTTTCAGAATTTTCAAGCTATGATTTTGCGACTTTCGTAAAAGTTGCTCTATACATTTAGCTAACATAATATGCAAATGAAATTTTGATATCGTTGACGCATGCGCAGTGAAAAATTATTCAGTAACCTGCTCATTTTTCATACAATTTTTATTATATTTTAATTTTGATTACAGGTTATTGTGTGTAATATTATTTGTAATATTTTCAGAAAAGAATATTATTTCATTTTAAGAACTCTGCAAATTATAAGCAAAAATCTTGGAAAAATTTGGGACTGTTTTTATAAAAACCTTAATTTTTCTACGTGTATACATTCTATCGACATAAAAATAAACACATTTTATTAGAATAAGCCACTTAATCATAATACACAGTTTAAGCGCTTTTGCTACATTAGTTTTGACAGGGTTATCCAAAAGATATTCATTCTTTTTTAATTTGTTGACGGTCCACTATAAAGTTTCGAGAGAAAATCTTTACGGAAATACATGACCTGTACTATTATGTTTATACATTTAGAGTTTCAGGGTAATTCCCCATGTACTTTTCTAGATATTTAACAAAATGTCTAAAATTGCAAGTGGACGGTCATCAATGGCCATGTAGTGTATGTCAAGTTTCTATCCTAACAATTTCAGCTAAATCATAGTTTAGTCAATGAATCTCTGTATTCTAAAAAAATATAACCGCCACTGATAATGAATTTTTTTGTGATCTACGATATTTCTTCTCTAATATTAAAAAAAAATTACTTTCATAGAAATATGAAAAATTATGGTATTATAGAAAAATGTTTGAAAAACACGCTGGTGCAGACAATTTTTAAATCGAATAAATACTTTAAGAGATGTTTAATATTAAAGTTGGTCAAAATCATTCTTTTAAAAAAGTATTATAGGAGCAAAAACTATACATGGGAATTTAAACATTTTTAAATCAATTTATACATTAGAAGAGGTACTTTTTGGTAAGCTGGGAAAGAGTTTTATACATGGATTTGTATGTGTATATACATATATAGAAGCTATATGTATGTACATAAATATGATGTATATAGACATATATGTATATATATAACACTGGCGTCGGCTAACCGAAAAGTACCTTAGAAGTTCCAGGTGTGCAAACAGCATTTATTTCTTGAATTTGACTCAATTTTTGAGGATTTATTTCCATTTTAAATTAAAATTTTCAACATTTTGAGCGATATTTTTTATGCATTATTAAATGCAATTATTTTAAATTCTTGCCAAATGATCAAGGAATAATATTTCATTCAAATTGAAAAATTAATTAAATGCGATTATCACAAACAAACAAAAAACTTTCGAATGAGAATTAAATAATTATGAGTTAAAAGCGGAAGAATATAAAAAAAATTCTCATAAAAATGTGTTTATTTGTGAATGTTAAATGCGTTAACCGGTGTAAATGAAAAAAAAAATAATAATAAATAATAATAATTTAAAGTAGTCAAACAATAATGTATTGAAAAAAGATTAAATTAAAAATACATACGTAGGACATTTCACATTTCTAAATGATATTTTAAGCTACTGTACTGTTGCCAATTTTAAGGCAGCGGAAATAAAAATATTTCCTGTCTAGCAATAAAAGTATTTTCACGAGAATACCAAGAAAAGAAAGATAACTTTTAAACAATAAATTCATTAATGTGCGTAAAAAGCATCAAGTGAAAAAAGTTATGTCATATTTAAAACAAGTTTGAAATTGCACGTGAAGCGTAGCAAATGAGGTGCGTTCGTACGATAACGAAGTTTTAAAAATATCATTCTCATATATCAATCTCATAAAATTGCAAATCGTGAATTACTAATTAAAATGCGCACCAAACAATGTTCTCCATATACCATTATGCAATGGAATACTTTTGTGTGGCATTGTAAATCAATAAAAAATATTCTTTGCACCACAGATTGTGCAAAATATATATTATAATATGTACTTTATAGATGCATATCAATTTTATTACGTTCGAATGAGTGTAACACCATTAAAATGCATTTGAAACATTTTTCCCCATTGACCGTAAAGTAACGGAGTACTTTTGATCTTCCCTGTAGTCAAACTATGCATCCGATTTTGATAAAATTTGAAATAACTCGGCAAAATTATGTAATAATTATGTATTTAAATTTTCAAACGATTAAAATGCACTTCAAATTTTCCTCCATTGACCGTAATGTAGCGAAATCCTTTTGCTTGTCCCAGTAATTGATCTATGCATCCGATTTTCATAAAATTTGAAATGACTCGACAAAATTATGTAATAATTATGTATTTTAAATTTCAAACGATTCAGTTGGGTAGTTTTTGCGCTGTTATATGCGGACAGACAGACAGACGGACAGACAGACAGACAGACGGACGGTCAACTATAGGTGCTACGTATTTACATAATTACGAACGCACCTAATGACCAAGTAATATTCCAAAACAGTTAAAATTTAAAAATATATTTAGAAGAGACATTTACTTCATATGTTGATACGAACTTTTCACTATTGTTGTAAATTCTAAGATGGCTAAAAAAATATTTACTTTTGAACAACAAAAGTATTTTAACGTGACTATTAGAGAAATGATATATAGAGAAAGAAAATTTTATTGAAAATTACATCAGATATAAACGACACACTTAAAATGCCTTATATATATATATATATATATATATAAAATATATATACCCTGGTTCAAAAAATACCAGGAAGGAAAGACTCTATGTATTTCACTGTTTAACTATCCTTATTTAAACAAACATGTAAATAACCAGTAGATATTTAACAGCAGCTGATTCGGCATTAAAATTTTCAATCAAAGAAATAAGAATAGAAATCCGTTTACAGGAAGATCGCCACTAATATATATATATATATATATATATATATATATATATATATATATATATAATTGAGGGTGGGAAATTCATGTATTAATTTGGTATATTATTTCTATGGAGTTTAATTGATATCATTGTACGGACAATTGTTAAGTTATATCTATTATAGTAAAATAATTCTAATCATTTACATTATTAAATTGCACTTCACTTTTAATAAACGAGTGTACTATATCACTACTAAATGTATAGGGTACATTTATTAATAAGCTATTTTTTAATATTTTATCATCCTAAATTAAGATATTGAGTTTAGCTTAGCATAGTCAAAATAAATGTTAATTATTTAAATAATAATAGGGTAAACTATGGAGTATGGTTTAATTTTTCTGTTATTATATTATTCTGCATTTAATTAATTAATTAGTTTAACATTATGATGTGCACGATAATTAATTTTATTTTTTCTCCTTTTAAATTTTATGTCCAATTCAGTAATTTGTTGTTCTTTGTTATTGATGTTATTTCTCGTCAATTTTCTTTGTTTTTGCGACTTTGATGTCTACACTTGGATATAACTCTTTCTTTTTTACTTAATCTTAACTCTTTTTGTAATTTAACATTAATATTAATTTTATTGCTCTCATTATTAAGCTTTTTAAAATGCCTTCAATATGATGTATCACTTTCATTCCTAGCTTAATCGGTTCATTTTTTGTTCTCTAGTTTGAGAGAGCGTTTGAAGGGTATTCTTAAATCAAAAAGGGCAACTTTGTGACGCATGCATTAATTTATTTTTGTTCGGAAATGCATGAAAATAGCAGGTGTTGTTATTCAGAAACTGTCTCATTGCACTCATTCTTTTGTTTTTTTTAAAAACACAATAGATTTTTTATAGCAAGCCTTCAATGTTGACACTCTTGAGTCTATTTCCCGACGAAAGCAGAAAAACCGGTCGAAAAGGAGGAGAAAAACGGGTGATTGCGTCATCGAAATAGCTTATAACTCGATAAGTAATTTAATTATCATAAAATGGAAAAATAAGTCCAATTCGAAATCGCTTTCTTAGTCAGGAATTAAAATTTTATAACTTTCTGTTAAAAAATGAATTTGTAAAGTGTCAAAACATTTTTCGCTTGTTGAGCGGATCAGTTAAGAACACCCTTAACAAGCGCCATTATTGCAAACGTTCCGGGAGTAAGTAATTTTTCCCGCGCTCCGTCGTCTAAATGTGAGTTGCCATAGTGTTCCTTTATCGCTGTTTTGGCGTTAGTAGACGAAATGAATCAACGATTCTGCGCTCGTGTATTGGCCACGTTCGATTCAGCGGAAGCTGGGTTGTCAGTTGCTGTGTACCTTCTAGATGCATATTGTTTTAACGGAGTCCCTTTCTATTTGTGTAATGAGAGTCCCCTCATGTGACTAGCATAGAAGTGTTCAACAGAAAAGTCATTTTTTGTTTTTATTATTTTATTATCTCCATTTTTCTGTCATATATGAATACATCATGTTTTAATTTACCACGCTTGATATCAGGGTTAAGGTCATGCATTTGGGACTCCTTCCACTTTATAGTTCATAACTGTTTTATTTTATCCATATCCACTATATATTACTTGGTATTTCTTTAATTAATTTTGGTTTTATGTGTGTTGGTAGCCCCAAATTCGTATTATTTTGCCTTTTCATGGCTAATACGAAGATGAAACCACTCACTTCATTTGTAGTTCCAAAGTATTTGGGGCTTGACAATTTTGCTTTGGTTCTACAAATTTGTATTATATTAATTTTATTTATCTATTTAATTTTTCCTCATGTTCAATATGGTTTTTTCTATTAAATTCAAATGGTACATATTGTTTACAATTAATGGTCTCTCTCTCTCTCTCTCTCTATATATATATATATATATATAGTTAAGTGCTTCGCAATCTGTTAAAAATCAATCACTATAAGAATCTTGGTTATGAACTTCGAAATATCGGTACCATTTTTAAAAGTTGATCCTTATTTGACTGGTTTTTCTGCAAGTTAGGCCGTTAATTAAGAAAATACAAACAAGACGGTCCGGGTCACAAATACTTATTTGTGCGATTGACTTGCAAATATTTTAAATTTCACAATATTGGATGAAAAAATAAATGAGGGAGGAAAAAACACGTTGTAAAATCATGCCTAGTAATGATCCCTGACCTTCCTCTATCGCCCAAGCTCCACGGAGATTTGCTCATCCCTCATGACTCTTGATTTAGATCTGCATAAATTTTCATGGTACTCAGATGTGAACTCTAATATTGCCTTCGTGCACTTGAAACTTGTTTGTTTTTAACATACTTAAAGCAAAGAAGAATTTTCATTTATCTTATAGTGATAGGTGGGTTTTACGTCCACTTGCTTGTCTAGATATTTATCTGAAATGCATCCAGGTCCATACGCAGAGTTTTCAAAAGAAGAGGTTAAGCCTCTTCATCATTCAGGCTGGAAATTCCCATCTCTAATGCTGAATTTTAGGGCTTGGAAGAGTATTTTTTAAATTTCACCACGAAAAAAAAAAAAAAAAAAAAAAAAAAAAAAATTGTTTTTGTATGCTTTACTTGAAGAATTTTTCTTTCTTCTTGATTGTATAAAATATTTTTTAAATACATTATTAGTTTTATTTAAAGTGCTGAAACTAAGGATAGACCGAAACAGATTTTTAAGGCCAAAACAGAAACCGAAACCTAACTTTGATGAAAGTAGTGCATTTTAAATTAATTTGATACATGTATTTTCAATTTATGTGTTTTAAATAAAATAAATGATAAATTCATATTAAAAAAAAAAGGATGGTGATGGACCAACATTTGGCGATTTATCACTCGTTTTCTGTTAGCATATACGTACAAAAATGGCCACTTATCATAAAAAGCTGTATCTTTAAGGGTTAATATCACAGTTAATTACCTACGATTTTTTTAAAATCATTATCAACTGCTCTTATACTTCTGCTACGATAGGTACTATCAGCGCACCTGAACACCTTTGCTGAATGCCCGCAAATTCAAATTTGTATATAACGAAAAAATGTACTTTTCTCGAGTAATCGCTATAGTTTTCTTGCAAGATTTAAATTAACATCTGCTACCTCTAATGTTTTTCATAATTTTAGTTTCGGTAGATTCGGAAATAGAGGGGGGGGGCACATATTTTTGCTCTACATTTTCGATTATATCTCTGAAAATATAATACCAAATAAAAATTAAAAAAAATGCATTTTTGACTTCAGCCTTAAGAAAGTTTTCACACCATACCCCACATCATACATAAAAAAATGATTTTTTTTTTTTTTTTTTTTATTAAGTAACTTAATTTGCCCCTCTACCCCTAAGTCCTATCTATATTTTTGAGTACTTACGAATTTTTAAATATGTGGGTCAATAATCTTTAATAATTCTCTTAATTTGAACTTTCTAAATTCATAGTTTACGAGTAAAGTGGCTGTGACAGACAGACACGGGAATGATTTTATACTGGTTCCGTTTTTATTTTTTAAGTATGGAACCCTAAAAACACTTAATTAAAGGGTTAAAAAGCTGTAAACAATCGAAAACAAAGCGGAAAAATAAAATAAAACCGATAGTTGAAAGCAATTAAATTTTACGTTTATTTGGACCTTAAAAAGAAGAAGAAAGAGATAAAAATGCTTCAAATACAACCTTTGTAAGATTTACAACTAAGGATTGGGAAAAAAAGAACATTAAATAATCATTTATTTGTTTGTTTCTTTAATTCTGGATTCTGGATCACGTTAACCAACATTCCATGTCTGTTATTATAGTGTTAAAATGAAAATGCAACCAGTAGATCGAAAATTGCACTAAGTATAGCATTGTTAGTTGTTTTTTTTCCGGGGAAAAAGGGATTTATGTCCATATTGTACATTACTGTACGTCGTTCATGTTCTTTAAAATTAATAGTTATTCAGACACTTTGTCTTCAGTTCTGTTATTTTGTCTTAAATAAAGACCCTGCTGAAGATAAAGTTATTCACAAAGTTATAAAACTGAATATTTTATATTAACTTTATGTTATTAATTTTAGCATTGAGATATTAGAGAAATTAACAGTTGTAGTTAGTTTAATTATGTGTGTGTATTTTTTAAAGCTTCTATTACCTTCAGGAATATTACGAGTAACGGTTCATGTAAGAACTTTTATAATTTTGAGTATACGTTTCACCTGCAGTAAAACATGCTACTCTTTCACCAAGGTCGCTCTAAATTATTTCGCCATTTTTAATCAGCAAATAAAAGAAAGTGTCATATAGAAATATTGAAATTTTCAAGGTAGACTAGTATACAACTTTTAAGCTAATTTGCATAATCAATATTCATACTTGGCGAATCTTCTGTTTTTTTAAGGGAGTCTCCCTTATTTTAACATTGTTTCCCATCCTCTCTTTCATTCAAATATTTTTTGTGTTTTCTTCAATATTAAAAAAAAAAGAAAAAAAGAAAGAAAGAAAGAAAGAAAAGAAATATTTTATAAACATTCTTATTAAAACATTTCTTATTTCTTCTTATTAATTTGGAAAATCTTTCTTATTAAATTGGATCAAAATTTCTCTAAAAATTTTTTATTAAAAGTTGAATATGCTTTTGATTTACATAATTGTATGTAGATTTATTTTTGCTAATGAATGACGGTAGCTCATGATATAACCCTAGCAATTATCTTTGTGCTTAGATTTTAAGTTATTAATTAAAAAAAAAAGATTACTATACTAATATATCTATAGAATTTATTTCTATTTAAAAGTTAATAGATATTTATTTTTAAAATGTCTCTGTAAATATTTTCCCTGTCTTATGATTATACTAGTTGACCCGCCTGGCATTGACCGGGCTTGTGATAATAACCTTAAATAAGCCTAAAACATATTAACCCGATTTGATATGAATTTATATTTTTAAATTAAAAACTCGGGTCGTTTCAAAGTTTCTTTTTTTCTTTTTCTTTTTTTTTTTTTTTTTGTTTTAAGTGCATTGTGGGAACTGTTTGAAATTTTTAAGGGTAATATATTCAACGGTAAAGCAATCCGGGTAAAAATTTTCAAAAGAAATATTCTATACCTATTTGCAAAAAAATCTGTTTTTTTTTTCTTTTTTTCTCGATTTTTATTGTTTGTTTTCGCACAGAATAATAATAATAATAATAATAATAATAATAATAATAATAATAATAATAGTAAAATAATAATAATAATAATAAAGTACTCTGGCCTCCAAAAGTTAAGGTACAGCATATTTTTCGAAGCTCACCAGAAAAAAGAATGGAAGTCTGATTAAATTTCATAGTTTATATGAATGACAATAATAAGTTTAAAAAAAATAATAATTAGTTTAAAAAATTACAGCTACCACTTTTATTTTATAGAAAAGAAAAAGTATTTGTGAATGAGAGAAAAATATGCAATTACGAAGCTTTCGAAATTTCGCGTGTAAGTTTTGTTGTATTTGAATATTGTTGTCAGTTTTGTTCACAGCAACCAGTAGAGTCTAAAAATGTCTAGAAGAAGGCATTTGCCCGATTCATTAAGGTGGCGGGCGGTAGAATGGATGGAAATGGGGTTGTCACAAACCAATATTGCTAGACGGCTCAATGTGTCTCGCAGTGTAGTCCAACGACGCTGGGATCAGTATGAATCCGAAGATTCTGTGTCCAGAAGACATGTTTCAGGCCGTCCACGTGTTACAACATGCGCAGAACACCGGTTTCTAGCTCTTTCGGCTCGAAGAAGACGCACTACTGTGCCGCAACTCATTGCAGACCACTTTGCAGCATCAGGGAGCGAAGAATTTCCGCTACTCTGGGGCGAAGACGTCTTCACAGTGCAGATCTCTATATATGACAGAGAAAGGCCCGCTTATGTTGAGCAAGAGAATATGTTTCCTGAACCAGACAACAGTGGGTTTCTGTGTTCTTCACAGACGAGTCCAGATTCACACTGGAGAGCGATTCAGCATGATCTGAAGCGAATAATGCACACGATACCATCAATCAAACACTTCTAAACACACATGTACAGAAACGGAGGAATCATGGTTTGGGGAGGGATCTCACTTGGAGACCACACTAACCTGCATGTGTCCAATGGAGGAACTCTGACTGGTGCGAGATATCGGGATGAGATCATTGATTCATATATGCGCCCATTTGTCGGTGCTATGGGCAATGGTTTCATTTTAATGGATAATAATACGAGACCACATTGAGCTGTAATTGTTGAGGATTATCTTGAGGATCATGGTTTGGAGAGAATGGAATGGACAGCTCACTCTCCAGACTTAATTCCAATAGAACATCTTTAGACTGTCTTGGAAGACAGGTTGCGGCTTTAAGTCCTCCTCCAAAGTCTTTAAATGATTTGGAACAAGGCTTATCCCATGTCTGGTCAGCGCTACTTATTTCGGTGTCGGAAATTTAATTGAGAGCATAGAAAGTCTATGCCGCCAATGCATTTAAGTCCGGGATGGACATATTCCGTATTAGAACCAGTTTTTTATTGCTTCTGTCACATTTTACTGCATAATACTGCGATGTACTGATTTCTTCTAAAATAGAATTTTCCACCATGAGTGCTTTTCTGTTGTGATACTGCGATGTACTGATTTCTCCAAGAATGGAATTTTCCACCGTGAGTGCATTTTTGTTGTAATTTTATTTCTGCGTTTAATTTAAGTAAATCTCTATGTCGCATATAATAAATAACAGTTTAATGCATTTTCTACAATGTTATTTCTATA
The DNA here is from genome assembly GCA_964019185.1 of Maratus speculifer. Taxonomy (NCBI): domain Eukaryota; kingdom Metazoa; phylum Arthropoda; class Arachnida; order Araneae; family Salticidae; genus Maratus; species Maratus speculifer. Next base: position 334,193,571 of record OZ025289.1, read on the forward strand.
TTCATTCATTTGCAAATTAGACGCAAGAAACCGGTTGTACCTTAACTTTTGGAAGCCAGTATAAATAAAATAAATAAATAAATACAAACAGCTCATAGTGTCCGAACTCTCTGAAATTTTAATCTCTTAAAATAAGACGGATACCCGAATACCGGAATAATAAAAGGAGGTGGGCTGATAAGGTCTATTTTTCGCCCATCATATACCCGAAAAAGAAAGTTTCGAATTCCGATAACTGTTCAGTGGCTTTGCATAAATAAAGATATGTATTTTTGTTTAGTATAAGCTTTGCATGATAAATAAAATAGTAAGTCATGGAAATTATAGCCCGAACATAGAGTGTTGGCTTTTTTCTACATTTTTGTCGTTTTTTGTGTTTTTGAGTTAATTTTTTTAAGAAGCGCTCAATGAACCCAATTAATTTTGACATGCAATGACACTACTCTTTATAAGCTTTCATAGGAGCATTATTTTATTTGAGTTCAGTGTGCGCTTCTACCTTTAAAGAAAAAAAATGTATCATGCAGGATAATCAAATGCAGTGCTCTCGGAGCGTTCAGATTTGTTTTGCCGTACAAAAAAATATTTATGTTGTTGAGAGGTCAATGTTGCTTTCTGACACTATTTTTGTAAATATTTATTAAAGAAATTCGTAATAAATAATGCTTTGATGTCAGTGTCATTCTTGTAAAACCTGATGTAAATTTTCGTATCTGTTCAACAAAAAAGTTATATCGATGCTTTGATGTTCGAAAAACAGCGATCTACAGAGTGGTTCTAAGTAGTGCTCTAAATGTAGATAGTATGTATTTCGTGATCTTCACTCTAGAAATACTTTTATTTCTTCTCCTGATGTAACGATAAGTGATTATGCTTCAAAGATTATTGCCGCGAGACCGCAAATGAGAAGCCTAATATACATTTATCCATAGCTCATTATAAGTACTCTAACACTTGTTGTATAACATGTAAAGGTAAGAACTACCTGGTTATAGTAGCAAAAGCTATTGAAACTCAAGCTTTTATAGAAACTAGAATCTATAGTTCGTCGGGAAAACGATTCTGTAAAACTCATATTTCTTGATCGGTCTTCAGTAAATTGGCTCTGCAAGATTTATCCTCTATAAGTGAGAATACATCGATGAATGAAATATATACTGAAAGTATTTAAAACAATATCAGAGATGTACAAATCAGAAGGCCTCGATCTTGATGCACCTGGACAATTTTTCTAAATCGATTATTATATTCTCATGGGTATATCTATGTATTATTTTTGCTATATACTTAAACTAGTAAAGTTCAAAATACGTTCCTCAAAATAGAGGTCATCTCGTACTTGCTTTGCAGTGTTATTTGTAAAACTTACAACTGTCTAATGATGTTCTATCCACATTATTCAATGTAAGAAAAATAATATCTTCTATAAAATATGCAAACCAGACATTGATTAAGAACATTGTCCCACAACACCTTGAAATGAAACACATCACCAGAATACAGGTTATTGAAAAATATATGAGGCCTTTAGAAGGACGATTATTTATTCCGGTTGATGACAATGACACTGTGATGATTATTTTTTATAAAAAATATATTTATATCCAGAAGAGTGCGAACTAATCCTTTCAGAGAAATTCATTCTGGTTATACAAAGGAAGACCTTTCATTAAGCGTATAGTATTCGTCACTATTTCAAGTTACATTTTGGATGTCTTCGCCCTTATTTCACGGATTCAAAGAACAATCATGCTAACGTACTTGCACATACATTAAAAAAAGATCCACATAATATCAGAGAGTTGCTGAAGTTAAATTATGTTGGGAGAATTGACAGATTTTTACGGGAATTTTCGGAACTTCTGCAAGAAATGAATATCGAACATTTCACGCCAAGATTCCTAAATAAGTAGCAACAGTTTTCAACAGAGGGGGGACACCTCTCGTGACCAAAGTTTGATTGTTCGACATAAAAGTGTTAAAAACTATATTTATAATATCTGGATAAAAAAAACAGTGAAGCAACAGCATACAATGGCTTTGCAAATGTAAAGTTGGCGCAAGTGTCTTAGATTACTAGATGCACGTTGATTCCGTATTACGATTTCTTTGATTCCGTATTACGTCATAGGGGTGTGTCAACATGGAAAAAATTATTAGTTGGCGACCTTGACAGTAAAACCATTAAGAAAATGGATTTCAGAGGCCAATATAACTTCCAAATTACACGCATATATACAGGGGCGTAAACCACTCTAGTCGCGTAGGGGGGTGTAGGCGCATAAATTTCCGACTTTCAAGAAGGAAAATTTCCGAGTACTATGGCCAACATGAGGACTAATACATATATATATATATATATATATATATATATATATATATATATATTATAATTCTCAAGATAATTATGACTTAGTGTATCGAGATAGTCAAATAATCTTATATTATGCTATTATTAGTCTTATATAACAACATATTTTACCTATTAGTAGACGATCTCTTATGGAATAATCGTACCACCCGAGAGGGACATGGGTAGTGCATAATATGAATAAGCAGTCGCAGGGTTTTCCAACGATATATCACACGAAAGGTGTCGGCTAAATTTAGAAAAGCGGTGACTTGTGAAGACTAAGTGGGTATCCAACGATATATCACAAGAGAGATGTAGGCCAAATTTAGGAAATATTTCCCCTCCCAAAGTAGACTCTTGCTCTAACTGTGAATTTTTCATATGTCATAAATAATATTTATCGGAGGGCCCTGTAAAAAAAATCCGATCTTAAATGATAAAACGCTACAGTTTAAAAAAAGATCGAAAATTGTCCACGGTAGGGAAATTGGAGGGGATAAGGGGGAGAGGAGAGAGGTTTATAATATGAAAGAGTGATCTGAGGGCTCTCTTATGATACGCCACATGGTCCAAAAAGTATGGAATTTTTCCACCCCCACTTTAAACCCCTCGGGAGTGGAAATTTATAAATATTGCTGAAACACTTATTTAATTAGTTTTTAATAATTTTATTTTCTGCCGTTTCATGCTATTATTAAAAAAGACTGCTGAGATGTGCCAAATATCCTAAATTCCCCCCCCCCTTTTAACCCCCTGAGGGGGGTTTCGAAAATCGTTGGATTATGTGTTTAATAATATTTTTAGTAGATTTATTTTCTGGAATTTCACGCTCCTACCTGAAATATTTGCTGAAATATGGTAAGTTGTTCCAAAATTTTTGACCCCGTCCCCCCCCGCTTGTCCCTCTTAGGGGGGGGGTAATTTCAAAAAGTCTATCTTAGTGGACACATACATCATAAGAAGTATTTTCTCTCCAATTTTCATGGTTCTACATTCAATATTTTGGGCCGAACGTTGATTATCAGTCAGTCAGGACAAACTATTGTATATATGTACAGATATCTCTACTAGCTGACCCGCCCGTCGTTGTCCAGCCATTCGATAAAATATATACTAGATATATCATATAAATATATTAGATGCATTATATAGATAAATAACAAATTATTAAAGAAAAGTATGTAAGTTTTCAGGTGCGAATTCATTGTGTTTTCAAATTATACTCAAATTATTCTTAAAAATAAATAAATAAATAAATAAGGCAATTAAATAGAGCCAACAGTTTTGCTGTCGCCGTATGAAAACATGCGCAAAATATAAAAAAAAAAAAAAAAAAAAAAAAAAAACGAAATGCATAAGTCAAAAGTAAAATTCTTGTTTCTCTACAACCCCCCCCCCCTTCCCCTACACACACACAGGCACACCAAGCTCAAAAAAATGTATCAGTAAAAAAAATTTTGAATTGCAAAAGAAGTTTAAAGATCGATTTAATCATCAATTAGCTTTAAACAATCAAAAGTTGCGCCATTTTATCTTCCCCCAGGCCGAAATTATTTTCAAGTTTCAAATGATTAAATTTTGTTTCTTATCTATACACACACTCACACACACAAAAAAAATCTATGTACAAAATAATAATCAAATTATTGTTATGCAGTGAGACAAAATTATTATATCTGGTACTATAACAAAGTTTTAAAAATATAGAATATTTTACACATATTGAGAATTGAACTTCAAAAAATAAATTAACTTTCTTAGTATTAATGAAATAATATTGATAAATATAAAAAGATCCATAGTAGTTTTAACTTCATGCACAATACTAAATACATTGACTTGCGAATTGTAAAATGGTTGGCAAAAAAGAAAGCAAATACATTGAAAGAAAAAATTTAGTTAAAAATAATAATGACTTCATAATAACTAGCTTGTCATCCCCAGTTTGAAACAAAACTAGCAAATAGTTCGGGAATTGCGATACTAACTGTTAAAAAAAAGTTAATATATATCGAATAACAGTACATTTTTACAAGTTATTAAATAATTTATTTGTCCCCTCAATAAATAAATAAATAAATAAATCTATTATTAAATATGAAAACAATAGTTATTTACACATTTTATACATCTAAAATATTCTGTAATAAAGTAGCTTACTTACTTCGAAAAGGTTTTTTTGGAACTCCAGCAACACAAAACGTTATATGTATATGAGCTGAAATTTTATCAGCATGTTTTTGTCTATTATGTGTGTTCCTATAATCATTATCGAAAATGGAATTACGTAACGCAGATTGCACTTTTTGTCTCTTACATTTAGGTGAGGACATAACTGATGCAAAAATATTGAATTATTAACCAAATACCAAAATATTCTCGCATCAACATTTTGTAATTGAATGATTTCGTACTATGAGCTTGAATACTAACGGTTGTTTAAACAAAGAGTTAATGCAGGTGCTGCTTGTTTTGTAATTGACACACAGGACAGGAAGTTCAGCGCCCAGTTGTCTAGGTGCCCAAGCTTTACTTTGAAGAGAAAAAAAATGTTCTATCTTTCTATTTTTCAGAAGTCAGTTAAAATCTCTAGGTTTTTTTTTTTTTTTTTAATTTGTTTGCTTAAGGAGTATTTTAGACGGGATTTCTTAATATAAGTTTTAATTCTTTCTACGACAAACTTTAAAACAGCGTAACAACTTGATGCTACCCCTTATTTTTCGGACTAAACAAAATACAATAGTATTAATAAAAATATTTAAAAAAATGAATACAATTGATTCAGGAAAAAAAAAATAAAAATACGAACGTATTATTTCTGAGAGAAATATACTCGTACACTGTAAAATATTCATATTATTTCGAGATAAAAATTCAAAATATTTGAGTATTTTCAATTTTCATCCTATATCATATATTTCTTAAGCACTTTTTTAAATCAATCCAAAATTATGTAAAAAGGTAAATAAAAACAGTTTTACATTTTTAATTATATATTTTTTAATAAAATAAAAAGAAAACACAATATTAGTTAGTTTAAGGTTTTACTCAAAATACCACAGTTACAAATAACATTAACATTGCTACAATATGTACATAAATATATTTTTTTCCGTCATATCGATTACACAATATTTGACAAATCTAAATTTTTCTGAATAGTTTTATCAATAAATAAATAAATACATAAATAAATAAAATAAAATCCTATATATTGATAAGTTATATTAATTAGTAAATTAAACTAATTAACTTGTTTTTCTTATTTAATTAAAAACTACAAAAATGTTTCTCCAATTCATAAATATTTATAGATTAATACCTTTTTTTTCGGCTAAACAAACTTTTTCCCGATCGAACAAGTTTTTTTCCGACTGACTTTTCCGTCTTTCCAATTTATAAATTTTTATGGGTTAAGGCGAAGGTGGACTCTGAAAAAAATTTTTTTTTTTTCTTTTGAACCGATTTGCTTGAAAATGAAATATGTGATTACAATTGTAGTTATTTGAGAAAAACTAAATTTTTAAGGAAAAATATTAATTACTTTAATAATTATTAATTATTAATTACTGAAATAATTAATTAATTGAAAATGCTCCATGCGCATTTCTTTTGCATATAAAATAATAATTTTTATTTATGAGATACCTTTCAGACCTAAGAGTAAAACTTAGTTGAAATATTAAACATAAACATAAAATAAAAATTAATAATAATAATAATAAGTTCAAAAACCAATTTTTATAGTGAAAAAACACTGTAAATCATTCCTTTGATAAAGAATTTACAGGTTATAATTATAAGTTCCGAAGAACGATTTTTTTAACTAACATTTCTTCTATGTACTATAAGGTAATTGCATAACAAATTTTGAAGAACTCAGGAAATTAGGGATGCGCATGGAACATTTTGAAAATTGACATTATCTCGAAATTTTCATTTTGAGAAAATCCACTTTTAAATTAGAACTATTAGTATTTCAATAATAAATAACATTAAATATTATATAATAAATGAATATTTCTTATAATACACTCATAATATACATTTAATAAACTTATAATAAGCGCTTCATGAGTTGGGAAAAAAAAGCATTTTTCGAAATTTTGGATGATTTTTGAAGGTCCATCTTCGCCTTTATACGTAATATTATTTTTTCCGACTAAACATGCCTTTTGTGATGGAACGGAAAAATTTCCGAATGACATTTTTGTTTTTTCAATTTATAAGTTTTTATAGGTTAATACCATTTTTTCCGATCGGACAAGAAATTTTCCGACTGATTTTTCCGTTTTTCCAATTTATAAGTTTTTAGAGGTTAATACGTAATACTGTTTTTTCCGATTAAACATGCCTTTTCCGATGGAAGGGGAAATTTTCCGAATGATATTTTCGTTTTTCCAATTTAGAAGTTTTTATAGGTTAACACCATTTTTTCCGACTGACTTTTCCGTTTTTCCAATTTATAAATTTTTATAGGTTAATACGTAATACTGTTTCTTCCGACTAAACATGCTTTTTTTCCGATGGAAACGAAAAATTTTCCGAATGATATTTTAGTTTTTCCAATTTATAAGTTTTTATAAGTTAATGCCATTTTTTCCAATCGAACAAGAGTTTTTCCGACTGATTTTTCCATTTTTCTAATTTATAAGTTTTTATAGGGTAATACATAATACTATTTTTCCGACTTTCCGATTAAACGGTAAATTTTCCGAATGATATTTCCGTTTTTTTAGTTTATAAGTTTTTATAGGTTAATACTATTTTTTTTTCCGACTAAAGATACTTTTTCCGAGCGATCTGGTAATTTTCCGACTGATTTCTTCTGGGGGGGGGGGGGGGTGCTGCACCCCCCCCCCCCGGGATTTACGCCCCTGCATATATAAAATCTTTAAAATCATTTGACCAAATTACTTAAGACTGGGTAAGATCCAAATAAAAAAAAATGAATCGGAAAAAAAGGAAAGATAGTACAAGTTAAGTAGCACTAAATAAATTACTAAATAAAGTAAAAGCTCCGCCTATAATCGAACAAATCATCAATTTACGGCTTTCTCTCTAGCAGGATTTTAACCAAAACCTAATGAGTGCCAGTTTACACAATGATCAGGGCTGCTGGCTGGTTAAAACTGGCCGGCTTTTTCTGGTTTAAACCGCTTGCAAAAGGCCGAAGAGAAGAAGAAGAAAAGAAGAAGAAGCCGGCTTTTTAAGAAAAAGCCGACTTTCACTAAAAGTTTTTTTCTACAAAAACTATTCTTAAAATGAAGTGTATTATTAATTAGTAACTATTTAATTACTGTTGTCATAAAAATGAACTGTCTAATAAATTGTCAATTAAAAAATCCGTGAATTGACAGTAGAAATGTTCTTGTGATCAACAGATGGGAAGAATATTTATTAGAAAATTTGAACAATAAACATTTTTTGAAGTAGTTCAAATTATTTTTACCAAATATAACACCAGTCATTTGACTTACATTTTAAATATCAGTACTGCACTGATCTTGTTCCAAACAAAACCATTTGTTGAAATTTTATTTTAAATTCCCTCTCTCATATCTATGTTCCTTTAAACGTAAATGCGTTAGTTCCTGGAATCTTGCTAATCCAGTAACCTATTAGATTAAACACTAAACCTCTCCTAATACGAGAAATTTTGTGGATGGGAAAGTTTACTAATTGACCACAATCAATTCCTCTCCTTTTAATGTGTGGAAAGATTTGTGAAGGAACAAGAACAAAATATTTAGTCAATATATATAGAAGGAAATAGCATGTTTACAAACATTTGCATCAACCAATTTACCACACCACTGCATTTTTATCATGTGATCATTGCAGGAATATTTATATAGGCCAATCATATCATAGACCTGTTAAACAGAGACCAATCAGATTGGCAGAGGTCATGTGTACGACATTAGATATAAAGAACAGACAGATGCTATTGCCACCCCGCAGTAATTCAACCCACACTATGTCAGCTGCTCTTTCCTTATAAGAAAAAACAAATGACGGTAAAGGGACGTACAGTAAATTCTGTATAAAACAGAATCAATCAGAACTGAGAAAATTGTTCACAGTAAATGATAATCTGCCTTAGAAAAATTTTACACTGTCTATGGATTCACAAGGACTTGAAAAACCTTTTCGAGCTAGACAAATTTCCGTCTTACTCAGTCTGACTTACAGAGAATTTGCTGTACTTAGAAAGATGAATAAATATAAAAACTATGACAAATTTATTTATTTTTTCTTATTACTTACCCATCATACGTAGTATAGGGTAAGTCTTGCAATCGTTTTGAAAATCGAAAATTTTTTTTGACGGATTTACACGTTTTAGATAATGGAGATTCCGAAAAACATATTTTTAGAAAAAAAATTTTGCCGTCCGTCTGTCTGTCTGTCTGTAAACGCTCTATCTCCCGAACAAATTGAGATAGAGACTTGAAATTTTGTATGCAGTTAGTATGTAAGAATGGGACGAACCCTATTTAATATCAGCAACCTCGATTATCCGGAACTATTTTTTTCGGACTCTCGAAAAATTCGTTCTGATGAAAGGTATATAAAAATTTTCGAATTTTTTTGTTTTAAGGAATGGCCGTAAAAGGCAATAAAATAACACACATTTTTCATATAGAACGAAGTCGATCGGATTATTAGTTGCCGAGATATTTGTAATCTTGTTTTCTACATTCTTCGATTTTTCATGACCCTGTATTTCATTCAAATTTCAATTCAGAAGTATATTTTAATTGTAAATGAGGCGCTTAATCCGACGCAGTTAATTGTTAGTTAATAGAATTATTATTTTTGGAGTTATAAGGATGTTTCTTTTACGCAGTTCGGTACTACTTGAGTAGTTTGGCGTTTTATATAATTTGTCGAAATTGGTACATCAGCAGTTCTTTAATATAGCATTATTATGTATATTAACAATATTTAAATTTTGTTTATGAATTGCAATGCATTGTATAAATAGTTTCATATGTATTATTTTCATATACATATCCATGATGGGTAAGTATTACGGTGGCCCCCAACGACTAGTTTTTAAAGTAGAATGCTGCCTTGTAAACTTCTTACATAAACAAGTGACTATTTTTATTCATATTACTAACACATTCATATATGCTAGGAGCCATTGTTCAAGTGAAGTATTTTATAAAAAGTATATCATTTTGTATATTATTTATTTGGATATAATTCTTACCCATAACAACATGAAAATAACTTAACTAAGCATAGGATGTGCCACTGGATCTATAGTATAGATGTCTGATAATCATATTGGCTATTTATGAGATTTTTGTGATAGATTAGGCTATATCCATGAGTACTTGTAGTGTAAGTCACAGGCTACGATTTTTGGCTACCAGTATTATAGAGCAAAAAAAATTTGATTAATTTTATTGGCACATTCTCATTAATTGAATAAGGCCAAGCAGACTTTTCGAAAATAACGGTGGCTAACAAGCATAGCAATTAATAAGTTATGTGACTTACACTACAGAACCCATGGAATTAGCCATTACTAACTGGCTATAAAAAAAGGACATCCGAAACATGATTTTAAATGAATTTTATAAAATTTTAGTTTTAATTTACATAAAATTGCCATTTCTGAGGTAAATTAACAAAAGAAGTTGTTAGAAATAAATAGTAATATATGCATTGGAAAAAAGCCAATAAAAGCCGGCTTTTTCCACAAAAGACCGGTCTTTTCCAATAAAAGCCGGCCGACCTGCCCTTTTTTAGAAAAAGCCGGCTTTTTTGCAGCCCTGACAATGATAGACCTTCTCATGAAATTTCATCTTATTCTACGCTGTTATTTAGAGAGCTCGTAAAATTTGTGTCGCATATAGGTAGACAGAACGCACAATCACATATGGGCACACATTTTCGAAAAATATTCAAATCATGTTCAGGACCTTCTAAAACGTATAAATCAGTCGAAAATTTTCACGAATATCGTCTTCTTGTATAGATATAAGAAAGTAAAAAGTTTGTATGATAATTAAAAGCATATGTCTGTTAATGGATTTAAATTTTCCGACTCTGTAAAGTTCCCATTGTTTTAGTTTTAATTTGTATTTCATGGTGTGTCGTTATTAATGATTTTCTAACGCGTTAGAAAAAAAAATGTAAAACATTCCAACCGTGATAGAAACAAAAGTAGTCTACTTCAAGGTTGTAGGGATTTTCCAGAAAGGAGGAGCTCCGGAAGTGCTTTGTCATGGAGCCAAATAATTGTAGAGTACAAAAAGACAGAGCTGAAAAGTAAAATACGCCTAACATGTTGACAATGAAAAAAGGCTCACTCACCTTTACTAACTTTCGAAAGAAAAGAAATTAAATAAAATGTAAGCACAGAAAAATCTTAGGTGGAACTCTTGATGGCAGTTTCACAACAACGTGTGTCGCAAAAGAACTGCAAGATCAGAATATTTACATTTCAGATAATCTAATCTTAAAAATTTGCTTTTTAAAATTAAAGTTAGGTATAGTTATATGAATGGAAGATACTTCTGGAGGAGGAGGATGCAGTTATATATATATATATATATATATATATATATATATATGCATATATAGGGGCACCTAAAATGTGACAAAACTAACAAAATCAAATAAAAACATGACCATTTTAAAATTCCAGATAAACTAAACTTCAAAAGTACTGTGAAAATTTGCGTAATTTGTTAAGTTTTATCATTTTATGTATCATTACCGAAACATTTAACAGGCTAAGAGTTTGAAATGTAGTACTTTATCTTATAATTCTAAGAATTTTAAATGGGGATTTCAGAAATAATGATTTGAATCACGTTATGCAATTAATTAATATATGTGTATGCGTATTATTTATTTCATCATTTTATTTTTGTTCCATTTATAATCACATATGCAAAAATTTTGCTCAGCATGGAAATTTGTAAAGAACTTATACGCTGATGATGCGTTTTCATCCACATGTCTCATAAATTCGAAATATGAGTTTTAAAACATATGATATAAAAATTTCAGTGGCACTCCAATGTGACTTTAAACGGTTTGTTTAAAAATTGAGTTTGAATTATTTTTGGTTTAGTTAAAATGTATTTGCACATTGAAACAATGCTTTTAATTTTCGATATATATTAGTTTAAATGAATTTATCATGCATTGAAATGTATTTATTTCAATAAAAAGATTTATCTTTTGTACTACACCTTCTCAAAATGTAAATAAAATTTATGTAAATGCTTTTTTTTCTTTTTCGGCTTTATATTATTTATTTGCATATATTTCACTTAGTTTAAAAACAATGACGTAAAAAGAAATAGCATGAATTTTACTTACAATTTTCGATAGCGTGGTGCAAAAAATAAATCTTTTTGTTGATATAATTTCGTTTCATTGCATAATATAGTTCATTTCAAGTATATAGTATATAGTTCAAGTATATAGTTATTTTATTCAGTGAAAGTGATATATTAAGCAGTACATTGGAAAAATAAAAGTATTGTTTAGATGTGTAAAATATTTTTCAGCCAAACGTAAAATACGTGGTATATCCACAAAGTAAGTTCCGTTTGGTTATATAAAAAAAACGTGTACAGATACAAAAAAAATTATTTAATGTATAGAAATCTACAACTGTGAAACTACTTTTCTACATAGCTACCGAAATTTTGTAGGCACTTGTCGTAGCGTTCTAGAAGGTTTTGTAGTGTTGGGCACGTTCACAAAATAAACGAACTAACTCAAACTCACGTTCAATTTCTGAAAAGTGATTTAAGTTCACCTTCAAATTCAAAAATGTTCAAACAAACTCGTTCAAATCAAACTCATTTGTAAAATTGAACAAAATTCACTACAAAGTTCACTTTTTTTTTAAATGTTTGGATATTATTGTTCAAATTTACAAAATTTTGTGAACTAATCATTTGATTATTCGATATGTAAGATAGAGGTATGCACGGACGGAAATTTCCAGACCCGATCCATAGAAAAAAAATGTCCGGCCCGATATTAAAATAAAAATTTCGGCCCGAGCCCAGCCCGGTTCGTTGAGAAAATTTAGCGGCCCGACCCGGCCCGATATAATAGATAAAAACAAGGCTAGAGCTTGGCCCGGCCCGGAAGAAAAAGTTGAAATTTCGCACCGAATCCGGCCCGACCCCCAGTACATTTCTACAGGACATTGATATTTACCCTTACGGAAGAGTTCTGACCAAAAAAACTTACCTTAGTTTGTTTATAATCTCCATTTATGCAGAAATGCCGTAGGCTGCGATGTTTATGCTTTCCTTTAAAATCTTTCCGATTTAGACATATTTCCGCCTTACACTACACAGTCTACCTTGTACAGAGAGTTTTCTGTATATATCTATTTTCGGCGAAATTGTATACAGCCCAGGTCCAGTTCGGCTCGACCCGAGTCTGCAGAAGAAGTAAGACTAGGATATTACCCAGAGAAGTGATATCCAGACTTAACCCGTCCTGAGGCTCGTGTAGGTCTCTAAATGGCATTTGAAAGAGGGAAAAAGTGTACTAAGGTCTGGAAAAATTTAAAATAAATTATGAAAAAATTGAACGTAAATTTGAACGTAAATTTCGTTCAAACTCGTCTATTTTTTGAGTTTCCGTTCAGTTCAAACTCGTTTATAAAATAGTGAGCGAAGTTCAGTTCAAAGTTCACAAATAGTGAGCGAAACTCGTGAGTTTTCGTTCAGTGAGCGCGTTCATACCCAATACTGGTTTTGTATGCCTTCTTCAAAGAAGGTTGCCGCCTGTGTTTTCAACCATGTGGTTACATGTTCTTTGAACTCGTCATCATCGGTGAAGTGTTGACCACCAAGGAAAGATTTGAGGTGGACTTACTATATTGCTTAACCTTCTCTTTAACTGCGTGAACCTGTTCATCAGTAACCAAAGACGAGCGTCCACTTCATTCTTCATCGTGAACTTGATCACGTCTTTCATTAAACTGTCTGACCCATGTTCTAACCATTGAATCACTCATAGCATTTTGTCTGTAAACCTCGCAGATTTGCCGATAAATTTCACTTGGTTTAACTTTATTTGCATTGAGAAAACGAATCACAGATTTGATTTCACAAGTGGCGGCATTTTCAATTAAGGCTGACATTCTAAAGAAGCACTACAAATAACACGTCGGCAGCAGCGATCTGAAACTGGCGCACATTTCTTCTCCTTCAGTCAGAGTAACTGCCGCGCATGCTCAGAATTGCGACCACAGCGCTGTTACGGATAAAAATAGAAACGGAACTTACTTTGTGGATACACCTAGTAATTGAAACAAACCATATAAAAGACAGCAAACCTTTTAAAGCCACATCAGGCCGTCTCTTAAAATTTGGTTTCATATCTTTTAAAACTCATATTTTGAATTTATGAGAGATGTGAATGGAAATTTGTTCATTTTTATCGTTATCTATACAGTTTGTTGATTACAGAGATGTTTACACTTAAACAAACTATTAGCACTGTTTGTCTTTTAAGAATGGAAAGTTTGTAATGACTTTCAAAAGTACTTCTGCATATTGTAAACAAAGTAATTTATTCAGGATTTTTTTTTAAGATTAGGCATGCTGCTAACATCATGTACATAATCTATTGGGGGGGGGGAGGTATAGACATGTACAAATACGTTTACAGCTGTACTCAGTTAAAATCACCTAACAGCAAACCGCGAAAAGGGTCATTTGCTTGAGTCAAACGACATGTCACAAGATGATCAAAAGACATGCAATAAAAACAGCCTCAAAAATTTCCTTAAACATTTTTCTTTTAGAGAAAAAAAATCTAATGTGAATATCTATTTACTAGGACAATCCAGTAAGTATGTTCCGTTTTCAGATTTGCGAAGTCTCCGACATTTGGATACCAGTATTTTAATACAGAAAATGTTGTTTTATTTAATTACATCATTTCGGCGATTTAAAAGAATCACATTTTCTCTAAGATAATAGTGGTGTCCAAAAAGCCGGAGACTTGGCAACTCTGCGTTTTAAATTTATTCCACGAAAACGCTGCTTTCATGATTTTTCGGATACGCTTCTACTTTCCTGATTCATTAGCAAAGTTATTTCTAGATCTCTTGAGCATTGCGTCAATTGCAGACAAATTTGTGAATTACGGTCAAAACGCGATGAATGATTCAATAGTAAGGCGATGGATACCAAGTTTCAATGAGAGATATAAAAATATTCAAGATGAAGAACGAATGGTCGGTCGTCTCTGATTAATGATGATTTGTTGACAGAACTTTTGAACAGAACGAAAATTCAAAATTATGACACTGTTAATGCATTTTCCTTCAATCTCCTGTTCACTTCTTTATGAATTTGTGTCCAGAAAATTGCATCAGAAGTGGCATCTTTCTACGACGATTGCGTACAAAACGTGGTGCACCACAAAGATAAATGCTTCAACAATGGTGGTAATTACGCTGGAAAACAATCTAAGTGTTGTATTTAATTATGCAAAATAATAATAATAATAATAATAATAATAATAATAATAATAATAATAATAATAAAAAAATAAATAAAAATAAAAATAAAAAAGTATTTTCTACCAATCATTTATTTTTGTTTAATAGCTTAATGGATCCTACTTCCGTTGGATTGCCGTTGTACACTCGACGTGTATACACTGTAAAAAATATTCTGTAATTCTTCAGACCTAAAGTTACCGAAATCTACAGGGTGGTTAGTTATTAACGTTAGGTGTTCAGAGCTCTCTAGTGAGTAAAGTTTTGGTCAAAACATAACCAAATTTGATCAGCATACATAGTAGACCACGGGATTTCGAAATCTTAAAAAAAAAAATAAAATAAAAAGTTTTTAAAATCGCCACTAGGGGCAATTTTAGCGTTGTTTACCGACTAAAATGCATTAATTTGCATAAAATCAGTTGTGTGTAGCAATCATGAGTATAAAAGGAAAGGCTCATCAGTTCTCATCATTATCAACTCTCACCGTACTTTGCTAGTTAAGCTGTGTTATCAGCAGAAAGAGAATTGATGCTCGTCCTGACGTGCTCGTCCTGAATTTCACCGATTACAGAATTTGCCAAAAGAACCGATGAGCATAACAAATTTACAAAAAATGATTTATCGATTTGAAACTATGCGGCAACAAGGCCTAGGACGCAAAGTGACTAGTCAATAACAAGTTGACGAAATTGTAACTGCTATTGTCGAACAAGAGATGAAAAATGTGCAGGTACCATCAGCGCTCGGGCAGAATTCCAGCAGTATAAAATTGATCTATACTGTATTTTTTGCCATTTAATAATTCAACATTTACACTAATACACTTTTGGTGCGCCAAAATTGCTCCTAGTGGCGATTTTTTTTTCTACTAGCAAAGCATGATCCCATAAGATGAGAGTCATCACAAAGCAGTTGGTTTGAGAACTCTCAACAGCCTTTCCTTTTATACTCATTATCGCTACACAGAACTGATTGTATGAAAATTAATGCATTTTAGTCGCATTTTAGCTAAAATTGTCCCTAGTGGTGATTTTTTAAACTTTTTATTTTCTTTAATTTTTTTAAGAATTCGAAATGCCATGGCCTACTATGTATGCTGATCAAATTAGGTTATGTTTTGCCCAAAACTTTACTCGCTAGAGGGCTCTGAACACCTGACGTTAATAACTAACCACCCTGTATATACTTACCAAACTATCTGTACATAGTGCGAAATAAAAAATGTAAATCTACAAAATTTATAAGCAAAGCTACAGAAATCTGTAACTTTACAAAAGAATCTAATAAAACTACAGTAATCTTACTAAAATTTTATATGTAAAATCCTAACTAAAAAAGTTCTAGGAATCCGATTTCCCTAAAACATTTTTAATAATCTTACATTTTTTTTATTTCACAGTGAAAATCTGAATCTGTTACATGAATTTTTGTTGTTGCCTTTACATAAAAAGTTCTTGGAATACAATTTTCCTTGAAAAATTTTAGTAACTTTTCAATTTTTTTAAGACTGTAAACCATGTTCGAGGCACATAAAGTGTAATGAATCACTAAAATACCTTTTTGCTAAGAACTGAATCAAGCAGAACGAATGTTTAAGAACATGGTTAAATCCTTAGTTTTTTGATGCCAACAAATCTTGTCTGTGTCGAATAAACGCTTAGCGTATATTACACAAAAAAAAGAAAAAAAAAACTGTAAAGGTACTAAGATTTTTGTAGTAGATTTGTATTCCAAGAACTTTTCCTGCAAATATTGAAACAATTCACCGTTTTCACTGTTTTTTCTTCTGATACGTTTTCACTTTGTGTAAATGAAGTAGTCAAAAATAAATAAATAAGATTAGATAAGTAAATCCATTCGGGGTTTTCACACTGAATTTTTGAGTTTCTTTTCTCATACGTTTTTCACTCATTCATAATTAATAGTAATTTTTTAAAAGTAAAACAACTGGTCTTAACGAAATATGAATTTATTGTCCAAAAGCTTGTTCAGAAACTTTTCGTATTACATTCCAATGATCCTTATGTTTTTGTATGTGTGCAGAAAACGATATTTACATCAGAAACAATGTGTATGGTTTTACTTATGCGACCACAAAAGTATAACGAAAATTTAGTATGTGTATCTCTGATGTGCACTGTCAGAAAAATTCGTCAATATACACTAAGTTATCGTTATTTTTTCACAAATAATTTCTGTTCTCCCAGAAAACGTATTTGTTCTGTGAGTTCATTCCGAGCGTCGAAAAATGAGGAAAAGTTTCCGTTTATATCCAGCACGCATGCGCATTGGGTCTGTTAGTAATAAGTTCGAATTTATTTTTAAAATGAAAAACAAAAATATTCTATTGATTAAAATGTCTAATTTAGTTTTAAAAGACAAAAATGTTTTCGAATTTAAAAATAAATAACAATTACTTTCTTTATTCGCTCAAAAATTCTCACAAATAGAACATCCATGTTTTTTCTCTAACATTCTACGTAATATATTTAAAATTCACATTTTTATACTATATTAATACTAAACGTAAAAAAAACCCAGCCACAGTTTCATTAAAGATGAAATCTTTCCGAGATTAACTGCATAATTAAAAGCTTTTTAACGAAATACACCAACCCACACCATATGAAATGAAGGGTTCTATTTTAACGCACAAACATCATGAGCAGCCGTAGCGCCGTGGATTAGCGTTGGTCTGGTAATCCTGGGATCCTTGGTTCGATCCCCGCCTCTTCCGCATTTATTTTTTCCAAACTTTTTTCAAGTGACGGATATTTTTCCTCTTTTGACAGAGAAAAAAATAAACAGAAAATCGTCAATATACAGACAATTTCTGGCAGCAGTGCTGCCAGTGCATTTTCTGTGAAAAGACGGAAGTTTTTTTGAGAGTGTGGGCAAAAAAATCCTATCCAATGATATACCATTCATCGTTGTATGCGATGTATAAATTAAATTCAATATGCTTTGTGAGATATGAACAAAAAATCCTATCCATTGATACACCATACATCATTGTACGTTGCATATAGGTTGAGAAAAAGGTATGTTGACTATAGAAATAATGTGTATGATGTTTTTCAGATAGATCTTAAATTTCTCTGACATGGTATAAATTCCGCCATTGCAATTTTATCTCTCCGATCAAAAGAGAGAGAAAAGAACAAGATAATGAAAAAATCAGTAAGGATGCTGGCCAACGAGATCTCGAATTCCCCTCGCTAATTTTAAACCCATGGATGTTAAATGAATCCGTATTTTTACTTTTCAAATCTTTACAAGAAGAAAGTATTGGATTTGTGAAAATTCTACAATTCCAGTTTTGTATGTTTAAGCAGTCAGATACCTCGAAAAATACGTTTTTACAAAATGCCTGTCTGTGAGTTTGTGACTCTGTTTGAACATGTATAAGACAAAAATATTGTAGGCGCTCTATCGAGAGAAAAATCCACAACAATTAATTAAAATTTATATTCAGGTAGTCTCTGATATAAATTGGTGCTGGTTACTTTTTTGTGTAAATCGCCCAACAGGCGCTGCTGCTACGTTAAATTATTCACGATTTCCGCAATAGCTCTATCTCAAGGACTAATGTTTAGATTTTCATCCTTCAGATTCAATTTGTAATTGATTTGAAGTGATGATTATTACGTATTAGTGTAAATCATTTAATATGTGATGCTTCTTTGCTGCATTTTTTCGTGATTTCATCAATAGCTCTATCTCAAAAACTAATGCACGAATGCTCCTCAAACTTCAGATTCAAATATACCTTGAACAATTACTTTGATGATTATGTTTTGGTGTAAATCGCTCAACAGGTGACGCAGTTATGCTGGATGTTTTACAACTTTAGCAATAACTCCAATTCAATAACTAATGCACGGATATTCACCAAATTTCAGATTCAGTTAGACGTTATTACTGGTTAGGTTTTGGTGTAAAATACTCAATAAATGGCGCTACTATGCTGCATTTTGCTGGATATACACGATTGCAGCGACAGTCATATTTCAAGAACTAATTGGACAAAAATATGACAAATTTTCATATCTTACGAGCATGCACTGTAAAAAATTTTGGTCTCGAAAAACGGTGGTTATACCGTCAACTTTGTGACACTTCCTTTTACCGTAATTTTACTGGACGGTATATATACCGTAAAATACTTAAAGTACATGTACCGTAATTTAACTGAACATAAATTTAAATATTTTGTGGTATATGTACCGTAAAATATTTAAAGTATATGTACCGTAATTTAACTGGACGGTATATGTACCGTAAAGTATTTAAAGTACATGTACCTTAAAAAAATATCGTTACAGCATATATACCGTAAATTAAATATATGGTATATGTACCGTAAAAAATATTTTTACAGCACAGATACCGTAAATTAAATGTACGACATATGTACCGTAAAAAATATTTATACAACATATATACCGTAAATTAAATGTGCGGTATATGTACCGTAAAAACATTTGTAATCAGTATGTGTACCGTAAATGAAATGTACGGTATATATACCGTAAAAATACAGGATGATCCAAAAAAAAAAAACCCTCCTACATTTGACAGGTTAAAAAAAAAAAAAAAAAACGACTTTAATGAGAAACTTATTTGTTAAAAATATAGAATAGATATGACGAGAGTTTAAAATGACTATTTTTCAGAAATGACTTCTGGAAAGTGTCCTCCATTGCGAGCAATATACATTTCAAGACGATGTCTGGAATCTATCATCACGAACGCATCGTCTTGTGGGAGAATTGCTACTTCCACCTGAATTACTCTCTTGAGGTGACAATGAGTGTAGGTCTTGTCTCAAGATTGTCTCAAGCAGAGGTAGCCGCTTCCACAAGACATAATATGTTAGGGGATGATATATTTCAGATATTGTCTAGAAACTTATATTGCTTAAAATGGATAACACTTACCAATCATCGTTTCTAAAACATAGTCATTTTAAACTCTTGTCATACCCATTGCATATTTTAAAACAAACAAGTTTCTCTTTACAGTCCTTTTTTGTTTTGTATTATTCTGTCAAACATAGGATATTCTTATGTGTTATTCTGTAATCAGAATCGATGAATATACATGGTAAGCACAAGTCTTACTCTTATTATAAAAACTTATTTTGGCGAGAAATATTGGATATGTGAGGCTACATTTAAATATTTTGATAAAAATTATATATATATATATATATATATATATATATATATATATATATATATATATATATATATATATATATATTATCTTTTATAAATATTAAATTTTCTTTATTTCTTAAGGAATATTTTTTTCTTTTTGTTTTTTGTCATTACGTACAATTGTTCAAAAAAAATTATGTTAAAATGTAACTAAAAACAATGAATTTGAATTACACTTACATAGCTGCCAATTACTACACCTTTTCTACATTTATTTTTTATACCACTATTTTAAAATAGTTACTGCTGTCACATTTCTGGTTTAAATATACAGCGAATTTTTTTTTTTTAAATAGAGGTATAAAGATGCTGTAAAAGTAGTATGCACTTAGAGAATTTAAAAAAAAAAAAATCACAAAACAGTGTTTACATTTGTGACCGCTATGATAATGTGAGATGATCCCTGATAAAATAAAATGCTAATATTAAATTTCTTTCTTACATTTCTATAAATTATTAAAACTGAAAAAAATTAATAGATCCTATATTATTTTTATTAAATAGTAAGAATTTAATAAATTTTATTATTAAATATTAACAAATAATTCAAGAGTACTGACTGCCGAAAAATTATTTCACACTTCTTTTGTTGTTTCACAGACATAATTATAAAAACTAAAGGATCAGAAGGGCGTGAAGAGAATACAAATCACATACACTTTCAAAAAATAAAGTAAAATTAATAAAAGTGGTCAAAATTATACATATACATTAATATTCTTGTTACTTACTTGGAAATTAGGATTTTTATTTTTATTTTCTCAACATACAAATCTAAAATTTCTCACATTCATTTAAAAGTTTAAGAATGTCACTATCTAACAAATCACCACTTTTTAATTTTTTTAAAAATGAAAATGCGCTATTATATTATTCTTGCAAGAATTGATATGTAATTTATAGCTTATAATCTTAATAACAAACTTTAATTCTCCCTACAGATCAAGAAAAATAAAAACTAGTTGTCGTGGGCAAAATTGCCTATAACGCGAAAAAAAGTTAATAAAAAATGAAAAATATATTTTCCTTCCAAATATTTAAATAGTCAAGATTAAATTTATACATTCATGCTTAAAAATAAGTTTAAAATTGTATAAAAACTTTGCATTGTTAAGGAGAGCGTTTGAGAATCATATTATAATTACAAATATAAATGTTTTAGAACATTTACAAAATAAATTAATATCATTATGATTCAGACATATTTAAAACAAGCAATTAAAATATAAAAAGATATTTATTACAACGATTAAATTACATTAATACACTATATCACGATGCATAGTTATAATATTTATGTATATAATTTATTTTCTTCTACACAGTGTGTCATTTACATTTATATACAAATTCCAATAATTTTGCCCACTTTTCTGCATTTTGATTATCCGCCAATTGATTATTTGTAGTTTGTACCACACACAGGGTTGACCATCATCAAGTACCTTAAAGAAAAAGATTTATTCAACATGGGTATAAGTTATAACAACATGGGTAATTAAAATAAATTATCGAAAAAATACAAAAGTAATTTGTAGAAATGGTTTCACAAAATCATTTTAAAAGGTTATTTCAATATTTACAAGAAGGAACAAGAATGCTAATATTAATCCTATGGGAGAGTTATTTTCAATTTTCTCGCTTTGATTTTAATATATATATATATACATATTTACATACACTGGTGTCCAAAATTTAAGCATAATTGGTAATTAAGTAATTATTTTTAAGTAATGAAAGAAATATGAATCGGAATGTGCTGAAACTCCAGGTGTGTAAACAAAATAGTACGCGTCACATATTTTCGCGAAGAGTTTTCCCCGAAATCGAACAGGGGACCGTCAACAAATTGAAAAAGAACGAAGATCTTTTGGATAACCCTGTCAAAACTAATGTAGAAAAAGCGTTCAAACTGCACATTATGATTAATTGGCTTATTGTAATGTACTGTGTTAATTTTTACAAGGATAGCATGTATACTCGTAGAGAAATTAAGGTTTTTATAAACACAGTCCTAAATTTTTGCTTGTAATTTGCAGAGTTTTTTGCTTATAATTTGCAGAGTTCTTAATATAAAATAATGTTCTTTTTTGAAAAAATGACAAACATCATTGTACAGTATACCCTGTCATCAGAATTAAAAAATAGTAAAAATTGTATGACAAATGAGCAGGTTTACTAAATAATTTTTTACTGCGCATGCGTGAACGCTATTAAAATTTCATTTGCATATTATGTTAGTTAAATGTATAGAGCAACTTTTGTGAAAGTCTCAAAAACATAGCTTAAAAATTCTGAAAATTATCGTTGATAGAATGAGATCTAAATCCTTTATTCCCTAAATGAAGCAAAAAGATGAGGGGCTGTATCCATATTCCATTGTTTAGTGCCTACACAATATTGCACTTACAACTATATTTAGGTAAAACCCCTGATTTTTTTGCTTCCTTTAGGAATAACGGATTTTGAGTTGATTCTATAGGCTCCCATTTTCAGAATTTTCAAGCTATGTTTTTGAAACTTTTACAGAAGTTGCTCTATACATTTAGCTAACACGATATGCAAATGACATTTTGACGCATGCGCAATGAAAAATTATTTACTAAACATACTCATTTTTCATACAATTTTTATTATTTTTAAATTCTGATGACAGGGTATTGTGTACAATGATGTTTGTCATATTTTCAGAAAAGAACATTATTTTATAATAAGAACTCTGCAAATTATAAGCAAAAAACTCTGCAAATTACAAGCAAAAATTTAGGACTGTGTTTATAAAAACCTTAATTTCTCTACGAGTATACATGCTATCCTTGTAAAAATTAACACAGTGCATTACAATAAGCCAATTAATCATAATGTGCAGTTTGAACGCTTTTTCTACATTAGTTTTGACAGGGTTATCCAAAAGATCTTCGTTATTTTTCAATTTGTTGACGGTCCCCTGTTCGATTTCGGGGAAAACTCTTCACGAAAATATGTGACGCGTACTATTTTGTTTACACATCTGGAGTTTCAGCACATTCCGATTCATATTTCTTTCATTACTTAAAAATAATTACTTAATTACCAATTATGCTTAAATTTTGGACACCAGTGTACAATAGATGAAGATGATCTACTGGGCTACTTTTCATTTTCCTATTTTAGTTATAGATTTTTTAATATATATTTGGGTAGTTTCAATTTCCAAACCAGTTCTGTAACTGAAGGAAAACTAAAAAAAAAGTCTAGAACTAAAATCTAAAAATTAAAAAACTACCGCAAGTATATCGCCCTCAGTTATCCTACACAGAAATTACTAAACAATATTTATATCCATGTTAAATATTATAAAATAACGCTCCCATAGAATTTACATTAGGGTGTTCGTTTCTTCCCATGACTAGTGTGGTCAGTTCCACCAGTCCCGTGGCTAAATGCCAATATTTAATGTTAAATTCACTAGAAAATTTCTTAGAAATTTCTAACTTGTATTTTAGTATTTTTATTTTTACTTTTTTTTTTCGATGTGAAATTTTAAATTGATATATATTGTTGTGTGTTTGTACTTTTTCAACTTTTGTAACCATTTCTTGAGGCTAAAATAGTTTTATTTTCATAACTGCTTTCAAAGTAGAGGCATCTGCACATAAAAAAGTCCTTCCGGCAGTGCCGGTAGGAAAAGGTAGTTTTCATATACCTTATTTATTTATTTATTTATTTTAAATTAAGTTATGTTATTCAAACATACGAAGCTCAAATTAGTGGAGTCCGATTATATAAGATTGAATACTCGTTTTTGTCAATACTGTATATTAATGGGAATTTTTATAAATTAGTCATCTTTTATTGAAGCTGGTTTTATTTTAAGCGATATATAGGGTCTCCAAATTCCACGATATCATGAAGTATATTCCATTTTAAAACAACATAATGGATAAAACAATCCAATGAGCTTGGTCGAAATCTTAATTCATGTACAAGCGCACACTCACATCGAAATCGATTAATATATACCAGGGTTGGCGCTGGCAAATTGATTTTAAAAAATGTCATCCACATTAAAAATCCAAACTGCTATATCTCAGGTGCTTTTTAAGGTAAAGACAAAGCAAAAAGTATTCCGAAATTCATTATTAATATCAAACACTTTAGAATCTTTCCTCAATTTCTAAATTTTTCTTTGCACATCATTATACATTTAAAAGATTTTTGATAAACTTAAATGGATACCATTTTGAAACAAGATGGCATCTGATGCTGCCCAACGTACTCGGTCGTATGTACTATAAACATACCAAGTTTCATTCAAATCGGTTCATAAATACAATTCTTACAGCGTGACAAAAATAATATTATATATATATATATATATATATATATATATGTAAAAATTTGAACGGAGGGTGGTTTTGGGGTATGGGGGTCATGATTGATGAAAATATACCAAAATTTTCCGGAAGTGCTTTTCTTCGGACGGCTGCAATATATAGCTTTTTACTTTTTCTAATGAAAGCTACCTAAAACTGCAACAAACAATTGAAAAAATAGAAATGCACAATAAAATTTACGTACCGCTGTGTAAAAAAAAAAAAAAAAAAAAAAAAAAAAAAAAAAAAAAAAATCATTTAAAAATATTGAAAGGGGGGGGGGGCAAGAGGTCTGTAAATAACAATACCATAGAATTAATATTTAGATTGAAAATTTCTTACCGAGCCTAGTGTGTTTAAACAAAAATGGAATTGTCGGAAATGAAATCCTTAATTTAATACATTCTCTCAACAATGCACACATTATCAGGTAATTGTTATTTATTCAGTTAAAATTTTGAAATTTTTTTTTCTGATAGTTTACCATATCATTTTGAAATAAAAGCACGTGACATAATTTCTCATAATGTTTTTTTTTCAATTTTTAAATTTAGTAGTTATTAAAAAGTGGGGTAATTTAAAATCGTTATAACTCGAAATATTATTTGTAGAATTTCTTTTCATTTATGCAAACAGAAATATATAAGCTTTAATTCTGATTTAGGAATTTTAAAAGCATTAATTTGAATAAAATTAAAAAATATTTAAAGTAATTTTTTTTTTAAATGTAATTTTTTAAAATCATATTTTCAAAATTATTTTTTTTTAATTTGCTGAAGCTAAATTAATATAAAACAATTGAAAAAGACTTGTTCAAAATTTAAACAAGGATTTTTTTAACCGTTATTGGGTTAAAGTAATTTAAATACAAGAAATGGTGAAAATACTCATGAAAAAAAAGCATTTTCACAGAAAGTCATTTCTATGAGAACGATTACTTTGAAAACTAGATTTTAAAAAGAAACCAAAAAGAAAACTAGACGTTGGGGGCCACCGTAATACTTACCCCTCATGGATATGTATATGAAAATAAAACATGTGAAAACTACCGGGTGTACATTAAATGACTGACCCAATTTGAACGTAAATAACAAAAAAACTGTTTGAGATAAAAATGCGCGGCTTGCTGTATTGTTATTAGAATATAAATAAATTTTAAAATATGCACTTTGTTAATGTAATATAATAATATTTAAAATAATATCTCAGTCTCAAGACTGAGGATTGGAAATATAATACAGATGGTTCAATCACCAATATTATTTTAAATCACTTTCCAACCAACGTACCCTATTTCTGAAGCTGATTCGAGAGTCGATTCAACATATAGATTCAGATTCGACAACATATAGATTCAGATTCAGCCGAAAATCTCATATTTATGAAAATTAGAGTCATGTCTGTATTCAAACAGCCTGTTACCGCCAGCGCGATATTTTTTTCCGAAATTTGAACTATATTAACAAAGTACATGTTTAAAAATTTATTGATTTTCTAGTAACAATATCGCAAACGGCGCATTATTATCTCAAACCGTTTATTTGTTATTTAAGTTCAAAATGGGTGAGTTTTTTACTGGACACCCGGTATTTATACAATGCATTGCAATTCATAAACAAAATTTAAATATTGTTAATATACATAGTAATGCTTTATTTAAGAACTGCTGATATACCAATTTCGACAAATTATATAAAACGCCAAACTACTCAAGTAGTACCGAACTGCGTAAAAGAAACATCCTTATAACTCCAAAAATAATAATTCCATTAACTAACAATTAACTGTGTCGGATTAAGCGTCTCATTTCCAATTAAAATATACTTCTGAATTGAAATTTGAATGAAATACAGGGTCATGAAAAATCGAAGAATGTGGAAAACAGGATTACAAATATCTCGACAACTAATAATCCAATCGACTTTGTTCCATATGCAAAATATGTGTTATTTTATTGCCTTTTACGTCCATTTCTTAAAACAAAAAAAATTCGAAAATTTTTATGTACCTTTCATCAGAACGAATTTTTCGAGGGTCCGAAAAAAATAGTTCCGGATAATCGAGGTTGCTGATATTAAATAGGCTTCGTCCCATTATTACATACTAACTACATACAAAATTTCAAGTCTCTATCTCAATTTGTTCGGGAGATAGAGCGTTTACTGACAGACAGACAGACGGACGGCAAAATTTTTTTTCTAAAAATATGTTTTTCGGAATCTCCACTATCTAAAACGTGTAAATCCGTCAAAAATTTTTTTTCTATTTTCAAAACGATTGCAATACTTACCCTATACTACGTATGATGGGTAAGTAATAAATGAAATATAAATAAAATTTAAAACTAGTCGTTGGGGGCCACCGTAATACTTACCCATCATATATATGCATATATAATATATGAAAATAATACATTTGAAAACTATTTATAAAATGGATTGCAATTCAAAACAAAATTTATACGTGTATTTATATTTTTGTTGTGCATAGTAATGCTGTATTAATGAGTTGCTGATGAATCTCTTTCGATAAATTATACAACACGCCTAATTACTCAAGTAGTACTGAATTGTGAAAAAGAAACATCCTTATAACTCCAAAAATAATAATCTTATTAACTAACAGTTTATTGCGTCGGATTAAGCGTCTCATTTCTAATTAAAATATATCTTTGAATTGAAATTTGAATTGAATTACAGGGTCATGAAAATTCGAAGAATATGGGAAACAGGATTACAAATATCTCGGCAACTAATTATTCGATCAACTTCGTTCGTTATGCAAAAGTTGTGTTATTTTATTTCCTTTTACAATCACTCCTTAAAATAAAAAATTTCGAAAATTTTTATATACCTTTCATCAGAACGAATTTTTCGAGAGTCCGAAAAAAATAGTTCCGGATAATCGAGGTTACTGATATTAAATAGGCTTCGTCCCATTCTTACATACTAAGTACATACAAAATTTCAAGTCTCTATCTCAATTTGTTCGGGAAATAGAGAGTTTACAGACAGACAGACAGACAGAAGGCAAAAAAATTTTTCTAAAAATATATTTTTCGGAATCTCCACTATCTAAAACGTGTAAATCCGTCAAAAAAATTTTCGATTTTCAAAA
Source organism: Maratus speculifer (assembly GCA_964019185.1). NCBI lineage: Eukaryota > Metazoa > Arthropoda > Arachnida > Araneae > Salticidae > Maratus > Maratus speculifer. The sequence continues at coordinate 334,221,132 of OZ025289.1, forward strand.
CGATTGCAAGACTTACCCTATACTACGTATGATGGGTAAGTAAAATCATATTTCTTGTTACAGTTAAAATAGAAACAAGGTTTTAAACGTAATTTTAAGCAGAATTTTTAATGTTATAAAACTGTTTAATAAAATTTGAATATTTTTGTTTCCCGCACCCCCTTAAGCAACGAAAGTTACAGGTCGCAGCATAAAATTAGCCGCGTGTGGCATCTCGCGACTGTGAATCTGTAATTATAATGAAGGGCAGGATATGAAAAGAAGTCAATTAAAAAACTCAGTTTATTTGGAGAAGAAAGGAGGAATTAAAATGGAGGAATGTAAAATCGTTAAAAGTAAATGTTTAATTAACGCTGCAATTGCAAAACATTTTACCTATGGATTATTTTCTGCCTCTGTAGTATCTGCCGCAGACAATCGAGAATTTTTTTTGCTATTGGGTATCAAATAGTTCCAAGTCTACTCCTCCACCATACTTCAAAAATGAATTTGGGTAGCCATATTCTTTCTCCATTCCAAATTTTCTGTTATTGAAAATAAACATATATTATTTCTTAACGATTTAAATATACCAAATGAAAAAAAGTCTTTATACCAGCCATTTTATTAATATACATCAATATTTTTTCTGGATTGCTTGTCAAAAACTGTGAAAGCATGTTTTAATTCCAAAAATTTTTGAAGAGTTTGGACGATAATGACTATGAAAATAAATAAATAAATAAAATACCAGAGGAAGACCCCTAGCTTTTCCGTCATATTAAAATTACTCATTATCAAAAAGTAAATGTGTTAAAAAACCCCGAAAATATAATAACTATATTCTTATAATTCTCTAAATAATCAATTTGAAAAACAAAGAAATCACACAAGGTTTTGACGCGTAAGAAAATAAATAGTTATACTGTAAATCAATGATTTTTACTGTTATTAATATTTTATCACAAAAATTACGCAGGCTGATTTCAAAGATCTCAAATAGATGATAATTATAATTTACACTTCCCGTAAAACTTCTAATATTGAGAACATGTGATAAAATATGGATTGGTTGGACCTCTTTGTTTTAAGACAGGGGTGCAAAAGTCTTTGCGCCAGTTGCTCCTATGCTCTCACTACTAATTTTTTTTCGTCTTGTATCATCTAATAATTTGTATAAATTTGTTGCTAGAATGCTATTAAATTTTACCCCGTGGTGAGTGATTGCCCAACGCTGGTGCCTAGATTTTTACACCAATGGTCTAAAATCTAAATATGTAAAACTGTAAATTTTGAATGTAAACTTACGTAATCACGCACAATCAAAGCGAAATTTGGGGCCTATTTAAAAAAAAATTCATTGAATAATAGGCTCTTTCACAAAATCAGACATTTCATTATTTTTACCATCCCAATTTAAAAAAAAAAAATACCAGAAAGTAAATTTTTAACACAAAGACTTAAATCCGATTCAATAAACTCTCTCTGTGTGCAAAAAAGGCAAATTAAAAAAGTATCATTCCAGAAATTTGACTTTAACTGGGTGCTTTTTTTTTCTAGAGAGGAGGGGGGGATCAAGAAACGCCGTAATTCGCATTTATTCAGCGAAGCATTTGAATTATAGGCTACACATTTTTAAGTATTTTTGAATTAGTTTAATGACACTTATAATCGTATAACATGCGGAATCACAAAATACCGAATCGACTATTTAATCAAACACTAGTTTTAATGACATTTAATTGACTTAAAATTTAATAAATAACCCAGTTTCTCACTAGTGAAAACATAAATACTGTAATAACACATAGATATGAGCTGCCAGTGAATTTTTTAAATCAGATTTGCAAATATGCCAGCTGAATTTTAAAAAGGCCATATCAACTGGTGTATTCTGATTTACATTGATTTAATTTCTTCCCCCCCCCTCTTTTTACTGTGTTCTATAAAATTAAACAGGACGATGACTCTAATTTTAACCCGGGAGGACGCGCGCAGGGCCTAAAAGGCCCTGAGTGCGTATGGTTTTTACAATTGTAACCACTAATTATTTAAAAGTAATCTTCAACTTATTTCATCACAAAATTTGTATGAATTGTTTCCGTCTAAATAAAGTAGTTGTTATAATTTGATTTTATTGGTGACAAAATTAAAACCATTCATACACTGGGTAAGGATGTGTTCTCCCGGTTTAAGAGCAACTAATGCACAAGTCTTTTTTTATAAACATTTAAAACCAAAAAAGTCTTAATATAAACACCATTTCTCACTATTTTCAAAATTAGTATTATGAATGGAATATGCATGAATATGCAGGCTTTTAAATAGCAACTAAGGTGCAAAACAATCATAGTTTAAAAAATATATATGTATATCTTTGTTTAAATCAGATTCTTTTTATTTAAATCAGGTTTTTATGATTTTTTTCGTGTGTTAATATACTATGTTTTCAAACTTTAATTAATTAATGTTATTCAAGTACGGGATATATTAGTTAGTACTAGTTCTAATATTAGTAATAAATAGTCCTAATATTTATTACAATATTAGTTAGTAATGGAGAATGGGATAGAATGGGACAGAAATTTTTCCTCATGACGTATTATTCTAAACATCAATCACAATACTAGATGGAGGCATTGGCGTAGTTAGTAGGGGCCATGGGGGGGGGGGCGGTCCAACCCGGATGTCACCCAATATTTATTTGAAAATAAATATGTATAATCTTACACCATTTCGAAAAAGAATTCTGAAATAAAATTAAATTTCTAGCGTACGACGAAATAGAGTTAATTTTCTTTTCTAAAAGAAGTTGAAATTTTATACAGACTGGTGTGTTTAAATAAGATATTTGCACCAGGGAACAAAAATCTAATCTATCCAACAAGTGGGTGACAAAAACAAACTTTAAAAGAAAGAATTTTCTTCGACATACAGACACCACATTGATTTAAGCGAATTAAGGGTTAAGTAAAAATCCCCCCCCCCTCTGTTTTTTTTCTCAATGCATGGCAAAAGGTAATTGAGAAATGATATGGTCATTTGTTATAATAGCGTACAATTGTGAATGAAAAAATATAACGGATCGGTGTGTGTGTGTGGTGGGGGTGACACCATGGTGGCTGGCGGTAACACAATTTACATCCGCCCTGGGTGTCACCTGTCCTAGCTACGCCACTGAGATGGAGCAATGACAACCAAATCTTCAGTTGAAAAAAGTTGCTTTTCAGCATAAACTTAGATTTGTATAAATCATTAAAAAAATTAATTTGCTTACTATAATTTTAATATTTGCTGTATATTAATGACTTGTTTACCTGAAGCTGTAATAGTTCCCCTCTTTAGAAAACCTAATATTATACATTATCCATAATTTTAACTAAACTTAAAAGCAGTACTGTTGTTTATATAAGCAGTTTAACATAAAAACAATAATAGAGAGGAATGGGACAGTCTAGCAAAAGGAGGAATGAAATAAGTCGAATTCCTTCTTTTGAATAAGATAAATGTAAATTACTAATATTACGCAAATATTCTAGTAAAAATGATTAAATTTAAAAGGAAATAGTTGAAATATTTAACAGAAAATATTCAAAATTTTATAGATGTCAGTTTGCTATTTTAAACACAATTTAATCCAACACGCACTTTTCATAAACAAAGTTCCAATTTTTATATAACTTAGCCAAAGAAATGAATAACATACTTTTAAGAAAAAACAATTTAAAACATGTATAGTTCAAATTAAAGGAAAACAGTTAAAGGAAAACAAGAAATACATCCGATTAACTTACTTAAATAAATAACTCGATCTCAAGTTCCCCATTGCCCGAAATCAACAAACTGACGCCATTAGATTTGTTGGTTGGTTGGTAAATACTGAAACTTATGCTGCTACCCGTAAATAAGGCTTTTGCCTCGAAAATCTGACACCATTACTTCGGTCGAAAGCAAATTTTCGCGCTCTGTGTTATCTTACCTATAATCAGACATTTTCAAAGAAAATGTTTTGCTCAGTCAATATTTACGATGGTTTTACTAGAAACAAGAATGATATATTATTTTTTTATTAGGTGCTGTGTATATATAACATTATCCTTTTAGGGGGGAGGGAGGGTCTGACACATGATATCGTAAGATACCTCTAGGGGAAGGGGGGATTTGCCTTTTGATATCGATATCATTTTTGACCCAGTTAGAATTATCTCTTTTTCTCTATAACGTGGTATTTTGTTCAAAATAGTACATTATCATTTTTTTTATTTTGTTAACTATTTTTATTTGAATAAAGTGGTATTTTATTAAATCATCTTCAATTGAATCAATAAAGTTTGCGAAAAATAAATTTAACCCGTTTTATATGTTACTCAAAACAAAAGAATTTAATTCTAAAAAAATTTTTTTACACTTTGATAATGATATCATTACCGGGGCAGGGAGTTTGATGGAAGTAACGTATGGTATCTAAAGGGAGGGAAAGGGTTCAAAATTACCAAAAAGTAAATAACGTTATATTTGCAATTAGCCTTTTACTGGTCGAATGGAATTTTTGTAAATTAACCGCGTTTCTATAATTTACTTGAAATATGGTAAAGTGAGTGCAAAATCAGGGAATAGGGAATCATTATTTTACAGACATCTTTAACAGAGCAAGGTCGATCCATCCGATGGATCATACTGAGTCGGGTAGGAGGCATCGACTATTTCTTTTAAAAACATCAGTGGTAGTGTTTGCATCAAAGTTTCACTGATGACCACTGAAGTAACATGAAAATATCATTCAACATCTAGTCTGAATAATTTATCCAAGCCGGACTGAAGAGAGATCGGGGGAGGGGGATTGTCCAAGGTTTGAAGACATATGGATGAGACTGTGAATTAACTTTAACTGTCTAAATGGTTTTCAGTGTTTAATTTTCCAGAATTTGGAGGGGAGAGATTGAGTAACCGAACGAGAGACCTTTCTTTTAACAAAAATAACAGTCTTGCCATATCAGTGTTGAATTAATGGGGGCCCCAGAGGGAACCCCCCAGTGCAATGAAATGCCCCCCACCCGGAAAAATAGAGTTCTTGTGTTTTCACTGGGAAAAAAGGTTTCATCCCCCCCACCCCCCGGAGACAGAAGTCCCTCCCGGAGAAAAGCGTCTGAATTTAATACTGAGCCGTATGGCGAAAGAGCGTCGAATGAGATAGGTTCTAAAATTTTGATTTGCAATTTTTAGAGATTTTGAACTTTACCACCTTTTTAAGGATTAGATCAACAAAATTGTTAATTACGAAATTCCCGAGCTCATCGAGATTGGGGGTCTGAGTTCGATAAAATTCTAACAACGTAAGCGAAAAAGATTTTTGAATTTTAGTTATTTATGAGGTTGGTAGAGGAAAGGGGACCGGTGTTTGCAGTTTTACCGGTGGTTTAAGCGTAAATCTAAACCAACTGACTGTTTGGTATTTTATTATTTTTTTCTGATAAGGATGTATTTTTTTCTAGTTTTATGATAATTTTGTCTAAATTTTGAACGTGGGGATTCGCGGGGGATGGGTCTTTATAGGTCCCAAAATTTCACCATCTGAGCACACACGATACGTTATACCATTTAATTTTTTTTTTTCTTTTTTAACAGACAACTTACTAGCCGCCGATCTTCATTATTTGAGAGAGGCGACGTTCGATACATTAGAATTGTAGAGAACATGAACATGCGTGTTACTAGTGTGCCGCTGAATAAGGAAAAAGAAAAAGGTAAAACGCATCGTGTTGCCCAGCTTGGAGATTTCAAAAAATAAGCAGTACCATATTTCGGTGCTTCTCTTTATTTTGCTTCATGAATAGACTCCACTTTGAAATTCCACCACGGAAATTTTTAACATTGTATTATTAGATTTTTTTTGAAAGAATTTTTAATTTCAAATAATTTTTAGCTGAAAAATTTCTTATTTGTCATATCTAAAAAAAACGTTATAATTATTATTAATGTCATAATTTTTAAACTCAAAATAAATTAATAAGACAAATATATAACAGTAAAGAAGAAGTTTATTAAGAACTAATGCAAGTTAAAAATGTAATAAAAATACATGCATAATAATTACTTTCACTTAAAAATAGCTAAAATGTTACATACTTCTTTGTCCTGCACGTCCGGTATGAGGATCCAACTGAATGAAACACAAAGAGCATACACAAAGGTGAACAATTCATTTTAACATATAAGAATATCACTGGTATATATATTCAATGGTACATAATATTACAATTACAATTACATGACTATGAATAAGTGATTAATTAAACTAGTTTAAAATCTTAGAATTTCACTTCTATGAATTGTATAATTCTCCAATAAAAATTAAGGATGGATTTGACATCATTCAGTATGATAGATTAAAAGTTCCCACTAGAAAGATGACATCTATTCAGGCCGTCGAGAACCGTGACGGGCCCAGAATTAGTCACCCCCCCCCCCCCTTACACAGACATGCAAGACACATAAAATGCATGTTAATCTTTAATAAAGCCTCGTATACTTTGTAGACTACTTTAGTCATCTTTCATAAATTGCATTATTTATTTTCTTGTAGTTAAAGATAATAATTATATATTCTAATAATTATCTATTCTTTTTTAATACTATTTAACAAAATTAAATACAGTCCTTTCTCTTTTTTTATTGTTACATTATGGTATCCATAAAAATTATAATAAACAGTGTGTATTGCAGGAGTTGTGACTCTTTGAGATTTTTGGACTCCAAAACAAGTTAACGGCTGCACTCCCCCATCTCCTCAGACCTGTGCGCATTTACATAGCAACAACAAGAACATCGCTTGAGAGAATGCCGTATACCGAGGCGAGGATACCATATTTTCCCTTACTGAAATATAATTAATTTCAGTATAAATATTGCCTTTTTACTGAAAAACAGTCATTTTATGCTATAAATACCGTTTATAATTGAAATAGCACAGAAATTGGTCATTTTATGGTATAAATACTGTTTATAATCGAAATAGCACAGAAACTGGTTTTTTTAATGCCTAATATATCTTAGAAATACGGTACTCATACAGTAAAGAATGATAACAGCAGACGTACCGTAAAATTTAGGTACATCTATTGAAATGCTACGAAAATTTTTACAATGTCGTTTTCCTTATTGAAAAATAATTATTTTACGGTATAAATACCGAGTTGTTACGGGAAAATAATAATTTTACTGTGTAAATACCGTTTTTAATCGAAACAGTACAAAAAACTGTTTTTTACACTTAATATACCTTAGAAATACGGTATTCATACCGTAAAGAGTGAAAATGGTAGAAGTACCGTGAAATTTACGGTACATCTACTGGAATTTTACAAAAATTTTTTACAGTGTGGATTGCTATTTAATTTTTCACTATGCTAGCTAATTTGGACGTATCAACATATATGAGATAGAAGAAAGTTTTAATATTTGTACATCCAATTAGTTTAAATATTTCCTCAGAAAATGAATGTTTTAACTTCATTTTTTAGGTGTGTCCGTAATTGTATAAGTAAATAGCACCTATAGTTGTCATTCAGTTCGTCCGTCTGTCTGTCTGCATATAACAACGCAAAAACTACCGAACCGAATCCCTTGAAACTTAAAATATATTATTACATAATTTTGTCGAGACATTTCAAATTATATGAAAATCGAATGTATCGTTCAATTACAGAGAAAATCGAAAGTATTCTGTTACATTACGATCAATGGGGGAAAAAGTTTCAAGTGCATTTTAATGGTGTTATTCAACCATTTGAACATAATAAAATTAATATGCATCTATGAAGTATATGCTAAAATATACATTTTATACAATCTGTGGTGCAAAGAATATTTGTTATTCATTTATAGGTCCACACAAATATACTCCATTATATAATGGTATTGCAGAACATTGCTTGGGACGCGTTTTAATTGTATTAACATTTTATGAAATTTATGTACGATGGTGAGGTTTACTACAAGTTACTTTCTGTATAATAGAAAGCAGACAGTATTTGCTGGGACATACAAAAGATTTCGGCTACTATACTGTATCCGAAATAATGCACGTTGTTACACCAAGATCTGAATAGTTTTAAAACTTCGTTATAGTACGAACGCAACTCATTTGTACATTGGACGAGCAATTTCCGACTTGTTTTCTTTGATTCTTTGTAAGGGATGTCTCTTTCTTTTTTAGTCTGCAGCTATTTCTAAATTCTAAATCGCTAAAAAAAGGACACATTTATATAAAAATACACAGAAAATAAAAGTTTAAAACATTAATTTCCTGGGAAGATATTTTAAAAATAGAAATGAATTCTACGACTACATGTTTAACACTAGGACTTCCCTCAGTCTGAGCGATATTGCTGAGAACATAGATTTAATAATAACTTGCAAAAAGTAAAAGAAAAAAAAATACGATGCTACCTTTAATTGACCATATACTGCCACAAGTTCAAATGACGAAAATGACCAAATTGAACTATACAATTATAAAATATTCTATATAAATTCGTATACACGGTTAAAAAAGATGGAAGCAAACTATGCAAAACAGCCATGCGTGGTTATAAAATTGAACGTACGCAATATATTAAAAGTAATGCACATAATAAAACACTAAAATATCTTGTATCGGAATTTGAACTCTTTGAAATTACGCCAAGAAGATATCAGACACTCCACACCAATTTTAGTACATAAAAATGGCACAAATCATGATGGTTGAAAAGAAAGAGAGATTTTTTTATATGGTGTGTGAACCCCTTAAATAATTAATACAGAATAGTTAATATATATAACAGTATAATATCTACATCTGATTTCTATTGATGCGATAAGGTTCTCGATAAGAATTTAGGCTCTCTTTAAAAGTGGTACATAAAAATGGCGAAAATGCCAACAAAGGAATGCGATGTGTCGTTTGAATGTGTTCCAGATATGATCAATTCGATTTAAATAGGTAATGCATGCTACCCACTACATACGCTGTTTTGTTTTCTTTTCAAACCCATTCTCAAGGAGTTGAGCAATATTTCGCTTTAGCATGCATTAAATAAAAGGAATTGGCAATATTTGTAGTATAGGATATACGACATGAGATTTGACTATCTCGTCTGCATAATCTTTGAGCTGTCAAAGTATCATCACAAGTGATTTAGAAATTTGAACACATTTTTTCAGCAAAACATGCAGGCTCAATAGCCAAAGTGAACTCTATTATGCAGTTTTACCTGAATAAATTACTATTTAAATGACTTTGTAATGTCAAATGAGAAAATGATTCTATAATAAAAATCTTTTGATTGGAAAAAATAATGCCCCCCCCCCCCCCCCCACATAACATTATGGTTCAGAATTCTTTTACGGTACCCTCTAAATGAATAATAAGTATTCTTTCTGTGTCATATTCTACAAAATTTATATTCTAGTGCCCTTCGTAAATGCATATCAATTTCTTTATGTTTCTACAGGTGTTATAATTAAAAAGCACTTGGAATTATTTCAACCCATCGGCCATAATGTAACAAGTTTTGTACAAACATGTAACAAGTTTTAAATGACTCAACAAAATTCGGCGCTAAGTATATAAAAATTTCAAACGATTCGGTTGGGTAGTTTTTGTGCTGTTGTATGTGGACATACTGACGGATAAGTCGACAGACGGACGGATTAGTCGAGCTGTAGATGCTACGTATTTATATAATTACGAACGTACCTAAAAATAGTTAAATTTAAAAGCACATGCCAAAATTGAAAACTCATCTCAGCAATTGTTACTAAAAGATAGCATTGTAGCTGATTTTTTTTGTGTGTCCCGATAAATGGATTAAAAATGCTATGAATATCCTGTTCTAACGTAAACGTTGTGAAACTCGATGATTTATATCAGATTCAATCCATCTCAATAGGGTAATGTCATTAAAATACTTGTAAACATTTCTTCCCATAGACCATAATGTAATCAAATTCTTTAGGGTACTCCTCTAAAGCAATTTTAATCTAACATGCATCATATACAATATAAAACATGCTTAGGGGAATTTAATAATGTTTACCAATTGCATTAAAATAAGCGTATATTTACGGGCATTAGAACGAGGACAGACGGACAGACAAACCAAATGCATAAACAATTTTCAACTTTGTTGGAAAGTATTAAAAATTAAAACCCAAAGCTGAATATTGAAATCACATCGATTCATTTAATGCCAAATAAATAATTTAAAATGCTCGCCAAAATGCTAGAAAAGAATATAGAACTTTTCCGCACATGGGCGTGCGAAGAGAAAACTGCGCCAAGAAACTGTTTCAATTTGGTACCCTCCCACATAACTTTTTCTTGTAACAGGCCAAAAATGACGTTGGTAGTACAAATTTGGCTCCCCATAAATTTCCGCGACCAGGTCGATTGCCCCCTTCGCTCCCAACCTTTTGCACGGCGCTGCTTTCGCATGATTGGCACCAAAATATCGTTATTTCGCATGGCCTGGTAACCCGGCTATTAATGTTTATTTATTAATAAATTGTTTAATTTTTTTTTTATCAAATTATATAAATAATTTTTCTTTCTTTATTAATTAATTGTGTTTTTAATTATTATTATTTTATTTTTAAAATAATACAAAATAATTGAAAAATATATTTGTAACTCATATTCAAAAATGATTTTCGCCAAATTTGCCCCAAACCCGATCCGTATATGATATACCTACTCTAATTTCATAGTACTTTTCCAATATTACCTTTACCTTGGCGTTTTAATAAACCTTCGTCCTGTGGAAACTTCAGAAAGTGATATTTGTTGCAAATCGATATGAACAGTTACATAAATAAACCTGATGAACGTTTATGCTTATTTTTACGTTTAAATATATCACGGATGTCATATATGCACTAAGTGGCGCGATTTCTTCTCCCGTAAATTGGTAGAAACTTTGTTTCGGTGAAAGTTTTTCAATATTTCTCTAACACGATTTTTTTGTCATATTTATACGTTTTATTCTATTTATTATTATGTTTATTATTTATAACTGTATATTTATTGCTTCCACCATTGTTTATTTTTTTTTAAATAAAGTGATGGAACAAAATAAACGGGTTACCATGTGAGGCATGAAATCGCCATTTTGTTGCAATCGCATCAACTTGATGCATGGTTGACACCTGCGTCATGTATATGTTTTCATAAAATGTAACCATAATAAAATGCGTGCAATAGAGCAATAATCGACGGGGAACACAGGTTGCTTAATGAGAAATAATATTAAGTAATCTATGTAAACAAAATAACGGAATATAATCTATGATTAAAAGTAATATCTAAAGTTAAGGATCAAGTTGGTATAAATGGCGCTACGCGCCATATACACCACATCACTATCTCATGAGAAGACATGAGATGAGAGAGAGAGAGAATATCTAAAGCTAAAGCACTCATGTCAAACTCGTATTTTATTTAAACACGAAATTTTTTTTTCCTAATTTGCACGCGTGAAGTATATAAGATGCCAAGCAAAAGATGCGATTACAAAATGTTATTATAAAAATTATCGCAAAACCCCGAACACTAAGTCACTAAGTATTATGGCTTTTTTCTTTTAAATAAATAATATAATAATAATAAAAAAACAGATTTCTTTTCCAATTTGTTTCTTAAATTTAAAAATGTTTTATTGTATTTAAATAAAAATTTCTTGCGTATTTTCTTTGCTCCACGTGCTCAAATTCTGGAATGTAACAAAAACATTCAGCCAGTGAAAAGTGCCGTTCATCAAATATCTGAGACGTATGCAAATAAATCGTACTTTTTTATCAGTTTTTTTAATATAATTTTTAAATTATTTGGAACGAATTTTTGAGAGAATAGGTTCCCATACGGCACAAACTCGTCCTGCGGACGTACGATAAGCGTCTTATTCAGTATATAGCCTCATCCGGCGGACATCCTATAATATCCGATAGTTATCCGGCGGACGTCCGGAGGAGAGCAAAAAGCGACACCTACTCCCGTCCTCCGGACGTCATTTTTCGACGTTTTTAGGATGCGGTAGGACGCTCATAGGACTAGGTAAAATGAATAGAATTATGCACCCTCTGCTTGTCCGGCATAAAATTGAAGGAGATTAGTAATTTTCTAGCATTCATTTTGAATGCTTACTTTTAAATTAATATTTTGATTGTGATTTATTCATTAGGAGTTATGTTTGGTAAAAACAACAGCAAATATAACCATTAAGAAAAGAATATAATAATAAAATAATAAGATTTAAAAAAAAAAAAAGATGAGGAAGATGCAAATTGCTCCACGTTTCATTTCTACATGATTTTCTGATTTTTATTTATTTTATCTCATACAGGAAGGAGGTTATAATGCAACATATTAATTAAAAGATACTGGTAGCCTGGACAATTACCCAGATAATGGTTATTTTTTAATAGAAATGTTTAGATAACCAATGTGTAAATCGAACACCACTGTGCAAGATAAAATTAATTAAAATCAGAGCACCTTTTGGAAAGAACAGATGGGGCAACAGCGCTTCCCCTCTATTTAATTATAAATCATTCTTTTTTTTATTATTAAAACATTTTTTATTAGATTTCTTTTTATATAATTGTTTGCTGTTGTTTTTCACAAACATATAATAATTCTTTATGAATAAATTACAATAAAAATATTAATTTTAAAATAAGCATTAAAAATGAACTCTAGAAAAATACTAATCTATTTCAAGTGAAATATATTATTTCTGTTCTCAAACACCCTTTAATAAAAACTAATAAGTAGTACATAATGAATGAGATATAACTGAGTAGGATTCTTTGTTGATTATCTGATATAACATATTGAATTTACTTTATATTTTTCGGTTAATATCATACACATTTCAGATTTCATCATTGTTTTTTTCTATAAATACACAATGTACAATGTGAAAATTTTTGTATTCATTTCAAAAATGAAATTGTGAATATGCAAGAAGTTTTTACTTAAAAAGAAAAAATTGAGTATGCACTAAATCAAATATTAACAAAATTCTAAAATTAATTATTGGATTTTTTTTTTTACTTATTTTCCATAATTTTATTAATTCTCTCTTTTCTTGATTAGACATGTTATAAAAATGAAAGAGATAAAAAAAAAAAGGTAAAAGTAATTTTTTACAATATGCCTAAAAAAATGAAAACTCAGAAAAAAATACTTCATTCACAAAAACAAATACTCTTTTTTTTTTTTTTTTTTTTTTTTTTTTTTTAACTTATTTACATTTCTATAAATTGAAATTCTGAGAAATACATTAAAAAATATATATGCAAGTAACCATTTTGCTGAATATTTGCTACTAAAAATTTCTGCCAATCAATTATTTATATCATTTACCTTAAATCAAAATCTTTAACTTAACACTTTAAGAAACTTATGATGATCAGTTGCCACTAAGATAGCATAAATTTTGGAATTTTTAATATAAATGATAAGAAAAAAAAAAAAAAAATCATGATATCATTTCTTACATACAAAAGCAATTACACAATCAATTATTAAAGTTCGTTAAATATACTTGTATTTTTAGATAGATTTAAGAACATTTTCCCTTCTCTTTATATTTTAATAGCTTCAATTATAAAAACACAGGATCATAAGAATTTGATAATACTTACTCTATCAGATTTCATGATATTTAACACTTCTTACCTGACAACTTGTTTTGTTCTTCATAGTTGTATTTTAGATTGCAATAAGTTTTTGTTTCAATTAAGTTATATATTTATTCAATTTAGTTTTTCTATGTATGCAATTCCATTGAATTCTTTAATTTTTATAGTAAATGTATGAAAAGTTTGATATTAAGCACATGAAACATATAGTAAAGTCCTTTTTTAATATGCCAATAATGTTCTTTTCTTTTTTTTTTTCAAAATTCATAACAAAACTGCAACTAAATCTATTTACATCTTTTATTCCAATATGGATGTAATATTTCTAAATAATAATCCAAATACATTACTCATTGCTATAAAATGCATCAATTTAAAGTTTTAAAAAATTCAATTTCTAAAAAATGTGCATTTGGAACCAATGTTAAGGGGGAAAACATCAAAATAAAATAACAATAAATACATTTATTATTGGTAAACTTTAATTTACATTTTCAAAATTTTTTTTTACATAACATTTGCATTCTTTTACATGGCATAATTATGTCTTTAATACTTCTTCAATATGCTCCCCTGATATGTACTTTTTTTTCCTTGACAGCACCTGAAAATAATAATAATAATAAATAAAATAAAAAATAAATAAACCTAATTAAAATTCAGAGTAAAATATCATTACGACTGCAAAAGTTTAAAAAAAATGTATAAAAGGAAATAAGGAAAGTTTCAATTTTTGAGTAAAAGAAAATGCAAAATTTAATAATTTTTTAACAATCTTTAGTAGTTTTATGGTAGTCAGACACAGATGATAAATTGCCAAATATTCTGATAACCAGCCCATTCTGATTTCATTTATTTTAAATATAGCCATTCACAGTGTTCTCGCTGACATTTGACCAACAATTAGCCGAATTATTAACATTGGTCAAACCAACGTTAATAATTCGGCTAATTAGAAATAAAAAACATTCGCCAAATGAAAAACGTATTAGCAAAATAGATTCACCGTATAGCGGTAAAAAAAAATTATCTTTAATGTATTCCCTTTTTTCAATAAGTTCTAAAATATCCTAATTTTGTTATAACTGCGACAATGATTGTTATTAATCTAATTTCAAGTATTCGATACAAATATATTAAAAATATTTGTATATGCATGTGTATGAAAAATGAAAAAGAAAAGAAAGAAAAAGCAAAAATTGAGTACTACGAATTTGGCAAATCTAAGTGCTTGTTTACTCACCAAATGAAGAATTTAGTCGCAATTTGGCACAATGGCGAGTGATAGCGAGAACCATGGCCATTCACTTATTTCGTATAAAATACATAACACTTACATTCTTTTACATAAATACCAATATGTGAAAAATAAAAGGCAAGAAAGAATGCTGTGAGCAAAATTTGCACATGGCTAGAATAAAAGTAAATAATCTTACTACATAAATCAAAATAAATATATGCAAAAATATTTAAAAGTGAATATATATAGCAAAATTCAAATAGCATTGATATATATCACACCGTCAAATTTCTTGTGCTTCACTTAGTCTCCCAGAGGACGTATATTTTGTTTTCTTTCCTTTTTTTTTTTTTCTGTGATTGAAAATAGTTTATTTGTATGCCTGTCATCGCACAGGCTTCGAATTTTTATTCATTATGTATGAAAAGGGGCTCTATTTTATACTCTTGCAACAAATTTCAAAAATATTAAAACACTTAATTTTAAGATATAGCTATAATATACAAACAAAACTGAAAATACAACATAGCAATTGTTTGTCTGGAATCAGTTTCCAAACTGACACTATGACTGAAAGCATAATATATACAGTATGGAACCATTTATCCGGAAACCAGTTATCCGTAAAACCAGTTACCAAGAATTTTATTTCTAATAGGCTGATAATGGAATCTTTGCAGAAAAAAGTGTCATATGTGGCCAATTTGACAAATGCATTGCTTGAAACAATTGTATAATTTGATGACAACATCTAGTTTTTGAAATGGAAACATATTTAGTTGTACTGTAGATGTTTTCAATTTTTATGCAGAGGAAACAGAAAATTTTTTGTATCCAAAGGATTCCTATAAATTATATTCTTTCGAATTCTATTTTTTAATTTTACTTGCATCTGATTCTTAATTCAAGTAATCTAATAATTAATTGAAAATTAGAAGTAATACCATAACCACATATATTTCATAAAACTTACCAAATGGATGCTGGTTTAATGCCTAACCAGTTAACCAGAAAAAACAGTTATTTGGAATATATCTGCCCCAACCATTCCAGATAAATGGTTCTGTACCGTAATTTTCTTTTTCCATATTTAGTTTTGGGTGTAACTTTCAATTCTAAACCCGAATTATATTTTACTTTAAGTTTCAGATTCTCAATATATTACATGTAAATAAATAATTAAATTTCTCAATATATATTTATTAATGAAAATCTAGAACAGATGGCTATTTACTTACTTATAAAAATTGTTTTCAACTTAATTTACAACAAAAAATTGTCTATATTTTCTCTGCAAAGTTTAATTTGCTTTTTTATTTAATAAATAAATATACAGTTGAACTAAAAACAATTAAATATTTCTGATGATTATCATTTGATTACATTAAAATTGTAGAAAAATCAATAATAGTAAAAAAGATTCAATTACAGTAGACTCTCTCAAATCTGCACATAATTTACAGATGCAAACAATGAAACAGTTAGTTCAAATATAGAGACAAAATATGACCTTTTTATTTTTATATACATTCCATATATATTTTAATTTATAATTTTTGCTAATATTACTGAATTCATGTTTTATCCTGAAGGAAGAATAAATTTGTGAAAAAATTGAAGATATTGCTGATATCACTGTTAATAACAATCTTCTTACCAATTATTATTTATACATTAATCAAGCTTTTTTGGTTATTAAGTCTGGCTAAACCTGAAATAATATTTCTTTGTTTTATAATTTTGATGTGAATTAGTAATGTACTTTTATGAGGCAAGTTTCATTGAATAATTTAGGAAAAATACATTTCATCTTTATAATGAATATTTAATCATTCATAATCAGTTATTAATTTGGCCTTTGCTTTTAATATTTAAATCATTTGAAAATTATGTGAATTTTTATTATTTTACTTTATTACTTATCATAATATTTCATTATACTGTAATCATTCATTATAGTTTCCAGGGCCGTAACTATAAACTTGGAGGCCCCGGGGCAAACTAGTGAGGGCCTTCGCGAACAGGCCAAATTAAAACTTTGTCCTGGGCGCATTTTTTTTTCCGCACGCCGCTGTTTAAACGAACACAGTATGAAAAGCCTAAAAAAATGAAAGATGAATTTTTTCTGATTTTATGTTTTCTAGAATTTTTTAGATGCTTTTTATATTATTCAACCTATCAGAAGTCCATATTTTCTTCCTTATTCTAGCTTCGGTGTGAATGGCAAACATGGTGATGTGAAATGACACATTCGACTCGACATTCTGCTGTCTGCTCTAGAGCTGCTTTTACATGCGAAGCGTATGGAGTATATCGACGGACACGCAAAAACATTTACTCTAGCACTTTGAAATTTTTTTGTTATTATTAACATTTAGCTAGGTGTTGTGCATTTTATATCAAGTTAGACTAGAAATAAAATCAATACTTTTTTAACCACCAGTTTGGGGCCCCTAAGGCTTGGGGGCCCCGGGGCGGTGCCCCGGCTGCCCCTGTGGTAGTTACGGCCCTGATAGTTTCCAGAATAGTTGACCAGAAATCTGCAATTGCTAAAATCCGCACAATCTCTGGTCCCAAGCTGTGCAGATGTGAGGAAGTCTACTGTATTAAATGAAATTTTCAACGTTATCATTTCTAGTAGTTGCCATTATTGTAATAATTTTGCACATGTATTTTCATTTTTAAAACAAGAAGTTCCATTTATTTCTATGACAGAAAACTCATGGACTTGCCTTTAATTATCTTTACTTGGATACTTTAAAGAATGTATGAATTAATATAAATTAAATATGATTAAAGAATATATAACAGGAAGATACACATATGCATAGCTTTGGTAAGAATTTATTATTTTATTATGATGTCTTATTTAGAAATATTTAAAGAAAACTTACCAATTTCAAAATTGTATTTAGAACTGAGCTTTGACTGCTGGATAGTTGCAGGATTTATCCATATATACTTTCATTTATCCATGCTGGGACTTTACGGATTCTACAATTTGTGCCTAAAAAATAATAAATAAAATAATTGAAGCTATAAATCAAATAAAATTTAATATAAATGATCACAAGTGGCATCAAGAAGAGCTTCCATTATTTTTACATTTGACCTAAGTAAATTCAAAGAAATCAAGGTACCTTCTCCATTTTTCCACAGGGTTTGTTGCTTTAAATCAACATAATTGGTTTTAATCATGATTTAAATTCATGATTTTAATCAATGGATTTTTTTAAGTCATTGATTTAAATCAGATTTTTAAAAATCATTTTTAAATAAACTGAAAATATAAACAAACACATTAAAGCTTTTTAATATATTTAGTTTTTTATAACACAGATAAGCAATTAGTTTTTAGAAAAACAATATTTAATCTTTATTAAGTAACAATGTACGAAGTTTATAAAAAAAAAACTGGCTTTAAATTTCATTTTAGGGTGTATTTGAAAAAACGCTTTTCCACCTTCAGCAGCTCGAAATTTTCCGATACAATTTCAGACACATTTTTTTAAAGTAGAAACATGAAATTTGTTGAGGGGATTTTCGAAGAGACGTATAAGGTGCCTTGTGATGTCTTTTTACGCTCAATAAATTAGAATTTGATTTATGAGCAATTAACTTTTCAGAAAGACCCCTTTTTTCACTCCCAGCTCCCAGATCTTCCACTACGGAAAAATTGGTTCAAATTGCCGTTTTTGATTGCTTTTATTTATAAATATTTTGTGCACTTATCAAAGAATCGACAATCACAGCATATTGAGTAGTGTCTAAATAAGAGAATCTGTGAGTTTGGTGCGTTTGAGAGCAAAAGTGAATTCAAAACAAATCGGAAAATAAGCAGTTTGAATCAAAATACACCCTTAAGTCAAATTTGCAAAAGTAAGGAATTTCTATTTAAGCACGAATATACTAAATATAGGAATATTTACTTGCCTATTATTTAGTATAGTATTTAAAGAAACTCCTGCAAGTTTCTAAACAAAATAATCACAATAAAAATGCCATGTCTTTGAAACATTGTATTATTATTATTATTTTTTTTTTTTAAGATCATGCAGTGCCGAAATTAGGGAAGTAAAGAGAGGACATATGTCTCGGAAGTCAGAGCGAAAGGCAAAGAGAGAACCGAATGAAGATTTTGTCTTTTCATACAAAAATATATGTAGATATATATACATGTACGTATATATCGAGTACAAAAGAAACCCACATGATAATGTTAAAACTTTGGGATTGTTCTTTTTAAATTTGTGAAAATAGAAGTGACTTTATTAAAAAATAAATCTGCAACCAAAATTTGAAAAAGAAAACACTAACCTGGTTAGAATTCCATTTCAACAATTCTAAAGCAATAAAAAACATTTAAAACTACTGATATGCAAAACAGAAATTCTAAAAAGAATGTTCTCATAGGCCTAACATTTGTTGTCCAGTTTCTTCGCATGACTAATGAAGACTCTTAACGTTCAAGCTAATCTTAATACTTTGTGAGCATTGTTTACATATTTCTTGCTAGCATTTTAATTTTTATTAATTGTTTTTTAAAGATTTTTTTTTTTTTTTTAATAGTGTGCCTATGATTGATAACTTTAATTGGGTGTGAGGGGCAGGGTGTCAAAATTAAAGTTTGCTCCAGGCCGAAACAAGCAAAAAAGGTTAGTTTTGACCCTAAGATCACGTACATTTGCAAAACTAACAAAATACATGGAATGGAAGGCTGAAAGAATACTTTAAATAGATTAAGCAAACAAATAAAGCAACATTAATGCATGATTCAAATACATTTATTTGTACTTTTTCAGGGTTCATACTCATCTTCCAAGAAAAAATCCCCTGAGAATCCAATGATGTATTTTTCGGGATGTACAATTTTTCCGTATCAACAATTAACAATATTTCAATATTACATATGATATGATAATAAAGCATGCGAACAGTAACAATTGCCCCCAATTTCCCAGAAAAGACTGTCATTTTGGCAAAATTTCCCAGGTTTGGGAATTTTTTTGTATTATCCCCTGAGATCCCACTGATTTTTACAACCTAAAATTCATCTCCTGATTTTCCCAGGAATCCTATATTCTCCTGATGAGTATGAATCCTGTTTTTAGGCCAAGCATCAGAGTTATATTTACACACACATTGTATATACATATATATGTAACACTGGTACCCGGCTTAACTGAAAAGTATGCATTTATTCAGTGGCACAGTCAGAATTCGGCTCTAGGGAGGGGTTTTGAGTTTCTGATAAAGGTGATTGTCAATTATTTGAATAGCCGGTTAATAGAATCAGTATCTACTAATTAGAATATTCACTGTATAATACTTAAACTGAAAGAGCATCTGTGTGGCAGGAAACCATAATTTTTTTTAGCATAATGCGTCTAAGAAAAGCGACTTAGTTCAAATAACCAATTTTTACTTAACTGATTCATGTAATATGCACTTTCACAGTTTTAACTATAATTTTCGCCAATTAATTGAATCATTTTATTAAATAAAATCTGAATCAATAAAGTGGCAGATTCCAAAATGTGCCGAAACATTTAAATATTAAGTTTGGTTTTGATTCATATAAGCAGCAATTATAGCGATCTTTCTTAGCTCTGGGAGGAGTTTTAACCCCAAAACCACCCCTTTGGCTGCACCAACTGCATTTATTATTAAACAGATGCAAATATTTGCAGCAATATTATGCTTCAACTTTAGATATTGTTTCCTATATTTTATTGAAGAATTATTTCTTTCAAGAGAAACTTCACTAACACACTTAGCAGCGATTGTAAAAAATGTGATTTTTACGCATGGTAAATATAGAAAGATAAACATTAAATGATTTTATGGATTAAAAATTGACAAAATGCAATTGGATTACAATGACTGAATAACCTGTTTTTCTAAAGAAATAAGTTCTATAATTTTTTGCAAGCTCTAAGGCATACAAATTTTGAAATATTGCGATTTGTTGAAGAGTTTTATGAAATATTTCGAAGCAAATAGGGGTACAACTCACTCTATTAAAATAAAGGCAGGGCTCTGCATTTTTAAAAAATGATTTAGAAAGAACATAGTCAAGGTTACTGTCATCTAAAACGGAACTTATGCGGATGAAATAGGCTAGTCTAAAAATCTTTTCTTAGAAAATGCAAACGTTTTTAAATACATAAAAAAAAAAGCAACTGCAACATGTTTTGTAAATGAACAGCTATAACAGTGTATTTTATCTTTTTTTCAGGGGTATGTATTTCACTGAATATCTCCTACCCCCCCCCCCCCTCCAAAAAAAAAAGCAATTTAAAAACGATTATGTATAAATAAAGATAAATTGAAACTGCTAGTGTTACACAGAGCCAGCAATTGGAGCTTTTGCCATTGGGCCACATGTAGAATTATTAAATTTGTAAACCCTTATTTTACAAAATTAATTTTATAAGCAAGTTATTCCTGGAATAAAAAGATATTTTATGAATATTTTTATTAGATTTTTAAAAGATAAATAAATTTAATGGTTAAATTGATTTAAAAATTGAATTTAAGACTTTTTAATATTTTTATTTGCTTCTCCTTAACAAAACGAATGCTTAATGTATTTTTAAACTAATACATTAGTGTCCAAACAATCGATCGTAAATAATGTTTTGGTCAGACACATATTGATCTACCTTTAAAAATAATACTATTTCTTATAATTTCTTTAAAAATATAATAAATGAAGGTTTGTTTTAGGATTATACCGCATTATTATTACGAATATTTACATGAAAAATTGCTATAACTGTTTATATGTTTTCTATGAAAGTTGTCTGTTTCATGGTATTAGATTATAAAAAAAATCGTTATATTTTGGTACAAATCTCAAGAATTCATTCTAAAAGGTTAATATTTGAAAGTTTACTTACCTTTAGTATAGACATATTCAGATCCTTTAGAGTAAAATTTTAATTGAAATTCCATCCAATAATCCATTAATACAACATCGCGAATGTTGACATTTCTGGCGCATGCGCACTGGTAATTTCGCTGTTCCGAAGATACTGTACTGCTCATCCGGATTCTGGTGTCCTCCGGACGTCTTAATCTGACGTTTACAGGATTCGATGGTTATAGGATTACTTCTTCCGGATTCTGGTGTCCTCCGGACGTCTTAATCTGCTGTTTACAGGATTTGATGAATATAGGATCTCCCGGATCTGTGTAGGACCGCATAGGACGTCCGGAGGATGGTTTTGGCCGTATGGGTTACACTCATAGGTATCTTCTAGTACAATCAAATTCAAAATCCGTCATGTATTTTTTCAGATTTGCTTGCCGAAAGAATCATGCTTAACTTTTAATATCATTACGTACTATGTGCCTTCGCTTCGCTCAAAGAATTACTATTTACTCCATACACTCTGATTCGGTTCTCTACAAAAATATCCAGTCGGTGAAAAATGACGCACACCAAATTCCTGTGACGTATGCAAATAAATTGTGCTTTTTTATCAGTTTTTTAAATATAACTTTTAAACTATTTGGAACAAGTTTTTCGTAGGTGGTGCATTCACCAGATTACCTCCATAGGTACCTAATGATACAAACAGAATCAAAATCTGACAAGTACTTTTTGAGATTTGCTTGACGAAAGAATTTTTTTGATTTTTAATATCGTTACGTACTCTGAGTATAAGACTTCGCTTCGCTCAGACAATTACATCGGAGAGTTGCACAGCGTTACTTTAAAAGTAAATAAATAAATAACGCAGTTTTCAGTATGCGGACTGCAGATTTGCCACTTTTTATCATGCAATTCTTCATTTTAATTTATCGCAAGATTTCTGAAACAGGAGGATACTCTTTTAGTTAAATAGCAGAGTGAGAATGGTTTTTGAAAAAAAAAAAAAAAAAAAAAAAGATGAATGTAGATTCTACCATTGCAGAATTCAGTTTCGCATCCGATTAGAAAAAAAAAATCGATAGAAGTTTTTTAGAAGGGCGACCCCGTTTAGATTGCGATGAACTAACTTCATTTTTCTTGTGTTTATCAATATAATAGCAAACAGAACGGCGTGAAATACCCAATTGAATAGCAATTTCTCTCTGAGACATTGGAATTGCGGAATAATAAAGCGATACAATTTGACGTGCTACTTCTTCATTGATTAGATTCATCAAAAACGGATTTTTTCTTTAGTTTAAACGCTTTTTTATAGACTCTGAGTAAAAGGAAATGCAATTTAACAATAAAAGGAATGGAATCCCGTCGAATTCGACGAATGAAATGTTTAAAAGACCCGATCGATTTGGTTTTAAAAAAAGCAAAAGTAATTACATTATTGAATCAATATATAATAAATATATTTACAAAGTAAATGTCATATTTGCCAGTTACAATTTTGCATTCATATATTCGCACATCTACAGTTAAAATTGTAATATGAGTGTCGGCAAAATCCAGAAATTTTATTTTATATGCACTCACAGAAAAATAGCTTTATTTAAAAAAAAAAGAAAAAAATAATAATATCGGGTACTACTAGGTTATCCCATCGACCAAAAAATTATCGCCAAACTATAAGATTAAATGCCAATAATGGATGATCGTGAATGTCACATTCAATGACATTAAATACGATTCATGTGTTTAAAATGTCATTAAGTGATTTTTATTAATATTCTACTAATTATTTATTTTTTCGTTATTTAAAATAAAAATTATGTCAATATGTATAGTTTGGCTATTAATGTGGCGATTTGTATAATTTGGCGAAATTGGTCGACGGGATAACAGAGTAGTACCTAATATCGTTATGAGTAAAAATACAATGTTTTAAATAGTGACGTCATTTTCTCTTCAAATATTCTTTAAAAGTTACTGTTTATGAAAAAGGCCTCCATAATAATATTGTAATTCCCTTTTATCTGGTTGGTGAATGACATAATTTTCCTCATTTAAAATTTCTCTTATTTTGATTTAGACATTAATTTTTATCATAAATTATTTTCTGTCATTTTATTTACATTATTAATATTATTTCTCAGTAAATATATATTTTTTTTATCGAGAGAAAAGCTAAACTGTGTTGCCACCATTTTGAAGAAATGTCATGAAAAAGCTTTCAAAATTAAAAAAAATATATAAAAATGGAAATAAATTAAAAAATAATTAAAATGGGCACAACTACAAATAAATAGCTTTCATTTAAAAAAATAATTATCAAAATCGGTTGACTAGAAAATTCAGTACTGATGACACGACATTTTTAGCTTGTCTGAAAGAAATAGCATCGGATGCTAAAAAAAAAAAAAAAAAAAAAAAAAAAAAAAAAAAAAAAAACAGTAAATATTGCTAATTAAATGTATTAGTTCGCTCAAAAATAATTTACGACACATTCACGAATTAAATAAAATTTTATATATTACGACAAAATAAAATTACTTGTATACGGATTATCAAATTTTAATTTTTCGAGAGGCATAGAAATTGCCGCAAGTGCCATGGGTTTGCTACTATTATTCTAGATGCAGATTGTAAATTATTTCCTCTCATATTGATTTTCCAATTAATTCTTTTTAATAGTCTGTAATTCTGAATCTGAAAGTTCATTTAACGAACTATTTATTGTTATTTTATGTTGCTGTATTCTGGGCAAGAAGAAACACTTTATGCAGGAACGTAATTATTTAATTACATTCGATCAAAACATAATTTCATAAAAGGAAAGATAATAGCTGTTGGTTAGATAAATATTCTAGCTTTCTAAATGGAGTTAAGAGAATGAAGAATCTCAAAAGTTACAAAAGCATCAGTAAAAAATCCATGCTGCTCACTGTGACTATATTTCTTATACATTCATACTCAGTAGGGTATCAAAGAATTTATTAAGAAATCAATTTTCATTATTCTAAAAGAATTTTTGAATCAAATATTTTTTTAATTTTAAAAAGACAAATTTTTCCAATGGTCTCAAGTACAAAGTATTTTTAACATTTTGTTTTTATAAACTAATTCTTATAAGACTTGGCAATTTTTATCTGAGACCGTTTTCCAAAGTATTCATAAGTTCTTCCAAAAATAAACATCATTTTTGTTGTGTAAACCTTTTGCATTTTTAAAAACAAATTTAGTTATTTTCGTACTTAAAAAATTCAACTAAAATTATATTAACTAGCCTATTTGTTCATATACAGGGTGATTCATAAAAGATGGGCAGAACTTTAAGGGTTTAGTACACTTAAAGACAAATAATATTAAATGGGAGACTAAGGGTCCCAGACGTATTCCCAAGGAGATAGGGGACATTAAAGTTTAGGGTCCGAAATTTCAAATGATTATAAAAAATGGAAAAATTGGTCGATTCGTTTGCGGTTTTTGCAAAAAATTTTCTTTATGCCAGTATTTTCTTGAAATAAAATTTTAAAGTTCAATTTCAAAAAATGCCGATAGGAGGCGCTTTAGACTTTGGAGTAACAAACAACTATTTTTTAACGTTATTTTTTTGTATTTCTTTAAATGATTTCGAAAGCTTAGACTTAAACTTAAATTTTGATCTAAAAATCTGAGTCCTAACGAGTAGTTAAGTAGCGTAAACTGAAATTTGAAATTTGAAACCCTTCTCCCCCCAGAACAAAAATCAGTTATTCCCGATCTTTGTGTCGTAAATTAGGCTCTAACTACTGCCGCGTTTTGCTAAAATTATTCTTTATGTCAGTATTTTCTTGAAAATAAATTTTAAAGAAAATTTTCAAAAAATTCCGATAGAGGGCGCTTTAGACTTTGGAGTAACGAACAACTATTTTATACCGTTATTTTTTGTGTCTCATTAAATGCTTTCTAAAGCTTAGACTTAAATTTTCAGCCCAAAATCTGAATCGTTAGACGTGGTTAAGTTTCTGGGGAGAGGGGTTTGAAATTTCTACTCCTGAGCACAGTTCAGTTTACCATGTCCACACATTGTGTGCTGTGATACGAGGTAAAAAGACACAAATTAGGATTATGTTACCAAAGCATATTTATTAACATGTAATTACAATAAATGTTCAAAATTGTGACCACCAGAGGTTATGCACGCAGAACAACGGCGAAGAATGGAACGGCGAACATTCGCGAAAACATCAGGCTTTTCGAGCACTTCCCCTACAGCGGCGGAAAGTCTGGCGACCAGTTCCTCGGGGGATTCAATGGGTGTCTCATACATAAGAGCCTTCAATTGTCCCCAAAAAAAGAAATCGAGGGGTGAAAGATCTGGCGAGCGAGCAGGCCAAGCAACAGGACCACCTCGACCAATCCATCTGTTCGGAAATGTGATGTCCAGATAGTTGCGGACGTCTCGTACGTAATGGGCTGGCGCTCCATCGTGCTGGAACCACATGACCCGCCGGATGCGTGGAGGAACAACGTTTAACAGGTCTGGCAGCACATGTTGCAGAAATGTGAGGTATGTTTTACCGTTGAGGCGTTCAGGAAGAAGGTACGATCCGATTAGGTGGTCTCCGAGGATTCCTGCCCAAACATTGATGGAAAAGCGTCTCTGATGAGCATGTGGATACGTAGCATGTGGATTGACATCCGCCCATACATGTGCATTGTGTGTGTTAAATGTACCTTCACGTGTGAAGGTACATTCATCGGTGAAAAGCACAGTTCGTCCAAAATGTGGATTTAGCGCGTTCTGCTGCAGAAACCAGCGGGCGAATTCAATACGATTTGGATAATCCCCTGGAGACAGTTTCTGGACTCGTTGCACATGAAACGGGAGCAAATGTTCATCCTTCAATACCCTCCAAGTCATGGACTGTGAGGTATCCTCCTGCCTAGCCACTGTTCGTGTACTTGTACTTGGCTGCGCCGCTACTACATCCGGAATGACTTCTGCAACAACTACTGATTCGTCCTTTTTTGCACGACCTGCATTCGACCGGGAAGCGAGAAATGATCCCGTCTCACACAACTGTCTGTGCAAGCGCTCGAAAGTTTTGCGGTTAGGCAACCGCCTGTTGGGAAATCGCTCTCCGTACATTCGTTGTGCCTCTGCACCATTTCCATCTGCCGCTCCGTAAATTAAATGCATCTCAGCCTTTTCCTTATTCGTGAAGGGCACCATCTTCCGATTCATTACTACAGCGACTTACACTTGACTCACCGTTCAGTGGTTTTTATGCCTGAATCGTGTCGAAATTTTGCATACGTGTTCTTCTTCTTCCCCATTTGACATTTGCATACTTTCTGTCTCCTTCTTCACCCGGTGACTAGCGTCAGGAATGGAGCTTTAACGTTTGCATGAGCGACGTTTCCAACTGTGCCAGTGCCTTTATGAGTGAATTCCGACTATGGAGTCCTTGACGAAAGTTGTATTTTTGCCTCGTATCACAGCACAGAATCGTTGGGCATGGTTAAGTAGTGCAAACTGAACTATGTTCAGAAGTTGAAATTTGAACCCCCTCCCCTCGCTACTGAACCACGCTCAGCGATTCAGATTTTGAGCTGAAAATTTAAGTTTAAGTCTAAGCTTTAGAAAGCATTTAATGAGACACAAAAAATAACGGTATAAAATAGTTGTTCGTTACTCCAAAATTTAAAGCGCCCTCTATCGGAATTTTTTGAAAATTTTCTTTAAAATTTATTTTCAAGAAAATACTGACATAAAGAATAATTTTAGCAAAACGCGGCAGTAGTTAGAGCCTAATCTACGACACAAAGATCGGGAATAACTGATTTTTGTTCTGGGGGGAGAAGGGTTTCAAATTTCAAATTTCAGTTTACGCTACTTAACTACTCGTTAGGACTCAGATTTTTAGATCAAAATTTAAGTTTAAGTCTAAGCTTTCGAAATCATTTAAAGAAATACAAAAAATAACGTTAAAAAATAGTTGTTTGTTACTCCAAAGTCTAAAGCGCCCCCTATCGGCATTTTTTGAAATTGAACTTTAAAATTTTATTTCAAGAAAATACTGACATAAAGAAAATTTTTTGCAAAAACCGCAAACGAATCGACCAATTTTTCCATTTTTTATAATCATTTGAAATTTCGGACCCTAAACTTTAATGCCCCCTATCTCCTTGGGAATACGTCTGGGACCCTTAGTCTCCTATTTAATATTATTTGTGTTTAAGTGTACTATAACCCCTTAAAGTTCTGCCCATCTTTTATGAATCACCCTGTATATATATATATATTAGCATTGCACTTGAGCATATTATTGGTTTTGACCAAATTACTTGATTTAGAATTCTTTTATACCATTATTAACTAGCATGAGAAAAACCTTAACATAAAATTGGCTATCAACTTATTCAGTTACTTAAAGCCTATGTCGAAAGATTGGGTTTTCCGTAAAGTCTTCAATACATTTTTATTTTTCAACTTGGTAATGAATAAAACAGTATTTTAAACGCTTTGTAATTAAGCAACAGACCGCCTGCATTGAAAGGACATTGTAAATGGGAAAAGGTTCTTTAAAAACATAAATATGAATAGCACAAAAACTGCGCAATAGCATTGTCTTTGTTTTGAAACAAATAGGTAGCTTGCTGTTAGCTTGTTAAGAAGAACAAACGCGAAGGAAGCACAAAATAAATAGGATGCGTGAGAATCTTTGTAATTAGACATCCCACTCTGCATCTGGAAGACAAAGGTTAAAAGTCAATTGAAAATTATCTCAGATTTTGCGTAAAAAAGGATGTAAAGAGAAAAGTATAATGCAAAGAAAATAAAGTAAATATAAAGTTTAACATAAATAAAATGATCGTTTAAATTATTTTAAAAACCTATTATTGGTTGTAAGTAATCATGTAAACTAGCTTTTGCTCACGGCTCCACTCGCGTAGAATGTAAATTTTGCAAATAGGAATGCAAATTATACTCGTACATATAATTTTTCAATTTGTTTTTGCAAAATTTATCTAAATAATAGTGTATTCTCATCATTCGATAACTTCCGTTCTAGACCGCGAGGCGGCAGCACAAACCATCATCTCATCGAGTTCAAGGCTTAAAATCCAAGATTAGCTAAAATTCTACTTGTATATTTAAATACAACTGATGTGCCAAGTCATATCTTGGTGGAAAATACCTGCAAATCCGATTTTAGTTGTTGATTGGTTGGTTTACCATTGTGTTTTCTGCATTCAATCCTATGTGTTTTCGTGTCTTTGGGTGCAGGCAAATATGATAAACTTACTCATTAACCATTAAAATCGGACCAGAAAATAGTTTCCACCTGAATATGACTTGGCAGACTAATTGCATTTTAATATGCGACTCGAGTTTTCTCTAACCCTAGAATTTCAACAACCTACTGATGGTCTGTAATTTAATGGTCTGTGCAGCCGCCTACCGATCTATTCAGTTTTCGTTGAATGCCGTGCATTTAAAATGGTGACACAATGGTTCGCATATTTCGAATAAAATCACGCAATTTCGGTACTCTATTCGATGACCGGAATCAAAGTTCAATAACAATCAATTCCGATCAAAAGGATTCAAAGGAAGAAAGATATAAATCACGTAAACAGAACTAATCGTGAGTTAGCGCCATCCCTTCTTGCCCAAAAGTAATCAGCATCAGATACAACTTCATATGAAATTTCATCTTCACGATTATTCGCGATTATTCTTTGAAATATTTCGTGAGTGGAAGCGCCCAAAACTTTGTGTCCGCAACTTCTTCAGTATTAAAAGATTTGTTAAGACTGAAGTAGTTTTTCTCAAATACGGCATAATATTGAAGGGGACTCAAGGGAAATTGTCAGCCCAATAAATGTGTCATAATCATGATAGTGTCTTACGCCGGGGAAATTCCTTACCTTCATATTCCTTATCTCATCTTCATCGGGTCATGATT
Organism: Maratus speculifer; assembly: GCA_964019185.1. Taxonomy (NCBI): domain Eukaryota; kingdom Metazoa; phylum Arthropoda; class Arachnida; order Araneae; family Salticidae; genus Maratus; species Maratus speculifer. The sequence goes on from OZ025289.1 coordinate 334,250,860, forward strand.
TCATGGAATCGACATAAGTGCTCGCGACCACTGGATCGTCGGTGAAAATAATTTTAATAGTTTGTATTAAATGCCTTTTTTTACAAAATCACGCAGTTTCTAATTAAAGAAGGTAATTCTGAGCGCAATTTTTAAAAATCGTTAATATCATTTAAATCAATTTTATGTAAATCCAGGTCATTTACATACGTTAACGAAAAGTTACTTGATTCAGTTTCAGTTTTGATCATTATAAGAGAATTGTGAATGTGCCTTGATCTATGACATCAATAACAAAAATTAAATCGAAATTAATTGGCCGTATAAGTACCAGTATCAAATTTTGAATCTTTGATTTCGATTTCTGCCGCGAAATTTTGACTTTATTAATTGATGATTGCCATTACGCAAACAAGGTAGTGTTTTGGGCTTTTGATTCCACACTTAATTTTAATCTATCGTAAACACTTTTTAAAAAAACTTTTTGGGTGCTGATGTTAGTTAAATAGATTAAATTCAATCAACAGTGTTTTCCTCTTTGAGAATCAAATTCTGATAAGTCATTGTATTAACCTTTAAATGACCAATCCGAATCTTTGTTTCTTTTGATTTAGTACATGCGACTGACTTATGGTCAAATCGGTTGAAATGGAAACAGACTGGACCTTTACCTTTGTTGTTACAATTTGCACTTTTGTGATTATTACCTCCGCAATTGTAACAGCGAGCATCAGACTTCACGAATTTACTTTCAGGCTTAAATTCAATTTCTGGGTTTGGGTAGTTTTCATTACCATAACCACCTCTTAAGTTTTTCCCAAACTCATGAATAATCTGAAAGCCTACAAAAATGGCTTTTTATGAATAGAATTGTCTATATTTTTTATAACATATTATATTAAGTCATAATCTTCAATATTATCGAGAGTTTGTTGCAGTTGCTTACAACAATAAAAAAAATATTAAAGGCTTCGAAAATTTTCATTTTTTATACAATAATTCATACAGTTTTGAAAGTTTACAGCTTTGTCCATTTACATGATGAGCCAAATTTAGAAATTAATACATGTTCAATTTATTCTAAGAATTTAGATTTTATGATTGCCTGTAATTAAGTAATTTCGCTTTTCCTGCTATGTATCTTTTGGCAAAAAATAATATCTTCAAAATTCTAAATTCATTTTTAACCTTCTGAAATGGACTGGCATCCTCTGTAATAACATTTACTTCTGTAATAACATCATCTGTAGTAACATTTTCTCTGTATCAATAAAATATGTTGCAGCTTTCAGAATCGTCCTAGATTTGTGTAACAGGGACAGTCGCACAAGGCTTCGTGCTAGGAAGATCTCACATAAAAAAAAAGAAAGAAAGAAAAAGAAAAATGAGTTTTTGATTTAACAAGAAACATTTTAATCTGCAGAATATTTCCCAAATTTTGCTTTTATCTTTTTTGTTAGCTGCTAAACTTAATACTGAAAAAGGAGATTTTTTTTCTTTTGTTTTCTCATTTTGCAGTATGTCCTAATTTCTTGACGATGTTAGAAGTATTACACTTCTCAGCAATGATGTATGCAGAATCCTATCAAGATTGCTCAAACTTTTCACAGCCAGATTCGTAGCTTAACGCACTTCACTGTATAGCTAAGACCCACAGTTTTCGAGAAAAATGCAAAATAAAAGCATGACCTCATTATTGGTGCAAAAAGAAAAAAATCGTCATTGGGAACATCAACCTCGATATTACCACTACACTGACCGAATATAAAGCATTTGTCGCAATATTCACAAACAGAATACATTAACGCGATGTGAAGATTACCTTAAGATATAAGATGCAACCGTTTAAATAAGATGTAACTGATGGTTTGATGTCATTCCATGACACGCTCATGCATGGTTCGATATGCGCGGTGTATCATTTGCATAACTTCATCTACAAATGTATTCAAGTACTGATGTTAATTTTTCCCATAAAGTTTTTTATCCTTGCACCTAAATGATGTAATTTTTTTTTCGCATTTCTCTGGAAACTGTAAGTAATAGAAATATAGTTCTTTGGGCAATACTTCAAACAACGAATCTAGTTGTGCAGAGTTTGGGTGGCATGACACTTGCACTTGATAATCATGATAAGTTATTGAGGCAGTCCAAATAAATTCTTGATACGGTACTTGCACTGTAACTTACGGTACTTACTGATACACTATAAAAAAGGGACGTGAGTTTCTGAATCTTGGAAAAAATAATATAACCACCGACGACTATATCGTGGTTATATTCGTTCCTCGGTAACAACAATTCCTCGTAACTATAATTTCTTTTGAGCTACTCATGATTCTGAAAAACGTTTTTTAATTTTTACAAATTCGGGAAACAATATATTATTTGCGTTATTTAAGGAAGCATTTTTTTTTAAATTTTGCTTCCACCTATTTTCTAAAATATTCCCGTGTATTTTTTATAAGGCATTAATAGCTTTTCTCATCCCAGAAAATAGTTTTTATTGGATGTTATCCATTTTCAAGTAAGCATTTTCATGTTCAACACAGCCATGTTTTATCTTTAATCATGATAAATTAACAACAGTAATATTAACATTAAAATTTATATCACTTTTGTTACTCTTGCATGTATAAATTCAACTAGGCAACCGAAAAGGTTTAATTCGAAATTGATAGCATCTTAAAAACTGATATTCTGGTTTCAGAAAATTGATTATTACACTATAAAACGTTTCCGAAAATCGGTAGCTGAAAAAGAGATTTTGTTTTTATACATCCTTTTTTAAATGTCAAAAATAAATTGTTTTTTGCCTTTTATATAATAAAAAAACATTTTTCGGAATCGTGGGCAACTTGGAAGAGGTTATTAAATATTTTCGCTTGTACTTTTATTCTATTTTCGCAGATTAACCCGTTCGGATATGGCTTACTATTAAACTATATGTCTTTTAACTGACATGGAAAGTCTCCATACTGGGAATACTCATAATATTTTGAAAGAAATACTAATTAAACTACTCATGCATGCAATAAACGATCAGTCAAATTTAGTGACGGAATTACAGTAGAAAGTCTGTAAAAAATAAAATACTTTCGAATATTTGGCGTGAAAAGACGAAAGCAACACTTGCGTGCAAATAATATTTAATAAATTTAAACTTAAAATGAGAGAGTTCAATATATATATATATATATATATATATATATATCCATCATCATAATTATCAACCGTTTTCGATCTACTGCTGGATGTAGGTCTTTCCCAGATTTTTCCAATGTTTTCTATCTAGTGCTTTTGTCATCCAATTTACACCAGCATTTTTCTGATTTCGTCACTCCACTTTACTTGGGCTCGTTTTTTGGTCGTTTTACATCTCTGGAATACCACTGTAGGATATTTGTGCTCCATTTACTGTCTTGTCTTCTTGCAATGTGTCCAGACCATTTCCATATTAGTTGTTTAATTCTTTCAATGATGTCAAAAACTTTTGTCTCATTTCTTATTCAGGTTATCCTCTTTCTGTCTCTTCTAGTTATGCCTAGCATACATCTCTTCATACTTCTCTGTATTGTTTGTAGTCTTTGTATCATCCGTTTTGTTAATGTCCATGTTTCTGCTCCGTAAATTAGTTCAGACAAAACACATTGATTAAACACCTTTTTTTTTTTTTTTTTTCAAACAAAGAGGCTTATTACTCTTCAGAATAATATTGTTCTTCCTCAAAGCACTCCACCCATTTTTTATTCTTCTATTGATTTCATTCATGACTATTATCTGATCATATTTCCTGTCCAAGGTACACATAACTTTGCACTTCTTTAATCTCAGTATTCTTGACGATAATTTTCTTTTCTGATGTAAATGAATTGAATGGCTACTTTTCTGAAAGAATAATATGTGATAAAGAGCAAAAAGTATTAGAAAGTTGTAACGGCTGTTACATTTTGTTAAAATTCGATATTTTCCAAATGTCTCAAACTATTCTTTAGACTATTTTCATATGAAATGAATTGAACAGTACGCTCCATTACCTGCGATTTATTCTGTTGAGCTGATTCATATATCAGACAAGATGCTATAATCAATCAGGCTGCTGAGTAAATTACATCCATCAGGCTGCTGAGTGAATTACATCCATCAGGCTACTGAGTGAATTCGATCCATCAGATTCGTCCGGGAAAGTTCAGATATTTATAAAGCATTGAGGGTTCCAGAAAACAGATCCCTCATTCGAATTTTGGTCCTCACATTTTTCGTCCAGTTGGGGATTTACATCTCATATGATTTATTTACCAATTAAAATAATTGTGTTAAAATTAATCTAGTGTAATTGCACATCCAGTGTTTTCTGTATTATAATTAATTATACTATAGAATGTCCCAATTTACTCATTTTAAACCTGATGGAACGCTTTACATTTTTTCGAGAAAGAGGAGCCTATATAGTTATTCTTAGATACATAATGTGATTGATTTTCAAGGTTTTAAGGCGGAAAGGATGCGGCATGTTGTCCCTACTGTTAACACCCATGTTGCAGCCGTGATTGAAGAGGGCACAATTATTGCGCCATTCCGATTCACCTTCTAAACTGTTTAACTTACAAGCTATTATCACATAAACTGTTTTTATAAGATACATGACATCCAAATTTTTCCTCCGAAGCAATGCTGACATGAGCCCTTCATTTCTTACCTGGCCAATCCACTTTCTCCCAGGGTCAGTCTGAGCAACTTTAGTCACGTGACCACCTTCCCCAACTCACCCTTCCCCTTGGTTTATCTCAGAGCTGTAAAAACAACACAACTATGACGGAACGCATGTGGTATTTACGTTAGGAAAAAATTGCCAATTTCCACAATTTTACACCTGAAACATTATTTTGGACTCTAAAAAATGGTGTCCATTGTTTACACCTGCTTGATTTTACTTTCTACTGTCTTTTCGGTTTACTGTGTTTTAGTGATGGGAAGGCTGAGGCAACATGAAGAACCAGGTAAGAAGGATGCTGTATTTAGTTTCGTAGATATATGATAGAGATATAAAACGTGTAATAACCGTGTAATAATTTTAAAAATTTCGGGTTTATATTTCCTTTAAAGAGATGGTAAACGTTCAAAGTGAGATTTTTCCGTTATTATCTAAAACTTCCATAAACTGTGACTGATGTCAAGCGAGATTTTATACGTGGATGCAGCTTGTTTTGAAATAAAATACATAAATTTTCTATAGGATAGGAATATTTTTTTACGCTTTATATCCTAAATTATGAATGTAAAAAACTATCACATCTAAACTTTTTTCATGCAATATTATTATATATTAGAGGATATATGTACTAAAAATAAAAGATTTGAGTTTTTGGTTAATTACGGATGCTTACTTAAGGTATCTGTGTACCTCCGAGAGTAATTTTTAAACTTTTTTTTTAAAAATTCTTGTTATCCATATTTTATAATAACATTTACCTTAAGGGTGTATTTCGATCGAAACTGCTTATTTTCCGATTTATTTTTGAATTCATTTTTGCTCTCAAATACACCAAACTTTCAAAATCTCTTATTTGGAAAATACACAAGGTGCAGTGATTGTCGATTCTTTGATAAATGCAGAAAATATTGCAAAAAAAGCAATCAAAAACGGCATTTCGAACCGATTTTTCTCAAGCGGGGGTTCTGGGAACGAAAAAAGGGGTCATACTGATAAGGTAATTGTTTATAACTCAAACTCTAAAGAATTGAGCGTAAAAAGACATCACACGGCACCTCATACGTCCCTTCAAGAATCCCCTCAGCAAGTTTCATGTTTTGACTTTTAAAAATGTGTCTGAAATTGAATCGGAAAATTTCGAGCTGTTGAAGGTGGAAGAGCGTGTTTTTCGAATACACCCTTAACACTTAATTGCCATTAACTTTGAAAAAATATAAAAAAATTTACAATTACACAAAAATATTTTTTTAAGAAAAAAATAGTCAAAACTATATCAAAAATTGTCATTTCCGCAAAACGTGATAATTAAAAAAATAAAACAATGTATTGACATTTTGTAAATTTCAAAATAAACACAATATTTTTCTCTAGGAGTTAATAATCGCATCTCTATATCAGATGATAACGCAGTTAAAGTACTAATGTATTAAAAAATTCGCAAAATTTGTCTCATGTTTGTCATTTATACCAGTGTTAATATAAAACTATTTAATATATTATCATGAGTCTCGTCTATTCCCGCAAAGGAATCTGTAAAAAAAAGTACATAAAATTTCGTGGTATTTCATGCATAATGTTTTTGTTTTAGGATGTTTTGCGTGTAGTAAAAATATAACAAAACTTCATTTTGAGAAAAAACCAAAAATAACTTTTAAACACAATTCAAAAGCTGTAATAGCTGTAACTTTAAACGACTGTACCTTTGGTTATAATTAAGATACCGATACAATTTAAGGAAAGTTCGACAGATAAAAGAGTCGAGTTTAGTACAGTGAAACCTCCATAATGGACACTCCCGAATAGCGGACACCTCTATTTTACGGGCAGATTTCCGATCCCCACTCCTAAAATCTAAATTTTTGTATGTTTAACTTCTGAATAACGAACATTCCGAATAGCGGACACTAATTTTGGTGATAAAGTATGAGAAATTGTTTTTTAATGAAGGAAAAAAAAAGTAAAAAGCCTCTAAATTTCTCAAAGTAATCAATCAAAATTTTGTGATCACAGATAAATGTAGAGAGTGGGCTGGGAAAATCTTTCCTCTGATGCCTCAGTATTAAATTCAAGGGATGGTCCGGAGGGACATTACCTCCCGGAGCATCACAACGCCTCTCCACTCCTCTCCGGATGATTTGAAATTTTATGTTTTTAAAAAGGGGCAAAATACAATGAGCAGTTACATTTTTTTTTCCTTTAAGATGATTCAAAACCATCAGAACTATTGACAGAGTTAAAACTTTACACTGAAAAAAAAATTAATGTGTAATCTTTAAATGCAAATGAAAACTTTTTAAATATATATATTTTGTAGGAATGTAATAAACAGTGTATAAAGATATGTACCATTTTATTTAAACTTTATTGCTTAAAAATTATTTTAATTTCTGATTAACCATATATGAGAATTTTAGGACATATAAAAGTCAATTAATGAAACCTTAAGCATTTCTTAGCTAATTATGAATCTCCGAGATTTTTCCCAATAGCGGACACCTCCAAATAGCGGACAAATTCTATACTCCCCAGGTGTCCGTTATTTGGAGGTTTTACTGCATTATTGCATAAATGAAAAATCGATATTTTGATCGAAAATTGCGTTTTAGAGATGTTCGAATACTTCAACGTCGTACCATTGTGTTATAACTTTTTATTATAATTGAGACTAAGAAAGAAAAATCAATATCCATTTTTTTCTTAATATTTCAATATGCCTTATCATACATTTATCTAGTGTATGTATGTCTATGGTGTATATACAAATAGATGATGATTTTGGTGGTGCACCAGCAGTAAGCATTTCGTCATCAGAAGAATATTCAACAATTGTAACCCTATCAGCCGATGAAAAGCATATCTGAAAAAAAAATCTTGTCTTTTAGCTTTGGAAATGTCAAAAGGATTCATTGAAATACTAAAAAATATTTTTATATTTTTTTGTACTAATTTGTAAATTTTTTTCATTTTGTTTTACAACAATATATTTTTTTTCGAAAGATAAAAGCAACATATTTTTTTACTTTATTATTCATCAATGTCATGCATAAATCATTCAATATCTTCCCTACACTGTATAAAATTCAACCTATCTAGAACCTAAGCATCTCTAGTAAATATATACGTTTTTATGCATCATATAATGACGACCTCAGAAGCCAAGTGTACAAGTAACAAAAATTCGATTTGGAGTGAATTGAGTTTAATGATAATGAACATCAATAATAACTGACTTGAATAGATAAAGAAAACTGCAGCTTTTTTCTTTGTGGTCTTTTACCTCTTATTACAATAACTGTAAAAAAGTAGAGTGCAATTTTATTTAAATTCATAATTAATCAAATTTGATTATTATTCCGCAAAACTGGTTTATCTCTTGAACGCTGCACATAAATAGAAAATCATTTATATTTCGTTGCCTGAAAACAGAAAAGCATTGTCCCAGGTCGTCTTTGCACTTAGTTAGTTAGTTTTCTTTTTCAGTTTTGCCACTTATGCCTCTTGGCTTCTCGTGTCCTCATATATCCAAACGATAAAAATCTAAGTATAAATCCTGTTCAATGTAGTCCCGACTGTACTTAAAGTACCGCTTTGAAAAGTGCTTTGTAAAGTAAACAAACTAAAAATGAATTTGTCTTAACATAAGATGTTGACAAATAATCTATTTAAAAAAAAATTAAAAAAGATAACCTTATACCTTAAAAATTTAAGATGTTTCCAAATAAAAGTTGGGAATACCATGTCAGACAAGAGAATGGAGACAAAATGAACTTTAACACAAGCCAAAAAAACATCATGAACAATTTCCAACTTGCTAGAAGTGCTATTCTTATTATGGTCTAGGGAAGTATTTTTGCTATTATTTCCTAAAAGCACCATTGCGAATGCATTCAATGAGTGTGTTTTAATTGGGATAGAGAGTTGTGGTAGTTTAAAATAGCGTCGCGGCGTAAAGGGTTAAGAAAAAATTCCCTGTCGGCTTGACCTATAGACGGAGGCAGATTTTGAAAAGTGCTCATTTTAACAATAAAAAATTTTAATTTCATTTTTCTGTAAGAACTGGTTTTATCAGAATCATCTTAAGCGAAATTCGATTCAAATGTCCATTTTGACAACATATTTTGAAATATATTCTGACTTTATTAAAAAAATCGACCATTACGGCACATTATATAGATCCTAAATAACAAAAAACTGTCAACTGTATTTTCTATCCTAAATATTGCATTTAACGACTTTAACTTAAGTAATTATTCTTCCTTTTGAAAATGGATCCCAACTTATCTAAAAAAAGGGCAAAACTATCGACGAACAGGAAAAAGACCAAAGTGATGGAGGGAAATTACTTCGCATGGAACATTCAAACCTCTGGTTTCAAGTGATTTTTTTTTAAATGTTTAAAATTAGTTAAAATCTATATTCTATTGAAACCACACTTAGACTGATTTAGGCACATAAAGATAACCAGTAGATCTAAGCAAGGCAATTCACACAGCAATCATTGAACATGTTTTCTGATACATTTTTCATCAATTTATAACTAACCGCATTTTTTAAAAATGAAACAACTTGACCTTAATGAAATATGAATGTACTGTGCCAAAAAACTTTATGTTCAAATACCTTTCGCATACCCCGTTCATCGTTGTGCGTTTTGTGTGTGCATAGAAAAAGGGATGTCGGCTTCAGAAATAATTCATATGATGATACTTAATGTAAAAATGCAACAAATATTGAATATATAGTGTCAGATGTGGGAAAAACATCCTATCCAATGACACCTCTTTCATCGTTCCATGCTACGTATTAATTAAATTCATTATGTAATATCAGATGTAGGCAAAATATCCAATCCAGTGATAACTCATTCATAGTTTTATGGGTACTACTTGGTTATACCGTCGATCAATTTCGCCAAATTATTCAAATCGCTAAACTAATAGTCAAACTATGCATATTGACATAATTTTTATTTTAAATAACGAAAAAACAAGTAATTAGTCGAATAATTATTAAAAATACAGTTAAAAAGTCGACATGAAAATCATTTAATGACGTTTTAAACAAATGTATCGTACTTAATGTCATTGGATGTGACATTCACGACCATCCATTATTGGCATTTAATCTTATGGTTTGGCGATAATTTTTTGGTCGACGGCATAACCAAGTAGTACCGTTTTATGCTACCAACTAGTTAAATTCAACATGCAATGCGTTGTGGGCAAAAAGTCATATCGAGTGATAACTCATTCATCATTGTATGCTACTTATTAGTTGAATTCAGTATGCAATGCCAGATGTAAACAAAAAGTCCTATCCTGTGATAACACATTCATTGTTGTATGCTTACTTATTAGTTAAATTCAATATGCAATGCCAGACACCATCAAAAAGTCCTATCCAGTGATAACTCATTAATCTTTGTATGCTACTTTGTTAAATTCAGTATGCAATGCCAGAGGTAGTGAAAAGTCCTATCTAGTGATAATTCATCCACCGTTGTATGCTAACTTACTAGGATTTCCCTCAGAGGGTTTAATCTGAGCAATATTGCTGAGATCACATATTATATGATAACTTGCGAAAAGCAAAAAAATGAAATGCTATCTTTAATTGATCACATACTGCCACAAGTTCAAACGGCGAAAATGAGAAAAGTGAACGGCAGAATTACAAAATATTATATATAAATTCATATACACAGTTTAAAAAATGGGAAAACAAACTATGCGAAACAGCTATGCATGTGTATAAAATTGGAAGCGCGTAATACATTAAAAGTAATACAGTCAATAAAACACTAAAATATCTTGTATCGGAATTTGAAGTCGTTGAAATGACGTCAAGTACATAAACAGACGCTCTATACCAATTTTAGAACTTAAAAATGACTCGAATCATGATGATTGAATAGAATGAAGGAATTCTTTTTATATGGATGTGATCCTCTTAAATAGTTAATACAGGAAACAACCCGAAAACGCATTGAAAATCAGTAAATATGTCGTCGTTTAATTTATTTTTCATAAAATGATTACATTCAATCACGCAATAATCGCCGAGGAACACAGATGCAGATTTTTAATGAGAAATAGTATTAAGTAATCTATGTAAACAAAATAAAAATATAATCTGTGATTAAAAGTAATATCTAAAGCAGGATTTCAAACTCGTATTTTATTTAAACACAAAGGAATTGTTTCCGATTTGCACGCGTGAAACATAAAAGATGCTAATGGTGATTACAAAATGCTATTAAAAAGATTATTACAAAATCTCAAATATTAAGTTATTCATTATTATGGCTTTTTTCTTTTAAATAAACAACAACAACAATAACAACAAAAACAGATTTATTTTTCAGTTTGTTTCTTAAATTTAAATATGCATTACTGTATTTAAATAAAAATTTCTTGCGTATTTTTTTTTTTTTAACTTGTGTTTGAATTTGGAAATTAACGAAAACATCTAGCCGATGAAAATGACGCACACTAAATTTCCGTGACGTGTGTAGTCAAATTCTGCCTTTTTTTTTTTTTTTTTTTTTTTTTTTTTTTTTTTTTTTTTTTATTATTACTTTTGTTAATATAATTTAAAAAATATTCGAAACTTATTTTTCATAATAGGTGCACTGTGCTTCATTGATGTTTAATGCCAAATCTGTTACCTGTGAAACGTATGATAAAACTTTAATAATGTTAAGAAAAGTTGAAAAATGAATCACTTATTTAATGTTTTACTTAAAAAAAATTCTTATAGTGAAATCTTCCATTTTAAAATCATTTTAAAAATATTTGTGTTTTAAATATCACTTCGAGTTTATAGGATTTAAACTTAGAACATATAATTATTATTTTTTTCTGAAAGAGACAATAAACTAAAACATCTATAGAATCTCCAAATAGTATGGCATCCCTATTTCAGATAAAAAATATTTGCGTAGCATTTTTTCTTCAAACTAAAAATCGCCCTGCAACTTTTTGCAGAATTTGAATATTTTTGTTTTTGTTGAAAAATTCTATTAGAAATCTGTGGTATTATTATTCGCACTATAAATTCCTTACAATTCTTAAAATTGATAGATGAAAAACGCATGGAAAATTTTATTAGAAATTTGCAGTATTATTGATTTCGACTAGAATCTCCATCTAACTCTTCCAAAAATCTCCAAACAATATGGCGCCAATATTTCAAATCAGAAATATTTGCCTAAATTTGTTTCATCTGATTGAAAATAATCATGAGATTTACTGCAAAATTTGTAATATTTTTCATTTTGGTACAAAATTCCATTAAAAATTTGTGATAATATTATTCCAATCTATCACTTCTTAGAATTGTTTGATGAGAAATTTGTGAAAAGTTCTATGAGCAATTTGTGATATTGTTTCGCTGTTAGAACCACCTTAGTCTCCTTAGAATCTAACACTTTTTAGAATCTTCAAACAGAATATGATACCACTATTTTAAAATAAAGATAAATGTGTACCTAAAAAGTTTTTCTTCAAATTTAAATTTGTTCTGCAATTTACTGTAGAATTTCCAATACATATCTATACTAATAAAAGAACAAAACGCTCTGTCTGTCTGTGTGTGTGCCTGTGCATCTGTGTGTCTGCGATGCCTAGCAAAATCTACAGCACGTACGAAGCTCAAAATTTTTTTGAGAGTATCCCAATGTCTCTCCTGATGCACCTGAAGCTCAGAATTTCAAAATTCTATTTATTAACTGAGTAATTAATTAAATTCCAAAGCTCACTCTCATAAAAAATCGCCTTTTTTCGCTTTTTTTTTCCTTTCATTTTCTTATGGTTGATTGGTTGCTTAAAAATTTCGCAGAAATAATTAAAAAAGCTGGGACAGACCTTTAAAATTCATAGACTGGCAAACTGTCAGTTTAAATGAGGATATATTTTTTTTTTATCTCAGCTGCTGTACACCATGGAGAAAAAGATAGGTGGAGGCGAAGTAAACCGAAAAAAGGTTTGCAATATTAAACCATTTATCGCTGAAATTTTAATGTCTCAAACAAAAGCACGAGGAAGGAATTTTGTATTAATAAAACGAATTGAAAGAAATGAATTACAGCTGAAGCATATTTTAAGAAGAAATAGTAATTTTTTAAAATGGTTTTTTTCTATTATATTATTTAGGTTAAAGTTAGGTTAAAGTTAAATTGTATTTATGTTATGGTTAGAATAAGGATATGTTACAACTAGTATTAAAAAATGCTCTGACGAGCACCAAAAAAGGTTAATATGTTTTTAAGTATGAAAAAGGGTTTGACAAGTGCTTCTGTTAATTATTGAGCATGAGGAAGGACAAGGGATCCCTTCTTGGCTACAACTCACTTCAATGCCAACTTTGAAAAAATCATATTTGCGCTTTTTCCATATGAAAGTAATTTGCGGTTCTTTAGTAGAACTTTCCACCGTGCTTTAGATGTTAACCAGGGGTGTAATCGTAAAAATAAGATAGGATATATGCTCTAAGCAGAGGGATACCCTAGAATGTGTATACTATAAGCTTTCTTGAGAAATAATGTATATGGTGTTCTATTAAAAAGTCCAGAAGGCATACGGCGTATAACATGCACTTACATTCCTGATGTTAACTGCACTGTTCACTCTGCACTGTTCACTCTGCACTATACTACAAATAAATTTTCTGTGCAATTATACACTTAGGGCATGCTTGGTGCCAGTGCATGAATGTGATGCAGGAACTAGGTTTTTGGCACTGTGTCGTCTTCCCTTACATTTATGTCTAATTAAGCTGCACCTTTACTGGTTATGTCTTTACACTATACATTTTTATAGTAACTGCGACTGATTTGTTTTCACGGAAAAAGCGCAAATATGATTTTTTAAAAGTTGGCATTGAAGTGAGTTGTAGCCAAGAAGGGATCCTTTGTCCTTCCTCATGCTCAATAATTAACAGAAGCACTTGTCAAACCCTTTTTCATACTTAAAAACATATTAACCTTTTTTGGTGCTCGTCAGAGCATTTTTTAATACTAGTCATTTAATTTTTTGATAAAAACTGAAGATTTTCTAATATCTTAAAAAGAAAACTGCTGCTGTCAAAATTTATAAAATGATAACAACAGATAAAATTTTGATGTATCAGAATAATTATAAAAGTCATTGCATTGCTATATAATGCATGATAAGAAAAATAAACCATGGATTTGAACGAAAAAAGTACAGAACTTTATTAAAAGAATTAAAAGCCATACCAATTAAATATATTCAAGGTAATTTCTCAAATAAAACATTCACAACTAGAAAAATTCTAGAAATTGAATAACAATTAACATAAGAATATTCCCGAAGGAATAATAATTTAACACAAAAGCATTTCTAAATAAAACGAACTTACATCCGACGGGATTTGAACTCTATACCCGCTGCTGAGCAGCCAAATGTCTTACCACGAGAGTCCTAGTTTAACACCAGAGATGTTGCAAATTTTGCTATAATACCTATATAAATACCAGCATAAGTCTTGTGACTGTCATCAACAGCTCCGATCTGATTGTTTTATTTTTTTATATGCCCGACGGCTATTTTCCTACTTTTATTTTAGCTACTCGAAACAATCGCCAAATAGGTTTCCTTCGCCATAATTTCATTTTAAATATAAAGCTGTCACTAGCTTTATTTAAAATACATGACTTTCATTAAAAAACACTTAAATTAAAAATACATATATCAGATACATTTAAATTGCACGTTTTTCTTTCATTTTATTAAAAATACTATAAGTAAATATATAACTACTTAATTTACCCCATCGACCAAAGAACGATAGACAAACTGTAAGATTATATGCCAATAATGGATGAACATAAATGTTACACTTCCTTGACATTAAACCCGCTACACTTGTTTGTTAAGTAATCAAATGATTTTAATTCGATGATTTATTTATATTTTTATTAATGTTTGACTAATTTATTTGTTCTTTTGTTATTTAATATAAATTTTATGCCAATAAGCGAATAGCTCTTGATATTAATTGAGAAAAATATAATATATAATTTATTAAAGTTACTTTATGGTTGTATCCGCCGACATTATTTGGCTAAATAAAGAACATTTAAGTCCTTACAAATTTCCGCTAACATTGATATTTTTGGTACTTTCGTATTAATGCCACCACAGCAGAAACCTAAACCCTATTGTGCTAATGCTCCAATTAAGAGCAATCTTGTTGTTTGTGCCTTTTTAGTGTTTTTTTTTTTTTTTTTTTTTTTTTTTTTTTTTTTTGTACTCATTTTGACGTAATTTTTAGTATTTTAGTACTTTTTTAGTCTATTTTTGATACCATTTTTTTTTGTGCGCGTGCGAACAAGATTGCTCTTTATTGGCACATTAGCGCAACTTCTGCTGCGGTGGCGTTAATACGCAAGTACCATATTTTTATGCTCTTTAATAAATTCTAATATTACATTTAAAATACTTCAATGTTATTCACATATGCGATATCTTACAAATATCTCTTTATGGTTTGATTTGATAAATTCTGCATTAAAATATGAAAACTTTTATTAGTATTCTTTTGTTCGAAATCACCTGAATAAATCAAATTTTATATTTGGTACGTCTCGACGTCATAACTAAACGTCATCATTAAAGTAATCTTTTTCGTTAATGATTTTTATTTTTTTAACCTAAATTCATTAATTTTCTAAACTTAAAATTTTTTAATGGCAACATTTTTCCTTTTGAGTAATTTGGCGAATAGTTTGGCTATTTCTATAAATGGGTGAAATTGGTCGACCTGATAATCAAGTAGCACCTTACGTAATATAAATAAAATAGGTATGCATTTTTGGCACAGATGTCATATACGCACCATGTTGGCGAATTTTTTTTTTTCTGACGCCAATGTCATATGCGCATCGGAGTATTTAACTGAATCCAGAGTGTCGTTATTTTGCTTGATATGTCAACCCGGATGTTGTTATTTACTTTTTAATAAATAATTTTTTCTTTTTTTTAAATATATAAATTGTTTTGTTCTATTAAACAAACCTTTTTTTATTTATTGTTATTACCTTTCAAAAAATATATACCGGGTGTCCCAAAAATGACTGATGGATTTTAAAATTCAATAACTTGCAAACGGTGGCAGCTATTTAAAAATTTTTTGCAGGAGGGTTATGTACAATGTCAGGAGTATTTTTTACCGTAACTTTTGATTTTAGTTCGAATTTCAACCAATAGATGGCGCTGACAGCAATTGAAGCCCAGGTCGACGCCGAAACTGACCTCACTCAACACTGATCACCTGGCCTTCAATCGCTATCAGCGCCATCTATTTTTTGAAATTCGAACTAAAATAAAAAGTTACGGTAAAAAACTCCTGACATTATACATAACCCTCCTGCAAAAATTTTTTAAATAGCTGTCACCGTTTGCAAGTCATTGAATTTTAAAATCCATCAGTCATTTTTGGGACACCGGGTATGTAACTGGTATCCCAAAACGAGATTTTCGCCAAATTGGCTTTAGAAAAAAACTAACGCCAATGTGATTCGTATATGACATTTGTGCCGCATTTTAATATAGAAACAGAAAAAATTCGTGCGAAAACAAAAATTAAAGTTCATCAGGTTTGTTTTCAGAGCTATTTATATATTTTGGCATCATACCCTCCCTTTTTGAAGCCAAAATAGCACCAAGCTTTGGCAAACATATTTATATTAATCAGACATTCATAAAATAAGTAATAATTCAATTGACCTAGAATAATTTAACGTACCCTCAAAAAAAAAAAAGCTGGCACATCCGCACGTCCGAATCATCATGGAGCGCCCGACTGACCGCTCTTGTGTTGCGCCAAACCGGATTTCTTACCGGTACGCCCTTACCTTTCATCTCAAAGGCTCAAATAAATGTAAAACCATATTTTTACGCTTATCTTTTAATTGTCCTGTAGATTTTTCCATTCATGTCTAATTATTCATAAAATAATAACTGTGAAAAGTATTGGTATGAACGTTTGTACTTAATAACTTTACATATCTTTTTGTCTTGTACAATTAAAAAAAATAATAATATTAATGTCAATCTTGTGTTAAATCAGTCTTTGAAATAAAATATTACGTGATGGAAAAACACGGTTACGTCGCTTTTGCGGTTAAAAACATTTGCTATTCGGTCTTTCGGCGCCATTTTTGATTTATTCGCCAAACACACCACCAGAATAACTTTAATAATAATGAACTTTTCCGCAAAATCTTGTCCCGATTGCCTAAATTTGTTCATTTCATCTTATGGACCTTCAGATAAGCAAGTAAATAAAATTACGAATAAAAGTATCATATTACAGTGGCTAGCATAAATTTAAGAGAGACTAAACTTTTTGCCAGAGGCGGCTTTTAACTTAAATAAATGAGAAATTAATAAATAAAAAAAAAATATTTCACTTCGCTCGTCAAAATAGATAGTGAATATGATACATGAAAATAACAACAAATAAGAATTTTTTCACGTGATTTATCTAATCTATTTATTTATTTTTATGTTCATTTAAACTTACGTGCAACAATTACAAGAAGAAGTAAATATAAGAAATATATAAGAAAAAGACTAAGTTCAGCTGGAAATTTCAGACAAAAGTTCGATTTTCTCAGCGACCGACAAACATACAAATATGAAAAAAAAAAAAACTGTTCTGAGTTTTACCATGAGGATTAAAATAAATCAAAAACGAAGTTAATCCATCCACGGAAACGTTAGCAAGACTTTGTTGAATTTTTTGCTTTCATTTTTTCATTAAAAATTAAATAAAAAACTATTCTAAGCTGCAGTAATTTTTTGAATGCTATCATTTTATTCGTCTCGTCGAGTTCTATCTTTTAAAAAAAATTTCACTGCCGTATCTCAACTGGTTCGCCAGAAATTTTAGAAAGTTGTTTGCACTTTCTATTTCTTAAACATATTATACCAAACGCTACCGCGTTTGCTATGATAAAGTGAAGGCTATGTTACATTTCTGTTATATTTAATTTACGGTAGGGTACTGTTAAGTCGCTGTTAGGTTGCAGACAGGTTCTGGTTACGGTACAAAAGTTTAAGGTTAGGAATTTATACACAGAGTGAACATTACGCAAGATTTGATTAAAAATAACACTTACTTTTGTTAAATAGCTCTGAAATTATAATACTATATACCAATCTTTTAGCTACCATCGTGTATCGATTTTATTCATGGTATAGTCGGATTTAAGTGTGATATAATTAGTTTGAAATTCAAAATATTTCACTTGGGATTTGTATGTGAAAATAATAATTAGTTACGTGACTTAACAGTGATTTTTACGGGTAAATATCAACTTTTTAACACGAAAATCATGCAATCGTTGGATACATATTCCTTCCCGCGTTTTTCATTGCTCATTTTGAGTATTTTTAGAGCTTAATATTAATTGTTGTTTTTAAAACCGATTTTTCACACAGTCAGTGGCTACGTATTTCAGACAATGCATTTCTGCATGTAACGAGTTAATGATAAAATCATACAAATTTCAAGTTCGTTTAATATTGTTAATACGGACCCGGGCAACGCCGGGCGGGTCAGCTAGTAATATATATATTTTGGTGAATAATTCTATTAGGAGTATGTGATGTTATTTTTCGCCTCAAATATTTCTTTATATTTCTTAGAATCGATTGATGGAAAACTCGTGAAAAAATATAATTAGAAATTTGTTGTTTTATTATTCGCCAGTATAATCTCCTTGTACTTCTTAGGATTTAAATACATACTTTAGTATCGATTGATGAAAGACTCGTGGAAAATTGTTTTAGAAATTTCTGGTATTATTGTTTGCGACTAGAATTTCCTTACGCTTCCTAGAATCTAATGTTAACATTCCCAAAAACAAAATCTCCCGGAAATTTTTTATTAAATAACTGTACTACATTTTACTTTTATATTTAGAATTTTTGTAAATGGCTAATGAGATTACAAATAAAATGCTCTCGATATTTTTCGCAATGAAATCTTAATTTTGTTTCTTAATTCGTGAATTAAGAAACTCATCTAACTCATTTTCTTCTATACCTCTATGAAAATGTAAGGAAAGGTACATAACATCGATTTTTTTTTCCCAAACTGCTTTCATCCAAAGATAAATAAAAGCATCAAATGCGGATGTTAAAGCTGATACAACTTTTAATATGTATATGACCCCTATTTTTAAAAGAGCATTCAAATTTGTAAAGTACAATTTTCAGTCAAGTAGTACCTCTCGTGTCTGTCTGCAACAATTTCATAATAAATAGAATTTGGTAGTGCGGTTTATTTTTATTTATTTATTTTTTTTTTTTTCTAACAATTGTACACGTTTTTATTTTCCGAATGTATTTTTTTTTTCGTACACGCGATAGTACATTATTGCTTTTTTTAAACTTAAACAAAGTACTAAGGTATCCTGGTGTAATAACGTCTAGTGCTAATATTACTATCAATTATGAAGGGATCCGGGAGGTGGTACCTACAGATCTGGCGCAAATGGGCTCTGTGTCATCTGAATAACAAACAACCGCAAAAAGTTAGTTTGTTCCCTTTGTAACCTTATCGCTGGAAGAAGCATGTAAAAGTCAACGCCCTTTCTAAAATTTGCGAGATAAACTCTGTGATTTGAAGACTATATATTTATTAGGTGTGGTGGTGTATTTTGTGACGGCCGATTATCTACGCTAGGGATATAGGCCCAGGGGGAGGGATGCCCTTCGTGGGGGTCTTTCTAAGGGAACCTAACCCGTATTTACGCAAGGTTCGAAGAAAACCACAAAAACTCCGAACGGTTAGCCCGACGGCCGCGATTGGGTTCGAACCCAGCACCTGCCGTCTACCAGTTGAGAGGTCAGACCCTCTCGGCCACTGGTGGGGCATATATTTATTAGGAAATACTTTGTTTATTAAATTCAATTGTACTGTATTTCATGTACTTTCGAAATGTTGGGAGAGATTTAGAATATGTTCGTGAGATACTTTAAAATATATTGCGCAATCAGTATACCGGGATAATAACATCCTCTACTGGTATTATTACTCCAATTGATTATTTTCAGTGCTGGAACTACATCCGAAGAGGGTTTATTTTTTATTTTATGCCCGAAAGAGCATTATTGTCTTTATTGAAAACCAAAAAGGATAAAGAGAAATTTATACGTTATAAGTACTGCTAATTTTTTCATGTTAGAAGAATAAAATATCCAATGATTATTACTACATCCTGATATCGCAATTAATATTAAGTAAGAGAAATTGATCAAATTTGAGGGCTGTAGAGTTTTATCTTTAGAATTGGATCATTTACATACCATATTCTCGCTTATTTTATAGTTTTGCTTGCATGGCGT
The DNA here is from genome assembly GCA_964019185.1 of Maratus speculifer. Taxonomy (NCBI): domain Eukaryota; kingdom Metazoa; phylum Arthropoda; class Arachnida; order Araneae; family Salticidae; genus Maratus; species Maratus speculifer. The sequence goes on from OZ025289.1 coordinate 334,270,933, forward strand.
TATTATCCGTATTGGTGGGTAATAACGCCAAACAGTATTAAAAAAATTAAGCCATCACATTTTATGAATACGTATTTGATAAAATATTCTTTCTTAATTCTTGTATGTACAATCAATAAGTTGCTATATCAAATCCTATAAATGTTTGAAAGAAAGAAATCTTAAACTAAGCCGTAAAAATTGGTAGAAACTTAACGTAGCGTTGTTATCCCAAGACACTTGATATATTTACGAATTAAATATAAGAAATAAAATATTTAAACTTTAGTTCATGAATGGGAATTTTAAGGTTTAAAGAGACATTTCGAGAGAAAACTTGAAGATAGTGTAACAAAGCCATTTTAAATAAATTGTATCTGTAACTTCAGTTTTAATTACAGGTTTTGTTTCATAGAAAAATTTTAGAAACATAAAAAAAAGAAAATCTTACATTAAGCATGTCAGTTTGCCTCTAATTTTTTCATTGAAAATATTTTACTATATTATATAATAAAAAACTTTCAAAATGATGCCAAATTTACTGCCTTTGAGATGTACGTGTAAACAGAGATTTCGTAATATACATTTTTTGGCAACAGTACTTTCCAGTTTGCTTGTGTTCCACAAAAAACATTGTTGGTGTTTTTTTGGAAGTAGTTTACATTTCATTATTTCTAGCAGATTTTCAGGGAAGTCTTGTGTAAACAGGTAGATCTAAAAAAATATATATAATATACCCATTTGTCTTTTTATTAATATTTATTTTTAAGAAAGAAATTTAACGAATCGATTTTTCTTTTTTTTCTATAAACAAATGAGAAATCGAAAGAAAAGTTATACTTCAAACATAAATTATGAACCACTCTCTAACACGTCTAGAATGCTTTTTGTTTAATAAGGTAAAGAAGATACCTAAGAAAGCATTTTAGAAAATATATAACTTATTTGAATACCAAATTTTAACAACTATCCTGTAACCCGAAAGATACTCAATTCTTCTGTGCAGCTCTGCATATCATCTATATGCATTTGTACAAATTATATATAGTATGCTAATATTTAGTTTAATAAGAAAACGCATAATATAGATAGAAATTCATCTTAAGCATTTTCTACTAATAGACGGAAATGTACTGGAATTCTTTTGTGCATTCCAAACAGATTTTTATACATTCCAGTATAATATAATCAATTTGGCATGTTTGAAATAATACGACATAACTAAAATACACTGTGAAGTTTTTCTCTGCAGATCATTATAGTATAGACTAACTGTTATGTGTGACCATGTAAATGGATGGTAAATACTTTGTACACCACATTCTACAGAAATCATGTATTAGTGCACTTAAGAATTTCATATGAATTGCATTATGTTTGTAAATGAATAACATTATTAAAATAAGCCGCAAACGATATTTTTTCATAGACCATAATATAAAGAAATGCTTTTGAGTTTCCTACATGCGCATTGCAAGTGTTGTAAATAACATATTCTATACACATCTTCTTCTGACCTCAATATTGTATACAATGTGATACGTGAAGATTGAAACAATAGGCCATTTCCTTAAATATTGTCCCTAGACCCATATTTCCAATCGAAAAGTTTCATTTAAAAGAAGGTGAAAAGTATGATGATATAAGATCCATGTTGGGTTTATTTAAAGAAAAAAAAATGCGAAAATTAAATTTTTATACGACTCTTGTATGGTAAAATTTAAAATTAGGAAAATCTTTTTGTTCAATTCTTTAATAAATTACAAAAAAAATGTATCTCGTTATCTCCAAATCTTATAGAGATATTAAAATCCAAAATTCGAAGCTTAGACTAATTAACCATGCCTCTGAGCGACGATTTACTGAGAAATTTAGAATGCAAGACAGGGATAATCCAAAATTGCATGTTATTAAAAGTCGATTTAAGATGTTTCATCTCCTTTGCACATAAAATAGAAGCGTATAGATTTTACGTTATACATGCTTTTAAAATATACTGGAGGTCTGAATTAAATGTCTACATTGACCGAAATACCCAAGATCAGGCGAACTCATACGAAAAAATTTCGAACGGCCTGGAAAAATTAAAATCTCAGCTTAAGCCTGGGACGGCCTGATTGAATTTTTACAAAACATGATTTTTTTTACATTGATTTAAAAATTGCTTTGTATGAGAAATTTTGACTAATAATACTTATTTTAACCTTTTTTTAAAAATTTATAACCTTCATTTTCAAAGAAACACCCTAGGCTGTGATTTTTATTATTTTTCATGTATTTCTATTTGTATGTAAATGTTTAATTTTCATTAATATTATTAGTACAAGAATTTGGCCATTTTCCATTGTCTTGAAAAATTCTATACAGTAAAATTGTCAAAGACAGAATCACATAGAAAAGTAAAAAATGCGTTATAGCCGAGGTCTCACCTTAGCAGATGTAAATGTACTCTATTCTTTTTAAGATATTATTATATTAATTCGCATGTATCAACATACTTTTCCACTTAAAACATGATTCCATCATAGTCAGGTTTTTATTCACGGGTTTTAATTTCATTGCCTAGAAATCTACTAACCTTTAATAACATACATAATAACCTTTAATAATAAAGTCCGGGACATGGACGCATTTCAAAACAATTTTTATTTAATACGTTAAAATTTTGAAATTTTTTGTGATGGTTAACTATACCATTAGCAAACCAAATCACATGATAAAACTTGTCACAATTTTAAAAAAAATAATTTTAAAATCCATTAAAAAAGTGTGGTAATTTAAAATATAAATTTTAGAAATAATATTTCGAATTATAAACTTCGAAATATTATTTGTTGACTTTTTTTTCATTTAAATAAACAAAAACTTATAAACTTTAATTTTAATTCAGAATTTTTAAAAATATTTACATAAAAATTAAAAATGTTTAAAGTAAAAATTTAAAACCAAATAATGTAACTTTAAAAAAAAATCATATTTTCAAAAGTAAATACTTTTTTCAAACTTGTTGAATTAAAGTAAAATAATTGAAAAAAATATATTATAAGAGTGAACCTTTTATATCTGACGGTTCTTAATTTAACACACTTTAAATAAGAGGCATGAAGGAAAAAACCCATCGTGACGAAAAATGCATTTTCACGTACAGTCATTTCAATGATAACCATTGCCTGAAAGCCAGATTTTGAAAACTAACCAAAACGAAAAAATTAATATTTCTTGTTCCAATTAAGATAGAAACATGATAGTTAAATGCCATTTTAAGAAAAAAAATAAGAAAAAAAGAAAGAAAGAAAAAAAAGATTAATGCAATAATATATATATATATATATTTAGAAAATTTAGAGATGTTTGTGTCCCGGACCCCCTAAAAGTTTAATTGTAAATTATGGAGATTTAAAAACGCACTCGTAAATAGTTTTTTAAAATGTTTTAGGACTGAGCCAAATTTTATTGATTTTTGCACGGGGCAGATAGACCAAAGACAATGATTTTATTATGGGTTGGGTCAAGATCGGGACTGAATATTTCATCTCGTGCAGACCTAAGAAGAGCGAAAACAGTCCCGGTTCGGGATGGAAAAAAAATATGCTAAGCCAATTTGGGCCAAGCTTTCAGGAGAAAGTAACGTCATGGTCCGGAGTCCGGACCTAAAAGAATAAAGACCAGACTCGATCGAACCCAGCCAGAGTGTCTTGAAAGAAAATAAGCCGAAGTCCGGCCCGTAGGCTGGGCCAGTAAACTGAAGCCAAAATTTCAAATGAACCTGACCGGCAGAATACAGACATTTTTAACGGCCTCGCCAGGATGATATCTGAAGTCATGAGGGCTTAAATTATGAAAAAACTCGAAATCGGTGTTTCAGAAAAGACCTTGTTTTAAATCAACTAACCGACATTTAAATAGTACAAAAAGATAGTAGATAGGGAAAAAATACATTGAATCGGAAGTTTAAGCTGCAAGAAGGTGTCTCTTACCTGCAATTTTTTAAAAGGCATTTAAACACTTTATTAGGATCCAAACTTTATTTTAAAGTATGGATGCGTTTTCTGCATGATTTTTTCCCCATCATTTCGTCTCTTTAAACTATTTTAAGTCAAAAATCGTTAAAGAAAAATAGTACAAACTATGAACATGTTTTTCTTCGTTATTTTACATTAATTTTGTTTCGACAAATATGAAAAAAAAAAAAATTCAATTTTGAAAATGCAGTAAAACTTCTAAATAACGGATACTTCGGGAACGCAGAAATTGTCAGCTATTCGGAGGTATCCGCTATTGGGAAATCCTCAAAGATACAAAAATTACTAAGAAATGCTTAATGTGTCATGAATTGACTTTTATATGTCCTATAACCTCTATTATATGATTAATCAAAAATTAGAATTATTTTTTAAACAATAAAACTGAAACTGAAATAAAATTGTGCACACCTTCATCCACTGTTTATTACATTCTTATGAAGAAAATCTGTTGCAAAAGTTTTCTTTTGCTTGCGATTACATGTAATTTGTTTTTCAATGTGACGTTATTGAGTTCCGGGCGGGAAATGGGGTTTGCACTTTTTAACCATTAAAAGCACAAAATCTCAAAACCTTCCGGGGGAACATTTCAATGCCCTGGAAGATGTCCCACCCGGGCACCCCTGAATTCTCACACTGAACGTTGAGGGGTGATTTTCCCTGACCACGATCTACATTTATTTGTGATCACAAAATTTGTGACACATTGCCCTGATAAATTCAGAGGAGTTTTTACTTTTTTTTTCTTTTTTTCTCGTTAAAAATTTTTTTTTTCATTCTTTATCGCCGAAAATAGTGTCCGCTATTCGGAATGTCCGTTATTCAGAGGTTAAACATACAAAAATTTATGTTTTGTCAGTGGGGATAGGAAAACTGTCCGTTATAGAGGTTTTACTGTACATAATTTTTTTAAAAATAAGTTGTATCATTTTTCAAATTTATATTTTTAATATTTTTAAAATTAAATTTAGAAAAAAATAAAGAAACAAAATTTAAATTATATTTTCTTCCTTAATTAAATGAAAAAAAGTTGAAATTAGAGAAATAATATTTCGAGTTATAACGATATTTAATTACCCCTCTTTAAAAAAAATAGTAATCACTTTAAAAAAAATAAACTTTAGGAAAAATTTTAGAATGTGATATTATTTGTATATTATATGGTTATCCATCGCAAAAAAGAGCAAAATTCTAACTCATTATATATATATATATATATTATATATATATATACATTATACATATACATTATACATTATACATATACATTATACATATACATTATACATTATATATACATATTATATATATATACATTATATACATTATATATATATATATATATATATATGTATATATATATATATATATATATATATATATATATACATGCTTTCCGGACATCTTAAAGTAACATTGTTTTGTGAATTACACTCATTTCAATTTGTGTCTAATCCCGTAAAACTTGACGAATTATTTAAACTGTGTTTAATTGAGGAATAGACAAGCAAGATTTTACTAATTGTAAATTTTACCCTACGAGAGCCGTATAAAAATTTTATTGTCGTATTTTTTTTTAATAGACCCAACATAGAATTTTATCTTATGTCATCATACTTTTCATCATTTTTTAAAATGAAACATTGAGATTGAAAGTATGGGTTTAGGGACAATATTTAAAGAAATAGTCTATTGTTTCGATCTTTATGTATCAAATTACATAAATTTCACTGTTTAAAATATTCTAACTCTAGTAAAGAACATGCGAATGGTTTATATCCATATATCTTAATGTAATAGAACACTTTTGAGTGCCCCTGTAAATGAAATACAAATGGTACTCACTTCATGTTCAATGCCGAACATGCCTTGGCGAATCTAATAACATGTATAGAAATTACTTGGCAATCCGTGTATTTAAACGAGTTAGATCACAAGCAGACAAATCCAATTCACAAAACACTTCTCAAATATGTTCGAAAGTGTTGATAAAAATAATTTATTAAGAGTGTTTATAAAATTGCGTCACTGATAACCTTTATTTACGTTCCATTGTGGCTAAGATCAAGAAATAGTTTTCAATTTTCATACATTAATATAGAATTATCAGATGAAATAATTCTTTAACATTTTCAAAGGACAATCTTTTCTTGCCTTTTCTATTGTTCCTTTATCATAATCGGACTATCTATTTCTATCCTTTCTACAAAAGACATGGAAAATATACCTTATGAAATAAAAATAAATAATAAAATATCATTAAGAAATTACAAGGAAAGTGCCATACATCTTAAATAAAAACAGATTTCCGTCCAAATTTTAATCTATTGTTTAAAAACTTATTTATGTTAAAAAAAATTAAATAAATAAAATTAAAAACAATTGAAATAAAATTTTAAAAAATGCATATTTAAATTAAGGTTTATACCAAATCAAATAATATTTATAACCTGTAATTTTCGTCAACAAACCTATACAACAAATGAAAATTATAGCTATGTCGCTAACGATCGCATAGTGAGACGTTTTAACGATCTAGGTGGACAAAATTATTTCGTTGGAGTTTAATTAGGTTTTGCTGGTTTTTCGAGTGCATCACTAATAAAATACTATAACAGTGATAAATATTTGGCTATTTTAACAACAGTGATGTCAAATTAAAATTATAATGCATTAGAATGAATGTGTTCAGGGCCGTAACTATAAACTTGGGGGCCCCAGGGTGAAACCTTCGGGGGGCCCCCAGGGAGGGCAAATTGAAACTTTGCCCTGGGCATAGTTTCTTTTCTCGCACACCGTTGTTTAAATGTACATAGTATGATAAGCCCAAAAATGACTAAAAAATGTAGAATTGGACAACTCTACTCGACAGGCACTTGGCGGCGACACCATTTTTGCCGATCCCACTGAAGTTAGCATAGGGAAGAAAATACGGACTTCTGATTGGTTGAATACTTTAAAGAGCATTTTATTTAGGTTCATTTTTGAATATATGTAACTTAATCATGCGTTTCTGTTTAAAAACCTTTTGAAAGATGGATTGTGATATTTTTTTTTTCGATTTTATGTATTTATTAATAGACTAGTTGACCCATCCGGCATTGCCCAGGACACGTTATGATAAACTTAAGCAAACAATTAACACTTTAGATCAACAATTAGTCAAAATTAAGCATAGGATATGAATTATTCGTTAAATAATATTTTAAAGAAATGCTTAAAAAAAATGAATAAATGCTTTAAAAAAAGGCCTTTGGACCTCAATAAAAACATCAGGGTGTAGCTCCTGAAATAAGAGTCCGAAATTTAACTTTATACATTGAGAAGGTTTGATAATAAGTGAGTGAAATATGCATTGAGAACAAAAATTTCAAGGTGCCTGAGCCGAGACCATAGGGAGTCTCAGGCTTTTAAATGGAATGTAAGAACATGGGAATAACTAAGTGAAAAAATAGTTCCAAAAATGAAGATTGGATTAAGAGAGGGCAGTTTAATAGCAATTTATGGTACAAAATCTTCAAGGGGCCAGGAACTTATTTCGCATGTAGTTGTGTATAAAATATTTTTTGTAGTTATTAAAGTAATGGGAGGACGCTAAAGCAATGTGAAAGAAAATTTCAAGCAATCCGTATCATTTTTAAAGAAATTGCACCAACGGCCCCAAGAACGCGATTAATATTCAAAATTGGTGGTAGCTAGACTATGGCGGTTTCTTAGTAGCTGATGGATTTAAGAAGTTGTTTAAAAAAAGGAGTTAATTGAACCATTTTAAAGGGATTTATAATAAGGGCCCAAAAGGGACAACTGACAGTTAAAAAGAGGGCCCTAACAGGAAAACATGTTAAAATATCTTAGTACTTAGCTCTTTAGATCTACAATTAGTCAAAATTAATAATAGGGTATGAATTATTCATTTTAATAATATTTTATCGAAATGCACAAATTGATTCGGAAAATGTGTAAAAAAGGGGTCCTAGCAGCGGTTGAAAATTAATGAGAATCTTGTCCCTGAAAGAAGAGTCCAAGACTCAAATTTAAAAATTTTGCACTGAGAAGGGGATAAATTTAAAGAGTGAACTATGTTTGCCTCACAAAATGTTCAGGGGCCCTAGACTGAGCCTTATGATTCCACAGGAGGCCAAAGTGTCTTATATGGAATGTCAAAACATTAAAATATCTAAATGAATAAAGAATCCTAAAAATGAAGATCGGATTAAAAGGAAACAATTTATTAACAATTTATTATTACAAAAACTTCAACGGGCCTCAAGGGGCCAGGAATTTATTTTGCATGTAGTTGGGTATAAAGATATTTTTTGTAGTTATTAAAATGATGGAAAGACGCTATAACTATGTAAAATAAAATTGAAAGCAATTTGGTTCATGTTTAAAGAAGCTGCATCAAGAGCCTCAAGAAAGCAATTGACAAACAAAGTTCATGGTAGCTGAAGTCTGAGAAATTCTTTTGTCGTTCATGTAATAGGTAGAGAGAGGACATAAAAAATTGATAGGAAAAAAAAAGCTAGTGAATTGGACCATTTTTAAGGGAGCTATAATATGGGGTCCTGTAGGGACCAACTGACAGTTAAAACCAGGGCCCTAATATGAAATCATGTTAAAATATTTTAATACATAGCGCTTTAGATCTTTAATTAGTCAAAATTAAGCATATAGTAGGAACTATTCTTTGGAATGATATAATTTTTTAAATGCATCAATTGATTGGGCAAATGTTTAAAAAGGGGCCCTAGGGTCCGAATAAAAACATCAGGTTTTCTGGATTGGTCCTGAAAGAAGAGTCCCAGGCAACTTTAAAATTTTGCACTAAGAAGATCAGAAATATAGGAAGTGAAATATGTTTATTTCACAAAATGTTGAGGGGCCCTGGGCTGGACCCTATGATTCCACAGGGGAACACAGTGTCTTGTATAGAATGTCAAAACATTAAAATATCTAAATGAATAAAGAATCCTAAAAATGAAGATCAGATTAAAAAGAAGCAATTTATTGACAATTTATTATTACAAAAACTTCAAGGGGGCCTGTACCGGGCTCCAAAGGGCCAGGAGATTATTTTGCATGTAGTTGGGTATAAAAATATTTGTGTAGTTATTAAAATAATGGGAAGACGCTAAAACTATGTTGAATAAAATTGAAAGCAATTTGGATCATTTTTAAAGAAGCTGCACCAAGGGCTCCAAGAAAGCGATTAATATTCATAAATAGTAGTAGCTGAAGTCTAAAAAATTTTTTTTGTTGTTCATGTCGTAGTTGGAAGACCTAAAAAGTTGTTAAAAAAAAGCTAGTGAATCCGACCATTTTTAAGGGAGCTATGATAGAGGGCTCCGTAGGGGCCAACTGACAAATACAATCAAGACCCTAACATGAAAATATGTTAAAATGTTTTAGTACATAACGCTTTAGACCTTTAATTAGTCAAAATTAAGCATAGAGTATGAATTATTTGCAATAATAATATATTTTTTAATGCACCAATTGTTTGGGTAAGCGTTAAAAAAAGGGCCCCAGGGCCCGAATAAAAATACCAGGGTGTTGGTCCTGACATAAGAGTCCAAGATTCAGCTTTAAAAATTTGCACTAAGAAGGTAAGATATTTAGGGAGTGAAAAATGTTTAGCGCACAAAAAGATCAAGGGGCCCTGGGTAGGCCCTGTGATTTTCTAGTGGCCCCCAGTGTCTTATATGGAATGTAAAAGTTTGAAAATATCTAAATGGAACAGGTATCCCAAAAATTAAGATCGAAATTAATGGAAGCGATTTATTAACAATTTACTATCACAAGGACTAAAAGAGGCCCAAAAACGGGCCCCAAGAGTCCAAGGTCATAACTGAAGCGTAAAAAGGCGAAAATATCTAAAAGGAGAAAGGTACCTCAAAACGGAAAAGATTAGATAAAAAGGAGTCAAGCTATTAACAATTTGGCGCATAAAAATTGTAAGGGGCTCAGGGCCCTGGCCCTTAAAATATTAAAAGTCTGAGCCTCAGATGCATCAGGACCTGATGGACTATCTTTACCTAAAATTTCTTGCTGTCTTGGACTATCTTCACCTAAAATTTCAGACTTCTATGTGCGCTAGATTTTGCTAATCATCTCAGTCACACACTCTCACACACATACGCAGACATACACAAACAGAGCATTTTGTTAACTTATTAGTATAGATAAGAAGAAAGATTTTCTAGAATTTTTTAGATGCTTTTTATATTATTCAGTCGATTAGAAGTCCATATTTTCTTCCTTATACTACTAGCTTCGGTGGGATCAGCAAACATGCTGGCGCGACATGACACCATTCGACTCCACATTTTGCTGTCTGCTGTAGAACTACTTTTGCATGCGAAGCGTAAGGAGTGTATTGACAGACAAGCAAAAACATCTATTCTAGCAATTTGATTTTTTTTATTACTAACTTTTAGGTGTGTACTGGGCATTTTATAGGAACTTAGACTAGAAACTAAAATCAATAGTTTTTTTTAACCATCAGTTTGGGGCCCCGGGGCAGTGCCCCGGCGGTAGTTACGGCCCTGAATGTGTTATACGTATTTCACTATGAAGTGAAAAAACAGTTTAATTCACACGTGTAAGTTAACTTTTTTTTTTTTTTTTTTTTTTTTTTTAGAATCGTTTGAGAAATTTGTGTATTCATCCTGAAAATTAAAAACTTTAAAATAAAACTATTTTTTAATAAACAAGCTTTTATGGTATGTGTGATCCTGTAAAAAATATAAATGCTGTCCAAATTATTTTCATTTGCAAAAATGCTGTTGTATAAATAAATAACTTATAAATTTTTTATTGAATTTGAAATAAAATTTTTGCTTATAGATGTTAATGTATTCGAATTTTTATGTGACCTTGTAAAAGAAATATAACTGCCACGCATTATTCTCAATTTAGAAAATGCTATTGTGTGTTTATCTCAATAATCTATAGTAATTTTGTTGAAATTTAATTAAAATTTTTGTTTATAAGCAACAATCTTTCTACAATCTTTTGTGTAGCCCTGTAAAAAATACATAATTGCTAAGCTCGTCAAATTATAATTCAATTGAATTGTCATCGGGAAAACACGTGGAAGCAAAGTTTCAGCTGAATCGGATGATTATAAGTGGTTTAAAATTGACATGCAAGATTTGAACTAATATTTTGTGTGGCCCTGTAAAAGAAAACGTAACTGCTAAGCTCCATAAATCATAATAATATTGCATCGTCATAAGAAAAACATATATAAGTAAAGTTTCAGTTCAATCGGACACTTCATATCGGTTTAAAATTAACTGGCAAAATTTTAAACTACTCTACAGAATTACTGCTTGTGCTACTCTACAGAAACAGTATAACTTCTACATTCATCAAATTATAATGATAAGGCATTGTCATTGAAACTATACATGTATTTAATGTTTCGGCTCAATCGTACAATTAAAAGTGATTTTAAATTGACTTACAAAATTTCAGCTAAATATACAACTACAAATTAATATAAGGTTTCTTTATTAATAAAAACTTATTTATTTGCAAACTTTTGAAGGAGTTTTCTTGCGTTTCCAATACTTTAAAAATGGCACTTTGATTTTTAAAAATATGTTTTGCTGAATAATGCTGAATAATATTGTAAAACTCAAGATGAAGTTTGTAAACGACATCATGGATCATCAAGAATTACAGTCTTTGAATAAAGCAGTTAATCGGGTTTAATGGCATCTATTTTCAAACAACAATTGGTTATATCTTACCATGACAAACTTGTCTCATATGTCCAACAAATTCGAGTTTTTGAATAAAATAGAATAGTCATGACGTGCTTTCGAATTTGGAGAAAATTTGTGCATCGATTGAAGCTCTCTCAAACTAACCGCGCAAATTATTTCTTTGCGGTCATAACAAAACTCGAAAGGATTTCGATGAAAGTGACATACAGGTAGCAGTAGGGGAGACTGGGGTACAATGGACCATGGGGTACAATGGTCCACCCCCCTTTTTTTATATTAATTCTGTTTTTCAAAGCTCCATATTTTAGTATATAGATGGCAGTCATGAAGTAGTAAAAAGAAGTTTCAAACCATGTGCATAGCTGACATTTTAGCCATTTTATGCTTGATAATTGATTTGATACAGGAGGAGTAAGGCAAAAGTAAATATTTTCAGTGAAACATATCTTCATTTATTTATTACAGATTTGTAATTTGAAAGACATTATGTGGCAAAATAAAAAGGTAAGACAATGCATTATTATATTTATTATAGCTAAAATAATAGAATTCTAAATTTCTTTTTTTATCATCAAGTTTTTGTCAAACTTCCATATGGGGTACAATGGACCATCAGAAACTGGGGTACAATGGAGCATGGCCCATTTTACCCCAGTTTTGTATTCACTGGTTTTAACAGTTAAATATTATATGTGAAATTCAGAATTAATAAATTATTTTACTTCTGTGTGTAGATTAATTAATGATTCATGTTGTGTAATGCATTTTTGAAGCTTTCAAACATAAAAATTAGCCCGAATTAAGAATTAATAAATTATTTTATTTCTTTGTGTGAATTAATTAATGATTCATGTTATGACATGCATTTTTGAAATATTTATCTATATAATATAAGCTTTCAAATTTAAAAATTAACCCAAATTGAACACCAAAAATTAGTAAACAAAATATTTTATGCATTTGAGTGTTTTTTTTTAATTTCATATAATTTGTTAATTCAATATTCCTGCTCTTATGCATACATGCATCCATAACAAGTTAGGTTTAAATTAATAGTAGAATGAGAAAAAGAAAAATATATCTACCAATTAGTTTGTATCTGGATATAATAATTAAATAAGGTAAAATTCATTAAAAAAGACAGATGATGTAAAGTAGACAAGAAAAATTTATTATATTTTTTCCTTAGTTATATATTTAGATATATATATTTCTTATTATAAAGGTTTATATTTAACATTAAGTGGCATCATTGGACAAAAAGGATATATATTATTTTTCATATTTCTTTTAGCAATGCCAAGAAACAAGCCTAGAAAAACCAATTCGTTCCAATAGAGGTTCTGTGCCACATAAAGTTATGGAACAGGCTGTTAAATGTATTGTGGAAGATAATAAACCTAATTGTTCAATCTGCGACCGGTATAGTGACTTAATGATAAAAAAATGAAGAAAAAAAGTGTTACTTTAGTTAGAGCTAAAAGAGTGAATAAACAAATAAAGATGAATAATAAAATGTGTATAAACAAATAAAAATGAATAATAAAATGTGGATAAACAAATAAAAATAAATAATAAAATGTGAATAAACAAATTATGATATAGTTTATCTTTCTTATTGTTAAAAAATGAACTACACTGATATATTTTTATTCAAATTACATGTGGTCCATAGAGCCCCATGCTGTGGACCATTGTACCCCGGCATTGGGGTACAATGGTCCACTTTGTCACTTGCTTTTTAAAAATATATATATAAAAAAAGTATGCATAATTATTATTTTTAAGTGGATGCAGTATAAACTTTAATGTATAGGTAGCATGCATGTACTTGATCAAAAGAAAAAAATCAATACTTTAAGAGTAAATAATCAAAATTTACAAAAGTGGACCATTGTACCCCAGTCTCCCCTATGCGTAGTTTTGTTAAATTCCGAAATAATCAGAAAAATGGATTTTGTCCACCTAGACTAAATTATCAAAACGTTCCACTGTGCATCGATTAGAACGTATTATATTTTTTCTGCTTTAGAAATCGCTATTTTCAAAATAGTATAATTTCGTGGTAGCTTCCTATTGCCTGTAGCCTCTATGTACATTGTACATGCACTTGATTGCTTTTGTTCCATTGATGGCATGATTATGGCAACACAAAACAAAAATCCTCCTAATAGAAAAAAAAAGATTTGTTGTGTTTGTTGCTGTAAAAATAAGTCCCTTAATTTCAACAGATTTGTTATTGAACTTTTTTCTAAAATGCGGTAAAAAAAAAGACAACCACCTGCCCATATTTAAGAGATCTACCACGAAAATAAAGATTTCTTGACGCTAGTGTGCGTGTTGATAAAGTAACAAGTAAACAAATAAAGAGATTTTGTATAAATTTCTTATACAACAGAATTTACTGGATATGAAAAATTGAACATTGGATCTACCGATTTCTAATTGGAAAAGTTAAATCTGCGATCCTTGATTTTAACGCCAATATAGAACCAAACTAGTTTTGTTTTCTTTTAGTGATGTTTTGCGCTATGTCAACTCTATTCTGATTTAAAATTAAATTAAAGGGGACAAAGTACTTTGAAATGAGATAAATTTCAACCCAAAATGTGATTTCTTGTTTTTCTGTTAAAACTTACTAAAAATACTGTTATATTGCACTTGGTAAATGTTTTAATAATTAAAAATATAAGTGATGTGAATAACTTATTAAATATTGTGAATATATTCCACCCCTCCCCCCCCCCCCCAAAAAAAAAAAAACTTTTTGTCGTCTTTTATGTCTTTAAAATGTTTCATGCGTGTCTAAAGAACTATTTTTATATGTAATATGTGTATCTTTTTTGAAAATGATGGATTTTTTAAGTCTTCAGTTTATTGGCATGTTAATTTTTAATGAAAATTCAGTTTTGTACAAGTTAATAAAAATATATATACATCAATCGAATTAATAAATGGATGTATAAATTTTCAATAAAGGCTTATTACGTAAATAAAATGAAAGCATAAGAAAATATTTTGAAAATTGGATGGAAATACGAACTTTCAAAATAGAAGCTTTGTTTTGTTAATTTTTAGTAAGCTTAATTAAAAGATACATACATTTATGGAATTCATTGTACAGTACACTTCTTCCAAGAATTTTTAACGAGAATGATAGTAATAATTAACAGTAAATTTAATAGTTCGCCGTTTCCTTAATATAATTTCTAAAAAAAAAAATGCGTTAAAGAAAAAACATGATTCAAAATATGTATATCTCAATTATAGCTTATATTTCAATGTTTAGAACATTTGTATGTATATCCCATTGTTACTCTAAGTTTCGGATGTGTCATAGAATAAAGATTGTATATTTAACTAACAATTTTGTGTCACAACATGATCTAACTCAATCATTATGTTGAATGTTGAGAAACATTATAAGAAGTATATTTTAGTAGTAATTATCGAATACTTCACATATTACACATATTCCGACTTCTAAAGCTGTATTCGAAAAACTTATTAACACGTTGACAGCCGAGAAAAAACTGATTATGTTCAACAGGGTGCCAAATTCTTTTTTGTGCGTAATTTGAATTTTTCCAGCATAAAACTACATATAAAATCAATATTTTTCAATATGACTTATTTTGCAACCCATAGGAAGATTTTCATCCTGGCTATCAAAAATGATAGCCAAACAAAACAAAGCACCCCACAAAAATTAGTGTAAATTCTTCCATGAGTGGTCATAGCTATCTTATTTGATAGCCAGATAAATTTGTCGCTTATCACTAAACTCACTTAATATTTATGTTTCTACAGTGCAATTGAAAAAAAAATAAATATATGAAAGGGTAAGCTTGGAAGATTCTTGGTTTAGATTTTCTTTTCTATATTTTTATTTTTTCTATTATTTTAGGTTTGAATTTTTTGAATTTTTATTACAATGAGCAAGAGGAGCAAGTAAAAATTAACTTTGGAAGAAATTGAATTTTATTTTCCTCAAAACTTAGCTCATACAATCGGCACATATATCAATTTGCAGAAAACACGTATATCTAACACATTGTATGAAGCCCAACAATCAAACTCCAATAACATTTTCATGAAACCCGTACCGTTTTTGATAGCCAAGGGCTGAAATTTCGAAACACCATGGCTATCATATATGATAGCCAGTGTCCCATCACTGACTATCACATAATGATAGCCATGGCAGCCAAAGTGTTAAATATCTCCTATAAAAAATTCATTTTATATCGCTCACCCACAAGAAAAGTGATACATCTCGCAAAAATTTATTTTGCGTTTTATTCTACTGATATGTTTGTTATAGATGTGTCATACACAATTATTTTTATAAGTGTGAGACATGGAAAATTCATTTTTTTATACTTTATGTCTATTCGTGATCACAGAAAAGAGGTGGATTGTGTGGAGAAATAAAATTATCCAACCCTTAAAACATCGCGATATGTTTTTGTTTTTAAAGGTTTTATGCTTTTTATGCAAACTTTTACTCCTGCAGGTGATCTAAGTGCTATACAATTTTAAGTTAAAAGTCTAAATATGCAATTTTTTTTTCTTTTTTGTGAAGTGTACTTTTGTCGGGAAGTGTCACTTTTCTTGCGGGCGAGCTATATATAAAGTATTATAAAATTGTATTATATATAATAATAATAAATAACTGTTGATTTTATGTCCGAAAAACCCCAAACTGAATACATTGTAGCAAATGCTTTTAAAGAAAGCTGACTTAGCTTTTACTTTTACCACGTAACTTTTGCCAATCCAAAGTAATAAACCATTTATTTTCGTGAAGAATAAAATTAAAACGACTTTAACATTTGAAAATTCTTTAAAACCTCTTTTTATTATATCGACTGTCGACTGCTGGTGCTTTTACTACATTAAAGATTTCAACATATTCTATTATTTCAATCGTCCATTCGTGCTTTTTCTTACACATTCTATACTTATGATAAACATGGATTCTCCTCGTTAATATGTAATATGATCCCTAATGCATACTATTGGTTCTTGAAGAAGACAAATCACCCTTAACGTTTTTCAAGGCAAACTTATTTTCTGAAGGTATGGTGTAAAAGAATGATTAGAATATGCAATTCATTAAAAAAATAAATTTATAATTGAAAAATAAAACTTCTTTTCGTAGAGCTAAATTGGGAGTGGTTATTGCAATTTAAAAGCAGCCTTTTAGACATTTCATGGATACAATCAAATTAAATATAGAAAAAGGTTATTTCCATAAATTATCATGAACTTGAAAAGTTATTCTGTTGAATTTCCTATGTGATTAAAATTATTTAAAGCGATAGTATTAGGAAAATTTTCCTCCATATTTTTTTTTTTTTTTTTTTTTTTTCTAACCAAATAGAAAATGATTGTTGTTCGCAATCGAAAAAAGAGATATCTGAGACTTATCTGAATCCATGAGATGTTCGCATTTTTTAAATACTTCTGTAGCCACAATGACAAATAAATATTAAAAATTACAAAACAAAACAAAAAAAAATTAAATAAATAAATAAATAATAATAATAATAACTCAAAAACAAATTGAGTTACAGCTTTCAAACAAATTGCATTTAAAAATACATTTTTTCGCCTATTAGACGGTATAAAAATTAAAAAATTGTACGATGTTTAGAAGTTTACAAATTTTCCGATACTGAAATTTGTAAAACTGAAATTTCATTTAAAACTTGAAAGAGTTGCCATTCGTAGAAGGGCGAATAAGTTACACACAGATATGTTTGTCCTTTATAATATAGATAGGGTGGATATAACTAAGTAATAAATTGAATGAATTCAGAAACGAAGAAACACTACCACCTCTTTATTTATTTATTTTTTTAATTAATAAATCGTTTACGAGGAAAATGACTGTAAAATGATAATCTCTTCGAGATGTTTCACTTTTATTTAACTTTAACTGTAAATTTAAACATGTATTGTTTACACAACTTATTAAATATAAAAGTTTTAAATTTTAGTTTTAAAAAATCCTTTTCCAAAAAGGTTGTTGTAATTTATTAAATTATTACTATTAATAACTTTCATTTTTTTTATTTATTTATTTTTGTGAAAAAAGATTTCAAAGTGATTATTGTGATCGTCAACATTTGGGATTGTTTTTTATATTACTCGAATTGGATAAGTAATAATTTCGCAAACATATTTTTTTATAACTAATTTTTTTAAACGCTTTATTTTGGTACATAAAAAATCTGATATTGGTATTATAGAGGAATTTTTGATAAATATGCTAATGTTGACAGCTATTAAATGGAATAATTATTTAAAGAGATATTTAATGTTAAAGTTGGTCATTTCATTTAAAAACGTTTTACAGGAGTAAAAAACATAGGAATTTAAACATTTTTAGATCATTTTACATATTAGAAGTTCGCGCTGTGTAGACTGCATTTATTTTTTTTCTATTTGTCTCATTTTTTTAGGATTTATTTCCATTATAAATTCAAATTTTCAGCAATTTGAGAGACTTTTTTTTAGAACATATTTTAGAAAAAGGTTATTATTTTAAATTGTTGCCAAATGGCCAAAGAATAATATTTCCTGCGGAATTAAAAATTATTTACAAGTGACTATTACAAATAGAAAAAAAAATGTTCAAATGAAAAATAATTACAGTTAAAAGCTAGAAATATTGAAAATTACTTCATAAAACTACATTGACATGTGAATATTAAAGGAGAAAGAAAAAATTAAAATAATGAATTCATTAACGGCTGTAAATGGGAAAAATTAATTTATATTTAAAATAGCCAAACAATAATATTGCATATAGTTTCCGTTTAAAAATGTAGTTATGTGAGACTTTTCACATTTCTAAATGATCTTTTAAACTATTGTTGCCCATTCTAAGGCAGCGAAAATAAAAAAATATTTCATATCAAAAAATAAAAGTATCTTCATGTGAATATCAAAAAGAGAAAGAAAACTTTTAAATAATAAATAAATTCATTAATGTGCCGAAATGAATGAAAAGATCGCCACTTATCAAATATATATATATATCTCATTCAGTTTGTATATGGATTTATATGTCCTGGTTTAATGACTTATATATTTTTTGGTTAAGATTAATCGGGCAATGGTAGAAAATTATGCATTAGCACATTTTCCTGATTTCTAACCTCAGAAATTAATCTTAATTTTTTGTGACTGCCTGGCACTGCCCTTGAAAACGAACCACGTACCACAATCTCCAATTTTATTTGTAGTTGTTACACTATTGCTAATTCTATTTGATTGTCTTGTTTAAGTTTGTTATATTGGATCATTCTATATTCATTGTAGATGTTGATTTGTAGTATTATATAATGGATATATATATATATATATATATATATATATATATATATATATATATATATATATATATATATATATATATAACTATTACTTGTATTACAATATATGAAGCATTTAATTTAATAGGAAATTACCACATTGAAACATGGAAAAAAATGAATACAAATGGAATTTGCAGAACCAAAGCAGAATCCCCAAGCCCCAAATACTTTGGAACTACAAATAAAATGTGTGGTTTCATCTTCGTATTACCTATGAAAAAGCAAAATATAAGAATTTGGGTCTACCAACAGACATAAAACCAAAATTATATGAAGAAAAACATAAAAAAACAAAACACAAGAAAATTACTAAATCGGATTAAAAAAAATATATATAAAAAGTGAAAAAATAAAAATTATAAAATGAAATAAATTAAAAACGAATAATAAAGACCAAAGACTGAGTCAGCCACGTGCTCAGATTATTCGAATTAGTTCAGTATTTCACAATCTTTTAAAAGCCGATCAAAATAGCTTGTTTATAGAGTTTGTGGTGTCTGAACGGGGTTGTCGAGTGCAGCTCGTAGGGAGCAGAACCCCTCAGTTAAAAAAATTAATAAATAAATAAAAAGGTGAAAAAAGCAGGGCTGCGGAGTCGGAGTCGGACCCATTTTTGAGAAAGGAATCGGAGTCGCTAAAAAACAAGCCGAGTCCGACTCCGGCTTTTTTCTTAGACATTTAAACTAAAATTACACCAATTATATGTAATTATAAATCCATGGAAGGAGTTATTATCGTTATTTTCGGAATATATCGGACTACCCAAGTTAAATATCCCCAATATATTGCCCGACTACTATTATTAATTATTTAAAATTATTATATTATTATTAATTATTATTACGATAATTATTTCGACTTCAAGGTTTTCGATGGAATTATACGTTTTAGAAGATCCTGAACACGATTTGATAGTTTTGTCTGTCAGTGAATCTTTCACTCTGTCACTTCGTGAGTCTGTATGTGACAAAAATTTTGGAGCGCTCTATCTCAAGAACTAATGAATGGAATTTCACAAAACTTTAGATTCTGTTAGACCTTGATAGAAACTGAACTTGATTAATTTTTGGTGTATATCACTCAACAGGAGACGTTTCTATGTTGCATTATTCACTATTTCCACAGTAGCTATATCTTTAGAATTAAAGCGCGGATTTTTATCAAACTTCTAATTGTTGGTTTTTGATATAATTAAGTGTTGCAAACGTTTTCGTGCAAATTGCTCAACAGGTGGTGCTGCTATGCTGCATTGTTCATGATTATTGCAATAGCACTGTCTCAAAAACAAATGCTCGAATTTTCATCAAACTTTATATTTGATCAGTTCCTAATCTAGATTAGTGTAGTTTAGTGTTTGGTTTAAATCTCCCGACAGATGGTGCTGCTATGCTGCATTTATCACGATTTTGCATCTGCTGTGGCTCAAGCACTAATGCATGGATTTTAATCAAACTTTAGATTCAGTTAGTATCTGATAGAAATTGATCCTGATTCGTTTTTGATGTACATCACCCAACAGGTAGTGCAGTTACGCAGAATTTTAAGATATCCGCAAAAACCCTATCTCAGAAATTATTGTACTGAATTTCATCAAAATTGAAATTCAGTTCGAAGTTGATATAAATTGTTGACTAGATTTTGGTGTAAATCCCCTAAGCGGTGGCGCTGCTATGCTGCATTTTTCAAGAAGTATCAACATATATGATACAGAATAAAGATTGGAGATTAACACATCTGACTAGTTTTTTTTTTTTTTCTATCGAAATTTTTCTGCTCGGAAGAACACTAATTAATATCAAAATTGTACAGATTCCCCCTATTTTGAGTCCACGAATCCGAAATAATTAAATTTCCGTTTTGTTTTCTCTTTGACATTCAGGTAATTTGATTTTTCAGGTTAGGGAAGGAAAATTAACGAATTTGTAAAACGAAAACAATTTTTTTTCGTTTTTTATTTATTTATTTATTTATTTATTTAAGCTTTAAGAACTGGATTAATAGTGATTTTTTGCCTTATTTTTCTTTCGTTCCCTCCTGATTTTTTACCACGAACAATACTAGTAGCTAGCCAGGAGTCGGAGTCGTTAAAATTTCCGGAGTCGGAGTTGGAGTCGGAGTCGAAGTCGTTAAAATTTCCGGAGTCGGAGTTGGAGTCGGCCCTTTTTTCTACCGACTCTGCAGCCCTAGAAAAAAGTGACTTTGATGCCGGATTTTTGAAGTCACACTGTTTATTTTATAAATAATGTTTATCCTATAAATTCTTCTTTATAAATTATGTTTGGCTTCTAAATTTTTGTTTATAAATTATATGTTTTTCTCTACAGATTCGAATGCTGTCGTGCGTACTCCATTCATATTTCCAGACCCTAATGGAGACAGAATAATTTGTAAAACTGATCATGGATATCCCGGTCGCTGTGTCGATATCCGTCAGTGCAACGCAGCAAGACAGGCAGTGCGAGCCCGCAGTCATCCTGTGAGATGCGGCTGGATTAATAATTACATTCCGAGGTCAGTAAAAAATGTATTTTTGTTGAAAACGTTTTCTCTTTAATAATAAAAAAAATACATCTTTCAAAAATTTGAAAAAAATCAATGCATCGATAAACCTTTAAAAATTCTAAGAAATTCGGAATAAAAAAAATCAAAGAATAAATTTATAAAACGTTTTGTATGAAACGAGTTTATGGTTATTGTTAAATTGTATGTATGTGTGATTATCGTTATATGTATGAAATTGTATGTATGATTATTGAATGTACGATTATTGTTAAAATGTACAGGGTGTCCGTTCTCAACGAGGTCTAATAGTAATTCCTAAATGTGAACATATAGTTCCAATTATAAAAATGCTTTAAATGAGTAAAAGGAGTATTTTTAAAACAATGTGGATCAAGAAAAAAAATTACGAAAATATTACGAAATGCAAATTTGCATACTTTTTCCCGGTCCTATAAAGTAGCGTTTACAAATTCAATTGAACACCTCTTCAATCCATTTTTACATCATCATTACATTTCCAACACTGTTTAGAATGTACTATCTGGTTTAAAGACGAATCAAACCTCGGTCATTTTTTCCCCCGAAATCACACCTTGCTAGATCTTAGGTCAGTAAGCTAGCTTTCCCCCATGATTTCTTTTAGATTGAGAAACGGCAGCATAGACAATCACCACATCGAGTTCAAGGGCTGAAAATCTAGAATTACTTAAATCTCGATTCACGTATTAAAACGCAATCGGTGTACGAAGGTCATATTTTGATGGAAAACATCTAAACCCCGATTTTAACGGTTGACTCGTAAGCTTACAATTGTGATTTCCTGCATGGAAAATTTTGGAAACATGGAGGATTGAAAGCAGGGAAACATAATGGTAAACCTATGAGCCAACCGCTAAAATCGGGTTTTTTAGGTGTTTTCCATCAAGATATGACTTGACAGACCGATTGCGTTTTAATATGCGAATCGAGATTCAACTAATCCTAGATTTTAATCCGTGAACTCGGTCTGTGCTGCCGCCTCCCGGTTTAACAAATTATTATCAGCGCTACTTCACCGAAGTTACTGTTCGTTAACTTGTTCGTCGTTTGATTGTTTTGCATATGTTTCTTTAATTTTTGCGCTATTTATTTATTTTATTTTATTTTTACAATTTTATTTCAATTTCTTTTTTGTTTTCAAAAAATGAAAAATTACGCCAATTCTTCACAATTAATATTTAAAAAAATATTTTTTAATAAAATTTATTTACAATTACGTTTTTTGATTTTTGGTACTAAATAATTTGAAAAATTATTTGGAAATTTTGGAAAAAATAGTCTAATATTTGAAACTTTTGCAAAATAGAAGGAATGCACTGAATTAGCTCGAATTAGCCAATCGCATCTGGCCAGTTCGCGAATTGGCCAATTTCGGGGTTTGGCCGGCATATATATAATAAATATGATACGTATATGAGATGATTACTTTTAAGATGAAAATATTTAATGAGAACGGTTTCTAAAAAAACAATTGAAGTTTAAAATGGATATATGAGCGATAAACGTTCAAAATTACGATTTAATTTGGAATAGTCAGGGTATAGAAACTTAAAAATAGGCGTGGTTGTTACTTTAGAGTCATAAAAGCTCGCCAATAATAGTTAATAAGAATTATAAAAGTGTGCAGAAGCAAAATTTTGTCTAAATTTGCCATTTATATAGCATAGATACTACATGTAGAGTAAGGGCTAGGATTTGATATGATGGTTATTTTTAAAAAGGTAAATCCTCATTAAGATCGTTTTCTAAAAAAAAAAAAAAAAAAAAAAAAAAAAAATATTTAAAAGCGAAAAATGAGCGGAACACATTCTAAATTCCAATATATTTGCAATTGTTAGGGATAGAAACTTAAAATTTTTTTGACTTAGACACGTGAATGCTCTCCAGGACATTTCTTCTGAAAATTCAAAATTTAAAAAGACAAAAAAGCAAAATACATTCTAAATTTGCGATTTATATGAGGCATTTTATATGATGGTTATTTTTAAGATGTAAATGCTCACTAAAATTGATTTCTAAAGAGAGATAAAAAAAAAATCGAAATTTAAAAGGGTGAAATAAGCAAAAAATGTTCATCAAAATTCTTTAAAAATTCGAAATTTAAAAGATTGCAAATTAAAAAAACGTTCTAAAATTGCGATTTATGTGACACATTTGGTGTAGAAACCTGGAGTTTGGTTTGAATATTGCTTTTACGATGTATGTATTTACTAAGAACGGTTTTTGAAAAATACTAACAAAAGATCCAGGATCTTGCAATTTTTATGATGCAGCTGTGGCTAGAAACTTGACATGATGGTTATTTTTAAAAATTAAGTGCTCGCTAAGAACTTTGAAAAAAAAGTCTGAATTTAAAAGCTGCATTTAATAAGTAACACATAATAAGTTCAAAATTTAAAATAAGTAGGAAGCATTCTAAATACTTTTTTAAACTAAGAATTTATAAGAAATTGTTAGGTATGCAAATTTGAAATTTGATATGGCTGTTGCTTATGGCTGTTACCTAAATGCATCCACGGGATGGTTTTAAAAATTTTGAAAATTTAAATTGTGCAGTAACCGAAAATTTTCAAAATTGCTGTTTCTGTGTATAGTTGTTATAGAAGTTTGGATAACTATAGAAGATAGGAATTTGGAATGGTGGTTAAAATTCAAAATAAAATCTCGAAAAATCTTAAATACATTTTAATTACAAGTTATTTGGAAATAATTCTAGATTTTTTCATTAATTTTAGTTTCGTCTTAGCTTAATGCAGTATGAGAATGAAATTTACTCAAAATGTGGCTTAGTAATTTTTGAACTTTCAATAATAGTATAATTTTCTCAAAATAAATAAATAAATAAATAAATAAATAATAATAATAATAACAAAATTGTAATTTAACAAATTACAACGACTATTTGGAAAATGATATTCCAAAAGACTCAAATTTTAAAGATTTATAAATAAATTCTATTTTTAAATTAATAATAATAATAAATATCATTTTTGGAATGATTATAACGAGTCATATATTACGTATGCCCTGCATTAAACATTAATATTCCTAGACCAATGCTAAAAAAAAAAAAAAAATAAATAAAAATAAAAATAAAAATAAAAATAAAAATAAAAAAAAGTAGATTAAAGATAGACAACTTTAACTGTTTAATATGTGCATTTTTATTTGATGGAGTTAATCAGATTGATTTTTGAACGCCTCATATTATGTATGACATGTATTAAACATTAAGATTTCTAGACTCATCACAAACAAATTTTAAATAAAATTTCAGTTTTACAATTTTCGGATCTGAAAGTTTTTAAATTTCCAAATATCGTCCATTTTAAATTTTTACACCGTTGAGTAAAGAAGAAAATGCACTTTTAAATGAAATTTCTTTGAAATCTTTATCACAATTTGTTTTCAAATTATTATTATTTTTTTAAAGTTTTTATTACTCTTTTTGTCATCGTGGCAGCAGAAGTATTCTATTTTTGAATATTAAACTTGGACCAATCAGGAAACGAATAAATTTAAATAAGTTGCAGAATTCAACCAATAAAAAGATTCAGATATGTTTTAGCTTTCCCAGTTCTCTACCGAGAACAACAACTATTTTTTTCCAAAAGGCCCATAAATAGTACTTAGTGTATTGCATGAGTTACGCGAGCAAAGTCGCAGGATTTACTATAGTATGTAGAAGAAGCTCAAATGTTGTGGAATACCAATTATATATATATATTTTTTGTAAGTCAGCATAAAATATTTGAGATACATGAATAGTTAGTAAAATACAAACTTGGACTTTTTCTGAATATAGTTTTAATGCGTTTAAAGTGGAAGAAAAAAATATATAAATATTCAGCTATAAAAAAATAATTGCAGTTTTGGGGTAATATGAATCAATTCAGTAACGTGGAATAGGATTATATGGAGCATTAAAATTACAAGAAAAACCATGATTTATAAGAATAACCAACATTATTTTTTATGTTAACCGTGTTTTTATGTTATTATTAATATATATATATATATATAAATACTTTTATAAATACATCCAAAGTTATTCAGACAATACCATTAAATAAACCAATGAAACCAGTATTTTTACAATCATATTATTGAAAACAGTATATATATATACAAAATTCACAAATGTAGGCTGTTGTTTCGACCTTACCATCAGCTTAAAACACATAAGTCAAGCGTTTAAGGCCCATGTCCTCGCTCGAGGAAACGCTCGCGAAATAATGCTATTCCTATGGGGAAGCATTTTCCCAATAACTCTTTCTCATTTTGACATTTTTGAATAATTTTTTTTTTTTTTTTTTTTTTTTTTTTTTTGTATTGGATAGCTGAGGTGCATGCCGACAGCGCACCTTTTTTACTTTTTCGATTTTGGTTGCAGATATTTTTTTTTACAAAAAGCATTTTCAGTTTCGAAAGTGAATCTGCAACCAAAATCGAAAAAGTAAAAAAGGTGCGCTGTCGGCATGCACCTCAGCTATCCAACGCAAAAAAAAAAAAAAAAAAAAAAAAAAAATTCAAAAATGTCAAAATGCGAAAGAGTTATTGGAAAAAATGCTTCATCATAGGAATAGCATTAGCTCGCGAGCGTTTTCTCGAGCGAGGACAGGGGCCTTAACCCACTCCTTCCCTCTTTCCTTCTCTGAATATTTTCCGTTGCAAAACAGGCGCACTATCTTCCTCATCAGATGCACAACCTTGTAAAACCCCCATCTCAAAAGAAATGTCAGAGTGAATTTATTGTTCATTTTCAATAGAGTCATCTTGAAACATTAGAGTGCATTCCATATTACCCGAGATGGCACTCTGAAAAAATAAACGTTTTCGTTCGCCAATAAGTTAGCACAAATGTAAACTGACAAACATAACAATAAATATAACTGTTCAACATAATATTGAACTGGTTAACATTAGTCATGGGGTGTTCATTTCGAGTGTAATTTTTTTCAAATATGCAAAGCATTCAAGTATCTTATCGGTACTTTTTTTCTGAAAATGTTCTTTTATTTAATTGGAACATTTGAGTGGTTTAAGAGAACGAGAATTTTTCTAAAATAATAGTCTGCATAAAGCCGCGACCTCAACAATTCTAAATGTGGTTTTTGGGTCGAAGTAGACCCGAACACATTAGCAGGGTTAACATCACTGAAAGGGGTCTCAATAATTAATACGAATTTTATAAACATTACCTGCAAAAAACTGCAAAGAATTAGTGTAAGAAATGATTTTACCGCATCCTTCTAACAACAGGTATCCAAACATAACTCACCATAGTGCATTATCGGAGTACTAGGAAGTCATTTGACAGTTTTACACGTTACTGAAGTACCGTATGAGCCAGATATTGAAGAAGTATTCAATGTTGCCCAACTATTCCATAATTCCCGAACTTCGTCTATATACAATGTAAATATTTTCATCATGATATCGTGTGTTAGTTGGCAGGGCCCTGCGAAGCGGGGTGCAAAGGGCCCCTAGGCGCGGTAATTGAGGGGTCGCCAAATTTTTAGTACCATATAATCGTTTGCTTCTTCTTTCTTTGTAAAAAAAAAAAAAACTTTATATAAACACATTTTTTTTATTTTATATATATATATATTTTTTTTTTTTTTTTGTGTGTGTGTGTGTGTGTGTAAAAAAACATACGTTCTCAAAGTAGCATGTTGTTTCTTTCTTCGATTCCAAAAGGGATGCCAATGTTCCCAAATGCTAACATTGTATTATTTGTAATACAAAACATATATTTTTCAACATAATAACGATTTACTTATTTTCCTTATAAAATATAAGTTTGATTTGAACTTAAAAAAAAAAAAAAATGTTTAAGCATTATCACAGGTATAAGGAAAATGTAAATTCATTAATTTGCATAAAAAATATATTATTTGCTTTTATCGTTTTCTCTATATTACTTACATTTGACCGCCAGAATTCTTAATATTTTTGAATTTTGAGAAAATACTCAAGAACAATATACAATAGCATATAGCGGAAAATAATTTATTATATTTGCATAAATTGTCAATCAATAATCACGTTCCAAAATGCGAACCCTGAGATGTAAACAGCAAAAAAAACTGCAGAAATATTTTTTTATTATTATTTTCTAAATTTATAGGCAAAAATTAAAACATTTGAAGCTGTGATATAGGAAAAACAAAATTATAATTACATTGCGATATTAATTCGGCGTGTAAACGGTTAAATACATTTTTTTCAAAAAAAAAAAAAAAAAAAAAAAAAAACATTTTTAGATTTTCTTTGCCAAAATATAAGTCAATGTTCTGTTATATTATTAAGTTGTTAAAATTAAGATTTTAAAAATTTCAAAATAAACGCCAAACAGGTGTTCAATAGAATTTATGTGTATTTTTACACTTATCAATTTTATGACACATGTCACAAAGAGAAAAGGGGGGGGGGGGGGGGATAGGTGCCAAATTGAAACTTAGCTCCGAACGCAATTCTCTTTTCGTATGGCGCTGGTATTTGGGACAATACATTGATCTTGCCAGTATCGCAAAGGAGTTCGTTAAAAAAGTATGTAACTTCTATAGTTTTACAAAGACACACTTTTTTTTTTTTTTTTTTTTTTTTTTTTTAGTAATTAAAAGTACATTACTTTCAGAAAAAAAAAAAAGAAATAAATTTAATGCAATTCGATCGTCAGAAAATCGGTAGTTTGAGTGTTTACCCTTTAATACTCACGGTCAGTAACCTTATTTGATGAAAAATGGTTTAATTCACTAAATAAGCGGTCTTATGCCTTAGATATTTAGAAAACTAAAGGCAATCCACATATTCTTCCATATTCTAGCCCATCTGATAGTAAAATTACTGAACGGCTCTAACATTTTCCTCCTCTAGCGTATACTTTTCATTTTAGTCATGTTTTAAAAAATAATGTCACTTAAACCATAACATATATTTTTACCCACCAAAAAAGTAATTCTGTATGATTATCTAGCGTGCTACATGCTATGAAACAGTACGTAAAATGTCATTGTGTTTAAAGAACATTATATCCTGTTTTATGGGCAGCGGAAAATGATGGACGTAGATTTTTTTTTTAATGGAGTACGACTGGAATCGCTGCTGCCGACCATTACCCGTAATTTTACAGGAATATTTTTAACAGTGCATGATATGACTAATTTTTAAGAATATAAATATGTATGACAGTATTGCCGAATAACTGACTACTTTTTAACTATTTGGAAAACAGTTGTCCTCTGTAGAGAATTGAGAAATCTGAAATTTATCTGAAGGTTTTTATTGGTTGAACTCCGCAACTTAATCGTTTTCTAATTGGTCCATTCTTAATGTCTAGAAATAGAATATTTATGTTGCCACGATGACAAAAATAAAGTATTAAAAACTACAAGAAAATTAATAACTCAAAAACAAATTTCGATACAGGTTTCAAACAAGTTGCATTTAAAAGCAAATTTTTTTCTTTATACGACGGTGTAAAAATTGAAAATGTGCGGTGCTTAAAAGTTTAAAAATTTACAGTACCGAAAATTGTTAAACTGAAATTTCATTTAATATTTGCTTACGATTGATCCAGGAGTATTAAAGTGACTCTAAATGTCCAGGCATATTGATATCACTTAGTTATTACGTAAGCTACGTTTTGATCATCATAAAAATGATGTTATCATTATTTTTTTTTGCATAGAAATCATTTATAAGTCTAAAATTATAGTCTTTGAAAATATTATTTTCCAAATAGTCGTTGTAATTTGTTAAATTACAATTTTTTTGTTATTTTTTAGAAATTTAAATCAATTTATCAGAATATAATCATAACTTAATTAATGTGAAACAATTAATTGATTAAAGTGCATTTTTAAAGATATATACTACACTCTTTTTTTTTATTATTTTTTGAATTATAATGTAGAAAATATTGAAGTGAACTTTTTTAATTATCCTGCAGGGTATGCTGTCACCCGGATCAAGTCCAACGTTTCAAGCCAGTGTTCAGACCTTATAGGAGACGAAATAGAATCAGAATGGACAATGACCGCTATGTTATTTAACTGCCATTTTCAGCCATCATTTTCAAGAAATTGAAACTGGGCTTTCAGTGCCTTCAAAAAGCTGCCTTACGAAACTATAAGTATTTTATTCCGCGAGAACTTGGGGATCGAAAACGTTTTAAACGTTTTTCTGCAATCTGTTTATTTAAAAAAACATTTTAAAGAGATTTGTTATGGCTCTAATATTTATTTAGAGCCATGTAAAAGTCTCTGAAGCTCGAAAAAGATGTGTTAACGATGAAAGACTAAAGTGACAGCAAAAGTTTTTAAGGAAATTATTTTGATGTTAAGATCTGACAAGGAAGGTCTCCATACTGGGCATACTCAGAATTTTTTGAAAGAAATGCTGATTAAACTACTCATGTATATAATAAAGGATCAGTCAAATTTAGCGACGGAATTACAGAAGAAACTCGGTAAAAAAATAAAATACTTTCGAGTATTTGGTGCGAACAGACGAAAGCGTCACGCGATTTGGCAAGCTGTATTTTCCCTAGCCAAAAACAAACTATTTTAATGCACCAGAAGATTTCTTGTCAATTAAATTGTAGAACACGTGTAAATAATATTTAATGAATTTAAATTTGAATAATGAGAGAGTTTGACATATAGATGTATTTTATATTACATATTTCTGTTGCTTTAGCTGCAGTTATTTAATTTTATCACTTTAAAAGTAATTTCTTATATAAAAAATACTTTCATATTGAAAAGTATTTTTTCATATATTTAAGCGTATGAAAAAATAAAGTCCAGATGAAGAATGCTGCAGTAATGCATTTCAATATCGGAGAAGTTTTTGTTTCCACAGCAACAAAATTAAATCGACAGAGTTCACTTAGATTGAAGTTCATTTTGAGATTGAAACAATTTAAATTAAAATTAAAATTTTGTTTTAATTCATAAAATTTCACAGTTAATTTATATTTTAAATACATTATGACAAAAATATAGTTAAAACAAACTAAAGCTGACAAACTAACGTTATATAAATAAAATTTATTTAAACAAGTTCAAGATGAAACATTTTTACCTTAAAATGCATTTGACATAAAGAAACTTTTTTATTTATTTTGTCACCAACCGATGACAAATTGCCAAATAAAAGAAATGTTCATTATTTTTTTACGAACGTTCTATCGGGGTTCCGCCAAAAAATATTTTACAAACATATATATCCTCATGAGAAGAACATTCTATAATTTTTTCAGAATTTTCTGAGTATGCCCGTATGGAGATCTTCTTTGTGAGTACAAATTATCTAAAATGGTGCATATTTTCTCGTTTCTAAATTGTTTTGCACATTTTATTCTTATGTATTTTAATTTAATTGTACTGCTATTCCTTTTAGCTAATTTTTAGTATATGCATTTTTTTTTCGCTCTTAAGATATTTCTCTGTGGCATCACTTTTTATTGATGTATTTTATATTGCATAGTTTGTGAACTGTTTTTATCCATACAAAATAAAATATGTAAAAAAAAATCAACAGTCATGTTATTCATTATTTTCTTAACATTTCACTTAATAAAAGATTTTGCATTGCATGGCAAAAATTATACTCCGGATGCATGTTTATACAATATATAAATATTTGTAATAATAGTCATTTCTTTTCCATCGAATTTTAAAAAAATACTTCAAGTTGTTATTTTAAAGTAAAAGAACCTGAGTGTTGGTCCTTGTATACACAAGCTGTATTGTAAAAAAAAAAAAAAAAAAAAAAAAAAAAAAGTATTTGATCCGACAGAACCTGAATTTCGAAAATGTCCTTCTAAAATGCTTTCTATTTAATAGTAACTTTTTAAAAAATAATTTCGTTTGCTTTCATTTTAAACTTTGTAAAAGTCTCAGAAACTTAAAAAGTAAGAATTTTATTGATGGAAACATTAAGAAGCAATTTAAAAGGGAAAATATGTTTATAAAAAATAGTTTATATTTAAAAAAATGTTTTTTTTTTGTGTGTGTTATGAAACATGTGCAAATTATGCATTTTAGTGTATATTATATAATATTTTCGTTCAATTGTTTGGTCTTTTTCATTTTTCAATTTTTAGAGTAATTTTATTGCTATTTTTCTAAGTCCTTTTCGTTTACAAAAACTTTAACCTTTTTTTATGGCCTTTCAAATTCTAATGTGAGATATTATCTACACAAAATAAAATGTATAATCAACTGATTTTTTTTTCATTATTTCCGGAAATTTTAAGACATTTAACACAAAAGTGAAATTTTTATGAATTTTAATATCGAGAATTACATAATAAAGTTAATTTCAGCATATAATATAATGATTCAGCATGTATGTTTATTTATATTTTTCTATTAGACCGGAAGGTCACAGCACAGACAATCACCTCATCGAATTTATGGAAGAAAATATAGGATTAGTTAAGTTTTGATTCACATATTAAAACTCAATCGGTCTGCCAAGTCATATCTCAATGGAAAACATAAAAAAACTTGAAAAACAACACAAACACCAAAACACATCATTTTTTACAGATTTGTTATTGTTGTTATTATATTAGTTGTATATAATCATCTACCCCAACACCATTAAGTAGTATCTCCTTCAATTCATAAAACCTCTAAAACCAAAAAATTTTTTTTTCGAAATTATTTAATATGTGTAACCCTCTGTGTAAAATGTTTTGTAAATTCTTGCATTTTATATATTTTTTTTTATATTAAATTTTAAACAAGTAAATTTTGGGGAATTAATAATGATGTACAAATACGTAGTAACGTGGATGAAACAGTCAAACAATAGTTAGTTATTACTCTCCCCTCCCCCCTAAATATCCTATGACACTGGCAGTCTACCAAAGTGGTGATTGCTTTGAGGCCTATAGCTTCAATGGCTTTCACCTCAAATGATCCATTATTTCTACACAGACATAATTACATAATCCATAATATTTTACAAATTCGTGAACATACAAGGAGGAGATAGCACAATATAATATTACAATACAAAAGAAGTACAACCGGGAGCTCCACACAACGAGTGTGTGCAATGGAGTCAGTGGGATTCGAACCCACAGTCTCCTACACTCGCAAGCGATTAGCAGCGTGGTATCTTAACCACTCGGACACGGAGACCTCAATCGCCTAACTCCGGTAACTTTTACGACATAAAGTAAAGAAGTAGAAAGGCTGCACTGTTAAAAATCTGACCCATTTGCTGTAGCGTCACTCCACCTCTTTTATAGAAAACTGTTACTTTACTGTGTTATGGAGCATTCTCATTGGTCATAAAAGAGATTTTCTATAAAAGCAGTGGAGTGTCGCTGCAGCAAATGGGTCAAATTTTTAACAGTGTATCGAAAAAGACAAGTTGTAGCATTTCATTCTATGTTCGTCTATTTTCTGTGCGCTTGACGTCATGTGATGCTCTTTTCGCGACGTAGGTACACTGTAAAAATTTGACCCTTTTGCTGCATCGTCACTCCCCCGCTTTTATAGAATATCTCTCTTTTGACTCATGAGAATGCTCCATAATTAGGTGAAGAAATCGTTTTCTATAAAAGCGGTGGAGTGACGATGCAGCAAAAGAGTCAAATTTTTTACTGTGTAATAAAGAAGCACCAATTGACGATATGAAAAAAAGCTTCACGAGACTTTAGCGGTCCGAAGAAAGACGAACGCAAAATGCAATGTGACAAACTTTTTTTTTTTTTTCATAGCATAAATTGTTAAAAATATTGGGAAAAAATTATTTCTGACCAATTATTTTCTGACCAATGAAAATGCTAAATAAACGCAAATAGAACCTTCTCATTGGTCAGAAAATAGATAGCCTTTAAAAATAGAGGTAACTTTTCACGATTTTTTTTAAAGTGTAGGAAAAACAGCTATTTTATTCCAACCATAAATGCATATTTTACCTCCTCCTTCGTTTACAGCCGATAAATTAAAAAATTGATAAAAAAAATCATTTAACAAATTTAACAATTTAATCTATTATCTTTTTTTCTTTCGAACGTTAAATTTAAAAAATACGAGTAAGTATGTCAAACTAACTAGGTAAACGCGATGTAATTCCTAAAAGGATTAGTGATCTATACTGTTAAAAATTGGAAACTTTTGCTGTATCGTCACTCTACTGCTTTTATAGAATTTCTCTATTTTAACCAATGAGAATGTTCCATAATACAGTGAAGAAATCGTTTTCTATAGAAGCGATGGAGTGACGATGCAGGAAAAGTTTCAAATTTTTAACAGTGCAGGGTAGATTTACTACTGATAAATGTTGCATCCGTTGCTATATCAATCAATCAACCTATTTTACTAACAGACGATTTTTGAATTTTCAAAAAATATTCGAAAGTAACCAATTCACGTTTTGTAATTATCTTATTTTTAAGTAAT
This sequence comes from Maratus speculifer, assembly GCA_964019185.1. NCBI lineage: Eukaryota > Metazoa > Arthropoda > Arachnida > Araneae > Salticidae > Maratus > Maratus speculifer. Next base: position 334,305,027 of record OZ025289.1, read on the forward strand.
GAAGTCTGATTTCTTAAATATTTGAGATATTTTTTATTCTAGTTATTACCTGATAGATATTAAACTTCCCAGTCTTTCTCGAGTTTTTTTAGAGTCAACTTTGGAAACTGTAATTTACTGAATGTTTATTATCAAACTATATTTTCATGACACATCTATGCTTGATTTAACTGTGTACATTTAGAAATCTGAGCAATGTAGGAGCTTATGCTAAAAATCTTGGTTTGCTTCTTCGTAACATCAACGATTCCTTTCTACTATGTTTTATTGATGAAATCTTATGCATAGTAATATCAATATGGTTGCAGATTAAAAGTTATGGAATAAATTTAATGATTTTGATTGTTGCTATCGCAGATTATCAATAATTTAAAGGATTATTATAACTGTCTTCTGCTTGAACTGAATTGAGAAATTGTGTCACTGTTGTCTGTTTATGAGATTTGGTTTGTAAGAGACTCGTCATTGGAAACTGAATATAAGATCAAGGTAATATTTTTTCAGGTTTTTTTTTTCAAATATCTTGCATTGTGCCCTTAACAATAAAAGTTTCTTAGATTTCATGTATTTCTATATCATTAAAAGGTTGCTTCACTCATGCGAAAAGATCCTTCTCTAATGTTAATCCTATAAGAGATTTTTTTTTTTTAAATATCTCGTTTGCATGTAACATTTTTAAATGTTTTTTGCATTGGATAGTTGAGACCGATCACCACAAAAGGGTTACGTACTTAATATATTGAAAAATGCACAAGATTATTTCACTCATCAAATAAATTTGTATTATACCCAAAACGAAATACATTCTTTATTATTCCACAATAATGGATAAACAAAACTTTCACAAAATTGATTCTATTTGTTTTAATACTCAGTCTTAAAAAAATGACTTGTAAAGTTATTTACATCAAAAAAGATGCATATCAATAACTATCCCAGAAATGACCGAGAATTACCCCGTGTCCAAGGTAATTCTTGGTCACGTAAAAATTATCATTATATGTAACTATAATATTGTATATTTGTATGTCATCAACTATAAGTGTATGTATATTTAAATAAGCATTTTAATATATAGCCATCAAAGAATGCTAATTTCAAGAAAAAATTGGGAACAACACTTTTAATAGTTTTAATAATTAAATGTTGTGATTTTTGACCAGGAATGGTTCCGGGTGGCTAAATTGTTTTTATGATTGGTTTTAGAACCGGAATTTAATGGATACATACTCATGAAACAAAATAATCATTTTTAAATAAATTTCACAATTGGGATACGAGTAATAAATAAAACATTTTTGATAATCATTCACTGTATCATCAGTTTTTGCATCAATTATTTTAATTATCAGAAGATAGAATTTGTAATAATTTTTGACGGATTTTTAAAATACTAAGTGTCAGGCAATTACAGCTATTAAATTATTGAGAGAGTGGAGTGTTTAGAATGGTAATAATTAAAAAAATATATAGTTTTGGAGTATTAGTCTATAGCTTTCTCTCCCTATTTTTATCAATTAAGTTTCTAGATTATTTGATATATTACATGTATTAGTTAATATCAAAAATATGAAAGAAATGATACTGTGAGTATTATTTCAAATAAAATTATTTCAAAATAAAACTGAAGAACTGATGTTTAAGGACACTGATCTACAGCTTTATTACTTTCTTTAAAATTATTTTTACTATTATTATTATTATTTGTCATAAATGAATAAGCAAACATTTAAGACAGAAAATATATCTAACAATTTCTATAATTTAATTGTTATTTAAATAGGGAAGGATTAAGCCCTGTGAGACCCCTGCTTTCTGACTCCTTTTATTGCCTGATTATAATAGATAAAAGTCAGAGCTACGTAAAGATTAAATAAATAAATAAAATAAGATATTGAAGTTTTAAAATTTTATTAACCACATAAAATAACTTAAAAGCAACTATTTATAAAAGTGTTGGTATTAGTATATTTTGGTAAGTGTAATTTAAAAATTAAATTAAATTATTTATCTTTCAAATTTAGGTTTTTATTCAATTCAATATATTTTATGCACTATAAATATCACTGAAATTGCATTTTTAGAAATGTTTACATGGGGTACCCATTCGTAGAAAACCACTAATTAAGTATCCCAGTAATTAAAGCCATTTTTAAAAACTTTAAAAATAAATGAAATTTTATAAACGGCTATTGGTTATTAGTAGGAAAGAGTTGGGAGGAATGGCACACTTTTTACAAAAGTAAGGAAATAAACTTTGTTTGACACAAAAACAAAAATTTAAATTTATAGAGTGCAAGAAGTGACACTTTTTAATCTCCCTGAACAATATAGAAACATAACATGCAAAAACTATTTTATGATTAAAGAAATTGTAAATTTCAAAATGTGTGCCATACCTCCCCACTAACAGGGAGGTATGGGACAGCAATAAAACAAAGCTATAAGGCACAAATAGTCTAGTGTCGGCTAGATATAGTGTCTAACAAAGATTGTAGATTGTTAATGTATGTGCCACAGTATCAAATTTCAGTATCTTCATGACTTGAAAGAAAATTTAGGATTGTCAGTCACAGATGACATTAAACAAGTAAGAAAAATCATGTGTCAAGCATAGATTAAGAAGCACTTTCCAACACTTCTTGAAATGTTTAGCAAAACCTCGTTATCCAGGGAAATAACGTATTATTGTCCATATCCAAAAATGTATTCTAATACTTTTGAAAAGCCCTGTATTTGATCTGTGGGTTAATATATAGACTATATAATGGTAAAATTTAGTTTAACAAGAAAACGCCTAACTGGTTGAAATTTTCCTTTCAGCAATTTATGCTAATAGATGGAAACATACTTTAATATTTTTGTTTAGCCCTGTAAAATACATAGTATCTTTAATACACGAAAGTATTTTGCTAAAGTTTAGTTTAAAAATAAATTCTTTTTAACCCTTAAACGGTAACGTGTTTTTCGGCACCTTTAAAGGGTAATCATGGGTCACTCGTGCTTAGCGCTGTAAAAAGTGGTTTAAAGTGCTTTAAAAATTCTAAAAAAATTCATGATATTACATCAACTACCCTTGAACAAGAATCAGTCACAATATTGCTGATTTATTAATTTGTTTAAACAATATGTTTAAATAAACAAGTAAAAATGTGAAAAATGCACATTTTCATTAAAAAATCATAACTTTGAACAGAATTGACATTTTTTGCTGTTTCAAACGGGAAATTGAAGATCAAGAATGGTACTTTCACAAAAAAAAAAAAAAAAAAAAAAAAAAAAAAAAAAAAATAGCCGGTATAAATTTAAAAAATGCTTAAGTTTTGAGCATAAAAATGACGTTTTTTAAACTTATAAATAGGTACAATTTACAATGAAATAGAAATTTTATGAGTTTTTAATCAATTTTATTTATGAAAATGATGTTAATTATCAAACTTTATTTAATTAAACAAAAAATATAATGATGAAAAATTGCAGCAACACTGATATCATCATTTATAAACAATCGAAGGAAGCTAAGATGGAGAGCAAACTGCAATCACACCAAACAATTTCATAAACACGTGTTTGCATAAAAAGTAAGGTTCGGAAACCCAACTGAGTGTAATGTATCGATTTTTTATAAAAAAAAACATCAATTCCTAACCAAACAAATTTTTTCTTACCTTACACTTTTCGTCAACGTAAATGGTAACCCTGGGTCACTCGTGCCTTTTCGAAATTTTGACTGGCTCTTACGTCGGCTGTGAACGCACTAAAACATCGGCGTTTAGGGAGCTAATAGCCTACTAGTATACTATTTTTTTCAGGGTAGTTTAGTCCCGCTCCCCACTCTCTCCTCTAAGCTAGCAAGGAAAGAAAATTTGACCGAGGCACTAGTGACCCATGGTTACCGCTTAAGGGTTAAACTACAAATCAAATTTCCAGAAATTATCATCCAAAGGTGAGAATGTATCCAGTTCTGTGCGTGACCCTGTATATCATTTTATCTATATTCTACAAACATTTCTTACTAAACTAAATGCTGTTCATCGTAAAAAGGCATAACATATTTAAAAAAAAAAAAAAAACTTTAAGTAAATTACGCTTATATTAATTAACCTTTCCGCGATCTTTTGTGTAACCCTGTATACCTAAATAGTGTAACAATTAGCATTTATAATAACCATATAGTATGCATGCATCTAGTGAAACTTAAAAGCGTATATCATAATGCATTTTATCCATTTAGCAGCCATCTTCCATAATATACAGGACTTCGGGTAGAATATATTATTCGAAATTTTTTTGCGTGTCCCTGTAAATGCTATGCACTGTGCATTATGCATAAAATAACTCATATTAATCCTCAGCAACGTATATCAGTTTGATTAAATATGAAATCGTTTACCATAATTGAAATATGTCGCAAACAATCCCCCCCCCCCTTTATTATTATCCATTGGAATTCTTTTGTGTAGCCCTGTAAATGAATAATAACTATTCTTTTCGCTGGATACTTTAGAAAATGCATATTTTAGTGCACTTTGTAGATGCATATAAATTTGAAGATGTTTTACAGAGTGTAACATCTTTAAAATTCATTTGAAACGATTTTTCCCCGTAGGCCATAATGTAATAAAAAAAAACTTTTGACTGTCCCTGTAAATAAACTAATCATGGCAGAAACTTCATTTTCAATAGGGTTCGTGCTTGGGTAAACGTCATTAACGTCCAAAAATTTCATGACGATCTGATTATATTTACGAGACTTAGAGAGTGGATAGACGGCCAAACAAACCGAATGCATAAGCACTTTTCAACTTTTTTGGAAAGTGCTAAAAATCATCAGATCAATTTATACTTTTCGAAGTAACTGAATGTACTATTTAATGTTATAATAAATATATTAACCTTTAAAAATATTTTTGTATTATCAATTTACATTAATCTTATTAAAAAGAAGGACATGTCCCATTTCTCCCTTTACTAGCATGTCCCATTCTTCCTCTCTACCTAGCTTTGAATTAAACTTGTTATATAAACATAAGTGCTGTTTTTAGGCTTAATTTAAGTTATCGATAAAATGCAGTGTAGTGTTCCATAAAGAGGAAAACTATGTATTACATCTATGTATAAACAAGTCATTAATATACAGAAAGCATAAAAAATATATGAAGCAAATTTTCTTTTGATTCTTGAAATAATCCTTTTATTCACACAATTGCAAGCTTATACAGGTAAGTAACTTTTTTTCAATTTGAATGGTGTCATTTCATAAACCATGAAATTTTAGAATATTTTTATGTATGTGTTTCAAAAATGACTCGATAAGAGTCGAAACGTGTAAACAGCTGAATAAACATAATTTTACTGATTTTGAAGTTTTAATTTACGCATTTTAACAATTAAAATTCGTGTATTCTACGCTAAATTCTAAGAGATATAAAGTCTCCAACATTTGAAAAACTAAAAATTTTGTTTTCGTGTAATCTTATTTCAATAAATGATTAATTACCACCTGTATTTTTTAAGGAAGACCTTTTATCAGTTTATGATAGAAAAGACTTATGTATTCTTTATTTAAAACTTGCCATTCTTCAAAATTAACACTTTGTATTACCACGTTGCATATTTGACAGACTGAAAAATCAATGTTTATTTATACAGTGAGTTTAAGAAAAATATTGTATTTATTGCTGGTGTCTCTCTACGCAACGCAATATAAATTCAAAGTTGTCAAAATACATGTATTCACAAGTTTATCTTCATAAATCCTTTCATGATTTTGTATTCATAAAAACTTGCCGCAACTTTGTAACGAATACCAGCATATCATTCGAATAAGAATTAAACAAGTAAGAAAAATCATGCGTTAAGCTTGATTCGGCGTTAAGCATAGATTATGAAGCACTTTCCAACACTTCATGAAATCTTTAACAAAATTTTGTTATTTCGGGAAATAATAGTGTATAGCCCAATATACTCAAATATGTATTCCAGTACTTTTGAATTGCCCTGTATTTCATCTGTCAGTTGATATAATGGGAAAATATAGTTTAGCAAGAAAATACCCAGTAGTTTGAAATTTCTTTTTCAGCAATTCATACTATTAGATGGAAACATACTTGAATATTTTGTTCAGCCCTGTAAGTTTACCTTGTACCTTTATTACACGTCAGCATTAGGTTAAAATTTATTGTAAACTAAAACACTTTTAAAACAACTGAAATCACATTCTCATAAATTATCATTCATAGGCATCCATGTACCGAATTCTTTGCGTGGCCTGTTTATCCTTTTACCTATATTCTGAAAACATTTCTCAGTAAATTGAATGCAGCTCAGGGTAAAAATGCATAACTTATTTAAGAACCACGTTTAAGTAATTTACGCTCATATTCAGTAACGTTGGCGAGCTCTTTTGGGTAGTCCTGTGTATTAACTAATAACATTTATACACACCATATAATGTGCATATATTTAGTGAAACATAAACGCACATATCATAATTAAAATGCATTTCATCCCTCTATCAGCCATCATCGGACACATATACGGTACTTAGGAAAGAATATACTATTTGAAATCTTTTGTATGGCCCTGTAAATGCTATGCATTTCATATTATGCAAGACAGTATCGTATAATTTATATTAAGCTTCAATGACATATATCAATTTTATTATACATGAAATAGTGTAATATATTTAAAATATGTGGCACACAATTCCCTCTTTACCATTATCAAATGAAATTCTTTTGTGCGGCCCTGTAAATGAATAATAGCTATATTTTCCCTGCATACATTACATAATGCAAATTTTAGTCCACTTTTGAATCCTTATGAATATGAGTATGTTTGACAGGGTATAAGACCTTTAAAATTCATTTGAACGATTTTTCCCCCATAGCCCGTAATGTAATGGAAAATTTTTTACTCTCCCTGTAAATGAACTAATCATTGTACTAACTTTATTTTCAATAGGATTCGTGCTAGGGTAAACCTCAAGAACGTATAATAATTTCATGGCAATCCGGGTATATTTACAGGAGTTAGAGCGCGGACAGACGGCCAGACAATGCGTATTTTCCAATGCGCATAAGCACTTTTCAACTTTGTTGGAATGTGCTAATAAAAATCGGAGTCGGTACATCATTTGGCCTGTTTTCAAAAAGTTGAATCTTACTCCTCTCTCCAAGAATAAGAATGACCCACCTCCCGCACCTCCAAAAAAAAGTAAATAAAAACGTTAAAATAGCTTTATTTTGTGAGAAGCGTCGAATCTTCATTTTTAGTGCCAAAATTAATTTCTTCCAAAATTTTCGTGAATTGCGGTTGCTGTAAAAACCTATTTTGACTGCATTAAAATATAATTTTGGACTTTGTATTCATAAAACCTGCCGTAAAATTCTAAAAAAAGATCGTTCCGATTTGCCGATGCTGTTATTCGTTTCAAAAATTAAATGTATATAATAAATGATACACTACTTGATCTACTTAAAAACGATTGAGTTCTCCCATCTCTAAATTAAAAAATAAATAAATAAAAAGATAAAACAAAACAAAATGCAAACATAACTGCAATATTTGTAATATTATGCGCATGTTAAACAAAATGATTATAATGATTATAAATTAATTTGAATATGACTATAAATTAATTGAATTAAAAAATGATTATAAATTAAATTTCTTTGCGTGCTACAAAAATTGTTGTGAGCGCCACTGGTTCACAGTTCCTGCTCTAGTGGATAAATGAAGACAAAAAGATAATAAATAAATAAATGAATAAATAAAAATAAAAATAGGCCGCTAGCTAAAATTGTTTAGCTAAAATTCGGTAACACTGCGATAAATCTTATCTCACTCACTGTAACATTTATTTTTGAATCAATATATATTGCCTGATAAAAAATTATAGAATAGTTATTTTTAAATATTGCTTTTTTCTAAAAATTAAGAGAATCCAAATTTTCCTGAAAATTAGCAGCGAAAAAAAATAGCTCTTATACACACGGTCGTCTTTCCGTTTAGCCCCTTGAGGTGTAATGGGATATATTACATCACATCTAATTTTAATCAAGTTTACACTAGAAAGTTTTAATTAAATTTAACTATTATAACTTTGGTGGGAAACAGTTAAAAAATTCCCATTTTGGATTTCTTTTTTTTAATTCCAGTCATAATTAAATAAAAAAGAATATTGCCCAGTTAAACTGATGGCAATTGAGCTCACAGGCTACGCATACTAATTGTACATTACAGCCTTGTATTTTCGTTAATTCCGTTTGAAAAAAAAAATTAAGAAGGGGAAACAGCTCTCCCCTTTCTCCTTTTTTATACTTAATCATTGAACCTCCTAAACTATCAAGTACATGCTTTATCATATTAAAAACTTATATCCAAAATTCAGAGCAAATCGGATAATTCTTAATAAAAACCCATTTAGCATTTATATAATTTAAGAGGAGTTATTCTCCTCTTTTATACTTAACCATCAAACTTCCAAAACTATTCAGAGATTTGAACGAAATCTGACAATTCTGATTGAAAAATCCATTTATACAAGTTAAGGGGAGGGGCATTAGAACCCCCGTTCCCCCTGTTTATACTTATTCAATGAACACCTAATAACAGACACGGACTCGCCTCATCAGAATGATCCTATATCTAAATTTTGAACGAAAACTGTTAATTCTGCATGAAAATCCCGTTTATATCAATTAAGGGAGGGGCATGAGCCCCCCGTTCCCCCTGTTTATACTTATTCAATGAACACCTAATAATAGTCATGGAATCGCCTCATCAGAATGATCCTATACCTAAATTTTGAACGAAAACTGTTAATTCTGCATGAAAATCCCGTTTATATCAATTAAGGGGAGGGGCATGAGCCCCCCGTTCCCTCTGTTTATACTTATTCAATGAACACCTAATAATAGTCACGGAATCGCCTCATCAGAATGATCCTATATCTAAATTTTGAACGAAAACTGTTAATTCTGCATGAAAATCCCGTTTATATCAATTAAGGGGAGCATGAGGCCCCCGTTCCCCCTGTTTATATTTATTCAATGAACACCTAATGACAGTCACAGAATCGCCTCATCAGAATGATCCTATATCTAAATTTTGAACGAAAACTGTTAATTCTGCATGAAAATCCCGTTTATATCAATTAAGGGGAGGGGCATGAGCCCCCCGTTCCCCCTGTTTATACTTATTCTATGAACACCTAATAATAGTCACGGAATCGCCTCATCAGAATGATCCTATATCTAAATTTTGAACGAAAACTGTTAATTCTGCATGAAAATCCCGTTTATATCAATTAAGGGGGGGGGCATGAGCCCCCCGTTCCCCCTGTTTATACTTATTCAATGAACACCTAATGACAGTCACGGAATCGCCTCATCAGAATGATCCTATATCTAAATTTTGAACGAAAACTTAATTCTGCATGAAAATCTCGTTTATATCAATTAAGGGGAGGGGCATGAGCCCCCCGCTCCCCCTCTTATACATATCGAATGAACTCCAAAAACTAATCAGGGAAGCGCCTTATCAGGATATACCTATATACAAAATTTCAAGTGGATCCGATATTTTTATCATGAGTTATCGCGTTACGCACGAACGAAAATACGAACGTACATACAGAATGGAGGGCACATAAGCTCTCAGGCTATGATAGCCTGTGAGCTAAAAACGAATACATGTCCCTGAACAATGATATGGTTAACCTTTTCCGGCACAGTGGTGTCCAGTCCGGAATAACTAATTTTAATTCCACACTTGCAACCGGCACCAATAATATTTTATTAAAATTTTGCTTCTATAACAAAAGCTTAAATTAAAAGTTTCTTAATTTCTCAAAAAGTTGTTTCTAAATACCGGTGTCAGTCGATAATTTCTCATTTTCTAACAGAATTTGCCCTTGCCAAAAAGGGTTAAACGGATTTAGTTCTGGCTAGCGAAGCTGTTACTGGCGTCTTTCTTTTTTTTTTTCTCTCTTCCTTTGTCACTCTAATTTCTTAAAACAAATCTTTTACACATACTTTGACAGAATGTAAAAAAAAAAATGTACAAAATGTAGCTTTTAAAAATTGTGGTGCAATCATAATGTAAAAATCGCCAATAGCAGCTCCCCATTAGTTTTATTGAAGGGAGGGTTATAAACGCTTCATCCGGCTATACAATTTATTGTGGCCTTATTTCTTCTTCCTCCCCCCCCCTCTTCCTTCAAAGAATAATAATAGCGTAATAACTTCGTCAGGGTTCTTCATAAACGCAAGGCTGGATTCACAATTTTTCCGCGCCTGATCAACAAAATTAGCGAATTTTACGAAACTGATCGGCAAAATTAGTAATTTTTATGAAACCGATCTTCAAAATTATCGATTTTTACGAAGCCAATCGACGAAATTCACGATTTTCTTAAAACCGATCGATGAAATTCGTGATTTTTACAAAGCTGATAGAGGAAATTCGCGATTTTTTCAAAGCCGATCGAGAAAATCCATGATCTTTCCGCTGCTCATCGTTAAAATTTGCGATTTTTATGAAGCCTATCAAGAAAATTTATGATTTTTATGAAGGCGATTCTGTAAATTCACGATATTTCCGCGCCTGATTAACAAAATTCTAGATTTTTACGAAGCCGATCGGCGAAACTCGTGAATTATACGAGACCGATATACGTAATTGGTGATTTTTTCTCAAATGATCGATAAAATTCGCATTTTTTCCGCGCGAGATGGACGAATTTCGTGAATTCCCTGAGCTTGGTCTACGAAATTCGCGATTTTTAGAAAATCGGTCGACGAATTTCGCGATTTTTACGAAGTCTATCGGAGAAATTTGTGATTTTATTTGAGCGTGATTAACTAAATTTGTGCTTTTTCCGAAGTAAATGGACGAAATACGCATTTTCCGCTCCCAATCAGTGAATTTCACTTTTTTTTTCTTGATAAATTGATAGAATCACGATTGTTTTGGAGCTGATTGACGAAATTTTCAATTTTTCATCATTTCCAAAATCGCGATATTTTTCGTACCTTATCAACGAAATATGCGATTTTTTCGTTCCCAATCAACGAAATTCGCGTTTTTTCCACGCGATAAACCGAGCAATCATGCGATTTTTCCGTAGGCGATAAATTTAATTTGCATCTTTTTCGTACATTATCAACTAAAAGGACGATTTTTTTTCTTGCGCAATCAACGAAATGTGTGATTTTTCGCGTCTGACCGATAAAATTCGCGATATTTCCGTGCCCGATAGGTGAAATTTGCAAGTTTTCTTTTAGCCTCATCAAAATCCACTATTTTTCTGCATTTGATCAATGAAATTAGCAAGTTTTCCGTGCCCGATTCGCAAAATTTGCGATTCCTATGTGACTGACGAAATTTTATAGTTTTTCGTGGTAAACTGACGAAATTTACGATATTTTTTTCAACGACTTATGCACGAAAATGGCAATTTTTTTTCCTGTTGTAAATTGACGAAATTCGCGGACCACACATTAGCCCATCGCGCGCCATTTTTGTTCCGCGCGCCACAGATTGTGCAACCCTATTATAACTGGAATCTGAAGTTTGATGAAAATCCATACATTAGTTTTTGAAATAGAGCTATTGCAGAATCTTTTAAAAAAATCTGAACATTAGCGCAAAATGTCGGGTGATGTACACCAAAAACTAATCTGGATCAATTTATTTCTGGTACTACTGAATCTGATAATCTGAAGTTCAATAAAAATCCATGCATTAGTTCTTGAGATACATTTATTGCGAAATCGTGAAGAATGCAGAATAGTAGCGTCATCTGTTGGGCGATTTACACCAAAAACTAAACAACACTAATCTACATCAGGGACTAACTGAGTTTGAAGTTTTAGAAAATTTTGTGCATTAATTCTTCAGATACAGCTATTGTGATAATCACGAATAATGCAACATGGCAGTACCTGTTAAGCGATTTGCAGCAAAACGTAACCAGCACCAATGTTACCACTAACTAAATATAAAGTTTTATGAAACTCCGTGCGCTAGTTCTTGAGACATGGCTATTGTGAGAATTGTGAATAATAGCATCATTACCTGTTAAACTATATATACCAAAATATAATTAGATCTAATTTATATCAATGTATAACAGAATCTAAATTTGTGTGAAATTCCCGTACATTAGTTCTTGAGATGGAGCACCCACAGACATTTTTGTCCACATACTCAGACTCACATGCAGACATTTTGTAAAAATCTGTTTTTTGAGGTTAGCTGACCCCTAAAACGACATTATGCTATTGCAAATGCATTGAAACTGATATAAATCACTCGGTTTCACTACGATTACGTTAAAACAGGATATTCGTAGCATTTTTTAATACATTTACAGAGACGCACAAAAAAATCGGTTACAATACTGACTTTCAGTTATAATTGCTAGAAATGAGTTTTCAATTTCGGCATGCGCTTTCGAATTTAAATGTTTTTAGGTGCGTTCGTAATTATATAAATACGTAGCACCTATAGTAGTCGTCTTATCTGTCTGTCTGTTTTTCTATCCGCATGCGGATAGAAAAACTGTACAAAAACTACTGAATCGCTTGAAATTTTAAGTATATTTTTGTTGTAAAATTTTTTTTAGTCATTTTAAATTTCAGTAAAGTCAAGTCGGTTATGTAGTTCAAATACAGAGACTGTCGAAAGTATTCCGATACATTACAGCCGATAGGATACCATAGTTTAAAGAATTTTTAACAAAGTTGAAAAGTGTTTATGCTTTTGGTTTGTCTATCCGTCTGACCGTATGGCCGTCTGTTCGCGCTCTAACTCCCGTAAGTAAACTCTGATTACTATGAAATTTTTATATATTATTGATGTTTACCCTAGCACGAACACTTTTGAAAATGAAGTTTCTACCAAGATTAATTTACAGGGATAGTCAAAAGTTTTCCGATACATTACGGCCTATGGGAAAAAATCGTTTCAAATGAATTTTAAAGATGTTACACGCGGTCAAACATATTCAAATTTATATGTATTCACAAAATGCATTAAAAAATGCATTGTGTAAAATGTGCATTGAAAAAAATAGCTATTATTCATTTACAAGGCCTCTCAAAAGAATTCTATTATACAATAATAAAGGGAGAATTGTTTGCGACATATTTTGACTAAGTTGAACGATTTCAAGTATCATAAATTTTATAAACGCCGCTGAGACTCAATATTTCACGCATAATATGAAGTGCATAGCATTTACAGACACACACAAAATATCTCAAATCGTATATTCTATTCGAAGTAATGTATATTATCGATGACAGCTGATGGATGCATGAAAAGCATTTTCAATTGTGATATTCGCTTTTAAGTTTTACTGAATGTCTGCATTTTATATGGTGTGTATAAATGCTATAGTTGATATACAGGGTTATACAGTTGAATTGCTTTCAGTTTACTAAGAAATGTTTGTATCATATAAATAAAATGATATACAGGGTCACGCAAACAATTATTTATATGGTCACCCATGGATGATAACTTCTAGAAATGAGATTTAACTAGTTTTAAAAGTGTTTTTGTTTGAACGAAATTTTAACAAAATACTGGCATGTAATAAAGGTACTAGGTAAACTACAGAGCTGAACAAAATATTGAAATATTTTTCCATACATTAGTATAAATTGTTGAAAGAGAAATGTCAACCAGTTAGGCGTTTTCTTGCTAAACTAAATTTCCTCGTTATATAGTAGTAGTAGGAAAAGGAGAGTACGGGCTCAGGAGCAGGTGGCACTGTGGCACCGTGCCTCCTGCTCCTCCGGCTGTCCCGCCTGCTCCTCCGGCTGCCCCGCCTGCTCCTCCGGCTTCCCCACCTGCGGTCCCTCCTGCTCCCACCATCTCACCGCCGCCCTCCTGCGCCCCCTAGTGGAAAAAAGGAATATTCTATTATAACAGGATAGGTGAACAACCTTCCCTAATTAAAAATATTATCAATCACATCTCAACATTGAATCATACTATAAGATGAAGATTAAATTTGTATTTGAATTTTAAACAACCGTAATTTTAATGAGTATTATTAATTAAGCGAAACAATTAAAATTTCAGTTTTTAACCATTTTATTTAGATTTCTTCAACTACAAGATGAGATTATCAATTTAACTCAAGAAAGTTAAACATATATTTGAATTTTGCTTCATAGACATCTTAATGAGTAGTATTAATTAAGTAAAAACAATAGAAAATATCCAGTTTTATAGAAAAAGACTGATTTCTTACGATTTTTATCAACTATATGATCAATGTAACGACTTAAAAGTTGGAAGTTAAACATGTATCCTAGTTTTTCAACAGCTATAGCCTTAATGAGTATCGTTAATTAAGTAAAAAAAACAATGGAAAATATCAAGTTTTATGGAAAAAGACTGATTTCTAACGATTTTTATCAACTTAAGAGAGAAAACTTAAACATACATTTCAGTTTTTCAACAGCTATAACCTTAATGAGCATTCATAATTAAGTAAAAAACAATGGAAAATATCAAGTTTTATAGAAAAAGACTGATTTCTTACGATTTTTTCAACTCAAACTTCAGAATATCAATTTGATAGAAAGAAATTTAAGCATGCATTCCAGTTTTGGACAACCATTTCCTTCATGAACATTATTAATTAAGCAAAACAGAAAATATTAAATTTTTAACTGATTTCTTCATATTTTTTATTTATTTATTTATTTTTTAATATAAAATCAGAATACACAACTTAAAATAGAAATTTAAACATATTTTTTAGTTTTTGAACAGTCGTTACCTCAAAGAATTTCGATAATTGAACAATTAACAAAGGAAACTAATGATTTTTTAACGAAAAAAGACGAATTAAACGAATTTGGTTAACTTTTACTCTAATTGGAAATTTCATCGTACTTTATGTATACCAACTAAGTAGAATTTTAATGCATAAACGAATAATTTAAAGAAATCCCCAACACACAAATGTGAACCTGCAGAGCATTTCTTATTACGTCATATCTAAACTAAAACTTTTTTCTGCAACCCCACCATGCATGCATTCCAGGTAGGGGAACATAACAAAGAATCTTGACGTCACAACTTACAAAGGTATACAAATGTTTACGTTCAAGAAAAAGTATCACATAGAGTGAAAAAAAAGAAGAGATTTAAGTTATTTATCCATTCTAGTTTTATAACAGTTACTACAACATCTCCAAATTAAAATTTGGAAGTCATAATGAGTATAATTAATTAAGCAAAATAATAGAAATATTAGTTTTTCAGAGGGGAAAAGACGAATTTAAACAAATTTTATTAGTTTTACACTAGTTTAATAATAATTTTAAGGAGGAAAAAGACGAATTTAAACTTTTTTTTTTTAGTTTTACACTATTTTTTCTCATCTCCAACATAGATATATCAATTTTAACAGAAGAATTAAACGTATATTATAGTTTTTAACAACAAAATCTTAACAAGTATCATTAATTAAACAAAAATAAATATCAGTTTTAAAGAAAAGACGAATTTGAATAATTTTACACTAGTATTTTCAAAAGCAACATGGAAATATCAATACTTATTCACATATTTCACTTATTCACTGTATTCAATACTATATTTAATAAATTTGGATACACTTTAAGAATTTCCTAATCTATAATTAAATATTAGCTGTATATTTAATGTTACCCATGTTTTCAACATTAGTTCATAATCGTGAATTTTGTATTTTAAATACCATGTATTCAGGTTCAGATTATTTTCACTTGAAATCATACAGAATTTTTTAACAGAGTTTGTTTTTGAAATCATTGAAGCAACTGTATTTAATATTTTTAACACCAATTTTCTAAGATTTTCTAACATTTTCCGATTATACATTCTTCAGAAGTACATTTCTAAATGCTACAATCACTTTACATATCGAAAAGATATCATTGAAGCAACTGTATTTAATATTTTTAATACCAATTTTCTAAGATTTTTTAACATTTTCCGGTTATACATTCCTCAAAAGTTATTATTACGTATTCTAAACAATAGCAAATATTAATTTTAAGAATAAAAAGACGAATTTAAACAAATTTTATTAGTTTTACACTATTTTTTCTCACCTCCAACACGGATATATCAATTTTAACAGAAGAATTAAACGTATATTTTAGTTTTTAACAACAAAAATGTAATAAGTATCATTAATTAAACAAAAATAAATACCAATTTTCAAGAAAAGACAATTTTTTACACAAATTTTCAACTTTGAAATACATCGCTTACATATATTGTTACAGTATATTACTAAACTTAAACTTTTTAAAAAGTTTGAATGTCTTTACAAAGGGTTCATACTTATATTTTTCACGTCTTGACTGCATTCGAAATCTTACAACAAAAGTATACTTTTATTATTATTATTATTATTATTATTATTCTAGAAAACCTAAAAAATCGTTTCTTGCTGCTTTAGACACTTGACATATTAAAACTACTCTACCCATATAATTAATCAAATTAGGACATGATTCATCTTACGCTTCAAAATTTCTGAATTTTTACAATACTTATTTTCATCAAACTTTATTCTTGATCCTATATATTTTAATAGCACAGAATTTTCACATCTGTTTTTATCTACTTATCAGAAAATTATTAAAACACCCAACAACATTTTTCAAATATGAATATTATCTTTACAATTTAATGATGCAAAACATACACGAATACAAAGTTTAATTTTTACAAACATTTCATATTTCAAACCAAACTATTCGAAATTTTCACAACGTAAGAGCAAACATTAGACGAACTTTTTAACATTAATATTGCTTAGATCTTTTCATCATAACTTTTAACTATGATAATTATCCATTTTTAGGTTGATTGTCGAAAAACTGTAACTGAAATTACATAAACTTAATGTAAAAAACCATGTTCTCACACAATTTCTTGAAATTCAACAAAGAATTGACTATTACTCCAATACTTATCTACTTCAATCTCGACTCTCGATAGTATATAGATATTACATCATTACATACTTACAACTCTTTTCAAACGTTTATCAGAAAATCAAGCCAATCAAAGTATAGTAGTTATCACACCTGTTCCTCAGAAATATTACTATCATATGAAACAGTAAAGAAAATTAATAGATATTTAATATTTAATAACTTCATACGTGAAATTACTGTCGAATGAGAATACTAATAATCAATAAAATCAACTGTTGGACAAAAAAATAGTACAGATTACCGAAAATTCAAATCATTTTTTCTACAAAAATTACAAAAATTAACAAATGAATGACCAGTTAGAGAAATAATTAAAAAAAATAATGAACATATTTACAAATTTATTAAAATCACACCTTTTTCTGGATTACAAACCACAATTTCTTGAAAAATTTAACACCGAATTTGTAAGATTTTAATCCTAGTATTACATACACTCAATAAATATTCAAAATTAACAAAAAAATAATTTTTTTAGTCTCATCAATAAGCAGAAATTCTATATTAAAAGAATATTTTCATAGTAGTACTTATAAAAATGAGAGTTTACAAACTGATTTTCATAATTTTATCACATTTAAACTTAATTTTTATACATAAGACATTATTTAATCAAATTTTATACTTTCTAATTCAGTAAAATTCAATACTTTTTTAGTTTTTAAACCAATACCACAATATTTATTTACATCAAACTTGATTCTTTACCTTTTATATTTCCACATTACACAAGTGAGTTAAATACTAACTTGGAACGGGAGTTGAAGTCAATTGATTCAATTCGATTTTCATCGTATACGCATTTCCCCTACACGAAATTTCTTACTTCTATAATCATCTAATGTATTAAAACTAATCTACTCATATTTTTAATCAATTCATCAGATGTTTCATCTCGCACTTCTGAATTATCATCCACCAAGTTGCTTAAAATATAAATACTATCTTTAAAGTTTTAATGTAGTATACATGACTAATCTTGAGTTTCCATCTATACTATTAATCAAATTATCATATGTTTCATCTTACAGTTCAACGATTTCTGAATTATCGTCCATCTAGTTGTTTAAAATATTAATAAAATGTTTATAGTTTTTGATTATACATAGTATGTATGAATACAATCTTTAATTTTTAACAGTTCATATTTCAAATAACCTATTTTCGAAACCAAACTATGTGAATTTTACCACAATACTTATCATCATACAGAGATTTGTGTTTCATACTTTTTCTAAAAATTATCAGATATGTACTCCTCAGAGGAATTTCTATCATATGAATAAATGAAAAAAAAAATTAATTTATATTAAACGTACAGCGAAATTTGATTGCAATATATATGTATTTAATAAAAATAAATAAATGAGCGATTATTTATACATTAAACCTTTACTAAATATATATTTCTTGCGTTATAAAGATGTTTCAACAAGATGAACCAAAACAGCAGCAAACTTCAGAAATTAATGATCTGAATGATTCATCCCTAGCACATGTAGCGTTAATGAATAATACATATGTAAGTACTTATATGAAAAATACTAGAATTCGTATATGAATCGTAATTAGAGTAAATATAAAATGATTTGTCTTACTGCCTACACTTTAACAAATGCCTTTTTACCTATATTGTTGAAAAGAATCCTAATTGTTTGCATTTTATTTCTATTACAGATGTGTTCTATTTGCTACAAACATTTCTTAAGTAAATCGAATTTAACAGAACATACAAAAATCCATACAGGTGAAAAACCTTACACTTGGGAAGATTACCAAATGCTGTTTTCAAGAAGGCGTGAATCAAAAGTGCACACATCATCATATAAAGCATCGTCAGTTATATGTAAACTTAGTGAGGATATTCAAAAATTATTCAGACGTTTGAAGAATTTAGACATAAAGGAAGATATTTAGACTATATATCCATCATATTTTCATAACACTTACCACAATATCTCAAACTTAAAATTTGGAAGACATACACACTGCCGAAAAGTAATTTTGTTACCCGTGATTCTTCTAACCAGCATGAATGTATAGATATTATTTTGCAATGTATCCTTTAAATGCTCACATTAAATATTCCTTTATATACATATATCGTTGTGTTTATTTTTTAAAAACCTATTACATTAATAAAATAGGTTACACACACGTACATACACATAACATTTTAAGTGAAACAACACTCTCACAACTTAAAAAATGCATAAGAACATACAAAAATAAGCAGATGTATGAAAAAATATGCAAATTTACAAAATAATTTCACTGTTTTCTAGAAATACCAACAAAAAAATATTTAAAGTATAAAAAAATTACAAAAGTGAAAAGAAAAAACACAAATGTAAAACAAAAATCACAAAGTGAAAAACTCACAACAAAGTTTTTGAAAAAAAAAAAATTTACAACAAAAATTTTTTTACAAAAACCAAAACTTCAAAAATATTTTTCCAAAAAAATTTTTTTTCAAAAACATTTTTTACAAAAAAATTTTTTTTTCAAAATAAGTTTTTACAAAAGTAAAAAATAAAAAATCACAACGTTAAAAATATGAAAAATTTTAGTTAAAAAAAGTGTAAAAAAAATTGCAAAAAAAATTGCAAAAATTTCAAAAAAGTTATCAAAAAAGTATCAAAATTTTTGTTCTTTTTAATAGTAAATACAATGGTTTCACCATTGCATACTGTATTAAAAAGAACAAAAATTTTGATACTTTTTTGATAACTTTTTTGAAATTTTTGCAATTTTTTTTGCAATTTTTTTTACACTTTTTTTAACTAAAATTTTTCATATTTTTAACGTTGTGATTTTTTATTTTTTACTTTTGTAAAAACTTATTTTGAAAAAAAAAATTTTTTTGTAAAAAATGTTTTTGAAAAAAAATTTTTTTGGAAAAATATTTTTGAAGTTTTGGTTTTTGTAAAAAAATTTTTGTTGTAAATTTTTTTTTTTCAAAAACTTTGTTGTGAGTTTTTCACTTTGTGAT
The DNA here is from genome assembly GCA_964019185.1 of Maratus speculifer. Classification (NCBI taxonomy): domain Eukaryota; kingdom Metazoa; phylum Arthropoda; class Arachnida; order Araneae; family Salticidae; genus Maratus; species Maratus speculifer. The sequence goes on from OZ025289.1 coordinate 334,325,046, forward strand.
TTTTGTTTTACATTTGTGTTTTTTCTTTTCACTTTTGTAATTTTTTTATACTTTAAATATTTTTTTGTTGGTATTTCTAGAAAACAGTGAAATTATTTTGTAAATTTGCATATTTTTTCATACATCTGCTTATTTTTGTATGTTCTTATGCATTTTTTAAGTTGTGAGAGTGTTGTTTCACTTAAAATGTTATGTGTATGTACGTGTGTGTAACCTATTTTATTAATGTAATAGGTTTTTAAAAAATAAACACAACGATATATGTATATAAAGGAATATTTAATGTGAGCATTTAAAGGATACATTGCAAAATAATATCTATACATTCATGCTGGTTAGAAGAATCACGGGTAACAAAATTACTTTTCGGCAGTGTGTATGTCTTCCAAATTTTAAGTTTGAGATATTGTGGTAAGTGTTATGAAAATATGATGGATATATAGTCTAAATATCTTCCTTTATGTCTAAATTCTTCAAACGTCTGAATAATTTTTGAATATCCTCACTAAGTTTACATATAACTGACGATGCTTTATATGATGATGTGTGCACTTTTGATTCACGCCTTCTTGAAAACAGCATTTGGTAATCTTCCCAAGTGTAAGGTTTTTCACCTGTATGGATTTTTGTATGTTCTGTTAAATTCGATTTACTTAAGAAATGTTTGTAGCAAATAGAACACATCTGTAATAGAAATAAAATGCAAACAATTAGGATTCTTTTCAACAATATAGGTAAAAAGGCATTTGTTAAAGTGTAGGCAGTAAGACAAATCATTTTATATTTACTCTAATTACGATTCATATACGAATTCTAGTATTTTTCATATAAGTACTTACATATGTATTATTCATTAACGCTACATGTGCTAGGGATGAATCATTCAGATCATTAATTTCTGAAGTTTGCTGCTGTTTTGGTTCATCTTGTTGAAACATCTTTATAACGCAAGAAATATATATTTAGTAAAGGTTTAATGTATAAATAATCGCTCATTTATTTATTTTTATTAAATACATATATATTGCAATCAAATTTCGCTGTACGTTTAATATAAATTAATTTTTTTTTTCATTTATTCATATGATAGAAATTCCTCTGAGGAGTACATATCTGATAATTTTTAGAAAAAGTATGAAACACAAATCTCTGTATGATGATAAGTATTGTGGTAAAATTCACATAGTTTGGTTTCGAAAATAGGTTATTTGAAATATGAACTGTTAAAAATTAAAGATTGTATTCATACATACTATGTATAATCAAAAACTATAAACATTTTATTAATATTTTAAACAACTAGATGGACGATAATTCAGAAATCGTTGAACTGTAAGATGAAACATATGATAATTTGATTAATAGTATAGATGGAAACTCAAGATTAGTCATGTATACTACATTAAAACTTTAAAGATAGTATTTATATTTTAAGCAACTTGGTGGATGATAATTCAGAAGTGCGAGATGAAACATCTGATGAATTGATTAAAAATATGAGTAGATTAGTTTTAATACATTAGATGATTATAGAAGTAAGAAATTTCGTGTAGGGGAAATGCGTATACGATGAAAATCGAATTGAATCAATTGACTTCAACTCCCGTTCCAAGTTAGTATTTAACTCACTTGTGTAATGTGGAAATATAAAAGGTAAAGAATCAAGTTTGATGTAAATAAATATTGTGGTATTGGTTTAAAAACTAAAAAAGTATTGAATTTTACTGAATTAGAAAGTATAAAATTTGATTAAATAATGTCTTATGTATAAAAATTAAGTTTAAATGTGATAAAATTATGAAAATCAGTTTGTAAACTCTCATTTTTATAAGTACTACTATGAAAATATTCTTTTAATATAGAATTTCTGCTTATTGATGAGACTAAAAAAATTATTTTTTTGTTAATTTTGAATATTTATTGAGTGTATGTAATACTAGGATTAAAATCTTACAAATTCGGTGTTAAATTTTTCAAGAAATTGTGGTTTGTAATCCAGAAAAAGGTGTGATTTTAATAAATTTGTAAATATGTTCATTATTTTTTTTAATTATTTCTCTAACTGGTCATTCATTTGTTAATTTTTGTAATTTTTGTAGAAAAAATGATTTGAATTTTCGGTAATCTGTACTATTTTTTTGTCCAACAGTTGATTTTATTGATTATTAGTATTCTCATTCGACAGTAATTTCACGTATGAAGTTATTAAATATTAAATATCTATTAATTTTCTTTACTGTTTCATATGATAGTAATATTTCTGAGGAACAGGTGTGATAACTACTATACTTTGATTGGCTTGATTTTCTGATAAACGTTTGAAAAGAGTTGTAAGTATGTAATGATGTAATATCTATATACTATCGAGAGTCGAGATTGAAGTAGATAAGTATTGGAGTAATAGTCAATTCTTTGTTGAATTTCAAGAAATTGTGTGAGAACATGGTTTTTTACATTAAGTTTATGTAATTTCAGTTACAGTTTTTCGACAATCAACCTAAAAATGGATAATTATCATAGTTAAAAGTTATGATGAAAAGATCTAAGCAATATTAATGTTAAAAAGTTCGTCTAATGTTTGCTCTTACGTTGTGAAAATTTCGAATAGTTTGGTTTGAAATATGAAATGTTTGTAAAAATTAAACTTTGTATTCGTGTATGTTTTGCATCATTAAATTGTAAAGATAATATTCATATTTGAAAAATGTTGTTGGGTGTTTTAATAATTTTCTGATAAGTAGATAAAAACAGATGTGAAAATTCTGTGCTATTAAAATATATAGGATCAAGAATAAAGTTTGATGAAAATAAGTATTGTAAAAATTCAGAAATTTTGAAGCGTAAGATGAATCATGTCCTAATTTGATTAATTATATGGGTAGAGTAGTTTTAATATGTCAAGTGTCTAAAGCAGCAAGAAACGATTTTTTAGGTTTTCTAGAATAATAATAATAATAATAATAATAATAAAAGTATACTTTTGTTGTAAGATTTCGAATGCAGTCAAGAAGTGAAAAATATAAGTATGAACCCTTTGTAAAGACATTCAAACTTTTTAAAAAGTTTAAGTTTAGTAATATACTGTAACAATATATGTAAGCGATGTATTTCAAAGTTGAAAATTTGTGTAAAAAATTGTCTTTTCTTGAAAATTGGTATTTATTTTTGTTTAATTAATGATACTTATTACATTTTTGTTGTTAAAAACTAAAATATACGTTTAATTCTTCTGTTAAAATTGATATATCCGTGTTGGAGGTGAGAAAAAATAGTGTAAAACTAATAAAATTTGTTTAAATTCGTCTTTTTATTCTTAAAATTAATATTTGCTATTGTTTAGAATACGTAATAATAACTTTTGAGGAATGTATAACCGGAAAATGTTAAAAAATCTTAGAAAATTGGTATTAAAAATATTAAATACAGTTGCTTCAATGATATCTTTTCGATATGTAAAGTGATTGTAGCATTTAGAAATGTACTTCTGAAGAATGTATAATCGGAAAATGTTAGAAAATCTTAGAAAATTGGTGTTAAAAATATTAAATACAGTTGCTTCAATGATTTCAAAAACAAACTCTGTTAAAAAATTCTGTATGATTTCAAGTGAAAATAATCTGAACCTGAATACATGGTATTTAAAATACAAAATTCACGATTATGAACTAATGTTGAAAACATGGGTAACATTAAATATACAGCTAATATTTAATTATAGATTAGGAAATTCTTAAAGTGTATCCAAATTTATTAAATATAGTATTGAATACAGTGAATAAGTGAAATATGTGAATAAGTATTGATATTTCCATGTTGCTTTTGAAAATACTAGTGTAAAATTATTCAAATTCGTCTTTTCTTTAAAACTGATATTTATTTTTGTTTAATTAATGATACTTGTTAAGATTTTGTTGTTAAAAACTATAATATACGTTTAATTCTTCTGTTAAAATTGATATATCTATGTTGGAGATGAGAAAAAATAGTGTAAAACTAAAAAAAAAAAGTTTAAATTCGTCTTTTTCCTCCTTAAAATTATTATTAAACTAGTGTAAAACTAATAAAATTTGTTTAAATTCGTCTTTTCCCCTCTGAAAAACTAATATTTCTATTATTTTGCTTAATTAATTATACTCATTATGACTTCCAAATTTTAATTTGGAGATGTTGTAGTAACTGTTATAAAACTAGAATGGATAAATAACTTAAATCTCTTCTTTTTTTTCACTCTATGTGATACTTTTTCTTGAACGTAAACATTTGTATACCTTTGTAAGTTGTGACGTCAAGATTCTTTGTTATGTTCCCCTACCTGGAATGCATGCATGGTGGGGTTGCAGAAAAAAGTTTTAGTTTAGATATGACGTAATAAGAAATGCTCTGCAGGTTCACATTTGTGTGTTGGGGATTTCTTTAAATTATTCGTTTATGCATTAAAATTCTACTTAGTTGGTATACATAAAGTACGATGAAATTTCCAATTAGAGTAAAAGTTAACCAAATTCGTTTAATTCGTCTTTTTTCGTTAAAAAATCATTAGTTTCCTTTGTTAATTGTTCAATTATCGAAATTCTTTGAGGTAACGACTGTTCAAAAACTAAAAAATATGTTTAAATTTCTATTTTAAGTTGTGTATTCTGATTTTATATTAAAAAATAAATAAATAAATAAAAAATATGAAGAAATCAGTTAAAAATTTAATATTTTCTGTTTTGCTTAATTAATAATGTTCATGAAGGAAATGGTTGTCCAAAACTGGAATGCATGCTTAAATTTCTTTCTATCAAATTGATATTCTGAAGTTTGAGTTGAAAAAATCGTAAGAAATCAGTCTTTTTCTATAAAACTTGATATTTTCCATTGTTTTTTACTTAATTATGAATGCTCATTAAGGTTATAGCTGTTGAAAAACTGAAATGTATGTTTAAGTTTTCTCTCTTAAGTTGATAAAAATCGTTAGAAATCAGTCTTTTTCCATAAAACTTGATATTTTCCATTGTTTTTTTTACTTAATTAACGATACTCATTAAGGCTATAGCTGTTGAAAAACTAGGATACATGTTTAACTTCCAACTTTTAAGTCGTTACATTGATCATATAGTTGATAAAAATCGTAAGAAATCAGTCTTTTTCTATAAAACTGGATATTTTCTATTGTTTTTACTTAATTAATACTACTCATTAAGATGTCTATGAAGCAAAATTCAAATATATGTTTAACTTTCTTGAGTTAAATTGATAATCTCATCTTGTAGTTGAAGAAATCTAAATAAAATGGTTAAAAACTGAAATTTTAATTGTTTCGCTTAATTAATAATACTCATTAAAATTACGGTTGTTTAAAATTCAAATACAAATTTAATCTTCATCTTATAGTATGATTCAATGTTGAGATGTGATTGATAATATTTTTAATTAGGGAAGGTTGTTCACCTATCCTGTTATAATAGAATATTCCTTTTTTCCACTAGGGGGCGCAGGAGGGCGGCGGTGAGATGGTGGGAGCAGGAGGGACCGCAGGTGGGGCAGCCGGAGGAGCAGGCGGGGCAGCCGGAGGAGCAGGCGGGACAGCCGGAGGAGCAGGAGGCACGGTGCCACAGTGCCACCTGCTCCTGAGCCCGTACTCTCCTTTTCCTACTACTTATAGTCTATATATCAACCGACAGATCCAATACAGGACTGTTCAAAAGTATCGAAACACATATTTGGCTATGACAGTAAGATCTTATTTTTCTAAATAACGAAGTTTTGTTAAAGATTTCGAGAAGTGTTGGAAGTGTTTCTGAATCTATGCTTAACGCATGATTTTTCTTACTTGTTTTTTATATATTTTAATTCTAAAATATTTGTAGAATTGAGACATAAAAATAAATGCGCATTTTAAACCTTTTTTTGGAAAAGGGGGGGGGAGAAGTAATAGCCAAGGCCCGAGTTACTATCCTTGAGAGCGGGGGAGGGGGGGATGAGGTAGCCACCAATATTTCCAAATATAATGTTAACCTTATTTATAAGGAAATTTTGAATTTAAACAAAGATTCGGAAATAAGCAATAGTCCCTGACCGGGCAGCTGCTTCCAGTCCTTTTGCGGAATTCAGGCTCTAATTATTTCTTGATGTTATTAAATAAAATCTTAGTTTTTTTTTTCTTTTTTTAGCAAAGAGCTACAGAAAATTTATCATCAAATGCATGTGTTTTAATTCATATGAGATGGTAAAGAATGACATTTAACATAACTCTAGGAATAAAATTTTAAAATTCAGTAATAAACAAGAAAGAAAAAAATCAAGCGTCAAGCATAGTACTTATAAAGCACTTTCCAACACATTCATAAGAATATAACAAAACTGCACCGTTTAAAAAACTAAAATATTACATACCATTTCACCATGTGAAAATGCATAACCGAATTTTAGTTGTTCCCATCAACAATCGGAAAATTATCAAATTTTTTTAGCTCTATATGATAAATTGATTTTCTATCAATTATTATATATCTATAATATATAATCTATAAGATTTTATCTCATTTGTATCTAGCAATGTGCATTACAAAATTTAGTTAATTTAAGAGATACATTATAGATTTCAGTTGAAAATTCCCCTTCAGTAAATTCCTCTAATAAGGAAAATGGTACGCAAATACTTTTATGAAGCCCTGTATATGAAGTATAGAATATATATATAAAGAATAATATGCAAAAAACTAATTAAATTTAAAAGCATAACGAATTTTTAAAAGTAAGATCTAGCAATTATTAGGCAAAGACAGTATTGTAACCGATTTCTTTTGTGTATCCTTGTAAACAGGGGTGTAGTCGTAAAAATGACAGAGGATATATGCTCTAAGCAGAGGGTATACGCTCAAGGCAAACGGTATACTCTAGAGTGTGTATATTATAGTTTTCTTGAGAAACAAAGGGTATACGGTGTTTCTTTAAAAAATCCAGAAGGTATACGGCGTATACCCCCATATACCCCCTCTACATCCCTGCTTGTAAATTAATAAAAAATACTATGAAAGCTTTGTTTTAACGTGATCGTAGTGAAATTCAGTTATTTATAGCAGTTTAAATGCATTTGAAATAACATTATGTTATCAAAAAATAGTCTCTTATACTTTTCTCTCCATATACACGATATTCTTTTGAGAGTTCCCGTAAATGAACCATTAATCGTACGTACACTTCATATGCAACACCAAACATGATTTGTTAATAATAAGTATTTATCAATTTAATAAAAATCCGAGTATATTTACGGGAGTTAGTGCGTGGACCAGGGGCGTAAACCACCCTTGTTGCGTAGGGGGATGTAGACTCATAAATTTCCGACTCCAAGAAGGAAAATTTCCGAGTACTAAGAAAAATAAAATACCGACTATTATATATATACGTATATGTATGTATGTGTATATACACACACACATTGTGCTATTTTGTAGTCGTCAAATCCAGTTAACTTGAGTGAAATTCTTGATAATAGCTAATATCAGAAAATTTCAATTGAGAACACAAGGTAGTTGTTTTGTAGTCGTACTACTATCTATACGGCCAGAGCGTAAGTGTAACAAGGCAGTAGATTCGATAATCCGGTGATTTCAATACCAGAAATGGAGCCAGTTTGTTGTTCTAAGTCGTTTATTTATCAAACATGAAAAATTAAAATGAGTCTTACATATGAAAAAATTCGTAAAGCCTTCATTCTTTGGGATGAATCTCTATGTCATACTATATGAATTTCAAAAGAAACCTCAGAAAAATAAAGAGTCATAGACAAGAGATAATATATATTGAAATACTTGAAACAAGACAGAAAGCTAAGCTCCAAAGCCACTGCATCTGCTTTTTGTTAGATTCGCAGAAGACGACAGATATTGACGTAGTACAAAAACAAGCCAATCAGTGAAAGAAGCACTTTTAGAGATGGGCAGCTTAAGGAGCCCATAGCTCGTAGCGTGGCGTTTTCGAAGTAAAAAGTCTAGCATCGAAAAGACGTGGGAACATAGATTCGTGGAATTAAGATTGGAAATAAAAATAACAAAATGGCTTTTCAAACATTTGAAAATAAAAACTAGCTTCTCTGAGAATATTATAAATTGGACAACTAATAAAATTTATAAAGGACTAAAATCTTTAAATTAAGATTTTAAATAAGATATTTATTAATAAGCGCGTTTTTAAGTTAAAGGGAAACTCAATCGAAACAAATATTAGATATTATTAAGAAATGGGGAAATAAATAATATGCCAGAAATTTAGAATAAACTAGATGAATATTGCGAAATGAAATTTAACATACACATACACGTATATACTGGCAGCCTTTGCCCGTTACGCTAGTCGGTTTTCCTAAAAGATTGTTGAATCAAATAAAATAACACAGATAAAATTTAAATAAAGCTACATTTTCTTAACATCTAATAAATTGTCCATTATTGTTGCCTTATTCGTGTAGTTTTACTTTTCCCCCTTCAAAGTCGATGTTGGCAATAGAAGAGACAAAATATCTCTAAAATTACTGAAGTACTATAGTTAACAATTTTTTGTTAGGTTTGTTACACTGAATTTCCCGCTCCTACCTAAAATTTGTGCTTGCTTAGATACGTTGAAACGACCTAAAACTTACCATCACCCCATTAAACATTATTACTTGAGAATTTTCAAAATCAATAAAAAAATATGTTTAAGTATGTTTTAATATATTAGTTATTCTGAATCTCATCACTAATCTAAAACAAAAATATTGCGAAATTATCTAAGAGTTTCAATACCCCCCTCCCCTTTTTTAATCCTCTTAAATCAGGGTAATTTCTAAAATCTCTGAAATGCATGTTAAATTACTTTTAAATTAGCTTGTTATCTTGAATTTCATGCCACTACCTAAAATTGTTGCCAATGATCAAATGTTTTAGAATTTTTTACTCCTTTTAACTCACTTAGAGGGCAATTTCTGAAGTCCTGAAATCCGTGCTTATTTTTTTTAGTGGTTTCATTTACATTGATTCCACACTTCTACCTAAAACGGCTTTTGAGAAACACCCAATATTAAAAAAATTTCGACCGCCTTTACCTTTTATAAAACAAGTTGGAAATTGCACATGAACGTAGCAAATGAGGTGCGTTCGTACGATAACGAAGTTTTAAAAATATTCAGATCTTACTGATATAGTACAGCGTACTTCGGATACAGTATAGTAGCCAAAATCTTTGTGTTTCTGTAAATATGCAGAAAGTAATTTTTATTACACCTCAGAAACGTATATGTTATTCATAAAATGTGAAATAGTTTAATATAATTAAAACACGCCCCAAACAATGTTTCCCCGTATAGCATTATGTAGTGGAATACTTTTGTGTGGCCCTGTAACTTAATAATAAAAGTTCTTTGCATCACAGATTGTACAGAATGCATATTTTAGTATATATTTCATAGATTCATGCCAATTCTATTATGTTCGAATGAGTGTAACATCATAAAAATGCATTTGAATCTTTTTTCCCATTGACCGTAATGTAATAGAATACCTTTGATTGTCCCTGTAAATGATCTATGCATCCGACTTTCATAACATTTGAAAGGACTCGATAAAATTACGTAATAATTATATGTTTTAAATTTCAAACGATTAAAATGCATTTGAAAATTTTTTCCCCATTGACCGTAATGTAACGGAATCCTTTTGATTTTCCCTGTAATTGATCTATGCATCCGATTTTAATAACATTTGAAATGACTGGACAAAATTAGTCAATAATTATATGTTTTAAATTTCAAACAATTAAAATGCTTTTGAAACTTTTTTCCCCATTGACCGTAATGTAACGGAATACTTTTGATTGTCCCTGTAATTGATCTATACATCCGATTGTCATAACATTTAAAATGACTCGATAAAATTACGCAATAAATATATGTTTTAAATTTCAAACGATTAAAATGCATCTGAAACTTTTTTCCCCATTGACCGTAATGCAACAGAATCCTTTTGATTGTCCCTGTAATTGATCTATTCATCCGATTTTCATAAAATTTGAAATGATTCGACAAAATTATGTTATAATTATGTATTTTAAATTTCAAACGATTCGGTTGGGTAGTTTTTGCGTTGTTATATGCGGACAGACAGACAGACAGACGGACAGACAGACGGACGGACTGAGCGACAACAATAGGTGCTACGTATTTACATAATTACGAACGCACCTAAAAAGAATTTCTAATTTTTTCCGACTGATTTTTTCGTTTTTCCAACTTCCGTCTTTATAGTAAAAAAACATTTTTCCGACTAAACGGACATTTTCCCGACTGATTTTTTTCTTTTTTCCAATTTATAAGATTTTATAGATAAATACCATTTTTTCCCCCAACTAAGTGTATTGTTTTATCGATAAACACGAAATTTTCCGACTGATTTTCTCGAGGGAGGGTGCGGCACCCCTCCCCTCTGGGATTTACGCCCCTGGTGTGGACAGATGGACCGAATACATAAACACTTTTTAATCGTGTTGGAAAGCGCTAAAAATTAACATTAATAATGAAGGTTTTAGTTGTTATTGTTGTTTTATTTTATATAACTAGGGGGGCCCCGCCCCCCTGCTCGCTATGCTCGCCAACCCCCCGCGTAATCGCTTCGCGATTCCAAATTATTCTCTACTCCTGCTTGCTGCGCTCGCCAATAACCCATGGCATGAATAAGCAGTTGCAGACCTTTCAAATGATGTGTCACACAATTGATGTTGTAAAGAAATTACAAATATGCCCCCCTGGGGGGCACAGTGGGGGATGACACACAACACAACCATAATATGAATAAGCAGTTGCAGACCTTTCAAATGATGTGTCACTCAACTGGTGTTGTAAAGAAATTAAAAATCTGACCGCACCCCCCCCCCCGTGGGGAGAGCAGAGTGTGGGGGTGACACACAAGACATCCATAATATGAATAAGCAGTTGCAGACCTTTCAAATCTTGTGTAACACGACTGGTGTTGTAAAGAAAATAAAAATGTGTCCCCCCCTGGGGAGCAGAATGGGGGATAACACACAATACATCCATTATATGACTAAACAGTTGCAAACCTCTCAAATGATGTATCAAACGACTGGTGTTGTAAAGAAATTAAAAATTTGGCGAAATATTACAGTTATCGCCAAGTTGGCGTCACTTTTGACAACTAATTTTGGTCGCCAAATTTGGCGATATATCGCCAAGTTGGCGACAAACTTGGCGATTGTTGGCGATGGTAACCTTTCCTCTCTTTATGGTAACCCATATGGCGATGCATAGACGGAACCCTTTCCTGATTGGTCTATTCGACTCATGGAAGGAGTGGAAAACCCGGATTCGTTAGTTCCGGAAATCTTCCACATCAGCATCATTCCAGGAGTCATTCCTTTTAAGGCTAGTTTTTTTTTACTATAGAAGGATATAAATTCTGTATGTTTTTTCCTTCTTTTTTTTATTTTTTTATTTTAAAGAGTAAAAATAAATAAACATGAAAAATTAAGCTTTCCGGATATACTGACTGAATTGGAGCACAGCCTCCGAGTCCCCCCCACTGGTCGATCTTTAAAGTTCTGCTTTATTTTAATTATTTATAATAATGTTGCTATCAGCAGCAGCCGAATTTTTCTTTTTTCAAATTTAAAAAACATAATTTAAACCGAAAAAATATTTTATTAAAAGTTTCTTGTTTTTGTGTAATTAATACTTGGTTTCATTTATTGCCGAAACGTCAGTGAAGGCTTACTTTGGAGACACGAAATTTTTTGGTTTCTGTCTGTCTGTCAGTCTGTTTGTTCCGCGATAACTAGCGCAAAAAACATCCGATTGGCTTGAAATTAAGTGGGTATGTTAGTGAGACACTGGGATTAAGCTGTATAGTTTTTTGTTAGATTTGATTCATTAGTTCGCAAAATATAGAATATTTTATTTTGCGCAATAATGCTTTTCTATGGCAAATCCAATTATTTTCAATTTTTTTCATTTGAGAGAAAATGACGCATTTCATTAATAGAATTCAATGATAAATGGACACTGAAATTTACCAGTTAAATTATTCGTACTGTTTTGAAATTTTGTGTATGCATTTGTCCGATTTTTAAAGTTATTACTGTAAATTTTGGAGATTTTTTATAAATGTGTTCCAATAATATAAACTAATTTGTTTTAGAGATTTACTTATTTAAAATGTATTTATTTCATTTTCCTTATTCTCTCTTAATGGTTGCTAAGCAACCATTCATCCTAATCCTTATTATATTTTAATGCTATAAATTTGAAAGCGTATACGAAAATTTAAATGAAGTCAAAGTCAAAACTGATGAATTAATTAATGTCTTTGTATCTTTGCTGATAAATATAACATAGCCCAGAAAAGAACATAGGCTATGTTTTATTAATTTTATTCAGATATTTTCCTTAATAACTCAAAATTTCCTTCTTTTTCATATAGAATCAAGAGCGATTTTTTAGATAAAATTTAACCAATTTCCCTTATCGTTGCCAAAAAAAAAAAAAAAAAAAAAAAAGTCTGGAATAATTTTTCAACGGCAATAAGTTTCAATTGCGCAATTTCCATTCGAAAAATTAAACTAAGAAAAAATAAATATGACGTCAGAATTAAAATAAAAATAAAAATAGTACTTTGTTAAATATTAAACACGGAAATTTGTTTCGTTAAGAAGAATTTTTCTGACAAAAATGGGGGCATAATTAGAAGTAAAAGAAATAAAAAATAATTATATTTTTAACAAATATTTCAATTGGTAAAATTTGACGTCATAATTGAAATAAAATAGGTATTTTATAGTTGTCGTTAAAAATACAAGAAACAATGACAGCAATAACTCATAAATAATGACGTCATTGCCGAAACTTCACTGAAGGCTTATTTTGGCGATGCAAAATTTATTGTTTTCCATCTCTCAGTCTGTTCGTCCCCGATAACTGCCACGAAATGCAATCAAAACTTCTTTTTTTCGTAAACAAAATTGTAAAACCCTAGATTACTGATTTTACACTTTCAAAAGTTCCTGATACTTCAGTTTTAGGTGTTTTTGGTGGGCAGGTATCTAGAAGTATGAGGATAATGAAAAATGCTTATTAAAACTGTCGCTTATCCTTATAAATCAAAATGTAGAAAGAAATACAAGATATACGATAACCATTAGCAGATTGATAGAAAGTTAGAAATTTAAATTTAAAGAGACTACGGGGGGGGGGGGGTTCAGGGGGGCGGAGCCTCCCTGAAGAAATCTACTGTGGTATAATAAAAAAACAAAAATAATAGATCATGAATTTTTCAGAATGTCCTAACATAACTAAATCTTTAATTTAACGGCTTTTGATGGCTTCAAATTTCTTATTCTAATTTTATTCTTATAAATAAGTAGCAGGCTCCGCCCGCTACGCTGGTCAGTATCTCTAAAATAATCTTGAATCAAACGAAACATATTTAAATAAACAATCTTAATATCGAATAAAATACCCACAATTTTTGTCTGATTTATGTAATCTTACATTGGTCAGTTCAAAGTTCATTTTGACGACAAAATACCTCTAAAATGACTAAATAACTGACAAAAAGTAATTCAGATTTTTTTAGTAGGTTTTTTTTATCTTGAATTCCACTTGAATTGCTTCTACCTGAATTTGCTTCTGAGGTATGGTGAAGCATGTTATTATTTTAGACCATCCGATGAACTTCCTAAAGGAAAGATATATATATATATAGATAAGGATTCAAAATTTCAGGTTTTTGCGCCGAAGACACCACCAAATTAGGAATATATGAAGTATCTCACCAAGTACTGGATTTAAAAGAATTTGCTTAGTACCATTCAATTAAGCATGAAAAAATGCACTAAAATATGCACAAAAAAATAATAATAATTAGTAAAATATTAATAAAAAGTCGAAATAAAAATCGTTTAATGACATTTTAAACACGTGAATCGTATTTAATGTCATTGAATGCGACATTCACGCTCATCCATTATTAGCATCTAATCTGATAGTTTGGCGATAATTTTTTGGTCGACGGGATAACCTAGTAGTACCGTTTTTTTATTAGAATGAATGATAAATTAATTGCAAATATTTTTTCATGATAATGATTTTTCTTTCACATTCAAAATATTTCTTTTTTAGGTACTTCTAGGTTATCCCGTCGACCAGAATTTATCGCCAAACTATAAGATTAAAAAATGCCAATAATGGATGATCGTGAATGTCACATTCAATGACATTAAATGCGATTCACGTGTTTAAAATGTCATTAAGGGATTTTTATTTCGACTTTTTATTAATATTTTTATTAATATTCTACTAATTATTTGTTTTTTCGTTATTTAAAATAAAAATTATGTCAACATGTATAATTTGGCTTTTAGTTTGGCGATTTGTATAATTTGGCGAAATTGGTCACGGGATAACCTAGAAGTACCCCTTTTTAGTGATGGTAAAATAATTGCAGATGAAAAAGATAAGGCTAAAACACGATTTAATGTCTGCTTGGCATATGACTTGGCGGAGACTCGATAAGTACGCTAATTCTATCAACCTAAATATCCATATAGAGTGCAAATAAACAATTGGTTCCATTTGATTATTCCGTCGATCAATTTCGCCAAATTATACAAATGGATATAATTTTTATTTTAAATAACCAAAGAATTAATAAATTACTAAAATATTAATATAAAAAGAGATAAAATATCGAATTAAAATTAGTAGACGACGTAACAATTTGCAAAACATATTTAATGTCAAAAGAATGTGACATTTACGATCATCCATTATTGATATTTAACCTTATACTTTGGCGACAGTCTTTTTGGACGATGGGAGATCAAGTAATGCCAAATAATGTAATAGTGCCAAAAAATGTAAACAAATTTTATAAACAATAATATTGCCAATAATATTTAGATGCAGATATCATCTACGGATCACGTTGGCACGATTACAACAAAATTGCGATTTTATGCCTCACGTGGTAATCCAGTAATAGTCGTTTATTTATCAGTAAACTATTTCATTATTTTTCTTTTCTATTTTAAAATCATACAAATTGTTTTGTTCCATAATTACTAATTGAATTAATTAATTTATTATTAATATTATACCAGATTACATTTTCTTGGCAACGGGAAAGAAAAATGGTTATTTTTTATCGGAAAAACTTTAATTGATTCTGTATGAAAAATAATGAAATTTTGAATTATTAAGAAAAATATTTTATTAAATCAATTAAAAATTAGTCTATGTTCACCGGAAATAGTGTAGCTTTCCAACGGTGAAAGAATTTTTCAAATCCGTCAAGTAGTTCCGGAGCCTATTCAATTCAAACAAACAAACAAACAATCAAATCTTTCCTCTTTATAATATTAGTATAGATTACTACCTAAATTACATTTTCAGAAATTATCATCCGAAGACAACCTTGTATCCAGTTCTTTGCGGGACCCTGTTTATCATTATATATATATACTACAAACATTTCTTTGTTTACTAAATGCAGTTCAAAATAAAAATGCATATTTTGTTTAAAAACCACCTTTAAGTAAATTACGCTCATATTCAGTAACCTTTCCGAGATCTTTTGTGTAACCCTGTATATCTAAATTTAACTATTTATACTATTACCATTTATACTCTCCATTTAATCTGCATACATTTAGCGAAACTTAAAAGCACATATCATAATGCAAAATGCATTTCATCCATGCAACAGTCATCATCCATGATATACAGTACTTCGGATAGAATATATAATATTTGAAATCTTTTGTGTGTCCCTATAAATGCTATGCACTTCGTATTATGCATGAAATAACTTACATTAAGCCTCAGCAACATATATCAATTTGATTATACATGAAATCGTTTACCATAATTAAAATATGTCGGAAACTGTTCCTCCCTTTATTCCTATGCAATGGAATTCTTCTGTCTGACCCTGTAAATGAATAGTAAGTGCCCTTTTCACTACATACTTTACAAAATGCATATTTTTAGTGCACTTTGTAAATGCATATAAATTTGAATATGTTCTACAGGTTGTAACATCGTTAAATTTAATTAAAACGATTTTCCCCCATAATGCCGTAATATAAGGAAATTTTTTGACTATCCCTGTAAATAAACTAATCATGGTAGAAACTTTATTTTCAATAGGTATTCGTGCTAGGTAAACGTTAAGAACGTCCAAAAATTTCATGGAAATCGGAGTATATTTACGAAAGTTAGAAATCGACCAGGCAGACAGACAAACCGAAAGCATAATAACTTTTCAACCTTGTTCGAAAGTGTTAAAAAATCGAGCCAAAAATATATTAATCAGTGATTTTATTTTCCAACTTTTCCCCACAAAAAATTTCTTCCATTGATAATTATGAGTTTTGAATAAAAATATTCATTTGTATGTAACTTATAACTTATTAATTAGTATAAGTAAAAAATATTTCTGATTCATTTTAAATATGACGTCATTATTTATCTCGCTCCATTAGCTACTGATATTCATACCCCCTTGTATTTTTAACGACTGCTATAAAGTACCTGTTTTATTTCAACTATGACGTCACATTTTCATGAGTGAACCATTTTATTAAAAATATAATTCTTTTTCATTCTTTTTACTTTTAATTTATGTCACCATATTTTACACAAAGATTCCCATTAACTAAACAAATATCCTTGTTAAATGTATTATAAAAAATACACCTTTTATTTTTATTTCAAACATGACGTCATATTTATTTTCTTTTAAATTATTTTATTATAGTTTTTCGCGTGGAAGTTTTCTATTAAAAATTCATCGCCGCTGAAAAATTATTATTCCAATTTTTTATTTTCTTGGCAACAGGAAAGGAAAATGGTTAAATTTTATCTGAAAAATGCCTATTGATTTTGTATGAAAAATAATTAAATTTTGAATTATTAAGGAAAATATTTGAATAAAATAAATAAAAATTACCCTATTATTTAATCCGGACTTCTAACTTTACGTCTGCAAAATTTCAAAGCAATCGGTTCAGTAGTTACGGCGTGAAAGCGGAACAAACAAACAAACTCACTTTCCGATTTATAATATTAGTAAGGATTACGTAATTCGAAAATTTTAAATTACAGTTTCCAGGAAGTTGAATATTACGCTATGTGTGTTTTAAAAAAAAGATATGAAAAGCTGACGTTGAGGCTCTTGATCTGCAGATTTACTAGTTTAATAATAAATATATGACTATCGCTTGGCTTGCTTTATAAAATCCCAGAAAGTTAGATTCTATGGTATTGTATTACAAGTTAGAAACTGAAACTGAATTCTATTTCGTCTTTCGCTTCATAGATGGCAGCACATAGCTAGAATCAAAATGCGTGGTAGGAAATGTAAACAACAAAAAATATGTCATGTCCAATTTTTTTACGTAATTCGTGTATTTTTTGTACAAAATGTCTTTAGTGGATTATATTTTGACACAAATTAGATTATAACTGCATTCAAATAACTGTGTGCTTCAGAAATATTCTTATGATCCCAATATTGGATATCTCTTTTAAAATGGAAGGTAAATAGATGTGACGTTACAGATGTTATTTTTAACAATTTTTGGGGGTTCTAGGCCTAACTTCCTCTGGCTTTTATCCAAAAAATTAAAAGTTTTCTATTTTTACATATACTTATTCTGTGCACTGAAAAGACATTTCCCTGGTTGGCTTATATTCTTAAAATTTCTGTCGAGTAGATTGTTTTTAAATGGACTGACGTCCTTGCACAAATTGAGGTGTGACAGTTGTGAAATTGAGTAAAAGAGACGGATAATATCGATTTATCCTGTCCTAATTGGTGTATTTTTAGTTTTATTTCTATAAAATGAGTCTCAGAGTTTTTCTGGTAAAACACCCACGCGGATTTGCCTATCTCTGTGCTATAGAGAAACGCTAATTGGTTTGTTTACATATAAGCCAGGTACTATGATTTTGTAAATATAACTCTGCATGTTTTTTACTTAAAAAAACAACTTGTTCATGATTGAATATTTATATTTTACATAGCTTTTTCTTTATTTTCCTTGTTATTATTATTAAAATATAAAGAGTCTTATGCAGTTTACTTTACAAATTTAAAATGTTTTGAACATAAAATACTCTGAATCCCTATGTGGGAGTATTATAGGGATACTTTAATTTTGCTGCATATTTTTTCAAATTCAAGCACAAAAATATTTTTTCTTGTCACCTTCATGTTTGCCTGCATAATTGCTTGCTTTATTTTTTGTAAGATATTTATTTTTGCTTCTAATATTTTGATTTAAAAAAATAAGTAAATAATGCATACTGTTCTACAATTAGCTTTACGACCCCCCCCCCCCCTGCTTTAGAACTCAATTTAATGTGCATTTTTTCTTTTTATTAATTAATAGGGTCGTTAAAGTCGTCTGAGGCCCGAAATTATCGCATATTTATATTTTCTTGGCTCAAAAAAATATTCTAGAGTAGCAGTTCCTATTATTTCATGAGCTACCCAAATAAGCAGGTTTATAGTGCCTTTAGTATAACTCAGAGATTGCCAATC
The DNA here is from genome assembly GCA_964019185.1 of Maratus speculifer. NCBI lineage: Eukaryota > Metazoa > Arthropoda > Arachnida > Araneae > Salticidae > Maratus > Maratus speculifer. The sequence continues at coordinate 334,343,624 of OZ025289.1, forward strand.
TGTGGTCCGTGGAGCAATTGTGGTAAGGGATAAAATTATAGTGGTCGACAGAAAAATTAATCCGTTATTGGCATTTTTATGTTTTTAGTAATAATAAAGTAAAAGCAATAATCTAAAAAAAAAAAAAAAAAAAAATTATAAAATTGTATTGTTGGTTGAAAATTTTATTTAATTTTCCTCAACATATTCTTGTAAAAGACATTTTCATACGTCGAATAAAATACAGTATCAGCTTGAAATAAAAATGACTAGTCTTCGTATAACATCATTGGATGGAGACATGTACTTACATCAAACATGTCGGAATATATAGTACAATAAAAATGTATATTACCTAAAATAAATTTAATTTATTTAGTAATTCGTACTGATTAAATTAACTTTAATAATTCTGTGACAATTAATCAATCTTTAAATATCTGTTCTATGATTAAATAGGTATTTATGACTTTCTAATAATTCAATGAGGATTTATAATTTTGTACAATTAAATAGAATTGTTTCACATTAATGAATCTGAGGCCTTCTGAATATTATTGTGCAAATACACAAGTGACGGACAAAAATATGGAAACACATTTCTAAAGCAAGTTTTGAAAGGTGTTTCCATATTTGTTATCCATCAGTGTATTTGTCTTTAGAAATTCATATTAAAGGTCAGTAAGATTTCAAAATATGAATTTAAAGACTCGGTCCAAAAATTTGGCGACCGCAAATGTAACCTAATATAAATAGAACCTGTCAATTAAAAGGCAGATTATGGCTTTATTACACCACTAATATGAGAATTGGAAATAATTGTAAAGCAACTCCAAGCCGTCTTTACAAAATCCCTTTTATACCCAAAGTTTAAGAAAACATTGTCTTTTCCCAAAATTATTTATCACAAAATTATCACATTGTTTTTGTTATACTATTGCAAAAGATAAAATTAATTACTATATATTTTGGAAAAGATTACCGATCCCTCACGAACGACAGCTCCACCAGTGGCTGAGAGGTTATGCTCTGATGGCATCTGGTAGATGGAAACCACTGGGTTCGAACCCAATCGCGCCCGTCGTCCCAACCGCTTGGAGTTTTCCGTGGTTATCTGGGAACCTGCATAAATACGGGTTAGGATCCCCGAGAAAGACCTCCCACAGAGGGCACTTCCCCTCGAGCCTATATCCTTAGTGCAGAATCGGCCGTCATAAATAACACCAACACACATCCTCACGAACGACAGTTTGGAAACTGTTCCTCTAGAATTTTTTTAAAAATCGCACAAATCGCATAGAAATACAATAATTAGATCAAAAGATGTAAGGGTTTATGATTTATTTTCTGTAGAATGTAAGAGAATTTTTAAGTGCATTTGTTAAGAATATATTTATTTATTTTTAAGTTTGTCACATTAAGCTGTTCTAATTAAAAAGCGATTGTTTCTCCCGAGAGAAAAAAAAATAAAACTTTTTATAATAAATATATTTTTTTAATGAAGAAGGCTAATTAGTATTTGTTATTCGAAAATAAATGTGCATGTGTGTTCGCGCAACCAAAAAAGCCCTATCCATAGTAAAACTTTTTAATTATTGCAAAAATTAATAATTTTTATTTATTTATTTTTTTTTTAATAATTTTTATAAAAAAAATATTTTTGTAAAGGAATATGTGTACCTTTTTAAGAAAAAATGAAGTAAAAAACATACAAAAATTCAAATTATAATTAACGTTTGTATCCCCGATTATCATAAATTTAAATTATAGGTCCTTTCCAATTTTACTTTTATATTTGATATTTCATTTTTATTATATATTATTAGCGACAGAGTTACTATTTTTTTTTTCGAATGTGAAAGAAAGCACGGTTATCAAAAAATATAAAACACCTCTATTACGAGACATTCCTTAATTTTAATGTAACACTTTTGAAAATTTTCTTGTACCTTATTTAAATACAAATTAAAACTGACCCACAAACAATTAATTAAATATTTTAATAAAATGTTTTTTTTTTCTTTTTTCATACATATGGTACTTCTATTAGGATTTTCTATTCTTATTTTCATCTTAAGTAAATCACATCATAAATTAGAAAAATCTCGAAAAATTGCGTTTTATATTTGTATTTTACATTTCTAATTTTTAAATGTATGCGAAATTTTAGTTGTATCGTAATCTGATTTAAATACAAACAAATCCACAAGTAATGAATTAAAATAAATTTTGAGTAAAATGCTCTTTTCATTTAATAATATGTCGTATTTTTCTTGTGATTTTTTTGTTATTATTTTTGTTTTAAGTTGTTTCGAGTCGCGAATAATCGCATTAAGAGCTGTGCAAAGAAATCTACTTTCGTACATATTTTTTAAATTTTTCCTTAAACAGTTTAAAGTTTTAAAATTTTAACTAACTTTACCAATTTACTACTATATATTTCTTTTTACTTTTATTCGGAAAATATTAGAGAAAATATATTCGAAAAATCGCACAACATTGTAATTTACTAATGAGGTCTGCATAGGCCGAAATTTCCAGTCCCGGGCTACACCTAGCTCGATACAAAAATTAAAAGTTCGGCCCAAGCCCGGTCCGTATAAAAAATATTTGCCCGGCTCGGCACGGTAAAAAAGTTTAAAGTTCAGTCCATAGAAAGAAAATATTGGATGTCCTGATTCGTTACGACAGTTAAGGGTGTATTTCGATTCAAATTGCTTATTTTCCCATTTGTTTTTACTCTCAAATGCATGAAACTGGCAAATTGTCTTATTTAGAAAGTACATAAGGTGCCGTGATTATCGATTTTTTGATAATTGCAGAAAATATTGCAAAAAATGCAATCAAAGTTGGTTTTTTGAACCAATTTTTCCTAAGTGGGAGATTTGGGAACGAAAAAAAAAGGGATCATACTGAGAAAGTATAATTGTTCATAAATCAAATTCTAATGAATTGAGCGGAAAATGACACTACACGGCATCTTATACATCTCTTCAAAAATCATCTCGGCAAGTTTCATGTTTCTATTTTTAACAAGTTGGAAATTGCACGTGAAGCGTAGCAAATAAGGTGCGTTCGTACGATAACGAAGTTTTAAAAATATCAGTCTCATATATCAATCTCATAAAATTGTAAATAGTTAATTACAATTAAAATGCGCACCAAACATTCTTCCAATTCTCCCTATAGCATAATGTAATTGAATACTTTTGTGGGCCTTGTAAATCAATAAAAAATGTTCTTTGCACCACAGATTATGCAAAATGTATATTATAGTATGTAATTTATAGATGCATATCACTTTTATTATGTTCGAAAGAGTCTAACACTATTAAAATGCATTTGAAACATGTTTCCCCATTGACGCGTAATGTAACGGAATACTTTTGATTATCCCTGTAATTGAACGACGCATCCGATTTTGATAAAATTTGACATGACTCAACAAAATTATGTAATAATTACATATTTTGAATTTCAAACTATTAAAATGCATTTGAAACTTTTTTCTCCATTGACCGTAATGTAATGGAATAGTTTTGATTGTCCCTGTAATTGATCTATGCATCCGATTTTCATAAAATTTGAAATAACTCTACAAAATTATATAATAATTATATGTTTTGAATTTCAAACGATTTGGTTGGGTAGTTTTTGCGTTGTTATATGCGGACGGACGGACGGACGGACTGAACGACAACTATAGATGCTACGTATTTACATAATTACGAACGCACCTAAAAATGAGTCTGAAATTGTATCAGAAAATTTTGAGCTGTTGGAAGGTGTAAAAGCATTTTTTCGAGTACACCCTTAAAAGTTCTACCCGACAACAACACCGACCGGGTGAATTTCTACAAAACATTGATTTTTAGGTTGATCTGATTAGAAATTTGTTTCGTACGTGGAGGAGTTCGAACCAAAAATATTTATCTTTTTTTATTTTTATAATCTTTATTTTTATAGAAGTGCTGCAAGCTGCGATATTTATTTTTTAATTAAATCCTATTTGTTGTATGTAAATGATTTAGTTATTATTAATATTGTTAATACTATCCCATGTGTTAAGAACCTGGAAAATGCTATACGGTAAAATCTTCTAAAATGGACTTGCATAGAAAAAAAATCGTTAGAGAAAATTCCCTTCTTAGCCAGTGTAACGATATCGCTATATTATATTCTTTAATTACATTTTAGTACATTAATTTTGCATGGATGAACACATTTTTCAGTAAAGTACGATTCCGTCATAGGCAGGTTCTTTTTCACATGTTATAATACATTTTAATTTAGCTATAAGCGTAAAAATCTATACTATTCTTTAAAAAGAATAAATTTTAATGTTTAATTGTAGAATAATGATTTTAAAATATATGCATGCATTTTTTTTTTCCAGAAAAGTTTGGGCTAGGCTTAATTTTACTGACTTTGGACGGATCAAGCTGCGCCGAGGCAATGATTTTCGTACGGGCTGGATCAAAACTAGCACTAAAAATTTTGGGCCGTGAACACTAGAAATGAAACCAATCTCGGCTCTGTACGGAAAAAAAAAAGTTAGGCCCGAACCTTTAAAAAAAGTAGGGGTCGAACCCGGCCCGGTTCGAATGCCGTGAATAAAAATAGACCCGAGTCCGGTTTATGAAGATCTATGATGTGCTAGTGTTAAAATATTTATCATCTTTGAGTGATAATCCACGGAGAAAGCTGTTACATTTCTCTTCATTTAGCAATTTAATTATGTAAATTTTCTTTACTTCTGAGAATTAAAAAAAAATAGTATTATATATAACCACTTAACAGGATTTTCCATAATGAGTAGCAATATCGTTTCATCAAGCATATAAATTGCGACTTAAGATTAATTATAGTTTATTTATTTATTTAATTTTTCCTCATGTTCAATACGTTTTTCTATTAAATTCATTTGGCTGATATGTTTACAATTAATGGTCTTAAATTAGCATTCAAATTAAATATGATGCATTAGCGCAAGTAATTAAGAATGTATAAAATTTAATATTTGTAATTGATATATTTTCATTTTGATAGTTCATAATGAATTTTTTCCTATTAAGGTATCATATATATATATTTTTTTTTAATATATAACATCCGTCGCTAATTTTAGTAATTTTATAAATATCGTGCGCAAAGGTAATCGCTGCGATGCGCATAACCTTTGTGTACTGTCAGAATGATTTCTACTATGTATTTTTCTGATACCACTTAATAGGATTTGCCATTATGAGTAGCAATATCGTTTCATCATGCATATTATTTTGGATTTAGTATTATATTTAAGATTAACTGTAGTTTATTTATTTTTCCTCATGTTCAATATGTTTTTCTATTAAATTCAAATGGTTGATATTGTTTACAATTAATGGTCTTATATAAAACCATTAATTGTATTATAGTATGAACCATTTGAATTTTGACAATCAGCACATCAAAACTTCAAATACTTTCAAAAAATGGAATTTTAAGATTGTGGCTTAAAATGCAGAGCATATTTTACACATTACAAATATGTATGATTTTTGTACTTTGCATTTCTGTAACACTGATTATTACCTGCTTAAAAATGTAAACTAAAGATTAAATCCCATTTAAAGGGATGTGTGTTTTTTGCATTTTTCTCAAACTGAGATTTTTTTTCATGTATTGTACACCATACACTTTGTGCAAAATCTGTTGCAAGTACAGTACTGCCTCAAGTAGGCTTATCCACGTTTACTGGCACCCGATTTGACACGCGGTTCGGGCCGAGTTGACTTTCATTGCTTGTCCATGATTTCCCCCCCCCCCCTTAAATTTGAATTTTATAATGTACATTCTCGAAAACTGAACGCCTCTATTTAGTTAACACTTTTGAACTAAACCTTGTACATTGATAAACTCATAACTCTGAAATAGTGGCTAATCTATACAAATATAGAATAGGTGTGTGCATAAATATGTTACACGTGTTTTTGTGTGCAAAAGCGAAATGTCAACGATATTTTTTATATTCCGAGAGAAGAGAAAATGTCTTTTAAAGAAATAATAAAAATATGATCACATTTCTTATATAGATCCTATTGCATATGCAGTACATTGAATATTCATATACACAGTGGCGCCAACTTATATGGGCCAGTGGGCCGAGCCCACCCAATAATTTTGAATCGTAGTGTACCCAATTTCCATTGTTCTATTTCGTTATTTATGTCATTAATCTTTTATTATTCCCCCCCCCCCCCTTGAAAAAAATTTATTTTGCCAAAGACCGCGTGTTTTAATTCTCCGACTGACGCCCATAAATCTCAAATGACTGAAATGTTTCGCTCCATGTTTAACTTTTTGCTGTTTCAATTTGTAATCATGCTCATGATATAATGATATTGCAATGAATATTAGTGTCTTTATAAGGATAAACGCACTAGAATATTATTTAATAAAATTGCAACTTAATTAAAACATGATAGCTTGACTTAAAATTCTCATCTTTCACTATCTGTCCACTCTTCAAAGGAAAACGAACTAATCCGTACTCTTTTACCAAAATAGTTTTGAGCTCACCCAATATTTTTGAGCTAACCCAATATTTTTCAAAAGTTTGCGCCACTACGTATACATATTCATATTCGTATTTATTTTCATGTGAAACATAGCTGTATTCCAACTTTTTGCGAAAACGAACAACATGATTTGTAAAAAACTTAAATATGACCTGCAAGAATTTTTCTAGGATGAACCCGAATCTTAGAAATAAAATTAGTCGATTCTGATCGGAAAAAAAAAAAAAGAAAATTGGGGATAACTCGACATGTTTCAGGATTCTATTCAACTATCCCGAGGATCCATTATTCAGAAGTTTCACTGTATTTGAATTTTAAAGTATATAGATTTATCAATTTTTTATATAAAATTGAAATAAAGTAACTAACGCTGTCGCTGACAATGAATTATTTATAACATCGGTCATTTATTTATTTATTTATTTATTTTAATTTTTTTTTTGTTTATATTAATAAAACTTTTGCATATAAAAATGTGAAAATTGTTGGTATTATATAAAAATGTTTCATAAACAGGCTGATGCAAAAGTTTTTAAATCGAATAACTATTCTAAGTGATGTTTAATGTTAAAGTTGGTCAAATTCACTCCATTTAAAAAGTTTTATAAGAGCAAAAACTATACGTAGAAAACATAAAAATGACTAGGGCATTTTATACATTAAACGTTCCCGCTGTGCAGATTACATTTATTTTTTTGTTTGACTAATTTTTTAAGGATTTATTTCCGTTTTAAATTCAAATTTTCAGCATTTCTAGAGATAGTTTTTACATATTTTAGAAAAGGGTATTTTAAAATTGTTGCCAATTTTAAAAACAGCGCAAACAATAATATTTTCTTTAAATTAAAAATTTATTTATACGTGGCTATTATAAACAGAAAAAAAAACCTTACAAATTATAGTTAAGTAATTCTGTTTTACAATTAAGAAAATATTGAAAATTTCGTCTTAAAAAAAAAATTTACTCATGAATTTTAAAAAAGATAGAAAATTTTTAAATAATAAATTAATTATTATGAGTAAAAAGTTTGTTTACATTATTTTAAATAAATTTATATTTAAGTCTAAATATCTTTCTTTCTTTTTTTTTTCTTTTAAATCATAAAACATTTATAAAGTTCTTACTGAACAAGGATGAAAAAAATCATAACGATGTCTGCATATGTGCCTGCAAAAAGATGTGCGTTTTGAAAGAGTAGCCTAAATTTCCAACTTTTTAGTTATCGCAAACGCCCCACTTTCCTTAAAATTATTAATCATTTACGGAAAGAAAAATTAGAAACTTTTCAGGGGGGGGGGGTGGAGGCAGGGTTCTCACTGTCGTTCGCCATTGCGCCAAATTACGAGTAAATTCTTCATTTGGCGAGTAAACAAGCAATTAGATTCGCCAAATTGCTAGTGCTCAATTTTTGCATTCTCTTTCTTTTCTTTTTCGTTTTTCATACATATGCATACATACATATTTTTAATATATTTGTAGCTGATAGTTGAAATTAGATTAATAACAATCGTTGTCGCAGTTATAAAAACTTAGGTTATTTTAAAACATATTGAAACTAGTCGTTGAGGGGGGGGGGGGACCGTAATACTTAGTCATCATAGATATGCATAATCTAAAATATGAAAATGCAATGCATGTAAACTATTTATAAAATGCATCGCAATTCCAAAATAAAATTTAAACGCATATTTAAATGGTTTTAATATACATAGTAATGCCCTATTAATAAGTTGCTGGTGAGCTAATTTCGACAAATTATGTAAAATGCCAAAATACTCAAGCAGTACCAGATTGCTTAAAAGAAACATCCTTATAACTCCAAAAATAATAATCATCTTAATAAACAGTTTACTGCGTCGGATTAAGCATCTCATTTCCAATTAAAATATATCTTTGAATTGAAATTTGAATGAAATACAGGGTCTAGAAAAATCAAAGAATGTGGAAAACAAGATTACACGTATCTCGGTAACTAATAATCCGATCGACTTCGTTCTTTATGCAAAATTTTTGTTATTTTATCGCCTTTTACGCCCACTGCTTAAAATAAAACATTTCGAAAATTTTTATGTACCTTTCATCAGAACGGATTTTTCGAGAGTCCGAAAAAAATAGTTCCGGATAATCGAAGTTATTGATATTAAATAGGCTTCGTCCCATTCTTACATACTCAATACATACAAACTTCCAAGTCTCTATCTCAATTTGTTCGGGAGATAGAGCGGTTACAGACAGACAGACGGACGGCAAATTTTTCTTTCTAAAAATATGTTTTTCGGAATCTCCAGTATCTGAAACGTGTAAATCCGTCAAAAAATATTTTTCGATTTTCGAAACGATTGCAATACTTACCCTATACTACGTATGATGGGTGAGTAAAAAGGGGGTACATTAAAGGATTAAAGATAATTTTTTATTGCGACGTGGCGAATCGACTTTGCTAATACTTTTTTCATTTGGCGAATGTTTTTTATTTTTAGTTAGCCAAATTACTAACGTTGGTTAAATGTCAGCGAGAACACTGCCTTAGAGGTGATTAAAATAAATAAATAAATAAACAGTTTTTAGAGCACTTTAAAAAAAAAGGTTAGTAACTAATTTCGAATAATGAATATGTTACTTAATTGCTCTATATTGCTTTTTATAAGAGAAAGAAGAATTAGAAATTTTTTAGGGAGATTGGGCGTGATGAAGAAAATGAATGAGCAGTTTTTAGGTTTAAAAAAAAATGATGTTCAAATGCTGACTATCTTATTTAGTTGCTCTGTATTACTTAACATTCATACTTTTAAAAATATTCTTGCACAAGAAGTTATGGTTAAAAATTCTTAGATTAGCTTATTACACGTTTATATTCTCCAATTTGTAAAATACGACCAGTCCTGTGGACTATAAGCATATAGTATTTTCCAAATTTCTTGCATTTTCCTACATTTCTTTCTGCTGGCAACCATGCTCAGCATCCAGAGGCGTAGCTACAGATATTTTTTGGGGGGGGAGAATTTAAAAATTTCCCAACTTGAAAAATATTGTTCTAATTTCCAATTAAAATTATACAATGCAATGTGCTTATAATGATAACAATACTTATGCATTAAAAATAATTTCTTTTCCAAAAAAAAAAAAAAAAAAAAAAAAAAAAAAAACTAGATTTATTGCTATTTTTTCAGCATGAAAATAAAGATCAGAAGAAAAAGAGATAAAGATTATACTTTTACCACAAAGGTTAAAGAAACAATTTCAAATAATGCAATAAATGTAAGATTCAAAGTTAGAGACATTGCATACATTCAAAAAAAATTATATAAATATATGAAATATGAAACAAAAAATGTTACATAAAGAAAAATTGTAACGATTGCTAATGAACACTTACATTGTAATTTTTTTCATTTAACACTGATCCTTCTGTTCTTCAAAGAAGCCCACCTAATGATCACATCGTCCAGTTTAAGTAAGTCCGCTATTTTATTTTCACATTTCAAAAGCATTAAGCTATCCAGTCTGTCATCGCTCATGGTAGTTCGTAATTCATTTTTTATAATTTTTAGCTGACTAAATGTCCTTTCATTTGACGCAACACCATAAGCTGCTGTGAATGTTAAAATGCACAGTTTGAAGGCTTGACCTAAATAATTTTTGAATTTTTTGGCATGAACGAAAAGTCCGTTAAGAGAGTCAACATTATTGTTTGAACACAAGTCAAAAAGTATTTCCATTTGACTCTGCAAGTCGTGTATGTCAGGTTTATCAGATCCAGGAGGAAACATGTTAATAACTTTTTCTAGATTACTTATGCTCAAATTTGCTTTGGTGAATGGTAGCTTAAAAATCGAATGTATCGGTTCAATAGTATCTTTGATATATAAAACATTGTCATTGAAACCCATTATTAATGTGTCCAAAACTTCTTTGAATTCTTTCCTGTAAAAAGTATTTAAATCTATGTCCATTGCTGTTCTATTGTTTTCATCAATTTTTTTAGGTGGAACCCTTTTTCTATGGTGTTTTCGGAAGTCTGATTCAACATCTATCCCCATTTTTTCAGCGAATACAATTGAACTTTTTATAAGATTATTCATTCCAGTGGAATCATCACTAATTGCTTGTAAGCTTTGGACAGTACTTTTTATTATCGCAATGCAGTCAATGACGTTAAAATCAGGTGTCTCCAGAATTTCAGTTAAAATTTTTATTTTGCTTAAGATGTTTTTCATGAAAAAAAATGATGCAATAAAATCAAAAGTTTTCATTTTTTTATAAATTCCAAATGCTTTTGTTCTAGTAGAGGAATCAAAAGTCTTTTCATTGAAAATATTTTCTAATAGTTCTATTACCATTTCAAACGATTGAGTTAAGGCTTTGACCGATTCAGCTCTTGCGGTCCATCTGGTTTTTGATAGATTTTTAAGTTGAATTACTTTATCAATGTTCTCTACACTTGACTGATAATGCTTAAATCTTTTTGTACTTGATGTGAAAAAGACATAGAGCTCTTCAAGGATGTTAAACAAATCTTGAATTAATATGCTAACGTTGCAAGCATGTTCTAGAGCAGTATTAGTGCGGTGATCTTGACAAGGTATGTAAGGAACACTGTGACCGACAATCTCAGATATATGTTTTTGTACACCATTGAACCTCCCGGACATATTTTGAGCAAAATCATAAGACTGGAATGCAAGCTTCGAATAATCAATTTCTATTTCATTTAAGCACTGTAAAATTAAATCTGCCATTCCCTTTCCAGTTTTGTCACAACATTCAATTGTTTTGACCAATCTTTCCCTAATTTCACCTTCATTACTTACACTTCGGATAACAATAGACATTATATCTTTGTGTGACAGATCTGGAGTTGTGTCGGCCAAAACTGCAAAACATAAACTATTTTTTATTTCAGAAGTGATTACCTGACGAATTTCAGATGCTATTAAATTTATCATTTCATTTTGAGATTCTGGACTCATATATGTAACATGATATGGTCTCAATTTTTTATCTTCAAACCAACATTTCATTGTAGTATTGTGCCTTGAGATAAGCTGTATCACTTCGCAAAAATTTCCTTTATTAATATCATCGGTGTTTGACTCTCGAAATGCTAATCCTTGCTTTCCGAATGTTTTACAAGTATCCATTAAAATTTTGATAACTTCTCTGTTGTGCATTCGAACTTTTTCTTCCTGAATTAAAACTTGCCTTTTTGATTTGTCAATTAAGACATCAATATGTTTTTTCTTTACAAGAAAATTACAAAAATCATATAGAGCAGACTTATGAGCTTGAGATGAGAAATGTTGTTGGAGCTTCCCTAATTTATCTTTTCCGCAACTTTTCATTTTACCCCATACTTTTACTCCGGTTGAAGTCCAAGCATCTTCTCTTTTTTCACGACCTATACCAACAGGAAAAAGACAACATACAAAGCAAAAAGCAGCATGCTTTGCTGTACTGTACTCTAAATATTCAAATTCTGTATACCAGTGGGGATTAAACCGGTTTTTTCCATCAGAAGGAAAACATGCTAATTTAGGTTGATGTGGACCTAACTGAATTAAATAATTTTTCTGATTTTCATTTAAAGTATCTGGACGTAGACCAGGATCATGATTTACTATTTCAGAGGCACTTCCACTGTCTTCAATTGAAAATTCTAACTCATTATTCAGTTTATTCAATACTCTGCACCCCTCTTCAAGAACTATATCACAGGTTTCTTTAATTGAAGAGATAAAGTTAACAATCTCAGTTATTGCCAATTTCTCGTTAACTATGTCAGATTCATTATATTGAGAAAAAATAGTTTTGCTCTCAGTTAATTTTTCGAGAATAAAAGAAAATTTTCCCATAAAAGACACCCAGTCCGACTTATTTTCATTTTCTTCTTTAGTTTGGTTTTCATTTGTGAAGCTTGCAGTCTCGTTTTGAAATTCATTATCCATTTCAGATTGGTTTTGAGTTTTGGAATTCGTAGCCTCATGTAGAAATTCACTTTCTTTTGAAAAATCCAAATTACACTGTTGAAGAAGTTGATCTTCGCTCTCGGTGTTGTTTATAGGAAAAGAAAAATCTTTTATTTCTTCAGACTTTTTATTTAAGTTCAACACATCAGTATTGCAACTTATGCTGATTATTTCTTCATTTGACGGACTGCTATCATATTTATATATTTGTTCCGATTTCACATCGTCCACTTTTTTCCTTTTACGTACTGAAGCATCGAATGGATTTTTAGGGGCTCCAATTTCCTGCACAGAAACTCTATTCCCATTATGATTGTTTTTTTCATGCTGAGATTTATAGTCATTATTAAATACTGCTTTACAATTACAACATTGAACTTTATATCGCTTTGGTTTCATATTTTATAAACCGATAAAAATATAGCAGTTTTTTTATCCGCACACAAACAAAGTAAAAAGGAACACATTTATCAGAATCAATAATTTTTTGAAATCACATTTGCTTTTATGATTATTTTTTCTTGACGACAAAGGGTTACCAGTATTTTTTCTGGCGAAAACTCATTGGATATTGTTGCCCAGTTACGTAATATAGCAGGTGTAGCTACTATTATAGAAATTAGGACTCCAGCTTTTCTTTTTTTTTTTTTTTTCTTTTGGCGCCTGAATAAATATTTTTAATATTTTTTTTTTTTTTCAAAGTTACTTATTCCAAGTTCTTTTAATACTATTTGAGATTAGCATAAAACGGAAATACAAATTGCATTTTTGTTTTACAATATTAGAATAGATTGCTATTTTGAAATAAAATTTACAGATTTTTAAGCTTAGATTGACTCGACGACTAAAGCCGTTGTATAAATTCTCCGGCGACGCGACGACGACGGGTTAAATATGAAAAGATGTGAATATTTTCTTGTTTTATTTTCATTTTGACAGTAGAATATGTTATAATTGGAATTATTAATTTTATTTTTAAAGATCTATTGCGATTTCTTTTCTTTCGTCAACCATCATTAGTTTGTTTAAAAATTCCCTTTTTTGTTTACTGTCTTTGCTATACATGTCTTTTCCGGCTGGAATTTCCAGATCAGAGCACGGTCCCGACTACATATAAGCTATTTTGGCCCAGCACGGCCCGATTTGAAAATTAAAACTTTGGCTCGAGCCGGATCTATATTTTCACAGTTCAGGGGCCGGCCTGAACAAAAATCTTTGAAAACAGGAACAGCTTGCGTAAAAAACAATTAAACCAGGCCCGATCCGCGGGCCAATTTGATAGCTACAAAAAATTCGGATTTTTCTTAACGTACAATTAAGATTCTTCTAAAGAATGCTGATAAAAAGAATCTAAAATAATTGTTTTCTTGCGCATTTCTCAATTCACTTTTGTTCGGAAACGCATAAAATTGGCAGATGTTCTTATTTAGAAAAAATGTTATCGAATGGCGCTTTCTTTTTTCTTGGAATGAAAGCAACATATATTTCAGAAAAGGCTGTCAAATATTAGTTTTTGATTCGATTTTCAAAACGTCATAGCAAGTAAAGAAGAGAAAACTGTCGTTGTGTAACAATAATCGCCTGTAATTGGATAAGTAATTTATTTATCGAAAAATGGAAAACGCTATTCAATTCGAAATCGTTTCAATCCAATCACTTCAGGCCTGTCAATGTTATGCATTTTCTTTTAAAAATGAGTCAGAAAATGTTTCAGAAAGTTTTGTGTTATTCAACAGGGAATTTGAGAACCACCTCAAGATACATTTCCGATGATTCCCCTTACCAAAAGTTCGTTATCATTATTACTTATTTTGCAAAGCAAAACTGTCCGCCCGACACATGCCAAGTCCAGTTCCGTCCCGACTCAACTATGCAGAAAAAAATAATCCTTACCTCGGCCTAACCCGAGTCCAGGAGAGCCATTTGGGAAGGACAGGGGAGACATCCCCTCCCCACAAGAAAACAGACATTTTTGATCGCAGCCTCTATTACAAAAAAAAAAAAAAAAAAAAAAAAAAACTTCCGGAAGAAAATGTGAGAGATTAATGAAGATGTTTGTTATTATATGACTATGAACAAGGTAATAAACAATCTGGAAAGCCATTTTGGGGGACCTGGCGATGTGAGGGGAATCCCCCCGCCAACTGTAGGGTGTTTGATGTTGCACAGTGTCCTCCTTTCATACTCCTGACGTAAAAATTGCTTGAAAATTTCCCGCCAAAGATAAAAATCTGTCTAAAGTGAAAGTTTTCATCAGTCCTTTGCGACTTCATATTCGACATTTTTACTTTTTTTTGCATCTATGATTTGATAATTTTTCTGGTTTGAGGATTAAAAAGGGGGAGGGGTAATAAACTGACGGTGCTCCTGCCCGAGTCTGCAAAAAAAGCTAAGCTCAGGCTCAAACATGATTAACTATCCGATGACGTTCTCTACATTTTGGACAAAATATATTTTTGCAATAGTGTTGTTAAAATAAAATCGGCTCATGCAGCACATTTATACGCATTCTTGTGAAACTCATATTTATTGAAAATAATTCAAATTTTATGAGCTTCTTTTAAATTTTTATATCAGAATGGTGGAAGCACTCTG
Source organism: Maratus speculifer (assembly GCA_964019185.1). Taxonomy (NCBI): domain Eukaryota; kingdom Metazoa; phylum Arthropoda; class Arachnida; order Araneae; family Salticidae; genus Maratus; species Maratus speculifer. The sequence goes on from OZ025289.1 coordinate 334,358,725, forward strand.
TTTGAAAGTTTGCCTGCTCGGTCCACGGGCCATGCCAGTACCTTGGACCAAGCCCAGGCCCGGACAGACTTCTAGTATATGAGCCATTATGGATTTTCATACGAAAGTAACATAAAAGTCACGGACTATAATTTGAAATTTTTCAGAAATGAAAGTTTTGGAGGAAACAAAGGAGTGAAGAAAGCTGTTTAGAGTCAGATATTGATACACAGGAGCAGAGACATTTAGGTCTAATAAGTGTATGATGTTTTCATAGAACAGAGAAATGAATGACAAATTGAGTCTGGTTGATTTCTTTTGATAATTTAACTTGTTTGCTAAACCATTGTCACCGAAAGAATAAAAAGTTCATATATTTCTTGTAATTATTAAAAAAAAAGAAAGTCTTTCAAAAATCTAAATTTTCCCAACTCTAAGCTCAAATTTCCCAACTTCACATATATTGGGGGGGGAGGCTCCCCCCCCATACCCCCCCATGGCGACGCCCCTGTCAGCATCATCGTTATTTCAATGAAGCTTTAATTCTGAATTTAAAAAAATTCATTAAAAATGTAATCTACACATTGTAGCAGTAATTTCCATTGGCTTTATTTTTATTTTTACATGGTCTTTTTTTTTTTTTTTCGGGCGGTTAAATTTAAGGAGACTTTACGATTCGAAAATCTTAAAATAATTAAGTTTTTTGGAAAAATACTTATTAAAAAGTAATAATTTCTGGATACTTTAAAACAAAATGAAAGCCATCCTTATTAGTTGTTAAATATGAAATATTTTCGAAGCAATAACTAAGTCATTTTTTCAAAATGTGATTTTTGGGCATTCCGCGCTAGTTAAAAAACATTTCAATATTTTTTCTATGAAAATTTTAAGAAAAATAGTCTTTATCGACTGTGAATGGAATAATTAATACTTTTCAAATTTATTGCTCTATAAAATATATAAATGAATGTTTGTTTTATATTTTATCTTGGTCAACTGAAGTTTCTGGCTCTTTTTATTTAATTTTACACAAACTTTAATGCTTATCTTTATTATAGTACGTAGCGTGATAATTATATTTTTTTACTGATCCTGTGTATATTTTTATGCACCGGTTTTGCAATTTTGGAATGAGATAGTATTTCTACTTAATTGTTCATGCATACAGTGTGTCTTACACTCTTAGCACCTACTGTCACTTTTTTCCTTCTTTATAATTACAATTAAGGATGCTACTTTACACTTATGGTTACAAAAAGTTGTAAGACAATAGTTTTTAGGATGTACAGTTATAATAGATGAAATGCCGAGTATAAATATTGTAAAATTACATTAAGCCCTTCAAGAATCGCCCCACGAATACGGGCTTAGTTTAACTTGCTCATATAAAAGTGTTTAATATAGTAAAGGAAAATTTTATAATCGATTTTAAAAACTGTGATATGCATCATAGTTGAAAAAAAAATTTAAAACTTTAAGAATGAAACTGATCTTTGTAAAATTTGTGAAAATCAATGCCAGTGTCATTTTTCAGAAACTTTGACAGCAGTTTTGGATATACATCTTTTTTTAATATTAAATTTCAACTAAATTAATAATAAAGGCATAAATTTCAAAGCAATGCGTTCAAAGTATCTTTTCAGATTTTTTACAGTTTGATAAATTGTTATTTTGATAAAGAAAGAGAAAATGACCAAGAATTACTCCAGAAACTCAGTGACCCAGGAATTATCCTGGTGACCTATGTTTTCTGCATTGAAATTACAGATAATGCAAAATTATTAATTGCAATTTTATTTAATTTTAAAATAAAGAATTTAATAAATATTAATGATGTCGTTATATTTCCTCTCTATATAAATGCGTGTGTGTGTGTGTTTCTTTTTTTTTTTTTTGGGGGGGGGGGGGAGGGGGGGTTACGAGATTTTAACCTCGGTACTAAAATTGTCTGTCTGCTCCTCTAGGCCGATGCTTATTACGAACGCTTATCAAAGCACTCACTACTTCATGTTGGGGGAAAAAAATACCAATTAATTTTGTAAGACTCTTTTATCTAAATTTGTCGTTGACTTGATAGCTTGCATAATTTTTGTTGATGGCAGTTTTTCATACGTAAGTGCATTTCGAAAAAAACATTGTTTGTTCGCACTAAATATATATATTACTACTACTCGCCTTTCTTTTTTGTAAAATGTTAACGAAATTATTGTTGATTCACATCAAAAAGTGTTTAAAACCATGAACTTAGTCAGTTTGCCTTGACTTTAATATTTAAACTCCTTCTTTTCATTGTTTCACTAACGTATGTTTTTTGCTAATGGAAGTGAAAATTGAGAACTCAACAATAATTGTTGATCTTAGTAACAGTCTGTATAATTTAAGAGCGTTTCCATGCATTTTGCCTTACAATAAAGACAGGTTTTTCTCCTACGCACGTTTTTATTCTTACTATAGTTTTTGTTCCCGCATACGTTTTCTGAAATAAGGCCAAAACCGTGTTCCGCCTCATATTTGACAATTCTTGGAGCATATCATAAAACCGTGTTTAGTATTCAATCCCATCCCTAAGGAATTGATTGTGGTAAATGCGTAACTGCTGATGGATATGATTGCGTCTTCCGTTTTTCGTTATTCAGGCATGTTTGGTTTATCGTTTAAACTCTTTTTATGATCTTGTAAATCAGTGTTACGATCTAGAAACTTCTCTGAAACCGAAATTTATTGTTTAGCATTTGGCAGATGAGCCATTACGCTTATTAGAGATGAACTCCCGAAACACAGCTTTCGGGAAACAACAGTTTAAGACTTTTGTCCCTGGTCGACGAAGCGCTCGCGAGCTAATGCTATTCCTACGGGGAAGTTATTTTCTAATATCTGGTTTGCATTTCGACATTTTAAAATAATTTTTTTGTTACATTGAATAGCTGGAGTTCATCTCTACATCGCTCCTTTTTTATTTTTTCGATTTTAAATGCAGATATTTTTTATAAATTTAGTTTCATTTTCAAAGTATTAAAATTATTCAAAGTAGTAAAAGTGCCTTTTTAAAAAGTATCTGCAACCAAAATCGAAAAAGTAAAAAAGGAGCAATGTTGGCATGTACTTCAGATATCCAATATCCAATGCAAAAATAAATAAATAAATAAATAAATATAAATAAATAAAAATGTCGAAATGCAAATCAGATATTAGAAAATAACTTCCCCTTAAGAATAGTATTAGCTCGTGAGATTTTCGTCTGCCAGGAACATGAGCCTTAAAATAAACATTTCCCGATATTCAGTGGTGTAACTAAGATCTTGATCTGGATGGGGTTTAGAACCATTGTAACTCGTAAAATTAACAATTTAATTGTGTCTCATATGTAAAGTAGTGTTCAATAAGTTCGTATCGTGACTTATAAAATCCCACGTAACGAAAATCACAAACTACCATGATAAATTTATCTTAAGTATTAACGCGCAACTCTTGTCTCAAAAAAGACCCGGATGATAATGTTAAGTCTATGGGGGCGTTCTTTTCAAATATGTCGCTAAAATTTTTATATTTGTACATGTTTGTTTGTTTAGGATAGCTGACGACGATCCACAACCGGTCTAGTTTTTATTTTTTCGATTTTGGTTGGATTAATTTTATATTATGATAGTTTCAATTTCAAAACCGGTTCTAACCGGTTTCAAACGTTAAACTAATTTTTTAAAGTAGTAAAAAAAAAAAAAAATGAAACCAAAATTGAAAAAGTAAAAACTAGCCCAGTTGTAGATCGTCCTCAGCTATCCTATGTAAAAAAAATCATGTAAAAATGTTAAAATTTGAGCGAGATATTTGAAAAGAACGCCCCCATGGACTTAACATTATCATCCAGGTCTTTTTCAGTTACTAATGTGAAGCCTTAAATGCTTCATAAAATAACATCTCATTCATTCTTCAGAGAAAGGGAAAAACAGGGAGTGATACAGCAATGACAGTAATATATATATATGTGCTACTTTATTACACTCTCAGAAATAAAACTCTCATTTTTGACGATTCAGAAATCCTTGAGCCTTATTTCGTCGTTTATCCAAATCACGTGACTTTTAACGAAACGTGAACTCTCAAATGTTTGACGAAAGTGCTTTCTTAATCATGGCCAGACTTTATGAATTTTAAGGAAACTGTCGCGGTAACTGTTTATAGAAGGACCCGTTATTGTATCTCCTCAAATCTTGCTATTTTAGCAAGCAGGTGTTTGCTTATTTATGTTAGTCCTCTAATAATTTATGTTAAAACAGCACTTTTTAGCGCTTTTCAGAAAGTAATGAAATGTAGGCAGTTATTCTTTCTGCATTAATTTTTTTTTTTTTTTTTTTTTTTTTTTTTTTTTTAAAGTTTTTTAGGGATGTTTATTACTATTTTTATTTATTTATTTGTATGTTGTATTTCGTTACGATTTAATTCGACACGAATAAATTTCCTGCGTTCTACAAATCGTTCAAAAGGTAAATTTGATCAATAAAATTTCAAAGTTCCAGGACCTATTTTTCCTTTAAGAAGTATATTCTTTTTTTCACTGAAATTTAATATATACATAATTGTACCCTCTCCCTTTATAAACAGTAAATTGTTAAAATCTTATTCACCTATTTAAAGTAGTAAAATCTCTCCCAATAAGGTATTTCATAATTCGTTATTTCTGAGCAAGAAATTAACCAGTCCATATTTTAATCATTCCTTGAGCAAATAAAATTTCTCTAATTATTATTTAATCAAGCCGTATTATGATTATTCATTAACCTTAAGAAAATCATAATAATAAATTCGTCTTATTAATTAAAATTTGCAAGATTTATAAGAGAATTGATAAAATTACAATCAAGTTATAAAAATTTAAAAACACATTATAATCTACTAAATGCTTTTATAATAACATATGCCTGAGCAGTTCGTGGCGTGAAGCTAAAACATCCGGCTCCCACACTGAACGTTGTGAGTTCGAACCTCATCTCTGACGTGTCTTTTTTGCTTCTGTCAATGAATCAATAAATACAGGAGCTTCTAAAAGATTCGACAGATGGCAGCACTAGCGATTTTTTGGCGAAATTTTTGATGAAACTAGTATCGTCAAACAAGTGAGTAAAATAATTTCATCAATTTGACGAAATATTTACTCGAAGCATTTCCCAAGAAACGGTTTCATCAAAAACGAAGAAAATTTCGTGAAATTTGAGTACTCATTTCTGAGTGAGTACTATTTTGCTTACCTTTTTAGCTCACAGGCTGTCAAAGCCTAAGAGCTTATGTGCCCGCCCGTTCTGTATGTATGTGCGTACGTGCGTAACGCGATAACTCATGTTAAAAATAACCGATTCACTTGAAATTATGGATATATGTATATTCTGATAAGGTGCTTCCCTGATAAGTTTTTGAAGTTCATTCGATATGAATGAAAGTAAGAAGGGCGGCTAATGCCCCTCCCCATAATTTATATAAATGGGTTTTTCATGCAGAATTAACAGTTTTCGTTCAAAATTTAGATTTAGTTTAGAACAAGTTTAGTGCGATTTTTCATTGCGAGAACGGAGTAATTCCGTTTCGAATTCTCCAAAAAATTAACGCACTCGATTCCAAAAGTTATGAAACATCGTTTATCAGCCTAGAAATTCGGATAGTTATGTCCGAATTTCCGGGCTAATAACCTATTTTTCACAGCTTTTGAGCCGAACTCAATTGCATATTTTCACAATCAATTTCATCAACATCAACACCAATCGTTCGTAGAAAATAAAAACGCAGAAAATTTATTTTGATTATCTTGATAGAAATGCGAATTTTCTCAAAGAATCGCGAAAAAAAAACGTGACTTTCCGTTTTTTTTTTTTTTTTTTTTTTTTTTTTTTTTGTCATTTTCCGCGTTTTCGATTTTTTATACCTTAAAGGATCGCAAAAAAGAGGCCATTTTAATCGAAATATTGCGGAATAAAAACGCAATTTTGGTCGGAAGGTCGCAAAAGAATCGCTATTTTCGCCGAAAGATTGCAAAAAATGTAATTTTCATTTAAAAAAAAAAAAAAAAAAAAAAACACGGATTCCGTAAAAATATCGCAAACTCAGTCAAAATATCGCGTGAAAAACGTGGATTGCGAAAAAAACGCAATTTTCGTCAAAATAATACGGAATAAAAATGCGACTTTCGTCGAAAAATCGCGTGAAAAAAAAGCCATTTTCGCCGATAGATCGCTAAAAAATGCTATTTTCGTCAAAATATCACGAGATGACGCAGATTTCGTCAAAATGTCGCGAGAAAAACGCAGTTTTCGTTAAAACATCGCAAGAGAAACGCAGATTCCGTCAAAACATCGCGAGAAATACGCAGATTCCTTCAAAATATCACAAGAAAAACGCAAATTTCGTCATAAGAACGCGAGAAAACCGTGATTTTCTCCAAAAGATCGCGATAAACTGTGATTTTCATCAAAACATCTTAAGAAAACATGGTTTTTGGCAAAAGATCGCGGAAAAAATACTAATTTCGTAATAGAACTTCAGAAAATTTGCTGTAATATTGTTTTCAACAGCTTTTTTGCAAATTAAACATTTGCTTGCCATGTTCGTTCATTGATGTTTTAAGTGAAAACATGTTAAAATTTAAATTGGACAACTAGCAAAGATTGCTGTGTAAAACATTGTGTCAGTAGTATGAACTTAAAATAGAATCTTTAATTTCAGAACTACTTATAATATTTGCATAAATGGATTCACTGTGACCTCTTCTCCCCCTCCCCCCCCCCCCCCCAAAAAATAAAATTAAACAGGATTTAAACAAAAGTTTCGAACTTTTTTTGTGAATAAAATAAGCTTCTTAATTTTCTTACACATGTGTTATTTAAAATAGTTTCTCATTTTCTGGTTTACACACTTTTCTTCTTCTTTTTTTTTAAACTTTTTGAAATCTCATGCCTGTTATTCTGAGATATTGATAAAAATTGCTCCAGTGGTATTTTGTCATGTCTGTATTCGTGTAACTCTTTAAATAGCACATAAAATAATAGTAGGTTTTAAAGATTTTTTTTCTCCCTCCTAAACAGCTCAACTCCCCTCCATTTATAAATGTTGGGAGGGAGACTCCCCTCCTCTGGAAAATTGAATTTCAAGCCCTGTCTTGGAATTTTTCGAAGTTGAAATATTTTTACTTTTCTATCTTTACAAGAAAAAAGTATTGGATTCGTGAAAATTTTCGGAATTCGATTTTCGGCGGATTTACACGTTTTAGTGATCAGAGAACTCGAAAAACATGTTTTTACAAAATGTCTGTTTGTATGCGACAAAAATTTTGTGGGCGCTTTATCTCAAGAATTAATGCACGGAGTTTCACAAAACTTAAGATCTGTTAGACCTTGAAATGAACTGGATCTGATTAGTTTTTGGTGTATATCGCTCAACAGTGGCGCTACTATGCTGCATTATTCACATTTCCACTATAGCGATATCTCAAGAACTAGTGCATGGATTTTCATAAAACTTTATATTTAGTTAGTAATTTATTTAACATGTTTTTGATTACGTGTTGTGCAAATCGCTCAACATGTGGCGCTTCCATGGTGTCTTATTCGTGATTATCGCAATTACTCTATTTCAAGAACTAATGCACGAAAATTTTTAAAACTTCAGATTCAGTTAGTTTCTTATATAGTTTAGTGTTGTTTACTTTTTGGTGTAAATCGCCGTAAATAGGCGCAATATGGTGCATGTTTCACGATTTCGCAATAATTGTATCTCAAGAACTAATACATTTTTAATAACAAAAATGTATAATTTACAAAATTTAATAAAAATTTTCTGGTACAAAACTTTATTAATCGTATCCAAATATGGGGTATAGATCACGAACATTTATTTATTGACACAGTTATAGTAAAATAGTCTCTTTTCATGGATGGAAATCCATCTTCTCTTTTGAGAATGTCATTTTCACCACTGAGACCATTTCTTTACTTTCAAGGTCAGTGCATCAGTTTATGCAAACTTTTTAAAACTTATGAATTTTAAAGCACACTTTTTGAGCTTACTTTGGAAATGACATAATATTCAAGAACGTTTCATTCCGCCATTTACCAAATTCTTTTAATAAAGGAAAGCGGGATCAATCTTACTGATAATCGTAATGTAATGTTGTTTTTTAAGTGAAAACGGAAATTTTTTGTAAAAATTTCTCAGCTTTGTGAGACAATGATTTTCTTTCACTTTTTTGTCATTAAATGTGTAATAGTGTAATTATGTTTTGGAAATTTCAGGTAAAAAATAAGAGTTTTATTAAATATAAGTTATTTCAAGCAAAATTGCAATGCTTCATATCAATAATTTCATGGTTTATTCATGTCGAATGTAACAATAGTTGCATGCTTAACTATTATGAAATGTTTGGTAATTACATAAATAATTTGATTGTTTTTTTTTTTTTCAAATAATATGAATGTTGTTCGGAATTTCGATAATGGGAAGTAATTTTATGTGTAAAAAATAAAACAAAATAAAAATTTTTAGCATTTTATTCGTGAATTGAAAAGTAGATTATCATTCCCTAAAATTCTATTTTTTGGGAAAGAAACTTGTAAATAATCGACCAAAAATATTAAATTTCTTTTTGTGTTAAAATTTAAAAAATATCAATAAATTGCCATATATTTGGCAGAAGTTTTCATTTTTCTTAAAGGTAAGTAATGAAAATAATGTATTATGAGGTATACTTTAAATACCATAAAGTACCAAAAGTAAGCCTCCTCGAAATATAAGCCCACCCCTCATATAGTTTGGAAATTAAATCCTGGGAAATTCCAAAAATATCCCCCTAACTCTTCCTATTTTCCTCTTTATTTCTTAAAAGTTACAATTAAAAGCCTCCCTTAAAATTATTGGAATTTCTTGCCTGCTAGAGGGAAACTTACTTTTGTAGCTTTATGGTATGTTTTTCTCAAAACTGATTTTTTACAATATCTTTAAAAATGCTATGCGTTTTTCGTTTTAAAATTTCTTAACATCTATTTAAAGAACGATTTTGATACATACTACAATAAATATGTGTATCTGTTGGCTAATTTATGCGAAAGAAATCCATGCGATAGAGCCCAATGCAGGGTTCTAATTTGGATATTTCACTCTATTTTCGTATCTTCAAAATATATGTTTTACCTTAACCACATTTTTTAAATTATTGAGATGCATGTCGATTACAATAAATGTAATGTATCGTTAATTGATTTTTTTTTTTTTTTTTTTTTTAATATAGTATGCGAATAAACTGGTTTTAGAGATAAATGTGAAGCATGTATTTGTAAGTTATGATCGCTCTATTTTTATCTTTTATTTATTTATTTTGTGAAAATCATCTATTTTGCAACTCTTTTTTTTTTCATTATTGAGGGTACTATCGGACAAATTGTTTACGTAGAAATTAATCATTAATATAATAAATTTTGAAACTTTCCTTGCCAAAATCTTTGCTTTTGCAATAAATTTTAGTGCAACAAAGTGTAAATATTATCTCGAATTATTAATATTTATTAGTTCAGGCATTTGGTCGAAAATAAATGCATGTTTTGGTGTAGTTTTGAAATTTGGTACCTTTATGTTTTTTGGGTCTCTGAACACGAATCTGGTGTTATCCAACAAAATTTATCCCGTGACTTTTCTTTTCTTTTCTTTTTTTTTTTTTTTCTAAATAACTTCAAAATTATGTATTTTACATAAAAATCTTCAGTACATAAATTAAAGAGGACAGAATTTCCTACATTTTATGTATTTAAAGTATTTTTCTCTGATCAATGGTTTAGCTGTGACAGCGCCGAAAAAGTGGGTGTGAAAAGCAAAAAAATTTGAAAAACTGTAATTACGGTAGTGTACGTCGATGAAACGTGAAAAAAAAAAAAAAAAAAAAAAAAAAAAAAAAAAAAAAAAAAAACCATTCTACGCAAATTTTGACCACTTAATAATACTAAATATAATATTATTGAGTATATTTTATGATCTAATGTTCTTTGTTTCCTTCATAACTAAAAAATAATTAACAAGAAAAAAAAATCATGCTTTAAGCATAGATTATGAAGCACCTTCTAACACTTCATGAAATCTTTAACAAAACTTCGTTATTTAAGGAAATAAGGTTACTGTATATAGCCAAATGTATATTAAAATACTGTTGAACAGCCCTGTATTTGATCTTTCGGTTGATATATAATATACTACATAATGGGAAAATTTAGTTTAGCAAAAAAAATCCTAGCAGGATGAAATTTCTCTTTCAGCAATTTATACTAATAGATGGAAATATAATTGAATACTTTTAACTTAATTTTAAATGCTTTAAGTGATAAATTAAAAATAACATAAAGAGGTTACAGTTTGACATGTTTCATTGCTCTTACGGCAACTTTTTTCAAAAACAAATAAATGACAAAATAAATTTCTCGAAATAAACAGAAAAACATAAGTCACGTGAGCATAAGCATATAAAAATAAAACTGGAAATAAAAATGAATAAAAATAATTGTGAGCGTGAAATATTACAAATTATTGTCTTAAAAACCTTTGAAGCATTTCCTTCCATATTTTAGGTAGATCCATGGAGGCAAATTCATTGCAAACATTGTCTTTACGTATGAAGGTTTCTATTGATTCTCTTATGATTGATGGAAAATATGATCTAGAAGGGTATATTATTCTGCTATTTTTAAAATCTATTTGTATTGGTTCTTTGCTATATAATCTTGAGAGAGCTGTAGTTTTCCTATTGTATTTGATGTTTGCTATATGTTCTTTAATTCTAGTTTTGAGTTTTTAACTTGTTTTTCCAATATAATATTGTTTTGTTCCATCTTGTTTTGTGAATGATATTTCATATACGCCAGATATTTGATGTGGTTCTATTGGGTCAATTTTCCTACATATTGAGTTTTTTAATTAAGCAGACGGTTTTGCAACTATGGGGATATATTATATTTATTGAGTTTATATTTTAAATGTTCGAAAAATCCAGGAAAATATTGTAGAGAGAATGTATTCGTCCAATAGTATAGACCAATAGTAACTAAATGCTCAAGTCCCACATACTATGTAGAAAAAGCTTTCGTAGTTATATTGAAAATTATCTTACCCAGCTCTGATCATACCATTAACTCAACTGATGATTTTATTCAATCTTTGAATATCAATTTACCTCGAAATTATTTAAAGGCCACACTTGATGTTATCTCACTATACCCATCTATTGACAGCCAGAAAGCTGTTATAAATATAACTAGTTGTATTGACCAAATGAAGAATATAACTGAAAATATGAAAACTACATTAAAAAGTGCTCTTAATCTAATAGTTAATAATAATTATTTCACCTTTGATAATAGAATCTACAAACAGAATGATGGAGCATTAACGGGTTCTCCTATATCAGGTCTTCTTGCCGAATTTATATTGCGACCACTGGAAACTGAAATATACAATAAATTGGATTATACCCTCCATACATGGGTCAGATATGTAGATGACATTTTTATCATTTGGCAATATGCAGATACCTTAATCAATAGCTTCTTAACACGGATTAATAGCATTGACTCTAAAATTAAGTTTACATTGGAAATAGAAAAGAATGGTACAATACCTTATTTAGATGTATTACTAATCAAGATGCAACAAGGAATCGAACGTACAGTTTACAGAAAACCGATTGCCAACCAAGTCATTATACGCTCAAGCACCGTTTTCGTACAAAATATCTGCATTTAAGCATGCCCTCAAAAGGGACTCCACAATCTGTTCTCTGGGACAATTAGACAAAGAATTAAATATAATATTTGACATCGCAAAGAGAAATGGTTATAGTAAAAGTACAATAGACAAGTTAATTAAAAGCATAAATTGTAAAAAGAATAGTAACTTCAAAATATAAAATTCGAATATATTCTCTCTACAATATTTTCCTGGATTTTTCGAACGTTTAAAATATAAACTCAATAAATATAATATATCCATAGTTGCAAAACCGTCTGCTAAATTAAAAAACTCAATATGTAGGAAAATTGACCCAATAGAACCACATCAAATATCTGGCGTATATCAAGTACCATTCACAAAACAAGATGGAACAAAACAATATTACATTGGTGAAACAAACAGAAAACTCAAAACTAGAATTAAAGAACATATAGCAGACATCAAATACAATAGGAAAACTCCAGCTCTCTCAAGATTATATAGCAAAGAACCATTACAAATAGATTTTAAAAATAGCAGAATAATATACCCTTCTAGATCATATTTTCCATCAATCATAAGAGAATCAATAGAAATCTTCATACGTAAAGATAATTTTTGCAATGAATCTGCCTCCATGGAGCTACCTAAAATATGGAAGGAAATGCTTCAAAGGTTTTTAAGACAATAATTTGTAATATTTCACACTCACAATTATTTTTATTCATTTTTATTTCCAGTTTAATTTTTATATGCTCATGTTCACGTTATTTGTTTTTCTGTTTATTTCGAGAAATTTCTTTTTATCATTTATTTGTTTTTGAAAAAGTTGCCATAAGAGCAATGAAACATGTCAAACTATAATCTTTTTATGTTATTTTTAATTTATCACTTAAAGCATTTAAAATTAAATTGATATTTTAAAGTGATGTCTATATTAAATGAATACTTTTATTCAGCCCTGTAGTTTACCTTGTACTTTTATGTTCTAGTTTCCTTCATCATATATATTATAAAGCAGAAGTTCTGAAACTTCCAAACGAGTGTTTTTAAAAATTACCCGAGGGATTTTTTTGCCGATTGTATCATTCGATAGGAAATATTTTTCCGAAGGTTTATGATTCAAATTTACAGGGATAACTCTGATTTTTCGTAGTAAATTTCGTATTTTTCGGTTATTTTTGACAAAAGGGTTGCCAGTAGCTGTTTTTGGCGAAAATTATAATTGCTAAAAGAATTAAAATGGCTATATCTATTAGAAATATTACAAATATCTTGCAAATAAGAGCAGAAAATAACTACTGATAATATTAATAATAATAAAGAAAGACCGCTTAAATGAGGCATAATATTATAAAAATATATTTATCTTGAAAATGAAAAAAAATATTTGTAATGCTTAAAAAATAAATAAATAAATTAACGCGAAATATAACAATTGGTTCAACTTTTGGCGACTTATCCCTGGTGTTAGAATAAAAACATGAATTTCAGAAATTGATTAAATGAATTTTGAATGATAGTTATTTCCCTTTTTATTATTTTCTTTCTCTTTTTTATCGAATTTCCGTACAATATAACTTACAGCAGAAAAAAGCAGATCTGATTGTAAAAGACACTGTAAGTTGTGAGTTACTATTTGTTTCTATACCATTTTCATCTTGCTTTTGTCGCCAAAGAATGTGTTTTTAAGCCGAAAATGCATTACTGACTTAATGCCTGACTTATGTTCTTAATAGTCGCAATAATGTTTTTTTTTTTTTTTTTTTTTTTTTTTTCAAGTGAAGATATTTTTAGAATATATTTCAATATTCAATCGTAAATTATATAGATATGAGTATAACTCTTTTCTTTTTGCAAATGTTTTTATTGTTAATTTAATTTTTCTTGCGCCATTTCGTCAATTTCACTTACAGGAAAAATTTCAGTTTTAAAATTTAAAAACTGAAGAAGGAAATATTACCCCATCGATTAAAAATCCACCACCAAATTCCAAGATTAAATGTCAATAATGAATGATCGTAAATGTCACATTCACTTGACATTAAGCATAATATAAATCATAATTATGTCATCAAGTGATTTTTAATTCGACATTTTATTTCTACTTTTATATATGCTCTGCGAATTTGTTTTTCGTTATTTAAATGAAAATTTATGCTAATCTATATAATTTGGCTAATAGTTTGGCGATTTGTATAATTTGGCGAAATTGGTCGACGGTATAACCAAGTAGTACTGAAGGAAAAATTTTGCAATTCAAAGTAAATTTATGCAATTATGCGTTATTACTATAGATAAATTCAACATTTTGAAATAAAAAATTCCCGCTGAATAAAATTTACAAGTCTTTTTTAATTGACCATTTCTTCTTCAATATTTTCGCTATTCTCTTTCGCGCAGGCTAACAAAAATGTATTTTAAATATTTTATTAGATAAAACGTAAATAACATTTTTCTATTTAAGAAAAAAAAAAAAAAAAAAAAAAAAAACTAATATTGTCATCAAACAATGCGATTTTATACCAAGAAGGCATAAGCCGAAGCGATGTTCGCAATTGCTAAATTCTCTCACTCTCTTTTAAATGTGTGAGAGCATTTTTAGGATATTTTTTTATGTTTAATTGTAAATATATAAATAGCAGTTATAGCCAAAAAAAAAAAAAAAAAAAAAAAAAAAAATGCGTATAATGTTTAAATTTTAGTATAAATGTCTTCCTTATCCAAACTGTAAAATAATTTAATTGCAACTTTTTAAAAGTTTTGGCGCAGATGTCATATACGCACCACATTCGCACGATTGCAACAAAATGGCGATTTTATGCCTCACATGGTAAACCGACTATGGTTGTTTATATATTAATAAACTATTTATTAACTTTCATTTTGTTTATTAAAATAATATAAATCATTTTGTTCTATAGCTATTAATTAAACTTTTTTATTTATTATTTTTTTTCAAATAATACAAAATAATGAAAAAATATGTATGAAATTGGTAATTAAAAACCAAGTTCTCCAAATTGGCGCCAGAAAAAAATTGCGCCAATGGGGTGCATACATGACATCTGTGTCAAAGTTTTTTCACTATACATAAGTAGGGAAAATGCAGTATAAATACCGATTAAAGTTTTTTCCAAAAATGGAAATTTTGTCACAGATTTGGTCATACACTCATCGAGGTATCTCATTGGCGCCAAAATGGCATTGTTTGCCTCTTATGGTAACCCAGCTATAGTTGTTTATCTGATGATAAGTTGTTTATTTACTTTCATTTTCTTTTCTGAAATATTTGTTGTTTTGTTCTACAGTTACTTTTTTATTTATTGTTAATTACTGTTTAAAATGATAGAAAATAATAAAATATATATAAATTTCTTTGGTATTCTAAAACGAGGATTTTGCCACATTGTAGTTGCAAGAAAATCGTGCTAAACCTATTGCGTATATGATGTCCGTGTAGGAATTTTGTGAAATATGAAAAGTGTAAATTGGCTACTACTTGATTATCACGTAAACCAATTTCGCCAAATCGTTCGCCAAATTTACATAATTTTATCTTAAATAACTAAAGAGAAAATGCTTAAATACGAAAGAGCAAATAATTTTGTTTTCATTTTTCAGGAGGAAATTTTGCAATAATAAAGTAATTGTTGTAGTGAGAATTTTAATGTTTTTTTATCGTTGGGAATTTGCTGTAACGAAAAATGTTTTTTTTTTTTTTTTTCCTGCAATTGTTTTGTAAGAACTGGTTTTGTCAAAGCCATGTTAAGATGGTATTCGAATTTTTGAACCCTTCCCAATTACCACCCCCTTGGGCCGATTTTGCTCATTTGCAATTCCCACTGAGATATTAACCATCTCACTTGACGAGTTTGAAGATGATTCTTGCATAATTGTGCCTTTTATCGCGCGGACAAAATTTAATATATATATATGAACTTTTTAGGTGGGAGTAGCTTTGGGTTCCTGGCTTCACATAATGAAAAGTTGTGAAGAAATTTTTCAGAAGTTGTACCATGGTAACAACTGTAATAATTAATATTTCTTCAGATAAGGGGAAATTTTAAATCCTGTTACCATAATGGTCTCATTTCGCTTCCAAATGGTGCACTGTTAGTAATAAACTAAAATAGTTACTTCTAAATAGCTGGTTTTTGTGCAACGTTTAAGATAATTTAATATCACAATGGTGTCTAAATCGTTTTCAGCAATGAGCAAGGTGCTGCTGGAGGTCCAAATTATTTAAAATACAAATTTAAATTCACCAGTTCGTTTCATCCATGGTTGATTTTGAAATATTGACCAGCACAGCGGGCATAGCCTGCTAGTAACTAATAAAAAATAAAAATGAGCATATCTGTTATTAAAATGTTCATTTGCTATTACAAAATACCCAATGAACCAGTAAATCCAATGGATGGGGAAATAGTCATGCTACAAGGTATCAAATATTTACTATTAAAAAAACTTTTATTTTATAATATTGGTAGTAATAAAAACACTTAGTAATCCCATACGTCTGTTTTCGGCTTTGTAGATGTAGGTGAAAAGTACGGATCCTCAAGTAAAAAAAAGCGAAAATAGTTTTTTTTTTTTTTTTTTTTTTTTTTTTTTTTTTAAATAAATATACTTACTAATGTATATAATTAATAGGATGAGCGAAGCGAATCCTCTACTAGCCCATTCAAATTACATTTTGTCGTACGCTTTGCAAAAAAACTATTCAATATTTTGATTTGAAATTAAATACAAATATAAATTATGATCTGTAGATTTGCACAATATAATTTTTTTTACAGAATAACTTTTAAAACATTATTATTTTAATTAATTTATTTTACATGTTTTTCCATTACGGATGCATTT
Organism: Maratus speculifer; assembly: GCA_964019185.1. Classification (NCBI taxonomy): domain Eukaryota; kingdom Metazoa; phylum Arthropoda; class Arachnida; order Araneae; family Salticidae; genus Maratus; species Maratus speculifer. Next base: position 334,375,300 of record OZ025289.1, read on the forward strand.
TTAGAAATAAGAAATAAAGCATGTGTCGGACGCTCCTCTCAGTCCACAAAACTTTGAAGAATGTCCTAGGTAGTTTTAGCTGCCACCACCGATATTAATGGGTGATATCGGTCACCTGCTGTGAGGATTGGGTAAACTAACACTGACACTGTTAATGAACTGAACTAACAGTTTATTTAAGATATAGATATGTACACAAGAAACAATATTTACAACTATTTACAATTACAACTCGGATATAGATGATCCGGTTCAACATTAAATTAACTACGATAAACGTTGGTTGTGTACCGTTCAACTTACACTTTCTTCCTCACACTCAACGCACGTTGGATACGTTTTATCAGAGATTACCGCAGAATCTCAATACACAAGGGTACTAGGCCTCACTTCTCGGCCTATAACACTATCCACCGGGACGCCTTGTCCCACGCTCAAAATATACACTATCCAACAGGACCACAAATCCTGAGCGACCTATCGGTCTCAACGCCAAGCGAGAACTGTCTCCAACCTCTCCGTCCAGAGTTCACCTTCAGAGATCTTCCTTCCCCCAGCAGGGCCTCTTAGAGTTCCTCCATTGGTTCAATTCCGCATACCAACCTTGAGTCATGACATCTACTGTTTACACATCACTTAAATACTAAATGACAGCTGAGCCATGCCCCGTGGTCATCACTTTCATTCAGCAACGAGTGCGTCATCCGCACACCTGCGCCTGGATAACCACCTGTCATTTGTCATTATAAGAAGAGAAAGAAAGGTATTTCGAAAGCTTCACGGATACACAACTAACAATACATAAAAATATTCAGATGAGGAAATGTTATTCCTTTCTAATTCAGGGCAGATGTCTTCTAGGAACCTCACACCCCCCACCTTAGCGGAAAATATGCCTCTTAGGGGCTAATTTTCCCCAAACATATAATAATATTACGGAAGAGTTCAATAGTCTCTTTGCAGATTTCTTCATTCTAAATATTACATAGGCATTTTCAGGTATCTGAACATTCTCTACTGACATCTCTACTGAACCTTATACTAATACTACTATTGCATAAACAATACACATGCTAATTTACTATTATAAATACAAAACTTAAAAAAAAATATTTACACACACACAAAAAAAATTAGACATGTGATGACATCCTTTAAGGTTGTCTACTATTTTGACATTGATACTGATGGGCTAGTAACTGGTTGTTCTTCCCAGCTCTTCCTCTGTAGCCTCGAAATTGCATCAGCATTCAAATGTTGAACTCCGGGACGATGAGAAATGCTCAGGTTCCAGCGTTGCAAGGCTAGAGCCCACCTAGTGAGTTTGGGCGACCTTGGAGTTGTTTCCGTGAGAAATTTTAATGGATTATGATCGGTAATGACCTCAATTTGAGATCCATAAGTCCACTTTTCAAACTTCCGCAACCCGAAGAGAACAACACTCCAAGCCTCTTTCTCTATACTCGGCCAAGCACGCTGAGCCCCTGACAATTTCTGACTGGCAAAAGCTATAGGTTTAAACTGACCTTTTTCATCTTTTTGAGTAAGACAACATCCTACTGCAAGGTCGGAAGCATCGGCGTGAAGCTGATATTCCCGGCCTACGATAGGTGTAGCCAAACTCGTCACTTTACACAACTCATCTTTAAGAGTATTAAATGCTTTTTCTGCCCTTTCATCACATGGTACCGTATTTTTGACATTTCCTTTGGTTAATTCGGTTAAAGGTATAGCTATCTCAGCATAATTTGGAATATAAGATCGGTAGAATCCCATTAATCCCAAAACTGATCTAACTTCCTTTTTAGTCTTTGGTCTCTTTAAGTCCCTTATTGCTCCGATTTTCTCCTCATCAGGTGCATGAGTTCCACCCCGAATAACATGACCTAAAAACTTAGTCAATTTCTCTCCAAATTTACATTTGTCTAGTCTAATCGTAAAATTTCTATTTTTCAACTCTTCCATGACAGCCCTGACATGCTCACAATGCTCTTCCCAGGTATCGGAGAAAATGATGACATCATCAATATATGCTTCTGCATACCTCCGATGACCTTGGAGAACCTCATTCATGTCTTTTTGAAACGTAGCAGCAGCCCCTGATAATCCAAAAGGCATCATACGCCACTGATAAGTTCCGTTATGCGTCGTAAAAGCTGTCAGAGGTTTACAATCCTCAGCCATTTTAATTTGCCAATAACCCCTCAATAAATCTATTGAAGATAAATATTTAGCCGCCCCTGCGATATACATAATTTCTTGGGAATCTTTCATCGGGAAGGTGGGAACCTGCGTTACAGAATTTAAAGCTCTGTAATCAATACACATTCTGACAGTTGCATCTTTTTTCGCAACGCAAACAATTGGATGGCTAATTTCAGCATTCGACGGTTCGATTAGATTTAATTCTAATAACTCCTGAATCTGCCTATCCACTTCCTCTTTATAAGCTACCGGCACGCTATATAACTTTGGTTTTTTCCCTTCTACACCCGGTTTCAGATCAGTACGATGTTCCCCTACTTCCGCTGGTCGTACAGGACCCATAAACACTTCTTTATTTTCCCTCAAAATGGACTTTAAATCTTTGACTTGACTATTAGATAGCCCTTTTATTTCAAACCTCTCAATATCCCGTTCTATCTCTTGATCCCGGTTCAAAATAGGAATTTCCCCAACTTCTCCAAATTCCTCATCACCTTCGAAAACAATATTAACTATATTACATTTAGCGATAAATTCTCTTATCTTATTTTGGTGCACATGCTTCCTACTCCCGTCGGCTAACTCAACAATAAACGAATGCTGGTTTCGTTTTTCTACAATAGTTGCCGGCCCTTGCCACCTAGAATATAACTTATTAGTCGAATCGGGGATTAACAATATAACTTGATCGCCTACCTCAAACGTTTTTTCTTTTGACCTTAAATTATAATGATACGCCATTCTATTTTGTTGAACCTCAGACGACAATTTTGCCTCATTTGCGGCTCTTTCTAAGCGGTTCTTAAGTTTATCCAAGTACTCATGAATCGGCGTAGTATCTAACTGCGCTCCCTTATTTTCTCCTGCCCATGACGACTTAAGAATCGATAACGGACCCTCCGGCGCTCTACCATATAATAACTGGAAAGGTGCGATTCCCGTCGTAGAATTTGGGACTTCCCTATACGCCCATAATATAAATGGTATTTGTTCATGCCATTTTTTTCCTTCTTCCCTAATCGTATGATGTAGCATACGTTTAAGAGTCTGATTAAATCGTTCCACAAGTCCGTTGGACTGTGGATACTGCGGAGTCGAAAATCTTGGACTAGCACCTAACCTTTTCTCAAATTCTTTCGTTAAGTCGGCAGTAAAATTGGTTTCATTGTCGCAGGCAATTACATTAGGAATTCCTGTTCTCATAAATATTTGAAGTAACGCCTCACACGCGGTTTTAGCAGTTAAACTTTTTAGAGGGATCGCATCCGCCCATCTGGTATGCTGATCAATTAAAGTCAGTATATACCGATGCCCTTGTGAACTTTTAGGATCAATAGGCCCAATTAAATCAACATTAACAACCTGAAATGGAAGTTCCGGTCGCGACACTGGGGAAATAGGAGCTCTATCATTTACTTTAACCCCTCTAGTCAATTGGCACTCTAAACATGATTCACAAAACTGTTTAGCTTCTTTTGCCATTCCCTCCCAATAAAAAGAATACCTTATTCTCTGCAACGTTTTCTTGGCTGCATGATGCCCTCCAAATACCGATGAATGCGCTAATTTTAAGATTTCTTCCCTTCTTACCTTGGGTACTACTAATTGCGCTATAGTTTCGCCTAACAATTTCTCTTTATGATACAATAATCCGTTTACAATATAATAATCCCCTTTTTCCTTTTTAGCTAATTCCCAAGCTTTCTCTAATTCTTTACATTCCAACTGGGATTTCTTAAACATATCTGAGTTACTAACAATAGATTCATTATTTTCCTCCGTTTCAGTTTTTTCTGGATCCTGACTTTGTACATTTTGCGATCTCGCGTCTATTACGTAAACATTACAGCTATCGTTACTTACATCTTCCTTTTCATTCGAGTTATCAATAATAATTTCGGAACTTTTTAATTCTTCGGACTCTATCAATGGCTCCTCAAGATTGACACCTGACAACTCATTAATCACCTCGGGATGTAAAATTACTTGCTCATTAATATTATCAGTTACTGCGCAAAGCACTTCCTGATGAATAATATTAGTTTGCCCGAATTGCGGAATAGCTAGCGGTAGTTTAACTAACGGTGATTTAACAGCTTCACCAAATAACCCTTGTAAATAAATACTACCCGCTCCCTTTAATTTCTCTTCCGGTACTAAATCTTTATGAACAACACTAATCTCACATCCAGAATCAACCAATCCCTTTGCTTTTTGCCCATTAACACTAACTTCAATTTTCTCAAGTTTATTTAATTTCTCACCAATAACATTAGTTTTCTGCTCGGCCTTTGCCGATATTCTAGCCACAATAGCCCCATTAGGTAACTCTTGATTTTCTTTCACCATAATCTTATGAACACCTGCTTTCTGGTCTCGCCCTTTATTGCCATTATTAGTTCCCTCATTACCCACTTTATTACAAAAACGTTGGTAATGACCTCTCAAACCACACTTAAAACATTTAGGCCCTGAAGCATCATTCGTCTTCTTAAACTCTGTTTTCCTATCCGGAAAAGAATTACACTCATTACTACCATTTTGCCTCCAGCTACCACTAAATTTATTATCCTCCCTCGGTCTCATTTTTTCATTGTTTACGTACTTATCTTTACCTTTAAAGCTTTTATGCGTAACCGCATAAGACTTATGTTTAGCATCAAAATAATTATCACACTCTTTAGCAATTTTAGGAGCTTCTAACCATTTACCCTGGTGAGTTAAACTAATATATGCTGCAGTATCCTCATCTAGCGTACTCATTAGCTTATCAGTAACTATTAACTGGTTGACCTTTTCATAAGTGTCCGCACCTCTAATTTTACAATAATTTTCCCACGTAGCTATTAAACGCGATACAAATAATACATGGGTTTCGTTCGGATTTCTCCTAGCTTTCCGGAAATTTTCTAAACATGCCTTCGGGGTTGGCTCATGTTCCCTTAGGACTAACTCCTTTAATTCCTCATAATTCTTCATTTGTTCCTTAGTGGTATAAATTAACAAATTATCCGCCTTATCTCCTAACATATTTAGTAGAATTTCGGCCTGCTGGTTTTCCGGTACATCTTTAGTTTGGAATGCCCTTTCTAAACTGTTGAAAAATAAATTCCATCCCTCAGTCCCTTCTGGTACTTTGATAGAGTTTTAACACTTTTGATCAATTTTTCGATGTTACTTTCATTACTAGATTCCCTAGATCCATTAGAGTTACTTGCTGAACCTTGAACTCTGAGCCTTTCCATTTCTAATTCATGTCCCATCCTCAATTTCTCCATTTCTAACTTTTCCTGTTTTTCTAACTTTTCGAGTTCTAACTTTTCGCGTTCTAATTTTTCCTGTTTTTCTAACTTTTCGCGTTCTAATTTTTCCTGTTTTCCTAACTTTTCGCGTTCTAATTTTTCCTGTTCTAATCGTTCTGCAACAATAGTGTCTGGTAATTCCTTAATAACCCCCTCGTCATACTCATCACTGTCCATTATCTTTTTCTTAAGCTGAATTCTGGTATCATCTTCCGTGAATTCAACACCCAATTCTTTGGCTATCCCCTGAAGATCAACCTTTTTTAGTTTTAATAAGAAAGCCATACCTTCACCGATTGTTATTACCACCCCACAAGAATAGTTAAACCTACCAAATTAATATTTCCGAAATTTCTAACTTAGTACAGATATTTCTCCACTTATTAAACTAATTAATACCCTTGAGATAATCAATACATTTCATTTCTAATTAACCTACTGAATACTCTAATTTTCCTCAACCATTGATATCACACAATATACTTCCAATAAAACAAAAGGTAAAAGAGTAATTCGATTTGATTACTATGCAATATAGGTCTCAATGTATACACTTAGATAACAACATACAATTTACATAATCATACTGATACGTTGATATTGAATAGAAGTATTGATGTCAATCAAGAAATCCACATAAAGAAAAATTGTACAACATGCATATATAAATTTCTACAATTATCCTCATAAAATATTTCCGAACTCAATACTGGTTCTTACACTTAAAACACATATACTGAAAATCTTTACTTTTATTTTTACTCACTATGGCTCTTTTGAGCCTTTTTTTTTTCTATGGCTCTCTTTTGGGCCTCTTTTTTTTCCGCTATGGCTCTCTTTTGAGCCTTTTTTTTTCACTATGGCTCTCTTTTGAGCCTTTTTTTTTTTTCCTCACTAGTATTGGCCAATTAAAATTTTCATTTGCTTAGAATTTTGATAATGCAACTCTTAAAATTTAAACAGTATTGCTTCATTTAACAATTACTTTAACAATAATTTAGATTTAATGCATTAATTTAGTTCACTAATATCATTATAAATAGCATATCATTATCATCTCAAATTATTATGACCTTTCTTTAAAACAATAGCAATATGGTTACTAATTCTTTACACCTATCTGAACACAATTATTTCATTGCACATAAATTACATAGACAATTTACTTAAATTACTATTAATTATACAACAATACAATTTGGTTCGAGATGTCAGAAGAAATGAATGATCAAAACACCTTACCTTTTACTTTCTTTGCTGGATTACTTTTCTAATCACAGGTAGCTCCACGATGTAGCGGTAATATGGCACAACAGTTCAGTTTAGTTCTTTCTAATAAAGATATGCACAACACTTTAGTCCACACTAGACGATATGGCACGATACTTTATCACACACTCGACGATCCGGCACGATACTTTAGCACATACTCGACGATACGGCACAACACTTTACACACATTCGACGCTACGGCACGACACTTTACACACATTTGACGATACGGCACGACACTTTAGCATACAATCGACGATCCGGCACGATGCTTTAGCACATACTCGACGATATGGCACGACCACACAAGAATTCCACTGGATACTCTGGCATTAGCAGACTGCAACACGGCTCGCTGGTCACTGGTTTCAGGCGATTCTATCCCACCGCTGCCATCAATTTGTCGGACGCTCCTCTCAGTCCACAAAACTTTGAAGAATGTCCTAGGTAGTTTTAGCTGCCACCACCGATATTAATGGGTGATATCGGTCACCTGGCTGTGAGGATTGGGTAAACTAACACTGACACTGTTAATGAACTGAACTAACAGTTTATTTAAGATATAGATATGTACACAAGAAACAATATTTACAACTATTTACAATTACAACTCGGATATAGATGATCCGGTTCAACATTAAATTAACTGCGATAAACGTTGGTTGTGTACCGTTCAACTTACACTTTCTTCCTCACACTCAACGCACTTTGGATACGTTTTATCAGAGATTACCGCAGAATCTCAATACACAAGGGTACTAGGCCTCACTTCTCGGCCTATAACACTATCCACCGGGACGCCTTGTCCCACGCTCAAAATATACACTATCCAACAGGACCACAAATCCTGAGCGACCTATCGGTCTCAACGCCAAGCGAGAACTGTCTCCAACCTCTCCGTCCAGAGTTCACCTTCAGAGATCTTCCTTCCCCCAGCAGGGCCTCTTAGAGTTCCTCCATTGGTTCAATTCCGCATACCAACCTTGAGTCATGACATCTACTGTTTACACATCACTTAAATACTAAATGACAGCTGAGCCATGCCCCGTGGTCATCACTTTCATTCAGCAACGAGTGCGTCATCCGCACACCTGCGCCTGGATAACCACCTGTCATTTGTCATTATAAGAAGAGAAAGAAAGGTATTTCGAAAGCTTCACGGATACACAACTAACAATACATAAAAATATTCAGATGAGGAAATGTTATTCCTTTCTAATTCAGGGCAGATGTCTTCTAGGAACCTGACAGCATGCATATTTTCAGAAGAATAAATAATTCATGGAGTTAACAATTGTAGATAGAATTTAGAATCATGATTAATTAAATAAATAAAATGTATTTTCTTTATTCCAACAAAATCATTTACGCTGATGTCATTTAAGCATATTAAAAGAATTATATTGTGTTTTATTTATTTATTTTTTTTTCGTAAAGTGGCAACAAAAAAATGGTAAACAAATAAAATTAATTGTTAAATTCATTATATTAAGAGTTATTTGAATTCGAATATTGAAAATTAAACCAAATGAAACATATATATTATTATTTTGGTATATGTAGTACTATTTTTGGGTAAACTGAGTTTTAACCCACTTCTGGCGGCGTTTTTTCTGACGCGCGATGACTGCGCCAAGCCTTGCTTTCTATTACTTTCAGGCGTCGCTTCTCCTAGCAACCCCGCCCCAAACTTTGGCTCTTATCACAAATGCACCCAAGAAAATCCCCATGCTGCGATAATGGGATTTAATAGTTTGACATCTGCGTTAACAACAACAATTCTGAATTGCTTATTTTAGAAATTTCTTCCATGCGACTTTCGTGCATATAGAGATTAATTTTTCGGTTTTAATGTCGTTAGTTAACGCGGGTTTGGCGAGTTTTGTACATTTTAGTGACTCCTGCACCGCGAGTTTCTAGAATCCAGTGTTATTTTTCTTTTTTTTTCTTTTCTTTTTTTTCTTTTTTTCTTTTTTTTTTCTTGTTTAAATGGGGGCGCAGCACTCATACACGCGTTAGTGATTCCGGTGTTGATGAGTTTCGGACATTTTAGTTATTCCTGCACAGCGAGTTTCGTGGATCCAGTGATTTTTTTGTTGTTTAAATGGGCGCGCAGCGCTCATACACAAGTTTGTGATTGCAGCGTTGTCGAGTTTCGTACATTTTAGTGATTCCTGCACAGCGAGTTTCGTGGATCCAGTGATTTTTTTTTTTTGGTTTAAATGGGCACGCAGCGCTCATACACGCGTTAGTGATTGCGGCGTTGGCGAGTTTCGTACATTTTAGTGATTCCTGCACAGCGAGTTTCGTGGATCCAGTGATGTTTTTTTTGGTTTAAATGGGCGCGCAGCGCTCATACACAAGTTTGTGATTGCGGCGTTGGCGAGTTTCGTGCATTTTAGTGTTTCCTGCACAGCGAGTTTCGTGGATCCAGTGATGTTTTTTTGGTTTAAATGGACGCGCAGCGCTCATACACAAGTTTGTGATTTCGACGTTGGCGAGTTTCGTACATTTTAGTGATTCCTGCACAGCGAGTTTCGTGGATCCAGTAATGTTTTTTTTGGTTTAAATGGGCGCGCAGCGCTCATACAAAAGTTTGTGATTGCGGCGTTGGCGAGTTTCGTGCATTTTAGTGTTTCCTGCACAGCGAGTTTCAGGGATCCAGTGATGTTTGTCTGTCTCTCTTTCTGTTTGTTTGTCTGTCTATCGGTTTGTTCTTCTCTCTGTTTGTTTGTTTGTCTGTATGTTTGTCTGTCTATTTGTCAGTTTGTTTGTTCGTCTGTCTGTTTGTTTGTTTGTTTTTGTTTGTTTGTTTGTTTCTCTGTTTGTTCGTTTGTCGGTTTGTTTCTTTGTTTGTTTTTACGTCTGTTTGTTTTTTGTTGGTTTGTTTGTTTTATGTCTGTTTGTCGGTTTGTTTGTTTTATGTCTGTTTGTTTGTTTGTCTTTTAGTTTGTTTGTCAGTTTGTTTTTTTATTTGTCTGTTTGTTTATTTCTTTTGCTTTTTGTCGGTTTGTTACTTTTGTTTTCTGTCTGCTTGTTTGTCTGTTTGTCTCTCTGTCTGTTTCTTTGTTTTGTATTATCGTCAAGAAACGGCAAAAGACCATATTTTCCGAATGAAAAAGGGAAAGCAAGAAACCATATTTTCAGTTTAAAAAGGGAAAATGTCGGCAGCTTGGGGATTTTCATGGAGATTGCATGGGGATTTTTTTTTAATATCCCGTATTTACAATTTTTGGATTTTCAATATTTTAAAATGTGTATTTCTTTTGTATTTTCAGTCATTTTCTTTAAAATGATAGCATTTTGTATCTTTTAAAATGTGTATTTCTGTTTTTTTTTCATTATCGCCTTTTTAAATTGTGCGCTTTTGCTTGATATCTCCTGGTAATCACATCCAGGCGATAAAACGCAAAAACCCGCCAATATGGCTATTTTTTGAAAACGCGCCAAGAAGGGGATTAAAACTCAGTCGCGCCCTATTTTTAAATAATTTGCCGTTTAAAAACAATTTATAGAATGTATTAGTTCATTTATAAAAAATGCCAAGGAAACATATACTTTCTGGATGAAAAGAATGCGAATACGATATAGCTTTAAGGCAAGAGGTTAGATACCAGCGTAAAAAACGACGACATTGATGTCATATACACACCATATCGGCGCGATTTTTCCGACTTCAGTTTGGCAAAAACCTGGTTTTCGAATACCAGTTACCATATATATATTTTAAAAAGGGAATAACAATAAACTTTAAAAAGTTTAATTAATACCTGTGGAACAAAACTATATAATTTAAAAAAAGAAAATAAAAGTAAATAAACAATTTATTAATAAATAAACAACATCCGGGTTACCATGTCAAGCAAAATAACTATACTTTGTCGCCAATTAAGTACTCCGGTGCATATATGACATTGGCGTCTGAAAAAAAAATAGCGCCAATGTGTTAGTATACGACATCTGTGCCAAAAAGGACGACATGACGAATCTCTTCTGATAGAGAATGCATGTACTCGGAAAAATGCTTTAAATTTCCAAAATGCACAAAAAAATTTGGTACTTCTGGGTTATCCCGTCGACCAATTTCGCCAAATTATAAAAATCGCCAAACTAATAGCCAAATTATACATGTTGACATAATTTTTATTTTAAACAACGAAAAAACAAATAATTAGTAGAATATTAATAAAAATAGAAATAAAAAGTCTAAATAAAAAACACTTAATGACGTTTTAAACACGTAAACCGCATTTAATTGTCATTGAATATATTCGTACTTTATTACCTCATTCCATAGTTACTATAACACAATACATTTTTGGGTACTACTTGATTATCCCGTCGACCAAAAATATAATGCCAAATTTCAGGATTAAATGCCAATAATGGATTATCATAAATGTCACATTCCATGACATTAAACATAATACACGTGATCGTTAATACATCAAGTGATTTTTAATTCGGGTACTATTTGGTTATCCCGTCGACCAATTTCGCCAAATAATACAAATAGCCAAACTATTAGCACAATTTCACAAATTGATGCTTTTTTTTAAATAACGAAAAATCAAATAAATTAGTAAAACATTAATAAAAATCTGAATAAAAATCGAATTAAGATACTACTTGAATATCCCGCCAATCAATTTCGCCAGATTGTACAAATCGCTAAACAATTGACCAAATTAAACAAATTGGCATAATTTTTATTTTAAATAATGAAAGAACAAATAAATTAATGAAACATTAGTAAGAATACAAATGAAACTTCATAATAAAAATAACTTGATGGCATAACGAACATGTGCTACGAGTTTAATGTTATGTGAATGTGATATTTTTTACCATCATCATTAGCATTTAATCTTTTAGTTTGGCGGTACCTATTTGGTCGACAGGATAATCAAGTAGTACCAAATAATATAAAAAAAGGTTACTTTCCAATAAATAACTAATGAAATAATGCTTCGCGAATCCAAACAAAGCATGGCTTTTGCTAGTTTATAATTAAATAATGAGCTGTCGTATTTATTGTTAGCAACTTCATTGTAAAATGTAAGTCAATCGTATAATCTTTAATCTTTAGTATTATTTATAGTCAGTCTTTGCATAAAATAGTCAGTTTTCATGTTAAATCTATGCACAATGCCGTAATTCCTGTTATCCAGATTTTTTTTTTTTTTTTTTCTCACCTACTTTTGAACTTTAATAACTTTGAGAACTAAAGTCCGTGTCAGCTTTTATCAATTAAAAATCTGTTTTAGTTATTTTATTTATATTGTTTAAAAGCCAAGTTAAGAAATGCATTGTTGTTGTTATTATTATTATTATTATTATTATTATTATTATTATCAAAAGTTTACCGTTACCTAAAAGTTTACCTATGGGAAAAAATCGTTTCAAACGAAATCTAAATATGTTAGAACTCTGACAAACATATTAAAATGTATATACATTTACGAGGTGCACTAAAATATGTATTCTGTAAAATATGCGATGAAAAAATAGCTATTATTCATTTACAGGGCCACACAAAAGAATTCCATTCCATAATGGTAAAAGGGAGAATTGTGTGCAACATATTTTAATTATATTAAAACTATTTCATATATAATAAAATTGATATATGTCGCCTGTTTTAATACAAATTATACGATATTCTTGCATAATATGAATTACATGGACATACGAAAGATTTCAAATAGTATATTTTTTCCGGATTATTGTATATGTATCCGATGACGGCTGATGGATGAATGAAATGCAATTTTGTTAATTCTAATTTCACTAAATCATTGAACATTATATGGTGTGTATAAAAACAATAGTTGATATATAGGGCTCGCAAACGTTACTGAATATGAGCGTAAATTACTCAAAAGTAGTTTTTAAATAAGTTATCCATTTTTATGCTGAACTGCATTCAATTTTTTAAGGAATGCTTGCAGAATATAGATAAAATGAAACAGAGAACCACTCAAAGAATTAGATGCATGGACGCCTATGAATGATAATTTCTGAGAATTTGATTTCTGTAGTTTTAAGAAAGTTTTAGAATTAAAAAAAAAAAAAAAAAAAAAAAAAAAAAAGCTTAATACTGACGTGTCATAAAGGTACAAAATAAACTACACGGCTGAAAAAAAAAGTATTCAATTATGTTTCCATCTATTAGTATAAATTGCTGAAAGAGAAATTTCAAACTACTAGACATTTTCTTGAGAAACTAAATTTTCCCATATATAGTATATATACTTCAACCGACAGATCAAATACAGAGCGGTTCAAAAATATTGAAATATACATTTATTTATATAAAGTAGCTTTTTCGTTTATACTTTTTAAAAAAAGGGTGAATTGAAGATCAACAGTTGTTTACGTTTTAGATCAGCCGTAATAATTAAAATTACTTTGCGTAAAACAGCAACAACTCAGGAAAGAGATAGACTCAATGAAGAATATGCTCAAATGAATGTATGTGGCATTTATTGAGAAGAGGGAAAATCACACTCTCGTGGGGTGACCCCCGGTAGAGACAAGATTCGTACTTTACATCTTGACAGGAGAGCGGTCAGAGATAGAATGAAATTTTTACCATCAGAAATCATAGCCAAAATGCGTCGAGCTAAATGTGGTTGCACTGAAATTATTGTAACCCCATACGTACAGTTCATAAAGAAAGTTTAAATTAAAAACGTGCCAATCGGTCCGTTAACTTGGCGTTTAATATATCAAAGTACAAATATGCATGCCAACACCGATTCTGGGAACAGTATTTCTAATCGCATAACATAGATTTCAGACGCCGATTTTAATATAAACAGAGCGTTATATTTTAAGCCGAAAAAGGAGTTGTAATGTCTATTAATCTGTAAATGAATGCAGTAAGTAGCTAAGTTATTGCCGCAAAGGAGCATATGGTTTTAAAATATCTTTCAATGTACACTTTGAACAAACGAAAGTATGTTGGCTCAGATAATAAGTTTAGGATGAGAAAAGATTTGTTTTTGATTTATTTTATTAACGGCTTTGCCTAAGCATGAGAAACCTACATGCTTGAATTTAACGCGCAAGAGAAAAGAGATATATTCTTTTGGAAAGTAAAAGGGAGGTTTAATTAATTTGAAATTGCGAAAGATAATTTAAATTTTAAACTTGAGAATTTAAATTTAAAAAGGGATCTAATAATAATATGTGATGTCATGTTGATTTCGACATCAAAGGCTATATACAGTAACTTTATTTTTTTTTTAATAACGAAGTGTTGTTAAAGATTTCATGAAATGTTAGAAAGTGCTTCATAATCTATGCTTAACGCATGATTTTTCTTTCTTGTTAATTTTTTTTTTAGTTATGAAGGAAACAAAGAACATCATATTTATAAAATATAGTCAATAATATTATATTTATTATTATTAAGTAGTCAAAATTTGCGTAAAACGGTTCTTTTTCATGTTTCATCGACGTATAGTACCGTAATTACCGTTTTTCAGAATATTTTGTTTTCACATCTTTTTTTGCGGCACTAACACGGCAAAACCATTGATCAGAGAAAAAAACTTTAAATACATAAAATGTAGGAAATTTTGTCCTCTTTAATATATGTATTGAGGAATTTTATGTAAAATGCATAATTTTTAAGTTATTTCGAAAAAACTAAGAAAAGTCACGTTTTTTACACGTTTTTTGACAAAAAAAGTGAAGGGGATAAATTTTGTTGGATAACACCAGATTCGTGTTCAGCGACCTAAAAAACATAAAGGCACCAAAAATCAAAATTACACCAAAACTTGCATTTATTTGTTCTTTTGAGCACCAAATGCCTGGACTATATTGGAGAAATGACTTAGAGTAGGCAGACCCTCAAAATACTTAGTTAATATTTATCGTTTTATTAATAATGTAATAATAATATTTATGGTTAATATTTATTGTTATTTTATAATTTTCTACCGATCTCTTCTTAGTATAAAGCGAATTACTAGCTCAGAGTAATTGGCATGGTAATTTGCTCGACTTTTCTCTCCTATTGTTCATGAGATCTTGGTTCAAACACCGCCTGCACAATCAATATCCAAATTGGTGATCTGGATGTATAATTTAGACGTATGGTTTAGTGCGGGAATGTGAATGAACTAAATAACCAGCCTATTGCAACTCACACCAACAGTATTTAATTAAAACCATTTCATAAAGGCGAAACAGTGGAACATGAAGTAAAATTGAGATACAGTGTAATGCCATGCAAAGTTGTATAAAGTTGCATCTATCAAAAATGACATTTTCTTTTATCAGTGGAGCGATGTGATTGCAAGATATAAGCGCATAAATAGTGATCTCCTCTCACTTGAACACTATAAAGCAAATAACCAGCTTAGAGTAACTGGCTTAACTTGGCCTTTTGCTCGACACTAACGTTCTCACCTTCTGTCATGGATCCCTACTTCAATCACCGGCTGCTGCAATCAATCTCCAAAATTTTTTTTACAAACGGTCATTCATTGAGATACTGAAAAGAAAAGAGAAAAAACTTCCCAGACCTCTGTGTCTTCATTCTTAAGGATTTTACGTTTTTATATACGTTTTTATTACTATATGCAGAGCTAAGTTCTAAAATTCCATATTTCCGTAAAAATATACGAGACTTCTTTTGCCCCTCCTGTGAAATTTACTTTTGTCAAGACAAATCACTTTGCTTGCGGGTGAACTATCAGGTGATGGCTAAAGCTACGTTTTCACCCTGTTCTGAATTGAGTATTAAAATTTACCATAAATTAATTTTTAGCTGTATAACATACGTATATCGTTTCGGGACTATACAAATTTTTAAATATTTTCCTTTTTTTTTTCTTTTTTCTTTTTTTTTCTTTTTTTTTTTATTATTATTATTATTACAGTTTACAACATAGTTGAAATTATTTGTCCTGACGTCCTATCATTAGGATATGAATTTTATTGACTATTATTTTGTCTTAAAAATTATTTTTGTTAATTCCAGCTCTTAATAGTGATAGCATATGTCAATACATTTATTATTATGACTTCACTTATGTTTCTGCATTTAATAATAATAATAATTTTTTTATTAATTATTAGCAAATTGTTGGCGTTTCTTTTAATTCAAACATATGTTTCAGTCTTTAAATTTAAATTTGGTACTACTTTTCCGAATTAGTAATTTATGATTAAAAAAAATACAACTAAATTTTTATGTTTTTTTAATCTGGTTGTAATACATTTTCCAAAATTCTTAAATTCTTCCTTAGGCTATTGTTGTATGAAAAACTCGCAAAATAACTACATTTGTTAGGTTTCTGTGAAGAACATATTCGTTAAATTTCAGCAAATCGTGACATCTGTGATTCGATAGCTACCTTTAAAATTATTCGCGTAAGAATAATTTTTTTTCCGAAAATGGGAAAAAAAATCAAGACCGAAAGGGTTAAGAATTTGACTGTTTGTCTACTATGTCATGTTTGGTATTGAAAAGGAAGTGTGTAGCATTTATAGTTCATTTACAGGTGCACTTAAAATAATTCTGTTACATTACGTTTTACGGGAAAATTGTTTGTTACTTTTAGTGATGTTATACTATTTCACAATTATTAAAATTGATGTATATCAATGAGATGCACTTCAAGAAGCTTACTGTTGAATATGATATGTGTAGTATACATCGTTCATTTACAGGAACACATACAAAAAAAAAAAAAAAAAAAAAAAAAACTTACAATATTTTATTAATAAAAAAACGCTAGAAGTGAGTTTTGAGTTGCCGTACGTGTTTTTAAAAGTAATTAAAATTTTGCTTGTTAAGTGGTGTGTTTAAATTCTATCGATTATATACGGAGCAACACAAAGGATCTCCATTATATTTCTGTTTATTGACGGATATTGGTGAAGGGGAATTTTCAACTCTGTTATGAGTTTCCTAACTGAATTAAATTTTAGCATACTATGCAATATATGTACAACGGATATATCATGTACTGGGAAGCAAAAAAGGATTTGATTATTTTTTCGACTTTTGATGATAATTGTTGAAATTTACAAATGTATTAGGCGTTTTCTTAATTGTTTATTTAAGATAGCACCACTTTTTACCTTATCAAACATCGAAGCTTTGTTAAAGTTTTGGAAAAGTGTTTCATAATCTATGCTTGACGCATGTTTTTTTGTTCCTTTTTTTTTATTATTATATTTGTCTCTGTTTATTTCGCTCTGACAAGTAGTATTAGTTGGATTAGTTTTGTTTACAGTTCAGTGCATGTGGTGATTTCTCACTCCTAGATTTCAACTAATGGTGTAAAAAAGTGATAAGCGTAATCGGCAATTTGTAGAATTCTTTGACCATTTCGCTGTTTGATCATTCGAATTCTGTTCGCATTTTATTCTTGTCTGAATTCCTTAATCTGCTGCAAAAATGGCCTTAAAATTAACCTACAGGTATTACATTTATTAAAATATATTTTCTTCCCTTCCTTCCATCCTTATCAAATTCTTCTTTGAATGAATAAAATGTTAAAAAATATTTTATGAAATTTATGTCTATAGTTGTAACATTGTATTGTGATATGCATGCGTTTTTTATTAAATTTCCAAATTTTATATATTTACGGTGAGATAAAAGTAGGTAATTAGTTCCGATTTTGTTATTTCGAATATGTTTATGTTCTTAAATAATAATAAAAAAAATACTAAATAGGATAATTTCATAATGTAGTTATATGATTAAGGGATTCCTATAGCTATTTTAGTCCTGTAACTCTAATAATTGGTATCTGTTTAGACTGCTTCAAAAAATTTTTCAATATTTTAATCATGTGTTTATGTTTATATGTTGTATTAAGATCAAATACAAATTTAAATTTATCCAATATTATTGAAGGGGTTTTATGCATTATATTCCATTTCCTGGTTTACGTTTCTACTAATGAATACATGATTTAAAAATCAAGGTAAAGAATAGGGCTGTGTATTTGGCGCAACAAAACGAGTCTTCATATGTTCTTTGAATATCTCAAGATAGTCATAGTTTGAAATTTTTTCTTTAGATTATAAGGAGAGATCGAACGAAAATTCGGTTTCGTTTTTGGTCCAAAATCTGTGTTTCGCCGAAAACTGCTGACAAAAATTCGACTAAACCGAAATTTTCTGTATTCTAAAAATATCTTTTCTTCGTTCATAAACTTTTAATATTATTCATTGATTTGAGCTGCATCGGCTCAAGTGATATACTTTTTACTTTCTTCTATCTTTACAAGAAGAAAGTATTGGATTCATGAAAATTTTCGACTTCCGGTTTTCGACGGATTTATACGTTTTAGAAGGTCCTGAACACGTTTTGACTATTTTTAGAAAATGTCTGTCTGTGTGAGTCTGTGTGTCTGTCTGTGAGTCTGTCTGTATGTGACAAAAAATTTGTGGGCGCTTTATCTCAAGAACTAATGCTCGAAATTTAATAAAATTTTATATTCAGTTAGACCTTGATATGAATTAGTGCCTATTGGTTTTTGGTGAAAATTGGCCAGCAGGTGGCGCTGCTTTTCTACGTTTTTCATGATTTTCAAGATTGCTATATCTCTAGAACTAATGCACAGAATTTCACCAAACTTCAGATTCTGTGACCCCTTGATATACATAGACGCTGATTAAGTTTTTGTGTAAATTGGTCCGCAGGTGGCGCTGCTATGCCACGTTTTTCATGATTTTCATGATAGCTATATCTCAAGAACTAATGCACAGAATTTCACCAAACTTCAGATTCCGCGATACCTTGAGATACATAGCCGCTGATAAAGTTTTGGTGTGAACTGTCCTATAGGTGGCGCTGCTATGCTACATTTTGCACGATTTTTGCGATAGCTGTATCTCAAGAACTAATGCAGAGAACTTCATCAAATTTTAGATTCTGTTACACTAGAATATATAACACAATTAGACGCTGATTACATTTTGGTATTAACCTTGCAACAGGTGGTGTAGCTATGCTGCATTTTGCACGATTTTTCCGATAGCTATATCTCAACAACCAACGCACAGAATTTCATCAAACTTCAGATTTTGTTACAAAATGACATATAACATAATTACACGATGATTACGTTTTGTTATAAATCCTTCAACTGATGGTGCTGCTGTGCTATATTTTACACGGTTTTTTTTTTAACTAGCTATATCTCAAGAACTAATGCACAGATTTTCATCAAACTTCAGATTCTTTTACACCATAACATAATTAGACGCTTTTTTACGTTTTGGCATAAATTGTCCAAGATATGGTGTTGATGTGCTACGTTTTGCAAATTTTTTGTTATAACTATATCTCAAGAACTAGTGGACGAAATTCCATCAAATTAGGGCTTGACATAAATAGATGCTTATTAGGTTTTAGTATAAATAACCCAACATGAGGCACTACTAAGCTCATTTTCTCAGAATATTAATTAAATTTTGCGTTTTAGGCTTTTCGGATACCAGAATCTCATTAGGCTAGGTCAAATGTTCGAGGAAATTCGATAGTGGGTAACTTTGGAGTCACCACTTTTTTTTTAAATATTAAAATGTACTTATGAGATAGAAGAAAGTTTCGGGATTGACACATCCAACTAGTTTTTTATTATTTCTATGAACTTCACTGTTTATAATTATCAGTCATGATTTACTCAAGACGTTAATGCAAATTATAAAACAAGAAATGCTGATAATGCTAAAGACGCTTTTCAAAATCACTGTTAAAAAAAAAAATCGCGGTATTTGTAAGCATAAAACATTTTTAGATGAAATTTGTAGATTAATTAGAAAATCATTCTATATTGTTAATTAATTATGATTTATTTTGTATGAAAATGAAAAGTTCTGATTACTTGAGCCCCGGACATAAAATTTTCAAACAATGCCGCTATTTCATAACTTTTTTACAGAGGCTGGGTTGAAGTATTTGTTTTTGTTTGAAACTTATAAACACGCATGCATGCTTGTTTGCTTGCTAGAAATCTATTTATATACGCATATAATTAAATAACAATATATATTTATCTATATATTAATCAATTAATTTTTTTGGACACTTTCGTTTCCGGTCGAAAATAAGAAAATTACCGAAATTCTGTTTTGGATGGTTTTAAAACCCTGTTTTGATCTATTGTTAATTATAAATAAACCATATAGAAGAGAGTGTGATGATGTGGGAGGGTCAGTCCACATCAAACCAACCAATGGTCAAAATTTCAGGTCTTTGGATTTTGTTAATTTTTGGCTCAGATGTTGTACAAGAATAGTAGATAAAAAATACAAATTTGAAGATTTTTTTAACCATTTGTTTTTGAGTTATTAATTTTTGAAATTTTCAAAATTTAATGAAATTTGTATTTTTTGGTGTTCTTTCATTTGCTGTAACTTGAGAACTATTTGACCTAAAGAGTTGAAATTTAAGTCATTGTTTTCAGTTTTTTATGCTGTTTCATAGGATATATAGCATGACCAAATTATTTAAAAAATATATTTTTTATGTAAAAAATGTATATAAAATTTTTAAAAATTCAAAATCAGAATTTTTGATTTTGTTTAAAAAAATATATTATATTTAACACCCTTTTAGCAACTTTTGTGCCATATTTCATGATGGAACTCTTATGATATCATAAAGAAAAAAATTATTTTCTATATCAATGATCGGTCAATTTCTGTAAAAAAATCTCATTATATTTTGTTAAAAAGCAAATTGACTATAAAAGGTAGTCTATTTTTGTTTCTAATGTTCATATTTCTCATTCATGCAATTCAAGTTCAATTATCAAATAAAATTTTAGTATATAATTCGCTAGGTTTTATTATTTTGTTAAACACATAACAGTAAAATTTTAAAGTAATCAAGATAATTAGTATTTTGTGTAACTGACAAGCTAAATAGATTTTTAATTTATTTTCTTGGAATTTAAATAGAATGTTTTTTAATTATTCTTAATTTAATATTACTTTTAATTAAATTTTATGTTTAAAAAATGAATAAATTGGTAATAAATGAGTTAATGAAAGAAAATCTCAAAGTAGTGTTCAACAAAACAAATTATGCTCCTGAAGTTGAATGCTTTCACAATCACAATGAGTCACACTCAAACATTAACATGTTTGTTTTCTGCTGAAACCTACATGCCTTTCTTACAAGGCTTTTGAAATTGCCAGTTTCTCTAAGATCTTCTGTAGTGGCACACTATCTCAAGTCTATTGCTTTCTGTTTATAACTTGTATTGTACAATTTAGGTTTTTTTTTTTTTTTTTTTTTTTTTTTTTTTTTTTTTTTTTTTTTTTTTACTATTATTTCTTTGAGTTGAATGTGGATTTGTGTTATAAAATATTAAGAGGGAAGTGGTTTTAAACTGAAAATGGATAAAAAATAGAATAAATTTTGTTATAATCCATTCAAAAAGCAAGAACACTAGGTAAGTAAAAATTTAAGAAATATTACATTGTGGATGGCAACATTAAAATATGGCATTGGAAAAGGCATGAAAATCTGCACTCATTGCCGCTTACAATTAGGCAAGGAAAAGCATCCTTCAAATTGTAAAAATGGCATTGATACTAATTTTTCAGACATTCCAAACAATGACAATCCAAAACCAGGTTGTAGTAAAGATGACCTTGAATTCATGGATGTGGAATCTGGTTTTGATAATTTGAATGCATCATTAACATCTATTGGAGAATCACCTATTATTAAAAGTAAATGTAAAAGTAGTAAAAGGTACTTCTTTGAAGAAATTGTGGTGTATGTTGCTGGTGCCTATGAGAATGAGTGGTGGATGGCACGTGTTTTCACAAAAGATCAGGTGGAAGAAGATGTTAAAGTTTCTTTCCTTCATCCAAGCGGACCATCTTCGTCATTCTCTTATCCTAGAAATTCAGACATTTTCACAATACCAAAATACTTCATTTTATGCATACTACATCCAATCACTGCAACAGGCAGAACATACACAGTACCCAAAGAGGAAATGTAAAGAGCAGATCAAATTTTACATAAGACGAAAAAATACTTGTTCTAAGATCTAAAAATTGAGCTCCACCGTGCCAAACTGAGTATGTAATTTGTTAAATAAAAAGATTTGTTTATTAAATATCTAAAATTTATTATTTGTCTTTTAATAAAACAGGCTATTCTTAAAGTTTTCCAATTTGTATTTGTCCCTATGAAGTAACACTTCGGGCTAAACAGTGCAGTATATCTTAAAATATTTTTTTTTTACAGATTTATATGAACATTGATACAGAAAATATTTTTTTTCTGTATGATACCATAGGAGTTCCATCATAAAATTTTGCATAAAAGTTGCTAAAAGGGTGTTAAACAAAATATATTTTTTTCAAGAAAATCAAAAATTCCAATTTTGAATTTTTAAAAAATTTATATAAATTTTTTTACAAAAAAAATATTTTTTAAAAATAATTTGGTCATGTTATATATCCTATGAAACAGTATAAAAAACTGAAAAAAAAGATGCAAATATTAATTCTCTAGATCAAATAGTTTGGAAGTTATAACCGATTAAAGATTACAAGACTATACAAATTTTGTAAAATTTTCAAAATTTCAAAAATTTATAACTTTAAAACGAATTGTCGGAAAAAAATTAAACTTCACAATTTTATTCTCCTACGTAAGTATAATAAACTGGTAAAAAACCAGTACAATCTAAAACATTAACATAAAAAATATTTTTTTATTGGTTGATTTCATATGGAATTACTCGGGACACTTTTTGCAAAAGTAAAAAAATCAACTTTGTATGACGCACAAAAAAAAAAAAAAAAAAGAGTTCAAGGTGTAACATTTTTTAATCTACCTGAACAATATAAAAACATAATATGCAAAAGCTATTTTACAATTAAAGAAATTATAAGTTTCAAAATGTGCCCCATACCTCCCCACAAACAGGGGAGTATGGGACAGCAGTAAAACGAAGCTATAAGGCACAAATAGTCTATAGTGTCAGCTAGGTATACAATCGGACAAAGATGTAGGTTGATAATGTATGTGCCACAATATAAAATTTCAGTATCTTTATGACTGGGATGAAAATCCAGGATTGTCAGTGATAGATGACATTAAAAAATCATCAATTCAGCTCATTTAAATTTTGAACTAAATGAATTTATTATCAATGTTATGATTAATATATTATCCTCTAAAAATGCTTGCATGTTAGCAATTTTTATTCATCTTATTAGAAAAAAAAGGGGGGGGGATTGGACGTGTCTCATTCCTCCTTTTACTGGCATGACCCATTCCTCCCCACCCCCTTGTTTTGTGTTAAACTTCTTATATAAACAAAAATGCTATTTTTAGGCTTAGTTAAAATTATGGATATTATACAGTATAAATAGAGATCATTATTACATCTATGCATAAACAAGTCAAGTCATTAATATACAGAAAGTATAAAAAGTGTGTGAAGCAAATTTACTTTTGGTTCAAAATATAATCTTTTCCTTTTATACAATTGCAAACTTATACAGATTAATAATAATAATAATAATAATTTAAAAAAATCTACTGAAGATTGGGCTACCACTGCTTTATCAATAATAATTTTAAAAAATCTACTGAAGATTGGGTTACCACTGCTTTATCTTGTGTGTGATTGTTGAAATGTTTAGAATGATACATAAAGAGAAAAACTGTCCCATTCCTCCATCTGTTAAACACCACTCCACTTTCCCGTATTAATTTCTTATGTAATATTCACTCATTAAACGTTTCTCCTTCTGGAGAAAAGTTCCACGTCTGGCTCTCCATGAGTGATTTCATTCCATTTCTTGAACCATTCTTGAATTCAGAATTATTTCTCAGTACGGGATTTTTCAATTTCTTGTGTAGTTTTCGGAAAGAGTTAAGACTCTTCCAAACCCTCCTCTGAATTAATCACTATCTTGAATCCTCCTGCTCAAAAGATGTCCGAAAAACCAACTAATCAAATGTATCAAAATAAGGCGAAATAAAAGACAACCTCACTCGAAAGGTTTTCTTCGATAATTTTTCTCATTTGAAATATTTTTCAGTTTTGTATATAAGTTTAGGGACTCGTTTGTGTTTAAAGGCGCACTGGTGCAAAAAATGTTTTCGGGATTTAAATTTTGATTTAAAGTTATAAAAATGTCGGGGACCATTCTACATATGCACGAGCTAAATTGCAAGGATTTTAAGAATCTGAATTATTAAAAGATCAAAATGTTCAAAAAAAAAAAAAAAAAAAAAAAAAAAAACATTTATTTGAGAGTACCAATAAGCGGGGGTCTTTGCACACGCTCTATTCCCATTTTTAGCTGATTCTGTGAAAGTAACTACATTGCATGTAGAAATTTCTTTGTTCATGGTTGATATCGTTAAAAAACTGATAAAAGACTTATGTATTTGTTAAAAATGCATAACCTTGCTCATTGGTACAGATTCTTAAATTTTGTTTTTGTGTACCAATGGGCAAGGTTATGTGTTTTTAACAAATACACACTATAAGAAAATAAGTCAGAAATTGCACGCCAAACGTAGCAAATGAAATGCGTTCGTACAATAACGAAGTTTTAAAAATATTCAGGTATTGTAATCATAGTATGCAATATTTCGAGCATGCAAAGTCTTTTGTGTGACCCTGTAAATATTATCTACTTTCTATTATATAGGAAACAATTTGTAGTAAACCTCATAAACGTATATCAATTTCATAAAATATGAAAGAGCTTAAAACGGCCCCAAACAATGTTTACCCCTAAACCATTATGTAATGGAATATTTTTGTGTGGCTATGTAAATAAATAACAAATATTCTTTTCACTACATATTGTACAGAATGTGTACTTTAGTATATATTTGATAGATGCATTTCAATTTTATTATTTCCGAAAGAGCGGAATATCATTAAAAAATCATTTTAAACTATTTTTCATCCTTGACTGTAATGTAACGGAATGCTTTTGATTTTCCTAGTAATTTAACTATACATCATATTTTCATAAAATTTGAAACGACTCGACAAAATTATGTAACAGTTATATATTTTAAATTTCAAATGATTCGGTTGGGTAGTTTTTGCGTTGTTATCTATGTAAACAAGATGGACGGATTAAATAACGACTATAGGTGCTACGTATTTATATAATTACGAACGCACCTAAAAACGGATGATTTTACAAAGATTGTACTGTTATCGAAACTCCAGTGCAATTCAGTGTATTTAATGGAAAAATTACCATAAATTCCAGAAAATTTTCCGTGTTTTCCTAGAATTTAAGGAAATTTTTTCCGTTAAAAAACAGTAAATTGTACTGGTGCCTTGATTACCAGTACAATCTCCGTAAAATCTTCCCTTTTTTACAGAGTACTCTTAGTAATTATATTTTATTGTGCAATAGTCCTGTATATGTTTATTTAATGGATAAATATTTCAGCTTTTTATGAAAACACGTACATCCTTATTATGCTCCTAAATTCATTCCCCCTTTAATTTTATTTGAATTTGTTATTCAAATTCACAGTTTCATTTTTAATTCTTCGATAAAAAAAATTTCTAAAAAAACTGATGATTTTTTATTGATTTTTTATTATTTTTATGCCCCTCTTCATGACCCCATCCCGCATAAAAAGAGAAGAAAAATCAGTCCCTAGTTAACCACAGTTTGACTAACAGGGTTTATTTCAAGGTCAGCATAAACCACAAAATATTTTTTTGTAGAGACATTGACCTATATTATTTGTAGAGCTAGACTAGTTCTATATTATCTTGTGGTGGCAGTACGTTCTTGTTATGATGGTGCGTTAAAAAAAGAAAAAAAAAAGTACTGATGATTGATTATATCTGCTCTCGAATAACAGAGTTTGATGCTCAAAAATCTGGTTGTTTTTCCCTTTTTTTTAAAATCAACTTCGTGTCTAAAATACCTTTTCAAAAATTAAAAGATAAAGGATGCGAATTATACATGAAATGCATTAGGAAAGAAATCTTTATAGTTATTTTAATTTTATTTTTTTCTTCTGGAATTAGTAACGAATATTTACAAATGGGTTTAAATAATGCTGTTTTATTGTAGAGAACATAACAGTATTGACAAGGATGTGCAAAAGTCCTTTTGTAAAGAGAACGTGAAAGCCTACCCCGTTACAGAAGTAAAGATTTAAATTTAAACATCAAAGTTTTTTATTGGTTAATCAATTAACTGATCAATATTTTTGAAAAAATCTTTCAAATAATGTCTTTTTTTTTTCATGTCGTTAATCATAATCGTAATCCCTTCGTGACGAACGTCTTTTACAGAATTTTTAATCTTTTATCACCGGTTTTTCAAAAGAGAAATTCTTGCCTAACTGGATCAGAAAAATAATCGGATTAAATAATGCAAAATTTATAACAAAAATTACTTGTGAGAATAATAAATCATCATTGGAATATGGATGCCTGTAACAGTAATACGAGCAAATCAAGATTCACAAACACACGTTGTCCGTATGATGTAAGTAAATCAGGAAGCGGTCAAATGTTTGCGTAAATCACAAGAAAAGCCTAATTTTTGTGTTATCTTTCAATATTTCTATCTGAAAATTTAACATTTAAAAAGTACATAGCACTTTAATTAGCATATTTTTCAATTTTACTGGAGATAATTATCCTCATCGACAAAAATTTATAATAGAAAAAAGGAAAACATTCATAAAAATATACTTGTAATTGCTAATATTTGTTTTAAATTACGAAAATTGGATATCTGTCTTAGGTCATATTAAATAAATATAACAATTTTATATTTAGGTTAGTTGCAATGCTTATTTGAGTTGTTGATTTTGAAAATGGGGCAAGTTCATTTTATGAAAAAAAAGTACTTAATAAAAATAAAGCTGAATCTTATTACAAATTAACATAAAATTTATTTTTTAATGAATTCACAATAAATATTTTTCAATATTAATATTAAATATTTGTTAATAGTAACTTATTGGGTCAGTGATATTTCAAATGCTTTAATTTTGGAAATGAGACAAATCCATTTTGAACCGAATTATATTCTGTGTTGCATACCATTAACAAGCACAATCAGAATTTCTTCGGAAATACTGAAAAATCTTCACTTAATTATAAAATATAATTATGTGTTTACAATTTATTACTGAATATTTTTTTTCATTTTTTCCCTTAACTTTTTACCTAAATAAAGGTAAAAATATATATTTTTTTGTTTTGTTTTAATGCAATGTTTCGTAAAAAGAATAAAATATTGAAATAAAACAAATAAGTCAATAAAATATTTAAATTTCTGTTACTATAATCATATTTCATTCAAAGAAAATCAACATTTATAAGGAATAAGTTGCTTTTGAAAATGAGATTAGTTCATTAACGTATACCGTGCCGAACATATTTTATTCAGCTAACATGGATATTCATTATTGCATAAAAAGTTTACACGAAGTGCACAAAAACTAGTCGGATGACAATCCCAAAACTTTCTTCTATCTAATGTATGTTACTTCCTAAAAATGTAGTATATCATCGCCACCAGTTAGGTGATTTGGAACAGAATTTAACTATCGACAACTTATGTCAAATTCCAACCGAAGTTAGGTGAAATCTCGTGCAGTAGTTTTTGAGATAGAGATAACGCGGAAATCGTATGAAACATCTGAATCGGAGCTCAATCTGCTACCCGATTTGTACCAAAAACTAATTAGGACCAATTTATATAAGTGAATTACTGAATCTGAAAATGAGTGAAAATTCATGCCTTAATTCTTGAAATTAACTATTGCAATAATCATGAAAAATGCAGCATAGCAGCGCCATCGGTTGGGTGATTTTCTTCCAACTGTAATCTGCGCCAAATTATACCAAAGACTAACTGAAGTTTTATGAAAATGCGTGCAGTAGTTCTTGAGATAGAGCTATTGCGTAGATCCAGAAAATGAGGCCTAACAGCGCCACCTGTGGGACATTTTGCACCAAAAAGTAATCAAAATTAGTTTATACAAAGGTCTATCTGAATCTAAAGTTTTGTGAAATTCCGGACATGATTTCTTGAGATAGAGCGTCCAGAAATATTTTCTAAACACTATCAAATCCTGTTCAGGATCTTCTAAAACGTATAAACTCATCGAAAACTAGAAGTCGAGAAGTTTCACGGAATCAATACTTTCTTCTTGTAACGATAGAAGAAAGTAAAAATGTAAAATAAGTCTTTTATTGCTTACGAATACTTTAAAAATCCTTTAAATGCAAACCATTAAATATCTTTGCAATTATATAAAATGGATTTGCTCTACTTTAACCCTTTCGGGTCTGGGTCTGGTGTACTATTAATAGTATATCTCTTTTAATGGAGTATTATTTTGTTTTAACAAATACTTTTGTTACTATTTACATGTAGTAATGTTAATATGTGTCTATGCATTTACTATATGACTTCATTTATGTTTAGGCATCTAATAATAACAATAATTGTTATTATTATTTGCTTAATTCTCTTTAAGCCGTTTGTGATTCTTTTATTTTAAACATATATTTCATGCTTTAAATTTAAAATAAAAGTTACTTTCCTGAAAGAATCATCTTCTATAAATAAAGAGACAAGTATGTTTGTCTGTCAGCGCTGTTCTGAAGAGACCGCTGCATGTAGAGTTACAAAATTTGGAGGGAAGGTACCTCTATACATGTAGTTTTGCACCTCGAAGCCCGATTTTTGATTTTTTGATTAGAATTTTTAATTTAATTTTTTAAGCGATTTTTAGCGTTCTTTTTATGTTTCGAGGCAATTTTTCCACATTAGTGAAAGGAATACGGTTTCATTCTTTTTACTCGATATAGTTATTTTTTTTCTCTTTTCAATAAAGTTTATACGGAATTCGTGCGATGATTTTTGTATTTTTAGCGAATTTTTTAAGGCGATTTTTAGGGGTTTTTCGCATTTTGCGGCTATTTTTTGACAATGATAAATGCAAAATCGATTCACACTTTCAGCCTAATGAACTAAATTTTGTCTGCTATGATTTTTCAATTTTAATGATTTTTAATGCGATTTTCAATGCGATTTTCGTTGTGATTTTTAGCAATTTTGTTTTATTTTTTGTGCGTTTAGCATCGATTTTTTGTCATTTTTGACAAAATTATAATTCTTTTTATGCATCATTATCTTATCTATTCTTGAATTGCATGTATGAAAAGCAAAAAATATGAAATTAACGAATGAGCAATAAAGTTATAAAGTAGGATATTCACAGTAATCTATAATATTAAAGAGACAAGTATGTTTGTCTGTCAGCGCTGTTCTGAAGAGACCGCTGCATGTAGAGTTACAAAATTTGGAGAGAAGTTACCTCTATACATGTAGTTTTGCACCTCGAAGCCCGATTTTTGATTTTTTGATTAGAGTTTTTTTAATTTAATTTTTTGGGCGATTTTTAGTGCTCTTTTTATGTTTCGAGGCGATTTTTCCACATAAGTGAAAGGGATACGGTTTCATTCTTTTCACTCGATATAGTAATTTTTTTTTTCTTTTCAGTGAAGTTTATTCGGAATTCTTGCGGCGATTTTTGGATTTTTTAACGAATTTTTTATTGCGATTTTTAGTATTTCTTCACATTTTGAGGTTATTTTTTGAGAATCATAAAAATAAAATCGTTTCAATGCCTAATTAACTAAATTTTGTCTGGTATGATTTTTTTCATTTCGATTTTGAGTACGATTTTCGATGTGGTTTTTAACGATTTTTTGTGCGTTTAGCATCGGTTTTTTGTAAATTTTGTCAATATTACAGATTTTTGTACGCATCATGGTCTTATCTATTTTTAAATTGCATGCAAAAAAAGGCAAAAACCATAAAACTAATGAATTAGCAGTAAAGGAAATATTTTGAATATCCACAGCAACCTACACTAATAAAATAACTAAACGCACTGTCTGTGTGCATGTATGTTTTTGTGCGTTGGCTAACAAAATCTACGGCACTTACGAGGCTCAAAACTTTCTTGAAAGTACCCCAAAGTCTCTCCTGATGTATCTGACATTGAGATTTTCAAAATTTCAATTACTTGAGTAGTTCCTCTCCCGTTTCCCATTGCATTCCTTTTGAAAAATTTTACCACTAAATATTATTTGTTCATTTTTTAAACCAATTTTTCACACAGTCAGTGGCCGTGTATTTCAGACAACGTAATTTCACATATTTCGTCTTAGAGATAAAATCACAAATTTCATGTTCCTTTAATATTATTATCTCGGAACCGTACAACGCCGGGCGGGTCAGCTAGAGTATTATAAAGCACAAAAAGTATTAGAAAGTTGTCATGTAAATTTAAATCTTGTTGCAATACAATATTTTCTAAACATCTTTAAATACTCTTCCTTAGTCAATTGGCATGTAAATATGAGTTGAATAATACGCAAAACAACAACATTTGTTATCTTACGAGGAAATATTCGTTAAATACTAATTAATCTATTTGAATATCTAATGTTACTGTTATTAACGTAAAAGTAATTTTTTTTTTTCGAAAAACATAAAAATTCTGACCAATTTATGATTGATTCTTTTCACAATTCGTACATCTTGAAAATCCGATTCAACCGGTTTTTATGTTTTTCAAGAAAAGAGAGAGGGAGAGAAAAAATACTAGTGCTGAATGTCTTCTTTTAATTTAGCCTCTATTAACATTAAATGCCACTTATTTTCCTTTCCCAACGTCCAAGTTATATAGATTATAGGAGGGATACAATTTTATTTTTTCACCTGTATGGTACTTTTAAATGAGTTATTCATTTCAATGGTTGCAGAGAAGAGTCTGTAATTTAGATCTGCAGTCTGTTATAAGTAAATTATTGCGGTTTTTACCATTTCATCGCATTCGGTAATGTGGAAAACCCGCCTCTGAGGTCTGAATATTTGATGAAAAGAAAGGAAATATTATATTCGGCTCTTGTGGATTTTAATTAAAGAGAAACTGCGTTTATATTAAATTTATTCATGCATAAAATCTGTCATAGTAACTTACTTAAGTTTACAAGCAAAATGCAAAATCATTGTACTGCCTTTTTCGTATTTGCATTGTATAAGATTTTAGAATTCAAATAATCAACTGTATGAATAACATTAAATACAAATGGTGTTTGCACATTTTTAGACGATTTTCGTGGTATTTACAGAACTATTTTACAAAAAAGTGTTTGTGTTTTAAACATTTATTTTGGTAACCCTTATATTTACATGCCAATAATGCCTTTTGTAAGACTTGGGAGTATTTGGGTGCATTCTTCTTGGGCAGCTTTCTTAAGTCCATGAATTGTTGTACGTTGATGTTTGGATAATGCTTTTTTTTAGAAGTACAAAAATCCATGGGTTATGCATCAGGATATTTAGCAGGAATATTAAGATTTGCCGAATATGGGAACCTATCTTTCCTAAACCTTTCAAAAAAGGAATTAATTGTAAATTTTTTGCAGGAACTTCAAGCTCATACCAAAATAAATACACATGGAATTTTTTTGGTTAAAGGAAAATATATAAATAAGTAGGTAAAAAAGTTAGTCCATATTATGACATTTTTTAGTCGCCCCTGCGATCTGGGCGCTTGGGGTTTGTCGGACTCTACTCATGACCCATATTTCAAAAGAACTGAAACAATCTTGAAGATTTACATTGCATTCTCAACATTTAATTTGAGTGATTTGCACATTATGAATAAAATTTCAGATGCATTTTATTGTATTAATAAAAAAAATATTGCCCAGATAAACTGATGGCATTGAGCTCACAGGCTACGCATATTAATTGAACATTACAGTCTTATATTTTCAAGGGTTAATGCCGTTCGGAAAACAAATTAAGGGGGGAAAATAGCTCCCCTCATTTCCAATTTTTATACTTAAGCATTGAACACCCTAAACTAATCAGGGATATACTTTATCACATAAAAAAATCTATATCCAAATTTCAGAGCAAATCAGATAATTTATAATAAAAACCCGTTTATATAATTTAAGGGGCGTTATTCCCCTTCCTTTATACTTTAACCATTAAACTTCTAAAATTATTCAGAGATTTGCCTTATCAGAAAGAACCTACATTTAAAATGTAAATCAAATCGGACAATTCCGCATAAAAACCCATTGATCAAATTTAAAGGGGGGGGGAGGGGTTAATCACCCGTACTCCCTTTAAACATAACAAAACAACCCCACAGCTAATTAAGGAAGCATCTTATCACTATGAACATTTATCAAAAAATTGAACCAAATCGGTTAATTCTGCAAGAAAAAAATTTACCTAAATTAAAAGGGGTAGTCCCACCGAACCCCCATTTATATTTATCCAATGAATTCCCAAAACAACTCAGGGAAGGGCCTTATCAGAATGAACCAATATCCAAAATGTGAAGCAAATCGGTAAATTCTGTGGGAAAATGTATTAACGTAAACTAAGGGGGGAGTTTCTCCATTTCCTTCCTCTTAGACTTATCCAATGAACTCGCAAAACTATTCATGGATGTGTCCTCATCAGAATGATCCTGTCTAAAATTTGAATGAAATCTGATAAATCTGCATGAAAAACGCATTTATATAAATTAAGGGGAGGAGCAGTAGCCCCTGCTCCTCTTCTTTATATTTATCCAAACAACACCTAATACTAATCACGGATGCGCCTAATTAGAATGATCCCATATCTAAATTTTGAACGAAACCTGATAATGCTCCATGAAAAACCCAATTATGTAAAATAAAAGGAGGGGCAGTAGCTCCCCGTTTCCTCTTTTTTATACTTATCCAATCAACACCTAATACTTATCACGTAGGCGCCTCATATGAATGATCCTATATCTGAATTTTGAACGAAAACTGATAATTCTGCACGAAAAACCCTCTTATCTAAATTAAGGGGACGAGCATTAGCCCCCGTCCTCCCTTCTCATTCTTATCGAATGAACTCCCAAAACTAATCAGGGAAGCGTCTTATCAGAATATACCTACATCCGAAATTTCAAGTGAGTCCGATAGTTTAATCATGAGTTATCGTGTTACGCGTGTAAGCACGAACGTAAGTCCATACATACAGAACGGGCGGGCACATAAAGCTCTCAGGTTTTGAAAGCCTGTGAGCAAAAAATTATCATTTAACTGGTAAGTTGAATTCTAAAGCAAGCAGCAACATGGGCGCAGAGCCGTAGCTAAGGGGTTGCCATGGGCGGCTCAACCCCCCCCCCTCCCCCCCGCTGGAAGAGATTCCAAGGTCACTAAAGGAACTTATGTTTTGAAAATCCAAATGAAATTCTGTTCAAAAATCTAATTTAGTTTTGTGGACCTTTCACAATTTTGCATATACAGTGGAGCATCGTTTATACGACGCCGAAGGGACTACCGAAAAACGTCGTATAAATGATAACGACGTACAATCGATTTTCACTTCCAAAAATAGAATTAATTTTGTTTTTGACTAATTTTAATGTTTAACGTGATGATTTGCATGAATTTGTAAATAAAACAAACCAAAATAAAGAAATAACCAAAAACGGGGAAGGGGGAGGGTATTAGTAAGCAATTTAAATATGCGCACCTTTATTTATGTTTCACCGAAAGGTTCCTCATTTGCACTACATCATTTCCTTTCCATTTAAAGTCAAAGATTAAAAACCCTGCTTGGCTACTAAAAGTCGAAAATACGGACAACAGTAAGAAGGATAGTCTATTTGCAACTTAAAACAGGTCGGGAAAGCTGATCATCCCGACAGAAGAATGGCCCCTCCCAGTGTAATCTATTACACGCAAGCTGATTTTTCAGACTAATCGAACACCAGCCCACATTTTTATAATTTGGAGTGCATTTAAACGCACTCTTTGGTGTCATTCATTAGCTGCTAACTTCAGCTCGTTTGTAAAATATACAAGAAAAATAAGCAAAAATAAATATATACAAAATCAAAAAATCGTCGTATAAACGATTTTTGGCGTCGTATAAAAGATATATTTTTACATTAAAATGAATAGGAATGAATCGGGACCACATTAAAACGTCGTATAAATGTAAACGTCGTATAAGTGATCGTCGTATAAACGATGCTTTACTGTATACTAAATTGTTACTAAAATAAGTGTTTCAACATTTTTTCATTCTATGTGCACACATGAAGCTATCATGATGTTTAATATTGCATAAGTTATACACTCGGATTTTCCACCATCATGCTTTTTTCTTAGCATAAAATGTAGCTATTATAACAGTTTAATAAGAGACATAGTAACTATAGTGTGAATATGTGCTAAGTTATTTTTCTGCTCACAGAGAGAGAAATTATAAGCCCCCTCTATATTTTCGTGAGCCCCCCTACATTTTCTTGAGCCCCCTCCCCCCTTATTGTTCACTTCTAGCTACGGCCCCTGTATGGGCGCCAACTTTAGAACTGTGGAAGCTTCAGCTGGCACTAAAAAGGGACAGCTAGAATTCGATAGATGAAGTTTGTGACGTTTTTATTATTAAAAACCAGCATATGAAAATAACATTTTTGTTAATCTTCTAGAAATGCAAAGCATTTTCAATGACATATCTTACAATAAATTAAATAATTACTCTGAAGTTGTACGTCAAACGTGGCAAATAAGGTGCTTTCTTACTATAATTCGTTTTATAAATATTCAGATATTGGTGTAGTGGCTGTTCCACTCTTATGCAAAAATGCATGAATACAAAATTTATTACAATTTACATACATATAATCCAATGATACGGAAATTATAGGACTCCATCTTAAATGAGACATAATTGCTATGGCAACCAAGAATCATTAACTACATGGCATATCATTGAATTAATGACGTAGGATGGGATTTAATAAAATGAAGAAAATTTTTATTAATATCTTTTTAAGTTTTGACTCGATTTTTTATAAAATTTGAATGATTCGATAAAATTCTGCAGCGATTATATGTATCAAATTCAGTGTTGATTCAGACACTTTTCTCCGGAAGGAACTTCAGTGGCTCGGGGGGGGGGGGGGGCATTATAGAGTTCTGGGGGGGGATTGTACTTTTTGACTATTGAAAACACAAATTTTCCGGGGGGGATGTCCCCCAAGGCCACCCCTTGAATTCAAGAGTGATCAAATTTCAAACGATGTGGTTATAGTTTTGAATATGTTATATGCGGACTGACGGACAAGCCAAATGACGACTATAGGTGCTACATATTCACGTAATTATGAACGCACCTAAAGAATCATATCCTCCTCCTTCTTCCCCCCCCCTCCCCACCGTCACCCAAAGTCTTTAAAATGACACGGGAATTATAAACTTTGACTATACCGCTTATGTGCTTAGTTAAAGGCGAAAAAAAAATCTGTTTAACTAACAATGGAAATGTAGGTCGACTTCATTATCTCTTCTTGTGAGATGTAGTAAACACAAGTGTGGTGCCTTCATTTACAAGCGCCGGAAAGAGAGGTTAAAAAAACACAAAATTACCGTTATCTGAGGCAAGTGAACGTCCGCTCTGAAGAACTTTTTGAGGAAGAAGTGAGTTTTTGTTTGTTTCGATTCCAGGTAAGACTCGATTCCCAGTACATTTGTGGCCTAGACGTGAGGAAAAAAAAAAGTATGATAGCGTTTCTCTGTGACATAAAAGCTTAGTAGTAGTAAGCTATCATTTGTGGGACATAGTAGGTGCAGAAGTAATTATTTTCAGACAATGAATTGACTCAACATTTGATTTGTCCAGAAAATAAAATACGTTCCTGTTTTTTTTTTTTTTTTTTTTTTTTTTTCCCAACAGAATATATGATGAAAAAAAAAATAGGAGGTGTTCATTTCAAAAGTTTGGTACAATATATCAATGAAGACGGCCCTCTAAGCTTATTCAATTTACAAACATTTAAAGAAGGTACAATAATAAAATGGACTTTTTTGTTTCTCTCTGCCTCTACTTGCCGATAAAATAAATGCTGCAATGATGAAGTATTGGATTCGTGAAAATTTTCGAATTCTGGTTTTCGACGGGTATACACGTTTTAGGAGGTCAGGGATCACAAAAAATATGTTTTTACAAAATGTCATGCTTCTAATACATGCTTTGGCATGCTTCTAAAACTATTTATTTTAATTAAAATTGCTAAAAGTTGGGCAAACTCCAATAAATTATAGCCTTTTTTATTTTAAGCATGATCGGTTTAATAATTTTTGCATTCAGATTTCGCCCCGTTTGAAAAAAAAAGGTAAATTTCCTTAAATGTGTCTATAGTGCTTCAACAACGTAATAAAGTTACGGACGCATAATAAAAGATTCCTCGTTAATTTAGATACTTGACAATTGACTCAGATAGTTGTAAAATATACTAAAGTACTCAAACAAATACGAACGGACTTCGAGTTCGGCCAAATCGTTGTATAAGGATAATCTACAGACATATAGAGAATAGAAAAATGTAAAAGAAGAAAAATCGATGTTTTTAAGTGAAAGAAAGCAGCCCCCTATATCTTAACGCTTAGAAAAATAATCGGTATGTTTAAGATATTTTATGCAGAACTGCACCAAAGAAATTGCACACATTTACTGGCTAGCGACCTAAATTGAAAAAAATGAATTTGTGCTGCATTATGTGTTTTTAAATATTTTTTATTTACATGTCTCATTTTATGAAATAATAATTTTTTTTAACAATATTCTGTTAGTGTAGGAAAGTGTTTCATAATCGTTATTATTTAATTTTTAACATTTTCTAAAGTAGTTGAAAAATGTTTATGAATTCGGTCTGCTTAGCTATGTCTCTGCTATAACTTACGTAAATATTTGGGATTGTCATGTAATGCATATACTTTATTGAATTTTACCATGCCGTATTCAGGTTTGAAAATAATATGTGTAGCATATATAGTTCGTTTACAGTTGTACTTAAGAAAAATTTGTTACTTTATGGTTTATGAAAAAAATTGCTTGCAGTATATTTTAATAGTGTTACAATATTTCTTCTTCTTCTTTCAAATTCTTTATCGTTTGCTGAATGATTGCGGTTTGTACAGTTATTCGCAATTAATAAGTTTGATCCCTTTCACAACGACATGGTTAAAAATGTTCTGCTTCGATGCTACACATCAGGGGCACTTCTCGAATCGCAACATGCAATCAACCTAGCGTGAAGCTAATGAATCTCCGTAAACGAAATTACTGTGGTAAAATCGTTTTGTCTTTTACCAAAGAGTATGCAATATTCTATTTGAGGAGCAAATTCTTAATATGTGTAATCCTAGAAAACTGATTGTTAAGTAAATATTTTTCTTACACTATGAAGTTGTAATGTATGCATGAAATGTATTCCTTTGGAATTTCTTTCTTTCTTTTTTTTCTTTTTTTTTTTTTTTTTTTTTTTAAAGATTAAATTTACATGTATTGCGGAGTAGTGTTTTATCCACATTTAAGAAAAAGAATAACTGAGAAAAAATGAAAATATTTAGTTTCTCATTTTTATCATTCTGTCCGTGCAACTAACAAGGAAGGTCCCATACGGGCAAACCCCAAAAAATCTGAAAAAATTACAGAATGTTCTTCTGAATGTTCTTCTTGTGAGGATATATACGTTTATAAAAAAATTTCAGCGGAACCTCATTTCAGTATCCGCAAAAAATAGTGAAAATTTCGTTATTTGGCGATTTATCGCTAGTTGGCGATGGAATGTAATTTCAAAAAAGACTTTGTCAAATACACTTCAAGAAAAAAAAGTTTCATGTTGAACTTGTTTTGATAAATTTAATTTAAATAACTTAAATTTTGTAAGTTTTAGGTTGTTTTAAGTATAATTTTGTTATATCGATATTTATATGCATTTATATTCAAACTTAATCTTCAAAATTTGAGATTTAAAACGAAATTCATAATTTAAATTAATTAAATTTGTTTCAAGCTCAAAGTCCAATTGAGAATTGCCGATTAGACTTTGTTGCTATGGAAACATCTCCCTTTTATTTTTGAATACATGAATGAAAAAAGTTTCAAAGTATGAAGATTTTTTTCTCAATATAATTTTTTTTTTAATACATGAAAACATTTTTTACAGTGATTAATTAAATAACTACTTCAACAAGTAATACATATATGTAATACAATATGCATATATATGTATATAATATATTAAAGTCTCTCATTGATGTTAATTCATTAAATACCATTTACAAGCATTCTAAATATCTAACAGTTTTGGGTTGCATTATAATCGTTTGTTTTTGGCGTGAAAAAGGGCAGCTCGTCAAATCGAGCGACTCTTTCGTCTTTTCACGGCAACTATTCGAAAATATTTTATTTTTTTACATATTTTCTAATGTGATTCCGCCGCTAATTTTGACTGATTCTTTATTACACACATAAGTACTTTAATTAGTATTTTTTTCATAAAATTCAGAGTATACCCAGTATGGAGACCTTCCTTGTAAGCAATATTTTTGGGGATGGCGATTTTTTGAGTGCTGGGAGGATAAACATGACAATTGTACCGTGCACTATGCTGAAGGATACCCCAGGGAGATGCAATTTCGTATTAACTTTTTATGTCCCAAATTTTAAATTCTTGGAAATTTCATCTTTTAAAGCACTTTTCGCGAATTTCTTAAACTACATTAGAAGAGTTATACCATCATTTTAACAAATTTTTGCGAGATTTTACTGAATGAAATTAATTAAATCTAATTTTATAGGAATTTCGTGGAATATCTGTAATTCCGCTCAATTATTTCAATTAAAATATTTATTTATTTTTTTAATATCTTATAGTAAATTTATTTATTTTTTTAATATCTTATAGTAAATTTATTTATTTTTTTAATATCTTATAGTAAAATCTTTTAATTTCAAGAAAGCTGAAGAGATGAAAATGGAATCATCCTTTCAAACAAAGAGATATTTTTGTTTTATGAAACCAATAATGCTTTCGAAACAAGATCTATATAACTCTTTCTAAATTGTTTTGCTGCTAATCGATGTATCAAATTAATTTTATAACATGTTATTTTAATTGGACTTTAAAGTACCTCCGGGTTGTAAAGTATTAAGTACATGAATAGGGAATGTAGGACAGCCTAAACGCAATCTGTACCGGGATTCACAACTCTTGTTCCAACCTTTTAATTGTAAGGATATTGACACCTTGGTTTCTTGTAGTAATGCTCCAAAACAACCTTATACGAGACACGCTTCTATTACGGAAACATTCATCTAAGGTATATTTTTTTATGTATATTTATAACATTAGCTATTTTTTTACTACATCGTGAAATAAAAATGGAGAGAAATACGGGCAAATCGCATTACGCTCACACACACAAATCTGATTAAAAGCTACGCTAAAACTAATGTACAGTGAAACCCCGATAATTCGGATTAATTGGGACCAGAACCAATCCGGAATATCAAAAATCCGAATTATCCGGAGAATTAAGAAAAGAAATAAAATAAAACATGCTTACAGAAAATAATATTTACATTAAACTAATTGAATATTTACAGACAGTAAAAATGTTTACTTTGTAATAAAAAAGTTTGTAATGATAAAAAGTTCAAATCCCCTCCCCCACCGGAACTCTATGATATCTCTCCACGGAGTCACAAATGTCCTTTCCGGAGAAAAGTGCCTGAATTCAATACTGTATTTTTATAGATATAAATAAATTTCTGCAAGTAATATTGTAGAAGCGTTTAGTAACAATAACAACGAAACAGACCTATGGGCTGACAAGCATCGGAACCGATCCTTATCAGACAATGTCTGTTATAGGGACTAGTTTACCTTGCTTTCTTGCAATGCTCTAAGTAAAAATTTATTGTGCAGTTATTTTTTATGACATTTCTAAGTGGATTACATAGAAAATCGGGAAAATTGGAATTATATATTGTGATATAGGGATACATTATTGTTTCTTTAAAAGATAACATCAAAGAGTTAAACAATAAAACTTAATGTTTTCTTCCGAAAAGATTTCAGAAAAGTATTTTTTATTCAGAATACGATATGAAGCAAGTTAATGTTATGGAAATTAACCAATCGCTTCTCAAATTTGAAAAATAAATGACCAAACCGATCCGGAGATCCGGATTAACGGGGTCCGAATTAGTGGGGTTCTACTGTAGTTACATATTGAGTTATGTATTTGAAAGTTTTAGTTTTTCTCATTCTGATGAGGAACAAACAATAGAACAAAATTTAATAAATATGATGTACATCTTGGCTTTTTATTTAATAGATGCAGGGACCGACTTACAGATCTTTCTTTTTTATTTTAAGATTTATTTTAAGATGTATTTTTGATGTTGCTTCAACTGACTGAAATGAACCACTGAGCATGGTAGAAGAAGCGGGCACTCCAATTATATGGGAAGAGGAAAAGGAAAATTTACAAAGAGATTTGCCGATTGAAAACACTAAAAATTCTGCTTTTTATTTGGACTTTATTTAAACAACAAAGAAAAAAAAATGCATTTTTTTCTTAAATAGAAATTAAATAACATACATTTATTAATCTTAACCAATCTTGCGTGTAAATAAAATTTGCCAATAAAGCGTTTTTTTAATTTTTTAATTTTTTATTTAATTTTTATTTTTATTTCTTGCTTTTGAAAGTATTTGTTTAATGCCAAATTTAAACATGCATTAAATACCTTTTTATTACTTTTTTCCAGTTCTAGGAAAGCTTTATCTTTGATTTGTTTGATTTTTATTGTCTCTAATTTTCTCCTCTTTCTAATTTTGCTGCCCTAGGGCGGTTTTCTAATTTCTATCCAGCTTATATCGTCATAGATCAACCCCTGATCGCGTGATGGGAAATTTGTATAGCTAGACATCTTTTGTCTCGTTTTAACGATCAATATACTTAACTTCTAATCTAAAGGAATTTTGTTGCAACCTCCGCTGCAAGAGTGTTGTGGAATGCCGCAAACTCACGCATGTGTCTCCGGCTGTGAAAAGAGAAGTTTACTGCGGTATTTTATTATTCTGTACCCCTCAAAATGTTTGCTAGTGGGACATTCATGCTCAAATAGGATTTAGTAATAAATGTTTTAAAAAAAGTTATGTAGAAAAAAAATGCAATTTATTCTTTTCAAACTTCTAAGCTAATTAGGCACTTTTAAACAACTATGTAACCTGTAACAAATGCTCGACTAATATTCAAAATTAGCTCTATTTGAAGAATATTCAATAATCGGCGAGATAAGTATTTTGCTAAATATATTCAGGATAATAAAGTAAAATGTTCCTCAAAATATTAACAAAGAAATCAAATCCATAAAATATTGGACCATCCTTCTCTCAAGTTGATTTATTTAGGCTTCCACTCATTCTCTCATGCACAAGAATTGAATTTTATAAAAGTAAACAATATTAAAAATGATTCCTTAAATTACATTAATATGAAGTGCATGAAGTATGAAGCATATTTTATATTAAAAAGATAGCTCTGGAGAAATTTGAATTCATGTAATTATTGAGCTTAAATGTGTAAAAAACTTTTTTATTCAATTTATATAAATAAAATAAATCTTTAAAAATCTTCAAATATTCGTATATTTGTTTTAATCCTTCTTTGCACCGTGTGCTACATTACATGCCCCACTATAATTCTCATAAACACATACTGGATAATTGCACCATAAAATATAACTAAAGCAAT
Organism: Maratus speculifer; assembly: GCA_964019185.1. Classification (NCBI taxonomy): domain Eukaryota; kingdom Metazoa; phylum Arthropoda; class Arachnida; order Araneae; family Salticidae; genus Maratus; species Maratus speculifer. The sequence goes on from OZ025289.1 coordinate 334,416,746, forward strand.
AAATACATTAAGTTTTTAACAAATATATTCTTAGTAGTTAACTATATTTCTCTTTATGTACCATGAATTTGGTCAATATAATCTGTATCTCTGATCAAGAACAGTCCAAAGAATGGAATAACACTCATTTTGTTCACGACAGAAGGTTGCATTTGACAAAAAATTAGATTTTGTTCTTCGGAAAACAAACAATTTTTCAATCAAGCTATTAAGGCAAAATTTACTTTCGTTATTTTTAACGAATACTTAAAAATATTAATATTAAAAAAGTTGCAGAGTGTTAAGTAGAGAAAACTAATTATTTTAATCTCATTTAGTTGCAAAATAGAACAATACAATATTTAAAAGCGCTAATTGTATGCATAGGATACATGTTATATAACCTGAAATTTTAAATAAAAATCTGAAGTTTAATTTTTCCCGCCCATTATTAGACTGATATATAGATTTCTAATATTTTTTTGCATAGAAAAAATCGTGCAGTGAAGGTTTAATCTTCTATATAATGGTTCCAAAAGAGTGAGTAATAGTAGTGAGATTGTGAGTGTGTCCTGAAGAAAAGTTACAAAAGTTGGTAGGAAGGTACCTCTATATATGAAGTTTTGCACCTCAATGCCGGATTTTCGATTTTTTGATTAGATTTTATTTTTTAGTCGATTTTTAGCGTTCTTTTATTTTATTTATTTATTTTTATTTATTTAAAAAAAATTTTGAGGTGATTTTTCTTCTTTAGTGAAAGGAATAAGGCTTCATTCTTTTTTTTTTTTTTTTTTTTTTTTTTTTTTTTTAAGTTAAATATTATAATTCATACAAACTATGAATTTTATTGCTACTGCTGTATATATATATAGTGAGTTTCGAAAAACAGGCTGTACCTTAACTTTTGGAGGCCTGTGTATTATTTCAAAATGTAGTGCGCTACACTACTACCCATACCTCAAAAAGTATATATTACCGAGTTTTCGCTTAATATGTGCGCTACTTCTGATTGCATTCTCTGTTTATATATGTACTACATATATATAGCATTATTATTTTGAAAACTAAAATGTTCGTCTATTTTATCAAATTTTCTGTCATTAAATAAAGCAAAAATTACACTTAAAAATTAGTGTTATCCAGATCTAGTCGTACAAAAAGAGCAAGCTAATTTTTGTTACACGCGCGATATTCAAACTAAATCAAGGTTGCCAGCCAAAAAAAGCCGGCCGGCTTCTTTTGGTTTTATCCACTTAAAAGAAGCCGGCTAAAACTGAAAAAAGCCGGCTTTTATTTTTTAAAGTGTTAATTTGTATCGAATCCATATTAAATTTGGATTGATTTATTTTTAATACATTTTTAATTGTTTACTACTAAAAAAGTTATAAATTTCTATTTAATTTTTCAAATAAATAAGTCTTTATAACTGCTAGAAGTAAACTGTGAAGGCATTATGTCTGGAAAAATATATAAATCTTGAAAAAAAGAAAATATACTCAAAAATGTGTTTTAAACTTCTATATTTCATAGTTCTACATATATTACGCATTCATATTTGAATTATGACAAAATGTAACACATCAAAGCATTCATGAAAACATTCTTACAGGTCAATATGTAAAGATTAGTCATAGAATGAGCAATGTTGAAGAGGAAGGATTCAGTATTTGCGGAGAGTTTAATATATAATCATATAAAGTTAAACAACAACAAAAAATGTTCTAATAAAATTTGTTAAATTAAAATTTTGAATAGCTCTTTGTCATTTAAAAGTTCACATATGCCCTCTTGCATGAATATATTCATGCATAATTTACTCTTTGAGTGAATATATTCATGCATATGCTAATTGAGAATACTGAAATAAATTGTCAATGTGAAATGTAATATATTATGAAATATGCATAATTCGTAATACTATTTTCAATATTGAGAAATGGTGTTTTTTATATGTATGATTTTAAATGTTTATAGGCAATAAAACATCACATTTTAATAATTCTTAAAATTAGTTAAGTAATAAGACACGTAACTAAGTAACCATTGTCCTCTTTAATTTTGTAAAGCAGTAAAAATGGAAAAACAAGGATGGGATTAAAGGTCAATGTAAATCAGAAAAAGCACTTGGTATGGCCATTTTATAATTTAGCTGACATATTTGCAATTCTGACTATAAACCACTAGCAACTCCATCAATGTGTTATTCTAGTATTAATGTCTTCTTTATTGAAAAATTTAGTTATAACTCAATTTCTCATTATGAATCATAATTAAAATCCCAATTTTTCATTTTAATAAATAAATTTATTAAACTCAAAGTAAATTAAACATCATTAAACCTAGTTAAAAGACACTTAAAACTGTGTAGCTTATAATTAAAATGCTTCACTGTATAAAAGCCAATTATGGCCAAAAAAAGCCATTTTTGAAAAAAGAAAAAAAAAAAAAAAAAAAAGCCGGTTAAAATCAATAAAAGCCACTGGCCTATCTTTTTTTTTTTTTTTTAGCCGGTTTTTTTGCAACTCTGAACTAAACAGTCAAAAATGCTTGTTACATAATTACGTGAAAAGTACTCACTATTAAGGTTTTTAATGTTCTTTATAACTTTTATTTATTTATTTGCTGCAAGATTTCTTTTCTAAGAAACGGAAGTACGATTTACGCCAAAAAACCCCTGCAAAATTGGAAAATGTCCTTTAAAAGTTTAGATACGCGTTATACCGGACACCGAGTTAAATTATATGACGGAATATACGTTTATAATATTATTTTGAAGTTTACAAATGCATTTAGGTTATACATTTAAGTTATGCATGTGAAAGTATCTTAAATAATTTAAATTTCAAATTTTATCGTTCCTATTTTACGATAACATCTTCCTAATGCTTATGAATTCCAGTTGTAAAACTGGAATTCAGATTTTATAAATTGCGCAGCAATTTTAACTATACTTTAGAGACTAGCTTATAAAATTATTTTTAAAATATTTTTGAGATCACTTTAAAAAAGACTGTTTTTTTATCGTTTTATGCATTTAAAAATACTCTTAGAAACGAAACCAGATAACACAATTTCGCTCGCCTTGATATTATTTCATGGGTTGCTTACTTTTCTTATTTCATCATGGCAAATAGTTTAACTTCAGTGTGTATTCAAGTTCATTTTATGTTTACTTTGTTTTTATTGCCCGTTGTAATCCGAGCAAACTGTGTTGTCAGTTTCTTATATCACCACATTCGTTTTTCAAACAGAAACTAGATAATAATTTTAAAATAGCGTTTTATCAAAGCACATTTTAAGGATAGCTTTAATTTCAAATTTTGATATGTTTTATATTTTTACTCAGCTGAAATTATCTTTATATTGGATCGACCGGGATAAAAAAAAAAAAAATACATCTATTTTTACAATTTGGTATAACCAAATTTAGCATCGTTAAAGCTTCACCATGATAATGATGACCATACTTTTTAGTTTATATTTATAAATGTTTCATTTATTTGGATATATCTCTTTTTATAGTTTTGTAGGCGTCAAACCCAGCCAGTAACTGTTGGCTGTTTTTTTATTATCCTTTGCAGGTAGGGTTTTATTCGGCCGAACCCGAAAACTGCATTTAAAATCACGAAAGAAAATTGGAACACATATTGAAAATGAAAAAAAATGGGTAGGTAGGTCGTTAGAGTGTTTAAAGAACGTTTTCAGAATCTATGTTTTGCGACGAGCGTATTGCTAACATTGTTTTCATTTGGATTTAGTTTTTCTTTGTTAATTAGCCACATTGATAAAATTAGTCAAAAACTAGTTAGAACCCTGATTGCAGGACTTAGGTCAATTTCCTGCAAGTTTGTGAGAAATAAGCTTGGACCATGCTCCTTCAGATGAACACTCGTCGAAATCGGTTTGTGTGCTTTCCACTCATTATGCAAAGGACATAGTTCCAATTTTCTTGTGTTCAATATGCAATGTATGACTAAGCAATACACTGTTTTTAGGTGCGTTCGTAATTATGTAAATACGTAGCACCTATTGTTGTCGTTCAGTCCTTCCGTCTGTCCATCCATCTGTCTGTCCGTCCGCTTATAACAACGCAAAAACTACTCAACCGAATCGTTTGAAATTTAAAATACATAATTATACCATAATGTTGTCCAGTCATTTAAAATTTTTTGAAAATCGGATGGATAGATCAATTACAGGGACAATCAAAAGGATTCAGTTACATTACGGTCAATGGGGAAAAAAGTTTCAAATGCATTTTAATCGTTTGAAATTTTAAAAACGTAATTATTACATAATTTTGTCGAGTTATTTCAAATTTTATCAAAATCGGATGCATAGCTCAATTACAGGGGCAATCAAAAGTATTCCATTACATTACGGTTAATGGGAAAAAATGTTTCAAATGTATTTTAATGGTGTTAAACTCATTCGAACGTAATAAAATTGATATGCATCTATAAAGTACATATTATAATATACATTTTGCATAATCTGTGGTGCAAAGAATATTTGTTATTGATTTACAAGGCCACACATAAGTATTCCATTGCATAATGGTATAGGGAGGACATTGTTTGGTGCGCATTTTAATTGTAATTATTTACAATTTTATGAGATTGATATATGAGAGTGATATTTTTAAAACTTCGTTATCGTACGAACGCACCTCATTTGGTACGCTTCACATGCAATTCCCAACTTGTTTCTTTTGCGTGTGAGGTACTATAACTACAAAGCGGTATTAGGTATGAAATACATAAAAGTCGCGTGCGATTTTTAATGACAACTCATACGAATGGCTAAGAAGTTAATACCACTTTTTTGCAGCCATTTTCACTACTTTATTATGAAGGGATTTATAATAGTTGTTTTATAAATCTCCGACTTAAGACAAAAACAAGTATTGATTTATCTCAAGTTCTTGCATTTTTTACTTATAATTTTTATGCAGTTTAAATATCGTTGTGGTTTATTATTTCGTCTTCTTTTTCATCTGGAAGCACATTACCGAGACTTATTTCGAAAAAACAAAAAAAGATGGTAGGACAATCCTTACCAACATAAAATTTGTTCTTATTCCAGATTCAAGGTAAAATTCGAGCTATTACATCACCTGCCTTACACTGACTATGATAGAAACATAGATATGAAAGCAAAACAACTTAATTTTTTTTTTTTTTTGGCAGAACAGCAATTTTGCATTACGTAGACGGCTGAGCAAACAGTTTTAAAGCAGGGAGTTTTGTCATAGTGTTTCGTGACTTTTCATTCGTTCATTATAATAATTACACCTATTTCTTGATGTAATATGTTTCTTTAAGCGGTAACAAAATTAGTGTTCTTTCCTTGAATGTATAATTATTTCATTTAGGTATACATTAACTCTTTATCTACCGAATTATGAATTCATGAAAATTTTACATTCTAAAGCATTTTAAGTAAATTGTTTAAACTAAATTAAAAGATTTACATAACCATTTAATAAATTTTTGAAAGATTTTAGAAGGATTTAGAAGAATTAATTAAACTTGAATTTAGAGGGATTTTGTGCAATATTTATAACCCCACTCAAATCTTTTTATTTTAAATTATTTTCTTAGTATTTTGTAGAATCATAAAATGTACAAATAGGGATGTTCTTACAATATAAATATAGAAATATTTCCGAATTGAAAAATCCCCATCCCCCTCCCTCAGCGCCAAGAAAACTGAAAAGATAAAAAAGGCAAAAGAAATAATCTTTTTAAAAATATTTTTGTTTTGTGTAACCAATGATGCTTTTGGGACAAAATAAAGTAATGTATCTCTAACACATTCTGAACAGTATTACAACTAAATGAAGTATTAAAAGAATTTTATAATATGTAATTTTAATGGTACTTATAAGTACCGACGGTAGATAATGGGTTAAGTTGTTCGCGTTTTTTACTTATGGGTATGTTTTATTTAATCATGCTATCTACTGTATTAATAACAATAAATCTTTTCTTTTGTAATCCGTATTTCAGCGACAGTGTTTTTCATTTTGTCCTAATATTTGATTTTCACGAAAGACGGTTGAAATTTGTTTTTCTTCCCTTGCTATTCCGTCTTTGCAGGTTTTATTATATCAAATAATAATAATAATCGTATATGATATAAAACCTGTGAAAAAGGAATCGTTGGGTGTCTAGAAATGATTCAAATTTAACAGGCATAATTGTAGAGCATTCATATTTTAGAGACAATGGTATTTTTACTTTAAAAAGAAATACCTTTATAAGCAGGTTTTGTTTAAACAGATTTATCCGAAATGAAGTACAGCAAAACTTGTGAAGTCAGAATGGCTAAAAACCCATAAATAATTTCTTTTTAGTTAAGTTTCCGACTAAGAAGGTAGATTTTAAGGTATTCCTTCGGAAGGTACTATAAGAATTTTTCGTTACAGATAAATTCTGTCATCACATGTTTTATTTTATTATCATAGTTTATATAGTCATTTTATGCAGAGTAACGTATAGAAAAGTACTGAAATACTTTAAAGCAATTTGAAAGAAAAATCCGAACTTTTGTCATCCTGCTCATGGTTTACGCGGGTTACTAATAATCCGGAAATTCCACGTAAATTGGGACATTTGGGCAGCACTATTGAACATTTAAAATAATTAGTTTGTGGAGCGCCTCATGTGACTTTGGTGATTCGGTACCAAAAAAATATTTTGTAATTATAATTTGCATTATATTTTTAGATTCATATAAAGCATAGTCATATCATGAACAATGTGAAATTCTCAATTCTTTTCAATAGCTTAAAATAATAAAAATAGTAATTTAACAAATTACGACTATTTGGAAAATAATATTTTCAAAGATTATAATTTTAAAGACTTATAAATTATTTCTACATTTTAAAAATCAATAATAACACCATTCTAATGCTGATCAAAGCGTAGCTTACGTAATAACAAAGTCATATTAATATGCCTGGCTATTTAGAGTCACGTTAATATTTCTGGAACAATCATAAACAAATATTAAATGAAATTTCAGTTTAACAATTTTTGTCATTGTAAATTTTTTAACTTCTAAACATCTAAACATTGCATCTTTTCAATTTTTACACCGTCGTATAAGGAAAAAAATTTACTTTTAATTGCAACTTGTTGTATAAAAACCTATATCTAAATTTGTTTTTGAGTTATTAATTTTTTTGCAGTTTTTAATATTTTTTTTTATTTTTTTATTTTTTTATTTTTTATTTATTTATTTATTTATTTTTTTTTGTCATTGTAACAACAGAAGTATTCCATTTCTAGACATTAAGCATGGACCAATCAGAAAACGAATAAAATAAACAACAGAAGTATTCCATTTTTGTACATTAAACAATGACAAATCAGAAAACGAATAAAATAAAATAAGTTGCAGAATTCAATCAATAAAATCATTCAGATATACTTCAGATTTTTCAATTCTCTATCGAGGACAACAACTATTTTCCAAATAGATAAAAATAATTAAAAAAATATTTCTTCTTTTTCGCTTTTCATATTTCAAAATATTTTTTTTAAGCCGTTTTAATCCTTTCCGGCACGGGCAAATTTTGTATTAAAATAAGTAATTATCGACTGCCACTGGAATTTGCAAACGACTTTTTTAAATATTATGAACTCTTTAATTTAAGCTATCATTGTAAAAGCAAAATTCTACTAAAATATTATTGGGGCCGTTTGCAAGTTTGGAATTAAAATTAGGTATCCTAGACTGGGCACGATGTGCCAGAAAGGGTTAAAGTATAAGGGTTAAAGTTTTTTCCTATAAATCTAAATATCAAATTTTTTATTAATCATTAGGTCAGCAGAAATTTTTTTTGTAAATATATATGGAAAAAAATGAGTGAAAATAGCATGCATTTAAGTCATATACATTATATGGCCAAAGATGACCGTCCACTTGCGATTTTGGGCGATTTTTTCCCGAAACTCCATAGGGAGCTATCAACAAATTGAAAAATAATGATTATATTTTGTATAACCCTGTCAAAACTAATGTAGCAAAAGCGTTCAAACTGTAGATTATTATGATAGCATATATATTTGTACAGAAGTTAAAGTTTTTATGAAAGCAGTCCCAAAATTTGCTTTTGTCAAACCAAAGTTTTTTGCTTATAATTTGCAGAATTCTTAATATAAAATAATGTTCCTGTCCGAAAATATGTCAAACAACATCGTACACAATACTCTGTAATCAGAATTAAAACATAATAAAAATTGTATGAAAAATGAGCAGGTTTTCTAAATAATGTTTCATTGCGCATGCATGAACGCTATCAAAATTTCATTTCCACATTGTGTTAACTAAATATGTGGAGCAACTTTTGAGAGTCTCAAAAACATAGCTTGAAAATTATGAAAGTAAACGATCACTACAATGATCTTAAAGTGATCGTTGATAGAATAAACTAAAAATCCGTTATTCTCAAAATGAAGCAAAAAGATGAAGGGATATATCCCTTTATCTATTGATTAGTGTTAATATAGAATACACAATATGGCATGTACTACTATATTTATATACAACCCCTCATTTTTTTTTTTTTTTTTTTTTTTTTTTTTTTTTTGCTTCATTTTGGGAGCAACGGATTTTTAACTTATTATAACGACGATCACTTTCAGAATTTTCAACTATGTTTTTGAGACTTTGGCAAAAAGTTGCTCTATACATTTAGCTAACACAATTTCAAATGGAAACTCGATAGTTTCATGCATGCACTATGAAAAAGTTTTTAGTAACCCTGCTCATTTTGTATACAAATTTTTTTATTTTTTTATTCTGATTACACGGTACTGTATTCAATGTTGTTTGTCATATTTTCGGAAAAGAACATTATTTTATATTAAGAACTGTACAAATTATTAACAAAAAACTTGTTTTTTTATAAAAACCTTAATTTCTCTAAGAGTGTACTGCTATCAGCCTAAAAATGTACATAGTTTATAACAATAAGCCACTTAATCATAATCTATAGTTTGAACGCTTTTGCTACATTAGTTTTGTAAGGGTTAACCAAAAGATATTCGTTCTTTTTCAATTTGTTGACGGCCCACAATGGAGTGTTGGGAAAAAATCTTCACGGAAATTTATGACTTGTACTATTATGTTTACAGGAGAGTTCAGTAGAAATCCTCATGCACTTTTCTAGATATTTAACAATATGTCTGAAATCACAAGTGGCCGGTCACCTTTGGCCATATAGTGTATATATATACATATATTTGTGATAGTGGGGTATTGCTCTTGATAACGAGCTACTTATCACAAATTCAAATTTTATTCAGAATTGTCCCACTTTTGCTCTTTCCATATGCTTGGAATTGAAATTGGTGAGTTTGTACATGGTCCATTGTATGATCCTACATGCGCGTATGGAAACTGTTGTGCTCTACGGGATGTGGGCAAGCCACACAATTGTGCATTGTATTCGCTGTGGATGTTTATCGGTAGTATTCTGTAATGGTTATGTATATATAAGTTGGAAATATATCCAAAACCCGATACTTTGTTATCACACACAGGACCTAAACATAGCTATTTAATTTCAGACAATTTGCTTAGTTATTGTATTGCCCTCAACATTTCGATTAAAATAAAAATATAAAAAATTGCAAACTGAGAAAAATGAATTAAGCATTATTGTAATGCATAAATGATATTAAATTCATCTTTATGACTATTTCCTTTATTATCGAATCGTTCCGAAATTTGAACAGAATGTTCTAAGAACAGTAAGGTACATCTATACTATTAAAATCTGTGCGCATAACTATGTAACCTCAAAACTCAGAAACTACAGGGCTCAACGCTACGAAATTTGACACACGGGTTGCTGGTAGGGCGCCCATGAACGATTGGTATCAAAAATTTAAATAGATTTTTTTTTATATATAAAATAATAATAATAATAATAATAACTAAAACACAAATTGAATTTAAAAGTACATTTTTCCCATGCACTACGGTGTAAAATTTGAAAATGTGCGATGCTTAGAAGTTAGTACCGAAAATTGTAAAACTGAAATTTCATTTAAAATTTGTCTATTGTTTGTCCAGGAATATTAATGTTTGATCCATGGCGTACGTAGTATATGACTTTGTTATTACGTACACCACGCTTTGATCATCATAAAAATGATGTTTTTATTTATTTATTTTTTTTTATATAGAATTTATCTGTCTTAAATTTTAGTCTTTGAAAAAAACCATTTTTCCTATAATTGTGAAAATTTGTTAAATCACATTTTTTTCCCTTACGTTCAATTTTCGATTTCTAACCAGTTCTAAATGTTTGCTGCAATATGATATACATATTACGGTAATAGGTTTTTTTTTTTTTTTTTTTTTTTTTTTTTTACCGCGCATGCTAATAATTAGAGATAATTTAATTGCGCTTACAAGGAAGGTCTCCATACTGGGCATACTCAGAATATTTTGAAAAAAAATACGAATTAAACTACTCATGTAGGTAATGAAGGATCAGTCAAATTTAGCGACGGAATCATAATAGTAGATATGTAAAAAAATAAAATACTTTGGAATAATTGGCGTGAAAAGCTGAGAGCGACGCGTGATTTGGCGAGCAGTACATTTCCTCGCCAAAAGCAAACGATTTTAACGAATCTGAAAATTGATTTTAATTGACTTGTAGAATGTGCAATATTTAATGAATTTAAACGTAAACATTGAAAAATTTACTATTATTTTGTATTATACATGGTGCTACAGCTATTTAATTTTTTTATTGAAAAAATATTTGTGTGTATATTTAGAAGATACCTATTTTAAGTTATAGGCAACCTGACATTTTTTTTCAACTATTCAATTTATTTCTTTTATATTTTGAAAGTTACAAAAATTTACTTTCGCTTTCAGTTAACTTTAAGATTTTGTTTTAGTATCTGGAATATTAAATCGTTTTCCATGTTTGTTTAAAATAATGGTTTTGAGAGTGAACACATATAATGTTGTTTGGACTACTAAAAGAATATAGGCAAAGGAATATAAGACTGACAAATGTTACAGAAGAGAAAATTCAATAAAAAAATCGCATAGTCGAAATTTTACAAGAATATGAATATGAAAGACATATTAATGTAAATCACGAATATATTGTTAATGCATATCTCTCATTAAATGAAGTATTGCGATTCCGATGATAGTAAAAATTCCGATGATAGTCTCTAGCGTATTATCTTATGATGAATCAAAGCATACAAATATAAAGCCTGTATCGCTGGATTATAAAAGAGAAGCCGTAAATTTCTGGCGTAATGAGTATTAGGGAAAATCAAATCGCAGTTTCAAAAATGTACAAACGAAGTTTAAATGTGTAAAAAGTTTACGTGAATTATACATATGGGAAAAACAAATTAAAAATGCAACTACTAGTAAGAAAAATTGGAAGGAAATAAGAAAATATGTATTTCAAAAGTTTCAGGAAGCAAGAAAACGTGAAATCGTACACGACTGCGACCTGCAGCGCTGGGTTAGTATTAAAGCTACTGAATTTAATATACGGTTTTATGCTTCTAAAAAGTAGTTAGCAAAATTCAAAAATAATTTTCATTGCTATTAGTTATAACTCCTCTTATTCAGAATAATTTCCATTTTTTGTACAATATTTTAAATTTTCTGAGCATTTGCAGTAATATTAATTTTAAATGTTCTGTAAGGAAGGTTAAATAATTATATCATTTTCTTTTTTCTTTTTATTACTGATTTGAATGAAATTTCGCCATTCTTTTATTCTCCAATTCACAATTTCTTTTATTTTAACCGTCTTTACCGTTTATAAAAATCACTTTTAAAGAAACCGTCCTCTTGCATTTCCAATCCGAAGAAAAAGGTTTCCATAGTAACAATGTCTAATCGTCTGTGTCATATTTTTCAGTTTGGAATAATTTTAATCTATTTAAATTGTGTTTTAAATCATAAAATTTAATAGTTAAATTTTGTTATAAGTACATATAAATGTATATGGCAAAACTATACTTAAAGCAAACTAAAAATGCAAAACTAAAATTACTTAAACTAAACTCATTTAAACAAATTGAACATAGAAAGTATTTTCTTTAAAAGGCATTCGAAGCGTAAAAGCGTGTTTTTCAAAATTTCGTTTTTTCGCCAACCGGAGATAAATCGCCAAATTAACGAAATTTTCGTTATTTTTTTCCGGTGTTCTATGGAGGTTCCGCCGAAATTTTTTATAAACATATATACCCATATGAGAAGAGCATTCTGTAATTTTTTCAGATTTTTCCGAGTATGCCCGTATGGAGACCTTCCTTGTTAGTTATAACATTTTTCAAAACAAAAAAAAATCATTCTATCACACACATTAGCAAAACCTTCTATTCTTATAAAGATATCGTTTTATCGTCTGCTACTATAGCAACATGATAAATTAAATTGAACAACTCAATACTTAAAACATGGCCGAAACTAGAGGGGGCACGTGCCCCCAGGCTCCAACAGAACAGAAGGTGAAGAGGGCGCCAAATTAAAATTTTCCTTGGTGTGTTTGTTATAGAGAATGCGTATATTTGTGGGGCGCCAAAATCCATGTTTGCCCCGGGCGCAAAAAAAGATTTTTCGGCGCTGACTTTAAAAGAGAATTCGTATTTCTTATTTAGATATTTTAAAGTTGTTTGTTGTCATTGCGTTTTATGCTGATTTTCGTTTTATTTTCGATTATTATTATATCTAGTATTTGATGTGAATTTTTTACACATACTATTATTATTTATTATGGATTTTAATTTTAAAAACATAGCGAATTAGGATCATAGACATTTACATATTTTTTATTTTTGAAAACAATGACAAAATGTTCACTGACTATTACATATTTCTTTATTTAATATTTACAACTATATATATTAAAATCTATGTGTATCTCTGTCAGTTCAAAAACTCGGAAACCATAGCCACAGAGGTACGAAATTTTGCACTGGAGTTGCTACGTTTAAAATTCGTGCGTAGAACGAATTACAAAGCTAGTTTAAAAATAAAAATCTGAAATTCAATATTTTTTGCCATTTTTCTTATCAAAACGACAGGTACCAAGTCCCCTTAAAAAAAATTGTTTCTTTGAATGGGAAAGGCTCGAGTTCAGAGTCCTGCTCTTTCTTATAAATCTTCATTCCATAACTCCTTTCATACCTATATATTTGAAGTTTTCAGTTCAGTGACCGAAAAACTTCATATTTGCCATAAATTGAATCGCGACTTCCTTTTAGCTTAAGGTCATTGCTGGCCAAGGATAATTATGAATTACGTGCACTGGACAATGTCTCTGATAAAGGAAATGTTAGACGTAAAAAATTCTATTTCGCTAGAGCAGTGTAATTCTACTTCAAACATATTCAGTTTATAAGTCATTAGCATTTTGTTATGCAGCCAAATATTTCTTGGGGGAAATTTTTCTGAAACATGATTTCGAAATCTTATTCTTCAATATATGTATAGTTTAAGTAGAATAGTTAGAATAAAATCTTTTATCCTAAAACTTTTTTAGGTGCATTCGTAATTATGTAAATACGTAGCACTTATTGTTGTCGCTCAGTCCGTCCGTCTGTACGTCCGCATATAACAACGCAAAAACTACCCAACCGAATCGTTTGAAATTTAAAATACATAATTATAACATAATTTTGTCGAGTCATTTCAAATTTTATGAAAATCGGATGGATAGATCAATTACAGGGACAATCAAAAAAATTCCGTTACATTGCGGTCAATGCACTGAAAAAAATGGGTTCTCAAAATTGAGTAAAAAGTATTCAAATTTAAGTACTTCACATACTCAAAATAGCTCCGATCCAAATGTACTCAAAACTGTAAAATACATGTACTCATTTTTGATTCCATGGTTATATTCAAATATAAATCACTATGAACTGCCCCCTGAATTTGGGAATTAAAGAAAAAATGTACTAGAATTTATTTTTTGCTCAAAATAATTAACAATAAGCATTTAATTAATTATTTTTAAAGAAAAACTAGTCGTTGGGGGCCACCGTAATACTTATCCATCATGGATATGTATATGAAAATAAAACATGTGAAAACTATTTATACAATGCATTGCAATTCATAAACAAAATTTATATATTGTTAATATACATAGTAATGCTATATTAAAGAACTGCTGATGTACCAATTTCGACAAATTATATAAAACGCCAAACTACTCAAGTAGTACCAAACTGCGTAAAAGAAACATCCTTATAACTCCAAAAATAATAATTCTATTAACTAACAATTAACTGTGTCGGATTAAGCGTCTCATTTCCAATTAAAATATACCTCTGAATTGAAATTTGAATGAAATATAGGGTCATGAAATATCGAAGAATGTGGAAAACAGGATTACAAATATCTCGGCAACTAATAATCCGATCAACTTCGTTTTATATGCAAAATGTGTGTTATTTTATTGCCTTTTACGTCCATTCCTTAAAACAAAAAAATTCGAAAATTTTTATATACCTTTCATCAGAACGAACTTTTCGAGGGTCCGAAAAAAATAGTTCCGGATAATCGAGGTTGCTGATATTAAATAGGCTTCGTCCCATTATTACATACTAACTACATACAAAATTTCAAGTCTCTATCTCAATTTGTTCGGGAGATAGAGCGTTTACAGACAGACAGACAGACGGACGGCAATTTTTTTTTTCTAAAAATATGTTTTTCGGAATCTTCACTATCTAAAACGTGTAAATCCGTCAAAATTTTTTTTTCGATTTTCAAAACGATTGCAAGACTTACCCACTACGTATGATGGGTAAGTAATAGCAAAATTATTAGCAAAATACGCAAATCAAATATTTTTATGACAAGATCATTATTTGCAAGTATACTTTAAAATTATTTTAAAATATTGTACATAATTTAATATTTACATTAATAAGCATTTTTTATGCAGCCACGAATGAAATAATTCAATACAAGATACAAAACTATCGTTTGTTTGGATTTGAGAACATCTGATGTTTCAAAATTGAAAAAGCAACTTGTTCATTTTTGATTCATACTCAATTGGATATGAGAACAGTGTTGCCAGATGGGCTACTTTTTTAAAATTCAGATTCTTGATTGACACCACTTTTTACAAATGATAAAATGTGCCTTATTCAATGACATGATAATTAAGGAGAAAACAAAAGGTAATTTACTATTTCAAAAAAGCGGTGCCAATCAAGAAATCTGAATTTTAAAAAAGTAGCCCACTGGCAACACTGTATGAGTACATCGATTTACTCATTTTTGAGTATTTAATTTTTTGCTGTGTGGGGAAAAAAGTTTCAAATGAATTTTAATCATTTGAAATTTAAAACATATAATTATTGCGTAATTTTGTCGAGTAATTTCAAATGTTATGAAAATCGGATGCATAGATCAATTACAGGGCCAATCAAAAGGATTCCGTTACATTACGGTCAATTGGGAAAAAAATTTCAAATGCATTTTAATCGTTTGAAATTTAAAACATATAATTATTATGTAATTTTATCTAGTCATTTCAAATGTTATGAAAGTCGGATGCATAGATCATTTACAGGGACAATCAAAGGTATTCCATTACATTACGGTCAATGGGGAAAAAGTTTCAAATGCATTTTTATGATGTTACACTCATTCGAACATAATAGAATTGGCATGAATCTATGAAGTATATACTAAAATATGCATTCTGTACAATCTGTGATGCAAAGAATTTTTATTATTAACTTACAGGGCCACACAAAAGTATTCCACTACATAATGCTATACGGGGAAACATTGTTTGGGGCGTGTTTTAATTATATTCAACTATTTCATATTTTATGAATAAGATATACGTCTCTGGGGTGTAATAAAAATTACTTTCTGTAAATTTACAGGAACACAAAAAAGATTTCGACTACTATACTGTATCCGAAGTACGCTCTACTATATAAGCAAGATTTGAATATTTTTAAAACTTCGTTATCGTACGAACGCACCTGATTTGCTACGTTCACGTGCAATTTCCAACTTGTTTTTATATAAAAATTGAAATAATTTTGCCTACATAACCGTTTTGGCAAATGCATTTGTATTTGGTAATGAGTTAAAAGAAATTAATACAGAAATTGGGTTTTATATTTAAAAATTTCTTTGTTTACTTTTTAAATTATATTATTCTTTCATTCAAATTCTGACTATTATAATTTTGAGCTTAGAACAATTTTTTCTGTTTCTATATTCCTTCGAACGTAATATAAGTACAAGAGAACATTTATGACTTACAAATTTTGAATTTTTCATTCTGATTAATGCGACATCACGTTATCATAACCCTATTATATCATCTTACAAGGAAGGTCTCCATACGGGCATATTCCAAAAAATCTGAAAAAATTACAGAATGTTTTTCTCATGAGGATATATACGTTTATAAAAAAAAAAATTTTCGGCGGAACCCCCGTTCCCTATCCGTAAAAAAATAATGAAAATTTCTTTATTTGGCAATTTATCATCGGTTGGCGATGAAAAGCAATTTCAAAAGATGTTTCTTTTTTATGTCAAATGCATTTTAAAGTAAAAAAAGTTTAATGTTAAATGTGTTTAGATAAATTAAATATCTTTTTTTTTTTTTTTTTTTTTTTTTAAGTATAATTTCGTTATATTGATATTTATATGTACTTAATTCAAATTTAACCATCAAAATTTGAGATTTGAAATGAAATTGAAATTAATTAAAATTGTTTCAAGTTCAAAGTCTAGTTGAGCATTGTCAATTCCATTTTGTTGCTATGGAAACATTTAGCTATTATTTTTAAATACGCTTAAATGTTTGAAAATAATTTTACTGAATAAGAATTTTTTACATATGGAAATGTTTTTTCCCAAAGGTAAATTAAATAACTATAGCAACAAATAATGTATACACATGCAATTTAATATATATATATATGTATAAAATATATTAAACTCTCTCATTGTTTATGTTTAAATTCATCAAACACCATTTACGCGGATTCTAAAAATCCAAAAGTTTTCAGTTGCATTAAAATCGTTTGCTTTTGGCGGGGTAAAGTGCTGCTCGTCAAATCGAGTGACACTTTTGTCTTTTCACGACAAATATTCGAAAGTATTTTATTTTTTTACATGTTTTCTTCTGCAATTCCGCCGGTAATTTTCAGTGATCCTTTAATACATACATGAGTAGCTTAATTAGTATTTTTTTCAAAAAAGTCTGAGTATGCCCAGTGTTGGAGACCTTCCTTGTTAGTATCATATTATACATTTGAATTGTGCATTTTATTTTTCTTAATATAATTTTAACTATTTTTTACTAAATAGTCCTCAACATGAGTAAGATATTTTTTAACTTAGTTCATCATAATTTATTTCTGTGTCTCTTAAAACATGTTATTATATAGTAGAAAATTTCTAATTTGTTAATTCATGTAAAAATAATTCCATTATTTGTAACAATATTTGAATCAAACTATGATTTTAAATTATAGTAAAGCTGATGTTAAGCAAAATTTTGTTTATTATACAAGGAAGACTAATTAAAAAAAATATGTATAATTATTGCGAAGCACAATTTTTTCATGTGTCACATAATTGTCGTACTTGCTAGTTCGGACATGTTTGCCATAGATTTATCATACCTCGTCTAAAATATTTTTTCAGATGAAAAACTGTAGATTTGAATATGAATGAATATTTACATAATCATTTTTCTACATTAAAGATGTTAGATATACGATTGTAAGCTATTTTTTTTCATTTTGCTTTCTTCGTTACTAAAAACTTTTTGATACCGATAATTTGTAATTGTAAATTTCTCTTTATTAGTTATTCGAATATTTTTAGATTTCATGAGACCAATATTTTAGCACAGAAAAAGTGGTGTTTAGCCCCAATTTTTAATTTATGGCGTCAAGAATTATGAAACAGTTAAGGAACTAAGGTCAATTTTTGTTTTTATTATTTTTTATTTATTTTTTGTTTTTGTTTGCCTTTAGGTTAACACCCCCCCCCCCCCCCCAAAAAAAAAGGGGATAATTTGTGGTTTACCTTTATCAGAATTTTCAGTTTCGGGTGAGATATGTTCCCGGTCTTTACTGTGGGCTATATACACAACGATGAAAACAATTTTCTGAAACATTTTGCTTTATTATATATACTGATAAAATGTGAGGAATTTACAATGTGTATCTACTATGGTATTTAATGTTGTACTCATTTTATCTCTTTTTTATTCCTTCTAGGTGAGTACTATTTCTGATTCCTTGCGAGCAATATCCTGTAAAGATGATTGTTCCTAGATTGTTTGCACTGTTAAATAAGTTAAACCTTAACTCACCATCAGACTTGAAAACAATTTGTAAATATTTCGGTATGTTGCTTCTCGTATTTTTTCTATGATGTTTCCTGGAATTTTAATTTTCTTCGTTAGCTATTTATTATATCTGATAAAGTTACATGTGATTATAAATGCATAGTGCGCAAGAAGTTCAATTTTAGATTTATTATTAAATAACTTATAAATTTACCATCACCGCATTGAATAATGCATTAATAAGGCTTTTATGCATAATAGCACTGTAGATTGAAAAGTCCGAAACGAAGTGTTCAATTTTCAGACATTTTAAAATGCCTTTACTTTTTCAAGCACTTTAACTGTCTGAATCGCAGCCATTTTTTTCTTTTGTAACTATTATACGTAACCATGTTTGACCATGTTGAATCCTGGAAATACAGGATGATTATAATTAAAGTTACGATTTCAAAAATTAATAATTTTGAAATTACTTTTCAGAATGATTTGATATTTTAGCAGCACAATCGTGAGGCAATGGAATTTCGTTTGGCGAAGGAAAAAAAAATAGTTTCAAAATGTGCCGATTCATGGCGCTGTTAGGGTTCAGATTGTCTGGAGGTATGCAAATCTATACATATAATAAAACAGTAGGACCCGGTGTGTCTGTACATTGAAGATAATTGACAAAAATGGAGTCAGGGCGATAAAAGAAAACCAATGAAACACAAAAAAATTTTTTTTGAATTTTTTGTCTGTCTGTCTGTCTGTCTGTCTGTCTGTCTGTTTGTTCGAGGTTATCTTCGTAACTACTGAATGGATTTTTATGCGGTTTTCACTAATGAAGAATGCACACTCCCGGGCAGTGTATAGGCTTTGTTTCATCAAAATCGGACAACAGACAAAAAAGTAACAAAAAGAAACAAAAGAAACTATTAGGTGCGCTGCTCACGTTTTTTAGTACATAACGTTTTTTAGTACATATAAAATCCAATAGATGTCACTGTGCGATTTTAAAACGCGCTATCGTTATGTTTTCGCCAGTCTACTTAAGTATGAGAAAGTTTCAAGCTGGCTGTCGTTCCATGTGGTTTAGTCGGTAGAACGTCAGTGCGCCATACTGATGGCCCGGGTTCGATTCCCAGCATGGAATTTTTTTTCACTATGTTGGCATTAACGCCTATAAGCAATTAAAAGAATTTGAAATATTGTATTCAAGGCGAATTTTCTCTCTGGGAAAATTTCCTTGCATTAATATGTCAGTGTAATTTTTTTTTCGATTTAATTTTTTTTTTCGAAACTTTGTTTTTCTTAA
The DNA here is from genome assembly GCA_964019185.1 of Maratus speculifer. Classification (NCBI taxonomy): domain Eukaryota; kingdom Metazoa; phylum Arthropoda; class Arachnida; order Araneae; family Salticidae; genus Maratus; species Maratus speculifer. The sequence continues at coordinate 334,436,380 of OZ025289.1, forward strand.
AAAATTACAGTAAATATTTGATATTTCCCAACGTTTTTTGAATGATCGACTTGCTTTTTTTTTTTTTTTAATGTATGTCTGAACCTTATCTAACTACTTCTTCAAGATTTCTTTAGATAAACCGACCAGCGTAGCGGGCGAAGGCCGCTAGTTGCTAATAAATGACATGAACACCGCAGACATAGCTGCTATAAAAATGCAGAACACCAGATATTTGCCTGAATGCTTCATCATGTTTCTGTATATGAAGGATTGCGTTCCACTCTTGAAGCTTTTTTATAAAAACGATTGTGCATTTACAGCTATTAGAAAGTTTCGGACATTAAAATCTATAAAAAAGGATCCAATGACCACAAAAGGTTTGCGAAAATTATTGCTAAATTCGAAGGAACCAGTTCATTTGACGTTAAATGGGGAAGAGGCTGTAAATCAGTTTCAGCTGCGGCTGTGGAATATGTAGCCACAGCATTACAAGAACACACTAACAGTGATGATGGAATCAGCAATTCACGAAGAATTGGCCGAATGCTGGATATGCCGAACAGCATGGAGCGTAAACTCTTACGGAGCATCTTGCGCTGTTATCTATATATAAGATAATTCATGTGAAATAGTTGCTACATGCTGACCTGGAACCACGTCAGTCTTTTGCACTACAATTTCTTGCCTGAATGGACATGGCCAAAGAACATTCTGTGGTCTGACGATGCCCACTTTCATTTGCAAGGTTCTATAAATACGCAAAATTGTAGGATATGGATGTTCGAGAATCCGTCCCTGCTACAGCCATTACCTCTTCAGTCTGGAAAGGTCATTGTGTGGTGCAAAAAGTGGCAGCCTTTATCGTCGGTCCATTTTTCATCGAGGAAATCACACCTGTGGGTCCGTTACCTGCACCGTTACTGGCAAGCGATATGAATAATTTTTACGTAACTATGCCCTTTCGGCACTTCAGCAACGTCAAGGTGTGGATAGTATAATATTCATGCAAGACGGCACTGCCCCGCACATTGCTACTCCTGCGAAGCAGCTACTGAGTGCTGATTTCGGAAATGATAATATCATAAACCGCCATTTTTCAATAACTTGCCCGCTACGTTTCCCCGATTTAAACTCGTACGATTTCTGGCTTTGGGGGTGCCTGAAATAATGTTGTTTACACCGAGAAGTTCAGAATACAGCCGACTTGAAGGCAAGCATCACATACCACACCCCCCCCCCGCCCCATTTCATCAGTATAGATACCCTCCAGTCTATTGTGGAGCATGCCATTATACGGAACAAGACGGGAGGCATATCGAACAACTTATGCCTTAATCATCAGTGACGTGTTTGTTCAATGCAGCACTTTCTTCATTTTTTGTCATTTCACGGTTGTAAATATGCATTCTTGTCTTATCGCTAAAATATTTTTATCAAATCCCTGAACTCTATTTTTTCCTTTTGACTAACAATATTTCTGTGTTTAACCATATAATTTTGGTCGTTCCCTTGACATAGCCCTGACAGTGCCATCTATCGAAACATTTTGGAACTATTTTTTCCCTTTTCCAAACAAAATCCCATTCCTTTACGATTGTTCTCCAAGCAGGTTAGTGTGGCCTCCAAGTGAGATCCTTATCCAAGCCATGATTCCGCCGTTTCTATACCTGTGTGTTTCGACAGTGTTTGATTGATGGTATTGAGTGCATTGTTTTCTCCAGATCAGAAGACATCCTGAATCGCTCTCCAGTGTGAATATGGACTCGTCCGTGAAGAGTACAGAAGCCCACTGTTGTCTGGTCCAGGAAACATGTTATCTTATCCAACATAAGCTGGCCCTTCTCTGTCGTCTGTTGAAGGAGACACACACAGCTGGTCGCCTTGCATAGTCTTCGCACCGTAGTAGTGGAAATTCTTCCCCCTGATGCTGCAAAGTGGTCTGCTATGAGTTGCGGCACAGTAGTGCGTCTTCTCCCTCGGGCCGAAAGAGCTAGAAACCGGTCTTCTGCAGTTGTTGTAACACGTAGGCGACCTGGAACATGTTTTTTGAACACAGAATCTTCGGATTCATACTGATCCCAGATTCGTTGGACTACACTGTGAGACACATTGAGCCGTCTAGTAGTATCGGCCTGTTACAACCTCATTTCCATCCATCCTACCCCTCGTCACCTCAATGAATCAGGCAGACGACTTCTTCTAGTCATTTCTAGACTCTATTGGTTGTTGTGAACAAAACTAACAACAATAGTTCAAATACAACAAAACTTACACACGAAATTGCGAAAGTTTCGTAATTGCACATTTTTCTCTCATTCACAAATACCTATTCTTTTCTATAAAATAAAAGTAGTAGCTATAATTTTTTGCGTAAGTTTTTTTAAAGCGTATTACTGTCATTTAGTGATGGGCGATTCTAGGAATTTTGAGAATCGATTAAAATCGACATCGTATAAAGTGACATCGATTATAATAAGAATCGATTTCTAAATTCTAGAATCGATACTAAAATCGATATTTCGATATTTTTAGATTTTACACAGATGAGCTCAAAATTAGTAATTCTAAAACTTGGCTAATCAGCAGAGCCGTAACACCTCATACTCCTCACTCCCATTTAGGGAGGCACAGAAGTAAGCTATTACAGCTTTTAGAGTCGAATAATAAGCATTTATCTTTTATTATTTTTCGATACAATTTTAATAATTATTATATTATATTTAACTTTGTTTTTTTTAGAAAGATCTCGGTTAGATAAAAAAAATAAAAGGGAGAAATGATTTGTATATATATATATTTTAATCCGAAACACATGTATTTTCTACATACTCCTTCAACCAAACAAATGGAGCCTTACTTCCTTTAAACGTCATTCTTCTTAAAAATTCGCATATGAATAAAATTTTAAAAGCTCTAAATTTATTCAAAAAAAATTTTTTTCAGTCTTTTTAAGACCTTCTATAAGGGTGTGGGAAACGCAAATATTGCAAATTTTCTTTCAAAATAGCTGTGATGATTTAATTGCACAATCAGCACATGCTAATTATTAATTATCCACCAATTTAAAAGCAGAGATTCTGCTTAACCCTTTCCGGCACGGGCAAAATCTGTACTAAAATGAGAAATTATCGACTGACACCGGAATTCACAAACGATTTTTTTAAATATTTTGAATTCCTTAATGTAAGCTTTTATTCTAAAAGCAAAATTTAACTAAAATATTACTGGTGCCGTTTGCAAGTTTGAAATTAAAATTAGGTATCCCAGACTGGGCACAGTATGCCGGAAAGGGTTAAAAAAATATGTGACTAAACTTTTTTTCTCTTTTAAAATATATATCGCCTCATCTCATTTACAGCTTATAAAATATTATTCTTTTTTAACGTTTACCAAATTTTCAGCAGTTAACAGAAAAAAAATGTTGTTTTCATAAGAATAATTAACAGTGAAACAACATACTTTTCTCTGGTTAACAAAGAAATAAAAATACAGCGGAGCGTCGATTATCCGAAGAAGTTGGAAGCGACCTAAGTTCGGATTAATGGATAACTGTACCTTCAATGGTCGGGCAGCGCATAACCTATCATCGGCCACAAATCGGTTAATTCTGCACAAAAAAACCATTTACCTAAATTAACTGTTTACAAGCCGAATTAATATCGCAATGTAATAATAATTTTGTTTTTCTCATATTACAACTTCAAATGTTTTGATTTATGCATACAAATTTAAAAATGTTCTTCTTGAGTATTTTCTCGAATTCCAAAAACATTTAGATTCCTAGTGGTCAAATGTGAGTAATATAGAGAAACGATAAAAACAAAAATTATATTTTTATGTAAATTAAGGAATTTGCATACTCTTTATACCTGTGATAAATGCTTAAACATATTTTTTTTTCAAAAGTTAAAATCAACCTTATATTTTATAGGAAAAATAAGAACATCGTAATTATATCGGAAAATATATGTTTTGCATTGCAAATAATACTATGTTTCCTTTTGCGAACATTGGCGTTTAAACGGTTAAGAAGAGTAGCCCCCAAATCCTTTTACATAACCAATGAATACCCAGAACAAATCAGAAAAGCACCTTATTAGAATGAAAATATATCCAAAATTTCAAGAAAATCCGTAAACCCATGCCTGTGTTGAATTTTGTCCCTCCCCGTCCTTCACCCCTATGTGTTACTAAGGTATAATGGTCGACATTATTCGATTGCCATACCTTAGAATATCTTGACATCCGTAAGTCTTCAATAGTACGCCTAATATTTAATTTCGAAATTTTTACTTTTAGGAAAATCTGGTTTGAAAAGAAAACCTTAATCCTTTCTTATACGAAATTTTACATCAATTCTACCAATCAATTCAAGATATTTGAAATCTACAAGTCAAGACCTTTAAAATGATACACTACAAATTGAGGTAAGGGAAAAAGTAAAAAAAAGGCTTAAAAATGCCCACTGGAGTCTGAAAATTGAACTATATTATAAAGAGATATACAGATATGGATAGCCCAGGCAAAGACCTTTGCAACGATATGTCACATGACCCACCCATACCTGTATTGAATATTGCCCCCCGGCCCCCCCACCCCCTATGTGCTGCTAGGGTATAATGGTCATCACTATTCGATTGACCATATCTTAGAATATCTTGACATCCGTAAGTCTTAACCCTCTAAAATCAACGGTTCGCCTAATATTTGAGTTTGAAATTTTTACTTTTAGAAATATCTGGTTTGAAAAAAAAAATTGGTAATCCTTTCTTATACGAAATTTTACATCAGTTCTACCAATCAATTCAAGATATTTGAGGTCTACAAGTCAAGATCTATAAAATGATACACTACAAAGTGGGGGAAGGGAAAACCCCCCCAAAAAGCTTAAAAATGCCCCCTGGAGTCTGAAAATTGAACTATATTATGAAGCGATATGCAGATATGGATAGCCCAGGCCAAGACCTTTGCAACGATATGTCACATGACCCACCCATACCTGTATTGAATATTGCCCCCCCTGCCCCCCCACCCCCTATGTGCTGCTAGGGTATAATGGTCATCACTATTCGATTGACCATACCTTAGAATATCTTGACATACTTAAGTCTTACCCCTCTAAAACCAACGGTTCGCCTAATATTTGAGTTTGAAATTTTTACTGCTACCATTAAAACAATAGAAAGGGAAAGATCGATTCAACGTGAAACGTAGATCGATTTCAAGCATATCAAAAAAGTAACAACACTACTTGTGTCTAAAAATCGATTTCAAAATGCGATTTCAATTTTAGTAAATCAAAATAAAATCGATTCTGACATCGACATCGAAATCAAAATCGACATCGACATCGACATCGACATCGATACACAAGGTTCTGTACTGATTCGATCTACTACAAAAGATCGATCTACTACTTGCAAACTTGCATCCAAGATAGTCTTGCGATTTTGCATCTAGGCTTTATCACCTTGTAATGTGATTGGTCAGTGATTTTGCGTCTGTTTTTGACTCAAAGGACTGGCAAGATTTTCGGTGGGGAAAAGGAAACTGTGAAGATAGAGGATTTAAATAGGGTAGACGGGAAAAGGTTTGGTTTATTTTATGACAGCCGATTATCAACACGAGGGATATAGGTACAAAGGGCAGAAGATGTCCTCCGTGGGGGGAAGGGGGGGGGGCGAGGAAAGGAGAGAATCTTCTGCATTTTGATAGACTTCTTTTTTTTTATTAGTTATATATTATTATTATTATTATTATTATTATTTTGAAAAACTATAAAGAAGAAGATAATTACAAAAAAAAGACAATTCCCATTAACATATTTAAAAACGGGGGGGGGGGGAGAGGGTTATGTAGATTATTAAACAGGTTTACACACCCATATATAATTCTAGACATTATATGTTGCTTATTTTCTTAAAAAAAAAAAAAAAAAAAAAAAAAAAAAAAAAAAAAAAAAACTTTGCTTTTTTTTTTCTTTGTTTGTATGATGTTATTTAAAAAAAACATAATAACCTAATGCTTACAAAATTCGAATATATTGTTAAATATAACACATTTTACTGTTTTTATAAATTGTCTGTCTTTCAGTCTGTCTATTTGTTTGTCTCTTACAAAATTTTGTGGGCGCTCTATCTCAAGAACTAATGCTTGGAACCTCTTGAAACTTTAGATTCAGCTAGACTTTCATATAAATTGGTGCTGATTACTTATGGTAAAAATCGCTCTACAGGTGGCGCTGTTATGTTGTATTTTTCATGATTACTGCAAGATAGATACCTCAAGAACTAATGCACGTATTTTTGCCAAACTTCAGATTCGGTTTGATATTAAAGTAAATTGTTGATGATTAAGTTTTGATTTAAATCTAACGGCAGGTGACGCTGCATTTTTCCTGATTTTTGCGATAATTGCATCTCAGAAACTAATTCAGAAAATTTCATCAAGCTTCACATTCATAAGTTTGATGCTTATTAGGTTTCAGTGTAAATAACTATGCAGGAGGCGTTGCTATGCTGCTTTTATCAGCAGTGTTGAATTCAGATATTTTTCACTGGGAGGGATTTTTATGTCTCCTTGAAGGGGCATTCTATACTTCAGAGAAGGGGGGGGGGGACTCTTGTACATGAAGCTTCAATATTTTTGTGAGACATTTCAAAGTTCCGGGGCGGAGATGTTCCTCTTCGGGCTGACCCCTGAATTCAACCGCTTTTTCAGGATCTACAAGATTTTATTGATCATATCTCAAGAGCTCCTGAACGGAATTTCATCAAACTTAATAGTCTCTTAGATATTATCATACATTGTTCCTGATTAGGTTTTTGTGTAAGTTATATAATACTGCTCTGCTATACTGCATTTTTCACGATATTAGTGATATCTTAGAAATTATGCATGAAATTTAATCAAATTTCATATTCGGTTAAACTTTCACATAAATAGATTCTTATTACGCTTGTCTTATTAGGCTTGAGTGTATACTGCACAACAGGTGTCGCTGTGATCCTCTTTGAATTGCATACATTTCGGTTACAGACATCTAGCGGGGGTGGACCGAAATTCAGCGATTTGTTTGGAAAACGCAATGCTTTCTTTTAAAATGTTCATACTTCAACCTATACTTTTTAAATCTTCATGATGGGTATAAATAATTTAAATTTGACATTGACAATGTGTTAGTGCATTTAGAAGTTTTATCATGTATGAGATAGAAGACTTTTTGAGATTGGCACATCCGACTGCTTTATCTTCAACTTTTGAAGCAAAATAAAAATAATATCTTCTGAGAAATCGATTAAAAATTTTATAGTATCGATTAAATCGAGTTGACCATAATATCGATTAAATCGATTTAAAAAATCGAAATCGCCCATCACTACTGTCATTCATATAAACTATAAAGTTTAATCTGGCAGCCAATTTTTTTTTTTTTTTTTTTTTTTTTTTTTTTCTGGTGAGCTCCTAAAAACATGTACCTTAACTTTTGGAAGCCAGTTTGCATAGGATTGAGTATCACGATATTACATTGGCAATTTTACTCATACGTGTATCGTTTCAACGCTCGTTCCATTTATAGTTTTCCAATGCGCGGATGAATTTGAGTACTACAGGGGGATAAAAGGTGTTGCCATTCGAAAATTTCGAAATCTTTTCACTGTAACCGTAGCCATGAGAACTCTGTTTTAAATCATCTCGATCCCGAGCGCATACTTTCAAATAACTAAATCTGAAATTACCTTTCGACTGATAGAGTGGTTAGGTCACTAGGGGTGCATATATCGGGTAGTTTTTTTTTTTTTTTTATGACCACCTTGTATATGTGTATGTGTCCGCTGACTGTATGAAAAATCTGTTAAAAAACAAAAAAGAAACCTGTAAAATACTGCAAATTTTGCACGTTTATGGATAAAAATGTCTTTGCGAATGTGTCAAGTGTTCGTATTGTTGAGTGAAAATACAAAAAAAAAATTAGAAATCTATAGTGTATAACAGGCAGGTTCTAAAACTAAAAGGTTATTGTACTTATAGAAAACGAAAGTCATTTCATTCTTTCTTATATCATTATATATATTTCAATATACATTAATGAAAAACTGTCTCATTGTAATTTTAAATACTTCTAAAATATGAAAAATGCTGAAACAATTAGTATTCAAATGGTTTTTAGCAGTCTTTATCCATCAAAAAAGTCCCGAGAGCAAACGTTATTCCTCGAATGCTTATCAATTTTCTTCGCAGAGAAACCACGGAAAGTAAATAAATTTGCGGGATGTAAATAAGAATAAAAAAAAGGGGGGTTGCAGTCAGGAGTGAAATAGTGTTCTTAAATTATATAGTTTACTTATTTTCTTTTTACGTGCAATCTTTATTCAGGCGTAGTTCTTGTCAAAAAGGGGGGAAAAAACGTAACTCTTTTTCCGTATTTTAGTTAGTAATAAAAGAAAAGTGTGGTCTTTTATGTTGTCATTTACATCATGCGCAGCTAAACAAGTGTCAATTTGAATAGTTCGTCTAAAGATATTGAAGTTACCCCCCCCCCCCCCCCACACACACACACCCTCCTTCTCTCCGTATTTGAGTTACGTGCATTCATTCATGTATTCTTCTGTAATATTTGTTCAATTGTAACCACCAATAAAAAACCGTGGTTTTTGAGCAGCCAATGATGTATGTTTGATGGAAATGCAAATTTTTTTTTCTCGCTCTGCTATATTAATGGACCCACACGCAAAAATGCCTTATTTATCTAAACTTGCATTTTAATTTTTTATCGCGCCAGCTGTTAAGGAATTGTTTTTTGCTAATCTCAGCTGTTAAGGGAGAAAAATTTAATCAATATAAATTGTAAAGTGATATTGGTATCCTTGTCAGGTATTTTTTCTTTGTTTTTCCTTTTTTTTTTTTTTTTAAATCCCTTTTCCTTTTTTGTTGCAATGCTTTATTTCAATGTTTATCTTTTCTGTATTACCATGTATGGGTGAAACCCTTCCTTTAAAATTAAAAAATTCTAAGAAAATTTTAAAACTCTCTTCTATTTTGAAGTTGCCTAAGGTACGTGCCTACCCTGAAATCCCGAAAAGTTTAGTTTCTGTTTTTGTTATTTTAAAGTTCAAGCATTTAGGATTCCAAAAAAGTCTCACTTTTGGTTCAGTGATCATTAGATGTAAAATTATCGTCCCAAAATGTAAACCTATATGCGTAAGTTTTTGTGCTATGTTAAAATCTTAATTTGCGTTTTTATGAAAAATGCGTTTTTAATTGTTTACTTTTACAAGAAACCTCATTTCTTAAAAAGTTTTAAGATACTAAAAGAAAATTTGGTTCTAAGTTTCTGGTCATTTATTGGTATGTTATGAAGAAAAATACAAGTTTTAAATATGTATATATAAATTTAAAAGCTGTTTTTACTGAAAAATATAGTTTTTTAAAAGAAAAAATCATGTTTTGTATACAAAATTTGGTAAATGTTAATAAGTTTAAGAGGTACTGCAAATATTTTGATTCATAATCCAAGTAAGTGGTTTGCTAGTATATTGCGGAAAGAAAAAGTTAAATATATTGAATAGATTTCGTTATAGAAGATTTAGCATAAACACAATTTTTTGCTAAAATTTAATTTATATTACCCAAATTTTAAAAGTTAATTAAAATTACATTAAAAAATTATTTTAATTCATAATTTTGTTTCGTGTTTTAATTAATAGCATACGTACATAATCAAAACCTTATATATTTATATATATATATATATATATAAATGCCTTGAAAGTAGGAACATACGTTATTTAAATTAATTTTTGTAGCATACCTTAAATTAAGTTTTTTAGATAAAATTAATTATGTACAATTTGAAGATGCAAATATTCCTTTTTCTTTCTCTCTCTCTAACATTTTTCTTTCTTTCTTCTTTCTTTTTAATTCAAAATATTATTATTTCAAAATATTTAAGTCTGTGGCTAGTTTAAGAATTATTAACAATTCTATGTGGAAATAAAAACACTTTTTCGTAAATTAGTTATTATACTGCATAACATTATTATTATATTTTTTATATAAATATTTGATTATTTAATTAAAAAAAATACTTTATGGTTCTCTTAAACTTTTTTTCAAGCAGACCTAATTGAATGAGGATTTATTGTAAGGTATGTGATATATTTTCCTATTATTTTTAAACATATGTAAATGTATCAAACAGTTGGTTTCATTATATTGAGTTGGAGAGCGCACCCGTTTTAGTCCAAGAGCGGACAGCACAAAATGCTTAAGGTATGAAGCACAAGAAAAAACTTTTATTTTATTGAAGAGTAAAAATAGGGGAATCTATAATGATTCATATCTGTCGGAAGTGAAATGGTGCATAAGCCAAAAATTAATACCACTAGTGATTGACTCGTAAGTTTATATTTGTGTTTGTCCTATAGTCGAAGTTTGAAAACACGGAGGACTGGGAGCAGAAAAACGCAGTGATAAAGCTACATCAACCACTGGTGGTATTAATTTTTGGCTTATGCAACACTTCACTTCTGGAAGACATGGATCATTAGATTCCTCTATTTCTACTCTTCCATAAAATAAAATATTTTTTTTTCTTGTGATTGATATCTTAAGCTTTTGTGCTGTCTGGTTTGGACTATTATATTTAACTAGGAGTTAGATTTTTTGAAATTTTCATTTCATCTGATTTAAAATAGTAACAATGTCTAAGGGGCCGTCCTTTAATTTATATCACACTTCAAGATGCGGGAAGGGAAACACAAAGTTTGAGACAGTTTTTGACAGATAAAGAGGGTTTGATTCACATGTTATGACGTTGTATAATAAAATATGAAAATTATCGGATAGGAATTATTTTCGAGGAGTATAACAAAGTACATTAAAAAATATGTAGAGTGATTGCTCCAATAATTGACTAATCAAATATAAAAATGGCATAAGACAATAATTAAGGGCCATGTATTTAATTTTCGTTCTTATAAGGAAAGTGGTGCAAAAATTTAGGTGCCAGCTGGCAGTTTCTCACCACTATGTTTATAACGTTATTTTTCGTCTAATATTTCGTGTAAAAATCTTATTAGAATGTTATTAAACGAAGAAAACTTTTAAATATTAATTTCAAGGTACTGCCCGCTGGGGTGGCGCCTATATTTTTTGCTCCCCTTTTTAAGAAATACAGCTAACTTCCAAAGAAATGTTTTTTGTATAAGTTATAGTTACAACTATAGCTTATAATACAACTATAACTGTGCTTGAATATTAGCGTGCAGCAATGAAAAATGTTTTATTCTAGTTTCTAAATTATTGCTTTAAAATATTTGCTTATTTTTCACTATACATCACGGCAACTCTTTTACAAAAAGAAAAAAAAATAGTATTATGCATTAGTGTAAATTTAACTAAACCTCAGTATTTATTTATTTATTTTAAGTAGACTGTAAGTTATGTTGAAATAAATATAACTTACTAAAAAATTACGAAAACTTACTACTAAATAAATAAATAAATATACAGGGTGTCCCTAAACAAATGGTATATATGCTAGGGGGTGATAGAAGACTCGTCGTCAAGACTATTACTCGTCATCAAGACGAGTAATAGTAAATAGGAAACCAAGGGTCCCAAACGTTTTCCAAAGGTGATAGCCGCCATTAAAGTTTGGGGTCCAAAATTTCAAATACACATAAAAAACGGAAAAATTGGTCGATTGATTTGCGGTTTTCAATAAAATTATTCTTTATGTTGGTATTTTCTTGAAAATAAATTATAAAGATAAATTTCGAAAAATGCCGATAGAGGGCGCTTTAGACTTTGAAGTAATGAAAAACTATTTTTTGCCGTGCTTTTTTGCATCTCTTAAAATGGTTTCGTAAGCTTAGACTTAAACTTAAATTTTGAACTCAAAATCTGAATAGTTGGGAGTGGTTGAGTAGCACAAACTGAACTGCGTTCAGAGGGTTCAAATTTCAAATGATAATAAAAAATGGAAAAATTTCCTTGAAAAAGTATTGAAATTATTTCCTTGAAAATGAACTTTAAAGATAAATTTCAAAAAATTACGTTAGAGGGCGCTTTAAACTTCAGAGTAACCAACAACAAATTTTAACCGTTATTTTTTGTATCTAATTAAATGCTTTGCTAAACTTGTTAAATGTTTTCGAAATCTTAGATTTAAAATTAATTTTTGAACGTTGGGAGGGGTTAAGAAGTGCAAACTGAAGTGTGTTCAGGAGTTGAAATTTAACCCCCCCCCCCTCGAATGCAGTTCACTTTTGCGCTACTTAAACACTCGCAACGACTCAGAATTTGATCTCAAAATTTAAATCTAAGCATTTGAAAGCATTTAATGAGATAGAACCTAAAAAATAACGGATAAAAATAGTTGTACGCTACTCCAATGTCTAAGGCGCCCTCTACCGGCATTTTGTGAAATTTATCTTTAAAATTTATTTTAAAGAAAACACTGATTTAAAGAGTAGTTTTAGCAAAAACCGTAAACGAATCGACTAATTTTTCCGTTTTTTTTATAGTTTTCCGTTTCGTTTGAAATTTAAACCCTCTGAACACAGTTCAGTTTGTGCTACTTAACCACTCCCAACTATTCAGATTTTGAGCTCAAAATTTAAGTTTAAATCTAAGCATACGAAACCATTTAATGAGATGCAAAAAATAACATCAAAAATAGTATTAGGATGGAATTTTTCGTTAATCCAAAGTCTAAAGCGCTCTCTATCGGCATTTTTTGAAATTTATGTTTATAATTCATTTTCAATAAAATACCGACATAAAGAATAGGTTTAGTGAAAACCGCAAATCAATCGACAATTTTTCCGTTTTTTATAATCATTTGAAATTTAAACCCTCTGAACACAGTTAAGTTTGTGCTACTTTACCGCTTCCAATATTCAGATTTTGAGCTCAAAATTTAAGTTTAAGTCTAAGCTTACGAAACCATTTAATGAGATGCAAAAAATCACGGCAAAAAATAGTTTTTCAGTACTTCAAAGTCTAAAGCGCCCTCTATCGGCATTTTTCGAAATTTATCTTTATAATTTATTTTCAAGAAAATACCAACATAAAGAATAATTTTAGTGAAAACCGCAAATCAATCGACCAATTTTTCCGTTTTTTATGTGTATTTGAAATTTTGGACCCCAAACATTAATTACGGCTATCGCCTTTGGAAAACGTTTGGGACCCTTGGTTTTCTATTTACTATTACTCGTCTTGATATGTTCTATCACCCCCTAGCGTATATACCATTTGTTTAGGGACATCCTGTATATATATATATATATATATATATATATATATATATATATATATATATATATATATATATATATATATATGCACAATACCATTTTTTTTCTCTTTGTATACATATGTAAATAGTCTACTTAAAATAAACAAATAAATATTGAGGTTTAGTTAAATTTACACTAATGCACAATACCATTTTTTTCTTTTTGTATATAACAGTGTGTTACAAAATTATAAGACAACAACATATTTTGCTATTAAGGTAATTAAAGAAATATTTAAATCAAAATAAAAAATACCCTATGTTTGCACATCAAGTTTTTAGTAAAATGCAGCAATTTAAACAAATGAAATTAATTCGAGAAAAAAAAAATAAAATATCAATAAAACAAAAAAGTTTCAAAAAGAACTGATACATAATTATAGGATCACCTGTGGAAAAGGCAATTTTCTGAAATTTTTAGTAAGATATTGCTCCAGCATTTTTCTAAATAACTTCAAACACACGATTTGGCAAAGAGTTAATTTTTTAAGGAACAATTCGGGAATATTGTCCCATTTCTCCATAATGGCCATTTCTAATTCATATGTTGAATTATATTGCTTCTTATTTTTATACACCTGGCGAGACAAATAATCCCACAAGTTTTCTATGGGCTTTAGGTCAGGCGACTTGGTCAAGGTAAAACATCAATCTTTTCTCTTTTAAGCCACTGTTTTGTTGTTTTCGATGAATGACTGTGAGCATTATCTTGTTGAAACTTCCATTTTGCACCTCCTAAAAGTCGTCCGAAAGGTATCAGGCTTCGAAACAGCATCCGTTGGTAACTGTCCGAGTTCATATTCCCTTCGGCTCTTTGCAGATCGCATTTTCCTGCTTATGAAAATGCACCACAAACGATAACGGAACCGCCTCCCATCTGTCTACTGCAAAACTCTTGAAATATTTGCTTCAGATCATGCCAGTAGTAATTTTTGCCATTTGGACCATCAAGATTGATTTTTTTCTCTTTTGAAAACAATATATTTCTATATTCACAGTTCCAGGACATGACATTTTTTGACCACTTAAGACGAGCTTCTTTGTGACATTTTAGTAGTAGTGGTTTTCTGTTTGATGTGTGATAAATAACACCAGCATTAGTTTTTAAACTTCGCGACATGGTTGCATGTGATACCTTTTTAGTGATCAGTTGTGTAACGAGTTGGCTGATATTTTTTCGTTGCCAGTTTGACAATTCACCTATTATTACGATCTAATAACTTCTTTTTACCACCAGATTGTTTATCCGTTCTACATAATTCTTTTTAACATAAAACATTATGAATTGCAGATTTAGAACGATTAAGAATCTTACTTATTTCATATTCCGATTTTCCTTTTCCTTTGTAGAACCACACTGTTCTCACTTCGATTTCAGAAAGCTCACTCCGACGAGGCATTTTACTAATAATTTCAAAGGATCGGATACAATTCAGATTTTTTGCATTTAATTCTTCTTTTTAAACTTTACAGAGTGTTTAGGTTACAGTTAAACTCTGAGTTCAAAAGAAAATCGTCTGCTTTATTAATAATATGAGAGTGATCTTATATTTATGAAACAGCGGATTTAAGTAAAATCGTTTGGCATGAAACAAAAAATTATTCAAACTTTTTTTTCCTAAGCTAAATAGAGAGTTATTTCTTTTCATACAACTACGTTTAAATCAGTGTTGCCAGATTGGGGATTTTGTCCCCATTTTGGGGAATTTTGAACTTCCTGGGGAATTTTTTGGGAACAAGTAAATCTTGGGGACATGTTTGGGGACTATGAACATATTTGGGGAAAAACTTGGGGAATTCTTATCACAATTTCAATTTTTACTTTCAGACATTAACCAATACTGGATCTGTCTCGAATTCGATTTTGGTTTAATAGATATAAATCATTCTCGCGGTTGTGCTCACCGTTTATATGTACTACAGATTCATCATGATCTGCAATTCAGATTTTCCTGTCAATACGGACGGAAATACTAGCACAGAAATACATTTCATTTAATAGTATAGATTTATACAAAAAAAAAAAAAAAAAAAAAAAAAATATTTCATAATTTTTCTTTTTTGTTTTTAGCTTTGAACATACATGAAAAATTCTGTTGGAATGAATTTTTTTTTTCATAAATGGAGAATTTTTTTTTTTAAAAATGCTTGATTTGGGGAAAAGTTTGAGTTTAAATTTGATTTAAAAAAATTTGTTAACAGAAAATTGAAAATTGGGAAATTGTTTTTTGAGTAGAAATTGCGTTGGGGACTTTTTCTGAAAAAAGTCCTGATTTGGGGAAAATTTCAGAAATTTTGGGGAAATTGGCTTTCGACAATCTGGCAACACTGGTTTAAATTCAAACCAATATTTTCTTTGCTGAAAAAAGGTGAAATTTTGAGTGGTCTTATAATTTTGTAACAGACTGTATATACATGTAAATAGTCTACTTAAAATAAATAAATAAATATTGAGGTACAGTTAAATTTACACTAATGCACAATGCCTTTTTTCTTTTTGGATATATATGTATATATATCTCGAAAAAAAAAATGGTATTGTGCATTAGTATAAATTTAACCAAATCTCAATATTTATTTATTTTAAGTAGACTATTTACACACACACACACACACATATATATGCATGAGTTTAACGTTTTAAGTACCGAAGGTCATTAGGAAAATCTTTTCGAAAATATCAAGCGGAGGAAAACATTAAACGTCGTTAAATTTTACTAAACAAAAATAATTACTAATAAATTGTATTAATTATATTCTTTTGAAGTAAATTGGGCGTTCTTAAGCTTGCTAATTTCAATAAATCAATTTAAAAAAAGTCGATAAAACGAATCAAACGGTGTAACTATAGAGTGCATACCTTCTGTATGAAATTCTAGCATCGCTGCTTGGTGCTCATAGTTAAACTTGAACTGTTACAAATATTTTAAACTGTTAAAAAAAATCTTTTCCTGAATAGAAAATGTAGTATTTAAGTTTTTCTTAAAATTAATTTCATGGCAATATTTGTTTATAGATAAGGCTTGCTAAAGATAGCTTCCTTTTTTGCATTAAGTGATATATTATTAATTTAAGCCATAAGGACATTGCATTTTTTTAAAAACTTTTTAATTAGAATTAACAATATAGTTTATTAAAAAGTACAATTGAAAAAAATTATCTATTCTTTTTAAACATTAATTTCTAGAAATGTTGTTAGATTGATTTTGAAATATTGATGTGCCGATAAATATCGGTAGTAAAATATTGGTGCCTGTCAATTTTATACAGAAAGTGTCGGTGCTGAGTCAAATCAACATATGATTTCTATTTCCAAATTGCCCCCCCCCCCCTTCAAAAAAAAAAAAAAAAAAAAAAAAAAAAAACTCGTTTATATTTACACTAGATTTTTCCTCATTTTTTAAAAAAATAATTTATGCACGCTTAGAAATATGTCTTATCAGTGAATTCTTCCCAAAAGTCCAAAAAAATAAATAAATAAATAGGGGAATTCCATTTATTCCTTGCACGCATGCGTATTGGCTCTATTACAACTAAAATTCAAATTCATTTTAAAAACAAAAAGCCAAAAATTCTGTAAATTAAGATTTCTAATTTAGTTAAAAATAAATAAAAACTAAACCAAAAAACAAGGAAAAGAAAGTTTTTGAATTAAAAATTAACTAGTTTTTTCATTCATTTAAAAGTATTTGGAATTTATTTTTTAAAGTACATTCACATTTAAGATATATTTTAAATGAACAAGATTAAATTTAAAAATTAATATTTTTTAAATAGATATTACATTTAAAATAGATATTTTAATTAAACTATTAAATGAAAAAAATAATTTTACTCATTAAAAATATCTCGTATAGAATTGTAATATTTATATTTCAATCTAGCAATCTACTTAAAAGTATTTATAATTCTTATTTTTATCGTATACTAATATTAAAGTATTAAAACCTCAGCCACAACCTCATTAAATACGAAATCTTTCCGAAATTAACTTCAGAATCCAAATCTTTTTAAAGAAATTAATTAAGCCATAACCATCTAAGATAAACATGCATGCTTCAAATTGTTTCCCTTCTATACATCTATACTCGAGTAATCAGAGTTCTGGTCTTGTAACACTAAGGTAGCTTGTTCGATCCCAAGATCTGTTGCGTTTATTTGATCTCTAATTTCTTCAATTGACGAATATTTTACCTCCTGTGTTGGAGAAAAAAAATGAATAATCGTTTATTAACGGAAAAATCTCGGTAGCAGTGCTTCCATAAAAAAGCTCGTGAACTAAAGAAAGTATTTCTGCGAGTGTAATCGCATACGTCATGCAGCGTTCTAAAAAAAGTTTAAATGACAGCATCTCTGAGTTTGAAAATTTGTGATTTTGTCAAACATGTTTCCGAATAAAATTCAATGCCAGAATGCATCGCCAGTAGCTTGCATTTTTGAGAAAATCTCAAAGAATGTTATACGATTACTAAAATGATCTCCGTTCGTGTCTGACTTCTGCTGTATTGTAGAAAATAACATTCTCTAATTTGATCAAGAGAAATGCCGAATAAATTCAGAATCTTTCCTTTATCGACCGCTTTCATTTTTTCACCTCATATTCCCCAGCTTCATAATGGCCTCTTTTTCCAGTAAATACGTCCACTACTGGCTTGCGAATATTACAAAATCATTCTGGTTTGACCACATTTTTTTAACACTTTAATGAACGGTTTCTAATAAGTTCAAAATTTAAAAGAGTGAAAAAGTTCTAAATTGCGATTTATTTGAAATTGTTTGGGATTAGAAACTTGAAATTTGACATGGTTGTTCTTATAAGATGTGAATATTTTCAGACAGTTCATAAAATTTTTGTAACGTAAACAGATGCAGTATGAAAAAACGTTCTAAAATTGTGATCTCTTCGACATTGCTTGAAACTTGAATTTTGAAGGGTAGTTACTTTTAAGTTGAAATTTTTTTCAAAGAATGCAGTTTCTAAAAAGTTCGAATTTAAAAACGTGACACGAGCGGAAAATGTTCTAAAGTCGCTGTACATTGCGATTAATTTGGAACCGTTAAGACCTTAAACTTGATAACCGTTGTTTTTAAGACTTAAATACAGGCAACAGAATAATATCTAAAAAATTAAAAATGTAAAAGAATACAAGAACAAAAATCCTTCTGAAATTGCGATTTCTGTAATACTGCTGGGGCTGAAACTTAGAATTTCGAATAGTGTTTTTTAAATATAAATGTTATCTTTCAACAGTTTCTAAAAAATTCTCCATTTAAAAATTTCGAAATGAACGGAAAACGTTCTAAATTATGAATTATTTGGAATTGTTTAGGGCTAAAAATTTGAATTGTGTAATAAAACTAGATTTCTTTTTTACCTGCAAATCGATAGACCTCGTCAATTTTAAATGCAACACAACGAGTTGTTACGTGGCTAAAGATATTATAACATTTTATAGTAGACATTCTTTGCTTAATCTTTAACTGGTGTGACATAAATTGTAACGTGACTAGTGTAAAGCGCGGTCTGTGAGACGGCAAAATCGAAAGATCAATAAAAGCCGTGATTACCTCATAGGATGATGTTTTTGTACTAACTTTTTTACAATACTATTATAATTAACATTCACCTTATTTAAAAGTCTCTGGTCATAGTACTCAATTTCCAAATGAAACAAAATGTTGATAGTGTTTGTAGTTATACTGAAAATTACAAGTTAAACGATAAAAACTGGAACAATTTGGAAATTGCATGTGAAGCTTATCAAATGATGTGCGTTCGTACGGTAACGAAATTTTAAAAATATCAATCTCATAAAATTGTAAATAGTTAATTACAATTAAAATGCGCACCAAACAATGCTTTCCCTATACCTATACCTATTATATCAATTTCACAAAATGTGAAATAGTTAACACGTATCAAACAATTTTTCCCCCTATAATGTTATGTAATGGAATAATTTTGTGTGGCCTTGTAAATCAATAAAAATGTTCTTTGCACCACATATTATGCAAAATGTACTTTATAATATGTACTTTATTATAAAGTACATATGCAGTACATATGCATACAGATGCATATCAATTTTATTATGTTCGAATGAGTGTAACATCATTAAAATGTATTTGAAACATTTTTTCCTATTGACCGTAATGTAACGGAATACTTTTGATTGTCTCTGTAATTGATTATGCATTCGATTTTCATAAAATTTGAAATCACTCGACAAAATTTTGTAATTATTATGTATTTTAAATTTCAAACGATTAAAATGCATTTGAAACTTTTTCCCTATTGACCGTAATGTAATGAAATACTTTTGATTGTCCCTATAATTGATGTATGCATCCGATTTTAATAAAATTTGAAATGACTCGACAAAATTATGTAATAATTATGTATTTAAAATTTCAAACTATTCGGTTGGGTAGTTTTTGCGTTGTTATAAGCGGACGGACGGACTGAACGACAACTATAGGTGCTACGTATTTGCATAATTACGAACGCACCAAAAAAAGCAGTGGTCTATGAGACAGGTAACACTAGTTAAAGCTTAAACTGCTGCAGCTAATGCTGACTTGAAAAACGTAATTTTTATTTTACGTTATTTCTGTATTTAATGTGTGATTGTATTGTTTAACTAAAAAATTATTTAATCAGAAACTTCCTTATTTAATCTATGTAAACAGATATTTTGTTTGATTTATGTAATCAATTTCTTTTTATAAAACAATTGTTTTAATTGCGATGTTCAAAACGTTGGGATATGAGAGACATTTGTGTTACTAATTATCAAGTTCGAATTCAATTAGAGGCCAATATATATATATATATTTCTATTTGGCTTTTAATAGATCATAATTAATTTTAAAATATAACTGACTAAAAAAGAATGCAGAAAAATTAAATTAAATTTGTGAATTCTTTGTAATATTTTCTTAAGAAAATTAAACATTTTCATGAATTTTAAAGATATGTTCAATTGAAGAATCTTTCCAAAACCTAATGCCTTGTTTCCCTATAAGTCTCTATGTCAGGTATATTAATAGTTGTTTACGTTGTAACATTATGTCTCGAATCTAGATATATAATGATATTATGAAGTAAAGGCAGCTTTGTTTAAAAATTTAAAGTGATTTTTAAAAGGATTGACGGAATTTTCCAACATTTATCATAAAAACAATGACTGATAGAGAAAAGTTATGCTGTACAATTTTCGTATTGGATCAGATACAGTCGGCTCTCGTTAATTCGAACTCGTCGGGACCACAAGAAATGTTCGAATTATCCGAAGTTCCAATTATGGAAAGTATGAAATTAAAACATGCTTAATATGGTACTATTACAAAGGAATTAATGTTATAGTGTTTTTTTTTTTTAATTTATTTCATCTGTTATTATTATAATATGATTTAATATTAAATTAGAATGCACAAATACATAAACTAATTAAAAGATTAGAAACAAGCACAATAGAAGAAAAATTTAAAGCGTCACTGATGGACAGACTGGGCACTAAGAAAGTAAATATCAAATGCATTGGATTATATGTATACTCGTTCGGAACAATTTTCTCAAAAATCAAAGAAAGAAAGTTATTCAAATGATCTGAAATCCGTGAGAAAGAAAATAAAAATGAAAAATCGGAATTCTCGTTAGTTCGAATTAAACGAAGTCAAGAGAAAATGAATTCGAATTAATGAAAATTTTTAACGTTATTCTGCCATTGAAATTTTCGGGACTTCATGTTTAGCTCGAATTAAGCGAAGATTCGAATTATCCGATTTCGAATTAATTTCCGATTTCGAATATTTGTAAAAGCTGTGCACGTAAGGTATTATGTACTTTAATTATAATTTTTTCAATTAATGGGATGGGTAAATTTGTTTTTATAAAAATTTCTACATTCTGCTTTTTTTTTTGCATTTCTCTATTTTATTTGAATAAAAAAAATTAAAATTATATAAATGACACTGCATTTTATAATAACAGGATATAGATTTACATTTTTTTCATTTAATTTAAAATTATGAAGATGTGTTATTTCCCATGGAAAAAGCATGCGTGAGCACATGCGCATATAACTTTTCTCTGCCAATTCCTTTATTTGTACGCAGTAATATGAAATAAATAAAATTATCTTAACCCCTTTGTAACGAGCGTCTTTTACAGAATTTTTAATCTTTTATCACTGGTTTTTCAAAACAAAAATTTTTGCCTAATTGAATCGAGAAAATGCATTGATTAGATAAGGCAAAGTTTATAATTAAGGGTGTTCTCAACTGCTCCGCTCAACAAGCGCAAAACGTTTTAACACATTTACAAATTCATTTTTTAACAGAAAGATATGAAATCGCTGTATTCGGTCTTGAAATCGCTTTCAAGACCTGACTATGAAAGCGATTTCAAATCGAGCTTACTTTTCCATTTTTTTTAATCAATAAATTACCTATCGAGTTCTAAGCTATTTCGATCACGTGATCACTCATTTTTCTCCTGTTTTCGACCGGTTTTTCTTCTTTCGTCAGGAAATATGTTAAAAAATGTTTGCCTTTGAAGGCTTGTTACAAAAGATCTATTATTTTTTTTTTAAACAGAAATATGAATGCGATTAGGCAGTTTCTGAATAATAACACCTGCTATTTTGATGCATTTCCGAACAAAAATAAATTCTCAAATTTGCTCTATTTGATTTAAGAACACCCTTAAAAAATAACTGGTGGGACTAATAAATGATTCGACCACTTTATGCGTCACGTATACGTGACGCTGATTCCGAAAGCGTTAAATCGTGTCGGAGTCTAATAATTAGTAGGTTCTTTGATAAATTTCCATGTTAATGTGCAACTTAAGATGCTCAGGATCTTTCATTATTCTCACCAGTTTTTTATTGTAAAGTTTACCTTATTTAATCAGCTGAACAGTAAAGCAGCTTTGAGGGGTTACCTAGTGGATGACAACTTCACACTCAGTCTATTTAACTGAGTAATCTTATGTTTTAAAGAGCCAATGGGTGAAAGTATAAATGTAGATAGGCTATTTAATAAAAAACGAAAAAAAAAAGAAAATATATAAATTTAAAATTAAAAGTTTACAATTAATATAATAAATTAAAGTTAGGATTAAGATAAAAACTTGCATTTTCGCGATTCGATTACAGGGTAATTCCATAAGGACATGTCGTATAAGTCACACACTACAGTTTTGGATACCAGTATTTTGGAACGGAAAATGTGACTTATTTCATCCGAGATATTTCATTAATTGAATAAGGCCATGCAAACCTTTCGAAAATAACGGTGGCCAACAATTTAGCAGTTACTCGAAATGTGACTTACAGGATAAGTGCTCATGGAAATACCCTACAGAAAATATTTTGTTTAGAAAAACCGGTGGTAAAAATTAAAATTTCGCAAAGTCTCTCGTCGAGAAAGGGTTAAATACTTTTGCTAGAATTTGATGCAGCATTCATGTAAATCCTCTTTCCAATTGTTTATACATCTGATGTTCACATTCAGGCAACGCGTAATACTCGTGATATTTGCCCACAACATACATAGAGGTTGGTAAAAAAATAAAATGTGCTGCTTTGATTTCATTATCACTTTTCGTTTTATCATAGCCTGACTACGTGATAACTACACTGGGCGGAAGTAACAACTTAAGGGTTTGTTGATTTTTATCTGTTGATAGCATTTATCACTACAAGAGGTTAAGAGAACATTTGATAAAGCTCTCACCCTGGACAATATTTTTGTGTTTTCATAATATATCTTTATTTTTTTATGTAAACTCTCCAGTTTTCGCTGTCTTTTCTCAAAGAGTCTTTCATATAGTGTGAAAAAAAGCGTTCATATAAAATTTTAAAATTCGAAAAAAAAAAAAAAAGTAATGGTATAGGGAAGTGCTGTTTGCACTAAATCATTATCACGATGCGAGATTTTTTTTAACAGCTTCAACAAATACAGTTTGAAAATTCAGCCTTAGAGAGCGTTAACTTCAGGCCCTTATTACCGCATGGGCAAATCGGGACTTTGCTCATGGTCCCCAGATCTTAAAGGGGCCCCAAATCCATACATTAAATTATAAAACATTTACTTTCTTTTTCCAATTCGAACTCTTCCATATAAATTCATCCTAAAGTAACATAACAAATTGCTAAAGTTACATAAAGGAGTTTTGTTCTGTACTAACGGGAGAAAAAAAGGTGTACTTCAATTAATTAAGACTTTTAATTTAGAATTAACGGAGCTAAGAATTTACTTCTGTTTATATCCAAGGTGCGAAAATATGTTTATCCATCACACATACACATATGATTAATCACCAGTTCTATATGAATAATGTTGCAGTGATTCGAAAAGGGCCCCTTAATTTATCTTTGCCCAGGGCCCCAGTTAGTCATAATTGAGGCCTGGTTAACTTAAGTGCATCTTCATGTACATAAGCAAATAAGGATGATTATAAAAGAATAGACTACTCAGGGGAACGCTTGTTTAAATCAACTGGTGCCTATAGGAAAAAATTACTGAACGTATGTCACCTATGGATTTTATGATGTGGTAATAAAACGAATGCTTTGCGAAAACTCCGACTACAAGAATATTTAAAGACGTGAATGATAGTATAAAACTAGTTGGATGTGTCAATCCCAAAACTTTCTTCTATCTCATAAGTACATTTTAATATTTAAAAAAAAAAAAAAAAAAAAAAAAAAAAAACGTGGTGACCCCAAAGTTACCCACTATCGAATTTCCTCGAACATTTGACCTAGCCTAATGAGATTCTGGTATCCGAAAAGCCTAAAATGCAAAATTTAATTAATATTCTGAGAAAATGAGCTTAGTTGTGCCTCATGTTGGGTAATTTATACCAAAACCTAATAAGCATCTATTTATGTCAAGACCTAATAGAATCTGAAATTTGATGGAATTTCGTCCATTAGTTCCTGAGATATAGCTATAACAAAAAAATTCCAAAACGTAGCACCGCAACACCATATCTTGGCCAATTTATGCCAAAACGTAAAAAAGCGTCTAATTATATTATGGTGTAAAAGAATCTGAAGTTTGATGAAATTCTGTGCATTAGTTCTTGAGATATAGCTAGTTTAAAAAAAAAAACCATGCAAAATATACCACAGCAGCACCATCAGTTGAAGGATTTATAACAAAACGTAATCATCGTGTAATTATGTTATATGTCATTTTGTAACAAAATCTGAAGTTTGATGAAATTCTGTGCGTTGGTTGTTGAGATATAGCTATCGGAAAAATCGTGCAAAATGCAGCATAGCTGCACCACCTGTTGCAAGGTTAATACCAAAATGTAATCAGCGTCTAATTATGTTATATATTCTAGTGTAACAGAATCTAAAATTTGATGAAGTTCTCTGCATTAGTTCTTGAGATATAGCTATCGCAAAAATCGTGCAAAATGTAGCATAGCAGCGCCACCTATAGGGCAGTTCACACCAAAACCTCATCAGCGGCTATGTGTCTCAAGGTATCGCGGAATCTGAAGTTTGGTGAAATTCTGTGCATTAGTTCTTGAGATATAGCTATCATGAAAATCATGAAAAACGTGGTATAGCAGCGCCACCTGCTGGCCAATTTACACCAAAACTTAATCAGTGTCTATGTATATCAAGGGGTCACAGAATCTGAAGTTTGGTGAAATTCTGTTCATTAGTTCTTGAGATATAGCAATCTTGAAAATCATGAAAAACGTAGTATAGCAGCGCCACCTGCAGGCCAATTTTCACCAAAAACCAATAGGCACTAATTCATATCAAGATCTAACTGAATATAAAATTTTATTAAATTTCGAGCATTAGTTCTTGAGATAGAGCGCCCACAAATTTTTTGTCACATACAGACAGACAGACAGACAGACAGACGGACAGACTCACAGACAGACATTTTCTAAAAATAGTCAAAACGTGTTCAGGACCTTCTAAAACGTATAAATCCGTCGAAAACCGGAAGTCGAAAATTTTCATGAATCCAATACTTTCTTCTTGTAAAGATAGAAGAAAGTAAAAATGAAACTAATAGAATCTGATTCTGGCTGTAGAGCTTTTCGGAGTCATAATTGTTTGATTAAATCCTTCCACAATGGAGGGATTAAAAAAAAAGTTATTTGAATATTGCAGAGGAAGTTGCATCCATGGTGCACATCTTGTATCATGAGTTATTACTTGCTTTCATTTACTATTATCCTGTTGCGGAGGGAATATGATCACTTATAGTTATAATGAATACAAACCTCGTTACTTTGTATTAGTCATTTTAGCGTATTTAGTTTTTTCTCTCTCTTCTTTTGTAAAAAGGATTTAACTAACAAAATTAGGCCTGTTTAGTTAACATTTTGGCAAAGACTTGTTCTACAAATCCAATTGATAATTGGAACGAAAATAGGATGCATCAAATATTGTTTTTTTTTTTTTTTTTTTTTTTTTGTAACAATAATTCTTATTTGGATACTTTCAGAAAATGAATTCGTGATAGTACTGCTTATTGGTGATTTTTTTTTAACTACAATCTCTATCTTGACAGAGTTTTTAGTGCAAACCACACTTCTGCATCGTTATCTCCCCCCTTCCACTCTCATCTCATCAACATTTGACTGAATCTGAAGTTTGAGGAAAATCCGTGCACAAGTTCCTGAGATAGAGCTATTGCGGAAATCGTGAAAAATGCAGCATAGCAGAACCATCTTTTAAGCGATTTACACCAAAATGCAGAAACCGTCCATTCATATCAAGGACAAACTGAAGTTTGATGGAATTCCATAGATTAGTTCTAGAGATTACGTTATTGCGGAAATCAAGAAAAATGCTGCATAGCAACACCATTTGTTGAACGATATACACCAAAAACTAATCAGCACCAACTTATATCAGGGACTATCTGAGTATAATTTTTTATTAAATTCCAGCCCCTGAGATAGAGCACCCACAAAATTTGTGTCGCATACTGACAGACGGACAGAGTCACAACAGACATTTTGTATAAACATGTTTTTCGGGTTCTCTGATCCCTAAAACATTTAAATCCATCAAAAACCGGATTTCGAAAATTCTATACTTTCTTATTTTACAATAAATAGTGAAATAGTGGAAAATGCAGATTTTGAAGAACCATGTCAGAAAAAGTATTTGTAAAATTCTTATTCACGGTAAAGTGCCGTTAAGCTGATAATTTATACATTTATAGACAGGCAGGGCATTGAGTATTTTTTTCCTCGAAAAAGTTAAACAATAAAAACTTCATTTTTGTACGACTAAAACATTGAGGAGTGAGACTTTGAATAATCTAACCTAATCTTTTAATAAAAGAAAGAGAGACGGGTGGGGAGAGAGAGCGTATAATACTATAAATCAGTCATTGTGTTATTTTGTCCCAATAACAAGTTTTTAATAATTTTATACATTTTTTTTTTATGTATTGTCTGAATTAACTTGCAGCTGTTTTTGAAAACTGTTCTGAAAAGAGTTTCATTGCTTGCTTATTCAGGTTGTTCATCTGGAAAATGAGAAAATTTGCGAAAATCTTCTCATTACAAAAAGAAAGAAATTAATGGGCTTCGGTGCCGAGCGACAGGCATTCTAATATCATATAAGATGCGCAGCATTCTTACAGAAGTCCTTTATACGAAAATCTTCAAAAAATTCTGAATAGTAATAGTTGCCTTATTTAATGACTGATTAAATAAAGCCAATATCAGGGCCGGATTAAGCACTTCTGGGGCCCGGGGCTACTAGAAATTTTGGGCCCCCCTTAAGCCATTGGAAATCTTAAGCCTCCTACCACGATACTGAATGTCACTCTCTCCTCAAATACACACACACACCTTTGTTTTGTTTTTTTAATCCTAAAATACAAATCTTAGATTTTGAATATGTATAATGTTAATCATTTTTTTTCTTTGTTATCTTTAATGGTGTTTTTAAATTCGCCTTTTTTCCGCGACCTTTTGACAAAATTTGCGCTTTTCCTGTGATCTTTTTCCGAAATTTGAGTTTTTCCTGCCACTATTTGACGAGATTCACGTTTTTTCAGCGATTCTCTGCCAAAATTCATGTTTTTTCAGCGATTCTTTGACGAAATTCGCGTTTTTTCAAGCGATCCTCTGTAGAATTTTACACTTTTTCCTCGTCTCTTTGACAAACTTCGCTCTTTTCCGGGATCTTTTGACTAAATTTGTGCTTTTCCCGCGATATTTTCAAGAAATTCGCGCTTTTTCTGTCATCCCTTGATAAAATTCGTGTTTTTGCGGATTTTTGGTCAAAATTCGCGTTTTATTGGCAATTTTTTTGACGAAATTAGCGCTTTTTCTCGGTTCTTTGTCAAAATTCGCTTATTTTCTGCGGCGACACTTTTGGCACTTTTGACTAAATTTGCGCTTTTCTCGCAATTTTTTTGTGAAATTTGCGCTTTTTCTGCCACTTTTTGACAAAATTTGCGCTTTCTTTTCGCGGTTCTTTCTCAAAATTCGCATTTTTGGCAAACCTTTGACGAAATTCGCGTTTTTTAGCGGTTCTTTGTCAAAATTCGTTCTTTTTCCACGATCTTTTGACTAAATTTGCGCCTTTTTCCCCACGAACTTTTCAAAAAATTCTCACTTTCTGCCGCACTTTGACAAAATTTACGTTTTTTTTTGCCATTCTTTCTCAAAGTTTACGTTTTTTTGGCAAACCCTTGAAGAAATTCGAAATTTTCCAAGGTTTTTTGTCAAAATTCACGTTTTTTCGCGATCCTTTGACAAAACTTGTGCTTTTTCCCCAAGAACTTTTCAAGAAATTCTCTCTTTTCCCGCCACACTTTGACAAAATTTACTTTTTTTTCGCTATTCTTTCGCAAAATTTGTGTTTTTTTCACGACCCTTTGACGAAATTCGTGTTTTTCCGCTGTCCTCTGTCAAAATTCGCGTTTTTTCCCCATTGATTTGACAAATTTTGCTCTTTTTCCACGAACTCTTGATTATATTTTCACTTTTTCTGCGATCTTTTAAAGAAAATCGCGTTTTTTCTTTCCTTTCTTTGATGAAATTTGCGGTTTTTTACGATTCTTTGCCAAAATCGCGGTTTTTTGGGCCATCTTTTGACGAAATTCGCATTTTTTCCGCAACCGTTCGACAAAATTCGTGCTATGTTTTCGTGACCTTTTTATAAAATTCGCTCTTTTTCCGCGACCTTTTGACGAAATTAACGCTTTTTCCACGGTCCTTTGAAGGAAATATCGTTTTTCCGCGATCTTGATTAAATCCGTTCTTTTTTTGACGAAATTCGCGCTTTTTTACGCGACCCTTTTCGTTTCGTTTTCATCGCCACTTTTGTTAAACCTGGAAATTTTCGGAGATACAGACAGCAATGTCGTAAAATGGCAATTCAAGATAAGCTGTAAAAAAAAAAAAACCGGCGATTTCGCGCAGCTCTTACACCCCTGTAATTGTTTTAAACGAAACTTTGGTACAACTTAAGCCTCTGCTCAGGGCCCCTGACTAGTTGGGGCCCGGGGCTGCAGCCCCCTTAGCCCCCCCCCCCTTAATCCGGCCATGGCCAATATTAATATTTGTAAATTTTGTAAATATCTGATATTGGTAGATATAGATGAATTTTAATAAAAATCCGCTTAATTGATAACTCACTGATGAGTAGAAATCCATTTAATATTTAAATGAAGCAAAAAAATGAGGGGTTGTATCCAGATATAGTAGCATGTGCCATGTTGTATATTCTATATTGACACTAATCAATGGTTAAATATATACACCCCCTCATCTTTTTATTCATTCTGGGAATTACGAATTTTGAGCTTATTCTATCAACTATCACTTTCAGAATTTTCAAGCTACGATTTTCAAGCTACGATATACAGTTAGCTAACGCAATATACAAATCAAAATTTTGATAGCGTTCCTTTTAGCGCAATGAAAAATTATTTAGTAAACATGCTTATTTTTTTTACAATTTTTATTATTTTCTAATTCTGATTATTGGGTATTGTGCACTATGTTGTTTTTCATATTTTCGGAAAAGAACATTATTTTATATCAAGAACACTGCAAATTATAAGCAAAAAACTTGGAAATGTTTGGGACTGTTTTTATGAAAACCTTAATTTCTTTATGAGTATACATTCTATCAGCATAGAAATGAACACATTCTTTTTTTACAATAAGCCAGTTAATCATGATCTACAGTTTGAACGCTTTTGCTACATTAGTTTTGACAGAGTTATCCAAAAGATAATCGTTTTTTTTTTCAAATTGTTGACGGTCCTCTATGGATCTACTGAAAAAAAATCTTCGCGGAAATGTATGTTTACACACTTAAAGTTTGAGAATAATTCCTCATGTAATTTTCTAGATATTTAATAAAATGTCTAAAATAGCAAATGGTTGTTCACCTTTGGCCATATAATGTATATTACTAGAGTTTATTATTGCATGTTCGGAACTGAAAATAAACTGTGTAGCATTTCAGTTTTCTTTACAGAATACTCAAAAGAATTCCGTTACATTACAGCCTATGAAGAGAAATCGTTTGCGGTATATTTCAATGACGTTACACTATTTTAAATTTACTGAAATTTATATGTATATCACTAATGTTCAGCACAAGGCGCTAATTGTAAATTATGATGTGCATAGAAATCGCTCATTTACCGAGAATTTGGGTTCAGTACTGTGTATGAACTCAATAATTTCTGGAAGTGCGTTTTCAGTTGTAGTAGGCGTGGTTAATTTTTTTTTCTTTTTCTATTATTTGGTGTGTAAAAATAATTGGTGTGTGATCTATAGAAATAGATCATATGCAAGACTGGACGAAAGATCTCAAGTGCATTTCCATTTATTGACGGAAATTGTCACGAAGGAAATTTCCAACCGTGCTGTTTGATGATAATCGTGATGTTTAACTGAACTAACTTTTATCATACTTTGTAATATGCATGCAAATTTATAAATCACATGCAAGGATTTAAAGAACTAATCTTTTTTCGACAGTAGATGGTAAATTACAGAATTTGGGTTTTCAAATGAGTTTTTATTTTAAAAAATCTTATTCAGACATTATTTTTCATCTTAATAAATTGTGAAATTTTGTTATATTATTCTAAATGTGTTGGATAAGGTTTCATAATCTATACTGAACTCATGATTTTTCATTCTTGATTTTTAGTTATAAGTACTATACATATGTATAGCTTTCTATAGTTTATAATCGTTAAGTAAAAGATTGTTCAAGTGAATTTATCGTTAGATAATTCAACTTCTATGCTTATAGTCGCGAGTTAAATTATTTTGGTCTCTAGTGAAGGTCTTGCGATTATATTTATTCATCCTTGCTTATAAGCATGCAAAAATTTCCTACGTTTTAGAAATCTTTTTTTTATTATTATTATTACATTAAAACATTATTTATTCACAGAATTCCTTTAAGTATTTGCTCTTTTATTTATATACACACATATATATATATATATATACAGGGTGATTCATAAAAGATGGGCAGAACTTTAAGGGGTTATAGTACACTTAAAGACAAATAATATTAAATAGGAGACTAAGGGTCCCAGACGTATTCCCAAAGAGATAGGGGGCATTAAAGTTTAGGGTCCGAAATTTCAAATGATTATAAAAAATGGAAAAATTGGTCGATTCGTTTGCGGTTTTTGCAAAAAATTTTCTTTATGCCAGTATTTTCTTGAAATAAAATTTTAAAGTTCAATTTCAAAAAATGCCGATAGGGGGCGCTTTAGACTTTGCAGTAACAAACAACTATTTTTTAACGTTATTTTTTGTATTTCTTTAAATGATTTCGAAAGCTTAGACTTAAACTTAAATTTTGATCTAAAAATCTGAGTCCTAACGAGTAGTTAAGTAGCGTAAACTGAAATTCGAAATTTGAAACCCTTCTCCCCCCAGAACAAAAATCAGTTATTCCCGATCTTTGTGTCGTAGATTAGGCTCTAACTACTGCCGCGTTTTGCTAAAATTATTCTTTATGTCAGTATTTTCTTGAAAATAAATTTTAAAGAAAAATTTCAAAAAATTCCGATAGAGGGCGCTTTAGACTTTGGAGTAACGAACAACTATTTTATACCGTTATTTTTTGTGTCTCATTAAATGCTTTCTAAAGCTTAGACTTAAATTTTCAGCCCAAAATCTGAATCGTTAGACGTGGTTAAGTTTCTGGGGAGAGGGGTTTGAAATTTCTACTCCTGAGCACAGTTCAGTTTACCATGTCCACACATTGTGTGCTGTGATACGAGGTAAAAAGACACAAATTAGGATTATGTTACCAAAGCATATTTATTAACATGTAATTACAATAAATGTTCAAAATTGTGACCACCAGAGGTTATGCACGCAGAACAACGGCGAAGAATGGAAAGGCGAACATTCGCGAAAACATCAGGCTTTTCGAGCACTTCCCCTACAGCGGCGGAAAGTCTGGCGACCAGTTCCTCGGGGGATTCAATGGGTGTCTCATACATAAGAGCCTTCAATTGTCCCCAAAAAAAGAAATCGAGGGGTGAAAGATCTGGCGAGCGACAGGCCAAGCAACAGGACCACCTCGACCAATCCATCTGTTCGGAAATGTGATGTCCAGATAGTTGCGGACGTCACGTACGTAATGGGCTGGCGCTCCATCGTGCTGGAACCACATGACCCGCCGGATGCGTGGAGGAACAACGTTTAACAGATCTGGCAGCACATGTTGCAGAAATGTGAGGTATGTTTTACCGTTGAGGCGTTCAGGAAGAAGGTACGGTCCGATTAGGTGGTCTCCGAGGATTCCTGCCCAAACATTGATGGAAAAGCGTCTCTGATGAGCATGTGGATACGTAGCATGTGGATTGACATCCGCCCATACATGTGCATTGTGTGTGTTAAATGTACCTTCACGTGTGAAGTTACATTCATCGGTGAAAAGCACAGTTCGTCCAAAATGTGGATTTAGCGCGTTCTGCTGCAGAAACCAGCGGGCGAATTCAATACGATTTGGATAATCCCCTGGAGACAGTTTCTGGACTCGTTGCACATGAAACGGGAGCAAATGTTCATCCTTCAGTACCCTCCAAGTCATGGACTGTGAGGTATCCACCTGCCTAGCCACTGTTCGTGTACTTGTACTTGGCTGCGCCGCTACTACATCCAGAATGGCTTCTGCAACAACTACTGATTCGTCCTTTTTTGCACGACCTGCATTCGACCGGGAAGCGAGAAATGATCCCGTCTCACACAACTGTCTGTGCAAGCGCTCGAAAGTTTTGCGGTTAGGCAACCGCCTGTTGGGAAATCGCTCTCCGTACATTCGTTGTGCCTCTGCACCATTTCCATCTGCCGCTCCGTAAATTAAATGCATCTCAGCCGTTTCCTTATTCGTGAAGGGCACCATCTTCCGATTCATTACTACAGCGACTTACACTTGACTCACCGTTCAGTGGTTTTTATGCCTGAATCATGTCGAAATTTTGCATACGTGTTCTTCTTCTTCCCCATTTGACATTTGCATACTTTCTGTCTCCTTCTTCACCCGGTGACTAGCGTCAGGAATGGAGCTTTAACATTTGCATGAGCGACGTTTCCAACTGTGCCAGTGCCTTTATGAGTGAATTCCGACTATACAGTCCTTGACGAAAGTTGTATTTTTGCCTCGTATCACAGCACAGAATCGTTGGGCATGGTCAAGTAGTGCAAACTGAACTATGTTCAGAAGTTGAAATTTGAACCCCCTCCCCTCGCTACTGAACCACGCTTAGCGATTCAGATTTTGAGCTGAAAATTTAAGTTTAAGTCTAAGCTTTAGAAAGCATTTAATGAGACACAAAAAATAACGGTATAAAATAGTTGTTCGTTACTCCAAAGTCTAAAGCGCCCTCTATCGGAATTTTTTGAAACTTTTCTTTAAAATTTATTTTCAAGAAAATACTGACATAAAGAATAATTTTAGCAAAACGCGGCAGTAGTTAGAGCCTAAACTACGACACAAAGATCGGGAATAACTTATTTTTGTTCTGGGGGGAGAAGGGTTTCAAATTTCAGTTTACGCTACTTAACTACTCGTTAGGACTCAGATTTTTAGATCAAAATTTAAGTCTAAGCTTTCGAAATCATTTAAAGAAATACAAAAAATAACGTTAAAAAATAGTTGTTTGTTACTCCAAAGTCTAAAGCGCCCCCTATCGGCATTTTTTGAAACTGAACTTTAAAATTTTATTTCAAGAAAATACTGGCATAAAGAAAATTTTTTGCAAAAACCGCAAACGAATCGGCCAATTTTTCCATTTTTTATAATCATTTGAAATTTCGGACCCTAAACTTTAATGCCCCCTATCTCCTTGGGAATACGTCTGGGACCCTTAGTCTCCTATTTAATATTATTTGTCTTTAAGTGTACTATAACCCCTTAAAGTTCTGCCCATCTTTTATGAATCATCCTGTATATATAACTAAAGGGCTCTGCTCCTTTAGTTAACTTTAGTTAGTTAAGCTTCTTTAGTTAGTTAAACCCCCATTCAGACAAACTAGTCTCTAAAAACATGTTAATTTGATCGGCCTTAAAAAGGTTACGGAAGATTAAATTATAATTATGAAAACAATGGCGATCTTCTTTTAAACGGGTTTCCATAAAATTCCCTTTCATTGGTAAATTTTAAATTCGAATCAGTTTCAGTTTAAGAAAACCAATGGATGTTGTTTTCTTTGATTAAATAAGATTAGTTAAACATCTCAAATAAGCCAATATAGAATGAAATAAGTAATTAGGATCTTTGTGTCTCAGTATTTTTTAACAACGGTTTAAAAAGGTTTTTTAAATAAGTCATTTTAAATCTGACATAATTATCTCCAAAGTTTTCTTTGTTTTTTTTTAACATTCACTTAAAAATACAGGGTGAGCAAAAAGTCCGTAAAAACTTTAAAAATTCATAAAAAACGAAAAAATAACCGAAATGAAAAACGGTTTGCAGGGTTAGTATCTATAGGTCACTGGGATTTTTTTAAGACATGAAAAAAAAAATCAAAAATGAGCCAATAGGTGGCGCTGACGTACCCAAATCAAAGAAAAGATACCCAAATAAAGAACAGAATGTTTCCTCAAACCGCCGAACAAGCTTTATGAGGCCTGCCGCTGTTAAAGGCCCCTTTCCCGTCCTCAAATCCTTTTGAAATCGGAATTTACGCAAAGCAATAGTCGCTGATTCCTTGTTCATGTAAAATAACTTCACCAACAAAGCTTTGTCCTTCGCAGTTTGATCAAGTTCACGGCTCACAACGGTGAACTAGTTGTGGATTAGGAGCGCAAGCTCTTATAACCGGTTCATCTGCACATTTCCGCGGAAATCGCAAGTACCAGCGCCATCTGTCGGCTGTTTTTGAATTATTTTTTATTTCTGTCTTAAAAAAATCCCCGTGACCTATGGATGCTAACCCTGCAAACCGTTTTTCATTTCGGTTATTTTTTCGGTTTTTATGAATTTTTAAAGTTTTTACGGACTTTTTGCTCTCCCTGTACTTCTCTTGTTAGAAAGCAAATATTATTTCCGCTATCTTAAAACTATCAACAATTGTTAAAACGACAATCTCAAAATGGGAAACAAATGTCTCGTGTTATTATTTACGTTGTCGTGTGTACATTTTTTTATTTAATTTACTAGGGGGCCCCGCCCCCCTGCTCGCTATGCTCGCCAACCCCCCGCGTAATCGCTTCGCGATTCCAAATTATTGGCTACCCCCTGCTTGCTGCTCTCGCCAATACCCCATGGTATGATTAAGCAGTTGCAGACCTTTCAAATGATGTGTCACACGACTGGTGTTGTAAAGAAATTAAAAATGTGCCCCCCTGGGGGGGCAGAGTGGGAGGCGACACAAAAGACATCCATAATATGAATAATCAGCTGCAGACCTCTCAAATGATATGTCACACGACTGGTGTTGCAAAGAAATTAAAAATGTACCCCTTAGGGGGCAAAGTGGGGGTGACACACAAGACATCCATAAAATGAATAAACAGTTGCAGACTTTTCAAATGATGTGTCACACAATTGGTGTTGTAAAGAAATTACAAAATGCGCCCCCTCTGAGGGCAGAGGGGGGGTTACACACAAGATATCCATAATGTGAATAAGCAGTTGCAAACCTCTCAAATGATGTGTCACACAATTGGTGTTGTAAAGAAATTAAAAATGTGCCCCCCTGGGGGGCAGATTGGGGGATGACACACAACACATCCATAATATGAATAAGCAGTTGCAGACCTTTCAAATGATGTGTCACACAACTGGTGTTGTAAAGAAATTAAAAATGTGACCTCCCCCTGGGCAGAGCAGAGTGTGGGGGTGACACACAAGACATCCATAATATGAATAAGCAGTTGCAGACCTATCAAATCTTGTGTAACACGGCTGGTGTTGTAAATAAATTAAAAATGTGTCCCCCCTGGGGAGCAGAATGGGGGATAACACACAAGACATCCATTATATGAATAAGCAGTTGCAAACCTCTCAAATGATGTATCAAACGACTGGTGTTGCAAAGAAATTAAAAATTTGGCGAAATATTACAGTTATCGCCAAGTTGGCGTCACTTTTGACAACTAATTTTGGTCGCCAAATTTGGCGATATATCGCCAAGTTGGCGACAAACTTGGCGATTGTTGGTGATGGTAACCTTTCCTCCCTTTATGGTAACCCATACGGCGATGCATAGACGGAGCCCTTTCCTGATTGGTCTATTCGACTCATGGAAGGAGTGGACAACCCGGATTCGTTAGTTCCGGAAATCTTCCACATCAGCATCATTCCAGGAGTCATTCCTTTTAAGGCTAGTTTTTTTTTTACTACTAGGGGGGCCCCGCCCCCCTGCTCGCTATGCTCACCAACCCCCAGCGTAATCGCTTCGCGATTCCAAATTATTGTCTACCCCTGCTTGCTGCGCTCGCCAATAACCCATGGTATGAATAAGCAGTTGCAGACCTTTCAAATGATGTGTCACACGACTGGTGTTGTAAAGAAATTAAAAATGTGCCCCCCTGGGGGGGCAGAGTGGGAGGCGACACAAAAGACATACGTAATATGAATAAGCAGCTGCAGACCTCTCAAATGATGTCACACGACTGGTGTTGTAACGAAATTAAAAATGTGCCCCCCTGGGGGACAGAGTGGGGGATGACGCGCAACACATCCATAATATGAATAAGCAGTTGGAGACCTTTCCAATGATGTGTCACTCAACTGGTGTTGTAAAGAAATTAAAAATGTGACCGCCCCCCTCCCCCTGGGGAGAGCAGAGTGTGTGGGTGACACACAAGACATCCATAATATGAATAAGCAGTTGCAGACCTTTCAAATATTGTGTAACACGACTGATGTTGTAAAGAAAATAAAAATGTGACCGCCCCCCTCCCCCTGGGGAGAGCAGAGTGTGTGGGTGACACACAAGACATCCATAATATGAATAAGCAGTTGCAGACCTTTCAAATCTTGTGTAACACGACTGGTGTTGTAAAGAAAATAAAAATGTGTCCCCCCTGGGGAGCAGAATGGGGGATAACACACAAGACATCCATTATATGAATAAGCATTTGCAAACCTCTCAAATGATGTATCAAACGACTGGTGTTGTAAAGAAATTAAAAATTTGGCGAAATATTACAGTTATCGCCAAGTTGGCATCACTTTTGACAACTAATTTTGGTCGCCAAATTTGGCGATATATCGCCAAGTTGGCAACAAACTTGGCGATTGTTGGCGATGATAACCTTTCCTCTCTTTATGGTAACCCATATGGCGATGCATAGACGGAGCCCTTTCCTGATTGGTCTATTCGACTCATGGAAGGAGTGGACAACCCGGATTCGTTAGTTCCGGAAATCTTCCACATCAGCATCATTCCAGGAGTCATTCCTTTTAAGGCTAGTTTTTTTTTACTATAGAAGGATAGAAGGATTTTGCAATGTTATTGTTAGGTCATTTTGTATGTGACGTAATTTTTCCTATTTACTATTTTTGAAGCATATTAGTTTTATTATTTTAAAGTTTTATTTTTCTTTAAAAATTTATGACAAAATCATTTTGTAGTTAGAAAGGAAATATTTTTATTTGCACTGCCTTAAAGTTGATAACAATAGTTTAAAAAATTGTTCAGAAATGTGAGATAAATGTGTCATGTAAATATTTTTATAATTTAAACTGTTTGGCGAGATTATTATATAGCATATGCCGTAACTTGATCCATTTACGGCTTTTAACGCATATTGATGCATTTATTACTTAATATTTCTTTGTCTTTTAAAATTTGCGTGTAAATGTAGTTTTTATGACGCAATTTTAATATTTTCTTGCTTTTAATATGTAATCATTTAATTATAATTTGTAAGTTTTTTTTATTTATTTATAACAATTACGCGTAAATATTTTTTTTTTTTTTATTTGAAAGAAATGTTTTTTGCGCTGTTTTTACGGATTGGCAACAGCTTAAATAACATCATTTTCTAAAATGTGAGAAAAATATCTCTCGAAATGCTGAAAAATTAAATTAAAAATTGAAATAAAACATCAAAGAATAAGTTAAATTAATAAAAAAAAAAAAAAAAAATCAATCTGCACACTGGGAATTTCTAATGTATAAAATGATTAAATTTCTATGTATAGATTTTGCTGCTGTAAAACTTTGTTCATTTAACCATTTTGATCAATTTTAGGATTAAATATCTCTTAAAATAATATTTCGATTAAAAAACTGCTTTCATCGACATATTTATGAAACATTTCTCTGTAATGCTACTGATTTTTACTTTCTTCTATCTTTACAAGAAGAAAGTATTGGATTCATGAAAATTTTCGACTTCCGGTTTTCGATGGATTTATACGTTTTAGAAGGTCCTGAACGTGTTTTGACTATTTTTAGAAAATGTCTGTCTGTGAGTCTGTCTGTCTGTCTGTATGTGACAAAAAATTTGTGGGCCCTCTATCTCAAGAACTAATGCTCGAAATTTAATAAAATTTTATATTCAGTTAGACCTTGATATGAATTAGTGTCTATTGGTTTTTGGTGAAAATTGGCTTGTAGGTGGCGCTGCTATACAACGTTTTTCATGATTTTCAAGATTGCTATATCTCAAGAACTAATGCACAGAATTTCACGAAACTGTAGATTCTGTGACCCCTTGATATACATAGACACTGATTAAGTTTTGGTGTAAATTGGCCAGCATGTGGCGCTGCTATGCCACGTTTTTCATGATTTTCATATCTCAAGAACTAATGCACAGAATGTCACCAAACTTCAGATTCCGCGATACCTTGAGATACATAGCCACTGATAAGGTTTCGGTGTGAACTGCCTTATAGGTGGCGCTGCTATGCTACATTTTGCACGATTTTTGCGATAGCTATATCTCAAGATCTAATGCAGAGAACTTCATCAAATTTTAGATTCTGTTACACTAGAATATGTAACATAATTAGACGCTGATTATATTTTGGTATTAACCTTGCAACAGGTAGTGCAGCTATTTTGCATTTTGCACGATTTTTCCGATAGCTATATCTCAACAACCAACGCACAGAATTTCATCAAACTTCAGATTTTGTTACAAAATGACATATAACATAATTACACGATGATTACGTTTTGTTATAAATCCTTCAACTGATGGTGCTGCTGTGCTATATTTTACACGTTTTTTTTTTTAACTAGCTATATCTCAAGAACTAATGCACAGAATTTCATCAAACTTCAGATTCTTTTACACCATAACATAATTAGACGCTTTTTTACGTTTTGGCATAAATTGTCCAAGATATGGTGTTGCTGTGCTACGTTTTGCAATTTTTTTGTTATAACTATATCTCAAGAACTAGTGGACGAAATTCCATCAAATTAAGGCTTGACATAAATAGATGCTTATTAGGTTTTAGTATAAATAACCCAACATGAGGCACTACTAAGCTCATTTTCTCAGAATATTAATTAAATTTTGCGTTTTAGTCTTTTCGGATACCAGAATCTCATTAGGCTAGGTCAAATGTTCGAGGAAATTCGATAGTGGGTAACTTTCGGGTCACCCCGTTTTTTTTTTTTTTTTTTTTTTTTTAATATTAAAATGTACTTATGAGATAGAAGAAAGTTTTGGGATTGACACATCCAACTAGTTATTTTTGTGTGCATAATTTTCTTAATATTAACGGAGAAAGATCCTTGGTCACAAAAAATTCAATGTCAGCGGCGGTGACAGCGTTAGTTACTTATTTTTCAGAATGGAGGGAGAAAAAAAAATCCTCAGAACTTCTCTTTTCCGACATGAACATTCTGTAGTGATATTAATTTTACGTTCTGTAGCCTAAGCGTTAAGAAGAGTATAAAAAAGAAAAAAAAAATCGCTAAATATTTTTAATTTTTACGAAGAAATTTGAAAAATATACACGCATTTCATAGGTTTAACATTGGTGAGGGGAATTATCGGTGTGGCTGATTTATGGTACTATGTTCCCATAAGATAAGCAATATCTCTTGTAATCACCGTTACCAAATTTAAATACTTTAATATGACTTGCAAAAATAATTTCTTAAATGTTCACCTTAAATCCTCCTTATTTTTATTTCAGACTTGCGGTTTGAAGAAAATATAATAGCGTTTGAGATGAACTTGCCACAAGAGCATAATGACATAGAATATGACTCGGGAACATATTTCACAAAATCAGCGACTAAAACTAATTCAATATGTAGTATTTCCAGTTTTTGCTTTTTCAATAATTTTTAGATGCATTCCTAATTATATAAATACGTAGCACCAATAGTCATGAGGTCTGTGCGTCTGTCCTCGTATAACAGCGCAAAAATTACTCAGCTGACTGGTGTAAAATTTAATGTATAAAATTGTTTGCAAAATTTTGTTGAGTCATTTCATATTTTATGAGAATCAAATCAAAACTTTATACCCGTGCTACTAAATGTAATGCGTATAATCGTAAAAAAATTGTATTCATACAAGATGATTTTTGCATAAAAATGCGACAGCTATTGCACCAATATCTGAATATTTATAAAACTAGTTATAGTACGAAAACACCTCATTTTAAAGGTCTGCACAGGCCGAAATTTCCAGGTTCTGGCACAGCCCGACCCATAGAAAAAAAAAATCGGTCCGGGCCGTAGAGAAAACTTTAGCTACCCGGTCCGATATAATTAGCTACACTCACTTCCAAAAGTTAAGCACGAAGATGTAAAATGCAAAAAAATCAATAAATACTGCTTTGATTGACTCAAAATTCGACAGGAAAGTAGCATATATATTTATGCATAAAACAAAATCAATTATTATATACAAAAATAAAAACAATATTAAATTTTTATAAATTATCAGATTATGACATACTGTAGACTTAAACAGAATTATGTATAAAGTGAAAATAAATAGCATAAAATGAAAAAAGGACATTAATAGGGTATATGATCCCTCAGTTCAATAAGAGTGGCTGGAGATGGGAAACGTAAACATACAACATGGCGGAGAGCATCCCAAAGATTTTCAATGGGATTAAGGTCGGGCGAATATGCTGGCCACGCCATACGCGCAATCCCTTTACTCTCCAGGTAGTCATCGACGATGCCAGCTCTATGGGGATGTGCGTTATCGTCCATTAAAACAAAAGGGCCAACTGCTGCAGCGTACAATCTCACAATGGGTTCTAGGACTTCATCTCGATACCGGACAACCGTCACAGAACCCACTTTAATGATGTGTAGGTCGGTGTAGTATCCTAATGAAATTCATGCCCACACCATAATGCTTACGCCTCAGAATGCGTGATGTTCGGTGATGTTTTGGAGCTGATTGCGTGTTCCTTGTTCACGCCATATCCTTATACGCTTATCATCTGGCTGAAGAGCAAATCTTGACTTATCAATAAACATGACATTGCCCCAATCAGACACAGTCCAATTGACACGTTCCCGGCACCACTTTAATCGTGCCCCTCTTGATTGGACGGATAGAGGAACACAAACTCGAGGTACCCGGGCGTACAGTCCACTCATATGTAATCTTCGGCGTACAGTAGCTGCAGATATCGCCTTACCATTGGACGTTGTAACCATAGATGTCACACGTGTGGAGGTCGCTCTGCGATTCCGCTTGGCTACAATAGCAATATATCAATCTTCCGCGGGGGTTGTAACCCTTGGGAGACCGACTACGCGCCTTCGGACAACTGTCTGTGTGATTTGGAATTGTTTCCATAAACGTGAAATTACAGAATGATGAACGCTAAAGAAAAGAGCAACATCTGTGATCGACTGTCCTGCTTCAATGCGCCCCACTGCACGCAAGTGCTCGCTCAGAATCTTCCATTTATCTTCTGGAAGTCATAGAAACACGTATGTCTTCCAAAAAAAAAAAAAAAAAAAAATGTGCGAAAGTTTTAAACACCTTTTATCAGCACTTACAATCAAATGTGCAACCCTTCATAAAGCTGACTTCTTATAAGACTGCCTTTTTTGCATATTTCTTGACATGAAAGCGCGATTAGCTGTTACCTAACATATTTGCACACTTCTATCTATCTCTGCAGCGATTTGCATCCTCTTTAATTCTGATTGGCTTCAGGAAATTAACATTTTCCTCTCCGTGCTTAACTTTTGGAAGTGAGTGTAAAAACAATACTCGAGCCTGGGCCGGAAAAAAATAAAAAATTCGGCCCGAATCCAGCCTGGCCCGAGTAAAATTCTACAGAACATTGATTTTTACTCTCACAGAAGAATTCTGAGCAAAAAAACTTATCTTAGTCTTTTTTTTTTTCCCCATGTTTATAATCTTCATTTATGCAGAAGTGCCGTAGACCGAAATATTTATGTTTTTAATAAATCTCTGTTTGTTGTATGTAAATGTTTCAGTTGTCATTATTGTTATTAATCTATATTTCATGTAATGGAGGCATAAAAATCTAAAAAATTGTATAAGATGAAAGTAATATCTTTTAAGACGGAATCGCATTGGGCAGAAAAAAAAAACGTTTTAGATAAGTTCCTTTCTTAGCGAGTTTGAATAAATGCATACATACCCGTAAGACATGGTGACGTCACTGCAACGTTGTTGTGAATTCACATTGTGACTTTGTGACCATCGATTGTCGATGTGACGTCACGTGACGTCGATGTGAAGTCACAGTGACTAAAATGTGAAGTCGTTATGGCCGTTTTAGAGCTTTTTTGTGACGTCACATTGTGACTACTTTGTGACGTCACAATGTGACCAATTTGTGAAAAGTGTGTCATTTGTGACTACTTTGACATTAACATTGTGACGAACTGTGAAATTTTTTTAGAAAGTCACATCTTAGTCACATTGTGACGTCACTGTGTGGTGGCATTT
This sequence comes from Maratus speculifer, assembly GCA_964019185.1. Lineage (NCBI taxonomy): Eukaryota > Metazoa > Arthropoda > Arachnida > Araneae > Salticidae > Maratus > Maratus speculifer. The sequence continues at coordinate 334,479,055 of OZ025289.1, forward strand.
TCGTCACAGATGTGATGTGACTAAAGTGACTCACAGTGACGTCATTGTGACGTCACTGTGAACATGCATGCTATGAGGGTATATATATATATATTTCGCGTGTTGTATTCATTTTGAATGGATTAGTAGTTTAAAAGGAATTTTCAGTTTTCAGTTGAAAAGAAGATTCCGTCATAGGCAAGTTCTTTTTTATGCGTTTAGTTCTATTTTAATAAGCCTAAAAATCTATTAATCTTTAAAAATTAAAAATTTTATTGTTTAATTGTAGAATAATGGCGATTTAAAACTATACGCCTTTTTTGCTAAAATTTTTCGACCAAATCTAATTTTGCTAATTTTTGAGCAGACTTGGTCACATCGAGAAAATGATTTTCATAGGGATGATTCTACCGGGACTGAATATTTTGGTCCGTGTAGATTAGAAAGAATGAAATCAGTCCCGGCTTCGTACGGAAAAAATAAGTTAGTCCCGCCTCGATTCTTGAAGAAAAAAAGCAAGGCCCGAGTCACCAGAAAAAAGTAAAGCCCGGGCCCGACCCGAATGTCTTTAATGAACCGAACTCGCTGGCCGAGTCAACTCGCGCTTTGTGCGGATGCTGATATCTACCTCATTCGCCATGTTTGACGTACATTTTCCGATTTGTATATCTGTCGTAGTTTAAATTAAGGCATAAATGTAATTTAATATTTTCGTTGAAATTTTATTCAAATTCATATTTGTTAATAGGCTTTGATAATCGCTTTTTTTTTTTTTTTTTTTTCTATATTTGTCGGTTTAAAATGTTCCTGCGTTATGCTTATGTTCTGATATCTATGTTGATATAATCTATAAACGCACAATGCGTTGTTTTTGGAGTTTTTTTTAAGCAACTGAATTGCATATAACTTTATTATCAGACATTCCAATAGCTAAACCTAGTAAATTGCCAGTAATAGTAAGTTAAATATACATTTATTCCGATATCTCTATGAAAAGAGAAACTCCAATCAACGACCTTTGTAGCCGCCACCGCCCCGGTGTCAGTTATTGCCCCGGTGTTTGTTTGTTTATGCCTGGCTGATTTCACCACTGAGATGCAATCACGTCCCCGAGGCAATCGGGAAGTAGTTTTTTAGGTATGGTGATAAAATGCCAAGTTTTCCACTGTCTGGAGCTATGAGAAAACCCATTGTTCGAATCTATTGTCCTTTGACGGCTGGTATATTTTAAAGCTTTGGACAATAGATGCAATTTAATGTAGTATTAAATATGTAATTATCTCTTTTATAGATAAAGTGCAACTGTAAATTATTAGTGGAAGTTTGAATTTTTTTCTTTCTTTTTTCACTTCTTTTTTGTGAGAGTTTTTTTATTTCCATTCTACTGAAATTGAATAAGTTCTTCTAAAACAGTTTAAATTGTTTTTTAAAGTAAAAAAAAAATCTGATGACAACAAATATTGCTTTGTATTATATTTCCTGTAAAAGCAAGAAGATATCAAGAACTGTTATTCACTTTTATATAATTTAGTAACATATTCTTAAAAAATTTTTGTCAGTCGTTATCACGAATTGCCTAATTCTTTTGATATAATTCGTGCAATACATCATATTATTCTGTACTTAGTAAATGTGTAAAAGTAAGTATCATAAAAAGTTGTTAAATCTTTTAGATTTTTAAATCACAAGATTTTAAGAAATACACCTTTTACATATAAACATTTCAAAATACAGTTTTATTTTACTTAAGATAGGTGTAACAAAAAAAAAAAAAAAGTTATACATTATTGACATGTTTCGATTCCATCTAATAAGAACCATAATCATAATAAAATACAAATACAAATAATTTCACAGTCAATACAAACGGCTCGCGACATTGAGATGTAAATTAAAAAAACCACGCGCTCTATTGTAAAAATAACAAATTATTGACAGTTTGTATTAGTAGCGTCTAGACCCCGCCCCAAACTTTGGCTCTTATCACAAAGGCAAAAGTGCTGCTGTAATTCCTCATGCTGCCGAAAATGGGGATTAATAGTTTGATACCTGCGTTAATTAAAAAAAAAAAAAAAAAAAAAAAAAAAAATGCTCATTTTAGAAATTTTTTCCATGCGACTTTCGTGCATCCAGGAATTAATTTTTCCATTTTAGTATCGTTAGTTAACGCGAGTTTGGCGAGTTTTGTACATTTTAGTGATTCCTGCACAGCAAGTTTCTTGAATTCAGTGTTTATTTATTTTTATTTATTTATTTATTTATTTAAATGGAGGCGTAGCGCTCATACACGCGTTAGTGATTTCGGTGTTGATGAGTTTCATACATTTTAGTGATTCCTGCACAGCGAGTTTCGTGGAACCAGTGATGTTTTTTTTCTTTTGTTTTAATGGGCGCGCAGCGCTCAAGTTCATACACGCGTTAGTGATTGCGGTGTTGACGAGTTTCGCACATTTTAGTGACTCCTGCACAGCGAGTTTCGTGGATCCAGTGATGTTTTTTCTTTGTTTTAATGGGCGCGCAGCGCTCATACACGCGTTATTGATTGCGGCGTTGACGAGTTTCGTATATTTTAATAATTCCTGCACAGCGAGTTTCGTGGATCCAGTGATGCTTTTTTGGTTTTAATGGGCGCGCAGTGCTCATACACACGTTAGTGATTGCGGCGTTGACGAGTTTCGTACATTTTAGTGATTCCTGCACAACGAGTTTCAGGGATCCAGCGATGTTTGTCTGTCTGTCTGTGTGTTGGTTTGTTTGTCTGTCTGTTACTTTGTTTGTTTATTTGTCTGTTTGTTCGTTTGTCGGTTTGTTTGTTCGTCTGTGTGTTTGTATATTTGTTTGTTTGTTTTTGTCTGTTCGTTTGTCGGTTTATTTGTTTGTGTGTTTGTCGGTTTTTACGTCTGTTTGTTTGTCGGTTTATTTATTTGTCAGTTTGTTTGTCTGTTTGTCGGTTTGTTTGTTTTTACGTCTGTTTGTTTGTCTTTTAGTTTGTCAGATTGTTTGTTTATTTGTCGGTTTGTCGGTTTGTTTGTTTTTCAGTTTGTTTGTTTGTCGGTTTGTTTTTTGTTTGTTTTTCTGTCTATTTGTTTGTCGGTTTGTTTGTTTGTCTCTCTGCCTGTTTGTTTGTTTATTTGTAGTATCGTGAAAAAACGGAAATCAAGAAACCATATCGTCAAGAAACCATATCTTCCGTTTAAAAAAGGGAAATTATCGGCAGCATGGGGAATTTCTTGGGTGCATTTGTGATAAGAGCCAAAGTTTGGGGCGGGGTCTAGACGCTGGTGTTTGTATTGACCTTGAAATGATTTGTATTTTTATTTTATTATGATTATGGTTCTTATTAGTTGGAATCGAAACCTGTCAATAATATATTTTTTAATTTTTCGTCACACCTATCTCAAGTAAAATAAAATTGTTTTTTGAAATGTTTTTGAAGTAAATATCGTTTTGTTGTCAAGATTTTTTTTCTTTTAAGAGTTAAAGCTTTTTATTCAAATATTTAAAAATATACATTACTAATATTACATTCACTGTAAATATTGTATTATATTATACAAATAAAATTCGCTTTCAAACTTAAAATTTCCACTAAGCATTTTTTTTTAATTTTCAATAAATATTGCTCGAATACTATTAATTATGTAATTATTCAATAATGTAAAGATATTGAATTTAAATGTCATTTAATAATTATGAAAAATATTATTTCGTCTTTAAAATATATATATATATATATATATATACACACAGTGTAGCTTATTTTTTGTACAAATAAATTCAGAAAACTTTGTCTAACATTGCAAATAATTATTACAAGATTTATATTCGTTTTACAATTGTTCAAGTAAGCTTTATTCAAGTAATTATCTCAATCAGCAATCTCACATATTAAGGGTAAAAAAATTTTTGTATATAGATATTACTGTTTTCCGTATTCTCTGCAAAAAGTTTGATTTGAGTACGCATGCATTAACTGTTAAGATACAGGATGTCTTTTCTTTTCTCAATAGATAATTCCAACAAAAACTTTTCATATTTAGTTATTTTTTGTCATGTAAAAACTAGCGGTTTTTAAATCTAAAAAGTGATAGAAAACGCCGAACGTTTATAAAATCTAAAATCTCATAACTCAGTAATTTGGACGTAGAAAATGCAATTTTGAGTGTTTTACTTAATACAGCATGTGGAATGTTTTTCTAAACATAACCTAATATATTCGAAAACCATACAAATAAAAATATTTAACAAGCTATAGGGGTAAAACTTTTTCATACAGGAGGGGGGGGGTGCATTTTTTTCTTTTTTTACATTTTACCATTTTCTATTGTCTGTAGATTATCCTTATATAACGATTTGACCGAATTCGAAGTCTTTTCGTATGTTATTTAGTATTTTAGCTCAACGCTTTCATAGGCTTAAACAGTTTTGTATATCTATAAAATGCAAACTGATTTTTTCCAAATTAGATGGGATCAGAAAACAGAAAGTCGTTCGTCCAACACAACGGAGTTTACAAAGCATCGTATTATTGATTTGCATAAAGTGATAATCAGCAATGTATCGCCGTTACTTATTTTTTTTTCTTAACCAAGTGTTAGTAAACCTATAAAGCAGTACTTTAATTTTTAACGACGGATATTTTGAAAACAGGCATCTGAATAGCAGCCAAAAGGTAAAAACTACTCAGATCAGAAAGATATCAGAAAGATAAAGCCACTCATGTCTATTAAACAGAAAAAAGAAAAGAATGAAATGACGGCCCCCTCCCCCCCCCCCAAAAAAAACCCCCAACTTTTATGGGGTCTGGATGATTGGAAAAATATATTGCTTAATGACGAGAGTGTGATTTGCGAAACATATGGTGATCAATGTATTCATGTATGGTGAATGAAGCAAGAAGCATACAAGGACTGCATAAAACAATCAGTGAAATTTCGAGCCAGTGTAATGGTATGAACTTGTATGATTGCAGATAGTCCTGGAACACTATGTATTATTAACGAAAGAATTAATACTGATATATATCATTTAATGACACCATCGTCGAACGATATGTGTGGTGACAAATTTATATTTCAACATGATTTAACACATTTCACGCAGATCAGTGTCCACCAAAAACTGACTTAGCCAAGACCAAATTAATGTACTTCCTTGGCTGACCAATTCATCAAATTTTAATCCAATAGGGAATTTGTGGGGAATAATGAAGAAAAGACTGCATGTTATTACTCCGAAAAATAAAGTTGAGTTACTTCCTGCAAAAAATCGACATAGTCATGCCTGAGCAGAAAGTATTGTGAACCACTTGAAGCAAGCTTGACAAAGCGAGTGCTGTAAGTGATGCTACAAAATATTAAAAAACACGTATTATTTGAATTAGTCAATAAGATTTCAACTTATGGGATTTTCAGCTAAACTACATAAAAAGTTTGATTTATGCGGCATGATATGTATATTATTGCTTTCATTGAAGATTGATATCACTAACAAATGTCTGCAAATCATGTAACATTTTGAGATCGATCGCTTACGAGATGCGCATTACAACGCGAAGTTACACGTGTGCAACATTAAAAATGATTAGTTATTTCTTCGCGTTATTTGTGACATTTTTGAAACGTATTAGTTAAATTTGCATTTTAGCGTCTGTGTATTCTTTTCATTTGAAAAATTATGCTGCGTACTCGAATTACTATATATTTTTTGAGTACAATTCGCAGGATCATGTCTTTCTTCTTGGAAATTTTCAGAAGACACTTTTTCTTCACTACTACCGCAAAGCAGTGCTGTAATCATAAAATAAACAGAGGGTTTATATGAAAAAAAAAATATATGCTAGAATGTATACGCTACTGATTTATTCAGCTGAATTTTGTGTGTTATTCTGCAGCAAACCAATGTTTATCTGCGACCCATGAAGGCTTGATTAAGCTTACTATAACATAAATAATTATACTAGCTCATATAATAAACAAAAATTGAATTTGCGAAGAAGGAAATACAAAAAATTTACAGATAAAAATTAAATGTTAGTAATATATTTTTTAATGTGGTAAATTGATTTGCTAAGCATAAAAAACTGCAGCATATGCTACCGTGCTCCACTGCTTTCGCTATTTGATTGATTTACGTGAGAAATATGGGGCATACGAGGTTCTTCAAGAAATCCAAAAGGTATACGACCATATACTATCGTATATCCTCTTTGCATACCTGTCCTTAAGTGCATAAGTTTAGTTTTATTATGGTCAGCGACTTTGTAAAGAAAGTCATTTCTTTAATTCTCCAGTATTTTTTTTTTATTGCACTTTTAAAATGTATGTGCTTGGCTATGGATATGAAGATATTCTTTAATGAGTACATCCTCCATTGGGGTATCCTTTGGTTTCGCATTTTTAATTTGTTCATTAATTTTCATTTTTACATATGTAGTTCTGATTATGAATAATTTGGCAGTCTCATCCCTGAAATACTCCAACCTTGGAAGCAACATCACAACACGGGGTCAATGCACAAATCTAAAGGTTTCAACCTTCAGTGACCCATTTTTGGTTGCTCTTGTTGATTTTCTTTTCTCGAGTGGGACAAGGTTAAGTGAAAAAATCAGTTTCTACTTCATTGCACCCATCGTTCTTTCTTGGCAGGTCTCGTGAAGCAAAGCCAAACAAACCTCTTTGTTTACTTTCGGAACTGGCAAGATGAGGCTATCGTGGTAAGCTGATTTTTATTGCGTTTCTGCTTGATTGTTTCTAATTTCGATTTCTGGAACGTGTTAGTTTGTGTTTGTTGTGAGAAAATTTGTTTCGACTGCTGAAATCAGGGATGCTATTTCAGAACGTGGCAGCACTATACCACGATTCTGTATCATTTAGCTGCATCTGTTATGCCATGTTCAATCCTTCCCAACACGGCTGATAAGACAGAAACTTGGTTCAGTGTTGACGTCAGACATTTTTTTTTCTCGACGAAGGGAATTGTGCAGCTCTGGGGGCTCCCCAACCAGAGACATTCCCCGAATCCTGAATTCAACACTGACTTGGGTAATATGATTGTATCGCCGAAGGCTTATGGTATAAGAGTTCTTAAAGATTAACACCATTTCGAGTTTTTTTTTTTTTTTAGCAAATCGGTAATTTTCTTTTTTTGTTTATATGATTATAATTATATTTTGAATACTCTCTCGACAAATCACGTGAATAAAGTGCTCGTCGAGTTAACTGATATAGGTATAATCGATATAGGTGTAATCGATATAAGCGACTAAACTACCTTTAAAATCGGTACAAGATATGATTTTTATAAGTTCTATCATGTCCGGTATTCAATTTGACTATTTTATAAACAAAATCATATTGAAATAAATAAAAAGGATTTACTTAAAGGATTTGATTTAATTACAGATTTACTTTTCGTGAATTCTTTACACCACGTACGTGTTTTTTAGTTGCGCAAAACATTTCTCTGTACATTTTTCACTGCAGACTGAGTGTTACACAGTGATGATACTATTATGCCAGATCCGATTTTTCATTGACAACATCCAAACTTTCTGGCACTCACGGATTTGATCTCTTGCTTCTAACTAGGAAACTACAAAAGGTGTAAGTCACCGATTTTGACGAAAGTGGTATCGTTGGAAAGATCTCATCGAGAGCAGTAAAAAACTTAATGGAGCTACCCTTCGCAAATCAGCCGTTTTCGAGATATCTGACAATTTATGTCACGTAACTAGTGCATTCTTAATATCATCTTAAGATATCATCATAGGGAGAAAAAACTCAATAGAGCTACCCGTCGGAAATGAGCCGTTTTCGAAATATCCTATAATTTATGTCACATAGCTAATGTATACTGTTCTAGTGCACACTTAATGAGGGACCGCAAAAAATTGTTTTCTCGATTTTGATGAAAATGGTGTCGTTGCAAAGATATCATTGTGAGCAGTAAAAAACTCAATGGAACTGCCCATCTGAAATGAGCCGTTTTCGAGATATCCGACAATTTATGTCACTTCACTTAATGCAGTTTCCCAGCAATGTGCATTAGCAATGTGACACAAATTGTCGGATATCTCGAAAACGTCTCATTTCCGACGGGTGATTCCATTGAGTTTTTTAATCCTCACGATGATATCTTTTCAACGATACCCCTTTCGTTAAAATCGTGACTAAATTTTTTGCGGCCCCCCATTAAGTGTGCACTAGCTACGTGACATAAATTGTCGGATATCTCGAAAACGGCTGATTTGCGATGGGTCGTCCCATTGAGTTTTTTACTGCTCACAATGAGATCTTTCCAACGACACCACTTTCGTCAAAATCGGTGACTTACACTTCTTGCAGTTCCCTAGTAAGATTTCATCTTTTTCAAGGTACACTCTTGATATTACAACATTGCTAACAATTGCATGGTATTCTTAAAAAAATACATCTGAAACGATAATAGTATGGTTATTTTTATTTATTTACTTTTACAGTGTCATTTTTTTATAACGTTCTTTTTTTTCAAGTAGTGTTAAATGCTAAAATAATAATAATAATAATAATAAAATCATGTCTCACATATAGAGTTCTTTACGCAGCCCTGTATATGATATATAAGTTTTGTATCTATAAATTACATGCATGAAAAAATTTAGTTCAGTTTGGAAATACATAACCACAGTTAAACTCCTCTTCAGCAATTTTCGCTAATAAGGAGAATGGTATGAGAATCCTATTGTGAAGCCCTGTCTGTATGCGAGGTATAAAATCTCTGACTCCCAGGTATAAAATTTATATACAAGAAGTAACTTGTTAAAAATTACTTAAATGTAAAAGCGCATATTGAAATTGAAAACGCACTTCTAGCAATTATTGCACAAAGACTGTACTGTAACATATTTTTTTCTTTGTTTCTCTGTAAATAAACTATTAATTCTACACTCCTCATATTCAATACCGAACATGCCATGGTAAACATCATTAACTACTTTCAATTGCATAAAAATCTGAGTACATTCACACGAGTGAGAGCGTGGACAGACAGACGCCCACACAAAATGAATTCATAAACACGTTCCAACTATGTCGGAGAGTATTAAAAACTAATTTTCTTAAAAAAAAAAAGGCTGGTTTGAGGGGTCAGCAAATTTCACAAATTAATCGGACAAATTATCGAGTATTTGCCTATATTATAATAACATTAACAGTAGCATTGGCATTATAGAAGTAGTATTTTATGACGCTGAGTTACAAAAAGTAAACTGCATTTAGATTTTGAAAAAATATCTTGGTCAAATGAATAATTGAAAGTACTTGATACTTTAACATTAAATCCAATGCAATTTCTTAGCTTGTCTACGAGAGTTGGGCAAATTTGTAATTGCAATTATCTACAATGTGATTACAATTTCACTGTATATAATTGATAGTAGTTACACACATTCAAGCACAGAAAGGACGTGGAGCTATTTTTCGCCCATCATATACACGAAAGGGAAGTTTAGGATTCCGAAAATTGTTTAATAGCTTTGTATAAAAGAAATGTGTTTTTGTTTACGTAATAAATAAAATAATAAGTCATAGAAATTGTGTCTTTTGGCTTTTTTTTCTATATTTTTGTTGTTTTTGTGTTTTTGAATAGATTTTTTTTTTTAAAGCAACAAATTAATTGTGAAACAAATTAATTTGACTTACAATGGTACTATTTTGTATAAGTTTTCATAAGAGCATTTTTTATTTGGATTCAGTGTGCACTTCTACCTATTAGAGAAAAAAATGTTTTCGTGCGAAAGTATGAAATGCAATCCTATTGAAATGCATTCAGATTTGTTTTGCCGTGCTTAAAAAGTATTTACGTTGTTCAGATGTCATTGTTTTTTTTCTGTAACTGTTGTAAATATTTATTAAAAGAATTATTAATAAATAATTCTTAGAAATCAGTGTCGTTCTTGTAAAACCAGGCGATAAATAAATAGTGATTTTCGTATCTGTTCTAACAGAAAAGTTACATCGATACTTAGATGTTCTCAGAACTACGATATGCAGATTTTTTCTAAGTAGTATTCTAAATGCATATCATATGTATTCATGTTCTCCAGGTTCTAAATACTCATATTTCTTGTTCTGAGGTAAGAATAAGTGATTATGCGTCAACAAGTACCGCCGACGACAGCACCATTGAGAAACCTAATATACATTTATCAATACTGTAGATTACTGTACTGTAGTTACTGTAGATCCGCACAGCTTGAGACCAGAGATTGTGTGGATTTTAGATTTTTGTAGTTTTCCGGTCATTGTTTTGTTTACATTTTTAAAACAGTAATTTGAATGTAATTAATAATGCAATCCAAACTATAATGAATGCTTACAATATAATAAAATATTAAAATAAGTAATGAACTAAAATAATAAAAATTTAGATAATTTTGTAAAATATTAAAAGCAAAGAACCAGTTAATAATAAAAAATGCATGATTAAGTATTCATTATAAGGATGAAATGTATTTTTTCTAAATTATTCAATGAAACTCTCCTCATAAAGGTACATTACTAATTCACACCAAAATCATAAAATAAGGAAGCTTTATTTCAGCTTTAGCCAGACTTTAGACCAAAAAAGCTTGATTAATACATAAATATATTTCTAAAAAGATTGTGTTTACCAATAATATCATTATCTTGAATATTTTCAAAAACAAATTTTGTCTCTCTTCAAGGAAAAACATGAATACAGTAATATTAACAAAAATTAGAAATTAAAACATGTTTGGAATTGATATAAAACTTAAAAAATCAATTTTTGTCCTTATATTTGAACTGAATGTTTCATTGTTTACATCTGTAAATTATGTGCGGATTTTAGAGAATTATAGATTTTAGGGTTGCGGATTTGAGGGAGTCTACTGTATCTCATTGTCACAACTCTAACACTTATTAAGGCCCTACATCAGTAACGCTCCGAGATAGAACGGCTAATGTTATTTCAATGGAAGAAATTTATTGCTTTCATTCCTTTGCATTTTGCTCAAATTTAATAATTTTTGTTGTTTTGAAAACCTGTAGGCTTAAAGTATGCACGTCATTCTGAAATTTTATTTCTTTTTTGAATTTTAAGGCGATACAAGTGCGTTATTTTATAGTCTTTAAAATTCACCTTTAATGTCTTATTACGAAAAATCTGTTTGACATTTTAAAATTTGGTAAAACAGCATGCAGAGTTTAATTATTTAGCTTTCAGAAAATGTTTTTTATTTTGATTTTTAAAAAAATTTAATCTATGCTATTTGTATAAAAAGTTGAAGCACTTTGATTTAAAAGAGTCGAAAATGGTGTTTAACTCCGCCTTTAAAAGGGAGACGCCTTAAGAGTAATTAGGGTGAAAGACGATATGGGTTTACGCTGTAGGGAGTCTTACAGGGACGAAGGTGTAAAATCTTGCCTGTGGCTATTAGTAAAATGTTGTTTGCTGCTTTAGGATGAAAAAATAAAAACATCCTTTTCTGAATGCATGATATCTCACGCAAGAAGTTCGATCAGAAATGAATTTCAGAAATGATGTAAATACATGTTGATTTCAAAAAGTTTGTTAAACTAGGCATCTAATCTCAAATATACTTTAAAAGCATTATTGATTTCGAATAAAAACAGATTTACCATTTTTATTATTTTTCTTCCATATATTTGAAGTTTAATTTCTAAAAAAGATTCTTTAATTGCGTACAACATCAAAGTGATATATTCGTTAATTCATAAAACATAACAGAATTAACTTTTTGTCATCTGCAGTCGACAAAGGGAAAAGAAGAAAGGGCAGAAAGGAAATAACAATGGTTCTGACATTAAAAATGAATAGATATATTCGCGAATAAATACATTTGTATTAAATTTTTCTATATCTTTTTTTTTTTTTTTTTTTGTATCAGTCTTTTAGACAATTCTTAATGAATTAGTTTAAATGTTCCTTTTCATAAATATTTCATAAATATTTCTATTTTAATCAATAAAAGTTTGCAGTATACTCACTCTAAAATATAAAGTAATTATTATGCAATTCATGATTAAATTGGATAACACTAATTTAAAAGATAGAAATATATTTATTTTGACACTTCTATCGAAAATTATGACTAATTTACAATACTTTAGCAAATATATTCTGTTGCGGTAAAATTCACATCCGTAAATGATATATTTATGCTTTATTGTATATAAATTGTCTTTCCTTTCTTTTTCCCTTTCAGGAAGATAAACGAATGATTTTTAAAGTTCTTGTACTATTTTAACCAAATAATACGTATATATTCCACAGCTTGTCATAGTCTAACTGATCTAAATTTTAGAATAACGGTTTTTTTACTCACGCGAAAAGACAAACTCAATTATACTAAACCTACGGAAGATTTTTATAAAGATGCCATATTTTCATTCCAATTTTTAATTTTTTTTTCTGCATAGTATAGGTGACGATGGTTAGTATAGAGGCCGCTTTTTACTTTTTTCGATACTGATTGTAGATTTTAAATATGAGGATAATATCACTTTTGAAAACGGTTCCGAAAATGAAACTGTCCTGTAAAGAAAATTAAAAAAGTAGAAAAAGGCCTTTGAAGAGATCGCTCTGAACTATTAAAAGGGGAAAAAATATTAAAATGCAGACGAGATTTATTTATAAATTTCGACCGTTGGATTATCGTCGAAAGAATTACTATAAGCTAGTAAATTGTTTCGCTTGATTAAAGTTTTTTTTTTTTTTTTTTTTTTTTTTTTTTAAATACCTGTAAAATAAATCGAAAAATAGAAAATAGCCTTTGTGCAAATCGATATCAACTAGGCAAAGTAAGAAAAAAAATACTTAAAACTATTAAAACACAGACGATAAACTTTTATAAATTTCTTTCATAGCATTAGCTTTAAAGCGAAGGCATTGATTCGTTTAACTGCAGTAGCCTCTTTAAAATAAATGAAATCGTAAAGGCTATTCAATGTAAGAAAAAAAAATAATTTTTTTAAATGTAGGCGAGATATTTTTATAAATTTCTACAATGGGATTTCGCTTGACTGAAGTAAGTCACTTTAAAATACCTGTATCGAAATCAAAAATTGTAATACGGTCTTTGTACAGAAAGATCTCAGCTGTTCAATATAAAAAAATTATTAAAATATAGACGAGATATTTCTATAAATTTCTGTCATAGGATTTCGCTTCATTGAAGTAAACACCTTTAAAATACCCGTAAAAAAATCGAAAAAAATATAAAGAGGTATTTGTACAGAAATATCTCAGAAATTCAATGCTAAAAAAATCATTTAAAAAATTAAAATGTTGACGAGATATCTTTATAAATTTCTATAATGGGATTTCTCTCTATTCAAGTAAGCCACTTTAAAACACCCGTAAAAAATCTAAAAAATGTAAAAAGATCTTTGTACAGAGAAATCTTCGATATCTAATGCCCCCCCCCCCCCCCGAAAAAAAGTTTAAAGACAATTAAAATACAAACGAGATATCTTTAAAAATATCTAAAATGTGATTTAGCTCTATTGAAGTAAGTAATTATAAAATACCCGTGACAAAGTCGAAAAGATATAAAACGTTCTTTGTAAAGAAAGATATCAGTTATATAATGAAACAAAAATTACAAGTATTAAAATGATCTTTAGAAATGACTTTTAAATGATCTTAAAGATATCTTTATAAATTTCTACCATGGGATTTTACTTGATTGAGGTAATCATCAGTTTATATTTACTTGTAGACGAGATATCTTTATAAATTTCTAACATTCAATGCTAAAAAAATCATTTAAAAATATTAAAATGTAGAAGAGAAAAAAATATATTTATATGAACTTCAAAACTTCATATGATTTCGCTTGATTGAAGTAAGCCCCTTTAAAACCCCCATAGCAAACTCGAAAAAATATAAAACGGTCTTTGTACCGCAAGCTCTCAGATATCCAATGCCAAAAAATCATTTAAAAAGATTTAAATGTAGAAAAGATACATTTATAAATTTCTACTACAGGATTTCGCTTGACTGAAGTAGCCTCTTTAAACACCTGTAAACTTCACCAAAAGAGTACAAAACGGTCTTCATACCGAAAGATCTCAGCTATCCAATGACAGAAAAATTATTTAAAAATATTAAAATGTAGAAGAGATATTTTTATAAATTTATGCAATTGAATTTCAGTTGACTGAAATAGCCTTTTTAAAATTCCCCTAAACAAAGACGAAAAAGTACAAAATGGTCTTTGTACCGAAAGATCTGAGATATCGAATGCCAAAAAATAATTTAAAAATATTAAAATGTAGAAGAGATATTTTTATAAATTTCTACCATTGGATTTCACTTGACAGAAGTAGCTTTTTTAAAATGCCCCTAATAAAAGTCTAAAAAGTACAAAACGGTCTTTGTACCGAAAGATCTTTGCTATCCCATGACAAAAGAATCATATAAAAATATTAAAATGTAGACGAGATATTTTTATAAATTTCTACCATTGGAATTCACTTGACTGAAGTAGCCTCTTTAAAACATCTGTAAACAAAGTCGAAAAATAACAAAACGGTCTTTGTACCGACAGATCTTAGCTATCCCATGACAACAGAATCATTTAAAAATATTAAAATGTAGACGAGATATTTTTATAAATTTCTACCATTGGAATTCACTTGACTGAAGTAGCTTTTTTAAAATTCCCCTAAACAATGTCGTAAAAGTACAAAACGGTCTTTGTAACGAAAGATCTTAGATATCCAATGACAAAAGAATCATTTAAAAATATTAAAATGTAGAAGAGATATTTTAATAAATTTCTACCAATGGATTTAACTTGACTGAAGTAGCCTCTTTAAAACACCTGTAAACAAAATCGAAAAAAGTAGAAAACGGTCTTTGTACCGAAAGATCTGAACTATCAAATGAGAAAAAATCATTTAAAAATATTAAAATGTACAACTGATATTTTTATAAATTTCTACCATTGGAATTCACTTGACTGAAGTAGCCTCTTTAAAACACCTGTAAACAAAATCAAAAAAGTAAAAACATTCTTCGTACAGAAAGATCTCAACTATCAAATGAGAAAAAATTATTTAAAAATATTAAAATGTAGAAGAGATATTTTTATAAATTTCTACCATTGGAATTCACTTGGCTGAAGTAGCCTCTTTAAAACACCTGTAAACAAAATTAAAAAAAAGTACAAAACGGTCTTTGCACTGAAAGATCTTAGCTATCCCATGACAACAGAATGTTTTAAAACTATTTAAATGTAAACGAGATATTTTTATAAATTTCTACTATTGGAATTCACTTGACTGAAGTAGCTTTTTTAAAATTCCCCTAATAAAAGTCTAAAAAGTACAAAGAGGTCTTTGTACCGAAAGATCTTACCTATCCAATGACAAAAAAAATCATTTAAAAATATTAAAATGTAGAAGAGATATTTTTATAAATTTCTACCATTGGATTTCACTTGACAGAAGTAACTTTTTTAAAATTCCCCTACTAAAAGTCTAAAAAGTACAAAACGGTGTTTGTACCGAAAGAACTCAGCTATCCCATGACAAAAAATCATTTAAAAATATTAAAATGTACAAGTGATATTTTTTTAAATTTCTACCAATGGAATTCACTTGACTGAAGTAGCCTCTTTAAAACACCTGTAAACAAAATCAAAAAAGCAAAAACGGTCTTTGTACCGAAACACCTCAGCTATCCAATGACAAAAAATCCCTTAAAAATTTTAAAATGTAGCAGAAAGAATTTTATAAATTTCTACCATTTGATTTCACTTTACTGAAGTAGCTTTTTAAAAATTCTCATAAACAAAGTCGAAAAAGTACAAAACGATCTTTGTACCGAAATATCTCAAATATCAAATGAGATGAAAACATTTAAAAATATTAAAATGTAGAAGAGATACTTTTATAAATTTCTACCATTGTATTTAACTTGACTGAAGTAGCTTTGTTAAAATTCCCCTAAACAAAGTCGAAAAAAGTACAAAACGGTCTTTGAACCGAAGGATCTTAGCTATCCAATGACAAAAAAATCATTTAAAAATATTAAAATGTAGAAGAGATATTTTGATAAATTTCTACCTTTGGAATTTACTTGACTGAAGTAGCCTCTTTAAAACACATGTAAACAAAGGCAAAAAAGTACAAAACGGTCTTTGTATCGAATGATCTTAGCTATCCAATGACTAAAAAATTATTTAAAAATATTAAATTGTAAAAGAGATATTTTTATAAATTCCTACCATTGGAATTCACTTGACAGAAGTAGCCACACTAAAATATCTGTAAACAAAACCAAGAAAGTACAAAACGGTCTTTGTACCGAAAGATCTTAGCTATGCAATGACAAAAAAATCATTTAAAAATATCAAAATGTAGAAGAGATATTTTTATAAATTTCTACCATTGGATTTAACTTGACAGAAGTAGATTTTTTAAAATTCCCCTACTAAAAGTCTAAAAAGTACAAAACGGTGTTTGTACCGAAAGAACTCAGCTATCCCATGACAAAAAATCATTTAAAAATATTAAAATGTACAAGTGATATTTTTATAAATTTCTACCAATGGAATTCACTTGACTGAAGTAACCTCTTTAAAACACCTGTAAACAAAATCGAAAAAAGTCGAAAACGGTCTTTGTACCGAAAAATCTCAACTATCAAATGAGAAAAAATCATTTAAAAATATTAGTAGAAGAGATATTTTTATAAATTTCTACCATTGGATTTCACTTGACAGAAGTAGCATTTTTAAAATTCCCTTAATAAAAGTCTAAAAAATACAAAACGGTCTTTGTACCGAAAGATCTTAGCTATCCCATGACAAAAGAACCATTTTAAAATATTAAAATGTAGTCGAGATACTTTTATAAATTTCTACCATTGGAATTCACTTGGCTGAAGTAGCCTCTTTAAAACACCTGTAAACAAAATTAAAAAAAGTACAAAACGGTCCTTGTACAGAAAGTTCTCAGCTATCCAGTGACAAAAATATCATTTAAAAATGTTAAAATGTAGAAGAGATATTTTTATAAATTTCTACCAATGGATTTTTTCACTTGACTGAAGTAGCCTCTTTAAAACATCTGTAAACAAAGTCGAAAAAGTACAAAACGGTCTTTGTACCGAAAGATCTTAGCTATCCCATGACAACAGAATCATTTAAAACTATTAAAATGTAGACGAGATATTTTTATAAATTTCTACTATTGGAATTCACTTGACTGAAGTACCTTTTTTAAAATTCCCCTAAATAAAATTGTAAAAGTACAAAACGGTCTTTGTACCGAAAGAACTCAGCTATCCCATGACAAAAAAATCATTTAAAAATATTAAAATGTAGAAGAGATATTTTGATAAATTTCTACCATTGGAATTTACTTGACTGAAGTAGCCTCTTTAAAACACATGTAAACAAAGGCAAAAAAGTACAAAACGGTCTTTGTATCGAATGATCTTAGCTATCCAATGACTAAAAAATTATTTAAAAATATTAAAATGTAGAAGAGATATTTTTATAAATTCCTACCATTGGAATTCACTTGACAGAAGTAGCCACACTAAAATATCTGTAAACAAAACCAAGAAAGTACAAAACGGTCTTTGTACCGAAAGATCTTAGCTATGCAATGACAAAAAAATCATTTAAAAATATTGAAATGTAGAAGAGATAATTTTATAAGTTTCTTCCATTGGATTTCACTTGACTGAAGTAGCCTCTTTAAAACACCTGTAAACAAAATCAAAAAAGTACAAAACGGTCTTTGCAGCGAAAGATTTCAGCTATGCAATAACAAAAAAAAAAAAAAAAAAAAAAAAAATCATTTAAAAAATATTAAAATGCTACTGAGATATCATAAATTTCTTCCATTGGATTTGCATGTGAAAGGGATTTTTCACATGATTGAAATGATTGAACATCTGAATATTCTGCATGTATTGATTATAGCAACGTGTTTCCTTTGCACTTGTAAATTCTTTTGAAAAAAGATAGCCGACCGAAAAATCATTTACCAAATCAATTAGCCATCTATACTGAACCACATACACACCTATCGCATGTGGTAAACAGATGTCAAGGCGGCTTGTCCTTTTTTTTTTTTTTTTTTTTTTTTCCTTCAATGTTCGAGGCATAAGTGTTATTTAAATATACATGTATATATTTTTATAAAAACTTCCTTCATTCAATTAGGACTTTTTATTTTTATTGTTGTTTTTCATTTTTAAAAACATTTACTTTTCCTATGAATTCTTATAATGACAAAAATAAATAAATAAGGAAATTTAAGGAAATTTAACTGAATTCAGCGAAATAACAATGATAGCTAAACATGACATTCTCCATTTTTCGTAATTTTGCACTAAATACTATTAGACATTAAAAAAAAAAAAAAGAAAGAAAAAGAGAGAGAAAGAAAGAAAGGAAATGCATACGTATGTTCGTTTTTGAATTCATATAAGCGATTTAAATACATTACTTAATAATTTTGAGTATTACTCAGGTAATTACCCGAATACTTTTTGTCTGCTTCATCTTTGAAGTATTTTTTTTAATAAGTATTATACAAAGATTTGCGTAATTTGTGCTTGCAGAATATGAAATAATTTAAATCAATAAATGAGATTTTACATTTGCACATTATTTCAGTTTACCTGTTAGAAACAAGTTTTTCAAACTTTCCCCTCATCTTTAACAAGCAAAGCTTTATAGAATAAGTACAATTTTATTTATAATATTTTTTATATTTTGTTTATTTTATTATTAGAATCTGAAATGTTTACATATGCAGGAGTGAAAATTTACTTTTGTGTCATTAAGATCAGAGGCGGATTACCCATTAGGCTGAGTAGGCTGAAGCCTAGGGGCCCAGAAGAAAAAGGGGCCCGGTGCTAAAATTTTCCTTATATAAAGAACAAGAAAATATTCTTTTACACTGTTGGACATTAATACAAAAGACAAAAGATATGCGAAATTCTTTGTCGTAATCTTTTATATTTTAATCATCAATGATTTATGAGTTAATGAAGCAAGCATGTGTTTTAATTTTTCCAGTATAAACCACTTTGTAGGAGTGAAAGGGGGCCCTCAGAAAGTCAAGCCTAGGGGCCCGGTTGGTAGTTAATCCGTTTCTGATTAAGATTCGCTTCGACAAGCAGGAACAAAGAAATCAAAAAGAAAATGTAAAAGGAAAATAATGTTCTTCGTAAATATTAATCTCAGCCAGCCAACGCCAATATATATATGCATGTATATATATATATATATATATATATATATATATATTGAAATGTAAACGAGATATTTAAAAAAATTCCTTCCATAGAATTAATATTAGTGAACGGATGTTTTTGCCTGACTGAAGTAGCCTCTTAAGATTTCATTTATACGTAGTATATATATATATATATGTATGCATATATAAATATGTATTGTGTATGTATAAATATAAAACATATAAATACATACACACACTACACACATATATATAAGTTATACAGTTGATTGGACAGTGGTCAGTCAAAACACATACTTGTTTTTTCCATATGAGTGCTTACGTTTGATACAAATATACGAATCTAGAGTCTCAAATTAGTCTAGTTATATTTTACTTTTTTTTTTCAAAGTTCCTGGTGTAAAAAATTAAGTTAATTTTAGAGATTATTTTCCCCTATGTCCCAGTAGCATATATAAAACAGGATGTAGAGACTCTAGCAGATTTCTAAATCAAAACATAAAAAGTAAACCCTAAAAAAACGAAACCTGTCTTTAACGGATTACTGCTTTTTGTAAATATTTTATTGATCCTATGCTGGAATACAATATAAAGTTATATCTGATAAGATGAAACCCTGCTGAAAACAGAATTTGCCTTTGGTGCTTGCAATTCCGCCTTGGCAGGTAAATCTACGTAATCATAACAATCTTCTACAGAAAAACGTGAAGTAAAAACAGAATTTCGGAACAGTGAATTTTTGTTATTTATTATTAGAGTTTCTATTTGAGAATATGCTGAAATAGTGTTTATATATGTCAGGGAATTTTCAAAAAGAAAAAAAGTATTTTTTATAAAAAAAATAAAAATATTTTTTATAAAAATAAAAAAATAATTAAATGCATGAAATTATATAGAAATTTAACCGTATTTAAGTGGAGATTTTCAATAAGAAAATACAGGGATCGAAAAATATCCTGGTCGGAAAATTCCACAGAATCCGTACGAAACCTGTGAGATAAACATCAATAAAATTTAAGCAAATACCTTACTGCATTTCTAGAGCCGAAATAAGTCTTTCACTTTGTGTATATTTGTAATTTCGGAAAGATTTACATAGAATAAGATAAGTTAGAAATAATAAAATAATAATAATAATAAATCTAGATATTTTAAAAAATGTGCAACACTTGTTCAAAGTGCAGGTCTCAGAATAAAAAGGGAAAGCGAAATATTTCAAATAAAATCATAAGACGAAATGCATTATTCCATTTAGATTTAATCACAAACTACACAGTATGATCTGTTAAAAGTTCACCGCTAACAGATGTTACAATTTTAAAATATACATTTCACTTAAAATTTCTAAGTAATTTTGTCTAGCAATTCACGCGGCCATCGTAGGAGAAACTTTTTACTATTAATTGTAGTTCTATTTATACAAATACGGTACTTCGATTGAAATGGGAGAACATTATGATTATTCGTACCTGAAAATAGAAGTAGCACAGTCTTGGATTGAACTCATGTAGAGAAAAACAATCAACTGCAGTTTACTTGATTCTATTACGTCACTTTGTTTAAATACATCAAAATAAATTTTAAATTTCATGATTTATTTTCAATATATCTAACCATATATTGGGGATGTTGCAAGTCGTTACATACTTGATTGCTTTTTAAACAGGATTTCTATGATTCTCTGATACTATGGATGCATATCTAATTAGATACATAATTTCTGTTTATGTTTTAATCAAAGTATCACAGTATATCATTATGAAGCAAAAAAAGACATATCCAATATCTAATTTTTTTGGATATGCTATTTGAAAATCCATAGAAGTCAAGTATATAATCACGTCCTATTTTTCTATCCCGCCATAAATGGTTAAGATTATGAAAATCTGAAGATTTAAAAATGAAACTGATATATCTGAACAAAGTGACTTAATAAAATAAAAGGTATTGCAGTTAAATATTTTTCTAAATATAAGTGTAACCCAAGGCACTGCTACTTTTACTTTCAGCCGCTCTAATAATTATAGACTCTTCCACTTTAATTAAAGTGACGTACTTTCATGAATAAAATAGCAATTAATAATAAAAATATTCTCTGAGTATGACCGCGAGAATTGCAGGAATAAGTATTAAGACATTTTAAATAAAATGTATATTTGTAGCTATTTTTTAATTTTTTAAATAAAGCGCTGGTGTTTTAAAAGTTTTCATTAGTATATTTTATGAAACCTTTCTTTTAGCTTTTTTTAATAAATATATGGTGTGCACGTATTGTAGATGTACCAGTAGTGGGCATCTATTAGGAGTTCAATATATTTTTGTAATTAATAGTTATAATTTTTACATTCCAGTTTTTTTTTTTTTTTTTTTTTTTTTTTTTAAATATATATTACATTAGTCTATCAACAGTATTTAATCAGACTCATTGTCACATTCACCTACGTGAACCTAAATTTAATTATAAATAACAGAAATAAATTGGATATACTCTGTTCCAATATAGTACACTGACATAGATACAATAGATATAGCTGTTTTCATGATTGCATTTAGAATAAGAACTTATTGAAAGCAAATAGCTATTTCCTAGTAAATTTAACAATTAAGTTATCAATAATTAAGGAAATATTTCGCAGTTCATTAGTGAAATTAATTGCTTTCATTATCACAAAATCAATGTTTTTAACTTTGGATGGGAAATTTTTTTTAAATATTAAGTGTCAGAGAATTACAAATATCAAATTATTTGGATAATGGGGCAAGGGGGAGGCATTAGTTTAAAAAAAAAATTAATAAAATTTCTTGTAGCGTAATGCATGAAATTGTATATTTTCCATTACGTTTAACATATAAACTGCCCAGATTGATATATTATTTGTTGTAATTAGTATATTGCAAATGTGTTACAGATGAAACTGCTAGTACATTGCTTTGAATACTAAATAAAAATATTTCAAAATGTAACAACAAAACTGAGGTTTGAGGCCACTGATCTGCTGATTTACCAGTTTCATTTCTTAGACTACTCTAATTTCATTTCTCTTTCTATTTACTTCTATAAATTTAATATTACAAGTATTTTGTTGTGTACAGAGCAGTTTTGTCAGAAATGAATCATGAAATATTTAAGACAGAAAATAATATATCTTTAACAACTTGTATAACCTAAAATAAATAAATAAATAAAGTTACTGAAATGGCACATCTACCCTATATATATATATATATTATTTTATTTTGTACTATAAGTAATGCATTCTACATAAAAATGATTTTTAATTTATTCTTTTTATTTATTACTCTGTTTTCGAAGGAGATTTCAGATGGAGACAAAATACGAAAAATGCTTTGCACATAGCAAAATTTGTAATTTCGTGTTTGTTTACATAATAGAAAATAAATGTGAAGTAATATTTGAAGGGGGGGGGGGGACACTTAGTAGAGCTATTGAAAACTGAAACTCTCAGAATTTTAAAGAAAACTAAAATGTTTTAAAATATTTACATTTTGATAATGATATTTCAAGTGCTGTTCGTAAGTCTAATAATGCTTTAGATTTGTTAATATTTAGAAAGTGTAAATTTTTAGAAATTTTTTATGTTTAGAAAGTGTAAATTCATAGAAATTACCAGAATTATTATTAAATACGCTAATCTGATTTCAAAAATGTAGCAAATATGCCTTTGTGGACGCAAATTGTGTAAATAAAATTTGTATTATCTTTGTTTAGCTTAACATATTGTATATATCATTGAAAGTGTTCATAAACAAGATATTTATTTTTCTTTGTACCATGTAACTACTAATGTAATTAATAAAAATATTGAAAGTTCAAATTGTGATTACGTATTTAAATGGTTATTTATAAATATATTTACATTTTATTCTGTTAGTTATTAGAGCAAAATCATATATAAATAAAGTCATTATCATATTTCATTAAATTCAATAAACAGGCATAGAAACCGCGATTAAAAGTTTTTTCTCTCTCTTTCTTATTAGGTACTAATTTGGAATTAAGGTGATAAAATGAAGCAATTTTTTTACAATTATTACTATTATTATTATTTTTATTTATTTATTTATTTATTTTTTAATTACTAACAATGACAGCCCCAGCAGACATATGGTAAAACTTTCTTGAAGCTCTTTAACATTTTATTTTTCTTTAGTAGTCAATTGCAGTCTGTTTATCGATCTCAAAATTAAAATCTCAGTAACAAATTGCTAAGCGAATAACTTTATTTATTCATTCATTTATTTAAATTTTACTGTTTTAACGTATGCTATGAAAACTAAAATATTTCCGATAAAAAATTTCTTTTAAAATTGAGAAATGTCAATGATTTGTCAATTTAACTCTAATGGCTATGTGGGGCACTTGTGAACAGACTAGTTGAGGCAAATACGAATAGTTCATAAATGCGCCAATAATAGTTCTGTGATCCTGTTTCTTTGACAAGTTTCCTGTTTCTTTAAAAATATTAAAATATAGAAGAGATACTTTTATAAATTTCTTTCATTGGATTTCACTTGACTGAAGTAGCTTTTTTAAAATTCCCTTAAACAAAGTCAAAAAAGTACAAAACGGTCTTTGTGCCGAAAGATCTGAGATATCCAATGCCAAAAAAACATTTAAAAACATTAAAATGTAGTATTTTCTTTTTTTTTTTTTTTTTTTTTTTGTTATTACTACCATTTGATTTCACTTGACTGAAGTAGCTTTTTTAAAATTATCCTAAACAAAGTCAAAGAAGTACAAAACGGTCTTTGTACCGAAAGATCTGAGACATCGAATGCCAAAAAATCATTTAAAAATCTTTAAAAGTAAAAAGACATATTTATAAAATTCTACGATAGGATTTTGCTTGAATGAAGTAGCTTCTTTAAAACACCTGTAAACAAAAACAAAAAAGTACAAAACAGTCTTTGTTCCGAAAGATCACAGCTATCCAATGCCAAAAAAATCCTTTAAAAATATTAAAATGTAGAAGAGATATTTTTATAAATTCCTACCATTGGATTTCACTTGACTGAAGTAGCTTTTTTAAAATTCCCTTAAACAAAGTCGAAAAAGTACAAAACGGTCTTTCTACCGAAAGATCTGAGATATTGAATGCCAAAAAATAATTTAAAAATATTAAAATGTAGAAGAGATATTTTTATAAATTCCTTCCATTCGATTTCACTTGCCTGAAGTATCGTTTTTAAAACATCTGTAAACAAAATTAAAAAAGTACAAAACGGTATTTGTACCGAAAGATCTAAGCTATCCAATGACAAAAAAAAAAAAAAAAAAAAAAAAAAAAAAAAAAAGTCATTTAAAAATATTAAAATGTAGAAGATATATTTTTATAAATTTCTTCCATTGGATTTCACTTGACTGATGTAGCCTCTTTAAAATACCTGTAAACAAAATAAAAAAAAATACAAAACGGTATTTGTACCTAAAGATATCAGCTATCCCATGACAAAAAATCATTTAAAAATCTTTAAATGTCGAAAAGACATACTTATAAAATTTTACAATAGGATTTCGCTTGACTGAAGTAGCCTCTTTAAAACAGCTGTAAACAAAAAAAAAGGTCTTTTTACCGAAAGATCTCAGCTATTCAATGACAAAAAAAAACATTTAAAAATATTAAAATGTAGAAGAGATATTTTTATAAATTTCTACCATTGGATTTCATTTGACTGAAGTAACCTCTTTAAAACAACTGTAAACAAAATCAAAAAAGTACAAAACGGTCTTTGTACCAAAAGATCTGAGATATCGAATGCCAAATAATGATTTACAAATATTAAAATGTAGAAGAGATATTTTTATAAATTTCTACCATTGGATTTCACTTCACTGAAGTAGCTTTTTTAAAATTCCCCTAAACAGAGTCGAAAAAGTACAAAACGGTCTTTGTACCGAAAGATCTGAGCTATAACATGACAAAAAAATCATTTAAAAATATTAAAATATAGAAGAGATATTTTTAGAAATTTCTAGCATTGGATTTCACTTGACTGAAGTAGCTTTTTTAAAATTCCCCTAGAGAAAGTCGAAAATATAAAAAACGGTCTTTGTACAGAAAGATCTCAGCCATCCCATGACATAAAAATCATTTAAAAATATTAAAATGTAGAAGACATATTTTTATAAATTCCTACCATTGGATTTCACTTGACTAAAGTAGCTTTTTTAAAATTCCCCTAAACAAAGTCGAAAAAGTACAAAACGGTCTTTGTAGAGAAAGATCTAAGCTATCCAATGACAAAAAAATCATTTAAAAATATTAAAATGTAGAAGAGATATTTTTATAAATTTCTACCATTAGATTTCACTTGACTGAAATAGCTTTTTTAAAGTTCCCCTAAACAAAGTCGAAAAAGTACAAAACGGTCTTTGTACTGAAAGATCTGAGATATCGAATGCCAAAAAATAATTTAAAAATATTAAAATGTAGAAGAGATATTTTTATAAATTCCTACCACTGGATTTCACTTGACTGAAGTAGATTTTTTTAAATTCCCCTAAACAAAGTCGAAAAAGTACAAAACGGTCTTTGTACCGATAGATCTGAGATATCGAATGCCAAAAAATAATTTAAAAATATTAAAATGTAGAAGAGATATTTTTATGAATTTCTTCCATTGGATTTCATTTGACTGAAGTAGCTTTTTAAAATTCCCCTAAAGAAGGTCGAAAAAGTACAAAACGGTCTTTGTACCGAAATATCTGAGATATCGAATGCCAAAAAATAATTTAAAAATATAAAAATGTAGAAGAGATATTTTTATAAATTTCTTCCATTGGATTTCACTTGACTGAAGTAGCCTCTTTAAAACACCTGTAAACAAAATCAAAAAAGTACAAAACGATCTTTATACCGAAAAATCTCAGCTGTTCAATGCTAAAAAAATCATTTAAAAATATTAAAATACAAACGAGATATCTTAAAAATTTCTATCTTGGGATTTCGCTCTATTGATGTAAGCCACTATAAAATACTCGTAACAAAATCGAAAAAATATAAAACGGTCTTTGTACAGTTCAATGATCTCAGCTATTTAATGCTAAAAAAATCACTTAAAAATATTAAAATGTAGAGGAGATTCTTTGGAAAATGTTTAATGTGCAATCTCTGACATAATAATCACGATCTGTATGTTGTCTTTTAAAATTACATATAAATGATTCAATTTCACTTGAAACTATCTAACAAAAAAGGTCAATGTCGACTTGTTTTAAAACGGATCCGAGTGCTTTGTCAGAAATTATCTCGAAGAAACTATCCAAATGCACATATCCCTCGGGCTATCAGTATTGAAAAGGTGCGAGAATTTGCTAATGACTTTTTTCTTCCTGGGGTATCTTATCCCCTTTTTATCGCCTGGAGGTAAAGGGTGGCGTGAGATGACCATTTTCTTATTAATTACAAGCTTGGAAAATATCATTGGTCTTTTAAAGTGTCAATCTTTGGGTTCGGGATACGCCTTCCTGGTGGCAACACGCATAGGTTTGTGATCGGATGTTGAGTTTCGGTTTGACTGATGCAGGCTCTTAAACACTTTATAAAGGTGAGAAATGTCCAATGACTATACTAAAAGCAGCTTAAACTCAAGCCTTTATAAAAACTAG
Source organism: Maratus speculifer (assembly GCA_964019185.1). NCBI lineage: Eukaryota > Metazoa > Arthropoda > Arachnida > Araneae > Salticidae > Maratus > Maratus speculifer. Next base: position 334,505,914 of record OZ025289.1, read on the forward strand.
ACTCTATATTTCGTCGGGAAAACGATGCTGTAAAACTCATATTACTGGATCGGTTTTCAGTGAGTTGACTTTGAAAAGTTCACGCTCTGTAACTGAGAATAAATAAATATATGAAAATATATTGAAAGTCATTTAAACAATATGAGAGGTGTAGCAAAGAAGTGAGACCTTGATTTTGACACACCGGGACAACTTTGAGAGTCCGAATATTATACTCTTATGAGTATCTATGTCTGATTATTATTATGTCTGATATCTTGATATCTATCTCATAAAAAAAAAAAACTTGTGAAGTGCAAATTCCCCCCCCCCCTTTTTCACAAAAAAGCCCCTTTCAAATGAGAATTAAATAATTACGAGTTTATAGCAGGAAAATATTGAAATTTACGTCATAAAAATGTGTTTACATGTGAATATTGAAAGATGTCATATTAAAATTTTTCAATCGCAGGAAAGTGAATGGAAATTCGTTTACAGGGAGATCGTCACTTCTTTAAAGAAATATTTATATTTCAATGTTTCGCAATCTTTTAAAAGCCGATCAAATTAATGTGTTTTTAGAGTTTATGGTATCTCAACGGGATTGATGAGCATAGCACGTTGGGGGCAGAGCCCCCTGGGATGTAACACATATTTTATTATATATATTTCTAATATAAATATTTCAAATGTAGTTCCCGCCCCTTCTTTTAATATTTAATTTTAAAAGAAAGGCATTTTTAATAGGTATTTTTATTGAGTGTTCGTCTCCAAATTGCATATAAAATAATAATAAATAGAAAACAAATAATAAATTAGTTTTAAAATATCATTCCATTTCTAGATTTTTCTTTCTTGCTCTTCTGTTGATTAAATTTCAAATGAATTAAATATTTTTTTCGTTTTAAGCAACTGACTTTTTTATTTCCTACATCTCATTTTCACTTGTATAAAGAACTTAATTTTTACCGATTGTGTAGTTTTGTTTTAGGGTTGCTGTGCGTTGCGCGGTTTTTCGCCGCGAGCGATAACTGTTGGTTTCTTGACAACACTCATTTAAAAAAATTTCCCATTGCTTATTATATAACGGTCCTTTTTACCTGTACGTTTTTTAGATCGGTTGGGAATCTATTGTATGCCAAGACATTTTCTCTTGGCGTTTGTGAAATGTGAAAAATTATTCAGATTACGTTTTGTCATGGTCATGTGAACCCGCTCTCTCGCAGTTGTCAAAAATGACAAATATTTCTTTATTACATTTGAAAGCGTTTATTTTAGCGTGCTGCATTCTTGTTCTTTATAAGTGCTCAGTTTCTTGTGTTTTGGAAAATAAAAGAATTGGTCAAGAATATTTCGAAGAATTGATTTCCTTGATGAAGTGTCTTCATTGTTTTATTCCAGAAGAAAATGTAAAATAGGATTTGGTGTACTCCACAATGTAGAACAGCGGTCACGGTCAATTCACAAAAGATGAATTATTTTATTTATTTTTTGCCACCTCACCCCCTAAATGGGATAGAAGAGATTTTTGTATTGATGCATCCAACTAGTAATTTTATTGCCATTATTCTGAACTTCTCTGTATATTTTTACTTCTATTATTGTATACTAATTTTTTTCTAAGATTAATTGATATCATCCTACAAAATTCTACCAGCATTTCTGCGAATAATTACTTTCTGCTTTATTAAAAATATCCAAGGAATTTTTTATGTCGTCCTCATAATACCTTCAAAGAACACTTTTACTTGTGTGTGCGACCGTGCATAATTCATTGAGAATAACATGTTGAAATGCAATTTTTTTTCATTTCATGATAGGAGAAAAAGTATTCTGCGTCAAACGAGTGACGGATCTGTGGGTGGATGTTTCAGTACATGGGGTGCTTATTAAATAGCTTGTTGTCATATTTATGCGTAAGTAATCTTAGTTCGAAATGTTTCTATTTCATACTTCAGATTGTTTTATATTTTCTTTGAAGGTTATAACAGCCCCATTTTATCTCCTTTCTTTGTATTTTTTTACTGTCATGAGGAATCGCTTTTTAGTGATTCGTCTGACTAAATCCTTTCTTTTTAAACAAAAATAAATCTGTAGTTTGTATTATATAATTCGACATGTGACATACACTTTGCGGTATGAGTGTCTAATTCATTGACATTTTTCCACGTCGCCTTGTAAATCAATTTTATTCTGTGTAAATGTGTATTTTTTTTTTTAAATATGTCCCCTTGATTATTCTTTTTTATATTTCTTGGAATGCAATATAATTTTGGTCATATTGTTTCATTTCTTTCTATTTTGCACATGCTGTAGGGATTGATATTGAAAAGAATTTTGCTGTTGGTTTGTATCAGACCTGAGCAGGACTCTAGTATTAAGTGGTGAGATGCGGTATTTCGAAATGTATCCCCCAAAAGCGAACATCTGTTCGTGAAATTAGACCATTTTAGATTCATTATAACTGATACAACTTTGCAAAAGATAGAGTGGAAACTATAATACTTCTCAGAAATTATCTTTTATGTTTCTAATATATAAATTTTTAAATATCTTGAAATAGTTATTCCATTTCTGTGCCGCTCAATCTTAGGGATATTTTGGAATGACATTAACTGATTATTTTTAATTAAATTTCGCGTATATCAATTTCGCTCTTTGGATGCTGCGTTAGAAATTATTTGTACATTACGTTACAAGCCTGAATGAGTAATGCTATTAAACATCATTAAATTATCTGTCCAACGTAGAAAGTATAAATAGAGCCAAAGATGGGGATATCTCCTGGGAAACAGTATGTTTAGTAACAATGATTGGAATTTAAAAATAAGTTTGCATTTCATGTATCTAATGTTAATTCGAATAGGCTATTAATTATACAAATTTTTGAGTATAGATTTTCAGATTCTCTATGAATATAAAAATTGGGCGACATTTTTGTGTCCATTTTATAAATTCTCATGCTTTCAGGGACATAATGGAAATTATATTTTCATGCAAATCTCAAAATAAGAACTCTTCACAAGTCTACTGCGTTCTTTGTTGCATAAAAATTCATCCATGTGCATCATATTACGTATTATATTGTCTTTCCAATCCCTTGTTATCCACGGTTCGACACTTCTGCGAAGTAAATCAAAGTTTTACAAAACTCTTTTTTTTTTTCCACCAGCCACTATTCGTTCCAATCTTTGAAACTAAAGTATAGGCTTTAACCTTTTTATATATTCCATACTCATAAAATGTCTTGTTATTTTAGCTTATTTATGACCTATTGAATTGATTCTAGTAAAATGTATAATAGATAACTTAAGAGTTGTTATGTGTTGGAGTACTTCCGTTTTTAAAAGCAGTTTAGAGAGAAACAGAAATATTTGCCGTAAACAAATTCCGGGTAAACGGATTTCTGTATTTCCCACTGCAAAATATTTCTTAGTAATATCCATTTGTACTTCTTTCTGAATCGAAGAGTAAGGACAGGTTGGTACAAACTTAAGTGTATAGCAATTTAAAAACGATCAAATTAATTTACATTTAATTCATGAGACATTGTTTATTCTTACACATATCTATTTTATGATTGAATAATTTAAATTAGGAAGGCAGTGAACATTGATTTTTATTCACAGCACATAATGCACACTGCAGACTATGCTTTCATATGTAAAATTACAAAGAAAATAATTTTAAAACACAAAATGTCTTGTCACAGGAAAAATGCTCTACCCATGTAAAATTACAAAGAAAATAATTTTAAAAACACAAAACGTCTTGTCGGCAGGAATATTGCTCTACTCGTCAATTCCGTTTCAAGTGGGATAATGCAGATTCTCGATTCCGAATTATATTTAAATTTTCTTTTTTTTAAAATGTCCTCAAAGAGTTTAAACTCTGGAGCAATGCGGTCTAGCATTGATGATTTGATAGTCACGACTGATTTTCATTAAGATTTTTTATGCATCCTTATCTAATAGTTTACTGTATCCCTTCTTGGAGACTTTCTATATACGCTCTTGTTTATACATGCGGGGTATGCAACCAAATCTAACCTCAGTTCTTGAATTTTTTAAATGAAACCTTTATATTTTTATGAATATAACTATTCTCAGACAAATATAAAAAAATGTTATTCAAGTTCAACTTAGTCTTATGCTTACAGCTACGGGTCATTTCGAATATTTTATATTACGAGATAATCACAAATATTATATTCAGTTTCCGGTTAGTTCGCTAATTGCCTTCGTGATTAAATATTCACTGAAAAAATTTTCTTTATACTTCTGAAATTCTATGTGGAATCGTCAAGTATTTTTCTAGATATTCGGCAAAACATCTAAAATTGAAACAACAAAGAAAGAAAGAACGGAAAAATCGTTACTGGAAGCATTTGTATTATCTCAACATGAAGAAAAAAAAAAAAGCAGAAATTGTACTGGATGGACTAAGAGAAATATCAGAGCCGACTCAACTACGAGAGGAGGGCCGCAAAGCAGTTAATTAGACCCAACGCATGGAGGAATGAGATAGGTGGAGGTGAAGTAAGCCCCAAATATGAAACCAATACGAAATACGTTTGCAATATGAAACCATTTATCGCTCGAATTTTAATGTCCCAAGCAAAAGCACGTGAAGGGATTTTCTGTTAATAAGACGAATCGAAAGAAATGAATTACAGATGAAGCATATTTTAACAAGAAATAGCAAATTTTTAAAAAAGGTCTTTGTTTTATTATTTTTAAAAATAAATGTTTGCTTTTAAAATAATTGAAATTGATAAATTAGCAATAATTAAATGTCAAATTAAAATTAAATAAGAAATTGAAAATATTTGATTCGAACTAAAAATTGTATTACTAATAAAAGTTTCCTTCTTTATAGTAATTTTTAATACTTTATAACGTAGATGAATACAAGAATTTTGTGAAAATAAAATTTTGTTTCAAAAAGTCAAGAGCAATTACTCAAATGTGAACCAAGCATTTATTGATAATAATGTCAGTCTTGCAGCTAAAGTTTTCCAATCTGGTGAACTTATTTTGTTTGCAAATAATAATACGTATAAATAATTTAACTAATTATAATTAATAAAGAGTTTATTTTGTGGAATGAAATTTTATAATAGATCTCCATTTTCCCTACATTAATCGCTTTTAATTTACTTAAACATCTTTATTTCTTTTTTAACAACTTATTAATAATTGCATGTAAATAAATATTTAAAATATAATGATGAAAACATTCTTTTAAAATCATGTATGTAAACTTAAGTAATAAATATTGATCTGAAATCTAAATTTCTGACTGCAAACGATTTTAAGATATTAACAAAAAAATGTTATCTTTTCAAACAAAACGTGAAAATAATTTTTCTATATTGATATTTAAAACATATATGATAAAATAAGCAAACATTTCTTACATGCACTCTCAAAAAAACTTCCGTCTTTTCACAGAAAATGCACTGGCAGCACTGCTGCCAGAAATTGTCTGTATATTGACGATTTTCTGTTTATTTTTTTCTCTGTCAAAAGAGGAAAAATATCCGTCACTTGAAAAAAGTTTGGAAAAAATCAATGCGGAAGAGGCGGGGATCGAACCAAGGACCCCAGGATTACCAGACCAACGCTAATCCACGGCGCTACGGCTGCTCATGATGATTGTGCGTTAAAATAGAACCCTTCATTTCATATGGTGTGGGTTGGTGTATTTCGTTAAAAAGCTTTTAATTATGCAGTTAATCTCGGAAAGATTTCATCTTTAATGAAACTGTGGCTGGGTTTTTTTTACGTTTAGTATTAATATAGTATAAAAATGTGAATTTTAAATATATTACGTAGAATGTTAGAGAAAAAACATGGATGTTCTATTTGTGAGAATTTTTGAACGAATAAAGAAATTAATTGTTATTTATTTTTAAATTCGAAAACATTTTTGTCTTTTAAAACTAAATTAGACATTTTAATCAATAGAATATTTTTGTTTTTCATTTTAAAAATAAATTCGAACTTATTACTAACAGACCCAATGCGCATGCGTGCTGGATATAAACGGAAATTTTTCCTCATTTTTCGACGCTCGGAATGAACTCACAGAACAAATACGTTTTCTGGGAGAACAGAAATTATTTGTGAAAAAATAACGATAACTTAGTGTATATTGACGAATTTTTCTGACAGTGTGTGAAGTAGTGATGGGCGATTCTGGAAATTTTGAGAATCGATTAAAATCGATATCGTATAAAACAACATCGATCATAATAAGAATCGATTTCTCAGTTCTAGAATCAATACTAGAATCGATATTTCGATATTCAGGTTCACACAGAGAAGATCCAAATTACTAATTCCAAAACTTAGACAATCAGCATGACCGTAATTACCGGCTCCCACCCCCCCAATCCCCATTTAGGGAGGCATAGAATTAAGCTATTGCAGATTTTATAGTCGGATAATAAGAATTTTAAATTTTAAAATGGTTGTCACTTATGGTTGTCACTTACACAAAAACTTTGACAAATTTGAGAGACATAACTCAACTAATAACAACACTGAGTAACTTGGCATTAAACCGAGTAGAGGTCTGCACGGGCCGGGCTCGGGCCTTACTTCTGAAGACTCAGGCCGGGCCTAGTCACTAATCCTTTCGGGCCGGGCCGGGCTTAGTCACTAATATTTTCGTGCCGGGCTGGACTCGGACATTAATTTTTTTACTGGAGTATCGTTCGTGCCTAACTTTTTTTTTCCGTACGAAGCCGAGACTGAATCCATTCGTCCTAGTTTTCATGGACCAAAATAATCAGTTCCTATTGAATCTTCTTATATGAAAATCCTTTTCTCGACTTTTTATAAATCAGTAATATTTGGCTTTGTCCAAAAATTTCTGCAAAAAAAGCATATACTTTTAAGCCATCATTATTCTACAATTAAACATTAGAATTTATTCCTTTTAAAGAATCGTAGATTACTAGGCGTTTTAAAATAGAATTAAACACACACACACAAAAAGAACATGATTATGACGGAATTTTTTTTAAAACTGAAAACTGAAAGTGTCTTTTAAAATGCTCATCCATTCAAAATGAATACAACAATACGGGAGAAAAAAAAATATATTAAACATTTACATCTGTTAAGAAGGGAATACATTTTTTTTCGTTCCAAAGCGATTTCGTCTTTGGAAATTTTACCATATACCGCTTTTTCGATTTTTTGTCTCCATTACAGGAAATATGGATTAATAATACTAGTGATAACTGAAACATTTACATACAACAAACAAAGATTCATTTAAAAGCATAAATATCGCAGCCTACGGCACTTCTGCATAAATGGAGATTATAAACATGGAAAAAAAAAGACTAGGGTAGATGTGCCAGTAATGGACCACCTTCCAGTAATGGACCACCTTCCAGTAATGGGCCACCTCCCACTTTTTGGTTTATAAAAAAATAATAAATAATAGTTAAGCTTTTATTATTTTTTTTCTGAACTCCACCTTGCATGCTTTATAAGCTGAATTAATTTTTTACACTTTTCGTCAAAACAATTAGGAAGTAGAAAATAAAGTTTCACCGTTTTTCTGTTTTTCACTGAAAATCTTAATGAACATGCTAAGAGCTGACTTTACCTACTTAGTTTATATCTTTATTTTTCCGTAAAAATTGAATGTTTTTGTTTGGTTAGCAATTTAAAACATTGAATTTAATATACCAATGGCCATTTACAAAATTTTATTTATTTTTAAGATTTTAGGAGGGGTGGTCCATTACTGGATTCCTTATTTCGTGATTTTCCAGTAATGGACCACCTAACTGACCAATACAAAAAGTGTAATTTTAGTAGAGATAAAATATTTTGATTTAACTGAAAAGCTAAATAATCAAATTTAATACTTAAATTTTACCTATTAGAGTTTAATAAAGGCAATTTCTTTATAAATAGTTGTTTTTAAAAAGTCATCCAAAATTAGTACAAAAAACAAGCAGAACATTTGACAAAATCTAGATGTGCCGTTACAAAAGAAGTTGTTTTAAGTTGGTTCAGAAATGTAAAATCATATTTGGAAGAAGATACTAATACTTTCTTCCGGATTCTAAAGCATACAGAGAGAATTTTCAAAAAGGTTAAAACAAGGTTTCTTTTGTGCTCTTAAAACAAGGAAAATTTTGGGACCAAATTCAGTTAAAGATGTGTATTATGTAGTACCAAATAACGAAAAAGAACAAATCACTGTTATGGGATGTTTTTCAGCAAATAATGAGATTGTTCCATTTGTGATAATATATCCATATAAGCATCTCTGAAGTGAAATTGTAGAATAAACCTATGCCAAATTGATGGACTATATGATTATCTGAAAATGATTGGATAGTACAAGAACATTTATCATTTTAAATGCATTCTAAAATTCCATATTGAATAGTTTGGACTATCGGAAAGGAATGATAAAATTGAAGATCTGTTATTTATATTTCATAGTTGCACAGCACATCATTTAGATAATGATATGAATGAAGATTGGAAACCTTTTTTTAATGCCTTATTTTATCTAAACTTGATTTCAGTAAAACGTCGTCTTTACCTTATAAATCCTTTAAATTTAAATATTTTCTTTTATATCTTTAAAATATAAATCCTTTAATGTTAGTTAATAATAAACAGTTAATAATATCATTAATATTTTGTTTTATATCCACATTATAAATCCTTGATTATAATAAATTCATAACTTAAGTTTAAATATTTTGTTTTATGTTTTTTCATTATAAATCCTTTAATGTAATGAATTTCTAACTTAAGTTTTAATATTTTGTTTTATTGTTATGCTTTCATTAAGTTCTGGAGCAAAATACAATTGAAACAAGTTGGAAGTCGCACGTGAAGCGTAGCAAATGAAGTGCGTTCGTACGATAACGAAGTTTTAAAAATATAGAGATCTTCCTGATATAGTAGACAATACTTCGGATACAGTACAGTGGTTGAACTCTTTGTGTTCCTATAAACATACAGGAAGTAATTTTCATTACACCTCAGCAACGCATATCATATTCATAAAATGTGGCACAGTTTAATATAATTATAACATGTCCCAAACAATGTTTCCCTGTATAGCATTATGTAGTGGAATACTTTTGTGTGGCCCTGTAATTTAATAATAAATATTCTTTGCATCTCAGATTGTACAGAATTTATATTTTAGTATATATATACGTCATAAGTTCATGTCAATTTTATTATGTTCGAATGAGTGTAACACCATTAAAATGCATTTGCAACTTTTTTCACCATTGACTGTAATGTAACGAAATATTTTTGATAGTCCCTGTAATTGATCTATGCGTCTGATTACCATAAGATCTGAAATAACTCGACAAAATTATGTAATAATTATATGTTTAAAATTTCAAACGATTAAAATGCATTTTAAACTTTTTTCCCCATTGACCGTAATGTACGACAACAATAGGTGCTACGTATTTACATAATTAGGAACGCACCTAAAAACAATCATCTGTTATTTTTTGTAGAGTGGCTTATTACTGGAACATAGACGGTCCATTACTGGAACATAGGTGGTCCATTACTGGGCTTTTGGGTCTTAAGACATATTTCTATTATTTAAAATTAAATTTTTATTTCTATTGGAAAATGTAACTATGGGATTATTTAAATATTGTTGAAAGATTAATACAATATGAAAATAATTGGAATGCAATAATTATAATTATTAATAAAAAATTATTTTTTAGAGAAATTCCTTTAAGGGGTCCATTACTGGCACATCTACCCTAATAAAATTTTTTTGGGGGGTCAGAACTCTTCCATAAGATTAAAGATCAATGTACTGTAGAAATTCACTCGAGCCGGGCCGGGTTCGGGCCGAGTTTTAAACTTTTTTCCGGACCGGGCCGAGCTCGGGCCGAAATTTTAACTTTCGGGCCGGGCCGGGTCGGGCCATTATTTTTTTTGTTCGGGCCGGGCCAATATTTCTTTTGTTCGGGCCGGGCTGGGTCCGGGCCGAAATTTTAACTTTCGGGCCGGGCCCGGGCCTGGAAATTTCGGCCCGTGCAGACCTCTAAAACCGAGTATAAAGAGTGCCAAGAGCGTGTAACTAGGATGGGGAACAAGGAGTATAGACAAAAAAAACTTTTTTTTTTTCTTATGCCAACCAAATGTTACACGAGATAGTTTGGAAGAACAAAAAATATGCTCCATTCCCAAGAGGGCAGGTAAACCCCACTCTTGACGGAAAGGCGACCATAGCCCAAATGTATCTTTTGTCGAAGTTTCAAAATGAGGATTTACAATAAAATAGAACGAGAATTGGACATTTTAAAAATTGCATGCATACTTTGAACGGCCCATTTAGTAAAGATTGGCGAGGAAGTGGGGAGGGGGGGGGAGTGTGATGTAGAATCACATATAGTTTTCTTAAATTATACATTTTTTCTAAATTACAGTCAAAGCTAATCTTTAATTAAATATCTATTTTATCTTAAAGTTTTATTTCGATCCCACAATAACTTTCCGTTAAAAAAGTAAAGAAAGAAAACATATGTAACATCTGCTGGATCATTAAAACGATTCTCAGATAAAGAGATTTCCTTTAGATGAATTTTCGGCTTCGCTAAAATAATAAAAGAAAGAATAAAGATCGAATGTGTTTGCGGTCAGCAAAATTTCATTTTCTCTCTGCGTAATGTTGAGCCTAACTTCTTTATTACATAAAAACCTTTCATGTACATGCTCTGTGTTTTGTCTATTGATAACATTCTCCCAAAACAGACATATAAAGTACGATTTTGGCGCGAATTCTTTTTGGCGTATTTTTTTTAGGACTGCCCATTTCTGGGTTCCCTGCATTAAATTCAAAATCATCTTAATTGTTTAAAGCGTAACAGAAAATTTCATGGTTATGATATCATTCACTTTTCATATGCTCCTTTCGCCAATTCTAAGATGCCAATGTGTGAATTCTGAATGAGAAAATTCAATTGCCTCGCTCTCCCTTCACGGACTCAGACATGTAAAGAAGGTTTCTAAAAAAATGCTTACAGGCACCATCCCTAATTATTTCTGTAAGAAATGATTTAATTTTTATAACTCTACTTCAAATAAACAAGGTTCTCAAAAGAGCATTTATTTTATTGATCACAGCCTACAACTTTAGCGAATGCATTTTTTTAAAGAAAGAACCTGGTCATAATACTTTAAAGTACAGAACTATACAAAAGAAACTATGGTGCCTACACCAGGCATTCGCAACTTTTTCAAACATCGAGGGATGGTGCCTGCTGTTATTTGCCTGCTTTTTATTTGCCTGCCAGATTATGTTCCGGACTATTTATTTTCCTGAATACTATAAATGTGAATTATTAACGTTTGTCTTCTACTATTTTCGAACGACTATTTCCTCGTCAGATAAGTCCTGCTTATGTTTGTGAATCATTACATAAGTGCTCCCCTTCTTCACAGACTGTTGTGTGAAATATGCATATGCTCCTGTGAATTATTACTGCCGGATTTTTTCTTGCTGGACATCATGGAGTTGGATTATAGTGCCGATTTTCTCTTTTATTTGAGCGATTGATTCTTCTGATCGGGACCTTTCGAGATGCTAGGTGTTATCAGTTCCGCTCGTTAAAGTCTCTCCCCGGCGATGTAGGCCTAAGAATCTGCGATAGGCGATTTGTGACTCTTACTTAATCTCCGCTCAACCGATTATCTTCGTTCACTGACATAGTGCTTTTTATTTCAACTTAGTTGTTTACTTCAGAGACAAGTCTACAATTGCTCTTTACTAAAGTGACACAGAATTTCGTGTTTGACGTTTAAATTCTTCATCATTCGTCGATAATATGATTTTCACATTGGATTCATTCTTTAGATTTTCTGGATGCTGACACCGATGTTTTTCACAAAAATAGTTACATGCGCTATACTATTTTTTTTAAAAAAAGCTTCAAAGTACAGCATTGATCAATTTTGTGTCTTTAATTTTGTGTGCTATTGAACGTTTATTTTTTTACGATAATACTGTTACAAGTTAATTTAAGGTAGTTGAATATTAAAAAAAAAAAAATGAGTGAAGAAGACATATATTGATAAGTTTTTACAGCTTAGATTGCGAATTTGAGAAAGTGTCTGCATTTCATGTTTCATAAGTGTTGAATAGCAATTTCTATTTTTATTTATATTGCATTTTATTTTTTTTAAAAATTGTTGAGTAATTTTTAACCATTTTTATTTTATTATGCATTTTTTTTTTGTTTTGTGGTCTAATTGACTTTTTTTAAATAAGAACAGTTATAAATGATTTTAGATGGTCTTGAAACATTCCACAGTTTTACAAGTGCTATTTAAAAACTATGATACAAACGATAGTATGATAAAATTATACTTTTCAAATATCTAAGTACTTTTTGCTGTGCACTTTTTGCTGAAAGTCGTTTGAGAAATATCAAGACAGTTTATTATTTTTTTAAAGAAAGTATTTTTATAATTTCCATCACTAATTAATGACTAGATATTTTGTTTATATTTTTATTACAGTTGTTTTTGAAGTGTTATAAATTGACATATATACATATATTTTCTTTTAAATAAATTTTATGATATTGCCATGTTAATGAAAATGCTATAGGTAAGTAAATGGTGCATCTGATATAACCCTGTTTTTTCGTATAAAAAAATATAAAAGCATGATGTTGTTGGTTTGCAACCATTATTTTTAATATGAGGTTTATGAAAAAGAAACCATACAGAGAAAGATACATTTGAATACTGGTTATTCAATAAGGAGATATGCACCTTGATATACTATTGACATTGTGTTCATTTTCAGATAAATAAAATTTTATCGTTTGAATCACATGCCATATGCACATGACATAAATAACTAGTTGGATGTGTCAATCCCAAAACTTTCTTCTATCGCATAAGTACATTTTGATATTTAAAAAAAAAACATGGTGACCCCAAAGTTACCCACTATCGAATTTCCTCGAACATTTGACCTAGCCTAATGAGATTCTGGTAGCCGAAAAGCCTAAAACACAAAATTTAATTAATATTCTGAGAAAAGGATCTTAGTAGTGCCTCATGTTGGGTAATTTATACTAAAACCTAATAAGCATCTATTTATGTCAAGACCTAACAGAATCTGAAATTTGATGGCATTTCGTCCATTAGTTCTTGAGATATAGTTATGACAAAAAATTTACAAAACGTAGCATAGCAACACCATATCTTGTACAATTTATGCCAAAACGTAAAAAAGCGTCTAATTATGTTATGGTGTAAAATAATCTGAAATTTGATGAAATTCTGTGCATTAGTTCTTGAGATATAGCTAGTTTAAAAACACAGTGTAAAATATATCACAGCAGCGACATCAGTTGAAGGATTTATAACAAAGCGTAATCATCGTGTAATTATGTTATATGTCGTTTTGTAACAAAATCTGAAGTTTGATGAAATTATGTGCGTTGGTTGTCGAGATATAACTATAGGAAAAATCGTGCAAAATGCATTATAGCTGCACCAACTGTTGCAGGGTTAATACCAAAATGTAATCAGCGTCTAATTATGTTATATATTCTAGTGTAACAGAATCTAAAATTTGATGAAGTTCTCAGCATTAGTTCTTGAGATATAGCTATCGCAAAAATCGTGCAAAATGTAGCATAGCAGCGCCACCTATAGGTCAGTTCACACCAAAACCTTATCAGCGGCTATGTAACTCAAGGTATCGCGGAATCTGAAGTTTGGTGAAATTCTGTGCATTAGTTCTTGAGATATAGCTATCATGAAAATCATGAAAAACGTGGTATAGCAGCGCCACCTGCTGGCCAATTTACACCAAAATTTAATCAGCATCTATGTATATCAAGGGGTCACAGAATCTGAAGTTTGGTGAAATTCTCTGCATTAGTTCTTGAGATATAGCAATCTTGAAAATCATGAAAAACGTGGTATAGCAGCGCCATCTGCTGGCCAATTTACACCAAAATTTAATCAGCATCTATGTATGTCAAGGGGTCACAGAATCTGAAGTTTGGTGAAATTCTCTGCATTAGTTCTTGAGATATAGCAATGTTGAAAATCATGAAAAACGTAGTATAGCAGCGCCACCTGCAGGCCAATTTTCACCAAAAACCAATTGGCACTAATTCATATCAAGGTCTAACAGAATATAAAATTTTATTAAATTTCGAGCATTAGTTCTTGAGATAGAGCGCCCACAAATTTTTTGTCACATACAGACAGACAGACAGACAGACAGACAGACAGACAGACAGACAGACGGACAGACTCACAGACAGACATTTTCTAAAAATAGTCAAAACGTGTTCAGGACCTTCTAAAACGTATAAATCCGTCGAAAACCGGAAGTCGAAAATTTTCATGAATCCAATACTTTCTTCTTGTAAAGATAGAAGAAAGTAATAATAATGTTCCATGCATAATCGAATTATAAATTCATGTGTCTAAAATATATTATTACATTTTATTCTACTTTTCTTTCCTGATTTTTTTTCACTTTAAAGGTAAGTTGTGCTTTATATTGTTTGTAAAGTAATTTTATTGGGAGATTGTTTTTATTTTTGCAAAGACTAGCCATTGTTCTTATTTGCATAATTAAATCTAATATCTTATATTTTTAAAGTGTGTGCATTGTTTATATCTGTTCGAGTAGAATTATTTTTACACTCTAGTCTGCAAAAAAAAAAAAAAATATAAGATGAATAAGATACAGTATGATACTGAATAAGATACAGTATGAATCATTATTTTCGTCAATTATTTTAGCTAATAAAAACTTCAATTTTAGGAGTGTTCAATTAAAAAAAAAAAAAAAAAAAAAAAACATTTGATAAATTCCTTAATATTTATTATGATATTTCTTATGCATTTCATATAGGATATAAACAGTGCATTAAAACAAAATATCGTCTTAACTAAAGTGACTAATTTCCCCCCTTCTAATTTATTTTAAGACTTTTTATACATATATTTCCAGTGTTTGTTTTTCCTATTTGCACCCCACTTGCAAAAATATTTCGTTAAAGAGGGTCCAGTTTTCTAATATTTAAATAAATATTGAGATTTTTTTTTCTTGCTTTTTCACTTTTATAAAGGTAAAACACAATTTTGATTAGTTCATGGATAGACATTTATTTTAAATTTTTAGCATCTATTTAAAAATATTCTCACATATAGCTGCTTTTATTATATTGCGTTGTAGATAGGTTCATTTTTTTTAATAATCTGATACTGTGCTCGTTTGTTTATTTTCGCATTTTTATAATTTAGGATATAAATTGTTTATAATGACTAAAAAAAGGTCACGTAAATTGACACAAGATCCATCTGTTGTGTTTAACTTTAAGTTTAGACCTGATGCAAAACAGGTAATGTCTTTTAAAACTAATATGGATTCTGAAACAATTGGTTTAGATTCTAATTCTTTTGAGATGCACTTTTCTTTACACACAGTGTTAGTGCGAATGTTCACTGGTGTATCAATATTACAGTGGTGAAATTTTTACAAAGTTCTTTTTTTCTTTTGATATACTTATGGATATTTGCAACTGACTCACTTTTCATACAACTTCTCTTTGCATGCAGCAATTACAATGCTTTTATACAAAGATTTTTACAATGGTAGTTTACAAAGCTATATATATTTTGCAGCATGCTTTGCAGAGGAAGTTATTCACATACATATACATTTACATATGCAATTGTTTAATTATCGGTCCTCTGTGAAGTTTTTTTTTTAGAACATATTAATTATTATCTTTAATACATAAGTCATTTCTTTACATTTTTTTTTGTTTTGGTTATGGATGATTTAATCCAGTAATTTTATACCTTCTCATTTGCACTATTCCATGTTTTTCCGTTTACCCATTTGAATTTCATTACTCTTTAAGCGTAATTTAGATAGATATATACAGTTTTTGCATAATATTTGTTGGTAGTTAGATATCATTTACATTCACTTCTCCACATTTCTTCATTTTCATTTGGGTATGCATGATATACATTAGTACTTCACACTAAATTTACAACCATTAAACATTTGTTTTCAGTCAATGAATACTTACAGATGTAGCGGAGCTTACTCCTTCTTTATTTAAAATTCTAGCAAGGTGTAAAATTTTATATAGAGACTAAAATTCACACACTTATTCACTTTAAATTCAATACTCATCCTTTTATAATTTGTACACAGTACTTCCACATAAAAAAATACACTTTAGTCATTTTGTAAATAACGATGAGTGGTATACGACAGTCAAGGTGGTATTTAAAATTGCATACCTGTCAATGTTTTCACACTTCTGGTTCAAAGGATATAAAGTGAAGATAAATTGTAATTTTTATAAGCAAAGAGGCTGTCATACGTTTGCTTTACTTGTTAATACATGTCTTTTATTGGTCTTTATACCAGTTGTATCTTAAATTGAAGTTACTTTATATGTCTCCATATTACATTTCCACACATCTTTCCCACAGTTCTAAACTTTTTACACTTTTGCATGAAAGTTCAGTCTCTCCCACTTAACAGTAATTATTTTTGAATAAAAGTATTTTTGGGAAGATACCGAATTCTTTACGGAGATTTCTTCTCTCATGTTACACTAAAATACCGTTTTAGATGTCAATATAATGCAACATTGATTTTAAATTTCAGATTTAACTTAATAAAAAAATTCATTAGTTTAGGTATTAAAAAAAAAGGACAAAAAAATTAGAAGATATACATTTAGGAACATTGTTATCACATGGAAGTAAATGGTCAACGACAGTGTTTCAAAAAAATTTTCCATATGTTGTTTGTCTAGCATTGCTTGAACTCTCATCTCAGATATAAGTTTGTAGTAAAATTTATCTTGTAAACTTTTTAAAAAAATGGTGGAAATTTCAAAATTTCCTATTATTTATTATTATGAACATTTTTAATCCTACTATTTACATTATGTTTTTGTTTATTTGTATATTATGTTTTGTGTTTAATTGCATTATATTACTCGAGTATTTTGCTATTATTATTGTGTTGATCAATACACATAATTAATGTTTCTTATAATAAACAATTTGGATTTTTTTTTGCCAATTGGTTAATGAACTGTGGACTTAGAAATGATATTTGTTTTATTGTATGTGCACATTTTTTATACAGGTCCTTGTCTAAATAAGATAAATTGAAGAGTGATCACAATTTTTATTAATGAAGCTGCAGCTGTTTCTAAATAGAAACAATATATGATGTCATTTGTATGACAAAACTTATGGTACCAATATATTTATATCATGATATATATATACTTTTATTTGGGATGGTTTCCTACTTAGAGAGAAGTTCAATTACTGTTTACTTTATTTAGTAAATGTTTAGTTTGTTTTCATGAACATTTTACACATTGTTACTTGTAAGAGCATATGAAAATTGATTTCTCTTCCTGCATGTACCTTTATAGATTTTTTTTTTTGCCTGTGAAAGGGGTGATATATGTGATGTAGAATCACATATAGTTTTCTTAAATTATACATTTTTTCTAAATTACAGTTAAAGCTAATCTTTAATTAAATATCTATTTTATCTTAAAGTTTTATTTCGATCCCACAATAACTTTCCGTTAAAAAAGTAAAGAAAGAAAACATATGTAACATCTGCTGGATCATTAAAACGATTCTCAGATAAAGAGATTTCCTTTAGATGAATTTTCGGCTTCGCTAAAATAATAAAAGAAAGAATAAAGATCGAATGTGTTTGCGGTCAGTAAAATTTCATTTTCTCTCTGCGTAATGTTGAGCCTAACTTCTTTATTACATAAAAACCTTTCATGTACATGCTCTGTGTTTTGTCTATTGATAACATTCTCCCAAAACAGACATATAACGTACGATTTTGGCGCGAATTCTTTTTGGCGTATTTTTTTAGGACTGACCATTTCTGGGTTCCCTGCATTAAATTCAAAATCATCTTTATTGTTTAAAGCGTAACAGAAAATTTCATGGTTATGATATCATTCACTTTTCATATGCTCCTTTCGCCAATTCTAAGATGCCAATGTGTGAATTCTGAATGAGAAAATTCAATTGCCTCGCTCTCCCTTCATGGACTCAGACATGTAAAGAAGGTTTCTAAAAAAATGCTTACAGGCACCATCCCTAATTATTTCTGTAAGAAATGATTTAATTTTTATAACTCTACTTCAAATAAACAAGGTTCTCAAAAGAGCATTTATTTTATTGATCACAGCCTACAACTTTAGCGAATGCATTTTTTTAAAGAAAGAACCTGGTCATAATACTTTAAAGTACAGAACTATACTACAGGGAGGACGAGGGATTAGAACGGACAAACTTGAAAAAAAAAACATATTTAACTAATAACCCAAATAACTGAGCTTCTAAACAAAAATATAGTGTTTAACTTAGTGTTGAATTCATATGGTGGCCCGCGGGGAACATGCACTTTTTGAAACTATAAAAAGTGCCAAGAGCATGTAACTAGGTAGAGAGAGGGGTAGTAACAGAAAAAAGAGGAGATAAAAGCTTTATAACGATATATTACACGAGATGGTGTGGAAGAAACAAAAAATATGCCCCCCACCGAGGGGGGAAAGGTAAATCCCAAACGGACAGAAGGGCGACCCCTGCCGAAATGTACCTTTTGTTGAGGTTTCAAAATATGGATTTATAACAAAATAGAACGAGGATTAGATTTTTTTGAAATCGCAGTCATAATTTGAACGAACCTGTAAGTTAAGATTGGTGAGGAAGGGAGGGGGGGGGGGCGGTAGGATGGGCGAACATGAAAAAAAAAATAGTGGCACTCTGAGAGTGCCGATAGAAGTGAAACCTTGAACAATTACGTGTGTATTTTTTGAATCGTTAGGATATATAATTTTGAATCGCCAGGAAATACTTTTAAATGAATAAAAAAAGGCTCTATAATATTAAAGAATATATTAATATCTTTAAAAAAAAAACCGCGTGATACCATATATCCAGCTATTGTAGTTAACTCACTATAACTACTTTCTTACATTTTAAAACGCGATAAATACACCAACCAAAATTAGACCATACTATCGATACCTTAATCCTTATCCAAATAAATCATTTTGTATTAATGCCTGTTACAATATCTGTAGATTACTTTTTGAATTATTCAAATCGGACATTCCATTCAAAAGATATTACGAATTTAAAGATGACAATCTAAAGAAATAATATCGCCGCTGAGTACTCGGTGGCCAATAAACTTAGGGATTACGTGTGCAATCAAACGATTGCGGGTTCGAACCCCAGTTTCGCTAATATGTATCAATGTTTTTTTTAATATATATATGAAGAAGAAGTTTCAAAAATTAAAATTTTAACACATTATGGGTCCGTAACGTGATTTGAAATGATGGGAGAAAATTTCTTGTGCTAGATTTGTAATGTATGAAGCATAAGCTTTCAATAGACATATTGTACCAAGAAATGAGAAAAAAAACCCTCTGCCGCCCCCCCCCCCAAAAAAAAGGTCCTATAGGGAAAACCAACTGGAATAGCAAAAAGAACGGTGAGAAATGGTTAGCTATACTAGAATTTTTGTCATCACTGTAACTCCTATAGAAGCAAAGTTATAGCCTTTTAAAGATTGAAATGAAGGGGAAAAATAAGCAAAATTAGGTGAGTGATCGACAGGGGGGGGAAGGGTCCACAGCTCTGGGGGTGCCATGTAGCTTAAACTTTTAAGTTAAAAATGGTAGAAAATTAAATGAGCGAAATTTTAAGGTGTATATTGGGGGAGGTTGCAAGCCCCCACCCCTCACTTTTTTTTGTTTCTTTTGAAGAAATGAAAAAATATGCCCCCCGGCAGGGCGCAGATAAACTCCAAACGGGCGGAAGGGCGACCCTTCATTTATCTTTTGTCAAGGATTTAAAATGTGGAACTAAAATAAAATAGACCGAGAATTGGACATTTTAAAAACTGTATGCATATTTCGAACGTCCCTGTAAGTTAAAACCATGGAGCTAAAAAGGTATATGGAGGAGACATATCAATCTAGCATCATGGTGAGCCCTGACGCCGAAAAACCAGTTCTTTCCCCCTCTTTCATATCCGCCATGTTTGACTTTTTCCGTAGTTGACTTGCGCCTTGTAGGAGCTTCCTCAATAAGGAAAGGACATGTTTACAAACAAACACTTCTGTCAACCAATCTACCGCTACATTTTTTGTCATAGCGATCATTGTAGGAATCATCTTGACGACGCAGTCCAATCATATCATACTTACTTATGCAATGGCAAACTTAGACCAATCAAATTCCCGGAGTTCATCCGTACAGTGCCAGTCGTTAAAGAACGGACTGGTTTTTCTCCCTAATAACCCTGTTCACACTACGGATATTTAAGATATCTCAGGCCTGGAACTCTCTCAGAGAGTTTCAACTCTCTCGAGCTAGATACAGGAACAACCACCTACTCTCATTGGCTACGTAGCTTTGCTTTTACTGATTGGCTGTTGTGGCCGTCTTTATTTCAAACGCATGCGCATAGGCTACATTTGTTCAGTTCAGAGATACAGTGACATTCGCTGAGATATCTTAGGTAAATTTTTCAATGTGAACAGGCATCCAATTCCAGGAGGGTCCACTTCAAACACGGCGATCTTAAGATATCTTAAGTTTGTGGTGTGAACAGGGTATTATCCACAGCAATTCGTCCACAGTGACGTCAGCTGTCCTTTCCTTATACGACGATCGGTAGCAGACGGAAAAAGGCAGCTTACCCAGGTCAAATATGACGGCAGCGGAGTTGTAACGGGGGGGGGGGGGGGTAGGAAAAGCTTCAAGTGACGTCACATATGTCTCCTCCATATACCTTCTTAGCTCCATGGTTAAAACTGACGCAGAAGGGGGGGATTAGAAGAGACGAGCGTGAAAAGTAAAACATAATAAACTAATACTACAAATAACTGGACTTCTAAACAAAAATATAACGATTTAACCTAGTGTCGTATTAATGGGGTGGCCCGCAGAGGATTACCCCTCCCCCCAGAAATTATGAGATTTTATGCTTTTTAATGCACAAATTGCGATTCCCCCTCTCTTACAGAGCTGTAAAACATGATGCCTTCCTCCCAGAAAAATACCTGCATTCAACACTCATTTAGCCTAAAAAAAAAAAAAAAAAAAATCGAAATCGAATCTAAAGATCGACATCGAATCTAAAGATCGACATCGAATCTACAGATCGACATCGAATCTACAGATCGAAATCGAATCTAAAGATCGACATCGAATCTAAAAATCGAAATCGAATCTAAAGACCGATCTTACGGGCAGAATCGATTTTGCATTTTTACTTTCTTTTGGAACTTTACAAGAAGAGAGTATTAGATTCGTGAAAAATTTTGACTTCCCGTTTTTGATGGATTTGTATATTTTAGAAGGTCTTTAACACGATTTCATGGTTTTTAAGAAATATCTGTCTGTGTGTGTGTCTGTCACTCTGTGAGTCTGTATACGACAAAAATTTCTGACCGTTCTATCTCAAGAACAAATGCACGGAATTCCACAAAACTTTAGATTTAGCTTGACCTTGGTATAAACTGAATCTAATTAATTTTTGGTGCATATAGCCTAACAGGTGGCGTTGCTATGCTGCATTTTTTGCGATTTGAGCAACAGCTATATCTGAATAACGATTGAACGGATTTTCATCACATTTTAGATCCAGTTAGTCCTTGACATGAATTGATGTTTTTTGCATTTTGATGTATATAGCTTCTCAGATGGCGCTGCTATACTGAATTTTTCACAATTTCCACTCAGCGCCATGTGAAAGGGGGGGGGGGGGGAAGGAAGCGGTCGTTCCGAGCACGGAAATTTAGGGGGCGCCAAATTTTTACTACTAACATTACTTCTAGCCTATCACAAGAAAAAGTTAATACGGGGGGGCGGGGCATAATTGGAACTTTGAACCGGGCGCAGTTCTCTTTTCGCACGGCCCTGTTTCCATTTTAGCTTTATCTCAAGAACTAATGCACGGACTTTCATAAAAATTTAGATTCAATTAGTCCTTGATATTATTTGATGCTAATTACATTTTGGTGGAAATCACTTAAGAGATGGCGCTGCTATACTGCATTATTCATGATTAACGCAATAGCGCTATCTCAAGAACGAATTTTCATCAAAATTCAGATTCAGTAAATCTCTGACATAGATTAGTGTTATTTAGTTCTTGGTGTAAATTGCCCTATAGGTGGCGCTGATATGCTGCATTTTTTATGATTTCGCAATAGCTGTGTCTCGCGCTTTCATGGATTTTCATCAAAATTCAGATTTAGCTGGTACTTAATAAAAATTGATCCTGATCAATTTTTGGTGTACATCACTCAACAAAAAACGCTATTTTGCAGGGGGGGGGGGGGGGTTCTGCGGTTTCTTTAATTCTTCTATCTTAGAAACTAATACACTGAAATTTTGGAATTGGCACATCCGTCTATTTTACCTTCGACTTTTGAAAGAAAATGAAAATTATGTTACCTTCAGAGAAATCGATTAAAAATTTTAAGGTATCGATTAAATCGAGTTGACCGTAGTATCGATTAAATCGATTTAAAAAATCGAAATCGCCCATCACTAATGTGAAGCGTTAGATTAGTTTCTGCTACATTTTCCGATCACGCATTACAGCCAATAATGGCACAAATTTTCATTTTATTACGAAATTTTAATCTTCTGTTTAATAACAATTTCGACGGTAAAGAACAAGTTCAAAGAAATACTGGTTTAAACGGGTTTGAATTGATAGGCGTGTCTAAGCACGTGGTTTTTTTGGTGCTTAATTGGACTTAATGTAGTGGATTTAAGGTTACATTTTTGGCGTCACCGCCAGACATTATACTTCCCCTCTATTAAAAATTTCTCTTTAATCTATGGACCCAACGTATATTGCAATGTAACTGATAAAATTTATTTTTTAATTGAATATATCATTTAATAGTATGTAATACAGGTTATAAAATGTGTGAAAAATACCATTATTTTCACATTAAATGTGCCTAATTATTTTAAATTTGTTAAATTGTCTGCCTTTATAATATTTTATATGTTTATTTTTAGATTAAATTCTCAGGTCACTTTCCGTCAGGGTTGGAAAAAAACCAGGTTTTTTCGAAAAAAACCAAAAAAACCGGTTTTTTTGGTTTAAACCTGGTTTTTTTGGTTTAAACCGGGTTTTTTAAAAACATCCTTTCTTATTATATATATACATGCATATTTACTGATAAAAACAGACATTATTGGTTTATAAGCAGTGTAACTTCATTTAAAATAATTTAAATTTGAAAAAATTTAAATAATTTAAATTTGCTGAAAATTGAAAAAATTCATTTTTCAATTTAAACAGTTTTAGCAAACAGTCTTATGTTGAAAGTTTTAACTGTTCTACACAGTGAACCATTGATGCCCTGTAAATATTTATAAACAATCTTTTGATTACTAATAATAAACATTTGGATGTAGTTTGATAAATATTCTTTTCCACAATTATTCAAATAATAAGTTAGAAATATTTCTTAGGATTTTTTCTTTCTGAGTGACATTTTGAAGTTAACATTTTTAGTCGTTAGATTCAGCAGATAGCAGAAGGAAAAAAAATATTATTAAAATGCTGTAACTAGCAACCAGTCTTTGCTTTTAATTATTCAAGATAATCTTCCAAAAGAAAAATTTCTTTTACAGCTTGTGCAAAATCTTAAAAGATCATTGTGTTACATTATTAAATGCATTAAATAATCTGCATTATTAAAAAAATTAGAATATTTTATACTAAATATTGAATTTATTTTATCTATGATCAATTCACATGTTTGAAGTTTTTTCTTTACAGCAATAGATATGCTCACCAATGTGTACTGATTTTAATCCTTTACATAAAAAAAATGACATGAACCCAATGTATCTAATGCTTATTGCTGAAATAAAATGTTAAAAGTAAAAACTATTTATATCCAATAATCTGAAACTCGTAAATTATAAAGAAAGAAAGAAAATGTCATTAGATTTCTTCTAAAAAATGATAGAAATTATTTATATCTAATAATCTGAAACTCGAAAATTGTAAAGAAAATGCTGTTATATTTCTTCTAAAAAACGAATTGCTTTTTTTTTTTTAATAGAAAAATCCAATTGGTTTAATCCTATGCATAAAAAAAGACCTAAACCCACTATATATAACACTTATTACTGAAATAAAGTGTTAAAAGTAGAAATTATTTATGTCCAATAATCTGAAACACGTAATTATAAAGATAAAAAAAAGAAAATGTTATTAGATTTCTACTAAAAAAAAAACCTATTGGTTTTTTTGAGAAAAAAACCATTTGGTTTAAACCGTGGTTTAAACCATGGTTAAAACCAATTGGTTTAAACCGTGCCAACCCTGCTTTCCGTACTAACAAATCGAAATATTCTTCTACAATTACATAAATTTTTACTGTAAGAGATATGTTAATACACCCCTTTTCTCAAGAAGAAGCTGTTTAAAACAAATATAGATCAAAATTATCATTACTTTGTACAGTGAAAAGCTTTATTTCGAATTGTATAGAGATATTCGAAGTTGTAACATGAACCCAATCGCCCCAGAACCCTGGGCAGCCGCATTGTTTTCCCGATGGTTTGACCAGACCTGGAAAAGATAATTTAGGTATTTAAAATGAATTGCTATTAATTTTTTTTGTAGTATTTTATATTAAGTCAGGTATAATTATAATATCTGTTAATAATTACTGTTATCTTTGTATCAATAGAAATTTTTATTATGACTTTTCTGATTATTATTATCTCTTAGTAATTATTAGCTAAGTTAATAAACTTAGTTTTTATTAACTGAATTCGCCAGAAATTAATAGAGGTATTTTCCTAGATTCTTAAGTAAACATTGCACATGTATTTTTTAATGTGTCATTACTAATAAATAAATAGTAAATTAAAATAATTAAATCTGATTTAAATCAATTCATTACATACATAGCGTTGTCGTTATTATTTAGCTCAGTAAATTAATGGTTCTTTTGACGAGGTGATTAACGTTAGTCATTTCAGTTATCAGTAAAGGATTAAAATCTTCAGATAAAGATGTTCAAGATTCCTTAAGCGATTCGCCAATTCTTCAATTTTTTCTATTGTTATTTTGACTTATGCCATATGATTGACGAGTAACATAAACTCAAAGTAATGTTACATTTATTGAACGTTAAAAAAGTAATCATTTATTTAATTATTTTAATTACAAAAGGTTGTAAGCCCTAATTTGGATTTAAAGATTTTTTTCCCTTTTGTTTTTTGATATTTGTCTGGGACATAAGATATCTTGGAAGACATCATCTTGGAACAAATAAAAGATTAGCTTCGTGGTGCACTAGACGACAGTTATAATATTAACTAAAAGCTTACATAAAGTGGGAATATGACGATTGTATTCAAATTTTTTTGTGTTTGTTTTTGCGAATTCTTTTGGATGAAATTATAGACATGCAAATCTATAATGAGCAAAGAATTCTTTGATGGATCGAAAAAGTGTACTTCCACCAAGGTTGGAAATTTCGTTATAAAGATAGAGTAAAACCTCCATAACGGACACTCTCGAATAGTGGACACCTCTATTTAACGGACAGTTTTCCAATCCCCACTCCCAAAACCTAAATTTTTGTATGTTTAACCTCTGAATAACGGACATTCCGAATAGCGGACACTTTATTCGGCGATAAAGGATGAAAAAAGATATTTAAAGAGAAAAAAATATGAAAAAAAAAAAAGGCAAAAAAGCCTCTAAATTTTTCAAGACAACGTAACACAAATTTTGTGATCACAGATAAATTTAAATAAAGAGCTGGGGGAAATTCTCCCCTCCCCCTCTTACGTTCAGTGCTAAATTCAGGATGATGCCCGGGAGGAATATCTCCCAGAGTATTGAAATGTCACTCAAGAATATTTTTTAGATTTTATGCCTTTAAAGGTCACAAAGTGCAATTCTTCCCTTACTAGTCCGGATCTCTACAATGTCCAATACGTCACATAGAAGAACAAATTACATGTAATCTCAAACAAAAGTAAACTTTTGTAACAGATTATTATACGAGAATATAATAAACAGTGGATAAAATTATGCACAATTTTATTGCTTAAAAAATAATTTTAATATCTGATTAATTATATAATAAAAGTTTTAGGACATATAAAAGTAAATAAATGAAGCATTAAGCATTTCTTAGCTACTTTTAAATCTCTGACGTTTTCCCAATAGCGGACACCTTTGAATAGCGGACAATTTCTGTGTTCCCGAGGTGTCCGTTATTTAGAGGTTTTACTGTATATATATTTTTTAATTCTGAAAAAGGTTCGTACCTTTTGACTTCACAATTTTTATCGTCACCTGTCTAAAGGTATAAAAGAATGTTCTGCTTATATTGCTATATATTTGTCTCGTGTGCTAATTTCGTGTAAAGAATTTACTTAGGGGACGAATTGTGGTAGTGTTTCATGTTTTTTTATACGAAAAGATACAATTTTTTTTTACATCAATAAAGAAAATTTATTTATCACTGCATTTCATAATCATGTATTAAAATTTGTTGCAATTTTTTTTTTTTTTTTTTTTTTTTTTTTTTTTTTTTTTTTTATGTCTAAACATTTTATGTTCAATGTCTTATGTTTAAAATGTTATGCTAAAAGTCTGTATTTTTCACTTTTTGAGCTTCTGTTAAACATACACATAATCGGCCGAATTTTATTATGTAATGTATTAGCCAAATGATCACATTTTTTCCTTTGAGAAAGTATCGCATACAAATAAAAATGTTTTCATGGGTTTCTCATTCTGACATAATAGTGTAACTTAAAGCTGGTGTAACTAAAATGCAAATTACTCTAAATGACCTTTTTTTTTTTTTTTTTTTTTTACTGGAAATAATTTGAATGCTTATTTTAAAAGTTTTTTGTACCGGCGCACAGAAATTATTGTATTTCCTTTTCATTTTTAAAATCTAGGTTACGCACTTGAAGCTGTACCTTTTGGCATATTTATAGACCGGGAGGCGGTAGCACGGACAATCAATTCATCGAGTTCATGGATAAAAATCTAGGATTAGTTAAATCTCGATTCGCATGTTAAAACACAATCGGTCTGCCAAGTCGTACCTTGATGAAAAACATAAAGAAACCGATTTTAGTTGCTGATTCAGAGGTTTATAAATATGTTTTCCTGCTTTCAATCGTCCATGTTTTCATATTTTTCGGTACAAAAAAGCACAATGGTAAACCTACGAGTCAACCACTAAAGTCGGATTTTTATGTGATCTCCACCCACATATGACTTCGCAGACCAATTGTGTTTTAATGTGCGAATCGAAATTTAATCGAAATAACTAATCCTAAATTTTCATCCGTGAACTCGGTGAGGTGATTGTCTGGCCTCCAGATCTATTAGTTTTACTTTGTTTAATCAATAAAAAAGAAACATTCTTCTAGAATAATCAATTATCAGTATTTTTTGGAATTCCCATTGCTTTTAATTCATTTCGTATTTATATAGATTGCGAAACATTTTATTTTGCGGACATCGCGAATTATCTTTCGCATTCATAGCATGCGATAGATATATCTTTAAATCGCTAACTTTCTTTTGCATAATTATATATTTCTTAGCAAATAAATCGATGGCGAAGTCTTGGATTAAATTACTTTTATAGCGTTGCGTATCAGTAGTCACTTTCCTCATACAGGAAGGGAGACAAAACATTGTAAACGAGTAATTATTACTTTCTTTCCCTCCTCCTTCTTCAGTAGTATACCGCGCAAGGTCGATGGGATCATCAACTTCTTGCGCACGCTTCTGGATCTATTCCAACCTGTCTGTGATAAATTGTGCGAACGGAACGAAACACTATTTACGAGGCTGTTTTCCACCTATATAACGTTTACTTACTTTTTCCGATAGTAAAACAACATTTCGACATTTTAAAACTGAAAAAAAAGAAGAAGAAAAAAAAGATTTCAGTTTTTCGGATACCCAATGTAACACCCCTGTTTCTCTCTGTATAATGATTGAAATCTGGTCCAAATTAGAAAGTCACAAATCTCTTTTCTAATCACGAAAAGGCCACGGACCCACTTCTTCTTGAATTATTAAACTTTGAATTTAAAGAAACCCAGTGGTGTTAGTGGTCTAAAGGCGGTCCAAAAGGTATGTTTGTAATAAAACTCAGAAAATGAAAGTTGGGGTATAATATGCATCCATCAACAAGTAACACTGCTATGTCCAATTCCTCTTGGGCGGTTTAGTATGAGTGTTAAAAATGGTATAATCCTAATATTCATAGGTAAGCCATCCGATTTTTTAAATGAGCAAAAAAGGCAAGACTAAAAATTACTGTGATGTTTCTATTGTTAACAAATGCAGTTAATACTTCTCAGTAAAGAATCTATACTATTAACCGCAGTAAACGTCTGTCTGTCTGTCTGTACCGCTAAAAACTTTTCTCAACGGCCGAGTGGAGTGGCGCTCTGGGTGTCTATCGACTCGGGACGATTCGGCCTTTTGTGATAATGAATTTCGAGAAAATCGCCCGGTAATTACCCGAGATATTAATTAAAAACTACCCGGGAAACGTGACAAAAAATCCAAGCTCCGAGACGGTTCTCTGACGGAGCTCTCCGTCGAAACTAGCTTTCCGCGGAAGAAGAACCACGAAGGTGTCGAAAATACGAAAATTAAGGAGTTTTATATAACGTCGCATCCGCGCTGCAGATTCACTGATTTTAAAACAAATTACATATTCTTGAAGTAAATTTAAAGACCTTTCTGACGGTCTATTCGGTTTCAAGAAATACGAACATTAACCTTATGAAAAAAACGTTTTCCCGAAAGCTTTCATTTTCCATTTTTCTCCGCAGAATTTTCGACAGAAAACTATCGAATTTTAAAACGATTCCATCCTTTTTAATTTTGGAGGCACGACAAAGAAAAAAAATACCCCCTCAAAGACGCTTCTGTCTAATTTCCAACGGTGTGTTTATTTTTGAAATATTCTAATATTAACCCTTTGAAAAAAAATCGAGAAAAAGAGTCCCCGATCGTACAATTTTGTTTGCTTTTTCGACACTTTTTCCGCTCATATTTATATGAATAAAATCCCTAATTTTCAATATTTCTTTTCCATCTTTATACACCTCTTAGTGAATACATCGTTTTGAGTTGTGTCAAAATTTCAAAAAGATACAACGGTTAGAAGTATTTTTAAATCTGTAGAAACCGCGAAATTACGGCGTAAAACGGGCGATTTTTTTTTTTTTCTGCCATATTTTTAGGTAAAAGTAGCCCTTAAATCCTGTATTCTTCAATGATCTTTATATGTGTGTTTGAGGTACTGGTTTTACACCTTGCATAAAATTTTTGAAAAAATCGGGAGGCCGTAACTGTATTTTAAATAATATAATAGGCGAATTTTTTAATTTAAATTATTAAATGTAAAAAAAGAAAAAACTAAAAATTAAAATTTTTGTACAAAATATCCATATTTTTACACGAAAATTATACTCGAGGTTTTTTTCAAAGTGTGTAATAGTAATACATTGCGACATCACTAATCCGACACTCGGTAATCCGTATATTTTTAAAATATCGTTAGAGAACATTATTGCAAATAAATACATTTTAAAATTTGACATTTCTTTAAAATCTTCATAAAAGCAGTTAGAGAATACCGTGGTACAAGTTGCATCACTATTTTGAAACGATACAACAGTTTAAAGTATTTTTAAATAAATAAAAACCGCAAAATTACGGGGAAAGAACGAACTTCCTTTTTTTTTGTTTCATATTTTTAGGAACAACTTTTACTTAATTTCAATATTTCCTTAAAATCGGCTAATACCATTCTTGGTAATCCACTTTTAATGGGGTATGAAATTTTTGGAAAAATATGGCTATCAGAACTATCTTTTAAATAAAATAATAGGTGTAACCATTTGCAGAACAACAAACATATTTTTATAAATATTAAATCTTCATCTTTTGTATAAACAGAAACAATGTTTTTCGCATTGCGCATGCGTGCACTTAGCCAAGCTACGCCGATATAAAAAAATCAATGGTTTTTTTTATATCCACATAAAAGAACAATTTTAAGTAATGAAAAAAAAAAATTATGAAAATTAATAAGAAAGTATTTTTCTTAATGCACTTTGACGTACCCCAAATATTCAAAGTGGGCCTCTGAGTGAACTCTAGAAGGTTTATACTAATAATACACAATTGTGAAAAATTTTAAAACATTTTGTTAAATAATTTATAAAAAGTATTTTCGTTATTTATTTTAAATTGTATTTATTTATTTGATTATTTTGTTTTGTAAAACCAGCTGTAAAACTGAATATTTTGTAACATTATATTATAGAAAGATAGCTATATTCAGAAAAAAGGTTATTCGAGGAAAAGTCTTAAATGCTTTTCTAAATAAAATAATTTGAAAGATATAGATACAAAATTTTACACATAAAATGTCTCATTATTTAAATGAACCTGTTTTTTCTTTGTGGTTTTTCTTTGTGGTCAGTGGTAACGATCGCCTAGTGTGCACTGAATCAAGACAGCCACAGGATGATTGATGGTTTGTGGTCAGCGGTTAAAAAACGCAAGTGTGCACCGGGCCTTAGAGAGATTTTTTTTTTTCAGAAAGGGGCCGCTAGCGGGCGAAGCTTGCTAGTTACAATATTATTACGGATGCCTTTTTCATATTACTAATAACAGTAACTTTTAAAAAACATTTGAAGAGAAAAGGACGTCACTATTTAAAACATCGCATTTTTACTCATAATGATATTAGGTACTACTCTGTTATCCCGTCGACCAATTTCGCCAAATTATACAAATCGCCAAACTAATTGCCAAATTATACATATTGAGATAATTTTTATTTTAAATAACGAAAAAACAAATAATTAGTAGAATATTAATAAAAATATTAATAAAAACTCTAAATAAAAATCACTTAATGACATTTTAAACACATGAATCGTATTTAATGTCATCGAATGTGACATTCACGATCATCCATTATTGGCATTTAATCTTATAGTTTGGTGGGTACTACTAGGTTATCCCGT
The DNA here is from genome assembly GCA_964019185.1 of Maratus speculifer. Classification (NCBI taxonomy): domain Eukaryota; kingdom Metazoa; phylum Arthropoda; class Arachnida; order Araneae; family Salticidae; genus Maratus; species Maratus speculifer. The sequence continues at coordinate 334,537,080 of OZ025289.1, forward strand.
TGACTGTTTTCGCCAAATTATGAAATTCGCCAAACTAATAGCCAAGTTATATTTGTTGACATAATTTTTATTTTTAATTACGAAATAACAAATAAATTGGCAACACATGAATAAAAATACATTTAAAAAGTGAATTTAAAACCACTTTATGACGCTTTCAACACGTGTATTGTGTTTATTGTGTCCTTCACAATCATCCATTATTGGCATTTAATCTTATAATTTGGCGATAGATTTTTGGTCGACGGGATAACCTAGAAATACCATTTGGCGATAATTTTTTGGTCGACAGGATAACCTAGTAGTACCCGATATTACATTTCAATATTTATTTCATTATGAACACTGAGATTGAGATTTTACTTTCAGATGACTTCAGTTAGTGAAAATAATCGGTACTACTCTGTTATCCCGTCGACCAATTTCGCTAAATTATACAAATCGCCAAACTAACAAGCCAAATTAAACATATTGACATAATTTTCGTTTTAAATAACGAAAAAAAACAAATAATTAGTGGAATATTAATAAAAATACAAATAAAAAGTCGAAATAAAATTGCTTAATTGCGTTTTAAACTCGTGTACCTTATTTAATGTCACTGAATGCGACATTCACGATCATCTATAATTGGCATTTAATCTTATAATTTACCGATGAATTTTTGGTCGACGGGATAACCTAGTAGCACCAAATAATGTCACAGTAAAAATGAAATTAGTTTTTTTTTTTTTTTTTTTTTTTTTTTTCCTAATAAAACTATTTTTCTGTGAGAGCATATAAAATAAAATTTCTGGATTTCGCCGGCATTCAGATTACAATTTTAACTGAAGATGTGCGAATATTTGCATGCAAACTTGACATTAAGTTTGTAAATATATTTATTATGCATTGATTTAATGTAATTACTTTTGATTTTTTTAAACCAAATCGATCGGGTCTTTTAAACATTTCATTCGTCGAATTCGACGGGATTCCAATCGTTTTATTGTTAAATTGCATTTTGTTTTTCTTAGAGTCTATAAAAAAGCGTTTAAACTAAAGAAAAAAATCCGTTTTCGATGAATCTAGTCAATGAAGAAGTAGCACGTCAAATTGTATCTCTTTATTATTCGCAATTCAAAGGTCTCAGAGGGAAATTGCTAATCAATTGGGTATTTCACGCCGTTCTGTTAGCTATTATATTGATAAACACAAGAAAAATGAAGTTAGTTCATTGCAATCTAAACGGGGTCGCCCTTCTAAAGAACCTCTATCGTTTTTTTTTTTTTTTCTAATCGGAGGCGAAACTGAATTCTGCAATGGCAGAATCTACATTCAACTTGTTTTTGTTTAATTTCTAGTCAAAATACTGGATTGTTTATTATTATTATTATTATTATTATTATTATTATTATTATTATTATTATTTATTTATTTATTTATTTATTTATTTATTTATTTTTGTAAAGTGTACGACAAAAATGTAATTTCTGTAGCATAGTAGAGAATTTGCTTCGCTCATCCTAATAAAATAAATACACAAATTTAACAGATAGAACACAAATAAAACTAAATGCTTAAACATTGAAATAATCAGAATAAAAAATGTAAATGGTGAAATGTTTAGAGATTTCATTGTCAATTAACCGACGGCATGGGGTTTAATAGTAAAAAAGTTTTTAGGTGCAGTCGTCATTATATAACTATGCAGCACTTATAGACATCGTCTAATTCGTCTTTTTTTCCACATATAACATCGCAAAAACTACTCAATCGAATGGTTTAAAATTAAATATATATACCTTTGGAGAATTTTGTCAACTCATTTCGAATTTTATAAAAAATGGAATCAAAATTTAAAACATATTAATAAAAGCTTCCTTCATTCTACTAAAATCAATCACAAGTAATTAATTCAATGCTATATCCCATGATAGGTTATGATTATAGGTCGTCATGGGGATAACTTCCTATTCAAGATGGAGCAATATTATTTACGTATTACTGAATTTAAGATATATAATCGTAATAAAATTTGTATTCATGCATTTTTGCATAAGAGTGCAAAAGCTATTTCTTCAAGATCTGTATGTTTATAAAACTAGTAACAGTATGGAAGAATCTCATTTATAAAATGTGACGTACAATTTCAAAACACATTTCAAAACTTTATTTGAGTACATATTTAATAACTGAAATTTTTCAGATAAAAGATGCTTTTTGGCTTTGTTAATAAGCCATCTAAAAATCTATACTATTAACCGCAGTAAACGTCTGTCTGTACCGCTAAAAACGTTTCTCAACGGCCGAGTGGAGTGGCGCTCTGGGTGTCTATCGACTCGGGACGATTCGGCCTTTTGTGATAATGAATTTCGAGAAAATTGCCCGGTAATTACCCGAGATATTAAATAAAAACTACCCGGGAAACGTGACAAAAAATCCAAGTTCCGAGACGGTTCTCTGACGGAGCTCTCCGGTCGAAACTAGCTTTCCGAGGATGAAGAACCACGAAGGTGTCGAAAATACGAAAATTAAGGAGTTTTATATAACGTCGCATCCGCGCTGCAGATTCACGGATTTTAAAACAAATTACATATTCTTGAAGGAAATTTAAAGACCTTTCTGAGGTCTATTCGGTTTCAAGAAATACGAACATAACCTTTTGAAAAAAAGTTTTCCCGAAAGCTTTCATTTTCCATTTTTCTCCGCAGAACTTTCGACCGAAAACTATCAAATTTTAAAACGATTCCATCCTTTTTAATTTTGGAGGCACGACAAAAAAAAAAAAAAAAAAAAAAAAAAAAAAAAAAAAAAATACCCCCTCAAAGACGCTTCTGTCTAATTTCCAACGGTGTGTTTATTTTTGAAATATTCTAATATTAACCCTTTGAAAAAAAAATCGAGAAAAAGAGTCTCCGATCGTACAATTTTGTTTGCTTTTTCGACACTTTTTCCGCTCATATTTATATGAATAAAATCCCTAATTTTCAATATTTCTTTTCCATCTTTATACACCTCTTAGTGAATACATCGTTTTGAGTTGTGTCAAAATTTCAAAAAAATACAACGGTTAGAAGTATTTTTAAATCTGTAAAAACCGCGAAATTACGGCGTAAAACGGGCGATTTTTTTTTTCTGCCATATTTTTCGGTAAAAGTAGCCCTTAAATCCTGTATTCTTCAATGATCTTTATATGTGTGTTTGGGGTACTGGTTTTACACCTTGCATAAAATTTTTGAAAAAATCATGAGGCCGTAACTGTATTTTAAATAATATAATAGGCGAATTTTTTAATTTAAATTATTAAATGTGAAAAAGGAAAAAACTAAAAATTAAAATTTTTGTATAAAATATGCATATTTTTACACGAAAATTATACTCGAGGTTTTTTTCAAAGTGTGTAATCGTAATACATTGCGACCTCACTAATCCGACACTCGGTAATCCGTATATTTTTAAAATATCGTTAGAGAACATTATTGCAAATAAATACATTTTAAAATTTGACATTTCTTTAAAATCTTCATAAAAGCAGTTAGAGAATACCGTGGTATAAGTTGCATCACTATTTTGAAACGATACAACAGTTAGAAGTATTTTTAAATAAATAAAAACCGCGAAATTACGGGGAAAGAACGAACTTCTTTTTTTTTTTTTTTTTTTTTTAGGAACAACTTTTACTTAATTTCAATATTTCCTTAAAATCGGCTAATACCATTCTTGGTAATCCACTTTTAATGAGGTATGAAATTTTTGGAAAAATATGGCTATCAGAACTATCTTTTAAATAAAATAATAGGTGTAACCATTTGCAGAACAACAAACATCTATATATATAAAAGAAAGTCTGGATTTCGTATTAATCACAGCACAAAAAAATCTACCGAACCAACAATCTTGAAAATTGGGGTAAAAATACTTCTTATAACGTCGAGTCCGCTAAGAAAGGATTTTCGAAAATTCCACTCCTAAGGGGAATAAAAAAAAGAACGAACTTTTAAAAAATTCCTTAAAAATCGGATTTTGTAGTTATTTTTCAACTAATAACATATTTTAGTGTAATTTTTCATGCTGAATCGAATGGTACTAAGCAAATTATTTTAAACCAGGTAGTTCGTGAGATACTTCAAATTTTCCTAATTTGGCGATGTCTTCGGCGCAAAAATCTCAAATTTTTCAATCTTTATCTATATATATAAAAGAAAGTCTGGATTTCGTATTAATCACAGCACAAAAAAATCAACCGAATCAACAATCTTGAAAATTGGGGTAAAAATACTTCCTATAACGTCGAGTGCCGCTAAGAAGGGATTTCCGAAAATTCCACCCCTAAGGGGGTTAAAAAAACCGAACTTTTAAAAAATTCCTTAAAAATCTGATTTTGTTGTTATTTTTCAACTGATAACATATTTTAGTGTATTTTTTCATGCTGAATCGATTGGTAGTAAGCAAATTATTTTAAACCCAGTAGTTCGTGAGATACTTCAAATTGTCCTAATTTGGCGATGTCTTCGGCGCAAAAACCTCAAATTTTTCAATCCTTATCTATATATATAAAAGAAAGTCTGGATTTCGTATTAATCACAGCACAAAAAAATCTACCGAACCAACAATCTTGAAAATTTTGGTAAAAATACTTCTTATAACGTCGAGTGCCACTAAGAAGGGATTTTCGAAAATTCCACTCCTAAGGGGGTTAAAAAAAGAACGAACTTAAAAAAAATCCTTTAAAATCGGATTTTTTAGTTATTTTTCAACTCATAACATATTTTAGTTATGGGGATGTTTGAAATCAGATATACCCAATCATAAAAGGTGGCTTTAATTTAAAGGTTCCGCTGAATGAATTTTTATGTGATTAAAAGTGTTAACACGTTGACCGTTACTTCATTTATCGGTGACTAACGTTGAACTTTCCGTTTAGATGACTGACTTTTCATCGATGACAAACAGTCTAAAATATGATATAAAACTAAAAATGAATATGATATGAAAATTTCGTTTGATTCAATGTTTTTTTAGAAAAACTGACCAGCGTAGCGGGCGAAGTCTGCTAGTGCTATATTATATATCGAATCAACCTAATGTAAATTGTATGGGAAAATCCAGTCTGACATCTACCTTGGAAGTTCAATATACAGTTGGCAAAAAAAGTATTTGTACACTTCATTTTTTTAAATTATAATGAAATTAAACAAAAGATTTAAACAAAAAATACTGTAATACATTAATTTAATGCATTATAATATTATAGAAGCAGAAACAAAATTAAACGAATCGATTTTTTACATTATAATAAACAAATATACAAAATTATAATGCAAAAAAAGTATTTGTACACTATCTTAATGTAATATAATTAAGGAAAATTTAGTAAAATGATACAAATTAATATTTTGTGCGAATTCATTTAGCGTTTATGACTACTTCTAGATGGTATGACATAGATTCCACCAACTTTTTTGTAGTGGTCTGGTTAATGTTATTCCATGACACAATAAGAGCTTCTTTAAAACTGTTTTTTACTAATACATATTTTTTTTTTCGGATTTTTGCATCCAATAGCATCTGCAAATTTTCTACTGGATTCAAGTCTAGAGATTTTAGAGGAATTACCAGTCGTCTTCGAGTATTGTCGTAAGAATGTGCTGGTGATAACAGCAGTATGCTTTGCTCGTTATCCTGCAGAAAGTGAAAAGCTTCCTCTATGCATAATTTCTTCGCACAGTTTAATAAATTATGGCGCGACACATCAATGTATGTTAAACCTGTCCTTCCATAGTCAATAAATTTTAAATGTCCTGCTCCATTAGAAGCTATACACCCCAAAAGTATAATATTCCCCCCAACATGCTTGATAGTTTGAAGTATACGTTTTGGATCTAGAACAGTTTTATTTTTACGCCAATTTTTTCGAATGCTTGGTGGTAAGAAAATTCTGAATTTTCCCCCATCAGAAAAAATTACTGTTTTCCAAAAATCCAATGATTTACTTCTGTATGCGAAAGCGAATACTATGCGTTTTCGCCTATTTGTTTCGCTGATGAATGGATTTTTCCTTGAGGTTCTTCCTTTTAAATCTGCATTGAGAAGAATATTTTTTATTGTTTGAGGTATTACTCTGATGCGAGAAGATGTTGCAAGGTCTCCAGCAAATTTTTGAACCGAACACATAGGATTTTTTAAAGCTTTTTTAACAACACTCCCTTTTTCCCTCATTGTTAGTTTGCTAAGAAGTCCTGGTTTTCATTGAATTTCGATGCTTTTAATTTATTCATAGTTTTCCACTATACATCCAATAGTTGTAAATGGTAATTTAATAGCTTTTACAAATTCTTGTTGCGAATTTAAATTTTTATTATGCTCAATCATAGGATTTCATATATCTAGAGGTGCCTCTCTAGTATTAGGATCTATACTCAATTATTTCAAGAGCAAATTAGATTAAATGTCAGACAAATATAATATGAACTTAAAAATTATTAACAGCTTCTGTAAAAGTAGTCCTTTGAACCATAAACACTATAAAACACAGTACATATCAGGATGGAGAAATGTACAAATACTTTTTTTGCAAGAAATTTTTAAACTTTTCCTATTAGAAAATTGTTTTACATCTTTATCGAAATTTTCTGTTGTGTAATTTAAAATGCACGGTAAACAGACTGTATTAAAACTATTTTTGACAAAATATCTGCTTTTATTTAGTTAAAAATTAAAAATTTTAGAGTGTACAAATACTTTTTTTGCCAACTGTATTAATCTATAAATAATCAATCTCATTAACAGCACAAACTAACATTTAATACCCTAAAAAAAGTAGTGACATCATGGAACAATGTAACGCATCAAATAATCTATTAGTTAACAACATATTATTTCTTTTCAATTCAGTACAGGAGAGTTCCAAGAGTGCAAGTGCTGACTAAATAGGTGTTTTGAAAAAAATGTACAATTTGACTATAATGTCTAGAAGATATAACTTGGCAATCGGCCAACCAAAAAGCGCTGGAAATTTATATCCCATAAATGTTAAACGATGCTGAGCGAAAAATGTTCACCATACCAAATTCTAGTAGTTCAAACATAAGGATTCGGTTGCAGAAATGTTTCAGCTAGGGTAGAGCTGCAGATGTCGTAGCGATCAACATTTATGGGGTTGTATTTTTTAGTACTTTTTAAAGCATTACTGGAATAGCCGGTTTCCTCACTGTTTCTTCTAAGTGCTATAATTTAACTATACATCTTAAAATAAGCATGGTTAACCATAAAAAGAAAAAAAAGAATCCTGCTCCCGGATCTGGCTTATTGAATGACACTCGCCACTTTCTAAAAATGAGTAGAAATCTAAATATGGATGATAAAATTGTACCAATGTACCTGTACCAGGCATTGTAGCTTTATGGAAAATATTCTTAAAAAATTCGAAATATGTGAAACAAAAACTGTTTACTACATTTAAACACTTTCTTCTATTGAGTATAGCTATGGTAAGAAAGCCTTATCCTTTCTTTTTCCGGATTATAAGGATAAAATTACTTTATGGCGCGTTTAAGTAAAATAATTTTTTCAATCATTATATGGGTGATTCTACGATAAGAGGTTCAAAAACATAGAGAATTCGGCCAAAGAGAAAAGTTTGAGTTTGATCAAAAACCTTGTAATTATGATTTTTTTCCCGTTTATTTACTTTTTCATATAAGGGAAAGTCACTTTATACATATTTTATAACTTTTTCTGGTCAGTGACTCGCTCCCCTGGCAGTTATCTTGCCAGGGGAAATACCGCAGGGGAGAGACATTTTCATGTAAATTCAAATTTTTTAGCTGACTGAAATAGTTTTTGGGTTAATTGTGTATTTCACTTTTAGGTAGCTTTCATTACAAAAAGTAAAAAGCTACCTATTGCAGCCGTCCGGAGGAAAGCACTTACGGAAAATTTTGGTATATTTTCACCGATCATGACCCCCAGACCCCAAAACCACCCTCCGTTCAAATGTTGACATATATATATATATATATATATAACCATATATATATATATCTGATTTTTGTCATGCGATAACTAACGTATTTATGAACCGATTTGAATGAAACTTGGTATGTACATGGTACATACAAATGTCTCGACCGAGTTCGTTGGTCAGCATCATCTGCCATGTTGTTTCAAAATGGCGGCCATTTTAAATTTTTAAAAAAAATTAAAATTTAAAATTAAATGCGAAAAAATTAAAAGTTGAAAAATATTTTTCTTTTACGTGTTAGAACTTGAAACAAAGATTCCAGAACACTTTTTATTTTGTCTATATCTTAAAAAATGATTGAGTTATAGCACTTTGAATTTTTCTTATGGCTGACATTTTGAAACGATCTGATTTTTGTCACGTGATAACACGCGTATTTATGAACCTATTTCAATGAAACTTGGTATGTACATAGTACATACAAATGTCTCGACCGAGTTCGTTGGTCAGCATCATCCGCCAATTTGTTTCAAAATGGCGGCCATTTTAAAGTTTTTTAAAAATTTAAAATTTAAAATTAAATGCGAAAAATCTAAATTTGAAAAATATTTTTCTTTTACGTGTTAGAACTTAAAACAACGATTCCAGAACACTTTTTATTTTGTCTATATCTTACAAAATGATTGAGTTATAGCACTTTCAATTTTTCTTATGGCTGACATTTTGAAACGGTCTGAATGATCCACAATGTTGCTTTAAAATGGCATACACTTTATGATATCGTGGAATTTGGTGACTCTCTAAATCTCTTAAAATAAAACCAGATTGAATAAAAGATGACTAATTTCTAAAAATTCCTATTAATATTCAGTCTTGACAAAAACTGGTATTCAATCTTATAAAATCACTAATTTTATAAGATTATTTCCACTAATTTGAGATTAGTATTTTTGAACAATGCAACTTACTTTAAAATAAATGAATAAATATATAAGTATATGAAAGCTACCTCTTCCTCCAGGCATTGCCGGAAGGACTTTAATTATTACCGTATTGTTTAATTAGGGCAGTAAATGCAATTGAATTAAATGATTATTATAAGTTTTATGATTTACCAGGGGAGATACACAATCACCGTGCGAAACCACTACACCGCACGGTCAAATCGCAGCAACTAAAAATGGCGACGCTTATATGGCTTGCGCGTTTAGTATTGCTAACTTCAAGCCGATAGATGTCCTTAAACGCTACTTCCAATATAGTCATCCTTGAATTTATATTTGTTTCAGAGGAACGAAATTTGACAGGGTAGATACACAAAAAAAGCGGGACAAAAGTTAATTTTAAAAATTATTTGAAATTAACAAAATTATTTTACTTTTTATTTTATAATACGTAAGTATAATTACTTAAATTCCAATTAAACATACTTTAGCTAAGCATCTGACTGAAAAAATATATGTATTGTTTGAAAGTTAAATTGAAACCGGCAAGGGGACATGCCAGGGGAGAGACTTTTTTAGACTTTGTAAGAAATTTCAGAAAAATGTGTTTTAATTAGGCATTCAATCGTGATGTTATTTAATAGAGTATATTAAGATGATGCGATTCATTGCAAAAAATAGCAACATATAGAATAAAAAATCTGTTTTAAACGGATTGCTGTGCAAATTACCTCTTATCGTAGAATCACCCATATATATTTACTAATTGCCAAAGAAGATTCAGAATGCTTTACTGAATGTTATGGAAGTGATGGAAAGTGTTGTATTCTCTATCAATGCAGCTCCGTACAAACAAGGCTTTTCAACCACAAATCGCATGCCACGTTATCACAGGAATTAGATGATCTTTTGTTGTTCAACTCTTATGGAAAATCTATCCATGTTGCACAGTGTAAGATATTCTGATTCTAGCGAGTCAAATTTCGATTTATAAAAATTATCGATATTAAAGTAATAAAATTTATCTTAATATAAAATGATTGTGTATTATTATGTTGTACAATTTACGTCATTATCATTCTGTCACTATAATCATAATAAAAGGTGTAACGTCATTTTCATATATTTAATTTGTGTAGTGTTATTGTACTCAGTACATATTTTTAAAAATGTAGTACATAGTTATTTTCAACAAAAAGAGTTTTCTTGTATGAAAATATTATAATTAATTACATGCTGGTAAAGTTATCAGTGTTGTTATAAAGTAAATCACTGTCATTTATCATCGTTTGCTATTCTTTTATTATTTGTATATTCGGTAACCACTGTATAAAAGTTAAAACTTCAGGTTGAATTTCAGCCACTCTGTACACTGTAAAAAAAAAATCTGTAGTACTACTAGAAAAACTCTAGGCAACTGGGATTCCATAAACTTTTCTAGTAACCAATACAGTTTCTTCTTAAGTAACACTACTGTATTAATCTTAGTAAACAGCACACAGACTTCCTTAGTGAGTGTACTAAGAAATCATTAGTAGACATTACAGGTGCTTTTTTAGTTGGAATACTAAGAAACGATTAGTAGTATTACAAATACTTCTCTTGTACCTTCACTAAGAAATGGTTAGTAGTATTACAGATATTTCTCTTGTATCTTCACTAAAAAATTCTTAGTAGCCGTTACAGATCCTTTTTAAGTATGTTTACCAATAAATGGCTAGTAGTTTTACAGATACTTCTCTTGTATCGTTACTAAGAAATTCTTAGTAGCCATTAGGGGGAACTGGGGTACATTGATACAGTTTTTTTCTAAGATTTTTTTTGGTGTCAAGAAAGTAGAAAATTCAAGTTTTTTTTCCATGAGGTGACAGCAAAACTTGTGTAGTATGTTATAAAAATGTACAATCATTGTTTTATGTAGTATTTTTGCATGTAATTTTAAAAAAATCAAAAAAAGTCATTTGTATCAATGTGCCCCATCCCCGGGGCAGATTGATACGTTTAAGCAAAATGACGACAAAATAATACCAATGCATATTTTTCATAAAAAATGAGTTAGAAAACCATTTTATATTTATTTATAAAAATTCAAATCACCCACAATTTATTTTTAAGCAATATTAAAGCAATCAAAATTAAATATATTATGACTTGATGTTCTGTCTGTTTCTTGTCTGATTGTTGGCTGTGGTAACTTTGTCATATCTAGCACTTCAACCCCAGCATTATCTTCTTTCTTATGAAAGATGAAAAAATTACCAGTTTTTCTGTTTATAAATAGGTTCATAAACAGAAAATAAAGGATAATTATATTAAAAATTCTGTTTATAATATAAGTATCATTTTCTGTTCTGTAGTTTGTTTCTCTTACTTAACATTTCTCATGTCGAAAATACTTTTTTCTCTGGAGAATCGATATAAATTCGAGATTTGCCAGAATGCTGTCCTTTTCTTTTATTAGTTCTATTAGCACTAGATGCTGGGTAAGTTCCTACGTCTTCTGTTTTCAAAAATACTATAAAATGCTCTAATATAAAGAAATTAGAGCTATTTCACTTCAATAAAAACTAATATTAGAAATTTTTCGTGAAAAAAAGGTTGGATTAAGGAGTGTATGGTAAAAAAAATAATAAAAGATAATGAAAATATGAACTATTAAAGGATTTAGGCTGTATCAATGTGCCCCGTCATAAACTGTATCAATGTGCCCCATACAGCGATTTTGAATAAAATGAGTCTCAAATCCAACACTTCACAATATATCTAACAATAAATAATGAGGAACTGATAAAGAGTAGCAGTACTTACCAGGGAGAGTATTCATTTTGGTTGAAAATACTGGAACAGTTGTATAATAGCATTTCAATTGTACAACTCATATTTACTTTTGAACAACAAAAACAATAAATCACCCGTCCCATTTCATCAAACTGCTGAATCATTCCAAGATTTTCTGTATGTAGTTGAATACACTAGCATCACCTTTTGGAGCTGTTGTGAAACTTCCTGTAATGACCCTGTGAGCGGTAGAGGGGGTGTATCAATGTGCCCCATGTATCAATGTACCCCAGTTCCCCCTACAGGTATTTATTTAGTATATGGTGAGTAATACTACTAACCATTTATTAGTATGTTCACTAAGGAAGTCTGTGTGCTGTTTACTAAGTTTAATGCAGTAGTTTTACTTAAGAAGAAACTGTATTGGTTACTAGAAAAGTTTATGGAATCCCAGTTGCCTAGAGATTTTCTAGTAATACTACAGATGTTTATTAAGAAATGGTTAGTATTATTAGATACTTCTTTTGTATCTTAACTAATAAATTGTTAGCAGCCGTTACAGGTCTTTTTTTAGTATGTTTATTAAAAAACCTTTAATAGAATTACAAAAACTTTTTATGTTCATATTAGAGCATTTATAAGAAAACATCTGTAATACTTCTAAGAAACTGTAGTAATGTTACAGATACTTTTCTCATAATTTACACTAGAATTTTAAAGAGGCAAGCTAATACCAGTTTGGGAAATTTGAAAGAATAAGAAATATCTAATAATTATTAAGCCAAACACTCTGCAAGAATTTCTGTATGCCTTTCATATTTTATGCTACAAAATTTGATAAATAATATCAACTTTTTTTTTCATGAAATATAGAGGCACCCTTTAATATAACTTCCATGATTCCCCCCCCCCCCCCCCATTGTTAAATTTTCAATATAAAGATTTAAATCTATAATAAGTGCATCTATATTTAGTATACAAATATTTTAATGTTAATTATATTTAAACTAAATTAGGTTTGTAGAATAAAATATTAAAGAAATATTTCGCTTACTATATTCCATATTCTTTTTAACTGCTCTAAGTAGCCTTCTCAATGTAACTGCATTTTTTTTTTTTTTTTTTTTTTTTTTTTTTTTTTTTTAATAATTGATTACCACTACTCTGCCCTTGTAAATTTCGTAACACTTAGTTATTTATAATAATTTCTTTATTGGTTATGTTTGTTAAATGTTTGTAATAAATATATTTCACAAATAATTTGATTTAAATATGTATCTTGTTTAATTATCTTTTAATTCAGAAAAAGAAAAATCTTTTTACTAGACAATACTTATAGTTCACAATTCCTGTCAAAAACCTTATTTCTAAGAAATCACTAATGCATATACTTAGATATTAGCTTCAAATAAAAATCTTACTTGGTGCAAAATTACTTAAGTTCTTTGAAATTTATGCAATAAATTATAGATTTTTTTTTTTTCAAATTAAAAACAATGTTATAAGTTAGTGTTCACTCTAGAAACAAAAAGGGCAGGTGCTATTCACTAAAAAAGGCACCACTGCAGCAGAAAAGGGCACTTTGGCAAAAAAAAAAAAAAAAAAGTTATTGCTTTTAAAAGGAGGGAAAAAAAAGTAGGAAAACATGTAATTTTCAAGTATGATAAATCAACTAACATTAATTTCAAATGATTTTATGATATAAAAATAAAAAATACAATTGAATTAAAATAAAATTGAATAGTTTCATGTTCTTATTCATAAAGAAATGAAAAAAAAAAATTTCGCACACAAATTTAGAAATACGTATACAGAAATATTTTATTAAAAATCTCGGGGTAAAACTAGTGGTGCATTTTACTACTTTTAAAAAAGGCAGACAAATTTTGTAAATTTGGAAAAAAGGCAGCATTAAAGACCGGTCATGTGAGAAACAGGTTTGAGTGAGGCGAGTCTATTCTTGATAATAGGACAGAGCAATGAAAAGAGTTTCCCCTAGTATTGCTTTTGTAGGGAATAGAGAGAAATTTCGTCTCCCCTTAATGCTTCCATACCTTCGGAAAGGCCCATTATTTTGGCAGTATGCCAAGACAGATCTTTAGAACCTGGTCAAGCAGTATATGTTATAAAACATGTCTGTGAATAAAGCTAACACATATAGGCAGCGGCAAGAATTCATTTCTTTTTTTTCTCAAATTTAAAAACTTGTAACCATAAAATAAAGCTAACAATGCACTAAGTTATTTAAAAACTATTCCAAATTATTGATTTTTCAAGATTTAAAATAATTTTCTAGCACAATTCTTAAAAAAAAAAAAAAAAACTTTATTATATGAGCTATACTAACTCATTTGCATTTTTTTACACCAATAAAAGAGAATTTCAGGTGTCAAGATTGTTATGTTTCATATAAAAAATCTTACCAAGTTCTGAATTTGAAGAAAATTATTGCAACTAATTCTAAGCACACTATTGATGTTTCAGACATTTTCTTACAAATTTTACCAAGTTGTTAAACCCAGTATATGTATTTCATAGTAATTTTTTCTTCATACTTCTGACATTTAATAATTTTTTAATATGCTAAACATTTTGAAAATAACCACATTTGGCAAAAGGTTTAATCCAGTTTGCCCAATTGAAATTCTTAATTGCACCGATAGTTTTGACACAATAGAAACATAAAACATTTTTATTTGTAAATAATGTATGTATTAATACAATTTAAGAAATATAAATGTTCAAATTAAAATACTTACTCTATTAGACTTTTTTTAAAAAAATAGGGCTGCCACAGTGAAGTAATTTCCTAAATTTTGCTTATGTTCTTGATTTTTATTTTTGAACCATATTAATATACAATTATTTTTAAATAATGGTAACAGAAAAAAAAAATAATTGTCAATGTCAGCCCATCATTAGCTGAAATAAAAAATGTCACATATACAATAAAAAAGCAGCACAATTCAGTTGGTTTGCAATACACTCTTCATTTATTGAAAGTACAAATTATATATATTAAAAGATATATATGATTAATATTCAATAACAATATGTTTTACAAACAAAGTCTTCTCCAGTGTTCAGAAGGCTGCTAAAAATTGCCTGCTCTTTGGGGTCAGAATTAGCCACTTTATTCATCAATATATTTAATGCGTCAAAATCTGCAATCTTGGTACACTTTGTATGTATGACGATGACGATAATCCAAGTCAATAAAATGGGAATTGCTCCAAACATCAGATTAATCTTTCCACCTGTTTTGATAATGAAAGGATAAAAATTTTCAGATATAAAATTGATACTAGTGCAGACACAAGATAATTATACTGAAGTATGCAAAAACATAATAAACAAAATAATGAAATTTAAGAAACTTTACCATCTAGTCTTACTTCTGGTTCTACTGCTTGAGCAAAGAAAAAAATAAAAATTTCTATTTTGGAATAAATTTCAGGTTTTATGGGCTTGATAATGTAAAATTTTTCAATTAGTATGCATTCTGGGAACCCGAAAAATCTGACAGAAATTAAGAAAAATAAAAACCAAACTGCTGTTATTTAAAAGCATTTTTTGGTACTATGTGTTGAGAGGAAGTGCACATTTTATTGTTTATGTTTTTAAAATTTGATAATTATAATTTCCAAAAAATTATTTTACAATTTTGATTCGAAATCTGATTTTGCAGACTCTTAGAAAAAGGAGAAATTTGTAATGTGAAAATTAACTTCTGATATAACTAGAAATAATTTTGGAGAGGAGGGAGGGATTTAGGTATTGAAATTATTTTTACTACAAAGCAAGGATGCAACTTTGAAATTTGGCTAAGAATGTAATTATTTTGAATCCCTCCCCTCCCACTGCATGCACACACATACACTTTTGCTTTGATGCATTACTAAGACAAAACTCAGCTCAACACATTGAAAATTATATGCAGTAAAATACAATTATGTTAAAACAAAATTTTAAAATAATAATAAGTGCATGTGAAACATTCATATCAACAGTATTTGAAAAGTTTAATTTAGACAGGGTAAAGCTAAAAACAATAAAGTTGACAGCTATGATACATAAAATCAAGGAGAATTCAGAGTAGAATTTTTTCTTGTGAAATTCACAGAAATTTTCTGAAAGGTTACAGTTGAGGGAAGGGAATGGATACCTACCCGACACTAACTATATGCTTTTTTCCTATAATCTTTTGACAAAATGTGCCTCTTTGTGAGTTATCAAAACTTGCGTCTTTTTTGCAATCGATTGTTGAAATTTACATCTTTTACAAGATTTTTTGACTGATATATAATATATATATATATTTTGACTAAATTTGCTTTTTTTTTCACAATCTTTCACTGAAATTTAGGAGGTTTTCTATGATTTTTTGATGAAATCTGCATATTTTAAGATTCTTTTTACGAGAATTGAATTTTTCCACTATTTTTTGACAAAGTTCTCTCCAATCATTTAATGAAAACACATTTTATCAGCAATCCTTTGATGGAAATAATTTCGCAATACATTGACCGACACCACATTGTTTTGGCAATCCTTTGATGGAAATGTCTTTTTTGCAATTTTTTCTTTGAAATGGTGTCTTTTTCGTGATCCTTCAATAAAAATCACATATTTTCCGCAATCATTTGACAAAATTCAATTTTTCACCACATTTTTTGACAAAAATTGTGGATTTTTTTTTTCTGACGATCTTTTAATGAAAATGGTCTTTTTTGTGATTTTTTTTATGGAGATTGCACATTTACACTATTCTTAACTGAAATGGTCATAAAGTGAGGTTATTTCAAACCTAGATTCTTTACATTTTATGCAAATTCTGAAAAATCTAAATATTTTTTTCTTTTCCCTCAAACAATTTTTCGATCCCGCTTCCATCCATGGGATCAAAAGACTGAATTTCGTCCTGTGGACGGAAAACCTGCACCAATGCTACTAAGTAGAAAGTAATAAATAGAAAAGTATTAAGATTTGTAGCTGCATGTTTTTTATAATTCATTTAGAGATTCCTATTGCACGGTTGGGAAAATATATACATATATATTTAAGGGGGAAAAAATGCTTTATTTAGTTTAAGCAATTTTTAAATTTCATTTCCTATTGCATATAATGCATATCTGTTGATAAAATAAACGTTTTTGGATATTATATAAGTAGTATAACATTTTAAAATACTCAAATAGTTGCAGTACACTATGTTCAGAATTGAAATCATTTCCAATTTAAACATT
Organism: Maratus speculifer; assembly: GCA_964019185.1. Lineage (NCBI taxonomy): Eukaryota > Metazoa > Arthropoda > Arachnida > Araneae > Salticidae > Maratus > Maratus speculifer. The sequence goes on from OZ025289.1 coordinate 334,553,993, forward strand.
ATTGATAAAAGCTATATCTTATGTTCAAAGCATTTGCTCTACACAATGTAACACTGATACCTTGAAAATCTTATGAAGAATCTTTTGATTAATAATATAATACATATTTGATACAATTCAATGAATATATATTATTCTCTGTTTGTTATTTTTAATATACAAAATCTTCTGGTTATATTGTTTCTCAGTGATCATTCCGAGTGTCAAATGAACATTTTTTTACCTTTAGATTCAGCTTCCTTACTTTATGAATTTGATGCGATTTAATAGGGTGTGTTTAAAAATAAAGTTTCATTAAATAAAGGAAAATGCACCTTATCTTTATTATGCATATTTAATTCACACTTACTTTTAATATTCTCATCATTTTTTTAATTTCTGGTACAGCTCTATTTTTAACTACTCTTCAATTGACACATTTTAAAAAGAAAATACAGACAAAATTTATTCAAAACAATAATACAATTAACATGAAAAATTCTATAATATGTTTTAATAGAAATTTTTGTTTTAAGCTGTATACCTAAATAAAATCCTTAAGTACTTATAATATTAAAACCAGTTAAAAATAATTTTTTAGTTAAGGTAGGAAATGGAATTTGGAAGAAAATTTTTAAAAATATATTAAAAAATGAAGTACTACTTGGTTATCCCGTTGACCAATTTCGCCAAATTATACAAATCACCAAACTAATAGCCAAATTATATATACTGACATACACAATTTCTTTTTTTTGAATAACGAATAAACAAATAATTAGTAGAATATTCATAAAAATACAAATTAAAAGTCGAAATAAAAGCACTTAACGATGTTTTAAACAACTTTCTCATATTTAATGTCATTAAATGTGATATTGACAGTCATCCATTATTGGCATTTAATCTTATGGTTTGGCGACTTTTATTTTTTGGCCGACAGGATAACGAAGTAGTACCAAAAATTATTTTAAGTGTAAAAAACAGTCCCAAATGTATAAATTTTACACTTAATGTGTATAACTTGGTAAGTGTGAGAGCATTGTGCATGAAATAATCAAATACAGTATAATTAGAATATAATTATATATTATAATTATATGTTTAGAACATTTGAAATTAAACAGAACCAGCGTTGAAAAAACAACATGGGAAAAAAAACTATATGCCTATAAAAGTGTTTTTTTTTTTTTTAAGAACAAATTTTTGGATTTTGAATTCAATTTGATTGATTATGTTTTTAAGTCAAAATATTTATTCATTATAAATTAAGGCCGTACCAAGTACTTTGTATTTACTCAGCATTCAGCCAATTTACCGAGTAGAAATACAATACAGAGTAGTGATGGGCGATTTCGATTTTTTAAATCGATTTAATCGATACTACGGCCAACTCGATTTAATCGATACTTTAAAATTTTTAATCGATTTCTCTGAAGGTAATATAATTTTCATTTTCCTCCAAAAGTCGAAGATACAACAGACGGATGTGCCAATTCCAAAATTTCAGTGTATTAGTTTCTAAGATAGAAGAATGGGTCATTCCACACGAATTCAACCAATGGGTGTTGCATCATAGTCACAGATTTTTTTTAAATTTTTATCATAGACAGACATAGTAGTGAAACCCTCAAATCTGAAATTTAAAAGTAATTTTTGCAATATTGGCTGAGATATAGCCTTTTGAAAACTGACCATTTTTGCTAAATGGCGGCCATCTTGGAATCTTATCATTATCTGAAAGACGCCATAACTTGACAACTAAGGGCTCAATTTTTATATATCTGGTACCAATTTGAAGCTATTTGTACAAAGAATGCAAATTTTACATCAAAACAATAATAAATTTTCATTTATTTACTTTTTATTACAGTCAAACTGAAAATATCACCCCAAAAAAGGGCTGATTGTAATGGCCCATAAAAAAATTGAATCATCATGAATTTTTCTGAAACTTGGTAGAAACATTGCTCCATCTGTGGGCTTTAAATAATAAAAAAATTGGAGAGGTAAAATCTTTTGTTTAAAAATAAATGATTTTTTACACATAAGGTGTCATTAACTAAATAATGATCATTTTAGAATCTGTAACTATTGCTAATTCAAGAAATAATGGTTAAAATATTTTTTTTTTAACATTTAAATTAGTATATTGTGTGTTTATTATATAATTCAATGAAGAGATATCAATTTGCAGCTATTTATACTAAATATTCATATATTAAAATACAAGTAAATTTTCATTTCTACAATGCTTTTATTTCATTTAAAATATGAGAATATGATTCTCAAAACTACCTTACTATAATAAACTACATAAAAAAAACCCACAATATTTTCCCCTGAAATATTAGAGAAATACTAGCTGTAAATCACAGTTGAATTCACTCAATTGTGTGATTTAAATAAAATAAAAAAATATATAAATTATATATATATAAATCTGGCCACATACATTTCATTTTTTAAGTGGAAAAAAAGTCTTAACTAGGTTCTATATATAGGGGAGAGTGGGGAGAAATAGGACATTTTTTACAAAAATTAGAAAATCTTTTTTTTTTTTTTTTTTTTTTTTTTTTTTGTGTTACACAAAAACAAAATTATTTTGAATACAAAATAAAATATTTTCTAATGTTCTTGAACAATATAGCTAAACAATTTTATAATTAAAGAAATTGTAAATTTCAAAATGTGTCCCATACCTCTGCACTAACAAGCAGGAATGAGACAACTATAAAACAATGTATTCAAGGAAACAAATTATTATAGTGTTGGCTATATTTACTATCTAACAAAGATTATAGGTTGATAATGTTTGTGCTACAACATCAAATTCCAGTATCTTCATCACTGGAAAGATGATTCAGAATTGTTAGAGATATTGTTCAAGAACATTAGAAAGTATTTTATTTTGTATTCAAAAAAATCAAAATTTTTGTTTTTGCGTAAAAAGAAAAAAAAAATGATTTTCTAATTTTTGTAAAAAGTGTCCTATTTCTCCCCGCTCTCCCCTATATATAGAACCTATTTAAGACTTTTTTTTCCACTTAAAAAATGAAATTTATGTGGCCAGATTTATATATATATAATTTATATATTTTTTTTATTTTATTTAAATCACACAATTGAATGAATTCAACTGTGATTTACAGCTAGTATTTCTCAAATATTTCAGGGAAAAATAGTATGTGGCTTTTTTTTATGTAGTTTATTATAGTAAGGTATTTAATATTTATGTAAATATGTTTTGAGAATCATATTCTCATATTTTAAATGAAATAAAAAGCATTGTAGAAATGAAAATTTACTTGTATTTTAATACATGAATATTTAGTATAAATAGCTGCAAATTGATATCTCTTCATTGAATTACATAATAAACACACAATATATTAATTTAAATGTAAGGAAATTTTATTTTAACCATTATTTCTTAAATTAGCAATAGTTACAGATTCTAAAATGATCATTATTTAGTTAATGACATCTTATGTGTAAAAAATCATTTATTTTTAAACAAAAGATTTTACCTCTCCAATTTTTTTATTATTTAAAGCCCACAGATGGAGCAATGTTTCTACCAAGTTTCAGAAAAATTCATGTTGATTCATTTTTTTTATGGGCCATTACAATCAGCCCTTTTTTGGGGTGATATTTTCAGTTTGACCGTAATAAAAAGTAAATAAATGAAAATTTATTATTGTTTTGATGTAAAATTTGCATTCTTTGTACAAATAGCTTCAAATTGGTACCAGATATATAAAAATTGAGCCCTTAGTTGTCAAGTTATGGCGTCTTTCAGATAATGATAAGATTCCAAGATGGCCGCCATTTAGCAAAAATGGTCAGTTTTCAAAAGGCTATATCTCAGCCAATATTGCAAAAATTACTTTTAAATTTCAGATTTGAGGGTTTCACTACTATGTCTGTCTATGATAAAAATAAAAAAAAAATCTGTGACTATGATGCAACACGTTTTCTTTAAATTGGTTGATTTCACGTGGAATGACCCGAATTAAAGAAACCTCAGAACCCCCCCCCCCCCCCCCTGCAAAATAGCGTTTTTTGTTGAGTGATGTACACCAAAAATTGATCAGGATCAATTATTATTAGGTACCAGCTGAATCTGAATTTTGATGAAAATCCATGAAAGCGCGAGATACAGCTATTGCGAAATCATAAAAAATGCAGCATATCAGCGCCACCTGTAGGGCAATTTATACCAAGAACTAAATAACACTAATCTATGTCAGAGATTTACTGAATCTCTATTTTGATGAAAATTCGTTCTTGAGATAGCGCTATTGCGTTAATCATGAATAATGCAATATAGCAGCGCCATCTCTTAAGCGATTTCCGCCAAAATGTAATTAGCATCAAATAATATCAAGGACTAATTGAATCTAAATTTTTATGAAAGTCCGTACATGAGTTCTTGAGATAAAGCTAAATTGGAAACAGAGGCGTGCGAAAAGAGAACTGCGCCTTGTTCATAGTTCCAATTTAGCCCCCCCCCCCTCCTATTAACTTTTTCTTGTGATAGGCTAGAAGTGATGTTAGCAGTAAAAATTTGGCGCCCCCTAAATTTCTGTGCTCAGAACGACCGCTTCCTTTCGCCCCCCCCCTATCACATAACGCTGAGTGGAAAATGTGAAAAATTCAGTATAGCAGCGCCATCTGGGAAGCTATATACATCAAAATGCAAAAAACATCAAGTCATGTCAAGGACTAACTGGATCTAAAATGTGATGAAAATCCGTTCATTCGTTATTCAGATATAGCTGTTGCGCAAATCGCAAAAAATGCAGCATAGCAGCGCCACCTGCTAGGCTATATATACCAAAAATTAATTAGATTCAGTTTATATCAAGGTCAAACTAAATCTAAAGATTTGTGGAATTCCGTGCATTTGTCCTTGAGATAGAACCGTCAGAAATTTTTGTCGTATACAGACTCACAGAGTGACAGACAGACACACACACAGACAAATATTTCTTAAAAACCATGAAATCGTGTTAAAGACCTTCTAAAATATATAAATCCATCGAAAACGGGAAGTCAAAATTTTTCACGAATCTAATGCTCTCTTCTTGTAAAGTTACAAAAGAAAGTAAAAATGTAAAATCGATTCTGCCAGATCGATGTCGATCTTTAGATTCGATTTCGATCTTTAGATTCGATGTCGATCTTTAGATTCGATGTCGATCTCCAGATTCGATTTCGATCTTTAGATTCGATTTCGATTTTTTTTTTCTTTTTCTAGGCTAAATCAGAGTTGAATGCAGGTATTTTTCTGCGACTCTGGAGGAAGTCATCATGTTTTACAGCTCTGTAAGAGAGGGGGAATCGCAATTTGTGTATTAAAAAGCATAAAATCTCATAACTTCTGAGGGGGGGGGGGGGTAATCTCCTGCGGGCCACCCATTAATTCGACACCAGGTTAAATCGTTATATTTTTGTTTAGAAGTCCAGTTATTTGACGTATTAGTTTATTATGTTTTATTTTTCACGCTCGTCTCTTCTAATCCCCCCTTCCGCGTCAGTTTTAACTTACAGGGCCGTTCGAAATATGCATATTGTTTTTAAAATGTCCAATTCTCGGTCTATTTTATTTTAGATCCACATTTTAAATCCTTGAGAAAAGATAAATAAAGGGCCGCCCTTCCGCCCGTTTGGGGTTTATCTGCGCCCCGCCGGGGGGCATATTTTTTTGCAACAAAAACAAAATTGAGGGGGGGGGGGGCTTGCACCCTCCCGCAATATACACCTTAAATTTTCGCTCATTTAATTCTCTACCATTTTTAACTTAAAAGTTTAAGCTACATGGCACCCGCAGAGCTGTGGAATTCTCCCCCCCCCCCCCTGTCGATCACTCACCTAATTTTGCTTATTTCTTTACTTCATTTCAATCTTTAAAAGGCTATAACTTTGCTTCTATAGGAATTACAGTGATGAGAAAAATTCTTGTACAGCTAACCATTTCTCGCCGTTCTTTTTGCTATTCCAGTTTCCCAATTTTCCTTATAGGACCTTTTTTTTTTGGGGGGGGGGCAGAGGGGGTTTTCTCATTTATTGATACAATATGTCTATTGAAAGCTTATGCTTCATACATTACAAATTTAGCATAAGAAATTTTCTCCCATCATTTCAGGTCACGTTACGGACCCATAATATGTTAAAATTTTAATTTTTCAAAGTTCTTCGAAAAAAAAAAAAAATAAATAAAAAAATATTGATACATGTTAGCGAAACTGGGGGTTCGAACCCGCAATTGTTTGATTGCACACGTAATCCCTAAGCTTATTGGCCACCGAGTACTCAGCAGCGATATTATTTCTTTAGATTGTCATCTTTAAATTCGTAATATTTTTTGAATGGAATGTCCGATTTGAATAATTCAAAAAGTAATCTACAGATATTGTAACAGGCATTAATACAAAATGATTTATTAGGATAAGGATTATGGTATCGATAGTATGGTCTAATTTTGGTTGGTGTATTTATCGCGTTTTAAAATGTAAGAAAGTAGTTATAGTGAGTTAACTACAATAGCTGGACATATGATATCGCGCGGTTTTTTTTTTAATAGAAATTAATATATTTTTTAATATTATAGAAACTTTTTTTATTCATTTAAAAATATTTCCTGACGATTCAAAATTATATATCCTAACGATTCAAAAAATACACACGTAATTGTTCAAGGTTTCACTTCTATCGGCACTCTCAGAGTGCCATTATTTTTTTTTCATGTTCGCCCGTCCTACCGCCCCCCCCCCTTCCTCACCAATCTTAACTTACAGGTTCGTTCAAATTATGACTGCGATTTTTAAAAAGTCTAATCCTCGTTCTATTTTGTTATAAATCCATATTTTGAAACCTCGACAAAAGATACATTTAGGCCGGGGTCGCCCTTCTGTCCGTTTGGGATTTACCTTGCCCCCCTGGGTGGGGGGGGGCATATTTTTTGTTTCTTCCACACCATCTCATGTTACATATCGTTATAAAGCTTTTACCTCCTCGTTTTTTTCTGTTACTACCCTTCTCTCCACCTAGTTACATGCTCTTGGCACTTTTTATAGTTTCAAAGAGTGTATGTTCCCCGCAGGCCACCTCATGAATTCAACACTAAGTTAAACACTATATTTCTGTTTAGGACCTCAGTTATTTGGGTTATTAGTTAATTATGTTTCTTTTCATGTTCATCCGTTCTAATCCCTCCTCCCCCCCTCCTTCCTCGCCAATCTTTACTAAATGTTCCGTTCAAAGTATGCATGCAATTTTTAAAATGTCCAATTCTCGTTCTATTTTATTGTAAATCCTCATTTTGAAACTTCGACAAAAGATACATTTGGGCTATGTGGTCGCCCTTCCGTCAAGAGAAGGGGTTTACCTGCCCCCTTGGGAATGGGGCATATTTTTTGTTCTTCCAAACTATCTCGTGTAACATTTGGTTGACATTAGAAAAAAAAGGTTTTTTTGTCTATACTTCTTGTCCCCCATCCTAGTTACACGCTCTTGGCACTCTTTATCCTCGGTTTAATGTCAAGTTACTCAGTGTTGTTATTAGTTGAGTTATGTCTCTCGAATTTGTCAAAGTTTTTGTGTAAGTGACAACCATAAGTGACAATCATTTTAAAATTTAAAATTCTTATTATCCGACTCTAAAATCTGCAACAGCTTAATTCTTTGCCTCCCTAAATGGTGATGGGGGGTGGGAGGCGGTAATTACGGTCCTGCTGATTGTCTAAGTTTTGGAATTAGTAATTTGGATCTTCTCTGTGTGAACCTGAATATCGAAATATCGATTCTAGTATCGATTCTAGAACTGAGAAATCGATTCTTATTTTGATCGATGTTGTTTTATACGATATCGATTTTAATCGATTCTCAAAATTTCCAGAATCGCCCATCACTAATACAGAGTAGTGTTACTATTATCATTACAATGAAAAATTAATTGTTGCAGTACATTATAAATGAAAAGAATCAATGTTTAAAGCTCCAAAATACTTCATTCCTTTTTGCAATCTACTTTTGAGAGCCGCAGTTTAAGTCAAAATATTTTATGAATAATAAGCTACGGTTGTACTGACTACTCTGTATTTACTCGATACTCGACGTATTCAGCCAATTTGCTGAGTACTCTGTAGTCGGCCAAATTTTGGACCAAGTAGCCATAAGAATTTCAATTTTTAAGCATTATTATTTATACTATGAGAAATTAATTGGCGCAGTTCATTATAAATAAATAAGATCAACGTTTAAAGCTCCAAGATATTTCATTTCTTCTTGCAAACTAGTTTTAATAGCCACAGCATGCCATCATCATCATATTTTACATTGATGATGGTGTACTATGGCTATTGAAACTGGTTTTCAAAAAAGAAAATATTTTAGTTCTTTAAATGTTCTTGATTTATATAACATTACTGAAGACAGGAATTTATAATTGATCTGTAAAAGTTATTTGAATATAAATGTATAATATTTGCAATTATTCATAAAAACCATTTACTAGGGATGCACCGAATAGTGATTTTGGCCGAATACCGAATATTCGGCCGACAGGTGAACCGAATATCGAATATTCGGCTAGCCGAATAGTAATTGTTGGGCCGAATACCGAATATTCGGCCAGCCGAATAGTTAACTATTCGGCCGAATACCGAATATTCGGCTTTCCAAATTTTTTTTATATTTTAAAATTTAAAGGTATTAAAATGTTACTTTTTAAAACAGTTTTACATAATATTTAATAAAAAAAACTTACATTTTGATAAACAAGAGTTTTTTATAAGAACATTTAGTATTGAAAAAAATCTGCCTTGAGTTATTTAAGAAGCGCAATTATGAAACTTTAATTAATAAAATTTTCTACGAATCAAAATAAACATTTTAAAATCAAATAATGAAAAAATGGCCGAAGAAAAATTTTACAGTCTGATAATTGTCCTTTTTAAATAATTCGAGGAAAATTTTTTTCAATATAAAGTACAAATACTTTCAACTTAATTTTGAATAAAGGCATGTTTGGCTCATAATTCTTTTCTTATGAATGGTGGTATTTTCCACCCTTCCCATCATATCATATTTTACAGAAATCAAAGCATGTGAGTTGAAAATATGTTATCTTATTTATTGTTAATGTAATAAACGAACACACAAGTTTTGACCTAGAGTGAGATTAAATACAATGTACTTATGATTCAATAAGTTGATTATGATTATGGTTTCATAAACAAAAATTGTCTGCCTTGATAGCTATTACTAACCTCAAAAGTTGTTTTTTCTTTTAAAGGACTTTTATTTGGGGGAAAGCAAGAAACAGATTATTTACTAAACAAAATTTAGAAACTTGTATCTGTACATAATTTATTCCTAAGGAGAATCCTAATAAATCACCATTTTAATCCTTCTCATGTTTAATTTTCTTAAGTTATACTTTACAAACAGCAAATAAATAATGTAAAAGCATTCTATTTTATTTAAAAATGATTTTGTTTCTAATTGTTTTAAATATAAATAAAAAAATTGACAGTTAAAAGTAGAAATAGTGAAAAGTTTTTATTAAGTATTGAATTCGGCCGAATACTTTGATATTCGGCCATACCGAATATTCGGCAGGCCGAATAGTTTCATATTCGGCCAAGCCGAATATTCGGCTCAACCGAATAGTTTAATATTCGGCCTAACCGAATATTCGGTAACATGGGAATTCTTTCCCAAAGTTTTCTTTTTAATCCACCTTTCATTGTAACACAATCAAAATGACAAACTTTCCTTTCAAAAATAATATAATAAATGTTTTAATTGGTGGTATTATTTCTAATATGATCAATTCTATTGAGTTCATCAATGTTATTATATGATTACTCTGAATGGAAATAATTTCATTACACTTCACAGTAATTGTCACACTTTTCCACTCTTGGTTACGGATGCAGAACCTTTTTTAAGAGAAGGGCCACTTACAAATATGCCTACGTGTTTGAGTGCCACATCAAAAACACGGAGAATTCTATTATTTCGAGAATGTGATCTATGGCCTATAATCAGATAAAAAATATGGTTTCAAAGAGGAGGGAAGGTTACCCCTCTAGGTCTGTTTGCCTAAAGATGAAAATAAGGAATTTTGCTTAGTGGCCACTAGCCAGTAGGTTGTCTTTTTTAGTAGCCAGTTATTGGCTAGTGAGAATAATTTCTTTAGTAGACAGTAAGTACATTTGAGTTACTGAATATTTAATAACAAGATATATACGAGCATGAGCATAGACTAAAGTAATATATGAACTAGTTAAAAAAATTTTAATTTATATTGTTTGGAATAAACTTGAGATACTAATTTCAAATCTATTTTAAATTAACAGCAAAGTTATATGTAATATGCATTGTAGTTAGCTACACAAGTCCAACTATGCTTAGGTATTTGCATAGCTAACGACATAAATAAACCCCAACCCTCTTTTATGTAATTATTTATCTAGAATTAAGATGTAATTAAGATGTTTTTGATGGTTTTCGTGACTTTTTGGACGGTATTCGTGTTTGTTATCACGATTTTTTGACAGTTATTCGCATTCATTATCGTGATTTTTTGACGGTATTCGCTTTTTCCGAGTGCTTTTTTGATAAAATTCAAGTTTTTTGCGTTCGTTTTTACATTTTTTTAAAACGAAAATCTCGTTTGTTATCGTGATTTATTTTACAGTATTCACGTTTGTTAACACGAATTTTTGACAATATTTGCATTTGTTATCGTGATTTTTTGACGGTGTTTACATTTTTTGCGTGTTTCTTTGATAAAATTCTTGTTTTTTGACAAAAACCGCGTTTGTTTTTGTTGATTTTTTGACAAAATACGTGTTTTTTTTTTTATTTTATTTTTTTTTTTTTTTGCAATTTTCTAATGATACTTACGATTCTTTGACGATATTTGTGTTCTTTTTTCGATCCTTAGGAGATGTCTTTTCGCGATACTTACACAAAATTTATGTTTTTCCGCAACCTTTTTTCGAAATTTGGGTTTTTCAATTTTTTTGTTGAAATTTGCAGGTTTTTTCGCAATTCTCTTCACAAAACACCTCTTGGAGAATCCTGCATTTGGCCGGTACTTTCCACATTTTTAGTCACCAATTTTTCACATTTAATCGCCGAGTGCTTGTTTTTATCTTTATGTGAATATGCATTAATTTATCTTTCTGTGTTAGAGAGAGAGAAAAAAAAATTATGAGCCCCCCCCCCCCCCTATTGTTCATTTCTAGCTACAGCACTGATGCCCCTTTTTTTTGCAAGATTGATGGAAAATGCATCTTAGCTCTTCTTTTTGTGATCATTTTACGAATAGTGCATCTTTTCTACAAACCACTTCAGTCGTCGGAAATTTTTAAAAGACTGAAAATGTTCACCCATGTAGTTAAGGCACATTTTTGCTAGAAGATGCACCAGATGTGGATTATTGCCAGATACCGGATATCTGGTACAAAACGACAAATTTCATCAAAAGACTGCAAAAAACACGTTTTTTTCTGCAGCTCTTTGATGAAATTCACACTTTTTGTCTGTTGTACTTAGATTAAATTTGCATTTCTTCAGCAGCTCTTTGGGAGGAAAAAAAAAAAACTCATTTTTTCTGTTTTTATTTGACAATATTTGCTTTTTGTCAGTGATCATTTAAACAAAATTAGCATTTTTTCCACGAGCCTTTGACAAAATTCACGTCCTTTCAATGATTCCTTTACAAACTCGACTTTTTGCCCCTAATTCTTATTTGCATCGTTTCTGTGACTCTGATGAAATTCGCATCTTTTCTTGGTACTTTGACAGAACTCACTCTTGTCTGCTATATTTTAATAGAATTAACACTTGCTTTTGGGATCCTTTGTTGAAATTATTCTTTTTGTTGCGATTCATAAGCAATTCTTTAACGAAATACTCCTTGTGTGATTCTTTATTGAAGTTCGCATTTTTTCCCCGTAAACAATTGACGAAAATTTTTCAACGACCATTTGTTGAAATTTGCGATACTTTTTATGCCTGAATTTTCTGATACATCTTTTTTTTTTTTTTTCCATTTTCAGAATGGAATGTCTTAAATTTTTGGAAATTATGGAACAAAATCATCCCTGGTTACAAAAGTCAAAATTATTTTTCTTATATTTTCTTCTCTTTTAGTCATTTTTTAATTATTGATGCATGTTCTTTTAAGATCAGAAGGCATCAGATAGCAATTTGCCATTTTTCGTGAATTTTTTAATAGAATTTTCCAAATTTTGGCAAAATTTGTCGTCTTCCCACGACTTTTTGACGAAAGTTGTCATTTTTCGCGAATCGTTTGAGGAATTTTTCCATTTTGTCGTGATTTTTCAACGAATGTCTTTTTTCACTATTTTTTGAGGAAATCTGCTTTTTGGGGGGATTTTTGAGGAAATAGCTATTTTTTCATGAATCTTGCCGGAAATATGTCGTTATTTCGCAATTTTTTTTAAAAAGAAATTTGCCCTTTTGTCACAATTTTCTCATGAAATTATGCTTCCGAGTAAGAGCTATTTTTGGCGTTCTGTTGCCCATTTTTATGCATAATTTACACACTATAGCATGTTCGCATCATCGCTGAAGGGCTGCATTTTTTCTAATGTAGGGCATGAACATGGGTGCAAGTTTGAAATTTTGCCAGGACTGAAAATATTTTGAGTTTCTCTTTCCCTCCCCCCCCCCCGAATGAACAAATACACACATGCATGATTCACGTTTTTCCCATGACCGTTTGACGAAATTCGCTTTTTCCCATGATCTTGACAGAAATCGCGTTTTTTGCAATCTTTTGACAAAAATTTGCGAGTTTTTCATGATCTTTGACAAAAATTTGCGAGTTTTTTGCAATCCTTTGACAAATATTCGAGACTTTTTCGTGATCCTTTGTCAAAAATTTGCGTCTTTTCCACAATCTTTTGACAAAAAATCGCATTTCTCTGCAATTCTAAGAAAAATAGCGTTTTTTCTGCTATCATTTGACGAAAATCGCAACCTTTTTCGCAATTCTTTGAAAGACTTCCTCATTTTCATGATCCTTAAACAGGAATCACGTTTATTTTGCTTTTTTTTTTTTTTAAACGAAAAATGCATCTTTTTTGCGATCTTTATTCAAAAATAGAGCTTTTTCCACAACCTTTTTACAAAAAGCGCGTATTATCAGCAATCTTTTGAAAAAAAAATCGTGTTTTTTCACGCTCTTTTGACGAAAAATGCTTTTTCCTCGATCTTTTGACAAAAATCGCATTTTCTCTGCAATTCTGACAGAAATAGTGTTTTTTCCATGATCATTTGAGGAAAATGGCTCCTTTTCTGCGATTCCTTGACAGAGACTGTGTCATTTTCGCTATTCTTCGATGGAAATAACGTTTTTCTTGAGATCCGTCTACAGGAATCAGTTTATTCGGCAATTTTTTGACAAAAAACGTGTCTTTCTACGATCTTTTGAATGAAACAGCACTTTTTCAAGCTATCCTTTGACAGAAACGCCTTTTTCCACGATCATCTGACAAAATCACGTCTGATTCATAATTTTTTGACGAAAAATTATGTCTTTTTTGCGATTTTTTGGCAAAAAAGGCGTCATTTTCGCCATCTGAGATTTTTCCATCCCGCTTCCATCCTCGGGAACTTTTAAAAGATGGATTTCCGTGCTGTGGGTGGAAAACTTGCATCCATGGTCATGAAGGGCGCTATTTTTTTTTTAACGAGCAAGAGGGGCGCTAGTTTTTGAATGAGGGGCAAGGAGAGCGCTATTTTTTAAACTAAAGGACAGGAAGGATGCAGCGCCTTCCTGAAACCCTCTGGGAGAAACTCTGCTTTAGCACTCATAAGATGGCCCCATTGTACACATTTCTGATTCTGATATTTGTTGTATTAATAGCAACTTCATAAAACGTTTAGATTACATATTTATACCTTCCTCTTTTGTTGATATTAATAATTTAAATTAATAATAAAGTTATTAACAAAACACTTGAGAAGAACTGTAAAAATTTAAAAGTCAACTACTTCATGATGGCAATTAAATGAAAACAAAACAAATTTGAAATTGTAGTTGATATTCTAGGTTTGATTTTACAATTACATTAGAATAATTGAACACTGCAGTTAAATTTTGAGTGGTGAAAATTACAATAAAACTTTTGAGAGGTGTAAAATTACTTCATTACTGAAATTTAAGAACAATTTTTAAGAGAAATAAAAATTTTAAGTTGAAGTACATATTCTAGTTTTGGTTTTACAACCGCTGTTATAGGTTATGACAAAATACTGTGATACTTTAAATATATCTTCATTTACACATAAACATTATAATTTCATAATTATGAAAATATACAAGTATTTATTTTTGTTAAAATTGCTTTTTTAATCAGATAAAGCTGGCAAGGAGCAAATTAGTTTTACATTTTTTTTTAAAATGTAAAAAACAGAATTTAAAAAATGTTTTACTATCCGGCAACCGAATATTGAAATATTCGGCCGGAACAAATATCCGGTTTGAGTGCCGAATAAGCAGGATATCCGGCAGGAACCAGATATCCAGTGCATCCCTAATTTTTACAAAATTCTTTATCACAATTTTTTTTTTTTCTAAATTATATATATAGCTTAAATTACAATTTTTATCTGTAGGCAGGCCCGTAGCTAAGGGGGCGCTATGGGCGGCTCAGCCCCCCCTAAACTATTTTGAGCCCCCCCCCCCCCCTGGGAAAGATTCCAAGGTCATTAAATGAATTTCTGTCACGAAATTCAAATGGAATTCTGTTCAAAAATCTAATTTAGTTTTGAGACCCTTTCACAGTTTTGTAAAGTTACTAAATTGTAATCTAAAATAACTGTTTCAACACTCCCTCATCCTATTTGTATGCATGAAACTAACATGATGTTTAATTTTACACCAGTTATACACCCACAATTTTCATCATCCTATACTTTTCTTAGCATAAAATAAGTTATTACAACAGTGTAATAAGTAACATAGTACATACGATGTGAATATGCACCAATTTATCTTTCTGCGTCAGCGAGAAAGAGAAAAAAAATTATGAGCCTCCCCTACATTCTCTTGAGCCCCCCCTATTGTTCACTTCTAGCTACGGCCTTGTCTGTAGGTCACAGGAAAAAATTGTAAATTTCATCACTTTGATGCAAAAAAAAGCATGAATTTCATAAAGTGCCGAAAAATAAATTTTGTCGATGAGGATTTCAAATTTTGTTGAATGGGTATGAGAAAAACAATTCTAAATAGACACTGAAAAATAAAATTTTGTCAATGAAGTGCAGACAAATCTTAAATTTTATTGATTGAGCATGGAAAAATCTTGAATTTTGTTGATCAAGCATGAAAAAAAAAAAAAAAAAAATTTCGCCAATCAGCCGTAAGAAAAATCAAATTTTGGTAACTAAGTATAAAAAAAAACAAAAAAAAAAACAATAGCCATTTTGTTAAAAATGAGCAAAAAATTTGCAAATTTTATTTATTGGCTTTAGAAAATCTTGAGTTTCATTAGTCGCAAAGGAAAAAAAAAGAAAAAATTGCTCATTTTAAGATTTACTAAACAAATTTGAAAGCAAATTGCGAATTTGTCAGCTAGTTCAGAAATGTAAATTTTCTTGATCATGTGTTAAAAATTTGTTGATTTTGTTAATTAGGAAGGGGAAAATCTCAAATTTGGTTGATCAACTGCAGAAAATCACATGTTTCGTCTATTTATTGCAAATTTTGTCAATTTGCTGCAGGAAGGACAAGTTTCTCCAGAGTCATTTAAGAATCATGATTTTCAACAATTTGGCATGGGTTAAATTACAAATTTCATCAGATTCAGAAAAATTTTATTAATAAGATCGAAAAAACTCAAATTTTGCTGACCAGACACAGAAATATCAAAAATTTCATCAATAGAATATGGAAAAATTATGAGTTTTGTTGATACTGTCCTGAAAAATATAAATTTTGTCGGTCAGGATTTAAAAAAAAAAATTGCAAATTTTATTGGTTAGGCTCAAAAAAAAAAAAAAAAAAAAATTCAATTTTATCAATCAGGCTTGGGGAAAAAAACTACTTTTGTTGATAAGGCTCGAAAAAAAAAAATCACTTTTTGTTGATCAGGTTAAACAAAATTGCTACTTTTGTTGATCAGGCTAAAAAAAATTGTCTTTGTGAAAAGACGATCAAGTTTCAGAAGAGATTGAAAATAAAAAATGAAAAACATTGGAATATAAAAATTATAACTATTAATAAAAAGATATTTTTTAAAGAAATTCCTTAAGTGGGTCCATTACTGGCACATCTACCCTATATAAAGCTTGATTCTGTTCCTCTGTTTTAATTAAAATTAACATTCTAGATAATTATCGAGTTTTTGATTTAAATTATTTCAATAGTATTTTGTCATGTCATAAATTGTAAATATTTAAGTGGCATGTAAAAAATAGTGTGATTTAAAAAAAATATTTTATTTTTTCACTTGAACATTCAACTCCACTGTATCTATGAATGTTTAGAGGGAAACTTTCTCCTCCTAGGAAAACCTGAATTTCAAGCTCTGATATTTAAAGAGATATAGTTTTTGTAAATTATAGTTCGGTACATTTAAAATATATTTTAATGGTGTGTGAAACATGTATATCATTTACTGTTTGAGATTGCATTATACAAAGAAGTAAACATTTACCATATTAAAAACATATTTAGTGCCGGATATCCGAATCCGGCAAGTAAAGCAGCTCCGGATAGCCAGTATCCGGCAAAATCAATATCCGGTGCATCTCTATTTTAAATTATATTTTGACTGAGCCTTTAGGGGTAATTGTATAAATGGCTGCAAACATAACAATAAATAGCGTTCGTGATATACTTATTATTTTATAAATAGCGTGCATAGGAACATTGAGATTTGAGATAACATTAAATAAGTAGATTAGTTCAATAAAAAAATTTTATAGTCCCAAAAGATGACAAACTTGAACGATCGATACCAATATTCGTCTGACTATTTCGAGCCTTAAATCTCAAGTTACAATATCAAAGATTACCAGTAGATTAATTAACATATTATTTTTTATAATTATTTAATCAAAGAAAGAGAGAGGGGAAAAAAGAAAGAAAGAAAAAAAAACAGATTTTTAATCTGCGACAACCAACAAGTAACGTTTCGAGTTAAGCCTGAAAAGAAATAAGAGATAGACGCGGAATTAACTCTTAAGCAACTGAATATTTGTAAATTTTTGTTTATTATCTACTTAAATAAAATAAAGCTTACCTTAAAAACATGAAAATAAGTATCCAAGGTAATATTCAGCTGAATCACATGTGGTATGTTGTCAGTGGCGGCCATAATCTCCATGACGGCGGCAAGGCAAGGATCGGATCGGAGGTTGGTGCGTTGACTGGTTGATTCTATGTTACTAGAAGTTACTAGGTTCTGTTACTAGAATTTCGTAAGTAAAGTTTTGCGAAGCGATTTTTTACTAAAGATTCTTTAGTAACTCTAATGATAACTGTAATGATACTTAATATATTTGAGTGAAATCCCATATTTTTTTTTACAGTGTATTTTCATTGCGATTTTAATGTCATGATTTAAAATGTTTAAAGTCAGATATACGAGGGTCGGCTGAAAAAGTCCCGGACCCGACAAAGAAAACAATTTTTTTTTTTTTTGTATTTATTTATTAACATAATTTTCAAAAAGACTAAGAAATTTATCATATCAGTGTTCTAATTTAATTTAATCACCTCAATAACACGATTCGTCGACAGCTTCAAAACAGTTGTTTACGGCATCAATAATCCCTCGTTGCCTTGAAATCTTCGTCCACCAAGGAATTTTTTGAGATTAGGGAATAAGTGATAGTCAATGGATGTCAAATCTGGCGAATAAGGTAGATGTTCAAGCAATTCGAACCTAAATTTGTAGATTTTTCCTATTGCGGTGATTAACCGATGTGCTGAAGCATTGTTATGGGGAAACATATTTTTTTTTTCGCCAAATGAGTTTGTTTTTTCTTAACCTCGTCGTCCAGGAGCTTGCGTACTACTCATCAGTGGTGCTTTTACTTTTTTCCAAATAATCAATAAAAAAAATTCTTTTGCATCCCAAAAAATATTCGCCGTCAACTTGTTAGCTGACAAAATTGACTTCGCCTATTTGGAGCTGATTCATCAGGAGTGTAGAATTTTATTCATACTTAAAAGCCTTCTCAAAAATTTCTTGGATTTTCATGGTAAAGCTCTAAATTGTTATTTGAAACAGTTTTCCGATGCAACATTTGGTCAGGCGTCAACACAAACGCCCACCTGACACAGACCTTGTGAAAGCCCAAAATATAAATTTAAATAATACATCCACTTTTGATATGTTTACAGCCCCTGCTATCTGCGGTCTTCCAAGGTTATTCGAGGTATTTCCTCAATAATTTCAGAAATTGTCACTTTCACGGGACATCCAGAGCAGGACTCATCACTTTTGTTCGTCTGTCCCATTTTAAACTCTCGAACCCACCTTTTAACCATTGAATATGATGGGGCACTGGGACACAATCATTTAATGTGCTGATCGCTTCCTTCTTGATTTTTTTGGGCGTTAAATCTTCAGATGGAAGTTTTAGATTACTACTCGTTTTTTCAAATCTTCCATTTTCGTAAAAACTCTAAAATAGTTTTGGTTTAAATGTTGTCAAAATCAAGCTGTAACTAAGCTACTGATTTGAAACTGTGGTTATAAACTGCTCAGGGAAAGTACTATGCAATGCTAGCATATTAATGACTTAGTGGTGACATTTTTGTGTCGAGCCCGAGACTTTTCATCCATTCTTCGTATTTTTCTTGTATTCCCATGTCATGCAAAATTACTTAAAATAGCTCAATTACAACTTATAAATACCTGTTATGCTAGCGGCCACAACAGAATCCTTAAAAATCTTTTTATATTTCTTACATTACTATTATCTTGTCCTTGTTTTGGGTTTTAGTAATGATTTTCTTTTAGTTCTAAATATTCCATTTATATATATATTTGCGATACTTCATCTTTTTTCCAGGTTTTCGGAATTGCTATTCCTTCACATCGAGTCTTTAACCAATATGTAAGAGGCATTCCATAAATTTTAATTGTCATCAATAGTTAGTATATCAGTATGTAGTACCAATTGTCATCAATATGTAGTACCGATAAGCCCCAAGAAAACTTGTTAATATTATTCGTATATTATCGAATCATTTTTAAGTTATGGATTTCCCGTTACAGTCATTGTATTTTTAAGTTGCTTTATTTGAAGATAGAATGCTGCACACAGTAATATCTATCATTGTGTCTTCAAAACATGTGCCCTATGGCAAACGTCTGAACAGTGAATTGTAATGTGTTTAGAGTAAGATCTGTAAAGATTTAATTCTGCCAATTTAAAATTATTCTATTATTGATCGACCAGTGTTAATATCGAACTTAAACTGTATGGGTAAATTTCAGCCGCTTCCGTAAGAAGTAGATGATGAGTGCTGATTTATCCATTATAAAATTTTTACTTTCTTCATTACAGCCGTTTTTTATATGACGAGTATTTGTTTTTTTTTTAATGATTTTTTAAACTCACGAATGAATTAACTACCTCAGTTTGTTTTATTAAACATGTGTAAACATTGCTAATTCATTTGTGATCCTGGAATAGCAAATGCGCTAATGCAAATATTAACATCTATACATTTAAAATACCTGTTAAGATCCATGTATTTAAAAAGCAAAGCCGAACTTCTAAAGGTCGATTTTAGCTGATCGGAACATGCACATTGCTATGAGCGTTTCAATGCGTTTTTCGATCGCTAAACAGAGTGCGTTTGAACTGATTTTATTTCAAAAGTACATTGAACGATATCCAAATGACCGAGTGGGCTAAAGTGTCAGTAAGAAGAATTTTGTTTCGCTAACGGAAGCGTGGGTTAAAACCCTGCTCATGTATTACATGTTTCTCTGATATTTTTTGTGTTCTGATAACTCTGTTCATTAATGCAAAATGCATTCTATATCGGGAGGAAAAATTATTAGATATGGTTTTGTTTCTTTATTATTATCAAGTAAAATTTATCATCTCTATAAAATAAAATACAATGTAACAGATTCGGGACAAAACGCAATTTCTTATGACTAATTAAGTAAAATTATATATGAACAAGATTACCGTTTGAAATTGCACCGGAAAATACAGTAATATAAAAAAATACAATGCAACATGGGGAAAAAAATAAACTTTTTAGATTGTTAAAACAGGGGCTGTCACAGTCCACGGGTGTGATTTGTCATAGTCAACGATACATTATTTTTTTATGAAAAATTGCAATAATTTTAATTATTTGCTTATTTAAGTACAGTGTAAGGTTACACCACACATTTCCATTATAACATGTTTTCAGTTGCAATTACTTTTCTAATAAGTGTTCTATGATGTCATTTTGTACATTTCTAAGAGAATGACCCATTATGTTGTTTTGATGTAGTGCGCAGTGTACACACATACAAAACAGAAGGTGTTGCAACACATTGTTTTTCTAGTGCGACATCAAAAATTCATTTTTAATTCATGCCATTTCATTTAGCTGTGGCAATCTTGGATGCCGGATGCATTTAGCGGTTAAAAACATTTACTTCTCATTACGTCCTGTCAATTTTGAACTAATAAGCTTGAAAATTTATCTTTTATTCCCACTAATAGAGTAGCTTGCAAATGCCTGATGATGTAGTGGCCATTGATGTAAGTGTAAATTCAGTTGTATTTAATTTCCTGCTTTCTATTACACCTATGTTTTTAGGTAGGTAATACACTTTTGGGGTTAAGTGCTGTTGTATTACATAAATAAATTTATAGATAATTTAATCTGTTATATTTAATTCGATTGTTAAGATATTCTTTTAATTTTAAGTAATATGATCCAAGTATGCATTAAAGTATACAAAGCAAATCTTGCAAGTCAACAAAACTTTTTAATTTGCATTGATTTTCGCAGAATTTGCAAATTTTTAGAGGCTAATATTTCTTAAAAATGGATTTTTTTTTATGTTATGAATACTATTGTTTTTTTCTCTTTTATATACATTTGCATATATTATTTACTGGAAAACATTTATCTTTTCACTTTTCACAGAATTGTATTTATGGTGAAGGGAAGTAGTTTTTATCAATAGTATATCAACACATTTGTTCAAATCTATTTCAAAGAAAAAAAGATAGTATTGGATAAAAAATTTCTGATTAACTCAATTTCATTTCAAATTCATTTTTATGTCGCTATGTTGAGAAATATACTGCGTGCACAATTCCTTTAATTTTAAAATTAAATTTTTTAAAGCTATTTTATAGAATGCCAGCTATTTACAACAAATAGTACAAATCTTTAGTTGAATTTTTAAGATATGATTATGATGTTGTTTTATATACCAAAGTTTCATATGCATATCTCCATGAGATGCTCCTAATAATGGTTGCAATCTTTATTCTGTGTAATAAACTAAGAAGTTTGGTAGTAGTGAGACAGATTAAATAGATTTGTGCAACTTTTCTGCAAACGAAAAACTTTATTCTAGGATATTCACTTCACAAACTTGCTTTTCAAGAAGGAATTTTTCTCATCTACAGTCAAATGAGCTTTAGGAACATCTCGTCAGCCAACTTCCCCTTAAACAGAATAATCACCTTAAGTACGAATATACTCATACAAATTCATTCATCAATTTTGTCAGTACCCTAATGAATTTATTTGCCATTTGCTTAAAATAATGTTTATCGTTTTCTATTGAGGTTGCTCATAAGGGGAAGTCTCCTTACTTCCTGAGAGTGTCTAACGTAACATTTTCCAAACAATGTAACCCCATATACCCGTTTCTGGAAGATTTTTTAATTTTCTATTGTGTTAATGACCAGAGTGAGAAATTTCCCTCTTGGAATTTCACAATATATTCCCTTACATTCTTTTACATGCGAAAGTGTAGAAATTCTGGAGTTGGCTGATATTTAAACTTTTTGTTTCTCAAATCGGAATTTTTGCAATATTAAAAATTGTCAATTTCAAAATAAACTAGTCGTTGGCGGCCACTGTAATACTTACACATCATGGATATGAATAATATAATGTATGAAAATAAAACATGTGTAAACTATTTATAAAATGCATTGCAATTTCAAAACAAAATTTAAACGCATATTTAAATATTTTTAATTTACATAGTAATGCTCTATTAATGAATTGCTGATGAACGAATCCCGACAAATTATATAAAGCGCCAAACTACTCAAGTAGTATTGAATTTCGTAAAAGATACCTCCTTATAGATCCAAAAATGATAATCATATTAACTAACAGTTTACTGGGTCGGATTAAGCGTCTCATTTCCAACTAAAATAAATCTTTGAATTGAAATTTGAATGAAATACAGGATCATGAAAAATCGAAGAATGTTGAAAACAGGATTACAAATATCTCGGCAACTAATAATCCGATCGACTTCGTCTTTTATGCAAAATTTGTGTTATTTTATTGTCTTTTATGTTCATTCCTTAAAATAAAAAAAATCGGAAATTTTTATATAACCTTTCTTCAGAACGAACTTTTCAACAGTGCGAAAAAATAGTTTCGGATTATCGAGGTTACTGATATTAAATAGGCTTCGTCCCATTCTTACGTACTAAGTACATACAAAATTTCAAGTCTCTATCTCAATTTGTTCGGGACCCTATTACGATTTGTTCTTTTACAGTACGGACAGATGGACGGCCGGCAATTTTTGTTCCCTAAAAATATGTTTTACGGAATTTCCAGTATCTGAAACGTGTAAATCCGTCAAAATTTTTTTTTCGATTTTCAAAACGATTGCAAGACTTACCCTATACTACGTATGATGGGTAAATAATAAATAAAGTTTATCAGTTGTTACTTAACTATTTTTAGGAAACGTTTCACATGGATATTAATATGCATAAATGATACAGAATAATCTTTTAGACTCCACGAAATGATATTTTTAGAATTTTCCGGAAAAAAAAAGGGGGGGGGGAAGGGAGGAAATGTGGTCTATTTGAAAATTATTTTTACCACGCTTTTATTAACTTCACCTGTATGTTTGTGAGTTTGTGAGTTTGTAATTCTCCTTATTTTATGTATGTTCACCGATTACTCCGAAACCATGCAACCGATTAACTTGGTTTTGGTTTTAAATGAAAGACGATGCTCTCGAACTGGTACCACTTCAATTTCATCGAAATTGGTTCAGTACTTTTTTAGTAATTAGGCAAAAACTAATAAAATTAGTGATTTTTCGCTAATTAAAAGTGCTGAATACGTTCACTGAATGGAGTGTAGGCAGCATGGCCGAGCGGTCTAAGGCGCCAGATTGAAGCTCTGTTTTTCGAAAGAGATTGTGGGATCTAACCCCACTCCTGACATTATTTACATCTATGTAAAAATTTTAAAAAAAATTCCCTATT
This sequence comes from Maratus speculifer, assembly GCA_964019185.1. Taxonomy (NCBI): domain Eukaryota; kingdom Metazoa; phylum Arthropoda; class Arachnida; order Araneae; family Salticidae; genus Maratus; species Maratus speculifer. Next base: position 334,577,480 of record OZ025289.1, read on the forward strand.
ACAATTTTTATTTTTAACCGGCTTCAGAAAAGGAAGAGGAAGTTATCAATTCGACGCGTATATATATTTTTTCTATGTATGTTCACCAGTTACTCTGAAACTATCCAACCGATTAATTTGGTTTTTGTATTAAATATAAATATAGTTTTAAAAAACTAAAAACCACGCTTTTAAAGTAATCAAAGTAAAAAGTGAAAAATAAATATAGTTTAAAAAAACAAAAAAACACGCTTTTTAAATATATCAAACTAAAAAGTGAAAAATAATTCGTACTATAAGCTGAAAACGAAAATAGATGAAAAATACTATATTACTATTAAATCATTGTTATTATAGAAATCAATTAATAAGAAATAAAGAAAATTATCGTGGAAAAAAAAGCGTGGGGTGCTTCTTAAGAACTGATAGATGGAGCATGGTAGATGGAGCACACCACGCTTTTTTTCCACGATAATATTATTTATTGCTTATTCATTTATTTCTATAATAACAATGATTTTATAGTAATGTAGTATTTTTTATCTGTTTTCGTTTTCAACTTATAGTACGAATTATTTTTCACTTTTTAGTTTGATATACTTAAAAAGCGTGTTTTTTAGTTTTTTTAAACTATATTTATTACAGCTGTATTTGTTAATTACTGTAATGATATTAATCTCTTTCCTTAAAATTCTAGTCAAATGTTCAAACTGATGATCTATTTAGCTACACATTTATAGATTTAATTATACTGTTTCATTTATTTAATTGTGCTTTAAAATATCGCAAATGTCCGAATATTGCACCTTGGTTTTATTTATTACTATTATAATTATTATTTACAATATTGACACTGTTCTGTACATATAGCTGTGTATATTGATATTATGACTACTTCAGACTGTCAGTGTTGTGTTCTGTGCAAAATCAAATTTCTATTTCCTGACTATTTTTCTGTAAATTAGTTTGTAATTTTAAAAATTATATTATTAATTGGAGATGAAAAATTATAGATCTTTTACTCATATTTAACCGGAAGAAAAAAGATCGAATTCCCTTTAGTTCATAATTTATTCTACAATTATATTCCGATAATTTAAATGTAATTACACTGCATATTTTAAATGATACAATTAGGTAATTTTTAATGAAGCAATTTAAATGCGTAACTTTTTGCCATATATAAAAAAAGTCCGAAACGTGGGATACAGCATCTTACTACCACGTGAAATTTTGTGGCTACGCATCCGTGTGTTAGCTGAATACGTCCACAGTCTTTTTTAATCTCAACGCGTTATGAAAAATGTTTTTTCTGTTTTGATTTTGTATGTTTTTTATTTGTCTCCACGCAGTCTGAAACGCCTGCAATCCAGGCATAGCAAAACCAGCCGATAAAAAGAAATTTTTATGTACTCTTCTTTCATCGTGCAACTAAAACCCACGTCCTATTTGTTGATATTGGCCTTGAATAGTTGTTCATCCCACGCACTTAGTGTTTATTGAATTTGCTATAGTGTTTCATTATTTTCTTTGCGGTCTTCTTTATCTCCTGTCTTGTTTGTCGTGACTTAGCCGGGTTTCATTTTTAGCGCATTTCGCCTGACATTTTTGACTTTTGAACTGCGTGAGAATTCCACTTTGTACTTGTCATTATCTATAAATGTATTAAACTATCAGACTTTTGACGCCTGTGTGTATAAGATAAATTATTTATTAATTACCTATGGTAGTCTTTATGTCCATGTTTATTTAAATCTCATTTCATTTAACTTTCAATTATTGTGATTCAGTTCTCCGATTCACGTTAAGGAAGAATAACTAATTGGATGTAACTGCCCCATAGCTTTCTTCGATCTCATACATTTTAATATATCAAAAAGTAGTAAAAATGTTAGTTCTTCATTATTGTTAGTTCAATCAAGGCCGTATTCAATAGGGGGGGGGGATCAACAGGGTTTGATCCCCCTCCGAAATTTTTGTCTTGATTCGTATAAATAGGATATTAAAATAGATTTAGTCAAAATTAAAAAAAAAAATAACAACGGTTAAAAATCAAAATTCAGCACTAGCATCTTTTAATGTTTATTTGTACAAAAATGATTACAATTTGTAGGATTCTTTAAAATTTGCCACATTTTTTTTTCGGAATTAAAGGCCAGGTATTAATGTTGTCAAAAACAAAATGGCCTGATATAGATCATGCATATGAAATTATTCAAAAATTCAGTTAGAGATTTATTTGTAAATTATCTACCTAAAAAAATTTGGTTAACTTGATTGTTTCAATCTATGTTTTCATTAAACTTTATTTAACAATAAAACATTTGAAACATTAATGCAAATTGCTTAAAACATTCATTTGTCGTAACTAATATAAATACATTGGCAGAGCAACATCATCTTCAACACAAACAATGTAAATTAACAATTTAATCAAAACAGTTTTATCAAAACAATTTAATCAAAACAATTTAATTAAAAAAGCAAAAACATAACATTTTCTTTCCTAGTAGCTAAATTGCTGAATTATTCTTTATAATAAAACTCCAATCGTTTAACTTCAATCACCTCTAATAAAAATTATATTTTAAAAATGTCCGTCTCTTAAATAAGGAAATAAAAATTTAATTTTGACCTCAAATCCCCCACCAAAATATTTTTTTTTTGCTACGGCCTTGATTTCAATACTGTTCTTAGACTTTCATCTTTAATTTCTGCCTCCGTCAGTTAATCGAAGTAAAAACGAGTTAATCTTGATCATGATATTTTTTTTAATCGATAGTTTTTCATTATTCTTTTGAGCATCAGCTGTTTGCGGATAGCCGGCTTAGTAGGATGCGAAATTTCCGTCGCTTCACGAACCGCCGAGATGTACAGTAGAACTAAGAAAAATCGAGAAAATTATACAAAAACAACTATTACAGCCCCCCCCCCCCCTCTATAACACTTCAGGTGAAATATTGTCAAATTGAAAGGGGATCTTCTGGCCATAGCCAAACACATACACACACACAAAAAGTACAAAATATACGTATATGGGTGATTCTCAAAATAGGGGACGATTTCAAAAATGAAATCTTAAAAAAATTACTGTTAGCAAAATTTCTGAAAAAAATAGGTGTTGTTAATATAGTATTAGGTATACTTTCCATGTAGTCAGCAGAGCTAAATATTTAAAAATTAACTTAAAAAAGTAATTATTATTTTTTGAGCCATGCTAATGACAAAACAAATTGCACGGAATAAATATATTATGAAATTTTTATTTTCTTCCTGTTTAAATATTTTTTTTCTATATTTATTAGCCTTCCTTTTCAGCAAATGGTTTCCATTTTTACATATATACATATAAGGAGAATAAAAACATTACCAAAGAGCAAACTTTGTTACATGAGCACCATTCTGACACTAACAATGTAAGAAGCTGTCTTAGTGATTTTCCTACAGATTTAATGCATATTTTAGTGATAATAAATGTAATACCTAAATTTATACATAAAATTAAACTTTATAAAGGATACAATATAAGCACTGGTTACATTTATGTACATAGGAGTCTTTAGCATGGACAGAAAAACCATGCTAATGACACTGATATCTGTCCATGCTAATGACAAATTTTAATTTAAATAAGATTATGAGCCATAATATAATCACAATGCAATAGTCCTTTCTGGGGCTTTTTAAAACACAAAAGTTCTATGCAAATAAATAAAATAAAAATTTTAACTATAAAATAAACATGATAATTATTATCCATTCTAATGACATACAATTGATGTACGCCCCTAATATTCAACTTCTATTCTTAAAATACAATACATGCTTCTATTTTCTGGATGGTATAAAATGGCTACTTGTTGCCATGGAGAAACTTTATATTTTCAAACTATTGTCATATGTGAAAATGAAATTTTGATTAATAACCAGCTGTTTTAGTGTGACCGTGTTTTGAAAATCGAATATGGAGGACAAACTTTAATTCTTTTTTTTATGTACTATAATTTTATTTTTAAAAATAAATTTATTGGATAAATCCTCTCCTTGATTAATATTAAGAAAGACTAACATTTGTTTATTTTATAAACATGAAATTAACTCTTGAAAAATGCTAGTATACACAAGGCACAGCTGCTGTGGACATCCATGCTAATGACATTTTCAATCTTTATTCTGTTATTTTAAGGAGTTTTTAACTAAAAAGTGAATAATTCTTGAGTGCAAATAATGAATAATATTAAGAAAAACATATCTAAATATAAAAACATGACAGAAAACCTCTCAATTTTTTTTGTATGCCGAAAGACATAAATTGTCCCCTATTTTGAGAATCACCCATATACCGGGTGTCCAGTAAATAACTGACCTATTTTGAATTTAAATAACAAATAAACGGTTTGAGATAATAATGCGCGGTTTGCGGTATTGTTATTAGAAAATCAATAAATTTTTAAACATGTACTTTGTTAATATTGTTCAAATTTCGGAAAAAATATCGCGCTTGCAGTAGCAGGCTGTTTGAATACAGACATGACTCTAATTTTCATAAATATGAGATTTTCGGCTGAATCTGAATCTATATGTTGTCGAATCTGAATCTATATGTTGAATCGACTCTCGAATCAGCTTCAGAAATAGGGTACGTTGGTTGGAAAGTGATTTAAAATAATATTTGTGATTGAACCATCTGTATTATATTTCCCCTCCTCAGTCTTGAAACTGAGATATTATTTTAAATATTATTATATTACATTAACAAAGTGCATATTTTAAAATTTATTTATATTCTAATAACAATACAGCAAGCCGCGCATTTTTATCTCAAACAGTTTTTTTTGTTATTTACATTCAAAATGGGTCAGTTATTTACTGGACACCCGGTAATAGCAATTATTATGCTGCTTTTGTTTTTCCTGAATGCATTACATTTTTTGTAGACGTTTCGAATATGTTTTATTTTTTTTTATTGTTTTGTATATTTCTACAAAGATTTTTAAGATACTATTTTATATTAAATATGTAATACATTTTGTAAAATACAGTCGGCTCTCGTTAATTCGAACTCGTCGAGACCACAAAAAATGTTTGAATTATCCAGAGTTCGAATTATGGAAAGTGTGAGAGGAAAGCACATGCTTAATATGGTACTATTACAAAGGAATTAATGTTATAGTATTTTTTAATTTATTTCGTCTGTTATCATTAGAATATGACTTAATATTAAATTAGAATGTATAAATACATAAATTAATTAAAATATTAGAAACGAGTGCAATGGAAGAAAAATTTAAAACTTCACTGATTGACAGACGGAGCAATAAGAAAGTGAATATCAAATACATTAAATTATATGTATGATCGTTTGGAACAATTTTCACAAAAATCAAAAAACGAAAGTTACTCAAATGATCTAAAATCCGTGAGGAAAAAAAAGAAAAATGAAAAATCGGTATTCTCGATAGTTCGAATTAAACGAAGTCAAGAGAAAATGAGTTCGAACTAATGGACATTTTTAACGTTATTCTGCCATTGAAAATTTCGGGACTGCATGTTTAGTTCGAATTAAGCGAAAATTCGAATTATCCAATTTCGAATCAACTGGAGTCGACTGTACATAGTTATTCCGATTTCTGAATTCTCACTTCGTTTTTGATGCTTAGTATGTTTTCCTTTATTTATTTACATGTGTTATTCTGACATAACATATTCTCTCTATATATATATATTTACATATATTTCTTTTTTTTAGGTAAGTCTTTGACGTATAATTGACAGATAAATTTCTTTGAAATAAGATTATCCCCTTTTCTTGGTGTTTGAAGTACTTTTTTGCTATGAAGTAAGCTGAGTTTGTTTGATGTGTTAAGATATCTGCATACTTAAAGCGCTAACGTATCATATAAAATAAATACATGTATTTTTAATTTAAATGTATAATACAAAATGATGAAAAAACGTTAAATCCTAGAAATATCTTCATTACATTTTTAAAACTTGGAAGTTTTTTTAAAGCAAAATTTTATGCTTTTGCCAAGCATAGTGTACACTCAACTCAAATATATTTGTATTTTCTTTGTACTACATATTACTATTACACTTACCTGTGCATTGAATTAACCAGAAAGTAGACGTGCGTTTAGGACATCGTTACTTTCGTCTCGGACATCTGCGTGCAGGCCTTGTGTTTTTAGACTTGACAGAAGACGTGTGTTTTCAAAAAAATATATCAGAGTGATGGTTTTACTAACCTTGGTTCTACAAATGGTAATTCTCAGAAGGAATATGCATGTAGATAGATCTGAGTTTTCAAATTTGTGGACAAGAATGTAATCAATAGGAGCATAGCAATGCGCAGGATCTTAAGTATGAAAAATTACAAATTTTCCATTAATAATGTTTTTCATATAAATTTTTATGTGTTAGTGTCGAAACTAATGTATATTTCATTACTCTGTTTGATTTTACATCACGTTAAAAAATAATATATTGTTATTAAATACTAAGAAATGCATTGTAGAGTGACTAAATGCAACGCTTATAGAATATAGTTAAAAACTTTAAAAAATCAAAATTCAAGAAATTAAATAGCTTTCAAATGAGCAGCTTTGAATGTAAAGAAATTATCGCTTTTTTCTTAGAAAACGCCCGAATATATCACTGTGATTCAATACTTGGTTTGTAGTTAATCGAACTTATGAATTTTGAATTTAACCTCTTTAATTGTTTTCATTATTTAGTTACTAAACACTTCATTGCTGTAGACCCCGCTTGACCTTTCTTCACCTAATTACTCTTTTTACTGATATAATCGTACTATTTTAAACATTATAATAATAAAATTTATGTTAACTCTTCAGGGACTTTTTTTATGGTGAGAAAAATACTTTTAGTATTTGAAATGGTATTTGAGAAGATGCAACTCAAGTGTATGCTTCGAAAGAATTCCACTTACTAGGGAACGTTCCCGGGTATAAGTTGTGGATTTGGACGAGTTTGGTATAAAAAGAAAGATCTCGTCATGTACGTTAAAAAGTGCAATGGAACTAACTACCCGTCCGAATCCAACCGTTTTTGAGATATCATCACTTGAAGTGTGAATGAATGAATAAATCAATTGGCAGGCAGGTTCGCAAGTTCGGCCAGCCTAAGAAAAACATTCTATTTTACACACTATATATGCATATAATTTATCCATTACGCCACGCCACACATTTGCTGAAAAATTTGCATAAAACAAAGTGCTGGAAATAACAAAAACAGATGGAAGAACTCTACAAATGCAACCGTACACGAAAACTTCGTAGAATGCGAAGTGCCTGTCTAAAAAGGGGGAAATAATTGGCAATGTGTGAGCGTAAAGGATTTTGCTCGTATCTCGGGAAAAAGGTATTGGCAGAAAGATTAAAAACAATACTCAGAAATGTTTAACTTGAGAACGATTTATATACCTGCTTGTCAATTTATTTAATTATCCATTTGCTTCAAGTGCTGATATCTCAAACGGCTGGCTTCGGACAGGTAGTTCCTTTTGCACTTTTTAACGCACATAACGAGATCTTTCTCTTGATGCCACACTCGTCCAAATCCAACTTTACACCTGGGAAGGTTCCCTAGTTAGATCTGTTCTCTCCTGGGATCTATACCCAATCTCCGCTGTCGAGTTTACTTTACAAAGGAGTAGAGTGTTCGACGTCCTTTTTGTTTGATAACGCATGGGCGTCCAACGTGATTGCTTCTATTGGTGGTTCCACCGTCATTCTCCTATTTTGTGCAACTACTAAACGATATATCCCGTACAAACCATGGGATGTGCAGTTTCGAAGTTACTCGTTCTGAGTCATTGGGAGACTATGTTCTGCCCTCTATCAGAGTAGCTTAGAGCAGACGTAAGCGCAAAAATGCTTCTTGAGACTCTCTAGCCGTACTGAAATAGCATTCCAACCAGATTATGTGCCTTCCACGTCATCCAGGTGAGTTCTTTGCAAAATGTGTATGTGTGGGGGGAGGAAGGTCATAATGCTTCGGCTCTTGAGTGTATATATTTATATATATAATACATTTAAAAATCAAAACACAATAAACAAATTCTTCTCGTAAAATCTGGTAATTTCTTATAAAAGATGACATGTATTAATATGCATATAGAATAAATATAATTTAATAAGTCTCATAAGTATTATTAATAGATTGCAGTAGTGATGGGCGATTCTGGAAATTTTGAGAATCGATTAAAATCGATATCGTATAAAACAACATCGATCATAATAAGAATCGATTTCTCAGTTCTAGAATCGATACTAGAATCGATATTTCGATATTCAGGTTCACACAGAGGAGATCCAAATTACTAATTCCAAAACTTAGACAATCAGCAGGACAGTAATTACCGCCTCCCACCCCCCCATCACCATTTAGGGAGGCATAGAATTAAGCTATTGCAGATTTTAGAGTCGGATAGTAAGAATTTTAAATTTTAAAATGATTGTCACTTATGGTTGTCACTTACACAAAAACTTTGACAAATTTGAGAGACATAACTCAACTAATAACAACACTGAGTAACTTGGCATTAAACCGAGGATAAAGAGTGCCAAGAGCGTGTAACTAGGATGGGGAACAAGGAGTATAGACAAAAAAAAACTTTTTTTTTCTTCTAAAGCCAACCAAATGTTACACGAGATAGTTTGGAAGAACAAAAAATATGCCCCATTCCCAAGGGGGCAGGTAAACCCCACTCTTGACGGAAGGGCGGCCATAGCCCAAATGTATCTTTTGTTGAAGTTTCAAAATGAGGATTTGGACGGAGAACGAGAATTGGACATTTAAACAATTGCATGCATACTTTGAACGGCCCATTTAGTAAAGATTGGCGAGGAAGGAGAGGGGGGGGGAGGGGACGAGGGATTAGAACGGACGAACTTGAAAAAAAAAAAACATAATTAACTAATAACCCATCCTAAACAGAAATATAGTGTTTAACGTAGTGTTGAATTCATGGGGTGGCCTGCGCGGAACATGCACTCTTTGAAACTATAAAAAGTGCCAAGAGCATGTAACTAGGTGGAGAGAGGGGTAGTAACAGAAAAAAAGAGGAGATAAAAGCTTTATAACGAAATGTTACATGAGATGATGTGGAAGAAACAAAAAATATGCCCCCCACCCAGGGGGGCAAAGTAAATCCCAAACGGACAGAAGGGCGACCCCGGCCCAAATGTATCTTTTGTTGAGGTTTCAAAATATGGATTTATAACAAAATAGAACGAGGATTAGACTTTTTTTAAATCGCAGTCATTATTTGAACGAACCTGTAAGTTAAGATTGGTGAGGAAAAGGGGGGGGGGCGTAGGACGGGCGAACATGAAAAAAAAAAAAAAATTGTGGCACTCTGAGAGTGCCGATAGAAGTGAAACCTTGAACAATTACCTGTATATTTTTGAATCATTAGGATATATAATTTTGAATCGTCAGGAAATACTTTTAAATGAATAAAAAAAGTTTCTATAATATTAAAGAATATATTAATCTCTATAAAAAAAAAACCGCGCTATACCATATGTCCAGCTATTGTAGTTAACTCACTATAACTACTTTCTTACATTTTAAAACGTGATAAACACACCAACCAAAATTAGACCATACTATCGATACCTTAATCCTTATCCAAATAAATCATTTTGTATTAATGCGTGTTACAATATCTGTAGATTACTTTTTGAACTATTCAAATCGGACATTCCATTCAAAAGATATTACGAATTTAAAGATGACAATCTAAAGAAATAATAGTGCTGCTGAGTACTCGGTGGCCAATAAGCTTAGGGATTACGTGTGCAATCAAACGATTGCGGATTCGAACCCCAATTTCGCTAATATGTATCAATGTTTTTTTTTTTTTTTTTTTTTTTTTAGAAGTTTGAAAAATTAAAATTTTAACACATTATGGGTCCGTAACGTGACCTGAAATGATGGGAAAAAATTTCTTATGCTAGATTTGTAATGTATGAAGCATAAGCTTTCAATAGACATATTGTATCAAGAAATGAGAAAAAAACCCTCTGCCCCCCCCCCCCAAAAGGTCCTATAGGGGAAACCGGGAAACTGGAATAGCAAAAAGAACGGCGAGAAATGGTTAGCTATACTAGAATTTTTCTCATCACTGTAACTCCTATAGAAGCAAAGTTATAGCCTTTTAAAGATTGAAATGAAGTGAAGAAATAAGCAAAATTAGATGAGTGATCGACAGGGGGGGGGGTCCACAGCTCTGGGGGTGCCATGTAGCTTAAACTTTTAAGTTAAAAATGGCAGAGAATTAAATGAGCGAAATTTTAAGGTGTATATTGGGGGAGGGTGCAAGCCTCCCCCCCCCCTCAAAAATTTTTTTGTTTCTTTTGAATAAACAAAAAAATATGCCCCCCGGCGGGCCGCAGATAAACCCCAAACGGGCGGAAGGGCGACCCTTTATTTATCTTTGTCAAGGATTTAAAATGTGGATCTAAAATAAAATAGATCGAGAATTGGACATTTTAAAAACTGTATGCATATTTCGAACGGCCCTGTAAGTTAAAACTGACGCGGAAGGGGGGGGATTAGAAGAGACGAGCGTGAAAAATAAAACATAATAAACTAATACTTCAAATAACTGGATTTCTAAACAAAAATATAGCGATTTAACCTACTGTCGAATTAATGGTTTGGCCCGCAAGGGATTACCCTCCCCCCCCAGAAATTATGAGATTTTATGCTTTTTAATGCACAAATTGCGATTCCCCCTTTCTTACAGAGTTGTAAAACATGATGCCTTCCTCCGGAGTCGCAGAAAAATACCTGCAGAGTTTCCCCCAGAGGGTTTCAGGGGGGCGCGGTCCCGCCCCTCCTGCCCTTTAGTTTGAAAAATAGCGCCCCTCTCGTCCCTCATCCAAAAACTAGCTCCCCTCTTGTCATTCATTCAAAAAAAATAGCGCCCTTCTTGCCCCACATTTGAAATACGCAGCCCTCCAGCGATGATCCAACGCGCTAGGGCGCGTAAAATTACGCAAAAAATCGGCAACGGAACGCAAAAAATATCCTCATACGCGTCCCGTGAGACGGGTAATTTCATCAAAAAATCACTAAAAAACGGCATGTTTTGTTAAAAATCGCGAAATAACGACTAATTTCCGGCGAGATTCGCAAAAAAAAAAAAAAAAAAAAAAAAAAAAAAAGGCTAATTTCTTCACGAAATTTCACAAAACGGTAGATTTCCTCAAAAGATTGTGGAAAAATGACAAATTTCTTCCAAAAATCGCGATTAAACGGAAAATTTTGTCAAATGAGTCGCAAAAAACGGCAACTTGAAGTAAAATTTGACGTTTTTTCGCGATTTTTTTTGCAAAATATTCCGTTATTTGCGATCTTTTAACAAAATCTGCTGTTTTTGCGATCTTTTAACAAAATTGGCCGTTTTTAAGTGATCTTTTAACAATATTTGCCGTTTTTTTACGATCTTTTAACAAAATTTACCTTTTTCTTCTTTTTTTCAAATTTTTGATGAAATTTCTGTTTTTCCACGACTTTTTGAACCACTAGATTCTAGATTCAACTCTATAAAAGTGCCCTTAAAAATGAAAAAATGCCCTGAAAAATTTAAAAAGTGCCCTTTTCAGAACAGTAGCGCCCTGCCCTTTTTTAAACCTGGGGGAAACTCTGATACCTGCATTCAACACTGATTTAGCCTAGAAAAAGAAAAAAAAAATCGAAATCGAATCTAAAGATCGAAATCGAATCTAAAGATCGAAATCGAATCTAGAGATCGACATCGAATCTAAAGATCGACATCGAATCTAAAGATCGACATCGAATCTAAAGATCGAAATCGAATCTAAAGATCGACTTCGAATCTAAAGATCGACATCGAATCTAAAGATCGAAATCGAATCTAAAGATCGATCTTACGGGCAGAATCGATTTTACATTTTTACTTTCTTTTGTAACTTTACAAGAAGAGAGTATTAGAAACGTGAAAAATTTTGACTTCCCGTTTTCGATGGATTTATATATTTTAGAAGGTCTTTAACACGATTTCATGGTTTTTAAGAAATATCTGTCTGTGTGTGTGTCTGTCACTCTGTGAGTCTCTATACGACAAAAATTTCTGACCGTTCTATCTCAAGAACAAATGCACGGAATTCCACAAAACTTTAGATTTAGTTTGACCTTGATATAAACTGAATCTAATTAATTTTTGGTGTATATAGCCTAACAGGTGGCGCTGCTATGCTGCATTTTTTGCGATTTGCGCAACAGCTATATCTGAATAACGAATGAACGGATTTTCATCACATTTTAGATCCAGTTAGTCCTTTACATGAATTGATGTTTTTTGCATTTTGATGTATATAGCTTCCCAGATGGCGCTGCTATACTTAATTTTTCACAATTTCCACTCAGCGCCATGTGAAAGGGGGGGGGGGCGAAAGGAAGCGGTCGTTCTGAGCACGGAAATTTAGGGGGCGCCAAATTTTTACTACTGACATCACTTCTAGCCTATCACAAGAAAAAGTTAATAGGTGGGGGGGGCTAAATTGGAACTTTGAACCGGGCGCAGTTCTCTTTTCGCAAGCCCCTGTTTCCATTTTAGCTTTATCTCAAGAACTAATGCACGGACTTTCATAAAAATTTAGATTCAATTAGTCCTTGATATTATTTGATGCTAATTACATTTTGGTGGAAATCGCTTAAGAGATGGCGCTGCTATACTGCATTATTCATGATTAACGCAATAGCGCTATCTCAAGAACGAATTTTCATCAAAATTGAGATTCAATAAATCTCTGACATAGATTAGTGTTACTTAGTTCTTGGTGTAAATTGCCCTACAGGTGGCCCTGATATGCTGCATTTTTTATGATTTCGCAATAGCTGTATCTCGCGCTTTCATGGATTTTCATCAAAATTCCGATTCATCTGGTACCTAATAAAAATTGATCCTGATCAATTTTTGGTGTACATCACTCAACAAAAAACGCTATTTTGCAGGGGGGGAGGGGTTCTGAGGTTTCTTTAATTCTTCTATCTTGAAACTAATACACTGGAAATTTTGGAATTGGCACATCCGTCTATTTTATCTTCGACTTTTGGAGGAAAATGAAAATTATATTACCTTCAGAGAAATCGATTAAAAATTTTAAAGTATCGATTAAATCGAATTGGCCGTAGTATCGATTAAATCGATTTAAAAAATCGAAATCGCCCATCACTAGATTGCAGTATTAAAAAAAATAATAAAAGTAAATGTTCGCGTCTGACGTTTAAATTTTACAAATGAACAGAAAATTATTATTAATGAATGAAAACATTCTGAAATAAGTATAGACGATTTCCAACTTTGAAAAATGATGTTAAACATAATTCTGAATTTAAAACAAAGACATATTTTTTGCGACGCAACCCATACTTATGTAAAGAAGTGAACACCCAGTATTCTTTGAGAAACGTCTCTTTTGAGTGTTGGACATATAAATTAATGCGACATAATCTGTTTTACTTGTCAAACAGTTGAAATTAATGAAAATGCGGAAAGAATGTATGATGCAATCGGACAGAATTTGTGGTACTGCTACAGTTAATCATATTAGTCAGATACAAGGTGCTATGTTTATTCCTGTATATGCATCATTCTATCCTCTTTAATTTTATTACTCTACTGAATCTTGAGATGCCAGGTTGGCAGTTTCGTGTCAGAATGTTGCTGCTAAGTCAGCTATATTTTGGTGTAACAATTCAAACTTAAAAAGTAACTTAATTAAATATAAAAACAATTAACAAAGAGTGCGACAAGTGGCATTAGCATTAAAGCCCCACACTAGGCACAGAAAAAGACCCGGATGATAATGCAAAGTCTATGGGAGCGTTCTTTTCAAATATCTCGCTCAAATTTTAATATTTTTGCATGATTGTTTTTACATAGGATAGCTGCGGACGATCTACAACCGGCCTAGTTTTTACTTTTTAGATTTTGCTTATACATTTTTTATATTACAGTAGTCTCAATTTCAGAACCGGATTAAACCGGCTTTAAAAGTTAAAGTAATTAAAAAAAAAAAAAAATCTGAAACCAAAACTGAAAAAGTAAAAACTAGGCCGGTTGCAGATCATCCTCAGCTATCTTATGCAAAAAAAAAAAAATCATTAAAAATATTAAAATTTGGGCGAAATATTTGAAAAGAGCGCCCCCATAGACTTTGCATTATCATCCGGGTCTTTTTTACCACGCTTTTTATTAACTTCACCTGTATGTTTGTGAGTTTGTGAGTTTGTAACTCTCCTTATTTTATGTATGTTCACCGATTACTCCGAAACCATGCAACCGATTAACTTGGTTTTGGTGTTAAATGAAAGACGATGCTCTCGAATTGGTACCACATCAGTTTCATCGTAATTGGTTCAGTACTTTTTTAGTAATTAGGCAAAAACTAATAAAATTAGTGATTTTTTGCTAATTAAAAGTGTTGAAAACGTTCACTGCATGGAGTGTAGACTAGAGGTCTGCACGGGCCGGGCCTTACTTCTGAAGACTCGAGCCGGGCCGGGCCGGGCCTAGTCACTAATCCTTTCGGGCCGGGCCGGGTCGGGCCTAGTCACTAATCTTTTCGGGCCGGGCTGGGCTCGGGCCTTAATTTTTTTGCTGGAGTATCGGGTCGTGCCTAACTTTTTTTTCCGTACGAAGCCGAGACTGATTCCATTCTTCCTAGTTTTCATGGACCGAAATAATCAGTTCCTATTGAATCTTCCCATATGAAAATCCTTTTCTCAACTTTTTATATATCAGTAATATTTGGCTTTGTCCAAAAATTTCTGCAAAAAAAGCATATACTTTTAAGCCTTCATTATTCTATAATTAAACATTAGAATTTATTCCTTTTAAAGAATCGTAGATTACTAGGCGTTTTGAAATAGAATTAAACACACACACACAAAAAAAAAAAAAAAAAAAAAAAAAAAAAACATGATTATGACGGATTTTTTTTTTTTTTTTAACGGAAAACTGAAAGTTTCTTTTAAAATGTTCATCCATGCAAAATGAATACAACAATACGGGAGAAAAAAATATATTAAACATTTACATCTGTTAAGAAGGGAATGCATTTTTTTCGCTCCAAAGCGATTTCGTCTTTGGAAATTTTACCATATACCACTTTTTCGATTTTTTGTCTCCATTACAGGGAATATGGATTAATAATACTAGTGATAACTGAAACATTTACATACAACAAACAAAGATTCATTTAAAAGCATAAATATCGCAACCTACGGCATTTCTGCATAAATGGCGATTATAAACATGGAAAAAAAAGACTAATATAATTTTTTTTGGTCAGAACTCTTCCATAAGATTAAAGATCAATGTTCTGTAGAAATTCACTAGAGCCAGGCCGGGTTCGGGCCGAATTTTAAACTTTTTTCAGGACCGGGCCGAGCTCGGGCCGAAATTTTAACTTTCGGGCCGGGCCGGGTCGGGCCATTATTTTTTTCGTTCGGGCCGGGCCGGGCTCGGGCCGAAATTTAAACTTTCGGGCCGGGCCGGGTCGGGTCGGGCCAATATTTCTTTCTTTCGGGCCGGGCCCGGGCCTGGAAATTTCGGCCCGTGCAGACCTCTAGTGTAGACAGCATGGCCGAGCGGTCTAAGGCGCCGGATTGAAGCTCTGTTTTTCGAAAGAGATTGTGTGTTCGAACCCCACTCCTGACATTATTTACATCTATGTAAAATTTAAAAAAAATTCCGTATTGCAATTTTTATTTTTAACCGGCTTCAGAAAAGGAAGAGGATGTTATCAATTCGACGCGTATGTATTTTTTTTCTATGCATGTTCACCAATTACTCTGAAACTATCCAACCGGTTAATTTGGTTTTTGTATTAAATATAAATATAGTTTAAAAAAACACTAAAACCCACGCTTTTAAAGTAATCAAACTAAAAAGTGAAAAATAAATATAGTTTAAAAAACTAAAAAACACGCTTGTTAAGTACAATCAAACTAAAAAGTGAAAAATAATTCGTACTATAAGCTGAAAACGATAATAGATGAAAAATACTATATTACTATAAAATCATTGTTATTATAGACATCAATTAATAAGCAATAAATAAAATTATCGTGGAAAAAAAGCGTGGGGTGCTCCATCTACCATGCTCCATCTATCAGTTCTTAAGAAGCACCCCACGCTTTTTTTTCCACGATAATTTTATTTATTGCTTATTAATTGATGTCTATAATAACAATGATTTTATAGTAATATAGTATTTTTCATCTATTTTCGTTTTCAGCTTATAGTACGAATTATCTGTGCCTAGTGTTGCGCCTTGGTAAACACCAATCGGAAAACTTTTGTAGAAGTGGAAAGTTTTGCCACAATGATAAATAATAATAATTATAATAAAAGAGAAAAAGAAGTAAAAGAAATAAACAAAATATAAATGAGTAAAAAAGAAAATTAAAAAATAAATATAATAAGAATCTATTATTACTTTTATATTTTTATTATTTAAATTGTGATTTATCGCCAGTTTTTGGGCCTGTTTGAATTATATATATATATAATTGTTATAACGAGTACACTTACATTTTGCATACGGATGATTCCCCACCCTTGAATTTTAGTGTTCGAAAGATACTCCTCTGATTTAGGAAGTCTGTAGAAAACAGACGTCCTTCCCGGTCCCCTTTATTGAGGTTTTGTGTATTAAAAAAAAGAATTATAAAATTCAGACGATCAGACGAAGCTGAACTCACTCATAAGATTTGCGGTATTTATATTTTTAAAAATTGACTCGCATATTATTTAAAACCTGACATCGAAATTTATTTAGTAATTTTTTTTTTTTTTTTTTTTTTTTTTTTTTGACTAGCAGATCTGTAAGTCTATATTATGATATAGAGGGAAATTTGCTCATTACCAAAGTATATAAAAAAAGATGCCCCCCCCCCTCCTTTTTTTTCTTTATTTAATTCTTAATCGTAATATTTTTTGCATGTTTTTCCTGGTTCCCAAGTTACTTAATATATTACGTAATGTGACATTTAATTGTCAATTTCCGCGTACCCTTTTAATCGGCGAACCAGAGTGGAAACGTCATTAGTTTTTGTCCTGCGGTGGAACACTTTAAGTTGCATACACCTATAGTAACATAATTTTTTGTCTGATTTGTTTTGTTATTTCCCTCTTTTATCTTCTGGGTGCTAATTTAGTCGAAATCGGAGGTAATTGTAGGCGGGTTCTTTGTCCCTGAATGAATGCGTATATTTAGGTCTCGCACCGTGCATTTCGCTACTTAGTGTTTTCATTAAAGCGTTTCCTTTCTCCCTGAGTTCCCATTGCCACTTAGTGAGTAAAATTCATATGTTTTATTTATATGTTTTTGATATGATTAATTATAGATGTACAGTCGACTCTCGTTAATTCGAAATCGGATAATTCGAACTAAACATGAAGTCCCGAAATTTTCAATGGCAGAATAACATTAAAAATTTACATTAATTCGAACTCATTTTCTCTTGACTTCGTCTAATTTGAACTACCGAGAATTCCGATTTCTCATTTTTCTTTTCTTTCTCATGGATTTCAGATCATTTGAATTACTATCTTTGATTTTTGTGAAAATTGTTCCGATCGAGTATACATATAATCCCATGCATTTGATATCCACTTTCTTAATGCCCCGTCTGTCCATCTGTGACACTTCAGATTTTTCTTCCATTGTGCTTGTTTCTAATATTTTAATTAGTTTATGTATTTATACATTCTTATTTAATATTAAGTCATATTCTAATAACAGACGAAATAAATTTAAAAAACACTATTACATTAATTCCTTTGTAATAGTACCATATTAAGCATGTTTTCATTTCATATTTTCCATAATTCGAACTTCGGATAATTCGAACCTTTCTTGTGGTCCCGACGAGTTCGAATTAACGAGAGCCGACTGTATTCCAAATTTTGAAGCATACTGCTTTTTGTCTCCTATTTTTCGCACTATTTATCTTACTGCCTAAAAGGGTAGAATTATACAAATTATGTAAAAAGGTGTATTTCCGATGGCAGTGCAGTGTTTTGGCAGTTTTAGAACATAATTATAAATTAATAACTTAATTCTGAAGCATTATTCCGTTGCCACAGGTGATAAGCAATTAATTTTTCTTTATGATTACAAATGCATACGAATTATAACAGCAATAAATTTAATGATACACCAAACCTCGATTGCCCCCCCCCCCCTCCCGAAAAAATAAACTTATTGTATGTGAAGCTCCAACAATGGAGTATTTTTAAATATTAACAGGTAGAAAATATAATGAAAAATATATTTTTTAAAGTCACTTTAATCATTTAATAGTTTCGTATTAATTTTAACTAGGATTAAACGTCGAGAAATCAATTTGGGAAATTCTAAAAAAAAAAAAGTTTTTTTTTGCATGTTGTCATATCATAAATAAAAACAGAGTAAAAATTATAATTTATAAATAATTTCACTAACTCGCGCTTTCTACCAAGCTTTAAGAAAATTGGATGCTTATTAATATAAAAGAGTATTTAAAAAATATTCTAAGAAAAAATAGACAATGTTCAATGTTCATTCTTTGTTTTCTTATGCTTGTAAAAATTAAAGAATTTCAGAAAAATTATTGATTTTATGTATTTTATTAATAAAGGTATGGCCGTTATAATTACAGCATTTGTGTTAAAATATACAGCAATAAATATCATTAGCAAGGCTTTTAAAGTAGTGTATTTTTCAGACTTATCCTCCACTGTTAGAAATTGCAGAAATTTTCTCTAGTACCGCGGACAAAAATGTTAACTTTCCTGCCCCGTCAGTGAAAGGCACTCGCGAGACCAATAGTATAATGTAAATATTTTCATTAATTGCCAGCCCTGATTCATTCAAATTCGTCACTTCCTTTGAAATAGAGTCAATAATTCTTGGGGTAACTGGAAATAGAAGTTGTGATGCTTCAAAAGATGGAATGTTGCATTTGGACTATGGCGTTATTTAACGCTAATATGACTTTTTTGGCATTTTTCATACATAAATGTAATAACCCTTTTTTATCTATAAATGAAACCTACACTAGTGACTTCAGTGAAAATTTTTCATGTCGATGATTGACAAAAAACATTCAAACATTCATCGCATCCTTTAAAAAGGTTTTCTTTTTTTCTTTTCTTTTATTATTATTAGCTAAGATATTTATAAAATGAATGTATTTTCAGAAATAATGACAATATATACAATTTAGCGATTCTACCTGCTACTTCTGGGGCAAGTTGGACATTGTTCCTCCATTTAAATCAATTTTGGATAATATATATTGAAAATATCGGCTGCAGTTCACCCATATTCTACACTTAACAGTCGTGATGGGCGATAACGAGAAGTTTTTCTCGATTTTCTCGATTGTATGAACATCTCGGTTACTATCGATTGTGTAAAAATTTTCTCGATGACTCCAGTTCGCAATTGCTTTTATACCATACAGGATTCAATTTTATCAAGAGTCTACTACAGGTGAATGAGTCGGTGTTAATAAAGACACGACCTCAGAGTAAACATAGTAAATAGAGGGAGAATTCCCATTGCTTCCTGCAGTAAGAAATGCTGCCAGGATGACCCACGTGACTCCAGGCATTTGGCGATGAATGGTTGCCAGAAGTAATGCTAGATTTGTCTCTTTATCGTAGCTCTTGGCAGGAGTGCAGTATTTTTATGCTGTCATTCAGACACTTGAGAGTTGACAGAAATACAAATCAGTAGTAAAAGAAATCCGAATGTACGTTGGATTTTTATGCTAATGTTTATTTATTTCATGCTTAATTTTTTTTATCATTCAAATGTATATATTTTTGTTCAGTTTTCAATCTTTTACATGAATTTGTTTATATTTAATTTAATGCCATAATTAATTTTTTATTGTTAATACAAAGTACAAATAGGCGGGAAAAAAATAAAGAAATTGGTTAAGAAGTTTAACTTTGTGTGCTGGAAGATCAGAGGCTGAGGAGGGGGAGGGAGAAAGATGAAATTTCGAGAGAAAGAAAGTTTAAGTGATGAATTATTTGCTTATTAATACATCAAATTAACAAACAAGCCAAACTTTTATTGTAAATTAAAAACAAAAAATTAAACAATTTGATAATTATTTTATTTTTAAATGCTGATATTAAATAAAGGGCATTTTAATTAAAAATAAACATCAACTTTAAATTTTCTAAATTCACAAAATGTTTATTGTTTTTCTTTCTAAACAAACACATCTATTACAACGCATACAATTAATTGTATGCTTTTCAACGCAAAAAGTTTAATTGAATAATTCATTAATGATCATAACTTACACAGATAATATTATATGCAACTTTTCTTCAGGATGGAAATTTACAAATAATTTAATGCACTATTTTAACATATACTGAAATTATTTTATAAAACAAATTGCATAAATGCACACAAATTAGTTCGAAAAAGTCCAAAATGCAAAATTTCACTTTTAGAAACGATAGAATTAAAAAACAAAATTTATTCAGCCATGTTTAATTCATTTATATCAGCAGTTGCCAATCTTCAGAACCTCACGATACACTAAATCCATAATCTGAATTCCCAGGGACTACTAATAAGAATTTTTTAATGTTAAAAACATATTTGCATAATAATTATTACAAAATTTTTATTCTATTAAAATAAAATGTGCCTATTCAATAAAATAAATTTTAAATGAGGAGTGCCACATTGTTACCTACGGGATGTACTACTATTTTTTTTAAATAATAATCACCGCCTTATTTAATGATAACAAAAATATTTAAAGGTTATTTAATTGTAACAAAATTATTAAAGATAATTTCAATTTTCAAGGTAATTGAATCTCATTTAAGATTGACGTGATAGAACAGTTTTTATTTTAAGGCCAGTAAAGGTGTTTTCTTAATTATGGGCTTGCGTAAAACCTTTCTTTCAATCAGATGTTTGGGAAAATCGAATAATGTTGGTACAGCAGTTTTTTTTTTTTTTTTCCAACTATATACCACCAAATTTTTCTCTGTCAAAGCAATCGGAAGTAAAATGTTTCGAGCACACCACTGAAGAATTTGTAGTTTTGAAATTTTCTCTTCGTAATTTCATTTCTCAGATTTTTCTTCTGTCTTCATGCTTTGGAAAGCTATACATAAAATGAATTAAAATAGTATTTTATAAATGATACTTTTTTTAAAAGTATATAATGATAATAAAAATGTATAATATGTTGGCAAATTTAAATGTTAATGCATGCAAAAGTATACATATATAAACAAGTAAGCAAAGAAATTACTTAACACTAGAACGCCCGATGGAGTCCTTTCGACTCCAAATGCATCTTAAATGCACATATCTCAAACAAATTTTGATTCATATTTTTTTCCTTCCGTGACTTTTATTATTTTTATAATCTCTATTTATTTACAAAATTATAAAATATAATCACATTTTCTAAATTGTTAGTAGGCTACTACCCCTAGAACGCCCAATGGAGTCGAAACGACTCCAGCGTAAGATAAGTAACATTCCCTCGTTATTTTCGCGTCTCATGACCTTGGGATTTATAATATTTTCTCGGTTACCAGATGTGTAAATGTTTTTGTTCCTCCCTTCTTTCCACCCCTTTTATTTAGAAAAATGGTCAGTGCCGTGCACCTGCGGAAAGAATTGCCTGCTGCTTGCGAAATTCTTTGTGTGTCATTATTCGACTGTCTTTTCGTGTAAAGTTTTATCATTTTACGTTTTATAATTGAGTGACTCTGCAGAGCTCTTTTCTAGTAGAATTAATGGCAAAATGTCGCGGAAAAAAAGGTTTAACACCGGATGAAATAGCTGCTTTATTACGAGAACTTTCAGATAACGAATCTGAAGGCGGTGAGTTATCCGAATATGAAGAAGAAATTGATAAAATTAATATTGATAATATTTCTTCATCGGATTCCGATGAAAGTGAAGATCTAGAAAATACTGCATCTTATAAAGATGGAATTCATTTTGCTCCAGATGGTACGCAATGGGAAATGTTTGTAAATAAGAAAAGTCCTGGAAGATATTCAAAGCAAAATGTCATGTGTCAGTCCACTGGTCCCACTATTTATTCTAAAAAAAAAAACGTAAAATCTGAAAGTGTTTTGAGTGCCTGGTTATTATTTGTAGATAACAAAATGTTACAACAGATAAAAAAATGCACAGAAGCAGAAGCAAGACGTGTTCTTGAAACCGATAATTGGACAGTTACGTTAGATGAGCTCTATGCCTTTATTGGAATTTTATATGCTCGAGGTGTATGTGGTGCAAATGGAATTGATATTCATTCGTTGTGGTCAAACACATGGGGTTTAAATTTTTGCATTGAAACTATGGGAAGAAATAGATTTTGTGAAATTCTACGATTTCTGAGATTTGATTTGAAATCTACGAGATCTATGAGATTAAAATCGGATAAATTTGGAATGATATCTGATATATGGAATAGGTTCATCGAAAACTGTATTGCCTGCTTCAAGCCTGGTGAAAATGTAACAATAGATGAACAGTTATTCCCAAGCAAAACACGCTGTCCTTTTACGCAATTCATATCTACTAAACCGGATAAATATTGGCAAAAGTTTTGGCTTGCAGTAGATCTTAGAACGAAGTACTTGTTGAATGGTTTCCCTTATTTAGGCAGAAGTGAAGAACGGCCGTCGGACCAAAGTTTATCGGAATATGTAGTGATGCGATTGATGCAGCCGTTTCTAAACAAAGGAATAAATGTCACAGTGGATAATTATTTCACTTCACTGCGTTTGGCTGAACAACTGAAAAAGAAAGGAACTAGTTTGGTAGGTACTGTGAAAAAAAGTAGGAGAGAAATTCCAAAATCACTGAAAGTTTTGAAAGATAAATTGTACGAGACAAAATTTCTAAAACATGAAGAAACAGATGCTACTCTTACTGTGTATCAAGGGAAGAGAAATAAAAATGTTATCATTCTCAGCACGATGCACCCATCCATTAATATTGAAAATAACGAAAAGAAGACCCCAGAAACTGTTAGATATTATAATAAACTAAATGTGGGGTTGACATTATTGATCAAATGGCTAGGAAGTATTCGGTGAAGGCACCTTCAAGAAGATGGCCTGTGCATACTTTTTACAACGTCTTGGATTTGGCTGCAATAAATGCGTGAATCATTTACAAAGAAGTTACTGGAAAAACAAAGCTAAGCAGACAAGCATTTATTCAGTTATTAGCAGATGAATTGCGTCAAAATTATATATCTGCTAAAAATAAAAACGCACGAAAATGTTTCACGGATGAGTCATCAGAAACAAGATCCCCAAAGAGAAGAAAATGCGAAGTAAAACTGTGTAAAGGCAATATGACTTTCAAAGATTGCACAACATGTAAGAAAATGGTTTGCGGAAAATGCTTAGCTAAAGCAAACTATACTTGTAAATCATGCTTGTCAGATAATTAATTTCAAAAGATTATGTGAGTATATTTGTTTTGATAAAAATTACTAATTTCTTAAAACTGTGCATATTAATATTATTCTTCCATTTGTAATATATATATGTAATGTATATATATAAATCTCAAATACAAATGTAAGTGTTATATTACGCGCTTATACTCATTTTCATGTGTTTTGTATATATTTATCTCTTCTAAAACAGACAGGAGTCGAAGCGACTCCCGCGGGCGTTCTAGGGGGGAAAGTGTAGCGGGCGTTCTAGTGTTAAAAAAATTAAATTTAGTATACTTTTTTAAAATCCCTTAACTGAATTTAATAAGTGAGAAAGAGCCACAAAGAATATAAGACAAGTACAAGTCGAAAAAAAAGGACTTAATTAATAAATAAATAAATAACCATTGTTTCATTAAATGTTTGTTACATAAAAAGAATAAATTCAATATACCGTTCCAACCATCATTTTTTATTAATAATTTTAATATTATAATTTTTAAAATATTTCACAAATTTAATTTTAATTAAAAAGAATTCTTAAAACATGACAAAATATAAAACAAATTCGTGCATTTTTTCTCGGAAACTTCAATTAAAAATTATAAAATGATATTAGAAAGTTGTATTTATTTCAAACAACTGCATTAATTTCAAATTTTAAAATTTAAAGATATATGAACTCACGCGAAATAACTAACAAGAGAGTAAAGATGCGATTCATTTAAAGCAAAAATTTATTTAAAATAAAAATAAAAATAAAAAACGCAAGTGTTTACGTTTTAAAGCAATAAAAACAAGTTTCTTTTGGCGATAAAAATGTATCGCCAAGCACCGTAATAAGAAATGTTCTTATTACGGTTCAAATTAATTCAAATTAATCAAATTTACACTTTTAATATTTAAATTGATGACACTGGATGATAGTAAATAGCATTATTACATACATTTAAGTTATTAAACGTAAAATGTTTTCTATTTTTATCGTGATAACAAGAGTAAACGGTATAATAGTTGGAATGATACATTTTTAAAGTCCTTTAAATATTAAAAAAAAGTAATAAAAAATAAATACATACCGATGGAAAGTAACAGAACTTGTTTTGCTTTGTCTCTCTGTGCATCCATAGGCACAACAACTTGATACCATGATATTTTTTAGTCGCAAACAAAAAATTGTCGAATGTCCTCCATAGAAATCAATGCTATTACTACGATGACCGGAAACGGTCTTGCCTGGAGTCACGTGATTCTTATCTTGGCTGAAGAAACACTGGGGGAATTCTCCCTCTATTTACTATGTTTACTCTGAGGACACGACGGATTCACTCGCTAGTGAGCCCCTCCTTTCATTGGTATATCCAATTTATACGCAATCTTTTAATATGAAATCTCGAACTGGGTCCTCATTGTATATGGCATCATATACCAAACGCGGTGTACACGCACAGCAAAATCTTGTAAACAAAGAAAAAGAAAGAAAAAAAAATTTCGAATTGAACGAACAACCGAACGTAAGCTCGAATCGAACGTTAAATTTTGAAAACTGCCCCCCCCCCCAAGGTAACGTAGTGGGGGGGGGGGGAATATATAACATTCATAAGATCAGTAAGTGGTCACATGCCAAACAACAACTTCCTTATTTTCTAAATTCCATGTATATTATAAATATTATTTATTGCAAAATCCGAAAAAAAAAAAAGAAAAAAAAACATTTTGGAACTGCCGACAGAAGTCAAAACTTGAACAATTACGTGTGTATTTTTTTAATCGTCAGGAAATATTTTATTGTGCAGGAAATACAAGGACCAAGTAACCGCGGTAAAATAACGCCTACACGTGAGAGGAGGCCAGAGTCCCAGCAGTGGTGAACAATATTTATATGATGCAGATGTCATACACGCACCACATTGGCACGATGTTTTCCAGATGCCGATTTAGAGAAAACTTCGAAGAATTTTGAGAAATTTAAATTTCAACCACTTATGGGTCCGTAACGTGACCCAGAATGACGGGAGAAACTTTTTTATGCTAAATTAATAATGTCAACGCGTAAGTAATAATCTCAACGCGTTATGAAAAATGTTTTTTCTGTTTTGATTTTGTATGTTTTTTATTTGTCTCCACGCAGTCTGAAACGCCTGCAATCCAGGCATAGCAAAACCAGCCGATAAAAAGAAATTTTTATGTACTCTTCTTTCATCGTGCAACTAAAACCCACGTCCTATTTGTTGATATTGGCCTTGAATAGTTGTTCATCCCACGCACTTAGTGTTTATTGAATTTGCTATAGTGTTTCATTATTTTCTTTGCGGTCTTCTTTATCTCCTGTCTTGTTTGTCGTGACTTAGCCGGGTTTCATTTTTAGCGCATTTCGCCTGACATTTTTGACTTTTGAACTGCGTGAGAATTCCACTTTGTACTTGTCATTATCTATAAATGTATTAAACTATCAGACTTTTGACGCCTGTGTGTATAAGATAAATTATTTATTAATTACCTATGGTAGTCTTTATGTCCATGTTTATTTAAATCTCATTTCATTTAACTTTCAATTATTGTGATTCAGTTCTCCGATTCACGTTAAGGAAGAATAACTAATTGGATGTAACTGCCCCATAGCTTTCTTCGATCTCATACATTTTAATATATCAAAAAGTAGTAAAAATGTTAGTTCTTCATTATTGTTAGTTCAATCAAGGCCGTATTCAATAGGGGGGGGGGGGGATCAACAGGGTTTGATCCCCCTCCGAAATTTTTGTCTTGATTCGTATAAATAGGATATTAAAATAGATTTAGTCAAAATTAAAAAAAAAAATAACAACGGTTAAAAATCAAAATTCAGCACTAGCATCTTTTAATGTTTATTTGTACAAAAATGATTACAATTTGTAGGATTCTTTAAAATTTGCCACATTTTTTTTTCGGAATTAAAGGCCAGGTATTAATGTTGTCAAAAACAAAATGGCCTGATATAGATCATGCATATGAAATTATTCAAAAATTCAGTTAGAGATTTATTTGTAAATTATCTACCTAAAAAAATTTGGTTAACTTGATTGTTTCAATCTATGTTTTCATTAAACTTTATTTAACAATAAAACATTTGAAACATTAATGCAAATTGCTTAAAACATTCATTTGTCGTAACTAATATAAATACATTGGCAGAGCAACATCATCTTCAACACAAACAATGTAAATTAACAATTTAATCAAAACAGTTTTATCAAAACAATTTAATCAAAACAATTTAATTAAAAAAGCAAAAACATAACATTTTCTTTCCTAGTAGCTAAATTGCTGAATTATTCTTTATAATAAAACTCCAATCGTTTAACTTCAATCACCTCTAATAAAAATTATATTTTAAAAATGTCCGTCTCTTAAATAAGGAAATAAAAATTTAATTTTGACCTCAAATCCCCCACCAAAATATTTTTTTTTTGCTACGGCCTTGATTTCAATACTGTTCTTAGACTTTCATCTTTAATTTCTGCCTCCGTCAGTTAATCGAAGTAAAAACGAGTTAATCTTGATCATGATATTTTTTTTAATCGATAGTTTTTCATTATTCTTTTGAGCATCAGCTGTTTGCGGATAGCCGGCTTAGTAGGATGCGAAATTTCCGTCGCTTCACGAACCGCCGAGATGTACAGTAGAACTAAGAAAAATCGAGAAAATTATACAAAAACAACTATTACAGCCCCCCCCCCCCCCTCTATAACACTTCAGGTGAAATATTGTCAAATTGAAAGGGGATCTTCTGGCCATAGCCAAACACATACACACACACAAAAAGTACAAAATATACGTATATGGGTGATTCTCAAAATAGGGGACGATTTCAAAAATGAAATCTTAAAAAAATTACTGTTAGCAAAATTTCTGAAAAAAATAGGTGTTGTTAATATAGTATTAGGTATACTTTCCATGTAGTCAGCAGAGCTAAATATTTAAAAATTAACTTAAAAAAGTAATTATTATTTTTTGAGCCATGCTAATGACAAAACAAATTGCACGGAATAAATATATTATGAAATTTTTATTTTCTTCCTGTTTAAATATTTTTTTTCTATATTTATTAGCCTTCCTTTTCAGCAAATGGTTTCCATTTTTACATATATACATATAAGGAGAATAAAAACATTACCAAAGAGCAAACTTTGTTACATGAGCACCATTCTGACACTAACAATGTAAGAAGCTGTCTTAGTGATTTTCCTACAGATTTAATGCATATTTTAGTGATAATAAATGTAATACCTAAATTTATACATAAAATTAAACTTTATAAAGGATACAATATAAGCACTGGTTACATTTATGTACATAGGAGTCTTTAGCATGGACAGAAAAACCATGCTAATGACACTGATATCTGTCCATGCTAATGACAAATTTTAATTTAAATAAGATTATGAGCCATAATATAATCACAATGCAATAGTCCTTTCTGGGGCTTTTTAAAACACAAAAGTTCTATGCAAATAAATAAAATAAAAATTTTAACTATAAAATAAACATGATAATTATTATCCATTCTAATGACATACAATTGATGTACGCCCCTAATATTCAACTTCTATTCTTAAAATACAATACATGCTTCTATTTTCTGGATGGTATAAAATGGCTACTTGTTGCCATGGAGAAACTTTATATTTTCAAACTATTGTCATATGTGAAAATGAAATTTTGATTAATAACCAGCTGTTTTAGTGTGACCGTGTTTTGAAAATCGAATATGGAGGACAAACTTTAATTCTTTTTTTTATGTACTATAATTTTATTTTTAAAAATAAATTTATTGGATAAATCCTCTCCTTGATTAATATTAAGAAAGACTAACATTTGTTTATTTTATAAACATGAAATTAACTCTTGAAAAATGCTAGTATACACAAGGCACAGCTGCTGTGGACATCCATGCTAATGACATTTTCAATCTTTATTCTGTTATTTTAAGGAGTTTTTAACTAAAAAGTGAATAATTCTTGAGTGCAAATAATGAATAATATTAAGAAAAACATATCTAAATATAAAAACATGACAGAAAACCTCTCAATTTTTTTTGTATGCCGAAAGACATAAATTGTCCCCTATTTTGAGAATCACCCATATACCGGGTGTCCAGTAAATAACTGACCTATTTTGAATTTAAATAACAAATAAACGGTTTGAGATAATAATGCGCGGTTTGCGGTATTGTTATTAGAAAATCAATAAATTTTTAAACATGTACTTTGTTAATATTGTTCAAATTTCGGAAAAAATATCGCGCTTGCAGTAGCAGGCTGTTTGAATACAGACATGACTCTAATTTTCATAAATATGAGATTTTCGGCTGAATCTGAATCTATATGTTGTCGAATCTGAATCTATATGTTGAATCGACTCTCGAATCAGCTTCAGAAATAGGGTACGTTGGTTGGAAAGTGATTTAAAATAATATTTGTGATTGAACCATCTGTATTATATTTCCCCTCCTCAGTCTTGAAACTGAGATATTATTTTAAATATTATTATATTACATTAACAAAGTGCATATTTTAAAATTTATTTATATTCTAATAACAATACAGCAAGCCGCGCATTTTTATCTCAAACAGTTTTTTTTGTTATTTACATTCAAAATGGGTCAGTTATTTACTGGACACCCGGTAATAGCAATTATTATGCTGCTTTTGTTTTTCCTGAATGCATTACATTTTTTGTAGACGTTTCGAATATGTTTTATTTTTTTTTATTGTTTTGTATATTTCTACAAAGATTTTTAAGATACTATTTTATATTAAATATGTAATACATTTTGTAAAATACAGTCGGCTCTCGTTAATTCGAACTCGTCGAGACCACAAAAAATGTTTGAATTATCCAGAGTTCGAATTATGGAAAGTGTGAGAGGAAAGCACATGCTTAATATGGTACTATTACAAAGGAATTAATGTTATAGTATTTTTTAATTTATTTCGTCTGTTATCATTAGAATATGACTTAATATTAAATTAGAATGTATAAATACATAAATTAATTAAAATATTAGAAACGAGTGCAATGGAAGAAAAATTTAAAACTTCACTGATTGACAGACGGAGCAATAAGAAAGTGAATATCAAATACATTAAATTATATGTATGATCGTTTGGAACAATTTTCACAAAAATCAAAAAACGAAAGTTACTCAAATGATCTAAAATCCGTGAGGAAAAAAAAGAAAAATGAAAAATCGGTATTCTCGATAGTTCGAATTAAACGAAGTCAAGAGAAAATGAGTTCGAACTAATGGACATTTTTAACGTTATTCTGCCATTGAAAATTTCGGGACTGCATGTTTAGTTCGAATTAAGCGAAAATTCGAATTATCCAATTTCGAATCAACTGGAGTCGACTGTACATAGTTATTCCGATTTCTGAATTCTCACTTCGTTTTTGATGCTTAGTATGTTTTCCTTTATTTATTTACATGTGTTATTCTGACATAACATATTCTCTCTATATATATATATTTACATATATTTCTTTTTTTTAGGTAAGTCTTTGACGTATAATTGACAGATAAATTTCTTTGAAATAAGATTATCCCCTTTTCTTGGTGTTTGAAGTACTTTTTTGCTATGAAGTAAGCTGAGTTTGTTTGATGTGTTAAGATATCTGCATACTTAAAGCGCTAACGTATCATATAAAATAAATACATGTATTTTTAATTTAAATGTATAATACAAAATGATGAAAAAACGTTAAATCCTAGAAATATCTTCATTACATTTTTAAAACTTGGAAGTTTTTTTAAAGCAAAATTTTATGCTTTTGCCAAGCATAGTGTACACTCAACTCAAATATATTTGTATTTTCTTTGTACTACATATTACTATTACACTTACCTGTGCATTGAATTAACCAGAAAGTAGACGTGCGTTTAGGACATCGTTACTTTCGTCTCGGACATCTGCGTGCAGGCCTTGTGTTTTTAGACTTGACAGAAGACGTGTGTTTTCAAAAAAATATATCAGAGTGATGGTTTTACTAACCTTGGTTCTACAAATGGTAATTCTCAGAAGGAATATGCATGTAGATAGATCTGAGTTTTCAAATTTGTGGACAAGAATGTAATCAATAGGAGCATAGCAATGCGCAGGATCTTAAGTATGAAAAATTACAAATTTTCCATTAATAATGTTTTTCATATAAATTTTTATGTGTTAGTGTCGAAACTAATGTATATTTCATTACTCTGTTTGATTTTACATCACGTTAAAAAATAATATATTGTTATTAAATACTAAGAAATGCATTGTAGAGTGACTAAATGCAACGCTTATAGAATATAGTTAAAAACTTTAAAAAATCAAAATTCAAGAAATTAAATAGCTTTCAAATGAGCAGCTTTGAATGTAAAGAAATTATCGCTTTTTTCTTAGAAAACGCCCGAATATATCACTGTGATTCAATACTTGGTTTGTAGTTAATCGAACTTATGAATTTTGAATTTAACCTCTTTAATTGTTTTCATTATTTAGTTACTAAACACTTCATTGCTGTAGACCCCGCTTGACCTTTCTTCACCTAATTACTCTTTTTACTGATATAATCGTACTATTTTAAACATTATAATAATAAAATTTATGTTAACTCTTCAGGGACTTTTTTTATGGTGAGAAAAATACTTTTAGTATTTGAAATGGTATTTGAGAAGATGCAACTCAAGTGTATGCTTCGAAAGAATTCCACTTACTAGGGAACGTTCCCGGGTATAAGTTGTGGATTTGGACGAGTTTGGTATAAAAAGAAAGATCTCGTCATGTACGTTAAAAAGTGCAATGGAACTAACTACCCGTCCGAATCCAACCGTTTTTGAGATATCATCACTTGAAGTGTGAATGAATGAATAAATCAATTGGCAGGCAGGTTCGCAAGTTCGGCCAGCCTAAGAAAAACATTCTATTTTACACACTATATATGCATATAATTTATCCATTACGCCACGCCACACATTTGCTGAAAAATTTGCATAAAACAAAGTGCTGGAAATAACAAAAACAGATGGAAGAACTCTACAAATGCAACCGTACACGAAAACTTCGTAGAATGCGAAGTGCCTGTCTAAAAAGGGGGAAATAATTGGCAATGTGTGAGCGTAAAGGATTTTGCTCGTATCTCGGGAAAAAGGTATTGGCAGAAAGATTAAAAACAATACTCAGAAATGTTTAACTTGAGAACGATTTATATACCTGCTTGTCAATTTATTTAATTATCCATTTGCTTCAAGTGCTGATATCTCAAACGGCTGGCTTCGGACAGGTAGTTCCTTTTGCACTTTTTAACGCACATAACGAGATCTTTCTCTTGATGCCACACTCGTCCAAATCCAACTTTACACCTGGGAAGGTTCCCTAGTTAGATCTGTTCTCTCCTGGGATCTATACCCAATCTCCGCTGTCGAGTTTACTTTACAAAGGAGTAGAGTGTTCGACGTCCTTTTTGTTTGATAACGCATGGGCGTCCAACGTGATTGCTTCTATTGGTGGTTCCACCGTCATTCTCCTATTTTGTGCAACTACTAAACGATATATCCCGTACAAACCATGGGATGTGCAGTTTCGAAGTTACTCGTTCTGAGTCATTGGGAGACTATGTTCTGCCCTCTATCAGAGTAGCTTAGAGCAGACGTAAGCGCAAAAATGCTTCTTGAGACTCTCTAGCCGTACTGAAATAGCATTCCAACCAGATTATGTGCCTTCCACGTCATCCAGGTGAGTTCTTTGCAAAATGTGTATGTGTGGGGGGAGGAAGGTCATAATGCTTCGGCTCTTGAGTGTATATATTTATATATATAATACATTTAAAAATCAAAACACAATAAACAAATTCTTCTCGTAAAATCTGGTAATTTCTTATAAAAGATGACATGTATTAATATGCATATAGAATAAATATAATTTAATAAGTCTCATAAGTATTATTAATAGATTGCAGTAGTGATGGGCGATTCTGGAAATTTTGAGAATCGATTAAAATCGATATCGTATAAAACAACATCGATCATAATAAGAATCGATTTCTCAGTTCTAGAATCGATACTAGAATCGATATTTCGATATTCAGGTTCACACAGAGGAGATCCAAATTACTAATTCCAAAACTTAGACAATCAGCAGGACAGTAATTACCGCCTCCCACCCCCCCATCACCATTTAGGGAGGCATAGAATTAAGCTATTGCAGATTTTAGAGTCGGATAGTAAGAATTTTAAATTTTAAAATGATTGTCACTTATGGTTGTCACTTACACAAAAACTTTGACAAATTTGAGAGACATAACTCAACTAATAACAACACTGAGTAACTTGGCATTAAACCGAGGATAAAGAGTGCCAAGAGCGTGTAACTAGGATGGGGAACAAGGAGTATAGACAAAAAAAAACTTTTTTTTTCTTCTAAAGCCAACCAAATGTTACACGAGATAGTTTGGAAGAACAAAAAATATGCCCCATTCCCAAGGGGGCAGGTAAACCCCACTCTTGACGGAAGGGCGGCCATAGCCCAAATGTATCTTTTGTTGAAGTTTCAAAATGAGGATTTGGACGGAGAACGAGAATTGGACATTTAAACAATTGCATGCATACTTTGAACGGCCCATTTAGTAAAGATTGGCGAGGAAGGAGAGGGGGGGGGAGGGGACGAGGGATTAGAACGGACGAACTTGAAAAAAAAAAAACATAATTAACTAATAACCCATCCTAAACAGAAATATAGTGTTTAACGTAGTGTTGAATTCATGGGGTGGCCTGCGCGGAACATGCACTCTTTGAAACTATAAAAAGTGCCAAGAGCATGTAACTAGGTGGAGAGAGGGGTAGTAACAGAAAAAAAGAGGAGATAAAAGCTTTATAACGAAATGTTACATGAGATGATGTGGAAGAAACAAAAAATATGCCCCCCACCCAGGGGGGCAAAGTAAATCCCAAACGGACAGAAGGGCGACCCCGGCCCAAATGTATCTTTTGTTGAGGTTTCAAAATATGGATTTATAACAAAATAGAACGAGGATTAGACTTTTTTTAAATCGCAGTCATTATTTGAACGAACCTGTAAGTTAAGATTGGTGAGGAAAAGGGGGGGGGGCGTAGGACGGGCGAACATGAAAAAAAAAAAAAAATTGTGGCACTCTGAGAGTGCCGATAGAAGTGAAACCTTGAACAATTACCTGTATATTTTTGAATCATTAGGATATATAATTTTGAATCGTCAGGAAATACTTTTAAATGAATAAAAAAAGTTTCTATAATATTAAAGAATATATTAATCTCTATAAAAAAAAAACCGCGCTATACCATATGTCCAGCTATTGTAGTTAACTCACTATAACTACTTTCTTACATTTTAAAACGTGATAAACACACCAACCAAAATTAGACCATACTATCGATACCTTAATCCTTATCCAAATAAATCATTTTGTATTAATGCGTGTTACAATATCTGTAGATTACTTTTTGAACTATTCAAATCGGACATTCCATTCAAAAGATATTACGAATTTAAAGATGACAATCTAAAGAAATAATAGTGCTGCTGAGTACTCGGTGGCCAATAAGCTTAGGGATTACGTGTGCAATCAAACGATTGCGGATTCGAACCCCAATTTCGCTAATATGTATCAATGTTTTTTTTTTTTTTTTTTTTTTTTTAGAAGTTTGAAAAATTAAAATTTTAACACATTATGGGTCCGTAACGTGACCTGAAATGATGGGAAAAAATTTCTTATGCTAGATTTGTAATGTATGAAGCATAAGCTTTCAATAGACATATTGTATCAAGAAATGAGAAAAAAACCCTCTGCCCCCCCCCCCCAAAAGGTCCTATAGGGGAAACCGGGAAACTGGAATAGCAAAAAGAACGGCGAGAAATGGTTAGCTATACTAGAATTTTTCTCATCACTGTAACTCCTATAGAAGCAAAGTTATAGCCTTTTAAAGATTGAAATGAAGTGAAGAAATAAGCAAAATTAGATGAGTGATCGACAGGGGGGGGGGTCCACAGCTCTGGGGGTGCCATGTAGCTTAAACTTTTAAGTTAAAAATGGCAGAGAATTAAATGAGCGAAATTTTAAGGTGTATATTGGGGGAGGGTGCAAGCCTCCCCCCCCCCTCAAAAATTTTTTTGTTTCTTTTGAATAAACAAAAAAATATGCCCCCCGGCGGGCCGCAGATAAACCCCAAACGGGCGGAAGGGCGACCCTTTATTTATCTTTGTCAAGGATTTAAAATGTGGATCTAAAATAAAATAGATCGAGAATTGGACATTTTAAAAACTGTATGCATATTTCGAACGGCCCTGTAAGTTAAAACTGACGCGGAAGGGGGGGGATTAGAAGAGACGAGCGTGAAAAATAAAACATAATAAACTAATACTTCAAATAACTGGATTTCTAAACAAAAATATAGCGATTTAACCTACTGTCGAATTAATGGTTTGGCCCGCAAGGGATTACCCTCCCCCCCCAGAAATTATGAGATTTTATGCTTTTTAATGCACAAATTGCGATTCCCCCTTTCTTACAGAGTTGTAAAACATGATGCCTTCCTCCGGAGTCGCAGAAAAATACCTGCAGAGTTTCCCCCAGAGGGTTTCAGGGGGGCGCGGTCCCGCCCCTCCTGCCCTTTAGTTTGAAAAATAGCGCCCCTCTCGTCCCTCATCCAAAAACTAGCTCCCCTCTTGTCATTCATTCAAAAAAAATAGCGCCCTTCTTGCCCCACATTTGAAATACGCAGCCCTCCAGCGATGATCCAACGCGCTAGGGCGCGTAAAATTACGCAAAAAATCGGCAACGGAACGCAAAAAATATCCTCATACGCGTCCCGTGAGACGGGTAATTTCATCAAAAAATCACTAAAAAACGGCATGTTTTGTTAAAAATCGCGAAATAACGACTAATTTCCGGCGAGATTCGCAAAAAAAAAAAAAAAAAAAAAAAAAAAAAAAGGCTAATTTCTTCACGAAATTTCACAAAACGGTAGATTTCCTCAAAAGATTGTGGAAAAATGACAAATTTCTTCCAAAAATCGCGATTAAACGGAAAATTTTGTCAAATGAGTCGCAAAAAACGGCAACTTGAAGTAAAATTTGACGTTTTTTCGCGATTTTTTTTGCAAAATATTCCGTTATTTGCGATCTTTTAACAAAATCTGCTGTTTTTGCGATCTTTTAACAAAATTGGCCGTTTTTAAGTGATCTTTTAACAATATTTGCCGTTTTTTTACGATCTTTTAACAAAATTTACCTTTTTCTTCTTTTTTTCAAATTTTTGATGAAATTTCTGTTTTTCCACGACTTTTTGAACCACTAGATTCTAGATTCAACTCTATAAAAGTGCCCTTAAAAATGAAAAAATGCCCTGAAAAATTTAAAAAGTGCCCTTTTCAGAACAGTAGCGCCCTGCCCTTTTTTAAACCTGGGGGAAACTCTGATACCTGCATTCAACACTGATTTAGCCTAGAAAAAGAAAAAAAAAATCGAAATCGAATCTAAAGATCGAAATCGAATCTAAAGATCGAAATCGAATCTAGAGATCGACATCGAATCTAAAGATCGACATCGAATCTAAAGATCGACATCGAATCTAAAGATCGACATCGAATCTAAAGATCGAAATCGAATCTAAAGATCGACTTCGAATCTAAAGATCGACATCGAATCTAAAGATCGAAATCGAATCTAAAGATCGATCTTACGGGCAGAATCGATTTTACATTTTTACTTTCTTTTGTAACTTTACAAGAAGAGAGTATTAGAAACGTGAAAAATTTTGACTTCCCGTTTTCGATGGATTTATATATTTTAGAAGGTCTTTAACACGATTTCATGGTTTTTAAGAAATATCTGTCTGTGTGTGTGTCTGTCACTCTGTGAGTCTCTATACGACAAAAATTTCTGACCGTTCTATCTCAAGAACAAATGCACGGAATTCCACAAAACTTTAGATTTAGTTTGACCTTGATATAAACTGAATCTAATTAATTTTTGGTGTATATAGCCTAACAGGTGGCGCTGCTATGCTGCATTTTTTGCGATTTGCGCAACAGCTATATCTGAATAACGAATGAACGGATTTTCATCACATTTTAGATCCAGTTAGTCCTTTACATGAATTGATGTTTTTTGCATTTTGATGTATATAGCTTCCCAGATGGCGCTGCTATACTTAATTTTTCACAATTTCCACTCAGCGCCATGTGAAAGGGGGGGGGGGCGAAAGGAAGCGGTCGTTCTGAGCACGGAAATTTAGGGGGCGCCAAATTTTTACTACTGACATCACTTCTAGCCTATCACAAGAAAAAGTTAATAGGTGGGGGGGGCTAAATTGGAACTTTGAACCGGGCGCAGTTCTCTTTTCGCAAGCCCCTGTTTCCATTTTAGCTTTATCTCAAGAACTAATGCACGGACTTTCATAAAAATTTAGATTCAATTAGTCCTTGATATTATTTGATGCTAATTACATTTTGGTGGAAATCGCTTAAGAGATGGCGCTGCTATACTGCATTATTCATGATTAACGCAATAGCGCTATCTCAAGAACGAATTTTCATCAAAATTGAGATTCAATAAATCTCTGACATAGATTAGTGTTACTTAGTTCTTGGTGTAAATTGCCCTACAGGTGGCCCTGATATGCTGCATTTTTTATGATTTCGCAATAGCTGTATCTCGCGCTTTCATGGATTTTCATCAAAATTCCGATTCATCTGGTACCTAATAAAAATTGATCCTGATCAATTTTTGGTGTACATCACTCAACAAAAAACGCTATTTTGCAGGGGGGGAGGGGTTCTGAGGTTTCTTTAATTCTTCTATCTTGAAACTAATACACTGGAAATTTTGGAATTGGCACATCCGTCTATTTTATCTTCGACTTTTGGAGGAAAATGAAAATTATATTACCTTCAGAGAAATCGATTAAAAATTTTAAAGTATCGATTAAATCGAATTGGCCGTAGTATCGATTAAATCGATTTAAAAAATCGAAATCGCCCATCACTAGATTGCAGTATTAAAAAAAATAATAAAAGTAAATGTTCGCGTCTGACGTTTAAATTTTACAAATGAACAGAAAATTATTATTAATGAATGAAAACATTCTGAAATAAGTATAGACGATTTCCAACTTTGAAAAATGATGTTAAACATAATTCTGAATTTAAAACAAAGACATATTTTTTGCGACGCAACCCATACTTATGTAAAGAAGTGAACACCCAGTATTCTTTGAGAAACGTCTCTTTTGAGTGTTGGACATATAAATTAATGCGACATAATCTGTTTTACTTGTCAAACAGTTGAAATTAATGAAAATGCGGAAAGAATGTATGATGCAATCGGACAGAATTTGTGGTACTGCTACAGTTAATCATATTAGTCAGATACAAGGTGCTATGTTTATTCCTGTATATGCATCATTCTATCCTCTTTAATTTTATTACTCTACTGAATCTTGAGATGCCAGGTTGGCAGTTTCGTGTCAGAATGTTGCTGCTAAGTCAGCTATATTTTGGTGTAACAATTCAAACTTAAAAAGTAACTTAATTAAATATAAAAACAATTAACAAAGAGTGCGACAAGTGGCATTAGCATTAAAGCCCCACACTAGGCACAGAAAAAGACCCGGATGATAATGCAAAGTCTATGGGAGCGTTCTTTTCAAATATCTCGCTCAAATTTTAATATTTTTGCATGATTGTTTTTACATAGGATAGCTGCGGACGATCTACAACCGGCCTAGTTTTTACTTTTTAGATTTTGCTTATACATTTTTTATATTACAGTAGTCTCAATTTCAGAACCGGATTAAACCGGCTTTAAAAGTTAAAGTAATTAAAAAAAAAAAAAAATCTGAAACCAAAACTGAAAAAGTAAAAACTAGGCCGGTTGCAGATCATCCTCAGCTATCTTATGCAAAAAAAAAAAAATCATTAAAAATATTAAAATTTGGGCGAAATATTTGAAAAGAGCGCCCCCATAGACTTTGCATTATCATCCGGGTCTTTTTTACCACGCTTTTTATTAACTTCACCTGTATGTTTGTGAGTTTGTGAGTTTGTAACTCTCCTTATTTTATGTATGTTCACCGATTACTCCGAAACCATGCAACCGATTAACTTGGTTTTGGTGTTAAATGAAAGACGATGCTCTCGAATTGGTACCACATCAGTTTCATCGTAATTGGTTCAGTACTTTTTTAGTAATTAGGCAAAAACTAATAAAATTAGTGATTTTTTGCTAATTAAAAGTGTTGAAAACGTTCACTGCATGGAGTGTAGACTAGAGGTCTGCACGGGCCGGGCCTTACTTCTGAAGACTCGAGCCGGGCCGGGCCGGGCCTAGTCACTAATCCTTTCGGGCCGGGCCGGGTCGGGCCTAGTCACTAATCTTTTCGGGCCGGGCTGGGCTCGGGCCTTAATTTTTTTGCTGGAGTATCGGGTCGTGCCTAACTTTTTTTTCCGTACGAAGCCGAGACTGATTCCATTCTTCCTAGTTTTCATGGACCGAAATAATCAGTTCCTATTGAATCTTCCCATATGAAAATCCTTTTCTCAACTTTTTATATATCAGTAATATTTGGCTTTGTCCAAAAATTTCTGCAAAAAAAGCATATACTTTTAAGCCTTCATTATTCTATAATTAAACATTAGAATTTATTCCTTTTAAAGAATCGTAGATTACTAGGCGTTTTGAAATAGAATTAAACACACACACACAAAAAAAAAAAAAAAAAAAAAAAAAAAAAACATGATTATGACGGATTTTTTTTTTTTTTTTAACGGAAAACTGAAAGTTTCTTTTAAAATGTTCATCCATGCAAAATGAATACAACAATACGGGAGAAAAAAATATATTAAACATTTACATCTGTTAAGAAGGGAATGCATTTTTTTCGCTCCAAAGCGATTTCGTCTTTGGAAATTTTACCATATACCACTTTTTCGATTTTTTGTCTCCATTACAGGGAATATGGATTAATAATACTAGTGATAACTGAAACATTTACATACAACAAACAAAGATTCATTTAAAAGCATAAATATCGCAACCTACGGCATTTCTGCATAAATGGCGATTATAAACATGGAAAAAAAAGACTAATATAATTTTTTTTGGTCAGAACTCTTCCATAAGATTAAAGATCAATGTTCTGTAGCGGGTTCGGGCCGAATTTTAAACTTTTTTCAGGACCGGGCCGAGCTCGGGCCGAAATTTTAACTTTCGGGCCGGGCCGGGTCGGGCCATTATTTTTTTCGTTCGGGCCGGGCCGGGCTCGGGCCGAAATTTAAACTTTCGGGCCGGGCCGGGTCGGGTCGGGCCAATATTTCTTTCTTTCGGGCCGGGCCCGGGCCTGGAAATTTCGGCCCGTGCAGACCTCTAGTGTAGACAGCATGGCCGAGCGGTCTAAGGCGCCGGATTGAAGCTCTGTTTTTCGAAAGAGATTGTGTGTTCGAACCCCACTCCTGACATTATTTACATCTATGTAAAATTTAAAAAAAATTCCGTATTGCAATTTTTATTTTTAACCGGCTTCAGAAAAGGAAGAGGATGTTATCAATTCGACGCGTATGTATTTTTTTTCTATGCATGTTCACCAATTACTCTGAAACTATCCAACCGGTTAATTTGGTTTTTGTATTAAATATAAATATAGTTTAAAAAAACACTAAAACCCACGCTTTTAAAGTAATCAAACTAAAAAGTGAAAAATAAATATAGTTTAAAAAACTAAAAAACACGCTTGTTAAGTACAATCAAACTAAAAAGTGAAAAATAATTCGTACTATAAGCTGAAAACGATAATAG
This sequence comes from Maratus speculifer, assembly GCA_964019185.1. Classification (NCBI taxonomy): domain Eukaryota; kingdom Metazoa; phylum Arthropoda; class Arachnida; order Araneae; family Salticidae; genus Maratus; species Maratus speculifer. The sequence goes on from OZ025289.1 coordinate 334,617,811, forward strand.
ATGAAAAATACTATATTACTATAAAATCATTGTTATTATAGACATCAATTAATAAGCAATAAATAAAATTATCGTGGAAAAAAAGCGTGGGGTGCTCCATCTACCATGCTCCATCTATCAGTTCTTAAGAAGCACCCCACGCTTTTTTTTCCACGATAATTTTATTTATTGCTTATTAATTGATGTCTATAATAACAATGATTTTATAGTAATATAGTATTTTTCATCTATTTTCGTTTTCAGCTTATAGTACGAATTATCTGTGCCTAGTGTTGCGCCTTGGTAAACACCAATCGGAAAACTTTTGTAGAAGTGGAAAGTTTTGCCACAATGATAAATAATAATAATTATAATAAAAGAGAAAAAGAAGTAAAAGAAATAAACAAAATATAAATGAGTAAAAAAGAAAATTAAAAAATAAATATAATAAGAATCTATTATTACTTTTATATTTTTATTATTTAAATTGTGATTTATCGCCAGTTTTTGGGCCTGTTTGAATTATATATATATATAATTGTTATAACGAGTACACTTACATTTTGCATACGGATGATTCCCCACCCTTGAATTTTAGTGTTCGAAAGATACTCCTCTGATTTAGGAAGTCTGTAGAAAACAGACGTCCTTCCCGGTCCCCTTTATTGAGGTTTTGTGTATTAAAAAAAAGAATTATAAAATTCAGACGATCAGACGAAGCTGAACTCACTCATAAGATTTGCGGTATTTATATTTTTAAAAATTGACTCGCATATTATTTAAAACCTGACATCGAAATTTATTTAGTAATTTTTTTTTTTTTTTTTTTTTTTTTTTTTTGACTAGCAGATCTGTAAGTCTATATTATGATATAGAGGGAAATTTGCTCATTACCAAAGTATATAAAAAAAGATGCCCCCCCCCCTCCTTTTTTTTCTTTATTTAATTCTTAATCGTAATATTTTTTGCATGTTTTTCCTGGTTCCCAAGTTACTTAATATATTACGTAATGTGACATTTAATTGTCAATTTCCGCGTACCCTTTTAATCGGCGAACCAGAGTGGAAACGTCATTAGTTTTTGTCCTGCGGTGGAACACTTTAAGTTGCATACACCTATAGTAACATAATTTTTTGTCTGATTTGTTTTGTTATTTCCCTCTTTTATCTTCTGGGTGCTAATTTAGTCGAAATCGGAGGTAATTGTAGGCGGGTTCTTTGTCCCTGAATGAATGCGTATATTTAGGTCTCGCACCGTGCATTTCGCTACTTAGTGTTTTCATTAAAGCGTTTCCTTTCTCCCTGAGTTCCCATTGCCACTTAGTGAGTAAAATTCATATGTTTTATTTATATGTTTTTGATATGATTAATTATAGATGTACAGTCGACTCTCGTTAATTCGAAATCGGATAATTCGAACTAAACATGAAGTCCCGAAATTTTCAATGGCAGAATAACATTAAAAATTTACATTAATTCGAACTCATTTTCTCTTGACTTCGTCTAATTTGAACTACCGAGAATTCCGATTTCTCATTTTTCTTTTCTTTCTCATGGATTTCAGATCATTTGAATTACTATCTTTGATTTTTGTGAAAATTGTTCCGATCGAGTATACATATAATCCCATGCATTTGATATCCACTTTCTTAATGCCCCGTCTGTCCATCTGTGACACTTCAGATTTTTCTTCCATTGTGCTTGTTTCTAATATTTTAATTAGTTTATGTATTTATACATTCTTATTTAATATTAAGTCATATTCTAATAACAGACGAAATAAATTTAAAAAACACTATTACATTAATTCCTTTGTAATAGTACCATATTAAGCATGTTTTCATTTCATATTTTCCATAATTCGAACTTCGGATAATTCGAACCTTTCTTGTGGTCCCGACGAGTTCGAATTAACGAGAGCCGACTGTATTCCAAATTTTGAAGCATACTGCTTTTTGTCTCCTATTTTTCGCACTATTTATCTTACTGCCTAAAAGGGTAGAATTATACAAATTATGTAAAAAGGTGTATTTCCGATGGCAGTGCAGTGTTTTGGCAGTTTTAGAACATAATTATAAATTAATAACTTAATTCTGAAGCATTATTCCGTTGCCACAGGTGATAAGCAATTAATTTTTCTTTATGATTACAAATGCATACGAATTATAACAGCAATAAATTTAATGATACACCAAACCTCGATTGCCCCCCCCCCCCTCCCGAAAAAATAAACTTATTGTATGTGAAGCTCCAACAATGGAGTATTTTTAAATATTAACAGGTAGAAAATATAATGAAAAATATATTTTTTAAAGTCACTTTAATCATTTAATAGTTTCGTATTAATTTTAACTAGGATTAAACGTCGAGAAATCAATTTGGGAAATTCTAAAAAAAAAAAAGTTTTTTTTTGCATGTTGTCATATCATAAATAAAAACAGAGTAAAAATTATAATTTATAAATAATTTCACTAACTCGCGCTTTCTACCAAGCTTTAAGAAAATTGGATGCTTATTAATATAAAAGAGTATTTAAAAAATATTCTAAGAAAAAATAGACAATGTTCAATGTTCATTCTTTGTTTTCTTATGCTTGTAAAAATTAAAGAATTTCAGAAAAATTATTGATTTTATGTATTTTATTAATAAAGGTATGGCCGTTATAATTACAGCATTTGTGTTAAAATATACAGCAATAAATATCATTAGCAAGGCTTTTAAAGTAGTGTATTTTTCAGACTTATCCTCCACTGTTAGAAATTGCAGAAATTTTCTCTAGTACCGCGGACAAAAATGTTAACTTTCCTGCCCCGTCAGTGAAAGGCACTCGCGAGACCAATAGTATAATGTAAATATTTTCATTAATTGCCAGCCCTGATTCATTCAAATTCGTCACTTCCTTTGAAATAGAGTCAATAATTCTTGGGGTAACTGGAAATAGAAGTTGTGATGCTTCAAAAGATGGAATGTTGCATTTGGACTATGGCGTTATTTAACGCTAATATGACTTTTTTGGCATTTTTCATACATAAATGTAATAACCCTTTTTTATCTATAAATGAAACCTACACTAGTGACTTCAGTGAAAATTTTTCATGTCGATGATTGACAAAAAACATTCAAACATTCATCGCATCCTTTAAAAAGGTTTTCTTTTTTTCTTTTCTTTTATTATTATTAGCTAAGATATTTATAAAATGAATGTATTTTCAGAAATAATGACAATATATACAATTTAGCGATTCTACCTGCTACTTCTGGGGCAAGTTGGACATTGTTCCTCCATTTAAATCAATTTTGGATAATATATATTGAAAATATCGGCTGCAGTTCACCCATATTCTACACTTAACAGTCGTGATGGGCGATAACGAGAAGTTTTTCTCGATTTTCTCGATTGTATGAACATCTCGGTTACTATCGATTGTGTAAAAATTTTCTCGATGACTCCAGTTCGCAATTGCTTTTATACCATACAGGATTCAATTTTATCAAGAGTCTACTACAGGTGAATGAGTCGGTGTTAATAAAGACACGACCTCAGAGTAAACATAGTAAATAGAGGGAGAATTCCCATTGCTTCCTGCAGTAAGAAATGCTGCCAGGATGACCCACGTGACTCCAGGCATTTGGCGATGAATGGTTGCCAGAAGTAATGCTAGATTTGTCTCTTTATCGTAGCTCTTGGCAGGAGTGCAGTATTTTTATGCTGTCATTCAGACACTTGAGAGTTGACAGAAATACAAATCAGTAGTAAAAGAAATCCGAATGTACGTTGGATTTTTATGCTAATGTTTATTTATTTCATGCTTAATTTTTTTTATCATTCAAATGTATATATTTTTGTTCAGTTTTCAATCTTTTACATGAATTTGTTTATATTTAATTTAATGCCATAATTAATTTTTTATTGTTAATACAAAGTACAAATAGGCGGGAAAAAAATAAAGAAATTGGTTAAGAAGTTTAACTTTGTGTGCTGGAAGATCAGAGGCTGAGGAGGGGGAGGGAGAAAGATGAAATTTCGAGAGAAAGAAAGTTTAAGTGATGAATTATTTGCTTATTAATACATCAAATTAACAAACAAGCCAAACTTTTATTGTAAATTAAAAACAAAAAATTAAACAATTTGATAATTATTTTATTTTTAAATGCTGATATTAAATAAAGGGCATTTTAATTAAAAATAAACATCAACTTTAAATTTTCTAAATTCACAAAATGTTTATTGTTTTTCTTTCTAAACAAACACATCTATTACAACGCATACAATTAATTGTATGCTTTTCAACGCAAAAAGTTTAATTGAATAATTCATTAATGATCATAACTTACACAGATAATATTATATGCAACTTTTCTTCAGGATGGAAATTTACAAATAATTTAATGCACTATTTTAACATATACTGAAATTATTTTATAAAACAAATTGCATAAATGCACACAAATTAGTTCGAAAAAGTCCAAAATGCAAAATTTCACTTTTAGAAACGATAGAATTAAAAAACAAAATTTATTCAGCCATGTTTAATTCATTTATATCAGCAGTTGCCAATCTTCAGAACCTCACGATACACTAAATCCATAATCTGAATTCCCAGGGACTACTAATAAGAATTTTTTAATGTTAAAAACATATTTGCATAATAATTATTACAAAATTTTTATTCTATTAAAATAAAATGTGCCTATTCAATAAAATAAATTTTAAATGAGGAGTGCCACATTGTTACCTACGGGATGTACTACTATTTTTTTTAAATAATAATCACCGCCTTATTTAATGATAACAAAAATATTTAAAGGTTATTTAATTGTAACAAAATTATTAAAGATAATTTCAATTTTCAAGGTAATTGAATCTCATTTAAGATTGACGTGATAGAACAGTTTTTATTTTAAGGCCAGTAAAGGTGTTTTCTTAATTATGGGCTTGCGTAAAACCTTTCTTTCAATCAGATGTTTGGGAAAATCGAATAATGTTGGTACAGCAGTTTTTTTTTTTTTTTTCCAACTATATACCACCAAATTTTTCTCTGTCAAAGCAATCGGAAGTAAAATGTTTCGAGCACACCACTGAAGAATTTGTAGTTTTGAAATTTTCTCTTCGTAATTTCATTTCTCAGATTTTTCTTCTGTCTTCATGCTTTGGAAAGCTATACATAAAATGAATTAAAATAGTATTTTATAAATGATACTTTTTTTAAAAGTATATAATGATAATAAAAATGTATAATATGTTGGCAAATTTAAATGTTAATGCATGCAAAAGTATACATATATAAACAAGTAAGCAAAGAAATTACTTAACACTAGAACGCCCGATGGAGTCCTTTCGACTCCAAATGCATCTTAAATGCACATATCTCAAACAAATTTTGATTCATATTTTTTTCCTTCCGTGACTTTTATTATTTTTATAATCTCTATTTATTTACAAAATTATAAAATATAATCACATTTTCTAAATTGTTAGTAGGCTACTACCCCTAGAACGCCCAATGGAGTCGAAACGACTCCAGCGTAAGATAAGTAACATTCCCTCGTTATTTTCGCGTCTCATGACCTTGGGATTTATAATATTTTCTCGGTTACCAGATGTGTAAATGTTTTTGTTCCTCCCTTCTTTCCACCCCTTTTATTTAGAAAAATGGTCAGTGCCGTGCACCTGCGGAAAGAATTGCCTGCTGCTTGCGAAATTCTTTGTGTGTCATTATTCGACTGTCTTTTCGTGTAAAGTTTTATCATTTTACGTTTTATAATTGAGTGACTCTGCAGAGCTCTTTTCTAGTAGAATTAATGGCAAAATGTCGCGGAAAAAAAGGTTTAACACCGGATGAAATAGCTGCTTTATTACGAGAACTTTCAGATAACGAATCTGAAGGCGGTGAGTTATCCGAATATGAAGAAGAAATTGATAAAATTAATATTGATAATATTTCTTCATCGGATTCCGATGAAAGTGAAGATCTAGAAAATACTGCATCTTATAAAGATGGAATTCATTTTGCTCCAGATGGTACGCAATGGGAAATGTTTGTAAATAAGAAAAGTCCTGGAAGATATTCAAAGCAAAATGTCATGTGTCAGTCCACTGGTCCCACTATTTATTCTAAAAAAAAAAACGTAAAATCTGAAAGTGTTTTGAGTGCCTGGTTATTATTTGTAGATAACAAAATGTTACAACAGATAAAAAAATGCACAGAAGCAGAAGCAAGACGTGTTCTTGAAACCGATAATTGGACAGTTACGTTAGATGAGCTCTATGCCTTTATTGGAATTTTATATGCTCGAGGTGTATGTGGTGCAAATGGAATTGATATTCATTCGTTGTGGTCAAACACATGGGGTTTAAATTTTTGCATTGAAACTATGGGAAGAAATAGATTTTGTGAAATTCTACGATTTCTGAGATTTGATTTGAAATCTACGAGATCTATGAGATTAAAATCGGATAAATTTGGAATGATATCTGATATATGGAATAGGTTCATCGAAAACTGTATTGCCTGCTTCAAGCCTGGTGAAAATGTAACAATAGATGAACAGTTATTCCCAAGCAAAACACGCTGTCCTTTTACGCAATTCATATCTACTAAACCGGATAAATATTGGCAAAAGTTTTGGCTTGCAGTAGATCTTAGAACGAAGTACTTGTTGAATGGTTTCCCTTATTTAGGCAGAAGTGAAGAACGGCCGTCGGACCAAAGTTTATCGGAATATGTAGTGATGCGATTGATGCAGCCGTTTCTAAACAAAGGAATAAATGTCACAGTGGATAATTATTTCACTTCACTGCGTTTGGCTGAACAACTGAAAAAGAAAGGAACTAGTTTGGTAGGTACTGTGAAAAAAAGTAGGAGAGAAATTCCAAAATCACTGAAAGTTTTGAAAGATAAATTGTACGAGACAAAATTTCTAAAACATGAAGAAACAGATGCTACTCTTACTGTGTATCAAGGGAAGAGAAATAAAAATGTTATCATTCTCAGCACGATGCACCCATCCATTAATATTGAAAATAACGAAAAGAAGACCCCAGAAACTGTTAGATATTATAATAAACTAAATGTGGGGTTGACATTATTGATCAAATGGCTAGGAAGTATTCGGTGAAGGCACCTTCAAGAAGATGGCCTGTGCATACTTTTTACAACGTCTTGGATTTGGCTGCAATAAATGCGTGAATCATTTACAAAGAAGTTACTGGAAAAACAAAGCTAAGCAGACAAGCATTTATTCAGTTATTAGCAGATGAATTGCGTCAAAATTATATATCTGCTAAAAATAAAAACGCACGAAAATGTTTCACGGATGAGTCATCAGAAACAAGATCCCCAAAGAGAAGAAAATGCGAAGTAAAACTGTGTAAAGGCAATATGACTTTCAAAGATTGCACAACATGTAAGAAAATGGTTTGCGGAAAATGCTTAGCTAAAGCAAACTATACTTGTAAATCATGCTTGTCAGATAATTAATTTCAAAAGATTATGTGAGTATATTTGTTTTGATAAAAATTACTAATTTCTTAAAACTGTGCATATTAATATTATTCTTCCATTTGTAATATATATATGTAATGTATATATATAAATCTCAAATACAAATGTAAGTGTTATATTACGCGCTTATACTCATTTTCATGTGTTTTGTATATATTTATCTCTTCTAAAACAGACAGGAGTCGAAGCGACTCCCGCGGGCGTTCTAGGGGGGAAAGTGTAGCGGGCGTTCTAGTGTTAAAAAAATTAAATTTAGTATACTTTTTTAAAATCCCTTAACTGAATTTAATAAGTGAGAAAGAGCCACAAAGAATATAAGACAAGTACAAGTCGAAAAAAAAGGACTTAATTAATAAATAAATAAATAACCATTGTTTCATTAAATGTTTGTTACATAAAAAGAATAAATTCAATATACCGTTCCAACCATCATTTTTTATTAATAATTTTAATATTATAATTTTTAAAATATTTCACAAATTTAATTTTAATTAAAAAGAATTCTTAAAACATGACAAAATATAAAACAAATTCGTGCATTTTTTCTCGGAAACTTCAATTAAAAATTATAAAATGATATTAGAAAGTTGTATTTATTTCAAACAACTGCATTAATTTCAAATTTTAAAATTTAAAGATATATGAACTCACGCGAAATAACTAACAAGAGAGTAAAGATGCGATTCATTTAAAGCAAAAATTTATTTAAAATAAAAATAAAAATAAAAAACGCAAGTGTTTACGTTTTAAAGCAATAAAAACAAGTTTCTTTTGGCGATAAAAATGTATCGCCAAGCACCGTAATAAGAAATGTTCTTATTACGGTTCAAATTAATTCAAATTAATCAAATTTACACTTTTAATATTTAAATTGATGACACTGGATGATAGTAAATAGCATTATTACATACATTTAAGTTATTAAACGTAAAATGTTTTCTATTTTTATCGTGATAACAAGAGTAAACGGTATAATAGTTGGAATGATACATTTTTAAAGTCCTTTAAATATTAAAAAAAAGTAATAAAAAATAAATACATACCGATGGAAAGTAACAGAACTTGTTTTGCTTTGTCTCTCTGTGCATCCATAGGCACAACAACTTGATACCATGATATTTTTTAGTCGCAAACAAAAAATTGTCGAATGTCCTCCATAGAAATCAATGCTATTACTACGATGACCGGAAACGGTCTTGCCTGGAGTCACGTGATTCTTATCTTGGCTGAAGAAACACTGGGGGAATTCTCCCTCTATTTACTATGTTTACTCTGAGGACACGACGGATTCACTCGCTAGTGAGCCCCTCCTTTCATTGGTATATCCAATTTATACGCAATCTTTTAATATGAAATCTCGAACTGGGTCCTCATTGTATATGGCATCATATACCAAACGCGGTGTACACGCACAGCAAAATCTTGTAAACAAAGAAAAAGAAAGAAAAAAAAATTTCGAATTGAACGAACAACCGAACGTAAGCTCGAATCGAACGTTAAATTTTGAAAACTGCCCCCCCCTCCAAGGTAACGTAGTGGGGGGGGGGGAATATATAACATTCATAAGATCAGTAAGTGGTCACATGCCAAACAACAACTTCCTTATTTTCTAAATTCCATGTATATTATAAATATTATTTATTGCAAAATCCGAAAAAAAAAAAAGAAAAAAAAACATTTTGGAACTGCCGACAGAAGTCAAAACTTGAACAATTACGTGTGTATTTTTTTAATCGTCAGGAAATATTTTATTGTGCAGGAAATACAAGGACCAAGTAACCGCGGTAAAATAACGCCTACACGTGAGAGGAGGCCAGAGTCCCAGCAGTGGTGAACAATATTTATATGATGCAGATGTCATACACGCACCACATTGGCACGATGTTTTCCAGATGCCGATTTAGAGAAAACTTCGAAGAATTTTGAGAAATTTAAATTTCAACCACTTATGGGTCCGTAACGTGACCCAGAATGACGGGAGAAACTTTTTTATGCTAAATTAATAATGTATGAAGCATAAGCTTTCAATGAACATATTACATCAAAAAATGAAAAATGCCCCCCCCCTGGCCCCCTCCCCCCCAAAAAAAACCCCGGTGTTATGGGGAAAACCGTAAAACTGCAAAAAGAGCGGCGACGAAAAGTTAGCTATGCTATAGTTTTTCTCGCCGCTGTAGCTCCCATACAAACAAAGTTATAGCCTTTTAAAAATTGAAATGAAGTGAAGAAATGAGCAAAATTATGTTGGTGAATAACCAACAGGGGGGGGGGGTCAATACCCCCGCTTGTGCCATATAGCTTAAACTTTTAAGTTAAAATTGGTAGAGAAAAAAATGAGCAATATTTTAAAGTGTATGTTGGGGGAGGGGGGGGCGGGTCAAGCTCCTCACCTTTGAAAGAGGTCCTCAAAGAGGGAACTTTAAAACAATGTGCCTAGGTTACAGTAACAATGTGGCTAGTTCAATGGTTTTTTTCCATCTCAAAAAAATTTCCAATACGCCTAAGGACGTTTTCAATTAAAAAATTCGATCTAAAATGATAGAAACACAAAAAGCTTCGAAAAATGCCAACCCCCCCCCCCTCCCGTCGTGGGAACCAAATTCGGAAAGGGGGGGGTAGGAAAGCATCATAATATGAAAGAGTAATTCGAGATCTTCAAGATGATATACAATATGACGGGCTTAAAAAGTGAAAATTGCCCCTTTCCCCTGACCCCCGTCAGTTCAGCTCTTTCGTCCCCAATTTCCTGCAGCAGACATTTAAATTTTTTTTACGATTGATAAATAATTACCGAATGATTAGATGAAAAAAACCACACTTAAATTGATAAGTATTGTAGAAATCGCTACTGTTTTAAACATATGTTCGTCCCCTCTCCAACCCCCTCTTTGATTTTTTTTTTTTTTTTTTTTTTTTTTTTTTTTTTTTTTTTTTTTTTTTAATAAACAATATTTATTGGGGGGGTACCACGTACGTGACAGCATGGTAAGACTAAAATACCAGAAACTTTGAAAATTAAGTCTTCATTTCACAAGTTATTGTCATATTCTCTTGTCATATGCTTCTCTCTTTTTTTTTTTTTTTTTTTTTCTGGCTGAACCTGTCCCTATCTACCTGGCTGAACTTGTCATATGCTTCTTTCTGTACTTCGTTTTTCGATAAAACTTTCATTTCACAAAGCTTCATCGACAAAACGCCTCGATAAAGCTCGTCATCTCTATTCTCAGCGAGAACGAAAATCATCCTTATCGAAAAAGGCATTAATCAGCAAACCACAAGCTTCTCGGAGTGCCGCTTTTATCAAGGTTAAATTTCATCTGGAAGTTGAAAGTCCTTCGATAAACCTATTTCAATCGAGGTTAATTTTCATCGCGATGAAATGATTTTCTCGTTATGCCTGACTTTATCACGATGAAATTTGTTGAAATGAGAGGCATATTCGAAAGCTCTTTTAATCATTCTTTCATATTATGAATCTTTCTACTTTTGGAGTTGAATTTTAAGGGGCGGGAGGAGGGGAGGGGTAGGGGAGGGGAGGGGGGAGCGATAAGGGGGCGAATTTTTTAAATCTTAGCTATTTCGACAATAAATGTTATTTTTGGTGTGGATTTTTTTATGGAACTCTCCGGTAAATATTATTTATTAAATATAAAGATTTTAAAGTGCGGGCTGCATCATTTTTAGGTGTAGTCTAGGAAATATAAGTGAACCCACAAATGACATGTAAATTTCAAACCTTTTTTTTTTTTTTTTTTTTTTTTTTTTTTAAACCCGTCATGTTATATGTACATCATCGGAATGTTTTGGCACCTCATTTTACGAATCTTTCTCCGCCTGGAGTTGAATTTCAGGAGGAAGGGGGTGGGGGGGGAGAAACCGATAAGAGGGTGAATTTTTTAAACCGTGTCTATTTCGGCAATAAATATCATTTTAGATGTGGAGGTTTCTTTTATGGAACTCTTCGGTAAATATAACTTATTAAATATAAAGATTTTAAAGTGGGGGGGGGGTACGTCATTTTTAGGTGTGTTCTGGGAAAAATGAGGGAACCCACAGGTGACATGTAAATTTCAACTTCTTTTTTGGACCCGTCATGTTATATATATATCATCGGAATTTTTTCGAACCTCTATTTCATTTTACGAATATTTCTCCTCCTGGAGTTGAATTTCAGGAGGGGGAGGAGAAGCGATAAAAAGGTGATTTTTTTTTTTATTTTAGCTATTTTGACAATGAATATCATTTTAGATGTGGTTTTCAGAGGAGCGCTCCGGTAAATATTATTTCATAAATACAAAAGTTTAAAATGGGGACTGCGTGATTTCCTGGTGCATTCTGGGAAGAAAAAGTAACATTACGGCCATGGGTGAGGAGTAAATTTCAAACTTTTTTTGGATCCGTTATGTGATATTGTTGGAAATGTATTAAAAAACTATGCCTTATAGCGCTTTGCGCCACATAAGGATTTTTGTTTAATATCGTTTTATCAAATTTAATTCATCATATTATATTATATCTTTCAATAATAATAAGAAGGCAAGATAATCTTACCTTTCATTCTTCTGGTTCTTCAAAATATTCCATTCTTCATGGCCTCCATTCTTTTGGAATCTTCGATTTAACGTCAGACTTTTATAACTTATTAATTAGTTAAACTTTGCTGAAATGGTAAACATTTGATTAATAGTTTGTTTTTAATAAACAATGGGGTCGAGGAAAGTTTTGAATTGAATAATGATATTATATTCACATAAATTACATAGCTGCTTTTAGCAGCGAAACAATAGACGTTTACATGTCTTACATCCACAGAGAGAACTAAGCAAACACTGAAAATATTAGAATGTCAAAAAAGAGTTCGAAATGTTCTTTTTCATTTATTTTGTTCTTGGTCGTTGTCACTTGATTTCACTGCAGTAGAAAAGGAATAAGCGTCCTTGAATGAAACAGTTTATTTCGTTGTTGAATTGTTCCGAAATAGGGAAAAAATAATTTCTTTTGCTTTTTTTATGACGACAGAAAATGAAATCTTTTTATTGTAAATAGATCTAACTTGATTTTATTCAGCTGAAATAGTGATTAGTTTATTTCAACACCCTTCCTTAATCACTTCAGATGAATAACACTGTAGGTTCATAGATTCTCGATGTTTCACTAATTGAGTCTTTGGCAGGGGTTTTGTAAGCGCATCGGCTATCATATCTTCAGATGGGCAATATTCTAAATTTATTATTTTATCTTCTTTGAGTTGTTTAATTGCGTGGAATTTTATATCAATATGCCTCGTATATTTCGAAAACTTTGCATTCTCTACCATTTTTATCGCACTCTGATTATCTTCGAAAATCGTTATAGGTTCGTCTTGTTTCAAGTCTAAGTCGTTCAATAACTTCTCTAGCCAAATAATCTCTTGGGCTGCTGCGGCTGCTGAGATAAATTCAGTTTCTGCCGAAGAATACGCTATACAGTTCTGTTTCTTCGTGTACCAATTAATAGGTGTTTTTCCTAGAAAGAAAACGTTCCTGTTGTTGACTTCCTTGTTCTGGTGTCGCCTCCCCAATCGGAGTCTGCATAAGCTACCAATACGGGTTGGTCGTCTGTGCTGATTGTTAACCTTAATTCTCTTGTGCAGTTAAGATAGTTGACCACTCATTTTGCTGCTTTCCAGTCCATCTCACGGGGCGTTTCGCATCTTCTGCTGAGGATATTAACTGCGGCTGATATATCTGGACGTGTGTTAGTGGCTATGTATAACAAAGATCCAATAATTTTTCTAAAATTTGTATTATTGGGCAGCAGATTTTGTTCGTCTTCTATTTTATAAAAGCTGGGGTCCATCGGAGTTCCTACGGGTTTAGCTTCTTTTAATCCTAGTTTATTTGCCAATTCTTCGATTTTTAACTTTTGGCTTAGAGTATATCCATTTTCTGTTTTCTTTATTTCAGTACCGAGGAAATATGCTATATGACCGAGATCTTTAAGCTCGTATTCTTCCTTAAGTAGATTTACTATAATATCAACAATTTTTTCGTTACCGGATAGTAATATGTCGTCAACATATATAATTATGTAAGTGTAATTTTCATTTTCTTTTCTGGTGATTGGTATAGCAGGGATCAGCTATACTTTGATTAAAATTCAGTTTTTTTAAGGACTGTTCGATTTTTTTGTGCCAAGTTCTGGCTGCCTGTTTTAGGCCGTATATTGATTTTTTCAGTCTGCAGACTTTTTCAGAATTCTTTTCTATGTAGCCTTCCGGCTGTTTCATATACACTTCTTCCTCGAGCTCACCATACAGAAAGGCGGTGTCAATATCTACATGTCTAACGTTTTGTTTGTGGTATGCGGCTGCTGCTAAAAATGCGCGAACTGTTGTTTGTGAGACGACAGGGGCAAATGTCTCATCATAATTTTCACCGTATTTTTGACTATAGCCCTTCGCTACTAGGCGTGCTTTATATTTTTGAACATTTCCGTGTCTATCTAATTTCTTTTTAAATGTCCATTTTGATCCTATAATTTTTTTGTTTGGTGGAGGATCCACTAATTCCCATGTTATGTTTTTTTAGCGAATTGATTTCCGCTTGTGGGGCTTTGAGCCAATTTTCTTTTTCACAGGGATTATCAATTTCCTATATGTCGTTCCAACTAGTGGGTTCATTCATTTGGTTATTGTTTACATAACAGACGTATCTGTCTGGTGGTACCCCCCTGTTTGATCTTTGCGATCTTCTAAGTTCAGTGGTGGGTTGTTTGGACGAGGTTGGTTCCTCGATTGTGTTGTTTATTTCTGCTTCGATGTAATTTTTATCATCATATGAATTTTCTGCATCTTTACTTTCTTTTAATTTTGCTATTCTCTAGGAATTTTACGGTTCTTGCTATTACTATTTTGTTATCTTTAGTGTATACGCGGTATCCTTTTGAATTGTTATCATACCCTACGAATGTCCCTTCCTGAGCTCTATCGTCTAATTTTCCTCGATGTTGTTTGTTTACATATACGTATGCTTTGCAGCCGAATGTACGTAAATAATGCAAATTTGGTTTGCGTTTAAACCAAAGCTCGTACGGGGTTTTATTCGTTGATCTTGTTGGTAAGGGATTTTGTAAATGATTTGCTGTATTAATTGCTTCTCCCCAAAATTTTTGTGGTAAATTGGCTTCGCGTAATAGACTTCTAGTCATGTCTAATAGTGATCTATTTTTCCTCTCAGCCACGCCGTTCTGGCTCGGACAATATGGCACAGATAGTTGGTGTTTTATACCTCTTTTTCTTAGATAGTCATTTGTTTCTTTACTCATGTATTCTCCGCCATTATCGGATCTTATTGCTTTCGGATATGAACCGAATTGGTTTCGTACCATAGCTATATAGTCGATTAATTTATCGTGCACTTCGTCTTTATGACTTAATAAGTATATTACTGTAAACCTAGAGTAATCGTCTATGAAGGTTACAAACATTGTTTTTCCGCCAATTGTGGGGGATCCTATGGATGTGCATACGTCTGTGTGCACTAGATCGAGTACTCTGCTTGTTTTGTTTTTATATGTTGTTTTTGGATAAGGTGCATCGCTTATTTTTGTTTGTATGCATGTTTCGCATATTGTTTCATGGCTACAATTATTTAGTTCTATTCCATAGGTTAAATTTTCTTTAATCATTTCCTTTATGGAATTGTAGTTTCTATGACCTAGGCGTTTGTGCCACAATTCTATGCAATTTTTATTTTTGCATTCATGCGCAATGTTTACTGTGTTAGATTCTATATTCTCTAACAATTCAACCTCATATAGATTGTTTTTCATTTTTGCTTCCAAGTATATTTTCCCATTTCGGGATAGCGTGCATTTATCTTTATCAAAAACTAGCTTATAACCGTTCTTTGTTGCCTTACTTACTGAAATTAAATTTGATTCTAAATCAGGTACGTATAATACTTCCTTTAATGTAATTCTGTTTACATTTCCGTCGGATGTTTTTGTCATAAATGTGGTTTTTCCCACTCCATGCGAATTTAACGATTTTCCGTTTGCAATAATAACAGTAGTTTTTTCGGTGTCGTTTAATTTAGTAAACAAGTCTTTATCGTTTAAAATATGTGTGGAAGAACCAGAATCAATAATCCACGTTTGTTTTCCAGTTTTCTCAATTAGAAAGGCTGCTTCGATCTGTTTTTAGTTGTGTTTTGTAATTTGGCTTATATTCTTGTTTACGATCATTAAATTAATTTTGGCTATACGATTGTTGATAACAGAGAGACGTTGTATTGTTTTTGTTTTTGTATGTTTGTTGTTTTTGTGTATTTGGGCGAGTTTGCCTATTTTTCAGATGCCAACATTCCCTGTAAGTGTGACTTTTCAATTTACAGTACGTACAATATTTTTCCCTTTTGCTATTATCATTTGGGAACCTTTTTTGTGTTTTAAACGCTTTGGTAGAATTGTCGCCCTGATCCGCGTTTTCAACCCTTCTGTTATATTCATCAGTTAGTTTATTTATAATAAATTCTGGTGTTAAATCAGTTTCATCGCGAGCCTCAAGTGCTACAATCAATGTATTATAGCTTGGGGGTAATGAGCACAGCAATAATGCTGAAAGGTGCGGATCGTTAATAGTTTCCCCAATCGCGAATAGTTTATCTTTTAATTCTAAAATGTACGTTATGTGTTTAATTAAGTTACCATTTTCTGGCAGCCTTGCCCCATAAATTTTTCTTAATAAATGCAATTTACTAGACAAATTCCCCCTTTCATGTATGGCTTTGAGCGCGTCCCAGGTCTGTCGGGCAGTATTTAGCCCTTTTACATGCACTATCTGCGAATCTTCAATTGCAAGGTTTATAATTGCTCTTGCTTTATTATCCTTCTTTTGCCAATCTGTGGTAATCGGATTTGGTATTGTGTCTGTTATTACCTCGAAAATTTCTTCTCTTATTAATAACATTTCTATTTTGAATTTCCATGTTGAGTAATTGTTTTAATTTTTCTATTAACTGAAATTCTTTCGATGCGGCCATAATGGATCTTACTTATCAACTTATAAATATTTAATATCATAATTCGATGAGAAATTGTTTTTATTTTTCTTTATATTATATAAGAGATTTTCTCTATTTATTTTTATTCATTCAAATATAACGAACATATCACTTGTTATGTTTACTCATTCAATTTCAACTCATATATATCATATATTTTCAATAACGTTGAGAAAAGAAGAACAAATATATTTTTTTTTTCACAATAATTATATGCATTAGTGATAATACAATTTAATTTTATAAGGCCATTTTTATTTATTTATATCATATTATATTATAACCTTATGTGTTAATTTCAGTCTCGTGATCGATTTGTTGGAAATGTATTAAAAAACTATGCCTTATACTTTGCGCCACATAAGGATTTTTGTTTAATATCGTTTTATCAAATTTAATTCATCATATTATATTATATCTTTCAATAATAATAAGAAGGCAAGATAATCTTACCTTTCATTCTTCTGGTTCTTCAAAATATTCCATTCTTCATGGCCTCCATTCTTTTGGAATCTTCGATTTAACGTCAGACTTTTATAACTTATTAATTAGTTAAACTTCGCTGAAATGGTAAACATTTGATTAATAGTTTGTTTTTAATAAACAATGGGGTCGAGGAAAGTTTTGAATTGAATAATGATATTATATTCACATAAATTACATAGCTGCTCTTAGCAGCGAAACAATAGACGTTTACATGTCTTACATCCACAGAGAGAACTAAACAAACACTGAAAATATTAGAATGTCAAAAAAGAGTTCGAAATGTTCTTTTTTATTTATTTTGTTCTTGGTCGTTGTCACGTGACTTCACTGCAGTAGAAAAGGAATAAGCGTCCTTGAATGAAACAGTTTATTTCGTTGTTGAATTGTTCCGAAATAGGGAAAAAATAATTTCTTTTGCTTTTTTTTTTATGACGACAGAAAATGAAATCTTTTTATTGTAAATAGATCTAACTTGATTTTATTCAGCTGAAATAGTGATTATATAGTTTATTTCAACAGATATGTCATAGGAAAGGTTTCGGAATACTCTTTCATATTATGGACCTTTCTCTTCCTGCAGTTTAATTTCAGGCCGGGGGGGGGGGCGACGGAGAGTGAATTTTTTTAATCGTAGCTATTTCGAGAATAGCTATCATTTTAGAAGTGGTTTCTTGATGGAACCTTCTAATAAAAATTACTAATTATAAACATTTTAAAGTAGGGGATGCGTGATTTCCGGGTGTATTCTGTTAAGAAAAATTAAACCTGCGGGTGAGGAGTAAATTCCAAACTTTTTTTGGACTCTTCATGTGATTGATTTTTGGAATGTTTTTCGAATCACTCTTTCGCATTATGAACGTTTCTCCTCCTGGGGTTGAATTTCCGCAGGGGGGAGGGGAGCGATGAGGGTGAATTTTTTAAATCGTAGCTATTTTGAAAATAAATTTCATTTTAAATGTGATTTTTTGATGGAGTCCTTTGGTAAAAATATTTTATTAAATACAAACATTTAAAAGCGAGGCTGCGTGATTTCCGTATGTATTCAGGGTAGAAAAAAATAGTGGAATAGTGAGGAGTAAATATGAAGCTTTTTATGGACCGGTCATATGATAAATCAACGGAAGTTTTCAAACCACTCTTTCATATTATGAATCTTTCTTCTCTTTTCCTCAATTTGGCCTCCTTACAGAAGCGCTTTTCAAACTTTTTTGAAATCATTTCGTTTTTGTGAATTCAGATCTGATTTTTTTTATAGAGACTTCCAATATATAATTTATAATGTATGAAAAATTCACAAACTGTGAGGACAGGCTGTATTCCGGGTGTTGCAATAGTTGGAATTCTAAAGGTAGTGTTTTTATATCTTTTGTTGACTCCTCTTTCGTGATATATCATTAGAAAGCTCTGTAAATACGATTTTATTTTATATACCTCCCGCGCTCATCCCGCCCCACTTTGCCCCCCGCGGGAAACTCTTTAATAAATTTAACCGACACCCATCATGCCAAGTATTGTTGGAAAGCCTAATGACCATTTACTTATATTATGCATTTTCATTGCTCCTGCACTACTTTGCCCCCACCCCCCACCCCCGAGTTGTCCGTTTAATGAATTTCAATAGAGAGTCTTCTAATAATGGGAGAATTGTAGATCGCATCTCAGTATATGTACAAAAATCAATAAAAAAAATTTGATCATTTTTAATATCCTTTTAGTTTATGTTATTTCACTAGGAGTGCTTTTGATTATTTTTTCTTTGGCCATTTTGCTACTCGCGACTTTACAACTTATTGAAACCAAGGAACGCCGGTACATGACTTTTCTACTATTGCGGCTCCATTATAACATCCTTTTGGTTTGTTGTTGTTTTTTAAATTCATTTGTTTTCAGTTTCCATGTATTTATTAAATTATGCTTTTTAAACATGTAATAACAAAGATTTTAATAATCGATTGTAAAAACATCTCGATTGTAGATTCTCGAATTAATCTATGACTTTATCGAATGCGCTTTTTTACGATTACGATTTTTATCGAGTAGGAAATTTTCGAGAATCGCCCATCACTACTTAACAGCACTAGCTAATAACCCATTAATGAGTTTAAACTTTTTTGGAGTGGTTGGGAAGGGGGGGGGGTCTAAGTCTTGTGTTATTTATAACGAAGAAAATATATTTCTGTACTTAATACTGAATTGACCACAGAATCAAACGATTGTCTTGAAGTTCATATTTAGGTTTTATGGTACTGTAAATGGATGCACAGTATTAATAACGGAAATAACATAATATTGGATTCACTAGTGCCCATCACATATGCATAAAAATAACATAAGTTCTTACTGTCCGATAAAATCCCAACTATTGTGTTACTAAAAAAAAATATCTTTATGAAATTTTATTCTACTTTTTATTTGTCTCTATATTCATTGATATTATTTTTAAAATTCGGGAGCTTTTATTTTTTCCAGTGAAATGCCGGGCATCAAACTAAATTATGTTTCCCTTTTAAAATTAATTCTTGGTCTTTATTAAGATTCTTCAGTATTTTTTCTGTTTTGGGCATAATATATGTACGTATGTCTGCATGATCACAATTTTCTCATCAACTAGTGAATTGATTTAAGCATAAGTATTTTCATAATAACTTAAGTGCATTAGAGAAGGTTTTAAGTTAAGAGTAGCCATGTTATTGTGCATAAGTTTTTTACAGAGATGCATCTATAGACTGCATTCTCGTGACGTCATAGTGGGAAACACATGGTATAAATATAGTGTCCAGCGCGTTTGCTTACCTCATTGCATAATTTGATGCTGCATAAATACAGAGCAATGCATGCGCTAAGTATTTGAGATTTAATTTTTATAAATTATCTTCGATGAATACTTATATGCGTATTAATTAAAATCCGTTCATATTTATTTTGCGTAAATATGGGTTAGGTACCCTTAGAAAAAACCCCCACGGTTTGCACTCTCCCTCGTAGATGATCGGTAGTTAAGTAATCAACCAACCAATCAATTAACTATGCATATAAATATTTAAATGTTGTATTTTATAAATAAAATGAAAAACATCATGCAATTGCATAAATAATATATATATATATATATATATATATATATATATAGAGAGAGAGAGAGAGAGAGAGAGAGAGACAGACAGACAGACAGACAGACAGTCTATATTTATCCCTAAAAATGTCTAAAGCTCAATAAGCATAAATGCTCTAAATAAAATGCTTTTCAATGGCCAGATTATGAATGTTGTTCTCAAGCGGTTTTTGTAGCCTCGAACCCAAAGTGAGAATATTGTCCATTGCCTTACTATATGATTGTCTACTGTATGACAAACAAACGGGTGCTTTTCCTGCTCATAGAGTTCTTTTATAAATAAAAGTGGCGATACACTAACAATAAAATTTGAATGATTTACAGGATTTTGGACAAAATATTCGCGAATTTTCATTATCGTCTAACTAATGTTTGCTGACTTGTTCCATTCATGTAATTGAACTTTTGCTGGCCAGTATTGTCAAATTTTGGAATGTGGTACCTATAGTTTGGAAAAGCAATTTTTAATTTCAGTATGCGCTATGTTCGTATGTTGCAAATATTTTATATGTAAAGGGTACTGAAAATAATGCATATTAATTTCAATGTTGAAAATAACAAATATTTGCCGCAAAAACATTCTATTGTGCAAAATTACTCTTGCTAAAACTTAAAAAATTGTGCGAAAAGAAACAAAATGGGAACAATGAGAGTTTTTCTTTCAAAATTACCTTTGTGTGTGTGTGATAACTTCAGTTACAGTGCTCAGCAAAAGTTTAGACACTGGTGTTTTTTAACCTTTTAATAAAAAATACGAACACTTGAGTTTTACAAATGGCTATACTTATTTTTAAATATATTTTAAACAATGTAGGATAAAAATAATGATTATAATTTAAGATAATATTTAATTTTACTGAAAAAAGTAAAATTTGCATATTGCAAAAGTTTAGACACTTTTTTGATTTTTTGCCTACTGTTCATGGAAAAATGCAAATTTCTAAGTTATGATGTCATATGTCTGAAGTATTTAAGTATACCTCGATATAGCATCAGTTAATGAAGATGCCGCGAGCTAAAAACATTCATTTAGATGAGGTAATTGAAGTAGGAAAGTTGAAATGGAAAGAGAAGAATGTTGTAGAAATTTCAGCAGCATTGAATCGTCCAAAGTGGTCTGTCTATGAAGTATAGTCTAAGGATGACTCCTTCAAAAGAAAACATAAATACGGAAGACCTTGTGAGACCTGAAAATGAGATGACAAAATTATCCAGAAACTAACATTTACACAAATGATGATTGCCAATCAATATTAAAACTAAGTCAGGACTTTCTGTGTCATTGGATATGATTCGTAGATGAATAAAAGAAACAGGTAAATCAATTTACATGAAAATAATAAAACAATCAGCTTTAAAATCTTGCTACAAATTGGCGAGAATGCAATGAACTTGCAAACATACGTCATATATGGACCCAAATGGTACACTATCATATTCAGTAACTAAAAAAAAAGTAAAATTTGAATGGCCCAAATGGGTGGGCGTACTGTTGGCACAACTTGCGTAAAGAGCGAGGGTCTTTCTTAAGTCGACAACAAGGAGGCGACTTTTTAATGATTTGGTCCTCGTTTTGCTTTAATGGTCGAGTATCTCTGGAGTTATTCAGTGGTTGCCAAGCAACACAAGGCTACGTATATACGTTGGAGATTAATTTTTAGTCAATTGGGGAACTTTTAACTGGTACAAAATATGGATTTTAGAAAGATAATGCTTCTATTCATATTGCATACAAAAGAAGAACTTCGTTTAACTCTGAAAATACTACTGATCTCATCTTGCCGGCGTGCAGCTCTGATCTGGGCCCAATCGAAAACCTTTGAAACATCATATGTCGTAAGATTTATGCAAATGTTTGGTATACTTTTCTGTTAATGAGCTTCGAGCTGCTGTTGAACATGTTTGGTACAAAATAGACCCCCAAGTGACGCAGTATTTAGTTTCTTCGATGAAAAATCACATTCTTGCACTAACTGCAAACAATATCGGTGCAACTCGATTTTAATTTGTAGTTATTTTTCTGTAAATATACAAATTGTCTATACTTTTGCCACAATGTTAATTTCGTTTTTTTGTCATTATATGTTATCTAAAAGATAAAATTCAAAATTTATTGTTTGTGAATAAAGAATAAGTCGCAAGTAATGTATGACAGATAAATTACAAAAATTTGTTAAATACTTCTGAATATAGAAGCGTAATCGATCATTGTCTAAACTTTTGCTGAGCACTGTATAATGATGATTTTCTACTTAAGCATATTGTCCAAATTCCTTACAAATATACTGGCCAAGTTGTGTAATTAAGTCTTTTTTATGTGTAACGACAATAATAATAAATTTAATTTTTAGTCATTAAACCTAACGAGGTGGAACCCGTCGAAATTCGACGAAAGGAATCTTTGAACAAGAACTGTTTTATTTATTTATAATAAATATGCAAAATTAATTACAGTAAAAAATACGTCTTATATTGGTCAGTCTAGTTCTCAAGCAAATATTATTTTAAACTAAAATTAACAAAATGCTATAAAACTCAATTATTCAAATTATTAAAAGAAATAAAACCGAAATTCACCGGATATTATAAAAGACGCGTTTTATTTTTTATTTTGTTTATTTATTTATTTATTTATTTATTTATTTATTTTTAGATTTTGAGAGAAAATGGTGCGATTCTTTTGCCACAATTACGAAATCAGTACAAAAATTATAAAAAAATTAATATATAAAAAATAAATTGAGATACAGCATTGAAACAAATTGCATTTAAAAGCACATTTTTTCTTTATACGAAGGTGTAAAAATTTTAAATGTACGATGATTAGAAGTGAAATTTTGCCGTATCAAAAATTGCAAAACCGAAATTGCATAAAAAAAATGTTGCGCATTTTAATTTTTTTTTTTTTTTTTTTTCAATTTTAAGAGAAAATGGAGAGATTCTGTTGCTACAGTTACAAAATTGGTACTAAAAACTGTAAAAATATTAATATCTCAAAAATAATTTGAGATACAGTTTTCCAACAAATTGCTTTTAAAAGTACATTTTTTTTTCTTTCAACGAACAGTGTACAAATTTAAAATATGCGATGTTTAAAAGTGTAAAATTTTCAGTAGAGAAAATTGCAAAACCGAAATTGATGGGGAAAATGTTGCCATTCGCAAAATGACGTATGCGTTACGCACAGATACGTTTGGCCTTTATAATATAGATATTTTACTGTTGACTTTTCAATTTCATATATGCGTTTTCTATATATTCAACGCTCGAGCGGTGTCGGCAAAAGGTATTGTCTATTGAATGTGTAAATCAGTTAATCATGGATAATTTTAGAAATTTTTTTTTTCTGCTCACGTGTCAATTCTTCATTTTCTGTATAGTCTCTACTCTTTGCTGCCTTTTTATGTCTGATGTAAGCATGCATACAAGGTCTGTTAGACTCAGCAAGTTCAGTTTTAGCTCTTGTTTTTGATGATTGTTTTCTTTTATATTTAGACTCTTCCTCATCTTGAAGGATTTTTCTTAACTTTCTTTTCCCTGTTCTTTTTTTCATTTTAACTTCCCCCACCACCAACATCAGTGACGTGAAGACTTTTTAGGTACACCATCATCTGTTTTGGTGTACTCTACGATAAATATAGTTCTAGGAACTTGGCGTTTAATAATCTTTTGGTTCTTGATCCCTATAGTTGGCTACACCGTTCTTTTTTTCTTTTCTGAAATAATATGCCGTTCTGTTTTTATGTGAATACAATGTTTATAATACTAAAGTGTTTTTATTCAGTGAAATTATACTGAGCTCGAGTATCACACGGGCACATGGGGCACGTACCTCGGGCCCACAATTTCAGAGGACTTCAAAATTTTGTGCACTCTCTAAAATTAAAAATCAATACAAATTTCCATTGCAGTTCACAGAAAAAATGCATTTTTCCCACTCATATAGACTAAGCAATCACAGTATGTTTCACTAACGGCAGCGAACTTTAGTTGTAAACTTCGAAATTACGAGAAGAACGGATATTACACCTAACATGTTTTATTTAAACTTGTAGATTTAGCGTTTTACCCACTCTAAAGACCATATTTTACCTTCCTATATTTTTAATGCATTTTTACAAGTGTCTGAAATATATACTACCTTTGGCAATAAAGTTCGGTGAATAAATTCAGAACGGCCGATCTGGCAACACTGGGAAAACAAAACGCTGCACCAGCATAGAGGCAAGTGTTGACCATCTTCACCCACCATTGTTCAGTTGAGCGTCGTTTATGTTCTGTGTAAGACATGCTTTACTAAGCGCTTGTTCAGTCTGTTGGTTCTTAACTGAGAACAGGAAAAATGAACGAAGAAAATATCAGTTTAAAGTTTGGTTTTAAGTTTTGCAAGACACCGAAAGAAATTCTCGAGGGGTTGTGCAAATTGAACATCTACAATACTCGTCAGATCTCAGTTCTCCAGACTTATTCCTATTTTTACGACTCAAACTCTCTTTGAAAGAAATTTGACCATATTGCTGACATCCAGCGAAATGTGACGAAGCTTTTGAACTCCATCCCAAAAGATAGCTTCTTGCGAATCTCCCAGGATATGTATAGCAGATGTCAGAAGTGCAAAGTTATGGGAGATGACTATTTCGAAGGATGGCATGGTAATTTTCATTAGTATTTCATCTACATTAATGTTGCTGGACTATTCACCGAACTTTATTGTCAGAGGTAGTATTTTTTCATAAAGTTATGGTTTAAGTTGTAAACTGCATGTAAAACTGTTTGTCCAAATTATAATGCATGAATGTTTTGAGAAAATGGGCTCAGATATGGCTTCTGCGCTCCAGGTCCAACATACGGCTAATCAGGCTCTAGTAATCAATGTTTAATGGACTTAAGGGCAACTGTTAAGAGGCTACTTTAACTTATTCGAAAACGCCTGCTAGCTAATGTTAATCCTAGGGACGAAATTTTTAAATATTTGGTTTGCATTCCAATATTTTTATTTTATTTATTTATTTGCATTGAAAAGCTGAGGTCGATCTATACAAAGGCCGTTTGAGTTTCGTTCATCTGACGAAACCCTATTCGTCTCTGTCCCCTGTCTGTCTGTCACAGAGTCCGTACACAAAAACTATACATGCCAGAGAGTTCAAATTTTGGGTACTTACAGCTGACTACCTCTTGTCACACAAGAAATCATAGAAATCACACAAGAAAAGTTTGAAAAAGACTATTTTGATTAAAATATTTATTTTAATATCATCCGTTCACTTTTTTTGTTGTTTTCTTTTCCAATTGTTGCCAAAGTTTAAATAGATTTAAATCAAGGCTAACTTATCATAATATCATGATACTATGATAAGGGGGCCTTGATTTAAATATTATTAAGTATCTAACATAAATTAATAGATTAAATAAATCACGTTAAAAACGTGTAT
Source organism: Maratus speculifer (assembly GCA_964019185.1). Lineage (NCBI taxonomy): Eukaryota > Metazoa > Arthropoda > Arachnida > Araneae > Salticidae > Maratus > Maratus speculifer. The sequence goes on from OZ025289.1 coordinate 334,643,368, forward strand.
TTGTTTTTATTTTGGTAATTAATTCCAGAATTGTTTTAAATTCGTTCTCGATCTCGTTTGTTTTTCTTGTGTTTTGGATCACTCGAGACAACAGCTCAGATGCTATAAGTCTAAAAAAAATCCCCCTCCAAACCATATCCAGAATTGTATCTTTTTGTCACGGCAAATCAAGTAAAATGGAAAGAAAAAGAGAATTTTTTTTTTTTTTTTTTACTAGGATTTGATTAATCGCAGTACAAATGTTTTTAATTACTGATTTTACAAATTTGCTATTTCCGCATGCGGCTGACATTTCATGTGCTGAATAACAAAATCAAAACAAGTTGAATGTAGATTCTGCCATTGCAGAATTCAGTTTCGCCTCCAATTAGGAAAAAAAAAAAAAAAAAAAATCGATAGAGGTTTTTTAGAAGGGCGACCCCGTTTAGATTGCAATGAACTAACTTCATTTTTCTTGTAATTATCAATATAATAGCAAACAAAACGGCGTGAAATACCCAATTGAATAGCAATTTCCCTCTAAGACATTGGAATTGCGGAATAATAAAGAGATACAATTTGACGTGCTACTTCTTCATTGACTAGATTCATCAAAAACGGATTTTTTCTTTAGTTTAAACGCTTTTTTATAGACTCTGAGTAAAAGGAAATGCAATTTAACAATAAAACGAATGGAATCCCGTCGAATTCGACGAATGAAATGTTTAAAAGACCCGATCGATTTGGTTTTAAAAAAAAAGCAAAAGTAATTACATTATTGAATCAATATATAATAAATATATTTACAAAGTAAATGTCAAATTTGCCAGTTACAATTTTGCATTCAAATATTCGCACATCTACAGTTAAAATTGTAATATGAGTGCCGGCGAAATCCAGAAATGTTATTTTATATGCACTCACAGAAAAATAGCTTTATTTAAAAAAAAAAAAAAAAAAGAAAGAAAAAATGATAATATCGGGTACTACTAGGTTATCCCATCGACCAAAAAATTATCGCCAAACTATAAGATTAAATGCCAATAATGGATAATCGTGAATGTCACATTCAATGACATTAAGTACGATTCATGTGTTTAAAATGTCATTAAGTGATTTTTATTTCGACTTTTTATTAATATTTTTATTAATATTCTACTAATTATTTATTTTTTCGTTATTTAAAATACAAATTATGTCAATATGTATAATTTGGCTATTAATGTGGCGATTTGTATAATTTGGCGAAATTGGTCGACGGGATAACAGAGTAGTACCTAATATCGTTATGAGTAAAAATACGATGTTTTAAATAGTGACGTCATTTTCTCTTTAAATGTTCTTTAAAAGTTACTGTTTATGAAAAAGGCATCCATAATAATATTGTAATTCCCTTTTATCTGGTTGCTGAATGACATAATTTTCCTCATTTGAAATTTCTCTTATTTTGATTTAGACATTAATTTTTATCATAAATTATTTTCTGTCATTTTATTTACATTATTAATATTATTTCTCAGTAAATATATATATTTTTTAACTTAATTAGTGCATAATTATACGCAATCATTTTAGAAAATAAATTTTTATTATCGAGAGAAAAGCTAAACTGTGTTGCCACCATTTTGAAGAAATGTTATGAAAAAGCTTTTAGAATTAAAAATAAAATATAAAAATGGAAATAAATTAAAAAATAATTAAAATGGGCACAACTACAAATAAATAGCTTTCATTTAAAAAAAAATTATCAAAATCGGTTGACTAGAAAATTCTGGGCTGATGACACGACATTTTTAGCTTGTCTGAAAAAAATAGCATCGGATGCTAAAAAAAAAAAAAAAAAGCGAGACCACGACTTTTCAATTTATGAGAAAATGAATTTTTAAACTTATAGAAAAGATAATTTTTATCGCACAGACAGTTAACGGAAATTTATTAAAATTAGGAAAACTAAATGATCGCTTTTACACTTTGACATAGTTTATAACACATAATACAAATTTTATAAATTTAAGATAAATTAAATTTTTGTTAGAGAAAGGGCAATGTTGCCTTTTTTCTTTAGATAGGCGTGCTTATTGCAATTTGAATGCTTTTTTACCGAGCACTAATGTAAATAGTATTTCTTAACATTAAATATTTGTAAAAGTGAAAAATTCAGGGGGAGGAGAGTGTCGTCCGAGGAGGGGCTATTTTCTAAATTTTGTTATATTTGAAAAAGACTAACTAAAGAAACTAAAGGATCTAAAGAATCAATTAAAACTAAAGAATCAATTCCTTAAAACTTTGACATATAGTTTGTAACACATAATAAGGATAAGTTTTGGAGAAAAATTCCGTTTTAAACAGAGGATTTCGTCTTAGAAAATATAATTGTAAACTATTCTCACTGTAGAGTCAGTAATAAAATTTTAATCTTTAACGCAGGAATCCTTTTAAGACAGGTTCCGGTTTCATGGGATCACTGTATTTGGATGTCCCGATTTAGAAGGTGCTGTCGCGCATGTGTTTTCTCCTTGTCTTGCTTTTTGTGACACTGAACCAGCCAACACTAGCTTCAATTGACGTTTCGGCAATTAATGTCAGAAAACGAGTTCTTGGTTTTTTGTGTTCATTCTGCGATTTCATCATAATATTTGAGCCCCCATTTCGCTTTGAAACTCCTATATTGATTTTTAATGCCTTACAAGTGCGTTTTATCTAATCATTACCTCATCTCTCAACTTAGAAAATCTCTTGGAAAACGAAAAGGAGAAAACAGCTTCTTTCCTTGACCCTTCACGGTCTTTCACCTACTCTTCAAATGTATATCCGTCAATTTAGCTTTATTTCATACCTCTAAGGGGGAGTATAACTTCTTAATGGGCAAATATGTATAGAAACATACTGCAGCGCAGCGTAAACAAGTGACGTTCGCTGCAATTTTTGCGGGTAGATAAATTAAAAGTTCAAATGTTAAGCCCTTAGATAAGTATATATCATAGCTCTAACTATTTAGTGTTCTACGCACTTTGATGAAAGCTTTACCATTTCATGCACATTTGAATTTTTCATTTTGTTGAAAGCTATGGTGACGTATGTTGAATTGAAAAAATTTCTTGTCAAATTTATTAACTAAACGTTATGAAAGCGCTCTTTTTTTAATAGTGCTTTATATTGAGAAAAACATTTTTGTTAAAGATTTTAAATTTTCAAATGGACGACTCTCAATAAATATGATAGATGCATTTATTTGGAATCTATAGAACATTTATTTATGCTATGAGAAAAGCATCGTTCCATTATAAGTTTTTGTAAAATCCGTTTACTAGTGTAATTTTTAGTGCTTCTTCTTCTTCTTTTTTGTAATGTTATTTGTAAAATTGGCAGAAAAAAGATTATATTCAAAGGGACTTTTTTATATACATAAAATGATGAAAGGTTAATTTGAATAGCGTGCTTTTAAATACCAGCGAACTGTACATCACGAGCTCCGCTCATCAACTTCTGTCTAGATCCCGCAGGCTCTAAAAACATGCCAATTTGCTCCGTTACCCGAAATTACTGCCCCTTTCTCCCCCCCCCCCAAACAATAAAATAATTCTTCATTGCAGAAGATTAAATGATATCATGTGGCACTGTAATCTTATTATTATTAATTTTCTTAAGACTGGGGTATTTTTGGCTCCCTACTCAGGGTCATATCCACCATTGTCGCAACAGTTGACGGCTGTTTTACTGATTGATTAAGAAAGATAGGCTACATATTTAAAAAAAAATCTGTATAAAATGTTTAAGTAAAGATAAACACTGTCTTCTAGACTTTAATGACGTTTAGAAGTAAAGATTTCTTTTAGGTGCTGCGAGAAAATCATTTAAATGTGACGTAATTTTCACCATGTAATGTTTTCGCACGTAATAGCATAATTATTTTTAGTTTTATTAATTATTATTTTAATTCACATGTAAATATATTTTTCAATCGAAACGTGTTTGTTAATATTGTCATTTGGGCTTTTGAAAATCTGTCAACTGTAAGTAAAACCTGGCTATTTCAAACCAAGGCTAACTTATCATAATATAAAGGCTTGTCATTCACCAAGTTTCCTTTGACTGCAGTACAGGGGGCGCTGAACTACATGATTTTCACGTTGGTAGCGCCATCTAATGTTAGAAACTGAAATGTTTTCCATTATTTCCTATGGGATTATTAGCAGTAGTATGCACCAGGTGGCGTTACATACGAGACAAAGTCATATAATAAGTTGGCAATTATAGGGACAATTTCAACAATAGATTTTCTCCTGAATGCGAGGCCTTGATATTATGATAAGGGGGCCTTGTTTCAAACAATGAATTTAATCTCTTTCGAATAATGAAATTATGAATAAAAATTGACCCAAAAAAAAAAAAAAAAAAAAAAAAAAAAAAAAAAAAAAAAAAACTCTTTTGGTGGTTGAACACTGTATACCATTATCTTATAAAATATGTGCCTGCTTAAAAAAAATGACTTTTTTTATTTTATATAAAACTTTTTAAACTGAAATATTTTGACCGATTTAAACATTAAAAAATTTATAAAATAATTCTCCGATTTGAAAACAGTCTTTTGTAGTGAATGCATCGTAAATTTTTGCATGAAGTTTTCATATTTTTATTTGCAATAATCATTGTTATTATTATTATGAGCTGGAAAAAAAATCAAAATATTACAGTAAATTCAATTATGCCATCGGAAGCAGTATTAATACTTTTCTTTAGGATAGAGTGATTACATCATGCACACCGATAATCATATTCTGTATAAATGCGTCTTCTCCTTTTGTTTGGCATAGAAATATAAAATCAAGATTCTGCATTTACTAAAACAGACTATTTGAATCCAGGAAACTATTAATTCAGAAATTGTCTTGTAACGCAGTTGAGCGTATAGCAAATAAATAAATTAATGAATATACGCAGTTCTCTTCATCCTCCATCTGCGGATAGAATTGGTTAATTATGTAACTTTGAAGAATAAAACATTGTGGTTAGGTGTCTTCCTCCTTGTTGATGATCATCGTCGTCACCTTTGCAACCGCATACATTCTATTTGTTTTATTTAACTCAACCTGATTTATGTAGGTAAAGATGGAATTTAACAATCGATTTTTAAGCGACTTCCTAATTACACAAATTGCGTACAAAAAGTGTATTTCCGATCAGTGGCGCCAACTTTTCAAAAATATTGGGTTGGCTTAAAAAAATTGGATGGGCTCAAAAACATTTTTGTAAAATCGTACGAACAGTTTGTTTTTCTTTGAAGGATTGACAGATGGTGAAAGATGAGGGTTTTAAATCAAACTTTCACGTTTTAATAAATTTGCAATTTTATTAAATTATATTCTATTGCGTCTTTCCTTATAAAGACACTGATATTTATTGTAATGTCATGTTATATCATGAACATGACTATTACAAATTAAATTAGAAGAAAGTTAAACATGGAGCAAAACATTTCAGTCATTTGAGATTTATGGGTGTCAGTCGGAGAATTAAAACACATGACCATTGGCAAAATAAATTTTATTCTAAAGAGAAAAATAAATAATAAAATAATAATGAAATAAATAACCAGAACAATGATAATTGGGTACGCTGTGATTCAAAATTATTGGGTGGGCACCGTCCTCACGGGCACATATAAGTTGGCGCCACTGTTTCCGATAATAATACAACATTTTAATATCTTTGAAATTTAATTATTAATTAATACATTGATTTTAAGATTTTTTTCTATCATTCACAGATTATAAATCGCCAAATGTTCCCTGTAACGCATCAATTGTATAGGAATGAATGGATTTAATGATGCGCTAATATAAAAGCTCGCTTAAATAAGTTTAATGGCTGTGAAACTGAAACAATGAAACCTTTTAAAAAGTGTAGAAAATGAATTATAAATACAAAATGCAAAACATATGCTTTAATCAATTAAGAGTTTAATAATAATTTACGCTTTACATTGAAAAATGAATTTTCCTTATTCTTGATGAATAGTAATCCTTATAATTTTATCAATTTAAAAAATTTAAGTAAAAACCGCAATTTCTATTCAACGATCCTAGAGCAAGCATTTGCACTAGTTTTAAAATATTGGTCAACTAGGAGTCTTCGCTGACAAAGGGTTCTGTAAAACCAAGTTTAAATTTTGCATTGTGCAAAGCGAGTTTCGCACAACACCGCGAAAAACACCGCGTTTTTCTAGATAAGTTTTTAATTGATATCTCGACTGACTATCAACAAGTTCTTTCGAAAATCACAATTAACAATTCTTGAATGATTCCACATCGATTGATATACCTCGAGTACCTTCAAATCTCACGCTGAATGTCCCCAAAATAAAGTTAGTATATAACGGGAAAATGAAATTTTCTCAAAATCTTTATTACCTGTAATAATTTCTGTGGTTTTCCTTCTAGACAAACGTATTATTACTCTTAATTTTTACATACTTTTAGTTTCAGTAATTTAGAACTAAGAGTGAGAGTTCCATTATCTGTGGTTTATTCTGTCGTGCCGCCTACATGACAGATCAGATGTTATTGCCAATTAGGTTATCTGAGCGAAGTATGCACGCCTGTTGTCAGCCTAGGTAATTTAAACGGTAGAGAATTAAAAATGTAAGTCAAAGGCTCTGAGTTCGGATTTCCGCTTGGCCATTTTTTTGCTCAGGTGAAAAAATTGAATTTGTATGATAACTCAATCAACCAGTATCATCGAGTTTAAAATAGTCTAGAGATGAAATTGATATAAATCATTGAAATTGTACATTCTATTGATTTTGGAGTGTGTACCATTTATAGTTCATATGTAAGTATGCACAATGCGGTTGCAGAACTGATCATGATCGATAATTACCGAAGTGCGTTCAGGTAAAACATGAAATTTCAATAAAAAAAAAAAAAAAACTTATTTTTTACTGGATTATGTCGTCTTTATTAATTCTATAGATCATACACGGCTGCATGAAAGAATTCACGCACATTACTGGCTGTGGATAAGAATTTTTGAAAATAGATTTTTTTTACTGGGTTATGTGTTTTTAGATGCGTTTGTAATTATATAAATACGTAGCACTTATAGACGTCATTCAGTCCGTCTGTCAGCATATAACAGAGCAAAAACTACTCAATTGAATCGTTTGAAATTTAAAATGTATAATTTTTGCATAAATTTGTCGAGTCATTTCAAATTTTATGAAAATTGGATGGATAGTTTAATTACAGGGACAATCAAAAGCATTCCGTTACATTGTGGTCAGATGGGAAAAAATAGATTAAACTACATTTTAATCGTGTTATACTCTTTCGAACATAATAGAATTGATATGCATGTATGAAATATGTAATAAAAAATATATTCTGCGCTATCTGTGGTGCAAAGAATAATAATACCGATTTACAGAGCTATACAGAAGTATTCTATTACACAATGATAAAGGGAGAAACCCTGTTTAGAGCATGTTTTAATTTTATTAAGCTATTTTTTGAAATTAATATACGTTGCTGAGGTATACTACAAGTTACTTCCTGTATAATAGAAAACAGATAGTATTTACAGGGACACACAAAAGATTTCGGCCAATATACTGTATCCGATGTGCTGTATATTATTACACCAAGATCTAAATATTTTTCAAACTTTGTTATAGTACGAATGCACCTCATTTGCTACGTCTGACGCGCAATTTCCAATTTGTTAATATAATACCTATAACATTCTTCCATTTGTTCGAATTTCTGAAAAGTTTTGCAGATCTACAGCTATCATGACCCCTAAATCAACCTAAATTAAATAATCGATATAGATATCAAATCCGCTTGAGTTTATTATAAATCTTTTCAATATTAGTTACAATTTTTATACCGATAAGTTTTTTATAAAACTTATTCTTATAGCAGAAACAAATTAAAAATGCATAGCAATTGAAGAAAAAATTACTCAAATCCAAACTGCTTTACTTTTTGACTTATTTTTAAATTAATTTTTGTTGTCAAACGAATTTAGTTGGCAAGTTCTTTTATTCATAAACTATATAATTTGCCGTATTGGTCGATTTTTCGGTAAAGTCAGAATGCGTTTTAAAAAATGCATCAAAGTGAATATTTTGAACTGAATTTCCGAAGTGATATTCTAGAAACGAAGAGTATGGTCATACGGAGAAAATAATTGTTTATAAATCAAGTTATAATTAATAGAACGAAAAATAGAGTTTGCGAGTTCTCGTTTCTGCACAAGCCGATGGACAATAGGACGACGAAGAATCGACAAAACGATACCAAAAAACGCTACCACAATGCTCCTTTCCTACAGAATATTTTCTAATTCAAGGAAGATCTGCTGGCTATAGTCAAAAACATTCACAAAAATTTTGGTTCTATTCTGTACGTAAATTTATACACTTTTCGGGAGTACAATATTAAAAATGGCACAAAAATCACTATTACCACGCCCCCTTCTGGCGGACTTTTTTTTAATTCAGAGAGGACCTACTAGCCATAGTCAAACACCTACGGTTAAAAATTGTTTCAATTCTGTGCATAACTTCATACATTTTTCCGTGGTACAATATTGAAAATGCCGCAAAAATCGCTATTACAGTGCCTCTTTCGACGGAATATTTCAAAATTGAAGTAGGACCTGCTTGTCAGAGCCAAAAACAAACAAACAAACATACAAACAAAAAAAATGGTTGACTTCTATGTACATTTTCATACACTTTTCGATGGTAGAATGGTGACTTACGGACACACAGACATTTTGTAAAATCATATTTTTTGGGATCTCTGACCCCTAAAAAGTGCAAATCCATCGAAAACCGGAAGTCGGAAAAAAATTTCGATTACAATACTTTCTTCTAATGAAGACAGAAGAAAGTAAAAACTTGCAATTTTTTTGTTTACTGTGATATTTGACTTACCCTTTAACGTTTATTCAATTTGAAAATCTGTATTTGCGCCCACAATATCAAATCTATTCTAAAGAAATATATGGAATAAAGGCAATAATTTAAAGCAGGCTTGAAGATCATTCTGCATAATTATAAGTGGTTTTGTTTCGTAAGACATTTCTCGTATTATCAGAAAACAAGGCCAAATTATGTCTTATAAATTTTTATCACGTACGGAAATAAGTAAAATGTGTATTCAGAAAAAAGGATAAAATACATTATCTATGAATATATTCATAAATCAAGGAAGATATTTCACTAAGTGACTATCCCCTGTCGAGTTGGTAAAATGCCTTTGGGCTATTTAAATATCTTCGTAGAAAAAAAATTTTTGTCCTCTTATTTCCTTTTGTGAATTTTCCGCTAAAATGTATCATTATGCCTTCTTCTGCGTTAGTAAAATTGCTCCGATTTCTGCTTTAGTAACTGCATAGCAGTCCAATGAGAAAACTCGTTCACTAATGCGTTAATGCCTTTGGAAGAAATTTATAAAGATATTTCAGTTGTATTTTAATATTTTTAAATGATTTTTTTACATTAGATAGTTGAGATCGATCTGAATGCAGGCTTTTTTTTACTTTTTCGTTTTGGTTGCAGATATTTTCATGACGGTGGTTTCGTTTTCCAAACCACTTCCGAAAATGAAAGCGTTCTCATAAAAGATATCTGCAAACGAAATGAAAAAAATAAAAACTGGCCTACATACAGGTCGATCTCAGCTATCCATTAAAAAAATCATTTAAAAAAATTAAAATGCAACCGAAATATATTTATAAATTTCTTCCATAGGATTAGTTAGGGAAAAGGGTCTTTTCATTTGAATGAAGTAGCCTCTTAAGATTATACAGGGTATTCAGACTCAACAACGTCAATGTCATTAGGTGTAAATATGCAGTTTCAATCACAAAAAAGGTTTTTAAAAAGGTAAAGAAGTATTTAAAACACGATTTGCGCCAATAAAAACATTTCTTTTAAAAAATACGAAATTTAAATTTTTTTATGTCCACCTGGTCCTATATTTAATACTTTCATAAATAAGCGAGACAAAACAGTTTCGTTCTTCTACAATTTAAACTGACTGATTAATAACTGTTTAAAGTATGACGTATTAAAGAAAAATATACAACTTGTTCTAAAAATAACAGAATTTTTGTTAAATGAAATTATAAAATACAACAGTTGCAATTCTTTATAAAATGATTAATATTTTAAAGTGCAATTCGATTATCTACTCTACAATTTATTTCATAAAAAATGCAGCTATTTTAAAACTTGGTCGAAGTGGCTACTGATACCTGCAATGCATAAATGTACGAAGAAAAAAAAATCCTTCAAATACTAGCACTTTGTGTATGGTACCTTGAAGCATGGGCCAACTCATTTATGTTCCCATCCAGAAAATTGACATAAGCATTAGATTCAAAATTTCATAACGCGGTCAATTTTAGAGTGAGATGAATGGGCCTTTTTTTTCGTCTTACTTTATAGTGTAATAGGAAATTTTTACTTAATATCACTTATAGGACCGGGAAACCGTATAAAAATTTAAATTTTGTAAATTATTAAGAATTTTTTTTTATTCAAACGACTTTTTAAATATACATTTTTTTTTTTTTTTTTTATAGTTCACTTAAAATACTTTTGAAACTAATAACACCTATGGAATTAATTATTGGACGATGTTATTGAGAGTGGTCACATTGTATACTTGCCATATTAAACATAATAGCAGAAGTATTTACATAAGTATATCTGTAATATGATATAGCATAGATAACACAAAATTCCATATTTACATACAAAGTTAAATCAAATAAGAGTGTGGAAATCAATATTGTTTTTGTTCTTAATAATCCACTGCAAATATCAAAAGTGTATTTTTTTAAAAATCTGATAAAAAATAATTCATAAATGGTTAAATGTTTCATAGTTCCAAACACATTTTGTATAAACTAATAGCTTTACTAGTTACTTTACAAAAATTGGCTTTGCGTATCTATTATTTGTGAATTTAAATTCGTTATATCAACATTTTTTCTAGAAATGAAGATAAGATTTACCACTTAAAATAAAATAAAATAAGTTAGAAAATATCTATAAAAATATATTTTCCTAGATACGGATAAAAATATTTCAAATTTCAATCTAATGTTGTGATATCTTTATACGATAATAAAAGTCGGTATTTAAAATTTGGTATGTGAGATTATTTTTGATCGTTTATACTCCAAGGTTATTGTATTGATCTGCTGTTTGTAAAATTATCATCAGTAAACAAATTCTGGCGTTCAAGGCTTAGAATTTGATATAAGTATAAAACCGTATAGGCTCATATGGTTAATAATAGAATTGCTAAATGCAAATGTTTTATTGTTGGCATATTTGTGTAGTTATCTGCTGAAATGTATTGCACATACATAAGCTTAATATTTTCAACTCTGTATGCAATAAAGCATATTTGTTTTCTACAAGATTGTTCTTTCATTGTGAAATTTTAAATTTCTTTCAAAGTATTACTGGCATAAGAACATGCCTAACTGTAGCCACAGCTATAAAATTAATCACTAAAATAAAAACTGAAAGGGTAAAAAAATCATTCTAAAACTGTTCCGGATTTCTAAAAATTATTCGTAATCGTCCTTTTGCGAATCTTTAGGTGGATTTCGTAAAAAATACTACCTATTACATTCTTCTTTATGTTTGAATTTCTGCAGAACAAATCCGGTCACTATCCAAAGAATTCAAAACTGCCCCCAGTTCAAAACTTTATGCATATATGGAGGATGTGAGATTCAAAACTCGCATTATCCAAAATTTAAAAAATCGACTATTAAATTTAAATTAAATTAATATTAAATTTAATGAAATTTAAATTAAATTAATATTAAATTTAATTAAATTTAAATTTTGTATCACACACACATATATGTATATACAGGGTGAGTCATAAATATCGAAACAATAGGCTATCTCTTTAAATATTGCCTCTAGACCCATACTTCCAATTGCAAAAACTCATAAAAAAAGTTGAAATTTCTGATAATATAAGTTGCAACTCCATGGGGGGTCTAGTTCAAAAAATACGAAAATTAAATTTTTATACGGCCCCCGTAGAGCAAAATAACCAATTAGGGAATTATTCCTTATCCATTCCTAAATTGAACAAAAAAAATTTCATCGCCCTATCTGAAAACCTGACAGAGATATCAAAATCTAAAATTCTCAAAAATTCGTGACTTACACCACTTTACCATGCCTGTAAACCAAGTGTTTTTCATCAATTTTCAAAGCAAATAAGGGATCGTCCACAAATTGTAACGTTATTATATATCGGTTTAAGACCATGCCTCTTATTTAGCCATAATAAAGCAGCGTATTGATTTAAAATTGAAACTTGTTTCTAAAACATGTTGATCGTTAGCACTGGAAGTCTGAATAAATCGTAATATTTAGGTCCGGTCCTAAACCGACCCATTGGGAAAGAAGTTCAGCCCGGCATGAAATAATGTTAAAATTATAAACCGGACCAGCCAGGAAAAAAGCTTAAACCATAGCCGGCTCAGCCGTGAATTTCTACATAGTTTTTTACTTCAGTATAGTTAAAAATTGTTTTGCGTGGAGGAGTTCTGACCAAAAATATTTAATATAGAATTTCGTTTTTTATATTTATACTTTTTATTATTAAAGAGGCGCCAAAACCTGTGATATATTGATTTTATCAATGAATCTATGTTTATGTGTAAATGTTTCACTTATATTTTATTATCGCTAATCCATATCCCGTGCGTTGAAGAATTTGAAAAATGTCATACAGTAAAACCTTTTAAGACGGAATCACATAGGAAAGAAAAAATACGTAATAGACAAATGCATTTCCTATGGAGGTTAAATGGAGTTTATTTTATTATCAGGTATTATTGTATATATTTTGCATGGATCAACACATTTTCTGTTTAAGACAAAATTCCGTCATAGGCAGATTTTTTTTCTCTGGTTTTATTTTGTTTAATTTTTTAGCATTTAAATATACTATTCTTAAATTAAGGGTTTTTTTTTTTGTTGTTTTGTAAAATAAAAGCGGTTTTAAAATTTATGTGGTTTTCGTAAAAATATTGATTAAACCAAATTTTACTTATTTTATGTACGTATTAGGTCTGTGATTTAATTATGGATTGTTCGAGACCGTGATTAAAAATTTCGTCCAGTGCAAGTCTGGGAAAAAGGAAGCAGTCCCCTTCGGTATGAAAAATACATTAGACCGGGATAGGCGAGTCTTCAGAAAAAAGTAACGTCTCGGTCCTGATCTGACCTGAGCCCAGAATACAGATTTTTTAACAGCCTCTACCGGACGATAAAAAGCTTGAAGTTGAGAGAGCTAATTTTTTAAAAAGGACTTAATCTGCATCTCAGAAAAGCATTCTTTTAAATAACTAATGAGCATTAAAACAATACATTTCGTTTTTCTGTATAATGAATTTTTTTCTGACTACATCTGGTCTTTAAATTATTAAAAGTTAAGAATTGTTAAAGAAAAAAAGTACAAACTTGAAACATGTAGTTTTTAATTTTTTTACCTTACTTTTGTTTAAAAAAATAAAAAATTATTTACTTTTGAAAATATGATTTTTAAAAAGTTTTTTCTTAAATAAATATTTTTAATAGCTCTAAAATAAATATTGAAAAACAAAAACCTCGAAACAAAACTAAAATCAGATTTTTATTTTTAGTTAAATAGAAAGAAATTGAAATCCGATAAATAATGTTTGGAGTTATAACGATTTTTAACTATCATATTGAAACCAGTACTAACAATAATAATTTTTTTAAATTTTATGATAAATTTTAGCATGTGATTTTCTTAGCAAATTACATGGCTAACCATCACAAAAAAGAAAAAAAAATCAAAATCCTATCTCAAAAGATAGATTTTTTACCCGTTTCCTACAATTGTTAAAGTAACATTGTCTTTTGAATTGCGCGCATTTCAATTTGCGTCTAATCCCTTAAAACCTGATGAATTATTCAAATGGTTATAACTCCGCGAATTTTTAAGATATGACGATGAAACTTTTTGTGTATTATTCAGGACTGGATAAGGAAAATTTCCCTAATTGGAATTTTTATCCTACGGGGGCCGTATAAAAAGTTAATTTTCGTACTTTTTCAAATAGACCCCCCATGGAGTTGCAACTTATCTTATCAAAAATTTCACCTTTTTTTATGAATTTTTGCAATTGGAAGTATGGGTCTAAGGGCAATATTTAAGGAGATAGCCTATTGTTTCGATATTTATGACTCACCCTGTATAAAGAAATAGTTGAGAGTAAAACTAACAGTACCATATAATTTTGAAATCTATTTTCACTCTGGTATATTGAAGAAAAATATGCGTTCTAAAAACTTGTTCTAAAAATAACAGAAATTTTGTTAAATGAAATGATGAAAAGCAACAAGATTTGTAATTCCTTACAAAATGATTAATATTTAAAAGTGCAATTATATTATTTAATCTAAACCTTCATCAATAAAAAATGCAGCTATCTTAAAGCTTGGCCGAAGTGACTCTCGATAGCTGAAATGCATAAATTTACAAGCAAAATAAATCCTTCTAATACTTAAAATGTATAATACCTCGAAGCATGGCCCAATTCTTCTGTTTTTCTATTTTGGAAAATGACATAAGCATGAAATTCAGAATTTTATAACGAGATTAATTTCAAACGAGGTCATGTGTAAGATGACTGTTTCTTGTCTTTAGTGTAATTGGATTTTTTTTTTAATTATTATTAAATATCACTTATAGGACCGGAAGAACGTATAAAAACCTAAATTTTGTAAATTTTTAAGAAATGTTTTTATTGATCCAAACGACTTTTAAAATATTTTTTTTTTATCTCATTTAAAATATTTTTGAAACTATACACCTGTGAAATTAGCTATTGGACAATAATGTTATTGAAAGTGGACACCTTGTATAGTTGCCATATAAAACATAGTGGCAGAAGTATTTATATACAGTGGTGGTCAAAAGTTTCCAACCAGCAAAAAAATAAAATAAAATAAAATAAAATAAAATAAAATAAAATAAAAAAATAAAATAAAATAAATAATAATAATAAATAAATAAAAAGTTTTTTTTTTAGAAAGTTTTTTTTTTTTTTTTTTTTTTTTTTTTTGTGAGAAAGCCATTGATTGACGAGCTTGCATATATTCTTTAAGTCGTTATCATGTTGAAACGAATAGTTGTTACCTCAATTTTTTTTTAACAAGGTAGCAAATTATCTTGAATGGTATCATTAAACATTGCATAATTCATCTTGCCGCGGATTTCAAATAGCGGATTTACACATTTTGAAGAAAATGCTCCTCACATCATAACATGTTCTCCGCCATGTTTCATTGTATGAATAAGACATGTCGAATTATATCTGTTGTTTTTAGTCATCAGATGTAGTGCCGGCCATCACTCTCAAAAAGTTTGAACTTCTATTCATCGGAAAATAGTAATTTTTTTCAGTTTTCACTTGATCAGCCTTTGTGTTTTTTGACAAAACCCTGTTGGGTCCGTTGAATTATTATTATTATTATTATTATTATTATTATTATTTTATTTATTTTTTTTTTTTAACACCGATTCTTCTATAAATTTCTACGTCACGTACGCTTTCTGACACTGTAGTGTAGACCGACTTTAGAAATATTTTCATTCCATAAATCGCAGGATATTACAACGACATTCTTATGCGAATCATCCACGGTTTTTCTCCTGATAATTCTGCCCACACGAATACTCATTTTCCGGGGCTCCCACTCCTTGTAAAATCATGATGGCCATAGACATCTTTATACATCTTTTAAATGTTATATCCCATTTACAGTAAAATTTCGATCCATAAGTTAGCCGCAATCTGACAAGAAGATGGGATCTTTAGCGATAAACTAATCACCCATTTACGAACAATAATTGTTGAACTTTTCATTTATGAATTTTAACTGCGCTATTCAAATTGATTAATTCACAAAAACGGCCAAAAAACACTTAAACGATGGTGAAAAAAAATTAAGGAATAACGAATGACCGAAAACTTTTGCACTGGCGAATATCGAATTCCCCCTCTTTGCATCAAGTGTCTTCAATATCCAATCAAAATGATCACGTGGTCAGAGGTCATTTATATATTCCTAACTTTTGGAGCTGTTGCCCTTCTTCGCTGAAACCTTCTGATAAACAAATCAAAGAAACTAACTCGCCGGAAACTTTTGACCACCACTGTACGTAGCACAGGCTGCGCAAAATTCCATCTTTACATACAAAATTAAATGTTAAATCTATCATACTTGTTCGAAAGCAGTATAACAGCGTTTTCCTGATGAAGATCAAAACGTTGATTCTCTTAACTTTATAACAAATTGTACACCATTTAGTAAACTTTTTATTTTCATATTTACTTGTAACATTTCAAGGCGTAAATGTTTCACTGTTAAAAAATCGATTTTTCGTTGTCAATCTATTCAATTGGTGAAGTTTTTTCAAAAAACACTACAATCTGGAGAAAAAAAAAATTGCATTTTTGTCTTTGAAATATATTGGTTTGCAGTGATAACCATTGGACGCAATTTGAGCGTTGGCGTGTTTATCAAACATTTCTCTATAATACTACTTATTTTCATATTTTTGTGATCATTAGTTTTCCTAATATTAAAGAAGAAAGACTCTCGGTCCCAATAAATTCAATATCAACGGCGTCTCCAGTGCTAGTTATTTTTTTTAGAATAGAGAGATACGTTGCGTCAGAATATGCTCGAAATTGTCTTTTTAATAATTCATGTATTATGTTTTTAATCTAATATGTGTTATGTCTTTAGGTTAAGTATATAAATTTTCTACCAACTATACCCATACTTACAAAATCCTATTCTAAAACAATACAAAATGTACCTATATTCTTCAATGCGTCATGTGATACACAGCCAGTGAGTTTCAAATTCTTAAATTTTCATTACGATATGAATGCTTGATTTAGAATTGCATTTTAGTTTATTATTATTATTATTTATTTTTGCGTATGTAAATTAGATATCTTAATGAGTCTTAATGGACCATGTAAAATTTCTAACTCATAAGTTAATTAATCTATCTCAAGCAAATAATAATAATAAAAATCAGCTTTTAGCATCATATTTTGTTTGCGTGACCCCGTAGTCCGCATTTCGCAGTTGCCCCTGTGAATCCCGTGGGCGTCCAAATCGGTTTTGAAGCCATGACGTCTTCCTTCCATGTAGCTGATTTCTATTTTGATGCTTCACCTACTCGCTGCCGTACATACCTTTGCACACAATCAGAATACGAAAACACTTTCCACTTCTTTGATTGAAAGGGAATCGAACAACCTTTTGTTTGTTTAGCTCCATCTTATTTTGCCATATACGGTATGGAGATCGTTAACACATTTTGGTTCAGTAGGCCGTTCATGTTTTACGGAAGACAAGTTTTAGCTCATATTCAAGCCGTTTCAGAATAGTGTTCTGAACGCAGGCATAAAAATGGCAAAAAGATAGAAAAAGGTGGGAATTTTTTTTCCATCTCTACAATGGCACAAACTCGTATAATTTATATACATTTTGACAGTTATTTATACAATAAAATGAAAGATACTGGTACCTGTACATATGATGTTTATTTTTACTTCGCAACTTAGAAAGTATTAACACTTACTTTATTTATTTATTTTTTTAAGTTCATTGAATCAAAAAATAATTATCGAAGATAGTTTGTTAAAGGTGTAAATCCGAATAAATATGATTGTGAAAAATAAATCACAGTATCAAATACAGTCATTTATTTTCCAAAATAAATATAATCCTGAATGGTTTAAAATGTTTAAGATTTTCCTTTTTTTTTTTTTTTTTTTTTCAAAAGAAAAAATTTTTCGTACTAAGTATATGCAAGTTTAATTGATCATTTACTCAGAAGTTTTGTATAAGTAGGATAAGATATTATATTCCAAAAAGAACTTTACGTATGCTTCCTTTCCCTTTTAAAATGTAAACAAGTAAGAAAAGTCTTGCATTAAGTATAGATTATGAAACACTTTCCAATACTTCTTGAAATTTTTAACAAAACTTCGTTATTTAGGGAAATATGGTGTCACTGCCTATAGCAAAATATGTATTCCCATACTTTTGAACAACCCTGTATTTGATCTGTCGTTTGATATATACTATATAGTGGGGAAATTTAGTTTAGTAAGAAAGCGCATAACAAGTTGAAATTTCTCTTTTACCATTTTATACTAATAGATGGAAACTTACTTGATTACTTTTGTTCAGCGCAGTGGTTTACCTAATACTTTTATCACACGCCAATATTTAGCTCAAATTTTGTTCAAACTAAAACAGCCTTAAAACTACTTAAATCATGTTTCCAGGATTATCATCCATAGACGACCATGTATTCGATTCTTTGCGTGACCTTGTGTACAGGGTTGGATTTTTGACGTCAAAAAGTGGTTTTTGACATGACATGTCGAAAACCTGTCTAAAAGTGCCAAAAAGTGTCAAAAACCTTATACACATTTTTTTATTTATTTTTTTTTTTATCAATCATTAGTGATATTTTATATTAATAAGCTAAAGACTGGTTAAATAATAATTTATATATTATTTAAATAATTTTTATTTAGTTATACTATGAGTTGTAATAAAATTATGTATCACAATTTAAAGTCAATTGTCATGTATAGGAAAATAGCTAAAAACAATGAAGCTAAAGCTTGTGTAAATTTGAAGTGATCGCTATTCAATGACTGATTATAAGTTCCTTCTATTTTTATTCATTCTAAATGTTTGTTTTCATACATAGATATAAACCACAATTGCAACACAAATGTTCTAAGAGTAATTAAATTAATTATAATATGAAATCATTATAATTAAATGTTCTTTAAATCAATATAATTAAATGTTCTTTAAATCAATATGTTAAAAGAAGGTGTTTTATTTTCAGTTACCCATATATATCTTCATTTTACTATGTCAGTTTCAGTTTAATTCTTTAGAACAATTTGTTTATGTTAAATTTTTCTTTTATGCATTATAAAATAACCCACCAACCACCCCCCCCCCCTTCCTTTTTTTTTTTTTTTTTTTTTTTTTTTTTGAGTATATTATTTCAGAAGCTGTAAATCTAGCCTTTAATGCTTAATTATTTGTTTGTGGAATGTACATTTGCAAGCAAAAAACAGGTGTAACATTTTTTTCTTAATTTGGACTCTATTAACTATAACTGTATCTGGCACCTGTCTAGTATTGCACCTGCCTGTGTAGAATAATGTAGTTAGGTCAGTATTGTGCAATTACTTGTCAGTTTGAAAACAAATCTGTGCTTTATAGAAATTATTTAATCTTACTTTCTTAAAAATTGCTGAAGCTACTTCTAAGAGGGAAATTATTTCAATTGTGGTTACATAGCTTTATCCAGAGATCTTGTTTAGTTAATGTGTATTAAATCTGTTTCTGTAGTACAGATTTTTTCCTTATGTCATGGATAAAGGTGGTAGGCCTAAAAATGCTGTGTGGAATGATTTATCTTCATTTTTTTTGTGTGTTTTTTCTGTGTGAAAGAAGGAAATAAAACTTATGGAAAATGCAAAAGATGTGGAAGCACTATGGCCAATAGAGTTGACAGAATGAAAGGTCATTCAGCAAAATGCTAAAATGCAGAGCATGTACAAGAGAAAAGAGAAGATTATGTAAATAAAGAACAAGAACATCTGCACATTGAAATTGATATTGGAAGTCCTGAGAACAATAGTCATGTGAATGAAACTGTAAACAATAACCATGAAGAAAATGATTGTACTTCAAACATTACAGGTGCTAAGAAACTTTGTTTGGAACAAAATAAGATAGATAACTATATAGTAAAAAATACACCTATCATAAAAAAGCAGTTGGATCTACAAGTTGCTAGATTCTTTTATAGCTGTAATATCCCCTTTAGCATTGTTGAACAAGAGGAATTTGTCAAGCTAATACAGCTTCTTCACCCTGGATATAAACCCCCTTCTCGGAAAACATTATCTGGTAGCCTTCTAGATGATGTTACTGAAACTTTAGAAAGTGAAATGAAATCAGAACTTCAAGGAAAAGATTGTACACTAGTCGAAGATGGATGGAGTAATGTCG
Source organism: Maratus speculifer (assembly GCA_964019185.1). Lineage (NCBI taxonomy): Eukaryota > Metazoa > Arthropoda > Arachnida > Araneae > Salticidae > Maratus > Maratus speculifer. The sequence goes on from OZ025289.1 coordinate 334,663,505, forward strand.
ATAATGATGCCGTAATAGCTTCTTGCCTGCATGTTGAGGGAAAGGTTTTCTTCCTTGAAACTACTGATTGTGCAGGTCAATCTAAAACAGCTCAGTTTTGCAAAGAAAAAAAGTAAAAAACTCGATAGCTCTAGCAAAAAATAAATTTTCCTGCAATGTCTCATGTGTGGTTACTGACAACGAAAGAAAAATGCAAAAAATGTGGGAGTTGTTAAAAGAAGAAAATGATAATCTTCTTGTGTATGGATGCTGTGCCCACTGGATGAATCTTCTTGGGAAGGAAATTACTCCACAAGACATCATAAAGCATATTGTGGAAGTGCAAAAATAGTTTCGCAACTACCACCTTCCATCTGCCTGGTTAAGTCAATTGCAGGACATTTTGAAGCCGTAGTTTCCAAATGAAACTCGCTGGAATAGCCAACTCATTTGTATTGACACTTTTATCAAAAATAGGTCAGCTTATGTAAAAATTTGTGAAAATCATGCAATTGAATCTAGAATAGTACAGCTTGTGAATAATTATAGCTTATACCAACAAGCAAAAGAATTGCAAATGCAGTTAAAACCTTTGGCAAATATGCTTGACAGGGTCCAAAGAGATAATGCAACATTGGCTGATGCTTGTCAAGCCTGGCTTTCTTTAGCTGTAGATATAAATCTGACTCCATACTATGATGCTATGGAGCGTATGGAATCCCATCTACAACCGTTTTATTATCTGGCGTACATGACGCATCCAGCATACAAAGGTGCATTATTAAACGATGAACAGGGGGAAGCAGCTCAGACATGGCTGCTTAAAAGAAACCCAGATTTTCTCAGATTGATCATTGCTTTTGAAGCTGAATCTCCACCATACCTTAAAAGTTTCTTCTCAGCTCAAGATGTTCCAGCAGCAGCATGGTGGAAAGGCTTGAAGAAAAGCAATATACCAAGTGAATTCATACAGCTCATGGTGCATTTGCATACCAGTCCATGCAGCTCAGCCTCAATTGAGCGAATATTTTCAAATTTTGGATTTATCCACTCCAAATTACGAAACAAACTTGGAGTACAGAAGGCATCAAAACTATTGTTTTGCTACCGCATGCTTCGTGGAAAAAAAGATTTAGAATGGGATTAACATTAAAATAAGATAAAAATAAAAATATGTGTATTATTTATATTGTAATTTTATATGTTAAATTATAAGTATTTTCACCATGTACTTTCATTTTTTAAAATTAAAGTACAGTAAAATCTCCATAACGGACACTCCCGAATAGCGGACACCTCTATTTAGCGGACAGTTTTCTAATCCCCACTCCCAAAACCTAATTTTTTGTATGTTTAACCTCTGAATAACGGACATTCCGAATAGCGGACAGTAATTTTGGCGATAAAGAATGAAAAACATATTTTTTAACGAGAAAAAAAAATGAAAAAAAAAAAGTAAAAAGCCTCTAAATTTATCAGGGTAATGTGTCACAAATGTTGTGATCACAGATAAAAGTAGGGAGCGGGCTGAGAATGCAAGCTCTCATCCAAATTATTTTAAATTCGCCAACATTAATGTTGTGTTGTTTCCTTCAAACATAACTTCAGTATGCCAGCTATTTGATCAAGGTGTAATATACCATTTTAAATCCTGGTACAGAAAATTTTTATTACGCTCAATTCTTTTAAAATTGGATTCTATAAATACACCCGAGAACTGCTTAAAATTAATTAATGCAGTCGAAGTTATAATTTCGATTTCCTCAGTGGAAAACGTACGACTATGTTCCAGAAAAGCAGGATGTATATTAAAAGAAAATGAAACACATTTCCGATACAACTAAAGAATTAAGTGAATAAGTAAATTAATGAAATCTATCAGGAGTGAAGAATCTGCCAAATATTTCATTAATTTTGATGATGAGTTACTTACTGAAGAATAATCAATTATTGTATGCGATTATACTACAGAATTTTTGACAAAAGCTGACTTTTAGTGATGATGAAAGAGATACTGAAACTGAAGAAGTTTCCTGCAATATCGATAATTTCCAAGAAGCGGCAAAATACAGTGAACTGTTACACAGTTATTTTTTTAAGAAAAATAATTTAGAAGGATTAAAATTATTGACAGAGTTAAATCGCAAGCGAAAGCAAACTTTTGTAACAGTTTTTGTTCCAAAGCATGTAATAAATTGTGGATAAAGGTATGCACAGTTTTATTTCAGTTTTATTACTCAAAAAATAATTTAAATTTCTGATTAATCATATAATAGAGATTTTAGCACATATAAAAGTCAATGAATGAAACATTACGCATTTCTTTGGAAATTTTTAATCTCTGAGGTTTTCCCAATAGCGGACACCTCCGAATAGCGGACAATTTCCGCGCTCCCGAGGTGTCCGTTATTTAGAGGTTTTACTGTACTTAGTAGTTTCATTAGTTTATATATTTAATGTAACAACTAATAATACTTCTGATTATTCTTTATTCTATATTTATAGCTTACAGTTAATTTCTATTTTCTAAGCAACTTGTATTAAAACTGTCAAAAAATTTATTCAAGTGTCTAAAACTAAAAATTATGAAAAATTGTAAATTTAATGTTGTTATAAAAATAATATTAAACAGTTTTTGGACTCAATTTTAGGTTTTTGACACTTACTGTCAAAAAGGGGTTTTTGACATGACGGTTAAAACCATGGTTAAATCCGGATAAAACCGTCACACTGTCAAAAACTTGCCAACCCTGCTTGTGTATCATTTTGTCTACATTCTACAAATATTTCTTAGTAAACTGAATGCAGTTCAGCGTAAAAATGCGTAACTTATTTTAAAACAATCTTTAAGTAAATTACGATCATATTTAATAACTTTTACAAGCTCTTTTGCGTAGTCCTAAGTACCAACTATAGCATTTATGCACAGCATATATTATGCATGCATTTAATGAAACTTAAAAATGCATTTCATCCATCAATCAGCCATCTTTGATAATGTACAGTACTTCAGATAAAACATACTATTTGAAATCTTTTGTATGTCACTGTAAATGCTATGCACTTCTTATTATGCGTTAAATAATTTTTAACTAGTTAAGCCTCAGCGATGTATACCAATTTAATTATATATGAAATGTTTATTATATTAATTTTATTATATATGAATGTATGTTTAATATAATTAATATAGGCCACAAACAATTCCCCCTTTACCATTATGTAATAGAATTCTCTTATGTGGCCCTGTAAATGAATAACTATTTTTTTCACCGCATACTTTACAGAAGTTATATTTTAGTGCACTTCGTAAATGAATATTAATTTGAATATGTTAACAGTGCGCAACATCTTTAAAATTCATTTGAAGCGATTTATTCCCTTAGGCCATAATGTAACGAAAACTTGACTTCTCTGTAAATAAACTAATCATGCTAGAAACTTCATTTGCAATATAGTTCGAGCTAGGGTGAAAGTCAATAACCTCCAAAAGTTTCATGGCAGTCCGAGTATATTTACGAGGTTAGAGCGCGGACAGACGGACAAGCAAACCGAAAGCATAAACACTTCTCAACTTACAAGGGGACCACCAAACATGGTGCTCACAGATTTTGATGATTTCAAAGTATGTTGTAGGGGTCATACCACTAATTATTCAGCTAAAAGGGTTTCTTCAAATGGGCCTTAGTTTTTAAGAAATTGGGGGTCAAAGTTCAGCACTCATTTCAAATAGCCGTTAGTGTTGCAATCAGATTGTGGCTTGGAGGCGCTGCGGTAACGTACGAGTCTTTAGACTCGGAGATGGCGGGTTCAACTCCAAGTTAGAGTTTTTTTTTTTCCTTCCTTTATATACTTTTTACACGTTGTATATTTTAAGCAGAATTGGGAATTCTACAAGCTTTGAACTTTTTGATATTTTTTTAAAGGGATAGTTTATTTTTTCAATTTTTACTTTTTCGATTTTTTCGGAATTAAATATAACGTATAAATACATCTATCTATCTATCTATCTATATATATATATATAATAAGGTTAATTTATGCCAAAATAGGCCTAAAGTGAAATAATCCACAAAATAGTTGCAAGAATTCATGTTATCTTATGATAACATAAATAACATAAAAGATTAAACTATCCCTTAATGATTGCGCTTATCATTATGGAAGTTGAATAAATATATAAATACTTTTATAAATACATCCAAATTATTCAGACAATACCATTAAATAAACCAATGAAACCAGTAATTTTACAATCATATTATTAAAAACAGTTGAAGTTTGAGTGAAATAGAAGGCAGATTACCAAATTACTAAAAATATATGGATAAATGGACATTATAAAATTAATACATTTGTAAATTCCTTTAATTCATATTCTTCATTCAATATCAGTTCATCTGCCTCAATAATTTGTCGATCATCTAATATTTTTAGCATTGAATTGTGAAATTCTTCAGCCATAGCAATAGAAGCACAGGAAATATCATCCGGTGAAGAATTTGTAAGCAGATTATTATTTTGTAACAACATCTCGCAATATTTTAAAGCATTCGTAATTTCGCCTTTTTGTTCCTTTTCCAAACGAAAATTTTGTATACTAGAGCTGGTTCCTTTCATTACAGTATTTTTAGGATTTAATCCAACATATACATACCAATATTGCAAATGTTTTATTTGTCTGTAAAAGAAGCTAAATGACATTAGTAAAAAGAATTTCTATTTTTGCGTGATTTTACCGGGAAAATAAAAGCAGACAAATAAAATAAATACACATATATATTTTTATGTATCATAAATTTTATCTCATTGAAATCATTAGCAGACGACTTTTCCGATCTAGTTTATTTTTTTATGAATAGTGTTTTAATTTGTTAAAATAAAAATGTATATATAATTTTTTTATGTAATCTGTCATTTCTTATTTGGGCAAACGATAAATATTGTTTAAGTTGAACTTTAGAGATGAATGTATTTAAAGATCAGTAAAAATTTGGGTAATATTTTAGCACTACTGCATTATATTTTATTACACTTTCGATGATATGCATTATTTGAATTAACCAATCCTATAAATGTTTGAGAAATTGCATCTGAAAATTATTTTATATAATTTATACAAAAAAGGATAAATTTTCATTTAAAAAATTCCACAAAAAAAGGCGATAGAAAAAAGAAAAATTATTATTTCAGAATTGTGCTTAGTAAAAAAAAAAGAAATTATATAATAATTAATAAAAAAGAGTTCTAGGCATAAATTAGTTTTGCAGTTTTGTCAATAAAAATATAGTTTAAAAATTGCACAAAATCCTGAAATAAAATTGAAAATATAAATTTTATTTATTAAGAAAATATCAAAAAGTTCAAAGATTGTAGAATTCCCAATTCTGCTTAAAATATGCAACGTGAAAAAAGTATATAAAGGAAGGGGAAAAAAAAAGCTCTAATTTGGAGTTGAACCCGCCAAGTCCGAGTCTCGTACGTTACCGCAGCGCCACCGAGCCACAATCTGATCGCAACACTAACGGCTATTTGAAATGAGCGCTGAACTTTCACCCCCAATTTCTTAAAAACTAAGGCCCATTTGAAGAAACCCTTTTAGCTGAATAATTAGTGGTATGACCCCTACAACATACTTTGAAATCATCAAAATCTGTGAGCACCATGTTTGGTGGTCCCCTTGTTAGTTGGAAAGTGTTAAGAAACTTTTAGTCTGGAAAAGTATTTTAAACTTCAAATGACTTTCGCATGCTTATAATATAAAATCACCTTTGCTTCGATGACTCTTTTCCACAATAATTTAGAAAAATTTAAAAGGGTATAAATCGACAACATGACTTATTATTAAACTATCTTAACCCTCCGCCCCGCCTCCTCCTATTATATACTTGCTATTTTTTCTTTGCTTTTTTGCATCAGTTCAGAGAACGTCCAAAATTGCTTTAAACAAAAAATAAACAATCGTGCATCAAGCAGAGATTACTTTCCAACACATTCAGGCAGCAGCGTAGCTATGTTTTTTGGCGCCCGGGGCCAGCAAGAAATTTTGCGCCCCCACCCCAATATAGATATATAAAAATTTCTCTCAATTTGGCGCCCCTAGGCCTCGGCGCCCGGGGCGGACGCCCCCCTTGCCCCCCCCCCCTTAGCTACGCTTCTGCATTCAGGATAATGTAACAAAACTGCATCGTTTAAAAAATTAAAATATTACGTTTCATTTCACCATGGGGAAATATATAGCGCATTTCACAAACGAATTTCAGCTGTTCCCATCTACGATCAGAAAATTATCCGAAATTTATAGCAATCCTGTATATAATATTAAAATTTTTATCTATTAAACAAAATCCATTCCAAAATTTTGTTCATTTAAGCGATATATATATTTCAGTTAAAAATTTTCCTTCAGTAATTTCCTCTAATAAGGAAAATGGTATACAAATACCTTTTTGCAGTTCTGTATATGAGTTATAAAATTTATACATAAAGAGAAAATGCAAAAAACTAATTAAATTTAAAAGCGCATACTGAAATTTTAAAACGTATTCTTCAACAATTATTACGCAAAGACAGTAACCAATTTCTTTTATGTGTCCCTATAAATTAATAAAAAAATGCTATGAATACATGATCTTAAAGAAATTCAGTGATTTATATCAGTTTCCATATATGGAAATAGCGTAATGTCATTAGATATTCTCCAAATGATTTTTCTCCATATACCATAATGTAATCAAATTAAAAGAATTTGATTACATAATCTCTGATGAGTGTCCCTGCAAATGACCCATTAATCTTGCATACTTGATATGCAATACCGAACATGCTTTGGTAACCCTGAATAAGCCTTATCAATGGCATGAAAATCCAAGTATATTTACGGGAGTTAGAGCGTGGACAGATGGACAGCCATACCAAATGCATAAGTACTTTTCAACTTTGTTGGAAAATGCTAAAAAAGATAGAATTACTCATTTAGGGGAAACTCTTGCATGTTTATTTGAACATGAAAATATACGAAATATAACGCAAATTCTGCTTGAATCATATAAGAAACGCGTCCAAATTCTACCAAAATACGGTAACGAAACTTCACCGTTTAATTAGGTAAAGTTATCTTAAGTAAATAATTTTGTAAGTAATAAATTTCAAAAGTTACTGTCCATAGACGGAAAGCTACTCGTATGATTTTGTGCATTGCTGTGTCGTATGTAGTATGCTACATAATTCCGTCAAGTTATAAAATGTATAACCTTCTTAAAACATCACAATGACAGCATAACAATGTTCGTTTATAGACCGAAAAAATCTTGAATTTTTTTTTTTTTTGTACAACCTTGAATGTAAAATTGCAGATTTATATACAAAGACGCGCAACATGCAAAAATGAATTGTTAGTCGCAAACTAACATTGGAAATGCATTTCCAGAATTCATCCCGTCAAACACAATACTACGATCTGAATTATTTTGTACGCCTTAGCAAATTAATTATAAATGCTACGCATTTTGAATTCTACAGTAAGCATATTGTATTGCACCTTGATAATATATAAAAATTTATGCTACAAATAATTTTTAGCACGGACCATTAGAATTTAAAATGCCATCATTTGCAGGATTATCTGAAAACTGCTTCGTCGGTATTCCAAAATTCCTCAATTATAATTTCAATGAACTGTGCCCCTTCTTAGACTTTATGGAATGTCTAAGAAGAATGAATTGTTTCTAAAATGGAATTTTTTCCTGATGCAGCAGTTCTTATTGTAACAGCTGAAAATATGAGGACTTGAATTTCAAAATTCGCCTTATCCCGCATAAAAAAAAAAAGAAAAGATCATATTTTCTGTAATTAGTCTGTTGGTGAACATGCATTGAAAAAATACTATAATCTGCAAAAAAATAACTTTATCGTAAATTTTTGGCATTGTAAAAGCTTGAAAACCTGAGGTCAGAGATTTTTCACGATTTTCTAAAATTTATTTGTCTGGATAAGGCGAATTTTGAAAGTCACGTCCTCATATGAATATAACCAATTAACTCTATGAATATCACGAATCCGACTGTTCATTTCGCGTTTGTCTGCTATCAATCTGTGAAATTTCTTTTTATGTTTAGCTCAATAGTGCGAGTTTTTATTTTTATTTATAAACAATACGTGACATAATTAGTAATGTGAGATGAATTTCTTTTCAAATGTAAAAGGATTAACTGTTCGTTTATTTTGTATTCTGTTTGTCATTCATGGCTATTCTTAAGTTTCTTTTTCTCTATTTACGATTCTTCTTGTAATGTTTCCATACTATTCCTTTTTATAATGAGGGAGATGAAATTTGATGCTAGAAAAAATTACAATTACTCTTTGTTTCGACGATTAATTTTCTCTGAATTGTTTTTCAGAAATCTATTTTTTTACTGTGGTATTTTTATTCATGTAATATGCATATTCCGCGCGGTTTTTCAATTCAAAACTTTATATTAAAATCGAAGTGAGCGTATTTGCGCATTATGAATATTTGTGATTTGAATAACTTTCATATTAGATTACTGCATCGAGTATGGTAACTCGATTTTTTTAAATCTCTGGTTTGGCTCATGTCGAAGGTTGACGTTAATTTATTTCTCTTGCAGGTCGGGATTGAGTCGAATTGTCATTACATAATTTCATTTTCCGTTCACTATTTTTGTTCATTTTTGGGTTCAAATGATTTTTTTTAACTTCATTTTTTTAATGGAATACATACATACACACACACACACACACATATATATATATGCATATATATATATATAAATACCTTTATGAATTACAACCAAAGTCATTCAGACAATACCATTCAATAAACCAATGAAACCAGTATTTTTACAATCATCTTATATTATTACAATATCAATTAAATTCCAATTTTGGTAAATCCGAAGTTATAACAATGGTAGATATTTCCAAAAAGTATGGAAGTAGCAAGAATAACAAATTGAATAAATACATCATATCATGCGCTGTGCAGCATTAAAGTAATGTATTTAAAAAAAAATTTAAAATAAGGTTAATTTATGCCAAAATAGGCCTAAAGTGAAATAATCCACAAAGTAGCTGCAAGAAATCATGTTATCTTATAACATAAATAACATAAAAGATTAAACTATCCCTTAATGATTGCGCTTATGCATCTTATCATTATGGAAGTTGAATATATAAATACTTTTATGAATACAACCAAAGTAATTCAGACAATACCATTCAATAAACCATTGAAACCAGTATTTTTACAATCATCTTATTACAATATCAACTAAATTCCAATTTTGGTAAATCCGAAGTTATAACAATAGTAGATATTTCAAAAAATTATGAAGCAGAAAGAAGCAGCAAGAATAACAAATTGAATAAATACATCATATCATGCGCTGTGCAGCATTAAAGTAATGTATTTAAATATATATATATATATATATATATATATATTATATATATATTTATATATATATAACAATATTTGTCTTACAATATATGAACTATTGGATTTAATAACTTATAGCGCATTGAACATGGAATATATATATTTATATATTATTCATACTGGTCATTTTTTATATAAAAAGATAAAATTAATATTAGAGATATAAATTGCGGACAAATTTTCCATACATATATATACTTTTTAAATGTAGATTTATTTTCAGTCACTTTCGATTCGGATAAGAATATTTAGGGTTGGTTTTTGTCAGATTTGGGGTGAGTTTTGGGTGGACGATTTTGTTGGGTTCGGCTAGAATTTTGGGTTGGAAACAGTAGGTGGTTCCTACTTAGTATTTGTGAAAAACACTAAGTGGTGTATCAATTAGATGTAGCTGTCCAGTTTTGTACCAGTTTCTGAGGCAAAGAACCTCTATTACTTTTCTGTTGTTCATTGTTTTTTTCGTTATTGTTGGTTTGTTGTTCTCTTCAAAGACGTGGAACATCATGAAATGGTATTGTAAATTCCGTCACCAGTTATGGTTTTAAAAATGATGTAGTTTCTATTATCGTCAGTTAATTTTTTAATTTTGCCAATTCTGACCGCTATTTGGTTCTTTGTTAAACTATAAGGGATCAAATACAAGATTATACTTTTCATATTTTATGTATAACTGTGGATCCAATATGGAGTTTCTTCTGAGGTGTTGCGATTATCATCAATTGATTTTTCATATGACAGACACATTTTCGGTGTCTACAACTGACAAAAGTCTCCCTGTATATATTCTTCATCCATGAGTGGGTTTTGACCCCAATGAAATTCTATAACCAGACTTAATACTGTTGTAGGAGATTGAAAGTATTATTTTTTCATTTAGCACCACTTTCAAATCATTGTTCAGTTTCAGCTTTATTAGCATCTGAAAATTCTATTTTTGTAAGTATTTTATTGGTCCTTTTTGACATATAGACTTTGTTTCACAGTAATGGACCAATCGATACGAATTTTTAGTATGGTGTTAAGATATACAAAAGACTTTACGTTTTTAAAATAATGATCGTATCGTGAAATTTTTCTTTTTTTCTTACAGAGCTACGTGAAAAATTTTAATATATCTCCGTCTTCTGTGCGTCAAATGAAACCATATTTACCCCCCACCCCAACAATCAAATTTCAGGCCGAATATTCGATTTGGCTGAATATCGAAATATTTGGCCAAACCTAATATTTAAAACTATTTTTTGAAAAATACATTTAAGAACCTTACACAATTCATACCTTTCTTTTAACTGACAGTTTATAAAGATACTTAAAGTAATCAGAAACATAATCATAATAATAATAAAAAAACACAAGAGAATGCTGTGACAGTATTTATTTGCTGTTTGATAAGTGTCACTTAAGAAAAATTACCATTGATGACCTTTATAGGAATAAATAATGTACAAAAACAAGTTTCTGAACAATGTCTTATAAATAATCTATTTTTTGTTTTTTCGCAAAAAGAGTGTTTCTAAAGAAAATGACGAAAACTTCAGAGTTGATAATAGATATCAAGACTGACAATTTTTGTCCAAGAAGCAAGTATCACCATCTATTTATTAAGTCAAAGATAGTCTATTTCATCTCACTCCAGGAAAACTTAGATTTTTGTTTGTTATTTTAACAATGATGAAGATATCGTGACTGTATTTGTAACAGATTTACTTTGATTTCTGTGAAATAAGATATGACAAGAAGTGTCGAAAATTTTGTGCGTAAGGTTTTGTTTCTTAGTTGTAAAAAGTAATTTTTTATCAATATGGAAATATATTTGTCTAGGCCTTGTGGTTTCTACAAATATTGTACTAATTGCCACAACTATTTCTTGCACCAACATCTGTATTACGGAGGTTGAACTTAGATTTTTCTTTCATCTTCAGCTGATAGATTTTCGTTCCTACGTAAGTAAGTGCACCTGTGCGTTGGTGAATGACCGAATATGAAGGTTTAAATCCCACATGAGATAGGCGAAGTCATTCGTTTATCGCTTGCTGAACGCAGCCAGATTGTGGCAGATAATAGATTATTGTGCAACAATTAAATTTTTACCGATAATATTGATATTTTGACAAAATTTTCATTAAATTCGGCTTGCTTTGTGTAAAATGCTATGTTACCATGAAAAACTCTGCGAGTTCACAGTGTAGTCAGTTATACCTTGAGTAATCACAGCTATGTTCCAAATTGTATTTAATTCAGCTCTGTTACACTGCAAATGGTGGTTACTTTCAGCGTTTCTCTTCAAATGGTATATTTCACATAAAACAAGATATGCCTATTGAAAATTTTGTTAAATTATGGACACAAATCCAGGTTTAGATTAAAGGGGGGTGAAGGGGAACATGACTATTCTCTACAATAATTGTTTATTGTAGTTTTCTGTTATTTTTTAAAATTTGCTTCATGTTTTTCCCTTTTTTAAGTATCCTGTATATATTGAGTGAAATGACTATTTGAATACTAAAAACTGCTAGTTCAGAGTAAGCTGTAGCTTGATATTTCAATAACAGTTGATTTCGTGGTAATTCGTAGAAGATATTTACGCTACTTAAAATAATATGTAAGAAAAACATGTTTACTATATTCGTTATTCAATGAATTAAAAAGAATATATTTCTCTTATGCTTATGTCCTCTTTTATCCACCCCCACTGCTTTAAAAAATTGTTTTCGTCTTTAATATTTTGTCGAGGCCTTGTGGTTTGTCTTGCATTGTTTATTTGCAATAATCGGCGTAACTGTTCCTTTCTTCTTGCGTTCCAGAGGTAGCAGATATTTTATTTGCGCACGCTTTACATGATGGATTCCCGATCCCACATAGACAAGGGCACCTGTGCGTTGGTGAATGACCGAACATGAAGGATTAAATCCCACCTGAGATAGGCGAAGTCCTTCGTCGATGATCTGTGGGCGCAGCCACAACTCCGCATCAGTTTACCAAATTTGGCCGCTCAGCCGCTTTTTTCGTGGGAATAGCAAATTAATGACGTGCATAACGTTGTTTACATTTCCCTCTCGGTGTTGGCGGGTCTGTTTCGCCTACAGAAAGTGATAAATGACAGGAGTATAATTCTAACTGGAGCTTGGAGAAGCAAAGGAGTAAAAGAAATAGTTTTTCTTTTGTTTTTAAAATTTTGTTAAAGACTCCACATTATTCCCTTTTCTATAACATTTCTGCTTATTTCTGAAAACGATTTGTAAACGTTTTATACGTTTCTTATGTGTCTCGGTCAATGCAATTTGCTCAGAGTTTTGATATGAGGGACTGGGGAAGTTTTATTAGAGGAGCATCTGAAGACTTATTAATTTTTGAAGGAGAATCATAACTATGCGCCCACTGACCATCTTTCTTGTGCTCGGAAATCTGTATGTATATAATTATATATTTTGTACTCCTCTCTATTAAGGTTGCTAGTCACGCAGCGACCGAATTCCCTTCCGTAATGTTAAGTCTATGGACGTTTGATCCATTCTTATTTTCACAGTCGACTCTCGTTAATTCGAAATAGGATAATTCTAATCTTCGCTTAATTCGAACTAAATATGAAGTCCCGAAATTTTCAATTGCAGAATAACATTAAAAATTTTAATTAATTCGAACTCATTTTCTCTTGGCTTCGTTTAATTCGAAATAACGAGATTTCCGATTTTTCATTTTTCTCTTCTTTCTCACGGTTTTCAGATCATTTAAATAACTTTCTTTCTTTGATTTTTGAGAAAATTGTTCCGAACAATACATATAATCCAATGCATTTGATATCCACTTTCTTAGTGCCCTGTCTGTCCATCAGTGACACTTTAAATTTTCCTTCCACTGTGCTTGTTTCTAATCTTTCAATAAGTTTATGTATTTATACATTCCAATTTAATATTAAGTCATATTCTAATGATAACAGATGAATTAATTAAAAAAAAAACATTATAACATTAATTCCTTTGTAATAGTACCATATAAAGAATGTTTCCGTTTCAAATTTTCCATAATTCGAACTCCGGATAATTCGAACATTTCTTGTGCTCCCGACGAGTTCGAATTAACGAGAGCCGACTGTATCTCTTTAAGGAATTAATATTTTTAAGTTCTTTTTTCAGTGTTCTCTTTTTAAAAGATGTCTTATTTTCTTAGTTTTCAAAATATTTCTGAAATCTATACATAATTTTATATGAAGTGTTAAAATTTTACTTCCAGTTCGTCAATTTTTAAAACATAAAATATTAAATTCAGCATAAATTTTAGAAATACTTCGACAGCTAAGATAAAATGTGACTTCCTTTAAAAAAGAGGACACTGAAAAAAGAACTTAAAAATATTGGTTTCCTGAGGAGATATTCTGAATATAAGAATGCATCAAACGCCCATCGACTTAATATTACCGAAGGGAATTCGGCCGCTCAGTGACTAGCACTCTTAAATTTTGGTTTTGAAGAAAATAGATAAAAGTTTTCTTTCTTTTTTTTCCCACCTTAAAATAGAATCTGCTGTCAACTAAACTCGAATAATTTATCTGAATTATCAAAGAATATTTTTTGCCACTGTTTCATTGTTTGGGCCCTTGGTGTCTCTGAAGAAATTTAGTTATCTTTCACACTTTAAATTTTCATAAATATGCATTTATTGATATCCGTCAAATATCTATGAATGTGAAATTGTATAAAATACTACCTACACTCTACACCATGGTTGCTATGCTTCAGATATTTTTCCTAGTCAAGCGCCAGTATTTTTTTATAGAAAAATAAATGTAAAGTAAAAGCATGAAATTTCACCACTATTTTAGTAGAGATTTTGTGTAAAACAATACTAGTACCGAAGAATTTTCTGATCTAACAATTCCCTGACCCATATCAGTTCTGCTCTGCACACACAGACAAACGTATAGATATGCATGTGTATAAAATCGAAGGGTTACGCCCTTAATGATGGTTTACAAAATTTAAAAGCGCCTGCGATAATAAAAGAAAAGTCGATGACCCTTGTTATGAATAATTCGTGCTATTTTAAAAACATGGATGGTTGAGGGAGAGAGAAAGATATTTTTATGGTATTCCAAATTTCATCTGTTACATGCTTTTTCAGCATATTATTTTATTATCAAACACTACTGTTACTTATAATCAAAATACTTTTTAACGTATAATTTCTAATTGCTAGTTTTAATTAGCTGATTTTGTATAAACTTAATACAATTACATCCAAGCAATGTACAAATTCAAGTTACCACAAAAGTTCAGACAGCATCAAATTATTGTTTTGAACTGACCATATGAATTGAAGATATATGCAGATTTCAGATTTATTTCAATGTTCAGTTCTCAATTTTTGCCCTTTTCCCCCCTCACATAAATAATTTCCCCAAGTAATCAGACATTTGAATTAACCTTGTATAATACATTTTATGTAGATTATTTTGCAAATGATCAGGCTCAATAAGCGGCGTTTTAGGCTCAAAAGAGTTTTATACTTATATTTATGTATATATCAGGGTAGGTATGTAAATTATAAATATAGAGTAGACAAGGTGAAAAGATTAATAACAACATGATATTACATGGCATTCAATATTTTAAGGTATTAGAATATTAATTAAAAATTATGGTATGATCAAAACATTTCAAATGGGATCAAAACTAATTAATCAGACTCTTCTGTGGCAAATGCACACTTTCTGACTAATGAGAGGCAGCAAAACCCAGAACATAATCCTTGTATCCAGCACTGTAAGGTTTTTCTTTTGCCACATGCTTTTGGTATCCCAAATAGCACAAAAGGGTGCACTATGCCGCTCAGCTACCCCTTCTTACTTTACACTGACAGTACCAAGAATTAATTTTCGAAGAATAACAGTTCTTGTACTCTAAATCCATGCATTTATCTTCGAAGACATATGTATCGATATCAGTTAAGCAGTTAATTGATGAACAAAAATTTATAAAGTATGGAATCAAGTAGATTTTTCTGACTATAGCATTTTTTTTTTTTTTTTAGTGTTAAGTTACGGAATCCATTTATTGTTAGTCTAGGAAAATCCGTCAATATTTGTGCTTCCATTCTCTGCCGAACTGCTCGTCATCTCATTCAATTTTCAGACTCTACTAAAGTATTTAACTGATTGGGTTGATTTACTAAGTTCATAGTTATTTCAGAAAAAACCTCATCATCATTATTTTCCTTGATTATTGATGACCAAAAAGCATTACAAATCGCACAGACAATGAACACAAAATCATCCATCAATGGTATTTGCGAATTGGGCATTACTTGGTCTAAAGCTTTCCATCTTTTTATTAAACCGTTTACTGCTTCAATTGCCCACATGACAGATGTTGTTAATTTCAGTTCATTCACCTCTTTAGAAGTATGCGTATTTTTATTTTGCAAAAGATGTGGCATCTTTGCAATCAGACTCAAATCTTCAAGCGATCCTATACTCGCTCAAAATTCCCGATCTATGATCAAAGGCATCATTGAATTTAAGCCAGTCCTAAAACTGGAAGATTTTGTTTTGTTTGCCTAAGAAGGATCGCTCAGACAAGGAAACCAAGTCTGTAGAGCATAATGTGCCTGCCGATCGTAGGAAGCCGCCAGATGGGCGACAGTGGGAAGTATAAATATAAAAACCCGTATCACGGCCGCACCGGACACGTGCAAAAGAACCTAACGTGACAGAGGGCAGGTAAGATAAAATAGGAGCAAACAGAAATAATATAACAAAAAAATAACAAAATAGGAATCATTACGCCGTGGAACAGAACCCCTACGCGACAATGGGCGGATGATTTGCGATAAAAGTAGCACTGAGAAGGAGCAGCAGAAACTGTTGCATGCTCGTTAGAAAGGAAAATGGGAATAAGTGATTATGGATGTGTTTTAGTTTAACTAGGAGGGTGCGTGTAAAAATATTAGGAAGCCAGCCTTCTGATGGTATTGACGGGCGTTTTCAGTGCCAGCGTCGCGTAAGATAGGAATGGAAATTGGCATGGCTTGCCGTTCTCATGTCACTGCACTCACATAGGTTGGAAGAGTCGCACTTCAATTTTTCTAGGTAGGCCATAAAGGCGCCATGGCGCGTCAGAAAGCTGGCTGTGTACGGTGTGAGGTTGTGAGGGAGTGACCTTTTGTCATAAAGGCACTCTAGTGTTTCTGAGATCGTGACGTCAATAATTTAACATTTTGTAGGCGTAAAAGCGACATCTATCCTCTCTTTTACTTTAACTTTCTAGAGTGTATGTGCTCTTTCGAATTCCGCAGTTAGCTCGCGGTTATTAGTAATATGTTAATGTGAAGTATCTCAGTTTGCAGCATATAAAAGCTTGGGGGTGAGTTTGGGTGTGTGTCTCTGGCATTAGCCAGCAGCCAGCGAGTGCGGACCTCTGCCATTAGACAACGAAGTGGATGATTGTTTAGCGAAGTGCTGACGAATAGAAAGTAGCAACGGCCTCCCGTAAAGTGGAAAGGAGTTTGGATAGTGGATTTAAGAGTCGACCGTGGTAAGAAAGTTTAATAGTAGTTCCATTTTAATTATTGGTGAAATAAAGAATTATCCACAGCCACGGGCTGTTTAACTAAACTTTGTTCAGCAGCTCAGCCAGGAGACAGTGTCAAGTGTCAGGCGGTGCCACGACTGAGCTAGATTGGGGCCTGTGAGTATGATTTTAGCTGTTCATAGTGTTCTCAGTGTGTAAAATTTTAGACTTGCTCCACTTCCCTTCGGCCATTATCACTTGAATAAACTTTGTTGTTTTAACCTAAACTACTGAGTATGTCTGCATATAACGTTACAAACGACACCCAGCGTGCGTGCGCCGTTACAAATAGCGCCCACTGTGGGTTTAACGTTACAAGGTTATAAAGTTGTAGCGAAACTTTTGGAATGAGTTCGTGTGTGTGCCAGTACTCCTGCCATGACATCAAAATTCTGTATCTCAGGATCCTGATGTATGATTGGGGCACTGTAAGATGTGTGTCTATGGTAGGTTTTTGTGTTGCTTGTTTCGCTAGTTTTTAGCCAGTTCGTAGAATTCATATCCGAATTCAGTATAGAAGAGTCATGATATCTTTGATAATTGCCAGACAATGAACGTTGTCTGGTAGAGGCGCTGTGGCACCTCTCTAGCAGAGAACGTTGTCTGCCAGAACGTTGTCTAGCAGAGAATGTTGTCCTTGCCTCTAGCAAAGAACGTTGTCTGCTAGAGGCAGTATAAATAGTTCTAAGTGGGCTGTTGCTATATCATATCATGGTTGGTACCAAGTCGCAACATGATATTAACTCTCTTTGAAGTACTTCTCTATTCTGTATTCGTGATCTAAAAAAAAACAAAAACATAATAAGCAATTTATCAGAATTTCAGAATATCAATAACATTGTGTCTAAATTAATAGTTCTTCCAAGAATTCTGTATGCTTATAATTATTTATGCAATTAACCAAAGTTAAATTGCGGGATGTAGGATCTTTGAATATTATGCAAAGCGAGATTAAAAGGCAATGACTTGTAGAACCAACGTTGAGAAATTTGAAAAAGACATTTAATGTTTTCATTATACTTATATCTAATAATCTTTTCTTTTAATTCAACAAAAATTTATTTCTATGTGTATCTAGTTTTATTATTTTATCTTTTTATAATAGTTTTCATTATAATTCCCAACGCATTGAGAATAGTGTAGCAAAACTACACCATTTAAAAAATTAAAATATTATGTGTAATTCAACCATATGGAAACGCATAACACAGTTCAAAACTCAATTTGAGCTGTTCTTACCTAAAATAGAAAAATTATCGGTATTTATTCAGCAGCCCTGTATACTAACTACATGCATGCCAAAATTTAATTCACTTGAAAAATGCATGTGCTTCAGCTGAAAATTCCCCTTCAGGCAGCTGAAAAGTTGCTGAAAAGTCCCCTTCCTCACATAAGGAGAAGGTACGCGTGAATATTTTTGTGCAGTTTTGTTTATGAGCTATAGAATTTATATATAACAAGTAGCATTCGAAAAAAGGATGGAATTTAAAAGCGCATACCGAATTTTAAAACGTACACGCACTGAATTTTAAAATGTCTTACTTAAAGACAGTACTATAAGGGGTTGTGAAAGTATAACGTTATCATTTTAGGGGGGAGGAGGGGGGTCTGGCGCATGATATCGTATGATATCTCTAGGGGGAGAACGGTTGTCTTTTGATATCGATATCATTTTTATCCAACCAAAATTCTCTTTTTTATTTGTAACATGGTCTTTGCTTCAAAATAGTATTTTTTAGTCTGTTATCTATTTTTATGAAAACATAGTCATATCAAAATCACTAATTATTGTAAAATTGTCTAATTTTGAAATATGGAGTACCTCAAAGTTTGAAATTCCTATTCTTCTGCCATTTGTATGCATATATAATCATTGTTCGAGAAACTATATGTAAAGTATGTTTGTAGTGAAGATTGGGTTTACTAATGAATAAAAGAAAAAAAAATGTTTTCCACTTACTTTGTTGATCAGAATATCTATTCCACCCCGTCCTTCCTCCGTGCGGGGCAGGTAAAACAAGACACTATTACTGTTGAATGCATTATGTAACAAAAGGCTATTATAAAATATTTTTAAATAGTAACTATTTCTCTTAAGTGTTATTTGATAGAAAATGATGTTTTATTTTTTCCTCTTCATTTGAATCAATAAAGTATGCAAAAATAAATGTAACTAGTTTTGTATATAGCTCCAAACAAAAGAAATAAATTTTTAAATAAAAAAAAATTCGACATTGATAACGTTATAATTACCAGGGGGGGGGGATAATAACGTTTGATATCGAAAGGGGGAAGGGGGTCCGAAATTCCAAAAATGTTGATAACATTACATATGCACAGCCCCTAAACTCTTTGGTGTGTTCCTGTAAATAAAATAAAAATGCTATGAATGCCCTGTTCTAACTAAGCGAAGTGAGATTTGGTGATGCATATCAATTTCAATGCATTGCATTAAAATATTCAGCAAACGATTTTTCTCCATATCCCATAATGAAATCGAATTCTTTTGAGAGCCCCTGCAAATTAACTATTAATCCTACATCACATACAATACCAACTATGCTTTGGTAACCTTAAATAACCTTTAGCAATTGCATAAAAATCGGAGTATATTTATGGGAGTTAGCGTTAACAAACCAACCGAATGCATGAATACTTTTCAACTTTGTTGAAAAGTATTAATAATTTACGTTATCTTTATTTTGTATATCAAGAAAATAAAATTACCACCACCTTTCAATGGAAAAATATAACTTCGAAAAATGATTTAAAAAGAAAAAAAATCAGTTCATTGATTTCTGACTCACTCATCCATATGTATCTATTTTATCGGAGTAATTAAACATTCATACCGTGTTTGTTAAAGTTTAATTAACTTTCATCAATCGTTTAAAAGAAAAAAAAATTAAGTCATTAGTTATACAAGCATCCACGCAAAAATTGTTGGTTGGGTGTTTTGAACTGAATTCCTCTTTCTTTTTGCCAACCACATGCATAAGATATTAGGTCGTGTCACTCTTTAGTAACACTTGAAGTTTTATCCTGTGCTACGCCCCTGACCAAACCCCCGCAACGCCCCTGACCATTCTAAAAGGTTCGCTTTCAACTCCTTCACAAAAATCGGACTGCTCCACTATCATGTAGTAAATATGCCAGCCTACTCTCGTTGAAATTTCCTAATAGAATGCGTGGTTTGTTTTGAATGACGTTCGACTCCTACTTCCATTGATATGCACAGCGATGAACTGTCATCTGGGTGTTAGGATGAATTTATTTTTCCTCTGACATCTTTATATTTGCATTTCGTCTTTTGTATTTATTTGTATGGTGTTTACAGGTTTTACTTTATTTGCCTGTACCGTATGAAGATAGCAATATTGGATTAATTTTAACTAAATTTATTATTAGATTTTTTTTTATTAGATTAAATTTAAATAAATCATAACAGCTGTAAATTCCCAAATACGTGTATAAAAATCCGGGCCTGGATTTGAACTAATGATGTCTTGGTTGAAACCGCCAATACTCTACCCACTGAGCCATCCCAGACTATTTGAACCATGTAACTTTTAATGATCACAGGTATCTTGTGTCTGAACATGAATCAGCTCAATAGAATAAATCGAAGGTTATTTTTGACCCACTTGAAAAATTATAACTGTTATGAATTATTTACCTGTTGAATAATTGTGTTATTAATCTAACATAATTATGCATGCAGCATTTACTGTTTTGTAAAAATACCCTTCGATTTATTCTGTTGAGAGGATTTATAAATCAGTCCAGATACATATGATGATTAAAAGTTACATGGTTGAATTAGTCCTCCAGATTCGTCCGAGCTGTCTGAGTCGATAGAGTATTGGCGGCTTTAGCCAAGAAATCCCTCTTTCGAATCCTGGCGCTGACTTTTTTCACCCACTTAGAAATTTACTGTTTTTATAGCAGTATTAAGATAAAAAATAATAGATAAAAGTTGTGTCTTTTTAGTCCAGTCAGATTAGGCAGATTTTAGGTCATAAGGGGCATAATTCCGAAAGTATTGAGACTTGGTAATATTGTTATATTGTTTGGGAAGGTCTTCTAATAAACATACTAAAAGTCCTTATGAATGGGGAAAGCTCGAGGAGGGAAAGGTAAAAGAAGGTATTTTTACAGTTTTTTGCTAATATCTCCTAATCTAATACCACAAAAAAAAAAAAAAAAAAAAAAAAAATTAGACAGTTAAATTTTCTACAAAAAATGTAAAACACATTTTTCGCTAAGCTCCATAGTTAATGAGATAATTGAATTCAAAAATGAAGAAATTTGGCAATAGTCACACCAGCACCAGAGAGCGAATCAACGGCACTTGCATTGCATTTACTTAACTTAAATTTAAACGAGGGTTAATAAATGTTGTTGTTAGGAGCTTGGAAGCAATAACTTCAATAAATTACATATTTTGTTAACATAAAACTTGCAAAATGAAAAATGCGTAAAATACAATGATAAATAAACAATAAACAATATATTGGACTTCATGATCATTTTGAAAAACTCAGGTTAAACGGAATTTCAAAAGATGTTGATTTATATTCCATTTCTGTTTGGACATCCTTGTCAACAGATGGGGGACTGTTTGAGCAGTCTACATGATTGTACAACAAGTGGTAAAGCATGTTATTCTTAATTTTTTGCATACACAATTGTGCCTACAACCAGTTGTACACTGGCAGAAGATGTGGTTTAGTATTGCCTCTTGGGTAACAAGATCGGTGGTTGCGGTAAGCATCAATGTATGAACAAACTTGCGTTTCCAACCCGAAATCTCAGGGGTAGTTCATCTCCCTGCCACAGCTGTATCTGTAAGTATATATTTTATCTGAAGGGATTAAAGCTGTATGAAGATACAAGTATATCTACATTCTTCCCAACAATTGCCACTTCACTAAATGCATGTATAGCAATCTGAACAATCAAAGTGTCAACGTCATTAGCTCTTTGCTGACATGAGACTCCTTTGTTATTTAAATTACAGGATATAATTGAAATCAACATTCTCTCTTATTGGTCTTATTTCAGAGAAACTGATTTTGATGCACACTAATGAGGTTAAATAACTGCATGTCAACGACGTTTTCACTGACCACCTTCTATTTTATTCATCTTCGTACTGTTTACAAGGTCAGTGTTCCCATCGAAAACACTTCTGCAGCTCTTTCCATAAGGTTACTTCTTAATGTATTTTATGTAAATGTTGCAAGTATCCTGTATTGTTTTTTCTTTTGTCCACACCATCTTATGTAACAGAAAGCCACCATCCGCAACTATTTTTTGTTGTTGGAAGCCTATTATCTCACCTGATTGTTCAAATATTTAATACAAAGCGCTTCTCCTTGCGCATTTCCCAATCATTGAATAGAAAGAGAGGATAAGGAGCCAATTCATATTGTAGGTAATTTGCTAAATCATCATTACTACGTTTCTACGAGGAAATCCATTGGAATATAATTAGAAGATCCACATTTATAGCGGTATCATGGAATTTATTTCAATTGTTCCTATTGTCAGGGATTGCTTTATATCTATCCAAATTATTTTCACATCTGAGTCGCATTTGACAGACACCGGAATCATCTTTTTATTCCCTATTTCCAAAGCTTTTGATGTAGGTGACAGTTTCATCTTCGATAAACCCAGGAGATATTGATATAACTTTATATATCTGAGGAAAGAGCGGGTGATTTTCAAACCAAGTTGAAAATTTGGAGATATTTGCAGCATCTCTATTCAATCAAGCTTCACAAAAACCTTCATGTTGTTCACTAGAAAAAAGAGAAGCTACAGAATTCTTACAGAGTGGTACAAATATGAAAGGTAGTTGTGGCGTCAAGAACACACCTATTCAAAACGTTATCACCTATCCCTTGTCCATGTGTGAGTCCTCCAGAGCATTTCGCGGATCGCATTAGTGTTTGGTCAATGGTCATATTCAGCCAGGTGGGGAGGTCTACTAATTGGTTTCAACTCAACTAGCCCCACCCATGGTCATGGTCATATCAGACCAAACTCCTGTCCAAAACTTGTCACTTCGTCGAATTGTGAAATAGCTCTGTCAAATAAAATTGTCGTAATTCTCTTTGGCCATTACTGATTAGAAGCTTAAAATGTCTATAAATCTGTGTAATAAAAAAGTTTATCAAAAGAAAGTTACATATGGAAATTAAATTGGCGTTAAACCACTTTTTTTTTACAATAATGATAAACCCGATTACGGAACATATAATCTATATAACATATAGTTAAGAAAAATGTCATTTGTTGAGGTTATTCAGGTTTCCATTCACCTGACCACAACATTTACTAACGCTCGTTTAAATTTTAGTTAAGTAGACACAGTATAAGTGCCGTTGACTCGCTCTCTGGCTCATGTGTAACTTTTGGCAAATTTCTTCATTTTTGAATGCAATTATCTCGTTAACTACGGACTCTATAGAAAAAATTTATGTAATTTTTTTTTCTTTGTAGAGAATTTGTCTTTATTTCTTGCATTAAATTTTCTCTTTAGGACTTATAGATTACGAGATATTAGGAAAAAAGCCGAAAAAAGGTACTTTCTTTTATCCCCCCCCCTCCTCGCGCTCACCCCCTATTCATCAGAGCTTTTAGTATGTTCATTAGTAGACCCACCCAAACAATTCTGCAAAGTTTCAAAACTTTCGGAATTACGTTCAGAAAAAAAATCCAATTTGACTGGACTATTTAATAGTGCAGCAAGATTGAAAAAAAAAATACAATTTGACTGGATTGTTTGATAGTGCAGCAAGATCGAAAAAAAAAACCCTTTAGAATAGATAATTTGCTTACTACATGCAAGTTAACTTTATTTTAAAAACTTATTCCAATATCTCGATGGAGAATCAACGTCTCAATATGGACCAATCGGAATTTGAAAAATGCTAACTTTGGGAAATTACACCCCATAACAAATTTTAATCACAGCTTTCAGAAGTTAATTTTGAGCATATTAAGTACGAACCTTGAAATTTCTTAAGTGGCATCAATCGGCATGGCTCTTCAAGATTTTTGCGAAAAGTGATTTGATTTGACCTTAGAAAACTTGATTATTCTCATTGGTTAATAACATCCAGTAAAATTTTTGATTTATATGCGAGTTACAAGACTTTTCCTGAAAATGTAAAGCTTCTTGCTGTTAATTAAATTAATAGCCATACTTGGTTAAACATCAAATTATAAGCTTCTTGCAAGAATGGATATATGTACATTTGTGAATGATTATTAAATCATTCAGGTACTCGAAAAACAGTATAAAGGCAATATCGATCAAGTCATTCAGAGAAATGCCGTAAAATGGGGTGAATAGGAACGAAATTTCCCGATCATACAAATAAATTCATTACAAGTATATGTGATGATATTTTTAGTAGCCAATTTTTTTATAAGAAGGTAATAACATTAAGAGTTGGGAAATTCAGTTTCGACATGTTGGCACTACTAATGGGGTATATAAAAAAACTTCAAGAGGATCCTCAAAACACTCATTTTGTCAACGTCTTTAAAACTTTGTCTGTAACTACAGTATTTTTCGTATTCTAAGCCTAAGAGAAGAGATTTTTAATTAATGATAGTCCTGTAAACGATATGCTGTATTAAATTCTACTTATTTCTAAATTGCATAATGAAAAAATGAAAAATGGCTTGTAACATCAGAAGTTTAAGATTTATGGGTGAATCGGAACACATATTCTCTCATGGTTTATTTTTCTATATAGTAATAGTTTCATGTAATATATGAAAACATATGTGTGAATGTGTATTGTAACAATATTTTGTTCGTTCTAATTACTTGAAGAGTTTAAAGGTGCCAAGAAATTGCATGGTTAAAGAAAATAGTCAACGCCTAATCCAACAGACATGAAACATACAATAAAAGAATTTAAAAATAGCAAATTAGTTAGAAAAACTTCACAAAATTATTCTCTGACATCCACAACATTACACAAACATCTCAAAATGAAAAAAACAATTAAAAAAAGAGTAGAATGCAAACAGTACTAAGGGCTGGGGATGAGAGCGTATTAGTAGATCGTATTAATACATGCAGCGATTGGGGCTATTCAATATTTTCACTTACCCAATGACTACTAGTAAAGGATAACACAGAACAGGGTTGAATTTGTATTAAATTCTATTTCTGCAATTCGAATATAATTTCTTAAAATAAATTTTAATTTTTCTTGATTTCAAAGTTGTTTTCTAATTTTTAAAAATTCATATCTTTGCTTGTATGTAAAGTAAAGGCTTGATTCACAATAGCTATGCGTTCCTATTCCTCCCTTATCATTATTATCTGTTTTTATTAACCCTATTAAAGTCTGAATCGGAAAAATTAAAGATTATAGCATTTGTTCCGATTCACCCCTATCTGCGGGGTGAATCGGAACACCATTAAAAAATTATATAATATGTATATAAACAGTAAAAATGTTTCGTTTTTGCTTAAAAAGTAAAGAACAAAACAAAACCGAAGTTTCCAGTAGAAAAATTAAAAAATTAAAAAATCAGTTGTTGCCTTTTTTTAACGTCAAAATTGAAAAGTGTTCCGATTCACCCCATTTTACGGTGTGTATTTTGACAATGATGAAATTAATTTTTTATCAATGTTTTGAAGTTTCTCACCTTAACTTTGATACTTCTGGATACATAGATATAATTAATTGGAATCAGTGTAAGTTAACGGAACTTCCTATCTGACAGACTTATCGGGTAATGAAGCCTTAAAAAATAATACAAACAGGAGAAACACCTTATTTTTAGGTTTCCCCTATCATACTCAAAGAGTGGAAATGTGTGTCTAAATTGTCAGGAAAGCTTCGTCAACCGTCTCTGGATATAAATCTCTGGATAAAAAAAAGAAAAAATCTTGGAAAAATTGAAGTCCCATAATATAATGACAAAATTTTATACTAAGAAGGATTATAAGTCCATATGTTAAATAGCTAATACACTATATAGCCATTGATTATTGGACACTTGCGATTTTAGACATTTTACTAAATATCTAGAAAAATACATGAGGAATCATCTCGAAACTCTTAGTGTATAAATATAATAGTATACGTCATACATCTCCGTGAAGATTTTTTACCGAAACTCCATAGGGGACCGTCAACAAATTAAAAAAGAATGAATATCTTTTGAATAACCCTGTCAAAACTAATGTAGCAAAAGCGCTCAAACTCTAGATTATGATTGAATGCCTTATTGTAATACGGCTTGTTCATTTTTATGCAAATAGCATGCATACTCGCAGAGTAATTAAGGTTTTTTTTAAAATGGTCCCAAATTTTTCCAAGTTTTTTCCTTATAATTTTCAGAGTTCTTAATATAAAATAATATTTTTTTCAGAAAATATGACAAACAACATTGCACACATTACCCTGTAATCAGAATTAAAAAATAATAAAAATTGTATGAAAAATGAGTAGGTTTACTAAATAATTTTTTACTGCGCATGCGTCAAAGATATCAATTTCATTTGCATATTATGTTAGCTAAATGTATAGAGCAACTTTTGTAAAAGTCTCAAAATCATAGCTTGAAAATTCTGAAAGTAATCGTCTGTAGAAAAAGGACAAAATCCGTTGTTTCCAAAATGAAGCAAAAAAATGAGGGATTTTATCCAAATGTAGTAGTACATCCCGTATTGTGTATTCTATATTTACACTAATCATTGAATATATGGATACAACCCCTCTTGTTTTTGCGTCATTTTGAGAATAACGGATTTTCAACTTATTCAATTGATGATTATTTTCAGAATTTTCAAGTTATGATTTTGTGACTTTCACAAAAGTTGCTCTATACATTTAGCTAACATAATATGCAAATGAAATTTTGATATCGTTGACGCATGCGCAGTAAAAAATTATTTAGTAAACCTACTCATTTTGTACACAATTTTCATTAATTTTTAATTCTGATTACAAGGTACTGTGTGCAGTGTTGTTTGTCATATTTTCTGAAAAAAATATTATTTTATATTAAGAACTCTGAAAATTATAAGGAAAAAACTTGGAAAAATTTGGGACCATTTTTATAAAAACCTTAATTACTCTGCGAGTATGCATGCTATTTGCATAAAAATGAACAAGCCGTATTACAATAAGGCATTCAATCATAATCTAGAGTTTGAGCGCTTTTGCTACATTAGTTTTGACAGGGTTATTCAAAAGATATTCATTCTTTTTTAATTTGTTGACGGTCCCCTATGGAGTTTCGGTAAAAAATCTTCACGGAGATGTATGACGTATACTATTATATTTATACACTAAGAGTTTCGTGATGATTCCTCATGTATTTTTCTAGATATTTAACAAAATGTCTAAAATCGCAAGTGTCCAATAATCAATGGCCATATAGTATATAACCAAGGGAGAGAAGAAGATGGAAGCCAGTATATAACTATATACTGGTGATGACTTCTGGATATTATTTGCTTAATATAACCAGATATGAGCTTTATAAAATTACTTTATATTGAAATTGTAAAACTTTAACGTCCTTGAGGAACCGGAAAACAAATTAATTTTTAAAAAATTTTCAGCCGAAAATTTATACATTCAAAAAGGAAAAACGTTTTCACTATTACATATAAAAGTAAAAAAAAAAGTTACCTCTAAACTTAAGTTTCTCCCTAATAACAGGGCTGCAGAAAAGTTATCACGTGTTATTATCCTTATTAGAGGAAATTGCTGAAGGGGAATTTTCAACTGAAGTATATGTACTTCTTAAGTGAATTAAATTTTGGAATGCATGGAATTAATATTTACAAATCTATATGTCATATACAGGACTGCTGAAGAAATTCGAATAATTATCCGATTATAGATGGAAACAGCTGAAATTGGGTTTTCAAATGTTTTGTGCGTTTTCATATGGTTAAATTAGACTTTTTTAAGGTGCAGTTTTGTTAAATTGTTCTGAATATGTTAGAAAGTGTTTCATAATCTGTGCTTGTCGCATGATTTCTTTTTTCTTGTTTGAATGATCCTTTTTGTCGTTTATTTAACACGATTCCAACTAATAAAAACAATAATAATAATAAACTGTATAGTCAGAAGCTGTAGTTAAAAATTTAATAACTTATGCGCATGCCCAGACATCTGCTTTGCTAAGTTTCTTAAAATGTTGCCTAATTTCGCAGCTTAATTTCGAATTAAGCTAAATAATTAAATCCTATGATGTGAACGCAATATAACAATCGGGGAAACGTAATGAATTCTATTGCTCTCGGTCGATGACTGCATTTACCATACAACAAAATAATCTCTAATTATTTTTCCCTTGAAATTAAATGTGATGTTTAAGTGGAAGATCTAGTCGAAGAGCTGACTAAGAATCGGTTTCTCATCAGTGATCACTATATGTTCTCCCATAAAATATAATATATTGTTTTCATTTACATATAATTTTCCAATATGATTGCTTATTTTGCACTCTCGAGTTTGGACTCGAATTTGTTGAAATATGATTACGCATGAGGTATTACTAGCAATGTATTTGTGCCGATGATGTGACCTAATATCGTGGAATATTCATTTCAGATTATTATTGAAATTATTGTTACAAGGTAGAAACCATCGAATTTCGACGAAAGAAGATGTTTAAAAAGGAACTGTTTCATTGATTTATAATAAACCAACAAAATAAGTTACAGTAAAAAATGCATTTTATATAGGTACGTTTAATTCTTAAACAAGTGATATTTAACGTCAAATTAACAAAATACTATTTCTATAAAACTCAATTGTAGAAAATGTTAAAATTAAACTTTAATCGTACATGTAAGCAGTAAAAAATAATAAAGATCTGTTATTATGATTAAGCTATCAAGTAAGGATTTTATATGCTAGTATTCCAAAATGAAAAAAAGGAAAATTCAACTTTGACTCAATCATAGAATTTCCCGTGAAACCTAAACCCGGCATCATTTTCATCATATCAAAATTTACAAATGCACATTTCGTGTCTGTATTCATCCTTTCAGAAAAGATTGGCATTTTAATTTGATCATTTTGATTCAAAACTTGAAGTCTCAAATCTATTAACTGAAACAGATATTAAACTGTAGATACTATTTTACGTGTAAATCAAATTTTGTAAATGAAATGAAAATTCACGGGGTTTTATAACAGGAGATATTTAAATTTCAATTTTTTCCCTTTTAATGAGAAAATGGCAACATAAAGATACAGTAATCAATTTCTTCCCTTTTTTCCCTTTCTTTTAATAGAAATGGAGTACTCCTGTTGCCACAATTATAAAAGCGTTATTAAAAACTTAAATTTAATATTTTAAAATTAATATTTTAAAACAAATTAAGATACAGCTTTTAAACAAATTTCATTTAAAAGTACATTTTTTTCCCTACACGATAGCATAAAAATTGAAAATGTGCGATATTTAGACGTTTAAAAATTTGTAGTAGCAAAAATTGCAATACCGAAATTTCATTTAAAATTTAAAAGTGTTTCCATGCGCAAAATGACGTATGCGTTACGCACAGATATATTTGGCTTTTATAATGTACATACGTTGAACGTTATTTTATAGTAAATCGATAGCGCTTGCTTTTAGTCATCTCTTGGATCCCTAACTTTTAAAATTCTCCTCTAGGGGCGCTGCATTCATGTGTGATAGAACGTTACTATTTATATGGAAAATGTCACTAATAACTATTATTCGTCTACAACTTTTATTTTCTACATTTATATTCTATTTCGATGCTTATAATTTTTTATAAATTTGAAAATCCTTTTTAAAAATTTTAATTAGTTCATTCTTTGTTATTAATTTTTTTTTCTTTTACGTGTGAAAAAAAATTCATTGTTCAAAATGTTTTGTGGTTAACCAATAATTGTTCCATGAGCAATAATTTTTCCATTGCAATTTTACATGTACCTGAAACTTTGTCAGGTAAAGGTAACACCAGAATCCATTGCGGTTAAATATGACGAATTTTCTCTTAACTATATCACACATATTTTGCTGTAAGAAAGATGCAATTGCCATTTCTCTCAAAATCACAGCAGGCAAGCACTTTCTGTAATTCATTGGTTTCATTAGTGCTAGGCATGTAAAAGTTTATTGAAAAATCTTCTCGTAATTCTTGCAATAGTAATTCTCTAAGAATTGAAGATCTTGGTGTTCGTCAGTATTAGAAAATGGAGGTCTTGAATTTCTTAGTATTTTTCCGTGCAATAATTCAACACGTTTATAATTTTTTAAAAATTACAATGGAAAAAACATCGTAAATCACTTTCAGTTGCTTTTATTACTATAGAAATTTGAAATAGTAAGTGCTGATTAATTAATATATAAACATTTTAACTATACCGGGTGTTTCATAACTTCGGTGCGAAAGAAAAACGCGATATAAAAAAAAAAAAAGATATATGGGTGGGAGAGACATTCGGTATATAATGTCAGATAAATATTCAGTTTGGTGCGGCATTTTCGTGACACACACACACACAAAAATTAAAATTTAAAAAGTTAAAAATTTCGACAATAGAGGCTGCTACTATAGATAATTCCATGGAATAATATCACATATGCTCAGACAACGTAAAATTTGGATACAAAAAAGTGTTCATGAAGTATTTTCTAATGTTTATGTAATGGTTATGGTTATGTCCGAACATTCCATTGTGCAAGTAATATGGAATTATTCCATGAAGTTATTTGAAGTAACGCTCTCTATTATCGAAATTTTGAACTTTTTTGTTGTGTGTGTGTGTGTGTGGGTTGTAAAAAGTTCCGGAATTTGCAAACAACAGGTAACTTTTCGTCCCATAGCTCTTTTTTTTTAAATCTCATTTTACTTTTGCACCGAGCTTTTTGAAACACCCACTATAAATTTAATCGCCTGTGAATTCCAAATATCAGTAGTGTCGTCATTTTTGTTGATGTAGATGTCTGAAATTCAAAAATCTGCTTCTATTGTCTAATCGTGATATATGAATTATTTAATCTGATATTAAATAAGTTCAATGTTATTATTTGGAAATACCGATATATTTCTTAGTTAAAAAATAAAATAAATGGCAACAAACATTATATGTATGCAAGTTTTCCTAGTGAGTTGCAAGAAATTCTGGTTACATGAACAATTTACATTAGGCTGTTATCTATTAAAATTAGATACAATAAAATAACGATACAGTTTTACCAATTTTAACCTGTTGAGTAAAGTAACCGTCAACTATTTCTATTTTTAAATTATTGAGTGGCTAAAACACGTGTCTATCACTCCTTGAAAAATTAAATAATAAAAATGATGTATTTTAAAGCTGCAAATATTCATTATTATAGTGAATGTCATTAATATATTGAAGATTAGTTTTCCGTATCTCAGTGCTAATATGAAATTAAAATAATCTAAAATAAATACGTTTTGATACACTGTTATCCTATGTAAATTTTGCCACGTCTTCCCTTATTAGGTAAGAAAAATGTTTAATTAAAATATTTTTCAGTTATGATTATTTTTATCACTTTAACAGCATCCTGTTTTGATCGTTTTTGCTTATTGCGATGCTTTTTGAAACTTCCAGAGTAATGTTAAATTACTCCTGTGTTTGTTATTAAAAATATTCAGAATTTATTCTTTGTGAAAACATGTTATTCTGAAACATATCGCGCGTTAACAAAAACTCAGTTTAATTCACTTAACGTCCCTTGTTTACAAATCAGGTGTCAAGCTTGATAATCATCGTACGCTCTACGTCATATGTTCCAAGAAAAGAAGCATAACAAAAACATTCTTTTTTTTTCTTTTTCACTAAAAAGAAACGTTACGCCTTCATGAAAACAAAATGTTCATCTTTTTTGAAGTCTTGTAGGTCATGGCCGTTTAAGTTATCAAAATATGGAGGGGATATATTTCTTTTTCTGCGATACGTTTTTAAATTGTCATTTTTTTTTTAAATTAATGATAGAAATGTGGTTAATGTGTTTCTCTTCAACCACCATCCCCTTTCAGTATTCTTTTTGTTTTCTTGGCACTGAACACATATATATTTTTTTAGATTTCTATTTTAAAATTTCTAGTGTGAAATGATTTATTTCAGTTTACTGTTTTAATGAAAAAGGACCAAATTTTTAATGTTATTTAGCTGTCTCGGCGATGTTCATAGGATGCTTTTTATAGGAAAATAATAAAGGTCTTATTTTTAATTTATTACCGCATTTTTAAAAATGTAATTGGGGCGATCCAGCCAATAGTTGATGAAATAATGTCCGTGCTACTGATTTTTTTTTATATTATTATTTATTTCCTTCGTTTTAATCTCCTCAGTTCTGATGTCGCCTGAAGGCAACACTAAAAACGACCTTTAAATTAATTTAAATGCCTTTAGAATTGTTAAAATTACATCTAGACTTTTTAAAATAGATGTGTGCATGTTAGATGCATTGATATGTAGACTCGTACATCTTTAGGAATTGTTTTATAATAATTTTAAACTGTTTTTTGTAGTGACACGTACTCAGGACTGAGGAGGTTAAGTTTTATAAGTAAATTAACATGATTGCTACAACCCTTGAAATCAGTTGAAATTAAATAGCGACAAAATTACAAATAGATAGTTTTTTTTTAATTGCCATTTTAACATTAGTTGATCCGTCGAAAGAATTCATTTGAAAATCTAAATATTAATGTTTCATTTATCATCTTTGGGCTGTGATTAACAACAATTCTTATAAAAATATTAGTTGAAATAAGCTAGATGGAAGTGGATTATTTTAACTTTAGTGCAACTGTTTCCAACTGATCAAAACTAAATGTTTATGCTTTTTTTCTAAAAGAAGCTCATAAAATGGCTTTTCTTACAGAAGACAGCCAAGTCAAAGTGACAACAGTTGCACTAACATTCAAACAAAAATATTATGTCTGGGTGGCCACGCATAAATCTCATTTTTCCTGAAATCAAGCAATATTTAAAAAAAATTATCAACTGGTAGAATGATAATAGTTAGTGGCATGAACACTCTATATTAATTCTCATTTTACACCCCCCCCCCTCCCCTCAAAAAATATTTCTAAGGTATTTAGGAACACTAAGTTAAAAACAAGAACGAATAATGATGATGCAAACACAGATTATAAAGCACTTTTCAACACAAATAAAATCATAAGACGAAATGCAGTTTTCACCTTGATTCAAACATAAAATAAAACATAAAAATATGAACTTTAAAAAATTCACTGTTTTACTTAATAAGAGATTAAAATAATGAAAGAGATGTTACAATTGAGATGTTAACTATTGCTTTATGCTTAAAAATATGCATTTTATTTAAAACTTCTTAGTACTTTCGAGCCTAACCAAACTCTTCATAAGAAAATATTTTCATAACTAATTGTTGTTACGTATATGTCACTTCGTTTTGAAATTATTAAAGTTTATATATTATATTAATTGCAGCTCCATTCATTTTATTAGATTACTGTGTTCTTATTCATCACTTTTCATTTTAAATGTGCTTTGCTGGAAAGCCGAAGTAGAAATGTTTCAGGTAAAATTTGAGTAAAAGATAATACTTAACTGCACATACCATTAATTTCAATACGTCACTTTGCTCAAGTTTTCAGGATATTGAACCATAAACTGAGTATATTGTAGGATAGGCTACATATTTGACTGCTTTTACACATGATTTCTATGGATTCTCTGATAATGCATGCGTAATAATTGGATCCTGGGAATATGATTTTTGCATAGTCAAAATCTGTTGTGATATTCTGATTGAAACTTAAAGGAGACTGAGATCTGTGGATTGACGCAAAATCTTACATTAGCTTTTTTTTTTCTTTTTTTTTTTTTTTTTTTTTTTAATTCTTTGAGTTTTCTTTTGATCATTCCGATGTATTCCATTAATCTATTGCTTTTAGTTCTAAAAGCAATGGTACATGCACCAGCTAATTAATCTTTCGGTGTTTGATCTATTTTCATACAAATTTACTCTTTCAATTTTCTTGGTGGTTAGGTTATTAAATTTATATTGTGTTCAGTAGAACATATCTTTTATCATTGGTATTTCATTCGTGTCATTCATATCATTTATCGTACAGACCACAGAAATAGTTAAACTTTTTGTATATCATTTCTTTATAGTTTACTTTTTTGATATTTTCATGAAAACTGAATTCATAAATGAGGATTGCTGAAAAACCGTTTTCTTCAGTGATATTTCTGATAGTACTTTTCTTAATATTCATCTTCTTCAACTCTTTTTCTGAATATTCATCTGAACATACTTTAAAAGCTCATTTAATCTAAAATTTGTAAGCAGGAATTTTATATATAAATGGTGATGAACTATTACATAGGATCGTATTATTTGATCTGATCGGTTTCCTATAAGCATTTCTGTCAATGTTGAAGTTTTCGTTGCTTTTAAATAAATTAACGTCGAGAAAAGGTAAACTTCCATCTTTCTAAATTTCGGAAAACGATTTATCAAAATCCTCATTAATAAACTTGTCTATGAATTCAGTATTCTTATATGTGTATTTGGTTATCTGTTCGTCTGTCCCATAGACATAGTAAAATAATATTTTACTATAACTATGGTCTGCCCGCCCTCTGATTGGCATAAATATACTCGGATTGTCATGTAATGGATATATATATTATTGAAGCTTACCATATCATTTTTGGCACTGAAAATGAAGTGCGTATCATTAATTATTCATTTATAAGAGCGCTGAGACGATTACCTAATGGTCAATGGGGGGGGGGGGGGATCGTTTACATTGCATTTTAATGACTTAACACATTTTGGAATACATTGAAACTGATATATATTATTGAAATTCACTAAACAGGCTTACTATAGATTATATGTTATCGTTTATTTGCAAGAACACGCAAAAGAATTCAGTTATAGTTCGGTATTTGAGTAATAATTGCTGGAAATACGTTTTGGAACTGAACTGTGTTTTTTCATATTATACTCGATGTGTATAAATTATGTATATACAGTGAAACCTCCAAATAAGGGACACTCCGAATAAGGGACACCTCTATTTAAGGGACAAAAGTTGCGGTCCCATAGGTGTCCCTTATTTGGAGGTTTTACTGTATATATATACAAGACTGAACAAAACAATTAGGGCATAACTGTGTTATGTTTCTTACGATAGGGTTTTCAAAATAATAATTATGTTTCCTGTGTTATATGCTTCCTAACTGAACTAAATTTTTGCATATTATGTAATGTATATATGTACATACAAATCTATATACAGTGAAACCTCCAAATAAGGGACATATATGGGACCGCAACTTTTGTCCCTTAAATAGAGGTGTCCCTCATTCGGAGTGTCCCTTATTTGGAGGTTTCACTGTATAATGTAAAGGGCTGCACAAAAGAATCTAGATAATTTTCCGACTGTAGATATTAATTGCTGAAACTGGACTTTCAAAAATTTTCACTTTTTTCATCTTATGACATCCTGAATGTGTTGGAAAATGTTTCATAATCTATGCTTAATATATAATATTGCCATCTTTTTATAATTCTAGCATATCAGGAAATGAATGAAGAACCGTTTACAAAATTCAATCTTTACGTACAAAAACCAAATCGGGTTGAATAAAATAGTATAAAAATGTTATGACTTACTATGGGTGACGAAGAAAAAGAGAAGGATGGTATTCCTGTACACATGGCTGGAGGATTTGGATAGAATGCTATTGACAGGGTGTTTTAGAATCTCATTTTTTGAAACAATGCTTAAACAACACATCAACAAATAACAATGTAAAATACATATTTTACTGATGCCAATTGGATACTGAAACTCTTGCATTGTACTTGCTGACAAATGCAAAACCAGAAGCCAAGTTCACTACAATATAATTTGAATAATGTGTCAGAGAGCAAGAACCTTACAGGCTTCTTCGTATGTACCTCTGTAATTGACACCTCACTTGTAACCAAAGATACCATTAGAGCTATGAAATGTATTGTAAGACCTCATATAACATACAAAATGGCTAATTTAATAATTTTTTATGTAAAATATATGAAGTCTAGAAGTCTATGTATCTTCTTAACCAATGTACAAGAAGAGTGAGAGAGCGAACTTAATATTCTTCTGATCAATAAATCGGTATAATGCATTCATTACAAATGTTTTTCGTTGATGGTTAAAACCATAATACCGTGAAGGTATTGTGGCATGGCACACTGTTCTATTTTAAAAAAATGTTTCTTGGAAACTTGTCCATTCATTTTTGCTTCTGTTTTGACCTTAAAATTCACCTTACGAGAATCCTGAAGGATATTTGTGGTAAGAATTGGAAAAGTAGGTTTGCGGTACATCATCACCATCCTGCAATTAGCAGGAACGGGAAGATCAACTTCTAACAGTTTAAGACCATATAATAACCTCTATAGTAAAAGACTACATAGCCAGCCTTGGATGTCTGTTTTTAATGCGTAGAATCACCTGCTTCTAAGTGGCTATTTTTTTAAAAAGAAAATTTAGGAGGTTCTATTAATTGTTTGTTTAATGTGATATTATGTTATTATCCACCAGTGAATTTTAATGTAAATAATTTTAATATCCATCAGTAAATTTCTGTGATTTAACACTAACTCCTAAGCACTCAAATAAACGGATTATATATAGGGAAGAGTGGGGAGGGATAGGACATCTGCAATAATTCTTTAAATAAGCTTTATTTTAAATTCATGATTCATCTACCAGATGAAGCAGTCGTTGCATCATACTTGTTACTATAAATCTTTTTAGTTTCAAGCACCTATACATTTTTTAAGTCTTTTTACAGCATAAAAAGTAAGTTACTATAGTCGGATTTTTAATGTAAATTTTCGATATCATTCTTTGTTGCTAACTTAAAAGTTTTTAATGTTTTGTAAACACAACAATATATCTTTTATAAATTAACAGCTAAGTTTAGTCTGAAAGTCAAATGCTTGTTGTAAAAACCTATTTTTAAGGAATGTTGCTCTAAGGATGGATGGAATATGTCTTATCTTTTCTTAATGATATCTCTATCCAAATATTTAGATTTTATTACATACAATTTTTTGGTGTTTTGCATTTGAACAGTATAACAAATAAAACTTATAATTTTGCAGATTAAAAAGGCGTCTTTTTACTTCTAGGATTTAAAAAAAAAAAACAAAAAAAAAAAAAAAAATGCATTGAAATCTCAAAGTTGTGCAAATGTTTCTTTTCTTATTCTTGCATTATTTATCAATAATAGTCATCAGTATTAAATTTTTGTACTTCTTTAATATAATCAATATTTCTTTGATATTAATTTCCTCAGTTGTTTTTAATAAAATATTTCTGTTTTGAAATAATTATTAAACTCAAACTGCAAACTCTTATTTTTACATGGCAATACACTTTTTATACGGAAAAATGAAAAAGAAAATTTCATCTTCCCACAAGAAACTCGCCGTTGCATTTTTCATGAACAACGCATAACTGCAAAGATATATCCACCAAAATCAATTGCCAAAAGCATATTTTTCATTTTATTTGGATATTACAAAGTATAATAATATATCAAATTAATGTTGCGATTTACATTAAACCTTCAAAATGTAACTGTCATACTGTTTTTGTCATTTTTTTGATACATTTTTGAAAATTAAATATGAATTTTCATTTTAAAAAACACGTTCCCTCACATGAGAGATATATGGCACACTTTTCTTGTCAATTTAATATGTTTCTTAATCTAAAATTTTAAATATCATCGAGTTTATATTTTTTAAATGTATTAAAATGTTTCAAGATGTTTATTCTGAAAATCTCCGTTTTGTACTAGCAAAACATAATTTGTAAAAAAAATTTCTGTTAAAATTGCCCCATCCCTCCCTACTCTTCCCTAATTATTATACATGAAAGTCTAGACATGAGGTCGGAGTGCTATATTTCTGAACATTATATTTCATAATTTATTTTTTAATTTTATGATGAGTGATAAATTTTTGTGAATGTACACCACAAACGGTATGTTGCGAAAATAAACACACCTTAGTACACAATAGGTAGGTACACTGTAAAAAAAATCTGTAAAGTTGCTAAAAGTTTTCTAGGAAACTGGGATTCCTAGAACTTTTTATGTAAGGGCAACAGCAAAAATTCATGTAAAAGATACCAGGGTTGGCACGGTTTTAACCATGGTTTAAACCACGATTTAAACCAACTGGTTTTTTTCTCAAAAACACCAATTGGTTTTTTTCAAAAAAAAAATCAAATGACATTTTCTCATTTTTTTTTTTTTTTTTTTTTTTTTTAAATAATTTAAGAACTAGATATTATTGGATATAAATATTTTCTACTTTTAACATTTTATTTCAGTAATAAGTATTAAATATAGTGGGTCTAGATCATTTTTTTATATATAGGATAAAAATCTGTATGCATTTGTGATCATATTCTATTGCTCTAAAGAAAAACTTAGAACATGTAAATTGATCAAAGATAAAATAGATTAAAAACAAGCAATATTTAGTATAAAATATTTTCATTAAAGGAAAAAAAAAGCAGATTATTTAAAGCAATTTTTCATAACATGCACAATGATTTTGAATATGGAGCTACACAATTCGATGATCTTTAAGATTTTGGTTAAACTGTAATAGATTTTTTTTTTTTGGGGGGGGGGGATTATCTTTAAGAATTAAAATTAAAACATGAAGTTGAATAAGAGAGTATTTAAAAAATCTGATATTAGATGAAGCATTTTAATACCAATCTAATTTTTTCCCTGTTATCTGCTGAATCTAATGACCAAAAATCTTGATTTCAAATTGCTACTCAAAGAAACCCCAAGAAGTATTTAAAATTTATTTTTAAAAAAATTGTAGAAATGAATATTATAGCCATCAAACTGCATCAAATGTTTATTATTAGTAATCAAAAGATTGTTAATAAATTTTTTCAAAGTATCAGTGTTCGATTGTATAGAGTAATTTATTCTTTGAACACAAGACTGTTTACTATAATAACTGTTTAAAATATGAATTTTTTTCAATTTTCTACATAATTCACTATAATTATTTAATTTAAATTACTTTTAAATGAAGTTCTACTACTTATAATTCAACAATGTGTATTTTTATCAATAAATATGCATGTATATCTAATAAAAAAGTATGTTCTAAAAAAACCCGGTTTAAACCAAAAAAAAAACAGTTTTTTTTTTTGTTTTTTGTTTTTTTTTTTTTGGGGGGGGGGGGGGGGGGTTGAAAAAACCTGATTTTTTTCCAACCCTGAAAGATACAGACTTACACTGAAAATCAAAAAATCTGGGGAACTCCCTAAGAATTCTTTAGGAAACTGGGATTCCAAGAATTTTCCATGTAACTTCGACCCAGGCCACAGATAAAATTTTAGTAAGATAACTGTAATTTTAGTATTCTTGTTTGTAAAGTTACAGATCTCTGTAACCTTACAAAAATTAGTTTTGTAGATTTACATTTTTTCTTGTACGGTGTACAGGTAAAATGTTAGTAACCATACAGATTTCGGCAACTTTACATCTGTAGGATTACAGATTTTTTCTTTTACAATGTATACGCTAAATTCTCGTATATTGGCTGTGTTTAATGTTTACATACCATGCATAAGTACTATTAAAATGCGAGCCAAAAACTAGTTTGGATCAAACATTAGTTTCTTAAAGGGGACTCGGCTCTTTAGCATTTTTGTATTGTTAACTTTAGAAAAAGATATTAAGTACAAATAATTTATTAAATTATATATGAAAATCAATAGAAATCGTCAAACTGAGTTAATACTTGATAAAAGAGATAAAAGTTTATCACTTTTAGCAAGTATTAACTCAGTTTGATGACAAATAATTTAATTTTAAAAAATTTAAATTATTTTATCATAAAAGAAAAAAAAGTTCAATTATTGGCCAACAAATTTAAAAGACTATTAGTGTTTTATTTTATTTTATTTATTTATTTATATTTTACCTTATTTTAATTTATATTATTATTGCAGACTAGCTTTCTTATTTTAAATAGATTTAAAGATTGGATTCTTTTTTAACTAATGATAGTGTTAGGGGAGGAAAATAGCTAAAATACAAGAAGAAAAAAAGCACAGAAATTGACTAATTTTTTGTACTTATTAATTTTACTTTTAAAAAAATATGTACAAAATATTACAAATTTCGATCTTTAAATCTCATATGCTGGTATGAAGTTCAACTAGAAAAAAAATCAAACCATTTTATTAATATCTAGAAAAGTTTACCTTTTTTAAGGCATGAAAGAGAGAGAGAGAGAGAGAGAGAGAGAGAGAGAGTTTGAGTGAGTGAGTGAGTGAGTGAGTGAGTGTGTAGCATGATTAACTGCGCTTACATGGATTTGGTAACATGGCTGCGCTTACGAGGTAACATGGATTTTGCGCTGTTAGCGAAACAAGATTGACCAATCAGAAATTTTTTTTACTTAAAACAGTGAAAACTTCACAAAACGTATGCTTCTAATTCGTCAGTCTCGTTTTACTAACAGCGAAAAATCTATCTGAATTCCGCCCATATCTGCTTATTAGCCAAACACCATCAAAATTAAATAATATCGTTTGCACTAAAATTGAATTGACCCAATTATTTTTAGTTTATTATATTTTTAATAGAAGAAAGTATTGTCATCGAAATATTTTGGATTCCCGGTTTTCCACGGAATTGCACGGTTGTCAGAGATCCCCCGAAATATGTTCATACAAAATGTCTGCTGTCCGTTTGCCGTCATTGTACCTCCGAAAAGTGTGTGAAGCTATACATAGAATTGAACCAAATTTTTTGTTCATGTTTTTGGCTATAAGGTCCTCCCTGAATTTGAAAAACTTCCTCCGGAAGAGAGCGTTATAATTGTGATGTCTTTGCCATGTTTAATGCTGTACTATTGAAAAGTGTTATGATGTTATTAATAGAATTGAACCAATTTTTTTGTATATATTTTTTGGCTAAGGCAAGCAGGTCCTTCCAGAATTAGAAAAAAAAAAATCTGCCTGAAAGGAGAGTTTAACTTTTTAATAAATTGTTTATTTATTAAAAATTGTTTATTTATTATTTATTAATTATAGCGATTTTTGTGCAATTTTTGTTATTTTACCATAAAAAATTGTCTAAAATTATGCACAGAATTGAATCAAAATTTTTTTGTGTATTTTTGTCTATGGCCAACAGACCTTCCTTGAATTCGGAAATATTCCGCCCGAATAGCGCTGTAATAGCGATGTCTGTGTCATTTTCATTACTGTGCCATTGAAAAGTGTTTGAAGTTTTGCATAGAAATGAACCAAATTTTCTGTGTATGTTTTTGGCTATAGAAAGCCAATTCTTCTTGAATTTGAAAAAAAAAATCTCCCGGAAAGGAGCATTTTAATTGCGATGTCTATGCCATTTTTATTACTACGTATACCGTCGAAAACTTTATAAAATTATGCATAGAATGGAACCAAATTGTTTGGGAATAATTTTGGCTATAGCCATTAGAAATAGGATTTTGAAACATTCCGCGGGAAAGGAGCGCTGTGATAGTGATTTGTATGTCTTGATTTTTCGTAGTTCCATTGTCTATCAGCGGCTCTTGCAGAGACGGGAAGTCACGTCCTACTAAAGCGGCTTTTTACATACAGCTGATGACAACAAAATAATATATATATATATATTTATTTATTTTAATAAAAAGCATGATTTAGATTTTCTAGATTAACTTGTTTTTACTCTAATTAATTGACTAAAGCATAAGTTTAAGATGAAAATCAAAGTTGGAACAGTACTGAACTAATAATATTGAAATATTAACATGTGTAACTACTTTTTGAAGTATTAAGATGTATGAGATAGAAGAAAGTTTTGGGATTGGAATTGGATTGGCATACAACGGATTCAGAGTTACTCAGGTGTATATGAATTACCATCTATGAATCCATTATAAGAGAAACTATAGAGATTACACGCAGAAATTCAATATGTAACGATCCAGCATCATTTAATTTACCAAAACTATGGCTCAAGTTACTTAATGGCTATAAAAATAAACATATAAATAAAATGTTTTAGGATTGGCACATACAACGGATTGAGAATTACTCAGGTGTACATGAAATACCATCTATGAATCCATTATAAAAGAAACCATAGAGGTTGTACCATACAGAAGTTCAATATGTAACGATACAGCATCATTTCATTTACCAAAACTAGACCCAAGTTACTCAATGGCTACAAAAATAAAAATAAAAAGATAAGTAAAATATAATAACGTGCATAATATGGACGAGAATGTGCAAATTTAAATAATGGCGTTTCATGACCGTGCAATTTTTAGAGTATTTTTATTTATTTGTTTTGAAAATGTTTCAGATACGAGTCAAACTATCTAAACAGTGAAATTACCCTATTTTTACCGTTTTTAACGTTTTATTTTAACACCTTTTTCATTAAAAATTAATATAAAATAAATAGTTGTAAAAGGTTTTATTTGAAAAGTGAATTTGGTATCAGATTTTTTGTTATATTAGCCGTAACGGTAGTTCCATATGCAGTATCACTCTGGAATTTTGTCAGGTTGTAGTCGAAAACATTTGCAATTTTTTGCTAATATAAAAATCTGATAATCGAAATT
Source organism: Maratus speculifer (assembly GCA_964019185.1). Taxonomy (NCBI): domain Eukaryota; kingdom Metazoa; phylum Arthropoda; class Arachnida; order Araneae; family Salticidae; genus Maratus; species Maratus speculifer. Next base: position 334,706,216 of record OZ025289.1, read on the forward strand.
TGTGTGACATTACGATATTGGCAGGGTGCCGAGTCCCCTTAAACCGCAAATTTCAAAAACTTTGTTCTGGAAAACAAACTTTAAAATTCTTGTCGTATCGAAAATCGTATTTATTTTTTATCAAGCAAACAATATATAAAAAGAGTTTTCGAAGATTTCGTACTGATTAGTATCTGATTTCACTAAAATACTCTAAACAGAAGCGATGACAGCCGAGCGTAAGGTTCCATTCATTCCTCTTGATCTTGAATGATCTATGATTTTTGCGTCACAGGACCATTTCCGTTTTTGTTAATTCTTCGTGGATGAAATTTCGGATATTAAATTCTTAATGATAAAAACACAAGGCTGACCTTTCACTGGACTAGATAAATAACCATACCAGGAACTGTTTGAATTATGACGTGGGCATTAATTGAATTTTTCCGTTTGCGTTTTGTGTGTACTATAAAAGAAAGATGAGGATCCTTCACATCATTGTACATCACTTTCATTCATCGTGTCTCCAGATTTTTTTGGTTGCATATTTTGCCAATAGTTCTTCTGTGGTAAGTTTGTTTTATCAAATGCTTTTTATTCCAGTCTACTATTTTCCATTTTTTATATAGCTGTAACTCAATTTTTAAAAAGTTTATAATTAATCTTCGAGACAGTGTTTTTGAATATTTCATGAATGCGTTTTATTAAAATATTTTAGTAGAATTCATAAAAGTTATTATAAGAATAAAGAGAATAATATATCTAAGTATTCTATTCAGGTTATTGTTATTCCATCGTTTTTATGTTTCTGGTCAAATCATAACACCGGGATTAACACTCTATCCAAATTTCGAATACTATTTTTCGAAAGAAATTTTTTGATTTCTCACAAAAAATTTGTAGAAACATACGCCCCAAAGGTTATTTCTATTGCAAATGTTCTTTGAACTTATCAAGAAAATTTTTGTTAAAAAAAACTGGTTTTCAATACATTCATAATTGGGAGTCTTATAATGATGATCATGAAAAACTATGATAAAATTATAGCAGTCAGTGGAGCTTGCTGAAAATCTTTCTTCTTTTATTATATTCTGAATACAAGCTACAGGCAGGATTAATAGTAAACTAATCCTTTCCTTTATTTTGATACTGAAAAGTCAAATTCAAAATTACTTAAAAATTTTATTCGTTCACCAGTTTTTCTTTTTGCCACGATTTTAACGTTTCCCTTTGTTAAGATTAAGTATTTTACTATTTAGCTATTTGTTCTAACAAGGAAACCACTTTTTGTGAAATTCGCATCTAACGCGTTTTACAGCTCTGTATATGCCAAAGTTAAAATACACCTGCAAGAACCGATAAAATTTGCCTGCAAAGCATTGTATTTTACATATTTTTTATACCTATTTTTTATATAATTTTAAAGTATAGTGAATTTTTAATTCTTAATTTTGCACCGAAAGCGAGCTAAATCGCTACATATGATGCTGAGAATTTGTAATAAGCTTTAGCGTGCTCTTACCTGAATATTATACTTCAGGTTGCTTTTTTTCAGTGTTGTCGGGGAAAATTAAACTGCAGCGAACAAAGTCAGTTTCGTACCGCCAAAAATACAATTAAAATGTATTTTTTTAGAATGACATCCTTATGTTTTTAAGGAATTTTAAACATTTTTTTTTGGTATTTTATTCTTATTATCAACTAATTTGTATTTTAAAATGCATTTTTTCAAAAACTTTTATGTTAATAATGTGATAAAATGGTCTCAAAAATCGTATTTTCAGAATATCGCATTTTGCTGTAAAATCGATGCGAACAATTTTTACAGATAAATTTTAACTGTTCTGCAACTTTTCTCCAAAGCGCTATGAAATGTACCATGTCTTAATACTCAATGATGAATTCACCCCCCCCCCCCTTCTGGAGCAATGAGATGAAGATATGAGGTTTCGTGTTTTCAATGGATAAAAACGCAATTTCTCCTCTCCCCGGAATTCTTTACCGTCCTCCCCAGTGCCATGCACACAGATCCCCCCCCCCCCCCAGAGAAAAGTATTTGAATTCAATGCTGTCAATGCTAGGTGTGAGCTTCACCAAAATGGTTCCCTTGTAAGAGTATAATCATGATGCTATTAAGGGATCATATAAGTTTTTTTTGCCTTCATATACTACATGCGAATGTTAAATTTTTAAGAAGTTTCAAATCCGCATCACAATCCTGTCCATCGAAAAACTTCTTGAATAAACATGATTGAAAGTGTTGTTATAGCAATCCCAATCATTTCTATTTTCAATAAGTACCCTTATAATATGTAATATGACAAAATACCATTGAAGCAATTTAAATCAACATCTCAAAATAATTACAGAATGTTTTTTGAATTAAAAAGGAAGAAATTCGAACTTTTATACTGTCTATTTTTCAACTTTCGACCAAATGTTATGGATTTTTTGCAATGTGATTCTTAAATGAATTTCTGAATTTAAATTTTGTTCGATTTTGTGCCCTAAATTTTCTTTCACAAGCTAAATTTGTGACAGATAGCACAAACACAGCAGTTATAATTATGAAATGTATCGGAAACGTGTTATGCCTTCTTCAGTGTTGAATCCAGAGGGTGGCCCGGGACAAATGATGCAAAAAAATGCCCCCCCCTCCCTGGAAATTTTGAGGTTTTGTGTTTTCAATGGTCATAAAGTGCAATTTTCGCACCGAAACTCTCTAAGGATCCTCCCGTAACCACAGAAATCCCTCCCGAAGAAAAGTGTCTGAATTCAACACTACCCTTCTTAAAAATTCCCCAGAAAACTTTGCAATACCTGAGTTAAACAACACGTCCTATAAGACACGTCCTTATAAAACGTATTGATTAAACCCAATTTTTCAAAAGTTAGTTCAGTATATTATTTCAGATTAACCTTCCTACCCTGAATGGGTCAAATCGACCCATATCTATAATTTGTTTTATACGATTCCAACCAGAACTTTGATTCATAAAGAAAAAAGAAAGTTAAATAATAGATTCAGAAATTTAAGTCAATTAAATATATTAAAATGTTTTAAATAACAATTCTGGTGTGAAAAGTTTTTATCAAGATTGAGTAAAAATCTAACAGGGTATGAAGGTTAAAAACTATATACCTATTGTTGGAATGTTATTCCATAAGGCGTAAGTAAGTTCATCAATAATAAAAAAAAAGTTAAAAGCTTTACCTTTTGTTGACACACTTTTATTTGATGAAAATAAAGTAGAATAATGATGAACACAATACTTGGAATACTTTACAACACAACAGAACAGATGCACAATCTTCATACTATTTACATAAATACAAAAAATAAAGAAAAATAAATGGAAAACATATTAGTTTCAGTTTGAAGCAGTTCTTGATAAATAGTTATTACTCCTTTGGCATAATAATCGATAATATTGGATTTTTAATCCTAGGTAAAATTTTGCAGCCTTCTGCTAGTTGAGTTACATCTTAAACTAAACTGTTCTAAAAGTTCTGTTCCATTGAAAACAGAAGAATGTCTGGTGCTGCCATCTGGCGGCAGATTTTGGTACAAAAGAAGCAATTGTCTAACACCTCTAACAATAAACAAGCTGTTTTCCGAAGAGATCATTGCGTTTTTTCAGCGATCCTTTGACATAATTCGCAGTTTTTCTGAAATCTTTTAGTAAAATTCATGTTTGTTTTTTTCCCCACTCAATACTTTGACAAAATTCAAAATTCAGGATTTTTTTTTTTTTTCCAAGGATCTTTTGATAAAATTTGCATTTTTTCGCTTTTTTTAAATAAAATTCGCGTTTTTCAAGTAGCCAGTTATTGAATATTTCAAGTAGCCAGTTATTGAACACGAATAAACTCGCGTTTATTCGTGATAATTTCATGAATTTCGCATTTTTTTCTTGTTTATTTGATGATATTTGTGTTTCGTATTACTAATTCTTTGATGAAATTTGCGTTTTTAGAGCTGTCGTTTTCCTAAAAACGTGACTCTTTGACGAAACTAGCGGGGTTTTTTGCGCGATTCTCTGATGAAATGTACGTTTTTAAAGTAGCTCTTCGACTAAAATCACGATCCTTTGACTAAACTTATGCTTTTCAACGATCATTTGACGAAATTTACGTTTTTTTTGTGTGTGTTCCTTTGTCGAAATTAGTTTTTTCTGCTATCTTTAGGCGAAACGCGAGTTTTTTCGAAGTCCTTTGTCGAAAGTCGCATTTTTGTGTCATCTTTTAATGAAATTTCCATTTTTTCTACGATTCTTTGACGAAATTTGCGCTTTATTCGTGATCTTTTGCGTTTTTTCCGCGATGCTTTGTGTCGAAATTGATTTTTCCGATAAGTATTTTTCGAAATTGGCGTTAGTTTCTCATTATATTTTTTATGTTCGAATTTCGGACTGATGACCTACTTTTCATAATTTTCGGAATCGAATGCCTTAAATTTTCGGAAAAGAAATCGCCACTGAATTTACCAATCGGTCGTAAAAAAATAACGCGAAACTTGTCAATTGATCTCGGAAAAAAATTATTCAATTTGTCTATCAGTCGCGAGAAAAAATTATGAATTTCGTAACGATCTTTCGCAGTAAAAAGCTTGGAATGCCTTAAATTTTTGAAAAAGAATCACTCCTTAATTTGCCAATCCGATGATATGAATCTGCGAAAATATGAAGAAATTTGCAAGGCATTCGCGGGAGTTGATCTTAGTTTCAAAATCGAAAAATTACCAAAAAGTGCTGAAATTTTTTGGGCGGGATTTCAAAATTTTTGGATGCGAATTACGCCCTGGAATTCAAACCTTGTATATATAATATGTTTATAATAACATATATGGCACATATATGAGCTGTAGAGTATGTATTTATGGTGCATATTTTCACTTATTTGGGCAAAATTGCAACTGTAGGGGTTGCTATTACCCAGAAGTACCTATAATCTTTTCTCTAATTGTTACAATGAACTCTAATTGTTACAATGCCTACTTGTAATGTAAATCTATTTTTTCAGACCCTAATAAAATAATTTGAAATAATTTTGATTCATTATTTTTTATCCATTAAATTTTCTTTTTAAATAGCATGTCATGCTTTGAAATGCATTTTTATTTCTATTAAAGTATTTAAAATTGGTGTCCTGCTTTTATTTTTGAGTGTTTACATGTGAACAAGTGCTATTCCCTATTTTTGAGTAATATTATTTTTGGCTTGAAGATTTCCTCGTTCAGAACACTTTGGTGTTCTTTGTCCTTTATAAAGTGATTTTGTCGCATTATAAACGCACAGTCCTGATGGGATATTTAATATCAAAATTTGGCTACAAGCGTACGTGCAGGAGAAGATCTGCACTTCAAAATCTTTGAAAAAGTAAGAATTTTGACCGCTTTGGGCCAGATTTTTCCAATTTTCACCATTTTTCTCCCTCTTTATCAAAATTCTGCGTACGCCCATGAAACTGACTGAAATCTGGTTTTCTCTTAGTATATTCGAAAAATCTAAATGCTCGATTAAAGGGAAATAGCACAGTAACTTATGCATGAAAAAGAAAAAAAACAGGCGAATCTCTCTCCTATACAATGTTGATCTCCGTCGAACCAATAAGAATGCCTCAACTATACTTCTTCCCTCGTGGGCGAAAGCAATCTTGCAACTTACGGTTTTTTTACGTAGGGGTAAGCAGCTTCTAGTAGAGCCAGGGCGAAACTGCCAGCAGTGAAGTCTTGGCACGTTCTGCTCTTACCTCTACTCTCAGCATCCCTTCCATCATATGTTGCTGAATTTCGCTAATGCACGTTTCTTTGCCTCATGGTAAAGGACGAGTTGTGCTGTAATGTGATTGTGGATTATTCGCTTTAACTTGACTAGTTAACAGGGTTTATTTATTTCATCATGACTGGTAAGTCAGAATTCGTTGTTCCTTTCTTTCTTTTATTCGCCTGCTAATGTTAATCGGATGTTTAATTATAGAGTATTTATTTAATGGCCATCATTTGAATTGGAACTCAATATTACATCTTAGGGTAATCTTTCTTTGTTTTTAAAATTAATGTTTTCAGAATGTAAATATTTTTTTAGTATACTTTTGTATAATATTTTTATAAATATTTTATTGTGAAAACTGAATTAGCTAATTAGATATCTTTCTATCTAATTGATGCTGCTTTTTTCTGTCTTTGTTTTAAAAAAAAGTTTCATATTTAATATTCGCATATTTTTATTTATAGAACTTGAAACATCTCTTTGAATTATCCAATATATGTACAGAGATTATTTTCTCCTATTTTTAAAAAATAAGTTTAAAAAAATATTTTTACCAATACTTAATTCATTAAAGTCAGTTGGCTTAGAAAACTTGTCGCTTAAGGCGAGCAAAAGTTTTACACATAATCTAATCTGAAATTTTGAGCGATTAAATAATTTAAAATTACAATCTGGAAGAAACTGGTGTCGAAAGACTAAAAGAAATGTAAAAGACATTCATCGTTTGCGGGTTAAAGAAAATAAAAGTGGTATTGTAATTCATTGTCAATGTCGATTATATTATGATTTTCTTAAAATGCATTTTTTGTTGTTGTTGTTGTTTAATACAATTTATCAAAGAATTATTTAAAACATACATGCACACATTAATAATTACTACACAGGTACTGGTGGAAATGGGTAAAGTTGAAGGGGGGGGGGGGAGAGATGTGCCTGGGGTTTTACTGATCATTGGCAAAACAGTCTCCCTGTGGCAAAGAATAATGTGACAAAGAATAAAATATTTTAACGCCCTAAGGTATCTTCCAAAAAAGAAAAAAAAATTAATAACATTTGTAGGTATTTATCCATAAAAACCAAAACAATTTAGTTAGAGGTGTCTGTTAATGTTCAAACGTACATAAAATACAATAAATAGATACTTATACTGATAATGATCTAATCTAGAGTAGTTAAAAAAAAAAAAAAAAAAAAAAAAAAAAAAGATTTTAAGTTAGTGTTTTACGTTTTCAGAATTATTGGAAGCATCGAATCGATAATTTTTTATGTATTCATATAAAACAGTCTATTTGTTATCTTCTCTGAGTGGTCGTTCAGTTTTTCCATTCCAAACTGCGGCACTGGACATGAGGATTGAAGGAAAGGGTCGTTACCCTTTCCTTGTATTTTTAAATTCAATTAACTAAATTTAATCTATTTACACAGTTTTTTTTAATTGGAATTTAATCTTAACAAAAGTATAAAAAATGATTAAAAAATAAAAGAAAGAACAAAAAGAAATTGTCTTCATGTGGAGCGGGGAGTAGGACGAAAATAAAATAACTGTTTTAATACTCTTTTTTAGAAAAATGCATTTAGAAACTAAAATTTGAAAATTTAAATTTGAGTACTGCTTTTTTGCTGATTTGATGAAAATATATGCCTGGGTGAATTCTGACTGTAAGAAAAAATATATATATATCAGATTAGCCTGTTTTATGTTTATATTCTCCATTTAAAAACCGTATAGGTACTACTTCTGACCCCTCCTTTAATTTCATTCAAATATTATATAAAAAGCTGCTGATCGTCGCACAGCAATTAGATATTTACTTTTATTCAATCTCGAGATAATCTTTTTATTTTTCCTCTACTTTTTTTCTATCTAATTTCGATCAATTACTATAAATATCCGATTTCTAGTAATATCGCCTTATCACCTAAGTCAACATAAAAATCTCAAGACGTTATCAGCGGAGTATCAGACAGCTTGCTTCCTTGATCTGTTATGGCCGTGAAGGCTCTATTCTATCATCTGTTTTTTGTGATCATCAACATTATGATCCGTAACTTTGCAGCATATCGCAATGCAGTATTATTTATATGTTTATCAAGGAGGAGCAAGATTTTCAAATGGCTTTCCTCCCTCTTTTAATCAAGGATGAGATTTTTCAGACTTTTCTTCAATTTTTAAAGAAATTTCCCCAATTAAATTTTTGGGAAAATTTTACATTTTTTCCTTATTTTTTTTTACTTTTCTTTTTGTACTTTGATATAATAGTCAATTTTTTCTGAATTCCTTTTAATGTTCTGAATTTTTAATATGTTTTCCGCAGTATTACTAATTTGTCCTTTAAAAAACGCTTTAAAAATTTCATTTTTTATTATTTTTGCTTAAATCCTTATTCTTAGTCGTTGGCTTGCTGCACCTTTAACAATCAATTATGATCAATTTAATTCCTTAAAAACTTATTTTTGTTTAAAAAAGGGATTGGGAACTCTGTTTTATCATATACTTAATATGGTTTTCAATTATTTTGATTTGCTGTTTCAAGAAAAGTATCTACTATTTTTTAAATTATAATTAAAAAATATTCATGTCCGTGGTTTGATTAATGTTCTATATCTTGTTAAAATACACTTTTCACTGCAGTAAGTAAATAATTTCTGCCTAATTCTTTCTAACAGTTTCTTTTTAATTTGCTTAAAGCTAAATTATATGTAACATATAAATTTTAATAGCAATTATAATATTTATTCCGCTTGGAATTCATAAGTATTATTGCTCAAATGTCGTTCTCACAGTTTTCAGATTTTTTACTATTTTGTCAATCTCATCCCTGTTTAATATTGTAGTGCTTATTTGCATGTGTGCAAATATCATCACCATTTTTTGTTCTCTATTTAATTAACTGTTTTGTAGTTATACTTTTTTCTACTTATTTATTTATTTTGTAATTGTGGTAACCACGCGTATTTTATTTAAATAAATTATGTTTTAAAAACTCTTAAAATTTTAAAAAATTGTTTATTTATTTTTGCATGTGAACTTTGCCCCAGTATATTCAAAATAACAGAAAAGGAAAGCATACAGTACTCACAACTTGAAAAATAATTAATGATTTATTTTATGAATAATAATTTTTTGTAATTTAAATGTATTTATGTTATTTTAAGAATTTTTCAGAATAAAAATTTTAAGTTTTTATTGCATATTCGAGAATATTAATAAAAAAAAGCATTTTATAAATTAGTTGGCAATGCATGCTAAAATAAATAAACAAACATTGGTATTTTCGTTTAAGCTGCGTCCCTCCAAATAGTTTTTTTGGTTACAGTATATTTCTTTCTATCTTCTACATGCCATAAAAAGTTCGATTTGGAGCTAAAAAGAAATTGTCCTTTTTGTATTACATAAAGTAAGAAATAAATTTTCGTTCTGCAAAAGAAAAGTATCCTTTGAGATTCACTTCTATCTCTGTTAAACATCGCTTCCATCTTTTGGCACCTACCCAGTCTTACTCGAGACCCCCTGTCTCACCACTTTTTTTCTTTCTTTTAGGTGCGTGTCATTAGTTTAAAGTATCTTTTTGAAAACGCCGACAGTTAAACGGCTAAGGTTTTTTTTTCTATTTTCAAGTCATGAGACGAGTCTACATCTTTAAATCATATAAGTGATAACTCCTAACTTATTTCTTTTAATGAAAGATTTTTTTAAGAGGAAAAAAGAATTTTATCTTTTTGAAATGTATGTCAGTTCAACTTTTTGTATTGTCTCTGTTGAATCATCACTGTATATTTTTGTGTCTATTCGGCATTATGTTAGTCGTATGATCGTAAAATAAGTGGTATATTTTCAGCATCGCCTATATTAAATTCGCATATCTGTTAAATTTAATAGGCTTTACAAACATTTTTAAAGAGAGTTTTCTGCCATATAATGTGGTAAGAAGTCGATTACATTGTGGGAAATTTCAAATCCATGACGATTCGAAAACAGCAGAGTACTTGACAGATCCCCCCCCCCATTCCACACCCCCCCCCGTTATAGTACAATATCTATTTAAGTTTTATTTATTTATAATACATTTCTATCAAAATAAAAATAACAGTTCATAGCCATTCGATATCTTTATTTAATGTAATTTTTCAATTCGGTTCATGTACAGGAATCCCAGAGTAAAATAATATTGGGCCTATATTATTTCTAGTGACTTACTTTTTGTATAATATATGTTCTCTGTATTTTAAATTTACTTAGGCCAATATTACCATGAAGTATTGGTCCTACATTGGGATGTTTACATTTTACCAATTTTGCGCAAATTATTGTCTATAAATCTTGGATTTTCCAGTTTCATGGACTATATTTCTGCAACATTGACATTTTATTTTGAATATTTCCAATGAAAGTCATTATTTGAACACTATTGTGATTATATTGAAAGTATTTCCAGTGAATGCAGCCTTGATTTATAAGCCAATATCCCTAGGAATATGACATGAAACATCCCAAATATTGCTTTAAATTTTTGTTCAGTTAGATCGCAGAACATTTCCTTTTTTTTTTTTTTTTCCTTCTCCCCCACTCCCCTCTAAAAAGTTCTAAATAAAGGAAAAAATAAGTATGCATATGTATTTTTCAATAATCGAATACTTATGGAGAAAAATATCTAAAAAATTTAGGATTATAAACAATTTTTCTTGTTTAATTGCTTGTATACTAATAAAATAAACATAAATATTTTTATTTTATTATTATATATGTCATTTCTGTATTTGCATGTGTTCCATGTCATTAATCTGTTTTTAAATTTTTTTGCTAATGTAAATCATTATCAACTTCATGAGAATTATTGTTTATTTCTGACGCACTTAAAAACATAATATCATGCACCTAAATTTTATTTTGCATTTTCAACCCAAGTGAAAGATAAATCGTCTTTTAAATAGTCCGTCTTTTGTAAAGGGAGAAAAAAAATCATAGTCAACAAAACATTTTCTATTGTTAGACAAAATATTTTTGTTAATATTGTTATATTAAATGGAAATGAACTTATGTCATTTTCTAAAGATAATATGTGTGTTTTGCTGAAAGGGTATCCTATTGTTTTAAAAATAAATGATGCTTTGTGTTTTTTTTACACCTAATAATTTTCAAAAAGAATAAGATTTATTAATAAACGATTATTATACTTTTAATATCTTTTTACAAATTTTTTATTATTGTTAATCCATAAAAGTTATAAAATGAAAAATATTCAACTTGAAAATTCGAATTTGATGTTGTTTTAAAATTTATGTAGAAAATCTCCCGTGTTAAATTCACAGGGCGACCGCCTGTGGTAGAAGGAAAAGGGGAATCCCACAACGAAAATTTTAAGATTTTTTTTTAAGATCCAAAAATGGCAATCCCCGATCCTCGTCTTCCCTCTTAACCCTAATTTCTCTTCACGCACACACACCGGTGCCTCCCATAGAAAAATATTTGAATATACCGACCCTATCGGTACTGCTCTACCAGTGGCGGATAAAAGGGGGAGGTCACGGGGGTCATGACTCCCCTCTGAACGAAGAAAAGTTTTAAAATAAATTTAAAAAATGAAACATATTGAATTTTTTCTAATTTATTCCTTATTTAACAGTCAGAATCTTTCTGACTCTTTTAAAGCCGGACCCAAAATAGGTAATTTCTAACACATCCATAACATATGAAGTAATTTTTAATCTTAGATGCAAGATGCATTTATTCAGAACAAATGTGATTGATTAACGTTTTCCATTTTTCAATAAAAGCGAAGAATCTTTCGCGAAATCTCCTTAAACTGTAGAATTTTAAACTGAATTTCAGGTCGTGACAGCCAATTGCTCTCTCATGAAGGCTTTTTGTAAGTGTCAAGTCCTAAAAATTTACACATAATGTTCAATTTCTTGAATGATTTTTGATTTTATATTTTAAAAAAAAATTAAATTTCTTGGCATCTGAATAAAGTTTGTGTATTTATATTTTTACTAATATTTATGTAACTTTTTTGTTACGAATGAAAATAACTTCCCAAAAGTATCAGAAATTTAGCTATTTTCGATGCGGGAACAATCTTCAATGTAAAAATTGTTTATTAAGAGACGTGACCATCCCTCCACCCTAAAATAAAGAAGAGCATAAGCCCCCTCTAAAAGGAAGGCTAGATCCGCCCTTGACTACTACGACTAATTAATAAAAGAAGTGCATTAGATTTTACAAAACTTTGCACCGTAATTTTCCCGAAAAAGAGGTTCATAGTAATTCTCAGTTCTTCAATCGCTCTGTTTAATACAACCGCATGCTTCTCGGATTATTGGCGTGTTATTTTCGCGATCATCTTTCAGTTCAGTGAACTGCGGAAGCCAGACTCAAATGAGGATGTTGATTGCAAATCCCGACGCCCTCGCGTGTAAGCTCGCTCTCCTACAAGAATATGGGCCACCAGGCCACAGTCAAACATGCCGCTTGCACCTTCATTGTTTACTATCAATGTGAAAATTGTACCTCTGTATTGCAGTCTGGCAATATTGCGGTTTTAAAATGCGTGTTTCAAATATTGAAAAATATTAAAAATGCTATTCAGATTTTCTACTATTTTAAGAATTTTGTTTTTCGGGTGTCGGAGGGGGAAATATTATACCTGCACATTGAACGCTTTATCATACATAAAAATAATAAAAAACTAAGATCTTATTATTATTTTTATTTATTTATTTATTTATTTACTTTTTTTATTTTATTTTATTTTTTGTCTTTTATAACAAATGATTTTAAAAAATATATATACATCTGTAAAGGTGCACTTTTGCTCTTCCGTGTCTTTTTTAAAGAAATTCAACTAGAAAATTCTAATTAATTTATTTTCATGTTTATTTCTCTTTTAAAATACTATACTCGTACGCGCGCATACTGATTCCGCATACATATGCTACATATATATATATATATATTAGGGTGGGCCGAAAAAAACTTTTTTTCGATTTTCGATTACGGCGGGTGCGGAAAAGTGGCCACTGGTGGCACTCAGTTCATACAAAAAATTTGAGATTTTTTGGACATTTCCTTACCCTGCCGCAAACGGCTTGAAGTTTTGCAAAAATGTTCATTTTTGAACTTTTTCGAAAAAAATTAAAAAATGTTAAATTAAATTTATTTTGGTTGTATTTACTTGAAAAGGCATATTTAATGTACCAAATGTTTAAATAAGATCTGATCATGCATTATTTAATATCTATGTATATTATAACTTAGGCTATTTTTATAGCTTTTTCGCGTATAATAGGCAAAAGTTGTATTTGTTTGAATCGATCGTTCGTTTCTGTATTATTTATGTCCCTTGGTCTTCTTTATATATTTTCTACCTATCAAACTTCATACATTTGGGGAAAAGACAGCAGTATACTTCAAAAACAAATCTGGAAGGTGAGAAAATGGTGAAGCAGGACTCTAAGCGCGCGCAATGATTCGTCGTAATACTCAGGGAGTGAAGGACGAAAATAGTTGAGAGCCAAAATGCGATAAAGGAGTCTTATTATTTATCCTTGCTCAGTTACCTGCAACATTTGTTCAGTGTTAACGCGAAAGCCTTTTGTATTGATATGCAGTGCTTTTTGGGTCATTTAATGTGCCATTATAGTGTTTTGTGCGTTTTATTACAACGAGCTTAGAAATGGCTAGTATAAAGGTTCATGACAATGCAAAGACATGCGATAGCGTGAAAAGTAACTCTTTGGGGGCATCATGCATATTGAAAGAATTGCAATTGCCAACTTATGCTGATAATCATGCGCCACTATTATTGGTTGCTTCACCATGTAGAAGTTGTGACAGCAGAGGATACGAATCTCGTCATCGATAAAAACAAAGTCAGAAGAGAGAAATAGAAACTTGGAAAGAAGATACAGGCAGAAGTTATTGAAAGAAGGAAAATTAAAAGCATATTTTTTGATGGTAGAAAAGATAAAAGTATATTCAGAGGAAGAAAAATAACAAGTAGCACCGTCGAGAGAAAGGCGAGGAACACATCACCGTGTTGTTTGAACCTGGTTAGGAATACTTGTGTCACTTGATACCTCGTTCCGTTACCTTGATACCTCGTCAGTTCAGAAAAGTCTAACCTGTGGTGACTTGGAAGATTGTATAATGATTTTGCTATTTCTTTTCCGTGACCGGAACAAGGTATCAAGTTACCCGAGTATTCGTAACCAGGTTCAAACAACACGGTTGTGTGTTCCTCGCCTTTCCTTCGACAGTGCCGCTTGTTCTTTTTTTTCCTCTGAATATACATTTATCCTTTCTACCATCAAAAAATATTCTTTTAATTTTCCTTTTTTCAATAACTTCTTCTGCCTGTATCTTCTTTCCACGTTTCTATTTCTCTCTTCTGACTTTGTTTTTATCGATGAAGAGATTCGTATTCTCTGCTGTCACAACTTCTACATGGTGAAGCAACCAGTATTAGTGGCGCATGATTATCAGCATAAGTTGGCAATTGTAATTCTTTCAATATGCATGATGCCCCAAAGAGTTACTTTTCACGCTATCACGTGTCTTTGCATTGTCATGGCCCTTGATACTAGCCATTTCTAAGCTCGTTGTAATAAAACGCACAAAACACTATAATGGCACATTAAACGACCCGAAAAGCACTGTATATCACCACAAAAGTGTTTCACGTAAACACTGAACAAATGTCGCAGGTAACTTAGCAAGGATAAATAATAAGAATCCTTTATCGCATTTTGGCTCTCAACTATTTCATCCTTCACTCCCTGAGTATTAGACGAGTCATTGCGCTCGCTTAGAGTCCTGCTTCACCACTTTCTCACCTTCCAGATTTGTTTTTGAAGTATACTGCTGTCTTTTCCCCAAATGTATGACGTTTGATACATAGAAAATATATAAAGAAGACCAAGGAATATAAATAATACAGAAAATAACGATCGATTCAAACAAATACAACTTTTGCCTATTATACGCGAAAAAGCTATAAAAATAGCCTAAGTTATAATACACATAGATATTAAATAATGCATGATCACATCTTATTTAAACATTTGGTACATTAAATATGCCTTTTCAAGTAAATACAACCAAAATAAATTTAATTTAACATTTTTTAATTTTTTTCGAAAATAGTTCAAAAATGAACATTTTTGCAAAACTTCAAGCCGTTTGCGGCAGGGTAAGGAAATGTCCAAAAAATCTCGAATTTTTTGTATGAACTGAGTGCCACCAGTGGCCACTTTTCCGCACCCGCCATAATCGGAAATCGAAAAAAAGTTTTTTTCGGCCCACCCTAATATATATATATATATATATATATATATATATATATATATATATATAGTCATAAAATAAATGTATCAAAATATTTTTTAGAATTGTTTATTCTCGAATTTATATTTAACTGCTATTTAATCCATTCAAGAATATTTCAATACATACAAACTTAAAAAAAAAAATTAATGTGCTATCTTGATATCGAATGGTTTAAAGTTAGAGATATTTCGAAAATTTATATAAGTTAAATAAATCTAATTAAACTTTGAATGTTTTAAAACTTTTGCAAAAAATTCTTCGGATTTGTTAGATAGCGTCAATTTAACGTGGAATTGAATTGCAGTGTTTTATTATGGGGAAATCATTGCAAGTGCATAAAAAGTGTTTCGAAATATCCGATTTCAATAATGTTGTTTGTGTTATCTTTCACTAAATTAATTCGAAACAGCAGTTAATTCATTCTATAATTTTTAATGATTTTTTCTTTTTCTCCGTTTTCTCTTTCTCACTTTCTCTGTCTTTCTCTAATTCTAACTTAATAGTATTAAGAATATAGACATTCAAAATCTAGAGAAATATTCTTTACAAATTTCTCATTTGCATTTCAATATTTTTAAATGATTATTTTTGCACAGAATCGACTGAGGTCAATGCCTAACATTACATCACTGTATTTTTTCGATTTGTTAGAATGAATCAACCTTTTTTTTTTTTTTCTGAATTCGAAAATATTCTGAGAATGAAAATTCAACCAAATCGAAAGTGTATCCTGATGCAACAGTATACACTTACCTCAGATATCCGATTAAAAAAAATCATTTAAAAATATTGAAATGCAAAAGAGAAATCTATATTAAAAAAAAAAAAAACCTTTTATTGGATTTAGGGATGAGATTGACAAAAAAGTAAAAAATCTGAAAATTGCGCGAATGACATTTGAGCAACAATTTCAAGCAGAATAAATATTATAATTGCTATTAAAATTTATATATTACATACAATTTAGATTTAAGCAAATTAAAAAGAAACTGTTACAAAAACAAAAACAAAAGTAAAAAAATAAGGAAAAATATAAGGAAAAATTATAAAATTTTCCCAAAAATTTAATTGGTGAAATTTCTTTAAAAATTGAAGAAAAGTCTGAAATTCAGACTAAAGTCTGAAGAATCTCATCCCTGTGGATTAACATAAGTTAGCAAATTTGTATGTTGATTAATACAGGTAATTAAATGGTCACATTTTTAGGGGTTCATCAGCAAAATCGATATCCGAGGGATCTTCTTCCTAAACTAAAAAAAATTATGTAAAACAGCATATTTTGTCCTCCAAAAAATAATTTAATTTTATGAAAAAGTTCTTCAGTAAGAGATCTCTTCTCTCTCCGCTCTAGGATAGGTAAGAATCACGTGTAAATCGAAGGCGGATAAGGTTTTAAAACCTTAACTCCGTACAAAGTACGTCATTTTAACTTAATTATAGTATTTACGAAAGTGTTTCCTTTTACCATGACGCCATTTTCAGATGCTATAATACTACGTTGTACTCAAATTTAAATATATTAATAAATAAGTGCATTCGACCAAAGATTTTTAATTTATAATTAATTTATGGTGAAAACTGAAATTTCAAAGGAAGAATAATATATTTTTAATCAGTTTTATTGGAACTGCTTACAAGAATAATTTAAAAAAAAATATTTTAAAATTAAGTTTCAGTAAGCTCTTCAGATAAACAAAACAACTGTAAAAAATTAAATTACTTCACACAATTCTTTCTTATAAGATTTGCAATTTAAAAAGAAAAGACAAATATCTAGTCACTTTGATGCTAGTTTGTGTCAAAAAAAAAAAAAAAAAAAAAAAAAAAAAAAGAGGTGGGAAGAAGAAAAATTAAAGGAAAGAAGAGAAAAGAAACCTGTAAAGTATGTTATTAGATCAAGCTGTACCAGATGTCAAAATTTTCAAATTGCAAAAAAAAAAAAAAAAAAAAAAAGTATGTTTATGTATACATATATACTTTTTTTTACATTAATGTATATGTAAGCTGTTTTATTTTGCCATTTTGGTATTCTTTGCAATGTATTGCCTGGAGGATTAGATGTACAGAGTAAAACTGCGTCTAAAAACACGTGTTTGAAGCGAAAGTGATTGTAAATATTATTGCTGTTTTATTTATTTATTTAGTTTCTTTTTTGATCTGGTATTAGATATGGCACTAATGGGATTATTTTTTTTCCTTTAAAATCGTTTCATACAAAAACAAAACGCAAAATCGGGTGTGATAAGGTTGCAAATTTTATCCCTTGGACCAGGATGCAAAATGACATATAACCTCTCAGAATAATAAAATGTAGATAAGGTCATATTGCAACATAAATATGTATCGCACTATAGAAGAATGTGATTGTTATTATTTATTGATGTGTTTCCCTATTCTTGCGTTTCCATAGCATCATCATTAGAATGGTTCTAAACATAATAACAGTAATAATAATGTTTACTAGGAATAGTAATGATAATGTTTGCTATTTTCTTTTGTATTCGAATTTACAGCCTCCTCTTTTTTCTTTTTCGTTTTTGAATAGATTGGTTTTGATATTTGTGTAATTTTACAACATTGAAAATTAACAATTTATTGTTTGTTGCTTAGATTTCAGAATTTCAGATTCCTTTCAGCTATTGCCTTCTGTTTGTTGAAAAATTTTCGAATCAAGAAAGATTTGAAATTATTATGAAGATCAATTCGAATATACAAGCTCCGGCTATTAATTTCTGGGACTCGAGGAATAACTCAGAAGGAAAAAAGGTTAAACATATATCCATTTAATATGATTCGAAGTAATCCCCATTAGTCGTAATGCACGTCTGTGCAAATTTCGGAAAGAAGTTTTAGAATCCTCTTTTAGGATGCTTTTTAATAGTGACATTACAGTTTTCTTGATGGCTTCAACATCCTGTAATCTTGTTCTCTTCAGCGAATTTTTCAGCTTAGGAAACAGGAAAAAGTCTGCGGGTACTAGATCTGGAGAGTATGATAGATGCTACATCTCAACGACATCATGCTGGGCTGAGAATCTACCAATATTGGTAGATTTTGTTTCAAATTGCTATTCGGATATCAAAAATGCCTCATACTAGTGATAAAGAGAAAAATATATTGTGAGGTCAAGGCACTATCTAAGCATGAAACAAAATTTTACCGCTCGTAGTTTTCCCCACTATGGAGGTGGTTACAATTAGACCCTGGTCATAATTATCTCACCTGACCCTACACAATGAAATAAAATATATACAATTTACATATATATACAATATATGTAATATACAATTACATAAGATGAGCTTTTGATTCTTTTATTTCCTGAATCTGTACTTTAACCGTTTAAACGCCAATGTACCCAAATGGGAACATTGCATTATTTGTAACACAAAACAGGCATTTTCCAACATAATAACTATACCCTTATTTTTCCTATAAAACATAAGGTTGATCAGAACTTTTGAAAAAAAAATATTTATGTTTAAGCATTTATCGCAGGTATAAGGAATATGTAAATTCATTAATTTGCATAAAAAATATATTAATTGCTTTTATCATTTTCTTTATATTAGTAACATTTGACCGCAAGGTATCTATATGTTTTAGCAATTCGAGAAAATACTCAAGAACAATATACAATACAGCGGAAAATAATTTTTTATATTTGCATTATATTGTCAATCAATAATCATGATCCAAAATGCAAACACTGAGATGAAAACAGCCAAAAAGACTGCAGAAATACTTTTGTTTGTTATTTTCTAAATTTGTATGCATAAATTAAAACATTTGAAGCTGTAATACAGGAAAAACAAAATTATAATTACATTGCGGTATTAATTCGGCATGTAAACGGTTAATTACAAATTTTCTGATGAAGATTTTTAAAATTTAACTGTAAAAAATTTTAAAAAAATAGCTTTTTTCATAATTTAAAATTATTTTATCTGTTCTCTGATGAATGATAAATTACATGCTATATATATATTTTTTTAATTTGTGTGATGCGTCGTACTATTTTATATCATTCAAATTGATTAAAGATATATATTGGAATCCAATAAAAAAAATAATAACAACAAATTTTATGTCATTATAGCTGACAATTTTGTACTTATTACTCTATAGAGCTTCAAAATGTAATATTTGCATTCCATTTAAATAAATAAATAATCATTCGAAAGATTTAAATATGTTGCAGTCATGTTGCACTTATGCGTTCAATCTTGATACACATAATATAAAACTTCTTAAACGATCATAAGTATTCGTTTCGAAAGAGTGTTGTTTTCCGTCATCAAGTATAAAAACGCTGTGCTTTTAAAGTGACAACACCTCTTATTTGCTCCCGATGATTAAATTTATTGTTCTTCCGAAACATTGTAGTGCTTAAGAAGCTTTAAAATTACATTGTACTTTATTAATTTATTTTAATTAATGTACTCTATTAATTATTTTATTAATTATATTGCACTCCGATTACGTTACGATTTTTTTAAAATAGAAATGGTATTAGTTACTGGAGTTATTGATCCTATTTATAAAAAGTAATGATTTTTAGCTACATATGTATAGATATTTTTTTTGACGTGACAACGTCTTGTAAATTGGTTTGCCGGGAGACACTTCAAGAAACTGCGTTACGTTACGTTACGCTCCGCTCACGATACGCGCTCACTTTTCTCTTAACTTTTTCCGGTCACTTGTGGGACCATTTTCTGAACGTGAATGTGAATTCGCTGCAAGGAAGGGGCGGTGCTTAATAGGAATTTTAGATAGTATCAAACTAAGACGAAATACGTTATGTATTAGTTATTAGTATAAAGTACAAAGAAAATAAGTGTAGTTTATTTCGTAATTCGGTGGTATATTATGGAAAACTAATGATATGTGATTAGTGAAAGCCATTTTACTTTAGTTATATTCTGCTCATTGAAAAATTCTTTAATATGCTGTTTACAAAATTCAACATTTGACATCAATAAACATGAAGTAAAATGTGTTTAACAAACACAGTGTATTGCAAGTTATTGTATGTATATTTGTATATAAATACGTATGTATGTGTAAAGGTAAAAATAAAATTTTGTTAATATGAAATTCAGTGCGAGATTCTTTGTATAAATTAATGTTTTAAATATAATTCTTTGTATAAATAAATGTTTTAAATTGTTACTATTATTTCATCCTTCTTGCTACTATAAGAATGAATATTCACATTAAAATTATTTTACAACTCAAAGTCGTTGTCACGTAAAACTTTCGCCCGTATACCGACTTTACAGGCAACCAATTTTTTTTTAACAATATTTTTTAATGTATTTGTACAAAACTTTAAAAAATAAATATTTGAATAAAATAGATTTAAAACTTTTTAATTGGGACTTATAACTTATGGTTACGATTTTTTTAAATAGAAATGGTATTAGTTACTAGAGTTATTGATCCTATTTATATAAAAATCAGATTTAGAAAAATCGAAGAAAGAATTCACAAAATGTCTGTCAGTTACTAGGGATTACTAGAAGTAGGTTTAACAAATTGTGAAAAAAAATGCATTCTGAGATAAGTGGATTTAGCTGCGCACAAGGTAAACAATTCTGTTAGTGCAACACAAGAATTGTTACATCTGCTAATGTAATCAGCGTATAAATAGAAAGTTTGCTTTATTTAATTTAAGTTTGTAGCAATTTTATAAAAAAGTAAAGTATTTTATATCTTAAAAGAATTTTCTTCCCCGAACAGCCTTTAAGTAGATTCACTCCCTTCAGTCTGAGAAAAATGACAAAAATGTCATATATATATGAAATGTATTTCGACATTCTTAGTATATTTGGACGAATTTACGCCTAGCAGTTGGAACGTTTGTAAATTATAAATTATAAACATTTGTAGCTTTTTTACATACAGGAAAGCGTTACATACAGAAACGCTAAGAATTTGTTAACTTTTGTGATGGGAAAAAAAGTTTAAAATATTGTTTAAAATATTTTTAAGGAGGAAATTGCTTTATTTTTTACCACTTGAAATCGCTATTTTATATATAGTTCGTATCTTTATGAATAATTATTAGAAAATTCTGATTTATATTTAGCTTTGCCACTCCAGCCAGTTCAACTAAACGTTATTGTCGCAACAGATAAAATACTTTGTTTATTATTGTTATTATTACTATGCATAATTTTGACTATGTATGTGGGTTTTTTTTATTATTCATATTTTAAAATCGTTATTCAGGTAACTTTTCATTTTATTTAACTCGTGAATAAACTTGACTATTTTTAATTATCTCTACCTATTTGTTAAATTTTCGTGGGGAAAAAAACTAAAAATAAAG
The DNA here is from genome assembly GCA_964019185.1 of Maratus speculifer. Lineage (NCBI taxonomy): Eukaryota > Metazoa > Arthropoda > Arachnida > Araneae > Salticidae > Maratus > Maratus speculifer. Next base: position 334,727,628 of record OZ025289.1, read on the forward strand.
TACAAGATTTTTAAAATAACATTACTGAAATATAGATTGCATCAAGGTATTATTTATTCCTCAAACTTTAATTAGCTTATGCGACATTTTATTATTATAGTAGTAGTAGTAGTGAAATCATTATATAAATAGATATGTAGTAATATATTCTTTTAATGTATTTATTACGATTTTACTTTATAAATAAATAATTTACGGGTAACTATTCAAAGGCACGACCTCAAAAATATATTTTTGGAAGTCGTAAAATGCTACACTGGTATTAAAATGTATTGCCGAAAGTCGTAAAATGCTACACTGATAGAAATTATAGTAGAAACAGACCTTTTCACTCAAGCAATGGATAGACAACTAATTTATATTCTTGTTTTGGCTGGTTAATATTCATACGTCCTTCATTAAAACGCCTCTGCGCCAAATACTTTTATATTCCGGAACTTCACTCCGACACCCACCTAATCTCTGCGCAACTTTTTTCTGATAAAGATAAATTAAAAAAATAACCGTAAATAACTTCGCAACTTGGCTTTGTATCTGATTTCTTTTGATAAGATAGGGGATCGAAGAATTGATTTGTATCATATCAAAACTGATTGCAGGCTATTGTGTGTTGCTCAATAGGGCAAAAGCAGTGATTGCAAATTAAAATCTGCGTTTTGTACAATTTTCTGCTTTTGATAGTGCCTTTTTATCTGTAAAGTGTGGGTGCGTATTTGAGCAGTGCTGTGTAATATCAAAATATAACATAGAGATTTTTGATGTGGTTTTATTGTTGCAATTCTCTTTTTTCAAGAGTGAAAATGTTTTTAAAAGCTATTCCATGTTATCCGAAACCCTACTCATATCTCAGTTTTTGTAGGTGTTATCGTAGTGTCAATAAAGTCAAGACAAATATGATCATAATATATTAGATAATGTCAAAAAATATATAACATAAAAAGAATAACAGATAATGTCAGAAAGAAAAAGAAAAGAAAGAAAAGAGCATGACAGTATAGATAAAGTCGAAATAAATATAATATATTTGATTAATTTTCCTCAGTTAGAATCTTCGAATTTCGTTATTGATATATATATAGTGTTAACGTCTAGCATTTTTTTTTTTTTTTTTTTTTTTTTAAATACTTTATTTAGGCTGCAAATTAGAGGACCTTGATAAAAAATATACATTTTAAAGATGTATTGGTATATTTTTGTTAATGAATGAAATTTTAGAATAAAAAAATTTTATGCTTTATGTTATATTTCACGAAAAGAAAAATTTAAATATATTATACTTGAATCATTTTTAAATACTCTTTTAAAGTCGGATGAAAACATGCGTTATATCAGTTTGAAATAAGCTGGTAAAAAACCAAACGCTTCCATATTAATATATTCGAAATACCATTTCTCGTATTCAACTTACCTCCTAAATTTCCGGGCAGGAAATCTAAAACTTTTGTCATGTAAATAAATGCGGACGTAAATTTTGCGAGTAAATACGAAAGAGACTTACGTCTTTGTGGGTTTAGATTTGCAGAATAAACCTAAGCGATAGCCTGATTTTTGAAAACGAAAAGACGCAAATTGCACAAAATATTTTTAAAATAGTTTCTTAGAAATAAAAGCAATATTTCTTAAAGACACTAAGAATTAAAACAAGAATCAGAAAGAAAAGAAAAATCTCGCATAGAGTGTAGTGAAAGGGAAGGGGGGGGGCGCTTCTTGTATAGAACTTGTGTTATCTTGCACATTGCTAAGGGAGCACAGAACACTGAGCTCGCCATATAACAAGCTCATGTCGAGTATATATGTCGGGCTCAGTGGCACCGAGTTTCTTGCTAAGGAACTTTTGGATTGTGTATTGAAACGATTAAAAACATCACGATTTTTAAAGTACCAAAACTCAAATAATATACTATTAATATTTTTTTTTTCTGCTGAAGTATACATTCTTAAGTATCTTACGTAGAAAAATGAATATTGCGAATATAAAAATATTTTTTTAACTTTAAAATTCATATCGCTGCTCTGGGAATGAAAATCATTAAGTAATTTGTGCATACAGAAAACAATTTTTGACCTAAATTTTCAATTTCCACTTACCTTAATGTACTCAGTTTAAATGTCGTGTGCATCTTCAAGATAATTATTCATCCCCTCGGCCAATTCTTCTCTCCAACATTAATCTTGTGGGCTTGAAATGCATTCGTATTTTTTGAATTTCTCAGAGAAAATATACTTTAACTTTTTCATCCAATTGAACAATTCTCTCCACGTTAATCTTGTGGACTTGAAATGCATTAATATTTTTCGAATTTCTTAGAGAAAATACACTTTTACCTTTTTTTTTCTCTCTCTATATTCTTCTTAAAGAATGTTTATTTCCTTTTATTTCTTTATATTCTTCTTAAAGAATGTTCCTTTCCTTTTCTTCTCTACATTCTTTTTTTTTTTTTAAGTATTTTTTGCTTTTCGCTTAGGAAAATATTTCTAAAACATATATTTAATTTTATTTTCAGTGTTAAAACCTTATTCAGAGCACCACAACTTCACTAAATTTTAAAATTTGTAATATAAAATTAGTTCTATCAGAGGATCCAATCCAATCTTTCCTGGTTACAGAATATAAATGTTCGGTGTTTAGAGCATGAGAAAAAATACCTTGATTTTTAAAACTCCAATAGATTTAGCTCGGAGGAAAACGCAGCCGAAAAAAAATATCAACAGATACTCTTGTTATCGACAGATACACACAGAAACACACTTGACAGATATACTTGTCGATACACACATATCTGTGTATCGACAGATACACACACAGAAATGGTATTTTTGGTAATATTTCATTCTTTTTGTGTTTGGTAGTTGAAAAAAGAACTGTCACCATTGTCATCTTAAATATTTCCCATATAGGCCTATTTTCATTTTCAATAGATATATATTGTACAATTCGCACTCTACATATACTTGCAATTGTGTAAATATGTATTGTAAAAGAGTCGCAACCCTCGAACTTACAAAGCTCTAATGCATTCATAATAGTAGAAAGTTACAAGTCTCCTGCTCTGAAACAATCCACTTTAAAAAATTTGTAAATTTGCAATACCGTTGTGTCAAGTATGATTTTTATTGATAATTGTCCATTTTTAATTTACAGTGTTTGTTAAATTTCAGATTTATGCATGAATTGATTACATCATTATCTTTTAAATTATGTTGATGATAGTTATTTTATTAAATTAGAAAAAAATCGTATACTTTTTTAATCAATCTTGCGTATCATTTAAATTTGAACACATATAGAATTTCATGTTTTTCTAGACACAAAAGTTTGCTTTAGTTCCTTTAAATTCTTATCATACTAACCGCAGCGTTGTCTGGTCTGATATTGATTGTAAAAAGTAATCAAGGTAAATATAAAAGCTTTGTTAATTGTCAGCCCACATTTATTGCAGCTATATATCAATAGAGATTTTAGACTCCTGTCAAAATCTAATGATAAAGCAGGGTCACCACAAGCTTATTTTGAAGTAAACAAGATAACAAAAAATATAAAAAGGAAACTTATCATTTATTATGTGACATTTGGAACGTTATAGATAATATGAGTGATAAAAGAAAAACTACAGAAAAAAAATTTTGATATGTTCATAAATGAATTTTAGAAAATTTCAGACTGTAGACAACAGCATATTTTTAAATGCAATGCCTCTTGCTAATCGATCAATTAAATATTTGTTACATTAGGAATCAATGATTAAAATTCAGAATATGTATCTGAAATAATAATAAACATTTTATTTAAATAAATAAATAAATAAAAGCTCTTTTATAATAATATACTGTTTTATATGTTACGCATGCATAGCAAAATTCACGTAAATAAGTCTAATAAATTTCTAAATAATTTTAACTAGTTTTTTTGCGACTTATAGTTAGTTACGTATTGCTGTCAATAAATTATTTTTTTTTTTTTTTTGGGGGGGGGGGGGGTGAATAACGAAACAAATGATTTCCTTATAAATTAATTAAATATATTTTGTCCACAGATAGCAGTGTATGTGTGTGCGCAGACTTAGAATTTCTAACGCAGAATATTGAAACTTTCAGAAATGCCGTTTGTTTGACCAAAACTGTTATTAAATAATATATTTTTTTTTCCTTTTCTATTATATTCTTATATCTATCTTTTTGTCTCTCCCTCACCCTCCATATATATATATATAACGCTATAAACATATAAACACACACACATACACACACATATGTATTACAAAATGATCAACATACAGCATAGACTATCGAAACTACATAATTTAAGACAAAGTGATTGCGTATTGTTAGGATTTTGAAAAGCTTCCCTAAGCTATATATACATATAGTTGTTCAAAATATTTTAACAGATATGTCCTTTCAAATTACTAAAATTTGGACCAAAAATAAATAAATAAATAAAAGAGAGAGAGTCTGTCTGTCTTTGGATTTGAGAACAGGCTTGAATAACCTACATGACAAATACATTAAAATAAAATTTTTAGGTGTAAGAAAATTGGCTTCTTAATGATTTTCGTTTGATAAATACTTCATATATTTAATTTTAAACATATTTTTTCTGTGGTGTGACAATCAAATCAGTCAGATTTATGGTGATTTCATCCGGCCATCTTTGTAATTTTTCTGACCTTCTTCCTTCTCAATTCCCTGCTCGTGGTGCTTATCTAAGCGATGAAGTAGCATTCTAATTATGTGTTTTTTTAAAATTAGGTAAAATATATATATATATATATATATATATATATATATATATATATATATATATATATATGACATGATATGAACTCAAAATTTTGATTTATTGCTCATAAATTTGTTTCTGCAAAAAAAGAAAGGAAAAAAAATAGAATTTGTTTTCTCAGTGTAAATGTAAATTTATTTTCAATAAATCCGGAATTTTCACTGATCGGATTTTTTTTCCCGTTGTATATGAATATTATTAAATGAACATATTTCCCAAAATATTTTATTCTGCCTAGCTGTCCTCAACTACTGAGAAGTAGCTTAAAATAAAAATAACTATTTCTATTCTACTTTAGGTATTTATTTTTTGGGCATAAAAATGAAATCCAATCTTAATATGATCTCCCAGTCATCTTATTCCAGTGCCTTCGTAATTTTGAGATAAAATTCCGAATACGTAATGTGTAATCTATTTGTTCGTAGTAGGTTAATACTATCGTTTCAGTACGATATGAATTTGTATACATCTACATTTAAAACCACTACATTACTGAATTTTATTTGCTTTAGTGTTCTGATCAATCAGATTGTTATTTTCTTTTTAATCAAGTGAGTTTTAACCTCTTCACCTCCAGATTTTTGATCAACCGTAAAATTATGACGTACGCAATATACGTAATGGCACGGAGGTGAAGAGATTAATAAGTCATCAGATATTTTTGCATGCAATTCCCTTTTAGAGCTTTAATTTTCCCTTTTATTCCTTTTCACTCATTAAATTGAAATGTTTTAAGATATTTAAAATTTACTTTCATTAAAAAATACAAAACAAAAACAAACTAACTTTTTTAACTTATTTTTTTAATATTAGAGTAATATTATTAAAGAAATATCTGAAAATGTTTCATATACATATTTTTCAAACCTATACATATATTTCTATTTATTTTCTAAATTTTTAAAATTTGAAACTCTTTAATATCTTTCAGTTATACGTTTTTAAGCGTATACACATTTTTTTTTTATAAAGTTTTAATATTAGAACATAATACTATCACTTTTTTTTTCTAATCTTTTACTCTCTTTTTTTCCTACATACAACTTTATCTTATTCTAAAGTTTTGATATTAGACATCCAGAAAACATTTTAAATATTAAAAAAAATTTTAACTAAATAAAATCAAAATCTTAAATTGCCTATAGAAACAAAATTTAAATTTAAAGTAAACTTAATGAAAAAGTTTGACATATTACTATCTAAATTCTACAAGATTAACCCAGCGAAGAAACAGTGAATATTTAATTTATAAATAAACATTACTAAATTGCCTACTGCAATAAGAATTTAACCAAAAAAAAAAAAAAAAGTTATATGAAGCAGATTTTTTTTTACCATTGCAAGAATAATAAATAGTTCAACGTGTGTATGTGTTAGATGCATTACCTTTGAAACAGCATGGTGCAGAATCACATGCATATTCCAAGAAATAATGTTGCACCTTTATTCACAAAAATTTCTTAAGACTGAAATTTAAAAAAATAAGAATATTTCTTATGAATCTTGAAATACTGGCATTTCAAGCAATCGTCATCAATCTAATTGATGGAATCACAGAAATAAATTTGCCGGTTTATCATTAAATGCACCTACCATTAATATGTCAATTTTAAGTAAGCATTAAATTATAAGTAAACATTTTTTAAATAATTTTTCTATTTCACATAATTGTTAACTTTAAATAAGATCTTTTTAACAAAAATTACTTCGCATGTTTATGTAATTAACACTCTTTCTTTATCATTTTTTGACATTATATATAAAACCATAATAACAATTGCAAATTACCTCAAAAATTGTGAAAGTATAAATAATAAAGATTGATACATTTAACAATTTGATTATTGATTGTAAACATAGTATAAAGTAGAATTAAAGAAATATATATATATATATATATCAGTGTTGGGTATGAACGCGCTCACTGAACGAAAACTCACGAATTTCGCTCACTATTTGTGAACTTTGAACTGAACTTCGCTCACTATTTTATAAACGAGTTTGAACTGAACGGAAACTCAAAAAAATAGACGAGTTTGAACGAAATTCACGTTCAAATTTAAGTTCATTTTTTTCATAATTTATTTAAAATTTTTCCATACCTTAGTACACTTTTTCCCTCTTTCAAATGCCATTTAGAGGCCTACACGAGCCTCAGGACAGGTTAAGTCTGGATATCACTTCTCTGGATAGTATCCTAGTCTTACTTCTTCTGCAGACTCGGGTCGCGCCGAACCGGACCTGGGCTGTATACAATTTCGCCGAAAATAGATATATACAGTAAACTTTCTGTACAAGGTGGACTGTGTAAGGCTGAAATATGTCTAAATCGGAAAGATTTTAAAAGAAAGCATAAACATTGCAGCCTACGGCACTTCTGCATAAATGGAGATTATAAACAGACTAAGGTAAGTTTTTTTGGCCAGAACTCTTCCGTTAAATATCAATGTCCTGTAGAAATGTACTCGGGGTCGGGCCGGGTTCGTTGCAAAATTTCAACTTTTTTTCCGGGCCAAGCTCGGGCCTTGTTTTTAGCTATTATATCGGGCCGGGTCGGGCCTTGTTTTTAGCTATTATATCAGGCCGGGTCGAGCCTTGATTTTAGCTATTATATCGGGCCGGGTCGGGCCGCTAAATTTTCTCTACGAGCCGGGCTGGGCTCGGGACGAAATTTTTATTCTAATATCGGGCTGGACATTTTTATTTCTATGGATCGGGCCTGGAAATTTTCGTCCGTGCATACCTCTATCTTACATATCGAATAATCAAATGATTAGTTCACAAAATTTTGTAAATTTGGACAATAATATCCAAACATAAAAAAAGTGAACTTTTTAGTGAACGTCGTTCACTTTTACAAACGAGTTTGATTTGAACGAGTTCGTTTGAAAATTTTTGAATTTGAACGTGAACTTAAATCACTTTTCAGAAATTGAACGTGAGTTTCAGTTAGTTCGTTTATTTTGTGAACGTGCCCAACACTGATATATATATATATATATATATATATATATATATATATATATATATATATATAATCAATAAATAACTATTGCAGATATACTATAAATTTGGAAAGAGGGTATACATCAATATTTATAACACTAACATTAAATATCGCATAAAACAATTGTTTGCCTTAAAAACTGTTTGCATTGGCGTGCTTATAAAACATTTCTCTACAATACTACTTATTTTCAGATTTTTGTGCACAGTAATTTTCTTAATATTAACGAAGAAAGACCCTCGGTTACAAAAATCTCAATGTCAGCGGCGGTGACAGCGTTAGAATAGTTTTTTAGAATAGAGATTTAATTGTGGAAACTACAAAATCATCAAATTTAAACTATAAGGGTAATAAAACACAGGTAAAAGACTGTCTTTTACCTGTATTCTTTATCTATGTAGTTTAAATTTGGTGGTTTTGTAGTTTTCATAATTAAATGTTATAAATATTGATATACATCTTCTTTCCAAATTTATAGTATGCCTGCATATTTATGATCTGCTTTTGCGCCAATAATTTTCATTAATAATAATTGAACTATATATGTAAAAGAAAAAAAAACTTCTTTTTATTTGCGGATTGTACTTTCTGTAAGGAATGCGCGCATCAAGCAAAAGAAGGTTATGTTGGCTTTCCAGGCAGTGGCAGAGGTGTGCAATAAAATGAGTTTTACAGGTAAAGGAATACATGCCGTAAAGTAAGTTTTACACCGTGACTAATATCAATTGTTAATTAAAGGAATGGGACGCAATTACAGTCGACTCTTGTTAATTCGAAATCGGATAATTTAAATCTTCGCTTAATTCGAACTAAACATTAAGTCCCGAAATTTTCAATGGCAGAATAGAGTTTTTCTTTTTTCTTTTGTTTCTCACTGATTTCAAATCATTTGGATAACTTTCTTTCTTTTATTTTTGTGAAAATTGTTCCGAACGAGTATACATATAATCCAAAGCATTTTATATCCACTTTCTTAATGCCCCGTCTGTCCATCAGTGACGCTTTAAATCTTTCTTCCATCGTGCTTGTTTCATAATCTTTTAATTAGTTTGTGTATTTAAAAATTCTAATTTCATATTGACGAAATAAATTTAAAAAACACTATAACATTGATTCCTTTGTAATAGTACCATATTAAGCATCTTTTCATTTCATATTTTCCATAATTCGAACATTTCTTGTAGTCCCGACGAGTTCGAATGAATGAGAGCCGAGTGTATATGAAAAATGTTAAATTGTTGAAAGCATGGTTTAAAAATTATCCATATGCTGTAATATAACCATAACCGTAGAATAGAGGGTAATTGAAAATGAATATGGCTATTAAAAAAGGCCATAACTATTTAATCGAAAGGAATTTATCGATAAGAATTCCACTGAATTTAAAAGGAAGTTCAAAATTTTGTTTACATACTTTATAAATGTTCAATGCGATTCCCTTTGGTCACATGGACGACATCAAAATATCATTTTTGTTTAAACATTTGATATAATGTGTACGTTTTTAGGATTTAGGGGTGTTTGACTGTACCGCTGGCGAAATCTTCGCTGCACTGATAAAAGAAATGACAATTGTGAATTTCTAACAGAATGTTCCTATATGCCTACAACATATGCAAATGGTGTGGGATATTTGAACAAAAAGGATATTTAGATGTTCGTGTGATCCAGAAGAGTCAGATCCAGAAGAGTCATATAGAACATTTTTAAGGTGTGTAAACGAAATTTTGAACTTCGTTTTACATTTTGTGCAACTCTTATCGATAAATTATTTTCGATTAAAAGGTTATAGCCGTATGTAATCGCTATATTCATTTTGAATTATTCTGTATAACAACAATAAATGCATTGAAAACATTGTATATCTATGTAAACTGTCTATAAGATCATCCCATTTGGATTAACGAATTAATCCAAGATACTGTGAAATATCAATACATTGTCCCAATTAGGTTTGAATTGGTTTAATATCGCAGCCATTATTGTAATGTCCTCCCCTCTTCTATAGACAAAAAACAAACATTTCATATCAATAAATTTAAAATTTTGTGGCACTTACTGTTTGATTTGTAGTTCCGGAGAAATTGTTTATCCCACTTGTTATTCATCAAAATGTTTTATTACTTTGTCAAACTTGTTGTTAATGAATTTCATTCTTTTATAGGGTCCAGTGTCAGTTGTTTTTGGGTGTGTCTGCACCTGAAACATGTCCATAGTCACTTATGGCAATTTCACATGGTAAGTCATTTTATGCTGTATATATTTCCTTATAAAATTGAAAAAAATTGTGAAAACTTTTGTGATACATTTTTTAGCGTTACTTTTTAACTCTCTTAAAAAAAAAGGAGAGAAGGGGGAAAGAGCTTCTCTATACTACAAAATAAGATAAAATTAGTAAATCAAAACTCGCACTTCTATGATGATTACATTGGTAGATATAACAATTTTTGCATTGTACTATCACTTTTATCCTTCTCATAACTAAAACTTTAAATTTATTTATCACAGAATGGATTTTCTCATAATTTTGCCATGCTTAAAAGGACCTATCTAAACTTTCTTGAAATATATGTAAATGATATTTTGTACAAAATGTTTATGTTATGTTTTTAATAAATTGTCTTTGGGATTTTTATTTCCCTGTTAAGAGTTTGAAAATATAACGCTCCAAGTAAAAAATCGCTCTCAAAAAACCACTTTTTTTTACTTTTAAAGTTATTAGAAATTTTGTAAGTAATATTTTTATAAATACAAAAGATAAATTAACAAGAAACCGGATTTTATTCACATAGTAGTGAAAAAAAGTAATGAAAGCGAGCATACAGTTAATTTATCAAAAAAATATGTATACATTTAAAAAAATTTAAATTTTCTCAAATTTTTCAAAATAAAAAAATTATGTTACAAGTAATTTTTATAAGAAGACTCATTTCAGGAAAAGAAAAATTCAATAAATAAAAAAATATTGATCCCCGACCTCGGACCTCCTAAACGACTTATGCAATCATTAGATATTTTTTAGGAAGATTTCTTTTGTTGAAATTTATGAACTAAATCTGTATTTATAGGGGTTTATGGGGTATTTACTTGTCTCTTAAAATTTCTTTAAAATATTATTTTTCGTCTTTTATAGAATTAATAATTGTACGGACACTTCTGAAATGAAATTTTCCACTCCATTCAGGAAAGCCGACTTATGTTTCGAAAAGAAATTATCCAATTAAATATACTAAGCTACAAGTAATAGAAATACTTTTTATTACTTGTACTTTTTATTATGTTTGAAAATATTTTAAAAAGGCCACCTTTTTAAAATTAATTAATATCAATACTAATCAAATTGCTAGATGAAGATGGCGTGTAAAAATATTATGCGTTAATTGTTATAGTAAAATATATATTAATGTAAAATTTATTAGCAAATAGAATTCTCTAAGAAATTTCGATATATTGACAATCATAAACATTTTAATTTATGAATGGAACCAAATAAAATGAAAATAAAAAGAATTTCATCACAAAAGGAACAAAATGTAATAGAAAAAATTAATGAAGGAATTAAAGATGACAATCTGAGCAACACAAAATATTTAATAATCAGATGGCAAGATGAGGTATGTTAATGGCAAAAATTAAATATATAATATATACCACGGACTCTCGTTAATTCAAAATCGGATAAATGGAATCTTCGCTTAATTCGAACTAAACACGAAGTCCCGAAATTTTCAAGAGCAGAATAATGTTAAATTTTTTTCATTTATTTGAACTCATTTTCTCTTGACTTCGTATAATTCGAACCAACGAGAACTCCGGGGTTTCATTTTTCCTTACTTTCCCACGAGCTTCAGCTCCATAAAATAACTTTCTTTTATTTTTGTCAGAATTGTTCTGAAACTAGCATACATACAATCCCATTCATTTGATACCCGCTTTCTTAATGCGCTGTCTGTCCATCAATGACACCTCCAATCTTTCTTCCATTGTGCTTATTCCTAATCTTTTAATTAGTTTATGTATTTATATCTTTTAATTTAATATTAAGTGGTATTCTAATGATAACGGCCGAAATAAATTTAAAAAATAATATGACATTAATTCCTTTGTAATAGTACCCCTTTAAACATGTTTTATTCTCATACTTTCCATAATTCGAACATTTCTTGTAATCCCGACGAGTTCGAATTTACGAGAGTCGACTGCATATAAATTACGGCACTTCGAAGTAACGTCGGAGCATAAAAGGTTAAAGCAACAAATTTCAAACACTGATTTTCATGTTGATAAAGAAGATCTCCATAAGCGGATACTCATAGAAATTTTTTAAAGTTACAGAAAAAAAAATTTAAGTTACAGTTTTGCCCTTGTCATGAAAGTATATAATGGTAAAAAAAAAAAAAAATGAAACAGAATCTTAATATAGCTTCCGTAAAAAATAATAAAAATTGCGTTTTCTTGATGATTTATCCCAGGATGTGACAAGACAATGAAATAATAATAATAATAATTAAAAAAAATACTCTTAAGATAAATATTTTTTAAGGAGATTTTTTTTTTTTTTACTTTCATATTGAACTAAGTTTAAGTAAACTTAACTAAATGCAATTTTATAACTGCGGTTTTTCATATACATTTTTATGAATATATAAGAAAATTTGACAAATGTTTAGCGACGGTTTAGAATAAAACTTAAATTTATTAAAATTGCTTTCGACTCAAAATTAAGGTCTGATTTGAGCACTTTCAATTTTATTTCGATAACATTAGTGTCGGAGTCAACAAGAGCAAAGTATTATTGCCATCAACGACTTCTTCAATGTCTGAATGTATAAAGAGAGCCGCCTTAACCGCGAAAAATTAATTAATTTCAGCAACATGCAACTTGTATATATTTTATAAACTTACAGGAAAAAAATAATAAACTATTTCATTGTTTAAGTTTAAGTTCATTACATACCGCACATTCGAATAATCATTTTATAAGCAATTCATAAAAATAGTTTGCGCATGGGAGGAAAAGTTTTGCTTGTTAAATTTTGGTAGCCTTCATCCGTGTTTTCGCGCTAAATATTCAAAATTATTTTATATTTTTACAGACTTTCTAACTGAATTTGATCGATCCTTTAATATATAGTTTCATTAGCCTTTTTTAATGTTATGAGAATGCACTTTAAGTAGATCTTCCTTGTAAGATGAAACTCAAGTTTTTTTTTTTTTTTTTTTGCTTAGTTTGAAGACAAATTTACTTTCTGTAAATATCTTTCTGCAATGTTAATTTCTTTCTAAATCTTTTTTTTTTTTTTTTTTTTTTTCCTAAATCCTATTTCTCATCATGATTCAGGAAATTCTGACATTGAAATATTGCAATCAATGAGAATTAGTTGAGATTTCTAGTTTTTAGATTAACTGTTTCCTGTCTGCAACAGGAAAGCGGAAAGTGGAATAACCTGCGATGAATTTCATATTGAATTTTTGTGTGTACTCTAATTGACACTTGTTCTTGATAGCTTTTATAAGCTATTTGTATAACTTTGATTAAGAAAAACATTATATTAAAAGATCTATCATGCTGATATCTCTATTTTTGTTCAGTAATTTTTGTATCAAATTGAGATAATGTGTTTTTTAAATTATATTGTTTGTAAATTTGAATTATTCGTTTTTTGTTCAGAATTTTTTTTAATGATTGGTCAGTTTGAATTGTTGCAGCTTTTAATTTACCACTATGTGGTATTAACAAAATTTCTAATTTCTGTGCGTGTGTTCTTTTTTTTTATATTCAACAACTTCATAAAAATATTTTTTTAACTGTTCCGTTTTATTTATGAACGAAAAGATAACATCATTCTTTGTCCTTCATTTTTAATACCTATGATATGTCACACAAATACATGTTTATATTATCCCTTTTATTGAAATTCTATTACCGCAATCTTCTACGTTTCAAGCTAGTATTCAGCAATTAAAATAAATTTCTTTGTTATTTCAGTACATTTTTTTTCCCATTATCAATGGAACGTTGTTATCTTCATATTATGCAACATTTTTTTCTGGATAAAAAAAAAGAAACCTTGATAATATTAAAATACCCCTATGATTTAGTCTAAATTAAATACTATGTCAGATTTACGCCCCGATTATAGTAACTTTGAAAAGAATGAGCATTTTGGGTCTCATTTCCCATCACTCTTTATTTTAATGTCCAGCTACATATTTTTATTATTTAACCTGCAAAAGCCTGGTTCGCTTATCCGATACAGTAGAATAGAAGTTAATACGGAATCAACAGAACTTAAACATTTATTCTAATTCACCGAATTTATAGTTAAGGTAATAGATCAGGCAGATCTCCGTTTTTAATATTCCATGTTTATCCAATAGGACTAAAATATTTCCATTTCCTAAATATATCTCATAAAAAATTTAGTTAAATCCATTAGCGCATAGTTAAATCCATTGTTTTTTTGTTTTTTTTTCCCAACTCCCATTACAATTATACGCGTTGCAGAAAATGGCGATTTATCATCTGTGGCAGGCTAACTGAAAAATGTCCTAAAATTAATGTATTGATTTATAATTGTTAAAATGTTGCATTGTTATGGGAAGCGCACCTTTGCACATAATTTGCATGATTCAAACATATCATGAAATGGATTAAAATTTTATTTTCCATATTTTTATTTTCCACATTACATTCCATATTTATTTACAAAAACCAGATAGAATTAAAATTTAAAAAAGTAAAATCACCAAGTCATATTCATTGCTATATTCATATTCAACAACTTCATAAAAATAATTTTTTAACTGTTCCGTTTTATTTATGAACAAAGAGATAATTTTTCATTTTTCAACAAATGATTAAATTCCTCTGTTGCATTTGTTTCGATAAGGGTGAAATTTCGTATCGATCGCGTTTCACTATACGTTATTTTCACTATTTCTCCCCTCCCCTGTATCACTTTCACCTGCAGTGCAATTTTCACAAATATTTGAAAGTCTGAGCTTCGCGTACTTATTTTTATTTTCTGAACACAAATTCACGATATTTAGTATGTATTCATTCTTCAGAGTCTTCTTTATTAAATACACAGGTTTTGAAATAATGGTTTCTCTGGTTTTATGTTTTTTAGGATCCATATACTTAATAAAGTTTAATACAAAAAAAAAAAAAAAAAAAAAAAAAAAAAAAAAAACTGTCCTCTTTCTAATTATTTATTACTATGAACTCAGATTATACTCGTTTGTTAAATAATAATAATAATAAATGCAGATATCATTATTCTTTATTTTCCATTTTAAATGTAAATGAAAAATGAACTTTTTTTTGCTTCGTAAATACGTAAATGAAAGTTACCTTATTTTGGTTCTTTGGCTAATACATAGTAGCATATTTCATTGAAGATAGTTGAATTAAAGGTCTGCAGGTTCCAGAAATCAGGCGATGCCAGGCTTTCTGCGGGGGAAAAAAATTAAACCAATATAATGTTACAATTAAAAAAAAATAAATAAATAATATTGTATTTGCACTTTTATACAAAAAATATTAAAGTACTTATTTTTTCATAGTACAAACAAAAATTAATTTTCTCATTTTAAAATCTTTTTTTTTTTTTTCCTTACATAGAAATAAGTATTAATCATAAATACGCACGCCCTCGTGACAACCTTTCATAATTTCGATGTCGCCCCAAAACTGTTTAAAATAACAAATTTGTTACTTTTTACCGAACCACTTACTGAAATCTGCAAAAGTTAAGATTCTTATTCTTTTACAATATCATTATACAGTTATGGAAAAAAAAAAGTAATGAATTATGTTTTTCAGTAATTCTGTAAATGTACTGCGAACAGAAAGTTAGGATGGACAAGGTATATCCCACGACTTATTTATTTATTAACGCTGACCATGCAAAGACTTCAGATTCAATTAAAATAGTTCTCCTCATACTAAATCAGTTATGACTCAATTCCATTTCCAGCTGATTTTTATAGTATTGTAAATAATTTAAAGAAACTAAGACAGCATTTTTTTTCTTATCAAAAAAGTGTTGTTTTTCCCTTTTTTGAATTTCTAAGCATATGCATATAGAATATAATGAAAAAATTGAACCAGAGCCCAAAAACTGGTATAAAAATTAGCCGTTTCATCTCTAATGCATATTCGCTCGCTCTCTCTCTCTCTCTCTCTCTCTCTCTCTATATATATATATATATATATATATATATATAATGTATACTAAGTAAGTTTGGGGTAACAAGAAATCGCAATTTTCAAAATCTGGAGTTGGGGGGGGGGGGTGAGGGAGTTAAAATTATTTTTCTAACTTATTAAATTAAATTTGTAAAGATTTTGTTAAACAAATATTCAATATCATTACTGATTTTACAAAGAAGAAATAAATTAAATAAAAAGTGTGCCCTAGATGTACTTGGGACAGTTTTCTTCTATTAGATCCAGGCCTGTTCAATTCCAACAAACTCTTCATTGACATTTTTTCGCCCTTCTTGAAAAATATCAGCTGATTTTATGCTCTTAACTCTTAACGAGTTGTTTAGCCGGTAATTTCAGGTTTCGGCCTAATCGATAGCTCAGTATTACACCAAACATAGCCAATACCTTATTCTTTAAAGGTCAGCAATTCAACGACAATGTTATATAACAATAATAGCAAAATAGCATTAATAATAAAAAGATTCGTGCATTTTATTCCACTTAATTATCGAACGTTTTCTTACCGCTTCGGGCTAAGAATATCTCATTTCTCTTCGTGTGAAAAAAAAAAAAAAAAAAAAAAACCGCAACTGTGATGTCACTCATTTCGAAACTTTGATACGTCGAAAAAAGTAATGAAAGCATTAAAAAAACAGTGATGCGAGAATTTTGATAACGCTTGCTCTCCTATTGGCTGGCGCTTCTTCTCAATTTTGTGTAAGCCTTATTCATTTGATAAGTTTTTTAGTATATAAACATGAGAGGCTATGAAGGATGTAGGATCTCGACAAATAAAATGCGGTGACAGCGAACTCCCCTATTTTCGCGGTTTTAACTTAATTTTTAAAACGTCCAAAAAAATCGTAAAATTTGTCCGAAACTTTGTATTTCATATTTACCTGTTGTTTTATTCAAGCAAATCGTCATGTATCTCACAATGGACTTCAGTTTTATGTTTGTGCCGTCCTACATCCTGATCCCAGATTTCTTAGTCGAGTAAGTTTTGTAATGTCTTGATATTTTCTTAATTGTTGATTGATTACTTTAAGTCTTCAAATCTTAATTCAGAGTTTTAATTTATAGTTTTATTAGATGCTCATTAAATAATAACATTCGGGGCATAATTTATAGATTATTAACTTCCGTTTATTTAAGGCTAATTTTTATTACGTTTAATTTATATTAGTTATATTCATTAAGCTGTCACACCCAACACAATAAATAGTTATGACATAGCATACAGTGGCGTCAACTTATATAAGCCTATAAGGCGCGAGCCTACCCAGTATTTTTTTATTTTCCGCCAATCCAATTTCCATTGATTTATTTCGTTATTTATTTGTTTAATAAATATTGTTAATAAATAATTATAATAATAATGTATAGTAAATAGATAAATATTAAATAAATAATTCTGTTAATACATATTGTCAACTGGTTATAGATGTAATACATTTATAGTAAAATGGAAAATGCCATTCAATTCTAAATGACTCAAACATTAATGTCTGCAAATTTCAAGCACATGCAAAAAGAACTTAGTTAAATCCCCAAGAAGATTCGCAATGTTGAGCAATATTTTTCAAGAACAGCTTCAATATTGAAGCTGCAATATCGAGGTGAAACTGTTCAAACAAAAATAAAATAAAATGAAATGAAATGAAATAAAAACTTTGGCATGATAATTTTACTAAGTATCATCATCTGTTCAGAATTCTATGATCAGTTTATATAACTGCTGTGTTGTGAAATTTGAAGCAATAAATAAAGTCGTGTTTTAAAAGTTCACTATGTAAGTAATAAGTAACATTGATTATGGGATATGTTTGCAGCTGTGGAACACAGTGATACAAGAATTAAATATAGTTCATTCAAAATAATGCAGAATAATAATTCAATATATTAAAAAATTCGATAAAGTACATTTATCAGCGATAATAATGTGTTTAAGTTTTAGCTAAAATGCGAATGAATTCCGTGGATCTACAGGTTCAATTGTGCTATTGATAATTTAGATTTAGTAAAAGTCTTTTATTATTATTATCAGTATTATTAATTAATATTAAGACATTTTAAATTTTATAAAAAATGCATTAAACTGTTATAATTTTTAAACATACATAATAATATAATATCAATTTTTATTTTACTTTATTTTCGATTAAAATTTATTTCAAACGTTTAAAAATATATATAACTAAAAAATAAAAATAAAAAATTAGTATTCGGCCTAAAATTTGGCCAAATATTCGACTAAATCATGATTCGTTACATCATTAATATAAATTAAACTTATATGTTAAATGCGAGTTTTTTAAGATATGAATAGACATTAAACTCTGTAAATCCAGTTTTTATAATTAATAGGCAGAACGCAGAAGTAAAAACTTGGTTTTCAAAATGCGCTTTATTCAAAAAAAAAAAAAAAAAAAAGTCTTATCTTTATTCATCAATTATTTTAGTAAACCTGCTCTGAAAAAATATTACAATCTGCAAGAAATCTAGTTTTATTGTATATATTTGGCTGTGTAAAATCTGAGCTTACTTTCGAAACTTGCATTTTATACTAGGAATTCGGAACAAAACTTTATCTACCGAAATTTTCTTTCCTTGAGCTTTGAAACTCGCATTCTAAAATATTTTCTTTTGATTTAAACTCCAGTTTCAAGCAAATCACACAAATGGTATTGAAATATCTATAGAACCACGGAAATATGGTCGTGGTCAGACAGATTATCTTTATGATGTGACATTTGGGGTGAAAGACCTGACAGTAGAGAACAGCCCTGTATTCAGAAATGAATAACACTTTTGTAGCCGAAATGTAAAGCGTTAAGTGATGCAATAAACTGATCTATTGTATTTATGTGTAAGGGAGGGGGGCTTTACAATGCTTTAAAGTTTTCCGGCTGGACGCCCAAGTTTCATTGCTGGTTTGCAATACTCATTCCTGAGTACTAGTGATAAAGAAACTTTGTTCATTTCAAAGAAGGTAACGGTTATCGAAAATGAGAAATATACACAGCAGAATATTTTTCAACATTGTAAACCCAAAAGTATTTACTCAAAAATGTAATTTTTATAAATTCATACATCTATCATTGATTTACATTTAATTGCAAATTAAGATATAGAAAAAAATCTTGATTTTTTAAAATTTAAATTGGATATTTGTATTATTAAAATCGATTTTAAAGTAGTATTTAAATAGATTTTTTTTTTAAATTGCATTAAAGTATTGAAAGGTGACTAAGAGTTGTGAAAGAGAGAGTTCCCAAAATATTTTTTTTTTTTTTTTTTTTTTTTTCGTACTTCAATTATTCCTCTAAAATTCCTCCTATATGTGTGCGTTCTTTAAAAATAAATAAATAAATAAAAGTAAAATATGGTTTTAAGTAAAGCTATCATAATGAAGACAAATTCTGAAATATGATTATTTTTTGAGTTGGAGGAAATAGTTTGTAACACGTATCAAAAATACTTGCTGCGAAAATTTGTTAGCATCTTCTTTTTAATGTATCAAAGGTACCATAAATAAAATCTACGTTTTGAGTCAGTTTTTACCTAGTTGCAACATAAAGAATTTTGTACATTTAATAAATTTTCAATCCCCTCCCCCCTACTGCTCCCTCGCTTTGGTGTAAGAACCCTTCTAAATTAATGTATATGCTTTTTTTGTTGTTGTTGTTATTCATGTATTTATTATTATTGCATTCGTGTATGTTTTTGTACAGTGATGACATCTTACCTTAGGTACCTTATTAAAACGTTTTCATAAATATATAATCTATATATATGTAATAAAGTAATTATATGAAAATTATCTGTTTTATATTAAAAGAATTAAAAAATTTTTCTTATTTCAAAAATGATCTGCTATAAACATCTTTTTTCTGATTTTCTGTGTTTTTATTGTGTGCATTGCGACATAACCAAGGATGAAATAGCAGTCAGATATTTTACCATAAGTTAAAAGTATGAATATATCAAGCAAATCATTACAATGTCATCTCATATAGAATTAAGTGATGCATATAATGGTAATGATGGTTTTGATAATAAAGCCATATAATTTGGGCTACTTTTGTTCTGGTTATCTCCTGTAGTGAATACTGATCTTTTTTGCTTTTGATTTATTATATGTAAATAACGTGTAGGTTATTTAATTTTTAATTATATTCTAAATCAAGGGAAAATTCCATATTCAAAAAGATTTAAGTTTCAATATGGATTTAAATTAATGAATAATTAAAAAAAAAATAGCAGGAATTTTAATCGGAATTTTAATCAAATTTAAATTGACTACCTAGTTTGTTTTACATGTCTATAAATACCTGTACAATATTTCCACTGCATGGTTTCTTTGCTTTACATAATAATCCAACCAGGAAATCCGCTCCCGATGGGTGCTAGTGCTACCGACAGGGACAGGTAATATTATCTCGCTGTTAACTGGGAAGTCTGCTTGATATTGCTCTTCTGAGAAGCAAGTTGACATTTGACAAGTTCTCATAGTGGACAATCCATAGACGTACAGCCACTGTCTAATTTCCATGTGGCATTTATCCTCCGTATTCTGAGAATTCATATTCTGACCAATATTCTTATACTTTATTTTCCGGTGTATTCTCTTAGAGCTTCATCTATTTTTATACTTATTTGAATATATTCATCATGCCTGATACGTAATTAGTTTTTTTTTTTATTTATTTATTCAACTAGACGGTTGCCCGCCCTCAGTAGCCCGAAGACTATCTGAATGCCAGTTCTACAACCCCACACATTCACGTTTCTGTGCCATGTCTCGTCAGTTTCCGGCAGATATGTTTGATCGGTGTTCTGGGGTTTCGTTTGCGGTAAACGGAAAAAAAGTGACCGGAAAAAAAGTTATCGGAAAAAAAATGACCTAAACTACAAAAGCGGAAAAAAAGTGACACGGAAAAAAAGTGACAAGGAAAAAAAGTGACACGGAAAAAAAGGGACACGGAAAAAAAGTGACAAGGATTGATTTTGGGGAATTATTATTGATTTTGGGAATTCATTGGTTAAGTTTGAAAGGGGGATGGGGGGGGGAGGCTCATAATTTAGGTAAATCGGTTTTTCATGCTGAATTAACTGTTTTGGTTCAATTTTTGGATATACGTTCATACTGAAAAGACGCTTGCCTGATTAGTTTTGGGAAGGGACGATTACCCTCCCCCCCCCCCATCCGTCCTCAATTAGATGAATGGGTTTTTATGCAGAATTATCCAACTTGTGTCAAATTTGCATATAGATTCTTTTCGATAAGGCTTATATATAGTATGAAGTGCCTGAAGAGTTTTAGGAGTTTAATGGTTAAGTATAGAAGGGGAACGGGGGATAACCTTTCTTAAATTAATGGCTTTTTACGGATAATTATCCGATTTGCTTCGAATTTTGGACATGGGTTAATTATGATAAGACGTATTTCTGATTATTTATGGGGTTCTTTTGCTAATTAAAAAAGGGGCGGGTGATTACTACCCCCGGCCTTAAATTAGATTAAAAAAAAATATGCACACTTATCCGATTTATTACAAATTTTGGATGTAGGATCTTTCTCATAAAGTAAATTCCTAAATAGTTTTAAGGGTTTAATGGCTATGTATAGAGGGAGAACGGGGGATAAAACCCCTTAAGGGTGTATTAAAAAAAAAACGCTTTTTCACCTTCAACAGCTCGAAATTTTCCGATACAATTTCAGACACATTTTCAAAAGTAGAAACATGAAACTTGTTGAGGATATTTTTGAAGAGATGTACAAGGTGCCATGTGCTGTATTTTTACGCTCAATTTATTAGAATTTGATTTATAAACAATTATCTTCTCAGTATGACCCTTTTTTTTCGTTCACAGATCTCCCGCCAGGGGAAAATCTGTTCAAAATGCCGTTTTTGATTGCTTTTTTCGCAATATTTTCTGCATTTATCAAAGAATTGACAATTACGGCACCTTGTGTACTTTCTAAATAAGACAATTTGACAGTTTGATGCATATGAGAGTAAAAATGAAGTTAAAAATAAATCGGAAAATAGGCAGTTTGAATCGAAATACACCCTTAAATTAAATAAATGGCTTTTTGCCCAGAATTATCCGATTTGCTTCAAATTTTCGGTGTATATTCATTATAAGAAGGCATATCTCTGATTAATTATGGGGTTCTTTTGCTGATTAAATAAGGGAAAGCGGGCGATTAATCCCCCCCCCCTCTTTAAATAAGATTTTTTTTTTCACAATTGTCCAACGTATTTCAACTTTTGGATATAGGTTTTACCTGATAAAGTGAATCCCTGAATAGTTTTAAGGGTTTAATGGCTAAGTATAGAGGGATGAACGGGGGATAACCCACAAATAATCAGGAGTTCGCCTTATCATAATGAACGCGCATCCAAAGTTTGAATCAAATAAGATAATTCTGCGTAAAAAGCCATTTATTAATTTAAGGAGGGTTATCCTCCATTCCCCCACTGTATATGTCGGACGTACCTCTCAGCCCGCACAACTTTGAAGAAAGTCCCTGGTAGTTATAGCTGCCACCACCGATATTACTAGGTGATATCGGTCACCCACTGTGAGGATTGTGTAAATGAACACTGACGCTGTCAATTAACTGAATTAACAGTTTATTTAGAATATATGTACACACTAAATACGCTATTTACCATTATATACAATTACAACTCGGATATAGGTGATACGGTTCAACATTAAATTAAATACAGTAAAGGTTGGCTGTGTACTATTCGAATTACACCTTCCACCTCACACTGAATGCACGTTAGATTAACTTTATCGGAGATCACTTTCGAATCTCCCAACACATGGATACTCGGCCTGCACTTCTCGGCCCAGAGCACTAAACACCAGGACGTCTGTGTCCCTTGCTCTCCAGATACGCACTGCCTCCGCTCTACAACGCAGAGCACACCCTATCAGGACCTCTGTCCAACACTACTCTCTAGGTATGAACCCAGATACGAACTGAACTAATCTGAGATAAGACTTGCTCTTCTCAAATCACGGTGTTTCCCCAATGTCAACCCCCTTTGGGGCTTATCCATTGTACACATTCCACATTCCTTTCTTGATTAGTGACATGTTACTTGTCAGCTCATCATCCACATACTTCACTGACGGATGAACACGCCTCTCCGCAATCTCCTCTTTCTCACTCACCACCTGTAGAGGATTACCTGTCAATTCTCCCTTCAACAAAGAAAGAATGTCACCTTGAAAATTCTAGTACACATCCGGTATAATATAAAAGAGATTAAGATAGAGAAATAACGGAAATTCCAATCTTTAGCAGAGGTGGTCTCAGAACCTGACAGTATACCTATATTTAAAATTTGAAATACATGGGGTAATTCTGCATAAAAACCTATTTATCTAGTTTAAGGGGGAGATAATTGCTCGCCCCCACCCTTTATAATAAGCAGAAGAACCCCATAACTAATCAGAGATACGTCTTATCATAATGAATCTATGTCCAAAATTCTAAGCAAATCGGATAATTATGCGTAAAAAGTTATTAATTTAATTTAAGAAAGGTTATCCCCCGTTCTCCTTCTATATATAATCATTAAAACTCTTCATGCATTATATGCTATATATAAGCCTTATCGAAAAGAACCTATATTCACAGGGCCCGACTTAGACAGTGGGGGGCCCTGGGGCAAACATTATTAGAGTGGCCCCCTTCTATCTTAAAAATGTTTGTGAATTATACTCAAGTGACTAAAATTAAAATTCAAACCTATTGTATGTATGCATAAATTTTGTACCAAGTACTGATTTCAATATTTATATTTCACATCTTTATACATAATAACAGATGATAAATAATTTTAACTATTAATTTTCTTATGATGTAGCTATTACTTTAAGGGAACGTGGGGCAGGGAAGCAAAGGGGGTAGGAGAAAAAAAAACCCTTAAAAAAAAGAATTTTGGTAATATTTTGCTATTTTATATCATTTGGCCCTCTTTTAACAATAAACTTTTCTCTCCTTGGGGGCCCCCCCTCAAACCGGGGGCCCGGGGCAATTGCCCCGCATGCCCCTGCCTTAGTCAGGCCCTGTATATTCAAATTTGACACGTTGGATAATTCTGCATAAAAACCCATTCATCTAACTGAGGACGGATGGGGGGGGGGGGGTAATCGTCCCTTCCCAAAACTAATCAGGCAAGCGTCTTTTCAGTATGAACGTATATCCAAAAATTGAACCAAAACAGTTAATTCAGCATGAAAAACCCATTTACCTAAATTATGAGCCTCCCCCCCCATCCCCCTTTCAAACTTAACCAATGAATCCCCAAAATCAATAATAATTCCCCAAAATCAATCCTTGTCACTTTTTTTCCGTGTCCCTTTTTTTCCGTGTCACTTTTTTTCCTTGTCACGTTTTTTCCGTGTCACTTTTTTTCCGCTTTTGTAATTTAGGTCACTTTTTTTCCGATAACTTTTTTTCCGGTCACTTTTTTTCCTAGATTCTCGTTTGCATATCTTTTTTTATTGTTAATGAAGAGGTCTTCCATTTGTTCTTCCATCTGTTCTTCTTTCTGTTCTTCCATCTGTTCTTCCATTTGTTCTTCCATTTGTTCTTCCATTTGTTCTTCCATTTGTTCTTCAATTATATTCGACGATTCACTGTTTGAGAGCCTATCTGTCCTTTTATTTATAGAAGTTCAAAATGAAAAAAGATTTTCTTAGCAGACGATTTTTTGTGATAAATACATTATCTGTTTTATATTTCTTCTGCGTTTACCTAAGCTGTGTAAAATCTCTATAAATAAAAGGTATAGAGGATGAGAGCCTATCTGTGCCTCAATTAATTATCCTCGGAATTCCTTTTATATATATAGATTGATTTAAGTAGAATATGTAATTTGATTTTATGAACTCGATAAATAATCAAAATTTTTAAATTCCCTCGTTTCTCTTTACTTATTAGGAAGCTTTTCCTGATATGGAGTGAAAGAGCAGAATCTGCTAACAAAATGGGATCGCAAGTTGTTCCTCATACTTTTCATGACATGGATATATTCCCATCTTCATCTCAAGGTATGTCTTTTTTACTTTATTTAATACAAATGTGTAGTGGAAATTATTTTGATCGTATTCTTAAATTTAGCTATAGAATAAATAATGTCTTCAAGAAAATTAAAAAAATTACTCAGTCATTATTTTTATCTTAAAGAAATACAGTGGAATCGCGTATATAACTTTACTGTGTTTTGTTTTCTCCGTTAATTTTTTTAATGTAAGAATTGTCCATTCTTTGGTTATATTTTATTAATGTATTTCATGATTTCAGAAATATTTTAACTATTTTTGAATCGTTTAAGGAGAAATTGTTGTATATAGAAAAATTTAGAAGCATCCTATTTATTATTTTAAAAGTATTTTTAACATTTATTATAAATTTTAGTGTATTTTATTGGCTACAATAAAAAAATTGCAGAAATATTAATAGTATCCTTCATTCTCTCAATCGAGCATTTTCTGTATATGATATAATAAATTTTGTACTCATTTACACTTTTTGAGTAAGAAACTTATTCTAAAGTATAAAAATGTCGCGGTCGTTCGTTTCTTCGTGTTTGTTCATACTTTTTCCAAAATAAATTTTTGCATGAAATTTTTATATTTTACCAATAAGCAAAACGATGTAGCTAATAAATATGCGTTTAATTAGCACATGCCTAATCAAAATTGCCATCCGAATTGAAATATATATATATATATATATATATTGTATATTCTTATTTATATACATGCATCATACATCAAAAATATGAAATATTATGTGAAAATGTGTATCTGTATAATTGAATGATTGAAAAAAAAACTTTTACTGCTTTTAATTAAATATTTCTAGTTAAAATTATTTTAATCGTATGTATCGTTAAATATATTATTAGAATTTCATGTATTACCTCTTATTGTACATGAACCTTTGGACTTAGACTTAAATTGTGGAGTTTTTATTTATTTATTTATTTTGTTTGTTTTCTTACCTGCATTTTACTGAGAGGGTATTCCTTAAAAAATAAAAAATCCATTGTTCATCCCGCTCATTTGAAACTGGTCTATTTTTACTTATGTAGAACTTACCGCTTACCAGATGCTGAATGTTAATCTAGGTTAAAGATTTTATCATTTGAAAATTTCTATATATTTTTTAAGATGACAGTTTACCTTTTCAAAAATTTTGTTCATTTTTAAAAGCATCTTTCAAATAGTGAACTCAATGCATTTCAGTGTTTTTAAGAGAGAGAGAGAGAGAGAGAAAAAAAGAAGACGACGACTATATTTTGAAAACAATAATAATAACTGAATATTTATTGTTTTTAATTTTTTTTTTTAATTCCATTTTATTAATCTCTATCTCAAATACAAAGAAAACCTTATAATTTTTAAAACATGAAAATGAAAAAAATATGAACATGGAGAAAAAGCCGTTTAAAATTTTCATTTGTGTTGAGAATTGCCTGTTTGTATTAACCAAATTTATAGTATTTCGCGTTAATTACTCTATGAATTAAAAATAATGTGTAAAATAGTCACAGTTAAACGGGCTCTCTCTCTCTATATATATATATAATCGACATTTTGACTAATTTTGAGGTAAATCGTTTCCTTTAAGAAAAGGCTTTTTTTTCTTTATTTATTATTGTCTCCTTTTCTTGGTATTCTTTTCATTATTTTCTTCAATTTTTTGTAGTATTTTTCGACACCCTCACTGATGCATCTTTATAAATCATTATTTGGAATTAACTTAGCAGTGATTAAAATCCGATTTTCTGAATCTTACCTGAATTAATTTAAAATAGATGCGATCATCAGTTTGAAAATGTTGAATTGGATTAATATCATATTATCCTATTTTATTCTGATATTATTCTCTTGTTTTATTTATTTCTTATACCAATACTTAGACATCTGTAACACAGCTCAGTTGCCGCTTGTTTTTATATGCAGAAACACATTTTTATTTCTAAACTTCTGAGAGTGGTAATAATCCCTAAATAGTCGCTCCTTGTTATTTTCCTATAATCTGTTAGCAAATCTTATACTGAAAGACATTGGTTGTCTAGCTACTCTTTAAGTTTCGAATTTTGCATGGGCAAGTGTGGCATTTGCCTAGCGCTCTGTATAATTTCGAAACCTCAAATTTAGAAGTAGATTTTTCTTTTTTTTTCCCCATCCTCTTACTTTATATACATACTTTTAATTTCAAAATAATTATAATGCTTTTATGGCTGTTGATTGAATTGTAATGTTGTGTATTGAAACTAGAATTAAAATACGATTTTGATTTTACAATCACTGCTTATGCAAGCATGAAACTGAAAATCATACTATATATATATTTTTAAAAATTATTTTATGCGATTCTATCATTGTTGAATCTCTGAAAAGGTGAATACCTCAGTAGTTTGCCTTTAAAAGAGAAAAAAAAAGCAAGCTTCAAAATTAATCTGTAATTATTCGTATTGATGTCTGTTTGAGATTGGAAAAAACTCAAAAATTGTATTTTGATAATGATAGTAACCTATGTTGAAATCACACTTTTTTCGGGAGGGATTTCTGTGACCCCGGAGAAGGAATTGATTTTTCATCTTTGATCATTGAAAACACAAAATTTCCGGTGGGAGGAGGATATTTCATTGCCCCGGGTAGCGAATGTCCCCTCTGGGCCCCTCCCTGAATTCAACACTGATGATAACTCTATTCCCCGCCTTCCCTTTACTTTTCGAGAAAAATATTCATAGTTTTACATTTATTTATATTGCTGTTCTTTCTTTTCTCATAATCACTTTCTATATTTTGATATTTGTGCTTTATACTGTGTATTGATATCTTCATAAGCAGTATGTATATGTTTCACTGACTAACAAAGCATTTTTAAATTTTAATTATCAGAGGCGTTGAAGTTCTACTTTATGATTTTGCCAGGATTTCTGCTAGTCAAAATCAGAACAACCAACAATCTAATAATCGGAACAATCTAACAAACCAATTCATGGTATCGTGAGAAAAGTACTTGTATTAAAGTCAGTGAAAGTCTAGTATCTCCTCCGCCCTTCTTTCATTACCATTTTTGAGCACATATTTTACACTAAATTTATTGGAATTATATTATTTTAAAATGAATATTTTTAGTAATAACTTTCGTTCATTTTAAGCAGATACCCGTTAGAGAGTAATAGAGATGATGGATTTAGGAATGTGCAGTGTAGTTTTTTCAGATTCACATTGCTGTAAAAATAAATTCTATTTTAGGATGGTTTCAAGCATAAAATTGGAAACCCGTGAAATGTACGGGTTACGTAAGTGTCAGTTTAACATTAAATGAAGCTATTCATCGGAAACAGGATCAACGTTTTCGAATTCAAATTCTTTCTGTTTTTTTTTTTTTTTTTTTTTTTTTTTTAATAGGGTATTGAAAAAAAAAAAATATATATATATATTAAATTGCAGCTAATATATTAAAAGTTTTCTTGTGAATAGTTTATAAGACAATAATCAATAAAATTAACCCTTTGTGTTTGTTCCCTTGTTAGCGGTGGTTTTCAAAAGAATATTTTTTCGCACTCAACAATGCGAATATTTCTCATGTGCATTCACAGAATCGTTCTAAAACCTAAAATTTGGAAGGTTATTGAAATATTGCAATGGAATACCGTTTATTATTTTTCAATAAATTTGTTCATCTCGAGTTATTACTTTCTCATTAGAAAGTGTTTTTTAGACTGTCGCTTATGAAAATTCTTCACAAAATACCAAATTTGACAGCATCTTCTGAAAGATCTCTTGGCCTTATCAAAAAAAAAAAAAAAAAAAAAAAAAAAGTTATTCGGTTTTTATAGTTTCTAAAATATAAATTTACTTCTTAAATGTGTCAAAAGGCAGCCAATTTGTATTTCAAAATAGCTTTAAGAATTTCTTTCATCGAGATCTTAAAATCTCCTCATTAATGTGAAATCCATGATCGCGGAATGTATTCTTATTTTTTAAATGTGTCATCAGGAAATTGATAATTATAATTTCTTTTTACTGAGTTTTTTTCTTAAAAGATTTCTGTCTTTTTCGTTGTCAAACTTTTTTTTAACATATATATGCTTAATTTAATATTGAATGCAGGGCATGAAATTTCAGCTTAAAAGGTACTCGCCAGACTAAAATTTTTACTCGCCACTATTTTACATTCATTCAGATAACGTTAGATCCCACACCTGCACAGAAAAGGAAATATTTATAACAAATTTAATTTAAATTGACGATTGTTAGAAGGAGCTGTCTGTTAAATCCAGAATACTTTTACTTTACATTTATGAAAAATATTGGATATTTTTAAAATATTAACAGATGTAGTATGAAGAACTTTCTGTTGACCGGAAAAAAAATGCAGAAACATATCTACTGAAAAAAAAATAAATAATAATAAAAAAAAAATACTAATTCAAAATAAGCTTTTTTGCCATAAGCTTTTAATGGTTACAGAAATACATACCAATGATAAGTTCCTGTACTATTAGCTCTTCAGGTTTGTATAGCGCTGTCTTTCTGCACTGAAATACCACTTATTAATTGCAGCTCATTTTGACAAATCATTCATTGTCTCAGTCTTCAGAAAGTTCTTGAGACTGTTGCAAGAGCTGTGAATCCTCTCTCACATGAAGCTGTACTTACTGGTAAAACAGCACAAAATGTTAAGATTTGGAGCGCATATTGGGGAATCTTGCTGAACATGTTTCAGAGTAAACTTTCTTCAGCATCTCTTTCAGTGCCAAATGATGGGAACATAAATTTAAATTCTGCCTACTCTGAAAATACAGTACCTACTTTTTCATTAAGGAAATTTGGATTCAAATACATAAAGAACTTCTTTATTTCTTCTATCCCAAATTCAAGAATATTTTGTTTGGGAGGCTAACCCACAGTGTCAAAAATATGCAGATATGCTAACACATCTGATGACATAGATTGCAGTCTTTCTCTAATATATATCTTTATATGTTGTGCATAGTTTGATTTGAAGCATAACATTTTAAAAGACGAAACGTACTCGCCAACTTTAAATATTTACTCGCCAATGGCGAGCTGGCGAGTGGAAATTTCGCACCCTGATTTAATGTATTATAAACTGACTAACAGTAAATAAGATTTCAAAACTTCAAATAAAATTAATTTTACATTTTAGAAATATTTTGAACTTTAGAAAGACAGAGACATTTTTAACAAGAGAATTCAGCAAAACAGATGCAAAAGAATTAACAATAAATCTTTTAAAACTGGCATAAGATGAAATTTCGTTGAAAAGACAGTTTTAAATCCATCTTAAAAGGTAAAGAAAACTTAACAAATTTCGAAAAGATTTTTTCAAAAAAGCAGCGGAAACATTTGTTTTGATACTTCCGACTTTCGCAGTAAAAGGCATCTTTTTTGTGACTGAAGAAGAATATTTTTCGAAACATGTTGTGTGTTTCTTTACTTTTTATGATGCAGGAGGAAGTTTTTTTTTTCATGGTTCGAAAATGCACGTAAAAAGAGTGTAATTTGCAAGAGTGAAAAGTAATTCATAAATTATTTTAAGGCGTGAATATATATATATATTCTTGTTTTTTAAGCTTTAATTTTTGCTGCTATTAATCGCACTCTGTTTTTTTTTTTTTCTTTCGAAGATTAGTGTATTTTTAAAGACATTTTGTCTAATATTATTGATGATGATTTTCAAAATTTGTGTTAAAATTAATTAATTTTACATTCTTTTCTTTTTCAAACTATTAAAAAAAAAAAAAAAATTATAACACATGTAACTGTAATCAGTTTATACTCAATCTCATGTAATTTTGGTTTTTTATTTATTTTCAGTTCACGAAATGTTACATTGTGCTAATGAGTGTTCTAAAAGACAAAATAGTGATTACATTACATTTGGAGAGTTTTGTGTATATGCATCCGAATTAAAATCTGGTTATGAAAATAAGTAAGTTGTGAAGAATTTTAGTTCATAACTTTTAACTTTTTGTTTTCTTTCAAATGCAGAAAAGAGAAGTTTATTTTTGCTTCCTTATAACCTTATTCCTATAAATGTTCATAACATCTTTTGAAAATTAAGATTTGTTTGTTTTAGAAGTTACGTTAGTATCACACGATTTGCAATAGTTAATTTATTATTTTTTCTGTTATTAGAATTCCAAGACCAACACCCCTATCCAAACCCTTGAAAGAAAGTAGAAGGCTAAGCAGCAGAAGGCGGAGTGCTGCTGCTGCTACACGTAAGTAAAGAAATATTTATTTATTACTAGCGGACCCGACAGACGTTCTCCTGGCACAGACTCCAAAAAATCAAATAAATGTACATAAATATAATAATACGCAGGATAAATACTACGCTCTTAATTTAATTTCTTATTACTATTATGTAAGGAAATTATTTTTCACTTTGCAGTAGTTTTTGAAGTCGGTTCAATTTTTATAGAAAAGTTTATTTTTCTCTTTTTAGTTAAAAGTTAACGATTTTCTGGAGCCGGTTAATTAAAATTATAATACAGGAAAAATTATTGTAAATCACACACGTATGTCAGGAGTGGGGTTCGAACACACTAGCTCGTTCTTCGAGAACTAGAGCTTAAATCTAGCGCCTTAGACCACTCAGCTATTTTATCCCCACTCTATTTAGCGAACTTATTAAACACTTTTTATTAGCGAAAAATCACTAACTTTATTAGTTTTTGCCTAATTACTAAAAAAAGTACTGAATCAATTTCGATGAAATCTGAATCTAAACCATTCTAGAATCCACTGGAACACACACAAAAAGTTCAGTGACATAAACACCCACAGAAGAGTTATATATATAAAGGTTACCATGCGTTTCTTGTTTATACAAAGTGTCTTTAAAAGATTGAATCGCGCATTAAATTAACTGTAAGAGGATATGTAGCCAATATAAATTGCAAAAACATTCAAATCAGGTAGATTTTAAGATTTTTTGGATAAAATATAGTCCTGTCATTAATTTTTGAAAATGATACATTTCTTAAAAGCATTTATGCTATTCCGGGGTTCTATGAAAATAAATCAGTGCTTTATTTAACAAGTAAAATGTAAAAAATCATCTAATTCATCCATTCATGCAATTTATGAAACAGAAAATGCCCATAACAGGCGAAATGCAGACAAAATTACTTTCAAACAAGCTGGCAGAATATGATTTTTTTAAAGGCGATTAGGGTCGATTAACCCCTTGGGGACGAGCGACACGTATACGTGCCGTAAATAGGCTTAAGAATCCGTGTTTATCGCCACCAGTAAAATTTCGGAGCAATTTGACGAATTAATAACTCACAAATTTCTGTATTTTAAAACCGGTGACAAAACATTAAAAAATTCGTAAAATGCTCCCGTTGCGAAAGGGTTAAAAAAAATCCTCTGTACGACAAAATATAAACGATTATTAGTGGAACTAGTTGGACCGAGAAAAATAAATTATAAATTTGCTGCATGCGCCAATGTTACTTTGTTAACAACGTCGATACAAAAATTTAATGTCCAACGTAGAGATCTGCCTCAGACAATTACATTATGTGTAAGCTGAAGTTCATTTATCTATTTTTGATTTTTTAAGCAAATATTGGCGTAATTGTTCCTTGGATAAGTAATTCTTTTCTTGTAACAGTGTTAATAAACTCTAGTTAGCAAAATCGTTGCAAAAATACATTAATAAATTAGAGAAATATTTTTAAAAATCTGCCATTTTTTTTAGTAATATTTTATTACCTTTTAAGTTCAGGATTTTTTAACTTTCTATGTTTTTTACTTATTTTTTTTTTTCAACTGCTTTTTTTTAATGCATCTACTTGACTGCTTTACTTGAATGTAATATTCTAAGAGATCATTAATGTTCTATTCTGTATTCTATGATTTGTGAACATATTAGTCTAAAATATACTGTAAAATTTTCCCATAAATAAGTATGCAGTATTTAATCTTAAAAAAAAATAATTGTAGGTTAAATTGTTAAGTAAAATTGGAATTTATTTTTTACGAAATTTGTCTTGTTCCTCCTAATTTTATTGATTTTTACATAGTCCTCTGCGAAAAGCAAAAATGTAAACCGACCGAGCTGAGGTAATTTCGGTCTTTGCAAATATTTATACCAGACCGAAAATTGCTTAGTTTCGGAAAGCTTCGGAATTTCACAAAATTCAGCGTTTCATAACTCGGTGAATTTTGCTTGAACAAAAATGGGACTTTTAGATTTTTCATTTCTCTGACCCTGAGCCTGGAGAATTTTTTTCTAAATATGACTTCTAAGATTCTGAAATCATATAAGGTTTTTAAAAACATGTATTTTTTGATTTAATGATATTGTTTTGTATAACTGTACTGGTGTATGACTATATATGACTGTTTCATCCATTTAATCTTAATTGTTACCAGATTTTAAATGCTTTTGCAATTTTTATTCTATACGTTCA
Organism: Maratus speculifer; assembly: GCA_964019185.1. Lineage (NCBI taxonomy): Eukaryota > Metazoa > Arthropoda > Arachnida > Araneae > Salticidae > Maratus > Maratus speculifer. The sequence goes on from OZ025289.1 coordinate 334,761,143, forward strand.
ACAGGTTATAACAACTCTGTATACGTATAAGCGTAAACATATCATTTTTATAGTTATCATTATTCAAATTTAGCTTATGTATATATTTTTGTATATATTTTTATCAATATCTAAGTTTATAATTTTGTCCTCCTTGACTCCCCCCCCCCCCCCCCAGAAAAAAGTTTTGTTTATATCAGTAATTAAAAAAAAAAAAAATCTTCTACCTTCTTTTCTTTCTCGTTTGGGTTACAATCTTCGGTATTAAATTCTAACTTGAAAGTCCAAACTGTTATTTTTGTGTCCGAATTTACGTTAAATATATGCAAATATTTTCAGTTGCTACATAATAAGTTTTCACCTTAAAACATTTTTAGCTCTTGCATTAACTCGTTTATACTTCTTTGCTTCTATGCTAGAATTTATATTTGATTTCTAATTGTTATTACAATGTGGTAAATGGCTATAAAAAATAAAAGTTTATGGGATATGTTGTACCATTGGTCTACGACTCTGCAGTGATTTTTAGTCTTGATATAAATGCGAATGGGTGAAATGTTCATTATGCGAAATTCCGAATTGTAAATTAAGTTTTTAAGTTGAAGTTTAAATTAAATTTTTATAACGGGTTTGTTTTGTTTATACATATTTACCTTGTGATTCAAACAGTTTAGTTAAAATGAATGATGATTGACTGTAGGATAATTTGCATCCCGCAGAGAAAACACCAATTGACAACCACCTGCCTGATAAAATCATGACAAACAATATACCCTACTGCGAAGTCGCACCCTGCGGACAAAAGGTCCATGGGAATTATGTTAATCCTGTTTACTTTGTAACATACACATTAATAACATTTCAATAAATTTATTTTTAGATGTTTCGTATTTCAATAAAGTTTAGTTTGGTTGTTTTCATCAAACAGTTTAATAATAATTTAAACATTAAATAATTAAAGTGTTAAAAATAAAATAAACAGTTATTGTTCAAATTAAAAATTCTATCACGATTTCATACCTAAATTACAAGTTTTTGATTTAAATTTTTATGTACATTGTGCAATTTATTGTTGTCAGCTTTTCGTATAAGTTACCATATAAATTAGGAAATTAAAGTTATAGTTAATAAAAGACACAATATATTAAGTAATTCTATTTTATTCTTGTACTAGCGGCCTTCGCCCGCTACGCTGGTCGGTTTATCTAAAGAAATCTTGAAGAAGTAGTTAGATAAGGTTCAGACATACATTAAAAAAAAAAAAAAGCAAGTCGATCATTCAAAAAACGTTGGGAAATATCAAATATTTACTGTAATTTTTTAAGAAAAACAAAGTTTCGAAAAAAAAAATTACACTGACATATTAATGCAAGGAAATTTTCCCAGAGAGAAAATTCGCCTTGAATACAATATTTCAAATTCTTTTAATTGCTTATAGGCGTTAATGCCAACATAGTGAAAAAAAATTCCATGCTGGGAATCGAACCCGGGCCATCAGTATGGCGCACTGACGTTCTACCGACTAAACCACATGGAACGACAGCCAGCTTGAAACTTTCTCATACTTAAGTAGACTGGCGAAAACATAACGATAGCGCGTTTTAAAATCGCACAGTGACATCTATTGGATTTTATATGTACTAAAAAACGTTATGTACTAAAAAACGTGAGCAGCGCACCTAATAGTTTCTTTTGTTTCTTTTTGTTACTTTTTTGTCTGTTGTCCGATTTTGATGAAACAAAGCCTATACACTGCCCGGGAGTGTGCATTCTTCATTAGTGAAAACCGCATAAAAATCCATTCAGTAGTTACGAAGATAACCTCGAACAAACAGACAGACAGACAGACAGACAGACAAAAAATTCAAAAAAATTTTTTTTGTGTTTCATTGGTTTTCTTTTATCGCCCTGACTCCATTTTTGTCAATTATCTTCAATGTACAGACACACCGGGTCCTACTGTTTTATTATATGTATAGATTACTAAAACTGCGGCATGGTATAATATGTAAAACACATCCATATAAAGTAATATAATGAATCTGTGAGTATTATATACCTGCCGTCAATAAGTATTTTAATAAAAAGTTTCTAATATTAGAGGAGTACATATTAAAATGTAAACATAAATTTTATAATATTTTATAGTATGGCAAATACGCAAGAAACAGTAACTAACAGCGTTTGATTCAGGCAAAATTTGGAACTTATTTTGGGCGGTTTCATAAAAATATGTTCCATAAAAACATATTCTTCATTAATTATTTTTATTTAGTTAAATTTCGTAATGAATAATTTGCAAAGAAAAGAGGTTCACCAGGAAGAAAAATTTTAACACTTAAACATTGGTGCTAATTTAAATATTTTGATTCAATATTTTGTTACAAAAGTTACTTTTCACAAAAATATATAAAATTTCACAAAATTAACTTTTGCTTTTCGCAAGATAGACTTCAGAAAGGGGGGGGGGGGGGTTAGAGACTGTATTGACTTTTGAATACGAAAATTTGTTTTTTCTGAATAGGAATTTTTATAGTAATTTCTACAAAATCCTGTTTTTTTTTTTTTTTTTTTTTTTTTTTTTTTTCTGTTGTTTAAATAATCTGCTCATTATACACTAAAACATATTTTCCCAATCAAAAAAGAGGTGCAACATTGTGCATGAGTAAATACAATATTCGGGGTACTTATTGGTAAATAATGAAATATTTTCAGGCACATTCCTTAATTATTCTACAATTACTAATTTAAACGGATATGCACGTAATTCGATCAAAATGGCAAAAGTATGAAATAAAGAATTTAGTGCATTTTCAATATTTAAAATAAAAAATCTTATATAAATTGTGTATTAGTGCAATTCATTAGAAATCCTCTCTTTTTTATCATGTACTTTTATTTGTTTTTGTATTTTGCTTTTAATTTAATAGCATTACCATGAGAAAAAAATGAGAGTTTTTAGTTTCTAGATTATGCAAAAATATAATTAGATATTTTTTTTCCAATTTTGTTATTGTATAACTGTTGTTTCCACAACTAATAATTATTTTCTTTATTTTTACAGGATCCTCAAAATATCAAGGTAATTTTATTTATTTATTTATTTATATTTAACTTTTATTTTTCAATTGATTGTAATAATTAGATTTTATTTTATTATATAATACATCTTTTATAATTAAAGACTTTCATATTTTAGAATATTTATTGTTTATTTTGAAGTTAAACGTTACAATCTTGAACATTAAATAATTTATTTCATTCCAAAACATTTTATTTCAATTTCAAACATGCATTTTAAAAATATATTATCTTTTATGGATTTGTTTAAAATATAAGAAGTATCATGTACACGTTCCTTTAATTTGTAATTAAATCGAACTTAAAACATTACGACTCTTTTTTATTCTTCCTCTTTTCAAAAGCTAATTTAATTTAAAATAAAACTTTACACAATATTAATAAAAGAGCTGGACATTTGCACCATGAAAAGTACAGTATTAACGTGAAAATAAAAAATCATAAATTTACTGAAGGGTATAAATAAAATGTTATAAAGTTAAAAACTAAACAAACATTGAAATAAAATTCGGCGTTTCAGTTATCATCTATGACCGTCTCCAGGAAAGAGTTTTTACATTGTTTTTAAAATTTTTATTAAATTAAATTTATAACAATCGACGTTTCGGTCATCGTCTATGACCATCTTCAGGAAAGAGTTGTTACATCGCTTTAAAGTTTTTAAAACTTTAAAAATAATGTAACATAGATGATGAACGAAACTTCGATTGTTATAATTTTATTATAATGTTTGTTTAGTTTTTTAACTATACAATATTTATATCCATTATTTAGTAAATTTTTTATTTTTTATTTTGCCGTTAATATTGAACTTTACGCAATATATTTATGAATTAAGTATTTATGATTTTGTCATTTAAAATAAATTATGTCTGATTTTATTTGGTTGAATCTCTAAGGATACTCTTTTATATTTAAAAATCGTTTCTTTGTATTTATACGCATTTTTTCTTTTAATTAGTATTTCTTGGAGGCTCCTGTAATCCTACTACGTGGAGGAAAGATATAGCTATACCCACCTTCAAAAACTTAAACATTTCTTATTACAATCCAGTAAGTATAACTGATATATATGATTTAAAATATTAAAATCTTAATTACAAAAAATAAATAAATAAATAAAAATAAAAATAAATAAAAAAATCCTGGTGGATTTATTTTAGTATAAATTGCAGAAATTTTAATCATAGATGCATGATTGTATAATAAGAAATGTTCTGTTCTTTTATGTGTCTTTATTTATTTAAATTATAAATGCAATTTTTTACATTTTGAAAAAATGTTTAAAAACAAGATGAATGTAGATTCTACCATTGCAGAATTCAGTTTCGCCTCCGATTAGAAAAAAAAAATCGATAGAAGTTTTTTAGAAGGGCGACCCCGTTTAGATTGCAATAAACTAACTTCATTTTTCTTGTGCTTATCAATATAATAGCAAACAGAACGGCGTGAAATACCCAATTGAATAGCAATTTCTCTCTGAATTGCGGAATAATAAAGAGATACAATTTGACGTGCTACTTCTTCATTGACTAGATTCATCAAAAACGGATTTTTTCTTTAGTTTAAACGCTTTTTTATAGACTCTGAGTAAAAGGAAATGCAATTTAACAATAAAACGAATGGAATCCCGTCGAATTCGACGAATGAAATGTTTAACAGACCCGATCGATTTGGTTTTAAAAAAATCAAAAGTAATTACATACAAAGTAAATACCAAATTTGCCAGTTACAATTTTGCATTCAAATATTCGCACATCTACAGTTAAAATTGTAATATGAGTGCCGGCGAAATCCAGAAATTTTATTTTATATGCACTCACAGAAAAATAGCTTTATTTAAAAAAAAAAAGAAAAAAAGTAATATCGGGTACTACTAGGTTATCCCATCGACCAAAAAATTATCGCCAAACTATAAGATTAAATGCCAATAATGGATGATCGTGAATGTCACATTCAATGACATTAAATACGATTCATGTGTTTAAAATGTCACTAAGTGATTTTTATTTCGACTTTTTATTAATATTTTTATTATTATTCTACTAATTATTTATTTTTTCGTTATTTAAAATAAAAATTATGTCAATGTGTATAATTTGGCTATTAATGTGGCGATTTCTATAATTTGGCGAAATTGGTCGACGTTATGAGTAAAAATACGATGTTTGAAATAGTGACGTCATTTTCTCTTCAAATGTTCTTTAAAAGCTACTGTTTATGAAAAAGGCATCCATAATAATATTGTAATTTTTTATCTGGTTGCTGAATGACATAATTTTCCTCATTTGAAATTTCTCTTATTTTGATTTAGACATTAATTTTTATCATAATTTATTTTCTGTCATTTTATTTACATTATTAATATTATTTCTCAGTAAATATATATATTTTTAACTCAATTAGTGCATAATTATACTCAATCATTTTAGAAAATAAATTTTTATTATCGAGAGAAAAGCTAAACTGTGTTGCCACCATTTTGAAGAAATGTCATGAAAAAGCTTTTAAAATTAAAAATAAATTATAAAAATGGAAATAAATTAAAAAATAATTAAAATGGGCACAACTACAAATAAATAGCTTTCATTTAAAAAAATAATTATCAAAATTGGTTGACTAGAAAATTCAGGGCTGATGACACGACATTTTTAGCTTGTCTGAAAGAAATAGCATCGGATGCTAAAAAATTATATGTATATATATGTCGTAATATTCTTATTGCGGTTTATTTTTTAACCTTGTTTTTGTCTATTTATACGTTTACATTAAATGAAAATTCTGCTATGAAAATATCATTAGTTCTTTGCCAAACGTCCCGATGCATAAAATTTATTTCTTTGAAAAAAATTAAGAAATAACATCGTGGCATTTTATTTCAGTAAATGCATTAATTGCAACTGCGAGTTAGTCATTTGCATCCAGATTTTTAATAAAAGCAATTTTCAAATCCTTATCTGTTTCTTTTGGTATTTATTTTTGATTCTGAAAATTTTATCTAGTTCTTTCATTCATTCTTTCGGTTTTATTGCATTGAGTTGAGAAGAATTTGTAATTTTTTTTTTTTTTTTTTTTTAAATCAAGTATTTTATCTTATTTTATGAGCCCACTTTTTGATAAGGATTAAAAAAAAATAATAATAATAATGATAAATAAGTAACAGATTGTTAGCAGCGCATTAGATTTTCAAGATCAATGGGAAAAGTTAAATTGAAATAAGGGGAAAATTCACTGCTCTCATAACATAGTTATCTTTCATATTCTTACTTTCTTCATATTGCATATTTAACAGCATTATTATTTTTTTTTTTCATTCATTTTATAGCAAGTGGCGCAGTGGGGTCCTGAACTTATTGAACTAGAAAATCAAGCAAAACAGGCAAGTACTTAAATCTTTGCAAATGGAAATATTTATTTTAATTTTAATTATTTATTAATTAATAATTTAATAATATGTGACACTTTGAATAGAGAAAGCATTTTTTAATGTTACTGATTTCATCTGTTATATTATTTATATATTGTTTGGTATTTCAGAATGCAGAAGTTATGTTTTTTGTAATTGACAATCAAACAAGGTCCGTTGCCTCTATGATCGAAGCATCTCAGATAGCTGGTGAGTGAATATCTGTTTAGAATTAAACTATGCTTTTACTAGTTAGCAGGGTTGAATTCAGATGTTTTTTTACAAGAAGGATTTCTGCGGCTCGGGCGGAGTAGGGGGAGGAGATATTTCAGAAATCCAGTGTAGGAATTGCACTTTCGTCAATTAAAAAGTTAAAAAAACTCGAAGCTTCCGGGGGAAGGAATATCCCTTCGGGCTATTCCCGAATTCAGTCCTGTTTGTTAAGGCTCCTGTCCCTGCTACCGAATACACTCGCGAGCTAATGCTATTCCTATGGGGGAGTTATTTTCTAATAACTCGTTTGCATTTCGACATTTTCAAATATATATTGCATTGGATAGGTGAGGTCCCTCTCCTCATCGCTTTTTTTACTTTTCTGATTTTGGTTGCAGATATGTTTTTATAACGTTAGTTTCATTTCCAAAACTAGTTCCGAAAATGAAAGTGTCATTAAAAAAAATATCTGCAGCCAAAATCGAAAAAGTTAAAAAGAAGCGATATGGAGAGGGACCTCCAATGCAATATATATATGTATTTGAAAATGTCGAAATTTAAATGAGTTATTAGAAAATAACTTCCCCATAGCAATAGCATTAGCTCGCGAGTGTCTTCTCTCAAAAGGACAGGAACCATGATAAAGCTCACTCTGATAAAGTATTAAATGCAATATTAAATGCAAAGTGTATTTATTCTTTTAGGTTCATAGTTTTTAGCTCACAGGCTATCATAGCCTGAAAGCTTATGTGCCCATCCGTTCTGTATATATGTACGTTCGTTCGTACGTGCGTGCGTAACGCGATAACTCATGATAAAAATATCCTATCAATGTGAAATTTTGTATATAGGTATATCCTGATAAGGCGCTTCCCTGATTAGTTTTTGGACTTCATTCGATATGTATAAGAGGGGGAACAGGGGGCTCATGCCCCTCCCCTTAATTGATATAAATGGATTTTTCATGCAGAATTATCAGTTTTCGTTCAAAATTTAGATATAAGATCATTCTAATGAGGCGCCTCCGTGATTGATATTAGGTGTTCATTGTATAAATATAAACAAGGGGAACGGGGGTTCTAATGCCCCTCCCCTTAATTGATATAAATGAGTTTTTCATGCAGAATAATCAGATTTCGTTCAAATCTCTCAATAGTTTTGGAAGTTTAATGGTTAAGTATAAAAGAGCGGGGGATAACTCCTCTTAAATTATATAAATGGGTTTTTATTAAGAATTTTCAGATTTGCTGGGAATTTTTGATATTGATTTTTTATATGATAAAGCATGTCCCTGATTTGTTTATGAGGTTCAATGATTAAGTATAAAAAGGGGAAAGAGGGAGCTATTTCCCCTCCTTTGTTTTTTTTTCGATTGGAATTAATCCTTCAAAATATAAGGCTGTAATGTGCAATTAGTATGCGTAGCTTGTGAGCTCAATGCCATCAGTTTAACTGGGCAATATCCTTTTTATTAGCTCACAGGCTATCATAGCTTGAGAGCTTATGTGCTCGCCCGTTCTGTATGTATGTATGTATGTATGTATGTATGTTCGTTCGTACGTGCGTAACGCGATAACTCATGATAAAAACATCTGATCCACTTGAAATTTTGTATGTAGGTATATCATGATAAGGTGCTTCCCTGATTAGTTTTGGAGTAATAGATACGTATAAGAGGGGGAATGGGGGGCTCATGCCCCTCCCCTTAATTGATATAAATGGGTTTTCATGCAGAATTAACAGTTTTCGTTCAAAATTTAGTTATAGGATCATTCTGATGAGGCGATTCCGTGACTGTTATTAATTTATTTATTTTCTTATTTTGTAAATGTGATAATTGCTAATTTTAATGATTGTCATTTTAAATTACACAAACTTTGAAAATGGTTAAAAATCTCCTGATTAAAATCTATAGGCAGAAAAATATTTATACATATACTGGTATGTATAAAATGTGATTTAGGAAAGCTGTTACTATGGGCTTTTTTTACAATGGTGAATTACCTACAGCAGAGTTGTGCACCTTCCTTTATAAGTGTACCATAACCATTTTATTTATTTATTCCCTTACATATTTTCAAAAAAATATTTTACATGATCATGACGTGCTAACATTAAAAAAATTTTTTAGATTGATTGCTTGAAAATTATTCATTTATTTACTCGATTTGTTAATTTACTTCAAAAAATTACTTACAAAATATAGATAGCATCTGTGTAAACATTATGCTGCATTAATTATGGAAACAAATATTTTTAGAAATTAATAAATCTTGTTGCAACTTGGATGAATAATAATAATAGGCTCATACTTAGTTAATTTCAATAAAATGCGAATTGAACTACAGTTATTGGAGAAGTGATTTCTATTTTAGCTATTTATATTATTTTCAGTAGAGAATATAATAATAATGCCATGCAGGCATAGATAAGCGGAATTATTTTTTCAAATTGTAAACGCCAGCTTCTTTAGCAAGTTCTGTAATTTAATCATCGGCATATTTATTTGTATTGGTACATAATTATTCCTTTTCGATAGTTTACAAATCTTGTCTTAGTTTGATGATTTTTTGAGCCCATATTGAACTATATACAATTTGAAAAACCGCAATTAAGATTTTTAAATTTTCGATCAATCAAATTTAGAGAAGGTTAGATAATCTAAATTTGCATATTTTAATCTCAGAGTACCCCAATCAAAGCCGTGCCAAGATTTTTTTTTTTTATGTGTCAAAAGTTGCACACTATTAAAAGTGACATATAGGTTCGCTGTTCCTAATCTAAAGTATCATAAAGATGGTCTGTGAATTTCAAGTCTTCAGAATTAGCAACTCACACCATTAATGGAATAGGGAAAAGGAAACAAAAGACAACACTGTTTAAGACAACACTTAATACCAAGAGCATCACCAACTTGATGGAGATTGCTATTAGAATCCTGTAGGGGTCAAGTACAACCCAATTCGAACCTGAAATTTATCCTTAAGAGGCTACTTCATTCAAATGAAAGATCTGTTAACAGATATTTTTTATGAGGATACTTTCATTTTCGGAACCGGTTTGGAAAGCGAAAGCACCCGCATTAAAAATAATCGTAATCAAAATCGAAAAAGTAAAAAACGGTCTGCATTCAAATCATTCTCAACTATCCAATGCACAAAAAAAAAAAAAAAAAAAAAAAAAGAAAAGAAAAGAAAGAAAGAAAGAAAAATACATTTAAAAATATTGAAATGCGACCGAGATATGTTTATAAATTTCTTCCATAGGATTAGCATTAGTGAACGGGTCTTTTCTTTTGTCTGAAGTAGCCCTTTAAAGTCAACTCAAAACCCATCTAAATCCGTCCAAAAAAAAAAAAAAAAAAAAAAAAAAAAATATCAACTCTAAACCCGATTTGAAATCATAAACTACTATCTGAACCATAAATATCAAAGCCCGAAGTGGGGAAAAAAAAATCCCATCCCTATTTTAATACAGTTATAGAAAAGTAGTAAACAATTACATGACTAATATAAATTTTTATCCTTTTTTTTTTTTTTTTTTTTTTTTTTTTTTTGTATGAAATTGAACACATGTACTCATTAATGTTCAAATATGTTGCTTTTCATTTAAAAAAATATTTCAAGCTTTCTTTTGAAAATTCGGGTCAACCCGTAACCGACACGGAAGAATCAAAATCTAACCTGAAAAATGTAACGTCAACCCGAGCTAATCACAATCCCAGGTAGGGCTCGGGTAAAATTGGGTTATTCAAAATGATACTGGACTCTAAACTCTAATTGCTGTACAAGTATTGCTTTTAAATCCATTCACTTAATTTAAGCATTTTGTTGTTATATAAATCACACAGAGAAATGAATAGGACTTTTCATGGACACATACAAATTTTATACCTCTAAGTAACTATATTTTGTGGGGGTTTTATTCAATGAAATCAGGTCCTAGTGTGACATTCGTTGGGTGTTCTCAAAGCCACAGTGTCTATTTTTGGACACATTTACGAAATCGTTTTTAATCTTTGTCATACAATATTTAAAAACGATGCAATCGAATAGCATTTTCCTTTTTTCGATAAAACAAACGATCTTTCGAAAGAAAATGTTGTCAAATTTGGTGTTTTGAATCAATTTTCCGGTCGTGGCAGCCCGAATGTCGAAGCTAGCTTGTCAAGTTTACAACTCAAAATAAAACCCACTTATCAAATACATTTCAGATTAATGTATTTTGTAATACGGATAATGTTTTAAAGATGCACATAATGAGAAAAAGTAACAAAAAAATTCATCTACAAATCATCACTACAAAATAGTTATTTTGCAAATATTATTAAATAAAAAACTATAAAATTGTTACAATTCATTTTAACCAATGGTTATGATGTATGGGAGACTTTCTCACATTTATTTATCTTTGATATTATTTGCTGACATTTTTTATTAAGTTTTAATTAATGACTGTTTGAAATAAAAATAACATATTTTAACGAAATATATGTATACTACGTCAAAAAACTGTTCAAAAATCTTTTGTATAATCCCTCATTTTTCATTGTGCATTTCATATATGCCTAGAAATTGGGAATGTAGAACGTCAGAAATAATGGACTTCGTATCTAACAATTTGAAATATAAAACAAACTTTACAAGAAAACTTTGCCCTTATTTATGGCTTTGTTGATTCAATTTATTTATTCTCTTTTATGGGTACTTTTTGAAATGAATCTACTCCCAGACAAAGCATAAACCAGGAAATACCCAACTGTTGAATTGGCTTTCTAATTTAATGAAATTGAAAAATAAATGTAATTGTGAATAGTTGTAAAATTCCCCTTCATCTCCAAATGAAATGAAAAGAATTCAATTTCTAAAAGTGCTGTTATTAGGGTCCTGTACGTTTCGAGTAAAGAGTTAGTAGAATTTTTAAACTATTTCTTTATCTATTTATTCAGGATTTTAAGAAAATTATATTAAATGTGTGGTGGGGGATATTTTAAGACAGTTGTTAGTTTTATAAGGATATACTAAAAAGCATACTGTATACATTTTATGCTGAAACAAGATGTTATGTTGGAAAAGTTTTAAATTATCATCACTTATCAAATCTATTAAACAGGAATACATTTCTTTGTTTTACACATTTTTAAAGGCAAATTCTTTTTTTTTTTCTAGCATGACACTCAATCTTCAAAACATATTTTTGCCGTGCCAGTGTTTATGAATAATCAGATAATTGTCTGTTATATTTAAATTTAGTAACTTTCAAATAGTATATTTGATAAGAGTGAAATAAGTATAAAATCACTTTCTAGTTGATAACAATGCAGTTTATACATATTGTTTTACAGGGACTCAAAGAAAGCTCATCCTTGTTGTTCATGAGTTTGAAAAATCAGGGTCTGTTGTTATGGGTGAAAAAATCAGTGATATGTGAGTATGAGATCATGTTTGTGATTCATTATTTAAAAATGAATGCATTAATTGAAAAAATCAATGTTGGGAAATTAATCACTTTTTTGTTGTTCATTAAATTAATAAATCTATGATCATGTTTATTTACTTTGCCATAGTTCCAAAACTATAACAAACTACATGTGAATGTTTCATTTATTTGAACTCTGATCTTGCAAACCGTATCAAACATTTTAACTCACTATTTATTGAATGTGAACATTTTTTTATTATTATTAGCTAATTGTAACCTCACAATTGTAAATATTTTTTGTTAAGTTATAACTTACATTTTCCCCTGTGCTAAGATGAACATCATGCAGTTACCTAATGAGGAGGATTCTGCAATAAAATTGTTTCAGGATTATGGAATTATTTACCTATATTCTTTTTGTGAGATCCTGTGTTCAAACATTTCTCTACAGTAAATCATAAATATAATTTTGTTGTCCCTAACACTAGATCTTAGCCTCAATATGTTCAGAGATTATGGGACATTGCAAAAGGGAAATATAAAAGACACCACAGCACTGTTCATCATTATTTACAATTCTATTTCATAGAACTCATTTGGCAACATGACACCTTTATTCAAAAAAGGAATATTTTATTGCAGTGCTAAGAGATACTTGTAATTTCATGTCTTCAATATAAATTGATTTTTTCTTCTTAAGATATTTATTTGCTCTTTTATTTTGAGTATGTATTTGTATTAGTGTAAATATAATAATAAATAATTTGTATAGGTCTTTAATTTTAAAATTTTGCATTTTTTAAATGATCAACAATGTTAATTTTATTCATACATTTCATTTGGCTCCAATTATTATACTTGGTGACAGTGATGTTAGGTATAACTGAAAAATAACCAAATTTATGCACTATATATTTTATTCTGATGTATATTCCTATTTGGAAATATTTTATGAAAATCTTTGAATAAGTATTTGGTAAGTTAATCAAAAATAACAACAATAATAATAAACGCTTAAGGCTGCTTATCCAAAAGAAAATAAAATCTTCATCTAACAGAAATTTTTTTGACACAGTGTAAAGAACTTAATTCTGAGAACTAAATTCCTAAGCCTGCGATAGATGGCGCTACTCGTCCTAAAAGAAAGGAAAGAACATTCCAAAACAGAACAATTTTTCAGTTGAGCGCGGGAGTTTGGAGTTATTGTGTAGTAAGATGGTGCAGCGTTGTTTCTGGTTTGTTCTGGGATGTGTTATATAAAAAATGTTATTCTATTTTTTTGTTAATTTGTGTCGTACTCGTCCACGTGTGTGTTTATGTGAGAAATAAATTTTAAAAAGACAAAAATGAGTTCTCACTCGTCTCGACGTCTGCAGTTCTTCAATAATTCTACTTTGTGTTCTTTACATACGTGAAGTTGGTGGCAGCTAGTGTGACGAATTCTTGGTGTAAAAAAAAGCCAGTTTAACTAAGATGAAAACTCAGCTATTAAACAAGTAAGCCAGTTCCAAATTCTTTTATTCTTAGTACCTTGAAATATTTATTATCGATTAAAATTTTTAAATCTGGATTAGTAAATATTTGTTTTACTTTCGTAAATTAATTTCAATCTTTAGTAAAAGTGCGAATTAATTGGAGTAAAAAAAAAAAAAAATCAGGCTTGAAAGAATATTAGAATTAGTGGCTTATTCCCATCAAATAGTAAAAAAGAGTATAAAATTACTTTTGTTATTATTTTATTTTTTGCTAATGTGCTCATTTCGAATTCGTATGCTATGATGTTTTAGAATGTTGATAATTGTTCTTAAGTAAAGAAAAAGTATTTCTTAAATAAAGAAAAAAAAAGAAAGTAATACGGTTATATTTAATTTTTTGTAAGAATTGTGATGGTAAAATTCTTTTGAATCAAAGTGATTTAATTTGTGAAAATGGTATAAATTTATGTGTGTTTTATTCCAAGAACGGAATAACTTCGAAAAATAAAGATTGTCATTACACTATTTCGATTATTGGATGAATGCCAATTTACAGAAGAAAGGTTCTTTCTGTGTTAGTTTATTCTAAAAGTAGAATAAATTATTTTTTTGTTTTTTGTTTCCTAATTCGGAAATAAATGCAGTGATATTTTTGTTTTGTTATTTTTTGAATGAAAAAGTATGACAAAATAAAAGTTTTGATCGAGAAAAAGATTAATTCTGATTTCTTTGTTAGGTTTTTATAAAACAATAAAAACTTTTTAAAATATTTAGATAAAAGATTTATTATCGTTTGAAAAAGAAAATTGAGTTGTATTTTAAAGTTTATTCTTTTCGTGTAAAGAATAAAATTGTTATGAGAATTATTTAATATATATTTCTTTTTTCTTGCAAATAATTTGTTACGTTTGCATAAAAAGTTTGAGAATTAAGAAAAATTCTGGTGTTTACGTAATGCTGTTTGGTTTAATTTTCATTACATAATATAAATATTGATTAGAAATAAAATTGTCTGTTACACTTGAAATACAGTTGTGAATTTCGAAAAAAATATATCTATTTTAATTGTATTTTTATGGTATTACATATGCTTATTTAATTCGTTTTAAAAAAATTTGCATTTGTGTTTAATTTACTAAGAATTTTAGTAAATTGGTATATTGTGTTATTGTATATTGGTCAATTTTTCATATGTGATTGGGATTTAAATTTGATTGAAATAATAAATCTAAGTAGGGGATTTAATTGAAGTATGTTTTAGAATTGAATTATTAATTAAATTTGTTACTTGCTTGAAATATTGTTGTTAGTAAGTTTAAGTAAAGGAAAATTGGGAATTATATAAATTTTTAAATTCATCATTCTGATTTTGTTTCGATTTCTCTTAAACGAAGATGTCTTATTTAACAAAGGGATCAAAAAGGGAAGACCTACAAAATTTAGCTAGTGAGCTTGGCATTAAGGATGTAGGGAATTTAAAAATCGCGGATCTCAAGAAAGCTATCCTAGGAATAGACGATTATGATGAAGATTTTGTTAAAGGAATATTAAACACAGTAATTGAGGATAGGAAAAAGAGAGAAGCGAGGGAAGAAGAAATACGACAAGAAGAAAAAGAAGAAAAAAGACGTCAAGAAGAAAGAGAAGAAAAAAGACGACAAGAAGAAAGAGAAGAAAAAATACGTGAAGAAGAAAGGCAAGAACGTTTGGCTAAAGAAGCTCGTGAACATGAACTAGAATTAAAGAAATTAGAGCATAGAACTCTAGAACAGAACAATTTGTCAGAGAGAAAGGTGGATCTTGGACCAAAGATACAGTTAGCACAAATTGTTCCGAAATTCGACGAAAAATCTGATGAGATGGGTCTGTTTTTGATAAATTTTGAGCGAAGAGCAGAGATGGCTAAAGTGTCGAAAACTGATTGGGTTGCATATTTGTTAGCTGTTTTGCCCACAGAGGTCTCAAATATGTTAGCCAGGGAATCACCCGAAGACGCGATTAACTATAATTTCGTTAAAAGTTATATTAGAAAGATACAAGTTGAATAGTGAGAAACTGAAACAATGTTTTTATCGCCATCATAAAACACCCGACAAATCTTGGAGGAACTACGCACAAGAACTCACTAGTTATTTTACCGCTTGGATTAAGGAATTAGGTGTTGACAATTTTGATCAACTTAAAGATCTAATTATTACAGAACAATTAAAATTTCGAGTGCCTGCGGAAACAAAAGAACATTTTCTAGATAATTGGTTAAATTTTATGACCCCTTTAGATTTGGCAAAAAAATTAGATGACTATGAGAGTATCAAAGAAAGTTTAAAAAAGAAAGAACTTCCTAAAAAGAATTTCTCTAATTTTCGACCCCAGTTTAAAAATTCAAATAATTTTGACTCCAGAAAAGAAGGTAAAGATAATAAGCCAAAAATGCATATTAAATCAGAATCGTTTTCAGGAAATCATAGAGAGAGAGAATTCGAGAAGAGGAAAACGTTACGTTGTTACGAGTGCGGATCGAGCAATCATCTTCGTCCTCAATGTGATAAAATTAAGAAATCCACAGAAGTGATTTCACATGTTGATGTAGAAAATGAACAAGATTCTTCAATAACACCTTACCTTAGTGTGGGGAAAGTAAATGGTGTACAAATGGAAATTTTGAGAGATACAGGTGCGACCATAGATTTAATTGCAAAAAAATATGTGAAGCCACATATGTATTTGAACGAAAAAGTATGGGTTCGGGTGCCCTTACACGACGGTTTATTTTGCTTACCTCTCGCAGAAGTTGAATTAGACTGTGAAATGGGACATGTGATAACTAAAGCTGCTGTCTCTAGAGACTCTGTAGATTTAGGAAGATATTTGCTGGGAAATAAAACAGCCGAATTATTCGAAGATTGTAAAAAAAAAAAGGCATTGAAAGAGCACATGATAAATGCTGTGCAAACCAGAGCTCAGAAGAAAATTCTGGAGGCAGAGGTTCCTCCTGAGGAACCTGAAATGCACGAATTTTCTGATGTAACTTTAGAGAAAGATCACAGCAATAACATAGCGAGTGAAGAGAAGAAAATGGATGAGAAAACAAATGATAAATCTGAAGATAAGAAGATAGAAAACGAAGAAGGCTCAATTTTACCAGTTTGCGAAACTGTCTCATTGCAAGAACTTATCAAAATTTCTCCGAAGGAATTTTCTGAAGAGCAAAGGAAAAGCAAAGAGCTAAAACCTCTTATAGACGATGCCAAAACGGAAAATACTAAGGATAGGAAATTTATTTTGGAAAAAGATATGCTTTTCTATAGAAGAAAAGATAAAAATGGTACTGAAAGGAAATTATTAGTTGTTCCTGAAAGATTTCGTGAACAGTTAAAAAAATTTTGTCATGAAACTGTTGCATCTCATTTGGGTGTGGCTAAAACTAAAGATGCATTGTTTAAGACCTTTTATTGGCCAAATTGCTTCAAAGATATCGAAGAATATGTTCGAACTTGCGATTACTGTCAACGGGTTGGGAAGCCTCAGGACAAAAAGAAGGCACCTTTACAGATTGTTCCTGTTATTTCAGAAATATTTACAAAATTAAATGTTGATGCTTGTGGACCTTTACCTATTAGTACATTAGGGAACAAATACATAATAACTGTAATTTGCTTAGCTTCGAAATATCCTGATGCAGTTCCTACACCTAATTTGTATTCTACGACGGTTATTGATGCTTTGTTACAAATTTTCAGTAGACTTGGATTTCCTCGTATACTACAAACTGATCAAGGAAAGTCATTCATGAGTGCACTTACATCGGAATTCTTAGAGAAATTTGGCGTCAGAGTTGTGCGAAGCTCAGTTTATCATCCACAAAGTAACCCAGTTGAAAGAATGCACAGGACTTTGAAACGGATACTCAGAGTACTTTGTTTAGAATCGGGATCTGATTGGGAGAAGGTACTTCCACCTGCTCTTTTTGCATTAAGAACTGTAACTCATACTAGTACTGGATTCAGTCCAGCAGAATTAGTCCATGGACAGAACTTAAGAACTCCAATGATGTTACTCTATGAAAATTTAACTGAGCAAGAGATGGAAGAAGATAGTGTGATATCCTATGTATTTGACTTAATGAACAGAATGAAGAAATGCCAAGAACTTGCTGCAGAAAATATGGAAAAGGAGAAACAAACACAAAAATATTGGTATGATATCAAAGCCAGAAAACGAGAGTTTAAGGAAGGTGATCAAGTTTTAATTGTGGCCCCATCCAAACCAAATAAACTGTCAGTTAGTTGGATAGGACCTGGAAGAGTACTAAAGAGATTATCAGAAACTAACTACGTTATATACAATCCAGAAGGGAAGAAGTCCCAAGTGTATCATGTAAATATGCTAAAACCTTACTATCAAAGAAGTGTGGAAAACGTAAATTTACTTACTACAAAAACCACCTCTAATGATGAAGAAGAAGATGAAATTCCTAAATTGGATGAAGAAAATAAAGACAATGCGTTGTTAGAAGTATGGCAAGAAATCCAAAAAAATAAAAGATTAAATGAAAGTCAACGAGAAGAATTAGGACAACTTATTGGAAAATATGCTGACTCTTTTTCGACTGAACCAGGATGCACAAATTTAGTTGAACATGATATTGAACTGGAATCAGAAAACCCAGTCTGTGCCCGGCCATATAAAATGTCGCCTAGACAGACGGAAATTCTAAAGGCTGAAGTCGAGAAAATGTTGAAACTGAAAGTTATTGAACCAGGTGAATCTGACTTTGCCTCTCCATTAATTTTAGTTGAAGTTCCCGGTAGAGAAGCAAGGCCCTGCATAGATTATCGCCGTTTAAATAAAGTGACTCGAACAAAATTTTATCCTTTGCCCGACACTGAACAGTTAGTAGAAAAAGTGTCTTCAGCCAGGTACATTTCAGTTTTAGATCTGACCAGAGGTTACTGGCAAATACCGTTAACCAAGCGTGCTCAAAGATATGCAGCTTTTGTGACAAATTTTGGGACGTACATACCGTTGCGCCTCCCTTTTGGTTTAAAAAATGCTCCATATGAATTTAGCCGACTTATGGCCGGATTGCTGAAAAACTGTGAAGAATATGCGGTACCTTATCTGGATGATGTGGCGGTTTTCTCGCAAACTTGGGAAGATCATTTAAAACACCTAGAAGAAGTTTTTAAAAGATTGAGTGAAGCAAAACTGCATATTAAACCATCCAAATGTCAATTCGCCCAAGCTTATGTCAAATATCTTGGACACTTAGTGGGTCAAGGTCTTAGAACTCCAGGAGAACTGAAAGTTCAAGCCATAAAAGAGTTTCCAGTTCCTACTACTAAAACTCAAATCCGATCTTTCTTGGGTTTAGCTGGATATTATCGAAATTATATCCCGGACTTTTCTGTAATCGCAACGCCTCTCACTAATTTATTAAAAGGAAAGATTCGCAAGTCAACTATAGACTGGAATGAGGACTGTCAAAAGGCATTTGATGAACTGAAAGTTAAACTCTCTGAAAATCCTGTCTTATATAGTCCAGACTTTACAAAACCTTTCATCCTTCAATGTGATGCTTCAAATTTGGGAATTGGTGTAGTCTTATCCCAGTTGAATGAAAATAATGAAGAACATCCTATAATGTACTTGAGCAAAAAGTTTTCAGACAGAGAACGAAAGTTTAGTACCACCGAAAAAGAATGCGCAGCTATTGTATTTGCAGTGCGAAAACTACGATGCTACTTAGATGGCCATCAAAAATTTCAAATCCAGACAGACCATAACCCTTTAGTATGGTTAGAAAAGAACAGTGGAACTAATCCAAGACTTTTAAGATGGGCTTTGATTTTACAGTCTTTCAATTATGAAATTGTTCACAAAAAGGGAAAACAACACCAGAATGCTGATAGTTTAAGTCGAGCTATAAAGTCTACTTGATTACAATGCTAATATGTATATATGTTTATTTGTATAACAGTTAATTTTGAATTTGTTTTATTACATGTGTGTAAACTATTTTTTTTTCAAAAAATGTATCACTTGTATTTGAAAATTTATTTTGTATAGATTATTTTTTATTTCTTTTTACGGTGGGAATAAGTCTGGTTCAAGGTACTAAAAATGTTTTTGGAACTAGTGCTACACGAACTATGTTTTAAAAACAAACTTTTCCTCGACAAGGCCCGGAAAAGTTTTCCCCCGGTGGGGAGGAGTCTGTAAAGAACTTAATTCTGAGAACTAAATTCCTAAGCCTGCGATAGATGGCGCTACTCGTCCTAAAAGAAAGGAAAGAACATTCCAAAACAGAACAATTTTTCAGTTGAGCGCGGGAGTTTGGAGTTATTGTGTAGTAAGATGGTGCAGCGTTGTTTCTGGTTTGTTCTGGGATGTGTTATATAAAAAATGTTATTCTATTTTTTTGTTAATTTGTGTCGTACTCGTCCACGTGTGTGTTTATGTGAGAAATAAATTTTAAAAAGACAAAAATGAGTTCTCACTCGTCTCGACGTCTGCAGTTCTTCAATAATTCTACTTTGTGTTCTTTACAACAGTCACATACTCATTGCCATACATAAAAGCTTGTAGTATTAAAATCATAACTATTAAAGTGATTTTGACTCAAATACCCTTTCTTGTTTTACAATAAATCTGTTAGATTTTTTTTAGTTATAATCAATTTATATTTCATAACAGCCTTTCCCAGACTCTTGCTTTTCAAAAATCTCTTTGAAATGCCAACTTTGACAGCATTATGAAAAATTTAAATAATGCTACTAGATTTATTTTTCTTTGAATAAGAACCCTTTCTAGTTTCATAGATTTAAGAAAGAAAATGAATTTGTGAATGCCTGAGAATGTAAATAGTTTAACTTAAGAACAGTTAAGCTGAAAAATTCAAATCTCAATTTTTATTAGTGTTTATAATGCATTTACATTGCATATATTTAATTTCTAAAGGTATTATCTACTTCATTTTTAACTATATTATTTACAGTTAAATGTGAATCATTTATTAGAATGTTGCTTAAAAAAAAAAAAAAAAAAAAAAAAAGGGAAATAGATTAATATTTTCTGAGAACAAAAGAATATAGGCAAAAGCCAAAATTAAATAATGTTAACTTTTCATTTATAGTAAAATTTCTTTTATTGTCAATTTTTGGGATTATTTAGATTCACGGTATACATTAATATGAATTCCTGATTGCATCTTTTATAAATCTGGAATCTTTTGTAAATCTGAAATCTTTTATAAATCTAGATTTTTTTTTTTTTAGCTAAAGTATTTAAATAGAATTTTAAGAAAGCAATCATTTCATTTTTTTTTATTTATTATATGGATGTGTGTGTGTGTATGTATAAATAGATAGATGTTTAAAATCATAACAATATTAACATTTGTATTCTACTTTTTTTTCAGTGAGTTTAGAGATTTACAACAAGGGCACCGATACCTTCAAGATCTTGTTGAAAGGCAAGGAATCCCAGTTTTCCGTGATATTAAGCATGCTGTACAGTGTACAGCAACAATATTGCAGAAAAATATAAAGCCTCAAAACCTGACCATTCAAGATGCAGCTCATCCTGTCAAAATGGCATATTTGCAAATTGGTGATAAACTCATGTAAGAATTGGCCCTATTGTAGTACATTATTCAACATTTTATGATGTATTAAGAAATGTACCTTAAAATCAACATTCTTTGTCTATTTAGAAAATTAAAAGAAGTCTTTGATGACCTTGATTCGGATAGTTGTGGAGAAATAACCTTAAAAGATGTAAGTTCTAAATAAACTTTTCTTTTCAAATCTAGATTAGTCTTTTTATTGGAAAAAATATTTATTTTTATTATTATTTCTTAAAATCAAATTAATTTTTTATAGACTAATATATTTGTATTTTTTTTATCAGTTGAAATAACAATGCATGGGTGCAAGTTTTTCCGTCCTGAGACGGAATTCCGTCTTTTAAAAATTCCCGAGGACGGAAGCGAGACGGAAAAATCTTCGAGGACTGAAGCGGATCGCGAAAAACACGCGCTTTTCGTCAAAGGATAGCGGGAAAAAATCATTATTTTCGTGAAATGATCGCGGAAAAAAGTGCTGTTTCTGTCAAAGAATTGCAAAAAAAGACACGTTTGCTGTCAAAAGCTTGCGGAAAAAAACGCGATTCCTGACGAAGGATCGCGAAAAACACGCTATTTCTGTCGAAAGATCGCGAAAAACACTTCAATATCATCAAAGAATTGCGAAAAAAGGCGCGATTTTTGTCAAAAGCTTGCGAAGAAAACGAGATTCCTATTAAAAGATAGCGGAAAAGACGTCATCTCGGTACAGAGAATGCGAAATAGACGCGGTCTCTGTCAAAGGATTCTAAAAAAGATGAGTTTTCTGTCAAAAGGTTACAGAAAAAACGAAATTCCTGTCGGGAGAATTGCGAAAAAGACGCTATTTCCGTCGAAGAATCGCGAAAAAGATGCTATTTCCGGTCAAAGAATACTAAATAGATGCAATTTTTGTCAAATGATAGCAAAATAGACGTGAATTTAATCAAAGGATGGTGGAAAAGACGTGAATTTTGTCAAAGGATCGTGTAAAAGACGCGAATTTTGCCAAAACATCGTGAAAAGACGCGATTTCTGTTAAAAGAACGCAAAAAAGACGCGATTTCTGTTAAAAGATCGCAAAAAAGACGCTATTTCCGTCGAATAATTGCGAAAGAGACTCTATTTCCGGTCAAATAATACAAAATAAGTACCATTTTTGTCAAAGGATCGCAATAACGATGTGAATTTAATCGAAGAATCGTAGAAAAGACGCGAATTTTGCCAAAAGATCGAGAAAAAAACGCGATTTTCGTGAAATGATCGCAAAAAATCCCACGATTTTCATCAAATGATAGCAAAGAAAACGCGATTTTTGTCAAAGGATAGCGAAAAAGGCGCGATTTCTGTCCAAGGATTGCGAAAAAGGCGCGAATTTCGTCAAAAAATCGTATAAAATACTTGGATTTCATCGAAAAATCGCAGATTTCTGCTGAAAAATAGTTGAAAATCGCAAGTTTCGGTTTAAAATCGTAGAAAAAACACAAATTTTGGCAAAATATCATAGAAAAGTCGCAAATTTTGCCGAAACATCAGGGGAAAAAACTTATTTCGTCATATGGTCGTGGGAAAAACATGATTTACGTGCTTATGTTCTCACTCAGTTTGGGGGGGGGGGGGGGGTCAAAATATTTTCAGTCTTGGCAAAATTTTAAACTTGCACCCATGTAACAATGTCTTACAGCGAAGCATAATTATATGTTATTTAGTATGTGAGTGTGGTTTTATTAATTCTGTAATAATGATGTAAGCTATTTTGATATTTTTAATTCTATCATTTTTGGTAAATAAATAACTTATTCATTTTTCTAAATAAAAAAAGGTATGTCATCAAATTAATTTTATTTTAAAAATGCAGTTTATTATGTTATTATTGCAGGTTTCTGGCTCTTTATTCTATAAAAACTTTTGAGGTCCCCTATTGCTATTAATGAATAGGGGTGTTAGTGCTTTAAGAATATGAGGATTTGTGATTATAATACATAAACGCTTTCATCATAGATGACTTTACCATATACAGTCAACTCGGTAAAATACGCCAATATATAATCCGCAAACGTCTATTATCTGCACAAGATGTTGGAATGTAAACAATGAAAATTGTCATTAACAGTTAATCTCAGAAAGTTAAATTTAGTACATGTATTTTTTTCAGTAATCAGTTTTCTAATGAATAAATATTTAAATTTCCTTGAGTTAGAGGTCTGCACGGGCCCGGGCCTGGCCCGTACCCGGCCCGGCCCGCGGGCCTGGCCGGGCCGGCGGAATCGTTTCGAATTTTCTCACGGGCCGGGCCGGCAGATTTAGAACAGTTTTTTCAACGGGCCGGGCCGACAAACAACATAAACGGGCCGGGCCGGCAAAAAAAAATTTCGGGCCAGACGGGCCGGGCCGGGCCGATAAAAAAAATTTTCTTCTGAAGATTTCAGCAGGAACGATAAAATATGAGCTGTTTTCAACGAAAATGGTTTTAACGAGAATAAGTATAAATGTGGCGATACTAGTTTGACAGCATCAATATAAAAATGCACAGTGTATCAGCATCGGAGAATTACATTATGTGTAACCCGTTTTAATATTTTTTTAGCTGACTCATGCCGGTCCGAGATCACGCTTGTATTATTTTTCTACATATAGACTGGCCGGACCGATACTAGACTTAATTATTGGCAGAAAACATGATTTGTAAAATTCTTAACAGCGATAAAGAACTTATGTTAGCTTAGTCTTCGGATATATGTTTCTTGATGATTTTTAAATTAATTTCTCAATAATGCGAAAGTTTGACACATTTTTTGATTAGTTTTAAATTGTAAAAGTATAAAAGTGATAAGCCTAACTATTGAAGGGATTTGCAATCGAATAGCGTTTTTCATTTTTGATAAATAAAATACTTGTATAACCTTGTTGAGATATAATAGTTTCTCAAATGATTGCAGGTTTTTCTCCCTTCCCTTGCTATTGCTTCCGGAAATTCTATTCAAAACGCTAATTATGACAGTATTTTATTTATTTGCAGTATTCTTAAATTGCTTGTATCAAAAAATGGATAACGCCATTCGATTATATAGTTTCTGAATAAAGATATCTGCTAATCTTATGCGTTTTTGGGGAAAAAAATGAATTTAGAAATGTATCAGAAAGGAGTTTCTTTGAATTTAAGAATGAATTTAGATTTGAAATCTATAATAAAATGATATAGAAATACATTTATAAATCTTCTTTTATTAAACAGCTTCAAAATTAACCATGTTTTTAGCTTTCTTTCTTTTTTCTTTTATTCTAAGCCACATTAATTTTTTAATGAATCTTTATTCGAATGTTGAAAGCCTAAGAATCTAAGTAATCATTAATGTTGTTAATGTGCTAAATTTGTTGTAAAATATACTGTAAAATCATTCCATAGATATGTATGCAGTATTCTTTAAGGAATCTTAGTTATGTGATAAAAATCTGAATTTTTTAGAAATCGTAGAAATTGTAACGGGCCAAAACGGGCCGGCCGGGCCTAAAATATAAAAATTTAAACGGGCCGGGCCGGGCCCGGGCCAAACTTTTGAGTTTTACAACGGGCCGGGCCGAGCCGAGCCTGGAAATTCCGGCCCGTGCAGACCTCTACCTTGAGTAACAAAATTTTATCTGTGTGCAGGAAGTAAATGAATGTTCACAGACCTCAGGAAAGTTATTGACTACAAACCCAAATTAAAACTATTATTTTGTTGTGTAAATGTTTAAAATGTTTTTTGTATATAATTTGAAAAATTTTTAATCTTAATTATTAAATACAATCAACCAGTCTTGCATTATTTTTTCCCATTGTAATTTTTGTGCAGTTGATTCTAATTTATAGTGAGACCTTAAAAAATGAATGGTAAACAAAGAGATGATATATAATCTGCAAAAATGTATAATCCACCAAACTCTCAGTCTCTAAATGTACGGATTTCACTGGGTTGACTGTATGTATTAAACCTGTTTTATGTATGCTTCTTTTTTTTTTTTTAATCTAAAATAAATGTGTAAATTTTATTTCCAGGTTTGTATGGCATTTAAAATTCTTACTAGCCTAGAACTGCCAATTGATAACTTAAAATCGATGATATCACAACATAGTGGAATACCTGATGAAACTAGTAGTGATCCATCCTTTGATAATTACAGAGTAAATTTTAACCAGTTCTGCTGCATTATGACAGAATTAAGAAATCAGGTAAATTTCATATGAAATCTGCTTTTGATTAATATTATTATGTACTTATTTCATGTTAGAATAGTAAGTGTCTTTTTTTTTTCTTATCAACTTTTTAAGTTCGTTATTCTCTAGTTATATTTTTGATAACTATATTGTACAAATTATGTTGCATCCAGTTATCTTAATACAATGCTGAGTGTATAAGATCTAAATTTACCTTGTTTTTCATTTTTTAATTACTCAAATTGATGATTCTTTTATTGCATAATTTTAAAGCATTATTAAGCCTATGTATTTATTAATTTTTTTACAAGTAATTTAGAACGCTTAAAATATTCTTTAAGATTTTATTTTTATTTAGGTCTCTTTCAATTCTGTGCTATTGCAGAACTGCCAAGTCTCCAGCTTTAGAGTACTGGTATTTTCTTACAGAAAATGTTGTGTTATAGAATTGGAACTTTCTGTGGATTTTAAAGAATAACATTTTTTCTAAAATAATACTGGTGTACAAAACGCTAGAGACTTGGCAGCTATTATGAAAGAATCTGGAATTAAAAACATTATAACTTCACTCTGATTTTATTGTCACAACGCATAGTGACATGCATCCATTAAGTAATTTGCTTTAGCAAATAGGTCTTAAACAACCTTTCAATCTTTTTCATTTCTATTTTTAATCCCACCCCCCACTCTTCCAACCTCCTTATTATTTATTTTTTTCTTTTTATGAGTCCAAGTTTCAATTTTCATACATTGATAAGGAATGAAAATTCACTCGATCTTTATGTGAAATTAATCAAAATCTTGATTTCAACTATAATTTATTTTTCACCTTCATTTGAATTTCGTAAGAAAAGTGAAAAGCTATAATTTTGCCATTTTTTACTATGCACATAACATTCTAAAAATTATGCAGAAAAATTTTAATTGTTTTCGTAAAACAATTCTCTCTTACACATTCTCTTTTATTTTATGAAGTTACCATAGTCTTGTCTCGCTACAATTCTTATTGTTTTATTTTTCGAAGTTGTATCAAAAATGGCTAAATTTTCTCTTAAAGTTTTATTTTAGAATCGAGCTCTCATCATGTTCATTTGTTAAAGTTTATTTTTTTCTTTACTGAATTTTAACATATGATTTTTTTTTTCTGTGAAATGCTCTTTTAAATTTAGTTTTTCTGTAATTAGGTATCAAACTTTTAAGATCATCTTTGATCAGTTATTTTGAGAAATTAACCTGAAATTAGATATTTATTGTCCCATCCCTCAAAAAGGAAAAAAAAATAATTAAGAAAAAGAAAGAAAGAAATCGCTTAAAAACTAGAAGCACAAAATAAAGATGCCTGACTTATTAATTTGAAAATTGCTTGACTATCTGTCACTTAAATCTTATGGTTTTGTTAATAGATTTTTTTCGATTGTGTGACAGTTAGTGCTATATATTTTTTTTGTTGAAGTTGTATATTATGCATTACTGATATATAATCAGGGAAGATATTTTATAATGATTTTAATATTTTGAAATAAAATCATTTGGAACTCTTGTATGTGTGTAAATAACAATAAATAATAAATCATTAAAGTAACAAAAAATTATTTTAAAATGCCTGTTTGGGTAAAAGATTGATTTTTAAAAACAGTCTTTGTTTCTTTGTTATACCCTTTTTACATATCAAGCAAAAAGTCACAAAATTAATTTTATTTCTTGCACTGAGTGTTTATGTGTGTTTTGATTTATTTTTTAATATTCAAATGTAATTCAATTTGTATTCATATATTTTGATAGGCTGAAAATGGTAACCATAATCTAGAAATGCTTAAATCCAAGGCATCTGATCTTATATGCTCAGTTCTTACTCCTTTATCAAAATTAGTAGGTAAGTCATTATTTAAAAAAATCTCATTAATATGCCCAATAATTTTAATGTTCTTCTTAATTGTATTCAATGTTCATCAGAGTACAGTAGTTCATCAGAGTTTATTACAGTACTTTTGATTTTATTATTATTTTTTCTTTCCAGATTGGATACGGCCTGATGTAAAATCAAAATATAGTGAGTCTTGTAATGGAAATGACATAATATATGCCACAACTACCAGAGATATATATTTAGGTGGTACTAGGAAACCTTCTACATGGAGAGAAGATATTGCCATTCCAATGTTAAAGTAAATATGAATATTTCGTTGTTTGTTTTCAAAACCTATTTAGATCAAGCATTTAAATAAAATTTTATTATGTTTGTATAGTTTGTAAAATTTAGCATATCATCTGCATTTCCCCTCTACTACCACAAACTTTAAAATATCCATAAAATAAATTATTTTTCTTGAACTTTTGCTTAAGGTTAAATATATATTTTATTTGTATTTACTCATATACATTTTTACACTTTTTGAATAATTTCAGGGGTATTTAAACAGATAAGTGAGAAAAATACATAGAGTCAAACTTCCTCTTTATAAAAGTCCTTATTTATTTGATGAAATTTTTTGCTGAACTTTGACTTAGAGCACTATTAGCATGCAAATTAATCTCCATGTTATGAAATTACATTCTGTATAATGAAGTTTATTATATATTCATGCGTGTAGAACATCCTGTTGCAATGGAGTATGAATTTATTTCTGTTAATTGTATGAAAAATGAAATCATTTATATACTTAATCATTTCCATTTAAAATAAGAAATACTAAAATCCTTTGATACAATAAGAAGGGAATTCCAGTTTCATGAAAATATTGCAAATAAATGGTTCAGATACTTACAATTGTGTGAAATTTTTTTAGAACAGTATATCTTTATTAAGAAACTTGTACAAAATAATATTTTAGGCTTTTTCAAAATTAAGAATTTTGAAATACTGAGAAAAAATATGTTAAATTTCAGTTTTTGCTTACCTCTGTTTATATATGTGTTTTCTAGATATTATTTGAATAAAATTTTTCTCTTGCATCTATGTTATATAAAACAAAAATTTTATCTTAAATTAAAATGCATTTTTCCAATATTTCCATTTTAGGTGTATTTTTCATTTTATACATGTTTATTTTATTATAAAACAGGAATCTGTTTAAGAAAAAATAGGCTCCTTTAAAGGATCCTTCAGAAATTTTTTTTATTTCAAAACAGGCTCCATCAGAAAACTTTTTATCTCAAAAAAGAACCTTCACAAAACTTTTCATCTTAAAACAGGACCCTTCATAAAACTCTTTGTCTTAAAAGTAAGACCCTTCACATAATTCTTTGCGTTAAATATTAATATAAGTTTTTCACAAACTTTTCTCATCTCTAAACTGAATGTTTAACAAATTAAATGATTTAAAGTAAAATCTGATCTGTCACTTTTACATATATAAAGAAAATGTATGTACTCTTACATGCATATATCTTCTTAAAAATGTATAAACAAGAATGTGATTATAATGATCATTTCAAATTTACAAAATTGACTTTTCACACACACACACACACGCACACACACACACATATATATATATATATATATATATATATATATATATATATATATATATATATATTCCATGAATTCTCAAAAACAGGACCCTGGGAGAAAAAAGTCTGAACAGATCTCTATAAAAATTTCATGAATTTGAGTTGATTTCTATTTCAAGAAATTTTTTTCATAATGAAGTTTTTGAATGTAACTATGAAACTTTGTTAAATGGAAGTTTCTCTTTAATATGTTCATTTACATGTTTTCAGAAAAAAAGGCTTGACTTACTTCATTCCTCAAGATGGTGTGTGGAGTGAGAGATTAATTCCTATGGAAGCAACTAATATGGAAAATAGCCATGTTTTATTATTTGTCATAACAGACGATTCAAGGTGTTTGGCAGACATGATTTTAGTAAGTGGTGAAAGATTATTTTCTAATATGCTTGAACTTCTTTTACAAGATAGAACCTGTCGAATTTCGACGAAAAAAAATGTTTAAGACAGAACTCTTGATTTATAATAAACGTAAATACAAAATTAATTACAATAAAAAATTCAATTTATATTGGTAAGTTGAACTCTTAAATAAATTATATTTAACCTAAAGTCAATAAAATACTATTTCTATAAAACTCAGCTGTAGGAATTGTTAAAATTAAACTTTAATCATACATGTAAGCAGTAAAAAATATTAAAAGATTTGTTATTATTATAAAGTTATCGAGGAATTTATCATAATCGAACTCAATCATCGAATTTTACCCTCATGAAATCTAAACCCAACATCTTTTTCATCATATCTAAATTTAAGTACCTTTCATATCTGTATTTACCTTTAAAAAAAAATTGGTATTTTGATTTAATCATTTTGAAATCATTTTAATTCGAAACTTGAAGCCTCTGTTGTTATTAGAAAAACAGATACTAAACTATACTTATAATCTTTTAAGGATAAATGAAAGTTTAAATAATTGTGTAAAAGTTTGTTAATAATTTTTTTTTCACTTTTAATGAGAAAATGGCAATGTAAAAATACAGTAATCTGTTTTTTTTTTTTTTTTTTTCCTTTGCTTTTAAGCGAAATTGAGTACTTGTGTTGCCACACTTAGGTAAACAGTATTAAAAACTACAAAAAAAAAAAAAAAAATATTTCAAAAACAAATTAAGATACAGCTTTGAAACAAATTGTATTTAAAAGTACATTTTTTCCTCAATACGACGGTGCAAACATTGAAAATGTGCAATGTCTAGATGTTTTAAAAATTGCAGTAGCAAAAATTGCAAAACCCAAAATTTTATTTCAAATTTCAAAGTGTTGTCATTAGTAAAATGACGTATGCATTACACACAGATACGTTTGGCCTTTAATATAGATATTTCTTTATAAACAATGTTATTAAATTAATTACATTAGTTATCACTGCTTGAATTAATGATATGTGAGAAAAAATTTTGCATGTTCAGTGTAAATTATGCCCAAAATGAAAATTCAGTTTTTTGAAATTTATGTTGTGTAAAATGAATATATTTTAAAAAGGGAGTTTACTCATGAAAAATAGATTACATATCTGGGTAATTCCACAAAAAGGTCTTTTTTAGCAAGGGGGTGGGGGGTAAATTAATAATAAGTAATTTAAAGGTATAATTGGAAAATATGATGTTTATATGTTCTATATAAAAACCCTAATAAGAAGGTATTATAAATTACTGTTCACAAACTAAGTCAAGCGCTATTATTCTCTTGTTAAAATGATAATGTTACATCAGTTATACACTAAAAGTTACATCAATTACATAAGTAAACGCCATTTTTTTTCTTTTTTATTGTTCAAAAATTAATTTAAAAAGCTATTATAATTTGTCATTACTTAGTTTTGTTAAAAACTTTAAATCACCTTTTTTAACTGGATAATTTTGGGTTATTTTTACATTTCAATGAAGGCAGAAATTGTTTGTCAATTTTATTTTATATGAGTTTAGAATTTTGAAATGAAATTTTTGAAATTAAAGTAGAAATTCAATTAATCTACAGGTATTTGGGTATTGAATCATTTATAAAAAATATTTTAAATTATAAAAATTTGTTCTGCATTAATAGTGTTGGTGAAAACTTTGAAATTGAGTTAGTAGCCAGCATCCAATAGAGTCAGTTTTATTAGTAGCCACTCTTTAAAGTTAGTGGCTACTGTAATGTTTCAAACTTTGACATCTATGTAAACTATAATCATTTATTTATGCATATTTTTAACAAAATAAATAAATAAATAAATGTGTAATTAATACACTACACACATAAGTGAAATCTAAGCTTGTAAGTGTATTTCGTAGGATTAAATAGTATCTCTTAAATAGTAAGAAAAGTAACTGCTTAGCATGTGACAGAAGTTGAAATATTAAAGGTCCAATGTCCTTAATATCTGCTTGCATACAGGTTGGGAAAAAAATAATAAATTACTTGAAATGTATGTAAAACCCTGATTAATATATTTTTCAGAATAAAACTGCATTTCTTAAAAAATCCAACTGCACATAATGAAAGCCAAAATATTGAAAATTCAGCTAAGTCGTTGAAGTCTGCTTGCATACGGTAGGAAAAAAAAGAAATCAGTTTACTAATTAGATTTAATCAAAGTAGAGGTGTATATTTCCATTTTAAAAAAGCTGTATTTTATTTGGTGATCAATATAAGTCACTGCTTGGCAATTAGGGTGTCAATCAGTCGCAGATTTTTTTAAATTGCCATTTTTATGACTTTAATCATCATGTGGCGAATAGTGAGTGTTAATTTTCAACCTTTATTTATTAATAATATTCCTACATATTTTAGAGTACAATAAATAATCAGTCATCAAGTTTTATGTTAGTTATGATGGAATTGATTATTTTATAATGAAGAAGCCCTTATTGATAGTTTAATTATTCAAAGTGAAAATTAAATTTTGAAAATCTTTTAAATTTGAAAATGATTTATGAAATTAAGCAGATTTGAAACATAATGCAATGGAAAATTTTTAATTTATTTTTGTTCAACTTTTTCAGTTACAATTTTTAAGTAAACTTTTGTGTGTTAAAATAAAATTAAGTGTTTGAAATTGTAGGTTAATCAAATGAAAGAAAAAAGTAGCAGGAAATAAATTTTCCATATAAATTAATTGTTAGTTAGCTGAAGTCTACCAACCCAGAAAAAACTATCTTCCTAAATTTACAAAAATCCCCTTTTCATAGCATATTTGATTTATCCTCTATTTCATTTTAATTAATCTTCTTTTATTTTGTAGGCAGCTCATTATGTTGGTCTAGGATGTAAAGTTGTTTTGTGTATTCAATACATACCAGAAGGTACGGAAATTCAAGGAGAAAAGGTATTGCTAATTGTTGTTTTTGCTTTGATTTTATTCAATAAGTGAATATTGATAGATAAACTTTAGTGTGTTTGAATAATTATTTTAAATAATTATATTATTAACTTTAAAAAAATACATACAGCTTTTTTTTTCCTCTTGTCAAGGGAAGCAAATATTTTTACTTGCACATGTCAAATATGTATTTAAAAATAATCTCTATTAACATTATAATGTGCCAAACTTCTACATAAAAAAATATCGCAGCATATGCTGTTTATGCAAAGCACCAATTAATAGAATCAGGTTTACGCTTTGAATAATTAAGAGCAAAAATCAAAATACAATTGTAATTTATGGATACACTGTAATGAGTCATTAATATAATACAACTTTGATTCAAAAATATGCATTAGGAGGGCCATGTAATGTAGTAAGGGAAAAAATGTATGTATTTTTATTTTAATAACTTTTCACTTAGCATTAATACAACACATCTGACTTATAATCATCCAAGATTCATTAAAAAAATAATTGATTTTCTTAACCCATTAACGCCCAGCGTCCTCTTTTGAGGACGGTTACAAAAACAGCAAGAAAGCGGTTTCCTCACCAGTAAAGAGGAAGATAAATATGTACCTTATTTCGCGAGACAGAATCCTTGATAAATTTAGATAAAAGTTAATTTTCTTTTTAAAGTGGTGGGAAATACAAAATTTTAATTTTAACAAAGAAAATAATTCGGGCGTTAATGGGTTAATGAATTTTTTGCTGTTGTATGTTTAATAAAAAATGAAGTTAAAAACATGAACTTGTTTAATGTTTTCTCATTTTTGCAATAAATAGCAAAATGTATTTTTTGTATGAAATTCTTTTGGTAAAATAAAACTTTCACACAGATAGGCAAAGTAGCTGTTTCAAAAACACTCCATTGTATCATAGAAAAAGTGAATTTTCTAATGTGTTTATTCATGCAAAAGTAATTTTTTTTAATCCGTACATGCTTAACAATTTTTTAATTGTTATTATGATAACCAAAATAAAAATTTTATCTATATAATAGTTATCAAATTTGAATTTTTCACATTCTGAAGAAATTGTTTATGTGCCACTTCAGGAATGCAGTCTTCGTTTATCACTTTTTTACATTAAATGACGTATTTGAATTCCTTTTAATATTACAAAAAAAAAAAAGTCCTTTTATAAGGCCATTTTGTTATTATTAATGTCAAAAAATTTTATTAAAGTTTTAAATATTATTTATTTTTAAAATATTAAACTACTGATATAATCATTCATAAAACAAATTTTTCACACTCTCTGTCATAAAAAGTAATCCATTGAATGGGCTTGTATTTTGTCAACAATCACTTCTGTACTTATATTGGTTTCCTTTATTTTTCAAGTATAAGAAAAGATATAAATTTCCGCATTTGTACTGAATTTTGAAATGAATTGCTTGGTCCTTTGTGAAGCTATAAAAAAAGAAAGATAAGAATGATTTTGTGATATTTTTTAAATGTAATGATATCTTTTAGTTTAGAAAATATTAATATTTACTACTTCAAAACACATTTTTTTAGATCACTTTTGTATTTTTCTTTCTTTCTTTCTTTCTTTCTTTTTTTCTGTAGTATTATAACTACAGTCTAATTCTGTAAGATAACTACTATATCAGCTTTTTAGATAAAACAAACAAACAAACAAGAAAGAAAGAAAAGGGGGAGGGGATTATTAAACCAGTTATTTTTCTGCATGCAGTGGTATCTTTTGTTAAATATATGTATATATATTTACTACTGGGAAAAAAATAGTTTCTGAAAGGTGTTTTGAAATTGCCAGCAACTTTTTAAAATCTCTCCCAGCCCTTTTCGAAAATACAAAGGGGGGGGGGGGGAGGGGGAGAAGGCATTTTTTGTGGATGCATGTTCTTACTGGTATTTCTTAGTGAAATTTCTCCAAAACAATTTTAAGTACTTTACTTTGCACAACATCTAATATTCCTCTTCTTATTGTTATTTTATTTAATGTCAAAAGTTTGTGAGACTCATACAGAAAAATTGTTTGAAGTTTCTGAATAAAGTTTGTGTTATTTATGTCCCAAAATCTATATTTAGATTTTTTTTAAATCAGTTGTTATGTAATTTAAAATACAGTATTTTATTTATTTTACATTTGCATGTAAAGTGCATTTTACTCCAAAGTGACTGTTTTGGGGGATGAAGCTCGGGTAGTTCTTTGTAAATGCGGTACACAATTGTGTTGTAATTTTGCCATAAATGTCAAATTTTTAAAAAGGAAACTTTATTTGTTCCTAATAATCTTAAATCTGTTTTAAATGTAAAAACAAATTCTTTTTTTAAGTATCAATTTTTACATGGTAAGTTTAACCAACTCTATAATTTGTTTTAAATTAATTTCTCTTAGTCATTTTGTCTTAATTCAAAAACTTTAATTGTTTATTTATTTGTTTTTACAGCTGTCTGCTCAAGCTGTCAAAGACTATAATAGAGGCCGAGTTTATCTGTCGGACATTGCTACTCGATCAGGCGTGCCAGTATTTGATAAAATTGATGAAGCTGTTGACTGTGCCACAAATATGTGCCTACAGAATTCCTAGTTTGTAAACTTTTATAAGGTCTGATTCCTCAGTCCTTAATAAGATCTGACTTTCTTTTCCACAATTGAACCTTTAATCATTACAGACATTACATCAATGACATTTGATTCATCAACATCATATTCAGGTCTTCAATCTTCTTAAACATGAAAATACGCACACCATTTTTAGTTATTTTTGTTTTACAAAGTCTTTGTGCTCATGGAGTTTTTAGTTATGTTTTGTTTTTTTACTGAACGGAACTTTCTAAAGAATATGTTATACAGCTGTTAATGTGTTTCTGAAATCACATTCAGTGAAATACTACTATAAAGCTAGAAGATTCTTCAACTGAAAAATGTAATTTCTCAGTGCAAGATTTTCAATTTTTTATTTAAAATTGTGATTTGCTTATTCAGCTGTTTTTCATGAAACAAAACATGTACTAAAGTGTTTTATGAAATTTGTCTTCCTTCTTCTTAACTAAAGAATTTATTTCTTTTAAGTATGAATATGTTTTTTCTAAATGTTACATAAAAGTCATGAACTATTCTTTTTTTTTTCTTTTTGTTATGATTAGTATTATTTTACAGAATAAATTTTTATTAATATATGTAATGTATATTTTTTAATTTTGTTCATAAAATTGACTTTTATGTTTTATTAATTTTATTTAATGATCAGTTTTGCAGTATTTTATTTTCATTTAATTTTTATTAATAACTTTCTATAATATTTTCTATCAGTATAATAGAGAAAAATTAAAATCTTTTGTATTTTACTTCATTATATAGCAATGTCACATTATCTCAACATAAATCATGTGGCAAGTTTTAATCTTAAATGAAAAATTTGTATTAGTTTATCTATATTAATTTTTCCATCTGTTTTATTTCAATAATAATTATGTTGCTTTAAAAATACATAGCTTAAACTTTGATAACAAAGGAATTGAAAATGTAGTAATTTGAAATAAAAGTAGATTGTTAAAAATGCCTATATTATTTTTTTTATATAAAAAGAATGATTGAAAATGTTTTTCTGATCAAGATAATAAAATTTATGTATAGTTTTTATTTCGGTTACAGTGCAGAAATGAGTTTAAGGAAATGCATCTGCCTTTATTTATATTTGTGATTCAAGACCATAAATGATATATTTAAATGTATGGTAATTTATTATGCAAAAATATGTAATTTTTTTATCCAGTAATATAAGTTAAACAGATGTTTGAGAATTATATCTCAAGTTTACCCCTAAAACTTTTATGCTAATTTATATATATATATATATCTTTAAGTCTGTGGTTTTAACAGTATTAACAAAATTGTATATTATGATACTGAATAGTTTTGTGCTTGTATGCTGTACTCACTTTTTTAATTGTGACCTAAAAGAGAATTAGAGACAATAACAAGAATTGTTTTATTAAATATTGATAATTTGTATATTTGCATAACTTGTTGACAAATTAACTTGACTTCCAAGTTTTACTTGGCAATAAAATTAATTCTCTGCCCCCTCCTATTTTTCTTCTTTTCATAAATATAAAAAGAAACATTTTATTGTACAGATATGTTTAGTTTAACAGTATTAGTAATGCTATAAAACTTTTGTATTATTTTTCTTGCAGCTGTTAATATTTGTATTTAAGAAAAATATATATTGTTATTAAAATTGTTTCTTTAAATATACATAAACTTTATTCTGTATATAATTTAAATAATATTAATACAGCTAAGTATTATTAAACTTATATAAATGTTACTGAGTCCACATGAAACTGTGTCCACCCCCCCCCCCCCCCCCAAAAAAAAGATAATAATATTTATTTTTTAGAATTAATAATACTTAATATAAACTCCATTAAGTAAATAATAATTATAACCAAAAGTTTTCATGTTTATTTCAGTAAGTTTTATGCTATTTAAAAAGTAGTTAAACATTAGATGGCTCTGCAAAAATAAATTTCCTTTCATTTGCATACATAAAGTATAATATAATTCCTGAAACTTTTTATTAGTGTTTGTCTCATTTATTCAACAATGTCATAAAGTTATTTTTTAAAAGCTAAATAGTTCACCTCAAAATTAAATGTGTTTCAGTTATTAAACCTTTTTAAGTGTGTCCAAAATATATATTTCAATATCAAATTTGCTTAAAATAAATAGCTAATTCCAAAATTATTTATCAGGATAAGCAAAATATGCAATATCTGTCTGAACAGCATAAAAAATTAAAACTCTGGCAAGTCTATTTCTGATTTTATCATTTGTTTTACTAAGCCATGCAAACGTTGTTTTAAAATTATTTTTATTGAAATTAGTCATTTATTTTAAGTAATTCTGATTTTTTTTTATTTTAAGGAATGAAATTAATTTTGATAATTTAATATTTTTATCATTTTAAGTCTTTTTTTTTTTTTCTATTGTAAAACAGTTTAAAATAAATTGCTGAGCATTTATAAGATTTAAATACAAAAGCAGTAAATAACTTCATTCAATAATTTTTAAATATTCTTTTTTTTATATAAAATATGAGAAAAGCATGTTAGAAAATGGAAATCAAACAGGCATATATTAAAATGGAATGGAAATTCTTAATGTTAATATAAAATTATCCTTTTTCTAAAATTTCAAGCCATTGCATCAAAATCGATGTATGTATTTTTAATATTAGAGAACTGCTTGAATTAATGACTAATATTAAAAATTGAAACTATGTAAAAAGCATTAGCTTATGGAAAATTTCATTGAATGAAAGTATATTGGTTGAAGAGATTACAGTAACTAACATTACATTTTAATTGAAACTGTTATAAGTGATTGCTTTTCAAAATTTATCATATTATGGAATAAGATTGAGATTTACTTTGTTTTGCCTTATTTATTTATTTTAATGTTTAAGAAAGAATTTGCTTAAATTTCATTTTGTTTAAAGCCTTTTAGGTTACAGAAAAAAACAAGATTTTCATGTTTGCAAATTAATAACTATTGAAAAATTGTTCAATAAAAAAAAAAAAAAAAAAAAAAAAGTTATTTATATGAAGTATTTTACTATAAAATAATTATAAAAACTCCAAATTCTTCTATTTTTGTAATGAAATTCATTGAAATTCTCCATTGAGAAATACAATTTTAAAAACGTGTATTCTGTATTTTTTCTGGAATAATGCAGTGTGAATACTTCAGTATATTTGCATTAATATAATAATTATTTAAAAACCAAAACTTTTTTGGATTTTTTTTTTAATTTCTCCATTGAAAATGAAATTAAAAGTATTTATTTTGAAAAATAATGCTGAATTTTTGCTATATTTGTTACAATGTATTTTAATAATTTAAAAGATAACTTTTGAAATTAGTAAATCATAAACAAGAAAGTTAAAAAGTAAGAAAATAAAGTTCTTCTTCTTGTTTTTAATATAATAAAGCTCTATTGTTTAATTTAATCCTTAAAAACTGTATAATACATTTTCTGTCTTTAGTTTTTGTAATATAGTGAAAATTTAGATTAAAGTTGTTTATTTCTTAATCACAGGACTAAAGATGTAATTGGAAATAAATAAATTTAATTACTACTATATACAACTATCCTGTGTCCACATTATTTGCATGATTAAATGCTTAGAGTGCAAAAAAAGTGTTGTTTGTGTGCTTTCAAATGTTGTTAATGTCATTGTAATATTTTGTCATCATTTTGTTCCCATTTCTGATCATTACACTTATCTAAGTGTTTGTACTGTTATAAGGGACCATTAAATATTCAAAAAATATTCATTCTAACTGCTTTTTAAGCTTAAATATATTGAAAATGGTTGCTTAAACTTGTTTATAGTCTACCAGAATGTTATAAAAGCTTTTGCTTTTTCACTGCTATAACGTTATTCTTTATTGTAGACTTTAAAGCTGAAAATCTTTTGGAATTTCTCCTAAAAAAATTGTTTTTAATGTCTAAGCAATTTTTGACTTTGAAGTTAATCACTTGTAGAGCAACCTCTCCTGCCAGTTTTGAAAAGCAGTTGCATGAAATATTTTGAATATGCTTTATAAAAATAGTAATATAAGTATTTTGTAATTAAACTTTGTTGCTTGAAATAAATTTGTTTGTTCTTTTTTTATTTTATTTTTTTCTGTTGTCACATATTTTGTAGTTAAAAGTCACTTGCTGTGAAATGTTTCCATGTTTATTGTTTTATCTTTAGTTAGCCACTTTATTAATATTTATTAGATGTATATATTTTTTTATTGGTTACATCATTAAACATTTATAAAAAGAAGTTTGATGGTTTTTAATGTCTATTTGTTTTAAAAATTTCTGATTCTCATATGTGTGATTTTCCAATAAGTGGATAATTTCACTCTGTGATTTAGTGAAAAATAAAAGTTAAATTAAGAAAAAATTAATATACAGAGTGTCTGGGCTAAAATATTCAAAGGTTATGGATTATTATTCCGGAACTACTGATTAGAATTTTAAAAAATATATTAAAATAGAAATAATATCTCAATCTCACCTGGTTCTAATATCCAAATATTTCAATGCATGCACTATATGTAGCATGACAAATGTCTAAATGGTAATCCAGTTTCTTCCATGCGTTTTGTTACATATCAGGTGTTATTAGACAAATTGCTTCAATGATATCCTACTTTATACACAGTTTCTATATTTTGTTTATACACAATGTATTTAATGAATCCCCAAACAAACAAGTCTAATGGTGTCAGATCTGAAGAACATGGAATAGGTTTTGTGCCAATTTTGTGAAAACTGTACATTTGCTCGGCTTAATGGTCCATATCCAACAAATCTTGGAGGGGTTTAGAATCCACCGTGGAGTAATCTAGTTCCATAATAATAAGCTATAACTTTTGAATATTTTTAGCCTAGTCGCCCTGTATTTATAAAACTATAAGGCATGGGGCAATGAATAATATACAATACTAGTATTAAAAAATGCTCTGACGAGCACCAAAAAAGGTTAATATGTTTTTAAGTGTGAAAAAGGGTTTGACAAGTGCTTCTGTTAATTATTGAGCATGAGGAAGGACAAGGGATCCCTTCTTGGCTACAACTCCCTTCAATACCAACTTTTAAAAAATCATATTTGCGCTTTTTCCATGAAAACAAATCAGTCGCAGTTACTATAAAAATGTTTAGTGTAAAGACATAACCAGTAAAGAGGTAGCTTAATTAAACATAAATGTAAGGGAAGACGACATAGTGCCAAAAACCTAGTTCCTGCAGGTATCACATTCATGCACTGCCACCAAGCATGCCCTAAGTGTATAATTGCACATAAAATGTATTTGTAGTATAGTGCAGAGTGAACAGTGCAGTTAACATCAGGGATGTAGTGCAGGTTATACGCCGCGCCGTATACCTTCTGGACTTTTTAATAGAACACCATATACACTGTTTCTCAAGAAAGCTTATAGTATACACATTCTAGGGTATCCCTCTGCTTAGAGCATATATCCTATCTTATTTTTACAACTACACCCCTGGTTAACATCTAAAGCACGGTGGAAAGTTCTACTAAAGAACCGCAAATTTCTTTCACATGGAAAAAGCGCAAATATTATTTTTTTAAAGTTGGCATTGAAGTGAGTTGTAGCCAAGAAGGCATCCCTTGTCCTTCCTCATGATCAATAATTAACAGAAGCACTTGTCAAACCCTTTTTCATACTTAAAAACATATTAACCTTTTTTGATGATCGTCAGAGCATTTTTTAATGTTTGTCATTTAATTTTTTGATAAAAAACTGAAGATTTTCTAATATCATAAAAAGAAAAATAATTACTGCTATCAAAATTTATAAAATGATAACAACAGCAGAAAATTTTGATGTATCAGAATAATTAAAAAAGTCATTGCATTGCCATATAAAATGCATGATATGAAAAATAAACCATGGATTCGAACGAAAAAAGTACAGAACTTTTTTAAAAGAATTAAAAGCCATACCAATTAAATACATTCAAGGTAATTTCTCGAATAAAACATTCACAACTAGAAAAATTCTAGAAATTGAATAACAATTAACATAAAAATATTCCCGAAAGAATAATAATTTAACACAAAAGCATTTTTAAACAAAACGAACTTGCATCCAACGGGATTTGAACTACCCGCTGCTGAGCAGCTAAATGCCTTACCTCGAGAGTCCTAGTTTAACACCAGAGATACTGCAAATTTTGCTATAGTACCTATATAAATACCAGTATAAGTCTTGTGCTGTCATCAACAGCTCCGATCTGATTGTTTTATTTTTTATATGTCTGGCGGCTATTTTCCTACTTTTATTTTAGCTACCCGCCAAATAGGTTTCCTTCGCCATAATTTCATTTAAAAAATAAAGCTATCACTAGCTTTATTTAAAATACATGACTTTCATTAAGGGTGTTCTTAACTGCTTCGCTCAACAAGCGCAAAACATTTTGACACATTTACAAATTCATTTTTTAACAGAAAGTTATAAAACTGGAATGACTGACTATGGAAGCGATTTTGAATGGAACTTATTTTTCCATTTTATGATAATTAAATTACCTATCCAGTTCTAAGCTATTTCGATGACGTAATCACCCGTTTTCCTCCTGCTTTTCGACCGGTTTTTCTGCTTTCGTCGGGAAATGTGCTCAAAAGTGTCAAATTTGAAGGCTTGTTAAGAAAAATCTATTGTGTTTTTAAAAAAACAGAAAATTGAGTGCAATTAGTTAGTTTCTGATTAATAACACCTGCTATTTTTTTGCATTTCCGAACAAAAATAAATTAAAGCATGTGTCACAAAGTTGTCCTTTTTGATTTAAGAACACCCTTAAAAAACAGATAAATTAAAAATACATATATCAGATACATTTAACTTGCATGTTTTTCTTTCATTTTATAAAAAATACTATAAGTAAATAAATAAAGGTACTTTTTCAGTAGTTGTACATAACGAAAAAGTTCTTGGCGGGAAAAGAAGTTTGGCAACGTATATTCTGGCAAC
The DNA here is from genome assembly GCA_964019185.1 of Maratus speculifer. Classification (NCBI taxonomy): domain Eukaryota; kingdom Metazoa; phylum Arthropoda; class Arachnida; order Araneae; family Salticidae; genus Maratus; species Maratus speculifer. The sequence continues at coordinate 334,802,910 of OZ025289.1, forward strand.
CTATTTACTATTTCATAGACACAAGCATTTTTTTCTCATGCGATAACAATGTATTTAAGGTACTATTTAATTATCCCGTTGACCAAAGAACGATAGACAAACTGTAAGATTATAAGCCAATAATGGATGAACATAAATGTAACACTTTCTTGACATTAAACCCGCTACACTTGTTTGTTAAGTGATCAAATGATTTTAATTCGATGATTTATTTATATTTTTATGAATGTTTTACTAATTTATTTGTTCTTTTGTTATTTAATATAAATTTTATGCCAATAAGCGAATAGCTCTCGATTTTAATTGAGAAAAATATGTGTTTTATTAAAGTTACTTTACGGTTATATCCGCCAACATTATTTGGCTAATAAAAAGCATTTAACTCCTTACAAATTTCCGCTAACATTGATATTTTTGGTACTTACGTATTAATGCCACCACAGTAGAAGCCGTGCTAATGCGCCAATAAAGAGCGATCTTGTTGTTCGTGCCTTTTTTTTTTTTTTTTTTTTTTTTTAAATCTTATTTTGACGTTATTTTTAGTACTTTAGTACTTTTTAAGCCTATTTTTGACGCCAATTTTTGTGCGCGTGCGAACAAGATTGTTCTTTATTGGCACATTAGCGCAACTTATGCTGCGGTGGCGTTAATACGTAAGTACCATATTTTTTATACTCCTTAATAAATTCTAATATTACATTTAAAATACTTCAATGTTATTAACATATGCGATATCTTACAAATATCTCTTTATGGTTTGATTTAATAAATTCTGCATTAAAATATGAAAACTTTTATTAGTATTCTTTTGTCCGGAATCACCTGAATAAAACAAATTTTATATTTGGTACATCTCGACGTCATAACTAAACGTCATCATTAAAGTAATCCTTTTCGTTAATGACTTTTATTTTTTTTTTTATCTAAATTCATTAATTTTCTAAACTTAAATTTTTTTAATGGCAACATTTTTCCTTTTGAGTAATTTGGCGAATAGTTTGTCGATTTCTATAAATGGGTGAAATTGGTCGACCTGATAATCAAGTAGCACCGTACGTAATGTAAATAAAATAGGTATGCATTTTTGGCACAGATGTCATATACGCACCACGTTGACGATTTTTTTTTCTGACGCCAATGTCATATGCGCATCGGCGTATTTAACTGAATCCAGAGTGTCGTTATATTTTGCTTGATATGGCAACCCGGATGTTGTTCTTTACTTATCAATAAATTTTTTTTTTAAATATATAAATTTTTTTGTTCTATAGTTATAAAACAAACCTTTTTTTATTTATTGTTATTACCTTTCAAAAAATATATATGTAACTGGTATTCCAAAACGAGATTTTCGCCAAAATGGCTTTTGAAAAAAATTAACGCCAATGTAATTCGTATATGACATTTTTGCCGCATTTTAATATAGAAACAGAAATAATTCGTACGACAATAAAAGTTAAAGTTCATCAGGTTTGTTTTCAGAGCTATTTATATATTTTGGCATCATATCCTCCCTTTTTGAAGCCAAAATAGCACCAAGCTTTGGCAAATAGATGTATATTAATCAGACATTCATAAAATAAGTAATAATTTAACTGACCTAGAATCATTCAAAGTACCTTCAAAAAAAGCTGGCACGTTCTCACGTCCGAATCATTATGGAGCGCCCGACTCACCGTTATTGTGTTGCGCCAAACCGGATTTCTTACCGGTACGTCCTTACATCTCAAAGGCTCAAATAAATGTTTCTAAAAATTTAAAACCATATTTTTACGCATATCTTTTAAATGTCCTGTAAATTTTTCCATTCATGTCTAATTATTCATAAAATAATAACTGTGAAAAGTATTGGTATGAACGTTTGTACTTAATAACTTTACATATCTTTTTGTCTTGTACAATAAAAAAAAAATAATATTAATGTCAATCTTGTGTTAATCTTTGTGTTATCTTTGAAATAAAATATTACGTGATGGAAAAACACGGTTACGCCGCTTTAGCGGTTAAAAAATTTGCTATTTGGTCTTCCGGCGCCATTTTTGATTTATTCGCCAAACACACCAACCAGAACAGGATAATGAACTTTTCCGCAAAATTTTGCCCCGATCGCCTAAATTTGTTGATTTCATCATATGGACCTTCAGATAAGCAAGTAAATAAAATTATGAATAAAAGTATCATATTACAGAGATTTAAGAGACTACATTTTTTTTTAAGAGACTACATAAATTTAAGAGAGACTAAACTTTTTGCCAGAGGCGGCTTTTAACTTAAATAAATGAGAATTTAATAAAAAAAAAAAATATTTCACTTCGCTCGTCAAAATAGATAGTGAAAATGATACATGAAAATAACAACAAATAAGTATTTTTTTTCACGTGATTTATCTAATCTGTTTATTTATGTTACATACATAGCAATTTTTATGTTCATTTAAACTTACGTGCAACAATTACAATAAGTTAACAAATGTAAGAAAAAGACTATGTTCAGCTGGAAATTTCAGACAAAAATTCGATTTTCTCAGCGACCGTCAAACATACAAAGATGAAAAAACAACTGTTTTAAGTTTAACCATGAGGATTAAAATAAACCAAAAACGAAGTTAATCCATCCACAGAAACGTTAGCTAGACTTAGTTGAAATTTTTGCCTTAATTTTTTCTTTTAAAATTAAATAAAAAACTATTCTAAGCTGCAATAATTTTTTGAATGCTATCATTTTATTCGTCTCGTCGAGTTCTATCTTTAAAAAAAAAAATCTGCCGTATGTCAACTGGTTCGCCAGAAATTTTAGAAAGTTGTTTGCACTTTCTATTTCTTAAACATATTATACCAAACGCTACCGCGTTTGCTATGATTCTGGTATAAACTTAAAATAGAATTTTCCTTTAAAAATACCATTTTATAAAATAATTGGGTAATCAATGACACTACTATCTCCCAATTAATTGTTTCCATTATAATCCAAGAAAACAAAGAAAAAGAAAATATTAATTTTTAATTCTCTTTTTATTATAAAAAATACTATATTGTTTAATATCCAATCTGTGATAAATTTGATTGTGTTTCAAGTTTTAAGAGTAGAGAAATAGAAATGATATTTATACAGATGGAAGTGACACATTCTTAAAAATATTCAATTTGAACATTTTAACAGTTGTATATGGGTCATTCCAAAAATAAAGGTCCCTTTTGAGAAAATTTTTTTCAAAATTTTTTTCTTTAAAATGAAATAAAAATGTCATTGCGAGGGTTGTATACATATTCAAGAGTAGAAATTGAATATCAGCAGCACACTTTTTTAAAAATATTTTTCACTACACTTAGAAACACAGACACATTGGCTGAAAAATGTCCCCTGTGTTACCATATTTTAAATAATCTTCTCACTTTTTCTTATTAAAATAGGGAATTGCTTTTACAATAGTAACACTTTGACATTATCATTTATAAATGCTCTTTTTCAGTGCCATATAGTTTTTTGTTTATGTATATATTTTTTCATGATTAAGGCATATTATGTCCCCCGTGTTACCCTTTTTTGTATTCTACCTGTATAAAACTTTATATAACTTGGTAAAAACTACTCTAATATAATAAAATTATGGTAAAACTTATTTATACATATTATAAAAATGTGCCAGTGCATATTATAAAACTGATTCATAAGAAAGTTTTTTTCTTTTGTTCTGATAAAGGAAATGTCAGTAACACAGGGGACAATAAAGTAACAAAGGGGACATCCTAATTGAACATAAAAATTTTAACAATCTTAAAAGTGTACTTAAGTATTAATTAAAAATGTATTTCTGATACAGACCAACAAATGCATTAAAAAAAAGGATATTCTGTTGCATTTCATTTTTAAACTTGGGTTTTTTGTCCCTTAACAACATATCAACCAATATCATGGTAACACAGGGGACTAGTAACACAGGAGACAAAATGAAATAAATTATCACCTATGTATTACTATTTTCAAAGAAACAATGTAAAGTTAGATGGAATATTTTCTTTTAACTAAGACTTACAATTTAAATTCCAATAAACTAGAAAATTAATAATTAATCGAAATAAATCAATAGTAACACAGGGGACACACAAAAAACACACCCACCTTCAAAAATCATTTTTACTTAGATAATATTCTTCAAAATTTAACAAATGAGAAAAATGACAACCTAGGATGAATGCTAACTCTAAAAGTACATGAAGACTATTGTTAACAACATTTAGGTTGCAAATTCTTATTTTAATAGGAAGAAAAGGGTGGCGGTAACACAGGGGACAAAAATTAAGGGACGCGGGAATTTTTCTTATAAAATGAAAAAAAATATTTACAAAAAATATTTAAAGTATATAGGGATAATATAAAGACTACAAAGACATAAAAAATATCCTGAAAGATAACTTAAACGATACATATAATAAAAAAAATAGGGTTTAAAAAGCAAAAATTGTTCTTGGGACATGGCTTTTTACAGGACACAATTATTATGAAGGTTATTTGAATAACAATAAATGGAATTTATCACAAGTTTAAAAATTGCATTAAAGAAAAATATCTTTAAAATATAATTTCCAATATTTAAATTTAATTTTGAAACAAAAATTTAGAAAATATAGCAATACAAAATGTCGGGACACCAAAGGGTGCTTTATTTTTGGAATGACCCATATATTTAACTTTTTCTGAACTGAATGAATCCATTAGAAGTAAATAAATAAAATTAAGATAATGAGTCCAAATTAATGAATTTATTCAAAAAAAGAGAAAAAAAAACTGGAGTGAAAAACTAGGGAAAAAATATTTATTAAGAATAAGGGATAGAAGTGACATACTCAAAATATTCAACTTGAACATTTCAACTTGATCATTAGAATGGAAAACCAGAGAAAAAAAATATTTATTGAGATTAGGGGGATAGAAGTGACATACTCTTAAAAATAAAAATATTCAATTTGAACTTTTTAACAATTGTAAATAATTTAATATCATGTAGTATATATTTAAGTATTTCAAAACTGGATGAATCCAATAGAATTCAATAGCTAACAATAAGATAATGAGTCTGAATTAATGAATTTATTCAAAGAAAAGCTACAGTGGAAAACCAGAGGAGAAAATAGTGTTTAGTTACAGAAAATATTTTTCATTTTTTAATCTATAATTGCACAATTTGTCTATAGTAAAATATCAAGCAGCAGATGAACAAGGAGGATATTCAGTAAAACACAAGAGTTCATACATTGATACTTCCTAGATGCCTGATACATTTGGCTAATAGAATTGGAATCCATTTCTTAACCCATTAGTGCCTAGCGTCCCTTTTTAGGGACGATCATAAAAAAGGCAATAAAACACTTTTCACACCAGTAAATAGAAAGATAAATACGCAATATTTTCCACGAAACAAATTCCTCAAATAAATTAACATAAAAGTTATTCATCATTTAAAAGTGGTGGGAAACTCAAAATTTCATTTTTAATGAAGAAAATAATTTGGACATTAATGAGTTAACATATATATTTTAAAGATGCCGTAACTTATTTCTCACTCAATTAGAATCACGCAATTTGTCTATAATAAAATATAAATTAGTAAATGAACAAGGAGGATTTTCAGTAAAATCCAAGTTCATTCTCTGCTTGGATATCTGATACATTTGGATAATAGAACTGAAATTCGTTTCTTAACATGTTTATTCATGCCATTACTCATTTCTCGTACATTTTGTCTGTAATAAAATATCAAGCAGTAAATGAAGGAGGAAGATGTCTGTAAAACACAAGAATTCAACTTTTGGCATTTCCTGCATATCTGACATACAGTGTGTCCAATCTCAACGGTGGCCAATGACTAATTTCAAAGCCATTAGTCACAGACCATTAGTTCCAATTGCAAAAATGCTTTAAAAAAGATAAAGAAGTAATTTTTAAGCAATTTGGGTCAAAAAAAAAAAAATTAAAAAGTTACGAAAATTAAATTCTTATATGGACCCCTGGTTCCATAAGTGATATTTAGTAAATTTTTAAAACTACTCTAACAAGTAAGACAAAAAAAGTCCCATTCCTCTGTGATTAAAACTGACCAAGTGATAGCTGTTTAAAGTTTAAGCATCTTTTTTTGCTGTAATATAAGAATTAGTAGTTAGTAACATATTTACTGGAAGTAAAAATAAACGTCAGACATCAAATTTAAAATTAAACATTGAGAGTAAAATTGTTTTTACAATATTATTTTTAAATTTATGTTGATGTTTACATATTAAAGCAAAATATACAACTTGTATTAAAAATATATGTAAAAAAATAACAGAAATTTTGTTAAATTATGAAAAAAAAAAAAAAACAGTCACAATTAATTACAAAATGATACATATTTAAAATTCTATTAGATTGCTTAACCTAATAGAATTTGGTACAACCGTATAAAATAACTGGTAAACACCTAAAATCATATTACATTGTCATTGGATATAAATAAGTATGCGAGTTTAACCTTGATCAAATGTTTGGAAGTTAGTTAAAATTTGAATACAAATTTGAACTAGGAAAATATACATGGGAACGTTATAAGTAAAATAAAAGCTTATCTAAAGAACACACCTTTTTAAAATAAATCATGAAAAGAAACAGCTTCATTTCCTCACAAAATAAACCATATGTAAAAATACAATTGATGATATGAATTTCAAAACTCGCCGTATCGCCTTTGTTTCTTTGTTTTCTATATCATTCTAGCCCAATGTGCACTAATGTAAGACTACAATTTCCAAATTTATAATGAAAATCAATGGACGCGTTTAAATGTTTTTCGCGATTTCCCAAAATTTAATTTTCTCGATAAAGAAAATTTTGAAACTCATGTCTTCAAGTATTTTAACCAATCTAGAAGTGAATTAATTAAAATTAATACTACCGTAAAACTTATATGGTGGCAGCACCTTCAGTTAAATCACTTTTCAGATATTCCTTTACCTCATTTAAAACATTTTTGTAATTGGAACTATACACTGGTGACTGGTGGACAAAGACAAGTCACAAAATGCCAATTTTCAAGCGATTTTCAACCGATATTTTCACGTGAATACTCAAAAGGAAGTAATATAATTCGAATAATTACTATCTCTGCAGAACAGCTAGTTCATATAACATCTCATTCAGGTCACGCATGGTCACAAGAGTCACAGTCACTAAGGCGAAATAGAAAATAGAAAATTATATACGTCTCTTTTAATGAGCTTCAAATGTCTACTATATGCGACTCCACTGACAGGTCACTGTGCTGATGCATTGTGGCGAGTCACCAGGTGACTTTACAATGTTGTTTCATTGAGAGAGACTCTCGTGTGACTCTCAACTGGAGACTCAATTTCAAAGTCATTGTGAGATTGCATTTTGATAAATCACCAAATGTCACATTAAAGTCACATGGTGAATTTTATCACTTTTCACAGTGGTTACTTCACAGTAGGGTCTCTGTCACCATTTGACAGTCATGTGACAGTAAATGCAAATTAAAAAGGTGCAATTTTTTTTTTTTTTTTTTTTTTTTTTTTTTTTTTTTTTTTTTAAATTATTTTAGGGGAGACTGATGCAGGTTTTCCAATTTTTTCCAATTTTATTTCTGAATTTTTATTTTTGACGTGACAACGTCTTGTAAATTGGTTTGCCGGGAGACACTTCAAGAAACTGCGTTACGTTACGTTACGCTCCGCTCACGATACGCGCTCACTTTTCTCTTAACTTTTTCCGGTCACTTGTGGGACCATTTTCTGAACGTGAATGTGAATTCGCTGCAAGGAAGGGGCGGTGCTTAATAGGAATTTTAGATAGTATCAAACTAAGACGAAATACGTTATGTATTAGTTATTAGTATAAAGTACAAAGAAAATAAGTGTAGTTTATTTCGTAATTCGGTGGTATATTATGGAAAACTAATGATATGTGATTAGTGAAAGCCATTTTACTTTAGCTGCATATATACATATTCTGCTTATATACATATATACATATATATACATATTTACATATTCTGCTCATTGAAAAATTCTTTAATATGCTGTTTACAAAATTCAACATTTGACATCAATAAACATGAAGTAAAATGTGTTTAACAAACACAGTGTATTGCAAGTTATTGTATGTATATTTGTATATAAATACGTATGTATGTGTAAAGGTAAAAATAAAATTTTGTTAATATGAAATTCAGTGCGAGATTCTTTGTATAAATTAATGTTTTAAATATAATTCTTTGTATAAATAAATGTTTTAAATTGTTACTATTATTTCATCCTTCTTCCTACTATACGAATGAATATTCACATTAAAATTATTTTACAACTCAAAGTCGTTGTCACGTAAAACTTTCGCCCGTATACCGACTTTACAGGCAACCAATTTTTTATCTATTTTGAGATCTACAGGATATGAATGTATTCCCTAGATTTTTCCTTATTAACTGGCACAGTTATTTTTCAAAAAACTAACTATAGCTTTTTATAGAAAATGGTCTAACCAATTTCTACAAATTATATAAAGCGCCAAACTACTCAAATAGTACCGAATTGCGTATAAGAAACATTCTTATAACTCCAAAAATAACAATCGTATTAACTAACAGTTTATTGCGTCGAATTAAGCGTCTCATTTCCAATTAAAACATATCTTTGAATTGAAATTTGAACGAAATACAGGCCATGAAAAATCGAAAAGTGTGGAATATAGGATTATAAATGTCTCGACAACTAATTATCCGATCGATTTCATTCTTTATGTAAACTTTATATATTTTTTTATTGTTTTTTATAGCCACTGTTTAAAAAAAAAAAAAAAAAAAATCGAAAAATTTTATATACCTTTCATTAGAAAGAATTTTTCGAGAGTCCGAAAAAAAAAAAAATAGTTCCGGATAATAGAGGTTACTGATATTAAATGGCTTCGTTCCATTCTTACATACTAAGTATACATGAAATTCCAAGTCTTTATCTCAATTTGTTCGGAAGCTAGAGCCGTTTAAAACGATTGTAAGGCTTATCCTGTATTACGTATAATGGGTAAATAAAACTAAAGCGAGTTGGAAAATCTGCCCCTATGGAAAATATGCCCGGTCTCCCATACATTAACTTTATTTATTTTAGAAAATTTGAAAAAAAAAAAATATATACTTTTGAAAGCATGATAAAAAAAAAAAGTTATATCATTTTTAATATTTAAAAAATATATTGAAGCGAAACAAAAATTAAATTTCCCCATTAATTAAATGGAAAATTTTTGAAATTCGACGAATCCATTTCGAATAATAACGGTTTTAAATTACTCCACTTAAAAGAAAAAAGAAAAAAAAAACACTTTAAAAGGAATTTTAGGATGTGATTTTGTTAGCAAAAACCAAAAATAAATAAATAAATAAATAAATAAATTTTAACTCAATAAACAGATTTTTTGCCTATTTTCTGGAACTCTTAAAGTAGCACTGTTTTTTCAATTATACGCATTTCATTTTGTATCTAATCCCTTAAAAGTTGACCAATTATATAAACGGGCACATCTAGGTGAGTTTTCAGATATGAAGATGGAATTTTTTGGGTTTAACTTAGAAAGGGATAAGTAAAAATTTTCTAACTGGAAACTTTACCCTAGGGGGCTGACGAATTATTTAAACGGGCATATTTCTGTGACTTTTGCAGATGTGAAGAGGGAATTTTTTGGGTTTAATTCAGAAACGGATAAGTAAAAATTTCCTAGTTGGAAATTTTATCCAAGGGACCGTATAAAAATCCACATTTCGTTATTTCCCTAACAGACCCCCCCCCCTCCCCGCTGGAGTTGTAGCTTATCTTATCAACTTTTGCACCCTTTTTAATGAAACTTTGCAGTTAGAATTGGAAATGTATGTCTAGTAGCAATGTTAAGAAAACAGCCTATTGTTTCGATCTTTATGAATTACCCTGTGTAGAGAGATACCTTACTATGATCTCTGTTACTTAAATATATATGCATAATCTTAACAGCACTTTTTAGGTGCGTTCGTAATTATGTAAATACGTAGCACCTATAGTTGTCGTTCAGTCCGTCCGTCTGTCTGTCCGCATATAACAACGCAAAAACTACCCAACCGAATCGTTTGAAATTTAAAATATATAATTATTGCATAATTTTTTCGAGTCATTTCAAATTTTATGAAAATCGGATGCATAAATAAATTACAGGGACAATCAAAAGTATTCCGTTACATTACGGCCAATGGGGAAAAAAATTTCAAATGCTTTTTAATCGTTTGAAATTTAAAATATATAATTATTACATAATTTTGCCGAGTCATTTCAAATTTTATGAAAATCGGATGAATAGATCATTTACAGGGACAATCAAAATTATTTCGTTACATTACGGTCAATGCGGAAAAAAGATTCAAATGCATTTTAATAGTGTTACACTCATTCGAAGATAATAAGATTAACATGAATCTATGAGGTATACATACATATACTAAAATATACATTCTGCACAATCTGTGATGCAAAGAATATTCATTATTAAATTACAGGGCCACACAAAAGTATTCCACTACGTAATGCTATACGGGGAAACATTGTTTGGGGCGTGTTTTAATTATATTAAACTTTTTCGCATATTATGAATATAATATACGTTGCTAAGGTGTAACACAATTTACTACATATATATTTACGGAACACAAAAAAGCTTTCGATCACTGTACTGCATCCAAAGTATTGTCTACTATAACAGCAAGATATGAGAATATTTTTAAAACTTCGTTATCGTACGAACGCACCTCATTTGCTACGCTTCACGTGCAATTTCCAACTTGCTATTTATTTATTTATTTGTATGGTTAAAAGGAAATAAACTTGTCGATACTTTAAAAATGATATTTTAGTCAATAATAACTTTTAAATGGTGTTCCGGATCGTGGATTTTTTCATTTTGAAAGCTGATTACATGCCTGCTAAAATACTAGTGACATCTCTAAAAATCATGGAACTACAAATAAGAACTTTATTCTTTCAGTGATGAATTCAGACACGTCTCTCCGGGAGGGGCTCCACGGAGGATACATTAGAGGTCTGCACAGGCCATATTTTCAGGCCCAGTCCCAAACCGACTCATAGAAGCAAAAAATCGGCCTTACCCGACCCGTCATAAAAATTACAACTTCGGCTCGAACCCGCCCTGACTCGCACAAAAAAATCTCGGTCCGGCCCTATAAAAAAAAGTTAAAAGTTCGGTCCGTGCCCGACCCGACCAGGAAAAAAAAATAATTAAATCTCGCCCCGAATGAATTTCTACAAAAAATTGACTTTTACATCCATTTGGTTAAAAATTTGCCACGTTTGAAAAGTTCTGATAAAAAATATTTATCTTGACTTTTTTTTTCATGTTTATAATCTTCACCTTTACAGAAGTGCCGCAGGCTGCGATATTTATTTTTTTAAATGAATTTCTATTTTTTGTATGTAAATTTTTCAGTTATTATCAATACTGTTAAAAATCTGAAAAATTTTATACAGTAAAATACTCTAAGACGAAATTGCGTTTAAAAAATGCGTTATAGACAAGTTCCCTTCTTAGTAAGTGTAAATGTGTTACATATCTTTTATTGCATATCAGTATGTTAATTTTGCATGATCAACAGGTTTTTTGCTTAAAATAAGATTCATTGATAAGCTCCTTTTCACTCTTTTTAAAATATTTTAACTTAGCTATATTTTAGGAAGCACAGAAATCTACAATTATTTAAAAAGAAGAAAAAATAATTTTTAGTTGTAGAATAACGGCAATTTAAAAATATGTGCATTTTTTTTCATCAGGCATTATTTTACTGACCTTTAAACGGACCAGGCCGCATGGAGAGGATGATTTTCATATGGGCTGTGTTAAAAATAGAAATGGAAATTTCGGGCCGTGAAGATTACGAATTTAACAAGCCCCAGCTCTGTACAGAAAAAAAGTTGCTCACGATCCGGCCAGAGCCTTCAGAAAAAGCCCGAGCTTGACCTGGCCCGGCCCAAGAGTCTTGAGCGAAAATAGCCCCGAGCCCGACCAGCGCAGATCTCTAGGATATATTATAGAGTTCCGGAAGGGAAATTGCACTTTTTAACCATTGAAAACACAAGATATTAAAATTTCCGGGAGGGGACATTCCATTGCTCCAAGGGGGGGGAGGGTATCCCCAGTGTTGAATTCAGAGGGTGGCCCGGGGGGGGACAACCCCCCGGAGTAATGAAATGTCCACCCCCCAGAAATTTTGAGATTATGTGCTTTCAATGGTAAAAAATTGCAATTCCCCCCCCCCCTCCGGAGCCACAGATATTTCTCCCGGAGAAAAGTGTCTGTATTCTGCACTGGATATCCTCCTTCTGGGCCACCCCCAGAATTCAATACTGTATTCTTTGCTAAAAAAGTGCATAAAAATCCCAGCTTTACAATTATCTCATTGATAAATGATTTTAGTGCTGCCATCTCTCTGACAAGACAGAAAAAGAAAACTCTGAAAATAATTTCTGTAAATGTCGGCATTGTAGGAGCCAGCGAGCGATTTAAAGGGAGGGTCATTGTCTCCCCCTCCCTAGATTTTAAAATGTGTAGTTAAATATTTTTTCTTTCTGTATGATGGTTTTTTTTTGGGGGGGGGGGAGTAACAACATTTTTTTTTTTTGGGGGGGGGGTAACAGCATTCATGAATTAATGAATAACTTAAAACATTAAACACTAAGCGGAATTGTTGTAAGAATTTTTCGTCCCCCTCTAGATGTCCTTGTGAGTGTGCGAGTCGGGGGAGGGGGATGAGTCGAAGTCAATTTGTTGTTTTGTTTTTATGTGCCCGCCCGTTCTGTATGTATGTATGTACGTGCGTGCGTACGTATGTACGTACGTAACGCAATAACTCACGATAAAGATATCCGATTTACATGAAATTTTGGATATAGGCTTATTATGATAAGACGCTTCCCTGATTAGTTTTGAGAGTTCATTCGATAAGTATAAAATGGGGCACGGGGGCTGTTGTCCTTCCCCTTAATTTATATAAGTGGGTTTTTCATGCAGAATTAATAGATTTCTTTGAAATCCTAGATGTAGGATCATTCTAATGAGGTGCCTCCGTGATTAGTATTGGGTGTTCATAGGATAAGTTTAAAGAGGAGGAATGGGGGGAACCTCCCCCCCCCCGTCTTAATTTAGGTTTTTCACGCAAAATTTACCGATTTGCTTCAATTTTTGTATATAGGTTTATTCTGAAAAGGCGCTTCCCTGATTTGTTTTTCGAATTCACTGGATAAGTATAAAGACTGGATTGGGAAAACTACCCCTCATAATTTATGCAAATGGTTTTTTCATGCAGAATTAAGCAATTTGTTTCAATTTTTGGGCACAGTTTCATAGTAGTAAGTAGCTTCGCTCATTTGTTGTGGTGTTTCTTTTGTTAATTATAACGAGGGATACGGGCGATTACCTTCCCCTTAAGTTAGCTAAAATGAGTTTATGCAGAGTTATCCGATTTGCTTTAAATTTTGTATGTAGGTTCTTTCAGATAAGTTGAATTTCTTAACAGTTTTGGGGGTTTAATGGTTAATTATAAAGGATGGAACGGGGGAAACGTTTCTTAAATTACATAAATGGGTTTTAATGCAGAATTATTCGACTTGCTTCCAATTTTGGATACAGGTTTATTGTACGATAAGGCGTATCCCTGATTAGTTTTGGGGTTTCAATGATTAAGTATAAAGAAAGGAAAAGGGGGTGGGGGGTGGGGGTACTTCCTTTCTTATTTTTTTTGAAAGGCATTATTATATAAGGCTGTATATATACAATTAGTCTGCATAGCCTGTGAGCTCTATGCCATCAGTTTAACTGGACATCATTCTTTTTATTCTTTTTACATTATTCATGCGTTTAAAATTATATCTTTAATCTGGCATTCTAACGGTTGCAGTATGAAAAGTGTGGGACAGAACGGAGAAATGGAAATTGCAGTTATAATTATTTTATATTTTTCTCTTTTTCTCCATATTTTTATTTATTTGTTTATTTATTTATTGTTATTTAAATACTGATAGATATTTATTTTTGAATATTTAATATTTTTATTTGTTAAATTTTTATCTTGTTTTTACGCTGATACGTTTTTAAAATTGTTTTCCGTTTAAGTCTTAATTTAGGTAGTATACTTTATTACTTAATTTACTTTATACTTCCTATTTTAAACAAGTTGGAAATTGCTCGTGAAGCGTAGCAACTGAGGTGTGTTTGTACGATAACGAAGTTTTAAAAATATCACTCTCATTTATCAATCTCATAAAATTGTAAATAATTACAATTAAAATACGCACCAAACAATGTTCTCCCTATACCATTATGCAATGGAATATTTTTGTGTGGCCTTCTAAATCAATAACAAATATTCTTTGCACCACAGATTATGCAAAATGTATATTATAATATGTACTTTATAGATGCATATCAATTTTATTACGTTCGAATGAGTGTAACACCATTAAAATGCATTTGAAACATTATCCCCTAGTAATGGTAATGTAACGGAACACTTTTGATTGTCCCTGTAGTTGTACCATGCATCCGATTTTGATAAAATTTGAAATATCTCGACAAAATTATGTAATAATTATGTATTTAAAATTTCAAACGATTAAAATGCATTTGAAACTTTTCCCCCCATTGACCGTAATGTAACGGAATCCTTTTGATTGTCCCTGTAATTGATCTATGCATCTGATTTTCATAAAATTTGAAACGACTCGACAAAATTATGTAATAATTATGTATTTTAAATTTCAAACTATTCGGTTGGGTAGTTATATGCGGACAGACAGACAGACGGACAGACGGACGGACTGAACGACAACAATAGGTGCTACGTATTTACATAATTACGAACGCACGTAAAAAAACGCGACCGAAGTGTATCTATTTCAAAAAAAATCATGTCTGTCCCCGGAATTCGTTCAGCCGGCGCAAATGGTTAAGCTGATGATAGCATCGGGATTTGTGTTTCCGAATCCAACATATATTTCTGCTGTATAACTATCCAATATTGTCATGGTAACTAAAGAAAAAGATGAGTTCATCTCATTCACGGTCAATTTCTCTATGCCGCGCCGCCCTGATTCTGATTTATTTTTGTTTCACGTATAAAGATATTTATGATTTGGTGCGTGCGCTTTGTAACTGCTCATTTGCATTGAAGATAATACAGTCGGCTCTCGTTAATTCGAACTCGTCGGGACCACAAGAAATGTTTGAATTATCCGAAGTTCGAATTATGGAAACTATGAGATGGAAACATGCTTAAAATGATACTGTTACAAAGGAATTAATGTTATAATGATTTTTAAATTTATTTCATCTGTTATCATTAGAATATAATTTAATATTAAATTAATGTATATAAATACATAAACTAATTAAGGGATTAGAAACAAGCATAATGAAATAAAATTTTGAGGTGACACTGATGGACAGACGGGATACCAAGAAAGTGGATATCAAATGCATTGGATTATATGCATACTCGATCGAAACAATTTTCCCAAAAATCAAAAAAAGAAAGTCATTCAAATGATCTGAAATCCGCTAGAAAGAAGAGAAAAGTGAAAAATCGGAATTCTCGTTAGTTCGAATTAAATGGAGTCAAAAGAAAATGAGTTCGAATTAATGAAAGTTTTTAACATTACTCTGCCATTGAAAATTTCGGGATTTCATGTTTACTTCGAATTAAGCGAAGATTCGAATTATCCGATTTCGAATTAATCAGAATCAACTTTATTACGTTACGGACACAGTTATTGTTAGTGTTTCTTGATGTGCATAATAGTAACAACCTATGGAAAATATTTTACGGATGAAAAAAATAAGACTAATTTAATTAAGGTATTCGCATACCTTCGGAAGGGATTTTGTTTTTAACTTTTGAAATTTTCTCTTGTTATTAATTTTTTTATAATGATATTTACTTTAAAATTTTGAAAAAAGAAAATTAGCAATTACCCGAAAATAATTTTTCTAACAGAAAAATGGTAAAAGTTATGTCAAAAACGGACATATCTGCAAAACATGACAACTCAAAAATAAAACAATGCATTGACATTTTGTAAATTGCATAATAAAGAGAATAACTTTCTCTAGGATTTAGATAACACACATTATAATTGCTTTTAAGTCTCAGATGACACAGCAATTACAGTATTAAAGTAACAAAAAATTCGCAAAATTTGTCTCAAGTTTGTCCTTTATACCAGTCTAAATATAAAACTATTTAATGTATTATCATGAGCGTAGTTATATTCCCTTAAAAGACTTTTGTAAAAGAAGTACAGAAAATTTCGTGGTATTTAATGCATAATTTATTGTTTTGGGATGTTTTACGTATAGTAAAAATCTGAAAAACTTATTTTGAGAAAAAGCTAAAAATAACTTTAAAGCACAATTCAAAATCTGTAATAGACGTAATTTTAAACTCCTGTAACCCGGGTGCTATTTTAGATACAGACAAATTTTAAGTAGATTTCGATAGATGAAAGATTCAATTTTAATATTATTGCAAAAATGAAAAATCGATATTTTGATCAAAAATTACTTTTCAAAGGCGTGATACCTTAAGTATTCGAAGACAATACTGAGCCTTGATGTTATTTTCCGAAAATTTGGATTGGAGATCAATAATGGAAATGCATTTTTAAATTCAAGCTATAATTATATAAGAGGAGATAAAAAGAAAAAAGAATTCTTTATTTGATAGAAAATTATCTATCAAACAAGATGGACAACAGGCCAATAATTCTTACAACTTAGTTTAAAGAGAAATTAATGAAATCACTAATATAAAGTCAATTTAATTCTAGTGTTTGATATAATTAATTAAAATTATTTACTTATTTCAAATGTGCTGTTTAGTTTTATTTATTCCAGCAATCAAAAGACACGAATACTTTTTTTAAATCCAAATTCTTCACTATGGTAAAAAGTTTATTAAATCTATTAGATTTTTTTAAATCGCGAAATTTTAAGAACTTGAACTTTTATAAACATTTTTAATAAACAATTTATAAATTTAAGGGAGGTGTTAGAAAAAATATAAAAAAATAATAATTTTCACATGTTTCGGTTCCAGTTCTGATAAGAACCATAGTAATAACAAAACTAAAAATAGAAAGCTTCTCACGGTCAATATAAATGACATGCGACAATGAGATGTACACAAAACCACGCGCTGTATTCTAATAAATTAAATTAAAATGGACAATGATCTAAAATTATTTTCCTATGTGGCTCATTCCATTCAATTAATGAATAAATCCCCGAGGGATTTATTCATGAATAATGCATTAATTGTAACCATAACTTAAGAAGAATATAGTACAGAAAAAAGTCCCATTCTATAACTTAAAAGAATATTTCTTTTATTAATCCTAATTTATGGTTATAGTTATTGAATATGATTTTTGATATTCGATCTTCATTATTGATATTTTCCCTTTCTGCATAACCGATAGCTGGGGACTGAATTCGGAATTAAATAAAAGAAAATTGGACATTGTTTTAATCTCTTTAATTTAAGGGATTGATGGACATATTAAATTTTCCCTTGGTATTATAGACGAGCTTTAGCCGCTACATACAAATGTATAATATTAACCTTTTACAGCACGATTCCTTTTATTTTTATGAAAAAAATATTTGAAATCTGTATATTGGTCTAATAATGGAAAAAATAGTAGGGAAAAAAAAAGAGATATATTTTAAATTTTTAGCTAAAACTAGATATTTTATAACTGAGGCTGAAATTTTAGAACTTTAAGAAAATCGATTTTCGTATTAAATCGCAATTACTGCCAAGTCATACCTTGGTGGATAGCATCTGAAAAACCGGTTTTCGCGTTTGACTCCTAAGTTTAACATTGTGGTTTCCTGCTCCCAGTCCTACATGTTTTCATCCTTTGGCTTCAGTAAAATACAATGATAAATCTACGAGTCAACTACTAAAATCGGGTCTGTTGTCACCAAGATATGACTTGGCAGATCAGTTGAATTTTAATATGCTAATCAAGTTCTGTTTAATCCTGGAATTTTAGCTTTTGACTCGATGAGGAGATTATCTGGGAAGAAGCCTATCGGTCTAAAAAACTTTAAAAGCTTCGGAATATTGAAGTAAAGTATCACAAATCTTTTACATAAAAAAAAAACTTTGTGAAATTAAGTTTTGAGGATGGCGATAACAACTGTGAAATGACATGTAAACCAGCTCCATGATACTGTCGAAATTGAAAATTCACAAGATACGTGACTACCGACAGCACAACACAACTGTTCTCCATATCTATAGAAAACAAAAGGAAAGAGCATTAAATTTATCTCATAATGGATTCAGTTTCGCTTTTGGAACATTGGTAAAAACAGATTACATCACATTAAAGTAAACATTTTATTTATTATTTTTTCTTTCTTTCCTTAAACCTCTCTGAATGCAAATAAATACATTCCTGAGATCAGCTGGAAGCCGGGTGTTACGACGCGAGGCACTTTACCTCCCTCTGAAGACAAGTTAAAAACTTTTACTATGCCATCTTCGCTTTTCTTCGCTGCGGGCACATCCTTCTACGCGAGCGTTTTCTCAAAATTAACCCTGGGATTAATCTATTGCCCCAGAAAAGCTCAACAACCTCGATTCGAAATAGACCTTTTACAGAGAAAAATCCGAGGCACATAGTCATTTATTCTCCGTACTCTTTTTACCGAACCGCTTTGTTTTAAAAGGACTTCCTCTGATAAGTGACGATTTATAGCGAGGAAGTTGTCAAAAAAGATGTTAGATGCTTCAGTCTCTTCCGTTATTGAATACTAGCAGGCTATGCCCGCTTCGCTGGTCCATATTTCCAAACGAACCTTGACTCAAAGAAAATGGCGATTTAAAAATTCTATTTTAAAGCAGTATAGACCACCCTGGAATGTTCTTCGTATTGCTGAAAATCATGCCAACGCCATTGCAATATTGTACTATTGTAAGTCTTGGCGAAAATTTGGGCAATTTAGCACCATCTCTTTTATTTTATCATTTATAGCAGAGTTTCGTATGAACATGCGACCGTTATGATAACAGGAATCAAAATGTTCTCGAGTCATCACACTATTACATTAGAGGGCATTGTGATGATTAGTGAGATTGATAATCAAACTCTATTAACTTTCGGATTGATCATTATCATTTCTTAGTTCTTAAAATCCCGACATCTGAACTTGCACTATGTGTAGTTCTGGTAGCCTACATACAATGTCATTTCATTTTACATTTTTTAATAAACGTCCTCTTCTAGCAGGTCTACTGTAGTTTCCTATCTACCTTAATCTGTTCCAGCAAGAATACATAGAGTATAAAATGTAAAGAATTATTGACAGATAAAGAAGAGTTTTTGTTTCTTTGTATTTATGACGGCCATTTAACTACACGTGGGATATAGGCCCTAAGGAAAGGGTGTCCTCCGTGGGGGTGGCAGACGAAGAGGGGTGTTTCACTTATATATTTATTAGAACAATGAAGCATAAAAAGTGTGTTTTAAAGCTGTATTATTTGAATAACATTAAAATGACATCAGTTTCACAGCCTCTTCCTTTTATAAAGCAGTTTCTAACGTGTAGCCGTTAAATCAGAATAATCTTGATGACTAAATTTTGTAGAAAAATAAGTCTTTAGTTTGCATCTAATAAAATCTATCTACCTTCTGTAATCGATTCCATTATGATTTTTAGTGTCAAACATTAGAAGTGCTAGAAACGATATTGTTACAAATGTACCAGACTTATTTCATGTTTGTCCTCAAATAAATGTGAAATTTACGATCATCCATTATTGGCATTTAATCTTATAACTTGACGATAGTTTTTTGTTCGACTACTTCGTTATAGCGAAATTATCCGTCGATCAATTTCGCCAAATTATACAAATGGACATAATTTTTATTTTAAATAACCAAAGAATCAATAAATTACTAAAATGTTAATAGAAATACAAATAAACATCGAATTAAAATTGGTTGATGAAGTAACAATTACATATAACAAATTTAATGTCAAACGAATGTGACATTTACGATCATCCATTGACATTTAACCATATATTTTGGCGATAGTTTTTTGGTTGATGGGATTATCCAGTATTACCAAATTATATAAACAAAATGTATAAACAATAATATTGCCAATAATATTTAAATGCAGGTGTCATCTATGGATCCCGTGGGCGCAATTGCAGCAAATTGCGATTTTATGCCTCACGTGGTAATCCGGTAATAGTTGATTATTTTTGAGTAAACTATTTCATTATTTTTCTTTTCTCTTTTAAAATTATATAAATTGTTTTGTTCCATAATTATTTATCGACTTAGTTTATTATTATTATTTCCTTTTTAAAATAATCCTTCTATAGTAAAAAAAAAAAACTAGCCTTAAAAGGAATGACTCCTGGAATGATGCTGATGTGGAAGATTTCCGGAACTAACGAATCCGGGTTGTCCACTCCTTCCATGAGTCGAATAGGCCAATCAGGAAAGGACTCCGTCTATGCATCGCCGTATGGGTTACCATAAAGACAGGAAAGGTTACCATCGTCAACAATCGCCAAATTTGGCGACCAAAATTAATTGTCGAAAGTGACGCCAACTTGGCGATAACTGTAATATTTCGCCAAATTTTTAATTTCTTTACAAGACCAGTCGTTTGATACATCATTTGAGAGGTTTGCAACTGCTTATTCATATAATGGATGTCTTGTGTGTTATCCCCCATTCTGCTGCCCAGGGGGGACACATTTTTAATTTCTTTACAACACCAGTCGTGTTACACAAGATTTGAAAGGTCTGCAACTGCTTATTCATATTAGGGATGTCTTGTGTGTCACCCCCACACTGCTCTCCCCAGGGGGGGGTCACATTTTTAATTTCTTTACAACACCAGTTGTGTGAAACATCATTTGAAAGGTCTGCAACTGCTTATTCATATTATGGATGTGTTGTGTGTCATCCCCCACTCTACCCCCCGAGGGGGCACATTTTTAATTTCTTTACAACACCAGTCGTGTGACACATCATTTGAGAAGTCTGCAGCTGCTTATTCATATTATGGATGTCTTTTGTGTCGCCTCCCACTTTGCCCCCAGGGGGGCACATTTTTAATTTCTTTACAACACCAGTCGTGTGACACATCATTTGAAAAGTCTGCAACTGCTTATTCATACCATGGGGTATTGGCGAGCGCAGCAAGTAGGGGTAGCCAATAATTTGGAATCGCGAAGCGATTACGCGGGGGGTTGGCGAGCATAGCGAGCAGGGAGGCGGGGCCCCCCTAGTAGAAAATAAATAAAAGTAATATAAATGTAATTGGTATTTGAAAACGCAGTGTTCTCCAAATTGGCATCATAAAAATTATCACGCCAAGGTGATGCGTGTATAAAAGTGGAAAAATGTTTGCAATAATATAAACAAAAAAACATAAACAAATAATTAAAAATTCGCCATTTCGATAGTTTTTTTAAAATAACATCAAGCATAAAATCAAATAACATCAAGGTTAATTCTCCAGTCGGGCAGGAATAGTAAATTTTCTTTTCTTCGTATGTTTCATAATAAAAAAAACATAAATTTAATAACTTCTAATTAAATAATCTGACTAATTTTCTGTAATTGGATACTACTCTAAAAGTATCCTTAATACATAAACAAAACAGCGCAGTTGTCGTGTATGCGCCGAGGTCGGCGCGATAATTTTTTACACTAATTTGGCGGAAACATCGTTTTCGAATACCAGTTTCATATATACATATATATATATTATTTTCTATTATTTAAAAAATAACAACAATTAGCATTTAAATAATAAGTATAGAACAAAACAGTTTACACAATTTAAAGAAGAGAAAGGAAATAAAAAACATTTTATTAATACTTAAATAGCAATAGTCGGGTTGCCATGCCAGGTAAAATAACATCAATTTAGTGTCCATTAGTTACCTCGGTGTGTATATGATATCTGTGCAAACAAAACTTCCAATAATATAATAAATGACGTCATATTTATTTTCCTTTGAATTTTTTTTATTTTAATTTTTTACGTGGATACTGTTCAACTAAAAATTAATTGCCGAGGAGAAATTATTGATCCATATTTTGATTTTCTTGGCAACGGGAAAGAAAATGGTTATTTTTTATCGGAAAAATTTTAATTGATTCTGTATGAAAAATAATGAAATTTTGAATTATTAAGGAAAATATTTGAATTAATCAATTAAAAATTAGCCTATGTTCACCGGAAACAGTGTAGCTTTCCAACGGTGAAAGAATTTTTCAAAACCGTCAAGTAGTTTCGGAGCCTATTCAATTCAAACAAACAATCAAATCTTTCCTCTTTATAATATTAGTATAGAAGACGGGCCTTCTGCGATTCAAAATGAAAAGAGGAGAAAATAATTACATTATAGGAGCTGCGCATACACAACGTTATCATTTTAGGGGTAAGGGGGGGGACATGATATCGTAAGATATCTCTAGGGGGAGAGGGGGGGTGTCTTGTGGTATCAATATCATTTGTGATCCAAATAATTTTTTTCTTTGTAACATGGTCTTTGATTCAAAATGGTTTGTTATATATATATATATTTTAGTCGGTTATCTGTTTTTACGAAAATACAAAATTATTATTAAAATCCCTAACTTACTGTAAAATTATTTAATTCTAAAATATGAAATACCACAACGTTTGACATTCCTGTTCTTCTTCATTTGTGCATGCATATATAACATAAATAGTCATGGTTCGAGAAACCAAATGTGAAGCATATTTCAAATGAAGCTTATGTTTTCTAATAAATAAAACAGAAATATAAAGAATGCTGTCCTCTTGTTTTGTTGACAAGAATTTCTATCTATTCCTCACCCCTCGTCCGTTCGGTACAAGTGCAACAAGACTTTATTACTTACTGTTGAATGATTTATATATATATAAAGCTATAATGAAATAATTTTAAATAGTAACTGCTTCTTTTAAGAGTTATTTGATATAAAGCGGTGTTTTATTGAAATCTTTTCATTTGAATCAATAAAGTATGCAGAAAATAGATGTAATTAGTTTTGTATATCACTCTAAGGAAAAAAAAAAAAAAAAAAAAAAAAGAAAAAAAGAAATTCTTATAAATCAAAAAACACTTTGAAAACGCTATTATTACCAGGAGGGTGAGGGGGAGGTAGGGAGATTATAAAGTATGATATCCAAGGGGGAGGAGGAGGATGTTCAAAATTACTAAAAAGTTGATGATAACATTATATTTGCACAGCCCCATACGCAGCCATACTCAATCTTTTTTCTTGCGGGCCGCAAACAAGGATTTAGAACGTTCGAAAGGCCTCAAAAAACTTTAAAATGTGTAATTAAAAAATCATGCCAATAACAAACATGTAGTATAACAAACCAATATAATAAAGTTAATATTATCAGTATGGTTAAACTTTGTCTCGGAAAAAACGTTACCAAATATTTTTAACACCACTATTTACAAACAATAAATTTCGTGGTAGATTTCTATTGCAGGTGTTGGAGAAATGGGCCAATAATTTTATTGATTCTAAATAACGTAAAAATTTTCTGTGCCGGTTTTCTCTCAACAAATATTTAATTCTAAAAAAGCAATTTTAGTTACATAAAATATATAAAACGTTGTAACGTAAAAATGTAGAATTTCCACGTTCTAAATAAAAAAATAAAAAACAAGTTTTTACTAGTTGATAAATATTTAACTCAATGCAAAAGTATATATATATATATATATATATATATATATACATACAGGGTGAGTTATAAATATCGAAACAATAGGCTATCTCTTTAAATATTGCCCCTAGACCCATACTTCCAATTGCAAAGTTTCTTAAAAAAAGGTAAATTTTTCGATAAGATAAATTGCAACTCCATGGGGGGGGGGGGGGTCTATTTTAAAAAATACGAAAATTAAATTTTTATACGGCCCCCAGAGGATAAAACTTCCAAATAGAAAATTTTTCCTTATCCATTCCTGAATTGAACCAAAAAAAATTCATCTCGATATCAACAAATCCCCAAAAGATATTAAAATCCAAAATTTTCCAAAATTCATGACTTACACCACTTATGCATACCTCTGAGCGCAGCGATTTCAGTTCATTTGCAGTACAATTTAGGGATCGACCATAAATTTACGCATTGTTAAATGTCGATCCTAGACAATACTTTAACTTTTAGATATAAAACAAAAGCGTATAGGTTTTTGCTTTAAAATTCCTTGAAATATGCTAGATGTCTGCAATATCTCGAGCTTGGTGCAAACCTCGTAACTGGCACGACCCATTGGCCGGACCGTCTTATTAAACACTTATTACAAGTGTTATTAAATTAAGTGATATTAATTAAACTCTCATTAAAAGTGTCTTAAAAACTTATTGCCGCAGGCAATAAGTTTAGTAAAAATAGTAATAGCGATAATGACACTTCTATTAACGAAATAATAATTTAAATTAAATAATTAAATAATAAATTTAATAATTAATAATTTAGATAATTTAATAAATTACATAGACATATTTTTAAAAATCTATTTTTTACTATTCAGCTTCAAAATTTATGATGGTTTTAAACCCATTTTTACTTTCTTCTATCTTTACAAGAAAAAAGTATTGGATTCATGAAAATTTTGAATTCCGGTTTTCAACGGATTCTCACGTTTTAGGGCTTAGAGACACCGAAAAACATGTTTTTACAAAATGTCTGTCTGTAAGTCACTGCACAATGAAAAAATTTGAGATTGACGTGATAAAAAAATGAGGTTTAAATCAACTGGCGCATTTAAACAATAATTAAAAAAATTGAGAATGGCAAAACTTAAACAAAATCAATGGCGGATCAAAGGGGGAGAGCGATGGGGCAATCGCCACCCCCCCCCCCCCTGTGAGCCCAATAAAAGATCTGCAAAACGACATTAGATGCCCGCACGGAAAAGTTCTTGGTTCTAAACTCGAGACCGGCGCGACCCGACCCGGGTCGCGCCAACTTTAATTTATTATACTGGGACTGGGTCAGGTCTTCACACTTTCAGAACCGGGTCGGGTCTTATTTTTTTCTGCAGAACTGGATCGAGCCACACTGTTTTTCCAGGTCGGGTCTGACGTAGACTTCCTTCGTACTAGAGGTATACACGGGCCAAAAATTTCAAGTCAAGGCTTCGTCCGTTATAAAGGCTAAACGCTCGATCTGGGATCAACACAGCCCGTTGCTGTGGCGGTTCTAAGAGGCGGGGGGAGGGGGCGCACCCCCTTGGGATAATAAAGGGTTTACAAAGTGACATTATGCATCGTCACGAGAAATAACTTGGGTCGAAACTCGAGTCCGTCACGGCCTGGCACGAATTGCGCCAGTGTAAATCCACGAGACTTGGACTGGGTAAAGTTTTCTCTTATTTTAAATCGGGCCGTGTCCTGATCTTGCTTTTTTTTGGAGATTCGGGTGGGGACAGGCTTCTTTTTCTTCCAGACCAAGCCTGGTCTCGATTTCATTTTTCCTAGAAGTTTGCATTGAGCAAAATTTCCAAGTCGCGGCTCGGCCTGGAATAAAAGCTAAATATTCGGTCCGTCCTGAATAGATAGTATAATAAACATTATTGGCTGGACCAGCTAAACTTTCGGTACGTCTCTGATCTGAATTTCTGGGAAGGATCACGTTCAGGGATAAAAGGGAATTTCGGTAAAGGATCGCGGAAAAACGCAAATTTCGTTAAAGGATAGCGATCAAAACTGGGTCAGCCTTTCTCGCAAGAGTAAAAACCGAATCTATAACTGATTCAAATCCGAAATGTATAACAATCTGCCGCGATGCACTAAGCGCAGCTAAAAAGTTAAAGTCAACCTGACCAATAGTAAAATATAGTTGTTAACCGGACCCAGACCCAACCCGAAGCAAAAAATCATAAATTTACTTGACCCTCAGCAAACAGTAGAAGTCAACCGGACCCAAACACGACCCAAGTAAAAATTAATCCTACCAAAAGCAAAAAAAAAAAAAAAAAAAAAAAAAAAAAAAAAAAAAAAAAAAAAAAAAATGGAAACGAACCGGACATCAAATTTTGAGAAATGATCGTGGAGAAAACACGAATTTCTTCAAAGGATCGTGAAACAGACGCTCATTTCGTCCAAAAATTGCGAAAAAGAACAACAATTTTTTCAAAGGACTCACCCAATCAATTCGGGTCAACCCGAAACTTAATCCCAAACTGCCCCAAATCAGAATTGTAAGTTCCAAACTGCCCTAAATGCGCTAAGCACAGCTAAAAAGTAAAAATCAACCCGATCAACAACAAAATGTAGTAGTCGACCAGACCGAAACCCGACCGAAATAGAAATTAACCCGACCAGCAGCAAAAAAAATGGAAGCCAACCGGACCCAAACCCGACCCACAGCAAAAAAATAGACGAAACACGTCCCCCATTAAAAAAATGAGCTCCGACCCGTGCATCAGACTGGAGTTTCCAAATTTCTAAAATCGACCCCCCCCCCCCCCCCATCCCTTGAGGACTCACCAGATCCGCCCTTGAACAAAATTTGAAATCGAAACTATACAGGATGGAATTAATCACCTTGAAACTTTTAAATGGCATTTAAAGGATAAGAGCCCAACTTTGTTTAAAACTAAATGAACATCTCAAAAAAAAAAAAAAAAAGGGCCCAAAGAGCCGAAAAAAATTTTCAGCTAAGAAAATTTACTTTTAAAAATATGATTTGTTTACAAAAAATTGCATTTCTTTTTTATATTGCTATTTTAAATACTTTTATTTTAAAAAAATATATTATTTAAAATGCTAAATCAAAATTGAAAATTAGACATTTTCATTTAATCAAAAGAAAAAAATTCAACGCGACAAATAATATTTTGAGTTATAACAATTTTAATTTACTCTAAATTTTTTGAAAAAAATAATTTTTTTTTATTAAGAAGTCTTATGATGTGATAATGCTTACAAATTATATGGTTAACCATCACAAAACATTCAAAATTCTAACTCTATAAACAAGTAAATAAAATAAATGTTTCCTGGACCCATTACAGCAGCATTGTTTCTTCAATTACACGCATTTCAATTTGCGTCTGATCCCTTGAAACTTCACGATTTATTAAAATTGTCATAACTCTCTGAGTTTTGAAGATATCAAGATGAATTTTTTTTTTTTTTTGTTCAATTCAGGAATGGATAAGGAAAAAATTTCTAATTGGAAGTTTTATCCTCTGGGGGCCGTATAAAAATTTAATTTTCGTATTTTTTAAAATAGACCCCCCCCCCCCCCATGGAGTTGTAACTTATCTTATTAAAAAATTTACCCTTTTTTATGAAACTTTGCAATTGGAAGTATGTTTCTAGGGGCAATATTTAAGGAGATAGCCTATTGTTTCGATATCTATGACTCATCCTGTATATATATATATATATATGCAAATATAATATCATTAATTGTATTACAATATATGAATAATTGAATTTAATAGAAAATTACCACATTGAAACATGGGAGAAAAAATAAAAATAAAATAAATGAATACAAATGGAATTTGCAGAACCAAAGCAGAATTTTCAGGCCCCAAATACTTAACTACAAATGGAGTGTGTGGTTTCATCTTCATATTAGCCATGAAAAAGCAAAATAATACGAATTTGGAGCTACCAACACACCCAAAACCAAAACCAAATGAAGAAAGAACATCAAAAACAAGGCAGATTAAGATTACGAAATTGGATAGAACAATTAAAAGAGAAAAAAATAAATAAAACAATAAAATAAATGAAAAACGAAGAATCGCTTTTGCAATGAAATATAGACATTAAAAATAATGAAAACTAGACACAAAATTTAACAGAAAAAATAGACTATATACCATGATTTGCCTTAATTAGATGTAAAACAAAATTTAATTAAATAATTTCAATTAAATAATTTAGTTTGATTATGCTAACCTAAATTCAATACCTTAATATAAGATGTAATAAGAAATAAAAATATATAATTAATGTATGCATTTTATACACTTCGAAATAGTATTTTAGATATACAATTTGTTAAAAGTTAGGTACAAGTTAATCATAGAAATTAATAAAATTACATAAATAATATTAATAGAATTATTTGATTAAGTATATAATTATCCATACATTAATGTCAATTGAACATCCTATATAATATTTTTGCAATTTAGAAATTGCCTCTCCCCTTCTCAGTTTTTTTATATATAATATTAAATAAACACTGCGTATTATCCAGACAACACCGCCCTTCTCCGTACCCCTCTCTATCATCTACCCATCCATCCATCCTATTACATGTATTTTTTATATTGTCGTATACTTTTTTAATTTTATATTATTATTTTTATGTTTTAATAATTATTAATACATTTTTTACGCAATTGTTTTTTTACGCATTAATTATTTTTAAGATCATGTAATAACTAATTGTATATTAAAGAATATATAAACTTTTTAGGATAACCATTATTTAGTGCATCATAAATTAGCTTTTTAATGTTTGCATTAATTAGATGAGAAGAATATAAACATTTTATTCTTTATAAATGATTAAGGATTACATTACGATATGGAGAATTATGAAGACAGGATTTAAAATTAGTATTTAAAATTAAATTCGTTCCGTTTGTTATATATATATATATATATATATATATATATATCAGTTATTAATTTGTTTTTTTTTTTTTTAAATATAATTTTAGTGTCTAAAATGCTAATGGTATTGTTAGAAAGCAGGTTTTTTTGTAATTTTAAAATTAGCTGGATAATCTACGGGGAATTGAGATATACTTGTATTATCAGTGTCAATTAAAATTACATCATCAATATATCGATATAAATGTATTTTATTATTAATATATTTACGTTCATAATGATATAAGTTTGATAATATACTAGATGTACAACCACCTTGAAGTATACCGACTTTTTGTATATACATATTATGTTATCTTGCATTATAAAATTATTATAGATAATGAAATTGGTTAAAGTACAAAATAGTCAGTATCAATGTTCGTTGCTATATTTAAATCATGTTGATATTTTCTAAATCGTGCATTTATTATATTATGTAGATCTAATAAATCTATATTATTAAAAAGATCTTTGAAATCATATGTAGTTTTATTGTTTATACATTTAAGATTATTCATAATATTGACCAGTTCATAGCTATTCTTTATACAATATGTATTATCACTGGTGTTTATTATTGTATATATTTGATTAAGATTTTTTAATAAAAGTTTATTAGCTGTATTATTATATGTATTGCAACTAATTGTTACTGTGCTAAATTTAATTAGATTCTTATGAAATTTGGGTATAAGAACTAAATATGGATATATAAAGTTAGTAGAGTTAATGTCTAATAATTTATAATAACTTCTAATTTTACGATTGTTTACAATTATGTCATCTTTTTTTTTTGGGGGGGGGGAAGAGTTATTAGAAGATGTATTGTATTTAAGCAGTTAATTGATGATAATAGGATTTACATATAATTGCATAATTATTTGGAGAATTATCAACATAAGTGATTGCATGTTGCAATTTAGTAATTTACTGGAAAAGATGCTTTTTTATTAATATAAACCAAGTGTGAAATATATTTTAAAGACTTAGTTAATTTATCAATAACCGAAACTTTCCATTGATTGAAATATTCAATAGGTTTGTTGTAATATATTGCAATTTTATAAATAAATATATATCATACGTAAATTGTTTTATTATAGAATTAATGTTTAATTTGGATGGAATTCTATACTTGGTACCTTAACCCATTAATTTTTTCAGCGTAAAAGAAAAAAATAAAACTTCTAGATTTGAATTAGATCTTTATAAGTGGAAATTCCCGGTACAGACATGTGTCCTTCCTATGCTTTGTACTACTTGTTAAAAAATAAATGCAGAAAACTGTAATCTAAAGAATTTTTTCCTAAATAGTTTTATTGAATTTGGACCCCCTGAGCAGTGGGCTTAAGGCCATGGCCTAGTTGGCCTTGCGGTAATCAGACCTTGATTGTACCTGACGATAAACTGAAAAGTGAAACACGAGGGACCGATTTTACATTAAGTGTATACGTGCAAACCATATAGGTAACTCATCAAAAGTAATTTATACCGGATTTATTACGGTTAAAATTACAGGTGAAAATACGGATTCAGCTTGAAGCGAACCTCCCTGTTCTTCTGACTTAATTAGCGAATTATAATTCGAATACTCGCAGGGGCGTGCACAGTGAAAGTACCAGGGTGACGTAACAGTTGTATCTGGCCGTAAACAGAAACGTGTCCCACGAGGGGCTGCTTTCACATAAAGTGTATGCATAAACCATGTATAGAGCTCATAAACGTATTTTATACGGGCTTCACAATTTCTATGCATGATCCTGGCGTTAATAGTAAAATTTGAATATATATATTTAATAAATTTGCTATATATTTGATATAAATTTGAATACATTAGATATTTTTTTATTAATTCAATTTTTCGCCACATCAACAAAACATCCACCTTGTATTTAAAACAATAATATGCAGGTCTGAATTTCTTCTTGAAAAAATTTATTTCGTTTAAATAACAAATGGAAATCGAAGAAGTCATGTGTATATATTATAACAGTCCTTTTAAAATGTCTTGTCAGTTTTTTATTGGATTTATGAGATTATTTTAACACCATCTTAATAAACTGACGCGATATAATAACATTTCTAGTCTCTTTGATCAGAAAAAATTCCAATAAATTTTGATTTGCAATTAAAAAAATATATTTTTGCCGTTATTATTTGCTCCTGAATTTAATACAATGAAGTTGGTTCAATTTATTTATTTAGTTTCTATTCATATATGTGATAAAATGTCTGTTCTCAATAGCGAGAGAGATTAAACGAAAGTCATCCCTCATAACTTCTGTTTTCTTGACTGATAATCGCTGAGAGCCATAAAAGACTCTCCCAAGCTGAACTAAGTCATGAAAAACCTACTGTCCTGATTACTAATATTAAACTGACGTATTTTTTATTATTTGAGAATGATTTCTATCGTTCCGCTTGACTCTTTGGATGCAATATGATTAATAGTTTATGTAAACTTAACTTTAGGAGATTTGAAATATTAGGGTGGCGAGTGGCCAGGAAAAAGGTGTTAAATACCAGTATTTTTTTAAAAGAAATATTCACCTTCTCAAATCCCTTCAAATTATTTGAAGTATTTTCTTTATGAAAACACTGGTAGTTCTCTCTCTCTCTCTCTCTCTTTTTTTTTTTTTTTTTTTTTTTTTTAGTTTTGAAAGTTAGTAGTTCCCCCCCCCCCCTTTTTTTTTTTTTTTTTTTGGATTGAATTTTTCCCTGACCGCTCGTCACCCAGAATATCCATCAAAATCACCAAGTAAATCTGTGAATTGTCCGAAGGATAACGGAAAACTTTCGCAAAACTTATATATTATCCGGCAACTGTGTTTGATTCATTTTTTACAGCAATATAAATTTAATTTTTCTTTACTTCAAAATAATCTATAGTAGAAATATAATGTTTCCTTTCGCATCTGATTAAATACTCCAATGTGTTTCTAAACCAGTCTTTTTGCGCTGATTTCAAACTTGGTATATATTTTTATCTAATAAGTATTTTTTTTTTTTTTTTTTTTTTTTTTTTTTTTTTAAAGCAACAATTTATTTTTTGGTAAAAGAAAAAAAATGTTTTTTAGAGTTTTTTTGTCTGACAAAACCCTATTCATCCTTGTCCTCTGTCTGTCCGTCTGTTACAGAGTCCATACACAAAAACTGTATAAATCAGAGATTTCAATTTTTGTGTACTTACAGCTGAAACTTCGTGTCACACGACAAATCATAAAATTTTGAAAAAGTCCATTATTTTAGTTAAATTATTTTTTCCATTTTATCCATTCGTTTGTATGATTTAAATTTCAAAAGGGAACCTTAATTTCAAATCTTTGCGTGAAGACATTATAGCTTGGAAGTAAAACGTTTGGTTAGTAAACGGAAGTTTTTTGTTCGATCCTCGGAGCTGAAATTTTTATATTAAGATGGATTTAATTAAAAGAAATTTCGTATTTTTTGTCAATTTAAGTGCTTACTTTTTTCGTTTCGTTTCGTTTCTTTTCTTCTTCTTTTTATCACTGACATTCATATTATTTTTTTAAATTCAATTTTCTTCCTATTTTAAAAACTATTGCGATTTATTAAAGATTCAGCATTTTAAATTTCGTTTAACATTCCCTTCTTTTTTCATTTTTAGAAATTTAAAGTTTTGCTTATATCTACGTTATATTTTTTACTTTAGATTTTAAAAAACTTGGACTGTTAGATTTCACTTAAATAATTTGATTTATAAATTTTTTAATTGATTAAAATAAAAAATCTTCCTTTTATAATTATTTTAGAGTTAAATTTGTTGGTGCTACCATTTATGTAAGAATTTAATAGTTATAAATTAACAATTTGGATTTATTAATTAAAGAATAAGTTGTTTTGAAAGAAATATTAAACAAAACCTACTCTGAGGTCTGCGATCGCACTTACCCACTTTTCTGAT
This sequence comes from Maratus speculifer, assembly GCA_964019185.1. Classification (NCBI taxonomy): domain Eukaryota; kingdom Metazoa; phylum Arthropoda; class Arachnida; order Araneae; family Salticidae; genus Maratus; species Maratus speculifer. Next base: position 334,835,607 of record OZ025289.1, read on the forward strand.
GTATAGTCGTGGGGAAAAAGAAAAGTAATCATCCCCTAACTCCTCAACAAATTATCGTAGAAGAACGTTACTGGTACCGAAAGCCAACTTTTAAATGATGTATATAAAATTTGCTTAGAGAATCACCTACATGTTAAAAAGAACTCAAACTTTATTTATTTATTTTTTTTTTCAATAGCAATACCCAATTTTAACAAGATACTTCATATCTTCGGTTCAAACTATGCCTAAACTTCCAATTTCAACTCATTTGAATGATAAGTTTTCAAATATAAGCATTCAAAATTTAGTGCTTCTACTGTTAAATTACACTTTGATATTTTTATTAATATCTTCTGAAATTATACTCCAGATAGGCTAATATCTTATGTAGCAATAATACTCAAATAGCCAAATATAAATACATTGAATTTACAATTATTATATGAAAGATGAATTATGAAATTAATATTCGAAAAAAATATTAGTTGCAACCGACATTTTTTTTTTTTTTTTTTTTTTTTGATTTGGATTTATTAAGTCCTGTTTTATAAAAATCCGGAGTATCTAATTTTTCTTTCACATAGTTTTAAAATTGTGCTTAAAAAACGCTAAAATGATGGTTTAAGAAGCTTTCTACGATAAAATGACTCATATTTTGAAACTTTTTATGCTATTCTGTATCTAGCTTCAATGACTACCTTGAACAAGAAGGAGGATCTCTCGGTCAACAATTGCGTACCGAACTTCAATTTGGATACAGCCCCTAAAATAGGTTCATTTTAAAATGATTAATTTTTAGGAAACTTATCATATGAATGACATGAAAACTTGTTTTTCGACTAATTGATGCTGTCAGAATTGGATAAAGCTATTAAAAAAAAGAGAAAGTTAGGATTTATTTTAATATGTAAATGACTCTCAAAACAAATTTTATTTATATCATTTAAAAGTAAACTTGTTTGGCACCAGTAACTTTTTTTTACGATAATTTTTGCTGAATTAGTAGAGGGTGCTTATTTTTTTCCCCCACGACTGTACTTCAGTTAGGATAGATTCTACTTATTTTTTTTTTTAATTATAATCACTGTTCATTATGTTCCTGATAGGAATCTGACACTTTTCACCATTTGATAATGAGGTACACATACTTAAAAACATTTTATATCAGACTTGTGCCAATACCATACAAAAATAGAAAGCCATTTCACTCAAAAACTAGAGATGCTAAGGAAACAGATTGCAGATTAGAAATCAGCATAAATATCTAGTATAAAAAAATACATCAATTCTGTGGCAACTCCTTTAAAGATAAAAGTAATGCAAACATTACACCATTGAAATATATGAGCTAATAAAATGTAAATTATAAGTAACAAGATAAATGTAAGAAATACATATTGCAACATTTAACCAAAACTAATAGTTCAATATTCATTACTTAAAAAAGTTTTATTGTACCCTAAAATTTACATAAACTGGCATAAAAATGTTTAAATTTACAAAAACTTAAAACACAAAATTTTTCAAAAACTAGCGAAAAAAAAAGAAAAACAATTAGAATTAATCAGTTTTATCTCTGTGACAGAACCATTGTTCTCCAGTGCAACGTTAACTTTATGATATTAAGTTAATTTTAGCATGCAGGCAATTAGAGCAAGTAAAATTAGCAATTAATTTGATTATGCAATTCTTTTAAACATTTTTATTATTTTCATAAGGATTACGAATAACTGTTAACACGAGGACATTTTTAATTCCCTCGATTCTCGTATTAACCGAGTTCCACTATATTTAAATCCAGTACATCAAATTTATGTTTAAATATTACGGAATTTAATTAAAGGACAGAAAAAATTCTAAAAATTTTTGTTCAATATAACTTAGATGTATGTTATCTTTTTTATGAGTTGTTACGTAATCCCCACCCTCCCCCTTCGCTCTTCCCCCAAAAAATCTTTACGATCAGTGTATGCAATTTAAGTAATGGCGGATCCACTGATTGCATTATTTATATACTAACCGGAAAAAAGAATTTATATATTTTTTTTATTTTTCAAGAATTTAGGCCAAAAATCCATAAATTAGATTAATTGTTGATCATAATATTGCTGACTATCTTTAACATCATTTGTTCACAAACTTGAAAACGAAAAAGCATTTGCAGCAACCAAACAGCGTGAAAATAGTGCTTAAGAGAGGGGGAAAAAAGTTAAAATATTTTCTTAAAGAAAAATAGAAAAATAAAAGCATCCCAGAATAAATTGTGAGAAAATTGCATTTAATGACAAGTGTTAAAACATCACGTAGAATGTCAAAATAGTCTTTCAAGCGATTCTAATGAAACTGGAAAGACAAAAAAAAAAAAAAAAAAAAAATCTTTAACATCCGAAAAATTACTTTACGAATGCTATTAGGTCTCAAGTAAATATTCCCAGTTCAGCAAATATGTTTAACTTATTAACACACACAATTAACAGCATTAATATCAATATTAAAATTAATGTTATTCTTTTACAATTCCTTGCACAATTTCAGTTATGCAGCTGAAAATGTTTAGTTCAGAACTGATAACATCCGGAAAATCGATTTTCCGGTTAGATCATGCAGGCATGCATTATATAAACTACTCGAAAACGTTTCCGAAAAATACGGAAAGCCAATAAAATTTTATTTTTATAAATTCTTCTTTAAATTTTGGAAAATTAACTACTTTCTGAGGTTTTGAAAGATGTAGGAACAGGAACGCTTTTAGGAATATTGGGTGATTGGAAGCGGTTATTGAATATTTTAATTCGTTCGTGGTTATACAGTCAAAGATCTATAATCCGCACATCCATAATCCACTGTTTTCTATAATTCACGTTATTTTACGAATGTAAACAATGAAATAACCAGTTAAAAAATTTACAAATTAGTGATCCAAAAACGTTTTTTTAGAAAAATTTAAAAAAAATTAAAAAACAATGAGAAAACAGTGAATTATGGGTGTGCGGACTATAGATCTTTGACTGTAATAAACACCTGTCTTTTTTACAGCGCAGGAACGATCAGTTTCGGTCTTGGGCTCTAAAGAAGCAAAATATTTCGGTCTCAGGCGCGATTGGATTTAAAATCGTTGGATTCGGGCTCCGAAAAAAGATTCCGAATTCATCTCTTGTACATATATATTTGTAGGTTTTTACCGCTGAACAGCGGACACCTAAAATTAATAGAAGATTTCTGAACTCCTGAGATGTTGTTTAGAGATTTTACGGTATTTTAAGTTTAATTTTATTTCATTGATTTCAAATGAAAACACTTAGAGATATGGCAATCATTGGGTTATACTATGTCCAACATCGAAGAAAAGCAAGACAACATAATTTAGTAAAAATAAGATTTTTAAAAATTGTGGGGTTTTTTATGCACAAACTTAAATATATCCAAATATTTCCTACACATCAAAATAACTTCATAAAATATACTTATTTTTCAACGTCATACTCAAATAATGTCTTAATTGATAATGCAACATATTTATTAAACCACCGTCTTTGTTTTTTCTTTTCTATCGAAGTTACTGGAGATTCTCAGATTGTATTTTCAGCTTCACTTGACTTGTCATAGGAATTTTTTTTATAAATGAAAGAAACGCAGGCCTAAATTAATTCCTTATAAAAGTAACCGTTACGCTTTCTTGGTTATGCATAATTCATATGGAAAGCATTCATATTATAACAAATGCATAATTTTCTTTTAGAGAATATGTCTCGTGTTCTTCATTAACTAGTAATTAAAGAATATTAGAAGAACTTTCCCCGTTATTGTCATGGCTGCAAATAAATCTTATATTTTTCTCTTAATAGTAATTTTCTATATATGAAATAAAAAGAGTGGAAGCAACATGATCACGATGTCATTGCCCCTTATCAATACTTCTAGGCCACATATTACGGAATTAAATCGCAATTTCTTAAAAATTTTGGAATTTTGAAAAAAAAAAAATGTTCTCTGCATGTTTAGAATTAAATGTATTTTCCCCCTTTACGATCTCATACCGTTTGATTTCAAACCCCTTCTATCTTTTTACATTTTTATTCCTTTGCAGGGTCGCTGAATGGGAAGCTGTAGACTATTTCGAAATTTGAATATAACCATATACCATTTATATATGTATACATATACCAAATGATCGAAAAGTCAGGACTAATTTTAAAATTGAATTAATCGATAACGAATCAAGATACAAAGATACTATTTGTACCAATAAGATGGAAAAGAAACCGGCTTTTGTGTGGCAATGAAAAAATATAGTTCTGTTGGCGATCAACAGCATTACTAGCAGCACTGAAAAATATTATCCACCAAACTGTGTCTTCCATAATGCAAGAAATGCTACTAAATGCTGTGAATGGTGTGGTGCCTAGTCTCACAGCTGCACTTATGAATGAGGGACAGTACTTTGAACATTTACTGTAGTACTAATTAACTGAAATTAAGCTGCTTTGTAAGTTGTCAACATTTTTTCAGTTGTAAATCATCTTTTGGTGCAATAAAACACGTTGGTCGCCAACAAAATTATTTTTTTTTTTCATTGTTATACAAAACCCGGTTTTTTCTCCCTCCGTTTGGTGCAAACCGTATATCTTTGTATCTTGATTCGTATTAGAATAATTCATTTTTAAAGTTCGTCGTGACTTTTGGATCACCCAGTACATAAGATTTCATGTCGTAGTTAAATTCTAGTGAGATTGGACAATTTGCAGCAGTCTCATATTTTACAAGAATAAATTTTTCAGCTAAATACAGTGTCAGACAAAAAAAAAAAAGTTACATCAACTGCGGAAAAACGGAAAAGTGTGCAAATAATATGTTTTATATTTCATGTATAGATGGTATGATGTTACATTAAAATAAATTTGTATTATTAATTTGACTTAAAAAATACTTTCTTCAAATGGATTATTAAGCTGTTATCAGATTCACGGACTTTAGGCGAGACAAACTTTGCAGCCGATTTTAACCCCAGCATTTTCCCGTTCAAAGAGAGAAAAAGGTTACAATTGTCTTTTAAAAAGTTGGAGGAAAAGCCGGAAAACCAGTTTCTACTAGTACCAGGCGTTAATATTTATCGCCTACTCGTATCAATCGCTTATCTCTGATTCATTGAAATGTTCGATGTTGGATGAAATGTCTTGATTAGGAAAGACTTTTTTGGAACAGCAGAAAAATGTTGGGGGAACATTTCTGTTTGCTATCACACTCGGTTTTGAGACGACATTGCGAAAAGTTGGAGGCAATCAAGTGCTGGCTCAGAAGTCTTACGAAATGTTGGTGAATCTGATAGCAGCTTTAGGCTGAATAATTTCTGAAAGAGAAGAATGCACTATTTTGTCAAAATATGGAACAAAGTATTTAACCATAAATGCAATAAATAATAATAAAAAAATTCACATAATTGAGTCATGTTGCAATGTTGATGTGATATACGTAAAAGGATCACTTTAATACTTTTTAAATTTTCTATGAGCGGCGTTATTGCAGAGGTCCAGTGCGGAAGAAATGAACTTCTGTATATAATAGCTTCCGATTTGTTGGTACAAAACCTCAATAATGTTTTAATTTAATTTTGATTATCTTTTTCTTTTTAGCAATTTTAGCAGTCTTTACAAGCCAAAATTTTGAACAGGATTAACATCAAGACTATTCTTTAGGTCAGTTCATACTTTAATACCAGATTTTTTTTTCAGGTAGGCCAACATCTACACTCTTAAAACGAAAGAGTGGATTTGGCTTCTCAAGAAAGAGCTGAAATTTATTAGATCGCGAATGAGTTGCTTTTAAACAATTTACTTATCTTGATTTAGATTGCTTATTTAAACAATTCATCGTGATTTAAATTGTTTTAAAATAACTCACTTACTTGAGTTGTTTCAACTCCTTATGAGAAGCTGTCTTTCAAAACGTGAGATGAACGAATTTCGGCTCAATTTGAGTTATTTTTTGGCTGACATTTTAAGAGAATAAATTGGCGAAATAATTGGAAAATTATGTTATTAACTTATGTTATGTTGTGGAGATAAAAACTGGTAAATTATACAATAAAATAATTTATTAATAAATTATATTCTACTTATCAATTTCACTGAATGGCATAGTGTGATGTCTTGTTAAAAAATACACTTTCCTGTATTTCAGAAGTATTTTAAATGTAACTAATTTTAAACATTCTTATAAGATATTAGTGAAAACTGATGTTAATTAATAATTTGGGATATAGTAACTAAAATTATTACTTCACATCAGTTTTTCACGGGTATCTTAAAGTAGTGTTCAAAGTTATTCATTTAAAATAATTTTAAAGTGCAAGAAAGTGCATTTTTTGTAAGATTTAGTACTTTGTTGTATGGCGAAATTGATCAGTAGAATATAATTTATTCATAATTGATCTTATTGTATAATTTGCAAGCTTTTATCTCCACAATATAAAAAAAAATAATTAAATAAATTTCCAACAATTTCCCCACTTTAGCTCGAAGCCTGTCTGAAAAAAAGCTAGTATTAAATATAACGAAATGACCGGAGAATAGATCTCATCTTAATCCAGTTAAAATTTTTGACTTGTAATGGGCTCAAAAATTGTTTAAAATAGACAGATAATCAAGATTAGACTAAAGAAAAGTATTATTAGGGTTTTGTAACATTAAATCGGACACCATTACATCCAGAAGTTCATTTTTTCCACACCGGACCACGCCGCTTGCAAAAAATCTAAAATATATTTAAGGCCTTTACGTAAGGGTTCATGTTGTTTTACGTACCTTTAAGTATAAATTAAAGGACTATTACGCCTTGAAATTAATCACTAATATTAAAAATTCTTCACTGAAAGGCGTATTTATGTATACAACAATTAAAAACATTTAAAAACATTAATTAAAATCACAACCGGCAAGTTTTGAGCACCCTATGGCCTCATCAGGGTCATATAACAATGTGTGAGAGACAGAGATTTTAAAAGTTCACAAAAGTCAAAAGCATGCTCAAATTGATAAGTTGTCGTTGTTAAAAATGGCGCTATACAGTAATGTATCCATTACAGTATGCTTTGTTTTTGACTTTTGCGAACTTTTAAAATCTGTCTCCCTCTCACATTGTTATATGATCCTGATGAAGGCCACAGGTGGTTGAAAGTGGTCGAAAATTCTCGGTTGTGATTTTAATTAATGTTTTTAAATGCCTTTAATTTTTATGTACATAAATATGGCTTTCAGTAAAGAATTTTTAATATTAGTACCCTTAAGCATAACTTACGTTCATGTAACATACGTCAGATATGTGATTTTTTTTTTTTTTTTTTTTTTTTTTTTTTTTTTTTTTTTTTTTAATTATTAACCGCATTAGTGGTTAAATATACGTTGTTCCATGTTTTGATAAACAGTGCATTTTTTTCTTTCAGAAATTATATCATGGCTATACATTTCAAGAAACTAATTTTTATGGCAGATTAATGTTACAAGTACAGTTTAATGTAGTAACATCATCTTTATATGAAATACAAACATAAATTACATTATTTGCACACTTTTCCGTTTTTTCAGAGGTGTTGCAATTATTTTGTCCACCACTGTAGATTGTGTTGTTCTGCCTGCTTTTTAATTTAGGATAAAATTGTAAAGTTGTTTTCTCTGTATTTTTTTTAATTCTGTAAAAAGATACTTTTCTATCATGACATAAAAAAAATTAATTACATTATTAAGGTATCTGTACCCTATATGGACACCCTAAGGAAAATTAATTTTTTCACCCCCATGTACACGTGATAGGACTCCAAAAATATATGACAACTATCCCTGGACTGTTGACTATCATAATTAAAATTAGCGACCTTGTAAGTATTCCAGTTGATTTTAAATGATAAAAATAAAATTTTTTTACAAATGTCCAAATAAGGAATTACCTGTCCCCAGGACCGTAGCCAGGATTTCCTTTCGGGAGGGGCTGACCCTTGAAATTTTTTCTGATCATACAAAAGTAATTTGTATAATTTACGGCAAAAAATTTAAACAAACCTGAAATGTGTTTCTGCATAGGATACTTAATACCATGTCAAAAATGGTTATTTCGTATTTAATTTTTTTTTTCAATTTCTGTTGCAATTTTTGACATTCAAAAGCACTTCCAGTTTCCAAACCGGTTCAGAAACCGGATAGCTTTTAGGAAAAAATTTCGCGAAACCTAAAAATCCCAAAATAACAATGTTTGAGATGAGCCTCAAGTATCCTATGAGAAAAAAAAATATTGAAATGCAAACAAGTAACATGAATTGATTTAAAACACAGGATTAATGCCAGCGTAGAAGTGTCTGTCAATATGAGTGCTAGATCTTGAAACTATTGATCCACAAATGAAATTAATTTCTTTCACATTATTTTTTCTTCTAAAGAAAAATGAACACTACAGTCATATTTAATCATAAAAACTATCTTTGTATTTTACATTCTCTGATTATAACAGTTATAAATGCAGTACTCTTGGTATAATAAATTTACTAATGCAGTGGAAGCAATCATCGTAATTTCTTCTTAGCCATGATGCTAATTAACTTATCAAGATCTTCTGTAATGTCCCAATGAATGAAAATCATTGCAAAGTGACTCGGTCTCTCATCGGTCATAATGATTTGAGGCAAAGATTTAATTATTTTCATTGTTGAAAAAGATCTTTCAGCACTGACTGTTGTTACTGGGTTTTTAACCAAGACTGTGAACAAGTGTTTGATATTATTGTAATACGTCACATTACAGTACTAAAACTTTTAGGATCTCTGTGTTGGTGTCAACAATTTGTTTGCACTCTAATTCATATTCAGCTTTCACTTGCTACATTGACACATTATTATGAAAATTTTCAATAAGATTTTCTACACGGGGAATAAAGATGTATTTTGAGGGTTTCTATGTGTTGTCTGTCTAAATATTAGTCTTGGGATCTTTATTTCAGTTTGGAAGATGTCTTCCCGAAGTTTTGATTCACAATAAAATACCTCACAAAAGATTTCTACTGCATTTTTCGCTATATTTATGTAAAACAAATAGGACATTTTAAACATAAGTTACAGCCGATATCATGTCACGAAATTTTTCTTGAAGAACTCACTATGATTTTGTCAGACAGAAAACCTTCTCACAAACAGACTGGCATATGAGATCTTCTCATGACTGCCAAAAAAGCTCCATATACCAAAAAAATCTTCCACGTATTTTTCAAAATATTTTCTGAGCTAATGCAAATGTATGTCACTCAACAAAAGTTAATATGATTTCATGCCTCTCGATAAATTTTATATCACAAATGCGGAGGTCTTTTTTTTCGTTTAATGGGGTATATTATGCAATTGCTTCTTGAAGTGCTAAATTTGCCTTTAGATGATTTTTAAAAACTTTGTCACTGCTTGAACAAGTTCATGATACTTTCGAATTATGGGAACCAGCATGCTGTTGGAGAAGCCAAGATTTAACAGATAACTTTCAAAGTGAACGTATCTAATTTTTGGATACTCTGAAAAATTTTAGAATGGACCCCGCTAACATGACGAGACTTATTAACGGCTTCATCATACGCCTTTGTGACGCATTTATACATGTCAAGGCAAAATTAATCACAATGTTGTAATATTACTTTTCCTGAATTTTTGGCAGAGAAGACATTTATTAGAATAAAACCTAAAAGAATTTTTTGAATTATTGGGTTTTGTGAATTTTTTAATAGTCCACACATCTGACACAAAGAATCAAGCTGTTCTGCGCTTGAGTTTCAACAGCAATTAAGATGCGCGTTTTGTTTGACAAAACAAATCACGTTACTTATTTTGATAATTAATTCTTCGGTAACTGTATCCGAGGATATATGAGTGATTTTATTCTAAATGTTTTGGGTTAAGTAAATGGCATTTCTACGGATATTTATAACATCGCGTTTCAATTCATTCTCTCCAGACTTTGCACAAAATTTAAGACTCTTAGCTAACAGTCTTTTTATATTCATTTCTCTAACATTAGAGGATCATCATTGTGGTAATCTCAAAATGGCACATTTTTCTCTCCACAAAATAAGATTGTTTCTAGTATTGGTCCAAGAGCTGCTCTGATTTCTTCTTTTCCTTAAAGCTCTTTGAAAACTCAACAATGAAATATTAATTTGTTGTATTCCTAAAGAAATATTAATTTTGTTTGCTAAAAAAACATACGGTTTGTGATGATCTAATTGCATATGTTATAAGAATTGCATAAGAAAACACATTTAGCATTTTTATAATGTCTGAAACATGTAGAAACTAGTCTTCCTGGTTTTTTGTGTTCTTTCTGTACCTATTTTTTCGTGAAAAAACAAAAAACAAGGTTTACAGTTAATGCATTTTAGAATATGTCAGAAAGGAAAATACTATTTCTGAATCTTTCTTACATTTTTCTTATTTTTTGTTTCTTTCCTATAGTTATTGGAAAACTATGTGGCTGTTTGGAAAGTAAAATGGAACCAAAAATGTTTCTCTTCGTGGCATCATCTAAGTCATCTCTAGTTACATAACAATATCGAATCGATTTGCTTGCCATACTGTAGACTCATATCGAGTACTTGACGAATCTCTACCAAAGTCAAATTGTTTCGAACGCTAACATCCAAACAATTCTAAATTTTAATTTCTAAACAAGACTTGCTGTCAGTAAAAGTTGATATTTTTGGAATTGGTTTTATGTTAGTCAGTTCAAGATTTAGTACGCCTTTGGTGCTGTTTTGTGATTTTGCAATTAAAAAAAAGTACATGCCTGAAAAATTAATTTTGCCATTTCATATCATATTTTCTAGTTACTTAAAAGATTCCATTAACAATCATTAACATTTATCTTTCCATCTTATCCATTGTCTGACAAAATACTGTATCTTCCGTCATTAAATTCGTGGCTTAAAAAGTTCATTTTAGACCCAGAAATTATATTTGATAAAATTCGTTTTTTTTTTTTTTTTTTTTTTTTTTTTTTTTAACTCAGAATACACTTTACTTCAATTATTAAATTAAATTTCTGGCTGTAAAATGAGCCAGTGTTGTTGTTTAAATTTTTACTTCGTCCCTAGACAACTCAAAATGTCTCTATACTGACTTCACAAATAGCACCCCCTAGACCGTCAGCACATCCGCTTACATCTGTAGATTGGCCTCACAGTGTAACTGAGGAAAATTTGATCCAAATACGTGTGCTGACGGGATATAAAACTCTCTCTGGTAAAAAAAAACTTTTAAGAAATCCCTACATAGAGGTATCCATCCCTGAAGTTGATAGTTCTACAAAATACAAAGAAAATTAACCAGACAAAGCAGCTACTTTACGTACATTTGCACATTTTCTTACTATTAAAGATTCACATACAAACAATTCGCAAAAAAGTTGTTCAGTTAAGAGAGTGGGGGATACCGCCATGACGTTTTTTGAAGGTTTTTTGATGCCATATAGTTTTTCTTCGCATCTTTCTTATTTTTTTTTTTATCCCATTTTTCAAAAATACATTCTAATAGTCTCTTTTTAATAAAAAGCGTTTTACAGTTACAACATCATTAACAAAAATACTTTCTTTAAAATTATATGTTTTTCACATGATTTTACATTATAGGCGGCTATTAAAGTTTTTTTGCCCCCTTCTGTGCAAAACATTTTAACATTGACAGCTGTAAGTTTCATTTATATGCATGAAGATAAAAAAAAAAATTAAAGAAGATCATAACATGCAAGTAAAATTTGTTTCCTAAAGTTAATACGGCATATGTGTATTACACTAAATATTCTTAGTCAAATTAATGATACGGAATTACATTAGATCTAATTTTACTGCACAAAAATATAGTTAAAATTGCATTATAAAAAGAATTTATACTAGTGCTCGCGATAGGATACGTATAGCAGCTATACGTTTAAACGATATACGTATATCTGTATAATACGTTTTTCTGCTATACGGATACTTTAAAATATACGTTTAAACGTATCCGAATACGTATAAGGCGTATCAGTTAAGCGTATATTTTAGAATACGTATATTTAATGTATACGTACATTCCACGTATCGTATCTAATTTAAATATTGGTCTTCATCAGTCTTATGGCACTGGATGAAGAATAATTTGGAAATCGGTGGTTTTACGATAGGAATCCGTATAGTATGTCTTATATGGGTGATTCTCAAAATAGGGGACAATTTCAAAAGTGAAATCTTAAAAAAATTACTTTTAGCAAAATATCTGAAAAAAATAGGTGTTGTTAATATAGTATTAGGTATACTTTACATGTAGTCAGCAGAGCTAAATATTTAAAAATTAACTTAAAAAAATAATTAGTATTTTTGAGCCATGCTAATGACAAAACAAATTGCATGTAATAAATATATAAAGAAATTTTTATTTTCTTCCTGTTTAAATATTTTTTTCTATATTTATTAGCCTTCCTTTTCAGCAAATGGTTTCCATTTTTACATATATACATATAAGGAGAATAAAAACATTACTAAAGAGCAAACTTTGTTTACATGAGCAACATTCTGACACTAACAATGTAAGAAGCTCTCTTAGTGATTTTCTGACAGATTTAATGCATATTTTAGGGATAATAAATGTAATACCTAAATTTATATGTAAAATTAAACTTTGTAAAATATACAATATAAGCAATGGTTACATTTATGCACATAGGCGTCTTTAGCATGGACAGAAAAACCATGCTAATGACACTGATATTTGTCCATGCTAATGACAATTTTTAATTTAAATAAGATTATGAGCCATAATATAATCACAATGCAATAGTCCTTTCTGGGGCTTTTTAAAACACAAAAGTCCTATGCAAATAAGTAAAATAAAAATTTTAATTATAAAATAAACATGAAAATTATTATCCATTCTAATGACATACAATAGATGTACGCCCCTAATATTCAACTTATATTCTACATGTTTCTATTTTCAGGCTGGGATAAAATGGCTACTTGTTGCCATGAAGAAACTTTATATTTTCAAACATATCGTCATATGTGAAAATGAAATTTTGATTATTAACCATCTGTTATAGTATGACCTTGTTTTGAAAATAGAATATGGAGGACAAACTTTAATTCTTTTTTTATATACTATAATTTTATTTTTAAAAAGAAATTTATTGGATAAATCCTCTCCTTGATTAATTTAAAGAAAGAATAACATTTGTTTTATTTTATAAACATGATATTAACTCTTTAAAAAGCTAGTATATATAAGGCACAGCTGCTGTGGACATCCATGCTAATGACATTTTGAACATTTATTCTGTTATTTTAAGTTGTTTTTAACTAAAAAGTAAGTAATTATTGAGTGCAAATAATGAATAATATTAAGACAAACATATCTAAATATAAAAACATGACAGAAAACCTCTCAATTTTTTTTTGCATGCCGAAAGACATAAATTGTCCCCTATTTTGAGAATCACCCATATATACAAGATCAAGCAATGAAAAGCTTATATTTTTTAAAACAGTTTGCAAAAATTTCACAAAATATCAGACTCCTGATTGAACAATCTCGTTTCACTAACAGTGAAATATTTATTTTCAAAATAGTGAGTTGTAAATTGCAAAAGTATTTTGCAACATTGTACTTTGAATTTATTTAGATTTTTTTATTCATCTCAAGGTAATGAGCTCAGATCCCCGTTATTTTACATTTTGTGTACGTAATGTATACAAATTGTATCCATTGTAAATAATCAGCAAAATAAAACACATTTTGAGGAAAGAATGAGAGTATAAATGTTTCAGATTTATTGTGAATTCTTGTTAAATTTAGTTTTTTCTTTTTAATTATTTAAAAATTCTTTATTCACTTATTGTTTTACACTCAAGATTGCATCCGAGTGTAAATGCTATTCTTTTCATGGAGCTAATATTTTGAAACTCTGTTAATGTATAATGAAATTTAATTTTTTTAATCTTGACGTTCTCACCAAAACATACATAGAATCACTTTATATCAAGCATTAACTGAATCTGTAGTTTAATGAAAATCCGTGCACTAATTCTAGAGATAGAGCTATTGCAGAAATCGTAAATAAAATAGAGCAAAGTAGAGCCATATGTTGAACGATTTACATACAAAACTAGTCAGCAACAATTTCTACCAGGGACTACTTGAATATATAGGGGAGACTGGGATGCATGTGAACAGTTCACATAAACATAGCTTTTTGTCATAAATGGGTTAATTTCTATAAGCAAAACTACTCTATATAGTAAACAGAACTTTTTTTTACGCATGGTATTTTTTAAAAATTAACTTTACAGTTCTTCTTACTTTTCTTAATAGTTTATTGAATTAAAAAAAAAATGTTCATATGTGCCCTAACGAAAGAGCAGTTGTAAACACATAAGGAAAACATGTGAACACAAGGAAAAAAATTGACATGTTTTTATTATCTTTTTCCTATGTTACCTTAATCATTAGTTGTATTATTTATTAAATTCACCAAAAAGAAAAAAATATATATATTTATTTAGTTTCTGAGTTATATGTTTAAGCAAAATATTATAAAATAAAAATAAGTAGATTTGGGGGGGGGGGGGGCTTAGATAATTGATAAAATATTGTTGCAATATAACAAAGAAAAAATAAAGAAGTAAACTTGAGAAAATAATTAAAGAATTTAAATTTTGCTTAGGGCTTTTTGTTTGAGGGAGATTTTAGGGAGGGGCATTTGGATAATATTCATAGGAAAACTACCAAAAGGCGAAAGATTCTCATTCCTATATTTGCCTTATTTGCCTGTAAATTAAGGATAAAAGATTTGTTTTACATTTAAAAGCTTCCTCCAAATTTAATTTCTTTTGCTTTTAAAAGAAAGGGGGGAGTCAATATTAGAGATTTCACGGTAGTTATGAGTTTAAAAATTTATTTTCTTAATATATATATATATCTATTTTCAAAACACCAAATAAAATAGCTGTTTTAGGAAGTAAAATAATACTACAATTTTTCAACAAATGAAACAGAAAAATTTGCAAAATTGTTAAACGTAATATTTTTTGCATTAATGATGCATAAAAAATAGTAGTGAAAACTGTTAAATAAAATAATGTATAGCATTTATTGCAATTTAGAAAACATTAAATTTATTTAAATTACAATTGAACGTAAAGAGCTTGTTGATTTTTATGTATTTGCTGACAGTTGTGTTTGTAGAAGTTTCTATTACACAAAATCAACTTTATATGATAGAAATGTCTTCTATTTCTATAAAAATATAGATAATGGAGCTGGCATTATTTTCACGAAGTTAACTAAAAGCAATAGAATCACTGAATGATTATAGGGCAATTTAATGACATATTCAGATCTGCCTCAACTAGACTCTTCATAAGTGTCCCACATTCTTACAAGAGTTAAAATGACAAATCATTAGCATTTCTCAATTTTAAAAATAAAAAATATCATAAATATTTATTAGTATCCATAGTATGTTAAATAAAGAAAAAAAAGAATAAATAATTAAAATTATTCTTTCATCAAGCGCGAGATTTTACTTTTAAGTACAGTAAGCAGTATTTTGGCTCCTGGGGACAAACAAAATGTCGAAGAGTTTCAAAAAAATTTTCCATATGTCTATAGGTGCTCCCATCTTTGATAATTTTTTGAAATAAAAAAACATATAATAAATAGTGAAAAATGGCAATGTTCTCATATGCCCCATTTTCAAATGTGCCCTAGTCTCCCTCATATATGTTACTTAATTCTGTGTATTAGGTCTTGAGATAGAAAACCCACAAAATCCATGTCACATACAGACAGACAAAGTCACAGACTCATAAACTGACAGGCAGATATTTTGTAAAAACATGTTTTTCGGACTCTCTTAACCCTTAAAACGTGTAAACCCGTCGAAAGTATTCCCGAATCCAATACTTTCTTATTCTAAAGATACAAGAAAATATAAAAAACTAAGTACTGCGTCGCAGATTTTCCAAAGATTAGTTTGATTCTACCCACAACTAATGTAAAACATTTTATAATAAATAACTTAGTTTTTTGGAAAAAAACAAAAACAAAATCTAAACTGAGGAAGTATTAAGATTTTTTTAAGTACCTGCATAACAAGTAGTAGTTAAGTAAACACATCGCAGTTCTTTGAACAAAGAATCGCGATGGGGTTACTCTACCGGATATTTCTCAATGTCTCTAATCCGCAAAAAATATTGAAACATCAAATTTCATACATTGAATGAAAAACGTTTAAACGTTTATACGTTTAACCGCTTGGGTAAAATCCGTATATACGATGTACCGTATATGCTGTTTCGTGTAATACGTATAACTGCCGATACCGAATTATACGTATAGCAAATACGTATTTCGTATAATACGTATTATAAGTATACTCGTATAAACGTATAATCGGGAGCTCTAATTTATACTTTTTGTGGTAAATTTCTACTAAAAAGCAATATAGCCAAATGACCGATATAATGAAGAATAACTGTAACTGTAATTGAATAAATGGATATTTTTAGAGCTAAAATACAATTGATTTTAATGTAATGGAAGATGAAAGCAAAACTTATTTTATTGTCATAAAGATAATTTTGTAAAGTCTTTTTAAACTTTCGGGAGGGACTTCAGCCCCCTTAGCCCCCCCCCCCCTGGCTACGTGCCTAACTGTCCCTATTATGGACAGTGGCTCCTTATTGACCTACTACACAGGGTGTGTAGAAGAGCTACTCTTCTATGGAACTTTAGAGAAGACGGGATAAAAAAATGTATCCATAAGTATCGCGGGGAAGGGTAGGGCACAGTAAATATCTTCAGAAATGCACTTTAGAACGAAGAGTCATTTTCGGTTGTGGTGCTTCGAAGACCGATGCAAAGCACTTCAGTTACTACAAATTATTATGAAATAATGCAGTCGGTTTTGCTTAGCTTTCTAATTTTTGTGAATTTTTGTGAATCCTGCTGTACTTTCAATGTGGACATAAAGTGTCCATATTGGAAATCGGGAGTAGTTTTATTAAATCTTGCAAAAAATAAACAAAGAAAACATTTTTGAGCTATATATGCAAGAGCAATTGAAAATATCTTTTATAAGCTTTCTAAAACACTCCACTTTTCAATATTTAAAGCAATTTTATAAAATATTTTATATAAACTTATTTATTTTATATAAACTTACTTGTAATTACGATCAGCACACCACGAAACAACAAGTTTCCTTCTAAATGACGAACAGCGGGCTTTTTTTCAATTTCCTGGCTCAATTAATTTTTCAACTGCTTTTCTTCACGGAAATGTAGCACGATCTCTTGATCAAAATAGCTACTTTTAAAAATATTAGGGGTGACCATATTGAGAGCACTGTCCATATTGGGTACAAGTACCTTAGGAATTAATTAACCTTGGGAGTAATAATCATGACAAAATATTTTAAATCTGCATTTTATCTGTAGAATTATATTAATTTAAATAAAGTTTCTATTGCAGTGAAACCTGCTGTTTAGTGAATGGATATGTTAATGAGAAGATTAAGCGGCGATGTCAAAATGAAATATACAATTTTCAGTAGCAATTTCTCTATATAAATCTCGCAGCTTTCTTGTTTGTTGGATAATGGAAATGATGTTTTAAATTTGTTTAATTTTATGGAAGAGTAAAAGCGATTGCTATAGATACATTGCTGTATTTGATCAAGAATTTTTGTTGATTTCCTGTTATCGTTACATGAAAAGTTCTTAGAATCCCAGTTTCCTGGAAAATGTTTAGTACCTTTACAGATTTTTTTTTTTTTTTTTTTACAGTGTAGAGATAGAGTTGGATTTTTATATTTACTTTTCAAGCTAGGAGTCTTATCTGTAAGTGACCTGACATCTTGATTGGCGAATAAGGAACTAGGACCTACACCTATTAAGGTATTAAGAATTTTATAAAGCGGTGTACAATGATCAATTGTTGGTCATTGAATCAACTACACACAAATTCTAAGACAGTATCTTGGCCTCCCTAAAAATTGACATTTTTCATGTTTGCATTGTATTAATGACATAAGACATTTTACTTAACTGGTTTTTTCTTTTAGCTAACTTAAAATGTTGATGTTTGACAAAACTCCGAATTATAATATTTTTTGTTCTGCTCTGTAAAAAAAATATATATATATATCTATTAAATTATTATTATTATTTTTTTTAGGAGACTGGGATTTTCAGAAATTTTAATGTAATGATAAAAGCAAAAATTCATGCAACCGATTCTGTTACTTGAATTTTTACTGTTTCCGTTACATAAAATTTCTAGGAATTCCAGTTTCCTAGAAAAAAAAATAGTAACTTAACAGACTTTTTTTTCTTTTTTACAGCGTGGTCATACTTGAGAGTTAAAATAGAATATTATATTTCAGTTCCAGTTTTCTTAACATATACATGTACACTTTTGGATTAAGATCAGATTTGGTCAGAAATAAAGATATTTTTGTTTTTTACGATTCAATTGTGACACAAGCGCTGATACACGTTATAGATCGTTCCTGTACCTTTCTTACAATAATTAATTATGTTATTTTCAGTACATACATAATTTTTTATTTAACTTTTGAAATGCTTTAAGTAAAAAAGACAAAATCCTAAAGTAAATGATGTTAATGAGTTGTGTTTCAGTTTAGTTTTGAGTAATTCAACAATATCAATTAATTTAAATTATATTCATTTATTTACGACTCAGTTCCGGAGCAAAAATATATTTTCGAATTTAGATCCGGAACTAAAAATAATTCTGGTTTAGTTCCGGTTTCTATTCCCTCAGAAATATATATTTTTGTCTTCTAGTTTTCAATTTCTGGTTCAATTCCTGTCCGAATACCTGATATTTACAAATGTAGTATTTTTCATTTGACGCATGTACTTAAATTCAAGATAAATCCTCAAGTGTTCTAGAAAGAAAGAAAGAAAAAAATTGATCTATTTTTAAGATTTTCTACATATTGTGGATTGATTTTTTCCTTTGAATAGTTTTTATCTATTCTGTTAAGCATATCTTATAAGTATTTTTTTTTTTTACTTAACTAAAGACGCTCAATTATGTTGTAGAGTCAACTTGAACTTGACATGACCAAGTTCATGTCTGGCAACTTAATCATAACATTAACCTCCGAAGTAAATGGTGTTTTGAAGTGTTAAGTAGAGTTTTTGATTGAAAGGTACAGGTAAATATAAAAAACTCTGAAGCTACTACATTAAAGATCAAACAATTGTGTCAAAACCGTTTTATTTGAAAAATAAAGATGAAAAGGATCTTCAAACGTTCAAAAAATCAGTTTCCGGTTACTGTTTTATTCTATATCTGACAATATTTCCTAACAATATGCAGAAACAGTTTTAAAAAATCTGCATTTTTCCGTTGGGAATAATCGTTTATAGTCAGTTTCATATAGATACATTAAATTGATATTGAAAATTTAAGATGCGTTTTCTGAAATAAGTAAATTTTGAGTTTTGCGTGCGCTGTTATTTTCAAATTATGTAAGATAAGTTTTAAAAATTCAAATACATATACGTTTGCCATAGCCTACATGCTAAAACTAAAAAAAATAATGTAGTTTGGTTTTATTTATTTTTATTATTTTTTTTCACTTAAAATATACGTTTAGTTTTAAAGTTTTAAAATTTTGAGTTAAAATTAAATTTTAAACAATATTTTTTTATACTTTTTGTTTTAAGTAAAAGGTAAACGTTTACAGATTCGATTTTGGTAAAAACTTCTTTCTGTACACATAATTTCTTATTTTATCATACGTACGTACAGCATTTAAGGTTATGTGGTTTTAAAACACCAGTTTCAATCAAATTTTCTATTTTCTGTTTTGTAAATGGATATAAAAATTCCACATTTTTCTTTCGATTTTCATGCTTTCTAAACATTTATGTTGCTTACAAACTTTAAAATTCTAATTTCAAAGTTATGATGATTTTTTAAAAGAAATCCATATTTATCTTTAAACAGGGTTCGTATGCTTCAAGGATCTGTTACCAGAATTTTTGTAAAGTAATATTTGCCCTTTTTTTTAATGGAAAAAATTCTAGTTTTAGTTATAGCAATCAGTACTTTACGAATTTTCTGGTGCAAAACCCCCTAAAATCACAGGAATCCCCTGATGCGTATGAACCCTGCTAAATGAAGTTTTTTTTGTACTCTGTTTGGTTCCTTATGGCTTTGAGTTAAAATTAAATTACAGATTCGATTTTGGTAAAAACTTCTTTCTGTACACATAATTTCTTATTTTATCATACGTACGTACAGCATTTAAGGTTATGTGGTTTTAAAACATCAGTTTCAATCAAATTTTCTATTTTCTGTTTTGTAAATGGATATAAAAATTCCACATTTTTCTTTCGAATGATGAAGTACATCAATAGAATAGTGCTAAGTAGCTTTTCTTTTTCTTGCTAATGTAAAACACGTGTTTCCATTTCGATTTAGACCTTGCAGTTCATATTCTTGGTTTCCTTCCTTATGTAATCGGAGCATTTTCTTGATTTAATAAGGCACAAATTTCTATTTTTAAAAATTGGCGACAAAGCATTAAAAATTTCGTAAAATGCGCCCGTCGCGAAGGAGTTTAAGAGAGTTGACGAACAGAAATGATTTAATTAGAATTTAGATGCTGAAGAATTTTTTTTTTCATCATCGAAAAAATTCCGTCTGGTTCTTGACGAATTAATTAAAATAAATTATGTATGTAAAAAAGTGTATACTTGTAATTTCAAAGCATTTTAATTGAACAGTTACACACCATTTAAATACAATAAAGATGAATAGCTTACATTATGAACAATTTTTATTGTTTCAAATCTTTAAGCATTTCACAATGTTTTTCCATTGTGTTACATTACATGCGTAATTAAGTATTGAAACATTATGTATCACTGAGTTTTGCTCTGAAATGGTGGTTTTCATTCAGTAACGATAACGAGAAAACAGGACAGTAAAATCATGCGTGAAACATAGATTATGAGATACTTCCATTACATTCTGAACACTGTAACAAAACTTTCTCATTTAATAAGGAAAAAAAAAAGGAATATGTAAAACGCATAACACTTTTGAAACTTTATTTATTCTAATTTACTGTGTAACTCTATACGTGTACAAGATCCATAGAATTTATACACACCAATTAATATGAAAAAAAAAAAAATCTAAATTTTAGAAAATGTATACCACAACTAAAAATGCAGTTACAGAGTTAAATGCTGTTACATTGTAGAAAAAATCTGTAAAGTTACTAAAAGTTTTCTAATAATTTGGGATTTCTAGAACGGTAACAGCAAAAATGCATATAACATGTACAGATTTACTCTGAAAATTAAAAAATCTGTAAGGATATTATTTTTTTTTTTTTTAGGAAACTGGGTATTCTAGAATTTTTTATGTAATTGCAATGCAAGTTACAGATAAAATTTTAGTAAGATAACAGTAATTTTAGTAGATTCGTTTGTAAAAATACAGATTTCTGTAGCTTTACAAAAATTAGTTTTGAAGTAATCTTTTCTTGTACAGCATACAGATAAAATGTTAGTGAGCATATAGATTTCGGCAGCTTTAAATCTGTAGGATTACAGTTTTTTTTTTACAGATTTTTATTATAGTAATTAGCAGTTAATTACTATTATCAAATTATTTTGTGTGACCCTTAAATGAACGATAAATATTATGCTTACTAAATTCTACAAAAAGCACATTATATTGTATCTCAGAAATATATATAACTTATCATCATCAAGCTCTATCTCAATAATCATCAACAAATTAACAACTTTAATTTAAAAAAAAAACAATTAGCGAAATCGGTTCAGTTGAAATTGCGGGGCTAATTGCCGAAACATCAGTGAAGTCTTACTTTGGAGACACGAAATTTTTTCGTGTCTGTCTGTCAGTCAGTCTGTCGGTCTGTCAGTTTGTCAGTCTGTCTGTTCCGCGATAACTTCCGTAAAAAGAATCCGATTGGCTTGAAATTAAGTGGGTATGTTAGTGAGGCACTGAGATTAAGCTGTATAGTTTTTTGTAAGATTTGATTCATTCGTTCGGAAATTATAGAATATTTTATTTTGCGAAATAATGCTTTTCTATGGCAAATCCAATGATTTTTATTTTTTTTTTCTTGAGAGAAAATGTCACATTTCATTAATGGAATTCAGTGATAAAGGGATACTGAAATTTACGGTTAAATTTTGTCTACACATTTGTCAGACTTTTTAAACTATTACTGTAAATTTTGGAGATTTTTTATAAATGTGTTCCAATAATATAAACTAATTTGTTTTAGAGATTTACTTATTTCAAATGTATCTATTTCATTTTCTTTATTTTCTCTTAATGGTTGCTAAGCAACCATTCATCATAATCCTTATTTTTATGATGTTATAAATTTGAATGCGTGTACGAAAATTTAAATGAAGTCAACGTCAAAACTGATGAACTAATGTGTTTGTATCTTTAATTCAAAATTTCCTTCTTTTTCATGCAGAATTAATAGCGATTTTTTAGATAAAATTTAACCAATTTCCTTTATCGTTGCCAAAAAAAAAATCAAAATATGAAATAATTTTTCAACGGCAATAAGTTTCAATTGCGCAATTTCCATTCGAAAAATTAAACTAAGAAAAAATAAATATGACGTCAGAATTAAAATAAAAATAAATATAGTACTTTGTTAAATATTAAACACGGAAATTTGTTTCGGTAATAAGAATTTTTCTGACAAAAATGGGGGCATAATTAGAAGTAAAAGGAATAAAAAATAATTATATTTTTAACAATTATTTCACCTGATAAAATTTGACGTCATAATTGAAATATAACAGGTATTTTATAGTAGTCGTAAAAAAATATTAGAAACATGGATAGCAATAACTCATGAATAATGACGCCATTGCCGAAACTTCAGTGAAGGCTTATTTTGGCGACACAAAATTTAATGTTTTCCGCCTGTCAGTCTGTTCTGTCTGTCTGTCTGTCCGCGATAACTGCCACAAAATGCAATCAAAACTTTTTTTCGGAAACAAAATTGTAAAACCCTAGATTACTGAGTTTACACTTTCAAAAGTTCCTGATACATCAGATTTAGGTGTTTGTGGTGGACAGGTATCTAGAAGTATGAGGATAATGAAAAATGCTTATTAAAACTGTTACTTATCCTTATAAATAAAAATGTATAAAGAAATGCAAGATATACGATAACCATTAGCAAATTGATAGAAAGTTACAAATTTAAGTTTAATGAGACTACGGGGGGAGGGGGGTTCAGGGGGGCTCCGCCCACCTGAAAAAAATCTACTATGTTATGATAAAAAAAAAAAACAAAAATAATAGATCATGAAAATTTCAGAATATCCTAACATAACTAAATCTTTAATTGAACGCTTTTGATGGCTGAAAACTTCTTATTCTTATTTTATTCTTATAAATAATTACGTTATTTGAAAATTTTAAATTACAGTTTCCAGGAAGTTGAATATTAACCAAAGTGTGTTTAAAAAAAAATGATGTGCAAAGCTGACGTTGAGGCTCCTGATCAGCAGATTTACTAGTGAATAAAATATGTGGGTAAGTGTTATCGCAGATCGTGCAGATTGTTTCATTTAAAATTTCTTTTAAGAACTTTATCCTTAATTAATAAATCAAAAATTTTAATTTATAATTATTAAACAGTTGCTTAAATTACGACATTACTATATTTAATTTTAAATTAATAGAAAAAAATAGTTTTATGTCAAATTAAAAATGTTCAAGTAAAATTATTCAAATCAAATGAAAAAATATGAATACTTTTAAATTCAGTAATTTAAAAAATTTAACGAAGGTATGTATAAAATAAATTTTTTAAAGAAAAAATTCTTTAAAACATACTTAAAATGGTGAAATAATTCCGAAAAAATCCACATGATGTTAAAATTTATTAAAATTCTAGAAAACACTCAAAATGGCTTAAAAATATGAAATTTCTTTTAATTAAATGCATCGGGCAATTAAATGTAAAAAATTAAAAATTTCAACTTCCGTCGACATGCTTCAAACAGGGGATCTTTCGGTTAGATATAACACATTCTACCATAGTATTATTGAGTCGAAAAAGTGGTAAAATTAAAATTGTGTTTTGAAATCGCAAAAATGCTGGGATATCATTACATTAATTTATTTAATTAAAGTAATTACAGCTTTTTCAAAATTTTATGATTTTTTGTATAGCAGGGAGTATTTAGTCATATGTAAACAAAATTCAAGTCCGCTACTCAAATAGCTTTTGAGTACGAGTGCTTTGATCAGCAAATGATCAGACAGAGAAACAAGACTATAAGGGTTAAGTGATATGAACGAAATCCTAAAAATAGTCTTGTAGTACTTTAAATGTATAGCTTATAAAGACTACGTCAATTTCTTTGCATATTTTGTTTGTCCTGAATAATTTATTTTTTTTTCTATTAACAACTTGTTTTATGATTAAAATTACGAAAATTAAAAAAAAAATTGCTGATTATTTTAGCATTACACTGATAACACGTTTAATTTCTGTCAAAAACTGAATTTAATTTATCTAATGACAAATTTCAAATGTTTATATCGTGTAATGCAGATAACACAAGTCGAAAACTGAACGTCAAACGCAGCAAATGAGGGGCATTCGTTCTATAACTAGTTTTATAAAATTCAAATCTTGGTGCAATAGCTGTTGCATGCTTATGCAAAAATATATGAGTACAACATTTATCACGATACTGTTTTCTAAATTCAGATACACTGAAGTAATAGGACTCCATCTTAAGGATGTCGTCACCATGGCAGCCTAGAATCGTTACCTATTATGGGATATCATTGAATTAGTTAAATCGGATAGTATTTAATACAATGAAGAAAACTTAGATTAATATCTTTTTAACTTTTGAATCGATTTTCACAAAGTTTGAAATGACTGTATACAATTTTGTAACTATCACATATTTTAAACCATTCATTCTACCAAACCATTCAGTAGGGTAGTTTTTGGACTGTTATAGCTGTGGATAAATGAACGAATTAGACGACTAATATGGGTACTAAGCATTTATATACAGTAAAACCTTTAAATAAAGGACACCTAGGGAGATTGAAAACTGTCCGCTATTGGCAAAACTTCAAGGATTCAAAAATTTGTAAGAAATACTTAATGTTCTACTAATAGACATTTATCTATCCAAAAATCATTATTATATGATTAATCAGGAATTAAAAGAAAAATTTAAGCGATAAAACTGAAATAAAATCATGCATACCTTTCTCTTCTGTAAATTCCATTCTTACGAAAAAAAAATCTGTTTCCAAATATGCTTTTGCTTGTGATTTGTTTTTCAGTGTGAAGCATAGTCTAATCATTCTGAGTTTTAATCCTTCTGAATCACAATTTTAGAGTTTCGAGAGGAAAATTGCACTTTTTGATCATTAAAAACATAAAATTTAAAATCGGCCGGGGAGCGGGCATTTCAATGCTTCGAGGGGGGGGTGTCCCTCCTGCGCCACTCCCTGAATTTAACACTGGACGTGGGAGAGGAGATTCCCTTCGGCCTCCCCCCCCCCCCTTATGTTTATCTGTGATCACAAGATTTGCGATACATTGCTTTGGTAATTTAGAGGATTTTTACATTTTTTTTCCTCGTTAAAAAAAAAAAAAAAAAAAAAAAAAAAAAAAAAAAATTCTATATCGCCAGAATTATTGTCCGCTAATCGGAATGTCCGTTAATCAGAGATTAAACACACAAAACTTTTGTTTTTTGGAGTGGGGATTTGAAAACTGCCCGTTAAATAGATCTAACCGCTATTAGGGAGTGTCCTTATGAAGGTTTTATTGTAATTACGAATGCACCTAAAAATGACATCCCTTAGAAGTATGGATACTACTGGGAGTTCACTGTATATACCATGGCTATTCAACAAAGAATGATCATAATTTTTTTATTAGCATACTTTATTGTACACAAATTTATTTTTGTGTTCCGTTGTTAGTCTAATGTATGGTGAAAATGTGATATTTTTTCATTTATTACTATCTCACTGGCTACCATTAAAGTTCAGATACTTTCAATATCGCCTACGGGAAAGATAAAGTTAAGAGCCTGCATCAGTCAAACCGAAACTCAACATCCGATCACAAACCTATGCGTGTTGCCACCAGGAAGGCGTATCCCGAACCCAAAGATTGACACTTTAAAAGACCAATGATATTTTCCAAGCTTGTAATTAATAAGAAAATGGTCATCTCACACCACCCTTTACCTCCAGGCGATAAAAAGGGGATAAGATACCCCAGGAAGAAAAAAGTCATTAGCAAATTCTCGCACCTTTTCAATACTGATAGCCCGAGGGATATGTGCATTTGGATAGTTTCTTCGAGATAATTTCTGACAAAGCACTCGGATCCGTTTTAAAACAAGTCGACATTGACCTTTTTTGTTAGATAGTTTCAAGTGAAATTGAATCATTTATATGTAATTTTAAAAGACAACATACAGATCGTGATTATTATGTCAGAGATTGCACATTAAACATTTTCCAAAGAATCTCCTCTACATTTTAATATTTTTAAGTGATTTTTTTAGCATTAAATAGCTGAGATCATTGAACTGTACAAAGACCGTTTTATATTTTTTCGATTTTGTTACGAGTATTTTATAGTGGCTTACATCAATAGAGCGAAATCCCAAGATAGAAATTTTTAAGATATCTCGTTTGTATTTTAATATTTTTAAATGATTTTTTTAGCATTGAACAGCTGAGATTTTTCGGTATAAAGATCGTTTTGTACTTTTTTGATTTTGTTTACAGGTGTTTTAAAGAGGCTACTTCAGTCAAGTGAAATCCAATGGAAGAAATTTATAAAAATATCTCTTCTACATTTTTATATTTTTAAATTATTTTTTGGCATTCGATATCTCAGATATTTCGGTACAAAGACCGTTTTGTACTTTTTCGACCTTCTTTAGGGGAATTTTAAAAAGCTACTTCAGTCAAATGAAATCCAATGGAAGAAATTCATAAAAATATCTCTTCTACATTTTAATATTTTTAAATTATTTTTTGGCATTCGATATCTCAGATCTATCGGTACAAAGACCGTTTTGTACTTTTTCGACTTTGTTTAGGGGAATTTAAAAAAATCTACTTCAGTCAAGTGAAATCCAGTGGTAGGAATTTATAAAAATATCTCTTCTACATTTTAATATTTTTAAATTATTTTTTGGCATTCGATATCTCAGATCTTTCAGTACAAAGACCGTTTTGTACTTTTTCGACTTTGTTTAGGGGAACTTTAAAAAAGCTATTTCAGTCAAGTGAAATCTAATGGTAGAAATTTATAAAAATATCTCTTCTACATTTTAATATTTTTAAATGATTTTTTTGTCATTGGATAGCTTAGATCTTTCTCTACAAAGACCGTTTTGTACTTTTTCGACTTTGTTTAGGGGAATTTTAAAAAAGCTACTTTAGTCAAGTGAAATCCAATGGTAGGAATTTATAAAAATATGTCTTCTACATTTTAATATTTTTAAATGATTTTTATGTCATGGGATGGCTGAGATCTTTCTGTACAAAGACCGTTTTTTATATTTTCGACTTTCTCTAGGGGAATTTTAAAAAAGCTACTTCAGTCAAGTGAAATCCAATGCTAGAAATTTCTAAAAATATCTCTTCTATATTTTAATATTTTTAAATGATTTTTTTGTCATGTTATAGCTCAGATCTTTCGGTACAAAGACCGTTTTGTACTTTTTCGACTCTGTTTAGGGGAATTTTAAAAAAGCTACTTCAGTGAAGTGAAATCCAATGGTAGAAATTTATAAAAATATCTCTTCTACATTTTAATATTTGTAAATCATTATTTGGCATTCGATATCTCAGATCTTTTGGTACAAAGACCGTTTTGTACTTTTTTGATTTTGTTTACAGTTGTTTTAAAGAGGTTACTTCAGTCAAATGAAATCCAATGGTAGAAATTTATAAAAATATCTCTTCTACATTTTAATATTTTTAAATGTTTTTTTTTGTCATTGAATAGCTGAGATCTTTCGGTAAAAAGACCTTTTTTTTTGTTTACAGCTGTTTTAAAGAGGCTACTTCAGTCAAGCGAAATCCTATTGTAAAATTTTATAAGTATGTCTTTTCGACATTTAAAGATTTTTAAATGATTTTTTGTCATGGGATAGCTGATATCTTTAGGTACAAATACCGTTTTGTATTTTTTTTTATTTTGTTTACAGGTATTTTAAAGAGGCTACATCAGTCAAGTGAAATCCAATGGAAGAAATTTATAAAAATATATCTTCTACATTTTAATATTTTTAAATGACTTTTTTTTTTTTTTTTTTTTTTTTTTTTTTTTTTGTCATTGGATAGCTTAGATCTTTCGGTACAAATACCGTTTTGTACTTTTTTAATTTTGTTTACAGATGTTTTAAAAACGATACTTCAGGCAAGTGAAATCGAATGGAAGGAATTTATAAAAATATCTCTTCTACATTTTAATATTTTTAAATTATTTTTTGGCATTCAATATCTCAGATCTTTCGGTAGAAAGACCGTTTTGTACTTTTTCGACTTTGTTTAAGGGAATTTTAAAAAAGCTACTTCAGTCAAGTGAAATCCAATGGTAGGAATTTATAAAAATATCTCTTCTACATTTTAATATTTTTAAAGGATTTTTTTGGCATTGGATAGCTGTGATCTTTCGGAACAAAGACTGTTTTGTACTTTTTTGTTTTTGTTTACAGGTGTTTTAAAGAAGCTACTTCATTCAAGCAAAATCCTATCGTAGAATTTTATAAATATGTCTTTTTACTTTTAAAGATTTTTAAATGATTTTTTGGCATTCGATGTCTCAGATCTTTCGGTACAAAGACCGTTTTGTACTTCTTTGACTTTGTTTAGGATAATTTTAAAAAAGCTACTTCAGTCAAGTGAAATCAAATGGTAGTAATAACAAAAAAAAAAAAAAAAAAAAAAAGAAAATACTACATTTTAATGTTTTTAAATGTTTTTTTGGCATTGGATATCTCAGATCTTTCGGCACAAAGACCGTTTTGTACTTTTTTGACTTTGTTTAAGGGAATTTTAAAAAAGCTACTTCAGTCAAGTGAAATCCAATGAAAGAAATTTATAAAAGTATCTCTTCTATATTTTAATATTTTTAAAGAAACAGGAAACTTGTCAAAGAAACAGGATCACAGAACTATTATTGGCGCATTTATGAACTATTCGTATTTGCCTCAACTAGTCTGTTCACAAGTGCCCCACATAGCCATTAGAGTTAAATTGACAAATCATTGACATTTCTCAATTTTAAAAGAAATTTTTTATCGGAAATATTTTAGTTTTCATAGCATACGTTAAAACAGTAAAATTTAAATAAATGAATGAATAAATAAAGTTATTCGCTTAGCAATTTGTTACTGAGATTTTAATTTTGAGATCGATAAACAGACTGCAATTGACTACTAAAGAAAAATAAAATGTTAAAGAGCTTCAAGAAAGTTTTACCATATGTCTGCTGGGGCTGTCATTGTTAGTAATTAAAAAATAAATAAATAAATAAATAAAAATAATAATAATAGTAATAATTGTAAAAAAATTGCTTCATTTTATCACCTTAATTCCAAATTAGTACCTAATAAGAAAGAGAGAGAAAAAACTTTTAATCGCGGTTTCTATGCCTGTTTATTGAATTTAATGAAATATGATAATGACTTTATTTATATATGATTTTGCTCTAATAACTAACAGAATAAAATGTAAATATATTTATAAATAACCATTTAAATACGTAATCACAATTTGAACTTTCAATATTTTTATTAATTACATTAGTAGTTACATGGTACAAAGAAAAATAAATATCTTGTTTATGAACACTTTCAATGATATATACAATATGTTAAGCTAAACAAAGATAATACAAATTTTATTTACACAATTTGCGTCCACAAAGGCATATTTGCTACATTTTTGAAATCAGATTAGCGTATTTAATAATAATTCTGGTAATTTCTATGAATTTACACTTTCTAAACATAAAAAATTTCTAAAAATTTACACTTTCTAAATATTAACAAATCTAAAGCATTATTAGACTTACGAACAGCACTTGAAATATCATTATCAAAATGTAAATATTTTAAAACATTTTAGTTTTCTTTAAAATTCTGAGAGTTTCAGTTTTCAATAGCTCTACTAAGTGTCCCCCCCCCCCCTTCAAATATTACTTCACATTTATTTTCTATTATGTAAACAAACACGAAATTACAAATTTTGCTATGTGCAAAGCATTTTTCGTATTTTGTCTCCATCTGAAATCTCCTTCGAAAACAGAGTAATAAATAAAAAGAATAAATTAAAAATCATTTTTATGTAGAATGCATTACTTATAGTACAAAATAAAATAATATATATATATATATAGGGTAGATGTGCCATTTCAGTAACTTTATTTATTTATTTATTTTAGGTTATACAAGTTGTTAAAGATATATTATTTTCTGTCTTAAATATTTCATGATTCATTTCTGACAAAACTGCTCTGTACACAACAAAATACTTGTAATATTAAATTTATAGAAGTAAATAGAAAGAGAAATGAAATTAGAGTAGTCTAAGAAATGAAACTGGTAAATCAGCAGATCAGTGGCCTCAAACCTCAGTTTTGTTGTTACATTTTGAAATATTTTTATTTAGTATTCAAAGCAATGTACTAGCAGTTTCATCTGTAACACATTTGCAATATACTAATTACAACAAATAATATATCAATCTGGGCAGTTTATATGTTAAACGTAATGGAAAATATACAATTTCATGCATTACGCTACAAGAAATTTTATTAATTTTTTTTTTAAACTAATGCCTCCCCCTTGCCCCATTATCCAAATAATTTGATATTTGTAATTCTCTGACACTTAATATTTAAAAAAAATTTCCCATCCAAAGTTAAAAACATTGATTTTGTGATAATGAAAGCAATTAATTTCACTAATGAACTGCGAAATATTTCCTTAATTATTGATAACTTAATTGTTAAATTTACTAGGAAATAGCTATTTGCTTTCAATAAGTTCTTATTCTAAATGCAATCATGAAAACAGCTATATCTATTGTATCATATGTCAGTGTACTATATTGGAACAGAGTATATCCAATTTATTTCTGTTATTTATAATTAAATTTAGGTTCACGTAGGTGAATGTGACAATGAGTCTGATTAAATACTGTTGATAGACTAATGTAATATATATTTAAAAAAAAAAAAAAAAAAAAAAAAAAAACTGGAATGTAAAAATTATAACTATTAATTACAAAAATATATTGAACTCCTAATAGATGCCCACTACTGGTACATCTACAATACGTGCACACCATATATTTATTAAAAAAAGCTAAAAGAAAGGTTTCATAAAATATACTAATGAAAACTTTTAAAACACCAGCGCTTTATTTAAAAAATTAAAAAATAGCTACAAATATACATTTTATTTAAAATGTCTTAATACTTATTCCTGCAATTCTCGCGGTCATACTCAGAGAATATTTTTATTATTAATTGCTATTTTATTCATGAAAGTACGTCACTTTAATTAAAGTGGAAGAGTCTATAATTATTAGAGCGGCTGAAAGTAAAAGTAGCAGTGCCTTGGGTTACACTTATATTTAGAAAAATATTTAACTGCAATACCTTTTATTTTATTAAGTCACTTTGTTCAGATATATCAGTTTCATTTTTAAATCTTCAGATTTTCATAATCTTAACCATTTATGGCGGGATAGAAAAATAGGACGTGATTATATACTTGACTTCTATGGATTTTCAAATAGCATATCCAAAAAAATTAGATATTGGATATGTCTTTTTTTGCTTCATAATGATATACTGTGATACTTTGATTAAAACATAAACAGAAATTATGTATCTAATTAGATATGCATCCATAGTATCAGAGAATCATAGAAATCCTGTTTAAAAAGCAATCAAGTATGTAACGACTTGCAACATCCCCAATATATGGTTAGATATATTGAAAATAAATCATGAAATTTAAAATTTATTTTGATGTATTTAAACAAAGTGACGTAATAGAATCAAGTAAACTGCAGTTGATTGTTTTTCTCTACATGAGTTCAATCCAAGACTGTGCTACTTCTATTTTCAGGTACGAATAATCATAATGTTCTCCCATTTCAATCGAAGTACCGTATTTGTATAAATAGAACTACAATTAATAGTAAAAAGTTTCTCCTACGATGGCCGCGTGAATTGCTAGACAAAATTACTTAGAAATTTTAAGTGAAATGTATATTTTAAAATTGTAACATCTGTTAGCGGTGAACTTTTAACAGATCATACTGTGTAGTTTGTGATTAAATCTAAATGGAATAATGCATTTCGTCTTATGATTTTATTTGAAATATTTCGCTTTCCCTTTTTATTCTGAGACCTGCACTTTGAACAAGTGTTGCACATTTTTTAAAATATCTAGATTTATTATTATTATTATTTTATTATTTCTAACTTATCTTATTCTATGTAAATCTTTCCGAAATTACAAATATACACAAAGTGAAAGACTTATTTCGGCTCTAGAAATGCAGTAAGGTATTTGCTTAAATTTTATTGATGTTTATCTCACAGGTTTCGTACGGATTCTGTGGAATTTTCCGACCAGGATATTTTTCGATCCCTGTATTTTCTTATTGAAAATCTCCACTTAAATACGGTTAAATTTCTATATAATTTCATGCATTTAATTATTTTTTTATTTTTATAAAAAATATTTTTATTTTTTTTATAAAAAATACTTTTTTTCTTTTTGAAAATTCCCTGACATATATAAACACTATTTCAGCATATTCTCAAATAGAAACTCTAATAATAAATAACAAAAATTCACTGTTCCGAAATTCTGTTTTTACTTCACGTTTTTCTGTAGAAGATTGTTATGATTACGTAGATTTACCTGCCAAGGCGGAATTGCAAGCACCAAAGGCAAATTCTGTTTTCAGCAGGGTTTCATCTTATCAGATATAACTTTATATTGTATTCCAGCATAGGATCAATAAAATATTTACAAAAAGCAGTAATCCGTTAAAGACAGGTTTCGTTTTTTTAGGGTTTACTTTTTATGTTTTGATTTAGAAATCTGCTAGAGTCTCTACATCCTGTTTTATATATGCTACTGGGACATAGGGGAAAATAATCTCTAAAATTAACTTAATTTTTTACACCAGGAACTTTGAAAAAAAAAAGTAAAATATAACTAGACTAATTTGAGACTCTAGATTCGTATATTTGTATCAAACGTAAGCACTCATATGGAAAAAACAAGTATGTGTTTTGACTGACCACTGTCCAATCAACTGTATAACTTATATATATGTGTGTAGTGTGTGTATGTATTTATATGTTTTATATTTATACATACACAATACATATTTATATATGCATACATATATATATATATATACTACGTATAAATGAAATCTTAAGAGGCTACTTCAGTCAGGCAAAAACATCCGTTCACTAATATTAATTCTATGGAAGGAATTTTTTTAAATATCTCGTTTACATTTCAATATATATATATATATATATATATATATATATATACATGCATATATATATTGGCGTTGGCTGGCTGAGATTAATATTTACGAAGAACATTATTTTCCTTTTACATTTTCTTTTTGATTTCTTTGTTCCTGCTTGTCGAAGCGAATCTTAATCAGAAACGGATTAACTACCAACCGGGCCCCTAGGCTTGACTTTCTGAGGGCCCCCTTTCACTCCTACAAAGTGGTTTATACTGGAAAAATTAAAACACATGCTTGCTTCATTAACTCATAAATCATTGATGATTAAAATATAAAAGATTACGACAAAGAATTTCGCATATCTTTTGTCTTTTGTATTAATGTCCAACAGTGTAAAAGAATATTTTCTTGTTCTTTATATAAGGAAAATTTTAGCACCGGGCCCCTTTTTCTTCTGGGCCCCTAGGCTTCAGCCTACTCAGCCTAATGGGTAATCCGCCTCTGATCTTAATGACACAAAAGTAAATTTTCACTCCTGCATATGTAAACATTTCAGATTCTAATAATAAAATAAACAAAATATAAAAAATATTATAAATAAAATTGTACTTATTCTATAAAGCTTTGCTTGTTAAAGATGAGGGGAAAGTTTGAAAAACTTGTTTCTAACAGGTAAACTGAAATAATGTGCAAATGTAAAATCTCATTTATTGATTTAAATTATTTCATATTCTGCAAGCACAAATTACGCAAATCTTTGTATAATACTTATTAAAAAAAATACTTCAAAGATGAAGCAGACAAAAAGTATTCGGGTAATTACCTGAGTAATACTCAAAATTATTAAGTAATGTATTTAAATCGCTTATATGAATTCAAAAACGAACATACGTATGCATTTCCTTTCTTTCTTTCTCTCTCTTTTTCTTTCTTTTTTTTTTTTTTAATGTCTAATAGTATTTAGTGCAAAATTACGAAAAATGGAGAATGTCATGTTTAGCTATCATTGTTATTTCGCTGAATTCAGTTAAATTTCCTTAAATTTCCTTATTTATTTATTTTTGTCATTATAAGAATTCATAGGAAAAGTAAATGTTTTTAAAAATGAAAAACAACAATAAAAATAAAAAGTCCTAATTGAATGAAGGAAGTTTTTATAAAAATATATACATGTATATTTAAATAACACTTATGCCTCGAACATTGAAGGAAAAAAAAAAAAAAAAAAAAAAAAGGACAAGCCGCCTTGACATCTGTTTACCACATGCGATAGGTGTGTATGTGGTTCAGTATAGATGGCTAATTGATTTGGTAAATGATTTTTCGGTCGGCTATCTTTTTTCAAAAGAATTTACAAGTGCAAAGGAAACACGTTGCTATAATCAATACATGCAGAATATTCAGATGTTCAATCATTTCAATCATGTGAAAAATCCCTTTCACATGCAAATCCAATGGAAGAAATTTATGATATCTCAGTAGCATTTTAATATTTTTTAAATGATTTTTTTTTTTTTTTTTTTTTTTTTTTTTTTTTTTTTTGTTATTGCATAGCTGAAATCTTTCGCTGCAAAGACCGTTTTGTACTTTTTTGATTTTGTTTACAGGTGTTTTAAAGAGGCTACTTCAGTCAAGTGAAATCCAATGGAAGAAACTTATAAAATTATCTCTTCTACATTTCAATATTTTTAAATGATTTTTTTGTCATTGCATAGCTAAGATCTTTCGGTACAAAGACCGTTTTGTACTTTCTTGGTTTTGTTTACAGATATTTTAGTGTGGCTACTTCTGTCAAGTGAATTCCAATGGTAGGAATTTATAAAAATATCTCTTCTACATTTTAATATTTTTAAATAATTTTTTAGTCATTGGATAGCTAAGATCATTCGATACAAAGACCGTTTTGTACTTTTTTGCCTTTGTTTACATGTGTTTTAAAGAGGCTACTTCAGTCAAGTAAATTCCAATGGTAGAAATTTATCAAAATATCTCTTCTACATTTTAATATTTTTAAATGATTTTTTTGTCATGGGATAGCTGAGTTCTTTCGGTACAAAGACCGTTTTGTACTTTTACAATTTTATTTAGGGGAATTTTAAAAAAGGTACTTCAGTCAAGTGAATTCCAATAGTAGAAATTTATAAAAATATCTCGTCTACATTTTAATAGTTTTAAATGATTCTGTTGTCATGGGATAGCTAAGATCTTTCGGTACAAAGACCGTTTTGTACTTTTTCGACTTTGTTTACAGATGTTTTAAAGAGGCTACTTCAGTCAAGTGAAAAAATCCATTGGTAGAAATTTATAAAAATATCTCTTCTACATTTTAACATTTTTAAATGATATTTTTGTCACTGGATAGCTGAGAACTTTCTGTACAAGGACCGTTTTGTACTTTTTTTAATTTTGTTTACAGGTGTTTTAAAGAGGCTACTTCAGCCAAGTGAATTCCAATGGTAGAAATTTATAAAAGTATCTCGACTACATTTTAATATTTTAAAATGGTTCTTTTGTCATGGGATAGCTAAGATCTTTCGGTACAAAGACCGTTTTGTATTTTTTAGACTTTTATTAAGGGAATTTTAAAAATGCTACTTCTGTCAAGTGAAATCCAATGGTAGAAATTTATAAAAATATCTCTTCTACTAATATTTTTAAATGATTTTTTCTCATTTGATAGTTGAGATTTTTCGGTACAAAGACCGTTTTCGACTTTTTTCGATTTTGTTTACAGGTGTTTTAAAGAGGTTACTTCAGTCAAGTGAATTCCATTGGTAGAAATTTATAAAAATATCACTTGTACATTTTAATATTTTTAAATGATTTTTTGTCATGGGATAGCTGAGTTCTTTCGGTACAAACACCGTTTTGTACTTTTTAGACTTTTAGTAGGGGAATTTTAAAAAATCTACTTCTGTCAAGTTAAATCCAATGGTAGAAATTTATAAAAATATCTCTTCTACATTTTGATATTTTTAAATGATTTTTTTGTCATTGCATAGCTAAGATCTTTCGGTACAAAGACCGTTTTGTACTTTCTTGGTTTTGTTTACAGATATTTTAGTGTGGCTACTTCTGTCAAGTGAATTCCAATGGTAGGAATTTATAAAAATATCTCTTTTACAATTTAATATTTTTAAATAATTTTTTAGTCATTGGATAGCTAAGATCATTCGATACAAAGACCGTTTTGTACTTTTTTGCCTTTGTTTACATGTGTTTTAAAGAGGCTACTTCAGTCAAGTAAATTCCAAAGGTAGAAATTTATCAAAATATCTCTTCTACATTTTAATATTTTTAAATGATTTTTTTGTCATTGGATAGCTAAGATCCTTCGGTTCAAAGACCGTTTTGTACTTTTTTCGACTTTGTTTAGGGGAATTTTAACAAAGCTACTTCAGTCAAGTTAAATACAATGGTAGAAATTTATAAAAGTATCTCTTCTACATTTTAATATTTTTAAATGTTTTCATCTCATTTGATATTTGAGATATTTCGGTACAAAGATCGTTTTGTACTTTTTCGACTTTGTTTATGAGAATTTTTAAAAAGCTACTTCAGTAAAGTGAATTCCAATGGTAGAAATTTATAAAAATATCTCTTCTACATTTTAATATTTTTAAATAATTTTTTCTCATTTGATAGTTGAGATCTTTCTGTACGAAGAATGTTTTTACTTTTTTGATTTTGTTTACAGGTGTTTTAAAGAGGCTACTTCAGTCAAGTGAATTCCAATGGTAGAAATTTATAAAAATATCAGTTGTACATTTTAATATTTTTAAATGATTTTTTCTCATTTGATAGTTCAGATCTTTCGGTACAAAGACCGTTTTCTACTTTTTTCGATTTTGTTTACAGGTGTTTTAAAGAGGCTACTTCAGTCAAGTTAAATCCATTGGTAGAAATTTATTAAAATATCTCTTCTACATTTTAATATTTTTAAATGATTCTTTTGTCATTGGATATCTAAGATCTTTCGTTACAAAGACCGTTTTGTACTTTTACGACATTGTTTAGGGGAATTTTAAAAAAGCTACTTCAGTCAAGTGAATTCCAATGGTAGAAATTTATAAAAATATCTCGTCTACATTTTAATATTTTTAAATGATTCTGTTGTCATGGGATAGCTAAGATCTGTCGGTACAAAGACCGTTTTGTTATTTTTCGACTTTGTTTACAGATGTTTTAAAGAGGCTACTTCAGTCAAGTGAATTCCAATGGTAGAAATTTATAAAAATATCTCGTCTACATTTTAATATTTTTATATGATTCTTTTGTCATGGGATAGCAAAGATCTTTCGGTACAAAGACCGTTTTGTACTTTTTAGACTTTTATTAGGGGCATTTTAAAAAAGCTACTTCTGTCAAGTGAAATCCAATGGTAGAAATTTATAAAAATATCTCTTCTACATTTTAATATTTTTAAATTATTTTTTGGCATTCGATATCTCAGATCTTTCGGTACAAAGACCATTTTGTACTTTTTCGTCTTTGTTTAGGGGAATTTTAAAAAGGCTATTTCAGTCAACTGAAATTCAATTGCATAAATTTATAAAAATATCTCTTCTACATTTTAATATTTTTAAATAATTTTTCTGTCATTGGATAGCTGAGATCTTTCGGTATGAAGACCGTTTTGTACTCTTTTGGTGAAGTTTACAGGTGTTTAAAGAGGCTACTTCAGTCAAGCGAAATCCTGTAGTAGAAATTTATAAATGTATCTTTTCTACATTTAAATCTTTTTAAATGATTTTTTGGCATTGGATATCTGAGAGCTTGCGGTACAAAGACCGTTTTATATTTTTTCGAGTTTGCTATGGGGGTTTTAAAGGGGCTTACTTCAATCAAGCGAAATCATATGAAGTTTTGAAGTTCATATAAATATATTTTTTTCTCTTCTACATTTTAATATTTTTAAATGATTTTTTTAGCATTGAATGTTAGAAATTTATAAAGATATCTCGTCTACAAGTAAATATAAACTGATGATTACCTCAATCAAGTAAAATCCCATGGTAGAAATTTATAAAGATATCTTTAAGATCATTTAAAAGTCATTTCTAAAGATCATTTTAATACTTGTAATTTTTGTTTCATTATATAACTGATATCTTTCTTTACAAAGAACGTTTTATATCTTTTCGACTTTGTCACGGGTATTTTATAATTACTTACTTCAATAGAGCTAAATCACATTTTAGATATTTTTAAAGATATCTCGTTTGTATTTTAATTGTCTTTAAACTTTTTTTCGGGGGGGGGGGGGGGCATTAGATATCGAAGATTTCTCTGTACAAAGATCTTTTTACATTTTTTAGATTTTTTACGGGTGTTTTAAAGTGGCTTACTTGAATAGAGAGAAATCCCATTATAGAAATTTATAAAGATATCTCGTCAACATTTTAATTTTTTAAATGATTTTTTTAGCATTGAATTTCTGAGATATTTCTGTACAAATACCTCTTTATATTTTTTTCGATTTTTTTACGGGTATTTTAAAGGTGTTTACTTCAATGAAGCGAAATCCTATGACAGAAATTTATAGAAATATCTCGTCTATATTTTAATAATTTTTTTATATTGAACAGCTGAGATCTTTCTGTACAAAGACCGTATTACAATTTTTGATTTCGATACAGGTATTTTAAAGTGACTTACTTCAGTCAAGCGAAATCCCATTGTAGAAATTTATAAAAATATCTCGCCTACATTTAAAAAAATTATTTTTTTTTCTTACATTGAATAGCCTTTACGATTTCATTTATTTTAAAGAGGCTACTGCAGTTAAACGAATCAATGCCTTCGCTTTAAAGCTAATGCTATGAAAGAAATTTATAAAAGTTTATCGTCTGTGTTTTAATAGTTTTAAGTATTTTTTTTCTTACTTTGCCTAGTTGATATCGATTTGCACAAAGGCTATTTTCTATTTTTCGATTTATTTTACAGGTATTTAAAAAAAAAAAAAAAAAAAAAAAAAAAAAAACTTTAATCAAGCGAAACAATTTACTAGCTTATAGTAATTCTTTCGACGATAATCCAACGGTCGAAATTTATAAATAAATCTCGTCTGCATTTTAATATTTTTTCCCCTTTTAATAGTTCAGAGCGATCTCTTCAAAGGCCTTTTTCTACTTTTTTAATTTTCTTTACAGGACAGTTTCATTTTCGGAACCGTTTTCAAAAGTGATATTATCCTCATATTTAAAATCTACAATCAGTATCGAAAAAAGTAAAAAGCGGCCTCTATACTAACCATCGTCACCTATACTATGCAGAAAAAAAAATTAAAAATTGGAATGAAAATATGGCATCTTTATAAAAATCTTCCGTAGGTTTAGTATAATTGAGTTTGTCTTTTCGCGTGAGTAAAAAAACCGTTATTCTAAAATTTAGATCAGTTAGACTATGACAAGCTGTGGAATATATACGTATTATTTGGTTAAAATAGTACAAGAACTTTAAAAATCAT
Source organism: Maratus speculifer (assembly GCA_964019185.1). NCBI lineage: Eukaryota > Metazoa > Arthropoda > Arachnida > Araneae > Salticidae > Maratus > Maratus speculifer. The sequence goes on from OZ025289.1 coordinate 334,875,692, forward strand.
TCGTTTATCTTCCTGAAAGGGAAAAAGAAAGGAAAGACAATTTATATACAATAAAGCATAAATATATCATTTACGGATGTGAATTTTACCGCAACAGAATATATTTGCTAAAGTATTGTAAATTAGTCATAATTTTCGATAGAAGTGTCAAAATAAATATATTTCTATCTTTTAAATTAGTGTTATCCAATTTAATCATGAATTGCATAATAATTACTTTATATTTTAGAGTGAGTATACTGCAAACTTTTATTGATTAAAATAGAAATATTTATGAAATATTTATGAAAAGGAACATTTAAACTAATTCATTAAGAATTGTCTAAAAGACTGATACAAAAAAAAAAAAAAAAAAGATATAGAAAAATTTAATACAAATGTATTTATTCGCGAATATATCTATTCATTTTTAATGTCAGAACCATTGTTATTTCCTTTCTGCCCTTTCTTCTTTTCCCTTTGTCGACTGCAGATGACAAAAAGTTAATTCTGTTATGTTTTATGAATTAACGAATATATCACTTTGATGTTGTACGCAATTAAAGAATCTTTTTTAGAAATTAAACTTCAAATATATGGAAGAAAAATAATAAAAATGGTAAATCTGTTTTTATTCGAAATCAATAATGCTTTTAAAGTATATTTGAGATTAGATGCCTAGTTTAACAAACTTTTTGAAATCAACATGTATTTACATCATTTCTGAAATTCATTTCTGATCGAACTTCTTGCGTGAGATATCATGCATTCAGAAAAGGATGTTTTTATTTTTTCATCCTAAAGCAGCAAACAACATTTTACTAATAGCCACAGGCAAGATTTTACACCTTCGTCCCTGTAAGACTCCCTACAGCGTAAACCCATATCGTCTTTCACCCTAATTACTCTTAAGGCGTCTCCCTTTTAAAGGCGGAGTTAAACACCATTTTCGACTCTTTTAAATCAAAGTGCTTCAACTTTTTATACAAATAGCATAGATTAAATTTTTTTAAAAATCAAAATAAAAAACATTTTCTGAAAGCTAAATAATTAAACTCTGCATGCTGTTTTACCAAATTTTAAAATGTCAAACAGATTTTTCGTAATAAGACATTAAAGGTGAATTTTAAAGACTATAAAATAACGCACTTGTATCGCCTTAAAATTCAAAAAAGAAATAAAATTTCAGAATGACGTGCATACTTTAAGCCTACAGGTTTTCAAAACAACAAAAATTATTAAATTTGAGCAAAATGCAAAGGAATGAAAGCAATAAATTTCTTCCATTGAAATAACATTAGCCGTTCTATCTCGGAGCGTTACTGATGTAGGGCCTTAAACACGGAATGAGCAGTATGCTTTTGCCTGCTGGGAATTTTGCTTTTTCCTGACGAAATCGTCAATAGATGTGAATGCTAATGTGAGACTTGTGGAGAGTCACCGAATCACATTTAAAAGATGGTTTGCGATATTTAAGGAAGAGAAAACAATCATCATTAAAGGAAGATCTATCCGGAGTTCCTGATATTACAGTTACAGAAGTTAACATTTAATACCGTTGCTATTCTTGTGGAAGAAGATCATTAGGCATCGGAAGTGTTAAACACATTGCTGTTCCCAGTGGCGCCAACTTTTCAAAAATAATGGGTTGGCTCAAAAATATTGGGTGGGCTCAAAAATATTTTTGTAAAATAGTACGAGCAGTTTGTTTGTCTTTGAAGCGATGGTAGATGGTGAAAGGTGAGAATTTTAAGTCAAGTTATCACGTTCTAATAAATTTGAAATTTTATTAAATTATATTCTCATGCGTTTTTCCTTATAAAAACACCGATATTGTAATGTCATGATATTAAGAGTATGGCTACAAATTAAATTAGCAAAGTTAAAAATGGAGCAAACATATAAGTCATTTGGGATTTATGAGTGTCAGTCGGAGAATTAAAACACATGGCGATTGGCAAAATAAATGTTATTCTTAGGAGAAAAATGAATAATAAAATAATAATAAAATAAATGACTAGAACAATGAAAATTGGGTACGCTATGATTCAAAATTATTGGATGGACTCGGGTCCCACGGGCCCATATAAGTTGGCGCCACTGGCTGTTACAATTGCATGCAAGCCACTTGTTGATTACTGAAAAGTGAACATTGGAAGTGATTTGCACAGTGAGTTTCGAGATACCAAAAGAATGGGTTTTTCCGTCTAAATTTGTTAAAAATTGAAGGTGATGTTATAGGAAGATGAGATGAATTCCCCAATGTCAAGAAAAGGCATCATGGAATTCATCATCAGAATCATTGGTGGAGACGGTGAAGGTGATTTTGAGGGACCTATTTAAAAAGGTGTTTTCTAAAATGTTTTACAATTGTGAAAAAAAAAAGTACATTACATTTAACATGAAGTACCGTAATTTTCGACGTATAATCCACGGATCAAACAATCATTTTTCGCCCAAGAAACTTTTTTAAAACGAAATATAACTTATTACATCGCCGTAAATATTTGTCTTCAATCATTAGATAAGATATCTGGGTCCAAAAATAATTGTTTGATCCGCGGATTATACGCCGGAAATTACGGTACTTTGAAACGCCTCATTAAAATACAGACGATGAGTGAAGATATGTTGATATATAAAATTATGATTATTCTTTTAGCCATCATATTTACAAACTATGCTATAGAAAAATAGATTTAATGAAAAAATCAAAAATGCACAACAAAGTCCGTGGAATATTTCAGGAAAAGGTAAAAAATAAAACCCTTCAAGAAATTTATGCTCTAAAAAAATGAAATATTCAAAAATGAGAATATCGATGTTCTAATATCGAATTGGATACACTATATGGCCATTAATCACCGGACACTTTTAATTTGAGAAATTTTATCGAATATTTAAAGATATATTAGTTGGATATTTCTGAAAATTCAGGATTATTAAGACATGTTCGAATTTCTATTTATCAACTGCTATTTGATCAGAAAAACAATTAGAATGCCAAAAAAAAAAAAAAAAAAAAAGTGTGTAGGATCATTTTGTAAAATACTATAACTCACGAGTATATGCCGATTGTACATTATATGCATTCATCTGTGTAAGAATAGTACGTATATTTATAGAGATATATCGATTACTTTAAAAAATTCATACCATTCTAGCATTTTTTTTTATAGGTCATGTAGTATTTCTTGCCAATTTTAATACCCGTTATAGAAAATTTGACAAAATGTAGTATAAACTATATGTTGTAGTTGGAATCTAAATATATTAAATATTTGATAAAATATGAGTAGTTGTGGGAAATATTTTTTATCTGCGCATGCGTGCACGATAGTTTTTAGCTCAAAGGCTATCAAAGCCTGAGAGCTTATGTGCCCGCCCGATCTGTATGTATGTACGTGCGTACGTAACGCGATAAATCATGATAAAAATATCCGATTTACATGAAATTTTGGATATAGGTTCATTATGACAAGGCGCTTCCCTGATTAGTTTTGAGAGTTCATTCGATAAGTATAAGAAGGGAAACGAGAGTTATTGCCAATCCCCTTAATTTATATAAATGAGTTTTTCATGCAGAATTAGTAGATTTCTTTCAAATCTTAGATGTAGGATCATTCTAATGAGGTGTGCCTCCGTGATTAGTATTGGGCGTTCATTGGATAAGTTTAAAGAGGGGAAATAGGGGGGGGGGCAATCCCCCGTCTTAATTAAGTTTTTTCACGCAAAATTTATCGATTTGTTTCAAATTTTGTATATAGGTTTAATCTGAAAAGGCGCTTTCCTGATTTGTTTTTGGAATACTCTGGATAAGTATAAAGAGAGGATAGGGGAAACTACCATTCATAATTCATGTAAATGGTTTTTCATGCAGAATTAACCGATTTGTTTCAATTTTTGGATACAGGTTCATAGTAATAAGAAGCTTCGCTCATTTGTTGTGGTTTTCTTTTGTTTATTATAAAGGGAGGTACGGGCGATTACTTTCCTCCTTAAGTTAGCTAAATAGAGTTTTATGCAGAGTTATCCGATTTGATTTAAATTTTGGACGTAGGTTCTTTCTGATAAGTTGAATTTCTGAACAGTTTTGGAGGTTTAATTGTTAATTATAAAGGAGGGAACGGAGGACAACAGTTCTTAAATTGCAAAATGGGTGTTTATGCAGAATTATTCGACTTGCCTCGAATTTTGGATACAGGTTATTGTATGATAAGGCGTATATCTGATTAGTTTCGGATCTTCAGTGATTAAGTATAAAGAAAGGAAAGGGGGGGGGGTACTTCCTTCCTTATTTTTTTTCGAAAGGCATTATTATATAAGGCTGTAATATACAATTTGTCTGCATAGCCTGTGAGCTCTATGCCATCAGTTTAACTGGGCATCATTCTTTTTATTTTTTTTTCTTTCATGATTGGACAGTCAACTCTACGGAGCAATTCATGAAGAAAACGCCAGCCAAATATCGCGAAATTTCAGAAAAATATCGGCGATGCACTGAGATGATTTTTAGTCGTTCTCTAAAAACATAAGGATCTCAAAATAATGAGAAATTTTCCATAAATTTTCGTTTAAAATTTTTAATTTGTATTAATATTTTTTTTTTATTGATGCTTTACTTCTTCTTGAAAAACTACCAAAACGAGTCTATTCCAAGAAAAAAAGAGGTATCAAAATGTAAGCATTTCTTCTTAACCTACTCATTGAGATTCATTAATCCTTAATTAGAGGGGCTTCCGTAACTTTGGAAGGACGACATTTCGAGTACGCTAGGTAAGTTTTCAACCCTTTTCTTCAAATGTTGAGATATATTTCCTGTTTTACATTACTAATCGGATCAGGAACAATATTAAAAATAGATCAAGGAAAGAAGTTAGATAAAGAACAGAAAAGGAATTTAAAAAATACTTTTAATATTCTCTAAAAATATAACCTACAGCCAGAAAGCACTGATAGGTGTATTCCGTTTGTTAGCTCCTCCAATTGAGGGTTATAAGTATCAGCTCATTAACTGAAAGACGAACTGTAAAAAATGACAATTTCAGGAAAATCCCTTACCATTCAACAGATTTTTTGAGAGTAACCAAAAATTTGGTAACTATATTGCCGATATCTTTTTGAATTTTCACAATATTTGACTGGCGTTTTTTGTTCTTTTGTTCTTTTTTTTTTAATGAGTTGCTCCATATTTAACTATCAAATCATGATTTTTTTTTTTTTTTTTTTTTTTTTTTTTTTTATCCTGCACACATGTACAAATAAAAAAATATTCAAAAAATTGCTCATATTTTATCAAATATTTAACATATATACGTTCCAGACTGCACTATATTATTTCTACTACATTTTGTCAAATTTTCTAAATTTGGCATTAAATTTGCTAAAAAGCGCTGCATGATATAAACAGAAAATTTTCAAATTTCTTTTTTTAACTTTAGGAAAAAAATCGGTTTATCTCCATGAATATACGATTTGTTCTTCCACAAATGAATAGATACATTGTAAAATACCCATATACTCGTAAGCTATCGCTATAGATCATTTCGCTTATTTTATATTACAGGATGATCCCAAACATTTTTTTCCTTTGATCTTTTGTTGGTATCTCAATACTATAGTATTATACATCTGGTCAAATCACTGGTGCTAAAAATAAAGTTGACCATTTCTTAATGGTCCTGAAGTTCCAGAAAATTCCGACAATGATATCATTAAATATTCGACAAAATGTCTAAAACTGAAAGCATCTGATGATTAATGGCCTTATAGTGTATGTTTGGATCAAAAATGAATTAATACTTTATCAATTTTGAAACATCAGATATCATCAAACGAAACGATAATTTTTGGTTTTTATTCATGGCGGCACAAAAAATGTTCATGAATAGAAAAGAATGCAACTTACATCGGAAATCCGGGAGCAATATCACATTTTTATTTCTCTATATTTTTCGTCTCCTTTATAATGCGTAAAATATTGCTTTAGTGTTATGAGTGCCTGGTAAATGCCAATCAAAAATGAGTACATAAACATTTCATATTTGAATATACTAGATCAAAAATGAATTCGTAACGTGTCATATTGGGATACATCCATGAAATCAAAAATGAATGCATGTGTTCCTCAATTTTTAGTAGATACGTTTGGATCGGAGCTATTTTGAGTATGTAATGTATTTAAAATGGAGTACTTTTTACTCAATTTTGAGAACTCATTTTTTTCCAGTGTTTTTAGAGATTTCGTGCTTTTTTTTCTTTACAGCATTTTCGTCATTATTTGCATTCCAGAGAATTTTGGTCGAACAGTTAAGCTAATGTGTATTCTTCTTTTCTGTTGGCGAAAAATAAGTACTGTTCATTATCCGTGCTTCATTGCTGCTGCTCTTCAAACAGTTTTCCTCGTAGCGAAAATAAGTTTTGGAGACTCCCTCTTTCCAGATGACGCATGTTTTGTGTTTGCTCTAAGTTTTAGAAAAAATATTAACACAAGAAAAAACTAGTTTAATTCATTTAACTTAATTCATTTAAATGAATAGCGCAGTTGAAAACTTCGATTCAGCCATTTCCGTGAATAAACGGAAATGTACTTCAGAAATTTTGTGCAGCCCTGTACATGACCTGTAGAATTTATAGAGATCCATAGCAAGATCCTCAAGTTGTCCAATTCAAAAACGAGTTCTTTAACTGTAAACGCACTTTCAGCAATAACTGTTTGTAGGCTACCGGATAGAAGAATTATGAATAGATTAAAATGTGTGAATAAGAATAAATTTGTAAAGTTAAGAATTGTCGAGTTTAAAACATCGAATAAATTAATTGTCGAATTTAAAATTAAACCAAATAGAGTGAATAGAATATTTAAAAAATGGTTTTAAAGGTATTTACCCCCCCCCCCCCCAAAAAAAAAAAAAAAAAAAAAAACTGGGAAAATTAGGGGGCTTGAGCTATTCCAATATACAATATTTATAACATCACAAGTCAGAATTTTTCTTCGAATAAAAAATACTGCGGATATAATAGTTCAGTAAATAGAAAGAATCGAATCCACGCACGTCCAACCAGAAGACTTCATGACCGTATGAGAATCACTGCACAACCGCAGACGAGAGAAAGAATAAAACTGTTGTCATGGAAATCACACCTCTGTTATGGTCATTGGTTAAACCCTGTTCCCACCAGAAAAATAAGGTATCTTTATCGCCGTATTTGAAGTGGTACCCTCCCGGAATTGCAGTAGCGTAGCTATGTTTTTTGGCGCCCGGGGCCAGCAAGAAATTTTGCGCCCCCACCCCAATATAGATATATAACAATTTCTCTGAATTTGGCGCCCCTAGGCCTCGGCGCCCGGGGCGGACGCCCCCCCCCCCCTTAGCTACGCCACTGCGGAATTGGATGTCTGTTCACATTGAAAAACTAACCTAAGATATCTCAACGAATGTCACTGTATTCTCTGAACTGAACAAATGTAACGTACGCGCATGCGCTTGAAATGAAGACGGCCGCAACAGCCAATCAGTAAGAGTGAAGCTTTACAGCCAATGAGCGTGAGTGATTATTTCTGTATCTAGCCCGATCACGTTGAAAACTCTCTGAGAGAGTTCCAGGCCTGAGATATCTTAACTATCCATAGTGTGAACAGGGTATTACTCTTTTGTCCAGCTTCAATAATTCAATTTCTAATATAGCCAAATTATTTTGTTTGCCCCTATAAATGAACGACATATTCCATCCACACCATATTCTACAGTTAGAACTTTGTGGTATACCTTAAAGAAAGACATAAATTTTAGTACTTTTAAAATACTATGATATCATTAAAATACACCACAAACGATTTTTTCCCCATAGATCACAATGTAACGGAATTCTTTTTAATATCTGTGTAAATGAACCGTAAACGCTGTGCACTTTATTTTCTACATCGAGCATGCTATAATGATGCTCAATAACATCTATTGATTCCATGGCAATCGGACTATATTTACTCGAGTAAGAGCACGGACGGAGACAAACCAAGTTAATAAATACTTTTCAACTTAGTTGGAAAGTGTTAAAAAAGTATATGAACTTTTACAGTTATGTAATTAATTTGTAAAATAGTGAAATTACTATTTATTCACTAAGTTAATAATGCATAAAGCAGATGTGTATAAAATATTTGATCATATGATGACAACATATAGAATGACATTTTTTTGTATAACATTGTTTATAAACATTAAAAAGCGAACAAAATTCTATAGGGTGTCCAGTAAATACCCAACCCATTTTGAATGTTAATAACAAAAAAAAAAAAAAAAAAAAAGTTTGATATAAAAATGTACGGCTTGCTATATTGTTATTAGAATATCAATAAATTGTAAAACATGCACTTTGTTAATGTAATATAACAATATTTAAAATAACATCCCAGTCTCAGTACTGAGGAGGTTAAGTATAATACAGATTGTTCAATCATAAATATTATTTTAAATCTTTTTCCAACCAAAGTATCCTATTTCTGAAGCTGAGTCGAGAGTCGACATATAGATTCAGTTTCCACTTCATATAGATTCAGTTTCCACTACATATAGACTGAGATTCAGCCGAAAAGCTCATATTTATGAAATTAGAGTCATGTCTGTATTCAAACAGCCTGTTGCCGCCAGCGCGGTATTTTGGCCGAAATTCGAACCATATTAACAAAGTACATGTTTAAAAATTTATTGATTTTCCAATTACAATACAGAAAACCGCGTAATTTTATCTCAAACCGTTTTTTTTTTTTTTTTTTTTTTTTTTTTTTTTGTTATTTACATTCAAAATGGGTCAGTCATTTACTGGACACCCTGTATCTATTTAAATATTTAAATCTGTTTATGTGTATTATTTTATATTTTCCTGAAAAATATTTTATCTTTGGAAAGTTTTAAAGCAACAGGAAATAAAACAAAACAGTCAATTTTCATCAAAAGTTAAAAAAAAAAAAAAAAAAAGAAAAAAAGAAAAAAAATTAAAAATGGTGCACATAAATCTTACCTATTATACTTAAATCTTATTCATTTATTAAATTACAAGAACTAAAACTATTTGTTTGTCACAATCAAAAGTTTACAATGACTATCAACAAACAGATTTTGTTGCAATAAACAAATTTATCTTTTCTGCAACCAAATTTGTTTGGATACAATAATAATAAACGAAACAGAACTAATTACAATAACCAAAGTTATTTGGTTGTCGGAATTAAATTTATTTGATTACGATAACTAAATAAAACTTGTTAACCAAATTCATTTTGTTTTGGTAAACAAATTATTTAGTTACGATAACACAATTAGCGTGACAAAATAATTTGGAAAATCCAACAAAATGTTAGTCGGGGAAATAGAATAACTGAAATTAGATTTAAACAACTACTTTCTTTAATTTGTTTTAACAAAATCATTCTTTCCGTATGATTGTGTAATTTAAACCGACATAAGTGGAAATAATATTACACCATACTAACGTGGAAATATCAGAATTCACATAGTTATGATGTACCTAACACCAATTATATGGATTAAATTACTTTATAAAATAAAGGCAGCAAAGTTGCCATCAATTTTATGGAGTAACGTTGCACGTTTTTTTCTACAGTGCTGCGTGAACTGTCTTGACCAGATTCCGGTAGCAGAGCATTGGCAGTTTAAGCCAAAAGCTCCCTGGTTAGGTTAGAATCCTGACGTGGATAGTTTTTCATTCGATAAAAAATTTACAACGCATAACAAGGTTCGCTCACTCCTTATATTTTTAAAAAACTCTGGCACCACTATTAAAAATAAGAAAATTTACATTTAGTTTTTAAGACACAGAATTCGCAGCCACCACCTACATTTTAAGATTTTACGATATTTTTCTGCAGTAAAATACTTTGAAAATATTCTAAAATTTTAGCGGTAGACTTGTGCGAACCCTGCATAAGAACTTCTATTATTTATTTATTTTTATTAAAACAGTTTAAGTTGTAAATGTTGAGAGTTTTTCTGTGTATAGTATATGTTCATTTATACATATCTTTAAGTAGCATGTCAGATCTAAAAGACTGACGGAGAAGAAATTCCAGTCAAAATAATAAAATTTACAGAATGAAAATATTTTAATTTAAATTTGGATTTTGATGTTTCGCTTTTGGAATTTTATATTTATACTTACACATTCTTTAAAAAAATATATAAAACTATTTTACAAGATTTTAAAATTTTACCCATATTTTATAATGCAATACATATTAGTCAGCTTTTAATGTGTATAAATAAATAGCTAGGGATTTAGGAGGAGTATACCTTAAATAAGTCTTTTATATATTATGTACACACATAATAATAGTTGTCATAATGTGCTAAGTTAAACAGGCCATGCATAATATATGAGATTTTTATTGAAAGTTTGAATAATATGTGTCATTTTCATCTAAGATAAATACTTAAGTAACATAAGATGAAAGCAAAAGATGTGCAAAACAGTTATGCATTACGCATAATTTGCGTTAAATCTTAAGTTTAACAAAAAGAGCATTGTATAATCAGTTACTTAAATGGAATAATTATGCAAATGTTTTCAGAATCGTAATTCAGCAGAAAAATACTTAACTATACGTTTGAAAGTAAAACATTTTTCCTACTTAAAAAAGGACACGTTTGTTTTATATATCTTCGGAGTAATCTTAAAACGCACTGTTTGGCACAAAAGTAAACGTTTAAAACAAGCGGTTACAAAACTCAGTTCAAGCGTTCCCCTAGACAATTTTATGAAAGGAAAATGCTTTTGAAATATATAAATCACTCCGAATTCAGTGAAATGTTGTAAAAGGAAAATGTTTTCTCGCAGAATTTCTGTTGGTATTCATATTGAGTATTCACATGTAGCTCTGATTTAAATTTTTGATTTTTTTTCTATAACATTGACCTATAATAACACTATTCTAACATATTATAACATTACTTCAGTGTTCGGATAAGTTAAATATTTTGGAAAGATTTACTGAAAGAATATAGAGTATTGTAGAAAAAATAATTAAACTACTTTATCTGACTTCAAAATTTCAAACTTATCGCATAACTCGTTTTAAAGTTTTATATTTTCTTATTTGAAAAAGAAGTATATACTCTGTTGCAAAAAATATATATGCACACAGAAAGAATGGAACCAAAGCTACAAAAATTGGCGTACTGCTGTGATTTGATGAGTTATGTAGATAATTAACATTTCAGCACCAATGATCAATAAGTGCATTGTGAGATGCGTATTTAAACTGCGCAGTAGGCGACATTTAAAAGATCTGGCACTCGAATTCTCGGGAAATTAGAATTACACTATCATTGTTGATCCACGGGATTTGAAAGAATGATACCTTTAAGACGTATAAAATGACAGTATGGACAGTAATCAGATCTCGAAATTGGTCGAATCATAGGCCTAAAAAAACAGGTTGCTATAACAGACGTATCAACCAGTATTTTAATCGAAGTGATATCATAGTTTCGCGGTATACACTGTAAAAAATTTGACCCTTTTGCTGCATCGTCACTCTCCCGCTTTTATAGAATATCTCTATTTTGACCAATGGGAATGCTCCCTAATAAGGTGAAATAATCGTTTTCTATGAAAGCGGTGGAGTGACGATGCAGCAAAAGGGTAAATTTTTTTACAGTGTAGATATCAATGGATCAGAGAATGTACGGCCAGCAACTTTAAAGGCTAAAAACACTTCCGGGATACGTATGTGTGTATTAAGCAATCAGAAGAGCAGCCACATGTACACCAACAATGTTACTATCATCTATTCGACGCTATTTGCTAGTTAGTATGAATGCTATCAAGGCATACCACCCGAGATGACAGCCCGATTCAGGACTTAGTACTCGATGTCTATTTAGGTAGTTGAATCCAATTCTTCAACATAGACTATGTTGTCTGGATTGATTCCGATTTCGAGCAAGTTGAGGATTGTCTGGTTGAATAAATGCTATATTAGCGACGAGTGCCACCTATCTCTTACTTCTCGCGACTAGACTATCGTACAGAAAAGTCAGAGTCACAAACCTGCATTCATTATGAGCAACACACTGCCATAATCTGGAGTTTTATTTTTGGGAGAGATTTCATGGGACAACTGATCAGTTTTACCCGTGCTACAAGATACTGTAATAGCTCGCAGGTATGCAGATGACATTTTGCAACTCTTTTTTTATCAAGTCACCTACGTGTTTGTTATTAGCAAGATCGCGCTAGGCTCAATACTACATGACTCTCGCAACAATGTGTACAAAGAAATAATGTTTTTTCCTGACCAGACAAAACACCCGATCATGCTCCAATAGAGAATGTTTAGGAGTGGTTGAAAAGGCGACTAACGCCATCTCGGAATATTATCGAACTAGTTTATCAGTTGCCAGACTTATGACTGAATCTACCGCTGAGGGAGATCGTTAACTTAATGGACTCCATACCCCATGAGTATTGGATTTTATAACTGTCTAATGTGTCTGTACAGCTTACTGAAATTGACATTATTGTTGCTGCTACTAAGCAATAGATATTTTTTTCCAAATTTATAATCATTTATTGATCTAAGCGAACACTTTTTACATACCAAAGTTTCATGGTCGTGGCACAAATTTTTCTAAGTGCATTTTTTTTTTTTTTTTTTTTTTTTTTTTTTTTTTTCAAGAGAGTGTATATGTCTGGATAAAATATGATTCTTTTTTTTTTTAATTCAGAATTTTTAACTTCTTATGATATCTTTAAATCTATCATATAAAGCAAATTTACCATAGTAAACATCTTTGACATTGATTCGTGTTTAAAAAACATAAGTGAATGCAAAATACGTGTCACCTCAGAAAACCCATCATTAAAAATATATTTAACCAACTAGAAATGAAGAAAGCGCCCACTTTAGCACTAATGCTGCCAACTAGGAATAATCTAAATTACTCCCTTATATACTGCAACCGAATGAATTTTGGTGGATTTTTGACTTTTTAACCACCATGATGTCTGAAAAAAAAAGTCATGAAAGCTCAGTCGGCAGTCCGGGCCGTATGTCGACAACATAACACCCCTCAATAAACTCTCTTGCCGATAGAGCCTGATTTGAAAGAGGAAATTGTGTAGTAAGCAAAACAAATAAAAATCAGGCCGCGTATGAATTGGTCTCTCATTTCACATTATTTACCATTAAGCCAGACTAGAATCAAAACCAAAATTTTTCAGAATATCACCAAAGGAAAAAGTCACGCGTCTTTGCATATGAGGAGTTTACATTCATAGTAGACCAAATTCATTTTGAAAAAATAAATAAAGAAATGAAAAACGAGGTAGTGCATTAGGAGATTGAAATAAGATAGTACATAAGGTGCGTAAAATAACAAATAAAAGTGAGGTCCCGTATGAACTGTTCTCTGACTTCACATTATTTACCATCAAGCCAGATTAGAACCAAAGTCTAATTTTTCAGGATATCACCAAAGGATAAAATCCCTGAATGAACGCACCTTAACATATGAGGGGTTCACATCCATAGTAGACCAAATCCATTTTGAAAAAAAAAAAAAAAAAAAAAAAAAAAAAAAAAAAAAAGGAATGAGGTAGTCCATTTGGTGATTGAAATAAGATAGTCTAGAAGGTGCATAAAATAATAAATAAAAGTCAGGTCCCGTATGAACTGGTCTCTGATTTCATATTATTTACCAACAAGCTTAACAAGAACCAAAACCTAATTTTCCAGGATATCACCAAAGGAAAAAGGGTTTTAGAATGAACGCATCTTTACAAGAGGCTCACATCCGTAGTAAATCAAGTCCATTTTAAGGAAAAAAAAAGGGTTAGTCCATTTGGTGATTGAAATAAGACAGATAGTTTAGAAAGTATATAAAATAATAAATAAAAGTCAGGTATTTTATGAACTGGTCTCTGGCTTCACATTATTTACCATCAAGCCAGACTAGAAACAAAACCAAATTTTGCATTATGTGACTAAAGGAAAGGGTTATTGAATGAACACGTCTTTACAAATGAGGAGCTGACATCCATAGTAGACCAAGTCTATTTTGAAAAAAAAAAAAAAAAAAAAAAGGTAATTTATTTGGTGATTGAAATAAGATAGTCTAGATGGTGCATAAAATCTGTTCCCCAAAAATATGTAATTAAAAGTTAAAATTTATAAAGCTTTTTTTTGATATACATAATTTTCATTACGAAACCTAGTTTATATTACCTTTCTAAATTGTTTAACTGATAAATCTAAACTATGCTTATTATGATAAATTAAAACTAATTCTTAAAAAACTTTTGTACTGTATGTTACTTCAAAAATTACTTCAGCCTTTACAGTGCTTCTTTTATATCCCGGAGATATATATTTTGATAATTTTTATTAAGAAACTTAGTTTATATCCTTTTTCTAAACTGAGTATTATTTCAAACTGTCTAACTAATAAATCTAAATTATGCTTGTTATTATTGTATTTAATTCATTCATGAAAAATTCTTGTGCTTTTTATTTTTTACTTTAAAAGTTAATTCAGACTTTGAAATATTTCTTTTTTCCCAGAGATATAAAATTTTGATAATTTTCAACACGAAGCTTAGTCTACATTATCTTTCTAAATTGTGTATTATTCTAAACTGTGTAACTGATAAATCTAAACTAGCGATTCCCAAACTTTATTGGTATGCTTTATTGGTATTGCACCTTTTAGTTAAAACAAATTTCGCGACCCACTTAATATAAGTGTGTAAATCTGTATTGAACGTGTTGTTTAACCTATTTAAGCTATCAACCATCTTATCTACGAAAAAATAAAATTTTAAATAATGTACGAAATATATACTATCAACAGAAACAAGAAATATTTATCTCGATATGAGGAAATAGCATAATAATAATAATGGCATAATAATGAAATAAAAGTACGTTCAGTTATTATCAAAAGAGTACATTTTAGTCAGCGAAATTTCTGACACTTTTGTTTACTGATGAAAGCATTTATATCACGGTTAAAAGTGATTAATTTTAATATTAAGTCACTTTGTACATGCAGTTTGTTTTTGTGCTTCGTTTTTTCAAAAACAAGAAAACATGTTCACACATTCCGTCGTGTGGAGAACCTCATCAAGGAATTCAAAGCTGATTTAGATATGTGTGGATATTTCGCTGGTATATTTATCAAGATGAAAGTTGAGTATTTTACCTTGAAATATTATTTGCTGTTAAAATTGTTATGTTTTTTAAACAGAGGAAATAAAAGTTATATTTTTGTGACAAATCTTGATTGTTCCTCGGCCAACCAAAACATTCGCCGCGACCCATAGTTTGGGAACCGCTGGTCTAAACTATTTATTTTACTTATTTATTGCAAAACTTATTATTATTTTTAATTAATTCATGAAATATTTTGTGCTTTTAAAACATTAATGACGTTGGGAAGGTAGGTATTTTTACTGGCGACTAGAACTTTTTGATGACTACCAAACTTATTCAAATTAGTAAAGCCCTAGAATGAGAAAATTAATAACAAGGATAGCGAAACCTTTTTATTTTTTATTCTATTCTGATATTCCAGATTTTCCTGACACTAATTTCTATTGTAAAAAAACTCATTTCAGTGTAAGTGGAGTGAGCAAAACTGAGAGTTAATTGTTCGTTTCTTTGTAATGGGGATTAGAAGGAGCTAGGAGACGCACCCATGTGAAAATATGGAGCATCCTGATCATTTGGTTGATATGTTTCCTGCGTTATTTTCTGACAGCAAAAAGTTTACTTTCTTCTCACTTTTTTTTTTTTTTTTTTCTCCTTCAGATAGGAAAACGCCGTTTTAAGTGCATGCAGAATAAGCATCTTAAACCTTGTTTAGTCATTTTTATAATCTTAAGTAATGAAATGACCTTAATTAACAAAAATAATTGAGGGCTTTCATATTTCATCCTACTTTTTTCCTAAGGGATCCTTTAATACATAGGCGTAACCAGCCTTTTGAACGGGGGGGGGTGCCCAAATTTTTTAACCTGAACATGTTGTGTACAAACAATATCTTATGTAGTAAACTTATCTTATGTAGTATGGGGTTACCTAATAAAACGGAACCCCATAAAACCTATCGAATTTCCGTTTTAGACAGGTTTTTATTTGCGGAAGGTATAGTTGTGAGGTACTTCTTTTAAAAGGGAATGAAATCCAATTTTTCATTGTGTGAAGAAGGATGAGAAGTTACTCAAAACTAAATCTAATGGATAAGAAAAAGATATAAACATAGATAAAACATGATAGATATGAAACAAAGATATCCGTAAACATAAATCTGTAATTATCATAAATTTCCATTTCAAACGCAATGAAATACTAAAATAAATAAAAACGACTTTAGTTTCCCCGTCATTTTGATCAAAGTAGTATTAAAATAACTTGTAAAAGGAATAAGTACGCAATTTAAAGTGGAAAAGAATTCTTTCAATCTTTTCTACATATGAATAAATAAAATTTTCAGGTTTAAAAAAAATGAGCCCGTCTCATCTCAATAACATGTTCTTTTTATGAATGTCAAAATATGACAAAAAAAAAAAAAAAAAAAAAAAAAACCAACCACCCAACCAATTTCCATATTAATTTGAATTTTGCGTAGCATTATTTCCCATTTTCAAAGGAAGCAGATTTGTACAACCCCTCCCCCCTCCATGCCTCAGGCCAGTCACATGGTGGAATTATCAATTCTCATATATATTTCCTTTCAATTTTTTTTGCTCCTATCTAGACTTTAGATTACAAAAGCAAAGATGTAAATAGTCTTCTAAATCAAGAATTTACGCTAATTTCTTATGGAATTGCAATAACATGCATGAGAAAGAACGACGTTAAAAAAAAAAAAAAAAAAAAAAAAAAAAAAAAAAAAAAAAAGAAAACTTCCATAAACAAAAGTCATCAAATTGGGATTATAAACCAACTTTTTGACTTAATGTGACTAATACAGATTAGAGATGAGTTCAGGCTCGTTCTTTGAGGCCCGAGCCCGACGATTTTAAGTCCGAGCCCGACGATTTTAAGTCCGAACCCGAAAGATTTTTTGTCACCAGAGCCCGACCCCGATACCAAAAATATACAAAGCAAAATTGTATGGTATTTAAAAATTGTTTCAAAAGTGATATCTCTTTTTTAAAAACTTCTAACATAGATATAATTCTTAAATGAAAATTTAAATTCAATATTATCAAAATCCGTATAAAATAAAAATATACTTCATATTTAAAAATCTCTCTTTTTTTTTTTTAACAAACAAATTTAATGGACACGTTTGTGTTTAATGAATAAATGAATGAAATTTGCAGAACTTATTATTTGTAACCTGGCGAATCGAACAACGTTCTTCAATTTTTTGCATCTTTCATTATAATCGATTCTTTTCTCATAACAATCTTCTGTGATTGACAAGTACTTGAAAATCAACGTAAATTAGAAAAATCGACATTATTATTTTAAAGGTCCGATGCCTTTATAGAAAAAGAGTAAACACTAATCGATTGCTTTCTATCGGAATAACATGGTAATCATATTTACTTACGGAGGAAAGTGACTTCGAAAAGGAACAACGTCCCCAGCATGAGCAGAATTCATGATGACAAATACATATAACACTAGTTTACATTACATCTGTTGCCGATATAATTTTAACCGTTGCTGATTACATATGATATGCTATTTTCAAAAATATAATTATAATATTTTAATCAGCTCTAGTTTCTGAGTTTTAGCTATGTAGGTATTAAACAGAAAAAACATGTATTTACTCAGAAAAACTTCACCAAAAATAATAATAATAATAATAAATCATTGAGTTCTAAAAAATTTCGTTTTAAAGCTCTGCTCCGATGTGTAGACTTTAGAAAATGACGTATCAGAGACCAACAATAGTCAGACATCATATTTGTTCCCAGAAACCCAGATAGAACTCTTCCATGACACGTAAGTCCTGATGCATACACTCTCCCTGCTCTTCGCTCATATCTCCTAAATTTTCCGGAAATCTGTCCGGAAAAGGAAGTGGGGTTTTATACTCATATTGCACCCCATATTTTTAAAACTCTAGCAGAAAGCCTTCTACAAGTTCAATATAATTTTCAGATTTCTTATTTCCGAAAAATTTATTTTAGTATCTGAGAAAAGCAATTTTTTTTCTTTTAGTCTTGATGCTAACAATTCTGAAGCTTGTTTAGAAAGATTTAAATCTCTCACAAGATCATCTAACTTATTTTGGAAAAAGCATTTTGGCTCATTTGACACACTTTCAAAATCTGCAACATTTTGTGATGAGCTTGTCCATTCAATATCTTGTTCTAATGGTTCAGATATATGTTTAGACTCTGAAGAGTCAGGTAAACGTTGCACTGGACGTTGAACACAACTATTACTTGAGTACAATCATTTAGCTCGGTTTTTAGTGTTTAAACTGTTTAAGTTTATGCAACAAAAATAACCGTCTACAAGATGATTTCTTGGTTTCCACCAAAAAGTCGGTGTTCCAAATTTAAAGGTATGTATCTTAAATGTTCCACACACGATTTACAAACACAATTGGGAGCCAAAGACTTCTCATTTTTATCCAAGAGCATCCCAAAATACTCAAAATATGTATTTTTCACCAACTCTGATATAACTTTTCTATAATTGTTAAACACATATTCGCTGTATATATAGCAAAAATGATCTGGATTGCTTAAACAACGCATCCTTGAATTACTCATGGCGTAAAAACTTGAGAAACTAATCTTAAAACAGTAAAATAAGCCTGTTGATTAAAATATGTGCGTAAATGATAAAACTCAAAAACAAAGTAACTCGAGCTGCTCAAAAGATTTTTCGGTTATATTTGACAAAAACAAGTCATAAGTGAACATTATCAACCACAAAATTCGCGGCAACAGACAAAAAGTTTGATTTTGTAAACTAGTGTAATAATCACTTAAGGGTACAGTGGATTCTAAAAACTAATTTTTTTAATTTTCAATGATTTTTTTTAAATTTCTCGAAATAGTCATAGTATATATATCTCTTATTTCACATTTTTTTTTACAAATATATTCAATAGTTTTTGAGATACAGATTTTTCTTTTTTTAAATGAACGAAAAATGACAATATTTCAAAATGCTCCATGCGAAATTCTTTATGCTCAATTTTTCTGATTTTTTGTTTAAAATGCTCTCTATGTATGTGTTAACAAATGTTACTAAGCATTTTCGGCATATCACTTGTAAAACATTAAAAAAAATATTTTAACTTAATTCTTTTGCATTTTTCGTTAAAAAATCATTAAAAATTCCATATAACTGAAAATTTAAAAATTTAAATGCGTCTAAAAAAGTTTATTTTTAGTAACATTTGTTAACACGTACATAGAGAACATTTTAAACAAAAAATCAGAAAAATTGGGCATAAAGAATTTCGCATGGAATATTTTGAATTCATGAAAACGACGAAAATATTCATTCTGAGAAAAACAGGTTTTAGTAACTACAATAGTTATAATTGCTTAATATTTTCCTACTGACACAGTTTCAGCTATATATAAGGGATATAATATCATTTCTAGCTTATATGTAAGTGTTTTATGTTTTTATGGTAAATTCACATAAAATATGTGGTTTCGACAGTAATTCATGCAAAGGACGTGAAGTATCTGAATTTAAAAAAATCTCCTCAAAAAAAACTTTTTGTATTTTCTAATGAATTTCTTTTTTAATCTTTCAAGAAATATTCATGGTATGAATATCTCTTATTGTACAAATTTTTGTTAAATATATTAAATATTTTAAATATATTCATTTTTTTTTTTAACATTTAAAAGATTGGGGACAAAAAGCAATTCCTCTAAATACATTTTAAACAAACGCTAAAAGAAACAGTTAAAAGTTATAATTAAAGTATTGTTTTGCGAAATCACAAAATTAATAAGTATTCAGTGCAAAATAATAACATTTTGTAAGGTAAAACTAAAAACTAGGCTAAATTTTACGGATGTGAATCGGCCAAAAAAGTAAACAAAGGGGTGTGGCGGAATCAGCTGATTGGACAAAAATGCTTGTAACTCTAGTAAAAAGAGTCGAAATTGAAAAATTCTTTTTGTGTTCAATAGCAGGGAGTTCATATAATATTATTATGCTAAAAATGAAAATTCGACAATTTGATGATTTTTTGTGATTTTTAAAGTCCACTTTACCCTTAAGTTATTTTCATATGAAAAACGACTATAATTTGTAAACATCGAATATTAAATAATTTTCACACCTCCAGCTAATTCTCGCCTTCTAAAAATAGATGAAAATATTATCTTGGCGTTATTATGTAACTAAATAATAAATAAATAAACGACCCCATTAAAAAATATCTTCTGCAAACGAAAAGCCTACTATTATAAAAGCAAATTCATTGTTGTGTTTGATTTGATTGGCGCCATATAAATAGATCGTCGCCGGAAATTCTGGAGACATAAATCTGTAATTATCGCAAAATTTCATTTAAAACTGCGATGAAATACTAAAATAAATATTCAAGCATTCAGTTCCCGCCTCATTTTGATAAAAAAGAATTAAATGAGTTGAAAAGGAATAAGTAGGCAATTTTAAGAGGAAAAAGTTCTTTCAATCTTTTCTACACATGAATAAATAAAGTTTTCCGGCTTCACAATGGCCCGCCTGAGCCCGGAGACTATAATATAAATAGAGCCCGAGTCCGTCTCATCTCTAATACAGATTCTAGTAAATATTCTAATTTAAAAAAAGATGAACAAAATAAATTTCTTTAAAAAAAAAATAAAAAAAAAATAAAAAAATGTGGATTTTTTTTTTTTATCATATTTTAAAACATAGACTGTTAGTGTTGAATAACTAATTGAACTAACTTGGCTTTCATTTTTCTTCTTTTTTTGTTTTATAAATTTCGATTTTTTTTTAAATGTCAAGTTTGGGTCTTTTGGGTCGATTTTTTTAAATGTCAAGCGGGCGGGCGGGGGGGGGGGGGGGGCGGCACCCCCTTACGCGCATGTAATATGTAACAAATGAAAGTAAGAACATTTTTCTTTTAATGTTTTCCCATAGAAAACGTAACTTAGAAAGTTTTTAAAAGGTTTTATAACTTTTTTAATAATTTAATAAAAATCGTAATGTAGAATACTTGTCGCTTATTTCATACTTTTAAATTTCGATTTCCTTTTAAATTCTTCTTAGACAGCATTTACGGCTTATAAATAACTGCCATGCCAAATTTAATATTTTTAGTTTTCACCCCTTTTGTATATTACTTGTTGTGTAAAAATTCTTTAATTCATTTATAGGACTGCACAACTGGATTCGTATACATTGCTGGATATGAACAGTAATTGCTGAAAATGAATTTTTTCTGAGTTATATGTTTTCTAAATTGTTTCTTTTGATGCCTTATTTATTTTATGAAATGACGAAAGTTCTTAGTAATATTCTGTTGGTAGTAAAAAAAAATTTCACAACCTAAGGGAAATTAGGGAAGCGGGCATGGGATACTGGGAGGGATAGGCAAATCTTCACTAATTTTAAAATAAGCTTTATTTTTAATTTATGACTCTTCAATCGGATGGAGTAATCATTGTGTCATACATTTTGTTATAAATATTTTTAGCTGGAAGCACCTATGAATTTTAACTTAAAAGGCCTATTTTACAATATCAAAATTAATTAACTACTCAGATTATTAAAGTGAATTTTCAATCTCATTCTTTGTTGCTAACTTAATTGTTTTTGCTGTTTTGTAAAATTAAAAATTTATCTTTTACGAATTAACAGTGAAGTTAAGCGTAAAAACCACATGCTTGTTGAAAAAACCCTTTTTTCCCCTCAATGTTGTTCTAAGATAGGGATGGTACACATCTATTCCCTCCCAATGATATCTCAATCCAAGTATTTCTGCAATTATATACACTTTTTTAGTATTTTATATTTATTAGGGATTATTTAGGGGGATCTTATTTTGGATTTTAATAGTGTAAAAAGTAAAATTTATTATTTTTTAAATAAAAAAAAGCTTAACTGCTTTCACGATCTTAAAAAAACAAAAAAAAAAAAAACAAATATGCATTTAAAAATTAAAGCGTTTAAATTTTTCTTTTCTTATTCATGCATGATTTATTAATATCAAGACCATTATTAAAAATTATATATTTTTCTATAGTATCATTTTTTTTTTCAGGGTTTTGTTCATCTGACGAAATTTAATAGGTCTCATTCATCTGTCTGTCTCTCCGCCACAGGCTCCGTACACAAAAACTGTATAAGTTAAAGACTTCAAATTTTGTGTACTTACAGCTAGTGTTCACTCTAGAAAGAAAAAGGGAATGGTGCTATTCAATAAAAGGGCATTATTGCAACAGAAACGGACACTTTTGCAAAAGAAAATTTGTTATTTCCTTTAGTTAAGGGGGGAAAAAGCGGGAAAATAAGTAACTTTTAGATATTATAAATCAAGTAACATAAATTTTGAACAATTTTATGATGTACAAATAAAAAATACAATTAAATTACAACATGATTGAATAGTTTCATGTTCCTTTTCATAAAGTAATGAGAAATTTCTATCATTTGGGGGCACACAAATTTAGAAATACTATGAATAAAGAAAATTTATATTAAAAATCTCTGAGTAAAACTACTGATGCATTTTACTACTTTTAAAAAGGTCAGGGTGCATTTGTAAATTTGGAAAAGGGCAGGATGCTCAAAAATGACTTAGAATGAATACTACTTACAGCTGAATACCTCGTGTCACACAACAAATAAAAAGAAAAGAAAAGAAAAAATATTTTAATTAAATTAATTTTTTCAATGTCATCCGTTCATTTTTACGAGTTAAATTTTAGGGACAACCTTAATTACAACGTTTTCTTTGAAGACATCATAGCTTGGAGGTAAAACATCTCGCTAGTAAACAGAACCTTTTTAGTTCGATCCCCGGTGCTGGAAGTTAAAATTTTCATTTTGAGATGGATTTAATTTAAAGAAATTTCGTATATTGTGCCAATTTAAAGGTTCATAAGGTTTTTTTTTTTATAACTGACACTCATAGTATGATTTAGAATTCATTTTCTCTTTTTATTTAAAAATCTATTGCGATTTACTAATGATTCAGCATTTTAAATTTCGTTTCAACAATTTTTTCATTTTTAAAAATTTTAAATTTTATTTACATTTCACTGATTTTTTTTTTTTTTCGGATCTTCGAAAAATTTGGAATTTTGGATTTTATTTAAATAAATTGATTTGAATACATTTATTTCAATTAAAATAAATACCTTCCTTTTATAATTGTTTTAATACTAAATTTATTGGTACTACCATCCATGTAAGAATTTAATAATTATACAATTGGATTCATTAATTACAGGATATGTTGTTTCGAAAGAAATATTAAAGGAAACTCTCTGAGCGATTTGCGATCACACTTGCCCAATTGTTTTAAATAAAATATTACCGTTTTGAAATAACTTTTAAAATGAAACTAAGAACTTTTATTTTTACATGGCAATACACTATTTATGAAGATAAATGAAAAAGGAAATTTCATCTTATCACTAGAAACTGACTGTTTCATCAGTGATTAATTTTGGTGAATATAGCTTTGCAATTATTTATTGTTCACCATTCAATTATATCTTTGTAAAGAAGACATAATTGCAAAGTTACGTCCCCCAAAATTAATTGAAGGCAGGTAAAACCTATTTTTCATTCCATTCGGATTTAATAAAGTACAATGTAACATAAAATAGATGATGTGACTTACAATAAACCTTCAGAATGTAACTGTTTTTGCCATTTTTTCACCACATTTTTGAAAATTAAATGTGAATTTTCATTTTAAAAACATGTTCCCCTCTCCCTGACATAAGTTAGTGGTGTTACATTTTTATTATTAATTTAATTGGTTTATCGATCAAAAATTTTAATTATTATCATCAAATTTGTATTTTATAACTGTGTAAAAATGTTTCAAAATGTTATTCTGAAAATTTTCATATTGTGTTAGCGATTTGTATAAAATATTTTTATTAAAATTGTCTTATCCCTCCCTAATCTCCCTTATGCCTAATGTATAATTTCTCGTTTTTGCTTACTTTTACTTACCCATCATACGTAGTATAGAGTAAGTCTTGCAATCGTTTTGAAAATAGAAAATTTTTTTTGACGGATTTACACGTTTTAGATAGTGAAGATTCCGAAAAACATATTTTTAGAAAAAAAAATTGCCGTCCGTCTGTCTGTCTGTCTGTCTGTCTGTAAACGCTCTATATCCCGAACAAATTGAGATAGAGACTTGAAATTTTGTATGTAGTTAGTATGTAAGAATGGAACGAGCCCTATTTAATATCAGCAACCTCGATTATCCGGAACTATTTTTTTCGGACTCTCGAAAAATTCGCTCTGATGAAAGGTATATAAAAATTTTCGATTTTTTTGTTCTAAGGAATGGACGTAAAAGGCAATAAAGTAACACACATTTTGCATATAGAACGAAGTCGATCGGATTATTAGTTGCCGAGATATTTGTAATCTTGTTTTTCACATTCTTCGATTTTTCATGACCCTGTATTTCATTCAAATTTCAATTCAGAAGTATATTTTAATTGGAAATGAGACGCTTAATCCGACGCAGTTAATTGTTAGTTAATAGAATTATTATTTTTGGAGTTATAAGGATGTTTCTTTTACACAGTTCGGTACTACTTGAGTAGTTTGGCGTTTTATATAATTTGTCAAAATTGGTATATCAGCAGTTGTTTAATATAGCATTACTATGTATATTAACAATATTTAAATTTTGTTTATGAATTGCAATGCATTGTATAAATAGTTTCACATGTTTTATTTTCATATACATATCCATGATGGGTAAGTATTACGGTGGCCCACAACGACTAGTTTCAAATTGGCAAACTAAAAAAAATACTAATAAAAAAGTTAACATAATCAGTTTATGTTTTTATTTGCATAATTTAACAAATGACACAACAAATTATTAAGTTCAAACTTGTGTTTGTAGATCCATAGCTTACTTAAATTTCATTTTTATCATTTCTCACTGCATACACTTGAATTTTAGGATTTCAAATGTTCAGTAACGCGAGACTAATGTGGAAGAAGCTAGACCATTGTAATCATCCAGTGTTGACAGCAATCATCAGTTTTAGACCACCGTAAGGAGAAAAAAAAGGATGATGACATAATATTGGAATACTTGTGTGTAAATGAAGATGACAGAAAGAGACTGGAAAAGTGATTTTGTTTTACTTCAGCGCAAACGAGACTACTGACATGGATTTGAAAACTATGTCACCAAATCATATGATTTTCTCGAAATAACGATGGAATCTAATAATACAGTTGGCCACATCCATGAAACTGGACAGATTCCAGACATTTTTAATAAAAGCAATGTTTTCGAATAAAAATAATATATAATATTTTAATTTATGTTAAAGATTATTTTCGTCTATTTAAACTGTTAAAAATTTGAATCTTTTGCTTCATCGTCATTCCATTCTTTTATAGAATATATCTATCTTGATCAATGAGAATGCTCCATAATACAGTGAAGTAATCAGGGATGTAGTAAAGGGTACACGCTGTATACCTTCTGGAGTTTTTAAAGGAACACCGTATACCCTTTGTTTCTCAAAAAAGTATACACACTCTTATATATACCCTCTACATAGAGCGTATATCCTCTGTTATTTTTATCACTATAACCCTGGAAGTAATCGCTTTCTATAAAAGCGATGGAGTGACAATCCAGCAAAAGTTTCACATTTTTAACAATGATGCATATAGCATATCTAAAAATACAACACCGTCTCTGTATACCATATCTATAAATACTTCCATATATTTAATGGCCATTCTTTGCAAAACATGTTTCACGATTTAAATAAGTGCTTCCAAATAACTCAACTATACTGTATCTTGTCAATTTTTAGAGCTTCCTATTAGAATCTGGTTGGATATTACTAAAAATTTAAAAACATGCATTTATATTTAAAATAACTAAACATATTACATATATAAACAGTTATTTTAACACAAACTGATTCATAAAGTTATACGAATAAAATATTTCCAACTAAGCGAAAAAAGGCCCAGGCTGGGAATCGAACCCAGATCCTTGGCTTACAGGGCAAATGCTTTACCGTTTAAGCTAATTGGAATGGTAAAGCAATGGCCCTGTTAGACAAGGGTCTGAGTTCGATTCCCAGCCTTGGCACTTTTTCGCTTAGTTGGAAATATTCAATTTGTATGATAACTTTACCAATCAGTTTGATTTTGTTAAAATAACAGTTTATCAACATATCCATCGTTTATATGGAATTCCTTTACCTGCGTTGTTCTGTTGAGCTGTCTAAATGACAGATCACATGTTATTACCTATTAGGTTATCTGAGCGAAGGATGCTTGATGGTTGTCGGCCCAGTTAGCTTAAACGATTAAGCATTGACCCTGTAAACCAAGCATCTGGGTTTGATTCCCAGACTAGGCGTTTTTTCGCTCAATTGGAAATATTCTATTTGTATATTACGTATATACCGTCTCCGTATAACCATCTATAAATACTGCTATCTATATTATAAAGGATAACAAAGGACAAACTTATTTGTGCGTAACCATATGTTAACATTGTTGTTGTTGTAACATTGTGTTTTAACATTGATTTTGAAACATGTGACGATTGAAATAATTTTTTCCAAATATCCCAGCTATAATGTTCTTGTTATAGTTTTAGGGATTCTCTAGAGACAAGTTGGATATAACTAAAAATTTTAAACATACATTTCTGTTTAAAATCAAAATAATTAAACATATTTTTCCTGCATTGGAATATTAAAATTAAAAAGACATTTTAAAATCAGATATTTAATCAAACCGAAAAGCAGCACATTAATGTAGCATGATAAAATCAATTACAGTAGGTGTTATAAACTTCTTACAAACTCCTTGTCAGTACAAGATGAATTTAAAACCAAAGTTGTTGGTTAGACATGTTCATATTCAAGATTACGCTTTTAAATTATTAAATCACAAGGGAGTATATAGGAGAAAGTAGCTATACTTGGCCCACCACTTAAAATGAATCGTTGCCATTCTGTTGCAAATTACAGAAAAAGACACCATCTATCGCTGAAATCCAACTCATCAGAATGACGTCACTTATCATTAGAAGAAGCACCCACCTACCACGTGCTGTTTTAAAACAATTTTTTAAAAACTAAAATTAGCTGTTTTGATCTAATTTTTTCCTAAGAAAATACTTCCAAGCTAAATTAAGTTGTCATGTTGTCATATACAATATACATACATAAATACATGTGTTTATTGTGCATATTTTTCTCTCGATTTGTTTGTTTTCGGTTTCTTAGTCTTAAGATTATCTGTTTAAAAAATAGCGCATTTGTCTTAATTGGATCAATTTCTGTTCCTTAAATTGGAGCCAGATATACGATCATAAATTTGAAAAATAAGTAAAGAATTTCAAAAGCTCAATGCTTTGGACTCTTTTTAAAAATTTTTAATGTTTTATGTAATGGATTATGATGCAAGTTTATGAATATTTTAATTTAATTTATTTTGTATATCTGTATACAGTACTATCTTCATACAGTTTATGCACATATAAATATAAAAATATATTTTAATTGTTTGTGCAAAAAAAAAATTGTTTGTAATTTCTTTTGTGTGCGTGTGTGTGTATTTGTATTTTTTTCTTTATTCCGATAGAGTATATGATTTACAGGGCTGAATAAAGAATTTTTTCTGAGATGATATTTGCGGTTCCAAAGGTGGGCGGAGGGGGGGGGGAGCAAACTTTTTATAATTCTGGGAAATTTCACTTTTTTGCTATTGTCAAAAGTATAGAAAAAAGAAAGGGACAATTAATCTGTGAACAGAGCAAACAAAAAGGCTGGAGCTGCAACACCCCCTCCCCCCCCCCAAAAAAAAAAAAAATCCAAAGAATAATTGAAAATGTTATCTCCCTTGCCGAAATCAGTTAAGTTAAAATACAGAGAAAGCCCCCCCCCCCAAAAAAAAAAAATAATAATTAATATCTCCGTCCTATAAAGTAACTGTGAAATGAAAATAAAAAAAAAAAATGACGTAAAAGGAGCTCTCAAAGCGCAAAAGCAATTGGAACATAAAATTTAAAAAATAAGCAAAATTCAATTGGAAAGCAAATGATTCAAGGGAAGAACTACAGACATAAATTAAAAAACTTCCCTTTCAAAATAAAACAATGTCCAATGATTCAGAATCTAAAAGAAAAATGAATACAGTGATGATTAGTTTTGCCTAATTTGTAAGAAAAATAAAATAGGAAAATTGATTTAGTGTTTATATATATTTTTCCATGTTGTGTGCGCTGGGATAAAAAATGAGCAAAAGAAATTCAAGTTTAAACTTTGCACCATTTTTTGCATGACATTTAAGTAACTGGCAATTAGTTCCATAAATTCCATTCTTAATTATTAACTTCGATTTATATTTTGAACACATTTTGGTTTAAAACTATTATTCTTGCTTTCAGACATTTGATTTTATTATACGTATTTCATTGCTGTTGTATAGCTTTATTGTTTCATTTGTTGCAAATTTTGATTTTTATAAGATTACTTATTTTTTTTACTCATTAAAACGGGGACGCATCATACTGCACGGGGGGAGGGTCGATAGGGGAGTACCGGACTGTCAGACCGGGGTGCAAAGTAGCTGTCATCTTTGGATTAAACCGGATTAGCGCATTGGCGTGAATTTGTAAGGAGTATCCGGGCATCCATTTTGTAGCCTGGTGGAATTATAGAATTTTAAAGAGCTCTTCAAGAAAACAAAATGTGACTGTAGTGTTTCTCTCCGGTAAATTTTCCGGAAAAATATAAGTGGCGGAAAAAAACTGGTTTTTTACCGGTTTTTTTCGGAAAAAAACGGAAAAATTGGAAAATTTGATTTTTCATGAATGTTTCTCCCAAATAAATTATATTTTCTTAGAGAATACTAAATAATAAATACTTTTTCCCATTTATATGTATTAAATGAAAATTATTTTCACTTTATATTACAAAATAAAAAGAAAGTAGCAAAGCCTGCTTTTAAAAATTTAGTTTTTTTTTCCACAGCCTAAGAATTTTTATTAAACGCTATTGTTTGTTATATCATATCTCTGTTGAAATGATTTTTCAGTTACATGTTTAACTACCAATTGACCTAATGTAAAAATCTGAGCCAGTATGTCTGCAGTTTGGAATGAAATAAATTATGCATTCCATTTACATAAGTATAGTTTTTAAGTAAATGATACTAGTTTAAAGAAATTATTGCAGTTTTGTCATTATTATGAATATCAGTATTCAAAAATTCCATTGTTTGTTTAAAAAAATATATTTTTACACTAATACTTTTTTCTTAGAATTATAATTTTATTTCCTTTATAAAATATGTTTAGTTTTGGTATAGCTTTCCAATCTCACCTCAAAAAAGTTTTGATTTAGTTTTATAATCTAAATTCAAACAAAACTAAGTTTTACTTTGGCTTACTCAGGTCTGCAACTAAAAAATAGCGTAGGATTTATTGACTGTTAGATTTTTACTCACTGAAACCAGAAAAAAAATGTGTATATATATATATATATATATATATATATATATATATATATATATATATTTTCTTTTTTCTTTTTTTTTTTTTTTTTTTTTTTTAAGTTTAATTAAATGTAATTTTTTTCTTTTTACCCTGAAATCTGGTATTCTATTCTCGAGTAAGAAATCATATTCAATAATGTTTCCACATGGTAATTTTATATTTCTAAGAGTGGAACTCAAAAATTATGAAAACAGAACACTAGAAATAGAAAATGCTCACTATTTGAGGAATTAACAAAAGCAGTTACATACAGTGATAAACTTCTAATGTGCTTTAGAAAACTACAAAAATTCAAAGTTTAATCAAGAGGGAAAGTATAATTTGGAACATAGTTATTTTTAATAAAATGTTTTTTTTTTTTTTTTTTTTTTTTTTTTTTTTTTTTTTTAATCACAGTTGTAGTTTTCTAATGCAAACTGCCCATATTTTTGCAACATTATTGTACATTATGGAGGCAAAATGGAGGTCAATTTTAGATTCAACACCTTGAAAAAACATTCAATTAATCAGCTATAACGAAATCTTGAAAAATGCAGCATAGTAGTGCCACCTATAGGGCAATTTACACCAAAAACTAAACAACATTAATATATATCAGAAACTGTCTAAAGCTGTAGTTTGATTTTTTTAAAAAATCGTCCTTGAGGTAAAGCTATTGCGATAAACATGAATAATGCAGCATAGCAGCGTCATTTGTTGAGCAATTTACACCAAAAAGTAATGAGCACGAAGTTATGTCAAAGATTAACTTAATCTGAAATTTTATAAAAATACATACATTAGTTTGAGATAGAACTATTGTACAAATTATGAATAATGCAGCATAGCAGCACTATCGGTTTGGTGATATACACTAATAACTAAACATCTCGAGTTTATATCAAGGTGTAACTGAATCTACAGTTTTGTGAAATTATGTGCATCAGTTCTTGAGATAGAGTGCCCATAAAATTTGTCATATACAGACTCACAGAGTGGCTGATATTTTCCAAAAATCATCAAAACGTGTTCTGGACCTTCTAAAACTTTTAAATACACCAAAAACTGGAAGTCAAATTTTTGACAAATTCAATACTTACTTCTTGAAAAGATAGATTAAAGTAATAAATGCATATTTCAAAATTTTACGTTGAATTTTTAATTTTATCATTTCCATTAATCGGCATATTATTGCAATAATTTTACACATGAATTAATTTTTAGAAAGAGAAGTTGCATTTAATTACATATCTAGATTTTTTTTCCATGTAATCAAGTTTTTGTGAAATTGTGAACTTTTTTGTATATACTTGTACAAAATATATTCAGAATTTTTGAATAAAAAATTATTACTATATTTAGGTTCCTATTTAGACATTTTTAATAAGGTTATTTACATACATATATGCAACTTAATAAGATTCAGCTGCTGTATGACATGAGATTTTTTTTTTCTTCAATCACTGCACTTGCAAAAGATTCAGTTTGTTGATTAAACTTTTTCTGAAATGTCTATTTTCAAGAGAAATTTTGCAAAGGGTCTTGTGTTTCAAGCAAGAAAAAAATGTAAAGGATCCTTTCAAGTTTTCTCAATCAGATTTCTGCTCAGAGATCAGATTACCCACATTAAAATTTTCATATGAAACACTCAACATAAAAATAAGTAAAATAAAATGTATGAGAATGTAGCTATTACAAAATTTTCACTATATTATTTCATAAATGAAATTTCAATTTTTCCAGTTCGGAAAAATTGAAAAATAAGCCTTCGGAAAAAAAAAAAAAAAAAAAAAAAAAAAAAAAACGAAAAAAACCTGTTTTTTCCCAATTTTTCCGGTTTTTTTTCGAGCATTCCCATCTCTATTCGTGACTAAAAGATTTCGTCCTTAAAAGAAACTAGCATACCAAATTTTTTAAAATTCCTGCCAGCTTGGCCTACAGGCGCAGATTGATTTTGAAGTTAAGTGCTCATTTCAACAATAAAAAATAAAATATGATAGAGGTAAAGCGAGTTTTAACAAGTTTATTTGGCCGCTTTTAAAGAATTTTTCTTTTGTTTTTATTTTATTTTATTTTGTTTTATTTTATTTTATTTATTTTTTGTCAGAGCTGGTTTTATTAGAATCATCTTATGCGTAATTCGGCTCAAAATCCTCAGTTTGACAGCATATTTTGAAATATATTCTGGATTTATCCAACCATCGACCAATACGCATTTGAGAACAAATTCGAAATAAAAATGAGTTAGAAACTAGGCAATTTGTTATTTGAATACATTCTATATTCTTCAATCATGATCGCTTCCAGAAATTCTGTTCAAAACGCCCACTTTGGCAGCATATTTTGAAATATTCTTCAGTTCTTGTAAGTCACAGCAACTTTGGATTTGAATATCTCTGTCAGACATTTAGCTATAAAGATCAAAATTTTTTTGATCAATTTAGGAACGTATAAGGAATAATTTCCCATAATACGGGAATTTTGTCTTACGGGGCCGCATAATAATTTAAAATCAAATAGACACCCCCCCCCCCCTCCCCAAAATGGAGCTGCAATTAATGTCATCACATTTTGCCGCCTTTTTTATGAAACTTTGTTACTGGAAGTAAGTGCCTAGAGGCGATATTAAAGGAGCTAGCCTGTTTTGCTAATTACGACTCACCCTTTCTCTATATTTATATGCATACATACATATAGCTAGATAGATTAATGAAGTTTTCTACTAATTGAAGTTTTGGGGTCTAAGGGTCATAATCAGTGTAGATTTGCAAAAAAAAAAAAAAAAATCGCAGAATTTGTAACATAAGAACGATCGCAATAGGTAGTATTCTATACAAAATCTACCTTCTTAATTAACCTTCTTAATAATTTTCGTTTTCACCCATAATCATTTAATTTTAATTTATTTTTTCCAGAAAGAAAACAGGAAAATAAAAACAAGTTTTCTGTTCAACATTTAAAAAATTAAGGAAATTTTAAATATCTAATTACAGTATATACAGAGTGAGTCATAAATATCGAAACAATAGGCTGTCTCCTTAAATATTGCCCCTACACTCATGCTTCCAGCTGCAAAAAATTATCAAAAAAAGGTGAATTTTTTGATAAGTTGCAACTCCATGGGGGGTCTATTTGAAAAAATACGAAAATTAATTTTTTATACGTACTCCCCCGTATGGCAAAATTCCCAATTAGGAAATTATTCCTTATCCATTCCTAAATTTAAAAAAAAAAATCTCTATATCTAAAAATTTTACAGAGATATTAAAATCCAAAATTCTCAAAAATTCGTGAAAATCCGGGGCGACTGCCCCTCCCCCCCTCATGCCCCGCGCTGTACGGCATTGTAACACTATAATAAATTTATATCACATTAATTGGCACTATAATTGGCGATTTAATATAATCAGTCACATTTATTTCGGGAGGGACGAATTGTTTAAACGAAGCATCCTTATAACTCCAAAATTAACAATCCCATGAAATAACAATTTGCGGCGTCGGATTAAGCGTCTCATTTCGCATTCAAATATATCTTTGAATCGAAAATTGAATGATATACAGAGCCAGGAAAATTCTCCGTAATATTGACGTAACCTGTTTTTCGATTGCAAATAACTCGACAACTAATAATCCGATGGACTCGGTTCTTGTTGTCAAATTTTTGCCATTTTAAGGCCTTTAACGTCCATCTCTTGAAATTAAAAAAATCAAAAAAATGTTATGTACTTTTTATGAGAACGGGTTTTTAGAGGGTACGAAAAAAATAATTCCGGATAATCGAGGTCACTGAATATTATCCGGATAATTGGGGCTTGTTTGTACTCGCACATAGTAAGTGCATACAAAATTTCAAGTCTCTATCTCAATTTGTTCGTGAGATACAATAGATTATCCCGTCGACCCAAAAACTATCGCCAAATTATAAGATTGAATGCCGTCTGTCCGTCAGTGACGCTTTAGATTTTTCTTTCATCGAACTTGTGTCTAATCTTTTATTTGGTTTATGTATTTATACATTCTTAAGCGATTAGAATTATAAGAGACATTATGAGCTATTTCGATCACGTCATCACCCGTTTTTCTCCTGCTTTCCGACCGGTTTTTCTGCTTTCGTCGAGAAATGTGCTCAAAAACATCCACTTTGTAGGCTTGGTATGAAAAATATATTGTGTTTAAAAAAAAATTTGAAATTATTTTAAAAAGAAAATAAAGAACACGCACCACATTTGCCACGCCTTTTCTTAAAAAGTAACAATCCTATCAACTAACAATTTGCTGCGTCGGGTTAAGGGTCTCATTTCACATTCAAATATATCTTTGAATCGAAATTTGAATGAAATACAGGGACGTAAAAATTCGACGTAATATCTGCGGGATTCATTTTTCGATTCTAAATATCTCGACAACTAATGATCCGATCGATAACGTTCTTGGTGCAAAAGTTTTGCTATTTTATCACCTTTTATGACCATACCTTGAAATTAAAAAAATCGGAAATTTTTATATACTTTCCATCAGAGCGATTTTTTCCAGAGTACGAAAAAAATAGTTCCGGATAATCGAGGTTATTGATATTAAATAGGCTTCTTTGTCTTGTTGCATACTAAGTACATACAAAATTTCAAGTCTCTAGATCAATTCGTTGGGGAGATAAAGCGGTACTACTAGGTTATCCCGTCAACCCAAAAACTATCGCCACATTATAAGTTTAAATGCCAATAATGGATGATATCTCGCTTGCATTGCAATATTTTTATACGATTCTTTTTGCACTGGATAGCTGAGATCGATGTGTATTTTTACTTTTACGATTTCGGTTGCAGATATTGGGTTTCGATTTTTGAAGAGAATTTAAAATACAGTTATTTAAATTATCGCTGGAAAAGTTATTTTCACACACACACAAAATGTCTAAAATTGCAAGTGGCCAGTCACCTTTGGCCATATAGTGTATTACTGTTGATTCTCTCTCTCTCTCTCTCTCTCTCTCTCTCTCTCTCTCCCCCATTTCTCCTAAAAATAAAGCAGCATTTCAACAAAAGTATAATTTTTTTTTTTTTTTTTTTTTTTTTTTTTTTTTTTTGTGGAAAAAATAATCTTATCTAAAAGGCAGGCATTAAAATACTATTTTAAATTATTTCTCATTTTCCCATTTCACGCGCTTTTCTTTATTTTTATGCAATTTTATGCCTGCTTTGCATCTTGAAATAGCAAGAAATATATTTAAAAATGCAATTTGTCTGAAAATCGTATATCATAAATGCTTTTTGCTGTTAGTTGGAAGTATAGTAAAATATATTAAATGTAACACATATATTAGATTTTCAATAAAAAATGCAATGCATTTACATTCTGTACACCGAGAAATCTGAATTAGATCACTTGTTTTTAATTGATGTAAATTAATTATTTAATAAACTACCTCATATCTTTCTTTCATTTAGCTTTGAATGTAATAGTATAGTCAAAAACAACTCTTGGTACAAAAAAAAAAAAAAAAAAAAAAAAAAAAAAAAAATGCATTTTTTTAAATTGTTTTTTTTTTTTTTTATCAGATATTTTTTTTTTCCCATTTAACAATTAGAATTATAAATCTTGATGTATTTTCAGTTTCAGTTCTTTGTGGAATCACTTCGAAAATACAGGAGAAAGAACGACAAACAACGTTGAAGGCTGGCACAGCAAAATAAACTAGTCGTTGGGGGCCACCGTAATACTTACCCATCATGGATATGTATATGAAAATAAAACATGTGAAAACTATTTATACAATGCATTGCAATTCATAAACAAAATTTAAATATTGTTAATATACATAGTAATGCTATATTAAAGAACTGCTGACGTACCAATTTCGACAAATTATATAAAACGCCAAACTACTCAAGTAGTACCGAACTGCGTAAAAGAAACATCCTTATAACTCCAAAAATAATAATTCTATTAACTAACAATTAAATGCGTCGGATTAAGCGTCTCATTTCCAATTAAAATATACTTCTGAATTGAAATTTGAATGAAATACAGGGTCATGAAAAATCGAAGAATGTGGAAAACAAGATTACAAATGACTCGGCAACTAATAATCCGATCGACTTCGTTCTATATGCAAAATGTGTGTTATTTTATTGCCTTTTACGTTCATTCTTTAAAACAAAAAAATTCGAAAACTTTTATGTACCTTTCATCAGAACGAATTTTTCGAGGGTCCGAAAAAAATAGTTCCGGATAATCGAGGTTGCTGATATTAAATAGGCTTCGTCTCATTCTTACATATTAACTACATACAAAATTTCAAGTCTCTATCTGAATTTGTTCGGGAGATAGAGCGTTTACAGACAGACAGACGGACGGCAAAATTTTTTTTCTAAAAATATGTTTTTCGGAATCTCCACTATCTAAAACGTGTAAATCCGTCAAAAAAAAATTTCGATTTTCAAAACGATTGCAAGACTTACCCTATACTACGTATGATGGGTAAGTAACAAGAGAGCTCACAGCCATCATTTAAACATTTATAACTTTGTTCTGCTCCTTAAACAGGAGAAGAGAGAAAATGAAGCTGTAATGCGAATGATAGATGCCGGGCATCAATTTCCAACTGGGAAACCAAAGTACAGATTACTTGATGCTCATTTGGCGAGTTTAAAAGAGAAAATAATAAATGAAGAAATTTCCTTATTAAATTATATGGACGCGGTCAGCAAACTCATACATTTATAATAAATTTGTTTGAAATTTTAAATTACTGTGGAATTATTTATTTATAAGCTCAAACAAACATATTATATTTGCCATTGCAATGAAAAAAAAAAAACATTCTATTGGTACGATTGTAATAAATTATATCTAATTTACTAAATGTAGAACTAGAATTTTGCTCAAGATTTCAATTATTTAGATATTATCTAATTTAGTTACCGAGATGTTACTTCAGTAATGCTGTACTTGTTTTTGCTCTAAATCATCTTTTTTTACACTGTAATTATTGATACCTAAGAATATTTGCATATGTTTTCTTAAATTCACTTTCTTTCTCAATAGCTGAAGATTAATCTCAAAAGTAAGGAGGCTCTTATGTAAATAAATATGCTATTTTATGACCTTCATCGAAATATATTTTAAAAATGTATTATTTCTTAAAACTTCAATTGCATATAAATAACAAATAGTTTTGTGTTTTAAATTTTATTAACATACTTACCTATTATCTGTTATACATTTTCATTCGTATTTGTTAATTTATTACATTTATAACTATCAAAATTACACAAGTTAGATTTCCAAGATTCAATTCTGAATGTATATAAAATTATTTAGGACTTGGGAAGCTAGAAATTAGAAACTAAGCTTATTTTAAATAGGGATTACAATCCCGAGACAAATTTCCGATCCCGGGATTTCGGGATTGTTTAGATTCAATCCCGAGATCCCGGGATTACGAAAAATTTCTCCAATATTATCAATTCTCACAATAGCTAAATTTCACAATATTGAAAAAAATAATTAAAGTAAAAATACAGCCTAGTTTATGAAAATATGCAAAGTTCAAAATTTATTACTTTAATAATAAAAAAAAAAGTATAGAATAAGTTATAAGAATTAGAAATTAAAACAAAATAGTTGTTGATGTTTAACAATGTAACAAAAAAGTCTATATTTTATCTTCCAAATAATTTTTTCATTTGATGCTACTAAAGTCTTTGAATGGGTAAATATTTACAATATGAAAAGACAATTAATAATTTAATATTACTAATTAAATTTTGAATTATTCTCATAACCAAATAACTAAAGATTACAAATTCAGGATATCGAAAACACAAGATTTTCCCCGATAGAATGCTTTTTTTTTCTTGAAATAAAAGTATTTAACACATAGTCACATATATCAATAAAAAAATAATAAATGTATTATTTAAATTTATAATTAGTGATAGTTGTTTAAATTTGAAAATGTTGCATAACATAAAAAATTATAACATGCCAAGATAAAAAGAAGATTAGTTTGAATAGCTCAGTGTTTCTTAACTAAACGGTTTTCCTTTGAAAATATGATCAAAGAAATAACTAAACTTTTAAAGTATCATATCCAAGTCGACTTCTAATTTTGTTTGCAATAAATTCTGCTGCTAAAAAGGCTCGTTCTGCTTCTACACTCGCGGGGGGGAATTGTCATCAAATATTGATAAGCTAATTTTAAATGATGACCGCGTACTCCTCCACTTTGAAAAAGAGACATTTCATTTCTAATTTGTATGGATAAATCCTTTTGTTTTTGTTTTTCAGTTTCGGTAGATCGCATGTTTTTTTTTTTTTTTTTCTTGTTACAGTTTTTCCTTACATGTTCGATAATCCGTTTGCCGTTTCGCAGTGGGTTCAATATGCGTTATTTCTGTATCTTCAAAATTACCATTGTCAACACTGTTTACTCTTCCAATTATTGTTTCACTTGCTTCTTAATAACAGTTTTGTTAGGAATCGAAAACATACTGCTAGATTTACTCAGGTCATTTTGTTTAGGATTATACAAATAATTTGAAACACGCGATAATTCCATACGTCGTCGCTCTCTAATGCAAAATTTTAACACGTCTTCCATTTTGCAAGCAAATTTTGATTTTTTTTCCAACAATTCGATTAAAATAATTTTTAAGGCTGTGTCTGCGGTTAACAAATTAGAATCCTTGCGACAGATTACTTCTACTGTGATTTTTATCGGTTTGAGAACTTCAACAATTTTGTTTATAAGTAGAAAATCGGAATCGTCAATTCAGATCTTATGCCTTAAATCAATTAAAGCTTTTTGTATGCTATTTTTCAAGAAATAAAATTGTTCAAGTAGTTATTTGGCTATTATATCTAGTCTTGCAATCCAAAAGAAGGGGACGTTCTTTCTCTTTTTCAGATTTAATATACTTTTGAAGAATTTCATTCCTTGTTGCTGATCGTTTAAAATTAATTACTAATTTTCAAACTTTTTTGATAAGTTCATTGATATACTCATCAGAGTTTGAAAAGCCGTTTTTGTCTTCAAAAATTAAAACAAAACCCAATTCTAAAATTCAATATCTTCATCTTTATCATTTTCTTCTAAGGCTAAATTTTAACTTCCGCAGCAAGTTTCAGCTACGGTTTTACTGGAGGAAGTTTCTGGTTCTGTATTTCGTTGGTTACAATATAAATCATCACAAACTGCTAATTGAATGCCATGAGCGAAACAAAGTTGTTGATCAGCTTCAATTTCTTTTCCGAGTTTCAGCATTACATTTGGTCCATCAGTTACGATAGCAACAAAGTCTGTTTTGATTGAAATGTCATACTGTTTTAGACGCATATTGTCAGCATTTCTATACACTTTTTCAGTGAAAGATCCATGTATGCGCATAACCCCTAAATTACAGAATTTGTTTAAATTTATACTTCTTGAATGAACATTAGTATTCATAAATCGTTTGTTTGCAATAGATGTTCATTCGTCAAAAGTCAAACTATTTTTCCCCGAAGTTTAAAAAAATTGTACATTTCTTGTAATTAACACCTTTATTATGAAATTGTAATTCACTAGACGATTTCTAACTGATTCTGCAGATTTTGGCAAATCATTATCAGTTTTCTATTTTCAACTTTTAGAAGGCAATTTATCTTTTGTGTAATCTTGACTTTTGGAAGGAAAAGAGGATGTAATAAATTCTTTCTAAAATTTAGTGTCGTATAAATTAGTCGATCCACCTAATATTTCAAGTACTGCGCTACACTTTTACATTTAGCGCCTTTTCCATCTTTTGATGTACCATAGAAATGGTACGTCAAAATGACGTACCATACTGCCATATAACAGTAATGCCATACTGAAGATGTATCATTGTCTTTCCGATGAGCTACGGAATCCTTTTCATTTGACATCTTTAAAGCAAAGTAAATATGAATGTACGAAAAGCTAATAAGTTACCACATAATGGCAGTCATACACAAATGCGACGCTTATCAGTAAAATCTAATTCAAAAATGACGTACGAAGAGAATAAAATTTCTACATACGAAGTGAAATCGAAATAAACAAACGAATTCATTTTTTCTGCCTAATAAATGTGTGTGTTACATCTATTTGGAATTCAAAAGATTTCCATTGTAAAAGATTTAATCGCTTAGAAATATATGTAAAAATATTTAAGGTATATATTCTTTTTCAATCATGCATAAACTTCAAGAAAATTGATTTTTTCCCAATCAAAAGCGAAATTTTATAAATATCTTTTTTAATTTCAGCTGATGCAATTATGCCTATAAAAAAACCGGACAATCCCGTAAATCCCGGGATTTTCTTCTGACAAATCCCGGGATTTTCGGGATTAAAAATACACCGGGATCCCGGAATCCCGGGATGCGGGATCCCGGGATTGTAATCCCTAATTTTAAATGAAGTAGCAAACTGCTTCTACTAACTAGGGAACTGCAAGAAGTGTAAGTCACCGATTTTGACGAAAGAGGTATCGTTGGAAAGATCTGATCGTGAGCAGTAAAAAACTTAATAGAACCACCCGTCGAAAATGAGTCGTTTTCAAGATATCCGACAATTTATGTCACGTAGCTCTAGTGCCCACTTAAAAGGGCTCAGGAGTTGAAAATTTTTCAAAAAATCGATTACTTTTTTTTAATGATATAGTTTGATTATTCAATTAATTCTTAATTCAATGCAAAAAACCGCATAAAAATATTAGCATTTTTAACGGAGTTATAAGCATTTATGTATCAATACTTATACATAGCCGCATCCATATAATTTCAACTTTAAGTCGTGTTTTCTCAAAACTTGATTTTTGACGAATAACACCAAGATTTAAAAAAAAAAACTATTTGATAAAAAGGCTTTTTTTTTTTTTGCATGCATATAACATCATAATCTAGATTATAAATTAAGGATATAACTATCACTTAATAAAAACAGTATTAAAAAATCTCTCAAAGTTGAAAATTTAAAAAAACCCTAAAAAATACAACTTTTTTTCCATTAAAAATACTCAAAATATTAAACTATCTAAAATATATTAATTCGAAATCTAGATAATGTTATATGCATGAAAAAAAAAGCCATTCTATCAAATAGTTTTTTTTTAAATCTTGGCGTTAGTCATCAAAAACCAAGTTTTGAGAAAAAGCGACTTAAAGTTGAAATTATATGGATGCGGCTATGAAAGTGTTGATACATAAATGCTTATAACTCCGTTAAAAATGCAAATATTTTTATGCGGTTTTTTGCATTGAGTTAAGAATTAAATGAATAATATATTAGCTCGTTAAAAAAATCGATTTTTTGAAAAGTTTTCAACCCCTGAGCCCCCTTAAAGGGGAACCGCAAAAAAATTTAATCTCGATTTTAACGACAGTGGTATCGCTGAAAAGATATAATTGTGAGGATTAAAAAACTCAATGTAATCACCCATTGGAAATGAGACGTTTTCGAGATATCCGACAATTTGTGCCATATAACTAATGCTGGAAACTGTATAAATAGTCGGATATCTTGTACTGTGACATAAATTGTTGGATATACGGTCATTCTGATAAGACACCTCCATAAATTTCGGGGTTCATTGGTTGAGTATAAAGGGTAAGAACAAAGGGGTTCGCTCCTAATTTAGGCAAATGCATTTTCCATGCAGAAATAATCGATTAGCTTGAAATTTTGGATATGCGTTACGGCTGTACATTGATAATTTTGGAGGTTCTTTGGTTAAGTATAAAGGTGAACAGACGATTCATATTCGTCCTTAACCACTTAACCGCCTGCCCCGAGATAACTCGAGGTTAAAAGCACTGTTTCCCCATACCTATCGCCGGTGAAGTGGTTATTACATAAATGTGTTTTTATGCAGATTTATCCGATTTTCTTCAAATTTTGGATACGGGTTCTTTCTGATAAGGCAAATCCCTGAATAGTTTTGGAAGTTTAACGATTAAGCATTAAGGAAGAAATCAGGGATTGCCCCCTTCAAATTACATAAATGAGTTTTTATGCAGAATTATCGGATTTGCTTCGAATTTCAGATAATTTTTGCTTTTGATAAGGCGTATCTCTGATTAGTTTTGGAGGTTCAATGATAAAGTATAAAGGTGGGAAATGGGGAAGATAATCCCTTCACATTGTTTGTCGAGGGGAATTATTCTTTCAAAAAATCAAGGCTATATTAAACAATCAGAGGCCTGCACGGGAATTTCCAGGACCGGGCCCAGACCAGCTCATTATAAAACTCAAAAGCTCGGTCTGACCCGCACACAAATCAATGAAAACCGGGCCGGAAAGTTCTGGCCCCTTCACAATTTCTACTATTTCTAAAACATTCAGTTTTTTATCGTATAATTAAGATTTTTTTAAAGAATCTTAAATCCTCTTCTCTTCCTTTACATAATTTTTAAAATTTTAACATTCAAATAAAAAATTAATTAGGTTTAGAATAAAAGAAAATTAAAAGCATCGTAACTTTTGAAGCTGTATAATAAAAGTAGATTTAAGAAGATATTTCTATATCATTTTATTAAACATTTCAAATCCAAATTCATTCTCAAATCTAAAGGAGCTAGTTTCCGAATACATTTCTGAATTCATTTCTTTTTTTTCTTTTTCTTTTTTTTTCATTTTTTTTTTTTTTTTTTTTTTTTTTTTTAGAAAATGCATCAGATATTTTTATTCATAAACTATGTAATCAAATGGCGACAATGACATCCATTTTTTGATACAATCAATTTATGAAAATACTGTGAAAGTCCGCCTGTAGATTTCCGCAAGTGACCGCAAGGAAGAAATATCTGCAACCATTTGACAAGAATCTCTTATATCTCAAAAAGTTTATATTTTATTTACCAAAAATGAAAAACACTATTCGATTTCAAATTCCCGAAAGAAATTTATTTCGACTCGACCCGGTGTCAAAATTAAAAGTTCAGCCCGAGCCTGGCTCGGTCTCTTCATAGTTTCTCAGTTCACGGCCTGTACAAATATCAAGGAAAACAGTGCGGGTGAGGCCCAATGTGGACCGACT
Source organism: Maratus speculifer (assembly GCA_964019185.1). Taxonomy (NCBI): domain Eukaryota; kingdom Metazoa; phylum Arthropoda; class Arachnida; order Araneae; family Salticidae; genus Maratus; species Maratus speculifer. The sequence continues at coordinate 334,918,413 of OZ025289.1, forward strand.
CAATTTCGACAAAAAATTCAGGCTTTAATTAAAATACAGTTGAGATTCCTTTAAAGAATATTATGGTGTGTATACATATATATAGACATCATTCAAGATTATATGATGTGGATTAGTTTTCTTGGCTTTTAATTCTTTTTTCTCTGTCCTTGATTTTTACGAAGCAAACCTTCTAAAAGATAAATTACGCCATCAAAAAGCAATGTATTTTATAGTTATAACTTCAAATAGATGTATATACCTATATATATATATATATATATATATAACCATTAATATTATTACAATATATGAACATGAACCATTGAATTTAATAAATTATAGTACATTAAACATGAAAGTAAAATATGAATATGAATATGAATACAAATGGGATTTGTATTCATAAGTATTTATCAGCATCAAATTAGTATAAGTTAGAAATAATAATAATAATAATAATAATAATAATAATAAAAGAGCACAATCTTAGAGCATGTATTTTTGACTAAATTACAATAGTTATGTTTCGGGAAACAAAAAAAAAAAAAAAAAAAAATATTTTGACTATATGATTTTTTTAAAATAAGTTACTTCCTTTTAAAATTTATATTTTAAAAATTAATATTAAAAAAGTCCTGTAAACTATATTTTTCATTAAATAAATGAAAAAGTTTTGAAATTCGAAAAATATTGTTTAGAGTTCAATTTTAAACTACCCCACTTAAAATAATAATAATAATAATAATAATAATAATAATAATAATTTAAATTTTTATAAAAATTTTATTAGAAATTTTGCGATGTGATTTTGATTGCAAATTATATTTTTAACCACCACAGACGAGGGAAAGAAATAAAATTCTAACTCAATAAATATATTTTTTAAAAATTTCATGGAACTGTTTAAAGTAACATTATATCTTGAATAACTCACTTTTCAATTTTTGTCTAAAATTTTTTCTTTCCTGTAGTAAATTTAGAAGGGAAATATGATTCAGGACGGAGCTATTTGTTTTACTGTCACAAGGACAAGTCCATTACAATGAAGAAAAGAAATATATTAATGATATTTTAATTAAAGCAATATATTAATAATTATTATATAATAATATAATTATTATATTTATTACATATTATAATACTTAATAATTTAATTAAATATATTTGATAAATTTCTCCTCTTAAAAGAGACTTAGAAAAATTTCGCGTATAGTAATTTCCGTAAAAACTTTGCAAAAGTGTTTGATTGTAGCCAAAAAAAAAAAAAAAAAAAAAAAAAAAAAAAAAAAAAGTTAAAAATATTTAAAAAATAATAATAAAATAAAATAAAAAATAAAAAAACATTACATACGCATTTTTTTTTTTTTTTTTTTTTTTTTGATTGGATTTTTTTCCCCAAGAACTTTTTAAACAAACACTATAAATTATTGATTTCAAGGAAATTTTTCAAAAGAAGAAAAAATTAACCTTTTTGGCCTGTTGGATTGGATACAGTGATAGTGAAAAATTACCCACCGGGTAGGTATTTATTTTTGGAATATATAGCTGAGTATTTGCAAAAGACTAAATTAAATAAATATCCAAGAATTGGCTATTTTCATATTTTATCGTAAAAAATTCTTAATATCGAAAAAATTCTTAACAGCTTAAGTTGCAATGCTTCCAATACTATAATATCTTTCACTTTGATTACAGAAAAATACCCCTTTTTTCTCCTACTGAATGAATCTCAGTATCTTTTAGAATCAACATCATGCGTAAACCCTTACGAAAATAATAGTGAAAAATGAACTCATGGTGAAAAACTATTATCTCAAAAATCTATGAGATGTTACAGGAATAAAATATAATAAGTTTTTAAGGAAAATTGTGGCAATTACTGAAAAAGCTTAGCTGCCTTATAAGTTAAAATTTGTTTTATTTTTAAATAGTGTGTTTTAACTTTTTGACTGTCCCTGTAAATAAAGTAATCATGCTAGAAACTTCATTTTCAAAAGGAATCGTTCTAGATTATACATAAGTAATTTCCTAAAATTTCATGGCAATCCGAGTATATTTACTGCGGTTAGAGTGCGGACAGACGGCCAGACAATAACCGAAAGCATAAACACGTTAAACTTTGCAGGAAAGTTTTAAAAACCAACTTTTTCTTCTTCCAGGCATCAAAATGGCTGTTGAAATAGGTCCTCTCTAGGCAAACCTACTATTTAAAAGAACGATTAATCTTTCTTCCTCTAATCCTCTTACTGCGTGGTGGGGAAAATTTGATGAATGGTTTTCTTATTGTTTAAGAATAAAGCCCGTGCCCAGCGTTGCTGAACCCATTAAAACAGCCTAACATTGTTTGGTCCAATTTAGATGACCATTGTTAAAATTGATCCACTTTTGGAAAATTTTTCAAATTAAAATAAAACTTAAGATTTTAAAAAAGAAATTGTTCTAAAGATTTATAAGTTGATGAATAGATTGACCCCATGTATTGATATTTTGCAGATATTTCAAAAATTAAATTAGTTTCACTAGAAAATATATGAAGTCATCCAAATTCGGCCACTCTTTTTTAAAGTATTTGTAGGGTTATAGGTTTGTACGGTTTTAAAAAAATTCCCAATCAAATCCCAGTATTTTTTTCTTTTAATTAAAAAAATAAATAAATAAATGTAGCTCAAACACACATAATTTCACCTTATTTAAAGAGAAATTTTCTATAAGAAACATTGGTATCGAAGAATTTCCAGATTTTGAAATTCCAGGACCCATACGATCGCTTTTATATATGTCACTGTAGTGATCACGACCCAGAAAAAATATATATATTAAAATAATTATATTTAACTGCAGTAATTTCAAAAACAGAATTTTTTTAAAAGTTGTTTTATAAGATTACAGAAATCTTATAAATGAAAACTTTATGGTAAATTTGTTTTCAATTGCAATTTGCACAAACCTAACAGTATAAAAATAATTAATGAACAGTATGTATTATGTATGTCATGAAATAAAATTTTGTAAACGGGCCCGTTTTATTACAAGGAATTTTGTGAAGGAGGCTGTTTTATTAAATGGATTTTTATGAAGAATCCCTAAATGAACCCCAGTCTTTGCCTGGATCAACCACTGTGTAGAGAATAGAAAAATAAAATCATTATAAGTTTTATTTCAGAGATATTTAATTTCATGACAAAATACATTTTCGTTTCAGATATGTTCTTATGAAATGATGATTACAAAAATTATTAAAAATTATTGCAATGAAAATGGTTATTGTGATAATTGAAATAATAATCGTAAAAATAATAATTAAAAAATAACAATCATAAGAATGAATACTTTTATCGTTAATTTTACAAAAGATATTGTTCTGATCATACATTCTCTAAATAAAATATAAATGAAACACGAATTTAAAACATGCAGTTAAATTTTGTTTAAGCTTCTGAAATTATGGGAATAGCAAAAAAGAAAAATCATGCGTTAAGAATATATTATGAAACACTTTCCAACAGTTCCTGATATCGTTCGTTATTTAAGAAAATAAGGTTATTGTCTATAGTCAAATATGTATTCAATAATTTTGAACAGCCCTGTATTTGATTTATCGGTTGATATATATATATATACTGTATAATGGAGAAATTTAGTTTAGCAAGAAAATTTCTAGCAGATTCAAATTTCTCTTTCAGCAATTTACACTATTAGATTTAAACATCCTTGAAATACTAGAATAAATATACTTGAGTTCAGCCCTGTAGTTTACCTAGTACCTTTATTACACTCCAGTATTTAGTTAAAATTTATTTTAAACTAAAACACACGTAAAACTATTGAAATCACATTCTCAGAAATTATAATTCATAGGCGCCTATGTATCCAGTTCTTTGCGTGGCCCTGTATATCATTTTATATCTATTCTACAAACATTTCTTAGTAAACTGAATGCAGTTCAGCGTAAAAATGCTTAACTTATTTAAAACCATTTTTAAATAATTTACGCCCATATTCAGTAGCGTTTGCGAGCTTTTTTATGTAGCTCTGTACATCAATTATCATTAATACACATCATATAATATGAATAAATTTAGTGAAACTTAAAAGCGCACATCATAATTAAAATGCATTTCATCCACCCATCAGCCATTATCGGATACATATAAAGTTCTTCGGGAGGAATATACTATTTTAAATCCTTTGTGTATCCCTGTAAATGCTATGCACTCCGTATTATGCATGACTATATCGAATAACTTATTTTAATCCTTAGTGACTTATATCAATTTTATTATTCATAAAGTAGTTTAATATAATTAAAATATGTGTACCATCTTTAAAATTAATTTCAAACGATTTTTTCCCATAGCCCATAATGTAACGGAAAACTTCTGATTGTCCCTGTAAATAAACTAATAATGCTAGAAACTTCATTTGAAATAGGGTTCGTGCTCAGATGTCAATAACGTCCAAAAAATTCAGTACAATCCGAGTATATTTACGGGCGTTAGAGCGCGGACAGACGGCCGGACAAGCCGAAATCATAAACACTTTTCAATTTTGTTGGAAAGTGTTAAAAAAGGCTAGAGATTGTTGAGAATTTCTGTGACTTCCTGGTAACTGTTACTTCCTGGCACAGAGCAATGCAAAAATATCGCTTTTAATGTATTTTAAAGTTTTATTTGAGTACATAATTGCTATTTTTCATAGAAAAATTATTGTTGTTATTATTACCAAAAATCTAAATTGCATTAAATGTAATATGTATATGGGTCATTCCACAGGAATCTGGTAACTTTAGAGGTGAATTTGAAATGTACTATTTTTATCTCAGATTTCAAAAAATTTTTATAATAATTATGAACAAGTTAATTTTATTATATTCGTACAGCAACACTCAAATATCTTAATATTTTTGAAAAAATCGGGTTTTTTTAGTAAAAGTAGATTTCAGGGGACTGACCGAAACCGATGATTTTATTCTAGAATGAATTTTTTAATGAATAATTCAAACTTTTTATTCATAATTATTAATAATTATCCAAAGAAGTAATGAAAACATGTTTAATACATAACCTCAATACATATTTTTTTACATTAATCATCTTTAACTAATACATCTTTTATTACTTATTTTAATGACACCAAATAAAAAAATTTTTAAGCTTTGAATAATATTTTTTTAAACAAGTCATAACTTTAAAATCAAAGTAAACAGTAACAGTAATTATTTTTCGCAAACGTCAGTAGTTTTATTTAATGTATAAGTGACTCTATTACGTTTAGTACTTGAAATAGGTATAGGTAATTTTTCCAATACCTGATCAAAAGATATATTAGCTGTGTCATTTTTATCTAATCGAAATAAAGTTTTTTTATCATTACAATTTTTGAGTAATGTCACAGCCAACTTCTTTCCTCTTTCTTTAACCTGCGAACAAATAGCGGCACTCCAGTGTTCTTTATTTCTTATTAAAATTTTGACTAGAATAAAGTCTCCTACACTGTACTTGATCTGTTGCACACTTGTATATTTTGTACTTGGCTTTTCACGGGGTCTTTTTTTGATCGCTGTGAGTGTTGAAATTTTTATTTTGTTCAAATTCAATCATTCCCAACTTGTAATGTTTACAAGTTATAGGATCGCAGAAGCAACTCAACGATTTCATAACAAGACGGTTAGGATGATGTACATCACCACAAATTTGATGTACCCTGAGTGTTCCTTGAAAATAAATCTGTTTATTCTTGTTTGCGTTTATCAGATCATCCATTTTTTTTAATATCAACATCTTCAACAATATAAATTTTTATTGCCGGGCATTTTTCATGTAACGTGTCAGCAAATTCTTGCAAATTCATTATATCACCTTTTTGAGCAATTACTTGGTCGGCAGTTCTTTTACAAGTTGCACCTACGCCATCTGGTGCACCTTTCCCATGGCCTGTTTCGTGGTAATTCCAGGAAAATGTTTTAATTTTCGGACACATTTCTAAAAATTTGCAGCCTAGAAAAAAAAAAAATTGTTTTGTTTCTGTGTTGAGTCACAGGTCCATCACTTAAGAAGTGTATATTTTCAATAGTGTCAGATAAAGATGCCATTATTGGTTTCAGATGAGCCCAAATAGCTGCAACATTGTGAGACAAATTTGATGAAATGGTGCAGTGAGAAACTGTAGAATCTTTGGTATACACAACAACAGTGTGAAGAGAAATTTGAGTGCGAGAACCACCAAAATGAAATGCCTGAATTTCTTGATTACATTTTGTAGAGTAATTTTCTGAAAAATCCATGTGTATAACAGCATTTTTTTCAGAAAGAGATTCCTTCAGTAACTTGAGATATTGGTATTGATGCACAATATTTGCTTTGTGTATGAAAAAATTTGGCAATTCATTTTCTAACTGCTCGATTAATTCTTTGGGCTTCATCTGTTTCCTCTTTCTTATACTTCATAACATATAGTCGTTGAGCCAGAGGCCAAAATTAGGCCTTTTGGTTTCATCTCTGGGAACTTGGTAATATATACGTTTTTGGATTCACAATGATCCAAGGAGTTCATTTTAGGATGATACTATGAAATTTGTGGTTGCTTAAAGACGCCATATTGAAAAGACTGACGTCATCTATCATACGGGGATACGTGTGATTAATTTTGCAATTATCATATAATTTGTGGCATTTCAGTAAAAATATGGGAAAAATACATATTATTGTACATAAAACGTTATGCTGATTAATGGTTTGTTGCAATTTTGTTTTAACATAATGTTTAACATCTAATTTCACATTATGTTCATAAACATTTTCAGTTAGATAAAGAGTTTAAAAGACATTTTCAATAAAAGAAAACAGAAATCTTGTTTTGAATTTTAATGCATTTTATTTTCATGTGATAAGCCACAGAATTTCAAGAAATAATTAATACTGGTGAAAAATATTGTACTTATATTCTCAAGAATTAATAATTAACAGAAATCTTAATCTTCTTCACTACTATCATCATCAGCTGATATTTCTGTGTCCAAATCGCTTTCATCGTCATAGTTGGAACAGTTTTGATTTCTAAACATGCTTGTACATTTGAGTTTATTCAAAACACACACACATGATGGCAAGACACATGTTCTTGGACAAGAACATGACATCAATACTAAAACAGCTTCAGGAGCAGGACTGTCCGTCCACTGGACTTCTAGATAAGCTCTTCCTTCACTGTCTGTTCCAGAAATCCAACCATGATTATCTGGGGATGGAAGATCATGATTAGCTTGTAGGCACTTCTTCCAAACCAGAGCCTGGTAATTAGCTCTCATTATATGTAGGTAGAGAGTATTACGACACGGCGGATGGTGATGCGACTCCACAGAACCTTTTTTTTGCAGAAAAAATAGTATATCGTAACTCATTGACGTCAGAAAATTTGTGCTTGCCATAATAGATATGGCAAACATGCGACTCCAGCTGTTTTTTTTATTTCCTCAGATATATCAGCTTGAATACCAAGGGCACTTAAAGCATTTCGGAATTCAGCGTTTTGAATCATTATTTTGTATGCAGCACATTTCCCCTTGCCAGCAAAAGCACTTACTGTATCGCATCCTGATAATGAATGTATTCCAGGTAATGCATTACATACTTCTTTTCCTAGAAGTTCATGCAGCTCATTCATGTTGTAATATTTTATCCTGTCTTTGGATCCACATTTTATAAATATTGAACCACTGTAGTTCTTCAGCTCATTTTCTAAAGCAAACAGTGTGATAATTGCCACATCAGTATCTAGCGAGCTAACAATAATATTTTTAAATCCATATACTAGGGCATGATGTGCATGAAATAAAAGTCGCGTATCCGCCTCTTCTTGAAAGCACGTCAATTCTGTCGCTTCTTCAACTAGTTCTTTTGTGAACTTATAGCATTTTTCTTCACAGGTAACATACATAACTCGCGTATTCAACTGTTTCAGATAATGAATATTTCGCCATTCTTGTGAAAAAAAAGTATAAGTTCTTTCTTGTTTTCCTCGTTAGATAGAAACTGCTTCCATTTACGTATTGGGTGTCCAGAAGTTATGTGTTTTATTTTTATCGCTTCACCGACAGTTCGCCTTTTTCGTTTATCACTTTTTATTGATACTTGTCTGTATGTATCAAGTATAACATCTATTCGTTCAGAGGATGTAGATTCTTTCATTATTTTAGAAAATAGATTCTCTGCTACTTGTCCAAATGTTTGAGCGATTTTGGTAATTTTTGAACAAAGCACATTCCGTCAATGATATTTACAACACGATCATTTGGAATTCTTTCAGCCTGCGCAAAGTTTTTTGTTATAACATCCATCAATTTTGATTTTCTGTTTTTCGCATTGAACCGTCGGGTGTTGCTAAGGACCATGGGAGAGGCCCTAGAAGGTAAGAAAAGACAATTCTCATGTCTAACTTTCTTCGTTCAGCAATAATTGTCATCTGAGCAAACAGATTTCTTTGCTTAACAGAGCCTTGCCAACAAACTCTGATTTATTGACCTTTACACTTTGTTTCTTCTTCAAATCAGAGAATGTCTTTAGCTTTTTTTTCTTTAGAGGTTTGAAAAATCCTTCTGGCTTTGAGTTTTTCGAGAGTTATTCTTTTTTGAACGTTTGATAAGCTTCTTCACCCACTTCATGAGCCTTGATTATATCTTCGACAATTTCTCTATTTGGCACTGTTCCAGTTGATAATACTACCATGTCTAAATCTTGGAATGGATTTATCCATTCATTGATGATCAGGTTTTGTAAAGCTGAAATATCGCGTTCGTCTTTCTGAATCCTACTCAAAGAGAGATCTGGATGTGAAACGGATTTTTCTGAAGGATTGACTTTTGTTCTTTCACGAATCATGTGAAGAAATGCTGCCCTCATATCAGAGTTTAAATACTATCTCTCAACTGCGGCAGGTCTTTGGCTGAACTTAGTTGTACCTTTTGATCCCTGTGTGTCTTTATTTATTGTCTCTTCAATCGCCTGATCCATGAGGATTCTGCCAAATGGGTTTCGTTGTCCAATCTGCACACAAAACCCTCCTCTGATAAAAGAATCATATATGGAAGGATGATCAGTTTCTAATGCCAGCATATCAGCATAATTAACAATCAGATAACGTGCGTAGTTTAAATGATCATATGCGAAGCACCATGGTAGTATCTTCCTGACAGCCAGAAGGTAGAGAATCCAATTACCCTCTCTGGTTGCCCGCACCAATGTAAATAAGATGTCTACCATCTATATATAAGACAACCACAGCAATGTGATTTGTCCATTATTTATCTGCAAATATTGCAAAAATTTCTCAAACTCATCATATACTTTAGAAAATTCCATTGATGTCATGATTTTGGAGTAATCATCCATTTTAGCAGTAGATATATCTTGAAATAATGTTTTAACTTCATCTTGAAGAACTTCAATATCAACATTGGATGCTTTCGTTCAATTCGATGCATAAATTTATACACTTTTAGTCGGTACAATATTGAAAATGGCACAAAAATTGTTAACGCCACCGTCCGGCGGAATATTTCAAAAATGAAGGAGAACCTGCTTGCCACAGCCAAAAACATTCACAAAAAATTTGGTTCTATTTTATTCATACTTCATACACTTTTTCATGATTTGAATGACACACACACAAACACACGGATAGACAGACATTTTGTAAAAGCAAGTTTTTAGGAATCGCTGATCTTTAAAACGTGTAAATCCGTAAAAAACCGGAAGTCGAAAAAAATTTCAATTACAATACTTTTTTCTATTAAAGATAAAAAAAAATATAAAGATATTTTAGAGATTTATTTTTTTAAACTTTAAAATCAGCCCTATCATTTAAAATTTCTTACTGTTTAGTAAATCTGAAGCTCTGTTTATTTACGAATTTCAAAACTGTAGCTATATATAACAATCAATTATAACAGTCAATAATTTCTTTTTAAAAAGACAAAAATCCATTAGATAATAGCTTTTATACTTACTAAATTAATATCATGCGAAGCCAGAAAAACTTTCCGATCACAATATCATCCAGAGTGTTGCCACAATTGGCTGAATTTTCCACCTTTAAACTCCGAATTGTCACGAAAAATTTTTTTAAGTTAGTTTTGTTTTCGAACCCTAAATGAAATGTCGTAAATATATAAATAAAAATTACCATTGAAATTTTTCTGGTTTCAATTTAATATTTCTAACTAAAAATTCAGCTTGATTCAAAAACGCTATTTATTGTGTACATTTTCTGGTGTAGCATCTTTAAGCTACCCTAATTTTGAAAGTATCATCGATGAATGTACTACTTATGTTGTGGTGAATCCAAAAATGTATGATTTACCAAGTCCCCAGAGATGAAACCACTCGACCCCCTGGCTCAACGACTAATACCGTTCCTTCTTAGTTTTAGGATCTATTATTAATTCTATAGCATGAATCGATTGCTTAAACACAATATCTTCACTGTTGTTAAATTCGTCATAAGGCAAACATCTTGTAAAGCAAGTACTGCAAGATCTTGTTAAAATTTTTTCACTGTAACGACCACAACAAAGTAATTGCAATAGCCTTTGATTATTATCAAATTGGAGAATTTTAGCGCTCTTTAAAGCAGTAAGTTTCAAATCAAGATTTTCATGTTGAATACATGCACACGTATTCACGTTTTGGTTTGACAATCCAATATGGACGTAAGCGACAAAATAATGAGTTCCCAATTTTAATTGATTCTGACTGCAGAAATTTTTGATATAAATTATATATTGAATCTAAAAGGTAACGTTTCTGTTTCTTCACTTTGTTACGAGTAACAGACTCTTTTATTCCAGCAGCTTGACGACTATTACTGTCATCTTCATAGAACTTTCCGACAACAGTTTGTATTTCCCATTTTTTTAGTAACTTTTTTTGACTTATTATGACCATTGTTTTAAATGTTATACCTTTATTTTTATATCTCCATAGCTTTTATTTATTAATAATATGTCCAGCAATAACACGTTTGAAGTTAAATCTATCTTTATGAGTTTTCATTTCCGATAATTTTTAGAAATTTGTGTTTGGAGGACTTCACCAAAGAAAGCTTTTTTAATTAACTCTCACTTTTGACTGTCATCATTAGCCATTTGCTCTATTCTTCTTAGGAGTGTGAGATCATCATTTTTTATCACAAATACTGCGTCTTAATCTTTATATCTTTGTTTAAAACGATTTACTTGCTTCTTTAGTTAAGCAGTAACTTCATCATTCCTTTTTTTTCTATACATCTCTGTAATCTTCGTTTTCGGCTTCGTTTTTTGGATTCATTTTTTTTAGATTCAAAATTTCACTGTGTACTGGCGTGGTTGAAAGACTGTGATTTGTGGAATTAGAAATATTTATATTATCACTTTGGGTAGATGTTACTGTCTCTTTTGGATAGTTATTGTTAATTGTTAATGCATTTTTTGCTCTATACTTAGAAGAATGTATTTTCCATTTTTTACGAGTTACTCTTTGCTCACGTGGAGACATATCCTTGATATTTTTTCTTTGGCCTTTTTCTTTTCTTTTTTCAAATATTTCAGTCTTTCCTTTGCTCATTGTTCTGCTAGTTTTACAGGATCACATTTCATTTTGAGTAATCGAGCTTTCTCCTGTTCTCTCTTCTTCTGTAAAATTTCATCTCTGTTTTTTTTTTTTTTTTTTTTTTTTTTTGTAGGAGCCATTTTTTGCTATAATAAAATTATATTTATACTAATTTTTTAATCCGTTATACGCACTAAAGTTCAAGAATTTTGTTTGTGGATAAATGAAACAAAAATTACCATAATAATATAATGACAACAAACTTCTTTTAAATATATAAATAAGAAATAAGAATTTCCCTGTTTAAATGTTGAGTTTTTTAAGGACTATTTCATAAAAAAAAAAATATTTTTCTACTGCCTTGCATTTATTTTAATGTATCATGTTGCTATGGCAGCAGACGATAAAATGATATTTTTAGAATAAAGGAAGTAATATAATAAAAAGTTTTGTTGATGTTTGTGATACAATGTTTTTCTTTATTTTTATGAAAAAAAAAGGTAACAAATAAGCTAAATTAAATAATTGCTAATTATCTGCATGCGAGGTAGAAGAATTATCGTATACAGCTTCTTGCTATGTCAACGTGGCGTATGTAATATGTATATCTTAAATTGCAGTAAATATTTCGAGCTGGTTAGAAAATGCGTGATTTCGGGTTGAAAATAAACAAAAAGACAAAAAATTGTCAAAGACAATTAAATAAAATCTTTTGAGGTTACATAGTTACGCGCACAGATTTTAATAGTATAGATCACTAATTAATTATTAATTGATAAAATAATTTGTAAAAAATGTAAAATTATTATAGAAATAATGTAATTACAGTCTAGGGGAAAACTCGTGAGCTGTGAATTTTAATGATGTTGCATTATTTTAAACAGATTTAAATTTATATATAGCACCGAGGTGTACAGCATGGCACTAAATGTGGAATAGGATTTGCATAGAATTTATTGTTCATTTACAAGGACACACAAAATAATCTGTCTAAAGTAAGTTTACAACAATATTTGCTCGAAGTATGTTTTCAGTTGTCTTACGCGTTTTCGAATTTAACTTCCCCACCCCCCTGCATATTACTTAGTGTATATAGATTCTATAGATCATATACAGAGATACGCAAAAATATCGGATATTTTTCCAAGTGCATTTTTTGTTATTAGAGGAAATTTTTGAAGGGGAATTTTGAGTGTACTATGCGTTTAACTGAACTAACTTTTAAAGCACCATGTAGCATATACACCAATCTGTAAGTCAAATTAAAGATCTGCACGAACCGTGTTCGGGTCGATTTTTATTAACGACATTCGGGCCGGGCCTAATTTATTTTTTCCACACGAAGCCGGGACTGATTTCATTCTTCCCAATCTTCATGGATCAAAACATTCATCCCGGTTTAATCATCTCGTATGAAAATAATTTTCTTGGCGTGGCCAAGTCTGTTCAAAAATCAGTAAAATTTGGCTTGCTCCAAAAATTTTTGCGATAAAGGCATATACTTTTAAATCGTCATTATACTATAATTAAACATTAAAATTTATTCTTTTTACAGAAACATAGATTTCTAGGCTTATTAAAATATACTTAAACTCGTGAAAAAAGATCCTCCTAAGATGGAATCTTTTTTTTTTTTTTTAACTGAACACTGGAAATTTCTTTTAAGCTTCTTTTAAACTGTTCATCCAGGCAAAATGAATACAATAACACGACAGAAAAAATATATTATACATTTACACACTCTAAGAAGGGAACTTGTCTATAACGTAATTTTTTCTTTCCAATGTGATTCTGTCTTAGAAGATTTTACTTTTACCAAATACCTTTTTTTAGATTGTATGTCTCCATTACATGGAATATTGATTAATAATATTAATGGTAACTGAAACATTTACATAAACAAACAGAGGTTCATTAAAAACATAAATATCGCAGTTTACGGCAATTCTGGAAAAATAAAGATTATAAACATGAAAAAAAAATAGAGACAAAATTTTTTGGTCAGAACTTTTTCATAAAAGTCAATAATCTGTAGAAATTCACACGGGCCAGACCGAATTCGAGCCGAAATTTAACATTTCTCCGGTCCGGACTCTGGCCGTGTTTTAGCTATTAAATAAGGCCGAGCCGGGCGCTATATTTTTCTCTATGGATCGTGCTGAAATTTTAACTTTTATAACGGACCGGGTCGGGACGAATTTATTTGTCTATGGATCATGCCGGGCTCGGGCCTGGAAATTTCGGTCTGTGCAGGCCTCTAGATCAAATATAGAGCTGTCCATAAATATTCAGATATTTTCTGACTTTTATAATTTTATTATTGATGGTAATTGCAAAAATTAGATTTTCGAATGCGTTATACGTTTTTCAAATTGTTCATTTATGTTTCACCTTTCACCCAAATATACTGAGAAAAATTGTTACAGTATTCTGATTCTGAATGTGTTGGAAATTATTACATAATCTCTGCTGCACGTATGATTTTTCTTCCTTGTTTATTTTCTAGCTTATATAATACATAATCTCAGAAAATCCTTCAAAAATCAGAGTGCATTTTTTTAAACTTTTTTTCAGATTACAGAAAATGCAGAGATTAATTTTTAAATATGAAAAACATTTAACCCTTTCGGATCTAGTGTACTATTAATAGTACATGCCTTTTAATTGACTATTATTTTGTTTTAACACATCCTTACTCTTTACATGTAGTAATGTTAATATATGTTTATGCATTTATTACTATATGACTTCATTAATGTTTAGGCATTTAGTAATAATAATAATAAATATTCGCTTAATTCACTTTGCACCCTTTTGTGATTCTTTTATTTTAAACATATATTTTGTTCTTTTTTCTGAAAGAAGCATATGTAACAACGCGCAAAAATTATTAGAAAGTTGCAATATCGGTTAAATCTTGTTGTAGGATAATATTTTTAAAAATTTTCAAAAACTCTTCTTTAGCCTACTGTTGTATGAATATAAATAGAACAATACGAAAGAAAAAAAAACATTTGTGATGTTTTAGACAATGAAATATTCGTTAAACTATAATTAATCTATTTTGATATTTAGTGCTAATGTTATTAACGTAAAAGTAATTTTTTCTAAAAGATCAAAAAAAAAAAAAAAAAAAAAAAATCAGACCCGAAAGGGTTAACATGCAGAACAATTCTCACTTTTAAATAATAATTCGTTTGCGATTTTTAACGCAGATTTTTAAGGTCGTGGAGTAACACATTTCTTGTTTCAAGTTTGTTCCCCGTAAGGAAGATCGGCAGCCTAAACTTGAACTGATGCGTAACACAAAAGTTTGAACAAGTGCTCAGCATTTAATCCTATGTTGACCCTCAAGTAAAAGTTATCCTTTCTTACTTTTTACAATTCGGTTCAAAGGTGTCCAAAACAAGGTCGATTCCTTTAGTTTTTAATTCGGTTGTTTTTACAAATCTAATTAGCATTTACAAGCTATTGTTTGGAATCTAAAAATAGTTACTGAATTTAAATATTAATAAGAACGAAAAATCATCCATCAATCATAGATTATAAAACACTTTCCAACAGTTTCAGATACTTGTAACAAAATTCGCCATTTAATAAAGTGACAGACGATGTCTAAGTAAACAAATAGGAAAAACTAAGTAACAAAATGTTTCCTTCGAACAAAAATTTTACAAGCGACATTGAAAAAATAAAAATAAAAATAAAAATAGAGAAACGTAGCAAAGAAAATTTCTTATTTGCAAGTAATATGCTGTTGGGCTGCACAACGTTTCAGCATTTCACTGGAAGCGGCCTGATTATGTGTTAACGCCTCCGGTATATATATTTTATTTTGTACATTTTTAAGTTGTACTGAATTTACACTCTATAAGAAAACTATACAGGGGAGACTGGAGAGGGTTGACCCATTTTTTACAAACTGATTTTTTTTTATATACATAAAGCACCTAGGATAAAGTTTCATACATCATCTCATTTGCTATACAATCAGCTATTAAAATAAAATTGCGACATTATGTAAGAATTTGAAAAATTATAGATTTTAAACATGAGAAAATAATGGGTCAACGCTCCTCACACATGGAAAGCTTAACCCATTTCATTTTATATTGAAATATTTGTTAAGGTAAATAAAATCTTTTTGAAAAAAGGTAGAGTAACTTTATGCTACACTCTAAATAAAAAGGAGTGAATATTCACTCCAGAATAGTGAATACTCACTCTATCGCAGACTCAAAATATGCCCAACCTCTTTAGAGTGACTATTCACTTTGAGCAAAAGTGGAATCATTGACTCTTTGAAAGAGTGAATATTCACTCCTAGGAAGTGAATATTCACTCTACACAGGGGTCAATAATCACTATTTCTGAGGAGTGACTATTCACTTTTGCTAAAGGAGTGCGTTTTTTCACTCCTAGTAGGAGTGAGTAGTCACTTTTTCATAGGAGTAAATGCTCTTTTTTTTTTCTTGCAATGAATTCCCTTTTTTTATTGCTATTATGGGCATTTTAAAAGAATCGTGTCTTTTAGAACATACAATGAAAATAAATACAAACGTGGTAAAGATTGGAATAAAATACTTTATTGACAATATTTATTTAATTCAAAGTATGTAACATTAATTGAACTTTTTAAGGGAAAACGTAATTAAAGTTACACATGAATTAAATTAGATTATTGACAGAAATAAACTATTTTATTCCAATCTTTCTCCTTGTGTTTGCTTTCATTGGTAGTCCCATAAATATATGATAGTTTTAAAATGCCCATAAGCGCAAGTTATTAAACAGCTTTAAAATATTAAGCATACATTTTTTTTCAGATACCCATTAAGTTTTACATATTATTTAAATAAATCCATAATGCACGTTATCTGTGTTTTTTTTTTTTTGTGTGTGTAATTAAAATCTTATTTCTGAAAAATATATATTAATACAAGCCGTATTTATAAAATGACATGGTAAGTCATATTTAATTTCAATTTTTTATTCCCGTTTATAGAGTAGATGTGCATGTAGTACCTGCCGGCGAAGGCACTCACGAGCTAATGCTAATCCTATGGGGAGAGATTTTTCTAATATCTCGTTTGCATTTTGACATTTTATTTATTTATTTATTTTGCATTGAATAGCTGAAGTTCGTCTCTATATCGCATCTTTTTTACTTTTTTGATTTCGGTCGCAGATATTTTTATAAAGTTTCTTTTACTTTCAAAACCGGTACCAAAAATGAAAGTGTTATTTAAAAAAATATCTGCAGACAAAATTGAAAAGGTAAAAATAAACAAATATTTAAGAGAGAAAATGTGTTTTTGACGATTTCTGTAACTTAAGTGTTTTTATTTAAATGATGAACGATTAAGCCCTATAAGCCCCTCTTTGACTGCGCCCTTAAACATTTTTTTCGGCTTCATGAGTGGTTTGATTGCCAGATTATAAAATAGGCAAAACATAGTTAGATTCATTTTCAAAAAATAATAATAATAAAATGATGAAGATATTGAAATTTTATAAATCACATTAATATAACTTAAAAACAACTATTTATAAAAAACATGTGTGGCACTCGGAGACTGCTGCGGTAAAGCTATTGCATAGCATTTTTTATCAACTTATGCAAAAATACCGCGTCAATGTCTGCTGAAGTCTATCGAAGGATACCGCACCGAAGTCTGCCAAACTCAAACGTCGTTAGCCGGAGTGTTAGGATTTTTTCTCGTTACGGAATTCCTAGATTCGGTCGCCGCGCTCAAAGCCCGCGATAATAGCTTAATAAATTACCAAACAAAATTTGGTCGCGCTACGAAAATTAGATCGCGAGTTATAAGCATTTTAAATTTTTCGACCCTCACAGTGGGGGGGTCTCCTGTCACCAAAAATTAACAATATCTCATAATAAATTACCAAACAAAATTTGGCCGCGCTACGAAAATTAGATCGCGAGTTATAAGCATTTTAAGTTTTTCTACCCTCACCGTGGGGGGTCTCCTGTCACCAAAAATCAACAGTCTCATATTAAATTACCAAACAAAATTTGGCCGCGCTACGAAAATTAGATCGTGAGTTATAAGCATTTTAAATTTTTCGACCCTCACCTTTGGGGTCCTAATGTCCCCAAAAATTAACACTGTCTCATAATAAATTACCAAACGAAATTTGGCCGTGCTACGGAAATTAGATAGCGAGTTATAAGCATTTTAAAATTTTCGACCCTCACCGTGGGGGGGGGGGGGTCTAATGTCCCCAAAAATGAACACTGCCTCATAATAAATTACCAAACAAAATTTTGCCGCGCTACGAAAATTAGATCGCGAGTTATAAGCATTTTAAATTTTTCGACCCGCACCGTGGGGGGTCTCCTGTCACCAAAAATTAACACTGTCTTATAATAAATTACCAAACAATATTTTGCCAAGCTACCAAAATTAGATCGCAAGTTATAAGCATTTTAAATTTTTCGACCCTCACTGTGGGGGGTCTCCTGTCACCAAAATAAATAAGATCACCAAAATAAACACTGTCTCATAATAAATTACCAAACAAAATTTGGCCGTGCTATGAAAATTAGATCATAAGAAACATAAGTTTGAGACTTGATATCCTAATATCTGAAAAATACCACGTCAATGTCTGCCGAAGTCTACCGAAGGATACAGTCCCGAAGTTTTCCGAACGGAAACGACTTTAGCCGAGTGTTAGGTTTTTTCGTTACGGATGTGTTAGGATTTTTTTGCGTTACGGAATTTTTGGATTCGGTCACCGCGCTCAAAGCCCGCGATAAAAGCTATGCAATAGCTTAAAATTTTGGCGTAATTACATTTTGGTAAGTGCAATTTAAAAATTAAAATTGATTACTTAAGAGCGTACACTAGTCACGCGGTAAAAGCCGAGCGCTAATGTAAAGTCTACGGGGGCGTTCTTTTCAAATATCTCGCTCAAATTTTAATATTTTTGCATGATTTTTTTGCACAAGATAGCTGAGGGCGATCCACAACCGGCCTAGTTTTTACTTTTTCGATTTTGCTTATATATTTTTTATATTACGATAGTTTCAATTTCAGAACCGGTTTAAACCGGTTCCGAAAGTTTAAGTAATTGTTTAAAGAAAATCTGACACATAAACTGAAAAAGTAAAAACTAGGCCGGTTGTGGATCGTCCTCAGCTATCTTGTGCAAAAAAATCATGTAAAAATATTAAAATTTCAGCGAGATATTCGAAAAGAACGCCCCCATAGAATTTACATTAGCGCGCGGCTTTTACCGCGTGACTGGTGTGTGCTCTTAAATTTTTAATTAAATCAAAATATTTTATGCACTATAAACATTACCATAATTGCTTTTTTAACAGTGCCTATATGAGGTGTACATTACTGGAAAATGACTACTTAAGTATTCCAGTAATGGACACTCCTCTCAAAACCTTAAAAATTAATGAAATTTTATAAACGACATTAAATACATAAAATTCAAAGCTTTCTTCAGCTACACAAACAAAAAATTGCAAATTTTGCAGTAAAATAAGGAATACATAAATTTATTAAATGAAGCCAGCTCTTGGTATGATTTTCAATGAAAACACGATTTTCAATGAAAAACAGTGAAACTTAAAAACATTATTTTGTGCTTCCTGATTGATTTAATTAAGAGTGTCAACAATAGTGCTAAATTATAAAAAATACAAGGGCGAGTTACGAAAAAAAAATAAATAAAAGCTAAATTTTTATTAGGTTCTATATATATATATATATATATATATATATATATATATATATATATAAATCAAAAACATTCAGGTGTGTACATTATTGCTACATCTACCCTATAGTATTCTATGAATGTGAGTTGAAGTTTTATAAAAAATATACTCATGTAGGAAAAAGAAAAATGAAGAAAATATAAAATAAAAGAAATGACTACATAAGTGTTGAATTAAGACATTTTTCTCCGGGAGGGATATTTCTGGCTCCCGGGGGTGGGAGGGACATTATAGAGCTCCGAGGAGGGAAATTGCCCATTTTGACCATTGAAAACACAAAATCTCAAAATTTCCGGGGGGCATTTCAATGCTCCGGGGAGAATACCTCCACCAGGACACCCTCTGAATTCAACACTGCTACATATGTTTTGTTCTTACTGTTGGAAAAACAATTTTAATGTTATTTATCTCTAATAAATAAATGTCATCTAATATAAGTCATACTGCAAACTTTTAAAATTACTAAAGCGTTTTATTCTGTTAACATCAGGCATAAAATACTAATCTTTGCGTCAGCGATTTTTTTTTCTCCGAGCACATAGAGATAGAAGACAACTTCCTATGTAAAGTAAGACTTTTAACTCAACATTCTAGAATTTACTTTCGGAAAATAAAAAGTTGAAATTAAAATTGACTTACCGTTTTTTATGTTAAATATTATCCCTTGCTTGATGAATAATAATCCTTTGTTTGATAAATAAGATATGTGCAGTGCAACATCTTCGTCACTGAGTATTAATGGAGTATTATTGCTTTTTACTGAATTATTTGTTCTCCATTTTGACTCCAGATCAAGAAACTTAATCTATGTGGATTATTTTGAATCATAAGATATCGGAGTACATCATTCCAAGATCGAAATTTAAACTACTTTTCAGTATTAATAATACAAATTAAAGATCCACATTTGTAGACCGAGGAAACGAAAGTCGGACACATAACGGACACGATAAAATGGCGGAAACATTTTTATCATCACAACTGAGAAGACGATTTCTGATTGACTGATGCGTAATACATATCTAAGTCACTTTTTAAGAGTGACCGTTGACTCTTTCGAAGGAGTGACACTCATTTTTGAAAACGAGTGCGTTTTAATAGCAAATAAGCGTAATTTTATATGTTATATTATAAAATGTAGTTTTTGAAAAGTAAGAATTGACATATTTTGGTACTTTTCATTGTTTTACTCCATATATTGTTCAAAGTTGGGCGGGTATTTTTTTTCAAGTGTATAATGCCGGGCTTTCACTCTCGTTAACGGAGTGAGATTTTTCACTCTCGACCATGGAGTGAGATATTTCACTCGCGACAACGGAGTGAGATATTTCACTCCTTTTTAGGGAGTCGGAAATTCCACTCTTTAAAGAGTGTATTTGTATAAAGTTCACTCTAAAAAGAGTGAAATGCAAATCACTCCTACAAAAAGTGAGCTTTTCACTCCTCCCAGTTTTTGAGTGTACTAGGTTTAATTATTGTTAAAAAAATATTCGGTAAAATGTGATATGTGAACAAACCTGCTTAGACAGAATTAAAAGCACAGGAGAAATATTCCACTTTAAAAACATTTTTTTTTTTTTTTACACTTGATTTGGCATTACTAGATTCCCCCACAGTTTGGCTTCATTTCATTGTGTTCTTCTTAGAGATAATTTTCTACATACTTTCCTAAAGTGTTTTGACCAATTTTATGTTCCTTTGCAGACTGATGATTACCCAACATTTATTAAAGCCACTTCTTTCATCTTTTCTTATAGTTTCCATTCTTTCTTTTTACCTACTATGGTACTATTTAAATGGAATAACAGTTCCTATCAACTTTCCAATTTATATTTCATTAAATTTTTTCAAACTTCTACAGCAATTTTTACATCTTCATTTAATCAGTTTTTAAACATTTTCTTTTCTATCAATTATCCCGATTTACTGTAGTTTTACAGAATAAATTTACCTTATATTATAAATATAACCATTAACTATTTATTATATATAGTATGTAATAAAAAGATTTCCAAAAATACTTAATTAAGGAGCTTTGATTACCTGGTTATTCCTCCCCACATTGATTGGATGAAGTTATCTCACATAGCCACTTTAAAGTTTAGCACATGGTTGTATATAGTTTAATTTATTGCACAATCTTTATGTCTGGAATGAAAGCTCAATATTTCTGCATTATTTAAAACCCTCTTAATTAAATTTCTCAGATATATTTCACCTAAAACAGCTTATAAAATATTTCTTAAAGAAATACACTTTTTAAGCTGAAAACTCTTCGCAATTGATTTTTCTTCACACGTTCCAATTATATTTATGAAACAAAGGCTACTGTTTCAACATTTCAGTACACTCTCAGTAAAAACTGTAAATTTACTGCAAATATATCGTAATAATAATAATATATATATTCTACAAGAACAGGTAAGAACTTATAATATAAATAATTATTTTGCGTACAAGACATTTTTTTATTAATAAAACATTTAAAATATATTAAAAATTGACATGCTTCAACTCATTTTCATTGAGCCCTCTTCAGAATGTAAATAGAAAAATTATAATCACAATGAACATGAAAAACTGGAACTTTTTGTAATTTTTCTATTTACATTCTGAAGAGGGCTCAATGAAAATCAGTTGAAACATGTCAATTTTTTGTATTTTTTTTACTTACATTCTGAAGAGGGCTCAGTAAAAATGAGTTGAAACATGTCAATTTTTAAATTATTTTAAATGTTTTATTAATAAAATAGCGTCTTATAAACAAAATAATTATTTATAATAAAAGTTCTTATTTTTTTAATGTAGAATATATATTGCACTAGTTTACACGGTTTTTATACCCCAGCTGAAAGTTGTTAATTTGTTATTTATTTAGATAGATCCAGAAAAAATAATAAAAAAAATTCTGTCACGTCTGGTTTAAGAAATATTTATTTACTTAACTGGATTACATAATTTTGGTATTAATATAAAAAAAATCAAAAATGGCTAATTTTTGCCTTCTTTTTACAATTATTTGGATCAGTTTCTCTTATAATGGACCAACAGTAATCCCCTACCATGATTTTATCCCAAAATCCCTGATGAATCCCCTTCAAAAACCTTTAAATCTAGGTGAGAACATTCCCCTTGTTCGTCACTCATACTTCCTAAGTTTTCAGGGGAAAAACTCAGATGCGAATGCAGGAAATGAATCTTTAATGACATGTTTACTTCCATCTGTATATCCCATAACAGTATTCACCTTCTTTTTTGAAAACTTCTAAGTAAACTTTGCTTTTGTTTCTAGACAGCGTAACTTTTGTGTTAATAAGTTCTATTGTTGCAGGCGAGAACTAAGAAGCTCTGCTTTAGATTTTGATAATTGTAAATCTCTTATAAGATCACTTAATTCGGCTTGGTTAATTAAATATGGAGTATTTTCTTGAAGAGAGAATTCGTCTGAATCACTAGAAATCGATTTGAATTCATCATCTCCTAGTATATTTACACTCAAATTACCGGGACAAACTGGACGTGGTAGATCTTTCGAATGTAAATTGGGCTTAATAACAGACGGAATTTCGGCATATATAATACTCGCCTTATTTTTTGTATTATATTCCACTGTCTTCTTAACACAAAAGTAACAATCATTTTCATGATTACTAGGTTCTCTCCATAGCATTGCTGAACCAAATGGAAGGCGTACGTTTTCTCCCGAGGACTACTGGAGTAAAACAATTCTACAGCTTTCGCAAAACACATGAGGCACCCACTTTTTATCTTGGTTTGAAACAGGAAATCCAAAGTAATGAAGATATGCACTTTTTAACGAATCTACTATGGGTCTTCTTTTATTTTGAAAATATAAACTATCCACAAACATAGCAAAAACGATCAGAACAATGTTTACACTTTCTAATCGACATTTTAATTCAATCAGAAACAAAATATTTGTTGTTTGAAGCGAACGAATGAACATTAAACTGTCGTCACCACGTTGGGTAGTTAAAAAAAAACAATTGACTGTAGAAAGAAAACTGTGACGGGATAGAATATTTCTTCTGACACTTTTAGGTTTAAGGAAGGTAGACTAATACATTTACATACATTTCTTTCGGGGTATAAAAAGAAAAGTTGAAATTTATAAACTAGTGTTAATATTATTACGATACAGTTATTAATGGACGTAATCAAGACTTACTGCTTTTATATTTCACATTAATTTTCACTGATATTTAGGAATCATCAAAATTGTGATTTCAGCGTTTGTCCTTCAATTTTAAGGGGCAACAGCCTTGTTTGATGAAAAACGGTCTAATACACTAAATAAGCGGTCTTATCCCTTAAATACTTAGAAAATTAAAGGCAATCCACATATTCTTACAGTTCTAGCCCATCTGTTAGCAAAATTATGGTACGACCTCATACATTTTCCTCTATTAGAGTGTAATCCTTTATTTTAGTCGATTTTCGAAAAATAATGTCACTTAACCGTAAGATATTTTCTAACCCGCCCAAAAAGCGATTCTGTGATGATTATCTAATGTGCTATACAAGGTATCCTCTCTCAACGGTGGCCAATGGCTAATTTCTAAACCGTTAGTCATAGACATATAGTTCCAATTGCAAAAATGGTAAAAAGGGTAAAGAATTGTTTTTCAAACGATTTAGATTTTTAAAAAATATATTAAAAAAATACGAAAATTAAGTTTTTATACGGTCTCCCGGTCTTATAAGTGATATTTAGTAAATTTTTACCACTACTCTAACAAGTAATACAAAAAAAGTCCCATTCCTCTGCGATTAAAACTGACCGGGTAATAGCTGTTTAAAGTTGAAGCATCTTTTTTGCTGCAAATTAGGGGTCAGTCACAAACTTACTGAAAATAAAAATAAACGCAAGATATAAAATTTAACACTAAACATTGAAAGTAAAATAATGTTTTTAATATTATTTTTAAATTTATGTTGATGATTATATATTAAAGTAAAATTTGTACTAAAAATATAAGTAAAAAAATAACATAAAGTTTGTTAGTTTAAATTATGAAAAGCAACAGTCACAATTCGTTATAAAATAATATATTTAAAATACACATATATCTAAAATTCTATTACATTACTTAACCTAATAGAATTTGGTGTAGTCCTATAAAATAAATAAATGGCACCCACCTAAAATTGTATTAATATTATATTGTCATTGGATATAAATAAGTGTGCAAATTGAACCTCGATCGGATATTTGGAAGTGAATTAAAATTTGAATGAAATTTTGAACTAGGGAAACATACATACGAACTTTTTAAGCAAAATAAAAACTTATCAAAATAACACGCTTTTTTGAAATAAAATTGCGATTTCCCAAAATTTGATTTTCTCGATAAAGAGAATTTTAAAATTCACGTGTTCAACTATTTTAACCAATCAAGAAGTTAATTAATAAAAATTAACACTATCGTAAAACTTATATGGTGGTAGCACCTTCAATTAAATTGCTTTAAAAATATTTCTTTATCTCATTTAAAACATTTTTGTAACTGGAACTATAAGTCTGTGACAAATGGTTTAGAAATTACCTATTGGACAGCGTTGAAAATGGGCGCCCTTTATAATAATTTAAGCACTTAGTATACGTTCCCTGAAAACTTAGTCCAACTCATTCGTTTTCAGCTACAGGAAAGTGGTTTAAGTCATGAAATTTAAAGTTTCATAACTCGGTCAATTTTAATGTTAGATGAATGGGACCTTTTTTGTATTGCTTGATAGGGTGATGGAAAATTTTTACTAAATATCACTAATAGGACCGTATAAAAAGTTAATTTCCACAATTTTTTAATAATTTTTTTTACCTAAATCGCTTGAAAAACAGTTCTTTACCTATTTTAAAGCATTTTTGTTTAGAAATTAGCCATTGGCCACCGTTGAGAGTGGATACCCTGTATGCTATGAAACAGTAAGTAAAGTGTTATTGTATTTTAAAGTGCATTATATCCTGTTTTAGGGGCTTCTCAAAATAATGGTCATGGATTTTTTTACGGGGTATGACTGGAATCTCTGTTGCCGGCCTCGCCATGTAATTTTACAAGAATTTTTTTTGACAGTGTAGCTTTGGTTGCCATCTATTTGCAAAACTTTGAAATTCTTTTAAATATGAAAACTGAAGAGTGCGTTAAGCCACCTCTATGGTCAACCCTCCTAAATCTGCCCTATACTTAAAATCTATTATCTCACATCGCTATTACTTCCGTTACAATATTTAATTACGTTTGAAACATTTTCTTTTTTTTTTTTTAATAAATCAAAAATTTGTAAAATACTGATTGTTTCAGCTAAATTTCTTTAGAAAAAGGATAGTTTTATTTGATAAATAAATTGTAATGTATGTAATTAACCTTTTACAGGCCAATGTTCCCATTTGGGAACATAAGTTTAAGCATTTATTAAAAATTTAATTTAATCAAAATCGACCAAAAAAAATTAGCAGAAATAGTAAAAGAATGACTTTATTTTTTGAAATAGAAGTTTTATTCCTATCATTAATGAGGCAAGGTACAGAAAATCATAAAAATGACCAATGACCACTGGAAAATGATCAGTCATAAAAATGATTTTTTGAAATAGATTTTTCGAATTAGAATAACTTGATTTTTTGGAATATAAGTTACATTCCCATTATTTATGAGGAAATCTACAGAAAATCATAAAAAATATCAATGGCCACTGGAAAATGGCCGCCGGAAGTGACCAATGTTCCCATTGGGAACATTCTGAAAATTATAAAAAAAAAAAAGAATTCCACCATATTAATCACTAATATCTCTTAACTAAAGCATTAGAAGGCATAATGTACAAAAAAGTAATTTAAAATATGCCTGGATCTGAATTTGGCCTGTAAAAGGTTAATTATTTTGATTTTTTTAAAATACACAATCCTTTAAAAATGTAAATTTTTTTTTTTTTTTGTTTTTTTTTTTTTTTCAATAAACTGAAAATTTTAGTTATTAAATATACATAAAGATCCACAGTCTAGGCCATAAAATAAAAACTACCTTGGATATATATATATTGAAAGTTTTCAGTTTGATAACTTTTCATACATTTTATGCATGCTAATTTATTAAATTTGCTGTAAAATTGCAAGAAAGTTTTAGATACTTCTACCAATTTCTCATTAAAATCAAAACTTTACATTACTTTTAGGAAATTGGCTAAATAAAGTTAATTGCCTAAAAGTGGCTAATTTTATGTTTGGAGATAAAATTTTATATGTGTATATAATTGTTTATATTATGAAAATAATTCTTTTCATAAAACACATTTAAATTTCTTATTTAAGAAAATCTATTAGAAATAGTCGCCTCAAGCTAATAAGATTGTATTGATTTTTAAATTGTTCCATACACTACTGTTATAACTTAATTTCAATAAACAGAAAATTATACTTTTTAAATATATAACGATCCATAGTCTAGGCCATAAAATAAAAACTCCCTTGGATATACCTATGACAGTTTCAGTTTAATGTTCTTTCATATATTTTATTCATGCTAATTTATAAAATTTGCTGTAAGATGGCAAGAAATTCTTAGGTACTTGTACCAATTTCTCATTAAACTCACAAAGTTGCAATATTTTTCGAAAATTAGTTAAATATAGTCATAATTTTTAGAGATAAAATTTTATATATGTATGTTTATAACTCATTGCTTATGAAAGTCATCCTTTTGATAAAACGTATTTAAAGTTCTTATTTAAGAAAGTCTCATGGAAGTATTCATCCCAAGCTAATAAAATTGTTCTTATTTTTATGTTGCGCTGTACACTTTTATTGTAATTTAATTTCAATATTAGAAGCTCTTTTTTTAAAAATGCTTTTAAACAACAACTTTCGGTTACTTAATTTCACACTTCCAATTTTTAAACTGAGGAAAAAAAACAGTTATAACGATGATGAACGTTGTGAAAAGCAAAAATGGCTTTGAACAACCAATTGTATAATATTTAAATTGTAATAAGAAAAATAAAAATTGTACAATTTGTCTAAAATTAACTGCTTAAACGGGTTACCATAGGTCGAAAACAATAAAATAGATTTTTTTTTTAAGATTTTAAAAAGTTAAAATTGCACATAGTATTCTTCATTGGCTAAAAGATGATGAAAAAAAATAATAATAAACAACACTTTCGAATTTTGGGCAGTTCCATTTATCAGAGTTGAGAGTGCAAAAAAATTATGTAATGTAGATTTTTTTTTAAATGTTTTTATCATTTTTTAACTAAAAAAGCCCATTATGTATAATTTTAAGTTTTTAAAAATGGATTTTAGCATTCTACTTATTTATTTGTTAGATTTTTTTTATTCCTTAAAAAATAATCAAATTTTAATTCTTAAATCAAATTAGATGAAAAATAAATAACATAAGTATTTTGAAACAATGGCTGTCAAATCCAAATAAGTATTTCCTTTTAATTTAATTTCTTACTTCCTCATTATTTAGGAAGAGGTTTCTGCATATCCCAGTTAAAACAAATGATAGATATTCATCTGTTATATCCATACGAAGTTACATTTTAAGTGTTCCTTTCTTTTTTTCCCCCATACATATGGATTACAGCTAATGACAACGTTATGATAATAGAACAACCAGAAATTGACTGTTCCACATGAAATCGTAATCTGTGAATCACTGTATGACATTATGAGAAAAATTAACTTATTAGAGAAAACTTTAAAATCAAAATGCTATTAATCATGGGAACCACCTATGATTAAGCAACAATGTCGTCATTTAATCGAAAGAACAAGCTAATAATCTGATTCCTCATATCCGCTTAATCAGTTTCGCAGCTCAGCAATCTTTTCAGATCACGAATTATAGAACAAATACGTTCTTCTGACATAATTTAGTGTCGATTTTGGTTCCAGAAGAAGAGATTTTAGAAGTATTCATTTTATGATATTTAGAAGATGATATTAAAATATGCGTAAAATTTACACGGCTCTGGTCTGTTTGGTATTTTTGTTTGGTATTTACCTGGAAGCTAAAATATTTATCAGTTACCCCTTGCGCACGTTTGTATACATGGTAATAATAATAATAATAATAATAATAATAATAATAATAATAATTATTATTATTATTATTATTATTATTATTATTACTATTATTATAAAATTAGACGCACTTTAACAGAGGGGAGTGTACAAAACAGAAAACGATTTTTGTACTAAAAACTAGAATCATAATCCATTTTTTCTGCCAAAAAATACAGGGCCATACGAACTGATTTTTTTTTATCTGAGTGAAAAAGTGTCCAGTCAGGAATCGAGATCGGGACCTCTGACTTAATATGTCAACGCTCTATTAATTTATTTATCTTGGAAGACTATGGTCGACACAATGCATTGAGACAATCTTTTGACATAAACATCCGATTTGCAACAAATCACAGCTCAACAGATTACACCTCAGATGAAGAAATTTTAATAGTGGACGAAAAACTTTTTATACTTTCAAACTTTCATCTCAATCATACAGATTAATAAAGTGATCATATTACAAGTTGAAAAACCTATCCATCACAGTGAATTAATCTTTGTTAATGAGTATATTTACTGTCTTTACTTATGGTGTTCATTTTCGCTTTTCTATTTGTTATATCCATGTACAGCCGTGGAAAAAAGATAAATATCTCCTACTAACTCTGCAAAAAAAATTCAGAAAATAATTCGCTGAAGTATGAAAAATAATTTTCTTTATAAACTCTTTCGCGATTGGCTATTAATTTACGCTTTTTAATTTTTAATATCACTCTTTGTATTTGGAAAATTTCGTTTTATTTAATCAATGAAGGGATAGAAATAAATAAAACAAAAATTTCTAGCAAAATAAATTAGCGTCCAAAATTCAAGGGTTTTGTGAAAAAAAATATAGCAAGTATATATGTCGCTCAGAGTCCAAAAGTGTTAGAACAACCGTCAAAATTAAAAAGATTTTTGAATCTATACAAAGACACTTAATAATTAAAAGCTAGTTTAACTTTCATCTAGAACATATAGCACAAGGAAAAATAGTCTAAATTTTAATTCAAGGAATACCTTGAAATTGACAAAGAATGATTAGTTTGACAAGTTTAGGGAACACTGAATATACATTCAGATGACCTATTTCGATCTCCCTATAAGAGGAGAACTAAGCATTTAAAAAAAAGTTTCTGACGACCTGTGAGAAAATGAATAATTACTTCAGCAGCGCAATTTCGTTCATTTTGAATTACAAATATGTATTTTTGCATTTTTAATCAACGATCAGAATCTCCAAATGCACTAAAATATATTTCGGTTTCTAGTTCACATTTTTGAGGAGAAGGAAGCAGAGCATTTAAAAAGTGTAACTATAGTTAAATATGCAAAATTTGTGTTACATAATATTTAAGATAAAATTAAATAAAATAAGTAACGAAGTGAAAGATGGGCAAGAGAATTAACACCGATTCTTATTTTTTAAAAACATTCATTCATTTTTCAGGAGCTGCAATGAAACTTTAAAAAATTAAAACATAATTACAACGTTATTCAGTTGTAAGATTAAATAAAAATGCTGTTTAGATTGTGTTTATATTCTAGTTCATATTTTTGAGAAGTAGGAAGCTGAGTATTTAAAAAGTTTAACTAGTTAAATGTACAAAATTTATGTTACACAATATTTAAGATAATAGTAAAAATAAATAACAAGGTAAAAGATGCACAAGAGAATTATTAATGATTTTTTAAAAAAAGAAAAAACTATTTATTCATTTTTTTTTTCAGGATCTGTACTAAAACTAAAAAAATTATTGAACCAAAACACCATAATTACAACTTTATTCTGTTATAAGATAAATACAAATGCTGTTTAGATTGTTTAGATTGCGCTTAGATTTTAGATCATATTTTTGAGGACATTATTTTCATATTTTTGAGGTTTCATATTTTTGAAACAGAACATTCAAAAAAGTTTAACTAGTTAACTGTAGAAAAGTTGTGTTACTTAAAATTTAAGATAATAGTGAAAGTAAGTAACGAAATAAAAAAATCTTTAAAGAAAGAGTAAAAGGTCATTATTCAACATTTTACTGATGATTACCAAATTTTTAAAAGTGAATGTTAAAGTCTAAATTGTTTTAGAAAATACATAATGATTTTTGAAAATTTATTATCTTAAAAGTTAGTTTAATTTATTTTATTTTACTTATTAGCTTTGAAAATCTTTTTTATTTATTTACACCTAATAAGAACGAAAGATTTTTCGCAGTTATATTAAATTAAATTATCGCATTTATACTATTATCAAATATTTTGATATTTACTATCGATTTACATGAGATAAAAATGCGATTTTAACGAAGAGGATCATAAATTTATCATTGACGCTTTCATTTAATAATGTATGCATTACTGACATTTCATGAAAATTTATCCTGAGATGAAAATTCCTATCACTACTCTTCTCTTATCGTAAATTTTTTACAAAATATTAATTATTAGAAAAGCAAGACCGAAAAATCTTGCATCACGTATACATTATACACTAAAAAAATATGATTAAATATTTATTTATTTATTTCTTATAGAAGGAATTGAGACACATTTAAATAAGCATTTTACAAAAACACATAAATGAAGAAAAATCAATTTTTAGGAAATGCTGCACACTGTTAAAAATTTTGCTCTAGACTGAACCAAAATTTTGATGCTCAGTAGCTGCCACTCTATGATGGTGAAATCTTGTACCAACATTTGGAGCTTTCTATTTCAACCTCGTTCCAACTAGTGGAACTATACATCAACTGGAGCTACAAATGTTGATTCAAGATTTCACCATCATAGAGTGGCAGAAATTGAGCACCAAAATTTGGTTCAAACTAGGGCAAGATTTTTAACAGTGAATGCACATTCTTGTATATATCTCTGCATGCTAGAATTTCAACATACCACCTGATACGATCAAATTTAGAAAAGTTAAAAAATGAAAATCACAGCAGAAAGCGCACTTTAATCAAATACTATTGCAATTACTATTACTGGAATCTGATATTATATATATCGCTACCCACAAGAAAAGTAAAACAACCCGCGAAAATTCCTTTTTTTTTCCTTTTTGGTATGTGTGTGCGTGTGTGTTTTCACTAATAGGTCTGTCATAGTGTGTCTTGCTACACAGTTTCATAAGTGCAATTATACAGAAAATCTCTTTGTTATGCTATATGTCTATTTATGACACAGAAGAGGAGTGGATTGTGTGGGAAGGTAAAATTATCCAACCCTCTAAGCCTCATCCTCTGTGTCTTCATTTTTAAAGATTTTTATCCCTGCGTGCAGCGATGAACTCTGTAGTTTCATATTACAGTAAAATCATGCAATTTTTATTTTGTCAAGATGTGTCACTTTTCTTGTCTGTGAACGATACATGCCTGTAACTCTCCAAGAAAATGCAACCACGTGTATCTCTTTAAACGTTTATAGTATTTATTTAAAACCATAAGATAAAATCTAAAGACTAGATTGCATAAAGACTAAAGTACTCCGCCATGAAGCTGAATCAAAAAGGTTGAGAATCACTAATCTAGACCATATAGTAAAAACAAAAATGTTCTTTTAAAAATATTTTTTTTTATTTAATAAAACCATTAAACTTAAAAAATCTGTGAAATATAATATTAAATAAATAAGTATTTTATTCACTAAGTTTCACTTTCTCTTAAAAATTGCTCTTGTGGCGACCATCTTGCGCGGTCAATAAAACGAGTTTCTCGCAGGAGGCGACTGAGGTACCCTTTTGCTCGGCGGATAAGACGCTCGCTTACTGACCGTGGGTTCTCCAGTTCGAACCCTGCCCAGGCACCGTCACCTGCATTGGTGACCTCGGACAAACGAACACACTTCACCACCTTCGCTCAAGTCCAACAGATGGCAGCACTGAAAACACCCCCAGCATACAAAGCCTGCGAAACGCTCGCAGCACGAAAGCCTCTGTAACGCTCAGAGCACACGACCAAAGCCTGTGTAACGCTCACAGCAAGCAAAGCCTGCCACGCTGCGCATCATCGAGAGGTCACACGTGCAATCGGCGGCAGCACGACAACGACAACGCATCTGGCACGCGCCAGCGCAACACGAGTGCATATCGCTCGTCCAACGTCAACGCGACGTTCTTCTCACTGGGGGTGGAGTACTGTGGCGACCATCTTGCGCGGTCAATAAAACGAGTTTCTCGCAGGAGGCGACTGAGGTACCCTTTTGCTCGGCGGATAAGACGCTCGCTTACTGACCGTGGGTTCTCCAGTTCGAACCCTGCCCAGGCACCGTCACCTGCACTCTTATTCCTCTTGTACTTTCTTACTTACGAAACCAACTCTTAAATAACGTAACTGATGTTCTTGATATATATTTTTAATTATTATTTATTTACACTCTCGCAGATTTCTTCGGTAAATTTCGAAAATACATTTGGCCAAGCATTCTCATGCCTTTTCGCGTAGACATCCGGCAAAAAAACGTTGTTCTTTTAAAAATCATTAGAATTTTTTATTTAAAGAAAAAAAAAAACACTAAATTAAAAAAATCTATGAAATATAAGATCAAATAAATGAGTTTTCTATTCAATAAGTTTCACTTTTGTTTAAAAATTGCTCTTATTCTCCCTGTACTGTCTTATTTGATATATATCAGCTCTTAAATTACGTGATCGATATTTTTCATATTTTTTAAATTATTATTATTTACACTCTCGCAGATTTTTTGGTAAATTTTGGAAACACATTGGGCGAAGTATTACATTCAGTGGCGCAGACAGGATTAAGTTTTGGAGGGGGCTACCATATTTTAGACATCTACATTTCCTTGATCTGACCTGGAATGTCAAATAAGCTCAATCCAATTTTTTTTTTTTTTTTTTTTTTTTTTTTTTTTTTTTTTTTTTACATTTTATTAAAAATGGACGAGTTGTGTCGTTCCCAGGAATACCTTTTTAGGAGCGTTCGTAATTATGTAAATACGTAGCACCTATAGTTGTCGTTCAATCCGTCCGTCTGTCCGTCTGTCTGTCTGTCCGCATATAACAATGCAAAAACTACCCAACCGAATTTTTTGAAATTTAAAATATATAATTATTACATAATTTTGTCGAGTCATTTCAAATTTTATGAGAATCGGATATATAGATCAATTAGAGGGATGATCAAAAGTATTCCGTTACATTACGGTCAATGGGGAAAAATGTTGCAAATGCATTTTAATTGTTTGAAATTTAAATTACATATTTATTACATAATTTTGTCAAGTCATTTCAATTTTTTTGAAAATAGGATGCATAGATCAAATACAGGGACAATCAAAAGTACTCCGTTACATTACAGCCAATGGGAAAAAAAGTGTTTCAAATGCATTTTAATGATATTACACACATTCAAACATAATAATATTGATATGCATCATAAAGTACATATTATAATATAGATTTTGCATAATCTGTTGTGCAAAGAACTTTTGTTATTGATTTACAAGGCCACACAAAAGTATTCCATTACATAATGAGTATAGAGAGAACATTCTTTGTTGCGCATTTTAATTGCAATTAACTATTTACAATTTTATGAGATTGAGATATGAAAGTGATATTTTTAAAATTTCATTATCGTACGAACGCACCTCATTTGCCACGCTTCACGTGCAATTTCTGATTTATTTCTATTGACTTGATACAGAACGAAGACTGGGTAGTGGAAGACGGGGGGCAATCAGCGAAACCTGGGATAGGGGCTCTGAAAAGATTTTTGATGGCGCTAATTCTGAAGGTTTAAATTTCTTTGATAAATAAAAAGAAAATATTGTTTTAAATGATAAGTATTAAAAATGCTCATATTTAAAATTTTATAAGAAAATTTATAAATAAGAAAAAAATTGCGAAAAAATTATTGTTTTTCAAAATTTCCATTTTGCAAAATCTATCAAAAATAACAAAAGTTAACTTTCATAATTTTATAAAACTTTAAAGTTTAATCTTGTGGTCTGGGAGAAGCGTCGCTACCCCCCCCCCCCTTTCTTAGTCAATGTTTACATTTTCCCAGATTTCTTCGGTAAAATTCGGAAACACATTTGGCCAAGCACTCTCACGCCTTTTCGCGTAGAGATCCGGCAAAAAAAGCGTTGTTATTCGAGGATGTCTCGGGTTAGAGCTGCTGAAGCGAAGAGCAAAAACTAGTTCACTCCGTCAGAAAATGCTTCGGGGCCCTTAAACCTCGTGTTCAGTATATATCCTTAAACATGTCTGCTCTTACTCATTTAGTGAGTATCACTGGACTGCTCTATCGGCTCAGTCACTTTCTCATCGCAACTCATCCCGGGAAGATTCTCCCATCGCTCTCACAAAAGTAAAAAGATAAAGGACTATTTAGTGACCCGTTCGTTTTGAATGCTGGTGTTGATTTTGTGCTATTAATATATAAGAAAATTCAAGGTAAGGATTTATTTCGCACCTGAAGGATTTATTTTCATGACTTTTATTTATATTTTATTTTATTATTATTATTATTCATTTTTACAAAAAAAAATATTTTTTAAAAAATTCCTTTTTTTATATAAAAATAAAAAAAAATGCGCGGAGGATTTTTTTAATGTTTAAGAAAGTCCGGGACATATTTTAAAATAATTTTTATGCATTGACTTAAAATTTTGGAATTTTATAAAAATCGTTAACCATATAATTTTTTCAAACTTAAAAATAAATAAATAAATAATTAAAATAAAATTAAATAAATAAAATTTTTTTAACTAGTGGAGTAGTTAAAAATTGTTATAACTCGAAATATTATTTTGAAGAATTCCAACTTTTTTTTTCATTAAAAAATACCACAATATATAAGCTTTAATTTTGACTCAGCATTTAAAAAAAACATTAATTTAACTAAAAATATAAAATATTTAAAGTAAAAATTTGAAAAAAAGTATTGTGTATATTTATTTCTTTTTAAAAATCATATATTTAAAAGAAAAAAAAATTGGGGGTGGGAGGGCAAATTTGCTGATTAAAATTTTAAGTAGAATAATAGAAAAGGCATGCTCCAATTATGAACCACTTATCTTTAACGATTCATGACTTATAACAATTTGAATAGGAGACATGGTAAAAAAAATCAACATGAAGAAAAACGCATTTCCAAAAATACTTGTTTCTATAACAACTATTGAATGAAATCGAGATTTTAAAAAGAAACTAAAACGAAAAAAAAATACATTTAATGGTCTAATTAAGATAGAAACAATATCTAAACATCATTTTAAGCAGGAAAAAAAAAGAATTTTTTAAGCAATAATTTATTTCCTTTTTGAAAATTTGAAGATTTTTGTGTCCCGGACCTTCTTAATGAATAAACTTAAATTAGTGGTCAAGTTCTCTATTTTACTTTTCACAATTTTTTTTTATTGTTTAAAATTCTGATAATGTCACAAAGCCCATGGAAAGAAACATTCATATTTAAATTTTTTTAAATGATGACATAATCGAGTAATTGTTGGTACATATTTATTTTTATAATCAAACTGTTAAGGGTCATTCTCACAGAATAGGCAAAATTGATTGGAAAAGATTGTTTTAAACTTTTAAATTTAGAAAATGTAATTTTTCGATAAAAATGTTCATCAGGATTTCATTACTTTTCAGTTTTTTCTTTGTATCTGAAGCCTCCTTATGCTGTCCACACCGTTTTAAAAGTGAGCGATAAATTAGATAATACCAGTAAAAATGGATATGACAAGTGCACGGAGGAGACAAAAAAGTTTTGAATTCTCAACTACTTTGGTTTTCAAATTGATAAAATGATGCATTTCTTTTCATTATTTATCTTAATTATGGTAAAAAAGCGCCATCAAGTACATTTAAGCACATTTATTTTTAATAATTTATTTAAACTTTGCCCTGTTTATTCTTTAAGATGTGGAAAGAATCTAGAATGGAAAAATGCAACTATATTTAAACATTTTCTTTTCAGGATTTCTAAATTGATTTCTGAATCTGAAATAATAATTTAATTAATATGAAACGTTATGAATCGAATGAAAGTATTTCTAACACTAGAATGAGCAAAAGTTTTAGTCAACTTTTATAAAAATATTTCACGAAAGAATTTTGATTTGAAATAGTTTAAATTTTTTATTTCACGCTTTTCGTTTTTGTATCTTTTTAAAAAAAATTTTATAATAAAATTTCTGGTTTGAACCGAAATATGATCATTTGGTAGCAGTCGAAATCATTACTCACGCCATTCTAGAGATAAAATATTGATATTATACTCTTTATTTTTTATTTATATTTGCTACGTTTTAGTGTTCAAAATGTTTCGTTGTTGGAGTTTCACAATCCGTTGGATTATTTTGACGTGCATATTTTGTCGCATCATTAAAATCATTTTTGTTGGTAATCCCTATGCCAATTTAATTAGAATATTTGGATATCAATAACCTGTAGCCAGATAACTAAAAAATGCCTTAAAATTAATTAATTAATTAATAATTCCGTTCTAAAAATATTAAAACGCTGTAGTAACATTGAAGACAAGATACACACGTATATATAATTTTTATAACTCTATAGCCTGATTTGATTTTGATAGTGTGTGATAAATCGATTACGAAATTTCATCATATACAAAAACCAAGTTGAGTTAAGGCGCCCTGGAACACATTTAAAAATCATTTTTATTTTTGAGTAAAAATTTTGAATTTTCTTGAGATGGTTAACCATATAATTTATAAACAAAATAATATGATAAAACTTCTCTCTCTCTCTCTTTTTTCTCTTTTTTCTTTTCTTTTCTTTTTTTTCTTTTTTTTTGTGTAATTTTAAAATTTAATTTTTTTAAGTATGGTATTTTAATCGGTATAACATCATTATTTGTAGAACTATTATTATTATTATTATTATTATTATTATTATTATTATTATTATTATTATTATTATTATTATTATTATTATTATTATTATTATTATTATTATTATTATTACTTCACATTTGAATAAACAGAAATATCTAAAATTTAAGTCTGTTTCAGCTTTAAAAAAATATTAATTTAATTTTTTTAATTTAAAAATAGTTCAAAATTGTTGTAACTTTTATTTTCAAAAATTTTATTTTCAAAAGTAAGTATGTGGGGTTTTTTTAATTTTCTGAATTAAAATTAAATTTAAAAAAATAAAAAAATTACATGTTTCAAATTTGAAACATTTATCTCCTAACGGTTCTGTAGTTATAATAATTTAAAACAGAGAAATTTGAAAAAACCCATCACGAAGAAAAAAAACATTTTCATAAGAAATCATTTCTTGACAACCATTGCTTGAAAGCTAGATTTTGAAACCAAACCAAAATGAAAAAATTAATATTTCCTCTTCTAATTAAATAGCTATGAAAAAGTACAATGAAAACCATGGAAAAGGAAAAAAAAGTGGGATTTTATGATATTTTTAGGGGGGGGGGGGAATGAGAACAGTCAAATGAGCAATGTCGAAGATCACGTTTATCGTCTATCAGAAAATGAAATATCCCATTTCTCTTTCGGAACAGGACACAAAGAAGCGACATTCCATTTTCTCATAGGGAAAAAACATAGAAAGAAGAAAGAGAAATAGAATATTTCATTTTCTAACAGGGAAGAAGTTTTGACATTGTTTGTTTAAAAAGTTTGTCATTTAAAAAAATATATTAAAAGCCCCATTTTTATTTTATTTTCCATGTTTTTGTACATATGGTCAACCATTGTGTGATATATTTTGTTTTATTCAACAGTGGCGCTTATTTTAGATAACGCTACTTTAAATGTTACAGATTTTGAAAATTTTGAATATTTAACGTATTATATCTGCTAACGGGGACAGTATCTCGATGCAGTATTATTTTATTTAACTTGTCCTAGTAGTACATTTTTATATTCTATAAGAAAAAGTTTGGGATAGTGTGGCTTAAATAAGATATTAAATGCGGAACATGGATAAAAACGTCATTTTGATTGTATTTTGTAGAACATAACAATGAAAAATAATACCCCATGGAAACAAATAAATTTTAATAAGCATGCAGTGTTATACTAACAGTGTATGCCAAAAGAATTTCACGATCTTGTTGCTAGCCAGAAATATAACCCTCGAAACATACTCGCATTTCATTTTTTATGAAAAATGGCATTCACAACATTGAACTTTGACATTTTCTACAGGGAAGAGGAAATGTTTTAGGGCTTCAAAATTGCACATTATTTATTAAATACGATCTGCTCCACTTCACATAAAATGAAAAATAAAAAAATCAAGCAAATCAAAAAGTACAACTATCTTACTTTGTCTCATTTTCAAAATAATGGCTCTTAAAAACTGAGATAATTCGTTCTTGATATTTCTTAATTTTCTTTCAAAAAAAAAGAGATCTTTCTGGCATAAATTTTAAAACCTTATATCTCTATGTATCAGGTAAATTTTCAGGTAGTCTCAGCCTGCAACAGCCTTTCAAATAAAATTAAGATAAAATATTTATGATTGTGTTAGAGAGGTTTTGATCTACTCTAAGCTGGCGAAAATTTATAACTGAACTCAAATTTAAAGCTTTCACGACTTTAAAATATAAAACTTGCAAAATTTTATTTTTTCTTAAAGGCCAAGAATTTGAAACCTTTTTAAAAACTAATAAGTGTTTTAAGAGATCTCAAGAATTTAAACCTTTGAAATTTTCGAAAATTTCTGTTTTTTAGAGGATAACTCCTATTTTTCTGGACATTTTAATATAATTGTTTCCTTGAAATTCCCATTAGAATGGAAGTTATGGCTTTTAGAAGTACAAGGTAGAACCCGTCGAATTTTTACGAAGGAAAAATTTAAGGAGGAGCTATTTTATTGATTTATAACAAACCAACAAAATTAGTTACTATAAAAAATGCACCTTACATTGCTAAGTCTAACTCTTAAACAAATAATATTTAAACTAAAGTTAACAAAATACTATTTATATAACTGAGAAATAGTTGAAACTAAACTTTAATCTTACATGTAAGACGTAAAAAATAGATCTGTTATTATAGAGTGCTCAGCAAAAGTTTAGACCAGTGGCGTAGCTACAATGGGTAACACCCGGGCGAATATAAATGGTGTCACCCCCACTTACCAGAGTGTACCAACTCGCTCCACCCGTCATATTTTTCCAATCACAATTCTACGTTATTGCAACAAATGAGCATACCATTCATTTTTTACCTTTTGACCTCCTGAATAGTAATAATAATAATAATAATAAAAACACAGGGGTCGACTGATATTTCAACCCATAATCTGCATAAGTCAATGCGGTGTCTGCATGTAGAAGACAAGTCTTTCTTTTAAAGTTTGCTTTCGTTACTCATTCGTTGTATAGGTTGGTTTTTGTTCTCTGGTACATTTCTTATTCAGAAAAAAAATCACATTATCAAAGAAAAGAAAATTAACTCTGTTGCGTCGTGCGCAAAAATTTTCACTTTATTTCAGAATTCTTTGCCTAATAAAGTCTAATAATATAATATATACATAGATATATTATATTATTAGACTTTAATAAGATAATATATACATAGATCCGCAAAAAGAGATTGGGTGTCACCCCTTAGAGGGTGATACCTGGGGCGGACCGCCCCCTCCACCCCTCACTTGCTACGCCACTGGTTTAGACAATGATCGATTACGCTTCTATATTCAGAAGTATGTGTGGAATGTTTGTAATTCATCTGTCATACATTACTTGTGGCTTATCCTTTATTCACAAGCAATAAATTTCGAATTTTACCTTTTACATAAAATATAATGACAAAAAATGAAATTAACATTGTAGCAAAAGTATAGACAATTTGTATATTTACATACAAATAACTACAAATTAAAATCAAGTTGCACCCACATTGTTTGCAGTTAGTGCAAGAATATGACTTTTCATCGAAGAAACTAAATGCTGTGTCACTTGGGGGTCTATTTTGTACCAAACATGTTCAACAGCAGCTTGAAGCTCATTAAAAGAAAAGTATAGCAAAAATTTGCATAAACATTACCACATATGATGTTACAAAAGTTTTGATTGGGTTCGAATCAAAACTACACACCGGCCAGTTGAGATCAGTAGTATTTTTAGAGCTAAACGAAGTTCTTTTTTTGTATACAACATTAATAGACGCATTATCTTGCTAAAAGCCATACTTTAGATCAGCTAAAAGTTCCTCCAAATGACTAAAAATTAATCTCCAACCTATATACGTAGTCTTGTGTTGCTTGGCAACCAATGAATAACTCCACAGATACTCGAGCATTAAACCAAAGTGAGGACCAAATCATTAAAAAGTCACATTCTTGTTTTCGACTTAAGAAAGTCCCAGGCTCTTTACGCAAGTCGTGCCAATAGTATGCCTACCCGTTTGGGCCATTCAAATTCCACTTTTTATTCGTTACTGAATATCATAGCATACCATTTGGGTCTATATGACGTATATCTGCAAGTTCATTGCATTATCGCCATTTGTAGCGAAATTTTAAAGCTGATTGTTTTATCATTTTCATGTAAATTGATTTACCTGTTTCTTTAATTCATCTACGAATCATGTCCGTCGACACAGAAAGCCCTAACTGACTTTTAATGTGATTAGCAATCATTATTTGTGTAAATGTCAATTTCTAAATCTTTTTGTCATCTCATTTTCTCCTCACACAAGGTCTTCCAGATTATGTTTTGTTTTGAAGGAGTCATCCTTAGACTATACTTCATAGACAGACCATTTCGGACGGTTCAATGCTGCTGCAATTTCTGAAACAGTCTTCCCTTTCCATTTCAGCTTTCCTACTTCAATTACCTCATCTAACTGAATATTTTTAGCTCGCGGCGTCTTCACTAACTGATGCTATATCGAGGTATAATTGAATACTTCAGACATGTGACATCATAACTTGGAAATTTGCATTTTTCCATAAACAGTTAGCTAAAAATCAAAAAGTGTCTAAACTTTTGCAATATGGAAATTTTACTTTTTTCCAGTTAAATTAAATATTATATTATATTATAATCATTATTTTTATTCTATATTATTTACAATATATTTGAAAATAAGTATAGCCATTTGTAAAACTCACGTGTTCGTATTTTTTATTTAAAGGTTAAAAAACACCAGTGTCTAAACTTTTTCTGAGCGTTGTAATAAAGTTATTGATTAAGGCTCTTATGCTAGTGTTCCAGAATGAAACAAAGCAACCTTTATTTCACTTTGACTCAATCACAGAATTACTTTTCCCGTGAAATCTAATCCCGACATCATTTTCACCATACCAAAATTTACATAAGCACCTTGCATAGTTATATTCACTTAAAAAAAAATAATATTTTAATTTGACCATTTTGATTCAAAACTCTAAGCTTCCATGCTATTAGCTGAAACAGATACTAAACTACAGGGTGGTCATAAAAAAACTTTGCCGATATACGGAGCTCTAGCGGCCAGTCCGCTCAACCGATCGAGGTGAAATTTCAGATATAGCTATTCAGAGGTATGAACTCGAGATTTTGTGAACGGCAACAAAATGGCGCTCACGGTTATGGTTATAGATACAGAAACTCGAAAATTTTCAATGGCAACACCCATTTTTTTTCATCGCAAAATGCTCTGCGCATGCGAAAACCCTAAAGAGCGTTAGAACCGCACGTGTATCGCAAGAAACGACATGCTATGCACGCACAAAAAACCGTTCTGGGAATCCCCCCCCCCCCCCCATAGAAAAAACTCGATTGGGGCCCAAGGAGGGAATTTTCATATGACACAGAGTCAGTACACTAATCTCTGATTACAATACAGATCGGAGAAACTAAAACTTTTATTTTGATTACACATTTTCCACATGGATGCCATCACAGGCAATTAATGGTGATGGCACCCATGTGGAAAATGTGTAATCAAAATAAAAGTTTTAGTTTCTCCGATCTGTATTGTAATCAGAGATTAGTGTACTGACTCTGTGTCATATGCAAATTTCCTCTTTGCACCCCAATCGAGTTTTTTCTATGGGGGGGGGGAGGATTCCCAGAACGGTTTTTTGTGTGTGCATAACATGTCTGTTTCTTGCGATATACGTACGGTTCCAACGTTCTCTAGGGTTTTCGCATGCGCTGAGCATTTTGCGTTGAAAAAAAATTGGTATTTCCATTGGAAATTTTCGAGTTTCTGTAACTATAACCGTAACCGTGAGCGCCATTTTGTTGCCGTTCACTGAATCTCGAGCTCATACCTCTGAATAGCTATATCTGAAATTTCACCTCGATCGGTTGAGCGGACTGGCCGCTAGAGCTCCATATATCGGCAAAGTTTTTTTATGACCACCCTGTATTTATATTCTTTTAAGTGTACATGAATTTTTGTAAATGACATC
Organism: Maratus speculifer; assembly: GCA_964019185.1. Classification (NCBI taxonomy): domain Eukaryota; kingdom Metazoa; phylum Arthropoda; class Arachnida; order Araneae; family Salticidae; genus Maratus; species Maratus speculifer. Next base: position 334,961,180 of record OZ025289.1, read on the forward strand.
AAAATTCACTGGGTTTTATAACAGAAACTATTCTTGACACAACAAGAGTTTAAATTTCCATTTTTTTTTCTCTTTTTGAAAGAATGGCAACATAAAGATACAGTAATGTTTTCTCTTTTTCTTTGCTTTAAATAGAAATGGATTACTCCTGTTGCCACAATTAGAAAAACGGTATTAAAAACAACAAAAAAATTAATATTTCAAAAATAAATTGAGATACAGTTTTCAAATAAATTGCATTTAAAAGTCCTTTTTTTTCTATACGATGGTGTAAAAATTAAAAATGTGCGATGTTTATAAGTTTAAAAATTTGCAGCAGTAGAAATTGCAAAACTGAAATTGCTTTTCAAATTTCAAAGTGTTGCCATTCGCAAAATTGCGTATGCGTTACGCACAGATACGTTTGGCCTTTATAATATAGATACCTGCTCTATAGCTGAAGGGGCGTTTCCGAAACTTTGGAGGCATTTTTTTTCCAAATGACGTATTTTGGGGATAACACGCATGATATCTCAAAAGCTTCTGAATACTTTTTCATGAAATTTTCAAAACATTTGTTTCATGTTGGTCTGTATAAATTAAACCAAAAGTTTCATTTTTATTATTTAAAAAAATTATAGGGGATTATACTATTTAACTTTTTAAAAATATTTCATTAGTTATACTAAACTTTGTATTAAAAATATTAATAGCCTTAAATACAAATTTATTTAGTTACAGGTTAATTATTACAATCTGAAGTATAAGTAGACACCAACATTTTTATTCTAGTTGCAAAACTTATTTTGTAATGCTGCACGTAATCTATTATGTCAACGTTCTGCTCGTGAAATGTCTGACAGTTTGGAGCTCCCTATGAATGATATTTCTCCATTTTGAAATTTAAATACATAAAATGAAAAACATATTACTATTTTTCATCCCAATGAAAACTGAATCTTAATATCAAATATATTTTAATCCTTTTCAACACGGTGTGCCACATCTGGCACATACCTAAAAACCCTACAATTCCCATAATGTGCCATGAATCATGAATGTGCCACCATGAATGTGCTAGTAGGATCCTGTAACTCATCAAGAATAGTTCAAAAATGGAATAAAAAATTTTTTGTTAATATCAGATGGCTGCATTTGACAATAAAATTAGAATTTGTTCTTCAGAAGAAAAAAAAATGTTGATAATGCTATTAAGGCAAAATTTACTTTTATTATTTTTACAGAATACTTAAAAATATTAATATAAAGGGAGTTGTAGAGCGTTAATCAGATACAATTAATTAATTTAAGCCCATTTAATTGCAAAATATAGCAGTGCAATATTTTAAAATTTTAATTATGTAAATAGGGTACACGCCATAAAATATTAAACTTTAGCTGAAAATTTGTAATTTAATTTTTTTACTATTCTTTTCAAATATTAGACCAATATATAGATTAATTTTTTTTTTCATAAAAATAGAAAAAATCTTGCATTGGAGATTACGGTATTAAATGTTGAAAATTTTCTTCTTCCCCCCATTTTTCCCAATTTTAAATGTTCTGTTACACCTTAAATCAAAAACTATGTAAACTGCATGATCTGTGTAACTTCCGCGGTTAGATTCGGTCACCATACTGTAGGCGTAAAATCTAACTTTTAGTTAATAATTAGGACGAAATCTTTGTATGTTTTTAAAAGTAATGAAAATTCATTATTTGTATCAGTGTATTTTCATTTTCTTTTGAATGGTTGTATGTGATTTATTTGTCTGATTACAAATAAAACAGCTGTTTAAGTTAATTGCTTTTTGATTGGTCCACAAACCTAATTTCATATGCTTATAAAGAGAGAAAGCATTATTTTAATTAGTAAAGAGGAAGTAGAATATTGATAAAGTGGAAAAGTATTTTTATGCTCTGATTTTTTGCATTAAAACACTTAATATCTGTGGGAGTAACTGCTATCCTATAATGCAAATAAATAAATAAATAAATACATAAATAAATACATGCTGATTCTATACTTTGTTTTGTTTGTGATTTGATAAGTTTATTCACAATACTAAATAGCCTAGGCTTCTTTTTGAAAATGATAAGTCATTTGCCAAATGTATGCAAAATGCAACCAACTTCTGATGATTTATAATAAAAATGATACAAAACTTTAAGAAATTATACTGTAAAATAGATGCAAATTATTGTAAGACAAATTGCAAGAAATGACGCTGAAAAATTATATAATTTCAGCTAGAGCGTTATGAAAAGCAACAAATTTTTCTTAATCTGAAAATATAATATAAACATGCACAAAAATATGCAATAAACTCTTAAGAGTTAATTGTTCTTTTATCGCTAACAAAATCCTCAAAAAATAACGTATGATTTTATAACATAGATTTTATGAAGATATATTTATATGCATATATATATATATATAGATAGATAGATAGATAGATAGATATTCTTATTTTCTTAAAGAAAATTTATCTTTAAATGAGTCGTAATTTCGTGAGGTTTGAACTAAATTAATTTATATATATATATATATATATATAAGGGAAAAAAAAACTGGTATTACATTTGGTAAACCTAAAAAACTAACAGTACCCATATGAAACCTGTATACAAACAGCTTTTCTTCTGTCGCTGTTTGTTTTTATGTAGTTTGAGTACTTTTTGTAGTGTTATTAGAAACTCAAATCAGTTAGTAATTGTTAGTAAGCCAATTTGTTTGTCCATTCAGAATATCTTTTTCTGCTTCAATTTTCCATTAATAATTTTTACTGTGTAACTGAATTTATACATTCAAGAATTTTAATTTTAATGTTAATGCTGTTACTTATCATGTTTGCAAAATACTTACTTAACATAAAAATGTTTACTTGAAAATAGAAAGTATTTGAAAAACCGATATTCCGCGCTGAGAAAACGAATAACACTATAATAACTACTCGGAAATGTTCCATGAAAATCAGTGGTAGCAAAAGAAACTGGGATTTTATAAATGGCGCTTTAAATCTTCAAGATATATTGGTTAGCAACTTTTCTAAAAATAAGGAAAGCTTTTGAGAACCGTGGATAATTCGGATTCAGAAATAGTGTATTTCCGTTTGTGGTTATCTTATATTTTTCTAGTTTAAGAAGCATTTCTCTTTTCTTTACAGTGTATGGAAGTGGATTTTTTGATAGCGAAGTGTTTTTAAGCATACATTTTTGCAATAGTGGGACATTGTTATTTTACAAAGGGCTTTGTAAAATAACTGGTATAGTATACAGGGTGTCCCCTCTCAACAGTGGCTAATGGTTAATTCCAAAACCGTTAGTCGTAGATATATAGTTCCAGTTACAAATATGTTTTAAATGAAGTAAAGAAATGTGCTAAAAGCAATTTGGGTCACTAAAAATATTTCTTAAAAATAGTGAAATTTAAATTTTTATACTTTTCTCGGGTCTTATAAATTATATTTAGTAAATTTTCTTAGTTAGACTAACAAGTAAGACAAAAAAAAAAGTCCCGTTCATATCACGCTAACATTGACAGAGTTATGAAACTTTAAAAATGCATATACCACTTATACCACTTTCTTGCATCTGAAAACGAATAAATCCGACCATGATTAGAGGATCATATACCAAGTGCATACATAGTAGTTGAAGGACTTATTTCTCATGTATCTGCGCTTTGAAAAAAAATCGCACAAATATTATGATTGAATTAACTTTTATTAAGTTTCAGATTGTCCAAAATAATTGTATTTTAATTTATGTATATTTTGTAAACATTTGATATCAGTTCTTTTCATGCTTTCTCTTAACAGAAATTATGTCATTTTTATGAATATTTATTTAACTTCAACAATCGTATGTATGTCGTTTCAGTTCAAAATTTGTACTCTAATTCACTTTCAAATATCCGATCGAGATTAAGTTTTACATACTGGCGTAAGTCCGATGACAATCTAATATTATTACGATTTTCGGTAAATACAATTTATACTTATTTTACAGAATAACACAAAAAATTTCGTATAGATTACCATCAAGAAGTTTGAAAAAAGTTTTAGATTAGGTAACACAATACGACGATGTTTATCTTTTTAAACTTTTATGTACAGGGTTGTTATAATTAAAGTTCGCCTATTCAGAAGGCTCTAGAGCCGGTTCTATGGCTCCAAATGAAACAAATTTCACTAGGACGTAGTTGAAGAGATGCGCTCTGCGAAAATCGAACAAAAATTAGTCAAAATTTTTGTCACTAGGTGGCGCTGCGCCAATGTTTAAGGTGATGTATGCAGATTGGTTATATCCATATCAGTCAATCCAGACGAAACACAGAAATTTAAAAGTTTCAACAAGCTTCGATGAACTGCGAATTGTTTTTATTAGGTTCATCTAATCAGACAGATCTAGAGCCTGACATATGACTCCAAACAATACAGAAAAATAAATATCATTTCATGTGATGTAATCTGCATCAACAAAAATAAAACATGTCTCTTCGCAATGAGGAAATAACGAAGAATAACATTACGCATGCTCAATGAATCCTCCGCCATTTTTAATAATGCATTCCATTCTAAGAATTGTGCTTTCTACAACATTGCGTAAATTGTGCTGTTAGATTGAGCGAATGTGAAGTCTAATACTGTCTTTCAGATCAGAAATTGTTTGACATCTGTCTTTAGATACAGAATCTTTCAAAACTCCCCAGAAAATAAAGGAATCTGCAAGTGTCGGCTTAAATATTGGGCCCAGCGCCACTTACTGACAAAAAATTTAACTATTTTTTTTTTTTTTTTCGATTTTCGCAGAGCGCATCTCTTCAACTACGTACTAGTGAAATTCTGATTCGTTTAGAGCCATAGAACCGGCTCTAGAGCCTTCTGAATAGGCGAACTTCAATTATAACAACCCTGTATTATTTATCGCTGAAACCTAAAATTGTCTTGCATTTTAACCATCATGTCAGGATTTTTTGTAAATCATAAATTGTCGAAGTTTAAAACTAACAAAAATCGGATACTTTGAAACAGCGGAGATGGCTGTGTTTTTTAACTTTTTATATTTGCATTTTGTGTACATTTTATCACTGAATCTGAAAACGATCTTCATTTTTAACCATCATGTTATATTTTTTTCCGTATTGTAACTGTCAAAGTATAGCTAAAATTTAATAAAATAAAAAGATCCAGAACTTTTTTTATTAAAGTAAATTTTACTTAATTTAAGGGTGTTATTAAATCAAAAAGTGCAACTTTGTGACATAAGTTTTAATTCATTTTTGTTCGGAAATGCATGAAACTAGCAGGTATTGTTGTTCAGAAACTTTCTAATCGCACTCATTTTCCTGTTTTCGTGCAAACCCAATAGATATTTCAGCACAAGCCGTCAAAAATGATGTTTTGAACTGCATTTTTCGACAAAAGCAGAAAAACCAGTCAACGAAAAGTAGAAAATCTCGTGATCAAGTTATCAAAATAGCTTATAACTCGGTAGGTAACTTAATTATCATAAAATGGAAAACTGAGTTCGATTCGAAAGTGCTTACATTAGCCAGATCTTCCATTTTAATGTCTTTCTGTTCAAAAACGAATTTGTTAATGTGTCAAAACGTTTTGTGCATATTGAGCAGAGCAGTTGAGAACATCCTAAATAATTCATTCAATTTTTTGGCTTATACTGGAATTCTTATAGCTAAACAGCTGCGGATTCCGATGAAGGGGGGGGGGGGAATTGAGGTTTAATTTTTAACTTTGAAATTTACAATTCGCGAAAATTCGTTAAAAATGAAGGTGATTTTTGGTTTTAGCAATAAAAAAATACATTAAAAAAATTATGAAACGTTAAAAAAAGTCTATTTTATAATATAAAATTTTCGTTTTTTTTTTTTTTTTTACTTTAAAATTTATGATAAACTAAAAAATCTTACATGAGTGTAAAAAATGAAGCTCAATTTCGGATTCAACAGTTCTAAATACATAAGATTACATTATCAAAAGGTAAAAAACATGACGGAACCAAACTTTTCTAGGCTAGTATTATCTAATAACATTTTAAAATATGTATCATTTTGCAAGCAGTTAATTTTCATCATTTTATTATATAAAAATTCTGTTTTTCGACCGTGTATGTTTATTACAAATTATATATTTTGCATTCATGTGTCAGAATAATTAAAGATTTTAAATTTGTATTCAATTTTAATTTTACTTTCAACCATTTTTTTAATAAATCTGACAAAATTATATTTCTACTAAATTTGTGAATGATCCCTATGATTAACAGAAAAAATGCTACAACTTTAAACAGCTATAACACAATCAATTTTAATCGTAAAATAATGAGCCTTTTTTTTTTGTCTCTTTTGTCAGTGTAACATGAAGATTATACTAAATATAACTTATAGGATCGAGGAATGTATAAAAATTTAAAATTCGTAATTTTTTAAGAAATGTTTAAATTGATTGATTTAATTCTTTTTAAAATATTTTTTTTACCTCATTTAAAACATCTTTGTAATTGGAATTGTATGTCCATGACTAATGGATTCGGAAATAGACATTAGCCATTGTTGAGAGCGGATACCCTTTATATGCGCAGATTTTTTTTTTTTTTTTTTTTTCTGTTTAATAATCTAATATATTTAAAACTTTGAGAGAAGATTCATTTTGTTGTTTTTTCGAGAAAATAAACCTGTATTTCATAACGAAACTAAAGTTTCATCAATAAATACCTAGAACAATAATATAATACAAATAAAATGAAAATTTAACAGGTATGTAATTGACCTATGTCTTCAAATCACTGAAATTATCATAATAATATTTTTTTTTTTTTTTTTTTTTACTTTTCTCTAAGAAGCAAAATCTTTGACTATTTTTTCGATTTTTTTCGTATCCATAAGAAAATATGATAATAAAGCTTTAAATAAATTTCAAATCTTTATTTAAATGCATTATTTATATTTTTCACATAAAAATATTTTTTGGACTTATTAGCATTGGCAATCTAAAAAGAAAAAAAAAAAAGTTGCATGTAAAGAATTTGTCAAAGTTTTCAGTTTAAAATAATGTAATTTTTTACAAATATTATGTAACCCTGGAAGTTGAATTGGATCTGGATCCTCTAGTGTAAATAATAACGCTTCGCAAATAAAAAATTATGTTCAGCCGAAAGTTTAAAATGAATTACTTTGCATTGGATTATTATGCTGATTACATATTTATATACGTTTTGCTTGTAACTTGATAAATTTAAAGGTAATCTTAAATGTTTTGCAGTTTTTTATAAAAATAAATCGTTCGTCAAATGTATGTAACCAATTCTTAGTTGTTTACGATGAAAATGATATGAAATTTAAATATTTACTGCAAAATATATGCAAATTATTGCAATATGAATGGCAAAAAAATGACGCACACAAAAATTATCAGTTCTTCAACTAGTACATGTAAATGTACTTTTTTTTTATAGTATTTGCTTTTTAAGCAGATATTCGTGCAATATTTTGATAATGTTATTTGACAAAAGGTCTATGTAAAGTCATTGGCATAATATATGAACACAGACTTTCTCTGGTCTAATATAAACTCAAGCTCTCGATAGAAACCTTTTTTACTTTTTTTTTTTTCTTTTCTTTTTTTTAACATACATTGAGAAAAAATATATACCTCCTTCACCTAGAATGAATAGTCAGTCACTTTCTGAATACTCAAACTAGAGCTACAGATGACCGAACCATGCGAATAGATTAAACAACTATGTTGAATAGACGCAATGACCTGACATTTCTAGTCTAGTGTTTTCTAGGTGACGAAACGATATTGAATCGTTTCAGTAACGAGAAATTATCGCTTGATTTTGGGAATGGTTTCATATACTAGAATTCTAGTTACCAAATTAAACCTCGTGTGTTCGCATCTATTTGCAGATATTTTTAAATAGATTTGACAACGAGAAAATAAGAAAACGCTCTTGAATTCTATTAGGGAACTCCAGAACTCTCTGGCATAGGGAACTAGAATTTATAAGGATGACATGGAACTATTTTTTTTTAAGAGCCACAATTTAGATTCTAGATGCTGGGACTATATTTTTTCTCAGTGTACTAATGTAATATTTCATTACTAAATTAAAGCTTCATCAATAATTAAACAAAACGTTAACAGGCTTGTAATCGAACTACGTCCTTAAATCACTGAAATTATCATACAATGGCTGAAAAAAATTATAAAGCCACGTAAAAGTATGTTATAATTAAAAAACAAAAGATGGAACATTTATGAAATTTCATACATATATATTATATGAAACAAGTAATTAAAAAAAATCATTAATGACTATATAAATAAAAAGTTAATAGACTTAAGAAAATTTTCTGTACAAAGAAAGTTGGAAACAATTATAAAGCCGATACATGTGTTTAATCAATAATCGGTGTGAGACCCTTTTTTTTCAATGATTTTGACTAGTCTCTTGTTCATTGAACCTTTCAGACCACACAAAGTACTTGCATCAATATTTAACAATACCAGCAGTTTTTAATAAAATTTATCAACTCTAACTTTGAATTGCATTGTCGTCTATTTTTGTAAACATTTCGGGCTAAAATTCCCAAAAGATTTTCTATTAAATTTAGATTGGGGCTAAGATTAGCCATTGAAGGCATTTCACCTGATTAGCTTCCAGTCGAGATTTAGTTGGCTTCGAAACATGAAAATAAACGTTGTCCTGTTGAAATGTCCACTATCCTGAAGTTATAAGAGAGTAATTGGTAATAAATTATCTCCTAACATATATTGATACATAATTGAATTTATTTTGTTATGCACGAAAACAATTATAGTAGTTCCACAGGCAGAAAGTACAGCCCAAACTATTACCGAATTACCTCCAGGTTGATGCTTTGAAAAAAAAAAATATGAGGTTCCTGTCTTAAATCATGCCAAAATAATTTATAGTCGTCGGATCTATCGAAATTAAATTTCTTTTCATCGGAAAAGACAGCATCTCTCCAATTTGTGCTTTCCGTTAAATGTTTTGTGCAAAGTCTAAGTGAGCATTTTTGCGGCGATAAGAAAGAGGGGGTTTTCCTTTAATTTTTTTTAGTTGAGCAATGGGAATGTTACTTAAAATATTTCTTACCATTCGCCTTGTACATGGTAATTGTAACCATTCTTGAATTTGGGCAGACGACATTTTTTGATTGCAAGCTAGTTCCCGGATTTGTCTTGATTGCCTATCAGTGAAGGACCTCGGTCTTCCTGTACGCTTCTTACTGCCGTAATCTTCGGGATTTCTGAAAAAACTATTTGCTGCACCTTTGGACATTCCTATTTTTCTTGCAATATTAGAATGAGACATTCCAGTTTCCATTTAAAGTTAATATTTTAATTTGTTCACCATCGGATAACTTTTTCCCTCTTAGGATTGTATTAAAGACAGCAAATACAGAATGAATGCTCTAACACGTTTACATTTACATAAACTTTCCTGGCGACCTGCTTTCTCAAGTCTGGCATTATGTCAGATGAGGCTAGAATCATCGGCTTTATAATTTTTTTCCAAATTGTCTTTCATTGGTTGTAAGAAATTAGCGTAACTTATGTTTTCCCTTCCGTTTTTTAAACAAAGTTCATGCGTATTATTGTGATGTTGATCATAGAAATGAAAATAGAATTTGCGTTGTAAACAATTCCATACTTTTTTACTTTTATACATTTTTCTATCGGCTTTATACTTTTTTCAGCACTGCATTAAAAAAAAGCTGAAACAAAATCGTTGTGACTTCTTCCCTATGAACTCCTGGCATGCGGCAATTCAAAACCTTATTTAATGCATTAGTGATAATTTTCATATGAACATTTTTTTAGTGTCGCTAGTAGACATTCTAAAAATATATGTTGTGTACAAAAAATCTTTTAAAGTTTTCAGTTTAAAAGAAAGATAATTTTTACCTAATATTCTATAATCCAAGGAAAGTCGAAAGCCGCGTTGGGTCCCCGAGAACAGATCGCAAAGCTCCGCAAGTTAATAATTATGTTCAGTAAAAGTTTTTAAACTAATTATTGTACAAAGAATTATTAAGCTGAATCTATATTTATATACATTTTGTTTTTTAACTTGATAGGTTTTAAAGGGGATTTTTAAAAAGAAATGTAAGACATTTAAGATTAAATAAACGTCTTAAAATTCTTTTTAAAAATCATTCGACAAATGTTTGTAACCATTTTTCAGTAATCATTTTATTTATGATGATAACGATATATATTTATCCTACAAAATACATGCAAATTATTGCTAGATGAATAGCAAGAAATGACACATACAAAAACTATCTGTTCTTCAGCTAGTACTGAAGTGTTTTTTTTTTCGGTAGTTTTGTGTTTTTTTAAGCAGATATTCGTGCAGTAGTGTGGCATTGTTGTTTGACAAAGGGTTTTTGTAAAATCACCGGTATAACATATAGGCACAGATTTCCCAGTCCTTGTCTTGAAATGATCTAATATATATTCGGAATTTTGACAGAAGCTCATTTTGTTGTTTTTCAGACAAAGTAAGCTTCAGATTAGTGGGGTTATTATGGAATATTAGGCACAATTTTTCAACAAAACGATTTTTTCTTTTCCTTCTTCTTCTTTTTCTTTAAATGAATATTTCATGTAAAAAAAATATATATATATATTATAAAAGTATGCAAAACTGTACTAGAAAAATATAAATGACAACTTTATTTTCAGTATATGAATCATAATTTAAAAACTATTATTAGTATTTATATAAAATTGTAATTTAAATTCAAATTTCCATATATCTTTTTCAAATGAAGAACGCTCCCTTTCAGTTCACACGTTTTTCTTAAATGCTGCAGTATTAGAAATTATCTCATTTTATTTATTATTTTTACTTATTTTACTTATTAATTTGGTTTATCTGGTTATCACTTTTTGTAATCAAAGTTGTACCCACAATTTATTTTTGAATTCTTACTCTTTTCTTTTTACATTAGTTTAAATACACTTATATGTGTGTGTATTACGCATTTCCTATTTGAAATTCTTCACAGCATAAAAATAGAGAACGGGTGCCAACCTTTTTGTCTAAATTTCATTTGCAACAGTTTTTAAAAATCATATATTATTTTGTCTTTTTTAATTTGAAGAACTCCTGTAAAAAAGGTAGTTTTTTCTAAATATAAATACTGCTGTCTATGCCGTCCGCTTGCCCCAGGTTGGTCATCCCTGAAGTAGTATATTTGATGGATCCACATGCTTTCAGAACTGTAAAGGATTTAACTTTATTGCAGGGCTGTCCAACGCGGCGCCTTTGAAAGTTTTCTTGGTGTCCTCATGAAGATTTTCTATTATTAAACGTTTTAGAAGCAAAATTCCATTATAAAGAATACTTTATCAGATATATTTTTAAAACCTGTGTTTGGCGCATTTTTGGTTTTTCGTTGTAAAAACCAAAACCACAAACATACTTTGAAAATTTAATCATCTATGTTTTTGCGATTTTTAGTTATTGATTATGTAGTGTTATTATGATAGTTAAATTTCTTAAAAGCTGGAAATAGCTTTTTTTAATACTAAAGAAGAAAATAGCTTTTATAATACTTAAAAAATAATAGAAAAAGAAACGTTTTCACCTGTCCCCCTCCCCTTTGAAGATACATGTGCATGAAGGCTCAGTTTTTTTTTTTTTTTTTTTTTTTTTTTTTTTTCTGTTGTCACACTGGCCCATTAGCTCTCTTATATAAAGGATAAAAAAAAAAAAAAAACTTAACTTTTCTATGACTTTTGAAATTTTAGAGGGTTTTTTGTTCTTTGTTTTTTTTCTGTAATTTTGCTTAGAAAAATTAATAAAAAGTTCAGAATGATTTCCATCTATAAAATGCACTTCCAGATGCCTTTCGCCTTTAAAGTAAATCAAACTGTATTTCCACATTGTAAAAGAAACCTAGCAATATCTCCGATTTTCATATTTATTTATTTGTGATAGACTTATTTTGCGATTAAAGTTTCTGGTGCCTTAGCCTACAAACATATCGATTTAACTTCTCATAAGAAAAAAAAATTATAATTTGAAATTTAATATATGTAACTGCAGAACTGCAGAGGTCTTTTGTTTACCGCTGTACTATTCATTTGCATTATAGTAAGATGTGCGTGTATACTAATAGTATGCGATAATATTGCCACCATGTTTTGAGTCATGTAAATAATGGCGCCCTTCATTGAGTGGCAAGAGCCAAGGTGCGCCCCTGATTACTGAAAGGTTGGACAGGCCTGCTTTATTAGAACACAGGCCTATATCAAGGTTCTAACTTTTGGAGAAAACACGAATATTTTGATTGATGAATAATATTTTAAAATTATTGTCTTACACTCTAAAAGTGGAAAGAGTGAAAAGCTCACTTTTTGGAAGAGTGAGAGCCATTTTCACTCTTTTTGGAGTGATTTTTGTAAAAATACACTCCTAAAGGAGTGAAAATTTTCACTCTATACAAAAGAGTGAATAATCTCACTCTATAATGGAGAGTGAGAGAGTCACTCCATCGATAAAAGTGACTGTCTCACTCCGTTATCGAGAGTGAGAGCGTCATTCCAATGATGAAAGTGAAATCTTGGCATTATAAACTTTTAAATATTCCTGTTCATCTTTGAATCAATATATTGTGTAAAATATTGTGTAAAATAAATAATGTCACAGCAAAATGTGACATTTTTTAGCAGCAACGTCCAAAGAGAAAACTGCACAAGAAGAAAAGTTTCAATTTGGCGACACTAGCCCGCCCTCCTCCCCGTCTTGTTTTTGTGGCAGGTGTCATAAAATTGAAAGGTGTGAAAACACATTTAAATTTTATTGAATACATATTTCATGTTTACTAATATACAATTTTAAACTATTTAATTTTAACAACGAAAAAATATAAGATAAAATTTTCCTTACATTTTGGCAAAGGGTATTTGGAAAACAGATTTGGATTAAATGTAGCTTTAGTAAATTATAACAGTTTGTAGCTAACCCCTTTTAGATTCCAAGAAAGAAATCATATGCTATTTTTAGAATGTATGTTTTTGCCCCAATATATACATATCTTTTTTTTTTTTTTTTTTTTTTTTTTTTTTTTTTTTTTTTTACAATAAAAGAAGAAACTAGGCTGGTTTGTAGTATAAATTTTTAACCCCTCACTTTCTGCTCCCAAGGCGACTGCCCCCTTCTCCCCCCCCCAGGGCGCCTTTTTATTGGTGGGGGAGTGAGCCTAAAATGCCATGTCAAAATTCATTATTTGCCAACTCAGTGAAAGCAAACATAAATAGTTCTCAGCGTTTGCCAACTAGTTTTATAATTTTACCAAGTTATCTCAATTAGAAAATGTAATACAATTTATATTTGGAAAATATATTTGGACAATTTATATTTGGACAATTTATATTTGGATTATATTGGTAACTTTTGCCAAATTTATTAGAAATAAGAAGTGTATTATAATTTTTTTATAACATTTTGAACAAATTTGCCAGTTCAGTTTGTAAATTTGCCCATTGCATTTGCAAATGTTTGGGGGGGGCTCCCCGCCTGTCCCCCCCCCCCTTAGCAAGGCCCCTTTCCCCCCCTTAGCAAGGCCCCTGCCCCCCCCCCCCCACACACACACACACACACACTTTGCATGGCCCTGCATTTTAGTTTTCAAAACTACACTTCCTAATTTAACCTTGGAAATTACACCGATTCGCGATTTGGTATTGAAACGAATTCTTTTTAAAAGAGAAAATCTCACTCCCAAAAAAGAGTGAATTATGACGCAATGAGAGAGTTACGTATGCATTACATAATCACCAACCAATCAGGAGAATCTTCTCTGTCTACGGCACTTTGAGCTGGATATGCGGTTACTATCCGCCATTTTGACATCTCCTCTTCGTTCCATGGGTCCATATATGTGGACGTTCATTCTTTTCCCTTTCATTAATAATGAAAAGTAATAACACATGAATATTATCAGCGTTGTGATCTTAAATAATGCAGAGACTACATAGTTTAAGCATGTATAGGTTATCTTCATGAACGTCCGTGGGTAAGATATAGACCATGGATAGACTAAAGCTTAATTTGAGAAACAGTGGGTATAGCGAGCTTTTAAAAAAAAAATCCTCAATGTGTATCCTCAATGTGTAATTCTCCGGTGTGTACCCTCGAATAATCTTCACTAAATGGATTTTATTACATGAAGCTTTTAATGGTAAGTCGTATTTAATTTTAGCTTTTTATTCTAGTAGAATCAATTATCACAGTAAATGTAAACGTTAATTTCAGTCACTTAAATTAACTTCTACTGTGGAGATTTTTTCGCTTTTTTTTACTGTTTTCGGATTACGAAACTTTAATTTGAAGTTAAATAATTATATTCGATTGTAATAATATAACGAAAGGCTTTCATTTTGAAAATTAGCATTATTTTACGAACATATGTTTTGGATTATTATAATTGTGAATATTTTGAAAGGTATTTCTTTATTACTAATAATGTTTTAAATTAATATTTAAAATTATAAAATTTTGTTTTCAGATTTAAGATTTGCCAACTTAAAAAATTATAGGAATTTCTTCTAACATTTGGCAAGATTTTTGAGAACTTTCTAAATGTAATAATGCATTAAATTTATTTATTGTGGTATGTTGTTGTTTTTAATAATACAACTATAAAAAACAAATTATATTTTGAATGATTTTCAAATTATTTTTTATAAAGCACACGAAATCTTTTTAGTTGATATTAATAAATTTCAATATATAACTAGAATAAAAAGTTATAATTAAATATGGCTTAATTTTCTCCGGTAGTAAGTTTGGTGGTGGTAAGGGAATGATAGAGTTCCGGTGGCAAAAATTGCACTTTTTTACCGTTGAAAACAGAAAATCTCAAATGTTTCGGGGAGGGGGCAATCACACAAGGTTTAAATTTGAAATAAATTATTTTAGTTTATTTTTGTCAGTAATATAATTTAATTCATATGTAACTTTAATTAAGATTTTCCTAAATAATTCAATTAATGTTACAAAAATTGAATTAAATAAATATTGTCAATAACGTATTTTTTACAATGCCCATAAAATATTCATAAACTAACATAAAAAAAAGAATTCACTGCAAAAAAAAAAAATTAACATTCACTCCTTCGTAACAGTGACTAGTCACTCCTATGATAGAGTAACTACTCACTCTTAAGAAAGAGTAACTATTCACTACATCAGGGGTGACAAAAACGCACTCCTTCAGTAAGAGTGAATAGCCACTCCTCCGAAAGAGTGATTATTCACGCCTGTTTAGAGTGAGTATTCACTTCTCAGGAGTGAGTATTCACTCTTTGAAAGAGTCAACAATTCCACTTTTGCTCAAAGTGAATACTCACTCTAAAGAGGTTGGGCATATTTTGAGTCTGCGATAGAGTGACTATACACTCCTCCGGAGTGAATAGTCACTCCTTTTTATTTAGAGTGTAGAAAATATCGCTTGAGTGTTATTTATTTATTTTGCCATACTGTTCCAAAACCATTTTAACTATTTATTTTTATATTTTAGGCGGGCGTAAGTTTTACTTGAAAAAAAAAAAAAAGAAAAAGAAAAAAAATAATAATTCCTTCATTCTTGCATGATTACATGAATTTGTATACGATCTTGGATGCTTTCTTTTTAATATGTTTTTATATGTATACATTATGTGTATTTTTTACTTTTACTTTGAGCAACTATTTTTTATTTCCGAAAAATTTTATAAAAAAATAATTCCTCTCTCTTTTTTTTAGTAGAGTGATTACAATAACAGAGTAGGACGATCAGAAATATATTTATTAATTAAAATGAATTTAATTTTTAAAAAATGTAAGCAAAATTTTATGGGCATTATTACAAATATGATGGTGGGAAATATAGGCGTCAAGTTAAAATGAATTAATTAGTAAGTAACAGATCACTTTCCATTTTTGGCAGTTCATTAAGAAATGCTCCTTTTATAGAAACTCATGAGTCAAACTATTCATATCAGATCTTTGATATTTTCAAGAAAAATGAAGTTCATCAATACAAAAATAAATTTTTAAATGTAAATTTTTTAGTGCAATTGTCTTTTATTATTATTATTATTATTATTATTATTATTATTATTATTATTATTATTATTATTATTATTATTATTATTATTATTATTATTATTATTATTATTATTATTATTATTATTATTATCATCATCATTGTTATTATTATTACTATTGTTGTTGTTGTTGTTGTTGTTGTTGTTGTTATTATTATTATTCATATTATTGTTACTTTTACTGAAGGGGGTAAAATTATAATCTCAGTTTTTAAATACTCTGTTTTCGCAGCCTCTAAGCTTATATAAATTATATTCTTATGCATTTTTTTATGTTATGGCTATTCTTAAATTGTGTTCGGAGGTCTCGGAAGGCTCCGCATAATTTTTTCAGAGGTCCTACTAGAAGATACAGTGTAAACCTTTTCCGTTATTCAGAAGTCTTACCTCTTGCTAAAGAAATGATAGAAAAAGCTGGAACTTGTACTTAAATTTAATGAATAATTAGCTTATATATCTTGTATTTGACACACAGGTTCAGTAAAGTATCTACTTTGAGCACCATTGCTTACGAATGCTAATTTTTTTCTTATTTAATAACAGGAAATTGTTAAAAATTATATTATTATAAAAAGTGAATCGAAAACCCGGAAAATACGAAAAAAGGCCCGTGTCACCAAGAGTTTAAAAACACCTATTCTAGAGTGTTTGTTACACATTCCGTTATTTACTTTATAAATATACCCGTAACGTCGTTGTAAAGTCACACTCTGACTTTGTGACCATCGACTATCAATGTGACGTCACGTGACGCCAATGTAAAGTCACATTGACTAAAATGTGAAGTCGTTATGGCCGTTTTAGAGCTCGTTTGTCACATTGTGACCACTTTGTGAAGTCACGGTGTGACAAATTTGCGAAAAATGAGTCATTTGTGACTATTTTGATATTAATATCGTGACAGAACTGTGATAAAAGCGACGTTGTGACAAAAGTGTTTTTAAAGTAAATAACATGTTTTGAAGAATTGTTGTAATTTTCTAAAGATTTTTAAGAAAGTCACATCTCAGTTACAATGTGACGTCAGTGAGTGGTGGCATTTTGGTCACAGATGTGATGTGACACAGTGACCATGCATGCTATGAGGGTACACCAATTTTTAAAGCATTTATAAACTGCTTAGTAGCTATTTTTTTTTTTTTTTTTTTTTTCAAATATAACCCATAACCTATGTCATGCAAATTTCACCAAACATAGTGGCAAGAATCGAGTTCGTTTAGGAGCAATTTTCATGCTCAGAGATTAAAAATTGCACAAATAAACGGACAATGGTTTTTTATCACCTTGATCTTGGCTAAATGAAACTAGCAATTGTGTTTTCTGAACAAAAGTAAGCTCATACTACATTCAAAGCAGAAAGAGTGAACGCTCGAAATATTTCTGAACACGTAGGTGTTTGTTGATTCTTACTTTATAAACATTCTGTATAATTGAGATTCCATTGAATTTACTCAATGAAATTTAAGCAAGCATTGTTATTTGCAATTGAATGGGTTTCATTAACGTATACAGTAACATTAAATTGTTGCTATAGAAAAACAAATGGATGTTTTATGTCGTTTGTTTTACCTTTGTCGATAATCAAAAAGCCATTTGTTTTTGTTTTGTTTTTTAACTTGATATTTAATTAATAAAAGTTTTAATAAAGAATTAAATATATTTTAATATCAAAAAAACATTATTAGATAAAATTTTAGTTTAGAGGGATAATTTCTACAGTTTAGTACATCAAAAGGGAAAAAGAAACTCTTATATGATAACTTTGTTGTCCGTCTGTCTATGAAGAGTTTTTTCCCTTCCCGGTTTATTCAGTTTTATGTTCATTGATTTTCAAAAATTTATCAAATTATTTAAAAAAAAAAAAAACAAAACATGCTTACGTACGCGATTCTGTAACGAAACTTTGCATTTCATAGTTTATAAATCTGTTTAAATAATTTTCTGGTTATTAAATAAATGCAAATTAAACAAACGACTTAGTCAAAATGATAGTGAATCGTGTAAAAGATCTGTGGAAAATATTCTTGAATAAATATACATGTTTTGTTATTATTATTATTATTATTATTATTATTATTATTATTATTATTATTATTATTATTATTATTATTATTATTAACCATTACGCATCGGGGATTTTTTTATACAACTATAAATTTATGCATTTCTTATAACAGAATTAAAAACTAACAGTTATTTTGTTTTTAGTGTGGTATGATTTTAAGTTTGTATAAGGCTGAGCCTATGAAGTATGCAGACTTTTTTATAGACCCAGTGATGACAACTGTTTAGAGATTTATAAATTATATTATTAGTGATTTTAGAGCCACTTGGAAATTTAGAGTCTTGGTACACGTCCCGTCAACTTGTATCAAGGGCGTAGCAGGATTATTATTTTTTTTTTTTTTCCAGAATACATTTTTTTTTTCAAATAAAGCTATTGCGCATACTCTAGCCCTGAACGTTTATGATACTAGTGTACACCCTCTGCCTACAGCATATATTATCCTCTGTCTTTCTTATGACTTCAACATTGGTCTATACCATATGAAGACGTTAAGAATCAGAGTGGACAAACCTCGCCAGTGGTGATTTCAAGATTTTTTCGAAAATTGCATAATTTTTTGTCCAACTCTTTTAGGCAAGTTTTGAAAATGGCTCTTTACATTTTTTTTTTTTTAATTCAGGAAGACATAAGTTTTAATAATATAAACCTCAAATCAAGCCTTTTGATTTACTCTTGCACTGGCGAATGTGTATCCAAGTCATAGACCAATCTTCTGAACGAATTCTATCTCTTGAACAGTTTCAGAATTAAAACCCTTTAAGCATCCTAACCGTATTTTTCTGCCACATGATTTTTAATTCAAAGGCTACTTTAAAAAAAAAATTGATATTAATGTTTAATTTTGGCAGTCAAAAGATAAATAAATATAAAAGGTAATCAAATACAAATTTACACAACAATTCTTTTCATAGTTATTATTTTATGAACAGTTAAACATACATGAAAATTTCTGCCAGTCGCTTAAAGGGTATCAAGTATTGATAATAATAGATGCATGGCATGCAATACTTTGGCACTTAAAACTCATTTTTCACAAAAATGTGGGATAGTCCACTCTAGTTTTGAATGTCTCATATAATCAGGTTCTGAAACCTCTTTTGATTCTTCAATACAATGCGTCCTATAAATGATTTCCAAAAATATTAATCAGAACGAAATGGTTCAGCACAATAGAGACAAGCATCAAGTTTTGAAACAACGGAACATCAAAGGTCATGTTCAGATCATAAAAAAAAGCCGGATGCACCGACAAAAGAAAATTCTGCTTGTCTATTTAAATGCGTAACCATTGTATTTACTTAGTTTACTATAATGCTAAAAATAAGCCCTTCGTGTCAAATCATCCTCATCGATTCGATTCAGAAGCTGAAGATTAATTTCATCTGGAAAGGAAGAAGTTGATCTTCTTTTTGCGGATGCTGCCGATAATTAATATATCTTTCAACACGCCATAGCGTGACTTGATCGGTTCGTTTGAAATGTTTTTTTCGTTGACATGGAACACGTGTTCCTGATTTCTGCTTATTTTTGAAGATCTTAATCTTGATAAACCGCGAAAAATTCCCGTAAGCATTCATGTATATTGACAACAAAGATTAACCCTCAAATTTCCAATGTAGAATACATTCTAGAAATTCCATAATTCAGATAATCTGAATTCCCAACAGAATATTTCAATAATTTCATATATATTAACATTTTTGTCAGTTCTCAAGATGTCAAATCAAATTAAATTTATTATAAATATTTTTAATATTATCTACAACATTTATATTGACAAGTTTTTGATAGAACCAAAAATTACAAGTACTTATGAAGAATGCATAGCGGTTGAAGAAAAAAAATATCGAATTGACATAACTCTGATAAAAACAGCTCTCTTAGAGAAAAATTAAATTAAAATCTCGTTTAAAGGAGCTAGACATAACTGTTAATTTGAGTTTATCTCTAATTTTCATTTAGTCTTTGCTGATGAATAAATATTTAGCATTGAAATCTGCCTGCGTTTGTAGGCCGGGTCGGCAATGGTTTTTTTTCTTTCTCATTTTTAACGTAAAAAAGTATTTGGAAAATTAAAGAAAAAAAAATCCAATAAGGCAAAGCAAATACTTTCAAGCTGTGAAAAAAACCTAATCTTATGAAGATTGTCATTTCGTTTAAAAATGCAATATTAAACGTACCATTATGATCTTCTTTCCCATTTATTTAAACTGTAAAACCCATTATGCTCTTCCCACGGCGTTTTCAATAATGATGGAATTCCATTATATCCTAAACTATTAGTAATGATGTCAAGATCGAAATCATCTTCAAAATTCCCTAACGGCATTTGTCAAGAAACGGAAAAAAGAACTAATCTCTCATAACTCTCTTTGATACTTATTTCACATTTTATTTTAGGTGTTCCTTCCTTTGTTGTTTTGACATGTTCCTGTCCCATTACTTCAAAAATTACTCTTTTTTTTTTCTCCTCTCTTTTCCCTTACTTTTTCCAATATGCACGCTCTATTGGCCTTGACACACATTTTCCCCGATGTTCTGCACCAGAACTCTTTCTTACCCATTGCCCTGTTTAAGTGCTGTTTTCGTTTTTCTTTTTACTTCAAAAAGCGAACACTGACTTTTATTAGAAATTATATCTGAAGACTTTGCTTTAAAATGAGGGGGAATTGTTTGTTTCTGTTTAATTTTAGAAAAAAGGGAGAAAAAAGAAACACAGAGCATTTTTGTTAAATGGATGCGAAATTCTTTGTTTCTGTTTAATTTTATAAAAAAGGTTGAAACACTGGGGTCACTTCTGTTAAACGGTAAAGTTTCTAATTTCTCTAAAACATTGAAAAAAAAATTTTTTTTTTTTTCCCCTTTATTATTATTGTTGTTGTTTGTTTGTTTAGAAAAGTATTTTGTTCATAGTAAGCAACAATTCTTACAAAATTGTCTTTTGTAGGGAAGAAACCGTTACTAGTTCATCTTCAACTCTATATTATAATTTTCATCTCATCATAAATTTGGATGAGAATAGTCCAATCCACAGTTCCGAAATCTGGTTTTTTAATGTTTGTTAATTAACCAAGATATTAAATGAAAATCATAATGAACATCATAAAATGGAGCGTTGCGCTGTCCTGGCAAATCCTAAAACTTTATGGAGATTTCAAAATACGGAAGAAAAAAAGTCAAAAGTGATAATTTTTTAAGTTTGAAGTTTGAATGGGGAGAGCTCTGAGACCTGCGCGAATATTTTTATTTATTTTTTATTTTTATTTATGTATTTATTTATTTATTTATTTATTAGTCTTTTCAAACGTGCATCATCTTAACAATTTAAACTAGAATAAAACAAGAAAAATACCCACTTGATTGTCACACTTTTACCTTCCTAAGAATGTAATCAGCTTAAAAGTATGTTGATATTAACTCTTTTAAAATAATTTTTTTCGTGTTATATTTATAAGCCTACATTCTCTCTCCTTCGTAAAATATGAAAAAAATAAAAAAGTACTCAATTATACATGATATCTTTCAGGTTCCACCGGTATAATTTGTTTTAAAATATATTGATATTAATTCTTTTAAAATTGTTTCTTTCGTAATATCATTTCCGGTTTCTTCGTTTTTTCTTGAATTGTAAAAAAATCTACATCTGCTTTTCAGAACAAAACTTGAAAAAAAAAAAATAAATAAATAAATAAATAATAAAAAAGTAAAAAAAAGAGAGAGAGAGAGTAAGTAAAAGACATTCACTTACCAACTGCCTTTTTCACTTCCCTTCCATACCGTAGTATTACTAGAATCAGAATTTTGGAAAACTAATTACATGATAAAGGGAATAGTGACAAATGATTTCTACAAATACAAATAATAAGGATTTTTTTCTTTTTATTGTTGTTTTCCTCAATATTCAAATTCTGAAACAGTTTAACATTGTAAAAAAAGATCCAGTTCTTATCTTTCGGCTTAAGAAACGAAAAATCAATGAAAATTACGTCAAGTTGACGCAATCATATCAAAATATAAAATCATATAAAAAATATAAATCATATAAAAAAAACATTTTAAACTACGCTTAACGTCACCAGTGCAAACTTTAAAAATATATCTTATATAAGTACTTTTAAGCTTAATCACAGTATATTCAAATAAAAATATTTTTTCTACTTATTATAATAAAAAAAGAAACAAATACAAATAAAATAAATTTAATAAATAGTAATAATACCATAATAAATATGAAGTTTTATTTTCTTATAACAATAAAAGATACGTGAATCAGGCTCCAACGGTATCCTCTTCAGACCTGATGTATCTTATAGGATACATATCTTTACAATTTTTTTTCACGTATATAAATAATGTAAAAAAAGAGAAATTGGTGTAAATGGAGGTCTAACAGATAGAAGAATTAAACAAAATAGTAATTTGTTTGTTATAGCTCTTTTTTAGTAAGCTATGTGTTATATAAAATTGGCTTGAAGCAAAAATGTACGAAATGAGCAAAAATGAAAAATTAAGTAATTTTATTGTGCGTTAAGATATCATTTGTAGAGTCCATTAGTAATGAAAAATTACCAAATATATATTTATTTCATGTTTTTCAGTGTTTTTACAATGCAAAAATGTATAATAAAATTTAAAAATCCAAAGAAATTGTCAAAAAATGTCTTTTTTGAATCCTGATTTATCATCAATTTTTATCAACAAAAAATAAATTCTAATTTTTTTTGCTGATCAATCTTTTTTAGGTATCGGTTTGATAATATAAATCCATAACTGAAATTAAGAAAAGTACATAAATAAACCCTGGGGTCTGAAGAGGGTATAATTTGTTTTAAAATACATTAATATTAATCTTTTAAAATTGTTCCTTTCGTAATACCATTTTTGAACTTTTTGTTTTTTCTTCAGTTGTAAAAAACCTGTATCTGTTTTTCAGAACAAAACTCGAAAAAAAAGTGAGACAGACATAATATATATAATATTATGTAGTACATATAATAAGATATATGTAATATATAATATATGTATATGTAATATGTAATATATAATATATATGTAATTTTTAATGGAAAATAATTTGAATGAAATCAGAGTATAATCAAATAAAAATATTTTCTCTATTAATTATAATGAAAAAATGAAATAAATAAAAATAAAATAAATTTAATAAGTAGTAATAATACCATAATACATATGAAGTTTTATTTCCTTGTAACAATAAAATATACGTGCATCAGGCTCCAACAGTATGATTTGTTTTAAAATACATTAATATTAATCTTTTAAAATTGTTTCTTTCGTAATATCATTTTCGAACTTTTTGTTTTTACTTCAGTTGTAAAAAAATCTGCATCTGTTTTTCAGAACAAAACACGAAAAAAAAAAAAAAAAAAAAAAAAAAAAAGAGAGAGAGAGAGAGAGAGATAACATATATAATATTATATAGTATATATAATAAGATTATGTAATATATATGTAAATTTTAATCGAAAATAATTTGAATGAAAAAGTATCCAAAAATCCTTGTGTGTAATCCGATTGTCACCATTTTGGGAAAATTATATATATATGTGTATATATATGTAAAAATAAAAAGTTTTTCGCCATTTTCCCGCTTCGAGTTCGTTCTAAAGTTTTATAAGAACATACTTCCATTCTCAGTTTCCTTAATATATTAATATTTTTAACGGCTAAAGTTCCTTTTCTTTTTCTTTTCTTTAATTCAGCATAATCTATTAATTATTTTCCTAAAATGAATAAAATGTATTACTTAAATGTAAATATCTTATTGCGAAATATTAAATTCATTCCACAAATCCATTTTCCTTTTTAGAATAAAAAACATTTGTCATAAATTTTAATTTTGTTTTATTTATTAAATAATCGTCTGCTAGCTAATTTTGAATCATCCACATTGGACTGATTACTTTTGCTTATTGCGCCAGGTAGAAAAGAGTCCTGACATCTAACTCCGCCCCTTATCCAATGGAAGGGCTCGAAGTATTATACAACTACTTTCGAATAAATCTTATTGGGTTTTTAAATCAATGCGTAAGAGGAAGGCGGGACCAATTTATCTGAGAATTTTTAAAATGTCAGTTTGAACTGGGAGAGCGATTAGAATTCACTGGTCTATCAATTGTTAAGCAGGTTCTTGTTTCTGCTCGTAATGTGAAACTGTTAGCATAGTGATCGTAGTTCACGAAAAATGCCTGTGCATGGAACAGTTTTTACTTTGTGATTTTTGTCACATGGGCTTGGAAAAGTCTGGAAGTTTAATGTTATATTATGGAGCAACCTTAGATTGGCGTGCTAATAAACGACGCTTCTAAGTTTCATAGAAATCCTCATTATTTGAAAGGACCACACATGTAATCGCTTCCCATATGCCCAAAGGACATCGACTGCATGACGTCTGTTGACTGCTCGAACTCCAATTTCGTTCGTAAAATCCTGTTCGCTTCGAAACATATGGTGTTTTTGCGGGATCCCCTAAAATATCACGATATATATATATATATATATATATATATACACCTCCATAATATATACACATATATATATATATATATATATGTGTGTGTGTGTGTGTGTGTGTGTATACATACCGGGTGTTCCAAAAATAACCGGTAGATTTTAAAATTCAATAACATAAAAACGGTGACAGCTATTAAAAAAATTTTTGCAGGAGGGTTATGTATAATGCCATAAGTTTTATCTCCGTGATTTTTGATTTTAGTTCGGAAACCAAACAATAGATGGCGCTGACGGCGATTGGCGCTCAGTCGAAGCCGAAACTGAGCTCACTCAGCATTGATACAAAGGAAGGAGATTAAGGATATGGAGTGCGTCTCATGCGATTTGATTTCAATGAAATGCATTTTTGCCATGGATGTAACAGATTCTTCGATAGTGGAATGCAGTGTTCAGAAATGGGTATAAATTTCGCAAACAGTATTTGAGTTTGCAGGATATTTTACATTTATAAAGTTTTATTTGCTCGGATAAAATTACTTTCTTATGGTATGATTTAAAGAATATTTTATGCATCGTATTTTAAAACTACACTGTTAAAAATTTGAAACCTTTGCTGCATCATCACACCTCCGCTTTTATAGAAAAAGATTACTTCACTGTATTATGAAGCATCCTCATTGATCAAAATTGAGATATTCTATAATAGCAATGCAGTGACGATGCAGCAAATGTTTCAAATTTTAACAATGTTGGTGAAGATATTTTGCTACAATCTTGCTCTTACACCGTAAAAAATTGACCTATTTGCTGCAGAGTCACTCCACCACCTTTATAGAAAACGGTTACAATATTGTATTATGGAGCATTATCATTGGTCATAAAAGACATATTCTATAAAAGCTGTGGAGTGACATTCTAGCAAATGGGTCAACGTTTTTGCAGTGTTTCTACACTGGTCAAAATCTGCTGCATTTTGTTGCAACGCACTCCACCGCTTGTATATAATATCTCTATTCCAACCAATGAGATAGCTCAATTTCACGGCTAAGTAACCGTTTGTTTTCTATACAAGCAGAGGAGTGCGTTGTAACAAAATGCGGCAGATTTTTAACAGTGTATGGGGAGGCATTTTTGTAATAACTCTATCGCATTTTGACATTTTTTAATAATTTTTTTTTTTGCATTGCATAGCTGAGGTCCCTCTCAAGATCTCTCTTTTATTATATTTCTTGATTATTTTCAATTATTTTGGCAATTTTCAACAACAGATGACGCTGCAGGTGTGATGAAAGCTATTGAAGAAAACTCAGTCTCTGAGTTCGCTATTCTATAAGTTGTCTTTCTGCTGCAAGCGTATGCTGTTCACAGACTGCAAGTTTGCAGGTAAAAATGGTTTATTCTTTAGAACAGAGGATTTTTTTGGTGTTGGAATTCCACCGCCTAGAACACAGTGTTGCTGTTACAAGACGAAGTTTTCAACGGAAGTTTAATGTAACCAAAGAACCGAAAAGCGATACAATAAAGAATTTGTTTGAAAAATTTCAACGGACTGGAGACGTGAAGGATGAACGTGCTGGGAATGTAGGGCGACCGCGTACGACAACAACAGAGAGTAATGCTCAGCTTGTTCAGAAGGTGATCGAACAGCGGCCTCAGGTTTCCATTCGCCGTGTTGCAGCTGCGGTCCAAATAAAGCCAACGTCCACGTACCGTCTCATGCGCCAGAGTTTACACCTCTATCCATACAAAATTCAAACTCGGAAACCCCTCAGCGCTTCTTCTATTGATGCACGAGTAACATTTGCTAATGATATGATGCAAAGGATTGATGTCGGCGATATCCAAGTGGACAGCGTTTGGTTTAGTGACGAAGCTTATTTTTACCTGGACGGTTTCGTAAATAAACAGAACTGGCGCATATGGGGAACTGAAAACCCCATGTTGCAGTCCCATCATCCCTACATCCTCCAAATGTGTTGGTTTGGGCCGCCATTTCTTCCAAGGGGCTCATTGGTCCATTTTTCAGATCCGAAACGATTACTGCACCACGCTATCTGGACATTCTTCGAGAATTTGTGGCGGTACAAAATGCCTTAGACGACACTGCGAAGACCTCGTGGTTTATGCAAGATGGTTCCCGGCCACATCGCACAGCCGAGGTCTTTAATTTCCTGAATGAACATTTCGATGATCGTGTGATTGCTTTCGGCTATCCCACACATACAGGGAGCGGCGTGGATTGGCCTCCCTTATCGCCAGACATGAACCCCTGTGACTACTATCTGTGGGGACACGTGAAAGACCAGGTGTACCGCCACAATCCAGGAACAGTCGAACAACTGAAGCAGTACATCTCTTCTGTATGTGAAGCCATCCCTCCTGAAACGTTTATAAACGTTACTGGTAATTTCGTTCAGAGACTACGCCATATTATTGCTGCGCATGGTGGATATGTGGAAAATATCGTTCTTTAGATTTTTCAGACTGCAGCGCCATCTGATGTTGAAAATTGTAAGTAATTTCGTAAGTTTGTCTGTCTAAAAATTTACTATTGTCCCAAGCACATTACAACAAACGGTGTATTATTGATTTTTCAAATGTACCGTCATTTTTGAAACAGCCGGAATAAAGTTACTTTTACTTCCAAAACCGATTTTTAATTGAAATTAACTTTATAAAAAAAATCTGCAACCAAAATCGAAAATGTAATCAAGGAGTGATCTTGAGAGGGACCTTACTTATGCAGTGCAAAAAAATTAAAATTAAAATGTCAAAATGCGACAGAGTTATTACAAAAATGCCTCTCCAAAAGAACACTATAAAAAATTGACCCATTTGATGCAGCGTCACTCCACAGCTTTTATAGAATATGTCTTTTATGACCAATGATAATGCTCCATAACGCAATAAAGTAGCCATTTTCTATAAAAGCGGCGGAGTGAATGACGCTGCAGCAAATGGGTCAAATTTTTTTACAGTGAATAGCTTTAGCTTGCGAGTTTCTTCGCGGGCAGGGACAGAGGGTTTACAGAATGGCAAATTCACAGATTGCGTTTTCTATTATAGCTTTCAAATTGCCTGCAGTGCCATCTGTTGTTGAAAATTTTAAGTGATTCCGAAAGTTGTATACCTGAAAATTTACTATTGTCCCAATCATATTGCAACAAACGGTATATTTCTAACGCTGCCCATTTAAATTTGATTGATTTTTCAAATATACCGGTCATTTTTGTGACTCTCTGCATCGTCACCAACACTGTTAAAATTTGAAACTTTTGCTGCATCGTCACTCGATGTTATTATAGAATATCTCTGTTTTGACCGATGAGAATGCTCCATAATGCAGTGAAGTAATCATTTTCTATAAAAGCGGAGGTGTGATGATGCAGCAAAGGTTTCAAATTTTTAACAGTGTAGTTTTAAAATACGATGCATAAAATATTCTTTAAATCATGCCATAAAAAGTAATTTTATCCGGGCAAATAAAACTTTATAAATGTAAAATATCCTGCAAACTCAAATACTGTTTGCGAAATTTATACCCATTTCTGAACGCTGCATTCCACTATCGAAGAATCTGTTACATCCATGGCAAAAATGCATTTCATTGAAATCAAATCGAATGAGACGCACTCCATATCCTTAATCTCCTTCCTTTGTATCAATGCTGAGTGAGCTCAGTTTCGGCTTCGACTGAGCGCCAATCGCCGTCAGCGCCATCTATTGTTTGGTTTCCGAACTAAAATCAAAAATCACGGAGATAAAACTTATGGCATTATACATAACCCTCCTGCAAAAATTTTTTTAATAGCTGTCACCGTTTTTATGTTATTGAATTTTAAAATCTACCGGTTATTTTTGGAACACCCGGTATATATATATATGTTACAGGCCAAACCCGATTTTAGGCCAAACTAGATTGGCCTAGGACAAACCGGTCTATCCTAACGCCCATCGGATAAACTAGTTTTTCCTAGGCCAAACCGGTCTATCCTAACGCCCGTCGGATAAACTAGTTTTTCCTAGGCCAAACCGGTTTATCCTAACGCCCATCGGATAAACTAGTTTTTCCTAGGCCAAACTGGTCTATCCTAAGGCCCATAGGACAAACTAGTTTTTCCTAGGCCAAACTAATTTGGCCTAACTTTTATAGGATAGACTAGTTTAGCCGGCTGTTTATTGGTCTGAACTAGTTTGTCCTAGGCCGATCTAGTCTATCCTAAGCCAATTCGATTTGGCGTGATTTTATTGAATTCCACGACCGCCTCAGCGCCAACATTCTAGTTTGTCCTAGGCTGATCTAGTTTATCCTAGGCCAATGTAATTTTACGTGTTTTTAGCTCACAGGCGTCAAAGTCTGAGAAATAATGGGCTCGCCGGTTCTTATGCATGTATGTATGCATGTATGTACGTATGTACGTAAAGTATAATTCTTGATAGAAATATCCTTTTAAGGTACTTTTCTGATTAGTTTTGGGAATTCATTGGATAATAATAGAAGGGGAGCGAACGAGAGGCTAATCCCCTACCGTTAATTTAGAAAAAATGGTTTTTTCATGTAGAATTATCAGTTTTCATTTAAAATTTTAGATATAGGATCATTCTGACAATGTGCCTCCGTGATTAGTTGTAGATGTTTATTGTGGATGTTCAATGTTTAAATATAATTGGGGGAAATGGGAAAAAGTAATCCCCCTTACTGTATTTTTCGAGGGTGTTATTCGTTAAAAAAAAAATAAGGCTTGTAATGCACAATAAGTGTAAACAGCCTGTGAATGCAAAGCCATCAGTTTAACTGGGCAATATTCTTTTTAATATTGATCCCGTCTACTGCTCCATTGCTAACCTTGTGCAAAGTGGTTTTGCCATCACCCTTGTATAATGTATTTTATTCGAAGGTTTGTAGAACTGTTAGAGGTTTGCACGGGCCAATATTTCGAGGACCGGGCCTCGCCCTTCCCGAAGGAAAGTTATTTTGCCTTGAACCGGTGTAAAAATTAAAAGTTCACCCCGAGCCCTGCCTATAGTAGAGCCCTGCCTACCAGTGAAAAGAGACTTAATCCGGCTCGATCTGGCCCTACTCGATTTCTGCAAAAAAATCAGATTTTACTTCATATACAATTAAGATTCCTTTTACAAAATACTGCATACATATATATTATATAAATTTACAATGTATTTTTAAATAACGATGTGTTCGCAGAATGGAAAATGCACAATGTATTATTGATTATTTAGATTCTTAGACCTTTCAATATTCAAATATGGATTTATTGAAATAATCAATGTAGTTTAGGACAAAAGAAAAAAGGAGATTTATAAACATCATAACTTTTGAATCTTTAGAAAAAAGTAGATTTGTAAATATATATCTCTGTCATTCCTTAAGGGTTTTCTCGAATTAAAAAGAGCTACAGCCTAACACATTTATGAACTAATTCCTTTTCGCAAATGCATAAGATTAACAGGCATTCTCACTCAGGAAATATGTAATGGGATGGCGTTAATCATTTTTTCATAAAAACTTTTTTTTTTTTTTTTGGAAAGTACTATTAGAGCTACGTTTTGAATTGAATTTCCTGTACGACTTCACGGAAAAGAAAAACATGATGCCTTGACAAGAATAGCTTATATGTCGACAGATAATTAATTTCCCAAATATGTAAAACGCGGTTCGATTCCAAATTATGTTCAGCTCCAATCTGAATCGAATATCCCAAAAAAAAAAAAAAAAAAAAAATTAATAAAATATAAATAAATAAATAAATAAAATAAATAAATAAATAAATAATAATAATAATAATAATAATAATAATAATAAATGCAAGTCTGATCTCAGCACGGTACGAGTCTGCAGAAAAAAAAAATAAGCAAACACCATGTCCAATGCATCATGTCTCCACAATGGACATGTTAAATTTATGCAGTGATGATACAAGCAATCACTTATAACGGATAATTACCGGAGGGGGGATTAGTCTCCCGTTCGCCTCCCTTTTTTCTTATCCAATGAATTCCCAACACTAATCAGAAAAGTACCTAATCAAAATGAACTTACATCCAAAATTTGAAGGAAATCGGATATTTCTATCAAGAATTATCGCGTTACGTACACACGTACATACATGCGTACGTACATGTTTGCATACATACATACAGAAGTGCGAGCCCATTATTTCTCAGGCTATGACGCCTGTGAGCTAAAAACACGTAAAATTACATTGGCCTAGGATAAACTAGATCAGTCTAGGACAAACTAGAATGTTGGCGCTGAGGCGGTCATTGAATTCAATAAAATCACGCCAAATCGAAATGGCCTAGGATAGACTAGATCGGCCTAGGATAAACTAGTTCAGACCAATACACAGCAGGCTAAACTGGTCTATCCTAAGGCTTCTATAATAGGAGTTCTAGTCTATCCTATAAGAGTTAGGCCAAACTAGTTTGTACTATGGGCCTTAGGATAGACCAGTTTGGCCTAGGAAAAACTAGTTTATCCGATGGGCGTTAGGATAAACCGGTTTGGCCTAGGAAAAACTAGTTTATCCGATGGGCGTTAGGATAGACCGGTTTGGCCTAGGAAAAACTAGTTTATTCGATGGGCGTTAGGATAGACCGGTTTGTCCTAGGCCATTCTAGTTTGGCCTAAAATCGGGTTTGGCCTGTAACATATATAAGACCATTAAAAGTAGACAATATTCACCAATTGAATTTATCAATAAACCAAACCGAAACATGAGAAAATTTTAAATAAATAGATAAAATGAATGTAATATAAATTTGTAGAACCAAAGCAGAATTTTTAATTTATTTTTAATTTATTTTTATTTATCTTTTTTTTTTTTTTTTTTTTGTAAGCATTGTCTGGCTTGTAATAAAATCCACTGTTACTAAGCAGTGAATTGGTAACAGTTATGTACAGGAGCAGTTGCTCTGTACATAACTTTTACCCTATAAATATCGCTATCCAAACCTCGCCGAATTGATATCTCAGTGTAACTAAGGATATAAAGTAACTCCAATTAAAGAAATTTTTATGTCTTATGAAAATAACAGAATAAAAAATCGTTGTTGTAATTATTACGCAATTATTGCGATTTCTGGAAATGATATTTTGCAAATGATAATGAGTTCATACATAACTTTGCTTCTTAATTTATTCATAAATATAATTTATTATAAATCAAAATATTATTTAAAAATCTGCTGGACGATATCAATCTGAAGCGGTTAGAATTATAAAATATAGAAAGAAAACAATTTCTAAATTTTTTTTAACAAGTTTAAAATAAGTACACACACACACACACACACACACACACACACACACACATATATATATATATTATTTCATGGCTAATACGTGGATGAAACCGCACACTTCATTTGTAGTTCCAGAGCATTTGGGGCCTGATGATTCTGCTTTTGGAGCTACAAATTCTATTTGTATTCCAAAAGCAAATTTCTATTTGTATTTATTATTTCATGGCTAATACGTGGATGAAACCGCACACTTCATTTGTAGTTCCAGAGCATTTGGGGCCTGATGATTCTGCTTTTGGAGCTACAAATTCTATTTGTATTCATTTTATATTTATTTATTTTTTCAGATTTACTCGTTACACTATTTTTTTATTTTATTATAATTCAATTCAGTTCTAATTCTTCGTTTTGGTTTATTGTTTTATTGATAAAATCCATTGGTGAATCTTGTCTACTTTTAATGGTATTATATATATATATATATATATAGATATAGCTTAAAATTATGGGAAAACAAAACAGTTTTGACTTTTTTCATGCATCCGGTATATTTCGATTTTTTTTCTTTCTTTTATTCGAAACGTGAATAAAGCTTTACACTCGCCCGTTCTTAACCTACAATAACAATTTGAACTTGTCGAAATAAAGCAATTTAGAATGAATAGCTATATTATAAATTAATAAATAATACACAATCAAATTCTTGAACATTTGTAATAAATTTATTCCATTCAAAAAGTCAATCAGCGAGCAGTTTATAAAATAAAAATTCATTTTTCCTCTGACATTGAAACAAAATTATCACGCATTTTCATATTGTTTTAAGATGATAGGATATAACAACCTTAATCTGAAGATAAACTAAACAAACAGCTTTGATTTAAATACAAAACATGATTCTTACCATATTGTAATAATAGAGATATTTTGATGGAAGCATTATATAATAATGACTAAAGGAAAATGGGTGATGAGTTCATTAGCATTGATCTTTAGCTTCATCCCAGTTACAGTGTTGAAAGAGTTCTGGTATCCTTTTTAATATATTTTACATGATCATAATCCCTTTCAGATCAACCAGGAAATATTCTGTGTGGGGTACGTGAGGTCAGGTTTATGTGTACATTCTAAATACACGAAAGTATCATGACTTAATACGGAAAGAAGGTGGATTGTAAATTGATTTTTCCGCATTGTTATCAAAACATTTTGTAGCATAAAAAAAAGAAGTTCATTTGGGGGGGGGGGGGAATTAACACATGTGCATCAGAATGCATGCAGAGCATGTCTTTGTGACCCACTTTTTCAAAATTAAAACAATTATATGCATTGAAGATATGTTTGCAGAATTTAAAACTAATTCTAGTTTGAAGAATAGAAATTCTAGTTCGATAAATGAACAAGAAAAAAGCTGAAGAATATTGCCACATAAAGTCATGAGTTGATAAGGTTGTTATCAATTGCTAATCGTGAAATAAAAATTGCTTATTCTCACAGAATATTTTTACTTTATTCTGTAGTAAATAAGAATGGTCGGTATATAACAGTTCATGTACTTCATCACGTGCATGGAATCAAAAAAAGATTACATGAATTCAATTTTTAGTACATTTGGATTGAAGGTATTTTAAGCATGTAACGTATTTAAACTGAACTTTTACTCAGTTTTGAGGATCCACTTTTATTTACCTGTTATTTTTAAGTAATGAAATCTTTGGTTTTAAATTTACATTTTACTCTAAATTATTACCATTTTACTAAAAATGTATAGATTTTAAAACAGCTAAGTAATTTACCAATTTCCGACTTAAAAAAACACAAAATTATTACGGCTTACTTACAGAAAACGTATGGAATCTAATATTGTCATTGTAATATGTACACATACTTTATAGGATAACAGAAAAATGCTCATTTATGAGAAACAACTAACATGTATCACTAGAATGCATGCAAAAAATGTCTTAGTAACCAAATTTTATAAATTTTTAAAAGTATGTGTATGGAATATATAATGGCACATTTTAAATCTATACTCTCAGAAAAAACTGAAATTTAGTGCAATTTGAGCGTCAGAAAAACAGTAATTTGTGTGTTTGCCCTTCAATTTTCACGGGCCTTATTCGATAAAAATGGTGTGATCCACTAAACAAGCGATCTTACCCTTTAATCACTTAGAAAATTAAGGACAATCTACATATTCTTATTGTTTTAGCACACCTGTTAGCAAAAGAACGGTGCGACCCCATATATTTTCTTCCGCTAAAGTGTAATCTTCATTTTCGTCATGTTTCGAAAAATAATGTCACTTATCCGTAACATATTTTTTTAACTAGCTAAAAAAACGATTCTGTGATGATTATCGAATGTGCTATATGTTATGTAACAGTTAGCAGAGTGTTTTTCTGTTTTAAAGTGCATTCTATCCTGTTTTACGGGCTGCAAAAAATAGTAAACATGATTTTTTTTTTTTTTTTTTTTTTTTTTTTTTTTTTTTTTTTTAAACGGGATATGACTGGAATCTCTGTTGCTGCCTCTGCCCATAATTTTACTGGAATATTTTTAACAATGTAATTGTGTTTTTCGAAAAAAGTACAATAAATGAAAAACCAAAAAGCTGAAAAATATTGCCATATGAAGTCTTGTGTTGAGAAGATAATTATCCAGAGTCAATTTTAGATAAGTATGGCTTATCGTTAAAGATATGTTATACAATTTTATGATATCCATATTCCATAGAGAATAAAAAAAAAAAATACATTATAATGTCAACTTTTCTGTATAACTTTAAGTAATGAAACCTTTGACTGAAAACTTACATTTTATTTTAAAATATTTCATTTTACTAAAAATGTATACATTTTAAACAGCTTGTGTTTACTAGCTTTCGGATAAAAAATAATATGTATTTTTCTTTAGTTCGTCTCATTTTTCTAAAATAAGTCTACGATGATTTTGCACAGCTAGACTTACATTTTGTAAAGCACAAATCGATTTTATTAACATTTCGTATTTTGTAAAAATGAAAAAGAAAAAAAAAATCAAAAAAGGTTTAAGGTTGTTCTCAAATCTAAAGGAGCTACTTCCTGACTCATTTTAAGTTTATTTTTGTTCAGAAACGCATGACATTGGCAAGGATTTTAATTCAGAAACTATATAATCTAAAGACGTTTTCTATTTTTATGTAAATGCATAAGAAATTTCAGAAAATACTGTCAAATTTGGCGCTCTGAACCAAATTTCCAGATGTTTCAAGAGAAAGAAGCAAAACCTCTCTTCATGCAACAAAATCGTTCATAATGTTATCAGTAACTTACCGTATTTACTCGTGTATAAGGTGCACTTTTTTTTTCCAAAAAATTAGGTAAAAACTCCTAGGTGTGCCTTATACACGGAATATTTTTTTAATGATGGGTGTAGTCGAACGATATACGTATGAAACAAGAAAGTATTCAAAGAAGATATTAAAACTTGGAAAAGTTACTTAATTGCAGTATTATTGCATATTTATTTCATTCCTTGCAGTTTTTTATACAAAAGAGCTAATGACATTATCTAAACGTTAATTAGCAAAACTCTTTACAGTCACTAATTCCTATTTCCCGTCCTTCTCTTACAACCCGAAGTCTAAAAATGCATTTTCGTCTTGTTTTCTGGTCTGGTTTAATGTTTGTTTCAATTTTTTTTTTCTGAAATTTATTTGGTCATTCTTCATTAGCGTATCAAATTTATGGTGCGCCTTATATACGAGACTTTAAGAAATCGCTATTTTTACTTGTAAAGTAGGGGTGCGCCTTATACACGCGTGCGCCCTATACACGAGTAAATACGGTATTTATGAAAAAAATGGAAAGCACAATTCGATTCCAAATGGCTTCAGTAGTCAGTCTAGCCAATTTTGTACCATTACGTTTTAAAATGTGTCGGAATGTTTTACGTTTATTGATAAGAGAATTTTTGTACCATTACATTTAAAAATGTGTCGGAATGTTTTACGTTTATTCATCAGAGAATTTGAGAACCACTTTAACTTTTAGATCTTCAGAGTGGAATTATCGCTTAAAATACTGTAGCTTGTTTATGTTTTATTCGTTATTTTAAATCAATTTTATTTCATTTTGTTTTTTATTTATTAGGAATCATGAAAAATCACAAGTTGAGGAAGACTTGCTTTGAATATTAATCAAGAAAGTTGGTGAGTTGTTTTACATTTCTATATTTGTAGGTAAATGTAGCATCTGAGTCCTAATGGCT
This sequence comes from Maratus speculifer, assembly GCA_964019185.1. Classification (NCBI taxonomy): domain Eukaryota; kingdom Metazoa; phylum Arthropoda; class Arachnida; order Araneae; family Salticidae; genus Maratus; species Maratus speculifer. Next base: position 334,997,375 of record OZ025289.1, read on the forward strand.
TTTACGATCTATCGTGATCGTCAGTGTCAGGTTCTGAGGTAACATCTGCTGTGGAACTGGAATTTATGTTATCTGTTATCTTAATATCTTATGTATTGTATGGGCTGTGTACTGAAATTTCAAGGTGACATTCTTTCTTTGTCTAAAGCGGGGGTGAACATGTGAACATGCACAGGTGCAGCGAGATGAACAAAGAAGATGACAAAGAGGAGTGTTTGACCTTCTGGGATGTCAATGGAAGATGGGAAATAAAAGATTTCCACGAATAGGGGGGTTTCCATTGGGGAAGTGCAGAAATGGAGGAGAGCAGTTTTTGACGGAGATAGTCAGTCAGAGTTCAGGGTTGGTGTCTAGAGAGCAGAGGTGGACAGAGGTCCCTGAGTAGTGCTCTTGGCCGAACCGCGTAGGCTGAGGACCCATGTATTGGGAGATTCGAAATTGATCTCCGATAAAGTTAATCTAACGTGTATTGAGTGTGAGGGAGAAGGTGTAATTTGAACAGTACACAGCCAACTTTTTACTGTATTTAATTTAATGTTGAACCGGATCATCTATATCCGAGTTATAATTGTCTATAGTGTATTATATTGTGCACATAGAGAATAAATAAACTGTTAATTCAGTTAATTGACAGCGTTGGTGTTCATTTACACAATCCTCACAGTGGGTGACCGATATCACCTAATAATATCGGTGGTGGCAGCTATAACTACTACGGACTTTCTTAAAAGTTGTGCGGGCTGAGAGGAGACGTCCGACAGTCAGGTTACCATTCCGTATAGTTTCCTTGTAACTCAGGAGCTCCAATTTAAAAATATTTAATTGGATGTTAGAATACATCGTTTTAAGCATGTCAAACATAACTCAAAAAAATTAAAATATAAAAAAGAACGAAAATTCATGCGTAATTCATGTACGGCCTAAATTAAGAAACACTTTCCAGTAAAATTCTATTATTACCATGATTATACTTTTTTTTGCAGCCCTGTATATTAACCTTTCAAAACTGTAAAAATATCCGTTAAATTTACAGCAAAAATTGTTGCCAGCATTTTTATTACACATTTGCCATTAATTTTATTACACATTTTTGTTACAAAATTAAGTACAGCATGTGTTTTTTTTTTTCATTGAAAACAATAGCAAGCCACTGTTCCATTTGCCATTATGCTGTTACCATTATTTTCTGGGTGAATAGCTCTTTGAAAAAAAATATTTATTACGAAAGCAATTAGCCATCGCCAAAATCGTTATTAGTGTCCTTTGATTTCGAAAGTAATTTTGTCAATGATTCAATATATAGTTCATTTCGGATATTTATTTCACATTATTTATAATGTTGAAAAAGAATTTGAAAATTGTATATACTTGTTGAAATTCTGTGAATCTGTACTAAGCATTAATGTAACATACAATGTAAATATAAATAATATGTAATATCAATGAAATTATACATAATAAAAAAACATAGATATGCTGTTAGAGATTATTTTGATTAAAGAATTACGTTTAAATAGGTAATAATGAATATTCTATACTAAACTTCAATAACATATATAATTATATTACAAATATCATTATTGATATATAGCATCATCATATTATATATCAATCCGAGTATATTTATGTGAGTTAAAACACAGACTGACAGACGGATATACATAGCGAATTCATAAACACATTTTACTATGTTGGAAAATGTTTCAAATATGTCCGTGAGTAACGATGACATCATATCGACAATAGCAACGATATGAGCAATCGAATTAATTTCTATTCCAGAATCTAATAACTTCTAAAAAATGTAAAATTTCAAATTATACACCGTCGAATAGAAGGGGTAAGTGCGTACTTTCAAATGCAATTTGTCTGAAAACTGTATCTCAATTTGTTGAATTATTTTAATGACTTTTAAAATTATTTTCAAGCATAATTTGTTTTCTTTTCTATGCATATAAATATTTCAGATATATGAAACTTTACAATACACCTGTATCTATCAACAAAATTTCACAGTCGTATTTTGAACGCCAGTTACAGTTACTTTTACAAACTCAATGCCAACAATTTATTGTAATAAACAGTTTGTTACTTTATTTATCTCTTTTAGCTTAGTTTACGTTGTTTTAAAATTCATTTCTTTCAAATCGTTAAAAAATCTTTAACTTTCATAAAATCGATTTAAATTGTTTTTCGCTTGAACATCCTACAAGGGGCTCGAAACCATAGTATACCAAGTTCATTTTGGAGAAAATGAGATTGTGCATTTAGTGCATTATGTTCTATCTGTATATATTCTATACATAAAACATGTTCCATCCACTCCCACCATCAACCAAGTCAATAAACTGATGATACATATGAGAAAGTATGTGAAAACAGATTTGGTTCACTGCGGGAGTGGATAAAACAGATTTCATGCACCTTATAAATACATTATCTGGTTTTTTATGTTTTATTCACCTGAACAACCCCTATTCGTCTCTGTCCTCTGTTTGTCTGTCCGTCTCACAAGGAAGGTCTCCATACTGAGCATACTCAGATTTTTTTTAAAAAAATACTAATTAAACTACTCATGTATGTAATAAAGGATCAGTGAAAATTAGCGGGGGAATTGCAGTAGAAAACATGCAAAAAAAAAAAAAAATACTTTCGAACATTTGTCGTGAAAAGACGAAAGTGTCTCAAAATCGAATTGACAATGCTCAACTGGACTATGAACTTGAAACAATTTTAATTAATTTAAATTTGAGTTTTGTTTTAAATCTCAAATTTTGATGGTTAAATTTGAATTTAAATACATATAAATATCAATATAACGAAACTATGCTTAAAACAACCTAAAACTGACAAAACCAAAGATATTTAATTCATCTAAACCCGTTGGACATGAAACTTTTTTACTTTAAAATGCAGTCGACATTAAGAAAAAAAAAATGAAATTGTTTTTTTATCGCCAACCGATGATAAATCGCCAAATAACGAAATTGTCATTATTTTTTGACGGACAAGATACGGAGGTTTCGCCGAAATTTTTTTATAAACGGATATATCCTCATGAGAAGAACATTCTGTAATTTTTCCAGATTTTTCGGAGTATGCCCGTATGGAGACCTTCTTTGTCAGAATCCGCACGCAAAAACTGTATATGTCAGAGACATCAAAATTTGTGTACTTACAACTGAACATCTCATGTCGCATGACAAATCATAAAATTTTGAAAAGACTATTATTTTATTTAAATTAAGTTTTTCAAATGTCATCCGTTTATTTTTGAGATTTAAATTTAAAAGATAATCTTAATTTCAACGTTTTGCACGTAGACGTCATAGCTTGAATTAAAATAAGTCACAAGTAAACAAAAATTATTTAGCTTGAACCCCGCTGCTGGAACTTCAAATTTTCCTATTTATATGGATTTAATAAGAAGAAATTTCGTAAATTGGCTAATTTAAGGGTCTATATTATTAGAGTTTCGTTCATCTAACATTCGTAATTTTTTTTTAATTCAATTTTTTTCTATTTATGAAAATTAAAAAAATTTGCAATTTATAAATAATTCAGTACATTAAATTTAATTTTAAACATTTTTTTTTCCGCTTTTAGAAATTTCGTATTTTTTAAAAAAAATTAGAATTTTGGATTTTATTTAAATAATTTGATTTGAACATTTTTAATTTAAATAACTTTCCTTTATAATTATTTTTAAATTAAATTTATCGTTTATGTATTAATAAATTATAGATTAACAATTTGTATTTATTAATTAAATGATAAGTTATTTTGAAAGACATATTAAACGAAACCCTTTGTGCTATCAGCGATCACACTTACCTATTTGCTTTCAAAAGGGATTTGGTGTACTATAGTTGCGAGTTCCTTGTATCATACTAAGAGACAATGTGATTAGATTTTAACCCTGAACACTCATTCTAAAATTTCAAACGAGGTACTATTTATTACTTTTTGCTATTTTTTTTTTTTTTTTTTTTTCATAGGGTTGTACGTTAAGCTGTTATTCCCTGAGAAAAATATGATTATGCAAAAAACAGTCCTTATATGTATCTGTTTACCTTATACGTATGTTAAAAATATCTTTTTATCTTAGCTACTGCTGTGAACGTTTCTTCAAAAGTCCTCTAATACATCTTTTGTTGTTGATGATATTGTTGTTTTTTAAACTTTACCCAATTTTGTTCGAAATACAGTCTCGTTAATTCGAAATCGGATAAATCGAATCTTTGCTTAATTCGAACTAAACAGGAAGTTCCGAAATTTTCAATGGCAAAATAATGTTAAAAATTTTCATTTATGCGAACTCATTTTCTGTTGACTTCGTTTAATTCGAACTAACGAAATTTTCATTTTTTCTTTCTTCCTCATTAATACTTTGAATAACTTTCTTTCTTCGATTTTTGTGAGAATTGTTTCAAACGAGTATATATATAATCTCATATATTTGATTTCTACTTTTTTAGTTTTCCGTCTGTCCATGAATAACAGCTCCACTCTTTATCCCATTGTGCTTGTTTCTAATCCCTTGATTTGTTTATGCATTTATATATTTTAATTTAACATTAAGTCGTATTCTAAAGCTAACAGACGAAATAAATTTAAAACACACCAAAACTTTAATTCCTTTGTAATAGTTCCATTTTAAGCATCTCTTCCTCTCATACTTTCCATAATTCGAACATTTCTTGTAGTCCCGACGAGTTCGAATTATCGAGAGTCGACTGTATTTTATAAGTGATTGAAACGACGACATTATTTTCTAACATCGAAAACCCCTGTAAATATCACCGCAGAAACGAAAAGATTTAATTCAATTGTTTGCCATTGTGTGAATTTGGCGCATTATCACCCTTTAAGAACACTAAACTTCCACTAGTATTTCAGTAGGCAGCAATAGTTAAAGAAAATAACGATAGCTAGTTTCTAATAACAACGAGCACTTTCCGCGATAGCTAAAGAGAGTGTGATCAGTTTCGCATGATAATTATGTAAATACGTAGCACCGATATTCATCGTTCCGTCCGTCTGTCTGTCTGTCCGCATATAATAAAGCAAAAACCACTTAACCGAATCATTTTAAATGTAATGTATATAATTGTTTCATAATTTTGTCGAGTCATTTCATATATTATGAAAATTGGACGAATAGTTTAATTACAGGGACAATCAAAAGTATCCCGTTACATTACTGCCAATGGGGAAAAAAAATTTCAAGTGATTTCACACCTTCAAACATAATAAAATTCATATTCATATATGAAGGATATACTAAAATATACATTCTGTACAATTTTTGGTGCAAAGAATATTTACTTTTAATTTACAGGGCCGCACAAAATTATTCCTTTACATAATGTTATAGGGGGAAATATTGTTTGGAGTACGTTTTGATTATATTAAACTATTTCATATTTTATGAAATTGATATACGTTGCTAAGGTTTACTACAAATTACTTCTTGTATAATAAAAAGCAGATAGTATTTAGAGGGACCCTCAAAAGATTTCGGATACTATAGTGTTTCCGAAATACTGTATATACTGTTACACCAAGATCTGAATATTTTTTTAATTTCGTTATTGTACGAACGCACATCATTTGCTACATTTGAGGTGTAATTTCCAACTTGTTGTAAATGTGATAATACAAATATAAGTGGTAAAAATTTGCATTGTACGTCCAAGCAATATGCATTTGACGCTGCACTTTTTGTACTGTGATTACTAGCTCATAGAGTACAATCGATTGAGCAATATGTTTTTTCCAAATCGTTTCGTGATGTTATCACATTTCACACAAGACAATGTACATACCGTCCATCTTCATTGCAATGTTTTTATTTTTCTCGAAATTATTACCGCCAGCCCGAATTCGGTTAGGGTTAAACTACGCATTTAGTTACAAATACAGGGTGTTTAACCCTGTATTTGTAACTAAATGCGTAGTTTGAGACCCCATGTATTATGGCAATTTCTCATCCTCTTGATGTTATTATCAACCCTATGATTTGTCGGTCCAATTTTGTAACACAATGTATATAATTAAAATGGAATCACAAATGTAAGAGAAACTATGAATAACTTATAGATTTTTCAGAGGAACTTCATAACAGTAATTTATAATAAAAATGCGTTATTTCGTCTTTTTTTTTTTTTTAATTGGACCTCAAATTGACGAGGTTAATCTCTTTCTTATATATCGGAAAAATGAGAAAAAAATTTGAAAGAAATTAATACATCCAAAAAATTAATAAGTAAAAATCTTACAAAGTAATAGAGACAACTCACGACACGAGGAATTAAAAAGCGTGCGTATGACGCTAGATTTTCATTTATACATAATCCTTGAAAGATGTCGTGTATAGATATAAAGATGTTGGATCTTAGAACTATTAAATAAATTTAGGAAAAAGAGAACCGAATAAGCCAGTTAAATTGCTTTTGCAAATAAATAAAAGCGTACTTCGAAGACTTTTTTCTTTTGAGAAATTGCATGCTTATTTGAATTTTATTTATTATTCAACAGAGTGTAAAATAGCCATGAATACAATTATTGTTATTAACATTCCGCTTTTCTAACAAAAACACCCAACAAAGTAAAAGAAATATGTGGAAGACTGTTTGATTACACTCTATCAAACTGCTTCTGACCGGATCATTAGCGATTGTAATAGTATCGGTGAAGAGACGGAACTAATTCTACAATTCCACATTATATCTTTCTCTTTATGTATATTTTTTTCAATAAGTTTCCTAAAACAAATAAACAGTAAATATATTACTAAAATATATTACTTGTAACGTAGTATTTTTCTACATTACTTAATACTGATTGAGATATTGTAATTAAAATAATAACATTACGATAGAAAACTTTTCATGTACAATCGTAGAGAAAAGAAAACTAAACACCAGTTGCTAACTCAGAAAGTAATTATAATAAAAGAAAATTAATGGTACCAAACGATTGGAAATAAAATCTACTTTTAAATGATTTATATAAAATTTGCTTAGGAGGGCATCTATAAGTCAAAGCCAATTCAAATTTGTTTCTTCCTATAGCAACATCCAATTTGGAAAGTATTGTATACTAATACATATAACAATTTAGTTGTCTATGTGAATCTTTGATTCGAACAATGCCTAAAAACAAAATTTCAAAACATTTAGATGAAACGTTTTGTAATATTTAAAATTTAGAGCTCCTTGTCTTAAATTACTTTTTCATATTTTTATTAATGTCTGCTGAAATTATAATCTTAATGTGATTATTTTTTGTGTAATAATAATAATAATAATAAACACATGAGTTTATTTAGTTTGTAATTTTTTTAATTTTATAATATAAATTATGACATGAAATTAATATTCGAAAAAAGTATGAATTTATTTTTTATCTAATGTCCTGCTTTAAGGGAATTCTTAATTTCAAATTTTTCTTCCAAGAGTTTTTCTAATTTTGATTAAAAAACGTCAGACTGGTGGTTTAAAAGATCGTCTATGATGTGCAGAAAAGCATAATTTGAAAGATATACATTTATTTCATTTTATCGAAACATTTGGGCTGGCAATGGTCAGAATATATTAAGGGAGTGAAATGGTCCTATTGGCAAGAAAGAATACACTGGTCATTAAAATTAAAGTACAGGGTGGTCATAAAAAAACTTTGCCGATATACGGAGCTCTAACGGCCAGTCCGTTCAACCGATCGAAATGAAATTTCAGATAAGCTATTCAGAGGTATGAGCTCGAGAATCTGTGAACGACAACAAAATGGCGCTCACAGTTACGGTTATAGTTATAGAAACTCGAAAATTTCCAATGGCAACACCCATTTTTTTCTATTGCAAAATGCTCAGCGCATGCGAAAACCCTAAAGAGCGTTGGAACCGTACGTGTATCGCAAGAAACGGACATGTTATGCACGCACAAAAAACCGTTCTGGGCATCCTCCCCTCCATAGAAAAAACTCGATTGGGACACAAGGAGGAAATTTGCATATGACGCAGAGTCAGTACACTAATCTCTGATTACAATACAGATCGGAGAAACTAAAAATTTTATTTTGATTACACATTTTCCATGCCATTTCCCACATGGGTGCCATGCCTGTGATAGCACCCATGTGGAAAATGTTTAATCAAAATAAAAGTTTTAGTTTCTCCGATCTGTATTGTAATCAGAGATTAGTGTACTGACTCTGCGTCATATGCAAATATCTGAAATCTCACCTCGATCGGTTGAGCAGACTGGCCGCTAGAGCTCCATATATCGGCAAAGTTTTTTTATGACCACCCTGTATAGTGAGTAAAATTATGCTCACTCAATTAATGTCGCAACTAATGCGCAATGCATCAATTATTTATATTAATTAAATACTATTGAATACAAAATTGCACTTTCGCGCATATGTTAGCGTCAAAAATATGCAAATTAAGTAATTGTCAATGTGGTGCGCAGTGAACGTATATTGGAATTCTGGCCTGTAATGTTGTTCACAGTGAATACGGTGTCTTAGAGTGATCAGTATTCGTTAGCTATGACTCCGTGGCATCATTTAAGTGAAGGTGAATAATTGGTAAAATCAAAGGAGGTGAAAGACAAATGGAGGTCATCGAAGAATTGAATATTCCTCAAAGTGTCTTATTAAGAGCTTCGGGCCGCTTTTTAAACACTGGATATGTTAATAGACAGCCTGGACAAGAGATACAGGCAATCCAAAGACCGTTTTTTGATATTTTTGGCTCAAAAAAAATCGCAAAATGACTACAAGAGATTTAATTTCATATCTTCAGGTACCACAGGAATTCTAATTAAACATTCTACTGCTGCACGAAATCTAAAAAAGAGTAAACTGTATTTAAAAAAAAAGAAAGAAAGAAAGAAAAAAAACATTAGTTTGTTTTTCATTCATTTCAATTTCCAAAGGGGCCAGTTTAAATTGTTGAATTCGTCATTTTTAATGGAGCCAAGAAGACAGTGCTCGAATGGAATATTTCACGGACAAGAAAGGGCAAGTTACATATTTCTTCCTCTCTCAAGATCAAAAAAAGTCTAGAATGAGTGTTCAGACTCATTCATCTGGATTCATCAATCAACAATTTTTGAACACAGTCTTCTTGGCTCTATTGATCATGGCGACCACAACAGTTTAAACAGATCCCTTTGAAAATTGGAGTGAGTGGTACACAAGCTACAGACCTTTCGCATACAGTCCATCCTTGTTAAGACTCGTGCATCTGAAGAACGGCTAATTCGAGTTCTCGCGGCAGCCTGAAGGTCTGAAACTATATCTCTTGATCTCTTGTAGTCGCTTCCCGGTTTTTGAGCCGAAAATGGCAGAAATTGGTCTTCAGAAATTCTTGTTGTTCTTGGTCTCCCTTAACCACGCATCGAACAACGGAACCAATGTTTAAAAAATGACTCGAAGTTCTTGATATGACATTTTGAGAAATAATCAAATCTTGGGCGACCTCTATTTGTGTTTGACCATCCTCGATTCTAAAAATTATTCGCAATGCTTTATATTCACTTAAATGATACCTTTGAGCCATAATTAATAAATACTGATTACTCTCAGACATCAGATTCGCTTTAAGCAACTCTACCGACAAGAATTCCAACACACGTACATTGCGCACTATATTTTCAAACATCTAATATCACATTTCTGAAGCTAATGTATGCGCGGAAGTTCAATTTTGCATTCAATAGCATTTAATTAACATAAATAATTGCAGCATCGGGCACTGCAACACTAACTTAATGAGCATATTTTATCTCATTATCCTTTAATTTTGATGACCAGCGTACATTAATTGAAGTAACATAGTCGCTGTAGCATTTCAACAATCGAGTACCGAACTTTAGTTTGGATACAGCCCATAATGCAGGCTCATTTTAAAATAATTTCTCTTAAATAAATCGTACGAATTTCAGGAAAATCTAGATTTAGACTAATTGAAGGGTGTAAAGTTTATTTATGGTATCAGAATTGAATATTGCTATTTTTTTTTAGTTTCAGTTCGTTTTAATATTCAGATACATCTCCCGCCCCCTCCCCTAAGCAAATTTTATATTACACCATTTAAAAGTAGACTTTATTTCAAATCGTTTGATATCAATAACTTTCTTTGAAAATAATTTGTTGCAGAATTAGTAGGGAGGGTGATGCTTATTTTTTTTCCTTTGACTGTGCATTGTGTGACGATCCAAGAGTAATTTTTTTTAATAATATTAACTATCACAATATTTTTTTTAGCGTGTACATGTTTTTTCATGTACATTATACAAAGAAAAATTTCAAAGTGTTACAAATATTGCACATTAAAAAGGGACAATTGTTTTTTAATCTTCGAAAATATAAATTTGTACAATATAATACAATAATCATTTTCGTGTTACCCATAATTACAGAAAGCGTTTTTTATCTATAGGTACTTCAGAAATCAGTGTGTTTTTGAAATTTACAGAAGCATTTATAAAAACAAAGCTTCTTTTTTCTAATGACTTTTGTAAACATTTCTGAAAAGTTTTTATTTTATATTAATCTGTTTTCTCAAACCAAAATATCAATTTTTAGGATACTATCTATTCTTAATTAAACATTTTCAGCTGAGGAATTGATTTTATATATTTATGCATGTATAAAATCAAAAAACAACATTAACTATCACGGTAATTTTAATGCTGCAAATTTATCATGTTTCATTTAAAACTTGTTTGTTGAATGAGAAACTAGATAACATAAGATATAGATAATTTGAGAAAAGATAACTAGGAAATGTTTCCAAACTTTAGTGACATCGAAAGAATTTTTTTCTAAAAGGGTTTCTTAAAATATATTGGTTTTTGTGAATTTTAAAGATGAAGAACAATTTTCAGAATCATAGTAAGTTGGTAGAGGTTCTTGTATATTTTCTCGTTCGTAGTTGTATTATATTTTTTCTGATTAACCCATTCGCGTCTGGCTTACTATTAAGAGCCCACACGTGTCACTCAAAAAGACAGAGATGATAATGTTAAGTCTATGGAGGCGCTATTTTCAACTATTTCGCTCAAATTTTAATATTTTTCAACGATTTTTTTGCATAGGATAGCTGAGTACAGCTAGTTTTTACTTTTTCAATTTTGGTTTCAGATTATTTTAAAGAAATTTCTTTAACTTTCGGAACCAGTTCTGAAATTGAAACTATCCTAATATAAAATATATATATACATATCCAAAATCAAAAAATTAAAAACTAGCCTTAAAACTAACCGTTCTCAGCTATTCTATGCAGAAAAAAAATCGTTCAAAATTATTAAAGTTTGTGCGAGATATTTGAAAATACCGCCTGCATAGTCTTAACATTATCATCGGGTTTTTTTTCAATGACTCGTGTAGTCTCTTAATAGTGCATGTATTTTCATTGAGTATTATTTTGTCTTAACAATTAGTGTTGCGACTATCTACATGTAGCAATGAAAGTATACATCTATGCGTTCCTTATTATGATTGCATTTATACTATTTTTACTTACTAAAATGCGTAAATTAAAACATTTAAAAAACAGTAAAAATGGGTTTATTCAACTGTTTACATATTTTAAATGTACCATTTAAATTAAATAGTAAAGTTTTGCAACATTGCAAATATCTTAAGTTTTTTGCCTTTTAAAAAAGGAAAATTATTATTGAATAAATCATATTAACCCCATTTGCATTCTCTTCAAAGTACACAAAATAGTAAGGGTACTTAATGATTACTTAATGAATGTTTTTCTTTTATTTATATATATATATATATATATATATATATGCACTGGTGTGCAAAAATTAAGGACGGGGCTGATAAATTAGCATAAAAGCCGAAAAAGGCAACCGAACAAAATGAAAGGTTAATCAGGAGATGTATCTGATTCAAATGCAGTAGAACATGTCCATGTATGGCATATGCCGTAAAAGGAGGAGGTATTAAGGGTGATACAGCACAGAGGCGGTGATCGTTCAGAAGTTTGGTGAAATCTATTGCACTGTGTAAAGTGATTTCAACGACGTTGTTTTACTACTATTGTGTGATATAGACAAGAGGCAATCCAGGAGATGTTATCTGGATGACTTTACACGAGCTCGAATCATTTGGAAGTTGCAAGAATGTCGAAGTGTGACAAGTGCGGCACAAGAGTTCATTATCGCTCACAACATTGTTTTACGAGCCTGGAGTGCATTTCAAACGCGGGGATCAGCTTTCCGAGCCTTCAACAGTGGTCGCCCACGTGCAACAACAACAGCAGACGACCCTTATGCTGTCCTACGGGCGAAAATAAACAAGCAGCAGGCAACTGTAGAAATCACAAGGCAGACTGAACAGACTGCTGGACGTCGTATATGATGTTTTACCATGGCTAAAAGGGTGCACAAAGGTGGTCTGTATACACGACGTCCGATACGGCGTGTACTATTAATGTCTGCTCATCGGAGATGCCGGTTTCTGCGGCGCCAGAAACACAAAAAGTGGACACAACAGGAGTAAACTCGAATACTCTTTACGGATGGGAGCCGATTTAGTATGACGAGCGGTTCTGGACGTTTACAAATCTGAAGAGAGCAAGGAACACATAATCCACATTCCAACATCATCGAAAGGTACCATTTTGGGGGTGCCGGAGATCTTGTTTGGGATGGTATCATGCCTGGTAGCCGTACGAATCACCACGTCTTCCAAAGACGTTCAGTATCTGATACCCGCTATTACGCCGGGATTCTCTTGCCTCACGTGCACCTTTTTAGAGGTGTTGTGGTTCCAGAAATCTTTTTCACGGACGACAACGCTCTCCATCATCGTACAGTGGTTACCAAAGAACTCTTGGAGAGTGTAGATATTCAACACATGGATTGGCCAACAACATCTCCGGGCTGCATATTTCAGATGTGTATATTGCTGGAACGATTACTGTTTCTAAACCAATAGGAGAGTGTCATTATCACGGTCAAGTACACGCCCACACAGTTTGATTGACAGGAACTCGTGGACAATTGACGGTGCTAATTATAACGATAATCTGCTGCGGATGAAAGTGAGCTGATTGGCTGAATGGTTAGAGCGTCGAGCTTGAATCCGGAGGATATGGGTTCGAGTCCATCGCGGGCCGAGAGTCCGTTGGTGATTTTTTTTTATTATTATTGGAGGCTGTCTTTTATTAATAAATAAGACATTCAAAAAAAATATTTCAAACCCTTTTAATATTCTACATATCGTTCCAAAATGATTTATATATATATTAAACAAATGAGAAAAAAAGTATTCTGCGAAAATATCCGTATAAGCAAAATTCTTACTTTAATTTTTATTTATTTATTTATTTATTTATTTCAGGATCAGAGGAAGTATAATTTCTAATTGAAGTAAATAAAATTCAGTCATTTTGAAAAAAAAAAATTCTTTCGTACCTTTAATTTTTAATTACCGAGTACAAATTCAAACAATCCGAGTACAAATAAATAATAAACACTCACGATCAATTCTCCACGAGTTCCTGTCAATCAAACTGTGTGGGCGTGTACTTGACCGTGATAATGACGGTCTCCTATTGGTTTAGAAACAGTAATCGTCCCAGCAATATACACATCTGAAATATGACTCCGGGCTTGAATGCTATAGGACACATATGGGACCTTTTCTGGATATACATGGCATCATGTGACCAGGTTTCTGCAACGATTCCGAAGCTGAAATTGGCGTTACAAGAGGAATTAGACTCGATGCCTCAACAGCTTTTAGACAAACTCGTCCTCAGCATGGACAGACATTGTAAATCTTTCATCGCAGTCCGGGGTAATCATCTCCCCTATTAGAGACTAATTTTTTTTTTCTGCCAGGTGCCTGTAAGAAGGAAGCTTCTGTCTTCTCTGTTTCTGTGCTCCAAGTGGCCTTTACAATAAAATGCTTATGTAACTTTTGATTCTTTGTTTAGATGTTTTTTAACACGTGTTCCATATTTTCACATCTTGAAGAACTTATGTTATGATTTTGGTCGATTGGGAAAACTTCTGGGTGGCGTTACGTTCGAAAAACCCTCTCGTCCTTAATTTTTGCACTCCAGTGTATATATATATATATTAAACTATACATCACAACTGTCCAAATATACTTTGTATAGTCTACAAATTTTTGAAAAGTGCCTCGTATTGTTGAAGTACTACTCAACGTAGAAACTCAACGTCTGAAGATATCTCAAGAACAAATGCACGAATTTTCATCAAACTTCAAATTCATAATTCCTAATAAATATTATTTCTGATTATGTTTTGGTGTAAATCACACAATAGGTGGCACTTTTATTCTGCATTTTTCCCGATATTCGCAATAGTCCTATTTAAAGAATTAATGCATGGAATTTCATACCATTAGAATTCTCAAGATGTACACAGATTGCCACTTAATTTTGGCATTGGGATAGCAAATTTTGAAGTTATTAACACGTGTGAAATAGTGAGATTGTCACATCTGGCTAGTTTATCTTGCCAAGGAAAAAACATAACCCCATGACCTTGAAGTCAATCTATAATACACAAACGATTTCTAACACGGTTTCCGAAATAGATGAGTCAAGAGGCTTGATACTACTAACATTTAACGCTATTGCAAATCGCTTAAAGATTTTGGATTTTTGAAAGAACAATAGTTGTCAGATAAATCCCTTTTAACTCTGCGTATTCTTTTCTAAGTACGTATAACAGCAAGATAGTATTCACTCTCTATACGCTATCTATTCAAGATAGAATTAATAATTGTTCTTTTTCTGAAAATATAAGATAAAAAGTGCATTTAATTAAACTAATCACAATTGTGGGAACATACTGGACAAGATGTACTGTACATATACAGGGTGTCCAGCAAATAACACCCTGATTTCAAAACTAAATTTCTCAAAAACAAAGATCGATAGTAATGTGCGGTAAACGGTTTTTTTATTAGGTAAGCTGTAAAAATCTTATACAGAAATTTCAAACAGTGAATATTTTGAAAAAATTGCGTTTTGATGGCATAGAATGCTTTGATTTGACATTTTTCTTGTTTTAGATTGCCTGCAGAGAAATAATTTTTCAGATAATTTACATAGACAATTTACATAATTTAAAGATTTTTCGAAGTAAATTTTTAGAATTTCGAAATTTCAAAAATTTAATTTAAAAAAACTATGAAATATGTTTTTTAAGCCGAAAAACACATTCTCTGGCAGCAATCTAAAGCAAGCAAAATGTCAGATCAAAGCATTCTTTGCAATCAGAGCACAATCTTTTCAAAATATTTACCGTTGGAAACTTTTGTATAAAATTTTTACAGCTTACCTGATAAACAAACCATTTACTGCATAATTCTATTGATCTTTGTTTTTGAGAAATTTAATTTTGAAATCAGTGTGTTATTTGCTGGACACCCTGTATATATATATATATATATTCTATTTTATGACACAGAGTTAAAAAAAATAAAATAACCTTTATACTTGGAGGTCAATCTCTTTGTGACACACGAATTGTTTCTACTGATTTCTAATACAATTTTCAATACAGGTGAATCGAGATACCTGACACTACCAATATTTAACGACATTCCAGATTTCTTAAGGGTTTTGATCTTTGAAAGAAGGGAAAATTGTCATTGAATATATCACATTAACCTCTGTGCATTCTTTTCTAAGTATACAAAACAGCAAGGTATTTACTGATTGATAATTGTTCTCTCTTGTGAAAAAAAAAAAGTTTTTTTAATTAAACCGATCACAATTGTCGAAACAAACAATGTACAAGGGATACTTTTTCCTCTTTTTTTCTTTTAATGTTGCAAATGGAAAGAAAAACGTAACCTTTAGACTTGGAGGTCAATCACTGTGTAATACACAAAGAAGTCTCCTCCAGAAAGTTCGGAATGGATATCGTTCCACATGATATATCACGAAAGTAAATCGAATAGTTGTGGCTTGGTCACGGCTTTCCTTCTTTTACCATACCTGAAATATTAATGAGGAAAGAAACAATACCCGCTTTTAATGACTGAGAAATGTGGTATCAGGACCCATTCAGAAATATATAAAACTGGGTCAAGAGAATACTCGTTACTGTTTATGGGTTCCACTGTCTTTGCGTTAAGGACAGATAGATACTCGGAGGGACTTTACGGATTTTACGGGCGCTTCTTACCATCGACTCGGGATTTTCTTGACCCTGAATATTTGAAGAAATTTTTTTCAAAGTTGAAAGAGGAATTCCAATGAGTGAAAGCAAGATTCACTTTTGTTTTGTGTCTCACAGTCTTTTAGTCAATTGGCGGTTACTTCTTTGTTCGTTGGTGATGACAAAAGGCTGAAGTGTACAACAATAATTTGATTGAAAGAAAGTCTTACTGGCAAAGAATTACAAGGTATTTTGTGAAAGACAGTGCTTACGTAGTTTCTAAAGGAATATATCTGTTCTGGAAGTAATATTGTTTCTAAGGTAAGGACGTCTATCTTGTAGTTTGTAGTACAAGAACCTGTCATTTGTATTTTAAGGAACAAGCAACATCTGATTCATTTTTTTAGGTAATATTTCATTATTTTTTTTATTTAATATTTTTTATTTTAAATTTAAAATTAACTAGAGTTGTAGAGATCAGAAATACGAAAACCGTCAGAAAAACGGTCAGAAATACGTCGGTAAAACAATCACTTTTTAGGTGTTTTCGTTATTACATAAATAAGTAGAACTACAATCGTTGTCTGCCCCGTCAATTTGTCTGCCCGTCTGTCCGCATATAACTGCGCAAAAATTATCTAGTCAAATGTTTTGAAATTTTATATGTATAATCATTGCATAATTTTGTCAAGAGATTTCAAATTTAATGCAAATCGAATGACAACTTAAAAATATATTAATAAATGTTTTCATCATTCAATTAAAATTCATCACACTTTACAATTAATTGTATGATATGCCATGATAGGTAATGAATCTTTGTTCCAATGGTGATGACGTCCTGTTTAAAGTACAATCTTATTATTTCCGTATTAATGAATTATTTCGCGTTCATGCACTCTAAAAAAAATCTGCAAAGGTACTAAACCTTTTCTAGGAAACTGGGATTCCAAGAACTTTTCCTGTAACGGTAACAGCAGAAATTCAAGTTTCAGAATCGATTACATAAATTTTTCCTGTTATCGTTAGATGAAAAGTTCTTGGAATCCCAGTTTCCTAGAAAATGTTTGGTAACTTCACAGATTTTTTTTTTTTTTTTTTTTTTTTTTTTTTTTTTTTTTTTTTTTTACAGTGTGCGTTTGCATAAGTGTGCAACATCTATTTCACGTACATTGTAAAAAAAAAAAATCTGCAAAGGTACTAAACATTTTCTAGGAAACTGGGATTCCAAGAACTTTTCATGTAACGATAACAGGAAAAATCCATGTAACCGATTCTAAAACTTGAGTTTTTATTGTTACCGTTACAGGAAAAGTTCTTGGAATCCCAGTTTCCTAGATAAAGTATAATACCTTTACAGATTTTTTTTTACAGTGTACAAATTTCTCTCTCGATACTGTAAATAAAACGCAATCACAAACAAAATTACACGATAATTTCTTTCGAGTTACTTCAGGATTCCGAAAAGTGTTCCTTATTTTCGGAAACTTCCTTAGATAACAATAATTTTCAAGATTTAAGCGAGCATTTATGAAAACAAACTTTGAATTTTTACGTCCAATGATTTTCAAAAACGCTTATTTCCGAGTAGTTTTTATACTGTATTAATCAGTTTTCTCAAAAAGAAATATTGATTATTTGGATACTATAAATTATAAAATAATATTTTCGTGTTCAAGAAACATGCATTACAGATGGATATGATGAATTAGATTAATTAACAGCATTAACATTATACTATTTAAATAATATTACTATGTAAGCATTGTATCAATTTTATGGTTAGAGTTACTGAGTAAATTCCTCGCGGGAAGTTTGAATAGAAGGAGCTACATTGGAAAATAATTTTAGATCATCGTCTATTTTTAATTTAATGTTTTACAGCAGAGCGCGTGGTTTTGTTTTTATCTCATTGTCGCGCATCATTTGTATTGACCGTGAGACGATTTGTATTTTTATTATTTTTCATTATGATTATGGTTCTTTTAAAATTTAGAACCGAAACATGTCAAAAGTGATTTGTAATTAATATATTTTGTAACATATTTCTTAAGTATTAGAAATTGTTTACTAGAACGTTTATGAAAAAGTGAAGTTTTTAAAATCTTGTTAATTAAAAAAAATTAAAAGATTCCATAAGCTTTTTTAATATTATACTAATTTTAACTGCTAAAAGATATAAATTAAGAGGGTCCGGGACATGTTTGAAAATAATTTTTATTTATTGAGTTAAAATTTTGAATTTATTTGTGGTGGTTAACCATATCATTTTTAAACAAAATCTCATGATTAAATTTCTAATATTTTTTTAATTTAAATTTTAAAATCTATTAAAAATGTAGGGTAATTTTAAATCATTATAACTCAAAATGTTATTTATAGAATTTCAGTTATTTACATTTAAATAAACAGAAATATCTAAATTTTGATCTTGATTCAGCGTTTAAAAAATATTATTAAAAAATAAAAATAAGGTACCCTAAGGTAATAACGCCACGTTAAGGTTCTACCAATTTTCACGGCTTAGTTTTAGATTGTATTTTTCAAACAAATATAGGATCTGATACAGAAACTCATTTACTATCTATATAAAATAAAATAATTTAACAGATATGTATTCATAAAATGTAACGGCGTTTTATCTTGACCAATGCTATTTGGCGTTAATACCCACCTATATGGGTAATAACGCCATGCAAACAAAACTATAAAATAAGATGGAATAATGGCATGTAGATAGCCCAATTCTAAAAATACAAACTCTACAGCTCTAGAAATTGACAAATTGCAATCTAAGCTATTGAAAATGTACAATTTTTTTGTGACTCTGAAAGAAAAAGAAAGCTGTGGTGGTGGCGGGGGGAGGAGGCAAAAGAATATCAGATTCTAAGCTACGTTTTGCTTAAAAATGATCATTTAAATCGAATTATTAGAAACATTGCACGGATTATTTGAATCAGTATTTATATTTCCATTTATGCATTCTATGCGATAGAAAATATTGATTTTTTTTGTGAAAGTGAAAGAAAAAGGAGTGAGGGGCAGTTTCAACAGAATATAACACCCCGTGTCTCTCTTCCCTTAAAAAGTCCCGCTTAAATATGATTATAAGAAACATTGCATGGTTTTAACCATTCATAATGTAATATTTTAACCATGTGAAGTTTTATAATAACTAGAGATATATGTTATAAATATTTTTGTTAAACCTTAACTGCTGTTAGCGTCTCACATACCGCTGAGTTTTTCAAGTTTCAGAGTTTAACTTGGAATATTTAGTTTAACTATAGATACCGGGAAATTTTTGTTTCATTTGGAGTCCTATTACTATCTCTAGAGGCTTTTGAATAGCTGAATTTTATTTATAATAGTCCTGTATATAAGGTTCAATACAAAAATAATATTCTAAAAGTTAATTTAACATTTTATTCATCGTTAGATTCAGCGGTCTGACAGGCGCTCTTGTCACAGCAGTTAAGGGTTAATACTATTATAGTAATCTAGTAAATAGTTTTTAACCCATAACTCCACACTAATGCGGATTCTCCAAACCTACAGTTAAATTGTCGACGTTTTAAAGAGCATGCTTTAATAAATTTTTAATAAATTGAATAAAATTTTTGATTAAAACATATTATCCCAAAGAGATCTCTTATTCAATTTTATACATAATTCATATGGTTGTATGTCATTATCTCTATATTAGCAACAAAATTAACCTTTAACTGCTGTTAGCAATCTGACTGAACACTGTACCCCCTCCCCCCCCCCCCCCCAAAAAAATAGCATTTAACTTGTATTTTCCAGTTTAACTATAGTTACAACTGAAATTCTCTTTCGTTTGGAGTTCTCGTAATATTGTTAGAAATATATGAATAGATTAAATTTAATTAGAATTAATTCTGTACAAAAAGTTTAGCGCAGGAACAGTATTCTATGATTTTTAATCATGGATCGCATTTTAGCCTTTAACCGGTCTCGTAGACCACTATTTTTCTTTTAATTTTTTAGTTTAACTTGTAATTTTCAGTTTAACTGCAAACACTACCGAAATTTTGTTTCATTTGGAATTTTAGTACTATCACCAGAGACTAAATAGGTGAATATTAAGTATAATACTCTTGTATAAAAAGCTTAGTACAAAAACACAATCCTATGAGTTATTCCCACTTTTATTCATCTTTCAATTTTGTGGTCTCACAAACCGCATCACATTCATACGTTACAATTTCTTTCACATCAGTTAAAGGTTAAATTTATAAAGTTTTGAAAAACCGAACGCTGAGAAAGGGGACAGTTAAAATTTCGAACTCGATTGAACAATCCAGTGGAAATTTAATAGAAACCTGATTTTGAAGATGTTCAAATTTGAATCTCGAAATCATTTTGATACAGTTTTATTTACAAGAGTTAAAAATTATTTTTTACATTAGTAAAAAAGATAATAATAATATAATAAAAAATAAAATAGAGAGATTAATTTTAAGTATTGGGCACCCCCCCCCCCTTAATCTTAGCATTTCAACAATGATGATAATGCTGTCCCATATTAATATATAAACCCCTTTCGGAGATAGTTTGGCCGCTTTTTGCAATCAACCGGGGTAATAACGCCAATCCCTGGCGTTATTACCCCGGGATACTTATTGCGCAGTAAATCCTAAACTACAAATTATCTCGAGAAGATATCCAAAATCTTCTACAACAATTTGAAAGTACATGGAATACACTACAAATTTATGTAATAAACAAAGTATTTCTGGATAAAAAATATAGTTTTCAGATCAAAAATCTTATCTCGCAAATTTTAGATCAAGCGTTAATTTTAGTTGCTTGTAAAAACAATAAGACCTAAAAATGAAACAAATTAACTTGAAGCTGTTTTTTGCGATTTATATGACCCAAAACCCTTCTGCGCAGAGCACATGGGTGTCATTTACCTGATTATTTCATAATTATGCAAAATATAAGCACTTGGCGTTATTACCCCGCATGGCGTTATTACCCCAGGGTACCTTATTTAAAATCAAAAATTGAAAAAAAGTGTAATTTTTATTAAAAAAGTCATATTTTCAGAAGTAAATATTTTTTTTTTTTTTTTTTTTTCAAATTTGCTGAATGAAAATTAAAGTAAAATAATCAGAAAAGACATGTTCCAAGTTTGAACATATCTTTAACGGCTCTTAAGTTATAACAATTTAAATCCGAGAAATTGTCAAAAATTCCATCATAAAGAAAAATGCATTTTCATAAGAAGTTTTCTCCATGACAACTATTCCTTGAAAGCTAAATTTTAAAAATAAACCAAAGCGAAAAAAACTAATATTTCCTCTTCTAATTAAGATAGAAACATGGTTTTAACGTCGTTTCAAACATTTAAAAAAAAAGCTTTTTTTTTTTTTTTTTTTTTTTTTTTTTTTTTTTTTTTTTTTTTTTTGTGAAATTTTGAGATTTTTGTGTCCCGTAACTCCTTAAAACATTAAGAGCAGTAGAAATTGTTTTATTCGACTGTTTTACTACTCTTTACCAGAGTAATTTTAAAAACAAATGAATAAAAATATACTAAAATTGCACAGTCTATATAAAGCTATTTATGTATTAAGCGTGTCAATATCTGCTCACTAGCACCCCCCCCCCCCCTTTTGAAATTAAAGAATGTCACTTGCACTAAATTTGACCTAATTCATTTTAAGAATTATTTGAGCGTATATGAAATGCATTCATTAGAGCAGACGGATGAAAGAATTACTATATACTAACATGATTAACAGGAAATTTAAGTATAGGAAAAAGGAGCACTCAAAAATTGAATATGCAACGACGAACATTATCTAACTTATACCAAAATTACGAATCGAGCTTCTCAATGATTAGGAAAATGAAAATAAACATTCAAATAAAATAATAATAATAATAATAATAATAAAGTGTATAATATAAAAGAGCACATGAAAAATAGTATATGAAATGCATTCATTAGAACAAACGGATCAAAGAATTAGTATATTGGTATAACTAACAGGAAATTTAAGTGTAGGAAAAAGGAGCATGAAAAAATTTAATATGCAAAGACGCAACATGATTTAACTCACCAAAATTCAGACTCGAGCTACTCAGTGTTTAGGTTGATTGATTTTTGACGTCCGATTATCTGCGCTAGGGATATAGGACCAGGGGGAATTTGCCCTTCGTGGGGGTCTTTCTAAGGGAACCTAACCCGTATTTACGCAAGGTTCGAAGAAAACCACGAAAACTCCGAACGGTCAGGCCGACAGCCGCGATTGGGTTCGAACCCAGCACCTGCCGTCTACCAGTTGAGAGGTCCGAACCTCTCGGCCACTGGTGGGGCCCTCAGTGTTTAGGAAGATAAAATTAAATATTGAAGAAAAATAGGAAAAAAATGACGTCTACAATATATAAGAGTGTGTGAAAAATTGAACATAGACATAATTTTAGCATATTTATATGTATTTGTTTGAAAATAAATCGGTTAAGATCCAAACACGTAAACAGTCGAAAAAACCTAGTTGACTGTTTTTAAAATTTTAATTTGTGCCTTTTATCAATTAAAAACAATATATTATTACACGGTGTTAATTAACATTAACATTAACATTGACATTAAAATTAATATTTTTTGTGACTCTTGTAAAAACAGTTTCTCAGCTGAAATTATTTAATTAAAAAAAAGTTAACATTAAAAAAATAAAATAAAATAAAAAGAAAAGAAAACGAAATAAAAAAAATTCCACTAAGAGAAAATTGATTAATACACTGTAAAAATTATTTCGAAACATTTCTGAAAATCAGTTGCAGGAAAAGAAATATATATATTTTAAATTGCTCTTTTAAATCTAAAACATATATGTGTGAGATTTCTAAAGGTTAAAAGTGCTATTCGGAAACGTGGGTAACACGGAAGTAGTTATTGTATACTTTCGTTCTTATGACTATATTACTGTTTAGTTACATCAAGAAATATTTATCTTTATTTTTTGTGTAAAGCATTTTTAAAAAAATGATGCAAATTGCATGCAAATACCTTAGTTAGATCAAAGGGTTTTTTTTTTAACTTTATTTTCTGTGTAATTTTCTGAATTTAAAATTATAAATCAATTTATCTCTTATAAAGTATTTTTTGATGTACTTAAATTGTCGTATCCATAATTATATTAAAGTTACGCTATTTTGTACAATGTTTTTCAGTCATATATTCCTTAAATTACTTTCACGATTTTTTTTTTAAATTTTTCGAAATATGAGTTTTGTAATAAAACGTACGAATAATAATTTTAATAAAATAACATTTTCTCCTTTAGAAGTTTAGTTAATAATAACAATTATTATTATTTTGTTAAATAAATGTTTATCTAAAACTTAGAAATTAATGTTTTTTAAAGAAAAATTTCAAGTGTTTAAATTTTGATTATCTATTGTGTAATGATACAAAATTGTTTATAGTCAATATTTGTATTTTACTGTACTCAAAAATACATAAAAATGTATAAAAAGCGTTAATATTTTAAAAGATGCACCAGTTTTTAAATATGATTAAAATTAATAATTTTTCTACTCTTAAAAATTAAATTTTTATTTATTTTAAGTAATTTACATTTGTAAAGAATTATATATAAGTGCGTACATAAAAAAATAAAAATAAAAAAACATTCAGAAATAAGAAATAAATAACAATTTGTATGCCGGAACCTATTAAATAGATAATGTAAATTTTCAGTTACACCTTTGATAGTGAAATGACAGCTAATATTTAAAAAGAAGCATTAAATTTATGAAAAATGTCGATTGGTATAAAAATATTGATTTTTATGAAATTGTTAAACATTTTTTTAATCGAGAATTTTTATATTTGAAATGAAATAATAAATAATAATAACTATATTTTTTAATGAAAAATATCAATATAATAAAAAAGTGTATTTATTTAAAATTCATTTGTAATTGAACCAAATTGTTACTGTGCGCTTTGTAAATATTTTAATACTTTTTGCAATAAAATACACATCAGTATAATTTACGAATCTTTCATTTAATACTAAAACATTAACAGATCTCATTTCTGTTATTATTTGTTTTCTGTGAGGTGTTTCTTTTATGAGCAATTTTAATTAAGAAATGCACTAGCTATATATATTTTTCTTTTTTTAAAGAAAATCTTAAACAAGTGGATTCTAGCGAATGATTTTTAAATGCGTTTACTTATTTTCCTTAAATATAGAGTGAATATGTATAATTCGTAAAAATAAGTATTAAAATGTATTTACAATTATTTTACAATTAAATAGAAATAGAAATAATGTAAAAGAAACTAATAAGAAACTATATGTGGCTGAAATCATATTTTGATTTTAAAATATTAAAGATTCTTAAAAAGAATTTTTTTTTTTTAAATTTTTTTAAGAGATCTCATAGATTTTAAAGTGTCTCTCGCAGGTGCGAAATTGATATAATTTGAATTTCTCATAACTTGCTAAATATTTATTGAAATTACACAAATATCTGTAATATATTTAAACTTTATAAGGCCTTATAAAATGTAAAAATAAACATAATAGAAAATAGAAAAAGATACAGTTTAGTTAATAATTTTAAAAAAATCACATAGTATTCACATTCCAAAGTATTTGTGGGCCTGAAGATTCTACAAATTTCAATTATATTCATTTTAATTTACTTTTTCCGTGTTTCAATGAGGTAATTTTGTATTATATTTGGTGGTTTATAAATTGTTTTACAATTAATGGTTTTATATATATATATATATATATCACTTCCGTTTTAAAACATTTTACTGAACGTTATTGGAAAAATACGAAGAAATGTAACCAATAAATAGAATTTTTGTTGTTGTTGTTGTTATATTTCCTACAAAATTGTACATATTTCTTTAATGTTTGAATTATTTACTAAAAAAATGTAAAACTAAGGTATTATGTCGATTTATATTTGCTGAGTATCATACCGTACATATTAATTTAAAAAGAAAATGCAAATATTTCACATTTTTGGTGTAATGCTTTTCTTAAACATACTATAAATGTTGTCATTCAGTTTATGTAACGCAGTTTTATGAAATATGTAATCAATATTTACGTTACGGTTAATTTGATAAATTAGGTAATTTTTAATAATAACCGTTACTGTTTGAATCTAATAATAAAAATAATTGTTAAGAGACAATAATACTCACTCAAAAGAAGTGTTCTGTTAATACGACGCAAAAGACTCAACAGTTTAAAATAATTATTTGTAAGGTATCTGTACCCAATATGGACACCCTCAGGAAAATGTATTTTTTTCACCCCCATCTACAAGTCATAGGACTCCAAAAATATGTGACGACTATCCTTGGACTATTGACTATCATTATTAAAATTAGCGACCTTGTAATTATTCTGGTTTAATTTAAATGATAAAAACAAAAAAAAGTTTACAAGTGTCCATGTAAGGATCTACCTGTCCCTATTATGCACAGGTGTTTCCTTATTGACTTTCTACACAGTGTGTATGAAAGAGCCACGTTTCCAAGGGATTTTAGAGGAGAGGGAATAATAAAATGTATCTTAAAGTATTCGGAGGAGGAGGGGGAACAGTAAATATCTTCAGAACATGCATTTTAGAAGGGGGAGGGGGGGGGGGTCATTCTCGGTTTTTACCCTTCGAAGACCCATGCAAAGCCCCTTAGTTACTAGTAAATATTATGAAATAATATTGTTGGTTTTGCTTAGCTTTATTGCATCTGTCTGCAAATTTACACCTGTTATTACTCAGTCCTCACAGCATGGACAAATAGAAACTTTTTCACCATGGGGAGTAAGTCCCACATAATCCTCATGAACATATCTGCTACATGTGATGCTGGCTGCATGTTTGAAAAAGCATCAATACTGCAAAAGAAGCAGTACCAGCTTTCCTTTATTGAGGAAGTCATACCATTGGTACCTACGATTTCGCCAACAGATATCCTACTGGGGGACGGGGGGTTCTTTTTATTTTTCTGCAAGAGTTTTTTGGAGGAAGGTTTTTGGGAGATTGATCAAATGGCATCTTGTTGAACAAAGATTGTACCACTTTGATGCCTTTTCAATTTATTGCTTGGCAACGTTGAATTTTCTTCTTTCTTACAGTTGTAGTCGATGGAGACATAAGCTGTCCATATGGGGAACCGGGTGTATTTTACTAAATCTTGTAACAAATGAATAAGGAAAATATTTTTAAGCAAAATATACAATAGCAATCGAAAATATGTTTTATTAGCTTTCTAAAATACTCCACTTTTCAACATTTAATGTAATTTTACCAGACCTAATAAGAATTTAAGCTTACAAGTAATTAAGATCAGCACATCTCGAAACAACAAGTTTCCTCCTAAATGGCGAACAGCGCGCTTTTTTACACTTTCCAGCCTTAATTATCTTTTCAACTGCTTTTCTTCGCGAAAATGTTGAGCCATCGCTCGATCAAAATTATTACCTTTAAAAATATCAGGGGTGTCCACATTGAGAGCCCTGTCCATATAGGGTACGAATACCTTATAGTTACTGAATGAATTAGATAACAAATTTTAAACACTGAAATATTCAAATAATAAATTATGCAGCTTTAAAATGCATAGTTTTAGCAATTAGAAAAAACGTATACAAAATAAAAATATCAAACTAAACAAGTTAGAAATTTATTATATTTACTAACCTTCATTGATAATTATTAATAACAATCAGTTAATTTGATAAATTCTTATAAATATATCATACTAACGGATTTATTTGGATATCATTTGGTTATTATTAATAATGACGGGTTACTATTAATAATAACCGATTAATCAAATTGACCGTAACATATATAAAACCAACGAAGTTGCAGGCTTGTCTGAGGGAAAAACTTCGGCTCCTTTTATTTTTGAAAATCTGCAAAAATGAGCTCGGGGAAAATCCGCTTAAAGGATTTCACAAGAGAAGTAATGAAAGTAACCAAAAAGCGTAGAAGATTCTAACTTTCATTTGCTTTTACCAAAAATAAAGATGAAATTACTAACTCGGCACACTTTTGTGATTCTAGAAAATGATGAGATTTTTATTTCTTTCTGCCTAAAGTATATATTATTAAGTATATTATACAGAAAAAAAATGTCATGCATACAAAATTAATATTTAACTTTAATATTTTTAATTTATATCACTGTTATGTGAATAACCTCTTTATTTCCGAAGCTAAAATAATCATGCAAATACTTAGTTATTGGTTTTATACAAACAAAATGACATCATAAAAGACAGAAAAAAATATATTTTCTGAAACTGATCAATTAGGCACTTAGTAATTTAGGTTCAGATATATGGATCTAAAACTACAAACCCCTTTAATACACTAATTTAATAACTATTAATCTAAATTAACGCAATCACAAATTTAAAACTTTAAACAAGTAAATGATATACAAATGCTCAAAAAAAAAAAAAAAAAAAAAAAAAAAAAAAAAAAAAATAGTTGAAAAAGATTTAGGTTAAATACTTATGAAAATTTATGACTTTCTTGGTCACACTGTCTTTTAAGCATTTTGCAAACACTGGTGAAAATGACATTTATTTTGTGAGGGATTCGATTTAGATGCAGTCAATTATTCGTTTGGCTTTCAGCCCCCCCCCCCCCCCAAAAAAAAAAAAAAACCTTTAGCTATTAACAAGTGATGTTAAACTGTTAAAAAAAAAGAAAAGAAAAGAAAAAAAATGAACTTTTTAGTTTTTGTGAGGAAAAGAACCCTAATGGGAACTCAGAGACCTAAGAGGATAAAGATGAAGTGCTGTACTCGTTATAATACTGGAAAATATGCATATAAAAACTATTTTTGTTAAAAATACTAAAATCTTAACACACTTATCTCTAGCTTAAAACCAAAATATATACAAAAAGTATTGGTTAAAATTTATTTTTAGCTCATAATTTACAAAATTTAGGATTTTTTTCAAAATAATAATAATAATAAAATAAATAAATAAAAAATAAAAACAGAGTCTATCAGTAATTTTGTTTCAGTATACAAACTGTAAAAAAACGCCCCATGTGTAATTAAATTATAAAACCTGTAGCTTATATAGTTTGAAAGTAACAGCGCGCGTAAATTAAAAATTTACCAATCTCAAAAAACGCATCTTAAATGTTCAATATCCAAATATCTTCCATTATACGAGCTGTCTATAAATGACCATAACTTTCGATTTAATGGGCGTTTTTGAATGTGGTTTTTTTTTTCCATAATGTTCAGAAACATTTAAAAATTTAGAGTAAATTAAAATCTAAAACTTTTTTTTTTACGTTTTATGTTCAGTATTCCTTAATTGTTCGGTTGGTTGGTTGGTTGATTTTTGTCGTCCGATTATCTACGCTAGGGATATAGGACCCTTAATTGTTCGGGATTTCATGCATAAAGATGACCTGCATAATCATTTTAAAAAATGGTTTGGGCTTGTTAAATTTTAAACCGTTTAATAAACTATATATACATCTTTTGAAAAATCTACATGCTCCTGAAGCATTAAAATATAATTTAACTCAAAAAATTTTTTTCAAAAGTTTTGGATTTTTTTGGGAATTACGCTTTTTTGTCATAAAATGAATTTCTCATGAATAATTATGTTGGCAAAATAACGTAGAACTGTGCTTTTGTAGCGTTTTATATTTTATATATACGAGGGAGTATGGCAAAGTTTCAATTACAGGTAATTTTCAATTATATTTTCAATTATTACATTTGCTATATATAATATTTTTGTGTATCAATGTTATTGTATCATGTATGATTTCATTTTTATAGCCAAGTTTTCACTTGCTAGTGTATTGTTTCTTTTATGTGTTAAATTTAATGTATTAAAAAAAACTACTAGCTAGAATTATCTGTATTAAGTTATATTAAAGTCTCGTGCGGTGCTATTTCAATGTCCAGTCTTTCAAATAATTCAATAAATCGCCTGTTTACATATTATTTTGCTACCAATATGTATATACGAGACTATAGACATCTATATATAAGTACCATTAAAAGTTTTTGTAGAGGTACAGGACCTTTAAGTTTATCGACACGATCACACACACACACATCGCTTTTTTGAAAGAACCAAAACACAACTAAAATTCCATTGCGATCTCTTTTCTCCTTACTGTCTAAAGTATATATTATTAAGTATATTATGAAGAAAAACAATGTTTTATGCACAAAATTAATATTTAAATTTTTAATTTTGTCGCAATATTTGGTGAGCAAGAATCATTAAATAGTGAGCACCCGATAAAACGCTAACTTGTGCATATAGAAAACATTTTTTCTTAACAAAATGAAATCGCAACACACCTACTTTTATATTAAAACCAATATACATACTAAAAGTTATGTTCAAATTTAGTTTTAGCTCAAAATAGAAAAAAAAAATTAACTTTTTCATGCACAGTAAATATATATACTGTGAGTGGCAAAATTATTAGTTATACGCCTAAAACATTGCATTGCAAGTGAAATAAAGCTTTGTTTTGTTGTTGTTTACTGGTGGATTGTTGAACTACTTCGGTATACATGGACTGAATAACTATGGGTTTATAAATAAAAACAAACTTTCACCCATAAACTAGAAATTTATTGTGAAAAACTCAACATGAGTTTCTTAGACGAATTCCTCAATATTTCGTTGAACGTCCCTTTACTGATTGAAAGCCCTCTTGGCATGCTATGTACACATTTTTTTGTTGTTCTTGTTGTTTTTACGCTTTCCCCTTTTTTTACTCATTATGATGTTAAAGCTGCCATCAAATATGTTTGTTTTGGCGTGTTTTCTTTTGTAACATTTCGCAGAGACTAGAATTCATCATAAAAAACTGAAAGCATTTAAATCACCAAGTGTTCCTATAACATCCCTGACTGATGTTATGCACTATGAGTCCCTTATCGGTTGAGGACACTTGTCCATATTGTCAGCACAAAAACTTTAAACCAAATTGTCAAAGAAAAAAAAATAAAATTAAAAAACTTTAGGGTAACTAAAAATTTGGCTACCCACTATAAAAAACTATTTTTTTATTTCATTTTATTTATTTATTTATTTTTTTTTTTTTGAGGGGGGAGGGGGGTTAATTTAGCATGAAGACTATAAGGAAAATCATATTTAGTTATTTTCTTAAAGCTGTAGTTTATATAATTTGAAAGTATCAGGGCATGAAATCTCCAAATTTACTAGTCAGAGAATCCGCGTTTTAGAGTTTCAATATCTATAGCCATTAATTATACTCACTGTCTATACATGTTTATATTTCAAGAAATAATGCATATTGTTGAATGTATTTTTTTCCATTTTCTAATTAATTTAAAATTAATATTTTTTTTAAGGTACTGAAGTTAAATAAGATGAGACAGTCACGGTTGAAGAGCGTTGCATAAGCAAAGAAATGCGTCCGCTATATTAATGTCCTAAGAAACAAAGAGAAGAAGAGAAATGGTTTTTCTCAAGTTCTCGCCCTATTTCCTCATCTCTTCGTTCCTCACAAGTAAGTTCACCAGTTATTCACTACTATTTTAATTAGTTAATTTTTTTTACAAATTTCATATGGATAATAAAAATATATGTTTATAAAGGTAGATCCATAATAACTAGCTAAAATTTCTGATGCATAATTTTATATAAATCAACTAAAAATCCTTAATGCACAAACAAAAGAACTGTCTGGAATTCAGAATATTAGTGGCTACATTGCCGCATCTATGGGAGGAGGAGCTAAGGGGGTTGAAGCCTCCCCCATACCGCAAGATTAAACTAACTATTTTAATTTTTTTTTAATTATGAAAGTTTACTTTTATTTTTTATTTTTTTTTATAGATTCTGCAGAATAGAAAATTTTGAAAAATATTAATATTTTAACATTTTTTCTTATTTTTAAATTTTCTTATGAAATTTGAAATTATCAGCGGACTGCAACATTTCCTTTTCTTTTTTTTTGGGGGGGGGGGGGGGTGAAAGAGAGCAATCTTTTCAAATTACAACAAATTGTGATGATGCTTTGTAATAATATATTTGGAAGAAGTTTTCTAGTAAAGTTATCGCTTTTGTCTCATGAAAATAATACATATAAAATACATATTTTCACAAAATGCACAGTACGAAATTTAAAAACCTCGCAGTTTTACTTAAAAGGGAACTAAGATAATAATAAACAATACTGATGTTACAAGTTAAAAACATGCTTTACTTGCAATATCGGTATTATTATTATCTTAGACACCTTTTAAGTAAACGGTCAGGCTTTTAAATTTCATACTGTGTAGTTTGCAATTGAAGCGAAGTAGAACATTGCATTTTGTCTTGTAATTTTATTTATTTAAAAATATATTGCTGTGTAATGGATTAGTGTTTTTTTCTATATCGTACTAATAAAAAAATAAATTCCATATTGTAATAATAAATAAAAAGCAATATTAACAATTTCTAATCGGGGGATTTTTATACTCATATTTTATTTGGTGATGATTGTTCATATGCTAATTTTAGTTGCTAAAAGTCCTAAATTAAAACTTTCAAAGGCAGTAAAAATAAATTTATTCGACTGATTACATGTTTCGACTCCACCCAAATCATTTTCAAAATAAATAAAAATATTCTAAATCTGCACGGTCTAAGCACGCCACCATTCAATTTTACAAATATTCAAATCATATTATGCATATTATTTTTACTTTATTTTACTTGGATGTTTATTATAGTTTTGTAAACTCTGAATGGCTCGAACCATAATTTCTGTAAGTTCAATAATGTTGCATCGTTACGTAATGAATTTTTGCGTGCTACAATCTCTATGGTTTCTTTAACTTAATTACCAAAATTATGCCTCAAGCTTGCTAATAGTTACGAAAATAAAATAAACATACAAGTACAAAAATAAATAAATAAATAGACGATCATAATATGAAATGAGTACGTGCAAAATATAATAATGGGTTTCATAGAGCGTAAGTTTTAGAATATTTGTAATTATTTGTTTTGAAAATGACTCCAGTAGAGTTGAAACATGTAAACTCTCAAATAAACCTATTTTTATTTTTATTTTTGTAGTTTTCATTTACACTTTTTAGCATCTAAAATTAGTACATTATTACAAGGTGATAATTTGCGATACATTTAAATGATTGCTCATTTTACAAAATTTTAATTTATGTTTTTATTTATTACATAGTGCAAGTTCAAAATTCCAGGAAATAGCCCTAGATATCATAGCTATTGTCCGAATAAAGACATTTCTGTTCTTGTACTTGGGATTATTTACGTTGTTACATGATCACAATTCTATTTGGCATAATTTTTAATTTCAAGTACATGTACGATGCTTCCAATAAAAAGTAAATACTATAAGCATGCGTGCACAATAATTTAACAGTATTAAAGTGCTTAGAAGTACATTTTTTAGCACTAAACAAAAAGTGGTTTAGATGCAAAAGTCCCTTTTACATGAAGAATTTCACATACGATTTCTTTAACTTTATTAAATAAAGCAATGTTATGGTCATATAGTAAAAAAGATTTGTATGATAAATTGTCCATGTCCATTTCTTAATCCTTTAAAAACGGAAGGTTTTTGGTAGAAATGAAAAGTTTTGGTGATTTCCCCAATTAATAAGTTCATATCTGATTGAAAAAATATTTGAAGAAAATCCTTTGTGTCAGCTTATGCTAAGGGATGATCCGCAGAATTCTGCAAGCTCATTTTTCATTTGCACAAAAAAGGAAAATGTTTTTATTATTCTATAGGATTGCATATACAGTTCAGAAGGTCAGCTGTTAATGGGTTAAAGATCCAGAAACGGTAAAAGCCAATTTACGCATTCGATAACAATTTTTTAAGTATTTTTTTCCTCCCGTTTTACTTATGAAATTTAAACAAAGATTCATTCTAATCGCACTTAATGCGATGTCGTTTAAAAGGGTCCAAAACACTAAATTTTCTAAATTAAAAAAAAAAAATAAAATAAAATAAAATAAAATAAAAAAAAATTATTGAATTAAAAGTTTTTTTCTTTTTTTCTACTTAGAATGACGCTTTAAACCATGTTTCAACCTTAATTAAAACTTTTTTTCCCGTTCTGGTCTGTTTTCAAAATGTAGCTTTCAAGCAATGGTTGTCATTGACACGACATTTTGTGAAAATACTTTTTTCTTCATGTTTGATTTTTTCCCATTTCCTTTATTTAAGCTGTTATAATTTAATAATCGTTAAAGATAAATGATTCAAGCTTGTAACATGTCTTTTTCAATTGTTTTAAAGAAAGAGAAATTTTTTTTAAATAAACAGTGAAAAGAAAAGAAAAAAGAGAAAAAAAGAAAAACATTAAACAGGACCTTTATCAGTGGTGACCATCCCCCTCAAACCCAATGACGAAAATCACCCTCCCCCCCCCCAAAAAAAAAAATCTTCATACTTTAACGCTGACCCCCCCCCCCTCCTAAACAGAATATCAATTATTAAATAAATTCTACTTATAATCTACTGCACATTCAAAAGATAGCGAGTTGAGCATAGCGGAATGAGTTCTTATTGCCCTTATCTAAAATTTAAGGAAAGAAAACATAGGGACATTTCTGGAAATTCAATGTTGAAAAATTTAAAAGCGATATTAAAAGAATCAAAATTTACAAAAGATAGCGAGTTAAGTATAGCAGAATGAGACAGGAACATTTCTGGAAATTAAATGTTGAAAAAAATTAAAAATAATAATAATAATAATAATAATAATAATAATAATAATAATAATAATAATAATAATAAAAAAGATTTTTTTAACAGTAAAAAAAGGAAATATTAAGAATTTAAAAATCCCCCCCCCCCCCAAAAAAAAAACTAAATTGTATGACGCATCTTGCGTCACCGAACCCCTCTCTGGGCACCCCTGATCTTTATTAATAGTATATGAAAAAATTTCCTTCCGATTCAAACCTTCTCTACAACTTAATGTGATTTAAAATGACAGTGGAGATGTTTTAATTGTATATCCCAAATCCCAAATTTATCTTTACAACTAAATATCCCAAATTTATCTTTACAACTTTGATCCTCCATAAAACTTAAA
Organism: Maratus speculifer; assembly: GCA_964019185.1. Classification (NCBI taxonomy): domain Eukaryota; kingdom Metazoa; phylum Arthropoda; class Arachnida; order Araneae; family Salticidae; genus Maratus; species Maratus speculifer. The sequence goes on from OZ025289.1 coordinate 335,031,665, forward strand.
TGAAATTATACTACAAAAATCTGTTTATTGTACAATAAATAGCAAGTTCCAAAGTTTAATCCTACATATTTTTTTCTTCCTATACGTTCCGTATCCTCTTGACTCGTACATGGTCTAACAGCGCCTTTTCTTTCCGGTCAGGCATGTATTGAGAGCTTTGATGGTGGGTGACGTCCGTATTTTACTCGGTAATTCCTTTGGACTTCTGTATCTAACTTTCGCCTCTATGAACCAGGCCACATACTTGGACGTGGTGTAGTCATCACCAGTTACAAATCTTACTGGGTCACACACCTAAAAACAAAATAATTCTTTTAGCAAAAATAAAACTTTCTGAGTTGCTGTTATACGCACACAAAACCAAACTTCATATCTTATTTCGTTTAGATTTTATGGAGGATAAAGTTGTAAAGATAAATTTGGGATACCCTATATATTGAAAAGAAAAAGTGCCTCTACAATACATCTTTAAATAAAATCTAAATAAACCGTAAAATCAATCGATCACAAAACATATACAGGGTATGGAAATTTTCATTTAACAATCTGTTGATAAATTTTTATACATACAGTCTGAATGTGCAATTTTATTTTTCACATCACAAAATTTTATAGCTATTTTCTAATGATACTCGCCAGCAAAATTTGGATTAGTCATGTTGTTTTAGTTTTTCATAGTTGATTTTTTAATGTACTTTTTAAGCACTGAATCTAAAACTGACCTTCATTTTTAACCACCGCGTCATATTTTTTCGTAAATCACAAATTTCAAAGTTAAAATGTCGAAAAATAGCAAAAACCTAATTGTATAAAGTAGATGTGATGATTGTACTTTTTAGCTTTTGATAATTGGTTTTTATATACTGCCAACTCTGTGAAATCCGCACACTTAGAGACCGAGGGCTTGGTGGATTATACATTTTTGCAGATTATAGATCATCCCTTTGTTTACAGTTCATTCTTTAAGGTCTGACTATAAATTTGAATCAACTGCACAAAAATTACAATAAGAAAAAAACATAATGCAAAAAACTGGTTGATTAAAAAAATTTTGAATTATATACAATAAACATTTTAAACATTTACACAACAAAATGATAGTTTCAGTTTGGGTTTACTGTGAATAACTTTTTCCTGCAGTCTATGAACATTACACAGATAAAATTTTGTTACTCAAAGAAATTTAAATATTTATATCCAATTTATATTTAAATATTTATTCATTAGAAAACTGATTACTGAAAAAACATATGTACAAAATCTAACTTTATGAGATTAACTACTAATGACAATTTTCATTGTTTACATTGCAGCATCTTGTGCGGATTACACACCTGTGGATTTCACACAGTTGACTGTATTTTATAATGCTGATTCCGTAAAAACCTTCACTTTATACCGTCACGTCAGGTTTTCCACCAAGCGCAAATTTTAAAATTTAAAAAAAGGCGAAAATCTGATACTATAAAATAGACATAAAGCGTTCTTTTTCACAGTAATTCATTCATTTCTTGGCTTATACTATGCATTTTTATTACAAAACATGAAAAATATTGTGTATTTTAAGTTCGTAAAATTTTATTTCAAGTGTGAGAGTTTTTTTAAACTGCTCATGCTGTGACTCGCGCTTTTCTTTTAATGTTCTCTTGGGTTCATCTCGATGCCCTCTTTTATTTTGGTTGTTGATAAAGCTGAAAGTTTGCGGCATGTGTACTTAAAATATTTATTTTCTTTAGGTAAGGCTTTAGCTTTCACAAATTTACACCATTTTTTGTCTTGTTAAGTTTGAAATTTACGATTTGCGAAAAATTAATTATTAAATTTTGAAAACACCATCATCACATCTATATAGTGTATCAGATTTTTGCTATTTTTTCACCTTTTTATCTTTGAAATGCACGATTTGCGAAAAATCCTGACATAATGATTAAAAATGAAGATCAATTTCTGGTCCATCGCTATAATGTAGAGCACATAACAATTAATTATCAAATTTTGAAAACACAACCATCACATATATCTTATTGTATCAGATTTTCGCTATATTTTTACTTTCTTCTATCTTAAGTATTGGATTCATAAATAAGTAATTCGTAATAATTTGTAAAAATTTTAGAAATCTAGTCTTCAACGAATTTACACGTTTTAGGGATCAGAGAACCCAAAAAACATGTTTTTACAAAATGTTTGTCTGTGGGTCTGTCTGTCACTCTGTATGTGACAAAAACTTTGTGAGCACATTATCTCAAGTACTAATGCACGGAAATTCACAAAACTTCAGATTCAGCTAGACCATGATATAAACTAAAGTTGATTAGTTTTGGGTGTTTATCGCTCAACAGGTGATGCTGATATGCTGGCTTTTTCACGATTTCCACAATAGCTATATCTCAAGAACTAATGGCCGGATTTTCATAAAACTTCAGATTCCGTTAGTCCCTGATATAATATGGTTCTGAATATGTGTTGGTGTAAATCGCCGTACAGGTGACGCTGCTCTTCGGCATTATTCGTGATTATCGCAATATCTCAGGAACTAATGCACGAATTTTCATCGAACTTCAAATTCAGTTAGTCCCAGGTACAAATTAATATTCCTTAGTTTTTAAAGTAAATCTCTTAACAGGTGGCACTTCCATCCATTTTTCACGATTTCTGCGATGTTTTTATCTGAAATACTAATACAAGGATTTTCATCAAATTTTAGACTCAGTTAGAGCTTGAAATAAGTTGTTGCTAGTTAGATTTCGGTGTAAATTACCTAACCGGTAATGGCTACTATGTTTCTTTTTTCTGGCAGCATTAACATGTAAGAAAGTTTTTACGTGTAAGCAGAATTTTTTACTCCTCAAGCACAAAACGAAAAGCACTCGGGCTTTTAATCAATCAACTTGTCAATCACATAAGTTTTTAAAAAGGATCTTCCTTTCCGAGACTATCAGTTGCAAATTAGTTATAACAATCCGAGCTTTGCATAATTTAATTGTTGAATAACATAACTGATGCAGCGAAATCTTTTGCGAGAAACAGAGCATTGTAAATACTCCTGTTTCTTAAATCAGCGGAGAGTGAAGTTTTCTCTTTTGTCCCACTATTCCCAATGCACGTTAGATATACCAATGAGATTATTAGACCCCAGTTCTCTGAAGAAAAATTTCTTGTATGAGTAGCCATGAAGAACGATTATCTGTGTATTAGATTACATATGGAATGATGTAAATCGGATGTAAACATTGTGATTCTAGTTTCTTTTATTTTTTTCAAGCTGCGATGACAATATGAGAGCTATAATAATAAAGTTACATTATTGTTCTAAAAAAAGTTTCGTTTTTATTAGCAAGGCTGCATTTTTTACTTGCAAAATTCTCGTAAAAACAGGGAAAAAAAACTTGTGAAATACCAACAGTCTTTTTGTATTTCAAAATGAATAATTTCCCATTGCTTTTAATTTTGATGTGTATTATTTATACATAAAGGTAATTATTGGGTATAATTGAAGAATACATGTAAATGATTTGTATATACATGAAGCGCCCGATAAGTAAATTTTTGTGTCCGAGGCATTTTAAATTTTTCGTGCCCCGTTAGACTGGTCTATTTACTTCTCCTCGTCTTTTTTTTTTTTTTTCTTTTTACTTATTTGAAAAGTGTCAACTTAAAAAAATTAAAATTGAAAATTGCTTTCACGTTTAAAAATATTTTTATTGTTATTATTATTTATTGAAATGAACTATTAACTATATAGTGAAATATATTTTGCCATTTCGTCGTATTAATATCTCAAAAATTATTTTTTTTTTTTTTTTTCACAAATTGATTTTTTAATGGAAATTTAGATGAAATTATGAAAAATTTTGTGCCTTTCAAAAATTTCGTGTTTAGGGCATTGGGCCCCGATACCGTGTGTTAGTTCCTGTTTGCATGCATTACATGTACAAATATCACTTATCATACTAAATTTAATTGAACTTGATAGCGCATTTTATAACGCATTTTTTATCTTGATAACGCATTCTTGATCTTGATAACGCATTTTTTATACAACTAAAAAACCCCTTTAAGCAACTCACGCGCATTTTCAGTATTCTTTATGAAATCTTTTGTATAATTCTGTATATGTTCTATAAAATTTATACACAGTTATTAGCATGCAAAAATTTAATTAAAGTTAAAAACACACAGGATAACTAAAAACTCACTTTCAGCTAACATACTCTAACAGACAGTACTTCTGATATAACATTGTGTTAGAAAAATTTTGTGTGTATATGAAGTATTTCTACAGCTAAATTTTAGTACTGATAGCTGAATTTCAATAGCAAGAATGAAAACTCATGTGTCAATCATAGATTATGAAACAGCTATTTCCAACAGTTCTAAAATACTTTGACAAAATTTCGCCGATTAGTAATGAAATTAAGGTACTCAAGTAGACTTTTTTAGAAAACACATAGCTCATTTTAAAACCATATTTCGGTAATCATCGTCGATAGCCAGAAAAGTACTTAATTTCTTTTGTGTTGCTCTGTATATGATCTATAGATTTATATATTTTCTACACAGCATGTTTAATTTAATATCGAGTGATAATGCATAACATAATTAAGAATTCATTTCAGCAATTTCTACCAATTAACGGAAAAATACTTGATTTTTTTTTGTACAGCCTTGTATGTTGCCCACATATTTTTAAATACGTCACACAATAGGTTGAAATTTAAATCAGGCAAAAATATGCATCAGACTACTGAAATGAAATTTCCACAATTTATCATACATAGGACACCATGTATCCAGTTCTGTTCTTTACATGCCTTGTATATGATTTTTTTTTTTTTTTAATGTTCTTAAAACATCTCTTAGTATATTAACTGCAGCTGAGCTTGAAAATGAATAGCTTAAATTAAAAAGCAAAATGATGAAATTCACGCTCATTCGCAGTATTGCTTGGTAATTTTTTGTGTAGTCCTTTACATGGCCGCGTACAAAATCTAGATTGAATGTAATAAAAGAGTGTAAAAAGGTGCCAAAGCAATGTGATATCTTATCACTAGAATGTCCAGAAATTTTACCCAATCATAATAAAAACATTTAACACCAGAATTTTTATTTAAAACTGTTTCACTTATAACTAACTTAACTTGTGTTTAACTGAGTTTCTTATAGTAGAACGCATAGTAGATCTCCTTCTACAGCTAGTCTTATATCAGGCTCACCTAAGATGTGCTCTACATTTACTCATCGACAGGGAGTGGAGTTGCTTCACAACTGGGAAGCCCCTGAATTGCCTTTTCATGTTCATGTTCATGTTTAACTGAGTTTTCTATATTTAAAATTTAATTGATTTTAGGAGGGGGGGAATTCTGTTTCGAATCAACATTTTAGCATTTGATAGATGTCAATTCGACACCAACTAGAATTTCAAGAACTAATACCATTTGTAATTCATTACGTGTTTCATGTCTTTATGATGAGATAAATTTAAATCCCATGATAAATAATGGAAACAGTTGAATAAAAATCATTAAATTTCACCTTGAAACACATTGTATTGCATTTTATTTTTATACTGTTTTTATCGATGTTCTTGATGCAACTGTGATAAAAATTGTATTTTTTTAACGAGTGATGAACAATTATTTTGATTTTATTGTTGATAGTATTTAACTACCTCGTAACTGATTCTTGTTTTGTCACCTTGCAGCTCTTCTGCTGGACAGGGGAGTTTATGTAGCAGGAAACAGACAGGTAATAATTACAGTTATTTCTATGAATATATTAACATGAAAAAATGTTAAAAGTCAGCCAGTTATCTCAAATCTACGACAGAATATTTTTCCCAAGCGCCCCACCCAAGGTTAAGCAATATCAACTCTCTTTACACTAATCGAAGGTTAATCTTTAACAGGAAGAACTAATTACATTTGGGTTACAAATTCCAAACCTTCCATTACAAATAGCGGTAACTGGTACAAAGGTTACGCAACAGGAAGTGACACTGAAAGATTAAGACAGAGCGGTATATTTTGAAAGTTAACTTTCAAAAGACGAATTATAATTTATTAAACAGAGCGATAGACTTATTTTTTTTCCTTTCAATTGTTTTTTAATTGGAACTGTTTATGTTATCACGCAAGCGATTAATAAAAACTATTTCGCGTAGAGGCAGGTAAAACAATGCAATATCAAGGTGATGAAAATTCTTGATAAGAATTAATAATGAAACAGTTATGTAATTATTATTCAATGTTCAGTTGAAACTTAGATTATAATTCATTCAACAATAACTTACATTCTATCCTTCACATTGTTTTATTAAGGTGGATTTCAGTCATCATCTTAAAGGTATGTATTATCGCTACAATGAGAAAAAAAAATAATAATGAAAGGGAAAGTGAATAGGATTCTTCTATAAAAAATATCACGCAATCAATAAACTTGTTAATTCAAACTTTTGCTTTCTTTTCGTTGATTATACAGGGTGTCCGAGAACTTCTTGTACAAACTTTGAAGACTTGAGGATTGGTAGAGACAATCGTTTGGAACCACAATTACATAGGAAAGCATGGGCGGAAATGTCTTGTTAACCCTTTCACAGACAATGGTTTGTATATGAAACTATAACATTTTAAATACAAAATGAACATTGACACCAGAATTTTAATATGATTTTTCCATTTATTATGTACGTGAAATGTCTGGCTTTTCTTCTTAGCAAATACATTTTTCGGCAATTTCTGATGTCATTCATATTTTTCCACATTTTAGCAATGGAGGTGCCTTGTCTGTGAAAAGCTCAAAGAAACACAAAGACACAGTTATGACACAACGCGAAAAGCAGTGTAGAACTCTTTATTACACAGAAAAAATTACAAGATATGATTTTATGTTAAATTAAATTTAAAATTGTGTTTCTTTAAAATCAAGTATTTTAGTAGCTATTAAAAATTGCTAAAACGTGGAAAAATATGAATGACATCAAAAATCGCGGAAAAATGTATTTGCATAGAAAAAAAAATACATTTCACATACATAATAATTGGAAGAATCATATTAAAATTCTGGTGTCAATGTTCATTTTGTATTTAAAATGTTGTAGTTTCATAGACATACCATTGTATGTGAAAGGGTTAACAAGACATTTTTGCCCATGCTTTCCTATGTAATTGTGGTTCCAAACGATGCTCTCTACCAATCTTCAAAGTTTGTATACGAAGTTCTGGGACACCCTGTATTTCTATAAACACACCATCAGAAGTCAGTTACTTTAAGGGGGTACAAGACCTTGAACTTACAAAAAGTCAGTTTTCGGTTTTTCTTTATTTCTGATTATTTTTTTTAACAATATGCAAGAAAAAAAAATTAAACTAAATTGACATTTTCGACAAGTCACAGTATGTATGTGTCATCCTGTATTTTGAGTGACATCGAAGAAAAGCAAGTCCAAAACATCAAGTTTTAAATTGCTAGATTTTTTTTTTCCGTGTGTATGTGCTAAAACTAAATTTGAAATAAAACTTTTTCTGTATATTTTGATTTAATTTAGATGTGTTTTATTATTCTATTTTGTTCAAAAATTGTTCTCTGTTTTCATAATTCAGACCTTTATTATAATTCACTCGTTGGTGAGATGAAAATTTAAATTTAAAATTAAAATGTTGATTTTACATATGCAACATTTATTTTTCTGGATAATATACTTAAGAATATGTATTTTAGACATAAGTTAATGGAGGAGGGGGGGGGAGATCTTAAGGGTGTATTTCAATTCAAACTGCTTATTTTACGTTTTATTTTTAAATTCATTTTTGCTCTCATATGCATCAAACTGGCAAATTGTCTTATTTAGAAAGTACACAAGGTGCCGTGGTTCTCGATTCTTTGATAAATGCAGAAAATATTGCAAAAAAAGCAATCAAAAACAGCATTTTGAACCGATTTTTCTGGGGCGGGAAATCTGGGAACAAAAAAAAAAAAAAAAAAAAAAAAAAAAAAAAAAAAGAGTCATGCTGAAAAGATAATTGTTTTTAAATTAAATTCTAATGAATTGAGCGTAAAATAACACCACACGGCACCTTATACGTCTCTTCAAAAATCCCCTCAGCAAATTTCATGTTTCTACTTTTAAAAATGTGTCTGAAATTGTATCAGAAAATTTCGAGCTGTTGAAGGTGGAAAAGCGTTTTTTCGAATATACCCTTAATTGCATATTATTTGTGATTTGTTACTTTGAAAAAGGCGAAGTTTTGATCGTTTCCACAAACTCAAAGGTCTTCTGCTCCCTTAAACAAATAAATCCTCCCTATATCTATTTTCTTTTTTTTTTAATGCATAGCTATAAATATTTCATATTAAGCTATTCAATTTTGAACTATTACCCTTAATATATATTTAATGCATTTCTTATTGGAGCATTAAATTATGTTCAAATTATTATCTACATTTAAAAGAGTTTTTAAATAGAAAAACATTTCGGGAATTAAATAAATAAAATTCCAGGGAATAAACACATAAGATGTTTACGTTTTTATAAAATTTTAATATTTTAACAGTTGTTCAAATATTGTAAATTGTCAAAGAATCGTTTAAACAGCTTCGTTTATTATCGACAAACTATTCAATAAACTGTTACTTTAACAGAAATATTGAGATAAATGTTATTATACAAAAAATTAATATGTAAATGTAAAACAACAGAATGTAAGGAAATTTGAAACATTTTAGAAAAAATAACGAAACATTTAAGTAATAGACTGAGAAGCAACTAGACAAACTGTCACCTCATCGAGTTACTGGCGAAATTGGAACACTAGCTAAAACTTGATTCGCATATTAAAATGCAACTGGTCACCCAAATCATATCTTGGTGGAAAACAGCAGCAAAACCAGATTTTAGTGGCTTACTTATAGGTTTACCACTGTGTTGTCCCTCCCCGTTTTCATATTTGTGGCTGGAGGAAAACAAAATGATAAACCAGTCAGTGAACCACCAAAACGGGGCTTGCAGCTGTTTTGCATCAAGCAGGCTTGGCAGACTAGTTGTATTTTAATATGCCAATCAATTTTCAAATAATCCTGCAATTTCAGCTGCTAACTCCAAGAGGTGATGGTCAGTGCAGTCTTTAATTCACACAACAGGGCTGCCACAGGCAACTATTTATTAATTATGTTTCGCACCACTTTTTCAAAATAAATATCTTTTACTTATGCTTTCACAACATACATTTTACTTTTTTAAATAGGGAGAAGTGTAATAATAACTTTTAAGTTTCAAGTATATTTTTACTTGATACGGATTTTGATAAGATTGAATTTAAATTTTTCATTTAACAATTATATCTGTATAAAAAGTTTTTAAAAATGAGACATTACTTTTGAAACAATTTTTGAATATTATACAATTTTGTTTTGTATATTTTTGGTATGGGGCTCTGGTGATAACAAAAACTTTCTAGCTCGGGCGAGCTCGGATTTAAAAGTGTCGGGCTCGGTCGGGCCCCAAAACTCGAGCCCGAACTCACCTCTATTAGACGCAAGAATTTAGTATACTGCTGATAATATGTATCATTTTTTAGACCAGTCTCTTCCTTAGCATATTGAGTGCCATTGTAACTGACATTGAAGCTAAGAAATTTATAATGTTTAAAGTAAATGCTGAAAGTATAATATTATAAAATATGCTTTTGAAAAAAAAAAAAATACTAACCGACTTTTAAAAAAAATTCAAGCTTGGCCACAACTTGGCGCTAACGCAAATGAATGCATAGTTTTAATATGCTTATGATTTGAAAACGGTTGCAACAATGAAATATGATTTGCGCCAAATATTATTTTGTTAAATCAAATTTACATTTTTTTATCTAAAAAAATTCTAATCATCAGAATTTAATGAAATTAAGATTGGACCACATGGGTATCTTATACTTTCAAACAAAAAAAGAATTATTAAAATCGATTCATATTTAAAGAATTTATGAGTGAACAAGAAATACATACAGGTCGAAATCATAACCCCCTCCTTGAAATCGGTTAAAAAGTACACTGGTGTGCAAAATTTAGGGACGAGTGCCAAAATGCCAAGGAATATTCAAGCGATAATTTTCACGCGAATATTCAAACGGAAGTAATATAATTCGAATAATTACTATCCCTGCATAACAGCTAGTCCATATAACATCTCATTCAGGTCACACATGGTCACAAGAGTCACAGTCACTACGGGGAAACAAAAAATAGGAAATTCCATACGTCTCTTTTATAAGTCTCAAATGACTACTATATAGGACTCCACTGCAGGCCATTCTGACTGCTGTTTTGTGGCGAGTCACCAAGTGACTTTAGAATGTCGTTTTATTGAGACTCTCGTGTGACCTCTCATCTCGAGATTCAATTTCAAAGTCATTGTGAACGTTGCATTATAATAAATTACCAAATAATATCTCATTAAAGTGGTGACTTTTCACCACTTTTCCCAGTGGTTACTTCACAGTAGGCTCTCTGTCACGATTTGACAAAGTCTTGTGACAGAAAGTCCCCATGTGACTTTAAAATAACATTATTTGGTGATTTATCATAATGCAACTTTCACAATGACTTTGAAATTTAGTCTCCAAATGACAGTCACATGAGAGTCTCAATAAAGTGACATTGTAAAGTCACCTGGTGACTCGACACAAAACAGCAGTCGCATTTTGCACACCAGTGTACATGTATAAAGTATAATGCTAAAAGTATAAGCTTGTAATAAATAAAAGTTAATTAAATTTTAAATAATTTTTCAGTAATTACTTAAAACAATATATATATATTGTTTTATATCATATTTTAGACTGTCAGTCATCGGTAAAAATTCAATCATCTAAGCGGAAAGTTCAGTGTCAGTCACCAGTGACTGACGTGGCGCTCAACGTGTTAAATATTTTAAAAGTCTGCAGTTAATGCATTTTACTTTTATTACATATTCATATCAGATTTATCAAATTTTGGTAAAAAAGTATATTCCTATATCTTGTTCTTGTAGAATCTGACAGAAATACTTGCGACTATTGATTCTTTACACAAAAAGCACTCTTGAAATATTTTTACTCTCTAAGCTGTAGACTTCTACTGTAGACATACAAATTATTGCATTTATCTTTAATAATTAAGTAAACAAATCCTTTCGATTCTTAGTCGAATATTAGCTAAGGGTTGAGAAGTGACACAGATGTCTAGAAAAACATACTTTCAAAACAAGTAATCCATGTCGAACTCATCAGTCGCGCCGACAGTGCCCCTAGGGATAAAAACTTTTTCCCGAAAGTAAAGCTAGAGTTTATTTTTCAAGGGCTCGTTAGGCCTGCAGCAAAAAATACCTCAAAAAATCGAAGACGGGATTCAGAATCTTAATCGAATAGTTCCGACACACAAAATCAATGATGCTCGTAACGAGTCGAAGATCATCATCGCATCAAAGATGTAGACAATGCGCGATTTTTCCCAACGCTCTATTGGGCAGTCGGTACACAACTTTCTACCGCACGTTTCTACTATTTTGCCGTAAAATTTAAGCCAATTTATCCGCTCTAGTGATTTTTCAGTAACAACTTCTAGAAAATGAAAAACATGGCCAATTATATTTCTGAATTATCTACAAAATACATCATTTTCATTCATTTTATTTTATACCAGAAAGTAATGATTCACTAAAACTGATTATATGAATCCCAGAATGCAATAACAGTAATCACAAGGAAAAGGAACAACGGGTAGATTTGCTATTTGGCTCCATTCTAAAACAATAAAAATCGACTTTGGTCTATTTTCTGATTTTAAAAAGAATGTGAAGAAACGTGTTGTTGTGGGAAGTGTCAAAATTTCAGCAAAAATCATGTCAGGATTTTTATAAAAACTTCCGTATGGACACTAATACGAATTCTTGTAATTGAAATATATTAGCCCAGACTAATAACTCACAAATTTGTTCATTTTTTTATTATTATTCATAGAAAAGGATGCATTTTTATTTAAAATTATGGTTATTTTTTCAAAGCTATACCTCCATATCCACAAAGAATTATCTATATTATCCATTATATGGAAAATGTACAAGTGATTGGAAAATTTTTATTTTGTTTTGTCGCGAAGTACAACTACTTTGTCGAAAATGTAGTTAACTACGGCAGATTTTGTGTCTGAACAAGCGATATAAAGAAGGGCTAATATTGCAGACAATATATGTATGCATGACAAAAACAATGCATAAAATATTATTCTTAAAGTAATACGTCGCTTATATTCGCAAATTGAAGCATAAAAAGACATTAAGCGCAAAAGAGGCGAGAATACGAAATTTGAAAAAAAGCACTTTTTTTCATTCTTAAAGCCCGTCAGTGCTCGCTGCAAACTACTGATTTTTAGGTGCGTTCGTAATTATGTAAATACGTAGCACCTATAAGTGTCGTTCAGTCCGTCCGTCTGTCCGCATATAACAACGCAAAAACTACCCAAACGAATCGTTTGAAATTTAAAATATATAATTATTACACAATTTTTTCGAGGCATTTCAAATTTTGTGAAAATCAGATGCATAGATCAATTACAGGCGCAATCAAAAGTATTCCATTACATTACGTTCAATGGGGAAAAAAGTTTCAAATGCAATTTAATCGTTTGAAATTTAAAATACATAATTATTGGATAATTTTGGCGAGTTATTTTAAACTTTATCAAAATCGGATGCATAGTTCAATTACAGGGACAATCGAAAGTATTCCGTTACATTACGGCCAATGGGGAAAAAAGTTTCAAATGCATTTTAATGATGTTACACTCATTCGAACATAATAAAATAGATGTGCATCTATAAAGTACATATTGTAGTATACAATTTTGCATAATCTGTCGTATAAAGAACATATGTTATTGATTTACAAGGCCACACAAAAGTAGTCCATTACATAATGGTTTAGGAAGAACATTGTTGGTGCGAATTTTAATTGTAATTAATTATTTATAATTTTATGAGATTGATATATGAGAGTGATATTTTTAAAACTTCGTTATCGTACGAACGCACCTCATTTGCTACGCTTCACGTGCAATTTCCAACTTATTTGTATCGCACTATTCCTTACATCACATTTTTCAAAATGCAGCTTATTACACTGCAAACTACTTGAAAAAGTATTACTAAATTTCGATATTTGTTACGTTCTACTCCCGACCCTGAAAAGATGAATAAAAAGGCTGAAGGCTCAATGTATTGGCTGAATTTTTAGAAGGATACCTAATATTAAAAATCATGGCCATTCTACAAAATATGGCCCCTTGTATCTCCATATTTTCAAAAATATTGGAAATTTAGAGTCTTTTTGTCACAGGTTAGCGACTTACTAAAATAGTTCAGTTTTTAGGTGCGTTCGTAATTATGTAAATGCGTTCGTCCGTCTGTCTGTCCGCATATAACAACACAAAACTACCCAACCAAATCGTTTGAAATTTAAAATACATAATTATTACATAATTTTGTCGAGTCATTTCAAATTTTATGAAAATCAGATGCATAGATCAATTACAGGGACAATCAAAAGTATTCCATCACATTGCGGTCAGTGGGGGGGAAATGTTTCAAATGCATTTTAATGGTGTTACCCTCATTCGAACATAATAAAATTGATATGGATCTATAAAGTACATATTATAACATACATTTTGCATAATCTGTGGTGCAAAGAATATTTATTATTAAATTACAGGGCCACACAAAAATATTCCACTACATAATGCTATATGGGGAAACATTCTTTGGGGCATGTTTTAATTATATTAAACTACTTCACATTTTATGAATATGATATACGTTGCTGAGGTGTAATAAAAATTACTTCCTGTATATTTACAGGAACACAAAAATTTCGACCACTATACTGTTTCCGAAGTACTGTTTACTATATCAGCAAGATATGAATATTTTTAAAACTTCGTTATCATACGAACGCACCTCATTTGCTACGCTTCACGTGCAATTTCAAATTTGTTTTTTTTCTTTTTATTATTTATGACAAAAGCTATCTTACCTTCTTAAGAATCATGGTCAGGTCATCCTACAGAACTAGTACCTCGGTAAGCACTTTAAACTTTCATCATTTCCAAAAACACAGGAAGTGATGACGCATAATTAATATGCATTAGATGATTTAATTAATATTGTGATAAACTTAAAGTATAGTATTTTAATTAATTGTGCTATGTTTTAATTAATTTCATGTTCCTTTGCAAGAGTTTTTAGATTGAATCATTTCACTTATTTTTTTTATTATATCAAAATATACATAAAAAAGGATTAGATAATGTCTATTCTACTTCCGAAAAGGATAAATCGTCCAAAAGCCAAAAACTAAATACCAGAACAACAATGCATATTCAAGTTAAAAGAACTTGCTGAATGATGAGTTCTCCAGTGAATAAAGCAAGCCCTTACCGCCTGAATATAATAGAAATTGTTAGGGTCATTTTCACCATTCGCTTACATTTCATGGTAACGGACTTAACCTTTCAAATAAAACTATTAGGAATGAACTAGATGTATAATTTCTAACTTAGATACTAATTTACGCACCTTCTAAAACTAGTTAGTAAACTTATTTAGCAGCTTACATTTCATCGTTTACATACATGGGAACAGACATGACAAGTAACGAACTTAACATTTCAAATAAAACTATTAGAAATGAACTAGCTTGTATAATTTCTAACTTAGATAATAATACACATACCTTCTGAAACTATTTAGTAAACAATATTTAATTACCAAATTGCAAAAATCATTATTTTAATATTAAAATTTACGGTTACAGACTTGACAGTAAAAAAAAAATTTCAAACTTTGATGAAAGCTGATTTTTGCCACTATTACATTGCTCCACAATTGAAGAGTAAAAAATGGCAAGTAGTAGTTACGTGAATACTTTAACTATATCGCCGAATATTTGTTGCTAACTTTAGGCAAAATTCGAAACCTATTTTCACGAAAATAATCGCAAAGTAACGGACTTGACAAAAAGTGAGGGACAAAAGATTTATGTTAATTTCTTAAAGAAAATATCTTTTGTAAACGAATTTTTTCATTTTTATAGAACACTAACAGTTCATATTTAAAATAATTAAATATCTTTATTAAAAAAAAATAACAGTTAATTACATAAAATTTGGAATGGGACAGTCATTTTTGCTTAAAATCACAATTTTAAAGATTTTTATCTCAAAAGTTTTTATTAATTTTTTTTAATTTTTCATGTTAGGAATGTTCAATATAGTCTTCTTTAGCTAATGCATAGCTGAAATCAAACTTTAAATATTAATTTATGTTTTAATTTTCTTCTTTTTACTCTTAGACAGCATATGTAAGTGGAATTAGAAAATGGCCCGTTAAATACATTGTTACACACAAAATTGTTACAATAGAAATTGTCAAATATAAAATCTTTAAAATGATTGAATTTTTTTCCTTTTTTCAGATGTATTTAATATGATTCATTAATTTTGAATTTTCTTTTCACTTATTAGTTTTCAGAATCAAGTCCATGGTATCCAAAAACCAGCCCATCAAAAGCTGCCAAAATTTCAAAAGATGAAACAGAAGCTTTAAAAAAAGTTTTGCCCTTAGTGACTTTTGACTGTATAGGGAAGACGGGATATTTCCCTGATTCGAAATTTAACTGCGAAGTGTTCCACTATTGCCAACCTGATGGCGGCAGAAGTACATTCCACTGTCCAGCGCATCAGCTTTTCAACCAGTTATCAATGATTTGTGAAGGAAAGACTGCTCACAACAGCAAACTTTGCAAGGAAGGATCTATAAATCCTTCTTCATTGCAAAAGATTCCAAATGCTAAAAGACTCAATTCCTCTGAGAATATGAGTCCAATCATGAAACCCTCGCTCAATTCGAGTAGTTCTAAAGACAAGAAGCTTATGACGCTAGAAGATCTTTTGACTTACATGAATTCCGAACAAGGTGGTAAAGAAACAGAGCCAACTTTTATATCTAGGTTTCATAAGGCAGGGGAGCCTCAAAAATCAACTAAACTTCCAGAAAGTGCCATCACAAAGCCTAAAAAAGAAATAAGGCCTTCCAATGACAAAAAACCTCCCAAGTCGATAAATATTCAGTTAAAAGCTGAAAGCAGCGATCAGTCTTTTGAAATAACTAAATCTTTACCCACCTCTACGGATAATTCAAAGAAAGGTATTCAAGAAGACGAAGTTTCTGCAGAATACGATGCTATTGAAGGTCGAAAATATAGAAAACATAAAAGAGTTGGAAGAGTTCTCGATGTTGAAGCAGAGAGACTACCGAAGAATGAGACAAAAAATAAAGATAAAAAGGTTTGCTGAAATTTTTATGTATTTTGCATTGATTTTACTTTGCAACATTCTATCTTTAAGTTTTATTATACTTGTGTTATTTTTAGATAATACTTATTTTAAAACGGTAGAAAAGAATAAACAGCAGAAAGTGAAAATCTAAATATCAGAACAACACTGCGTATTCAGTTGGTGTAGGGCTTGCAAATTGGCTGGTTCTCCAGTGAACAAAGCAAGCCCTATTACCACCTGAATATGCAGTATTGTTCTGATATTTATTTTTTGACTTTTGGATCGTATATTTTTTAACTGTAGCTGATGTAATTGACATTTTTACGATCATTAAGTCATGTGTATCGATGAAAAATGTAATAACCACTTTTTTAATATGTGTTAAAATGTTTTTAAATAATTGTCTGAATTTTAATTGTTTTTACTGAGCTGTTTTTAACAACTATCTCGGCTAATTATGAAAAAAGATAAATCTCCGCCTCAGGTATATCAGAACTTGCGTTGGACTATTCTCATGAAATAGTTAGACGTCTACGCAAGGTAGGTTTTCATAGCCATCGCAGACAGACATGTAGACACAAAGCGAACTTTCTTTTATCAGTCTAAAATTTTTAAAAAAAGTTGCTTTTTATCAATCTGCTTTTCATAAATGGAAGACATGAGAATGGAGTTTGCTGATTATGTTCATAAACAAAATAGTCATACGTAAAATAGGAAAAACACTTTATATTTCTTCGAAATAACATGCTCGTTTGCAATGCACTTTTAAGTGCGCATGGAAATTCATGAAATAAAATCTTCTTTCTTTATCCTACCGAAAAAATTAGTTACATGGCTTCGAAATTGCAAGATCATTGTCAAACAATTTATGGTTCGTGTTGAAATTCTAGTTTGCAGCACTTTACCATACTCGCCGAATCTTTTTCCAGCAGACTTTTTTCCATTCCCGAATTTGAAATGCGTCTCTCAAAAAGAGATATGTTTTCGTATGCAAAAATTAAAATTCATGTTACGAGGTTTCTCATACGATATTGAAAAGATGACGTTGATCCCAGTTTTCAGTAATATGACCGTTGTTGTAAGCGTTAGATATTAATTATAAAAGAATACTAAGCTTTTTTTCTGAATTAAGTCAGAAACTTTATTATATAAACGCATTCACTAAATTATATTGCCATACCTTATAATGATGATTTACACACTTACTGGATGTAGAATTTAGCTGCGTCATTGTCTATATTAAATAATACTAAATTTTCAGTAAATATTTTCAGCCACATTCCCACATGACAGAGAGGTCCGTTTTAGAGCCCCCTCAACACCAGGAGAACACCACGTCTTCACCAACGAGTGACGCAGATACCAGAAATAGCAACTCGCCGAGCCTTTTCGCAACTGACAGAACTAAGGCTCGGGATTTCAGGAAAAGGAAACGCTATCAGGGAAGAAAACGAAAGACGACTACGTTACCGGATGTTGTTATGGAAACAGAACCATTAGATCTCACAGTATCAGCAACGACTATGATGCCCATGGCACCAACAGCTAGGCAGGATTTGGATACAGCAAGAAACAATGCACACAAAAGGTGAGCCAAAATTAAGTAATGTCTAGTCTAGAAATTTTGAAAGCCTACTAATTAGTATTCTACTAGTTTTAGCATATTAGTTCTTCATAATTTTAGAAAGTTCTAAAGTTTTTTCGACGCTCTCATTTCGAAAATGCAGATCCCTGTCAGCCAAGGTTATTTTCCGCAAAGTAACAATGAAGATGTTAAAAATAGATTGTTACAAATTAATTTGTCAGAGGAAGAAAACTTTATTAAAAAATTCTTTACAAATAAGCTGCATCTTACATTTTAATTAATTTGTTGTATTTCCATACCTGCTATGAAACGGGAAATCATTCTAGTGATTTTCCTGCTTCTCAATGACGAATTACATTCCTTCTTTTGGAGCAGTGGTTCCAGTCCTTATTTTAGCCACGCTCTACCGTCTTTAAGACCATAAAGACTCCCTGAAACATATCATTCTTATTATTTAAAATGTGAGTCATACGTTCAAAGCCTAGAAAGACATTAAGGGGGCTCAGGGCTCGATGAATACGGAAAAACATGTAATCAGAGCTTTCGCTTCGAGTCCATATAAAAACAGAAGTATTCAATGTAATTAATTTAAACTTTCTGGTATTTTTAAGGTATGTTTGTAGTCTTATAAAATTATAAAATGAAGTACTTCAATGTAATATAATAAAAAATATAGCAAAATTTATATAACACAATTTTTGAAAAAGAAAAGTGTTATATCACCTTCCGTAAGATATCTTAACGTTGAATTGACATAAGAACCTAATTTTTGCTTAAAATGATCAGGAAACTTTACTCTATAGAATGAATTAAGGATATAACTATCATTAAGAAAAAGTTATTAAAAAAACTCTCAAATTTGAAAATTTAAAACCTCCCTAAAAAATACATTTTTTTTTTCATTAAAAATACTCAAAATATTAAACTATCTAAAATATATTAATTCATGCTATAGATAATAATTTTACATGCATGCAGGAAAAAAAATTAATACATTCCATTAAATAGTTTTTTTTTTTTTTTTAAATCTTACGGATAAATCGTCAAAAATCAAGTTTTGAGAAAACGCGAATTAAAGTTGAAATTATATGGGTGCGACTTTGAAAGTGTTGATGCATAAATGCTTATAACTCCGTTAAAAATGCAAATATTTTTATCTGTTTTTTGTACTGTGTTCAAAATTAATTGAATAATCAAAATTTATCATAAAAAATAGAGTTTTTTTTTTTTTTTTTTTTTTTTTTTCAAGTTTTCAACTTTCTTTTCCGACGAAGTCAGATTTAACTTATTTTTCAGGTTCTCTTCTTAAAGAAGACCCGCACCCCATTTTCGGCCAAAAATCTTCAAAAGTTCAAAAACATTTTTATCTCAGAAAACGATAAAATACATATTTGCGAATATCCATGCAAAAATTCAGAACTCTGGGACACTTGGAACAGGTAGCAAATGAGCTTTTTAAATTGTACTCACTATAGAGTTTAAAGGACTAGCGACCATTTAAAACGTGTTTTCCTGAAAATGACTTTTTTCATATTTTGCCTAAGTTCAAAGTACTAAGGCTCAGTGGTAAAATGATTTAGAAACAAAGTGTTTATGTTTTTAGAATTTTAAAAAAATTTGAAACAAAAGTAAGGAGAGATATATTTTTTAACTATTTCTGAACATTTTACATAAATTGGTAAACATGAAAATCATAACGAATTTAAGGAAATTTACCATGCGTATTTTTATTTATTTTTTTCTTAGCCGATTAAAATAGAAAATTAAAAATATCTCTCCTTAGTTCTTTTCTATATACTATAACACTATTTAAGAAATTTTAGTAATACCAAAATATTGAAAATTGAATGAGGAGTAGTAATTTTAAAAAGTGTATTTTTCGACAAACAAAATCATAAAAATCCCCATAAAAAATATGCTTTTTAATAAAAAGTGAATTTTTTTGCTAATTATTCCTTACAAAAAGATTCTTAAGTAGTACACCAAAATTCGTTACTTTAAAATCAATAATAAAAATTTTGGGTTTTTTCTTACGGGTCTCCCTTAAAGGATGTCCTTTTTTTCTTTTTCTTTTTCTTAGTTGTCAAAATTTTCTGAAGTCTTTGCTTAATTTAATATTTTATGTTTTAAAAACTGATAAACTGGAAGTAAAATTTTAACGCTTCAAATAAAATAAAGCGTAGCTTTTAGAGATATTTTGAAAACTAAGGGGGAAAAAATAGACATCCATTAAGAAGAGTGCGCAGAAAAAAAGAAGTTAGAAATATTAATTTCCTGAGGAGATATTTTGATTATAAAAATGCAACGTCCATAGACATATCATTACAGAGTGGAATTCGGAAAGTGAGTGACCAGCAGCCTTAAAGGGCAACTTCAGTCAAATGAAAAGACCCGTTCGCTAATGCTAATCCTATGGAAAAAATTTATAAAGATATCTCGTTTGCATTTTAATATTTTTAAAAGATTTTTTTATTTCATTGCATAACTGAGATTGATCTGCATGCAGTCTGCTTTTTACTTTTTCAATTTTGGTTGCAGATATTTTTTATGAAAGTGCTTTCGTTTTCCAAACTGGTTCCGAAAATGAAAGCGTCCTCGTAAAAAATATCTGTAAACGAAATCAATAAAGTAAAAAAAGGCCTACATTCAGATCAATCTTAATTACCCAATGCAAAAAAAGTCATTTAAAAATATTGAAATGCAATCGAGATATCTTTATAAATTTATTCCATAGTCGAACTGGTCTTTTCATTTGACTGAAGTAGCCCCTTAAGAGGACTTATCTGGTGCGGAAGAAAAAAATGGAATCCCATGATATGCTATGGGAAAATTACTTATCCTTGTTCTTTCAAATTTGAAAAAATCGGCATTTTTTTTCAGCATGTAGATAGAAAGGTTCTTTCTTTATCCCTCTGCAAGCTCCAAATCTTTATATTTTTTCCAGTCTTAAGTTATAAACGAGTAAAGAATACTTTTTATACTTGTCGCAATTTTTCAAATTTTAACATATACTTAAAAATACTCATAATTATCTTTAAAATATTTTAAGCTTACAGAGGAATAAAGAACCTTCATGTCTACGTGCTGAAGAAAAACTTTTGTTGAATTTTCCAAATTTAAATGAAGAAGAAGGATAAATATATTTTTATAGCACAGGGTTGGTGAACCTATGGCACACGTGCCGTAAGGGACACGCGGTTAATTATTTTCAGCACACCATAAATTTTATATCTCAAATCAAAAGATATTAAAATATATCGAATAAAATAATATTGAAATTGAAAGATAGGTAGGTGTCAGAATTTGATTTGTTCAATTGGTGCCCATTGTCATACAGATTGAAGATAAACTATAATAGCAATAGCAATTTAGCTGAATATTGGCTCAAAAAGGTTTCAGTTTATAAAATTGACAAAAAGCAAAACGAAACATTCATTATAAGGCATTAGAAGCGAAAATGACGATGATAAATTGGAATTAGATTAATTATTTATTATCTAACGTGGAACAACATAAATATTACTTTTAATTTAATTTATAAAATATAACACCAAGTATTGCATATATTTTTGATTAAAAAAAATAAGATATTTTGATTAATTGACTTTTTTGTTTGATGGCACGTCATAATCAGGAACGTATATTTTTGGGGGAAAAAATGGCACGCGGATATAAAAAGTTCGCCATGCCTGCCATAGGATAATATAACATTCCCCTTTTTTCTTCCCCACCTTCTAAGTCCCCTTAAGTTTTCGGAATCGATTTTTTCCAATTTTCTTAATTTAATCGACGATTAGATAAGGTGAAAATTACTATACGAAAGAAGGGATATTCATATTCAAGAATTTGCGCACCCTGTGTATATACACTATATGGCCAAAGATGACCAGCCGCTTGCGATTTTAGACATTTTTTTAAATATCTAGAAAAATACATGAGGAATTATCCTGAAACTCTAAGCGAGTAAACATAATAGTACAAGTCACACATTTCTGTGAAGCATTTTTCTCTATAGCGGATCGTCAACAAATTGAAAAAGAAAGAACATCTTTTGGATAACCCTGTCAGACTAATGCAGCGCAAAAATGCTCACACTGTAGTTTATGATTAAGGGTGTATTCGAAAAAACGCTTTTCCACCTTCAGCAGCTCGAAATTTTCCGATACAATTTCAGACACATTTTTAAAAGTAGAAGCATGAAACTTGCTGAGGGGATTCTTGAAGGGACGTATGAGGTGCCGAATAAAGTCTTTTTACGCTCAATTCATTAGAATTTGATTTACACTATATTACCATTGATTATGGGACATTTGCGATTTTAGACATTTTACTAAATATCTAGAAAAATACACGAGGAATCATCTCGAAACTCTTAGTGTATAAATATAATAGTATACGTCATACATCTCCGTGAAGATTTTTTACCGAAACGCCATAGGGGACCGTCAACAAATTAAAAAAGAATGAATATCTTTTGAATAATCCTGTCAAAACTAATGTAGCAAAAGCGCTCAAACTCTAGATTATGATTGAATGCGTTATTGTAATACACTGTGTTCATTTTTATGCAAATAGCATGCACACTCGCAGAGTAATTAAGGTTTTTATAAAAATGGTCCCAAATTTGTCCAAGTTTTTCCATTATAATTTTCAGAGTTCTTAATATAAAATAATATTTTTTTCAGAAAATATGACAAACAACATTGCACACAGTACCCTGTAATCAGAATTAAAAAATAATAAAAATTGTATGAAAAATGAGTAGGTTTACAATATAATTTTTTACTGCGCATGCGTCAAAGATATCAAAATTTCATTTGCATATTATGTTAGCTAAATGTATAGAGCAACTTTTGTAAAAGTCTCAAAATCATAGCTTGAAAATTCTGAAAGTAATCGTCTATAGAAAAAGGACAAAATCCGTTGTTTCCAAAATGAAGCAAAAAAATGAGGGATTTTATCCAAATGCAGTAGTACATCCCATATTGTGTATTCTATATTGACACTAGTCAATGAACATATGGATACAACCCCTCTTGTTTTTGCTTCATTTTGAGAATAACGGATTTTCGACTTATTCAATTGACGATTATTGTCAGAATTTTCAAGTTATGATTTTGTGACTTTCACAAAAGTTGCTTATACATTTAGCTAACATAATATGCAAATGAAATTTTGATATCGTTGACGCATGCGCAGTAAAAAATTATTTAGTAAACCAACTCATTTTTTATACAGTTTTCATTATTTTTTAATTCTGATTACAGGGTAATGTGTGCAATGTTGTTTGTCATATTTTCTGAAAAAAATAATATTTTATATTAAGAACTCTGAAAATTATAAGGAAAAAACTTGGCAAAATTTGGGATCATTTTTATAAAAACCTTAATTACTCTGCGAGTATGCATGCTATTTGCATAAAAATTAACAAGGCTTATTACAATAAGGCATTCAATCACAATCTAGAGTTTGAGCGCTTTTGCTACATTAGTTTTGACAGGGTTATTCAAAAGATATTCATTCTTTTTTAATTTGTTGACGGTCCCCTTTGGAGTTTCGGGAAAAAATCTTCACGGAGATGTATGACTTATACTATTATATTTATACACTAAGAGTTTCGAGATGATTCCTCATGTATTTTTCTAGATATTTAGTAAAATGTCTAAAATCGCAAGTGTCCCATAATCAATGGCAATATAGTGTATAAGCAATTAACTTCTCTGGAAGACCCTTTTTTTCGTTCCCTTATCTCCCACTTCGGAAAAATGGGTTCAAATTGTCGTTTTTGATTGCTTTTTTTGCAATATTTTGTACACTTATCAAAGAATTGACCTTTACGGCATCTTGTGCACTTTCTAAATAAGAGAATCTGCGAATTTCATGTGTTTGAGAGCAAAAGTGAATTCAAAAATAAATCGGAAAACAAGCAGTTTGAATCGAAATACACCCTTAAGCGGCTTATTGTAATATACTGTGTTTATTTTTATGTGGATAGCACGTATACTTATAGAAAAATCAAGGTTTTTATAAAAACAGTCAAACATTTTTCCAAGTTTTTTGCTTATAATTTGCAGAGTTCTTAATATAAAATAATATTATTTTGTGAAAATATGACAAACAACATTGTACATAATACCCTGTCATCAGAATTTAAAAATAATAAAAATTGTATAAAAAATGAGCAGGTTTAGTAAATAATTTTTCACTGTGCATGCGTCATCGATATCAAAATTTCATTTGCATATTGTGTTAGCTAAATGTGTAGAGCAACTTCTGTAAAAGTTTCAAAAACATAGCTTGAAAATTCTGAAAATGATCGTCTATAGAATCAACTCAAAATCCATTATTCCCAAAATGAAGCAAAAAAATCAGGCATTTGATCTAAATATTTCAAAAAGCGCCATATTGTGTATTCTATATTGCCATTAATCAATGGATACATGGATACAACCCCTCTCCTTTTTACCTCACTTTGGGAATAACGGATTTTGAGCTGATTCTATACACGATCACTTTCATAATTTTCAAGCTATGTTTTTGAAATATTTACAGAAGTTGCTCTATACATTTAGCTAACACAATATGCAAATTAAATTTTGATATCGTTGACGCATGCTCAATGAAAAATTATTTAGTTAACGTGCTCATTTTTCATACAATTTTTAGTATTTTTTAATTCTGATGACAGGTTATTATGTACAATGTGGTTTGTCATGTTTTCAGAAAAGAACATTATTTTATATTAAGAACTCTGAAAATTATAAGCAAAAAACTTGGAAATTTTTGGGACTGTTTTTATAAAAACCTTAATTTCTTTATGAATATACATGCTATCCACATAAAAATGAACACAGTATATTACAATAAGACACTTAATCATAATCTACAGTTATAGCGCTTTTGCTACATTAGTTTTGACAGAGTTATACAAAAGTCATTCGTTCTTTTTCAATTTGTTGACGGTCCCCTGTAGAGTTTCGGGAAAAAATCTTCACGGAAACGTATGGCCCGTACTATTATATTTACACGCTTAAAGATTCAGGAGTAGACGGTTATCTTTGTCCATATAGTGTAGGTATGTGTGTGTATGTATAAGGCATATACTTATCGCTAATCGCAAAATGGTAAATAATAACAAATCACTTTTTTTTATCAAAAATTTAACAGCAATATTTTTATTATAAATATTTTTCCTGGGGCGTGCGGAGAGAAAACTGCGCCCGTGGTAAAGTTTCAATTTGGCGCCTCCACAGCACCCAACTTGACACCAAACCAGCGGCGTGCGAAACGGGGGACAAAAGGGGTGGTCGCCCCGGGCGCAGAAATTTAGGGGGCACCAAATTTATACAAAATTATAGTTACTACAAACGTCATTTTTAGCCTGTCACAAGAAAACATTTGGGTGGGGGACGCCAAATTGAAACTTTGTCCCGGGTGTAGTTTTCTCTTCGCATGCCCCTGCACCAAACCCCCCAAAATGACGTTGGTAGTATAAATTTGGCGCCCCCTAAATTTTTTGCGCCCTACCATTTCGCACGGCACTGTATTTTTCTTACATAATTCTATAAATCCAAGGAATTACTACATCTTAACTTTCGTAACCTGATTAATTTTGATGTTCGTTCCCGATTGATCTAATTTTGAATTATCCATAAAAGTATAATTTCTTCTAATAAAAATTACACATACAACAGTTATGTGAGTAAAGTGGCGGGGCTAATTAATTATAAAATTGAGAATAGACATTTTCCTTGTGTAATTCTCAAAAGGATGTTAAAAATTTCAAATTTATTGTTCTGTATTTCTCAGCTGACAAAATAGTAGAAAATTACCCAAGGGCGTGCGAAAAGAAAACTGCGCCCGGGCCCGTGGCAAAATTACAATTTGGCGCCCCTCTCCTGCGACTTGTCATAGGCCAAAAATGATATTGGTAGTATTAATTTGGCGCCCCCTAAATTTTCGCGCGCCGGAGCGACCACCCCCTTCGCACGACGCTGAAATTGCGAGAACCAGGTAAAACAAGCAACTACGTTTCTTAAACAAATCTATGAAAATTTGGCAATCAAATCATATCAACACAGGTATTTTATACAATTCCCTTATTAAATTACTTTCTGACAACCTTTTATTTCTCTCTCTCGTTAAAAGCTTTAAATAATATTAAATCTCGAAAAAAGTCTTACCTCAAGTTTCTTTTCTTCATAGAAAATTAACTCAAAATTATACAAATAAATAAAATATTGTCTTTCATATTCATATTTCAATTCAAGAAATACAAATTAGATTTCTTTCAGTTTCAAGACTGTAGTGCTGCCATCTCGCATGAATAAAGAGAGATGAAACGAATTTGGAACGATGCGTTTCAAAAGTATTTAAAAATAACGACATCGCTATTTACAGGGGCGTACCAGCAGTATCCAGCGCCTGTGTGCTGAATTTCAGTTGGCGCCTTATACCCCTCCCCCCCCCCATTCGAAAATAAAACTTTATATTAGATCGTCACTTGCTTTTTTACAAAAAACAAACCAAGGAAATTTCGATAGTGGGGATATGTTTGTGAAAATCTGTTGAATAAACTTTCAATCTTTCTGGCAGTCTAACAATGCCATAGTTCGAAAACGTTTTCGATTTGGCAAAATACTTATCGAAGTGATTTTTTTATGTCTTTCAAAGAGTTAATTTTGTTTTGGTGAAGAGAATATTTGACAGAAAGAAACAAATAATAGTCGGACGGAACGATGTCCGGAGGGTAGGGAGGATGGGTCAGAATGTCTCAATCGAATCCAAAGAGTTCGTTTCGGTCTGTCAAAGATACATGTGAATGCAGTTATCATAATGGAAGATAATATTTCGTTTGTTTGCTAATTTGGGGGTGTTTCCTGGCAATTGCTGCCTTCTGTTCGTCCAGTTGCGAAAAGTAATTTTCAGAATTGATGATCTGGTATTTTGTAACAGATCCAATTTTCACCAAATAGATACTAAAACTTTCTTCTATAGAAGTCTGGCTTTAGCCATAGGAATGGGATCTTTATCCTAGCTAGATCAGGCTTGTTTGTATTCTTGATTGTTATAAAGTATCCAACTTTCATCTATGAGGACCAATCTTTTCATACAAGGATCTTTATTGTTGAAAACGCTGTCTACAATTTTACACTCCAACAGGTTGGCCGCCATTAACTATTTTTATATTCTATTCGCACCAGTATTTTTTTTAAAAAAACCGTTTTGTACTAATTTTTATTTTGAAATTTCGTCAAGGTGTGAGTAAAATATTTTTATTTTTATAAAGTAGTACCAGTTGAATTAAAAAATAGCACATGAATTGTTTTTTTCGGACACTCTATAAATGGGAGAACAAATAGCTTGCGTTCGACAGAACTATCCTGATCCACCTTCCCTACTCTTCGGACATTGCTCCGTCGACTATTTGCTTTTCTCTCACAAAAATTCTTTTCACAAAAAATTTTAATTGTTTGAATGACATAAAAAATCATCTCGGTTAGCATTTTGGAACCAAATCAAAATTGTTTTGGAAAGAAGGCATTATAATACTCCTGGAAAGGTAGGAGAAGGCTTGTTGAACAGAATATTATATTTTTTAGTAAAATCACGCTGTTTTCGAAATTTGAAGGGGTTATATTTTGGCAAAAAACAAAAGAAACTTTTGGGACAACCTAATAAAATACTCAGTATCTATAGATGCATAAATTGTATCCTGCTAGAGTTTTATCCCAGTTCAAATAAAGTTTTTTGAACTAGAAAATTGTTTAATAAAAAGCGTCTTGTTTCAACAGGGTTCGTATTTTATTTCATTTATTAAATAAATTTCTGGTTCAAGACATGTGTAAATTATTTGAAAAATAAGGAAGGTTGGCATATATATAAATAAAATTTTAAACATAATAAAGCCCGTGAAAATAAAATCTGTCTGCATCAGAATCCTACATTAAACGGCAAAATTCCATTGTACCAAAGAAAATAACACATTACAATAACATTAGACTGCATCCATTCTAATAGAATAAAGTTGTTTGTCATCTCTAATTTGCATCTCACACAACTACAGTGAAGCAATCTATCAGACCGCGCCATCGAAAGATGAATAAAAAGCGAAGTTAACTCATTGGATTATGTTTTTGTACTAAACTTTATGTATAGGGCTGTTATCATTAAAATTCACATATTCAAAAGTCTCTGATAGTACTATAGTCCAAATGAAACAGAATTTCAATAGTGTTTGTAGATGAACTGTAAGTTAAGTGTTAAACTATAAAAATCGAGAAAAAGCAGTGGTCTGTGAGACCGGCAACACCAGTTAAAGGTTAATAAAAGAAAGACGTTTGTCTTTACTCTGCGTGAATTTTTATAGTTTAACCCTTTTCCCTTGAGAGGTGATTCTCACTGACCACAAGTGCCCCGCGTAAATGGGTGCTCTAAATGCTCTGGACACCAGTATCTTAAACTAATTTTCTTCGCTTTATCTAATGGCCGAATAGTCTGTGATAAAAGATGGCGAAATAAACTTTTAGATATTAGAGGTGTCCGAAGCAATTGGCGTCCCGATTTATGAGAGACACTTGGCAACTCTAGTTGTGAGTGAGAGTCACCTCTCGAGTGCAAAAGTGTTAGCTTGTAACATTCGGTTTAAGTACAAACACTACCGAAATATTGTTTAATTTGGAACTTTAGTAAATACTATCAGTAAAGACTTTTGAGTAGGTGAATTTTAAATATGACAGCCCTGCACATAAAGTTTAGTATAAAAACATCATCCTTAGAGTTAATCGCGCCTTTTATTCATCTTTCGATGGAGCGGTCTCACAGACTGCTACACAGTA
Organism: Maratus speculifer; assembly: GCA_964019185.1. NCBI lineage: Eukaryota > Metazoa > Arthropoda > Arachnida > Araneae > Salticidae > Maratus > Maratus speculifer. The sequence goes on from OZ025289.1 coordinate 335,060,447, forward strand.
ATTGTATGAGAATTTCTGTCACATCAGTTAAAGATTAAGAATATTATTTTTTGCCGGGCAGGTGGGATAGTAAGATAAAGACAAAGAATTTAAAACTCTTATTTCATAAATCTATATATTTTTTTCGTAAAACAGTGACCATATTAGCTGCTAACTTATTTATGTCTAAATTAAAAATTTTGCCAATCTAGTCTCACAAGCGTCTACGGTTATATGTAAAGCTAATAAGAGCTGACACACTGTAAAAAAAAATTCAAGAGGTTACTAAAAATTTCTTAGTAAATTTGTATTCCACAGAATTTTTTAGTAACCATTACAAACTTTTTTTGCAAGTGAAACAAGCATTCCTTTTGTAAACTGAACAAAAGAATTTTTTGTATAACTAACTTAAAAATTTTTAGTATGAGCCACCAAGCAAATTTTAGTAATAGCTCCAAAATTATTTTTAATAACCATTACGTGCGCCCGAAGGGCAAGAGCTTCCATCGAGCTGCATCTAGACCTCTGAAGCGGAGGATTTTCGACAAACCCGCAATAGATGGCAGCACCAAACATTCCTACCTGCTCCAACAGGATTTTCATAATCCCTTTATTAACGAGACACTACATACATTCGGGGCGTATTTGGCGGTGGCAAGTTTCGAACCCGGGACCTTTTAGCCTGGAGTCCGTTACAATAACAACTATGCTATCAAGGCCACACCAACTGAGTTTTAGTAAGAGCTATTAAAAATATAAAACTATTAACTATTCGTTGCTAACTTTTTTCTAGTAATTCTTACAGATTTTTTTGTAACCGACTAAGATTACTAAAAATTTTTTAGTAATTACAAGAATCTCTAAAGTTTTTGTAGTAGATCGACCCTTTTTTTTTTACAGTGCATTTCAATACTTTGAATTTTATGTTTTGTACTGAAATGAACATCACAGTTATATTTGTTCAGTCTATGATTGAATACGAACCCTATGAAAGATGTACAAGGAAAGGCCGTCCCTCTGAATCTTTGCAAGAGTAAGAATCTTTGGACGTTTATGGCCAAATTTAGCCTATTTTTTCAATCCCCTTCTCCTTAAGAGTATATTTCGATTCAAACTGCTTGTTTTCCGATTTATTTTTGAATTCACTTTTGCTCTCAAACACATGAAACTCGCAGATTCTCTTATTTAGAAAGTGCACAAGGTGCCGTAAAGGTCAATTCTTTGCTAAGTGTACAAAATATTGCAAAAAAAGCAATCAAAAACGGCAATTTGAACCGATTTTTCCGAAGTGGGAGATAAGGGAACGAAAAAAAGGGTCTTCCAGAGAAGTTAATTGCTTATAAATCAAATTCTAATGAATTGAGCGTAAAAAGACTTTACTCGGCACATCATACGTCCCTTCAAGAATCCCCTCAGCAAGTTTCATGATTCTACTTTTAAAAATATGTCTGAAATTGTATCGGAAAATTTCGAGCTGCTGAAGGTGGAAAAGCGTTTTTTCGAATATACCCTTAACAAAAGTTTTTCTTCCGTCAGGATGATATGTCCAGAGTACAAGAAGTGTAGATAAAAAGTATTTGTACTTCTCGAAAGTCTGTGGTCCTAAAAGATGTATAATTTTTGGCCAAATAAATAATAATCTCTACAAAAGTGATCATTTGTACAAGCGCTGAAAAAGTACAGTGTCTCACATAAGTGATGGGACACTTGTGTTTTACAAAAGGAAACTAATCAAATAAATTAAAAAAAACATGTACATATTTTTTTGTGGGTGTGTTTCATACTTAAATTTAGTAAAGATTATTACATAACATACATTTTGTCAAAATATTAAAATATTAATTTAATAAAAATACAAATGTTTAGAACGGAGCAAAAAATAGCTCACATAAGTGATGGGACACCATTATATATGCAACAAAAATCGTCTGAAATAAGCAATAAAAATATTTTTTGGCGTTTTATTTTTACTTAAAAGCAATTGGCAATAATTTATAAAATCGTCTGCAGTATTTCTCTCCAGTTTGTTTTGGAAGTTTGTTTTGTTTTTGTGTTTTTTAGCTCTGTGTAGCCATGAATGCTAAAAGAAAAGAAACTTCGCCCGAAATTCGAAAATTAGTTATTAATTTGCATATTGAACGTGGAAAATCTATTAGAAAAATTGCTGAAACAGTTAACTTGAGTCGTTCAACAGTTTTCAGTATCATTAAACGATATAAAAAGAATCATATGATTCAGTATAAAAGAAGACCTGGCCGACCATCAAAGCTATCCAATGTAATAAAGCGAATTATCGTTCGAAATATTAAAAAAAAATCCAAGAAATAGTGCTTCAAAAGTTGCTGCTGATTTACAAGCATTATATGGAATAATTGTTAATCCTGAGACTATTAGAAGGGTAATTCGATCTGCTGGATATCACGGTAGAGTAGCCAGGAAAAAAATCATCGTAAGTGAAAAGAATAGAAAACTCAGATTAGCTTTCGCAAAATCCAACATAAATAAGAATTCTGATTACTGGAATAAAGTTATATTTGCTGCTGAGAGTAAATTTAATATATTTGGTTCTGACGGTAGAATCTTGGTGTGGAGAAAACCCAGGGAAGAATTTCGCAAACAGAACTTGGTACCAACAGTAAAACATGGTGGAGGAGGAGTTATGGTATGGGGGTGTATGTCGTCCGCTGGAGTTGGTAATCTTGTTTTTATTGACAGTATAATGGATCAGTACAAGTATACTGATATTTTAAAGCAAAATTTGAAATCTTCAGCACGAAAATTGAACCTTCATAACGATTTTAAATTCTACCATGACAATGAACTCAAGTACACTGCTCTGAACGTTAGACTCTGGCTGCTATATAACTGTCCTGAAATAATAAAAACACCACCACAATCTCCAGACTTAAATCCCATAGAGAATATTTGGCAAGAATTAGAATCAAGAATTCGCAAACACACCATTTCTTCAAAACAACAACTAAAATCGGTGCTTCAAGAAGAATGGGGTAAAATCACAAAAAAGTTATTCGAATCCATCCCAAAAAGATTAAATCATGTTTTAAAAGTAAAAGGAAATCCAACAAAATATTAAAACCTTTTAAAACGTAAAATTTTTGGATAAATATTTGATGGAAAAATAAGTGTCCCATCACTTATGTGAGCCATTTTTTGCCCCGTTCTGAACAATTGTATTTTTACTAAATTAATATTTTAATATTTTGACAAAATGTATGTTATGTAATAATTGTTACTAACTTTAAATATGAAACACACCCAAAAATTTTTTGCACATGTTTGTTTATTTATTTTATTGCAGTTTCTTTTTATAAAGCACAAGTATCCCATCACTTTTGGGAGACACTGTATATTGCTTCGACCGCCTAGTGTTAAACCTTCGACATGGAATGCTAAAATTGTCACAAACGGTTGATGCTTGCCAATTGAAATTTGTTTTATAACTGAGGTCAGTCTCTCGAAAATAAAATCTTTACAATGATAATATTATGGCTTATGCACAGCACACTCCATAATATTTCAGGTTTTAAGTTGTTTCTGTAATCAGCGTAGATGTCTGTGCGTGTCCGTACCCGGTCTAGAAAAATGAAAGTAAACTTTCAAATGAGTCGAGCCGAGCCGGCAGAATAAAGACAACAGCTGTGCCGATATAAAAATTTACACGTAACTGATAAAATATGATATTTTATGGATATAATTATGAATAAGTATAATAGTGGTTGGTATAACAGAGGTTAGTATAATAGCGATGTTGGTTTAAAAACAACAATACCGAAATGTAACATATCCAGATTAGAGATCGGCATTTGACTGCTACATCGGGCTTGAGGCCAGACTGAAGACGCTTATGACGCTTCAGTCTACCGCTATTCATGGGCTTATTACTACAGAGAAAATTTTTACCAATATTTCCGAATAATAATTTTCATTTTATTTATAACAGGGCCTCTGCAACAAGGAGAAGATTGCTATTTTAAAAAAAAGAGTGAAATTTAATTCTTGTGGTAATAAAACTGTACTAGGCTTTAACACTACTACCGTGAGATAAATGTTGAATGTTTTCAACAACCTGGCGCCTTTCATCGTTTGCAACTCCATGAGGTGCGCTTCTTTTTATTGAAATGTTGGACTGGTCTACGTCTAAGTTAACTTATTAGGAAACACAGATGTCGAATAAAACAAAGTAAATAAATAATAAAAAAATAAATATATATAAAAAGTTTGTCTTAGGTAAATTTATAAAATTTAATTCAGATGTTAAGAAATTGAGATACATTTTAGGTTAATAACATTAAGGATTTTTTTAAAGTACTTTCTCTTCAACTGAAATCTTTGGCGCCTTTACTACTTCGGCGCCTGTGTGCGCCGCACGCTTCGCACACCGGGTCGGCACGCCCCTGGCTATTTAGTATGTTGCTGGGTCATTCCAAAATTAAAGATCCCTTTTGAAAAAAAAAATTTCAAAAATTTTTTCATTTAAAATGAAATAAAAATATCCTTGAGCGGGTCGTATACATATTCAAGAGTAGAAATTGAATATCAGCAGCACACTTTTTTTAAAAATATTTATTACTACACTTAGAAACACAGACACATTGGCTGAAATATGTCCCCTGTGTTACCATATTTTAAATAATCTTCTATTTTTTTCTTATTAAAATAGAGAATTGCTTTTACAATGTTAACACTTTGATGTAAATGCTCTTTTTCAGTGCCATATAGTTTTTTGTTTATGTATATATTTTTTCAAGATATAGGCATATTATGTCCCCTGTGTTACCTTTTTTGTATTCTCCCTGTATAAAACTTTATATAACTTGGTAAAAATTACTCTAATATAATAAAATTATAGTAAAATTTATTTATACATATTAGCAGTGCATATTATAAAACTGATTCATTAGAAAGTTTTTTTTCTTTTGTTCTGATAAAGGAAATGTCAGTAACACAGGGGACAATAAAGTAACAAAGGGGACATCCTAATTGAACATAAAAATTTTAACAATCTTAAAAGTGTACTTATGTATTAATTAAAAATGTATTTCTGATATAGACCAACAATATATTAAAAAACAGGATATTCTGTTGCATTTCATTTTTAAACTTGGGTTTTTTGTCCCTTAACATCATGGTTACCAATATCATGGTAACACGGGGGACTAGTAACACAGGAGACAAAATGAAATAAATTATCACCTATGTATTATTATTTTCATAGAAACAATGTAAAGTTAGATGGAATATTTTCTTTTAACCAAGACTTACAATTTAAATACCAATAAACTAGAAAATTAATAATTAATCGAAATAAATCAGTAGTAACACAGGGGACACCCAAAAAACACACCCACCTTCAAAAATCACCTTTACTTAGATAATATTCCACAAATTTTAACAAATGAGGAAAATGACTACCTAGGATGAATGCTAACTCTAACAGTACGTGAATGACTACTGTTAACAACATTTAGGTTGCAAATTCTTATTTTAATATTAAGAAAAAGGTGGCGGTAACACAGGGGACAAAATTAAGGGACACATGAATTTTTCTTATAAAATGAAAAAAATATTTACAAAATATATTTTAAGTACATAGAGATAGTATAAAGACTACAAAGACATAAGAAATATCCTGAAATATAACTTAAAAGATACATATAATAAAAGAAATAGGGTTTAAAAATCAAAAATTGTTCTTGGGACGGCTTTTTACAAGACACAATTATTAAGAAAGTTATTTGAATACAATAAATTGAATTTATATCAAATTTAAAAATTGCATTAAAGAAAAATATCTTTAGATAATCTTTTCTAATATTTAAATTTAATTTTGAAACAAAATTTTAGAAAATATAGCAACTCAAAGTGTCGGGACACCAAAGGGTGCTTTATTTTTGGAATGACCCTGCTACATTTATTTAATAATTTGAAATATTAAACAATTATTCTCATTCAAGTGTTTTAAATTAAATTAATAAAAAGAAAAGTTTTAGTACAAAATGCTTTACTATCATAGAAAAATAAGGATAACAAACAAAAATAGTGATATGTCAATATTTTGTTATTCCGTATTTTATTTTAATTTCAGTAATATATAACAAACATTATATTAAAACAGATTGGCACATATATGTGACGATTTAAGGAGAACTCGAATTATTTCCACTGGTTAAAAAGAAACACACAGTCATGGCAAGCGAGGGAAAAAACAAAACAAATAAATAAATGTAGAAGATCCAATAATTAGTCATGGGCTGCTGTAAATTCATTTATTAAATTCGTAATAATGAGGAAGGAAAAGCTCCTTTTGCAAAAATTCCATCACTATTTCAGCGAGCTGTCCTCATCGAAGAAGCAACCCAAGAAATCTTCCTTTTCATCTCGAGACTTCCACCTTTTTAAACTAAAAAGAAAGTTCTGGAACATTCTGTAACCTCAAACCATCATTCTTTTATGTAAACAGAATTCTTGTCCAGCTACGAGGCTATTTTCCACAGACGATAAATTTATTTAAAAAAAAATATATTATTTAACCAATTTATAATTGACTCAGAATTTTAAATATCTTAGGCAGACGTTTTTTATAAATGATTAATTTTAAGAGAAAAAGAAAAGAAATGAATTTATTAATATGCACACATCAAAGGTTGACGTAGGAAAAATAAATAAATAGATAAAATAAAATAATGATATTTTTTGAAAGGTATGGGTTTGGAATAAATTTAATAAGACTTTCTTAAAAAGGGTTTATAAAAACATAGAAGAAATCAGTTTTATTTGGAATATTAAGAAATAAAGTTTTAATTAAGAATATTTTTAATTTAGAGCCATTTTTTTAAATTTACGCATACTGGAATAAAGTTTTTTAAGGCAAATTAAGAATTTATATCGTCTGCATAAATATTAACAGATTAGATTTAGAAACAAGATTTTAATTTAATAATTTGAAGTAAGTACGGAATATTATTATAAGAAAATTAAGATAGTATAAAGGTTAGTTTTGGTGAAAAAATTTTAAATTTGTAATATTATCCCCCCTCCCCAAGACTTTGTATGAAATTGATAGTTAAATAAAACTACAAGTTCAGACAACAGAAATATAATAATTTAGAAAAGTTAAATTTTAGAATAAAACTGTCAAACTCAGGAAGCCAAGAGATGGAAGAAAAGAAAATTAACGCAATATAAAAAATATTAGCGATTAAAATAAAATAGTTAAGAGAAAATAATTCTGAATTAAATTTAGGTAGGAGCATTTCCCTGAAAGAAATACAATAATGTTACAACATCACTTACCATTTGTAAGTGCATAGGAGATAATACATATAATAACAGTAAATAAGTTATGAATATTAATAAGCAAGAGATAAAAATATAATAAAAACAATAAAAATTCGTTCTCATGGAAGTTTAAATAATTACAATGACTTAATGCATAGTTTATTTTAAATAAGTCCTTTAAATGAAACAAGTCTTTCAATAGTATATATAAAAGAGTCTTTTCCAATGTTCTCTAAATACAGTCTCTTTAATTAAAAATCTTCAAACCTAGTTTAATCTTTGGTTTTAATGTTATGTTGGATCCAACATCTTTCAGTAATACATCAATTTTTCAATAATAAATAGCATCACTCTCAATATCAATAATAAATAATATAGAAAAATTTAAATAATAACAATAACAATAACAACAATAATAAGTAATAGTATAATAAGACTCCATATCCTAATATTTTTCAATAAGAGTATAATTAATACTAAACTTCATTATAGAAATCATAATAATAATAATAATGGTAAAACAAGAGTATAATCAAAAGAAAATATCACTATTTGTTTATTATTGATAGGGAAAATATTGGTTGAGGATAAAAATAATTACATAGCAACTAAATAATTTTCTTATCTTCTAATAGCATAAGAAAGTATTTTTTGCTAGCCGAAAGTATAAATAAAAAAATCATAATAATTCCAAAATCCAAATAAAATTAAATCTAACTATTTAGAAAATGGACTCTCAACCAGTATTTCCTTACAATAATTCCTCTCTGATACTCTTTTACAAAATTGTCAAATTTGGTTATAAGTTTTCAAATGCCAAATGTAGAATAATGTTTTATCTACACATGGTTTATAAACTTTAATAATAAAATACAATAGGAATAAAAGGTGTCATTCTTAATTGAGAAATAGAAATAAAAATAGTGTGCTTTTCTGAAAAACTCTTAATATCTGTAGTTTTCACAATCACTGAAAATCACATATTATGTTATAGGTTTGAGTAGAATCATTAGATTTTATAACTGTTATAACATAAATATCTGCTGAATAAGTAGAATAATACTAATGTCAATAAATGAGTAAATATAGTTAGACTTAAATACACTTAAAATTAATTTATCAACATCAATTTGAAAGCTTTTACAATCAAAGTGTACACCTTATGCCTGCATAAGGAGCCCAATTTAACCCCAAAAACTCCCAAAAACAAGTAATATTCTTGTTGGCCACCAAGAACATACCTGCTAATGTTGAAAATTATGGTGATAGAATATTTAAAGAATAAGAATTAAAATTTAATCTACTGTCTTGACTTTAGTTTTATCTAGTGATTGTGATTGTATCTGAGGTTTTGTTTGTTTTTTGGGTTGCTCATGAAACAGTTTAAAATCTTCTGGTGAAAAATAGGGTCTTAATTTAGAAACATGCACAATAACGGAATTCTGTCCTGTCTCATAATTAAATTTATCTATTTCATAAGTTACATCAGAAAGTTTATTTATAATTTTGTATGGTCCAGAGAAAGTAGGTTCTAATTTTCGAGTGTTAGGGTATTTAAATTCTTCATAAATTACAGAGTCTTGTATTTTTAATGGGCATTCGACAAAATTTCGATCATAGAGCCTTTTACTTTTAAGGTGAAATTCCTGAGTTCGCGCTTTCGCCATTTTGAGGGCTTTGTCTACTGATGGGTAATAGTTTTGTTTTAAAGGAGATTCATAAGGCAATTGACCATAAAATAAATAGGCAGATGGGAACTTGATGATAGAATGGGGCGTATTGTTCTATTCTTCGATGACTTGGTTTAATAATCTAGTCCAAGGTATTTTAGAAGAAGTGGAATTAACTTTACATTTAAGCCTGGTAACTATAGTCTGATTAACGCGCTCTACCTTTCCATTGGTCTGAGGATGATGTGCGGATGTAAAACGCTGTTGAACATGATGATTTCTAAGGAATTTCTTAAATCTTGGTGATCTGAAAGATTTATGTCTGTCACTAAGTATTTTTTGAGGTGCTTTGATATTGAAAATTTGTTTTAAACAGTTAGTGTATGTTTCAGTGGTAACATTTTTGGAGGGAAAAGCCCAAACAAATCTAGTTGCATGATCTATTATTATGTGTAAGAATTTTTTTGTTGAGTTGTAATAGTTAAATCCACCAACAGTATCAATAGAAAGACATTCAAAAGGTTGATCTGTTGCTGGCATAGCTTGTAATAAGCCGAATCTTTTCTGTTTTGGTTTTTTATTTTTCTGACAGGTATCGCAATGTTTAACAAATTCTGTAATGTCTATTGTCATATTAGGCCAATAAGAGTTGGGAGATATTAAATTAAGCATTTTTTGAATCCCTAAATGTCCAAAATTATCATGAGCAATATGGAGTAATTTTTTCCTTAACGACATTGGTACAACAATTTTTTTGAATCCCTTTTTCTGAACTATAATAATTCCATTCTCTTTTTTATATTTTTTGTCACAAACATTGTCTTTGTCTTGCATCTCTATAATTTCTTTCCTATCTAGCAATAAACTAATATGTTGATTAAAATGACAAACAGGATTTCGTGACAACATGTCTGCTTCGACATTTGTTGAACACTTTTCATATTTTATCTCATAATCAAACATACTAAGTTTGAGCGACCATCTAAAAAGCCTGCCTCTTAAGTTTTTAACACTCTTTAACCATACTAGAGATGCGTGGTCCGTATGAATTGTAAACTTGACACCATGAAAGTAATGATAGAATTTGTCAAGAGTATCTATAATAGCTAAACATTCTAATTCAGTTATGAAATAATTTTGCTCATAACTCTTCAAAATTCTAGAATGATAAGCAATAGGATGTAAGAAATTTTCTTAGAGGCATCTACAAACATATGTAAAGGTAATTTAGGATCATAAATTTTGAGGATGGGTTTTGCAATTAAAGAATTTTTTAATTTTTCAAAAGACTCCTGGCACTCTGAGTTCCATTCCCATATTGTGTCTTTTTTAAGTAATCGGTTCAGAGGATATCTAATTTCAGCATATTTATTTATGAATTTATGGTAAACATTAATGGAACCTAGAAATCGTTGTAACTCTTTCACATTTGAAGGAGGTTTTAAATTTTTGATGGTTTCAATATTGGCATTTGCTGGTGTTATAGTTCCATTAGTGATTTCATAACCTAAGAAATTGATTTTATTTTGGCCTAATTTACATTTAGAAAGTTTAAGTTTAATGTCTTCTTGTTTGCAAATGTCAAAAATTTGAGCTAAATGGTTTAAATGTTCTTCTAATGAGGAAGAGAAAATTATAATATCATCAAAATAGTGGCACGCAAAGTCGATTTTATATTTATTAAGGATTCTTCGAATGGTTCTATTGAATATGGGAGGGCCCGTTTTTATGCCAAAAGGGAGCACGAGCCACTCAAAAAGTCCAAAATTGGTTGCAAATGCTAATTTTTCTGTATCGGATGGATGTATTGGTATGTGCCAGTAGCCAGAGGCTAAATCCAAAGTTGAAAAATACTGAGCACTACTCAATTTATCTAAAATTCCATCGATACGGGGCAAGGGTTCTGCATCATTTTTAATTATTGCGTTTAATTTTCTATAGTCTATACATAATCGCGTTTTTTTACCTTCCTCTCTTTTCATAACTAGTGTAACAGGGGCAGAATAGGGGCTATTACTTTCCTTTATCAGTCCGGCTGCTAACAATGATTGAATTTGGTTTTTTATTTCTATTTCTTCTAGAGGAGATGTTCGGTAGGGCCTCAAAGATATAGGTAGGTCTGAGTTTAGTATAACGCGTTGTGGTTCAATATTAATCCTACCCACATCATATTTATGCTTTGCAAAAATATCACTATAAATATGAACTAATTCCCTTAAATTTACATCTTGAATTAAATTTATTTCCCCAGTTAAATCTGAATCCGAATTATCGCGAAAATTTTGAAGAGTCATGGAACCTCTATAATCAGGATGCACATTAATTGCGTGATCATATTCAACACAGTCTTCATTTTTCATAATATTTCCACAAGTAGATTGTAACTCTATATCATGATTACTTACATTCAGTGTTTCATTATCATAATTATCTATTGCTACAGTATTACCAGTATTTAATTTCATATTTTTTTTATATTCTGAGGTTACAAATTCATTGGATTGATCCCTGTTTTGTTGTACTTGGTCCATATTTACTGTATTGAAATGAAGGGATCTCTCATTATGTATGGATATACTGTTAGTTATAATTTTCCTTCCCTGCCTTACAATACAATTTTTACATTCTATGGTTAATTTAAATTTAGAACATTCTTTTAACCCCAAAATAGCATAATCCAAATTTGTATTGCATACTAAAAAGTTAACATATTTTTTAATTTTACCCACTTTTAGAAGAACACTACATTTTTTATTTATATGTAAAAATCCTTTTGCCTGACCAATGGTAACTGAGGGTATAGTCTCAATTTTAGCATTAAGTTTTTTAACAAATTTAATTGGCAATATTGCAATAGTTGAGCCAGTATCTACAACACATGGCAAATTATAATTATTTGTACATCCATACACAATTAATAGTCAAATATTATGAGAATTATTTTGTGAGCTACTTGGAAGAGTATCAGAGGATGGCAACTCACTCCTAAAAATACATTCTCTTTCCCAATGAAAAGCATTACTGACACCCCTATTTGTGCATATCCTACAAGGTCTTGAAGGGTATGAATTTTGAATATAATTATTTTGACAAACTCTAGGTCTTTGAAACTGAGATTGCCTTTGGGGAATCCAATTCCTAGGTGTATTATTGGGCCTAACTGGCTGAATCCAGGGCCTAGTTGGTTGAAAAGGTTGAAAATTTTGTCTAGCTGATGGTTGATTTATTACTTGGTTTGAAACTAGTGGGGTGGAAACTTCCACGAATTGTTTAACAACTCGGTACCATTCGGTTTTACTACTAGGAGGATTTATAATAATACTGTTTTTGAATTCTGGTTTTAAACCATCAGTTAAACCTTGTAATAGTATATTTTCACTAAGATGTAATTTCCTCCCAATTTCCACTTTCTTACGAAAATAAGTTTCTAAATTGTCTAAATTATCTAATTTCAGATTTGAAAAATCAGAAAAACTCGGGATGTCTAATTGAATGAATCTTTCTATCAAAATTTTCTTAATTTGTTCATAATCCGTACAATTTAAACAGTCATTGATATAAATTTTTTGCGCTTCCCCTTTCAGATATTGCGCAATAGAATTAAATTTCCATTCTAGATTTTTCTTCTCCTTTTCACATGTTGTATCAAAATAAGTTAACCACGACAAAATGTTCATTCCAGAACTCGGGTCAAACCGGGTCAAACGGTACGAACTTAGGATCTTCCATAATTTTTTGATTCTTACTCATTAGAATAAATGAAGCACTTCTATTTTCTTTATTAAATCCTGATCGTAAAATCATTCGCAATAAATTTCAAAGTTAATAATTTCTATCAATTACATATTTTTTCAAAATTACTATATCAGATCCATAACATACAATAAATAATAAAATAATAAATAAATTAGTAAATTAATAAATTAACTTCAAATTACTCTCATCAATAAAATAATAAATAAATAAATAAATAAATAATAAATACTTTCCATCAATCATAAATAGAATAGAAATAATAATCAAAACATTTAATAAAATAACTTACAGTTCACGAAAAATCTTCAATAAAATCCATTCTTCATTAAATTCCTCATCAAATACCTTTCGCATACTCACCACTTTGAAGTCATTAATTTTCAAAAATTTTCCTATGACCATGAATACTGAATCAAAATTTGTGCGCACAGATCAACATCAAGCGTCAGGAAATCCACATCAGACTCGAAGCAAGTACTATTCATTAGCAAGCTGAAAATACCATATAGGCTGTCCTTCAATCGAACTTCGGCGATAGCATGCTTTTCTTCGTTCCATCGCAATTTTCTTTAAATATCATTCATTAAAAAGGCAGCACAGATAGCAAATCCTGTCCGACTTTTCGATTAGTTGTGACGATTTAAGGAGAACTCGAATTATTTCCACTGGTTAAAAAGAAACACACAGTCATGGCAAGCGAGGGAAAAAACAAAACAAATAAATAAATGTAGAAGATCCAATAATTAGTCATGGGCTGCTGTAAATTCATTTATTAAATTCGTAATAATGAGGAAGGAAAAGCTCCTTTTGCAAAAATTCCATCATTATTTCAGCGAGCTGTCCTCATCGAAGAAGCAACCCAAGAAATCTTCCTTTTCATCTCGAGACTTCCACCTTTTTAAACTAAAAAGAAAGTTCTGGAACATTCTGTAACCTCAAACCATCATTCTTTTATGTAAACAGAATTCTTGTCCAGCTACGAGGCTATTTTCCACAGACGATAAATTTATTTAAAAAAAAATATATTATTTAACCAATTTATAATTGACTCAGAATTTTAAATATCTTAGGCAGACGATTTTTATAAATGATTAATTTTAAGAGAAAAAGAAAAGAAATGAATTTATTAATATGCACACATCAAAGGTTGACGTAGGAAAAATAAATAAATAGATAAAATAAAATAATGATATTTTTTGAAAGGTATGGGTTTGGAATAAATTTAATAAGACTTTCTTAAAAAGGGTTTATAAAAACATAGAAGAAATCAGTTTTATTTGGAATATTAAGAAATAAAGTTTTAATTAAGAATATTTTTAATTTAGAGCCATTTTTTTAAATTTACGCATACTGGAATAATGTTTTTTAAGGCAAATTAAGAATTTATATCGTCTGCATAAATATTAACAGATTAGATTTAGAAACAAGATTTTAATTTAATAATTTGAAGTAAGTACGGAATATTATTATAAGAAAATTAAGATAGTATAAAGGTTAGTTTTGGCGAAAAAATTTTAAATTTGTAATATATATTTATATATTTGCTAGCACATACAAAAAATAAACAAATAAAAAGAACGGAATGTTGAAGAACTGCACTGAAAATGTAATTAAAACCTTTTGCTTATAGTGTTCACCATTTTCTCTAACTATCCACAATATTATTAATTAATATGCGTTTTAGAAGATTTAAAGTCTTAAAAAGGGGTTCTCAGGCTGTTTTAACAAAATGTGGTGAATCAAAGTAGTAATCGAAATGATCAATTTTTGTATAAAAACCAGCGTCAGTCTTGCCACATCCAGTGTAAAAGAAAAACAAGTTGGAAATTGCACGTAAAGCGTAGCAAATGAGGTGCGTTCGTTGATAACGAAGTTTTAAAATATTCAGATCTTGCTGATATAGTAGAGCGTACTTTGGATACAGTATAGTGGTCGAAATCTTTGTGTTCCTGTAAATATGCAGGGAGTAATTTTTATTATACTTCATTAACATATATCTTATTCATAAAATGTGAAGTAGTTTAATATAACTAACCCCCCTCCCCCCCAAACAATGTTTCCCCGTATAACATTATTTACTATTTGAATACATTTGTGCGACCCTGTAATTTAATAATATATATTCTTTGCATCACAGATTGTACAAAATGTATTTTTAGTACATATTGCATAGATTCATGTCAATTCTGTTATATTCAAATGAGTGTAACACCATTAAAATGCATTTGAAATTTTTTTCCCCATTGGCCGTAATGTAACGGAATACTTTTGATTGTCCCTGTAATTGATCAATGCATCCGATTTTCATAACATTTGAAATGACTCGACAAAATTATGTAATAAACATACGTTTTAAATTTCAAACGATTAAAATGCATTTGAAACTTTATTCCCCATTGACCGTAATGTAACGGAATCCTTTTGATTGTCCCTGTAACTGATATATCCATACGATTTTCATAAAATTTGAAATGACTCGACAAAATTATGTAATAAATATACGTTTTAAATTTCAAACGATTAAAATGCATTTGAAACTTTTTTCCTTATTGACCGTAATGTAACGGAATCCTTTTGATTGTCCCTGTAATTGATCTATGCATCCGATTTTCATAAAATTTGAAATGACTCGACAAAATTATGTAATAATTATGTATTTTAAATTTCAAACGATTCGGTTAGGTAGTTTTTGCGTTGTTATATGCGGACGGACAGACAGACAGACGGACGGACTGAGCGACAACAATAGGTGCTACGTATTTACATAATTACGAACGCACCTAAAAAGTGGGACTGGATAATGAAAGAAAAGGTGCACAGAGGTTTCAAAATCGGTGCATAAAATTACAGTGAACCCTATGAAAATGGAACCTGTCAATACCTAAGTCCTGTCTTAAACGTAAAAATCCCATTGTCCCGAAAAGTAGGAATACCAAACAATTACATCTGTTATGTCGAAAGCCTGCTTAAAATGGATTTTTCTTCTTCCCTTGTGCGATCGCCTGTAAGTAGATTTTTGGGTTCCTAGCAATTTCGGGTTTGAAAAGACTTGAAAGGTTATGTTGCATGTTCGACAAAATCGATTAGTTGGTTATTTTGGGTCTATAGGTATTGATCAAACTAATTATATCTAAAAAATCCCTGTCCGCTTGGCCTATAGGCGGAGGTAGATTTCGAAGAGTTTTCATTTCAACAACAAAAGATAAAATGTGATTAGAAATTAACCCAGTTCAACTACTTCATTTGGCCGCTTTTGAAAATATTTTAATTTCATTTTTCTGTAAGAACTGGTTTTATCAAAATCATCTTATGCGAAATTCGGCTCAAATGCCCATTTTGACAACATATTTTGAAATACATTCTGACTTTATTAAAAAATCGACCGATACGCACATTATACAGTTCCTAAATAACAAAAAAATGTCAACTGAATGCGTTTGAGTGCAAAATTGAATTTAAAAATGAGTTATAAAATAACCAATTTGTTATTTGAATACATCCACAATTCTTTAATCAAGATCGCTTTGGAAAATTTTGTGCGAAGTGCCCACTTTGGCAACTTTTTTTAAATACATATTTAGCCTTTATCAAAAAAACTGACCAATACGCCACATTACACAATTCCTATATAACAAATAACTGTCAATTGAATGCGTTTGAGAGCAAAATTGAATTTAAAAATGAATCATTAAATAACCAATTTGTTATTTAAATACATCCTCAATTCTTTAATCATGATGGCTTTAGGAATTTTTTTTGCGAAGTGCCCACTTTGACAGCTTTTTAAAAAAATATATTTAGCCTTTATCAAAAAATCGACGAATACGCACATTATATTGTTCCTAAATAACAAAAAACTGTCAATTGTATGAGTTTGAGAGCAAAATTGGATTTAAAATAGAGTCATAAAATAACCAATTTGTTATTTGAATACATGTTCAATTCTTTAATAATGATCGCTTTGGGAAATTTTGTGCGAAGTGCCCATTTTGACAGCCTTTTTTGAAATATAATTTGACTTTATCAAAAAATTGACCCATCGGTCATATTATATAGTTCCTAAATAAGAGGACCTGTAAATTGGATGCGTTTGAGAACAAAAATGGATTTAAAAATGACTCAGAAAAAACGCAATTTGTTATAGTTTCTCAATTTTCAATCACGATCACTTAGGGAAATTCTGTTCGAAATACCCTTTTTGGCAGCCTTTTTTGACATATATTCTGCCTTTATCAAAAAACTGGCCAATACGTCACATTGTATCGTTCCTAAATAAGAGGATCTGTTTAAAATCAAAAATGAATTTTAAAATGAGTCAGATTATAAGCAGTTCGGATTTGAGGTTTTTTCTCCAACTCCTATTTTTGTTTAATTTATTTTTGCTATAAGAATTGGTCCTGTGAAAAACTTGTCAGAATAAAAGTTGTAGACATTATTGAGAAGATGTAAAATAAATTTAACTAGATTTGATTGCTTAAGAAATGAATAAGTTATGGATTTTTTTCTTTTTCTACCCCCCCCCCCTTTTTTTTTTCTTTTCGTTTTTAATTTTTTTCTTCGGTAAAAGTTGGTCTAATCAAAAAGTTGTAAATACAAAAATTTTAGACAATTTTAAGAACATTTATAAAAAATTTAGTTGGATTTGATATCTTGAGAATTGACGAAGTTATGAATTTTTTTCTCCCAAAAACCCTGTTTTTTTCGCTCCTTGAGCCCATTTTTAATTTTATCAAAAATCTGTCATGTATAAACTTTTAGCCCATTTTTTAGAAGTAATATAAACTTTAAACTGATTCGATATCTATTTTAATTAAGAAGTTATCACGTTTTTTCGGTTTTCACAAAAACCCTCCCTATTTACACCCTCTTGGTCCGATTTTGCCCATTAACGAGCTCAACCGAGATTTTATGCCCCTTGATTTTATGTAAAAGTTTGAAGAAGATCTGAGCATAATTATTGAAATTATCGTGTCTAGAAGAAAGTGATATATATATATATATATATATATATATATATATATAGAGAGAGAGAGAGAGAGAGAGAGAGAGAGAGAGAGAGAGAGAGAGACTTTTTTAGTGATGGTAGTTTTGGGATCTAGGAGTCATGATCGGTGTAGATCTGCAAAAATTTTGGGAGAGAGTTCAACAGAGGAGAGTGCAACATGGGAGAGGATGCAATAGGTAGTATTTCATACGAAATTTACCTAAAAACGACTCAAACTATTTTGACAAGAATTTATTTTGTACTGTTCTCGGGAACGAGAAGATCATTGGACTAGATGACATGTTCAAGAAATTTTTATTACTGGGTCATTTTTGGTCACTATGGATCAAAGCTAATTTTTTCTAAAAAATGGCTCTAGCGATTTTGACTAAATTTTGTAATTTTACATTTTCGGGGGCAAAAAAGACCAATGGGCTAGGTTGTATGATCAAGACCAATCGATAAATGGGTCATTTTGAATCACAATAGATCCGAGTCAAGTTAATTGTCTCAAACGATTTTGACAAAATTTTGCATTCTATCGTATCAGAGTGCGAGAAGATCATTGGGCTAGGTTACATATTCGAAGAATATTGAGTAATGGATCATTTTTTGTCACTGTGACTCTGGGTCAAGCTAATTGTATCTAAAAAACGACGCAAATGATATTGAGATAATTTTATATTATGTCTTTTCGGTTACGAAAAGATCATTGTGAAAGATCACATGTTCAAGAAACTTTTATCAGTGGATCAGCTTTGAGTCACTATGGATCAAACAAATTTTACTTAGAGAATGTTTACTCTAATGTATTATAATGTTATACAGTATTGTATTGCAGTATTGTATCATGTAAACTTTGTAACGTGTTAGTTTTGTCTCCCAATGTTTCCCTGATGATGAGCAAGTTGTATATTGTTCGAAACTGTAGAAAACTAATTCTACTTTATATTGTTAGTACATAATTTTTAATTAAAGTTTTTAACATCTATTATACACTGATGATCCGAATTTATTGTGTGTTGTATTATCAAACAGTGTGATAGGTAGGTCCTTTTATAGTACATTTTTGCATTTACTTTCAGGCGTAAGTCACAGAGAACAAGAACGAGGGGTGATGTTCACAAAATCTACAAAACAGAAAAAATCGAGCCGTATACTTTACCGCCTCTGCCAACCTTTGAGGACGATATGCAGGAGACAACAACTCAAAGCATGCAGAAGGAAGAAACTAAAAATCCTTGGTACAAACCAACCACCCCTCCTCCGGACGAAAGTGCGAAATTTGGAGAGAAAATATCAGGTTCGTTTTAAAAATCATTTTTGGACCTCATTTACATTCAAGGAGTCTCAACACTCTTAAAATCGGAAAAATTTTAAAAAGGAGACCATCTTCAATATTTAATATCTTAAAATTTATATGATATTAAAACACAGTTTTTATTGAGATGAAAGACATAAGTACGTTGTTTCATTTTATGCCTTTAAAAACTGGCAAGGTGCAGAATTGGCATTTACAGGGCGCTCCAAACTGTCAGATATTTGACGAGCAGAAAATTGTTATAATAACTTACATGCACGATTACAAAATAAATATGGCAAAAAAAAAAAAAAAAAAAAAAAAAAAAATGGAAATGTTGGTGTAGATACATCAGATTGTAATAGATACCTTGAACCTAAATAAATTTATATTTAAAGCATTTTTCTATTCTGAATACAAAAGTTGTATTTAACTAATACAAATTTTTGAAAATTTCAACATCATAATCACCTAAGAAATAAATTTTTTGAACAATAGAAAGGAAATTTTAAGTTCAGTTTATACAAATTAACATGAAATATATATTTTGAAAATTTTATGTAAAGATACTTACAAGATTTTGAGATATCGTGCGCGCTAAGAAAAAAAAAATATATCATTTGGAGAAAAATTACTTCCAAGTTTCGGGAATGCCGCTTTAGCTACTGAGTGGGTAAAATTCTAAAACCCGTAACTTTTGTTCTAATGAGAATTTCGAAAAAACAATTGTATTAAAATGTTTTAAAAAAAATAGCAGTTTATCATATAAAAAAATTAATATTTCGAAAATTTGGAAACTTTAAGAGTCTAGAGAACCCTTAAGGTATCCGAAACTTTTAAAACGTCATTTTCGGTCAAAATATCGGTTTTTCCTTTTTGCAACAATATTAAATTTGAGTCTTTTATCTATTGAAATCTGCTTAACTTTTATCTGTATCTAAAATAAAATTCGAGTCAAAGTCGTTTAAAATTACATCTATGTATTTAAATTGTGTTTTTAAGATGTTTTTAGTTTTTTCTCAAAATGAAGTTTTTCAGATTTTTACTATACGCAAAAAATCCTAAAACAAAAAAATATGCATGAAATGCCACAAAATTTTCTGTACTTCTTTTACAAATGTTTTTTTTTTTTTTATTTAAAATCATGATAATATAGTAAATAGTTTTATGTTTAGAGTGATGTATAAAGGACAAACTTGAGACAAATTTTGCGAGTTTTTCGTTATATTAGTACCTTAACTGCCATGTTATCTGAGTTAGAGATGCAATTATAATGTGTGTAGTCTAAGTCTTAGAGAAAGTTATTCTTTTTATAATGCAATTTACAAAATATTAATACATTGTTTTATTTTTGAGGAATCACGTTTTGCAGAAATGTCAATTTTCGACATAGATTTGACTATTTTTCTCAAGGTTTTAAAGTAAATGTCATTATAAAACTAGTCGTTCTGGGCCCATCCGTAAATACTTTACCCATCATGGATATGCATAATATAAAATACGTGTAAACTATTTATAAAATGCATCGCAATTCCAAAATAAAATGTAAACATAGTATTTAACCCTTTCGGGTCTGGTGTACTATTAATAGTAAATGTCTTTTCATCGAATATTATTTTGTTACTTTCAACATATATAAATGATAGTATATGTCTATGCATTCCTTATTATGACTTCATTTATGTGTTTACATTTAGTAATAACAATAATAATATCAGTTTACTTAATTGCCTTTGCACCGTTGACGATTCCTTTATTTTATACATATATTTCACTCTTTAAACTAAAAAAATAAGTTATTTTTCTGAACGAATCATGTGTGATAAAACATAAAAAATATTAAAAAACTGTAATATATGTTAAATCCTGTTGTAATACAATGTTTTCCAAACGTCTCCAAAAACTTTTCCTTAGCCTATTATTATATAAATATGAATTGAATAGTACGCAAAATAAGTACATTCGTTGCATTTCAGACTACGAAATAATCTTTGAACATCAGTAAGTCTAATTTGATAGCTGCGATTAACATTGTTAAAGTAATAATAATTTTGTTCTCAAAATGGAAAAAAAATTCGGACCGAAAGGGTTATATATTTTTAACACGTAGTAATGCTCTATTAATGAATTGCTGATGAACCAATTCCGACAAACTATATAAAATGCCAAACTAATCAAGTAATGCCGAATTGCGTAAAACAAATATCCTTATGACTCCAAAAATAATAATCATATTTCCAAAAGAGAGAGTTTACTGGGTCGGTTTAAGCGTCTCATATCCAATTAAAATATATCTTTGAATTGAAATTTGAATGAAATACAGGGTCATGAAAAATCGAAGAGTGTAGAAAACAGGATTACAGATATCTCGGCAACTAATTATGCGATCGATTTCATTCTTTATGCAAAATTTGTGTTATTTTATTGTCTTTTACATCCACTACTTAAAATTTAAAAAATCAAAAATTTTATGTATCTTTCATCAGAACAAAAATACATTGTTTGAATAAGATTTGCAGTTAATTAATAATAAAAGTCGGAAATCGTACGCCAGCAGTGTCAAATGATGCGTTTGTATGTAATTATTAGCTCACAGGCTATCATAGCCTGAGAGCTTATGTGCCCGTCCGTTCTGTATGTATGTACGTAACGCGATAACTCATGATAAAAATATCCGATCCACTTGAAATTTTGTATGTAGGTATATCCTGACAAAACGCTTCCCTGATTAGTTTTTGGAGTTCATTCGATATGTATAAGAGGGGGAACGGGGGGCTCATGCCCCCCGTTAGTTGATATAAATGGGATTTTCATGCAGAATTAAGTTTTCAAAATTTAGATTAGGATCATTCTGATGAGGCGATTCCGTGACTGTTATTAGGTGTTCATTGAATAAGTATAAATAGGGGGAACAGGGGTTCTAATGCCCCCCCCCCCCGTTAGTTGATATAAATGGGATTTTCATGCAGAATTAAGTTTTCGTTCAAAATTTAGATTAGGATCATTCTGATGAGGCGATTCCGTGACAGTTATTAGGTGTTCATTGAATAAGTATAAATAGGGGGAACAGGGGTTCTAATGCCCCCTCCCCCCGTTAGTTGATATAAATGGGATTTTCATGCAGAATTAAGTTTTCGTTCAAAATTTAAATTAGGATCATTCTGATGAGGCGATTCCGTGACAGTTATTAGGTGTTCATTGAATAAGTATAAATAGGGGGAACAGGGGTTCTAATGCCCCCCCCCCCGTTAGTTGATATAAATGGGATTTTCATGCAGAATTAAGTTTTCGTTCAAAATTTAGATTAGGATCATTCTGATGAGGCGATTCCGTGACTGTTATTAGGTGTTCATTGAATAAGTATAAATAGGGGGAACAGGGGTTCTAATGTCCCCCCCCCCTTAATTTATATAAATGGGTTTTTCAAGCAGAATTTTCAGATTTCGTTCAAATCTCTGAATAGTTTTGGAAGTTTAATGGTTAAGTATAAAAGAGGGGGATAACTCTTTTTAAATTATATAAATGCTAAATGGGTTTTTATTAAGAATTATCTAATTTGCTCTGAATTTTGGATATAGATTTTTTATATGATAAAGCATGTCTTTGATAGTATAGGAGGTTCAATGATTAAGTATAAAAAAAGAGAAAAGGGGAGAGCTGTTTCCCCTTCTTAATTTTTTTTTCGAACGGAATTAACCCTTGAAAATATAAGGCTTCAATGTGCAATTAGTATTTGTAGCCTGTGAGCTCAATGCCTTCAGTTTAACTGGGCAGTATTCTTTAGTTTTATAATTATTCTTGGTGCAATAGCTGTTGCAAAAATACATGAATGCAAAATTTATTAGGATTATACATGTTAAATTGAGTGGCTCCATCTTAAATAGAATATCATTTACCATGGAAACCTATAAAAAAAAAGCAGAGATTTTGCCAGAATGTGTTTTATTTTGGCAAGGACCTATAGTTGCTTGCTAATCAGCTAATGCAAAAAACTACTAATTAATTGTTCTCGAAACTATTTTTTGTGTATTTTATTCATTAAATAGAGAAAAAGAATATTTAGTTCTATATATGAAAGTACATGTTTATTTTAGACCTTTCCTGTCTTCTTTACCTGTAGGCTTTGTAGTCTATACACACTATATGGCCAAAGGTGACCAGCCACTTGCCATTTTAGACGTTTTGTTAACCCCTTGGGGACGAGCGACTCGTATACGTGCCGTAAATAGGCTTAAGAATTCGTGTTTATCGCCACCAGTAAAATTATACCGTAAATTTTGCCTTATTTAATCGGAGCATTTTCTGGATTTAATAAGTCACTAATTTCTGTATTTTAAAACCGGTGACAAAACATTAAAAATTGTGTAAAATGCTCTCGTCCTGAAGGGGTTAAATATCAGAAAGATACATGAAGAATTATCCTGAAACTGTAAGTGTGTAAACATGTACAGGTCATATATATCTGCGAAGATTTTTTTTTCTCGAAACTCCATAAGAAACCGTCAACAAATTGAAAAAGAACAAAAATCTTTTAGATAACCCGGTCAAAACTAATGTAGCAAAAGCGTTCAAACTATAGAATATGATTAAGTGGCTTATTTTAATAAACTGTATCCATTTTTATGTAGATGGCATGTACATTACACTGGTGTCCAAAAGTTAAGCATAATTGGTAATTAAGTAGTTATTTTTAAGTAATGAAAGAAATATGAATCAGAATGTGCTGAAACTCCAGGCGTGTAAACAAAATAGTACGCGTCATATATTTTCGCGAAGAGTTTTCCCCGAAATCGAAGAGGGGACCGTCAACAAATTGAAAAAGAACGAAGATCTTTTGGATAACCCTGTCAAAACTAATGTAGCAAAAGCGTTCAAACTGCACATTATGATTAATCGGCTTATTGTAATGTACTGTATTAATTTTTACAAGGATAGCATGTATACTCGTAGAGAAATTAAAGATTTTATAAAAACAGTCCTAAATTTTTCCAAGTTTTTTGCTTATAATTTGCAGAGTTCTTATTATAAAATAATGTTCTTTTCTGAAAATATGACAAACATCATTGTACACAATACCCTGTCATCAGAATTTAAAAATAATAAAAATTGTATGAAAAATGAGTATGTTTAGTAAATAATTTTTCATTGCGCATGCGTCAACGATATCAAAATGTCATTTGCATATTGTGTTAGCTAAATGTATAGAGCAACTTCTGTAAAAGTTTCAAAAACATAGCTTAAAAATTCTGAAAATGGGAGCCTATAGAATCAACTCAAAATCCTTTATTCCCTAAATGAAGCAAAAAGATAAGGGGCTGTATCCATATTCCATTGTTTAGTGCCTACACAATATTGCACGTACAACTATATTTAGGTAAAACCCCTGATTTTTTTGCTTCCTTTTTGGATAACATATTTTGAGTTGATTCTATAGGCTCCCATTTTCAGAATTTTCAAGCTATGTTTTTGAAACTTTTACAGAAGTTGCTCTATACATTTAGCTAACACAATATGCAAATGACATTTTGATATCGTTGACGCATGCGCAATGAAAAATTATTTACTAAACATACTTATTTTTTATAAAATTTTTATTATTTTTAAATTCTGATGACAGGCTATTGTGTACAATGATGTCTGTCATATTTTCAGAAAAGAACATTATTTTATAATAAGAACTCTGCAAATTATAAGCAAAAAACTTGGAAAAATTTAGGACTGTTTTTATAAAAACCTTAATTTCTCTACGAGTATACATGCTATCCTTGTAAAAATTAACACAGTACATTACAATAAGCCAATTAATCATAATGTGCAGTTTGAACGCTTTTGCTACATTAGTTTTGACAGGGTTATCCAAAAGATCTTCGTTCTTTTTCAATTTGTTGACGGTCCCCTGTTCGATTTCGGGGAAAACTCTTCGCGAAAATATGTGACGCGTACTATTTTGTTTACACACCTGGAGTTTCAGCACATTCCGTTTCATATTTCTTTCATTACTTAAAAATAATTACTTAATTACCAATTATGCTTAACTTTTGGACACCAGTGTATGAATAAGCAATATTTTTCACGATTTTCGATATTATTATACGCTGATTAAAATAACAATAATAAAAGATTTTCTAATCTTGTTGGGGGGCGGGTATTAACTTGAGATATATATATATATAAATTATATTCACCAAATTTTTATTATGATCGACCGAAGCTATATTCGATTTTATTTTGATTTAGAAAAGAATTTATTGGAGCTTGGAACTATTGCTGCCTATTTTAATTTTTTTTACCACAGTTTCCTTTGAGATAAGCATTTTTATGGTGCTGCTTTATTTAATTTACACTTAATTTTAAATGCTTAAAACAATTGTATGTTAGATTTATTTTGGTATTTGAGTTTATCTTGATTTGTAGATATCACTTATATTTCACAGCGTTAATGTTTTTTTTTTCCTAATTATTTTTAAGTAGACTCTTCCTTGAATACCAATATACAATCAAAAATAATGCATCAAATGTAACGTCAAATGTAAGTTGTTTCATTTTTGAACGAATCTGATTGAATTAATGCTCTTAATATTGATATAATTGATTGAAAAAAAAAAACTTATTAAAAACAAAACATCTGAATCCCTAATTTTATGCTAATATCAAATTACAATCAATTCAATAATGATAATTCTATAATAAAAATATTAAATCTTACTTTTTTCCTTTTATCATTGCGATAAAACATAATTATCACAGAAACAGAAATACAAATGATATCTACTTATTCCTACCAGCAATTCACAGCTATTTCTTTAATATAGTTTTTAATTTTTAAGTAAATTATTTTTTAATAGTCTCATTGTTAAAAAAATAAATTTCTAATTTAAAATTATTTTTTTTGTTTCGTTATTTTCATTTTTAGAAAATTACTTTTGAATGTGAAAAAATATGCGAAATGTAACAGATCAAAATTTTTGTTTTAAACTAAACAAATGTATAACTTAGATTTTATAAAATTATATCTTTTGCAGTAAAAATTACATATATTTTATAAAGCATGTTATTAATTATTTATTCTGAATTTGTTATATTTTAATAGACTTGAACCTTCATCACTATCCAACTGATGCCAAAATGTCAGCTGAACATCTTGCAGCAGATTTCTTTGGAGCTAAAAACAATCCTAGCGCACCGGAAGAATTGCTAAGCGAAGAGTACAGGGAAAGATTAACGATGCAATCAACACATTCCCATCCCGGCGATTCTAGATCGCGCCACAAATCAAAAGTCAAAAGTTTGAAGAAATACAATGAGGATGACAGTTACATGCACTATGAACCTCCACCCGTTAAACAGCACGCACTAGAACCTGCAAATATGTTTCCTCCACCACGAGCAGAACCGAGAGAGCATCACTCAACACCTGCGCAACAAATGATGTTTGATTATGACTCTCACAAGCCTAAGAGTCACAGCTACCCGAAAGCAACTACAGAGGATCCTTTTAAAGCAACTCATTCTTACCAAGATAAATATCAAATAGAAACTCAAGAGCCAAAAAATCAGGATGACGAGAGATGGAAAGTTAGCTCTGATAAAGTTAAATCTGATGAAAAGAAAGTTGAAGTAGGGTCTACATTCTTTTTTCAAAACCCTATAACAACCGAAATTACAAAGCAGCCTAAATTACAGGAAACATCTCCAGCAGAATCCACTGATCTTAAAAGTGGTCACAAAGAAAAAGAAATGCTGAAACATACATTAGCGCAACAGCACCTTTCAAAAATCATGAACGATTTTTTTGCTATGTCTTCGCCTAAAATTCCTGGCAGACTGCATCTCGATTCCGATAAACAAGAAGATATGATAGTTCCTGAATACAGGATACCGGATGAAGATATTTATACTGGCTCAGAATCGATTGCAGAAGATGTTGGGGAAATACCACCAGAATTGCTAGAAGTTGTCGATCTGATAACTGGTAATGCGGAAAGCAAAAAGAATAATCTGAAACCAAAAACGAATCACGAGATTATAAAAATTAATGGGCCGATAACAAATTCCGAAATTGAGAAAATCTTTTTAGATGACAAATTCGATGAAGAACCAAATCAGCGACCATCATCGGATGGATCCTTCAAAAAAATTATTGTGATACCACGTCCAGAAGATAAAGAAGACAGTAGAGATGCTGAAGAAGTAGAAGAAGTCACATCATTAAAGTTAGAACAATTTCTAAAACAATATACTGAAAGAAAACCTCTTAAACCACTTAAAGTCATATCATTGAAACCAGAACCTCAAATAAAACGTCAACCAACAATATTAAGAGCAAAAAAAGTACCCGTGAGAATAATTTATAGAGATCAGCTGGCTGAAATATTGAAACCAAAGCCAACAAATCAGAAGCCAAACATTAAAGTAATACGAACTCAGATTACTTCACCCCATACAAAAATTTCTTCAGACGGTAAAAGGCAAGCCGGTAGACCCATTACTCATACATTTTCATCGTATTCACAACCCCAAATAGTTTTACATCCTTCCTCATTATTTCCCCCTCATCCGCCTCCTCTGCCTAAAAAGCAATATCCCTTAAATGTGGGGTATCCCTTTGCAAGTAGTTCTAGGCTTCATGTACAAAATATAAGACAGGGTCATTCAAGGAGAAAACGATCGATCGTAAGTAGACTTAGAAGACAAATACGACAAAATCAATATTTTTTGCCATTTTCGAGTCCGGTATATCCTTCTTTTAATCCAAAATTTGTGCCAACATTCTCTCCTTTCAAACCATTCTTCAATCCAGCCTCGCTCCATACTTCAGGTTCACACTTATCACCATTTGCCTTTCCTGGATATCCTGTTCCAAAACCTCCTCAAACTAGACAAAACAGCTTTAGACCATCTTATCCAAGAACTCCGCATGTACGTCATGTTAGTCCAACTGGACACCAAGCAGTAATAGTTGAAGAAGTTCCAGTTCCTGTCCCTGTAGAAGTACCAAGTGCTAATTTGCTACAACCATCATCCTCTGGCTCACCTCCATCTAAACTACCACCAAGATATCCGGACAACCAGTTTAGAAATCCTTCACCTCCAGCTATGCAAACTCCACCACTTATTCAAAGGCCTCAACATAGATTTCCGCCACCACCTAATAGTTATCGACCATTTGGTATGCCATCTAATGTAAGACCACCACCACCAGTGAATCCGCCTTATCGTTCTCCTATACCTTTAACTGGCCCACTTCCACCTAGAATTACAAGTGAGGGTCAAGTATTTGCTCTCGGAGTTACAAATAAGCCTATATTAACAGCTCCAGATCCTCGACCTGCAAGACTACCCAGTGGAGGTCCAAATCTTCCTCCAAGAAATCTCCCCGGGCCATACAATCCCTTTAGTGTCCACGCTAATAGCTACCCGAACTTTCCCTATTTTCAAGGGGCTTTTACAACACCAATATCTAATGAGCCTGTAGCAGGAAGACTTATGTACAGTGGATACAAACCACCAAAATCTACAATAGGCACAAGACCTCCAAAACCGCCAGTAAAAAATAAAGATCGTAAAGCATCTGAAAGTAATTCAAATAGGTCCAGAAACAAGCCCGCACAAGATTATTTTGAAGCTCCACTCAGGCCAATGAGAGAATCACACGTCAGTTATACTGAAGAAGTTTTATCAAAAAGTAGGCCACGAGAAAGGCCGAATTTCCAAGAGTATCCAACAGAACACAAAGACATAAAATATTCTAGACCAAATTTGAACAACAGTCCATCATCAAACGAAGTTCCAAGAAAACGTAAACCCGGAAGACGAAGGAGGCCACGACCATATACAACAACAACACAAGGATCGTCAATTTCAAATGACATTTCTCCCACTCCCCCTCCCCCAGAGCAAATCCCACCTCCCCCTGCTGAGTATACAAGTAAACCATCTCATCAAGAAGTCTTAAGTTCATTGCCAAGCTCTAGTGAAGGTACTAGAGTGCATGAAACCAGCAGCCATTTTCCACCAGCAGGATACTATGGAAAAGATCAATTAGTTCAATTTTTCGATAGTTCATCAAAGTCTAGTGAGAAGACTGATAATCCAAAATCACGTCATAAAAATTTTGGTGAAAGTAGATCAAATATTGAATCAGACGATTCTGCTTCAAGCATATCATTTGACGATGGCAATGAGCCTGTATTTGGAACTAGACTGCGTTCAAAACCTTCAACCGAGTCTCGAAATAGACAGTCAAAAAACAAACAGCCACCTCGACTGCAAACGCAGAAAAGTGAAATTCGGACCAGACCTACTATTAAACAATCAGATGTAGCAGAAGAAAAAAGAAAAGAAGATAAACCAATGCATGAAGGCAGTAGACCACAAACACAAATTAGGAACGAAAGACCACCGCCAAGAAGACGCAGGCCTCCTCCACCTAGAGATCGCAGTCATCCACCTCCTATGATGAGACCGCAACCAAAAGTAAGACCCCAACCAGAAGCACATCATTTCAATTACAATGAAAACATGGGAAATTTTTATAGTGTTCCCAAAGGATTACAAAATTTTGTTGCACCTTCTGCGAGTCCACAGCAAGGATTTAGAGGGAGCACTGATATGTTTGGATTGCCACATCCTGTAATAGACCAAAGTATTTATTCTCTGAGGCCTCAAGGTGCCCCAGATTTTGATCCAAATTTCTTCAGCGTGCCCGCTCACGTTGCTCAACAACAACAATCACCATTGCATAAAATGAATGTCAGACCTGTCCCAGAATCAGTTAGAGATTTCTTTACAGCTCCGGAAGCTGGATCCATACCTTCTGAGGAAAACAGTGAAACTGATAAAAAGGAGTCGGAATCACGACACACACCGAGTAAATCGAAAGGAGAAAATCACGAACAATCGGAATCTCCAGTGAGAAAACTAAGAAAGCCCAAGCGTAAAAATAGATATAATCCTCACAGCACTGAAGTAAGGGACAGTTCCGAAGCAAACAGCATCAAGCCTCAAGAAGATCAAAGAGAAGGTAGTACAGTGAGGTATAGAGAGAAGCCAACAGTATCTACCACTACTACAGCAGAGCCGCGTTCAACTACTACCACAAATTATCAACGGCCAATCACAACCACTAATTATCATTCCCAAAATGACATTAAAGAATCACAGAATGCTTTTAAACAAAGATCTCCTTTGTTGCCGAAAGCATTGCCAGAGCTGTCAAAATCTCTCGCGAATGGTAAAATTGACTTTCAAAAATTGAATTCTTCGATATCAACATCAGTTTCTATATCAGGTGCAATACCACAAACAAATAACACCAGTTCAGAGGAAAAAGAAAATAAGAGAGTGTTTTCTTCCCAAAATGGTGGTGGTTTAGCCGTCGTTAGAAAAGGACCTAAACGTAAAAGAGCAAGACAAAGAGTAAGCACTACAACAGGAGTTCCTTATGTAAATAACGAGACTAATGCAGATGCCAAGTATGAAATAGCTGCTAGTGTTCTCGATATCATTAAAGCGACTACAGAAACCGAACGCCAAGGTTCTGTACGTTATGACAACTTTCAAAGCGAAAGACCGTCTTCTTCGAGAGTGTCTAACGTATGGGTGGAGAGTCCTTCAAACAATAAATATCAAAGATAAATGCTAAGCAAAAACAAATCTAATATATATTATTTTTCGATTCGTATTCCCTTGATAAATATTTGTGCATAGCAAAAAACTCAAGAGAACAACGAAAATGGAGAGAATCATTTCTAAAATCAGATAAGTGATTCATCATACGACATTTGGAAAATTATGGACATAATCATGACTTAATTCTTCACAACACAGATTTTTTTTTTTTTTAAATGGGAAAAAATTGTAAAGTGTCGATTTCATCCGTATCAAAATTCAGTTTTTCATTTGTTTCTAATTTTAAGAATAAAATATTATACAATTGATTAAACTCAGATAAAGCCTTTTAATGAAAAACGATTTCATGATCAGCAATACTAGATTGCATTGAATGTACTGCATGTCCAAAAATATAATTTTTTAATCGTTGTTTAGTAAACGGTGGCAGCTAATGAAATCTTTCTTACAGATTAAAGTTGGAAGTCAAGAATTTCTTTAATGTACTTCTTTAATTTAGTTCCAAATATTACCAATAGATGTATCCTGCGTTGGCTCTAACTCTTAGAACGCTCAGGTTAATGTATAAAAATGAATCAAAAGTCACTGAGCTTTTAACCTCCATTCCATATAGCTACTCAAGTGCCAAAATATACAAGGTGTTCAGACATTCATACGACAGACTCATAAGATAGTTAGCAGAGATCAAGAATAATAAAAATTACAATAAAACATTGCGCCGCAAACCACTTATTCAACCAAAAGTGCAAGGTATTCTACCCTAAGTAAACTATAGTTGATGGTAATAACTTTCAGAAAATTGAAACATATTACAATGAAACTTTTAATATAGACACGCAGCATGCATTTGACACTAACACATTTTTGGATTGCGATTATCAGTTCGTAGGGTGTCATTGATTGTGTGCGCACTCTGTCCTTCCAGAACTTATCGTGATGTTATCACATTTAATACAAAACAAGATACATATCTTAACACTTTCATCACATCAATTTTGTCAAAATTATTATTGCTAACCCGAGTTCAGCCAGGATGAAAGACCCTGTATTTGTGACTAAATAGATGATTTACGAAACCATGTCCCATTACGATGTTTGTTCGTCTTGATGCCATCCAACAACCCTCTGAGTTTGTGGGATGAACATCTGAACACCGTGTATGTGTATGCGTTTTGAAATCGCAAGGCTATTTTCATCAAATTTGAAATTTAAGACAACGCAACGGCATCTATCGGTTACATTTGAAACTAAACTATGGAAGTGTTGTTAAAACAAATACCTGACTTCGCACATGAATCTCTCTCAGGAATAATTTGAAGCAACTATCATCATTTATTTGTTATTAAATTTTATAAATATTCAATTCATTGTAGAATATCCTGTATGTGCATATTCAGCATTATGAAAATACTTAAAGTTTGATGAAGTAATGAATTAAGTCTCGTCGTTTTAAGTGTCACTCTTTTTATAAAAAAATGATACTGTAAAGAATTGTAAACACCATCGCTCTCCCTTCTATACATAATTCCATTTGAACTCTCCATTCCATGCTTATTTAACGAAATTATCAGAGCATGAACAAAGCAGCGTTTCTCAGGTCTGCAAAAATTCTCAATGAAATTCTGTCAAGATTCTAAGAATCAACAAAAGAATCGTTACTTAGTAAATGCATTTCATGTATCATCCGATTTGTAATGTGTTTTAATATTAGAAAGCTACATTTCTTGAAAGTTTATTTCAGTGTTAGTATATTCAATAAAAGTATGTCGATAAATGAAAATGGCTTCACGTCTTCAGAAAAATGTATATTTTCAAAGAAAAAGTATTCATCTGCAAGAAATGACCACACTATAAAATGCAATAGGAGTGTTTGAAACAGACATATGGTGAATCTAAATGAAAAACTGCTAAATAAATTCTACAAAGTTTAGATTTTACACGAATTTTAAGAAATACATCGTTCCACCAACACTTCACACAACTTCTCTGAATTAGGAGAGTAATAGCCTTTGTTTTAAATGCGTGTGAGAATAATGTATATGACATAGAATAACAAAGTGTTACTTGGAGTAAGAAATCACAAAGGATTGCAATAAAAACATCAACTTTAGATGTTAAACTATTTTTGTTTTCTGTGAATTTTATAATTGAAAGAATCACATGCTTCAATGTTATATTTATAAGAAATGATACTTTTATTTGTTTCGATGGATCATTCGATGGATTGTGTAAGTAAATAAGTTAAAAATGGCATACTATTTTCGTATAGTTTTTCATCATCATGATTTTAGTGTAGTACGGACATATAACAATACATTTCAGTGTGTCGTGAAGTGTAAACAGAAGAGAAGGACAGTGCTTCAAAGTGCTGTATCCACAAACTTTTTAAAGGTTTTTAGACACATAAAAATTCATTCAAAGAAACACAGCCTGAACATTTTCAAATGAAAATGACTTGGAACTATCTCAATATTAAAGAAATGGTGTCACTGACTTTCATGCTGTACTTTCATGTGTAAATTCTAATGAGTTTACAATATTGACGCATAGTTTTTCTATCACAAACTGCCAGTGATTGTGAAGTATATCAAAAAAGATATTGCAATAACGCAAAAGTGATGTACATATTTTTCTGATATGGAAAAAAAGACTGTTTTTATACTACATGAATAACCCCTTAAAAGTGACTTTTTTTTCAACTTTATTTAGCCATTGAATGAAAATGTTTTATCATCGTAGAAGTTTAAGATAGACTTCATCCTCATCCAACAAAATGCTGGTCTGTTGTTGAATTATTTGATTTATTATTGTAATTTTATTTGTTAAAAAAAGTAGAAAAACTTATGCGTGCTCATTAAAAACGCAACAATTGAAGTGGTTTCATGTTCTGTTTTTCAAGCCATACATGCCGCTCTCACAAAAGTATTTTTATAGGTATATTTCGTAAGAAATACCACCCATTACATTCTCCCCTATATGTTGGAATTTCTAAAACATTTTCCCTATTTACGCCGATCATGGCCCCTAGCGGAGTTCTTGCTGTCGCTCGCCATTGCGCCAAATCACGACGAATTGTTCCATTCGGCGAGAAAACGGATAATCAGATTCGCCAAATTGCGAGTGCTCAATTTCTGCGCTTTTTTATGTGTGTGACAGTACAGTCCAGACTTTTATCCGTCATACTGAACGACTGATGTTTCTTTTCACGCTCAATTGCAACGTGCCATTTACATTATTCTATTTACAGAGATATTGAGTCAACACTAATTCAATTTAGCAACAGTGTAAGACATAGAAAGGATTATTCGATAGGTGTTTCTTTATTGTAGTTTATCACTATTCACGCACCGGCCTCGCGAGGTAAAAACAAAAACAAAATTGCTCGCACTAAACGCAAAATGGAGAAAAGTTTTGCTGGAATGCGGAGTGGAAATTAGCCCCTTTCCATACTACCTATTAGTTGTATGCAAAATATTACTGGCTGGTCAATTGCCGTCAATTTCATAGCATTTTTAAGCGTGTATTTTCACAACGGTAAATCGAAGATCACTGTTTCGAAACTTTTATTTAGTCTGCTAAAAAAATGTCTGAAACATTTATATAACTAGGACTACTTTAGATTGTACTTTTTTTTTTAATAGTATCTGTAGCTGATTGTCAAATTTCTATTTTATATTTCTATTTTATCAGTTACAAAAAAATTAGGTTATTTAATTACATATTGAAAAAAGGAGTACAATAGAAGTTAAAGAAAGATTTTTTTTTTCAATGTTAAATGCCAAATCACATTTTTTTTTTTTTTTAATTCACCAAATCGCTAATGTTGATCAAAATGCATAAAAAACCCTGGCCTCTAGATACAAAAATCTACAACCAGTTCAAAATTTTATATATTTATCTATCTATATATCACTTTTTTATGAACACAATGACTTCCATAATTTTGCACAAATCTCTTCCAAACTGATCCATAAGAAATAAGATCAACGGGCAGAAAATCTCAGTCAAGTTCGTTAATAGGCAAAATTGAGATCAGTTGGGTGGAATTGGGGAGGGATTTTGTGAAAACAGAAAAAAATAAAAATTATTATTATTACGTCTAGGAAAAGGTCAAAATTTTATGTATGACAGATTTTTTATATTATTAGAAATGGCCTCAAAGGACGAAAAAAAACGGTGGTTTAAGAAGAGGAAAATTTATAACTTCGTCAATTCACAAGATATCAAATCTGTTGAAGCTTATTATAAATATGTACCTAGGTTGACACATAAGACATGTTGCTCGATTTGGAAGGGAGAACAGGTTTGAACTTTGAAATAGCTTCCTCCTTTGTTTAGACCATCGACATGAAATACATGGACCGCTCTTCTCCCTTCACCGTAGCTTTGAAAAGTGGGGTAGACATGTGTCACGTGTGTTCGGTATTTAGGTATGCAAGACTGGTGATTTTGTACTCTTTGGCGCCGGGAAATCCATTCACAGTAAAATTATTGATGTTAAATGATTAATATAGATACATATAAACATTATAAAACAAGACTGTATCTTTTACAAGTGAGAAAACGAAAATAAAAGATGAAGTGCTATCTTTTATAAAAAATAAATAAATAAATAAAAATTATTTATTTATTTATTATAAATTACAAGATAAGGAATTAAAGATAATAAAACAGGGAAATATATAAATATATATGTTGTAATCTCTATGTTTACTTGAAGAATATAAGTTTTTATTCTTAGTTTAATCTGAAAATGTTTTATAAAAATTAATTAAATATTTCAGAGTATTCGGATTTTTATCAAAGTCCAATTTGCTTTGCGGCAAATAACTTTATGGTAATTTTGGAACACTCCCCCCCCCCTTTCGATAACATACGTTATCATCTTTTAACTTTCGTTTGTGTGTTATGCGCAACGAAACATCTTCCTCAAATATTTTCACTAGTTAATTTTTATCAAAAGAATTCTTATGCTCATATATCAGTGGCGGATCCAAGGGGGGGGGGGGGGTCATGGGGGTCATGACCCCCCCCTGGAGCTCTTCAAAGAGTGATGCACAGTGTAAGTAAAAAGTGCTAAAACAATAACGCAAAATAACGTCTAATCGAAAGAATTTGCGCTTTTTTCGAAACTAATCAAGAAAATTCGGGAATTTTCCGCGCCTGATCGACATAATTCACAATTTTTCCGCACCCAATCTGTGAAATTCGCAATTTTTGCGAAGCCGATCCACGAAATTCACAATTTTTCGATGCCCAATCGACGAAATTCACGATTTTTTTGGGTGTGATCGACGAAATTTGAGATTTTTTCCACGAATGGTCTGCGAAATTTGCGATTTTTCTTCACTTGGTTGAAAAAATTCACGATTTTCCCGGCCTAATCCACAAAATTAGCACATTTTTCCGTTCTTGTTCGATGAAATGCGAACTTTTCCGCACATGAACTTCGTCAGTCAAATACGCTTTTCTTAATTGACTGACGAAATCTGCTTTTTTTCCTGCCGTAAATTGATGAAATCTGTGATTTTTTTCTCGCGATAAACTGACGAAACTCACGATTGTTCCGCAGCCACTCAGACTTTTTTAATTTTTCTGCGCATCATCGACAAAATTACGGTTTTTCCGCACCCCATCAACAAAATTCGCGAGTTTTTTGTACTCGACCGCTCGAATTCGTGTTTTTTACGAAGGCGATCGACCGTATTCGCGATAATTTCTTTCCCTATCGATGGAATTGTCAATTTTTGTTCGCCGTATCCACGTAATTCGCGATTTTTTTCATTCCCGATCGACTATATTTGCGCTTTTTATGAAGTGATCGACCATATTTGGGACTTTTTCGTTCCCGATCGACAAAATTCGCAATTTTTTCGTGCCCTACCAAAAGTGATTTTTTTTCGTTCCCGATCAACTAAATTCGCGCTTTTTACGAAAACGATCGACCATATTCGAGATTTTTCTGTGCCCAATTGACGAGATTCGCGCCTTTTTCCGTTCTTGTCCATGAAATACGCATTTTTCCTCACCGAACAATAAAATTCTCGATTCTTAACTGACTGATGAAATCTGCATTTT
This sequence comes from Maratus speculifer, assembly GCA_964019185.1. NCBI lineage: Eukaryota > Metazoa > Arthropoda > Arachnida > Araneae > Salticidae > Maratus > Maratus speculifer. The sequence goes on from OZ025289.1 coordinate 335,097,144, forward strand.
TTTCCCTGCCGTAAATTGATGAAATCTGATTTTTTTTTTTTTTTTTTTTTTTTTTTCTCGCGATAAACTGATGAAACTCACTATTGTTCTGCAGCCGCTCAAAAAAAATTTCGATTTTTCCGCGCATCATCGACAAAGTCTTCGATTTTTCCATGCCCTATCAACGAAATTAGCGACTTTTTCGTTCCGAATCGACAAAATTCGCGAGTTTTTCGTGCCCAATCTCCCAAATCGCTCTTTTTACGAAGAGAATCGTCTTACATTCGCGATAATTTCTTTCCCTATTCACGATATTGGCAATTTTTGCGTTCCACATCAACTCGAAATTAACAATTTTTCTATTCTCAATCATTAAAATTTGCGATTTTCCCTTCCAGATCGAATAAATTCGCGCTTTTTACGAAGTGATCGAGAAAATTGGGGATTTTCCGTGCCATATTAACGAAATCTCGATTTTTTTGTACCAGATATACAAAATTCGCGATTTTTTGTGCTCGATCGACAAAATTTGCGATTTTTCAGAGATATACAGACAAAATTCGAGATTTTTCGAAGGCCGATAGACAAAACTGGCGATTTTCCAATGTCCAGTTGACGATATTTTTGATTTTTCAGCGCCCGATCAACGAAATTCGCGTTGTTTTCGCGCGGTAAACAGACAAAATAGGTGACCTTTCTGCAACCTATGAAAAAAATTTGCAATTTTTTCAAGTATTATAAAAAAAATTAGATTTTTTTCCTTGCCCGATAAACGAAATCTGAGATTTTTCGCGTCCGATCGACAAAGTTCGTGATTTTTCCGTGCCTAATCGACAAAATTCACAATTTTTTTCATGCCCGATCGGCGAAATTTGCTACTTTTTATCGTAATTCTGTTTTCACAAGATTTACTGTATTTTAAAAATTGTTTCATTAAATCATTTGACAAAAGTTGTGACCCCCCCTGGAGGTTGGGCTGGATCCGCCCTTGTCATATATAATACTATATCACAGATTTAAAAACAAAAAACATCTATAAAAAACATGCAAAATAGTGTTTGTCTTCACTATTTAAAAACTCTGCATTTCAAAACAATAATTTAAGACAATCTTATCTTTATATTATCTTAATATTATGAATGAAAATTTTAATATGCGTTCATATTTTTACATATATTTTTCATATTAATTAGCTCAAGCATTAATTTCCACAGTTTTTTTCCCCTTTTTGAAAAAATGAAAAAAGAATTGTTGTTTTTATCTAAAAATTACGATAATTTGACGACAGAATTAAGATTGTTTCCTTAATTTTTTCCAAATTCGATTAAATATATATTTTTTTGTATTAATAATTCTAGAAAAACTTTAATAATAATAAAAAAAAAACTTTTGAAATGTTATTTTTTTTTATTTATTAAATGCATCTTTAAAAATTACTTTGGGGCTGTGGAAATATACCGTTATCAACTTTATGGTAATTTTGGAACCCTTCCCCCCTTTCGATATCATACGTTATCATCCTTCACCCCCCCCCCCCGTCGGTAATGATATCGCTATCAAAAAGTTATATATATATGTATATATATATATTTATAATTTGTTCTTTTGTTTGGAGTAATACACAAAACTGATTCGCATACTTTATTGATTCAAATGAAGAAAATTTAATAAAATATCGCTTTATTCAAATAAAATTATTAAAAAAGTTATTATTTAAAAGTATTTTATAATAGCTTTTTGTTACATAATGCATTCAACAGTAATAAATTCTTATTGAATTTGCCCCCCGAACGGAGGAAGGGAGGGGGAAGAAGGGTCAGATAGAAATCCTTATCAACAAAACAAGTAGACAACATTCTTTCTCTTTTATTTATTAGTAAACTAAAGCTTCATTTCCAAACACACTTCACACATGGTTCCTCAAACCGTGATTATATAAGGTTTTCACATATGAACATTAATAGGAATGTCAAATACTGGGGTATACCATGTTTTAGAATTCGATAATTTTAAATAATTTAATGATTTTAATAATAACTTTGTATTTTCATAAAAATAGACAATAGACTAAAAAAAGATAATATACTATTTTGAAAAAAAGCCATGTTACTAATAAAAAGAGACAATTTTGATTGAGTCTAAATGATATCGATATCAAAAGGCAAACCCCCCTCCATCTAGATATATCTTACGATATCATGTGCCAGACCCTTTCCTTTCATCTAAAATAATAACGTTATATATGCAAAGCCCTTTATATGCGATCATTACAAATAATTTGAGAAAGATTTACAGCAGTCATAAATACAAATAAATACATTACATGAGAGAGGAAAATTACAAATTGGCGCAAAAAATGTCGCAAGATAGAAAACAAGAGTTTCTCACTTATTTAAATAAATAATAAAGTTATTGTGATTTAAAACTTACGTACTTTACACAAAATAAAAGAACAAATATCAGTGTAAAAAAAAAAAAAAAAAAAAAAAAAATTAAAACTGATATGCTTCATTTACGAGGCAAAAACCAATCATTATCAAATAATAACACTATTTCAAATCACAATTTTTATTATTATTTTAAATAAAATAAATTAAAAAAATAAATGTAAGACTTTCCTATGGAAGGTTATACTTCCTCCTTTGACATATTTTGATTTACATCTGCATGCACTGCAATATATCATCATTATTAATTAAAAGATAAAAAATAAAATGGTCAAATTATTTGTTTTGCAAGCAACCCCATATAAATTCAATGGACGAAAACTGCGGTCAAGCTTCTGCGCGAGAAAATCGTCCCGGTGTCACGTGACTTTATGTTGGGGCCAAAAAGAGGCTGTCGTTTCTCTCTCTATGTTATGTCATCTCGATGGTTTAGACCGGTCTTTTCTCCGATGTCCAGTTTCATTTTTCCCCTGTCGTTTCAGTGTCTGAAGTCGATGTGCCTTAGGAGACATTTCGCAGTCATGTTTTCAGTTTTACTTTCACTTATTTTTTTTTAAATTAAAGTTCAATATATTATAAATACAGTATAGTCATGTATAATTGAGGAATTTCCAGCAAGCAAGTTGGGGGGAGAGGGGGGACTTACACACAAGTTAATTAAAAAGAAAACAAAAAAGTTTGAATACTGTAAAATTCTGGCTTTTTATGTACACGTATAATATAACAATATAGAAATAATTTGTCATTAAAAATCTTTTTCAATTTTTATTTATTTTTTTTTTTTAATTTATTTACTACTTTTTTGCACTGACAAGTGACATTTTTGGTTTGATTTGATACAAAATTGAAGTAAAAAGTTAGAGGCTTGATTTATATGTGGAAATTTGATTTTTTATAGAATTTCCATTTGAAAATTAGGAGGTTGGCTCATACAAGAGTATATATGTACTTTTTTAAAAATTTTAATGTAATTGTTGTGAGAATTACATTAGTTTGTCATTTGATGATATGAATATTTCTCCTCAGAAAGTACGGTTATGTAACTTTCGATCCATCAATCCATTTTCAAAATAAATCATTCATTTTACATTCCAATTAAAAGATAACAGTAGCAAATGATTGTTCTAAAGTTGCAAAATTTTTATCACAAAAAGGAAATGAGACAAGTAAACTATAAAATCGTTTCCATAAAGTGTGAATGAACTTCAGTATTATACTTTATTATTTTGAAATTGATCATCCAGACTGGTAAAGTTATTACAAGCTTTTCTTAATTCTAAGTTTTTCCAAAACTAATTATTTCCAATTGAATGAAAAAAATGGCCAGGCCAGGATTCGAACCCAAGACCTTTGACTTAAACTGTCAACACTCTACCTACTCCTCTATCTGGAAATACCAACTTACAGATATATTTCACCCAGATAACCATACTGACAGACAGATTCTATTGTCATTAATAATTTAAATAAGAGGTCTTGGGTTTGACTCCCTGCATGCGGATCTTTTCACTCATTTGGAAAAAATCAGTTCATACAGTAGAATAATGTTTACTATATTACTTTGTCACATAAGATTCCTAAATTGAATTGAACAGAATAACTTATTCACATGTCAAAGGACCACCGCACTGAAACACTCCCATCGCGAAATCCCATGTTAACCAACAGACTGGCTTTTGTCTAACATTAGCAATACGGCGAATACGAAATAAAAAACATTAGCAAAATAGATTTGACGTGAAGCACTGAAAAATCTATCTTCTTTAACCCTTTATTGTACACCCCTTTTGTTTCAATAGCATCCAAAATAACCTAAATTTTTGTAATTAAAAGAAATTCGACTATCCACTACATAAACTATTAAAAATGCCTCTTAAATGTGTAAATGTTTCAGACATCCTATTAGCAATCTAAATTAAAAATTAGAGACAACTTTGATTTATCATTGTGAAAATATAGACTAAAAATAGATATGAGATTTCGATTCTTAACCGATAGAAAAAAATGACCAGCCAGTGATACTTTAAATGCAATTAATTTATGATAAATGATAAATTTCAGAATTAAATTCCTGCAAAACTTTTCTCTATTTGGCCCATTTGGCGAGAATAATTTTATTTATTTTTTCCAGCGTGGCAAGATATGAATACCTATCGCATAATCCTTTCAGTGTCTCTGGCTGCTGATAAAATGAATTTTTGTGGAGTTAGTATCTCTAAGAGCAATGTATTGGCATGTTGCAATGCAGGTGTGAATATCGACTGCATTGGTACACCACTTACATAAACATAATTCATATAATAATAATACTTACAAATATACAATGAGCAGAAATTAACTACTAACAATTTGACGAGTTTGATTGTTAATTTTCTCGCCAACTTAAGAACTTTCTCGTAATTTGGCGCAATGGCGAGTAGCAACGAGAACCCTGAGTTAGATGCTAATGATGGGAATTTAAAAAAAAAAATGTCAATATTGATTTTAAGTATTTTTAAGAAGATAAAATTTAACCAAATGGAAATTTCAAAGTTTACAGGGATTTTTTTGTGGATTTAAAATTGACAGTGATATTTTTTTTTTTTTTTTTTTTTTTTTTATTGCAAATCATGAGCATCTGGTATCTACTTTCTGATGATAAAAACAATATTTCAATAGTTATATTAGGTAATAAGCAATCATACTTCAAAATCTTACTGTAGGTTAACATACAATTTTATAATCAAAGGAGTTTGAGTGCAACAAAGAATTAATGAGAATTTGTTTAAGTGGTAGGAATGGGTTTTTGAGATAGTTTATATTATAAATACTAGAAGGGAAAAAATTTGTTGTCGAGAACTAAATTTCAAAAATAACTAATTCTGTCTATAACTACCGAATGAATTTTAAAAGAATCAATAATCATATATCAGGGTCATAACTATAAACTTGGAGGCCCCGGGGAAAATTGAAACTTTGCCCCGTGCGCAATTTTTTCTTTTCACATGCCGCTCTTTAAGCGTACACTGTATGATAACCCCAAAAACGACTAAAAAACGCAGAATTGTGCAAATCTACTAGGCAGGCACCTGGCATAGACGCAATTTTTGCCAATCCCACTGAAGGTGTCATAGGGGTTAAATACGGACTTCTGATTGGTTGAATAATTTAAAGAGCATTTTGTTTTGGTTTATTTTTGAGTTTATGTAACTTAATGCATGCGTCAATGCATACGTTTCTTTTTAAAAACTTTTTGAAAGACGGATTTTGATTTTTTTTTTTCGATTTTATGTATTTATTAATAGATAAGAAAGATTTTCTAGAATTTTTTAAATGCTTTTTATATTATTCAACCGTTCCCCAGAAGCCCATATTTTCTACCTTATATTAGCTTCGGTCTTCGGTGGGATCGGCAAACATGCTGGCGCGACATGACACATTCGACTCGACATTATGCTGTCTGCTCTACAAGTGCTTTTGCACGCGAAGTGTATGAAAAGTATATCGACGGACACGCGAAACATTTACTCTAGCACTTTGATTTTTTTATTACTAACTTTTAGCTAAGTGCTGGGCATTTTATAAGAAGTTAGATTAGAAACTAAAATCAATAGTTTTTTTAACCTTCAGTTTGGGGCTCCTCAGGCTTGGAGGCCCCGGGACAGTGCCCCGGCGGTAGTTACGGGTTTGTCATATATATTATTTATTTTAAAATAATAATAAACGAAGATTTTATTTTCAAATCATTTTTAAAAACTAAGGGATATACCAGGCCCCGATTATGACTAATTGGGGCCCTGGGCAAAGATAAATTAGGGGGCCCCTTTCGAATAATTCCAACTTTATTCAAATAGAACTAATGGTCATTCATATGTGTGTGTATGTGTAATGCATAAACTTATTTTCACATCTTGGATATAAATAGAAAAAAATGCTTAGCTCCTCAATTCTTAATTAATACCTTAATTAATAAAAGTACATCTCTTTTTTTCCTTAGTACCGAACAAAAATATTTTATATAACTTTAGCAATTTGTTATATTACTTTAAGATGAACTTAATAACTTCAACAGAGTTGGAATTGGAAAAAAAAAAAAGAGTTGGAATTCGAAAAAGAAAGTAAATAGTTTATAATTTAATGTATGGATTTGGGGGCCCCTTAAGGTCTGGGGCCCATGGGCAAAGTCCTGATTTGCCCATGCGATAATAAGGGCCTGGGATATACACGAAAAGAACATTAAGTCTGCACTAAACATTTCATAGTAAAATCTCATTTACATATGCTCTTTCACAAAAAAAAAAAAAAAAAAAAAAAAAAAAAAAACTGCAAAGCAATAAATTGTGCTATTTCCTTATTATAGTGGCCTCCAAGAATGAATTGTCAAATTATGTGTAATATATGATGCTACTGTCATCTCTGATGCATTTGGTAAATTACGAGATACACGACTAAATTGTAGTCATAAAAAGATATACGACGCATAAAGCAGACAACATACTAAGGTGACACAAGCAACATGGAGTGTGTCTGACAGGGAAAAAATGGGTCGAAACAAAGAAAGAAACTGTTTTTTCTTCTTTGACATGAACACATGCTACACTTGTGTCACTTCAGTGAGAAGTCTGGCTTAGATGTATGTATGATGTATATGACACATGTAAGCATATGAAATATGCATAGTATTTGACATACATACATGTGTCATATATACAAGCTTTGCAACAACTTTGGCATAATCATAATTAATTATGGAGCTACCATAAAATGGGGTGAATAGGAACGAAACTTCCCAGTCATACAAATAAATTCATTATAAATACCATGTATATGAATGGTATATGTGAAGATATTTTTAGTTGCCAATTTTTTTTTATAAGAAGGCAATAACATTAAGAGTTGGGAAATTCAGTTATGACATGTTTGCACAACTACTGGGTATATAAAAAAAAATTCAAGAGGATTGTCAAAAACCTCATTTTTTCAACGTCTTCAAAACTTTGTATGTAACTACAGTATTTTTCGTTTTCTAAACCTAAGAGGGGATTTTTAATTAATGATAGACCTGTAAACGATATTCTGTATTAAATTCTACTTATTTCTAAACTATATAATGAAAAAATGGCTTGTAACATCAGAGGTTTAAGATTTACAGGGTAAATCGGAACACGTTTTCTCATTTGGTTTATTTTTTTATACAGTTATAGTATCATGTAATATATGAAAACATATGTATGAATATGTATTGTAACAATCTTTGTTTGTTCTAAATACTTGAAGAATTTAAAGGTGCCAAGAAATTGCTTGGTTAAACAAAAAAGTAAACGCCTAATCCAACAGACATGGAACATACAATAAAAAAATTCAAAAATAGCAAATAAGTTGGAAAAACTGCACAGAATTATTCTCTGACATCTACAACATTACAAAAACATCTCAAAATGAAAAACCAATTAAAAAAGATATGGATGCAAACAGTACTAAGGGCTGGAGATGAGGGCGTATTAGTTGATCGTATTAATACATGCAGCGATTGGGGCTACTCTATAGATTCACTTACCCAATGTCTACTAGTAAAGGATAACCCAGAACAGGGCTAAATTTGTATTAAATTCTACTTTTGAAATTCGAATATATTTTTTTTAAATAAATTTTAAATTTAAAAGTTGTTTTCTGATTTTTAAAAAGGCATATCTTTACTTGTATATAAAATAGAGGCTTGGTTTCACAGTAACTACGTGTTCCTATTCCTCCCTTATCATTATTACCTGTTCTTATTAATCCTATTAAAGTTTGAATCGTAATAAATAAAGATTATAGCATTTGTTCCGATTCACCCCTATCTGCGGGGTGAATCGGAACACCATTAAAAAAATAAATAATATATATATAAACAGTAAAAATGATTCGTTTTTGCTTAAAAAGTAAAGAACAAAACAGTACCGAAGTTTCTAGTAGAAAAATAAAAAAATTAAAAAAGCATTTGTTTCTTTTTTTTTAACGTTAAAGTTGAAAAGTTTCCCGATTCACCCCATTTTACGGTACTACAGCAAAGAAATACTAAAATCATTGTAACTCAATTAATAAATATTTAATTAAATAAAATAATGAGTGTTTTGCAGATAGCATGACAAAACTGGCAATAAGTGTGTGAATCAGAATATGCACATCAATTAAATATATATGTACCTTAAATCCGTTTTTAACAAAATAAGACAATCTATCACAACAATGTTATACTATACTGATTTATCTAGAGCCTTTCATTAGTAGCTATTACAATTTATTACAAATAAATACAAATTGAATTATTCAAATTTTCCTGATCAAGTTGGGAAATTAATCCATTTATTTATTGCTTTTAAACAGTGTTAACAGTAAAGAGCTTTTGAGAATAGAGAATTGATACTTGCAAAAACAGCATTATAATTATTATTAGTTTAAAAAAAAAAAAAAAAAAAAAAAAAATTATATATATATAAAACAATTGTTGAGTCACAGTTATAAAATTTTAGAATTATGATTAATAAATTTTCTGAGATTTATGCATCAAACACAAAGTGCAAAATGATGTTAAAACAAAATGTCTTAGAAAGGTGTTTATTAATTCTACTGATACAACATTTTTTTGAAGTAGTAGAAGTATTTTAATTATATTAGCAATTTCAAATGAATATAATTTAAATGTAAGTGTTGAAATTTATTTAACTGGTTCTAAATTTTATATACAAGTATGTAACACACATGGTATATTTTCTGTCCTATAACTAAAAAGTTCTTATAAGTCAGGTCTAACACCAAAGCCTGGGCCTGTTGGAGGTTCAGTTAAGGATGTCAAACCACCCGCAGGTTCACAGGCAAATCTTCCGCTTCGAGGACCAGCTTTAGGAACTCTGCCTTCTTTCAAATCATTTAAAATTTCATCTACATCTTCCAATGACAAATCTTCATAATAGTTATCATTTATCTGAAGCATTGGAGCATTGACACAAGCACCAAGACACTCAACAACACTTAATGTAAAAAGACCATCTTTTGTCATACCACCCACATCAATCCCTAAATTCTTTTTGCACCTTTCTACAACATCTTCAGCACCTCTCAGCATACAAGGAGTAGTTGTGCATACTTGAACATGATACTTTCCAGTAGGTTCTCTGTTAAACATGGTATAAAAGGTTGCCACTTCGTAAACTCTCATATGCGGCATTTTGAGCATATCAGCGACATAATTCATGGCTGAAATTGGAAGCCAGCCATACTGCCTCTGTGCAAGATCCAATAAAGGAATTACAGCAGCGGCTTCATGACCTTCAGGATATATACTTATGATGGATTCGGCTCGCTTCAAGTTCTCTGGGGTGAATTCAAAGGGAATATTGGGATTATTTTCTTCAGTATCACGATGAACAAATAATTTATCACTTTTACAAACAGATGATGAAGTTATCGTACGAATGTTTGGCTTTAAATTGACATTCTTTCTTGCGAGACATTTCAGACTGATATTCAAAATAGATTTTGTTAAACTCAGCATTTTTCTGCTTCAGAAACTGAAAAAAGAAAATATTAAAATATGAGAATAAAGTAACAAAAACCACAGAATAATTAAAAATTTGGTTACAAATTAAAAAGTAATTTTTTACAAACAAGGAATGGATAAATTTTAAATGAAGAAATAAAGTTAAACTCTGTTTCTTCTTCAAGAATACTTACTACAGCATAGTTATCATATTTTTTTGCAAATTTAAAACAATATAAGATACATATAAAAAGAAAAAGCTGACCTTTCATATTCAGTCACAATCTCATGCCCTCCCCACCTATTTTTGATGGGGAGAAAAAGGGTAGAAGGGTGAGAGTATTAATGATACCGTTTGATCTTCATGATCCACTTCAAGATTTTACAAAGTAAATATTGGGTTGTTAGGAAAGTCATGATAGATAGTATGCTGTGCTGTTTGCTACATTTGAATTTTTATAATAAATATCATATTTCAACTCTTGCCTAAGTAACACCTGGCATCTAACACAATCATGCAATTTTTTTTTCTTTTAATTAATGGCAGCAATGAAGTCTTTTTGAAGCAGCTTTGGATAATTTATCTTAAAATTTTGAATAACCCTTTGATCTAATGTTATGCCATACTAATTCAGTTTTGAGCCAAAAAAAAAAAAAAAAAAAAGTTTAATTTAAATTGGGATTTATGCAATAGACAGTATAGTCGTCTCTTTTTTTTTTTTTTTTTTTTTGTCTGTTTAAAATCTATTGGAATGTCGAATTTCTTTCTCTCAAATGCTTGCTGTTACCCAAACTTTTCAGTTTGCATCATAACATACAGGCAAAGATTTGCAGTTCTTCAAACAGCAATGGTTTAGAAATTTATCAATAACTAAGAGAGTTAATTTCTCTGATTCGTCCTTATTCATTGCTAATTAAACGGTCAATCTTTCTTTCCTTACCTTCCCACTACTTTATTTTCAGTTCCTTAAAAATAACAGTTTTATTTGACAAAACACGAAAAAACAAGCAAGGTTACTAGTCATACCGATGAATGAAATTCCCCGATTTTTCCAAGTGTATTTCATGAAAATTCTAGTTTAGCAGTGTAGCGCGTAGTGAAGATGCTGGGGTAGTTGTGGTATTTAGCACTTTTACTTTTCAGGTAAAACTGTAGATGGCGCCCCTTGTCCATTCCATGGAATTATTGTAAGGAACATAAATGTACTTGAGTTCCAGATTAATTGTTCTATGTATTAAATATATATATGTCGTCTGTAGTGCTGTCAGTTTTATTAAATATGTTCTGTCCTTAAGTTCATCCACCTTGATTTATTGAGTACTGTTTTATGCCTTAAGTTAATATGTTTAAATATATTATAAGTTCCTTAAAAATAACAGTTTTATTTGACAAAACATGAAAAAACAAGAAAGGTTACTAGTCATACTGATGAATGAAATTCCCCGATTTTTCCAAGTGTATTTCATGAAAATTCTAGTTTAGCAGTGTAGCGCATAGTGAAGATGCTGGGGTAATACAAGTATTGTATTACTTTAACACTCAAACTTCCTGAATACCAATGATAAGCAAAAGCTCTTTTTAACACCCCCTCACATACACAAAAATTGTTCTAAAAAAACAAAAAACAAAAAAATCTCAAAAATTGCTCTGAAGAGTACAATGAGCTACCATTTACTTCAACTGTATCACAAAACCACTAATGTCCAGATAAACCATATTTTTAACACAATGCAAAACAAGAAAAGAAGCAGACATTTCAGTGGGGAGATGGAATCTTGTGATAAGTTATTGTAACTTTGAAATAAAAAACAATGCTGGGAAAATTTTTTAAATCTGTAATAATGAGTTTTAAAAATTGTAAACTATCTTCTATGGTGGATGGTGGCAGTAGGGGATAGCAAAAAGGCGCAGGTAATTATTTTTTTTTTTTTTTTAATGGAATTTGCAAAATTAAGGAAGATGTTCATCTTTGGTATCCCAAAGACTATACTTTTATAACTATCACAATCAAATTTTATCAAATTCTCTGACTTTTGCAGATTTTAGAAAAAAAAAAATTGAAATTCCCTGATATATTCTTTACCGCATACTACATATTTGAATGAATATTTATTTTTTCTGGGAGCCAGCCACTTTTTATAACTGTCCTTTAACATCTACAATGGATAAAAAACACATTGTCCACCTCCTATTATGAAGCTATTTATTATTAATGTAAATAACGACTAAATCACGCAAATAAAAAATAATACGATCAGAATGATAAATACCAAAAAACATAAGAAATGCAGTCATATAGATACCCCACATATCCAGTGAAAAATGAACAAACACATTTATAGAACAGATCAACACAGTTATTTGGCGAAATATCTTTTCTTTGAAGTTCATTCTTCCATTACAAAGAAAGGGAAGTTATTTTAGATGGTGGATACTGATTGAGATTAGTGTTTGTGGATACAAGGTTTCCAAACTTCAATGAGAAAATGAAACAGGGAGTTCCATTATCCAATCGCAAATTAGAGAATTATAACAAAAGGAACATTTATTTATATTTTTTGGGCTGCCATATTTGGTGAATTATGAGTGTCTGGCAATTTTTTTTAAAATACTTTATGGACACTCGTTAAATATTCAGCTTCCATTAAGAAATAAAGAGTTTCAATAAAAAATAAAGACTCTAAGGATCCTTATTAAGAACTATCAAAATGTAAGGATTTTTAAAGTCTGTATGAACCATGTACATTACATACTTCTGCTATTAAGGTGCCTAGTTAAGGTGAAAATTTGTCGACCTTTGCTAATGGCAAAAATTTTTGTGATTAAACTAGAACCGCTGACAGTCAACAGATAAGGAGAAAAAAGTTTAAATTCAGAATGTTTGCACCTAACCCAACTAAAATTGATCAAATATTTAACAAGGATAAAAAATAATTTGTAATAGTATCTATAAATAACTTATCGAAATTATTCAATATGAATACTAATATTATTAAAAATTACCTAATTGTTATTTAGGATAATTCTTCCAAAACTGAATCATACCCTCAAAAAATACACTAAATTTTTTTGTTTTTCTAATTAAAGTTCATTGTGTAAAGTACTAAATTCATGCATTTTTTTTTTTTTTTTTTTTTACATATTTTTTTTTCTATAGTGTATGGAAATCAAAACAGAAATTTACAATACTGAAAATCGCATGCAGTCATACACCTAGAGTTCATTATATTCAATAAATAAAATACTGTAGTTTTAGGTTTTTCAAAAAAGCTCCAGATATATTTCTATTTAATTTAACCCTTTAAGCGTCCTGCATAATATTCCATTCATGTTTAAGAATTCATAAAATGGTATCTATGAAAGCTATTGGTAAGGGAATTTTTATTTGATAAACTTACATATTTATTTATCTTATTTAAGTCAAAAAATTAATTTTAATATTGATTTTGTGCTAAATCAGACATTGTTTCTAAAAGTTACGTGATGGAAAAACCCGGTTGTGCCACTTAAAGGGTTAATGAAAAATTACTTCCATTTAATTTTTTTTCTAACTTTAGTTTGAGATTTAAGATACCTTAAAAGAGATGTCCTGTGCAGCACTTTAACCCCAGATATATAACATTCTTTCATATCCCTGACAGCATAACGTGAGGTCGTATGACTCACACATGATTTCAACCTCATTTTACTTGCAACATACATGCACCTTTCTGGACCGCTGGCCGCATACTAAGTTGGCTTGGACAGTAGGGTGGATCGAAATTTTTTTTTTTTTTCGCAGTGTCAAAACCTACCTATGCAGAAAAGATGTTCTCTTGGATGGAGATTAAGGGAAAAATAATTTAAAAAATTAATTTTAAATTTTACTACTGCCACAATGAAGTTGAATTTCGAAAAAAAGTGAAAAAAGACCTAATTTTGCCTAGATCATTTTTGATTCAAAATAATAGCTTAAAAAATTATCCCAAACCTACATATGCATAAAAGATGTAATATTACATGCTGAGTATGAGAAAAATAATTAAAAAAAGTAATAAAAAAATTTAAATCTGCCGCAATGTGGCTCAAATTTATGTATTTGAATGTTTTTACAGTAAAAAATGTTTTTTTTTTTTTTTTTGTAAAATAAAATATGAATTTTAGAATGTTTAACATTTATTGCAATGATGGGGATATTTAACTGATTACAAGATAAAAACTTTAGTTTCTTATTTAACAGCTTCATTAGTATTAAATCAAGAAAAATCGTCAACATTGCAATTGGAATGACGTTCGGTATTGAAAATCGACATGAGATTTTGTAATTCAATTCGATTTTTATAAAACCGTCTCTTATGTATGGTCCATAGAGATAGACAGCAAAAATACTTCCGTAACTCTTTTGATTATTAGTTTTGTAGAATGAGCATTGCGTGAATAGATATTATTGATAGTAGATGTTATTGCCATTGAAATGATTGCTGAATTTATCTATTGCTTCTGAAATCATGTCGTTACTAAATCCGTCAGTTAGTGGAGGTTCGACACATTTTTCTATTTAATTAAATCTATGTAATCAGTCGCAAAAGGTCAAAAAGCTGGTAAATGGAAAATATAGATATTTTTTAATGTAATGATTAGGATTACAGCAGACCGTTTGATTTCACTTGCGCGCTTTTAGAATTCATATACTGACATAAATGAAAATGCAAAAAGCTTCTAGCATGCTGCGAATAATCTTTCTATTTCACCAGTGAAACATTTGTGCCCAGCCACGGTTCCATCCACGCTGCAAAAAGATGAAATAGTGGAACCTCATTGGTATGTAACTAGCACAAAAACCATTGTAGTGGACGCTTGAAGATCAGTTCCATATTTTGAATAACACATCCTTTAACATCTATGTTAACAGATATTCCGTCACAACCGATCGCAACCAATTTTGTTATATGTATATTATTGTTAACACATGACAAAAAAATGTACATCGTGTTTTCAAATTGTTTGGTACTCTCCCAGAATTTACATATATGTGGCCGATGTATTCGGAACCAAGTTCTTTTTTCAAGCTCAAATCAGCTTCTATTATGATTTTTCTTCTGTTGTTTTCTAGTGATGTAGTCTGTCTTTACACCCATCAAAGTTTAAAGAAAATGCCCATGATCATAATCTTTTACAAATGACTAAAACGATGGAGTGGTCTTTGGTTTGTTTTGTCATGCCAATTTTTTTCTGTCAATAGCATTCGATTCATAGTTTTGTGAGATAATGCCCACATCTTGAAGTGCACCAGACACGATGGCAGCACCTGCTTGGTCAGAAATGCCTAAACTGTCCAATATTCTGGCTAATGCCAATCTTCATCACTACAGGTGATGTGACACCTAGCTCGGCAGCATTCTGGCTTTTTAAGGATAGCTGATGATGCAGAAAAGTGAGTTTGCTCTCAATAAGTCGGTTTAGTTTACACTCAATATTCATATTCATATTCAAATCTATTGAACTGAAAAAAATAGGGAGTATTTTCGGAAATGATCCAAAAGACTGTAGTAGCTTTCAATATCTTATTTTACTTTACAAGAATTAAGAAGAGCACAATATTTGTCGTTAAACAGTTTAATTTTTCTTAAAATGCTGCTGTGGTAAATTATTGAGCGTGAATCTCATTTACAGGTTACTTGTAACTTATTAGCAACTCCTTCTCACTGGCAGGAAATAAATAAATGTTGACCGATTCCTTTCTTCGGTTATTTTTTAAATACCAATATATAAATTTTATAACTTTTTGTAATAGGGAGCATATTTACTGGCATATCAAAGCCAGACCCAAATAGGGTGTAATTCATCTCTCTCTCTCTCTCTCTCTCTCTCTCTCTTTACTTTTTTTAAACAACGCCATGGTACAGTAATATTCAAAGTACACTAAGCTACACAATACACAAGAAGACAAATCCTAACTGAAAAAACTGGAACTGCCAGTTTTTCTAAACTTTAAATCATTTGCAGCAGTATTAAATTTCGAAATTAGTTTATTTATTTATTTATTTATTTTTACTTAATATCCGTGCAATATAATATTTCTTATGCAAAGGTAGCTTTTGATTGATATTAAAATGATTATTTTGTGTCAAAAATAAATCTGACCAAAATTAGATCTTTTTTAATTTTTTCAATATTTTATCGAATTTTCAACTTTTTTGTAGCAGTATTAAATTTTGAATTTATTACATATTATTGTTTTTTACTTAACCTTCATACGATATAACATCTTTTCCGCATTGTTGGATTTTAAAAATTATTAAAATAATTAGTTTTTGACAAAAATAACCTAACCAAAATTCGGTCTTTTTTCAAATTTTTTCGAAAATTCAACCCTTCTGTGGCAGCATTAAATTTTAAAATTAATTTTTTTTTGAAATGAAAAAAACTTCTTGAAACACCATAAAATAAGTTAACTGCGCAAGGCCTTTCGAAAGAACTTAGTCTTTCTTCGTCAGGCGCAAAAAAGACGTGCGTCCACAATGAATGTAGCGGCACGACTGAAGGGGAATGCGGGAGGGAGAGGGAGCAAGCAGAAGGAACAGCCAATAGGAAAGAAGAAGGCAACAGCCAATCACGGAAGAGCATAAACAAAACTAGATAGACAATGAAGGAGAGGAAAGGAAGAAGGGGGGAAGGGAAATGGGGAAAAAAGCGGGGTAAATTAAAAAATTAACTAAAAGGAGAGATTAAAAGGAAATAAAATGTACGCAAAAAATATATAAATTAGTAATAATAATAAAAAAAATAAATAAATAAATAAATAAATAAATAAAATAAAAATACATAAAAATAAAAAAAAAAATAGTTTACAATTATAAACACACATGAATATACCTGAAAAATAGTATACATAATATATATATATAAAAAAAAATAATAATAATAATAATAATAATTAAAAAATAAACTTAATTATGAAGCAGTGCTGAAAAGGTTCTTCCAGGCAACGGAGAGGGTTTTAGAATCAGATTTATCATTAACAATAATATCACGATTAATATACAGTGGAGCATCGTTTATACGACGCCGAAGGGACTACCGAAAAACGTCGTATAAACGATAACGACGTATAATCGATTTTCACTTCCAAAACTAGAATTAATTTTGTTTTCACTTAATTTTAATGTTTAACGTGATGATTTGCATGAATTTGTAAATTAAACAAACCAAAATAAACAAATAACCCCCAAAAAACGGGATGGGGGAGAAATCGTAAGCAATTTAAATATGCGTACCTTTATTTATGTTTCACCGAAAGGTCACTCATTTGCAGTACATCATTTACTTTCCATTCAAAGTCAAAGATCAAAAACCCCGCGTAGCCAACTAAAATCTTCAATGATGATAACAGTTAGGATAGTCTATTTGCAACTTAAAACAGGTCAGGAAAGCGGACCATCCCCGAAAAAAGAGTGACCCCTCCGCCCTCCCAGTGTAATCTGTACACATAAGCTGATTTTTCAGACTAATCGAATACCAGCCCACATTTTTATGATGTGGAATGCATTTAAACACGCTCTTTGGTGTCATTCATAGCTGCCAACTTCCGCTCGTTCGTAAAATACACAAGAAAAATAAACAGAAATAAACCTATATATAATCGAGAAATTGACGTATAAACGATTTTGGGCGTCGTATAAAAGATATATTTTTACATTAAAATGAATAGGAATGAATCGGGACCACATTAAAACGTCGTATAAATGTAAACGTCGTATAAATGATCGTCGTATAAACGATGCTTTACTGTAAATAGCTAAATTTTCAAGAAAGTCTAACTCAGAGGAACTATTGGCATTAAAAATAATTTTAGCAGTTTGATTATTTATTTATTTATTTATTTATTTATTTTTTTTTTATTATTATTATTACTAATTTATATATTTTTGCGTACATTTTATTTCCTTTTAATCTCTCCTTTTAGTTAATTTTTTAATTTACCCCGCTTTTTTCCCATTTCCCTTCCCCCCTTCTTCCTTTCCTCTCCTTCATTGTCTATCTAGTTTTGTTTATGCTCTTCCGTGATTGGCTGTTGCCTTCTTCTTTCCTATTGGCTGTTCCTTCTGCTTGCTCCCTCTCCCTCCCGCATTCCCCTTCAGTCGTGCCGCTACATTCATTGTGGACGCACGTCTTTTTTGCGCCTGACGAAGAAAGACTAAGTTCTTTCGAAAGGCCTTGCGCAGTTAACTTATTTTATGGTGTTTCAAGAAGTTTTTTTCATTTCAATTGTGTATAACACCAGTTTCAATTTTATACATTAATTTTTTTTTATTATTTTTTAGGGATGGGACGAATAGTGATTTGGCCGAATAGCCGAATACCGAATATTCGGCCAAATTTTAGGCCGAATACCGAATATTCGGCTGGCCGAATAGTAAAAATTTTTTTCCAATAAAGAAAATAAATTTTAATTATATATAATTTAAAAAATAGGAGCTCATTAATAATTATTACTCTTAAATGTGCTTTTAAATGTATTTTTAAATTTGAAAAACTTATTTTAACAAAAAAAAAAAAAAAAATTATGAAATTGCATTATATTCTTTATTTTAATGTACAGCAAATTGATTTTCAGTAAGTCAAGATGGGTAAATATTTCCATTAAAATATGAAGAATGTACTTCACTTTTACTATCAATTGATACTTCTTGCATCCAAAATCAATAATATTCTTAATCTCTCTCTCTCTCAGTACTCACATGGACATATTTTCTGAAATAATTTTTAATGAATAAATTTGATCATTTAGAGTTTGTGTCATTGGTGATAAGCAAATTTGTAAGAATGAGACTGTTCTGAAATCAGATGCCAAGCTTTAAATTACAAATTACCTTAAAGCAAAAGGTTATGCTTAAAATAGAATGCATATGTTAACAAAATTTGACATTTGAATCGGCACATACAATATTCAACTTCAATATTCCACGTATTCAATAAGCATTAAAAAAATAAACAGAAAATTGATAACAACATGAAGGAAGGAAGATTAAATAAAAAATACATACATAATAATGTTACATATTTAAGTCAGTAATTATGCAAATAATTATTTAAAAGTGAAAACTATAGAATGAAAAAATTATTTTGTTGAGTATTTAGAATTTATATTAAAATATTTATAAAATCATCTTCATAAAGCAAGTTGTGTCATCTAATGTGTATTGAGTTTGACACCAGTTCTGCTTTCAAATGTACCGTTGTATTTGGAATGGTTATATATTATATTTACTTTTGAAAATGAATCTTCATTAACACACCAAGTGAATAAATTTTTTCATTTCTTATTTTATAGAAAATAAGTTATGAATTTCATAAGAGCCTTTTTTATATGTGCATGGAATTTGCAGACATTAATAAATATTCGAGCATTTTAGAATAAGGCAGTGTTTTTATATCTTGAATTGTAATATATCATTCTCTAATGATGACATTTTCCACACAATTATATCTCCAGCTTGGGCATTATTTTCTAGGATATCACTAACTTTTATAGGAAATACAGAAAGGCTGTATATTTTTTAGTAGTATCTTAATAACTCTATATTTTGTAAGTAAGAATGAGAATGACTTCATAAATGAAGTAGCCAATTTGGATTACAGAAAAAAAAATTGCAAGAATGAAATTCTTTAAATCCAAAATTTATTTGGCAAGATATCTTTCACTATTCGGCGAGATTTTAGCAATAATCGGCAAAATATCTCTAAATATTCGGCTACAGGTATTCGGCCGAAGTATTCGGTCAACAAGCCTTCAATATTCGGCCAACCGAATATTCGGCAAAAGGGCCGAATAGGCCGAATACCGAATAGTGGCCGAATATTCGTCCCATCCCTATTATTTTTCTCTTAATCTCCATACAATAGAACATCTGTTCTGCATAGGTAGATTTTGATGAATGGTAATTTTTTTTTCGCCATAGACAATCGATCCACTCTATTGGACAGACGATCCCATATGTAAAATGGTTTGAAAGAAACAAAACAGTTTGTGCCTAAGTCGTTTCGCACAGACATTATGTATCTAGGGTTAAAACTATTGTAAGTTTTACTACTAAGTAGTAATATTAATTTTAGATGAAAACCCTTTCTAATATAGGGCAAAATTGGGAAAATTCGTTACCAGCCACTGGCCAGTAAGACTAGTTTTTCAGGTGGCCACTTTTTTATTTAAAAATATTAAGCACTAAAATTTCTATAAGTATTAATCTAAAACTGAACAGCCCAAATAAATATAATAATATAAGTATATTGAAACCTAAAAAAGTAGAATCTCTGATAAAATATCAGTAAATTGTATTATCTCCTTGTATTAAAAGTAGCCACAAGGTGGCTGTTCTGCTTCTGTATTGTGATCTTGTAACATCGCCTTGGCGACAAACACAGCCCACGCCAATTATACGCCAATCGGCAATTTAGTGTAACCCCTGCTCACGTGTTGTGTGACGCAGTGGATTGAGAGAAACGGTCTCTTAGCAACAAGCTCTAATGCTGCAACAAGCGGTGACTCTTAGAAAATAAACATTCCATTAAATTTACAGTCTACTTGCTTTTTCTTTTTTAACTTAGTTTTTCTTTTTAATTTAGTACACCTCCGTACATTTGGTCCTAGCGACCCGGAGGTATGAACGAGCCAGTGTCTTTTCTATTGAATTAAATATTGAATTTATCGAATTTCGTCAACAAGATGAATAATGTCGGAAAGTGAAATAACATCGTTAAACAGAAGGCGAGGGAATATCAAGGCCCAAGTCACTAGAATATTTAACACAACGGATGGAAAAACATTTAATTTATCCGAATGGAAAGCCCACCTGGACTTACTCTCGAAAACAGAAGAAAAGTTTGAAGTTCTTAAACTAGAATATTATAGAATAATGGAGGAAGAAACGGAAAAAATCCTCTCGCAACTGGACGAAGATATTCTAAAACTAGAGGTAAGCTTAAAATCCTCTATTAATGCTTATTATGAAAATACTGATTCTAATAAAAAATCCATTGAACAGGACCAAGCTAAAACGTCTAGCATTAAGCTACCTAGGGTCATATTGCCGGTTTTTAGTGGCAGAATTGAAGAATGGTCCGTATTTAAAAGTACCTTTAATGATAATTCAAATTTAAAAGATAATGAAAAATTATTTTATTTGCGTTCTGCTTTGACTGGTGAAGCGAGAAGTTTGCTTACACCAGATGAAAATTATGTTTCACTTTTCAATGCGTTAGAACAAAGATACGAGAATAAAAGAGTTATGGTAGATTGTCATATAAAGAATATTTTAAATCTTTATGTAATTAAACAGGAATCCGCTAAGGATCTCCGCATTTTATTAGATATTGTAAAGAAAAATTTAAGGGCTTTAAAGATCTTAAAGTATGATAGAGATAATTTCTCGAACGCAATTTTGCTGAATATTATTCTAAATAAACAAGATAACGAAACTCGTAAACAATACGAACTAACATTAAAGGATAATGAAGTGCCTAATTTTGATGAATTTTTAGAATTTCTTGAACGAAGATGTCAAATCTTAAATAGTATAAGTTCTAAGGTATCCTCTAAATATACTGCAAAATCCTTATTCATAAAAACAAGCAAACCTCAAAGTAAATGTTGCGTAATTTGTAAAACCGAAAACCACCCCTTATATCATTGTGTTAAATATAAAAACATGAAGTTAAGTGAGCGAATTAACCTTGTTAAGAAAAATAAACTTTGCTTCAATTGTTTAAGTTCAGCCCACCTCATTAATTATTGTAATTCAAAAGGCACTTGTCATGTTTGCAAGAGCGCAAGCCACCATTCATCATTACATAATTATACAACACCAGTAAACAATCCTATAAACAATCTCCCAATACATGAAACAATAAATAGCAATTTTGTTTCGGAAGATTTATCACAAAACGAAACTACTGCTCATTCATTTTTTTCGTATGAAAATGATAATAATAAATCTGTTTTAATTAGAACTGCAATAATTTATTTGACAGATGTAAATGGCATCAAAATTCCTTTCAGGGCAATATTAGATTCCGCATCTCAGAATTGTTTTTGTACATTTAAAGCAGCACAAATATTAGGCTTGAAAAAAGAGAAAATAAATATTCCTGTAAGTGGAATAAATAAATTTCCTATTTACATTAAATCTAGAATCAAATCAAAGTTGTCAAATAAAATGAATAGTGCCAGTTATGATATTGAGTTATTAATCGTTCCAAACATTTGTGACTTCACGCCCTCGAAAAAGATAAACATATCAGATTTAAAAATTCCAGCAAATATTTGTTTAGCGGATAAAAAATTTAACATTCCAAGCAGTGTGGAGATAATTATCGGTGCTGAACTGTATTTTTCTCTTTTAAATGAAGAAAAAATAAAGTTAGGCAATAATTTATACTTGCAATCAAGCATTTTCGGTTATATTGTATCTGCTTGTATTTATGACAAAACAGTAAATAATAATAATACTAATTATTGTTTCTTAACAAAAAATCTTGAATTACTTAAT
Source organism: Maratus speculifer (assembly GCA_964019185.1). Taxonomy (NCBI): domain Eukaryota; kingdom Metazoa; phylum Arthropoda; class Arachnida; order Araneae; family Salticidae; genus Maratus; species Maratus speculifer. Next base: position 335,119,596 of record OZ025289.1, read on the forward strand.
GACATTTTGAAGTCTTTCTGGGAAATTGAAGAAGTACAAAATTTAAAACCCTGTAACAGTGAAGAATTAGAATATTGTAATGCAGGGGTGCAGAAAATGTTTCTGCTCCCAATATTTCCCCCAATCCACATGAAAATTTCCCCAAAATTTTACAGTATGTTATATGTAAATGCTGCATTACCATAGGTATAGAAAATTTATTCCTCCAATATTTCTCAACTTATGTGAGAGATATATGCAATATATTGCGCAATATATAGCAAAGGCGATTCTGAGTTAAAATAAAAATAAAAAAAATCTAAAGATTACAGCAAATTTTTGGAAAGGTTGCAGCAGAGTTGGGAAAAATGTGGAGGGGGGGGGGGAGGGAAATCCACTCCCAGCACCACGTGACAAAAGTAGCAGTTGATTTGCCTTTATTTGATTAAATTTAAGGTTTTGTGATAATTTGGCTAAAATTGTAGGAGTTTGTTATATTTTAACAAAATTTCAGGTTATTTTGCCCATTTTGACGAAATTTGCGGTTGTTTAGCTATCTTTTGGTGAATCTTGCGTTCATTTCGCGATCTTTTGACGAAACTTGCGTTAATTTGCGATTATTTTGCCCCTTTTGACAAAATTTCCGATTGTTTTTAAATCTTTTGACGAAATGTGTATTTATTTTGTGATGTTTTGACAAAATGAGTTAATTTAGCGTTCTTTTGAGGAAACTTGCAGTTCTTTTGCAACCTTTTAACGAAATTTGCCGTTTATCGCAATCTTTTGACGAAGTTTGCAGTTATTTTGGGATATTTTGACGAAATTTGCAGTTTTATCGCGTTCTAGTGACAAAATTTGTGGTTATTTTGCGATCTTGTGATGAAATTAGTTTTTACTGCAACACTTGAGTAAATTTCCCAGTATTTTCATGTCTGAATTTTCAGATTAATGACTTAATTTTCGAAACCAAATGCTTTAAATTATCAGAAAATTCAGAACAGAATCACCCCTGACATACGGTACATATTATTCCGAGATCGATTTTGTGAAGGTCGCCATGTATATCTTTTTATTTGTAGGGAAATTGTTCAATCTCAAGAAACTATGGAATTCGTTGTTAAAATCGAAATCAAATGTACATATTTCTGGAAAATTTCCCCGAGTGGTCAAAATTTCCCCCGATCCTAGATCGCCGGATCGGACATATTCTGCACCCCTGTTGTAATGATCACTTCGATAAAATGCACTTCAGAAAACCGGATGGTAGGTTTGTGGTCACGATGCCGTTTAAACCACAGGTTTTAGAACCCGATTTGGGAAATTCCAAAAATCTTGCTTTGAAAAGATTAAACTCTCTGTGGCAACGTTTAGATCGAGATCCTGTTATGAAAAATTTATACACAGAATTTATTAAAGAATATAGAGATTTAAATCACATGCATGAAATAAAAGAAAACACGAATTTTAACGATGGCTATTACTTACCACATCACGGCGTTTTACGACCCTCTAGTAAAACCACAAAACTACGCATCGTTTTTGACGCTAGTGCCAAGTCAACCAGCGGAAAATCTTTGAACGATTTATTATGTAAGGGTGGAGTTCTGCAAGATACTGATAATCACATGTTTCCCCTGGACAGAAATTCTGAAGAAATAACTGTTAAAACATTAGGGATGTTGTCGAACAGTTTCAATGAGACGTTTAGGTATAAAGTTAATTTTAACACAAAAAGTGATTTTACAAAAAGAGATGTACTTTCGCAAATTGCCCGCATTTATGATCCTCTCGGTCTCTTAGGGCCAGTGATTGCTAAAGCAAAAATATTCATGCAGGAGCTATGGCTTCTTAAAATAGAGTGGAATGAGAAGCTGCCCTCTCATGTTGCCAAACAATGGAAAACCTTCCTCGAAAGTCTTAAAGAACTGGAATCCATTGAAGTGCCAAGATGCTTCCTAGCTGTGAACCAATCAGTGGTGCTAAATGGTTTTGCAGATGCGTCTTCCAAGGCTTATGGCGCAGTGATATACATGCAAACATCTAGTTCTAGTGAAACCATCAGTCACTTATGTAGTAAATCCCGCGTGTGTCCAACCAAGGTAATAACGGTGCCTCGTCTCGAACTGTCAGCATGTCTTCTTCTGGCTAAACTCACTAACAAGGTCTTAAATTCATTAGACAAACAAATAGCTTCAGTCAATTTGTTTTCTGATTCAACTATTGCTTTAGCTTGGATAGACACTGCTCCTCATCTCCTGAAAACGTTTGTGGGAAACCGCGTTGTGCAAATTAAGGAACAAAGAATTTTCCATGGTTTCATATTCCGTCAGAACACAATCCAGCTGACTTGATATCAAGAGGTGCTAGTGTGGAAAACCTGTCTTCTAACCAGTTGTGGTGACATGGCCCGCCTCTTTCAATTCTTGAAGAAACAATAGCAAAAACTGACTCTAATATAAGTGACATTAAAGATGAACATTATTCTAGTGAGCTTAAAGCTCCCAGCAACTTGACATTCGCTATTCATACTGACTCTAATTTCTGTGATAATTTAATTAATCTTAGCAATAATTTCCAAAAATTAATTAGAATTTTAGCTTATATTTTCAGATTCATACATAAATGTAAAAAAGCAACATCTGCAACCGGCCCTCTGTTGCTGGAGGAATTAAGAAAGGCAGAGGTTTATTTAATAAAAAATGAACAGGTAAAGTATTTCAAACATGAAATTTCGGCCCTCCAAGCGGGATCTTCGGTTCATCGCGCAAGTAAGTTAAAATTCTTAAATCCCTTTTTAGATGGAGATAGCTTGTTGAGGGTGGGAGGAAGATTAGCAAAATCGAATTTGAATTTTGACCATAAACACCCCATTATATTTCCGGCGAGCTGTCGCTTGACGAAATTAATTTTTCAATATTATCATAAACAAGATTTTCATGTAGGACCCCAAGCTCTTTTGAACACTGTGCGTCAAAAATATTGGCCGCTTGGTGGCAGAAATATTGCGCGTAAAATTGTACATGAGTGTTTACAATGCTTTAAAATTAAACCTATAATGGCTAGTCAAATGATGGGGGATCTCCCTCCTGAAAGAATAGTGCCCAGTTCCCCATTTTCAAATGTGGGATTAGATTTAAGTGGGCCTTTTGAAATAAAATATAAAGATCAAAGAAAGGGTACTTTTCAGAAAATCTATGTTGCCATATTTGCATGTATGGTCACTAAAGCTGTGCACTTCGATTTTGTCTCAGATTTGACATCCGAGGCTATAATAGCGACTCTAAAAAGATTCTTCGCTCGTCGTGGGAAAAGCTCTGTAATCTTTAGCGACAATGCTACAAATTTCATTGGGGCTTCAGCAGAACTAAAACGTTTATGCAGACTTGTTACGAGTGATGAAGTTTCGAACTTTTTAGCTTCTGAAGGTATTAACTGGAAGTTCTCCCCTCTTAGGGCGCCAAATTTTGGTGGCCTTTGGGAGGCAGGAGTCAAATCTTTCAAATACCACTTAAAAAGAGCTGTGGGCTCAGCTCATTTCACGATCGAGGAATTCCTGACAGTTATCACACAGATAGAGGCTATTTTGAATTTGCGACCACTTTGTCCTTTATCAACAGATCCTGGCGATCTTCAGGTGTTGACTCCTGGTCACTTCCTCATAGGAAAGCCTCTTAATTTAATTCCAGAACCCAATTTAAGTGAGGTCAAAGATAATTTGCTAAATAAATGGCAAAGGACTCAAAAATCAACGCAGTTAATATGGAAACGTTGGCAGAATAATTATCTGAGCCAGTTACAAGAAAGAAACAAGTGGCTATTTAAAAGGCCTAATATTCTGCCAGGAATGCTAGTTTTGCTTAAGGACTCACAATTACCCATTTGCACTTGGTCACTAGGCCGCATTAATAAGGTTTTCCCAGGCGCGGACGGGATAGTCAGGGTAGTTAAAGTTCGTACCGCTAAGGGTAATTTTAAACGACCTATTTCAAAAATAAGTATATTACCTATTGAGGACAACATCATAGATCCTAAACTTTAAATGTGCTTTATTATGTATTAATTTTTCATGTATTATTTGTGTTTATTTATTTATTTTTGCTTATAATCTGTATCATGTTGTGTTATTACTTGTATTGCATATGTATCTTGAAATATAAAAATATTTCAACGCCGGGCGGGATGTTCCGCTTCTGTATTGTGATCTTGTAACATCGCCTTGGCGACAAACACAGCCCACGCCAATTATACGCCAATCAGCAATTTAGTGTAACCCCTGCTCACGTGTTGTGTGACGCAGTGGATTGAGAGAAACGGTCTCTTAGCAACAAGCTCTAATGCTGCAACAAGCGGTGACTCTTAGAAAATAAACATTCCATTAAATTTACAGTCTACTTGCTTTTTCTTTTTTAACTTAGTTTTTCTTTTTAATTTAGTACACCTCTGTACAGTGGCCATTGATAGACAATTTTTCACTGGCCACTTTTTCTCATGTACTGGCCATGCGGCCGGTGGCTAGTGCTAATTTTGCCCTTTACTTTCTAATATACTTTTAAAACGAAAAATATATATATACTTTGTTAAGATAAATCCATGTTAATAATTTACAAATTATAAGCAATTTAAATTTGTCCCGTACATCACACATGCTTGTCGTACATCATTTATGTTAAAATAAGTATTGTAAAAAAAGACTAATTTAGAAATTTAAACGTTTGAGAAATTTTTTTTGTTAAATAATAATTAGAAAAAGGAGGTCTAATAAAATACAAAAACTAAGTCGTTGGGAGCCACCGTAATACTTACCCATCATGGATATGTATATGAAAATAAAACATGTGAAACTATTTATACAATGCATTGCAATTCATAAACAAAATTTAAATATTGTTAATATACATAGTAATGCTATATTAAAGAACTGCAGATGTACCAATTTTGACAAATTATATAAAACGCCAAACTACTCAAGTAGTACCGAACTGCGTAAAGGAAACATCCTTATAACTCCAAAAATAATAATTCTATTAACTAACAATTAACTGCGTTGGATTAAGCATCCCATTTCCAATTAAAATATACTTCTGAATTGAAATTTGAATGAAATACAGGGTCACGAAAAATCGAAGAATGTGGAAAACAAGATTACAAATGTCTCGGCAACTAATAATCCGATCAACTTTGTTCTGTATGTAAAATGTGTGTTATTTTATTGCCTTTTACGTCCATTCCTTAGAACAAAAAAATTTTAAAATTTTTATATACCTTTCATCAGAACGAATTTTTCGAGAGTCCGAAAAAAATAGTTCCGGATAATCGAGGTTGCTGATATTAAATAGGGTTCGTCCCATTCTTACATATTAACTACATACAAAATTTCAAGTCTCTATCTCAATTTGTTCGGGAGATAGAGCGTTTACAGACAGACAGACAGAAAAAAATTTCTAAAAATATGTTTTTCGGAATCTCCACTATCTAAAAGGTGTAAAACCGTCAAAAAATTTTTTTCAATTTTCAAAATGATTGCAAGACTTACCCTATACTACATATGATGGGTAAGTAATGATGGTTTTAAAAACTGTAATAAATAGTCTTATTTGCATACATTTCATTCCATGTAATTTTGAAATAGGCATAGCATTAATCAATAGTATATCATCATTTCGTGGAATGTTTCTTCAACTAATAAAAGTTTTGTTGCTGGTACTAAAATATTGGTACGGTTCAGTTAGCCTGGTTCCAGTGTTATATATACATATATATGTGTATAGAAATATAAATGTACATATATATATATATCACACAAAAAACTCAAATTTCATCATGGAAAAAAACAAAAACAAAAAAAAGTTCATCAAAGAATAGTGAAAAAAATGTAAATTTTGTCAAAAAATAGTGAATGAAAAACACAAATTTTGTCAACAAATAGTGGCAGAATTATGCAAATTTCATCTAAGGATTGCGAATTTCGTACAAAGATCACCGAAAAAAAAAAAAAATATATTGACAAAAAAATCATGGAGAAAAAAAAAATTCATTTAAGAATCGCAAATTTTGTCAAAGGATCATGAAAATTCAGCACATTTCATCAAAGAATAGAAAAATCTGCAAATTTCATCAAAGAGCCGCAGAATAAGCACATAGTGCCTAAAGTAAACCCACCCCTCCAACCTGCTGTAACTTTTAGAAAATTTGCTGTGAATTTAAGAAATTTTTTTTTTACTCAGAATTACCCCTGAAACGACCCTTTGAGGAACGTGGTGTTTTTCCTGCAATCCTTTAAAGAAATTTGTGTTTTTTTCGTGATCATTTAATGAAGTTCGCATTTATTTAGAGTTCCTTTGATGAAATTTGTGTTTTTTAAGCAGTCCTTTGATTAAATTCACGTTTGTATAACGTTCCTTTCATGAAATTCACTTATAATTCCGTGATTCTTTCACAAAATTTGCGTTTATTCCACGCTACTTTTGCGTTTTTTCGCAATCCTATGAGGAAAGCCACTTTTTTCAGATCCTTTAACAAAAGTCGCTTTTTTTTTTTTTTTTTTTTTTTTTTTTTTTTTACACTTGGAGAAAATTAGTTTTTCTGTGATGCTTTGACGAAAATTTGCTTTTTCCTTTGATCCTTTGACAAAACTGACCATGTTCTGTGAACGATTGACAAAACTGATTTTTTTTTTGTGACCATTTGTTGAAACTTACAATATCTGTATATCGAAATTTCCAGATGATAACCGATTTGTTATAACTTTTGGAACCGAATACATTAATTGTTTGGAATATTCATAACAGAATCACTCTTTTCTCTCGGCTGAAAATAGCATGAAACTTGTCAATCAACCACAGATAAAAATTCAGAAATTTGTAGATTGGTCACGGAAAAAATTCATGAATTTCAACGATCTTTTGCAGTAAAAAAACTCGCAAAATGTGTCAATCAGTCACACAAAAATATCACAAAACAGTCGTGAGAGTGATTGCAGTTTCAAAATGTAAATTTTTTTGGGCATGAGCCTTCAGCCCAAATATTCTTTTGGGCAGGATTTCAAAATTTTGAGCACAAATCCAGCCCTGGCTACTTTTATGTAGCCAGGTGTAACTGAAAAATCGCCAAATATTGTTCAATCAACAACCAACATCCTTTTATTTAAAATAAAAACTTATCAAACATTGAATTTAAAATACATAGCCTTAATTTAAAATACATTTTTCAGATAAATTTAAAATATGCACCTTTCACTCATCTGATTAAAATTACAATAAATAAATAAGTATTTTTCCAATATGGGTACTTGGTGAGAAAAGAAATTTGTCGACATATTTCCAAGCAGCCTATTTACTGTTTCATATAGCATTTCTTTTTATGTGTATTGTGTATACAATTTCTTTAGTATGCAGAATGCTTTCATCTACTTTTATATAGGAATGGAATTCATATGTAAAAAATAATATAGGTTAATTCTTAGAACATGCCAAGGTGACTTTTTTTGGCACAATGCATGCATATATGCTTAAATCCATATCAATTCAGGCAGGGGGTTACTTTCATAGTCTCAGAAGTTCTTTAATTGAGCATATGATGAAATTCAGGAAAAATTAAATCTCCTGTATTTTTTGGTTTTTACCCCAAAAAATTTCTGGACCGAGATACAGGGCGCCAAAGATGACATTCCAAGCATTATTTCCCATTTGCGATTTACGAAAAAAAAAAAAAAAAATTATGGTGCTTTATCTCTGGAACGGTGCAAGATATTTTATTGCAGTTTTTTTTTTTTTTTTTTACTTTGTAGATAATATTTTTCTGCACGACTCTTAAAAAAAAAAAAAAAAAAAAAAAAAAAAAAATTTCTCAAAAATGCCAATAATAAAAATTTTGATTTTTACACTGTTAATCAATATCATTGGGGACTACCTTCACTGTAAAGGAGAACTTCCACTTTTGAATGTATAACTAGTTTCAGAAACAATTTAAGAATTTAGAGAATTTTACAGGAACTGTATGTAAGTTCCTAGTAAAAGTCTCTGAATTTTTTTTTATTTGTATAATATGTAGCCTCTTACATATCCAAAACAAGTTAGAAATTACAAATCAAATGTGGTAAATGAGGTGAATTTGTACTGTGACTAGTTTTATAAATATTTGAATCTTGGCACAATAACTGTTACACTCCTGGGCAAATAGGCATGAATTCAAAATTTATTATGCTTCTATGTATTAAATTCAGTAATACAGAAGTAATATGAATACATCTTAAAAAGAGCGTAATCACCAGGGCAACCTAAGAATCATTACCTATCGCGGGATATCATTTAACCTCCTCGGTCCGGCGTGGTAAGACGTCTTACCATCAGAGAAATACCCCTTGAATGCGACGATGGTAATACTCCTTACCAAGGCATTCGACTCCCTTTTTGAGCGAAGCGTCATTACTCAGCTGTCAGTTTCTCCTCTCCCCGTGAAAATGTCCCTCCCCCATTAAACGGAGAGGTCAGTTTTTATAATTGCCGATTCTTTGGGGAAGAAAAACAAGTATTTTGGCGAAAGCTTCTTTGGACGCGTAAATAAATTACCAATAGATTTGTAATGAGGAGCGCATTTTTCCAAAGGAAATTTTATAACCGCGAAATGTTTATTATGGCTCTCAGACATAAAACTTCCCAAGAATTCCATAGAAGCGCAACATTTTCCAGTCAGTGATAAACATTAAAATTCACTCGAATTTTATTAAATGGTCTTCCTTGAACCTGCATATAAAACACTGTATTCGCAATCATTTAATTTAAATTTCCCATTAATTAAAAATAAACAGTCCTTCTCAGGGCTAAAAACAAACAGCTCTTTTCTGAGCTACACTGGTTATTTTGGAATCATATTTAGATAAAATATAATAATAATAATAACAGACACATGCTGATTTTTTTCCTTGCTCCTTATCATTATTTTTAAATTACTGTAGCATTATGAAATCTAGGTAATACGCCTTCCCCCCCTTCCAAAAATACTCAGTATATTTTTATTTTAATGGGTTTAATGAAATATTTCCCTGCCCGCTCGAAATTTCTATTCTCCACCTCGTCACTACACAAAATTTCTGTTTCACCCCCTCTCGCCGCATGAAATTTTTATTTCTTTTTTCTTCCTCCCTTACACTTTTGATACAAAAATTTAAGGCATTGAGGAGGCTTAAAAAATCCTGTCAACCTATTTCTTGTTCATAATAGTAAAGAATAAACCATGTAAATTACAAGACTCCTTCCTACAAAATTTAAGCTCCAATAGCATAAAAAGTTAGGCTCTTTGTAGCAAAAATTAAACAATCTAAATTATTATCTCCCAAAATATCCGCTTCACTTCTTACTCCCCTTTCTCTCCCCCCCCCCCCCCCCCAAAAAAAAAAAACTTCTAGCACACATATGCAAATTTTTAAATCTTTTAGATTACGTGTTTGCCATATTTTTTGCTCTCTAAGAAAAATAAATAAGTCATCTAAATTATTCTCAAACTCATTCCAGACCGCTCTCCTCCCTCCTCCCACGCACACACACCAAAAAAAAATTCTTCGTTTATGCATCTTGACAGTTTTAAAGCAGGGTTGGAAAAAAACCAGGTTTTTTTGAAAAAAACCAAAAAAACCGGTTTTTTTGGTTTAAACCAGGTTTTTTTGGTTTAAACCAGGTTTTTTTTAAGAACATCCTTTTTTAGTACATATACATGCATATTTATTAATAAAAATAGACATTGTTGGATTATATGTAGTATAAATTCATTTTAAAATAATTTAAAATAAATAATTAGAATGAATTATGTAGAAAATTGAAAAAAAAATCATATTTTAATTTAAACAGTTATTAGTAAACAGTCTTATGTCCAAACAATAAACTACTCTACACAGTGAAACTTTGAAAAACTTTATAAACAACCTTTTGATTACTTATAATAAACATCTGATGTAGTTTGATGAATGTAAATATTATTTTCCATAATAGAAAAAAAAAAAAAAAGAGATACTTCTTGGGGGTTTTGTTTTTTGAGAGACAATTTGAAATCAACTTTTATAGTCATTAGATTTAGCAGATAACAACAGGGTTATTATGATTTTGCCCAGCCCAAAAAACCCAGGTGGGTTTTTTGTAAAAAAAACCAGGAAAAAACCCGAGTGGGATTTTTCAAAATTTCAACTTTAAATTACATATATAATGTATTTATATTACATATATAATATATTGTAATATATTTCTTAATATCAGTACACCAAAGTTTATAACCATCACCCCCCCCCCCACCCCAAAGAAAAGAAATGTCCTATTTATACCATCACAATTTTTAAAAGAAATAATTGTTAGTTAATCTCTGTAGCACGTGTAAGTAACAAACAAATTTTTTCCCATTAAAGAAAATACTTTGATGTGTAATCCGTTCTATGTTATACAATAGAAACTCATAACAAAATACCATATATGCTTAGAATCCTAATTTAATTATGTAGATATGTAGAATTACTTGGCTTATTCTATTATTTAATAATAATAAAAAATACTTTATAAATTATTACTAATTAATAATCAATTTATCACAATTTTGAGTATTGTCATCGATATATGTCATATAATTGTAATAATCAATTAGCTACTTTAAATTTAGTAATAAGAAATTTTTTTTTCAAGCATTCTCCACCACCTCCAATAAACCCCCAAAACCTGAAAAAACCCGAAAAACCCTGATAAAACCCCAAAAACCCTGAAAAAACCCCTGAAAAAACACAGTGGATTGGTTTTTTCCTGAAAAAACTCAGGTATTTAACAACCCTGGATAACAAAGGGGGAAAAATTAGTTTGTTATTGTTAAAATACTATAACTAGCACCCAATTTTTGAATACTCTCTTATACAACTTCATATTTTGATTTTTAAAGATTATCTCCCCAAGAAAAAAAAAATTTCTTTTATAATTTTATCAAAATGTTAAAGATCATCAAGTTTTGTAGCTCCATATTCAAAAGCTTGTGCATGTTATGATAGATTGCTTTAAATAATCTGTATTTTTTTAATGAAAATATTTTATACTAAATATTGAATATTTTTAATCTATTTTATCTTTGATCAATTCACATGTTCTAAGATTTTTCTTTACAGCAATGGAATATGTTCACCAATGCATAGTGATTTTCATCCTATACATAAAAAAAAAAAACCTAGGCCCACTATATCTAATACTTATTGCTGAAAAAAAGTGTTAAAAGAGAAAATATTTATATCCAATAATTTGTAAGTCTTAAATTATAAAGAAAAATGAGATTTTTTCGAAAAAAACCAATTGGTTTTTTTGAGAAAAAAAACCAATTGGTTTAAACCATGCCAACCCTGTTTTAAAGTGAGCCATATTATTTTCTTACTGTACAATCCTGTATGTTTAATATGTCTTTTCGTTTTCTCAGTACAACGCGAAATATTCTAACAGCGCACTATTATTCCATCAATTTCTAACACTGTTATTTCCTTAATAATAACAGATTTTTTTTATTTGCGTGTGTACTTCCGACTCCCCCCCCCCCCCCATAAAAACGAACAAATAAATGCTATAGGTTCCGTATCTTAGTATGAATACATTTAAATAATGCACAGCCGTTTATGGGCATATATATATAATACATATCTCTGGGGAAAAAAAAAAAAAAAAAAAAAAAACCACTTCATATTAAATAGTGAATATTCTATAGTAAATTTGAATACAGCAGTCTTTTTTTTTTAAATTTAATATCTACACAAGTACTCTCACTTAAAAAGTATGTAAGTGAATGCTTTTTTTTTTTTTAATTGAAAAAAAAAATTCTAAGAAAAATGCACGTTAAAATGGACGTTTTAAACAGGATTTCCGAATATGATAACTTATTACAGGAAACAGCTTCGGTCATGAGACAACAACTGCTTATAACTCAAGATGAACTTAATTTATCGGAAAGTATTAAAAAAATGTGTGATTACAATTCCCTTCAATCTTTATGCCTGTAAATATTATGTTTTCATGAATAAAAATTGATAACGAAAATTAACATTAGACTTACGAATCCCTCATCACTAATCATTTATAAACTTACAGTAACCGAATTCATTTCTCTCTCTCTTTTTGTGTATGCATATACAAGAAAAAAAAACTTTAAGTAAATTCTATGCATACGAATTGATTATTTCCAGCTGAGCGAAAAATTGCCCAGGCCGGGAATCGAACCCGGATACTTGGCTTACAAGGCCAATGCTTTACCTGTTAAGCTATCTGGGCGATAGCCGGCTGGGATTTTTCGCTCTGAGCGAAACAGGTAAAGCATTGGCTTTGTAAGCCAAGTATCCGGGTTCGATTCCCGGCCTGGGCAATTTTTCGCTCAGCTGGAAATAATCAATTCGTATGATAACTTTACCAATCAGTTTGATTGTGTTAAAAATAATAGTATAACTTCTATGCAGTTTACATTCTTGCTGTACACTTCACATCGATTTCAGAATGTTTTAATATGTAACATTTTTAAAATAATAATGATTTTTTCATTTATAATACAAAAGACAATTTTTCAGGGCGTGTATATATCCATTCACAAACAAATTTTATTAAAATATACTTTAAAATTTAACATACTAACTAGCACATACAAACTACGATGTAATTAAACTGTAATATGATTCAATTTTTTTTGTAAACAATACATTCTCATAGCCTATAATGCTTTTTTCTTTCTTTCTTTTTCTTTTTATGAATAGGAGATTTAGAATTTACTACACTTCAATTAACGTTCTGAAAAAAAAAGTTTAAAGGCTATTCTAAAATTTACATTTTTTTTCTTTTTTCACAAATGTATCAAGTGCTGTTATTTTGAATCTGTGTAATCAAACATACTCGTTTTTCATCTTTCGGTAAAGGCAAGAGATTTTTTAATCAAATATTGTTAAAGTTAGCGTTCTGAATTAAATTTCCCCGTACAATAGCGCAGGAAAGAAAAATTGTTGTCATACAACAGCAAAATCTTATGACTGAAAATGTCACTGTATATCGGAAGAATATATATATATATAATAAAGAAAAGAAAAAAAAAACATTTGTTTTCAACTCACATTTATCAGTATCACCATAAGTATAATGTTTTATCTTTAAAAATTGAAACAGAAAATTATATTACTGAGAACGGTCATTCATAAATTAAATGTAACCGAAATCATCATCTTCTTTTTATTATTATTAATTTGTTTTATGTCCGTAAAAATTGCAGAAATAAATTATATTCAATTCATTACAAGACTATATTACACGCCATATCAATTGCGGTACATTTTAATAGAGTTTTTTCTTTGATAATGTAACGGAATTATTTTTCCTTTTTTCTTAATTGACAAACAAATTGGGGTTAATACATTTTTACTAGCATATAGTTAAGCTGACTTAAAATTTATAAGAAATACATGCCCATTGTCAACAATGCTTCTTTTTTTTCTCCTGAGAACGCGAAATATGAATTTTAGAATTAATTGTATACCATGCAATGTGCTAAAAAAATAATTTAAGCTTTAATAGTTTGTAGTGTCAGTTCAAACGATTCTGATCAGTTGTTTTTATTATTACAGTAAAACCTCTAAATAACGGACACCTCGGGAACGCCGAAATTGTCCGCTATTCGGAGGTGTCCGCTATTGGGAAAACCTCAGAGATTCAAAAATCACTAAGGAATGCTTAAAATTCATTAATTGACTTTTATATTCCTAAAAACTACATTTTATGGTTAATCAGAAATTAAAATTATTTTTTAAGCAATAAAACTGAAATAAAATTGTGCACACCTTTATCTACTGTTTATTACATTCTTAAGAAAAAATCAGCTACAAGAGTTTACTTTTGCTTGCAATTACATATAATTTGTTTTTCAATGTGACGTTATTGGACAGGAGAAATTGCACTTTTTGTCTATTAAAAGCATAAAATCTTAAAAACTTCCAGGGGGACATTGCAATGTTGAAGAAGATGTCCCTTCCGGGCAACCTTTTCACACTAAATGTAGAGGGGGGGAGATTTTCCCTAGCTCATCCTCTACATTTATCTGTGATCACAAAATTGGTGGCAAAACATTGCTCTGATAAATGTAGAAGCATCCTTTTTACTCTTTTTATGTTTTTTTTTTTTTTTTTTTTTTGATAAAAAATTCTTTTTCATCCTTTATCGCCAAAAATAGTGCCCGCTATTCGGAGGTTAAACATACAAAAATGTAGGTTTTGGGAGTGGGGATTGGAAAATTGTCCGTTAAATAGAGGTGTCCGCTATTCGCAGCGTTAGAATTCCTAAAAAAAAGTCACTGGTCCTAAGGACCAGTAAGCATGAGAATTTACTGGTCCGCAGACATCATCACTGGTCCGCTATATAAAATTCTATTAAATAATTTTAACACTTAGAGTGGCCTCCTCTCCCCCCCCCCCCTCCTTGGAAAATAAACCAATCTTACTTTGCATTAATCCAAATTTTTCAGCATAATACAATGTAAAATTATAATTTGCTAAAAATTAAAAAGATAAATTTTCTGTACTTTTTTAAAGAATAAATGTGCAAGATACAAATTTAATTATAAAATAATGCTTATTTAAGTGTAGAAGATAACAAGTACCACTATTGTTTGCATTTCTTTTAAAATGGGGCATGACAGGTTTATTGAAAAAGACATTTTTGCTGAAAAAAGGGATATTTTTGTTGAGTAAATGGGTACTTTGCTTAATGAAATGGTGCTTTCAGGAGTCACATTCACTCAGAAAGATTTGGAGCAATAAAAATCCGATTGGGAAGCAGGAAAATCAGTTTTTGGAGCAGCAACAGCAATTTTTAAGCAGGAAAATTAATTTTTAAAACAGAAAAACTCTCTCCCGGCATTCACTTATTTTTTTTTCCGTTCTTTTTTGTCGAAATTTCCGTCTTTTCGCGTTATTTTGACGAAAACTTTTGTTTGTTCGGAATTTATTGACGAAATATACCGTTTTTCGCGATATTTTGTTTCAAAATTTCCCGTTTTATTGCGATTTTTTGATGAAATTTGACGTTTTTTCGCAATTTTTTGAAGAAATCTACCGTTTTTTGGGGTTTTAGAATGAAATTAGCCGTTTTTTCGAGATTTTTTGACGATATTTGCCGGAAATTAGTCGTTATTTAGCGCTTTTTTAACAAAATTTGTCGTTTTTTGCGATTTTTTTCAAATTTTGCAGTTTTATCACGATTTTCGGGCAAAATTTGTCGTATTTTCATGATTTTTTGAAGAAATCTGCCTTTTTTTTGCAATTTTTTTAAGGAATCTGCCCTTATTTCGCTATTTTTTGAAAAAAATCTGCCGTTTTTCGCGATTGTTTGGTGCGAAATTTGCCGTTTTTTCCCAGTTTTTTGAAGAAATCTGCTTTATGTTTCGGGTTTGAAATGAAATTAGCCATTTTTTTCGAGAATTGTTTAACAAAATTTGCCGGAAATTAGTCGTTATTTCGCGATTTTTTAATGAAATTTGCCGTGTTTTCGCGATCCTTTAACGAAATTACGCGTCTCGTGGGACGCGTAAGAACTATTTTTTTGCGCCCCATCGCCGATTTTTTGCGTATTTTACGCGCTATAGCGCGTCCGCGGCATCGCTAAAAAAAAAAAAAATCTTATGTGCGATCGGTTGCTGTTTTCTCAGGGCCTGCAAAGGCACTGGTCCTGCGGACCACTAAATTTTTCAGATTAGTGGTCCGATTGAATTATCGGTGGTCTCGGACCAGCGGACCACCAAGGATTTCGAACGCTGGCTATTCGGGAGTGTCCGTTTTGGAGGTTTTACTGTATTATTATTATTATAGATTTTTTTTTATCCTTACAATATACACGACATTTTCAGTCATAAAAATTTTAATGTACTCAATGATTTATATGTAATAATTAACACCTCAACCGCTAGCATTCATGTTAAATATAACAATGAAAGCGATACAAAATGGTGATAACTGGCGTAAGAAACAACCCTCCGCAGTATTTCCTAGAATTATGCAGCACACTGGTTTGTAATGCATACCCAACACTTCCTGCACGTCGAAACAAAGGTGTCCGGGGAGGTGGTCACTCCAATGTGGGGGAAAAGAAATTCCAAGATTTTGCCGTACTAAGGCAGTGGGATTTTAAACTCCTATAGCCGGGGATAGAAGGTTAATTTATTACGTATGATAGAATTTAATAAAATGAACAAATCATTTATTAATACAGTGATGGGCTTATCTATATTGCACAAACTTTGGACAGCAAGCAAGAAGAAATTTCATTTGTCCAACCAAGATCTTTGAAACATCAGCAAAATATTCAGATTCACAATTTTATAAAAAGGAATGCTTGTGGCCTGTATATATGACTGGGACTGGTGGATTGCAGAGATCATAGATATCAGTTGCGAGTTAAATGAAATTGTCGTTAGCCTTATCCTTATGCTCCCACATGGACTAGCTGTTGGATATAAATTTCCATCTGCAAGATAACGGGCAAAATTAGCACTAGCCACCGGCCCAGTAAATGAGAAAAAGTGGCCAGTGAAAAACTGTTTATCAGCGGCTACCTTGTGGCCACTTTTTTGCTAGGAGAGAATACAAATTTCTTACATTTCATCAACAATACTACTTTTTTAGGTTCCAATATATTTATATTAACATATTCATTTGTGCTATTCAGTCTTACATTAAATAGTTATAGAAATTTTAACTGTTTAGTATTTTTAAATAAAAAAGTGGCCACTAGTTTAAACAAAGTGGCCACTTGAAAAATTAGTCTTACTGGCCAGTGGCTGCTAAAACAATTTCCTAATTTTGCCCTATACTGCAAGACAATAACACCACATATAGGGCAAAATTGGGAAATTTCATTAGTGGCCACTGATCGGTAGGACTAGTTTTTTAAGTGACCACTTTCTTTAAACCAGTGGCCATTTTTTTATTTAAAAATACTAAACAGTAAAAATTTTATAAATATTAATCTAAAACTGAATAGCCCGAATTAATATCTTAATACAAATATATTCAAACAAAAAAAGCAGAATCCTTGATAAAATGTTATTCTTTCCATATGAAAAAGTGGTTGGGAGGAGGCCGCTGATAGTCAATTTTTTAGTAGCATCTTTTTCTCATTTATTGGCCCTGTAGCCTGTGGCTAATGCTAATTTTGCCCTTTAACACCACCACAAGTATTCACTTCCTATTCACAATGCTTTAAGGATTGTGGAAGCCCCAATCCTTGACTGGTTTAACAGGAAGGCATTACTCAATATCAAAGGAAGATACAGATGCAGTTCAAAGATGCAATTATAAAGTCACTGAACTTCTAATTTCAGTTTTAAGCACAGTACACTGGAAGTAATATGTTTTGAAACTTGCACATAGATTTTGTAAACTTTATTATGTATAGTTTTTCTTTTGTAAGCTATTTTTAAAGCTGTCTGTTTCTTATACTTATTAAGAAATAAAGTGCTATGTCAAACAAGTCGTAGATTTTGATTTCCTGAGACCAATATATGTGACTGTCATACAGGAAACTGGTAAAATATACAGCAAAATCTTACATTCCTTTCTATAACTTGTCACAATCAAAAGTCTAAGTTCTCCTATATAAGGAAGGCAGTAAGTACTCAATGGTATTAATCAACAGCAAAAAAATTAAAATTTTTAAGATTTTTTTTTTTTTTTTTTTTTTTTTTTTTTATTAAAAAAGCCAAAGAAAGAAATCAGAAGGCTGCCACAAAAAATATGAATACATTTTTCAAAATTGAGTATATCATTTCGAACAGAAAAATGTTACCTTTAAAATAAAAAAACGCAACAAATGTTGTCAAGTGCTATGAAAATAAAATTAGAAAGAGATATTTAAATAAATATTTTATCCATCCTATTAAATCCTCATGTTTGACGTGCAATTTCTAACTTATTTAGGATGTGTAGTACGCTGTTTATGATACAAATAGATGTGTAGTAGGCTGTTTATTATACAAATAAACAAAAATTCAGAAACTTTTATTAGAAGTGTTATAATACAGTTCCTGTAAAATTCTCAGAATTTTTGAAATGATTCTAAAACTTGTTAAACTCAAAAGTGGAAGTTCTCTTTTACAGTGAAGTATTGACTCAATGATATTGATTAGCAATAAAAGAATGAAAATTTCCAGGATTGGCATTTTTGAGAAAAGAAAATTTTTTTTGAAAGCTGAAACTGTTTAAAAAAAAAAATTTAAAATGGAGTATATCCTTTAAAGCAGAAAAATATTATCTTTAAAATAATAAAAACTGCAACAAAATATCTTACACCATTCCAAAGATAGAACAGTTTAAAAAAAAATTTTGAAAATCGTGAATGGGAAATGGTCAGGGCCATAGCTACGGGGGCGCTATGGGCGGCTCAACCTCACTCCCCCCCCCCCCCTGGAAAAGATTCCAAGGTCACTCAATTAGAGATGCACCAGATGTGGATTTTTGCCGGATACCAGATAACGGATATCCGGTACAAAATTTTACCGAATATCTGGTATCCGGCCGAATAATTTCTCATTTTTAATTTTAATAATATTTCAGTTTTATGCTTGTTTAAAGAAAAAAAAATTATTGTAATTTTATATTATGCAAGTATTAATGTATTTCAATTCACTTTCACTTATTAAGTCAAAGTTACTTAAAAACATAGTAATAATTAAATATTGAAATGTAATATTATTTAGCCTTTTCAATATTACTTATAAAACTTCTAACTTTACATGCATATTTTTGTCTACCTTTTTTTTAGTCTGTATCACCAGATTTAGGTAGTGTCTTGATGTTTTTATAGATGCATTGTATCGATTAACTAACAGAAAAAAATATTTTTACCCTGTTGACACATAATTAACAAAAATGGGATAGTTATGTATGTTACTCCTCTTGACTCTGAGTGAGAGTTACAGTTTTCCTATTAAGCTCTTTTTGCATTGTCGAGCAAGTTTCAGAATGAACTTTATTATTATTTTTTTTTTAATGCAATTTGTATATTTAATGATATTTTTTCTTTTGTTTTTACCACATTTTTTTTCTATTGTTGACTGCTTAACTTGTGCAATTGATGTTCCAGCAAAATTTGAATGGTTTCTTTAATATCAGCCCCATTTTGTTCTTGATTTTCTAAACAAACACACTTTGAATCTGGAGTATGAATATTCATAAATAAACTCTTTAATTTGCTGGAAACTTTATTTTTCTACATGGTTTTTAATCCTCAATACTTTAGCACTTATAAGATGACCCCATTGTACACATTTCTGACTCGGATTTTTAATGTATTAACAGCAACTTCATAAAACTTTTAGTTTAGATATTTATACCTTCTTCTTTTGTTGATATTAACAATTCAAATTAATAATAAAGTTATTAATAAAACACTTGAAAAGAACTATAAAAGTCAACTACTTCATTACTGCAATTAAAAAAAAGAAAGCAAAACAAAGTTGAAATTGTAGTTGATATTCTAGTTTTGGTTTTACAATTACAGTTATGACAGAATAATTGAACACTGCAGTTAAATTTTTACTGGTGAAAATTACAATAAAACTTTTGAGAGGTGTAAAATTACTTCATTACTGAAATTTAAGAACAATTTTTAAGAGAAATAAAAAATTTGAAGTTGAAGTATGTATTCTAGTTTTGGTTTTACAATTGCTGTTATAGGTTATGACAAAATGTTGTCATACTTTAAATATATCTTCATTTACATGTAAACATTATAATTTATAATTGTGAAAATATGCAAGTATTTATTTTTGTTAACATTGCTTTTTAATACGATAAGGTTGGCAAGGAGCAAATTAGTTTTACATTTTTTTTAATGTAAAAAACAGAATTAAAAAAATGTTTTACTATCCGGCAACCGGATATTAAAATATTCGGCCAGAACGAATATCCGGTTTGAGTGCCGAATAAGCAGGATATCCGGCAGGAGCCGGATATCCGGTGCATCCCTACACTCAATGAATTTTTGTTCTGAAAATTCAAATGAAACATTGTTCAAAAATCTAATTTAGTTTTGAGACCTTTTCACAGTTTTGCAGAATTACTAAATCAGGGCGCGAAATTTCCACTCGCCAGCTCGCCATTGGCGAGTAAATATTTAAGGTTGGCGAGTAAGTTTCCCATTTTAAAATGTTATGCTTCAAATCAAACTATGCATAGTTATAAACGAAAATGTTACACCTGTTAAAAATATCGCATATTTTTCAGGAATGTAAAATATTCTGGATTTAACAGACAGCTCCTTCCAACAATCACCAATTTAAATTTGTCATAAATATCTCATTTTCTGAGCAGGTGTGGTGGCTGACGTTGTTGTCTGAATGAATGTAAAATAGTGGCGAGTAAAAATTTTAGTTTGGCGAGTACCTTTTAAGCTGAAATTTCATGCCCTGTACTAAATTGTATCTAAAATAAGTGTTTTAACATTCCGTCATCCTATTTGTACATATGAAGCTAACATGTTTAATTTTGTACCAGTTATAGGTTCAAAACTTTCATCATCATATACTTTTTTTAGCTTAAAATGAAATTATTATAGCAGTTTAATAAGAAACAGAGTACCTACAATATGAAAATGCACTAATTTATCTTTCTGCATCAGAGAGAGAGAAAAAAAATTATGAGCCCCCACCCCCCCTATTGTTCACTCCTAGCTACGGCCCTGGAAACGGTGCTTATAATGGCATCGTTGATGCCCTGTATCTCAGTCCAGAAATTTTGTTAAATAAAACCAAAAAATATAAGAGATTTATTTCTTCCTGAATTTCAACAAATGTTCAATTAAAGAACTTCTGAGACAATGGAGGTAAGATTATTTTCTTTGGCTGCCTGAATTGACATGGACTATAGCCCCTTTATCTAATTAATTTTCAAACAATTATATAAATATGAGGCAGATTTTTAAATTAAAGTGTAAATATTTCCTCCATAGAGAAAAAATAAAATAAGAATGATGTTACAACAATGAAATTAAACTTCTATATAAATGCATATTCTTTAAAATCTATCAAATGGCTTTTAAACAAATTTGCAGAACTTTAAATCTAAAATAAAACAGTTTACGTAAATTTCAAATTGTTAATTTAATTCATTCTTTGGCAAATTTTTAAAACTTAAAATAATAATTAAAATACAGGACACAACATAAGGATCATTTTAAGTTTAGACTCATTACTTTACTAGTAACTGAAAATGCAAAATAATCTTAACTACTTATGTAATACAGTTATCCTAACTGAAATCTCAAGCTGATTTATGTTTGTTAATTAAAATAGTTACGCATATTTAAAAAAACAAGTAATATATATACATATATATATACATGCAATGTAATAAAATAATGTACATATACTAATAAATGCGATAATTTAAGCTTATTGGGAATGCATAAAAATTTTACATTCTTTAAGAATCTAAAAAAAGAAGGGTTAAAATAACCAAAAATTTAAAGAATTGAAAATAAAATTACCAATTCTTTGAACCTGGAATCGGTGTTATTTACTTTTTTTATCCCAACATTTAAACGGTTCCTCAGAGGACAAGTTTCTTGTTACGTAGAATTGCAAACAACCTTTTCAACCAATCATAGTAAAGAATTTACTGTAGTATTCAAGATAAACGTCCTTCAAAGGTTGCGTTCAGTTCAGATGTGCAGCTCACATCGCGCACGCTCAGAAAATTTTGCTTGGAGTAGGACTCATCAAAGAAAGTAATTTTTAAATAATTCAACTATTGCATTTTTTTTGTCATGATTCAAAGCGGATAAAATCAATGACTATATTTCTTTATCTTACCAAAACATGGTTTTTGCAATATAAGTACATACCCTCATACTCATTTAAATCCAAAATATTCAGGAAAAGCATCACGTGAATAAAACAGTCAACCGAAGAGTGCACTGTAAAAGATTTAACTCTTTTGCTGCATCGCGACCGAGGGGTCCGACAACGCTGTAAATCTGGTACACAGCGGATTTACTGCCATGTAAATCAAGTCAAAATCAGTAAATCAAGATTTAAAGAGTAAATCCTGTAGTAAATCAGTAACTCAATGTAAATCAGTAAACCCTCTAGTAAATCAGTAAATCCTATAGTAAATCAGTAAATCCTATAGTAAATCAAGATTTAAAAAGTAAATCCTGTAGTAAATCAGTAAATCAATGTAAATCAATAAATCCTCTAGTAAATCAGCAAATCCTCTAGTAAATCAGTAAATCCTATAGTAAATCAGTAAATCCTATAGTAAATCAAGTTAAATCAGTAAATCGAGATGGAAATTGTAAATCATGTAAAATCAATAAATCCTATTACAAATCAATAAACCTTGTAATAAATCAAATTATAATCTGTAAATCAAGATTTAAATTGTAAATCCTGTGATAAATCTGTAAATAAGTATAAAATCAATAGATCTCATAGAAAATTTGCGAAATCATTAAATCTTGTATAAATAACTACATTTCAAAAAACAATTAATAAATCCATAAATTTAATTAAAATTTGACATTATTTATCCTTGACCTCGTCTTCGACTTTTTTTATGGTGAGATCGGAGGTCAGATCCCTCGCGAGATCCATGGCCCTCACATTTTAACTCGCATTTTAGAGTAAATGAAGGATGAAGTATAGTGAGTAAACCTAGAGAAACACTAAAGCATTGTACAAGAATCGACAGGAATATATCGGAATATATACAGCGCCGTGCGAAGAGGGAGGGGAGGGGCGAAGGGGGCTGTCGCCCCGGGCGTGGAAATTCAACGGGCGCCAAATTTATACTGTAAGACATCATTTTCGACCTGTCACAAGAAAAAGTTGGGGGGGGCGTTAAATTGAAACTTTGCCCCGGGCGCAGTTTTCTCTTCGCAGGCAGCTGAATATACATTATAAAATCGTTCTACAGTAAAAAAAAAAAGAAAAAAAAACCTAGCCTTGAAAGGAATAACTCCTGGAATGATGCTGATGTGTAAGGTTTCCGGAAATAACGCGTCCGGGTGGACCACTCTTTCCATGAGTTGAATAGCCAATCAGGAAAGGCCCCGTCTATGCATCGCGAAGCGATTCCATAGGGTATTGGCGAGCGCAGCAAGCAGGGGTAGCCTAGAACTTGGATTTACGAAGCGATTAAGCGGGAGGTTGGCGAGCGTAGCGAGCAGGGGGCGGAGCCCTCTATAGTTTAAAAGAACTGTAACTGCTCATTCCAATTATCCATGTTTGGGGCGCCGCACACCACTTTGCCCCCCCCCCCCAAAAGGGAACTTTTTAAATTTTTATCCACAGCGCTCGTGTTGCATATCTTTAGAAAGGTCTGAAACTGCCTTTTCCTATTATGGATGTCTTGTGTCCCCCTCCGCTCTGCCTCAGGGGGGGGGGCACATTTTTAATTTCTTTACAACACCAATCGTGTGACACATCATTTGAAAGGTCTGCAACTGTTTATTCATATTATGGATGTCTTGTGTGTCACCCCCCCTCTTCCCCCCCACGGGGGGCACATTTTTAATTTCTTTACAACACCAGTCGTGTGACACATTATTTGAGAGGTCTGCGACTGCTTATTCATATTATGGATGTCTTGTGTGTCACCCCCCACTCTGCCCCCCAGGGGGAGCACATTTTTAATTTATTTATAACACCAGTCGTGTGACACATCATTTGAAAGGTCTGCAACTGCTTATTCATACCATGGGGTATTGGCGAGCGCAGCAAGCAGGGGTAGCCTACAACTTGGAATCGCGAAGCGATTACTTGGGGGGTTGGCCAGCGTAGCGAGCAAAGGGGCGAAGCCCCCCTAGTTATACAAGAACGAGGAGAAAATAAAGTTGAGCAAGCTACTGGATATTATAACGACGTTGGCGAAAACTGGGCATCATAGACGGTCTTGGCTTGATCCTAAGCTCGATTTTCAATTATGGCATCGCGACTGTCTAACTCATTTACTCGCTCATTTACGTTTTCGAATTTTCTGTCTCTTTAACAAATTCCTTTTAATTTTCGTTTGTTGGTTTGCTTTTGATTTCTGAAAATGTGTTGTGTTTTTTCTAGATGTTTTTTTTTTGTTTTTGTCGTGATGAAAATTACAAGATGATTTTCTGAATTACGCTTAACAGTGTAGATTTTTAGCTCACAGGCTATCAAAGCCTGAGAGCTTATGTGCCCGCATGTTCTGTATGTACCGGGTGTCCCAAAAATGACTGATGGATTTTAAAATTCAATAACTTGCAAACGGTGACAGCTATTAAAAAAATTTTTGCAGGAGGGCTATGTATAATGTCAGGAGTTTTTTTACCGCAATTCTTGATTTTAGTTCGAATTTCAAACAACAGATGGCGCTGATGGCGGTTGGCGGCCAGTCGACGCCGAGACTTACTTCATTCAGCTTTGACGCAAAAGAAGGAGATTAAGGCTATGGAGTACGTCTCATTCTACAGTACAGTCTTGCTCTCAGGCACCAATTCTGGACTCATTCGATATGATTTCAATGGAATGCGTTGTTGCCATGGAAATAACAGATTGTTCGATAGTGGAATACAGCGTTCAGAAGTGGGCATACATTTCGCAAGCAGTTTTTGAGTTTGCAGAAGATTTTCGTTTAGGAAGTTTTATTTACCCGGATTAAATTACTATTTTATGGCACGAATTAAAGAATATTTTATGCATCATATTTTAAAACTAGATAAAGAGATTTTTTCAATTTGATGATTTTTGTTATATTCTTAAGAAATTTTAGATCTTTTAAGAAAATTCGTCAGTAGATTTTTATGAATGTTCAAAAAATTTTCATGAAAACTGTTGATAGTACATTTAAAATAACTACCAAAAACAAATATTATAAGTTGTCTTGTTTAGCCCTTTTCAATAGGATTAGTCTATCGTTGCATTAAAATAGAAAAAAAAATAAAATAAATGTAAGTTAATTAAAATTTATTTTCCCGGATTAAATTATTTTTTATGGCATGATTTAAGGAATATTTTAGGCACCATATTTTAAAACTACACTGTTAAAAATTTGAAGCCTTTGCTGCATCGTCACTTCTCCACTTTTATAGAAAGAGATTACTTCACTGTATTATGAAGCATTCTCATTTGTCAAAATAGGGGATATTCTATAATAGCAGTGGAGTGATGATGCAGCAAAAGTTTCCAATTTTTAACAGTGTAGGTGAAAATATCTTGCACTTACACTGTAAAAATCTGCTGCATTTTGTTGTATACGCACTCCGCTTGTATAGAAACGGTTACATGATTGTATTATGAAGCATTGTTATTGGTCGAAAAAGAGATATTATATACAAGCAGCGGAGTGCGTATGAAGCAAAATGCAGCAGATTTTTAACACTGTGGGGCCCGATTCTGAACTCATTCGATATGATTTCAATGGAATGCGTTGTTTCCATTTAAATAACAGTTTGTTCGATAGTGGAATACAGCGTTAAGAAGTGGGCATAAATTTCGCAAGCAGTATTCGAGTTTGCAGAAGATTTTCGTTTAGGAAGTTTTATTTTTCCGTATTAAATTACTTTTTATGGCACGATTTAAAGAATATTTTATGCATCATATTTTAAAACCAGATAAAGAGATTTCTTTAATTTGATAATTTTTGTTATATTTTAAGAAATTTTAGATCAATTTAGATTGTTATATTCATGCACAATTTTGAATAATGTATTTTTCTATAGAAGAATTTGTTATTTCCATGACAACAACACATTCCTTTGAAATCATATCGAATGAGTTCAGAATCGGGCCCCACAGTGTTAAAAATCTGCTGCATTTTGCTTCATACGCACTCCGCCGCTTGTATATAATAGCTCTTTTCCGACCAATGACAATGCTTCATAATACAATCAAGTAACCGTTTCTATGCAAGCGGTGTGCGTATACAACAAAATGCAGCAGATTTTTATAGTGTAAGAGCAAGATTGTAGCAAGATATCTTCACCTACACTGTTAAAAATTGGAAACTTTTGCTGCATCGTCACTCCACTGCTATTATAGAATATCTCTATTTTGACCAATGAGAATGCTCCATAATACAGTGAAATAATCTCTTTCTATAAAAGTGGAGGAGTGACGATGCAGCAAAGGTTTCAAATTTTCAACAATGTAGTTTTAAAATACGGTGCCTAAAATATTCCTTAAATCATGCCATAAAAAGTAATTTAATCCGGGGAAATAAATTTTAATTAACTCACATTTATTTTATTTTTTTTTATTTTAATGCAGCGATAGACTAATCCTATTGAAAAGGGCTAAACAAGGCAACTTATAATATTTGTTTTTGGTAGTTATTTTACACAATAATGTACTATCAACAGTTTTCATAAATATTTTTTAAAAATCTACTGACGAATTTTCTTAAAAGATTTAAAATTTCTTAAGAATATAACAAAAATTATCAAATTGAAAAAATATCTTTATCTAGTTTTAAAATATGATGCATAAAATATTCTTTAAATCGTGCCATAAAAAAGTAATTTAATCCGGGAAAATAAAACTTCCTAAACGAAAATCTTCTGCAAACTCAAATACTGCTTGCAAAATTTATGCTCACTTCTGAACGCTGTATTCCACTATCGAAAAATCTGTTATTTCCGTGGCAACAACGCATTCCATTGAAATCATATCGAAGGTGTCCAGAATCGGTGCCTGAGAGCAAGACTGTACTGTAGAATGAGACGTACTCCATAGCCTTAATCTCCTTCTTTTGCGTCAAAGCTGAATGAAGTAAGTCTCGGCGTCGACTGGCCGCCAACCGCCATCAGCGCCATCTGTTGTTTGAAATTCGAACTAAAATCAAGAATTGTCGTAAAAAAACTCCTGACATTATACATAGCCCTCCTGCAAAAATTTTTTAAATAGTTGTCACCGTTTGCAAGTTATTGAATTTTAAAATCCATCAGTCAATTTTGGGACACCCGGTATGTACGTGCGTACTTACGTACGTAACGCGATAACTCAAGATAAAAATATCCAATTTACATGAAATTTTGGATTTAGGCTTATTATGATAAGACTCTTCCCTGATAATTTTTGGGAGGTGATTCGATAAGTATAAGAAGGGGAACCGGAGCTATTGCCCCCCTCCCGCTTAATTTATATAAATGGGTTTTTCCTGCAGAATTAGTAGATTTCGTTCAAATCTCAGATGTAGGATCATTCTAATGGTGCCTTCATGATTAGTATTGGGTGTTCGTTGGATAAGTTTAAAGAGGGGGAAAGGGGGGTGTAATCCCCCGGTCTTAATTTAGGTTTTTCACGCAAAATTTATCCATTTGCTTAAAATTTTGTATAAAGGTTTATGCTGAAATGGCGCTTCCCTGATTTGTTTTTGGAATTCACTGACTAAAGGGAGGATAGTAGAAACTACCCCTCATATTTTATAGAAATGGTTTTTCTTACAGAATTAACCGATTTGTTTAAATTTTTGTATACAGGTTCATAGTAGTAAGAAGATTCGCTCATTTGTTGTGGTATTCTTTTGTTAATTATAAAGAAGAGTACGGGCGATTACTTCCCTTCTTAAGTTAGCTAAATAGACTTTTATACAGAGTTATCCGATTTGCATTAAATTTTGGATGTAGGTTCTTTCTGATAAGTTGAATTTCTGAACAGTTTTTGAGGTTTAATGATTAATTATAAAATAGGGAACGGAGGAAAATGTTTAAAAATTACATAAATGGGTTTTTATGCAGAATTATTCGACTTGCTTCGAATTTTGGATACAGGCTTATTATATGATAAGGCGTATCCCTTATTAGTTTTGGGCCTTCAATGATAAGTATAAAGAAAGAAAATTGGGGGAGGGGTACTTCCTTTCTCATTTTTTTCGAAGGGCATTATTATGTAAGGCTGTAATATACAATTAGTCTGCATAGCCTGTGAGCTCAATGCCATCAGTTTAACTGGGCATCATTCCTTTTATTAGTAGTGTGTAAGCCAATGTAATTTTACGCAATGAAAATAATTTTCACACTCAGATCTTTTTAAAGTATGTGGGTGTATCAGTCACAAATGTGTTCAAATAATGACAGTCTTTAATTGTTGGGAGAGCATTATATGATTAAATAGCTTATTAAATATAATGTAACGTGAAATTAACATAAGTATCCAGCGTAACACCTTTTTTCTGATATGCAGAACCAACAAAACATATTCCTTGGTATACAGGCATGAAATCACGATATTAACAGTCAAAATTTTACATGTGCTCTGCCTGATTGAAGAGTCAAGACTGAACCTCTTTTTACTTTCTTCTATCTTCAATAGAAGAAAGTATTGAAATCGAAATTTTTTTGAATTCCGGTTTTCGACGGAGTTACACGTTTTAGGGGTCAGAGATTCCAAAAAACATGTTTTTACGAAAGGTCTGTTTGTCCGTGTGTCTGTGTGTCTGTCTGTGTGTATATCGTCATTCTACCATCAAAAAGTATATGAAGTTAAGCATAGAATTGAACCAATTTTTTTGTGAATGTTTTTAGCTGTGGCAAGCAGGACCTTCTTCAGTTTTGAAATATTTCGCTGGAAGGGGGCGCTGCAATCACGATTTTTGTGCCATTTTCAATAATGTACCGACCAAAAGTATATGAAGTTATGCATTGAAATGAACGAAATTTTTTGTGTATTGTATGTGTTTGACTATGGGTAGTTAGATCGCCCTGAATCTGAAAAAAAAATTCGCCGGAAGGAAGCGCTGTAATAACGAATTTTATGCCATTTTCAATATTGCAGCGCATAAAAGTGTATGAAGTTAGTTCTAGAACGGAACTAAATTTTTTGTATATGATTATTTTTTGGTAAGGCAAGTAGGTCCTCCCTGAATTTGAAAAAAAAATCTGCCTATCATTCTATTGTCCATCGGCTCGTGCTGATACGGAAATTCGTTTTTACTCCGATTAATTGATTGAAGCAGAAATTTAAGATGAAAATCAAAGTTGGTATGGTATTGAATTAAAATTATTAAAGCATTAAAATGAGTAATTTTTTTTATATATATTAAAATTTACGCATGAGATAGAAGAAAGTTTTGGGATTGGCACATCCAGCTAGTTTGAAAATTTAATAAGAAAAAGCATCAAAATAGATATGGTCATAAATTTAAAAATTTTCATTAACTTGACATAAAATAATTAAAAAACCAATAAATCTCTGTTAACGATTTAAAAACTACTTAAGTTGACAACTTATCAATAAATAAAACATTAAATTGACATAAAATAATTATAAAACCAATAAATATCTTTTAATGATTTTAAATTCAAATAAGCTGTCAACTTATCAAGAAATAAACATTAATTTAGTAATAAATCAATCAAGAATCAAACATTTAATTATAAAACAAATAGATCAGTATTAAGTAGTATGGGTAGCTCATCCCCCCCCTGGAGAATAATAAAATACTTTGAGCCCCCCCCCCCTGAAAAAGATTCCAAGGTCACTAAATAAATTTCTGTTCCGAAAATCCAAATGAAATTCTGTTCAAAAATCTAATTTAGTTTTGAGACCCTTACACAGTTTTGCAGAGTTACTAAATTGTATCGAAAATAAGTGTTTCAACACTCCCTTATCCTATTTGTACATATGAAGCTAACATGATGTTTAATTTTTCACCAGTTACAGACCCAAAATTTTCATCATCATGTACTTTTCTTAGCATAAAATGAAGTTATTACAACAGTAATTTATCTTTCTGTGTCAGAGAGAGAAAACAAATTATGAGCCCCCACCCCCTACATTCTCTTGACCCCCCCCCTACATTTTCTTGAACCCTCCTACATTCTCTTGAGCCCCCTCCATCCTTATTGTTCACTTCTAGCTACGGCCCTGTAATCAGGGCCTGGTTTGAACTCAAACATTTCAGCGTCAGTTGTTTCCGCATCAGTGTATGTATATCACTCTGTTTGTATCAGATATTCTCAAATCTCAAATAGTTTGGATTTTTCCTATGGTAGGGTAAGTATGGGTCTTGGAGTTTCACGACCAGGAAATTTTTTGTACCAGTATATTCTTATAGAAAATCAATCCTTAAATAATACGAAGTTTCGCGCATTCGAACTAGATTTATTTTTTTAACAAAAAAATACTGATGTTTCACCTTGAAAATAACGATATCCGTACGAACCATGTTGGGGCTATTTGATTCATTTATTTCTTTTATTATGGAAAGAAAAAGAAGAAACTGTGGACATAGTTTCCTGAAGCATCAAATTATAAAGCAAAATATAATTTATATGTATGCCAAGCGAAGTATTCGGTTAAAGAAGGTTCAACAACAACAAAAAAAAACATTTATTTGTAAAGCATCGTTTATCAAAGGAGGATTCAGTCCTCAATCGTCTTCAATTTAGAGAGGGGGAATCATGGCACGTTTTCTTTGGTAAAAAGGGGGGGGGGATCACATCATGATCAATTATTATATTGAAAGTTATCCTTAAATTAAATGTAACGATTTTTTGTGATACTTTCACTAAATCACTTTTATTTATAAATACAAAAAAATTACATTACTATTTCTAAAAATATGTAAATTTACACAGATTTTATTTAGATATGAAGAAATTAGAATGTTTTTTTATTTTCTGATAAATGCCAAAAATGACTTTGAAATGTTGTTAATTAGCATTTTATGATAATTTTTAGGATTTGACAACAACAGAAATGTCATCATGAGACAGCTTAGCCCCCCCCCCCAAAAAAAAAAAATGAGCTCCCTCAGAAAAATATTCCAAAGTCACTAAATGAAATCCTGTTCCGAAAATCTAAATGAAACTTCTGTCCAAAAATCGAATTTAGTTTTGAGGCCCTTTCACAGTTTTGCATAAATACTGAATTGTAGTATTAGTAAAAAATATGCAAATAAATGTTTCGTTACTCGCATATTTATTTGCGCATATGAAGCTAATATGAGACATAATTTTCCACTAACCATACTCTCGAATTTTTCATTCTGGATCCTATTCTTTTTTTAATATACTAGGGGGGCTCCGCCCCACTGCTCGCTACGCTCGCCAACCCCCCCGCGTAATCGCTTAGCGATTCCAAGTTGTAGGCTACCCCTGCTTGCTGCGCTCGCCAATAGTCCATAGTATGAATAAGCAGTTGTAGACCTTTCAAATGATGCGTTACACGACTGGTGTTGTAAAGAAATTAAAAATGTGCCCCCCGGAGGAGCAGACTGGGGGATTGACACACAAGACATCCATAGTATGAATAAGCAGTTGCAGACCTTACAAATGATGTGTTACACAACTGGTGTTGTAAAGAAATTAAAAATGTGCCCCCCTTGGGGGGAGCAGATTGTGGGGATGACACACAAGACATCCATAATATGAATAAACAGTTGCAGACCTTTCAAATGAGGTGCCAAAAGACTGGTGCTGTAAAGAAATTAAAAATATGACCCCCTGGGGGGGCAAAGTGGGAGGGTGACACACAAGACATCCATAATATGAATGAGCAGTTGCAGACCTCTCAAATGATGTGTCACACGATTGGTGATGTAAAGAAATTAAAAATGTGTTCCTCTGGGGGGCAGAGTGGGGGGTGACACACAAGACATCCATAATATGAATAAGCAGTTGCAGACCTTTCAAATGATGTATCACACGACTAGTGTTGAAAAGAAATTAAAAATGTGCCCCTCATGGGGGGCAGAATGGAAAGGGTAACACACAAGACATCCATAATATGAATAAGCAGTTTCAAACCTTTCAAATGATGTGTCACACGACTGGTGTTCTAAAGAAATTAAAAATGTGCCCCCTCTGGGAGGGCAGAGCGGAGGGGGTCACACAAGACATCCATAATAAGAAAAGGCAGTTTCAGACTTTTCTAAAGATATGCAACACGAGTGCTGTGGATAAAAATTTAAAAAGCTTCCTTTTGGGGGGAGGGCAAAGTGGGGTGCGGCGCCCCAAACATGCATAATTGGAATGAGCAGTTACAGTTCTTTTAAACTCGCTACGCTCGCAATCTTCCCGCGTAATCGCTTCGCGATTCCAAGTTGTAGGCTACCCCTGCTTGTTGCGCTCGCCATACCCCATGGAATCGTTTCGCGATTCCATTCGGTATTGCTTTGCAATCCAAGGAGTGATCCACCCGGAATCGTTATTTCCGGAAATCTTACACATCAGCATCATTCCAGGAATCATTCCTTTTAAGGCTAGTTATTTTTTTTTTTTTACTATAGAAGGAAAATGAAAGTATTACAAACAGTTTAATACGAAACATAGTACCTACAGAATGAATATGCACTAATTTATCTTTCAATATAATATTTTTATCATCCGGCACTACGAGATATACAAACGCCATCGCGTCACATGATCTGAAGAGCCAATCAGGGCAATGCTAACCTCTATAATGAGAGTAAATCGCAAGTAAATCAATAAATCAGAGGTAAATCAGTAAATAACGAGCAAATCAGTAAATCAGGAGTAAATCGCAAGTAAATCAGTAAATCAGAGGTAAATCAGTAAGTCACGAGTAAATCAGTAAATCAGGTAAATCAGTAAATCAAGAGTAAATCGCAAGTAAATCAGGAGTAAATCAGGTAAATCAACTTGATTTATAAATCTGGTACACCAAAAACTAGTTTGTCGAACCCCTCGATCGCGACTCCTCCGCTCTTCCTTCGTTCTCTTTCTTTTCGTGCACTCGCAGAATTGAAAACACACTCCATGGTCCTGCCTCCTAGGGAAAGAAGATTGACCAACCAGAAGCTTCGAGAGAAGCTTGCATTTTTGAGAAGTTTCCCTTTTTTCAAAAATGCAAGCTTTTGATTGGCCAATCTCGTTTCGCTAACAGCGAAAATTCTAACTGCATCACGCCTTGAATTTATATTTTAAAACATCGAAGTGAAACGAAATCAGTTTGTTTATAGCAGAAATTGTTTACAAAATATTGCTTTTGCGTCAAATATTTCATGAACATATTTATACGCTAATTTTTTTCCTTCTTCTAATATCCGCAGTTTAATCACCTGATTTAAAATATAATTTCTATTTCTTTTGAATTTTTCTGAAAGTGGATATTTTCCACGGAGTTATTTTCCTTTTTTGAGAAACAGTGTAGTTCAATTTACATTAAACATTCAATTAGATTAAACGTTTATAAATAACTTTCTTATAAAATGTCTGACGGAGAAGTCCGTAGTTATTCTAAACAACCCAATAGAAAACCATATGATAGTGATAATGATATGGAGGACGATGAAGATGAATTAGTTTACTGTATTTGTAGAACAAAAGATACTAGTCGTTTTATGATAGGTTGTGATAGCTGCAATGAATGGTATCATGGTGACTGCATAAGTATTACGGAAGAATATGCCAAAAATATCAAACAATTTTTTTGTCTGATGTGTAGAGAAAGAAATCCTGCTCTTGAAATACAGTTTAAGGAAAAGAAAGATAAAATTGAAAAGAAAAAATTGCCTGATAAATTTGAACCCGAAAGCAAGAAAATCAGTGTATTTGATGATTATCAAAGCAGAAAAAAAGCTAGAAGATGTGGTGAATGTGTTGCTTGTGATCGTACAGAAGATTGTGGTCGTTGTGACTTTTGTAAAGACATGCGTAAATTTGGTGGTCCAAACAGAATACGCCAAAAATGTCGTCAGAGGCAGTGCATGAATTTTGGTCTAATATTTGGGAAAAAGCCTAAATTTTTGCCTGATATCCAAAGTGAAGATAATGATGACACAGATGTTATAAAAGAGACAGCGGCTGTGCCTGACGATGTTGCTCCAAATCCATTAAAATTGTCTAATGATGAAGACGAAGATGATGATAGAGATGTTGATTATGAGCCTAGTAGCAGACGTGGTCATTCTAAATCTCACCACAAAACAAGAGGTTCCAGGCAAACTAGTAGACATAGAAGTCGACGAGTTGAACACCGTAAAAAGCATGGTGAAAAAGAAAAAAGTTCTAGGAAAAAAGATGATGACATGCCTCGACAATGTTATGGACCTGGATGTACTTTTGCTGCAAGACCAAATTCTAAATATTGTTCAGATAACTGTGGCATAAAATTAGCCCAGAATCGCATTTACGAAGTACTTCCTCATAGGATAGCCCAATGGCAAGCTGTTCCTTGTGTGGCAGATGAAAATAATAGAAAGTCTTTGGAGAAAATCAGAAAAGAACAACAGGAAGCTAAAGACCGCTTGTCTGAGCTCAGCAAAAAAGCAGAAGCACTCGAAAAAGTAATAGAAAAGGCTAAACAAACACCTCTTGCTGATGATCAAGAAAACTTGGATGGTGAATCAGAAGAAACTGAAATAAGTGTATATTGCGTTACTTGTGGGCATGAAATTGGAGCAAAAAATGCTTTAAAGCATATGGAGAAATGTTTTAATAAGTATGAAGGTCAAACATCTTTTGGTTCATTTTATCAGACAAATATTGAAGGAAATAGTAACATTTTTTGTGACTATTATAATTCCCAGCAAAAAACATACTGTAAAAGGTTGAAAATTTTGTGTCCAGAACATTCTAAAGAACCTAAAGTATCTGATGATGAAGTGTGTGGATGTCCGTTGACTAAAGATATGCTCAAACCATCGGGAGAATTTTGTCGTGCCTTGAAAAAGAAATGTGTGAAACATTATCAGTGGGAAAAGTTCAGAAGAGCTGAAATAGATTTGGATAAAATGAGAGTCCTTTTCAAGTTAGATGATTTAATCGAACAAGAGCGTAGTATTCGTCAACAGATGGCAAGTCGGGGTGGTGTACTTGGTTTAATGTTGCACCAAACAATTTACAATAAGGATGCTTTCGATTTTCCTATAAAATGTGATCAATTTCAGGGAGTATCCATGTGAATTCTGTTTAACATGACATGATCCAGGATATTGTCATAATTATGTAATATTCATGCTGAAATCTTTTACAAAATCTTATTTGTAGCTATTATTTTTGACACTCCTGCATCTAGCATACTCACATTAAAAATGTGTTGTGCAATTTCCTGATTTTAGTGTATTAATATTTTGCTGTTACTGCACATAGTTTAACTCCAGTTATATAAAATGTATGATTTACCTATATGCACAATTTTCTCAGTATAAATTGAGATGCATCTAATATTTGATTTGTCTGAATATCAGAACATTTGGCTAGACTGAATATGTTTTTAAAAAATGGTACTTTTGTTATGTATTATCTGTGCCAGGTCAGGTAATCTGTATTCCCAACAATAGTAATAGTGCACATAATGTATCTGGATTGTTATTGTTTGCAATGAAGGCATTTTAGAAGTATTTATAAATAAATTCATATGGGCATAACACAGTAGAAATATATATTTTATTTATAGGTATAGTATAGTAATGTATGTATATATGATAAATAATATTATATTCAATCCAGCAAGCCTAACTTGTTGCTTACTATAAGCAATTATATATATTCAGTACATTCTCTCTAATCCACACACATCAAAATTAAGGGATTTACACATTATAGGTCATAGATTTCTTTATTTGGAATTTATCACCAAATATTTAGTAATTACACTGTAAATAAGTAACACAGAAATGAAAAAGAATGTTAAAGAAAAAAAAAACTATGTTGAATATTAGAAATACAATTAAATGTTATAATACAAAATTAATTGAAAATATTTCTAGTTATTTTTAGCCTATCAAACATCGCAGTGATAGTGGTATGCTTCATGGTTTTTACTTTTTGCTGTATAACTTAATCTTAAAGCCTTTTAAGACTTAGGATTTCTTAATCAATAAAAAAGTTTGTTTTTCTAAAAAACTAAGGTATAAGAGCTAATGCCTCTTCAAAAGCAATTTCATTTTTTATATAGCCAACAATTGTGTTCAGAACATCGCAGTCTAATAGTTATTTACAAGATGCATAAATCATTTCCTCCTAATAAATGCAGAATCTATTAAAAATTTCTTATAAAAATTCATCACATAATTATTATTATTATTTTTTTTAATGGTTAAAGTTTTCAATATCTTGCTTAAAAAAGATTTTAACTGTTTTTTTTACATCTGAAATACAGTAAAGATTATAGAGAATTGGCTGTATATAACAATAACATTATCAACTTTTTAGTAATGTTGGACCACCTGTTTAATATTATATCATCATAGAATACCTCCTCCTTGTAATAATATGTTTTTCAGCTCTAAATTTTTCTTGCCTTTTTGCAATTAGTTTCTTTTGTTTTCAGTGATATCATTTATATTAGCCTTTTGTTACATAATGCATTCAACAGTAAAAATGTCTTCTCACACTTGCCCATGCACAAGGTGGCATTCAAAACTTCTTTTTGACAAAACATGTGAAAAATACTTTTTTTTTTCCACATAATAATCAGAAGTTTATATTTTAAATGTACTTTGGACCTATCTTTTTGAACAACAAATTACATATGGATATACATATATAACATAAGATTTGGATTGTCAAATGTTGAGGGATTCCATATTATAGGAATTGAATAATTTATAATAATTTAGTGATTTTAATACTAATCTCGTATTTCTATTAATATAGATAGCAGACTATTTTGAAGTAAAGAACAAATTTACGAATAAAAAGAGAAATCTTTGGGTCCATCAAAAATTATAACAATATTATAAGACTAATTCCTGTTTCCATTAAAGGTAATTAAGTGCTTATAATATATTATGTGAAACCTACCACTCCCCCCTTAAAGTACGTAATAACAATATGCATACACAGGCCCCTACTAAATAAATGTTGATAGTATGGATGGGGCATTCCATGTCAAATCAACTGAAAAAAATACATTTTCTGACCTGACCCCCACAGATTTCTATGAGAATTGGTCCACTATTAGAACATATAAGAAATATGATAAATTATTTTTTTTAGATTTTTTGGACCTCGGGTCATTGATTTATAGCTCATCAAAAATTTCAAAAAATGTCAAAAATTTGAAAATTTAAATTTTTTGAATTTTTGTAACTCAGCTCCTAATTAAGGTACAGCCTTAAATTTAGTGTCATTTGAAAGCTTTTGAATTGTACTTTAATATGACATATAACTTGATACGATAAAATAAAATTTTAAAAAATTTTAAAAACTTAAAATTTTTAAATTTTAAAAAGTAGTATTTTTAAAAACCTGAAAAAAAATATATTTGTTGCAAAATGTGATAATCTACAAATTCTGAAGTTTTCATAGTGGGCCTAAAATGGGTTCATAGGGAAAAATTATTTTAAGTGAATTGAGAACAAGAAAATAATGCATATACTCATTGGTTACATATTCACTGCATTCTTGAAATCAGTTAAACTTTTTAATTTACAGTTTCAGTTTTTGTTTAAAGTAGATACTTTTCCAGTGACTATTTTGAAATTAACATTTTTCAAAAGCTGATTATAGCATTTGTGCAAAACAGCAAGTAAAAATCTATGGGTGTTGAGAACAGATAACATAGCTAGTGTAGTACCAATAATTTAAAAAACAATTATTTTTTTATGCTCACCAAACCTACTTGTTTTGTAAGAAAAAAAATAAATTTTATAATCAGAATAATTTTGATCATGAGCCATGAGATGAAAAATGCTCTCAAGAATGGATCCAAGCTTACTACAGTTACAGA
Organism: Maratus speculifer; assembly: GCA_964019185.1. Classification (NCBI taxonomy): domain Eukaryota; kingdom Metazoa; phylum Arthropoda; class Arachnida; order Araneae; family Salticidae; genus Maratus; species Maratus speculifer. The sequence goes on from OZ025289.1 coordinate 335,157,210, forward strand.
ACAAAGTAATACAAACAATAGCGATTGATATGAAATAATAATAAAAAAAAATTATCCATCATAAACATTATAAGGATAAATTAAATTGTTGAACTTAGTTTTCCAAAATATGAGTTGATTGATATGTTTCTATGATAAGCTCTCTGGAGATAAAAGAAATGATGAAATTAATCTTTATGGAAAAACAAACAAGATTAATTTCCTCATAAGAAATAATAATGTACAATGCATACATTAAACCTTATCAATATTTTTTTCTCTCATGCACACACATAGGTTAAATAAATAAAAATAACAGTTATAGTTAGTGAGAGTTTACTTATACAAAGCGGGATGTAAATACTTATGCGAAATTGAAATACCTATAAGAATTATTGAAAATTTATGTAAACTTTTTTTATTTGTATGTATTTCTAATCTGTGATTCTATGTGAATCAATACTATATCAGAATTTAACTATAATAACTTCCTTGTCAACTATAGAATTAAATGTAAGTAAAACAATTGATAATTTATTTTGGTATAAACCTGTATAATTTTGCTGTTTTTACTGTTTCATCTGTCAAAGCAAAGAGCAGACTTGCTTGTGAAAAGGCCCTGTTCGTGAAAATGGAGGTATTCGTGTTAAATACAATGTAAAACTACTTTTAAATATTTTTTAAACCTAAAATATTGGAGTATTTAGCTGGACGAATATTCTGTATTTGGTTTATCTGTATGCCGAATATTCGGTATTCAGTCAAAATTACAATTCCTAATATGGTAAAAATCATGATGTTAAATAGACTAGGAAGCTATTATAAAAGTTATGATCCTGAAAGACGAAATCTTTAGTTCACAGGCTATCAAAGGCTGTGAGTTAAAAATATCAGATTTGCTTCCAATTTTGGATATAAGTTTATTTTGATAAGGCACTTCCCTGAATAGTTTTTGAGAGTTCATTGGATAAGTATAAGGAGAGGACTGGGGAGATTAGACCGCCCTTAATTTAAATAAATGCATTTTTCTTGCAAAATTATTAGATTTCATTGAAATTTTCGATATAAGATCATTCTGGTAAGGCGCCTCAAAGATTAGTTTTGGGTATCCTTTGGGGGGATAATAAGGGGGGGATTGGGAGTAACCCCTTTAATTTAGATAAATGTAGTTTTTGCACAGAATTTACGGATTTGCTTCAATTTTTGGATAAAAGTTCATTCTGGCAAGACGCAACCTTAATTAGTTTTGAGGTTTCTTTTGCTAAGATAAATGAGGAGGCAATTGCCTCCCCATTTCCCCTTAAATTAGATGAATGTGTTTTTATGCAGAATTATTCGATTTGCTTCATATTTTGGATATAGGCTCTTTCTGAAAAGGCAAATCCTTGAATATTTTTTGGGATTTAATGGTTAAATATAAAGGGGGTGGGGCGAGGGATTCCCTCCTTTAAATTAGATAATTGAACTTTTATGCAGAATTGTCCAATTTGCTTCAAATTTTAAATGTAGGTTTATTATATGATACAGCTGATTCCTGATTAGTTTTGGTTGTTCAATGGTTAAGTATAAAGGGGGTGTTCAAAACCCCTTACTTTGTTTTCTGTGTGGCATTATTCCTTGAAAAAAAAATAAGGCTGTAATATACAGTTAGTGTGAATAGCCTGTGAGCTTGTAAATAGTAACTCATTAATAGGAATGAGCTCATTAATAGTAAAACCATAAATTGTTTTCTATAATATAAAGCGAAAAATACTATAAATTGCATGAATATTTTTTTAGTTTTTTTTTTTGGGGGGGGGGGGATAGAGGGGAAGTATAGTTCGTAAAAATGGTTTATTATGAAAAATCAAATCTATTAACTAAAGAAGAAACTGAAACTGTAAATAAAAAAAAATTACAAAAATTTTAATCAATTTCAAGAATACACTGAATATATAACCAGTGAGTATATGCATTATTTTCTTGTTTTCAGCTCACTTAAAATTATTTTTCCCGATGAACCCATTTTAGGCCCACTATGAAAATTTCAGAATTTGTAGATTATCATATTTTGCAACAGGGTTGGAAAAAAACCAGGTTTAAAAAAAAAAACCCCCAAAAAACCGTTTTTTTTGGTTTAAACCAGGTTTTTTTGGTTTAAACCGGGTTTTTTTTAAACATCCTTTCTTATTACATATACATGCATATTTACTAATAAAAACAGACATTATTGGTTTATAAGCAGGATAACTTCATTTAAAATAATTTAAATTTAATAATTATAGTGAATTTATGCTGAAGATTGAAAAAATTCATTTTTCAATTTAAACAGTTTTAGCAAACAGTCTTATGTTGAAAGTTTTAACTGTTCTACACAGTGCACCATTTATGCCCTGTAAATCTTTATAAACAATCTTTTGAGTACTAATAATAAACATTTGTATGTAGTTTGAGAAATATTCTTTTCCACAATCATTCAAATAATAAATTACAAATACTACTTAGGATTTTTCTTTCTGAGTGACAGTTTGAAGTTAACATTTTTAGTCGTTAGATTCAGCAGATAGCAGAGGGGAAAAAAATTATTATTAAAATGCTATAATTAGCAACCAGTCTTTGCTTTTAATTCTTCAAGATAATCTCCCAAAAGAAAAAAATCTTTTACAACTTGTGCAAAATCTTAAAAGATTATTGTGTTACATTATTAATTGCATTAAATGATCTGCATTAGTAAAAAAAATTAAAATATTTTATACTAAATATTGAATCTATTTTATCTTTGATCAATTCACATGTTTGAAGTTTTTTCTTTAGAGCAATAGATATGATCACCAATGTATACTGATTTTAATCCTATGCATAAAAAAATGACGTAAATCCAATATATCTAATGCTTATTGCTGAAATAAAGTGTTAAAAGTTGAAATTACTTATATCCAATAATCTTAAACTTGTAAATTATAAAGAAAAAAAGAAAATGTCATTAGATTTCTTCTAAAAAACAAATTGCCTTTTTTTTTTTTTTTTTTTTTAAATAGAAAAAACCAATTGGTTTAATTCTATTCATAAAAAAAGACCTAAACCCCACTATATATAATACTTATTACTGAAATAAAGTGTTAAAAGTAAAAATTATTTATGTCCAATAATCTGAAACACAAATTATAAAGAAAAAAAAGAAAATGTCATTAGATTTCTTCTAAAAAAACCAATTGGTTTTTTTGAGAAAAAAACCATTTGGTTTAAACTGTGGTTTAAACCATGGTTTAAACCAGTTGGTTTAAACCGTGCCAACCCTGTTTTGCAACAAATATATTTTTTTCAGATTTTTAAAAATACTACTTTTTAAAATTTTAAATAAAAATTTTTTTTTAATTATTTAAAATTTTATTGTAATGTATCAAGTTATATGTCACATTAAAGCGCAATTCAAAAGCTTTCAAATGACACTAAAATTAAGGCTGTATCTTAATTAGGAGCTGAGTTACAAATGTTAAAAAAATTTAAATTTTTGACATTTTTCGAAATTTTTGATGAGCTATAAATCAAAGACCGGAGGTCCAAAAAATCTTTAAAAAGTAATTTACCACTATTTTTATATGTTCTACAAGTGCACCAATTTTCATGAATATCTGTGAGGGTCAGGTTGTAAGCTTGGTTGATTTGATATGGAATAACCCGGATGTAACACAGTCCTTTTGTAAAATAATGTTGAATATTTAACTAAATAAATTCAGGATAAAAATAATATTTTTTCTTTTTGTATAATAATCTTCCAAAATATGAACTTGTTAGTTGCTACTTCCTCATTCATGCAACTATTTTTATGATCCAATTCTCAAAAAATTAAGTATTCTGATTCATATACTAAATCGAATTAATAAAATTTTTTCTCTTTCATTTAAAACTAATTTTTTTTATAGTAAATGGAGTCAAAGATAGAGATTTTAAGTCGATCCTAAGGCAACTATTGGGGAACAAATGATCCTTTTCTAAGTAACCAGGCTTTTTGCAAAGAACTGGATTTCTTAATTTTAGCCTACAACATTCATACATATGTTATATATGTATCTAAAATGTCGCTTTAAATCATTTACCAGTAACACTTAAAACATAAAATGCTGCTCTAAATCATTTATCAGGAACACTCGATCGCTTATCAGCAGTTGTGTGACATATAGTGTTAAGGCAAAGAATGAAATTCCTTGGAGATTTCCCATTTAAATCAGATATAGTAGACTCCCTCAAATCCGCACAGCTTGGGACCAGAGGTTTTGCGGATTTTAGAATTTTGCAGATTTCTGGTCATTGCTTTGTTTACATTTTAAAAAAATTTTGAATGTAATTAATAATGAAATCAAAAGTATAATGAATGCATACAATATACTAAAATATTAAAATAAGTAATAAACTAAAATAATAAAAATTTAGATATTTTTTAAAATGATTAAAATACTGAAAGGAAAGTTCAAGTTAATAATCAATAATGTACAATTAAGTATTCATTATAAAAGAGAAAATGTGTTTTTCCTAAGTTATTCAATGAAACTTGCCTCATAAATGTACATTACTAATTCACATCAGGATCATAAAATAATGAAACTTTATTTCAGATTTAGCCAGACTTAATAAATAAAAAAGCTTGATTAATACATAAATATATTTGGTAAGATTGTGATTACCAATGATATTAGCAATATCTTTATTTTTTCAGAAATAAATTATTCTTTCTTCATGAAAAAAAAAAATGAATTCAATAACCTTAACAAAAATTACAAATTAAAAAAATTTATGGAATTGATATAAAACTGAAAAAATCAATTTTTGCACCTAAATCTGAACTGAATGTTTCATTGTTTACATCCGTAAAATATGTGCAGATTTTAGAGAGTTGCGGATTTTAGGAATGCAGATTTGAAGGAGTCTACTGTATATGAAGACATAATAAATCAGATATAGAATAGACATCAGACAAAATCTTTTTTTAAAAGCACATTTATTCGTGTTTACAGCATCATAAACAATTCCACTAATGCTCCAATATAGAAATAATTAAAAAAGAAAAAGAAATAATTTTTTTTCATTTTTTTTTTATGTCTGTCGGAGGAATAAAATTACATAATCAGTCACTGGCCAGGAATAGTGGTTAATCGACTGATTTTTTTTTTTTTTTTTTTTTAACATAAATGAAAAAGATATGAAACAAATAAAAGAAAAAAAAAATAATGGGGTTTTAGGAAAAATATTACTTTAATAGATTGTCTTTTAGAAATAAAATAAAATAAAGAAAACATACATTAAATGTATGAAATTAAAATATTAAGGTATTATTAAAAGACAGGGAAACTTGAAATATTATAAGAATTTTGAATTAATTAAAGGTCAATTTTTTTTAATTATTACATATATATATATATATATTGTTATTACATTTATATATAATATATTATTTTTTGTGTACAATTTACATATGTATAACATATAAAAATTGCTTACAGACTTCTTTATATTGAATAAATTTTATAAATATTGAAAACAATTTCTTGTGCACTACCTATATTAAACAGGTTGCCAGAAAATATATTACTGGAATTGAGGCCATTTTCTATATTTTATCAAAGTACCAATCAATGTAATATTAAATTTCTGTTTTAACATGATTGATAACCACTGAATTTGATCATTATCTTCCTGGCATAGATAATATGCAAACATTGAAAAAAAGGAAATTAAAAAGAAATCTGTCATAATTGATAATTTAAACTTTTTATTAATTGAGATATTAATTAAAGCTGTTCTCAAAATTAAAGGGACAATTTTATGACAAGTTTTAATTAATTTTTGTTCATGAAACTGGCAGATGTTATTATTCAAAAACTATATTATGTAAGCATTTTTCATTTTTTTTTTCAAATATATCATTCAGAAAATATTATCAAAGTGGGCATTTTGAACAGAATTTCCAGATGAAAGCCGATATACCAGTCAGTGAAGGGACATTTTGTCACATGATGCAAATTGCTTATACCACGGATAAGTAATTTGAATTTATTAAGAGAAAAAAAAATACACATTTAAATTCCAAATCACTTCCATATTCGGTTCTGTCAATTTTATAACTGTACGTTTAAAAATGAATCCATCATTGCATCAGAAAGTTTAGCGCTTTTTGAGCAGTGAACCTGAGAACAGCTTTAAGTAGTAAAAACATATTTAAATAAAAAATGATTGTTTTAATACAGTAGACTCCCTGTAATCTGCACAGCTTGCGACCAGAAGTTGTGTGGATTTTAGAATTTTGTAGATTTCGGGTCATTGCTTTGTTTACATTATTTAAACGTTAATTTGAATGTAATTAATAATGCAATCAAAACTATATTGAATGCTGACAAAATAATAAAATATGTTGGATAATGATAAAAATAAGGTTAAGTATTACCAGGTTAAGTATAAAAAGGGTGTTCAAAACCCCTTACTTTGTTTTCTGTGTGGCATTATTCCTTGAAAAAAAAATAAGGCTGTAATATACAGTTAGTGTGAATAGCCTGTGAGCTTGTAAATAGTAACTCATTAATAGGAATGAGCTCATTAATATGTTTATTGTGTATGAAAATAAGGGTACTACTAGATTATCCTGTCGACCAAAAAACTATCTCCAAATTATAAGATTACATGCCAATAATGGATGATTGTGAATGTCTCATTCAATGACATTAAACACGATACACATAATTAAAACGTCTTTAAGTGGCTTTTAATTCCACTTTTTATTACTTACCCATCATACGTAGTATAGGGTAAGTCTTGCAATCGTTTTGAAAGTCGAAATTTTTTTTTGACGGATTTACACGTTTTAGATTGTGGAGATTCTAAAAGACATATTTTTAGCAGGGCTAGAAAAATTTGAAAAAAATTACATGCCCAGTCGGGCATGTGGTAGGGAAAAATAGATGCCCGAATAAAAAATTTACATGCCCAACTTTTTTGTACTTCTAAGTTTTATGATTGTAACTTTAAAGCTGGTATTTTTTATATATCATAGTCCATAAAATCATAAAAATACATACCAAATATTTTTTATTGAAGGAAATATCAAACTCGTATGATTAAAGATTTCTTTATTAAATAATTCTCATTTAATAAATAAAATTTACATCATGGAATTTATTACACATTTTTTTATTATATTATAAATTACTGTTACATTTAGTTAATATAAAACATATAAATCAAATTTCAGAAGACTGCAAAGAAATAATTTTCGAGAATTGTTTTAATATTGATGACTAATTTTTACGTTATTTTGAGTGCTGATTCAATAATGAATTTATAATAAATAAAAATGAAATCTTAAGAAAATTTCTCACAAAAAGTTTTTTTAAAAGGAAATACACATATTAAAAGAAATAACTTCTGGAATTTTTTAAGTATTATTCCAGTAATCAGCATTTTAAAAACTATTTAAATAGACACTAATTACTACTACGCAGAAAATAATTTCATTGCAGACCATGTCTGTTATCAAATTTTTCAATAAACATCGGAAACCGTCGGAAAATCGTGAGTTATATCATTTTATTACAAAAACTGTAGAGAAAAAAATGTCTTTGCAAGAAGAAAAAATATTGCAATGCCGATCGCGAAAAATGAAGGGGGGGGGGGGGGGGGAATGTCGATGTGAAAGAAAAAGTTGCGATGTCATTCATAATAATTGTTACCGATGTTGTGATTATTCATAATTAGTTAAAGTACTTAAAGTTTATTTACGTGTTATGTTTTGTTTTTAACCTTCTCAAATCGTCAATAGCGTACATTATGCGAGCCGCCATTGCTGCGCGGGTAAATATGTTGCTCCATAACTTTTGAAAACCGTTATTAAAGAATCACTGGTACATCGGCGATCACGGCACTTAGTTACGTGAGTGACGTTCTATCCTGGCAGCCAATGCGGTAGCGGCTAGCGGAGAGTCTTTCTCTGCCGTTCCATCGGAGAAAAGGTGTGTACGCGCAACAAATGTGCGCAGCAAAGGCTATGCTCCTCTTCTATTTTCACTTGTTTTGACGAAAGCTCAGTCGTATTCCGGCGCTGACCGATTGTATTGTAAATAAAATGTCTACTTTTCGTAAGGCGTCCATTAATTTACGAAGTTTGATCATTCTTCTTCATGATTTAGCTTATGCCAACCTATTTAAATTTAAATGTGGTACTTTCAAAAATACATGCCCGTTTGGGCATGTTGATAAAAATAATACATGCCCGATCGATAATTTTACATGCCCCGGGCATGTCGGGCAATAGATTTTTCGAGCCCTGATTTTTAGAAAAAAAAATTTTGCCATCCGTCTGTCTGTCTGTCTGTAAACGCTCTATCTCCCAAACAAATTGAGATAGAGACTTGAAATTTTGTATGTAGTTAGTATGTAGGAATGGGACGAACCCTATTTAATATCAGCGACCTCGATTATCCAGAACTATTTTTTTCGGACTCTCAAAAAATTCGTTCTGATAAAAGGTACATAAAAATTTTCGAATTTTTTTGTTCTAAGGAATGGACGTAAAAGGCAATAAAATAACGCACATTTTGCATATAGAACGAAGTCGATCGGATTATTATAGTTGCCGAGATATATGTAATCTTGTTTTCCACATTCTTCGATTTTTCATGGCCCTGTATTTCATTCAAATTTCAATTCAGAAGTATATTTTAATTGAAAATGAGACGCTTAATCCAACGCAGTTAATTGTTGGTTAATAGAATGATTATTTTTGGAGTTATAAGGATGTTTCTTTTACGCAGTTCGGTACTACTTGAATAGTTTGGCGTTTTATATAATTTGTCGAAATTGGTGCATCAGCAGTTCTTTAATATACAGAGGTGTGAAAATTATTAGAATAATTGTGATTTTTTCAGTTTTTCTTGATTAATATTATTTATACTTGCAATGTTTCATGAAAGGCAATTTAATTTGTTTATCTAGTCAATTTTTTACTCCTTTAGATCAGTTATAGGGATATAATTTTGTTAAATGTTGCCATTTCTTAAAAAGAAAAATATTTGATCCAAAGTAATCGAATTGTTTGCACTGTATAAGGAATTTGTTTGATTAACAAATGAATTTAAAATAAAATTTAAAATTTTTCTGCTTGCTTTGCGTGTATTATTTTTCTTTTCTAGAGTTGGAATCAGTATTATTTTATTTTTAAAACAAGTCTTTTTGCTATTTTGTTTAGTTTATACAAATTAGTGGTTTATTTTCGATTGTCAAAGGATTATTGTGTGATTATGGGTATAGCAATGGATTTTTCACCTAGAAAACTTGCTGAGGTAAAGTGTCTCACCCAAGAAAATAATTATACACAGCAGGAAATTGCTAAAACAGCAAAAAATTCGCAAGTATGTGTGAAGATCTTTGGCCATCAAATGTGAATATGAAAATTCTAGAGTTAGGAAAATGCGGAAGGAAAAGTAAATTTACTGCAAGAACAGAAAGGAAATTAATTCAGAATGCTAAAACTAACAGAAAAGTAACTAATCATGAATTAAAAATCTCTTTGCAAGCGCATGGAGTAAATGCATGCGATTCTTCTATTCGTAGAAAACTTATATCAGATGGACTCAGTGCTCATCATTCTCGAAAAAAGACTAAAATCATATCTACTATGGCAAAGAAGGGACTTGTCTATGCAGAAATTGACTTTAAGTAATTTTATATCCTTAATGTATGTTTTTCTCATGAATCAATCTTTATGATATCAGGAGAAAACAGTCAATATGTCAGAAGAAATACCAATGAAGAATTTTCCATAAATTGCTTAGCACAAACGGTTAAACATTCTACTAAAGAAATGTTTTGAAACGTGATGTCTTTTTAAGTTACTAGACGATTATACATTGTAGAAAACATAATGGACCAGTATCAGTGTAAAAAAGTGCTTGAACAAAGAGTAATTCTACAATTAGAAGACCGTTTCCCAAATGAATACTTTATATTCATTCATGATGAAGCTCCGTCCCATAAAGTTTCATCTTTGACTAAATTTTTGGATGAAAAAAAATAATAAAACCCTTCTATGGCCTGGAAATAGTCTAGATATGAATCTCACAATGAATATTGCGCCATTGTAAAGAAAAAAAATTAAAGGAATGCGTCATTACAAACAAGAAAGATCTGATAGAAAGACTCATTGGAATTTGGCACCTGACATCAAAATACAAACTAATTGCCAAAAACCAATACAATGTTAGCCAAAACATATCAAATCTTTAACAAAAGTCAACGGAATGCACACTAAATATTAAATGTACCATTATTTTTTAAATAATGTGCTATTTCTATAATACATTGAGATTTTATCGTAAATTTCACAATTATTCTAATAATTTTCACACCTCTGTAGCATTACTATGTATATTAACAATATTTAAATTTTGTTTATGGATTGCATTGCATTGTATAAATAGTTTCACATGTTTTATTTTCATATACATATCCATGATGGGTAAGTATTACAGTGGTCCCCAACGACTAGTTTTTATTCATGCTTTACAAATTTATTTGTTTTTCCGTTATTTAAAATAAAAATTATGTCAACATGTATAACTTGGCTATTAGTTTGGCGATTTGTATAATTTGGCGAAAATGGTCAACGGGATAACCTAGTAGTACCAAAATAAGTAATAAACTAAAATAATAAGAATTTAAGTAATTTTAAAAATGATTAAAATATTAAAAGCAAAGATCAAGCTAATGATGAATAATGTATGATTAAATATTCATTATAAAGATGGAATATATTTTTCCTAAATTATTCAATAATACTTGCCTCATAAAAGTATGTTACTAATTCACACTAAAATCATAAAATTTTAGCTAGTTATAGTAATAGTTTAGCTAGGTTTAATAACCAAAAAAGCTTGATTAATACATAAACATATTTGATAAGAAGATTGTGATTACCAGTGATATCAGCAATATCTTGATTTTTGTTCAGAAAGAAATTTATTCTTCCTTCATAAAAAAAAAAAAAAAAAAAAAAAAAAAAAAAAAAAAAAAAAAAAAAAAAACCATGAATTTAGTAATAGTAACAAAAATTACAAATTAAAATACACATGGAATTGATATAAAACTAAAAAGGGAAATTTTGTCACTATATATGAATTGAATGTTTCATTGTTTACATCCGTAAATTATGTATGGATTTTAAGGTTGCAAATTTAAAAAATTTATATAAATTTATTCATATGAATTATGATGATATAAAGTTTATTTTTCTTAATTGGTTGAAGTAATTTTAAAATTCAAATGTTATGAATAAATGTTCAAGTTTCTCAATATCACCTGCGAATAATCTGTTTCTTGCTTTTTCACATATTTTCAGGCTCTATAAATGATCTCTCATTCCAGATATTGCTTGTTACTCACTCCAAACATTGCTTGATGTAAAATTGTTTTGAAATTTAATCTTTTCGTATCTATAAATTCTATAATATATGAATAGTTACCCAGTCAAATTGTCGATATTTGATTCTTCTGTGTGCTGAATACTTGTCACTAACTGCTATTTAATACATCTCTAGTCAAAACATAAAACTCGCAAAATTAGTTTTTTAAAATGAATATAATAATGTTATCATTTTTTTTTTCTGCTTGATTTATATACTAAAATAATTTTTAGCATTTCAAATATTTGTACATAGGCTAAAATTATAATCGTTGATTAAATGAGTTTCTTTGCTCTTCAAATTATTATTATTTATTTTCGTATTTATCATTCAAAAGCAAGATTTGCAAGATTTTTTTTTTTTCTGTGTATGTGATAACAATTATTTTATGCCAACCTCTTATTTGACTTAAGTCTTGTTCTTAACCTCCTCAGCAGCGGTGTAGTCATAAAAACAAACAAACAACAAAAAAAAAACAAATAGAGGGTGTACTCTGCAGTGTATCTATTATGGCATGCTTAGGAAACAGAGGGTATACGGTATTGATTAAAAAAATCCAGAGATTATACAATGTATACTCCTGTATACCCACCACTACAACCCTGCTCCTCAGGCCTGAGACAAATATTACGAGAGACCACAAAACCAGTTTAAAACTATCTCCAAAGCTGTATCAGTTTGTATATCGATTCTTATGATATTTAAGCATTCAACAAAAAGGTCTAGCAGTAATTTTAATAATTATAGAAGAATTTAAATTAATTTAAAAGCTATTATTTAGTATCTCCTCCAGGCGACATCTGGACTGAGGAGATTATATTGACTACTTTCTGAATTCTGACATATTCATAAAGTCATTTTTATTTGAAAATTCATACAATTTGCAAATATTCTTATTCTAATAATAAATAAATAATTTAAAAAAAAAAGCACCAAAATAAGCATTTTAAGTAAAGCTGATTTTTAGAACAGTCATGGAAAAATCAGCCATCATCATGGGTAGGGCCATGAATGGTTAAGAATTTGCTAATTGCTTGTGAGCATAGAAGAGGCTCCTGATGACTCCTTTGCACCATTCTTTGTAAAATCCCCATATTTAATCTTCAAGTGTTGTCTAATTCTGTTTTTCTACTCCTCATTATATTGATGACAGCTTATAAGTGAGCACTTGGTGTTAAGCACACAAGTTGCATTATGTGTTCAATAAACAAATATCATAGGTAAACAATTACACAAATTTACTCCTCACTGGCAGGAGGAAATTCATAAGGCAAAAGATGCTTTAGACAGGCTTTTATACTAATTTTGCTAACAGAGGTACATGCCTTTATCTGACTTCTACAATTTGAGACAGTCTTTCTGCAATAATGAGTGGTAGAAGAGGGTTTGAAAATTCATTCAATTTGAAGGTATTCTTATTATAAAAAAAAAAAAAAAAAAAAAAAAAAAAAAGAGTTATGTCCCTTTGTTAGCGAAAAGGAATATAGATAATTGCAGGCTATGGAAAATGTGCCAAAAACAGCTATATTTTTTATTTGTTGGTTTCATTTTGTATCTTATTCAATTAACCCAGTGTGAACATAGTTAAGTTTTATTTTATATTAACTTCCTGCTTTTGCATAAATTTAAACAAATGTTAATGACATGCATCATAGTAATGAATTAATATCAGGGCCAAAGCTAGCCTTTTTTGCACCTAGGGTAAACTTGGATTTTGACACCCTGGCTTCCTCTGCAAAGTATATTCACAAATACAATTTCACTAATTTTCTATTAGCAGAATTATTTTAAAATTTAAAATATATAATCACAAAATATATAATACTAAGTAAACCACTTTGTCAAATACTTATAAAATCTTAAAAAATGAATCGAAGGAAAAAAAATTGTTTTATTCAGGAGTTTTAGTTAGTTTAACACACACCAGACAGGACGATTTTAACAACACTATGCTAAACATAGACTTGAAAAAATTGACAGACAAAATCTCCAATTTGCATCCGTGGCTTAGATTCGGTCTTGCTTGCAGTTGCATAAATTTTGCCATAAAAGTTTTTGATTGTTATGATTATATATCAATGTGATGGCTTGTAAGATTTTGTGAAAAATTTCCACCTTGTCTAGCATATTGAAAGAATCTGTCATAAATCCAGATGTTGCACAGTTATAAAAAATTAAAAAATGCTTTTTTGTTTCTTTGGCACTTAGTTGAAATGTATGATTGTACACGGAAAATATTACTCTGTGAATGAAATCAGAAAATTTTGCATTGTTGAATGATGAAAACAAAAATTTTGAGAACTCTCTAAATGTTAATTTTTTGCCTAATTTTAAGCATGCTTGCACATTTATAGAAGGATCTGTATATATATCCTAAAGGAAATGTCTGCACTGTTGTACATTGTGTTATAAACTGTTGGAATAAAAGAATAAATTGCATGAATGCAGATTTCTTAATTTGAGTTTTTTATTATATATGAAGGCAAATAATAAAATCTCTTTAAAGCGAGCACGTTCCGTTCCTATGAAAATTGGTCGCTTCGAGAGGTAATCTATTAACAATGAATGTTACTAAAATTTATTTTTCAGATTAGGGAAAAATTTAAATATATTAAAGGAAAGTTAATTGCATAATTAATTACTGCAGAGCTTAAAAAATGAATACATTGACATATGCTTTTACTTTACGGTTTTATCTTTTATAATTTTTATATCCAAGTCCTTTCGAAGTTCGGTAAATGAATGCAATTTTTTAGAGGGTGGAAGAAGGGGGCGGGAACAAATATTGATGATTTCATTACTTTATTTCCTGACAGAATGTGGCAGGGGACTTTCCGGAATTATTTTCATATAAAACCTTCTTTAAGCGACCAGGAAAAAACAGAATGTGTTTAATTTTCTTCTAAGAAACTGGTCGCTCATGGAGGGAGTTCAACTGGGATAATCTCTGAATGGAGGTAAAATTAATATTGAACCTATGGGAACAATTTCGTTCCATAAAGTGATCGTTCACGGAGGTGGTCGCATAGAGAGATTTCATTGTAGAAATTTTGTAAATATTTACTGCTGAATTTGTTGTAAACATTCAATTTTGATAAGTCTCGCGCTGATACAATGAATGGAGGGATGTTAAATCCCAAAGCATTTAAAGAGAGCCGTCTTTATGCAGGACAGCTTAGAGCGAGGCCCTGTGCAAGGATTTTGCGAGACCCTTTTCTTTCAGCCTCTTAACATAATTTTATCTATACTATCATTAAAAAAAGAAGGAAAACCAAGGTTCAATCTCTTAGCTATTATAAAGGAGTTGCGTTTGTAGAGCTGATTTTTGAAACTACTGAACCAATTTCAGAAGTAACGGTGGCAAATCTATGATGAAAGTCCTTCTTCTAACATAGGTTATATTTTATGTCAGGAACACTACCCTTTCACAATTAAAATCATAAATTTATATTATTATTTAACATATATGAAGAAAAAGTTCTTGCCAAACGCTTTGAAATTTTTATGAGTTACAAATATATTTCCAAGCCTGTTTATCATTTCCATACTAAAATATAAATCTTTACGAAGAGCATCACATATACCGGATATTTATTGTGCTCGAAATCCTTGATTATTCCTATCAGTAATTTTAAATAGAAAATATTTGTCTTATATTATCAGAGAATTTCTGCGGATCAGTTTGGCAGGAATTTCTCATTAGAGTTACTGGTGCTAAAAGATTAGGAAAGAATGCTCGTAAGGAAGTTAGCGATGCACTTGAATGGTTTTATGTGTGAAAGTTTCTTTGTGTCTTTTGTAACATACAGAGTAAAAAGAAATAGAAGACTCATTCAATAAACTGTCGAAAAGTTGTTTAAAATTCTAAAATACTTTGTGTGAAAATTTTCACATTTTTTATTTCGCGAATACTCAAAACTCGCGAATGTTAAAGGATTACTGTATTCTGTAAACGTAAGTAAACGTGGCTTACTAAATATAGTTCAGCGTAAAAATACATAACTCATTTAAAAATTATCTTTAAGCTACTTTCGTTCATATTCTTTGACCCTTACATAATGGTATAGTGTGAAACATTATTTTTGGCATATTTTAATCATGTTAAATCACATATAATGAAACTGATGTACGTTGCTGAGGTTTATTGCGAGTTACTTTACTTCCTTTATAATAGAAAGTGCATAGTATTTACAGGGGTACATTAAAGATTTCGGATACTTTACTGAACCCGAAATACTGTTTATCAAAAATGATTGCTAGAAGTGCATTTATAGTTGTGATATTAGTTTTTAAGTTTAACCAAATTCTTGTATATTGCATTGTGTGTATAAATGTTGTAGATCATATACAGAGTAATACAACTGAAACTGCATGGGTTAAAGAATATGAACGAAAATAGCTTAAAGGTAGTTTTTAAATGAGTTATGCATTTTACACTGAACTATGTTTAGTAAACCACGTTTAGTTACGTTTATAGTATGTAGAAAAATGATATACAGCGCCAGGAAAAGAATTAAATGCATGTCTGTCTATGGAAAATAATCTCTGAAAGTGTAATTTCACTACATTTGAGCGTGTTTTAGTCTTATTTAAATTTTAGCTAAGTAAAAGTATATACATATGTAAAGATAGTAGCAAAATAGAGGGCTGTACATGTACAAATTAATTAAAATATGCTACCATCTATTTGGTATAAATTTCTAAAAGTCAATTTTCAATCTATTAGGCGTTTTAAAACTTTACAGCATGAATTAGTTGAACACATAGTTGAAAATGTTTAAGAATTCGGTTTGTCTGTCTTTCCTCTAACTTGAGTCAATATATAGTTGGATTGCTCTATAATTGATATATATTACTGCGATTTACAATATCATGCTCAGTATTGAAAATAAAGTACGTAACATTTATACTTTATTTGCAGGGCCACTCAAAAGCGTTCCATTACATATGGCTATGGGGATATCTCGTATTTATATAAATATGTTTATAATCGTCATCTGGTCTGCATTCATCAGTCCGCACAAATCTACTAAATAATTAGTTTGAAATTTAATTTATGTAATCGCTGGAGAATTTTGTTGCATCATTTCAAACTTTATGGAAATTGAATCAGAACTTAAAACTATAATAATAAAAGCTTTCTTCATTCTGTTAAATCCTATCCTATGTAATTAATTCTATGATATCCTATGATATGATTCTATGATAGGTAATGATTCTAGGTTTACCATATTGATTACGTACTACTTAAAATGGAGGCCTGTTATTTTCATATTATTGAACAAGATATATAATTGCATCACATTTTGCATTTTTGCGTAAGAGTTTAACAGCTATTGCCTCAAAATCTGAATATTTACAAAAAATAGTTATGCACGAGCGCACCTTATTTGCCCCGATTGACGTACAATTTTCAACTTGTTTTTTTCTTTGCTTTGCTTTCATTCGCTATGTAGTTTCCTCAAAACTTATACTTACGTCAACTATTTCAAAATCGAATGTATATACAATTTATCTAGATCCGGCTTTGATTTCTATCCAGATATTTATGGGTGAATGTAAAACTGATAGAAAGGAAATTGTATGGAATGGTCCGTAAAAAAATATTCATTGTGCAAATCGGAATAGTAATAATAATAAAAATCTTGGTTAATTATAGGATTAACTTCAACAAACCAGGTTACACAAATCGCTTGTGTTTCTATTTTATTTTATTTTATTTAACAGCGCTATGTTTCCCGAGTTCATCTTAAATATTTAAATTTACCGTAAATATAAAAAATACAGTGTGTTTCGACTGACAAATTAAGAGGAATGATAGAAATCATCAAGAGGATGAAAAATTACCAAAGAACATGGGGTCGCAAACCACATGTTTAATCAAAAGTAACAGGGTGTTCTGTCCCAATTTCATTTGTGCTGACAACAGTAACTTTCAGAAAACAGAATTATATTTCATAACAAAACTTTTAACAGACATTCTCATTTTTTTTTGTCATCACCATTGTCTCACAGAAAAAAACTACATTTAAAGTCCCCGTTGAATATTGCGGTGTTTCAGCAGCCTCATCAATTAGCATAGCTAGATTTCGATGTGCTTGTATATCAAAATAATTCGACAAAAAAAGGGGGCCTATATTTATATCAATCTCGAGTAAGAAAGATGGCCACTTTTACATGTAACCTAAAGAGGTACATGACTAAAGGCGTGCTAAAAGAAATTTAGGATCTTCGGTTTCCCAATTTCACTCTGAAACTACTGGGTGTCCCAAAAATGACTGATGGATTTTAAAATTCAATAACTTGCAAACGGTGACAGCTATTTAAAACATTTTTGCAGGAGTTTTTTTTACCGTAAATTTTTATTTTAGCTCGAATTTCAAACAATAGGTGGCGCTGACGGCGATTGGAGGCCAGGTGATCAAAGATGAGTGAAGCGTCGACCTGGCCTTCAATCGCCGTCAGCGCCACCTATTGTTTGAAATTTGAACTAAAATAAAAAATTACGGTGAAAAAACCTCCTGACATTATACATAACCCTCCTGCAAAAATTTTTTTAAATAGCTGTCACCTTTTGCAAGTTATTGAATTTTAAAATCCATCAGTCATTTTTGGGACACCCGGTATTTTCAACTAAATATAAGGACATGAAAAGAAAACAATTTCTGATACTTGTCAAAAGCTTTCAGTCCCAAACAAACACCAATTCGCACAATAACTCTGCTGCATTCACACTACTTTAAAGAGTTGTTTTAACTGTTCTCTACTTTCCTAAAATCAACAATTGACATCATGTACACAATCCTGGCCGCCGGTCTTCAGCACCTCCAATGGTCACTTCGGGAAGAGTGTCCATATTTACACATGCACCCGTTTTTACACCTTCTCCTATATAGTCCAGTCATTTTAGCACCTTTTTTTGCAAATAGCGGAAAAAATTAGAACAAAGCTGGATTTTTGCATAGGTGCTAGTTAGAGTATGTAGTTTAACATACTAAAAGTCCCCATCGATCCGATGTGAGCTTTCGCCTCCAGGGGGCGCTAAAGAGCTTGAAAACCGGTTTTCTGTAAATATCTCACGAACAATGGCACCTAGACAAAAAAGTTCAATTAGAAAGATGTAGATAATTTAATTTCCTACAAAAAGTGTCATTAACATTTTTTTGTCACACCAACCCTTCCCTGCCAAAAATTAAGATAAATTAAACGTCATTGGAAAAGAATGTGCAAGCACAATCATAACGCGGCGAAGAGACAGAACAAATACTAAACAATTTTGGATTCCCTCCCCCCCTCTCATCTCTCCCCTATTGTTTGTATGGCGTTTTCGCGCGCTTGTGCAAAACGTCACCTGAGAATAATAAGGTTCTATCTGTGTTTTTGAAAAAATCGACTTATCGATATAGAAAGGTTCTATTTGTATCTATGAAGGCATTTCTGGATTAAAATAATGTCGCACTATAATTGTAAGGTTATATGTAAATCATATCAAACATCATTTTGATGCAAAAATGCCTTCATAGATACAAATAGAACTTTTCTATATCGGTAAGTCAATATTTTCAAAAACACAGATAGAACCTTATTATTCTCAGGTGACGAATAATCATTGCCCAATAACCTATCTCTCTTTGCATTTGTCGAAATGTACCGTGTGCAAGTACTTTCCAAAGTTTTATTTTCTTTTGGTGCTCATTTCGCTACAATGAAATAACCCTAATTTATTGAACGAAGTATTTATTCTTTGTGAGATTTTAGGAAGGGAATAATTTTATTTTCAACACATGTAGAAAGTTTTAAATTAGTTATGACAGTTTAAAATGACTTTTTCTTAATTGCTGATTCTGAGCGAAAAATGGAGATTGAGAAAATAATTTGTCTTGTATGCAGTGAGGACTGCATTTCAAATGATTATGTAAAAATAGGAAAAAAAGGACTGAAGTTCCTTGTGACAGTTCGTTAAAGAGATGACCATAAGTGGAAAATATTTGAAGAAATGGCTGAAAACAATAATGAATTTACAGTTCATTCAAAGAGTAAGAAAAATTATTCACGATAGAATTCTATTAAATCATACAATAAATCCATTGCAGAAAAATGATCAACATCCGCACAAATTAATTATCCATTGAAGGAAAAATTGAGAAATGACAGTCCGTTGTTTGAATTTAAGGGAAAATGTTTGTTATGTTCTGATACATTAGACGAAGATTTTTTACAAAAAGAAAAAAAGAAAGTGCTAAAGTATCGCAAAAAGAATTTTTTTATTTAATTATTAAAATAAGACACGTCTCATATCTATGCTTATGGAGAAATTTATGGAGAATGGTTTTGAAGCGAAACAAGCAGAAGATGATGCAGACACACTGTTGTTGGCGATGATGTTGACTTGCTCGTATTGTTGACTGCTTTAGCACCTCCAGAGACAGATATTTTTCATTAAGCTTGGAAGAGGACGAATTGTAACCACCCTGTATTCATCTCACAGTCTTAACAATGATGCTGCTCTGAAAGATCATATATTGTTCCTTCACGCTTTTTTAGGTTGTGACTCGGCATCAGCAATGTATGAGAAAGGTAAAATGTTGTTAGCAAATTTTTTGAAAAAGGAAGAAGATCGTAACATACAAGCTGCCAGCATTTTTAAAAGTGATCAAGTATCTTAATTTGAAGTGGCCGAGGCTGGAAAAACTATTTTTCTTGCTTTATACGGTAGTAAAGCAGAAATTTCTCTGAACAAGTACCGTTATGTATGTTTCAAGAAAAGAGTTGCTGTTGGTAAAAAGAAGGCTTTTATCGTTGCCGCCTGCCAAAGATGCAGCTAGATTGTACAGTTTACATATTTATCATCAAGTACAATACTGATTGAGCAATAAACTACTTCCTGAGAACTGGGGCTGACAAAATGCACCTTATTTGTTTCCAATTCCTGCTACCTTACCGCCGGCACCAAAAAATATTATTGAATCTATTTTTTGTACTTGTTCCAAAGGATGTGGAAAAGCATGTGGATGCCGAAAATTGGATTGAAATGATCTGATATGTGCATAAATTGCTGCTGAGTTTCATTTCATAATGAAAGTAAAATTGAATTTGAAGATGAGGAAAATATTGACAGTATCCTGCTCTCTGCAAGGGAGGAGGGAAGCGCTATTTCCGAATTCAGTGATGATATTGAAAGGCAAACAAAAAATACTGAAAGCAGCACAACAACGAAAGAAATAAATACAGATAATTACGAATCTGAATCGAGTGTAGAAATTGAAGCTGTGCAAAGAACTACTAAAGCAGTTAAACGACTGAAATTGGATTAAGCCAGTCACTATAAGTGGAATATCCCTACGGGAGAAACCACAAGAGGTGGTTTAAAAAAACGCACTAAGTGCTTTACCTCAAGGGTGTTGTGGAAATAAGCATAAATGTATGTTATATATTCACTTTCCCCATTCAAAGGTGAGAGTTATAGATCTGTTTACATAATTTTTTTTAAAGTAGCAGAAGATTTTTTGTTTTTTTTATAATTTTACTTTCAAATATGTTCACTTTTTTATATTTTTGACAGGGAAGGGTTAATGTTACAGACAAATGTTAATGACACTTTTTATAGGAAATTAAATTATCTACAACTTTGTAATTCAACTCTTTTCTCTAAATGCCATTGTTCGTAAGATATTCGCAAAAAACTGATTTTCAAGCTCTTTAGCGCCCCCTGGTGGCAAAAGCTCACATCGGATCGATGGGGACTACATAATGTTTAACTACATAACCTAATTAACACCTATGCAAAAATTCAGCTTTGTTCTAATTTTTCCCCCTATTTTTGCTAAAATGACTGGGCTATATATATCTATATTATAAAGGCCAAACGTATCTGTGCATAACGCATACGTCATTTTGCGAATGGCAATACTTTCGCATGCAATTCAGTTTTGCAATTTTCAGTACTACAAATTTTATACTTCTAAATGTCGCACATTTTTGATTTTTACACCGTCGTATTGAGAGAAAAATGTACTTTTAAATGCAATTTGTTTGAAAGCTGTATCTCAATTTGTTTATGAGTTATTAATTTTTTTATAGTTTTTAGTGCGGATTTTGTATTGTGGCAACAGAAATACGCCACTTTCTCTTAAAATTGATAAAAACTGAGATAAAAATATATCAAAGAAATCGTCTGATATAAAATCCGATGAATTTTGGTTTTATTGCGTTTTTATTCATCAATTAAATTCTTTTTTTAGTTTATTGCAAACTTAATTTACAAAGGATACAACACATTCTCACTGCGAAAATGTATTTTAAATAATATTCGAGTGACTTCGCCGCATTTACTCAGTTCGTATCGGAAAGCAAAGCGAGAGCAATTTTATGTAATGATATGTTGTGTATGTAATGATGTGTCTAACTCTCAAACAAATATTATTTTAAGCTAAACAAATAAAAAGAAAAATAAAACTTTTTATAAAACTCAGTTGTCCAAATTTTAAAAATTAAAATTTAATCGCATATGTAATCAGTAGAGTATAACAAAGGTCAGTTATACCCTACCGACCTTTCAAAAATTTGTAAAAAAAAAAAAAAAAAAAAAAAAAAAAAAAAAAAATGATTTTTGATAAAACATGGAGCTATTGTAAATAAAGAAGTGAAGATTTGTGAATCAACAGATACCTGATTTGCTTTACCGATTGGCTTGAATATTGTTTTTGCTGCGTTTGTGTAATATTATGTCCTAATGACGTCATATGCATACTTTTCTATAAATGTTGTGTAAGAGTGGATCCGTAAAAATGGAATGCTTTTAGTGGATACAAATAGCGTTTTTTATGTAAAAAAGCAATTGATTTTAAAATGATCAAATTAAAATACTATGAGAAGTGCGTATGTAAATTTTGAGACGATGAAAATAATGACGGGTTTAGACTTCACATGGGACTTCTATGATCATGTCCATCAGGAATATATTTTTTTTCATTCGCTTTATACCTAACATAAGAGCCTCAACTGATAACATAACTATCACACTTAACATCATAATAACTGACCTTTGTTATACTCTACTGATTACATATGCGATTAAATTTTAATTTTAAAAGTTTTGACAACTGAGTTTTATAGAAAGTTTTTTTCTTTTTATTTGTTTAGCTTAAAATAATATTTGTTTGAGAGTTAGATTGACCAATCTAAGATGCATGCTTTACTGTAGCTAATTTTGTGGGTTTATTATATCAATGAAACAGTTCCTTCCTAAACATTTTCTTTCGTCGAAATTCGACGGGTTCTACCTTGTATATTATAAAGGCCAAACGTATCTGTGCGTAACGCATACGTCATTTTGCGCATGGCAACACTTTCAAATTTTAATGAATTTCGGTATTGCAATTTTTGCTACTAAAAGTTTTTAAACTTCTTAATGTCGTACATTTTCAATTTTTACACCATCGTGTAGGGAAAAAATGTACTTTTAAATGAAATTTGTTTGAAAGCTGTATCTCAATTTGTTTTTGAAACATTAATTTTTTTGTTGCTTTTAATACCTCTTTTCTAATCGTGGCAACAGGAGCACTCCATTTCTATTTAAAGCAAAGGAAAAAAGGGGAAAAATGAGTGTTGTATCTTTATGTTGCCATTTTCTCATTAAAAAGGAAAAAATAGAAATTTAAATATCTTCTATTATAAAAATCGGTGAATTTTGACTTCATTTACAAAATTTGATTTACACGTAAAAGAATATCAACAGTTTAATATCTATTTCAGCTAATTGAGACTTGAAGTTTTGAATCAAAATTATCAAATTAAAATGCCAATTTTTTTGGAAACGTGAATACAGATGTGAAATGTACATTTGTAAATTTTGATATGGTGAAAATGATGCCGGGTTTAAATTTCATGGGAAAAAAAATTCTGTGATTCAGTCAAAGTTGAATAAGTTTTGCTTTTTATCATTCTGGAATTCTAGCATAAGAACCTTAATTGATAACTTTATCATAATATATATTTATGATTATATATTTATTATTTTTTATTGCTTACATATACAATTAAAGTTTAATTTTAACAATTTCTACAACTGCGTTTTATAGAAATAGTATTTTGTTAATTTGATGATAAATATTGTTTGTTAAAGAGTTAGACGTACCAATATAAAATGCATTTTTTACTGTAACTAATTTTGTAGGTTTATTATAAGTTAATGAAACAGTTCCTTCTTAAACATTTTCTTTCGTCAAAATTTGACGGGTTCTACCTTGCATTTATAAAGTAAATTAAAAAAAAAAAAAATATGACTACATTTAAAATATATTGAAAACTTTTTGTTAACATATGATTATTATATATTTGCATATATATTCGTAGTATAGATAAGAAACTTTAACCTGTAATTTTTTGAAAAAACATTTTCATAAATATTTCACACACACGTGCTCTCAAGCATACACACACTTGTAATCGTTTTGATAATTAAAAATCGTACCTAATAATAGAATGAACAAATATATAACAAAAACTGATTTGACAACGAAAGGTTGGAGTTGTGGTGGATTGTTCCTACTTACTTCTGAAATTCCGAATGGAAATACATACACTAATATATAGACATGCATGCATACTCACACATTTATATCTACCGACACATACACAAATAGCTTTTTCAAAAAGATGGCAGAAATGTATATTTATTAAAAACATTTTATATACATAAGTCTTTCTAACAGAATGTCTAACATCAATTAGATAAATTAGATAAAATATGATATTATAATACTTTGTATACACCATTTATTAAACTTATGAGTTTTTATTTTCACGTTAATTTTTTTTTTATGATGAGGAGAATTGTTATCTGATTATTAGAGCATTGTCCATCGATTGTTCCTCTCCTACTCTTCCAGCTGTTATAGAACCCCATTATTTTACTACAGTCAGAGACATTAATAAGAAAGGTCCCGTTCAAAGGGGGAAATGCTTATGCATATTAAATTACATAATAATGACAATGGTTCATTACATGAAAAAGCATGTAAATACGGGCCAAAATATAGAAAAGTTCGTTTCCAAAATTAAGTAGTCATCGGGTAGTGATATTCATTCATCGTTCCATACATTTATTCAAGGCACAAATAGAAAATATATTTGGCGATTGGTGTTTGGTGGTAAAGAATTGCTGTATATCAAATAAAGATTAAGATCGTGACGAGTGCTAAGGGAGATTTAGGTTAATCTATAACTACAGTCATCCGAATTACCAAATATTTTGAACGATACGAATCAATAAAAATTACATTTTCATGTTTCTTCGGATAGAATGCACTCTTTGAACTTTGTGTGTCCCTGAAAATACTATGCACTTCGTATAATGCGCGAAATAACTCATTAAGTATGTCAGTGACGTAAGGTACCCTGGGGTAATAACGCCAGGCGGGGTAATAACGCCAAGTGCTTATATTTTGCATAATTATGAAATAATCAGGTAAATGACACCCATGTGCTCTGCGCAGAAGGGTTTTGAGTCATATAAATCGCAAAAAACAGCTTCAAGTTAATTTGTTTCATTTTTAGATCTTATTGTTTTTACAAGCAACTAAAATTAACGCTTGATCTAAAATTTGCGAGATAAGGTTTATGATCTGAAGACTATATTTTTTATCCAGAAATACTTTGTTTATTACATAAATTTGTAGTGTATTTCATGTACTTTCAAATTGTTGTAGAAGATTTTGGATATCTTCTCGAGATAATTTGTAGTTTAGGATTTACAGCGCAATAAGTATCCCGGGGTAATAACGCCAGGGATTCAGGGATTGGCGTTATTACCCCGGTTGATTTCCAACAGTGGCCGAACTATATCCGAAGGGGGTTTATTTATTTATATGGGACAGCATTATCATCATTGTTGAAATGGTAAGTTTAAGGGGGGGGGGTGCCCAATGCTTAAAAATAATCTCTCTATTTTATTTTTTATTATATTATTATTTTATTTTCTAATGTAAAACATAATTTTTAACTCTTGTAAATAAAACTATATCAAAATGTTTTCGAGATTCAAATTCGAACATCTTCAAAATCAGGTTTCTATTAAATTTCCACTGGATTGTTCAATTGAGTTCGAAATTTTAACCGTCCGCTTTCTCAGCCTTCGGCTTTTCAAAACTTTATAAATTTAACCTTTAACTGATGTGACAGAAATTGTAACGTATGAATGTGATGCAGTTTGTGAGACCACAAAATTGAAAGATGAATAAAAGGCGGGAATAACTCATAAGATTGTGTTTTTGTACTAAACTTTTTATACAAGAGTATTATACTTAATATTCACCTATTTAGTCTCTGGTGATAGTACTAAAATTCCAAATGAAACAAAATTTCGGTAGTGTTTGCAGTTAAACTGAAAATTACAAGTTAAACTAAAAAATTAAAAGAAAAATAGTGGTCTATGAGACCGGTAACATTAGTTAAAGGTTGAAATGCGATCCATGATTAAAAATCATAGAATACTGTTCCTGCGCTAAACTTTTTGTACAGAATTAATTCTAATTAAATTTAATCTATTCAAATATTTCTAATAATATTACGAGAACTCCAAACGAAAGAGAATTTCAGTTGTAACTATAATTAAACTGGAAAATACAAGTTAAACGTACTTTTTTTTTTTTTTTGGGGGGGGGGGGGAGGGGGTACAGTGTTCAGTCAGATTGCTAACAGCAGTTAAAGGTTAATTTTGTTGCTAATATAGAGATAATGATATATAACCATATGAATTATGTATAAAATTGAATAAGAGATCTCTTTGGGATAATATTTTTTAATCAAAAATTTTATTCGATTTATTAAAAATTTATTAAAGCATGCTCTTTAAAACGTCAACAATTTAACTGTAGGTTTGGAGAATCCGCATTAGTGTGGAGTTATGGGTTAAAAACTATTTACTAGATTACTATAATAGTATTAACCCTTAACTGCTGTGACAAGAGCGCCTGTCAGACCGCTTAATCTAACGATGAATAAAATGTTAAATTAAATTTAGAATATCATTTTTGTATTGAACCTTATATACAGGACTATTATAAATAAAATTCAGCTCTTCAAAAGTTTCTAGAGATAGTAATAGGACTCCAAATGAAACAAAATTTTCCCGGTATTTATAGTTAAACTAAAAATTGCAAGTTAAACTCTGAAACTTGAAAAACTCAGCGGTATGTGAGACGCTAACAGCAGTTAAGGTTTAACAAAAATATTTATTACATATAACTCTAGTTATTATAAAACTTCACATGATTAAAATATTACATTATGAATGGTTAAAACCATGCAATGTTTCTTATAATCATATTTAAGCGGGACTTTTTAAGCAAAGAAAGACACAGGGTGTTATATTCTGTTGAAGCTCCCCCTCACTCCTTTTTCTTTCACTTTCACAAAAAATTTAATATTTTCAATCGTGTAGAATGCATACATGGGACTATAAATACTGATTCAAATAAATACAATTGTAAACCGTGCAATGTTTCTAATAATTCTATTTAAACGGTCCTTTTTAGGCAAAACTTAGCTTAGAATCTGACATTCTTTTGGCTCCCTCCCCACCACAACACCTTTCGTTTTCTTACACTGTCACAAAAAATTGAACATTTACAATAGCTTAGAATGCAATTTGTCAATTTCTAGAGCTGTAGAGTTTGTATTTTTAGAATTGGGCAATCTACATTCCATTATTCCATTTTATTTTATAGTTTTGTTTGCATGGCGTTATTACCCATATAGGTGGGTATTAACGCCAAATAGCATTGGTCAAGAAAAAACGCCATTACATTTTATGAATACATATCTTTTAAATTATTTTATTTTATATAGATAGTCAATGAGTTGCTGTATCAGATCCTATAATTGTTTGAAAAATACAATCTAAAACTAAGCCGTGAAAATTGGTAGAACCTTAACGTGGCGTTATTACCCCAGGGTACCTTATATCAATTTGATTACACATGAAATCGTTTATCATAAATAAAATGTTTCGCAAATAATTTCCCCTTTTATTATTATATAATGGAATTCTTTTGTGTGGCCCTGTAAATGAATAATAGCTATATTTTCACTACATATTTTACAGAATATGTATTTTAGTGCAATTTGTTGATGCATATAAATTTGAATATGTTTGATCGGGTGTAACATCTTTAAAATTATTTGAAACGATTTTTCCCCATAGGAAGTAATGTAACGGAAAACTTTTGACTGACCCTGTAAATAAATTAATCATATTAGAAACTTCATTTTTAATAAGATTCATGCTAAGGCAAACATCAATAACCTCCAAAAATTTCATGGCAGTCCGAGCGTATTTACGAGAGTTAAAGCGCGGGCAGTCGGCCATACGGACAGACAAACCGAAAGCATAAGCACTTTTCAACTTTGTTGGAAAGTGCTAAAAATTATAGAAGTAAATAAAAAAAAATATAAAACCTTCAAATTTTGCTTAGTTTTCGTTTCGGGGAGATTTTAGGGAGGGACATTTAGATAATTTTTAACGGAAATTTTCCGAAATACGAATGTTTCTTACCTATGTATTTGCTTTATTTAGTTGTAAGTTAACGATAAAAGAGGGATATTTAATAATTTTAAAAAATCTCGATTATAACTCTTCTTCCTCTCCAAAATTTAACTCCCTTTGTTTTTTTAAAGAGAGGGATGTTTACAATCGGGATTTTATGGTAGTTTAACAGTTTTAAAATTTTACATTGTTAAGCTATTACTCATACCTTTCTCCATTCAAAGCATCATGTACTTACAAGGAAGGTCTCCATTAGGGGCATACTCAGAATTTTTTGAAAAGAATACGAATTAAACTACTCATGTAGGTAATAAAGTATCAGTGAAAATTAGCGGCGGAATTACATTATTAGATATGTAAAAAAATAAAATAGTTTGGAATAATTGGCGTGAAAAGCTGAAAGCGACGCGGGATTTGGCGAGCAGTGCATTTCCTGGCCAAAAGCAGACGATTTTAACGAATCTGAAAATTGATTTTAATTGACTTCACTGTTAAAAACCTGCAGCATTTACTGCAACGTCACTCCACTACTTTTATAGAATATCTCTCTTCTGACCAATGAGAATGCTCCATAGCACGGTGAATTGATTGTGTCATACACTGTTAAATATCTGCTGCATTTTGTTGCAACGCACTCCACCGCTTGTATATAATATCTCTATTCCAACCAATGAGAAAACTCCATTTCACGGCCAAGTAACCGTTTTCTATACAAGCAAGGGAGTGCGTTGCAACAAAATGCAGCAGATTTTTAACAGTGTATTTTTCAATTTGGAACAATTTTAATCAATTTAAATTGTGTTTTAAATGATAAAATATATTAATTTCATTTTGTTATAAGTACATATAAACGTATATGACAAAGTTACACTTAAAGTAAAGTAAAAATGCAAAACTAAAATTACTTAAACTAAACTTATTTAAATAAATTGAACATAGAAAGTTTTTTCTTTAAAAAGTATTCGAAGCGTAAAAGCGTATTTTTCAAAATTTCGTTTTTTCGCCAAACGGAGATAAATCGCCAAATAAACGAAATTTTTATTATTTTTTTACGGACGTTATAAGGAAGTTCCGCCGAAATTTTTTTTTATAAACATACATGACTATATCAGAAGAACATTCTGTAATTTTTTCAGATTTTTTTGAGTATGCCCGTATGGAGACCTTCCTTGTTAGATATTTTAGAGATAAAAGTATGCATTACAAGTTTGGAAGAAATGAAATAGAAAATTTTGCAAAGTTGTTAGCACAATACATTTTGTATTAACTATGCATAAGAAATATTGTTGTAAACAGTTTATTAAAATATTGCATAACATTTTACATTATAGATAACATTAAATCTATTTAAATTACAATTAAACGTTAACGGGCTTGTTGCTTTTTATGTACTTATCGACAAATGTTTTTATGGAAGTTTCAATACAAAATCAAATGTTTTATGACGAAAAGTATTTTATTTCAGGAAAATTATAGATATTGAAGTTGACATTATTTATCATGAAGTTAACTGAAAGAAACAGAATCACAGAATGATTATTGGGGCACTTAAAAGCTGTTCACATCTGCCCAAACTAGTCTGTTCAGAAGTGCTCCACATGGCCACTAGCGATAAAATGGCAAACCATTAACATTTCTTAATTTTAGAAGAAAATTGTTTTTATCAAAAATGTTTATTAGTATTCATACTATATGTTAAAACTTTAAAATTCAAATAAATAAATAAATAAAGTTATTCGCAAAGCAAGTTGGAACTGAGATTTTACTTTTGAAATACACTGTTAAAAATCTGCAGCATTTTATCCAGTCATTTGACCGTTTTCAAAAAAAAAAAAAAAAAGTAAAACAACCGTCTTTTTACGTTATTCTGAACTTATTATTACCAATTTTATGGTCAGAATAGAGTTGAATTACGGTTATGTTACTGGTTTTTCAGAAAACGGTGAAATGACTGTATACAAAATGCTGCAAGATTTTTAACAGTGTATATAAACAGTGTTTTGGCTACTGAGGACAAACAAAATGACAAAGAGCTTCAAAAAATTTTATTGTATGTCTACAGTTGCTGTCATTGTTGAAATTAAAAAAAAACATATAATTAGTAACAAAATGCGACGTTCACATCTGTCCCATGTTCAGATGTGGCTCTGTCTCCCCTACTTATTTATTTGAATCTTTATTTAAATTTTTACTTGCCATTTAGTAAACTTGTGATTTTTTTAATTTGCATATTAATATTGAACTTTTTAATGATGCTTTATTATCTTCTTATTATATCGTATTTGTTCGTAAAAATATACTTTTCTTAAAATTACAAAAAAAAAAAAAAAAAAAAAAAAAAAAATTCCAAACGTGTATATTGCTTTTTTTAAAAATTGTTTAGCTTTTTATTACACAAAAGCGATTTTAGAATTTTTTTTTTAATATTTCAGAACATAACTTTTTATAAACATTACCCCAATTTTCCGAATTTATGCATATTCGGATTGTGTCCAAATAATCAAAAGTTCACTATATGTCGATTTAACATGCATACAGAATTTCCTAATCCGAAATACAATGGACTCCATAAGTTAAGATACAACCGATTTTTTGCGTGTAATTTGGAAATGAATGAATATAGAAACAACAATTTTGGGGGAAATTTGCACTAAATTGTTATTTATAAAATGCGACATAGAAATTTACTTAAGTTAAACGTATAAATGAAATTACAAAAAAAAAAAAAAAAAAAAAAAAAAAAAAAACATTCATGATGGAAAATTCTATTCTTGGAGAAATCAGTACATCGTAGTATTATGCAGTAAAATGTGACAGAACCATTAAAAAACTGGTTCTAATGGAATATGTCCACTTCGGACAAGAATGCATTGTCAGCATCGACTTTCCATGCTCTCAATTAAATTGTTGGACACGAAATAGGTAGCGCTGACCAGACATGGAGTAAGCCTTGTTCCAGCTCATTTAATAACTTTGGAGGAGGACTTAAAGCCGCAACCTGTCTTCCAAGATTAGAGTTGCAAAAAGTTGGTTTATTCCCGGGTTTATTTCCAATAGACCAGGTTTATTCCCAGGAAACCGAATTAATCCAAAAAATCCCGGGTTTTTTCCAGGTTTATTCCTAAAAACCCGGTTTATTCCCGCGTTTAAACCGGGTTTTTTCTAACCTTTGCAACACTATCCATGATAGTCCCAAAGATGTTCTATCGAATTCAAGTCTGGAGATGAGCTGGCCATTCTATTCTCTCCAAACCGCGATCCTCAAGGTAATCCTAAACAACCACAGTGTGGTCTCGCATTATCATCCATTAGATGAAAGCATTGCCAATAGCACCGGCATATGGGCGCACATATGAATCATGGATCTCGTCCCGATATCTCACTCCAGTCAGAGTTCCTCCTTGGAACACTTGCAGGTCAGTGTGGCTTCCGAGTGAGATCCCCGCCCAAACCTTGATTCCACCTTTTCTGTACCTGTGTGTTTCGACAGTGTTTGATTGATAGTATCGAGTGCATTGTTCTCTCCAGATCAGAAGACGTCCTGAATCGCTCCCCAGTGTGAATCTGGACTCGTCTGTGAAGAGTACAGAAGCCCACTGTTGTCTGGTACAGGAAACATGTTATCTTGCCCAACAAAAGCAGGCCTTTCTCTGTCGTCTGTTGAAGGAGACACACACAGCTGGTCGCCTTGCATAGAGACTTGCATTGTGAAGAGGTCTTCGCACCGTAGTAGTGGAGATTCTTCTCCCTGATGCTGCAAAGTGGTCTGCAATGAGTTGCGGCACAGTAGTGCGTCTTCTTCTTCGGGCCGAAAGTGCTAGAAACCGGTCTTCCGCAGGTGTTGTAACACGTGCAGGAAACATGTCTTCTGGACACAAAGTCTTCGGATTCATACTGATACCAGAGTCGTTGGATTACACTGCGAGACACATTGAGTCGTATAGCAGTATCGGCCTGTGACAACTCATTTCCATCCATCCTACTGCCTGCCACCTTAATGAATGGGCAAACGACTTCTTCTAGACATTTCTAGACTCTACTGGTTGTTGTGTACAAAACTGACAACAATAGTTCAAATGCAACAGAACTTACACGCGAAATTATGAAAGCTTCCTAATTGCATATTTTTCTCTCATTCACAAATATCTATTCTTTTTTATAAAATAAAAGTGGTAGATGTAATTTTTGCATAAGTTTTTTTAAAGCATATTATTGTCATTCATTATGAATTATGAAGCTTAATCTGACTGCCATTTTTTTTTCTGGTGAGTTTCGAAACACATATTGTACCTTAACTTTTGGAGGCCAGTGTACTTTGTCAGACAGATACAGATGGGGGACAAAATAATACGAACACCTGTGAAAAAGCATGACGTATTTCACACCTGCAGTACGGCCGCGCCACCTGCAACAGAAGTCTGCCACCTAGTGAACGAGAAGAGGAAGGTATTAGTCTCTCAACAGCAGTCACCTGTGTTACATGCGTCAATCGAACTGTCTGTAATAAGTTGAAATGTCAGACTTGTCAGTGTTCCAAAGAGGAATGATTTTTGGAGCGCGTTTAAGTAGAGTATCAGTTACGGAAACAGGAAAACTTTTGGGGTTACAAAGAGTACGGTACAGCAGTTATGACAGCGTACACGAAAAAGGGTAAGACGACGTCTTCAAAGCACAACAGTGGCTGAAAATCCAAGCTTGCTGATATGGATAGACTAGTCTTGAACTCCATAGTAACTCGAAAGCACAAGCAATCGTTATCCGAGATAACATCCGAAATGAACAGACATCTCCAGGATCCCATTTCAACAAAAACTGTCAAAAAGGTATTATTCTGCGAGCATTTATGGCAGAGTGGGAATTCGAAAACTCTTGGTGACAGCAACTAATGCTTTCAATCGACTCCAATGGTGCAGAGATCACAAACGGTGGTCCCCACAGAAGTGGCAACAGAAATTATGGTCAGATGAACCGTCATTCGTCCTATTTCAGACTACTGGACAAGTTTATGTCTGGAGAACGCCCAGAGAAGCGTTTAAACTTGAATGCCTGATGCTGAATTTGAAGCATTCGGGTAGCTCCATAGGTTCTATATCTTGGCGCGGTCTTGAGCCACTTATTATTCTGCATGGAATATCAAATCCAATCTCCATCTAACCAGTCTAGGGGATCATGCCCACCCTTTTGTCCAGACTTTATTCCATGGAGAGCGACCGCTTTTTCAAGACGACAATGCCCCTATCCACTCTGCTAGGTGTGTTCAAGCTTGCTTCGAGCTTGACGATGAAGTTGAACATCTTTCCTGGCTCCCTCAGTCTTCGGATTTAAATATTATTGAACATTTATTGGAAAATTTGGAGTCCAAACTTCGTTCTCATTTTCTTCCTCCATCCAGTCTTTCGGAATTAGAGATCTTTCTTCAGGAGTAATGGCTTAATATACTTTTAAATATTGTCCATGACCTTTATACATCTATAAAAGGTCACATTAAATCTGTACTTCAGTCAAAGGGTAGTCCAACTCCCTAATAATAAAGATTTTCCTTTATTTCACAGATGTTCGTATTATTTTGTCCCCCATCTATATAAGAAAGATCCTGTCTAATGGGGAAATATTTATGCGTGATGAATTACATAATAACGATCGTTGCTTATTGCATGCAAAAGTATATAGAAACGGACTAAATTCAACCAAGGTGAGTTTCCAAGGTTAAAGTAGCCATGAGATAGTGAAACTTCTTCATCGCTTCTCATTTATATTCAAATCACAAATGGTGACTTATTTCTCCTCTTTGAAATGCATTTTACTCAGTTTCACTTTTGAATTTCTTTTTTGCAAGTAATTCCCGATTCTTAATAGAGTCTTTGTCGACCAATATCCACTTACACTTTAGAAAGCTCCTGGTGTGTATATGAAAGTTGATTTTTCTTTTAAAATTAGCAATAAGCATATTCGATACCCATAATTCTGAAAAATTTTCGACTTGCATACTTTTTGGTCTGATTACCTGGAATAATAATCGGATATGATTATGAAAGCGATGAAGTGATCGTGTGGGATATCCGTCAGACTTTACTCAGATCTGTTCCTCTTTCGAAAGCCATTGGGACACAACTCACCTGCAGCTTACTATAAGAAATCGCTGGTATTAAGTGTGTACTATAATTATGAAGCCAAGCATATTCTTAGAGTATACATCTGTTTTACTGTTTCTACTATTAACCGTAGAAATTGAGTCTCAAGGTAAGCAGTTTTTCATTCATTGTGTTCACTGAAAAAAAACAATAATAATAATGTCATATACGTATTTCTAAATTAACGCAACTCGCAGAATGACATTTCTTCAGAAAATACGAAAAACATTTTTATGCATTACAACTAAAAGTTTCTCGTTTAATCCTTCTTGTCCCAAAATCATGAATTCATGAAGGTTTCATTTTCCAAAGTCTTTTTCGTAGGTATTTGAAACTTGATTAGAAAATTTACACTATCATTTAGAATGTTTTAGAAAGAGATTGTTAATTGAAATTAAATCTAAATGTGTAAGAAGTTTTGTGAAATATTTATAATTCCACACATGCTTTTTATTTAAAATAATTTTAAAGTATTTTCTAAAATTAAGAAATGTACAAAAAACGAGAAATCATTCTTTAAAATAAATATTTTCCTTTTGTGCTACCAATAATGCTTTTTGAATAAGATAAAGTAAAGTATATTTTATTCATTTTAAACTAAATTATTACTAATCGATGTATTAAATGAGTTTTATACGAGATTTTATTTAATGGTACTATAAAGTATCGTAGAGATATAAAGGGTTAACCCTTAAGTAGTTAAAAAAATTGTCGCATAACTACTGTGAGTGGTCTATGAGATCATTTAATCTAAAGATGAATAAAATCTTATTTAACTCATAAAATACTATCTCTATACTAAACTTTACTACGTGACTATTATACTTGAAATTCCCTTATTCAGAAGTCTCGAGTGATTATGGTCTGGTTTAAAAGAAATAATATTTAACCAGTATCTCTAGTAACTGGAAATTACAAGTTAAACTGAAAAATGAAAAAAGCAACGGTCTGTGAAATTGCTAACCGCAATTAAAGGTTAAGATGGATCGGAAAACAATTTTAAATTTGTACAGTTAGCAAAAAAAGTATTTGTACACTTCATTTTTTTAAATTATAATGAAATTAAACAAAAGATTTAAGCAAAAAATACTGTAATACATTAATTTAATGCATTATAATATTATAGAAGCAAAAACAAAATTAAACGAATCGATTTTTTACATTATAATATACAAATATACAAAAATATAATGCAAAAAAAGTATTTGTACACTATATTAATGTAATATAATTAATGAAAATTTAGTAAAATGATACAAATTAATATTTTGTGTAAATTCATTTAGCGTTTAGCGAATTTTTAACTTTTCTTATTAGAAATTTATTACACAACAGAAAATTATCAAAATTTTCTGTTGTGTAATTTAAAACGCATGGTAAACAGACTGTATTAAAACTATTTTTGACAAAATATCTGTTTTTCTTTAGTTAAAGATTAAAAATTTTAGAGTGTACAAATACTTTTTTTGCCAACTGTATATCTGTGCCAAAATCAGTGTATTTCTTGCGGAAACAACAGTTGAGGTTTACTCAAGACTCAAGAAGTGTTTGGAGTTTCTGTATTCAAACGATAGCTACCGAAAAATGAATTAGATTGGCTTGTAATTACGTATAGGTAACAGGTATGTTGGTAGTCACCGGTAATTAACTGTATTGTTTTTAGTTAAATTTTATTCGTCCGAAATATATGGAACATTTCCTTTTTACGTCATAATGCTTTTTTATGGTTAATTCGGACGATTTTCATGTTTTATTAGTCACTGAAATAATACTGACACATTTGAATAACTGATTTAACCCATTATATCCCAGTTTATGAATTCATGAAAATTTCCACTTCTAAAGCATTTTAATTTCTTAAATTACATTAGAAGATTATCATCATTTAATAAATAAATAAATAAATAAATTTAATAAATAAATCATTTAATAAATCTTAGAAGGATTTTTTCGATTATATAAATTTTATTTGAATTTATAGGGATTTTATGTTATGTACAACTTTACTCAAATCTTTTATTTAAAATATTTCTTATTTTATAGAATTAGAAAATGTACGAACTATAAAGCTTGTACAATAGAAATATAGGAGTATTTCGAAACTGAAGCTTTCCACTCCACAATCTTTCAACGTCAAGGAAACTGAAAAATGCAAATAAAAAATAAATCATTAGTTTATAAATATTTTTGCTTAATGTAACCAATAATGCTTTTGGAACAAGATAAAGCAAAGTTTCTATATAACTCTTTCTAAATTATATTGCTATTAATCGATATATTAAGTTTATTTTATATTAAATTTTAATGGAACTTCAATGTTACATCATGTATGATAAATTTTTGCAATGCCATATCTTAAATTAATGAAATGAGCTTGAAATTTTTTAAATAATGTCCTCAGCACTCGCAGTCGGCTGCATAACTTTTTATAAAATTTTGTGCATATGCTTAAAATTTTTTTTATCTTTTATATAATTTTAAAGAACATGTGTATTTTTTTCTTTTTCCCTGTTTTCATTTAACAATTGCATAGCAACTGAATTTCATAATATATCAGAAAAAGGAATTTAAATAAAATCAAACTGACTTGACAAAATCTAGTCAAAAGCTAGTTAGAAATTAAGCTTTGAATGTAGTGCTTCTAAAAGTTACCTCCCCCCTCCCAATTTTCTACATACAAAGATAAAATTCCGTTTTGCTCTGAATAGAAGCGTATTTATTGTAAAATACACTTTTAAAAATATGCGATGGTCATCTTCAGTTAATAATATCCTACTAAAAAAATCCTAGAAAAATTTAACATTTTTCGAAATCCTGAGATTTATGAGAGTTCGAATATATTAGTAAAACATAAAAACAAACGGAAGAGGGATCACAGAGGATTTATTAACAATAACAAGTTTACTAATCTGATTCCCCGTTCCCTTCTCTGCCACGAAAGTAATATTTTGTGTCACTTTGAAAGCTATTAATTGAAAAACTATTTACTTTTATATTTCTACATATTTTTTCAATTGTAATTGACTTTAATAAAAGAGTTTTTTTAGGTACGTTCGTAATTATATAAACAAGATAGAATCTGTCGAATTTCGACGAAAGAAAATTTTTAAGAAGAAATGGTTTTATTGACTTATAATAAGCCTACAAAATTAGTTACAATAGAAAATGCCTCTTATGTTGGTAAGATGAACTCTTAAATAAATGATATTTAAACTGAAGTTAGTGTATTATTTCCATAAAACTCAGTTTTAGAAATTATTAAAGTTAAACTTTAATCATAATGTAAGCAGTTAAGTATAATAAATATATGTTATTATGA
Organism: Maratus speculifer; assembly: GCA_964019185.1. Classification (NCBI taxonomy): domain Eukaryota; kingdom Metazoa; phylum Arthropoda; class Arachnida; order Araneae; family Salticidae; genus Maratus; species Maratus speculifer. Next base: position 335,194,608 of record OZ025289.1, read on the forward strand.
AAAAGTTATCAATTAAGTCTCTTATGCTTGGTATTCCAAAATGAAAAACTGCAAAATTTATTCCAGTTAGACTTAGTCACAGAATTTTCCCCCGTGAAATCTAAACCCGATGTTATTTTTACCATCGCAAAATTTGCATATGCACATTTCATATCTGTATTCAACCCCCCCCCCCCCCTTTTATGGTATTCTATTTTGATCATTTTAAAATCATTTAAATTTGAAGTCACGGATACTAAACTGTTTATATTCTTTTAAGTGTAAATGAAAATTTCTGAAATAATCTGTATGCAATAAATACGATAGACAATATTCCTGTGGCGTCACATAAGGTAAAATGACAATTTTTTTTGTCTTAAACTCTAATTATTCCAAATAACTTCTTTATTTGCTTGTCTAACTCGGCTAAGTGTATTCATCTAGTCGAAAATCATCAAGTTCTGTAACATAAATCGCTAAATCTTTTGGACAAAGATTTCCGACAATACCAAGCATACTATGTATGTCACGGCTCTTCTACAGTTGGCAAAAAAAAATATTTGTACACTTTATTTTTTTAAATTATAATGAAATTAAATAAAAGATTTAAGCAAAATACTGTAATACATTAATTTAATGCATTTTAATAATATAAAAGCAAAAACAAAATAAAACGAATTGATTTTTTACATTATAATAAACAAATATACAAAAATATAGTGCAAAAAAAGTATTTGTACACTACATTAATGAACTATAATTAATGAAAATTTAGTTAAATGATACAAAATAATATTTTGTGTGAATTCATTTAGCGTTTATGACTACTTCTAGATGGTGTGACATAGATTCCACCAACTTTTTTGTAGCGGTCTGGTTTATTTTATTCCATGACTCAATAAGAACTTCTTTAAAACTGTTTTTCGCTGATACATATTTTTTTCGGATTTTTGCATCCAATAGCATCCACAAATTTTTTATTGGATTCAAGTGTAGAGATTGCAGAGGAGTTACCAGTCGTCTTCGAGCATTGTAGAGTAACCATGTGCTGGTGATCACAGCAATATGCTTTGGTTGTTATCCTGCAGAAAGTGAAAAGCTTCCTCTACACGTAATTTCTTAGCACTGTTTAATAAATTATACTACGACACATCAATGTATGTTAAAGCTGTCATCCCAAAGTCAATAAATTCCAAATGTCCTGCTCCATTATAAGCTATACACCCCAAAACCATAATATTCCCCCCACCATGCTTGATAGTTTGAAGTATACGTTTTGGATCTAGAACAGTTTTATTTTTACGCCAAATTTTTCGAATGCTTGGTGGTAAAATAATTCCGAATTTTCTCTCATCAGAAAAAATTACTGTTTTCCAAAAATCCAATGATTTGCTTTTGTATGCGAAAGCGAATTCTATGCATTTTCGCCTATTTGTTTCACTGATGAATGGAATTTACCTTGAGGTTCTTCCTTTTAAATCTGCTTTGAGAAGAATATTTTTTATTGTTTGAGGTAATACTCTGATGGTAGAAGATGTTGCAAAATCTCCAGCAAATTTTTGAACTGAACCCATAGGATTTTTAAAGCTGTTTTAACAACACTTCTTTTTTCCCTCATTGTTAATTTGCTGAGAAGACCTGGTTTTCATTGAATTTCGATGCATCCAATTCCTTCATACTTTCTCATCATGTATCCAATAGTTGTAAATGATAATTTAAGAGCTTTTCTGATTTCTTGGTATGATTTTTATTTTTATGAAGCACAAAGATATGATTTCTTATGTTCAAAGGTACCTCTCTAGTTTTAAGTACCATTCTCAATTACTTCAAGAGCAAATTAGATTAAATGCTAGACAAACATAATATGAAGTTAACAATTATAAAAAACTACCAAATTATGTTACAACTTTGAACCACCTTTGAACCAACTTTGAACTTTGAAGCATTTCTAAAAAACATATTTAAATGCACGCTGAAAATAAATAAATAAATAAAATGACGTCATTTGCACCCGCTAAATCCTTCCTGTTTTACGATCTATTTTATTAATACTTTCCGGCACACTGTGCCCAGTCCGGGATACCTAATTTTTATTCCAAACTTGCAAACGGCATCAATAATATTTTAGTAAAACTTTGCTTTCACAATGAAAGCTTAAAATAAAACGTTCATATCTAAAAAAAGTAGTTTGCAAGTACGGTGGCAATCGATAATTACTCATTTTGCTACAAAATTTGCCTGTGCCAGAAAGGGTTAATCAGCTTCTATAGAAAAGATTACATATGACGTCACAATCGCTGACTACGAGACTAGCGAAAAAGACAGGCTACCGCGGTGCATCTCAAGTATCTTTTTTTGCAGACCGCTAGAATGATGTAGTGCTCTATTCGTGCACCCGCATTGGTGTATTCGAGCATCAGGTGACTCCAGCAGTCTGTAAAAAAAAAAAAAAAAAAAAAAAAAAAAAAAAAAAAAAAAAGATACGTGGAATGGACCGCGGTAGCCTGTCTTTCTTGTTAGTCTCACGCTGACTAATACACAAACCCAGAAAAAAAAAATGTCGTCATTTACGAAGCAAATTGTGTATCTAATAATTCATATGCCTTTTTTTTTTTTTTTTTTTTTTTTAATAGTTTTATGCTTTCTCGGAAATCATTCATTGATATTTCTTGAAATTTCGGAAAAATATTTTACACACTGTTTAATAAATTTGCATTCTTTCAGCTGTTTGATACAAATCAAATAACTCACATAACTATTCTTTCAAATACATTTTTTGTAAAAAGAAAATGTTGTATCGAATGTAAAATAAGTTTTAATAAATTATATAAAGATGAAATAAAAACAAAATTCACCGACTTTTATAACATATGATATTTTTGAAGTAGCACACATTTTAATTTCAATTTTTTTTCACTTTTTATAAGAAAATGGCAACGAAAAGATATAGTAATCTGCTTTTTCCCCACTTTTAATAAAAATGATATTTCCACTTTTAATGAAAATCTAATTGTCACGATCAAAAAAATTAATACCTCAAAAATAAATTGAGATACATTTTTTAAAACACATTTTTTCCCCATACGATGGTGTGAAAATTGAAGATGTGGAATGTTTAGAAGTTTAAAAATTTGCAGTAGAAAAATTGCAAAATCGAAATTTCATTTCAAATTTTAATATGTTGTCATTCGAAAAATGCCGTATGCGTTACACACAGATACGTTTAGCTTTTATAATATAAATAGATAGATAGATAGATAGATAGATACGTGGCACTTGTAGGGAAAAATCCACTTATCTCTGAATTGAAAAGTATTGTAGGGGAGAGTGGGGATAAATAGGACAATTTTTATATTTTACTAATAACTTAAGTTGTATGCAGTTGTTAATTTAAAAAATATTACTTAAAGAATACTTCAGCATTTAGCAACTTATTGACATACTAATTTCAATAAACAATTGTTTTTTTAAATTTTTAATAATTATTTTTAAAAATGTATGCACACTGTCCCATTCATCCCCATGGTGGGGATGAATGGGACAGTGTGCATGCATTTTTAAAAAATATTATTAAAAATTATTTTTAAATTAAATTAATGGAACAACTTTGGGGATGAATGGGACAGGTAGAAAAATATTCCAAACATATTTTATTTGAAAACTGAGTGATACATTTTATTTTACTACATATTGACTGAAGCTAATATCAAATGACTACAGTTCTTTGGTTCTGGCAGTTCCCAGAGGTCTAGGTTTTGGTAGTTTCATAACAATATTCTCTAGATTAACAAAATAAATTTCTTATAGATCGGTATATTAAAATAAGGAATTATTATCCTTTTTTTCTCAAGAATTGTACTTGAAAGTTATCATTATTGTTCTTTAAAACCCTAGCAACGTAATGATAAATATTTTTTTCCACATATCTTTGTTAGGAGAAAGTAGTCTTCTGTTATATTATCCAAGCTGCAAACTTGGTGGTCCATATCACTTGAAATCATGTTCAAATCGCTTTCATCTTTATCATGAAGTGATAAATTGTCAGATTCATCACTACTGTCCAAAACTTTACTAAAAATATTTCTTGAAGGCAGGCAATTAATTTTTCTTATTAGTTTCTTTCTCTTTTATTCTTTCTTTCTTTCTTTCTTTTTCTTTTTTTTTTTTTTTACAATTTCCTTTTCCAAATATTGTTTTTCTGGTGTATCGGTTAGAACATGACAGTGGCCTCGTTTTCTCCTCTTAATATCTGGTTTCTAGGTAATAACAAAATGCAATTTTAACTATTATGAAATAGCCCTGAGGATGAATGTGAATTCATCCCCATTCATCCCCATAAGCACTGCCCCATTCATCCATTAGCTACTAATAGTAGGAACGCACCTCATTTGCCACATTTGATGTACAATTTCTGACCTGTTTATATTAATTTTAAAATTATTATCTTATTATTTAATAAACAGAGCATATTATTTTGAAATGAGGCGCAAAGTAGAAAAGGATAATAAACTATCAGTTTCTACATAAAATGTATAAAAATGTATTTGATAATTTTTTCAAATTTTTAGACTCAAAAAATGACACATGGCTGCGCTCTGATTAATTACCTTTGTATCCACAATTTTGTGCACCTAAATACAGTCTAGTCTATCCACACTGTACGGTGTCCAATGACTAATTCCGAAACCATTAGACACAAACATATGGTTTCAATTCTAAAATGTTTTAAAATGAGGTAAAGAAATATTATAAAAGTAATTTCAGTCAATGGAAACATTTATTTGAAAATTACGGAATTTAATTTTTTATATTATCCCTTGGTCCTATAAATTGTATTTTAAAATATGCTATTACATTAAGAAGTAAAGCAAAAAACATTCATTTACAGTTAAAACTGACCGAGTAATAGCTGTTTAAAGCTAAAGTATCGTTTTTGCAGCAAAATAGGGGTAATTCGCAAATTTAACATAAATATAAATAATCGTCATACATAAAAAAAATAATAGTTGAGAGTAACATTGACATCACAACATAAACACGAAATCTATTTTCATTCTGACGTGTTAAAGAAAAATATATAATTTGTATTAAAAATATAAGTAAAAAATTACAGAATTTTTGTTAAATGAATTTATGAAAAACAATACCTGTCGCAATTATTTACAAAATTATGCATTTTTAAAAATGCTATTGGATTATGTAATCTAAAATTTAATTAGTACAAATTAAATTTATCTTAAAACCTGCTCGATGTGACTACCTTCGGCTGCAATGCAGAAATGTACCAATGAAATAAATCATCCTAATAATAAATCAACAAATAAATCATCTTAATAATAAATCATCCTAGTGCCTAAACTTTAGGCACTTAGTGTATGATCCCTCGAAACATGGTCTAACTCATATGTGTTCAGATACAGAAAATTGCCATAAGTCATTCTATTCAAAGTTTCAGGTAACTCGAACAATTTTAGTGTTAAATGCATTGGACTTTTTGTTAACTTACTATCAGTGTAATAGAAAATATTAACTAAATACCATTTATAAGACAGACCATATAAAATTTTTTATTTCGTAAATTTTTAAGAAATGTTTTTATTGATCAAAACGACTTTTTTTAAAAAAATCTCATTTAAAACATTTTGTAACTGAAACATTATGTCTATGGCTAACGGTTTAGAAATTATTTATTAAATACTATTGAGAGTGGACATCTTGTATGAAATTGAACGTCTTTAAATATCAGTGTTGCCAGATGAGCAGGATTTTTAAAAAAATTCAGATTTGTACCTCCACATTTTCTGAAGAGCAATAATCCTCATATTTTCTGACTTATTAAATAAGGTGGATATTACAATTCCAAAATAGTGATTTATTTTAAATTTTGAAAAGGACTCCAATTGCCAACACTGATATGCATATGCTTTCTGATGCTTGCCATCTCTAAGATCACGTTTGGTAAAATTGTATTCGTACAAAATGAATTGTCCTATTCGAACAAATGAATTAAAGACAAGTAAAATGCCAAAGGGTTGACAGAACACAGAATACAGATATATTGTTGGCGGACTAATTGTGGCAATGGGTCACGTGTTTGATATGCCTGTTGTAAAGCCACACACTGTCCATTCAGCTACTGAGCTTTTGCCCAGTAAAAGGATGGGCTTTTGGGAGAAAATCACTCTTAACTTATTTTTTAATGCAGAGTGAAGAATCGAAATTTAATATTAAAAATTGCAACTATGTAATTTTGAAAGAATTAAGTCTAAAGGAGGCTCAAGAAATTCCTAGTGGGAGGGGGGACACATTTCACTTTGTTCCAATTAGTTTACGACCCTTCTGTGCATCGTAACAACATTTTAAAAATTCGAGGCGATGGTTTATATTTTACAAAAGTTGCAGCAGCAAAAAACAGTAAATGAACAAACACATAAGTATGACATTTTTGGAACCTTATAAAAATTATCATGAGACCAACACCGAAACGAAAACCAGACTAAAGAGAGAGAGAGAGAAAGATTTATCATAATTGGAACATGCATTCAAACATTGTGCGTGGGCATACATTAAAAATAAGCAAGAGAAACGCACGAAAAAATGCAAAACCTCTTTTTAACTTCAGCAAATTAACCCCAATCAAAGAATACGCAAAAATAAATAATCACACTCATCACATAAAAGGTAATAAAAAGTCTAGCTTGCTTTAAATATGGAATAAAATTTATTTCTATCGATTCGTTGTTTTCTTGATTTCTCTTTTTTTGTCATTCATGATTCTTACTAGTAAAACAAATGCCGTACTCCAGGTACATGTAATTCTGCTATGGATACTCTGTGTACAAAAGTGTGTGCGAGATAATAATAAATGAGTATTGCCTTATGGGTGAGCTTTATATAATGGATTTTTTCATTTTAATTTATAGGAATTAGATTTCCAGGGAATGATGATAGACCCTCAAGTAACAGGCCAAGTCAAGGATCACCCGACTGTGATTGCATTCCTATCCGACGTTGCTATGTTTTGAGAAATCGAAGAGATTGGAGAACTGCGGGTGAAACCTGTGGATTCGGATATGGACAATATAGAAGGGTGTGTTGTCCCGACAGAACTCCACCAGCTGGACCAATTAGGGTCCCAGAACAACCTCTCGAGCCGCAAGCAGGACCTAACAGACCCCCTACAGGATCTGGCAGACCAATTTCAAGACCTGACAGACCAATTTCAAGACCTGACAGACCATTAGCAGGACCTAACATACCTCGAGTGTCACCTATCCGGCCACCAACAGCACCCAGTGGCGTTCCGTCTCCCATTAGAGGTAAGCGATTTCATAAATTTTATGAGATTCAAAATATATTTTTAAATTACTAGGGGAGCTCCGCCCCCCTGCTCGCTACGCTCACCAAACCCCGCGTTATCGCTTCGCAATTCCAAGTTGTAGGCTCCCCAGCTTGCTGTGCTCGCCAATACCCCATGATATGTATGAATAAGCAGTTGCAGACCTTTCAAATGATCTGTCACACGGCTGGTGTTGTAAAGAAATTAAAAATGTGCCCCTCCCTGGGGGCAGAGTGGGAGGTTGACACACAAGACATCCATAATATGAATAAGCAGTTGCAAACCTCTCAAATGATGTGTCACACGGCTGGTGTTGTAAAGAAATTAAAAATGTGCCCCCTCTGGGGAGCAGAGTGGAAAGTGGGACACACAAGACATCCATAATATGAATAAGCAGTTGCAGATCTTTCAAATGATGTGTCACACGACTGGTGTCGTAATGAAATTAAAAATGTGCCCCCCTGGGGGGCAGAGTAGGTGGGTGACACACAAGACATCCATAATATGAATAACCAGTTGCAGACCGTTCAAATGATGTGTCACATGACTGGTGTTGTAAAGAAATTAAAAATGTGCCCCCCCTGGGGGGCAGAGTGGGGGTGTGACACACAAGGCATCCATAATATGATTAAGCAGCTGCAGATCTTTCAAATGATGTGTCACACGACTGGTGTTGTGAAGAAATTAAAATTGTGACCCCACTGGGGGGGGAAGAGTGGGGGGGGGGACACACAAGACATCCATAATATGAATAAGCAGTTGCAGACCTTTCAAATGATGTGTCACACAACTGGTGTTGTAAAGAAATCAAAAATATGCCCCCCTGGGGGGCAGAGTGGCGGGTGACACACAAGACATCCATAACATGAATAAGCAGTTGCAGCCCTTTCTAAAGATATGCAACACGAGTACTGTGGATAAAAATTAAAAAAGTTCCCCTTTGGGGGGGAGGCAAAGTGGAGTGCGGCGCCCCAAATTTGCATAATTGGAATGAGCAGTTAAAGTTGTTTTAAACTATAGGGGGCCTCCGCCCTGCTGCTCGCTACGCTCGCCAACCCCCCGCGTAATCGCTTCGCGATTCTGTTGGGTATTGGTTTGCAATCCCGGTTGGATTCGCTTCGCGATGCATAGACGGAGCCCTACGACTCATGGAAGGAGTGATCTACCCGTATTCGTTATTTCCGGAAATCTTACACACCAGCATCATTCCGGGAGTCATTCCTTTTAAGGCTAGTTTTTTTTTACTATAGAAGGATTTCACTAAATCAGCAAATCACAGTTTTGGTTAAACACCATAAATAATGTTTTAATTTAAAACTCGAATAAAAAAAAAAAAAAAAAAAAAAATCACAGAAGCATACAATGAACAAATTTCACATTCAATAGGCTTAAAAATTATCAGATTAGCTGTTACTTTAAAGATCAGCCATTCTTATGCATAACCTTATCGCGGCGTGGCCAACGGCATACAAGACAAGTTCATGATGTTTAAAATATCACACAGAGTGGATCACCTTTACGGTGATTGGTACAAAGCAGTGAGCCCATCTTTTTTGTGACAATTGCTGTGTAAAGATCATACGCTCCATGTGACAATTTAAAAGTCATGAATTGGCCTTGCATGTCGTTGGTCGCGACCTGAAGAAGAAAAAAAGTGAACTTACTATACTATTACGCGGGATTCTATGTTTTAAAATTTAAATTTAACAAATTCTAAATTAATTATAAGGCTATTTTGAACCTTGAAATTTATCAACACACATACAATAAAAAAAAATTACTTAAAAACGCATATTATATAAAAAAACCCCTAAAAACCGACAAGTTTCAATTATTCTGTGACCATTCTCAGTCATGTTTCGATATCGAGAGACACACAAACTATTTGTAAATTGCAAAAGTCTAATGTTAACGCACCATGTTGAATCTGCCACCATCATAGCGTCATTTATACAGTTATTATTCAAACATCCATTTTCAAGAAAAGAAATATGAAAAAAAAAAAAAAAAAAAAAAAAAAAAAAAAAAAAAAAAACAGAATGTTGATGTCAATAACTATGTGAGACCATTATAATTTTGAGTTAAATGTTGTTTCAAAATATTTAACCATATCTTATATACCAGGAGGCGGCAGCACGGTCAGTCACCTCATAGAGTTCACGGCTGAAATTACAGAGTTAATTAAAATTCGATTAGCATATTAAAACGCAATTGGTCTGCCAAGTCATATCTTGGCGAAAAACACATGGAAATCTGATTTTTAGAGGCTGACTAGTAGGTTTATCATTGTATTTTCCTGTTCGCAGTCCTCCACTTTTTTTTATCTTTGGGTGCAGGGGAACACAATACTAAACCTACGAGTCAACCGCTAAAATCGGGTTTTCAGCTGTTTTCTACCAAGATATAAATTGGCAGACCAATTGCGTTTTAATATGCGAATTGAGTTTTTAAGTAATTCTAGAATTTCAGCCGTGAACTCGATGAGGTGATTGTCTGTATAACTGTTTGCATTGTATCACTAAAAATTTGCTTCTTAATTGTATGTTGTTCATGCATTGTTTACTGTATATGGAATTTTTTAAAGACTCCTTTATATGTCGATTTTAACTTATAATGTCTCAGATTATCTTAGATTGTTCAACCAGCCACTCGCTAAGCCTTGTGACAAAAATGTGCAGACATTACAAAAAAAAAAAAAAAAAAAAAAAAAAAAAAAAAAAAAAAAAAATCTACTACTGTCTTGAAATTAGCACGCCCAGCTCAAGCAACATTAAGCTGCGCATGTTATTTGTAAAGAAAAAAAAAATCAAATCTTAAATAAAAGTTGGATGGTAGAAATATCCCCAACCCTCCTGAACTTAAGGGTTTATCTAGGCCATAAGCCCAAAGCCGTCTCCACGGTGGAAGCCTATACTGCTTAAAACTACCGATGGTGCCACCTCCCGGTCTCGGTCTACTATGTACCTACATTGCAAGAAACTTTAAAATTTTTAATTCTCAATTCATTTTTCAAAGATTCTGTAATCATCTTTTTTGCGGATAAGTACACAGACAAAACTTTTTTTTTTTTCTGCATTTTCATAATCTATTGCTCTTATTATTTTTTTTTGTTTGTTTGTTTGTTTTTGGAGTAAAATTTTAAAAGACCTGTAGATTGTCTGGTGTATTTCATAGGTGCTTTATGTACTTTTAATCTTGTCACTTTTTTTATTATGCTTAATACTTTTTTAATGTTGTCCAGTATAATCAGAATTTCCTATACACCAGCTATACGCAGAAAGGGAGGAGAGGAGCTAGTATCAATTTTACTTGAAAATAAATAAAGTTGTGTTATAAGTTAGTATTGAGAGGTTCAAATTATTTTTTCAATCTTTCGTATATACTTGAAACAACAAAATTTTCTATAGATAACTTTGGGTTTATAATAATCTTGAATCTTAAAAGGTAAGGTTAAAATTTGTTCAATAAATTTATAAATAAATTTTAAAGGAAAACCATGTTCAGCTTCACTGCTTTTAATGAAATTATGTTGTGTTTGAAAAAATGTACCAGAACATATCGGAAAAGCACGCTTTATAAATGAAGAAAAAGCAGAAATCTGGTATTTAAAAGGATGATCAGAGTTAAATGGAATAAGTGTGTTTGATTTCATCGATTTTCTATAAACATTAAATGAAAGATTTTGATACATCCTTAAAAGATTTACATCAAGGAAAGGCAACTTTCCCTCAATTTCTGTATCCAGTGTAAATTTTATATGTCAATCCAATTTATGGATCTCTTTAAGAAACATATCTTTAATGGTTAGGCTGATAAGCGCAGCAGCTTTTGTATCCAGCACCTTCTACCTACCAGCTTTGAAAAACAGAACTTCTTAGCCGTTTTCGGAATGAAAAAAAAAATCAGAAAGAAAAACAGACGCTCTTCTTATCTTTCCATGTCCTGATTCCGCCTGGAGGTGGCACTAAAAAACACCTTTTAAATTAACTACTTCTAAAATTGTTAAAATTACATCTTGACTTTTTTTGTAGATGTGTCCATATTAGGAGCATCGATATATAGACTGATGCATCTTTGAAGATATTTTGTAATAATTTTAAACAGCTTTATGTAGTGTTACGTGAAATTTGCTTCAGGACTGAAAAGATTATGTATTGCAATTGTATATTATTTTGGCTCTAATTTGATATATTTTTTTTCAGATTGTGGGCAGAGTACGTACGAAAACGATCTGAACCCGCTGATAATGGGTGGACAAAACGCAACAGAGGGAATGTGGCCTTGGATGGTAAGGTTCAAAGAATTTTAACACCAAAAACTTATAAACAAGTACAGTCTAACCTTGTTAAGATAAAGTCGAAAGGCAGCAAAACATTTTTGTATTAATCGATAAAAGCAGAAAAAGGCATTTTAGGATGACTTAAAAAATAAATATTTAGCAAAGATATTAAAGAATGTAAATATCTTCCTGAGAAATATTTTATAGTCATTTTATTTTAATAAGTGTTTTTGTACAGAAGGCTACATTTCTAACATCCTCATATAAACACAAAACCCACACCAATACAGGCATACACATGACAATAGTAGTGTTATATGTACAGTAAAATACTACAGCATTCTTATAAAAAAATAAATGAGTAAGAAGAAATAAAAGTAAAATTATACTTATCTCTTTAAGCTAGACTTAAAAAAATATTTTATTGACTTTTGATTCAATTTTTGCATTCTACATTTGTTTATGAAGGCTTCTACTTTTTCTAAATTGTCCAAAACATAATTGGCATTTTCTTGTTGAAACAGAAACCACTGGACAGTTTTTAAAACCTCTGTCACTTCGTTGAAGGACACGGAAGGAATTTCGACCTCTGTATCAGCTTCTATTTTATTCAGTTCTTCTTCATTCTCCTTTTATATTAAATCGGCCAGAATATCTTCAAACTAATATTTTAACACAATCAAACTGATTTATAAACATCATTGGCCCTGTAAGGCAATGATCAGCGTTCGATTCCCGGTCTGAGCATTTTTTCGCTCAATTGGAAGTATTCAGTTCAGAATATTTTCATTTCTCATGAGTTGTACGTTATAACATTTTCATCAATTCGAAATTAATACTCAAATGAGCCAGGGGAGAAATTGGTGCTCTTTTTTCCCCCATAGTCTATATATATCTATATCGCATAGTGTAGTTTTAGTCTCTTCTATTACATCCTCCATTTCTGTTTCGTCTGTTTGTGCAACATCTTCCACTGAAAAACCATCATGCCTGAACCACTTTTTTTTTTAAACAATTGTTGCAACAGAGTTCCATGCACTTCTTAAGAAACACATAGATTCTGAGAGATCGATAGAAAATGGTATCTATTTGACAAAGACTTTATCAATTTTCGATAAGTTTTTTAATTACTTCGTTACTGTAGTGAGTTTTTAAACACTGAATAATACGTTAGTCACATGGCTGAAGCTTTGCGGTATAGTGTTTGGAGAGAAGGAAACGCATTTTATTGATTTTAGATCTTTTACATTTTTGTAGGCTGTATAATTGCCCAACAAAATTAAAATCTGTCTCTTTGATTGGTAACTCTTGAGTCTAATTCTAAAAAAATAGTATGGGCGAGAACTCCGATTACGAAAGATAAAAGGCAGGGGGAAAAAAAAAAGTTTAAATCTGTGAAAACAAATTTTTTCGAAGTTCAGATTTAGTTAGGAGGTCTATAAGTCTTATTTCACAAAAATTGTTGGAACTGTTTTATTTTTTTCCGGCATTATCAGTGCTGAGGCTGCTTTATATCCTATTAAAATGAATTTTCTCAAATTCGGGAACTAGATAGATTATTTTATCTTGTTCGCATTTGCATAAGACCCACATATCGGGAAAATAGTTTAATCATTTTTCGATTTATAACAAGCAACATTTTCCGCGCTGTGTTTGTTTTGACATACCAAAACGAATTTTCTTGAATTCAGAATCGAGCTAGATCGTTTTCTCGTGTTCGGTTTAGTATAGGAGGTAATTTCATGGAAATCGTTACAACTGTTTTTGAGATCATCTGGACATCCAAAATTGCTTGATATAATGATTTATTATTGTACTTATTATTTGAAGTTCCATTTGCTTTTAATGTAATTAAAATCACTTTGGTCATTTATTTATAATTTCTATAATAGATGATGATAATTGCATTTATTATTTGATTGTCGCTTGCTCGTATTTTATATCTTCAAAATTAATCTTGTTATTATTTCAAAATTAGTTCAAATAGAATTTAAAACGCAGTTGATATTTAGTTGAAATGTGAAGTTTTCTTTTCATTTCGTGTTTTAAAAAAATAATTCTGTTTAGTGTAGGCGGCAATAAGAATAAGAGAGACGACAGGCATCTACACGCCTTGGTGCACAGGATTTCTCATTGACAGAAGACATGTGATGTCGGCAGCCCATTGCTATGAAACTTCAGAGTAAGTTCTTGCTTTACAAGTTATTATGCACAGGGTGCGGTGGTATTTGAGTACAAAATAATGACTGTTTTCAAACTTACATAGACACTGGAGATGGAATATTTTTTCTAGTTTTAGCGATTGCATACACAATATGCATCATGCATTCAAACCACCACCAGTCGCAATAACAGCTCCTACATGCTATCGTAACCAACTGCAGGCAATAATTAGCAGTTTGTTGGGAATAATTCTCATTGAATGCAAACGGTGGCCCTGAGCTCCTCAAAAGTGTTGTGTGGATGCCCATTGGAATCATTCTTATCAGAGCATATTTTAAGAAATTTTCACTGGGCGACAATAGGTTTGGCCTTATGACCCAAACAAATGTTCATAAATTCCCTCTTCTCTTGCGGTAACAGAAAACTAAATAAAAGAATATTGACTGGCTGACAAAAACACTAAAGAGACATTAAAAACATTAAAGAGAAGGCGGCTGCATTCTCAGTTTAGACAAATTGTTAATCGTTACGTTAGTAATAGACTAAATATAAGACCCAATTTACCGAATTTGCATGCCTAATTAAAACATTAAGTGACAAATTATCATGTATATTCATGTTAAAATGTTAGTTAATTTTGTTAATTTTTAATAGTTGTACATTTGATTGTTATTCATAAAAATAATAAGTTAGAGTAACTAGGTAACTAAAGACTCAAATTCTGAAAAGTGAATTCAACCTGAATCATTTGAATATTTTTTTTATAGTGAAATAGTACTGTAAATATAGTTTTAGAGCCAAAGTGGAACTAATCAGATTTTTCTCTTGATATTTCAGAGCCATAAAATAAAAAATACCATGTTACCTTTTTTAACGTTGTCAATGTACGAAATCAATTATGCTTATAGTGGATAAATATCTCTTGACTTCGACAACTTTTTACACTTTGCAAAGAGAAGAACTAAAACAGCAAACAGATGCGCATTTAATCTCTCTATTCTAAAAAATAAGCAAATGTTTTGTGACATAAGGTCTTTATTTGTTAATATTAAAAGAGCTGTTGCTTACAAAAATATAAAAATTGGTGGTATTATAGAGAAATGTTTGATAAACACGTTAGTGTAGACAATTTGAAAATCGAATAATTATTTTAAGAGATATTTATTGTTAAAATTGGTCAAAATCTTGCCATTAAAAATGTTTTATAGGAGCAAAAATTATACATAGAAATTTAATAATTTTGAGATCATTTTAAGCATTAGAAGTTTTCGGTGTACGAACTGCATTTATTTTTTATTTTTTAATTTTACTCATTTTATGAAGATTTATTTCCATTTTAAATTGAATTTTTCAGCATTTCAAGAGATTTATTTTTTACATAATTTGGAAAAGAAAATTATTTTAAATTATTTTCAACTATTAAAATAGCGCAACGAATAAAAGTTCCTTTAAATAAAAAAAATATTGACACGTGACTATTATAAATAAAAAAAAAGATTTCAATTAAAATCAAATGAATATTACTTATTCAAAGTAGGAAAATATTGAAAATGACAGCATAAAAACTATATTTACAAGTGAATTTTTAAAGAGAAAGAAAATTGTACAATAATAAATTCATTAATATGCGTTAAAAGTCGTAAATAGATACAAGTTAGTCATATTTATAAACCAAAACAAGACGGTGCAAATAATATTTCCTTTCAAACGGTTAAAATATTATCTCGCAGAAAAAATATTTGGTAAAAATTGCGTCAGATTTTAAACGTTATATTTAAGAATCACTCATTTAAATTAGTTAACGATTTCAGACTTTAAGATTACTTTGAAAACTTCCCTTTGTAAATATAAAATTTAAAAATTAAACTTTCAAACAGTTTTATTTTATTAGATAGTTTTTTTTTTAACTCAGCAATTTAAAATACCCATTACCTTATAGCATTGTTAAAAAAAAATACCAGGAAGCTAAGACCTTGACTAAATTCATTTTATATTAGCTGATTCTGAAATGATTATATAATTTTCTTTAATCAAACATGAAAACAGCCATTAACAGAAGCTCGTCCGATCTTAGACCTTCTCCGTGAATTGGAATTTTTAATATCCGTTTATAGAGTGATCGCCTCCTTTTTTTAAAAAATTGTAATTCAATCTTTTGCTTTTCACAGAAGATCAAATTAATTGATTTTTAGAGGCGAGATGAGGATTGACTCGCGTAGTTCGTAGAGGGCAGAGCCCCCTAGTGTTTTAAAAAGTCAAACTCCCTCTATAAAATATATCCAAATTTTTTATACAAAGGGCTGTCTTATACAAACAGTGGAATTATGCAGGCTTGGAAGACAATTTGCTTCTTTTGTCGATTTGTTCTTTACGTCTAAAAAGGTTTAACTGTATTAAACTTTTAAGTTTACAAAATGCTAAATTTTTGTAATGTTTCCAAAATTCTACGATAATAATTGCAATCAATATGGGTTTTTGGGACGTTACTGTCACAACTAAATATTTTAAACAAATTCGGTATTCTTATGGATTTTGTTGTCTGGAGATTTTCTCCTTCTTTCTTTGTTCTCTAGGAATCTTGCAACAACAGGCCTTGGATCATAAAACCCTATAGTCCAACAGCCGACAGCTCAAAAACCTGAGGTATCGAGCACAAGAAAAAAACTTATTTTATGGAAGAGTAGTAATATGGGAATCTACTGATTCATGCTTGCCGGAAGTTAAGTGGTGCATAAGTCCCAAAATTAATATAGTTAAATGTTTATACGTAGGTTTATCATTGTGTTTGCTGTACAATCATTTCATACCTTTGATTGTATGGCAAACACAATTATAAACCTACGAGTCAACCATTAGTGGTATTAATTTTGGCTTATACACCCCTTCTTCACTACTTCAGATATGGATCATTAGATTGCCCTATTACTACTCTTTCATAAAAGAAAGATTTTTTTTCTTGTGCTCGATACCTTAGGTTTTTGTGCTGTCGGCTCTTGGACTACTATTCCAGTTCCATTATGAGCAATGGACATCCTTGAGTTTAAGGCTTCTCTTAGTAATTCTTGCTCTTTGTTGGAATTAAGTATTGCATATATAAAGGCAACTCTTTTCTTGAAGTGACAAATAAACATATGACTGCACCAATTTATTAAAAATTGAGTGAGTTGAGACGTTTTAAGAAATAATACAGTCTTGCTGTCAATGAGTAGGATGCAATTTTTCAGTTGCATACAAAGTCATTAAATCATGAGTAAATTCGGCGATTTATAAAAACGTTCAACAAAAACATCAAGGCGGGCTGCACTAACAACCTCTGTTTTCTTACATTTAAGAATACATCTAGCCCGTTGAAGATGCTCATTTGAACCTCTTACAATATTTTGGAAACATATTATTTGCAACTTAATACAGTTTATTTTGGCTCTGCCGCTTAGAATCACTTGATAGAAGTTAGTGAATTGTCAAATTTGTGTATGTGAGGATTATCTTCAATATCTTCTGAGGATTATCTTCACTCTCTTCCTTTGTGCTGCATTCATTTTCGCCGACTGTTCGTATTTCATAGGGATGACATTCATCTTTGATAAGAAAGCAATCATAAAATGTTTCTTTAACAATTCTATATGGAATTTATATCAGATAGTATAATAAAAGACTTCTGACTGTCTTTTTGAAATTTTGCAAAGTGCTTCATAAGATCCAGGCATTAGAGAAGTTAGGTGTTCTTATTCATTATTGTTCATCTGTAATCGAAGGAACACATGTTCAAAACCTTGTTCAATTTTGATAAATCGAGTAGATGATTCAAAATGCTTTGCATGAGAGAATGGTTGTGCCATAAGATTTTTAAGTATTCCATGAACTTTTAAAAAAATGCAGGGAAACAAAAGATAGTTTAGTTTTCTGTCCCTTCTATTTTTGCAAATTCTTCAAAGCATAGAGCAGAAACTCATTAAAGTTTAGCTATTCAATATCCAGTGCTCAACTTTGATAACTGATAATTCCAAATGAGACATAGCTAAGTCGGACCTGTGAGCAACGCACCACATCCAAAGTTAGTCTCTACACAGGTACTGTTTCAGACAAAAAGCCGCTGTTCTTGCCTCTGTTTGCAGTTCTCCCATTTCTAGTTAAGTCTTAACTTATTTTTTGAATCTTTCTCAAGAACAAAGTTATCAAATACAATCTTGGCAGAACCCATGAGGCTGTCTGTTCTTCGCTTACTTGATTTAAATTCTCCGAGAAAAACTGATTTCATTTCTTATTCTTCTGAAAAAAAAAATGTACTATAACAAACTTATTATAAACTCCATAATGCTCAGTCAAACCAGCCACTTAGATAGCAAAACAATCAGCACTTTGTAACCGCGCTATTGTATTTTATTTTACTGCTATGATGATTGTTGCTATACTTATCATCTCTGAGTCACAGAATCAGCTTATGTATTCCTATGTTTTATATTTAAAATTGCCGGCACCATCACCTGTCCCTGTCACTGGGCGACACTAGTGTCGCCTACTTTATATGTTATTTTATGCTCTGACTCTTATTCACGGCATACACTACATGGCCATTGATGAACGTCCACTTGCGATTTTAGACATTTTGTTAAATATCTGGAAAAATACGTGAGGAATTATCCCAAAACTCTTAGTGTATAAATATAATAGTACAAGTCATACATTTCCGTGAAGATTTTTTTCCGAAACTCCATAGGGGACCGTCAACAAATTAAAAAAGAATGAATATCTTTTGGATAACCCTGTCAAAACTAATGTAGCAGAAGCGCCCAATTATGATTAAGTAGCTTATTGTGATAAACTGTGTTCATTTTTTAAAGATATCATGTATACTCGTAAAGAAATTAGGGTTTTTATAAAAAAGGTCCCAAATTTTGCCAAGTTTTTTGCTTATAATTTGCAAAGTTCTAAATATAAAGTAACATTCTTTTCTGAAAATATGAAAAATAATATTGCACACAATGCCCTGTAATCAGAATTAAAAAATAATAGAAATTGTATGATAAATGAGTAGGTTTACTAAATAATTTTTCACTACGCATGCATCAACGATATCAAAAGTTCATTTGCATATTTTGTTAGATAAATGTACATAGCAACTTTTGTGAAAGACTCAAAATCATAGCTTGAAAATTCTGAGAATAATCGTCTATAGAATAAGCACAAAATTCGTTGTTTTCAAAATGAAGCAAAAAAAATGAGGGATTTTATCCAAATGTAGTAGTACGTCCCATATTGCGTATTCTATATTGACACAAATCAATGAATATGTAAGTGTGTGGCTGCATGCGCCAAATATATGGATACAACCCCTCTTGTTTTTGCTTCATTTTGGGAATAACGGATTTTCAACTTATTCATTTGACGATTATTTTCAGAATTTTCAAGCTATAATTTTGCAATTTTTACAAACGTTGCACTACACATTTAGCTAACATAATATGCAAATGAAAGTTTGATATCGTTGACGCATGCGCAGTGAAAAATTATTTATTAAACCCACTCATTTTTCATACAATTTTTATTATTTTTTAATTCTGATTACAGGGTATTGTGTGCAATATTATTTTTCATACTTTCAGAAAAAAATGTCACTTTATATTAAGAACTCTGAAAATTATAAATTGGCAAAATTTGGGATCATTTTTATAAAAACCTTAATTTTTCTGCTAGTATGCATGCTATTTTCATAAAAATGAACACAGCTTATTATAATAAGACACTTAATAATAATCTAGAGTTTGAGCACTTTTGGTACATTAGTTTTGACAGGGTTATTCAAAAGGTACTCATTCTTTTTTAATTTTTTTACGGTCCCCTATGGAGTTTCGAGAAAAAATCTTCACGGAAATGTATGACTTGTACTATTATATTTATACACTAAGAGTTTCGGGATAATTCCTCATGTATTTTTCTAGATATTTAACAAAATGTCTAAAATCGCAAGTGGACGTTCATCAATGGTCATGTAGTGTATACGTAACAGCTTTTTGGATTAATATCCGGGGAGCTGCGTCAAGTTGGAGATTATATGTTCATGAAAGTTTTTAGCCATCCATTATTAAGTTTTACAAGCTGTATGGGATGGTGCAGAGTCGTGTTGTAAAATGCAGGACCTCCCACGTGTAACAGAAGGAATCCAGAGCTTTAACACCTTGGTATCAACAATGGCTTTGACTGGAGCATCTTGAAGAAAGACATTTGGAGGTATCAGGCCACATTCGCTGCTCACGACTCACCTCAATTAAAACTGAAAATTTTCTGTGTATGACGTCAGAACATCTTTGGGATTTTTTATACAGCCACCGATCTTTTTCAATTCACTTCCTGGACCTGAAAATTTTTTCTCTTATTATCAGTTGAAAACTACAGCATTCCAGGCTCCTCTTCATGTTTAAGCTTATTAAGGAGGAGTTTCACTATGCTCACGCGGTTATCTTTGGTTCTCTCGTACAACAGGGCAAGTTTGCCGAGTTTGCCCAAGAGGGCAAACTTGAACAATTGCCCTTTCTTCATCCCTAACGGAGATTCTAAACAAAAGAATTCACATACCATTCATTTTATTAGCGGAAATAGATAAAGGGGGAGTTTTTAACAGTGGACAAACATATATTTGATGTAGGAGACTTTACAAAAATTTCAGATAATTTCCCGATTGCTTTCAACTGTGTTATGCATTTACAAATGGTTCAGCTATACGTCATATTTCCGCTGGTTAAACGGGAAAGTTTTGTTACATTATTCTGAATATGTTGGAAAGTGTTTCATAATCTATGCTTGACGCATGATTTTTTATTTCTTGTTTCTTCTTATATTTGTTTTACACATTTTACATTTCGCATTTAACAGTATTCGAAGCAAAGATTGCCATATGGAATAATGCTTTTAAAAAAAATAAAAATAACCATACAATTTTGAAGAATGCTGTGCTTCTTCATTTTCCCTGTGCTGTGACACTTCATTTTCTATGTTATCTATTTCACACATTTTATGTTTAGATCTTTGCTGTGTTTTAGGTGATTCAGTCTTTGACCACAGTCTGTTGTTATTATTATCTTTTTTCTATTTACTTATTTTCAACCCGCCCCTTGTAGCAGTCATTCTCAGTGAGTTCAGCTCCTGCTGAATATTGTTTTTTAAAAATCTTATAAAAGTAACTTGAAGAAATATCTATGCCTTACAGACTTGTTTTCCTTCTCTGACAAGTCCTCTCTTAGACTCTAGACGTTCTAAAATAAAAGCTAGCAGCATGTCTTTGGAAAAATAAGTAATATTAGACATTGACTTATTTTCAGAATATTACGGTATGTTATATTAAGTAATCTGTAAGTATATAAATGTATGTGACTGTATAAGATGCATGTTTATAACGAGACGTAACATACATTACCATAAATACAAAAAATAAAACTAAGAAGAGGAGATTATATATTAAGTATGGAGCATTCATCATTAATGTAATTTAAAAATTAAAAGATATTTATTAATATTAACTATTTTGAAATGTATGTAAAACATAATAATATGCCAGTTTATTATCATTTTTCCAATTATTTTTATTCTAATCTTTGTCTGTAATATAAAGCAAGAAAATTGACACTCCGCGTCCTTTTCCAGTACTGATCGATATAGAGCTCGCATTGGCAGCATCAACCAAAACATAGGAGACGAGTACCGCATCACCCGAATCGCAGTTCCTGATGGCTATACAGCGGGGCAGTTTTACGACGACATTGCAATCCTGACTCTCGACCGAGACGTAGATTTCCCGAACTTCAATCCCGTTTGCTTACCCGATGAACAAGTGAGCAGAATAGTCCTGACTAACACTGGAACGACGGTATCTGGATGGGGAGCGGACAGAAATGGTATGAATTGCTACTGATAAATGTTATAATGGAAATATGACAACGTACAGGCGAAAAGTTCAATTTTTCATACAAATAATATCCACAGAGCTTCACAAATCATGTCCATGACCTCTCATAGTCTTAGTTTATACTACTAACTTGGATCTAAAGTAGATTTAAAATATTTTTGCATACAAGTAGAACAACATTTGTAAGACAGTGCATCTGATTGATGGTTGATTTGTGGGATAAGAAGAAAACGGATTTCTATTATTATTACTTATCCATTATTAGTTGCCCGCACACTTTGCCTATGCTCTAATGTCTATTTCATTGTTCTATTGGTAAAATTGTTCTACCAAAACAATAACAACAAAACTCCGTTGCGGCTAAGGAAGGAGTACTGCTATAGAAAACTTCCATCAGTAAAAACGAATATAAATGTATGCCTTTATATAAACGCCTTATTTCTGCACAATTTCTATCATAAAAGTACAAAATTTTTTATTCGTGAACTGGTGGATGTTTACTACGGTGATAATCAAGCCCTGATCGCATTGGAGTTTTGTTAATTCTGTTGAGCAATTTTGTCACGAAAACGGTTTCTTCCAACGTAGACATGAAGTGCCGGATAGATGACAAATGATCATGACCAATCCTCATTTTTCTTATCCAATAATAATGGCAATGGGCATGTAACGGAGGGGTTTTAACGGAGATGCTATTTCACTTGTTCAACGCATGAACACAAAGGAAATCATTCGTCTTAAATATATGAATTTATTTAATCAATGAAAAACGTATTACTTGAATTATCTGTGAATCAAATTGTATTTAATTTGCGTCAGTGGAACTCTGATTTGCCCAGAGTTCTCTGAAATGGCAAATATACAAGGTGCGTCATACGTTAGTATAAACTTTAAAAATTAACAATAAAAAGAAGTAATGCTCTAAAAAAAAAAAATTCGGTTTGCATAAATATGATCAGAGGAGCATTAGATTTTTTTTCACAAAAAAAAAAAAAAAAAAAAGATTCTAAAAGTAACCAAAAGAGGGAGCTCACACATCATGCTGAGACAGTTTATGCAAACCAGGCAAACACAGGTAGATTATGACATAAAATCATGAAAACGTGATAATGTGCATATTTTTATGGAAAATATGTTCAAAATGACCACCAGATTTTTGGCAAATGACGCGCGTCATTACGCCTATTACAGTTGAGTATAGCATGCTGCCATTAATGCCACCAATGGTCCGTCGACTGACATCTTTTATTTCTTCCAAAGTGGCTGGGGAATCTTGGTACACACGAGACTTTAAGCATCCCTACTATCAAAAATCTGCCATCAACAAGTCTGGAGATCATAAAAGACACTCAAACTTACAATCTCGTATTATTACTTGGGCTTCCGTGAAAGTTTCAAACAGGTAAATTTTCGATTTATGTGCAAAGTGGGGCGGTGCACCATCCTATATGAAGGAGAAGACAGGTAACATATGCCTTTCCTGCAATGCAGACAAAACGTAGTCGCGCAAAAACACTTCACTTGCCTAATACCTGATCGTGGAGGTCATATTGAATATCTTTTACTTTAAAATAAATGTACAGGGTCATGTTATTTAGATTTGTTTAGCTGTCTGTTTGCCCTTGTCTGATTTGCAAAAAAAGTCTCTTTATGAAGTGTGAGCGCCCTTTTTCGGTTACTTTTGGAACTTTTTTTTTTTACATGCGGAACAAAAATTTAATGTCGCTCTGATCATAATAGCACAAACCGAAAATTTTCTGCAATTACTTCTTATATTGTGAATTTTTGTAAATTTGCACAAACTTACGACGCATCCTGCATATACACTGGCGGAAAAAAAAATCCCAACACCAAGAAAAACTTATTGTAGAGTAATGAAATTTGGACAGTGCATTTGTCTAGTTAAAATGTTTAATTGATTAGATTTTCGAGATCATAGGTTAATTTAAGGTCAATAAAATGCATTTCAAATGTGAAATGCTGTTACATTAAAAGTCGCTATAACCTCCAGAATTTTGAATGCATACTTGCACACGTGCATGCATTGTGTCATACAGGTGCCGAATGTCACTTTGTCGTATGGAGTTCCATGCTTGTTGTACTTGCTGTGTCAATACTGTGATGGTCAGTGCTGGCTGGGGATGACACCGACGTGCTCAATGGAAGGCAGATCTGGTGATCTCGCTGGTCAAAGTAACAGGTCGACACTCTGTAGAGCACGTTGCGTTACAGTAGCGGCTTGAGGGCGCGCGTTATCTTGTTGAAAAACGCCCCTTGAATGCTTTTCTTGAATGGCAGCACTACAGGTTGAATTACCGGACTGACTTACAAATTTGCAGTCAATGTGCTTGGGATAAGCCCGAGAGTGCTTCTGGTGTCATAGAAAATTGCTTCTTAGACCATGACTCCAGATTGTAGATCCAGTGTTTTTAACCCGCAGACAGTTTAATTGCAGGCGTTCCCCTGGCCTCCTTCTGACCAGCACACGGCCATCACTGGCACGAAGGCAGAACATGCTTTCATCAGAAAACACAACAGATCTCCACTCCATCCTCCAGTGAGCTCTGGCTTGACATCAATGGCGTCGCAAACGGCAATGGCTTAGAGTCAGTGGAATGCATGCCTTGCATCGAGCTGTCCTTGAAGTAACCAATTTCTAACAGTTTGTTGTGTCATTGTGGTACCAACTGCGGCTCAAATTTCTGTCGCAGGCACAATACGATGAGCCACAGGCGTACGCCGAATACGACAGTCTTCCCTCTCAGTAGTGCCACATTGTCACCTGGAACCTGGTCTTCTTGAGGCATTACCACCCCTTGACCATTGCTCCCTACAATCATGCACAGTGGATACATTCTGTCCAAGTCTTTCTGCAAAATCGCGGAAAGAAAATCCACTTTCTCGTAGTCCTAATTTACGACCTCTTTCCAATTCGGGGAGCTGATGATAATGGCTTCTTCGTCTTCTTAAAGGCATTCATGATCAACTTCAACTCAATTCGTCAAATTTTGAAGAGAAAAAATGCTCACGAACTTTACAGCACTCGTTTAAAGGAAACCTGACTTTAAAGTTGTGCGTGGCGCTACTAGCGCCACACTTATGAGCGAAGCCCGAAATTTGAATCAATGTCATCTTTCAGATGTATAAACACGCCTACAAAATTTCGTTTGGCTAACACAAGTCTTTCTTGGTGTTGGGATTTTTTTTTCCGTCAGTGTATATATGTATATATATACATACATATATGGGAGGTCAACCTCTTCATGACCTCATACTCCCACTTGTATTCAAGAGTGATGTACTTATACCAACTTATACATTTTTTAGGATTTCGTTCATTGTCTGTCTGTCACAGTGTCCGTACACAAAAACTGTACAAGTCAGAGTGTTCAAATTTTGTGTACTGTAAATACGCTGAATTCCTCTTGTCACACAACAAACCATAAAAGTTTGAAAAATACTATTACTTTAGTTAACATATTTTTTTAATATCACCAGTTCATTAAAAAAAAAAAAAAAAAAAAAAAATCCATTCGGCGATACTCTCTGCTGGAAAAGCATTTTCTGTAAATGTGTGAAACAGTGCAGGATACAGATAACATAAATGCGCATAATACAGGTTACATACGTGAGGAAAAAGGGTGGGTTGCAATTTTTAACTCCGGACGCAACTTAGGCAGGTCGCACACTGAGGCGACAGGAGGAAGATGAAGTGCAACTTAGGAAGAGAAACCTCTCAAAACAAAAACGAAAGTTATTTTAAAACCTGTTTTTTTCCGAAGTCGATCAATATGTTGTATCAGACGCTTGAGTTTGCGGCCTGCCTTACTCACGCCGATTCAATGTGTGTATAAAGAATCTTATGTTGCCTAGGTCAAAAAAAGTACCCTTCTTTTTAAGTGAAAACAAGCTAATAAAAGGAAATTTTCAAGAGATTGCCGAACTAACCATGCTGAACGATTTTTAACCTTTTATAATTTGTTAGTTTATAGTTTTTAAATGTGTTTCTCTATCTTTCTTTCTATGAACACAAATGTATTAATTCTAAAAAGTTTTGTTTTAAATGCATTTTGCATCAGTTTTTAAAAGTTTCTTTTAACGTATTTTTATTTCGTTATCTAGGAGGCGAACAGAAAATTTACTTGCAGTATCTGACTCGATTACCAGTAATGTCTAATACGGAATGCCAACGAACACTTCGTCAGAGACTTCAACAATCTTTCCGACGCCAGTTTCCGCGTGGTGTGATGGATGACCTCTTTATATGTGCTGCATTCAGAGAAGCAGGCAAAGATGCTTGTGGAGTAAGAAATATTTTTTTTTTTTTTTTTTAATTGCTTAAAGGGTTACATGATTTTGAAAGTTTCAAAAAATCCTACTTTATATTACTTTTTGTTTTCTAGTAATGTAACACGTCTAGAATTTTTTTTCCAAAGTTTTACGTCAATTGGAGACTAGGACAGAAAAAAAAATAATAATAAATCGCAATCGTTGTGCCAAGTCATATGTTAAAGGAAAAGAATTAAAAACTTGATTTTAGCGGTTGACTCGAAGTTTTACTATTGTGCTTTCTTGAGCTCAAAAGTATGAAAAAATGGAGCATTGGGAGCAGAAAAACATAATGGTAAATCTATGAGTCAAACATTAAAATCGGAGTTTTAGGTGTTTTTCACTAAGATATTACTTGGCAGACAGATTGCGCTTTAATATGCGAATCAAGATTTAACTACTCCTAGATTTTCATCCACGAAGTCGATAAGTGTGCTGTCGCCGTCCGATCTAATACGGATAAATAAAATTGCATTCTTTCAGCTTTTTGATACGAATTAAGTAAATGTAAAAGAAAGTCTCACAAATATTATTTGAAATACATTTATATAAAGAGAAAGTATTATATTATATGTAAAGTGAGTTTGTAATAAACTCGGAAAAATGTAGTTGATGAATAAAGAAAAATAAGCCCAAAATTCATAGAATTTTTTAACAGACGATATTTTTCTCGTAGCACGTATTTTAATTTCATGTTTTGTGAAAATGGCAACAAAAAATACACTAATCTACTTTTTTTTTTTTTTTTTTTTTTTTTTTTTTTGCTTAATTTAATAGAAACGGAGTATTTCAGTTGCACGCAGTTACAACATTAGTACTAAAAGCTAAAAAATAAAATAATACCTCAAAAATGAATCGGGATACAACTTAAACAAATCGCATTTAGAATTACATTTTTTCTCCTATATGACAGTATAAAAATTAAAAATGTGTGATGTTTAAAACTTTAAAAATTTGCAGTAGCAAAATCGAAATTTAATTTCAAAATTCAAATTGTTGCTATTTGCAGAAGGACATATGCGTTACGCACAGATATGTTTGTCCTTTACAATATACAGGGTGAGTCATAAATATCGAAACAATAGGCTATCTCCTTAAATATTGACCGAAGACTCATACTTCCAATTGCAAAGTTTTATAAAAAAGGTTAATTTTTTGATAAGATAAGTTGCAACTCCATGGGGGGGGGGGTCTATTTTAAAAAATACGAAAATTAAATTTTTATACGGTCCCAAGAGGATAAAACTTCCAATTAGAAAAATTTTCCTTGTCCATTCCTGAATTGAACAATAAAAAAAAAATCATCTCTATATCTACAAATCCCCAAAAGATATTAATATCCAAAATTTTCAAAAATTCTTCACTTACACCACTTAAGCATACCTCTGAGCGCAGCAAAATCAGTTCATTCGAAGTACAATCTAGGGATGGACCATAAATTTACGCATTGTTAAGTGTCGATCCAAGACAATACTTTAACTTTTAGATATAAAATAAAAGCGTATAGGTTTTTGCTTTAAACTTCCTTGAAATATGCTAGATGTCTGCAATATCTCCACCTTGGCGCCAACCTCGTAACTGGCACGACCCACTGGCCGTACCGTCTTATTAAACACTTATTAAAAGTGTTATTAAATTAAGTGATATTAATTAAACTCTCATTAAAAGTGTCTTATAAGCTTATTGCCCCAGGCAATGAGTTTAGTGAAAATAATAATGTCGATAATGACACTTCTATTAAAGGAATCATTGGAAATTTATTTTAAAAAATTAGATAGAAATATTTTCAAAAATCTACTTTTTTGCTAATCAGCTTCAAAATTTATGATGGTTTTAAACCTATTTTTATTTTCTTCTATCTTTACAAGAAGAAATTATTGGATTCATGACAATTTTGAATTCCGGTTTTCGACGGACTCACACGTTTTAGGGCTCAGAGATACCGAAAAACATGTTTTTACAAAATGTCTGTCTGTGAGTCACTGCACAAGGAAAAAAACTGAAATCGACGTGATAAAAAATTTTTAATCAACTGACGTATTTAAACAGTAATTAAAGAGGGTGAGAATGGCAAAACTTAAACAAAATCTGAAATCGAAACTATATAGCACGGAGTTAATCACCTAGAAACTTTTAAAAAGCATTTAAAACTTTTAAAAAGCATTTAAACGTTAGGAGCCCATTTTTGTTCAAACATCAATGCAATTTTCTGCATCAAATGTTTTTATTTCAGTATTTCTCATTTTTAAAGTGACATAAATCACAATAACCGCCGGTTACGGTAACAGTCCCACGAATTCAATAGTTTTTAAACCCCCCCCCCCCCAAAAAAAAATATATATATATATATATATATATATACCCAACATCCCGAAAGAAGTTTTCAGCTCAGAAAATTTACTTTTAAAAATATGATTTGTTTACAAAAAATTGCATCTTTTTTTATATTGCTATTTTAAGTACTTTTATTTTTAAAAAATATGTTATTTAAAATGCTGAATCAAAATTGAAAATTAGACATTTTCATTTAATCAAAAGAAAAAAAATTCAACACGAAAAATAATATTTTGAGTTACAACAATTTTAATTTACTCTAAATTTTTTGAAAAAAAAAATTATTAAAAAGTCTTATGATGTGATAATGCTTACAAAATATATGGTTAACCATCATAAAACATTGAAAATTCTAACTCTATAAAAAAATAAATAAATAAATAAATAAATGTTTCCTGGACCCATTACAGCAATATTGTTTCTTCAATTGCCCGTATTTCAATTTGTGTCTGATCCCGTGAAATCTCACGATTTATTAAAATTGTCATAACTCTCTGCGTTTTGAAAATATCAAAATGTTTTTGTTGTTGTTGTTGTTCAGTTCTGGAATGTATAAGGAAAATTTTTCTAATTAGAAGTTTTATCCTCTGGGGGCCGTATAAAAATTTAATTTTTGTATTTTTTAAAATAGACCCCCCATGGAGTTGCAACTTATCTTATCAAAAATTTCACCTTTTTTTAGGAATTTTTGCAATTAGAAGTATTGGTCTAGGGGCAATATTTAAGGAGATAGCCCATTGTTTAGATATTTATGACTCACCCTGTAGACAGATTGTCGATTTCTAAAAAAATCAGCCTTAAGATGTAAGGGTTTTAGTTTTCTTTCCTGTAAAGAAATTCCCACTGCTTCTGATAACTTTAAACGTTTCTTCTTTTGCTTTTAGGGCGACTCTGGTGGACCTCTAATGATTATGAATGATAATCGGTGGTATGCTGTTGGAGTTGTATCATTCGGATTTCGGTGCGGAATCGCTGGAATGCCAGGAGGATATACAAGAATTTCAAGTCATATGGACTGGATAAGAGAGAATACTAGAGACTAACATATCATTCCTTACAGAAAAAAAAAAAAAAAAAAAAAAAAAAAAACTGACTAGGTTTTAATATTTATTAACAAAATAATCATGATTGATCCTTCTATCAAAATCATGCATTCTTGTAACCAAGATGAAAAAAAAAATACTATTGTTCTTACCATTTTTAAATAAATGAGTTTGAAAAAAGAACATATTATCTACTCCTGTCCGTTCACATCACAAAAATATATTTTTCAAAATATGTTTTCTTCACAGTTGAACCCATTTATGCCTTAATCTTTGTTACTTCAAATTTGTTGCTAAAATCATTTTAAAATGCTGAAAATAAACTGGAAAAATACTACAAAAATCAAGCGAATTTGTTTTTGTACTTATTTTATAAAATATAAACATATTAAACATTGTAATATGCCTAGTTTATCTATCTATCTTCCATCTATAATATAAAGACCAAAAGTATCTGTGCGTAACGCATACGTCATTTTACAAATGGCAACACATTGAAATTTGAAATGAAATTTCGGTTTTGCAATTTTGCTATTGCAAATTTTTAAACTTCTTAATATCGCACATTTTCAACTTTTTACACCGTTGTATAGGGGGAAAAATGTACTTTTAAATGCAATTTATTTGAAAACTATATCTTAATTTATTTTTCAAATACTAATTTTTTTTTAAAGTTTTTAATACCATTTTTCTAACCGTGGCAACAGGAGTACTCCATTTCTATTTAAAGAAAAAGAAAAAAGGGAAAATAATGATTGTTTCTTTTGTTGCCATTTTCTCATTAAAAGAGAATTTTTTTTTTAATACGTGCTGTGTCAAGATCAAGAATGTTATAAAATTCAATGAATTTTGGTTTCAATAATGCTTAAAAGAAAATAGTTTAGTAACTTTTTCAGCTAATAGCCATCGAGACTTCAATTTTTGAATCAAAGATGATCAAATTAAAAAGACAATTTTTCTTGAAAAGGTGAATATAGATATGAAAGGTGTATATGTAAATTTTGATATGGTGAAAATGATGTCGGGTTTAGATTTCACGAGGAAATTGTGTCAAAGTAGAATATATATATATATATATATATATATATATATATATATATGGAACCATTAGATAATACTACAATTCAACATCAAAATATGGAATAAAATAACAAACACATAAAATAACAAACTATATCAAACATAGGAGATGGCAAAAATTGGAACAATATTGGAAATGTGGTATTGAGCTCGTTCTCAAGAGCAATGCTAAACAGACACATTAATTGCGATTAATTTCTGATTAGAAATATACATATAATATTTCATTTCAGAATACTAGCATAAGAGCCTTAATCGATAACTTATCATAATAACTGGTCTCTATTATTTTTTACTGCTTACACGTACGATTAAATTTTAATTTTAACAATTTCTACACATGGATTTTATATAAATAGTATTTTGTTAACTTTAGGTTCAATGTGACTTAGTTATGAGTTAGACTTATCAATATAAGGTGCATTTTTTATTATAAATAATTTTGTAAGTTTATTATAAATCGACGAAACTGTTCCTCCCTAAACATTTTCTTTCGTCGAAATTTGACGGGTTCTACATTGTATTTATAATATCCGTAATTATATATTTTGTCAAATTTACAAAAAATAAGCTTTTAAATTATGTATTATTTACTGTAATCAGTATTTTTAGGACTTACTAAAAAATGCATTAGTTTTTTAAAGAGACTAATAACATTATAAGTATTATTAATAATAATCTAAAAATAATGGTATCTGAGTCTTAAAAACAATTTATTTCATAATCAACTTGAAAGAGAGACGTTACATTAATATCTGACCTCTAAATGGCTAATAAAAATACGTATTCATTCGTTCTTAGCGCCGTCTGTTTTGTATGTTACAAACATGCATAAAAAAAGTCTTGAACATATAATTTAACATATAAAACACGTATGAAACATGTATTTTTTAAAAAAGTTTACAAACTAAGATTATGACTTATTTATTTATATTATTGACTTTAAAATACAAATAAACTTACATTTTACATTTCGCCATCTTGAAAAATTCTGAAAAAAAACCATCGTTTAATCAAATAAGTATCCATCTTATGCCGTCATCTCTCGTTAACAGATATTCAGAGATAATTATTTCATATAATTTTCATGTTAAAAAGAATAATAATTATAAAAATTTATTAAAATTTTAAGTATTCCAAAAATGGAACGCTAAGCATAAATGGATTAATGATTCAAAATATCGATCTTCTACATTTGATCTATTATTATAAGAAAAACTAGCGAGCTACGCCCGCTAGCTGGGCCACTTTTCCAAACGAACCTCGGTATTAAGCAGTATATAATAAGCAAAAAAATTCATTAAATAAGCAAGTCTTGGTGTTCGAATCCTCAAGCACAAAAAAAGTAAATTAAAGAGCCATGGTCCCGTTAAAAATATGTGATTTCGCACTGTGGGCCACGTGCACTTGAAAAAAAAAGATTGTGGATCGGAACTATGGTCGCTTCGCGCCCATAGTCCCGTTAAAAATATTTGGTTTTGCACGGTGGGCACTACGCGCCCTTAAGACATTTTTCCGTATTTTTTAGTTCATCAGAAGCAGATTTTTACGCAGATTCTGAATATATAATCAGTTTTTTTCTACTTTAAAAACTGTCTGCATGATGGTTTAAGAAAAAACGCGCAAAAAAACGCAATTAGCGCCGGTAGAAAAAGCGATTTTCGGCTGTTTCTTCTTTTAGCCAAAGGGGAAAAGTTAGGTTCTTCACCGCAAGGTCGCGCAGTGTTCTGCCTCGGAGCTCCGTTTGAGCGCCGTTTCGGATTTGAGATTTTTTTCGTTCCGATTCCCAAGGGGTTTTTAATTCATAACTTTTTTAATTTTGGTCCCACGGTCTCGAAAATGCCCGAAATGACTTCCCCGGAATATTTCCAATCGAAAGACACCTCTCGCGACTTCCAACTCGCCCGCGTTGCGAAGTTTAATCGGCTTCAAGCAGACAGAGGCGCACGGATTTTATTAGTATAGAAGTTTGTTTAAAGCAAACTTAAAAAAAAAAAAAAAAATGCTCATTTTAGCATATTTGATCACCTTCCAGTTTTTTCAAAAAGTGTTACACTGACCAAAGTCAAATAAACATATTTTAACCAGAAATTTTATTTAATAAATGAAATAAAACAATTTCTGTTTTGATACAAAAAAAAAAAAAAAAAAAAAAAAAAAAAAAAAAAAAAATGCTTACAAATACATTGGGTCGTCAGATTCACACAGTTTTACGGAGCAATACTGGAAGATGCACCCAAAGTGACTCCAAAACTTAAGGTTACATTTCCTTTTAAATGAAAATACATGCTTAGAATGGAAATAAAAAGCATCAAATAAAGCAAATAACTAAAGTTTTTCAGCATGAATGTTTCAACACGTTTAATACTAGTTTTTTCTTAGTTAAAAAAATTATTTGTACATTTAAAAATTATAAAATTTGTAAAAGGAAGCATCATAAACTTGAACTTTTAAAATTATGAGAAAGGGGCTGTGCTTTACATACAAGGTGAGTCATAAATATCGAAACAATAGGCTATCTCCTTAAATAATGCACCTAGACCCATACTTCCAATTGCAAAAATTCTTAAAAAAGGTGAAATTTTTGATATGATAAATTGTAACCCCATGGGGGACCTATTTGAAAAAATACGAAAATTAAAAATTTTTATATGAATGTCTCTGTAGGATAAAAATTCCAATTAGGAGAACTTTCCTTATCTAGTCCTGAATAAGACACAAAAAATTGCATCTTCATATCTTCAAAACTCACGGAGTTATAGCCGTTTAAATAATTCAACAGGTTTTAAAGGATTAGACACAAATTGCAATTGAAAAACGCGCAGTTGAAAAAACAGTATTACCTTAACAATTCTAGGAAACGTGTAAAAATCTATCTTTTGAGTTAGAATTTTTTTTTCTTTTTTGTGATGGTTAGCAATATAATTTGATAAGAAAAACACATCCTAAAATTTCTCATACAATTTATAAAAATTTGATATGGTTAGTACTGGTTTAAATGAGATAATTAAAATTCGTTATATCTCGAAACATTATTTATCGGTTTTCAATTTCTTTCCATTTAATTAAAGATGAAAATCTGATTTTAGTTTTGTTCCAGGGTTTTTGTTTTTCAATATTAATTTTAAAACTATTAAAAATATTTATTCAAAAAATATTATAACTTAAAAAAAAAAAAAAATAATATTTTCAAAAGTAAGTATCTTTTTCAAATTTGCCGAAACAAAATTAATGTAAAATAATCAAAAATGACATGCTTCAAATTCCTTTTTCTTTAACAATTCTTAACTTTTAATAATTTAAAGACAAGAAATAGTGGGGGAAAAATTCATTATGCAGCAAAACGAAGTGTACTGTTTAAATGTTCGTCAGTTATTTAAAAGAATGCATTCTCTAAGATGCACATAAAGTCTTTTTTTTAATTTAGCTCTCACATCTTCAGGCTTATTATCGTCCTGGAGAGGCTGTTAAAAATTTTGTATAGAGCACGGGCATGGTTGCAAGTAAGCTGTCATTTTCGCTGTTTGGGTGGCAGAAACTTCGCCGTTCCTTGTTTGTCGTCGTTTAAATCCATAGCAATCTTCCCGATATCATGACTTTTTCGTCCAATCATGATTATTTTTTGGAAAAATATAGTCCTGTCTGGCTAGGCTTAACCTTTTTCTAATGTTTCATTCACCCTCTGCCCCCCCCCCCCCCCCGATATAAAAAAAATAAACATTTATTGTTGATCTATATAGTTTAAAAATTCTGTTCCGTTTACGGATTTCTACTGATAATAAATCAATAATGTATTCATTATTATTATTATAAACATTCATTATCATATTCATTATTCAAGCAAATTAGGTTTCTTCCGTCAAAAATTACACACTTTCCGCCCTTTGCCCCCCCCCCCCCCTCCTCTGATCATATACAGTTTCATATTTTTAAAACTCTTTATTTTGTTTAAATAAAATTTGTCGCATTTATTTCTGACTTATCACAATAAATAAATAATAATTTAGATTATCTCCAGCTTATCCGAAATATGTATGCTTCCATTCTTAGCCCCCCCCCCCCCCATTCCCATCATGCAAATAAGTTTTTTTTTTATTATTTCTATAAAAAAAAAATTCTTCTATTTTTTTTCTCTCTCCAGTGACAAAAAATAATCAAATATATCAATAGAAATATATCTTTTTTTTATCATCTTTTATTCCGAAAAAATTTCTTCCCTCTGTCCCCCCCCCCCCCCCCCCTCCAGCAGAATGAATTTTAAAACTTTGAAATTCGTCATTTGAAAAGAAAACTGATATATTTGTTGCTCACTAATAAGAATAAATAAATAATGATTAAAATCACTTCCTAACATTCCGAACTTACGCTTCTCCATGTAGCCCCCCCCCCCCCCCTTCCGGAATACAAAGGAGTTTTTTTTTCTTTATTTTACATAAAAAATCTTTTCAATTTATTGTTCCGTAGTCGCAAAAATAATTAAGCATATAACTTATACTCTGTTTCTGAAATTCTCATCCAGTCTTCTCTTCCCCCCCCCCTCCGCCCAGCTTGCTGATTGTCAAATATTTAAAAATAGTTAATTAAAAATATTGATTTAAAAAATTATTTATTTTTAAAAATATTTATTTTAAAAAATGCCAGACCTGTGTGTCATTAATACATGAAAAATAATCTTAAATATCGTTAACCTACAATCATTTACGCTGCCCCCCCCTTTGATACAAATATATTTGTATGCTAGTAGGAAAGAGTGAGAAGCATAAATTGTGATTTCTTAGGTTTTAACGTTAAAATCTTTAAGTTATTTTTATTTCTATGTAAAAAAAAAAATATTAATACTAATAATATTTTTTTGTTTGTTGTTCTATAACGACAATAGAGAAATAATTAGTAATATAAATAATCCCCATTACTGAAATTTCCGTTTCCCTTTCTTCTCATATCCTCCATATAATATTCAAAATTTCAATGAAAAGCGTATTCGTTGATATCTAATAACTATAAATATCTCCTTTCTCCCCGTCCCACCCAAAAAATAATAATTCTGCCCCCTCGTGTGTTTTGCCACAGCACACTACAAAAAAAGTGCATTAATAACTCTAATAAGGTTTTTTAATATCTCAAAGTAAAGATATTTGTATGAGAAGTCTGTGGTAATTACAGTGGAAAAGGAATCGTTTTTGCCACCCAAACAAGCGAGCAACTGAAGCGTGACGTCACATGCGCGTGTCCCATGGGCCCAGGCCTAGCCAGGGCCGAGACTTTACTTTTTTCTGAAGACTCTCCTGGACGGGCCAAACGTGTTTTTCACACCGGAGGGAACTGCTTCCTTCTTCCTAGGTCTGCAATGTAAGAAATTTTCAATCCGAGTCTTAAAAAATCCGTGTTAAAATCACTTTCTCTGACTGACCTTATGCGTGCATAAAATAAGTAAAATTTGGTTCAATCAAAATTTTTACAAAAACCACATAGATTTTAAAATCGCTTTTATTTTATTAAAAAAACTTTTTTTAAGGATTAGTATATTTAAAGGCAAAAAAAAAAAAAAAAAAAAAAAAAAAAAAAAAAAAAAACGTCATAAGCAGATTTTTTCACAAATTTTATTGTATTTATACAATAAAATTTGTGAAAAAATCTGCTTATGACGGAAGTCTGTCTTAAACGGAAACTGTGTTGATCCATGCAAAATAAATATAATACTTGAGAAAAAAATAAATTCCATTTACACCTCCTAGGAAAAGCATTCGTTTATATTGTATTTTTTTCATTCCTATGTGATTTCGTCTTAAAAAGTCTTACTGTATAACATTTTTCAAAATCTCCAACGCATGGGATATGCATGAGGATATGATTAACGATATTAAAATGTAAGTGAAACATTTACACATAAATAGAGATTCATTGATAAGAGAAACATATCACAGCCTTTGACGCTTCTTTAATAATAAAAAGTATAAATATAAAAAATGAAAAGCTATAATAAGTATTTTTGGTCGGAACTCCTCCATACGAAACAATTTTTAACCACACCGAAGTAAAAAACTATGTAGAAATTCACGGCTGAGCCGGGATATGATTTAAACTTTTTTCCAGGCCGGTCCGGATTATGATTTTAACATTTTTCCAGGCCGGGCCGAACTTTTCCTTCTATGGATCGGTTTGGGACCAGACCTAGATATTTCGATTAATGCAAACCTCCAGTGCAGACTACCAACATATTTTGAAAACAAGTTTAGATTTAATTCAATACGCTTCTTTGTTATGTGTAAATAAGAGGCACTGTCTTAAATCGACATTTAATAATGGACAATTTGTAGACGATCCCTCATTTGCTTTCAAAATGAGTCAAAAACTCTTCGTTTACAGGCATGGTTAAGTGGTGTAAGTCACGAATTTTGGAGAAATTTGGATTTTAATATCTCTGTCGGGTTTTTAGATGTGGAAATGAATTGTTTTTTGTTCAATTTAGGAATGCATAAGGAATAATTTCCTAATTGGGAATTTGCCTTACGGGGGCCGTATAAAATTTAATTTTCATATTTTTTCAAATAGACCCTCCATGGAGTTCAACTTATCAGAAATTTCATCTTTTTTCTGAATTTTTGCAAATGGAAGTATGGGTCTAGTGGCAATATTTAAGGAGAGAGCCTATTGTTTCGATATTTATGACTCACCCTGCATATAACGTTGTCACTTTAGGAAGGGAGTGGAGAAGGGTGTCTTTTGATAATGTTATCATTTTTAATCCAATAATAATTAAAAAAATGTGATTATTTTTTTACATTTATATAATATGTTATCTTTTTATTTTTTTAACCATTATCTTTTTTTGGCAATACAAAATTATTATTAAAAAAATTAAATGAGTATAAAATCATTTCATTCCAAAATATTTAGTATCTCAACGTCCGCCATTGCTATTCCTCAGCCATATGAGCATATAATTCGGTGTTTGATGAAACCAGCTTCTAAAAATGACACCTGCCATGTTTACTACTAAAAAATGGGGAACAGTGAAAAAAAATATATATGCATGTACCACTTTCACCTAGAATGAATAGTTAGTCACTTTCTGAATCCTTAAACTAGTAATATAGATGTCTGAATTATGCGAATAGAGTAAACAACTAAGTTGAATCGACGAAATCATCTAGACTTTCTAGTCTCTTGGGTGACGAAACGATACTGAATAGTTTCAGTAGCGAGAAATTATCGCTTGATTTCGGAAATGGTTTCGTAAACTAGACATATAATTACTAAATCAAACCTCTTGTGTTCGCATCTATTAGCAGAAATTTTTATAGATGCGTGACAACGAGAATATAGGAAAACGTTCTTGAATTATAGTTGCAAACTCTATAACTCTCTTGCAAAGGGAACTAGAATTTATAAGGATGATATGGAACTATTTTTTCGACAGCCAAAATTTAGATTCTAGATGCCAGAACCATATTTTTAGGTTGCGTTCGTAATTATGTGAATATGTAGCACCTATAGCTGTTGTTCAGTCCGTCCGCATATAACAACGCAAAAACTACCCAACCAAATCCTTTAAAATTTAAAATATATAATTATTAGATAATTTTGTCGAGTCATTTCAAATTTTATGAAAATCGTATGCATAGATCAATTACAGGGACAATCAAAAGTATTCCATTCCATTACGGTCAAAGAGGAAAAACATTTTAAATGCATTTTAATCGTTTAAAATTTAAAATACATAATTATTACATAATTTTGTTGAGTTATTTCAAATTTTATCAAAATCGGATGCATAGTTCAATTACATGGGCAATCAAAAGTATTCCGTTACATTACGTTCAATGGGGGGAAATGTTTCAAATGCATATTAATGGTGTTACACTCATTCGAACATAATAAAATTGATATGCATCTATAAAGTTCATATTATAATATTCATTTTGCATGATCTGTGGTGCAAACAACATTTGTTATTGATTTACAAGGTCACGCAAAAGTATTCCATTACATAATGATATAGGGAGAACATTGTTTGGTGCACATTTTAATTGTAATTAACTATTTAAAGTTTTAAGAGATTGATATATGAAAGTGATATTTTTAAAACATCATTAACGTACGAACGCACCTCATTTGCTACGCTTCACGTGCAATTTCCAACTTGTTTTCTCAGTAAAGAATGTTCTCCACCTGTTTTTGTTAATAAGAAGTTCTGCTTACCACTATTCAATGGGCAAATACAACATGGCAACATTACTGTTAAATGCATTATGTAACAAAAATATATTGTTAAACACTTTTAAACAATCGTATGCATTTCTTCATTTTGATATTTTTATTCAAAAACTGAGAACAGTGTGTTTTTTATGAGTCATTACCATGTTTCATTTTACTAAAATATAATAATGTAAATTATAAACTGTATTAATTGATTTATATAGATCTCTAGGACTATTTTGAAAGTAACTGTACTGTAAGCCTTGAATTACTATAATTTTGCCTAAAATGAGATTAAGCATTAAAAATGTCATTACCATGGTAGTCATTAACATGTATTTTCGCAAACATGGTAATGGCCAACAGGCCATGGAAATGAGAAATTTCAAGCCTTTTTGTATTTTCTAATATTATTTAAAAAAAATGATAATTAATAACATAAATTTAAGTTACTATAAAGGTTTAAACATACTGACTTATTATTTAAAAATTAGTTAAATCCGATTTTACAAAACAATCATTTTCATTTATCTTTGTGATCAGAAATGATTTTTATTTTACGTTATTAATGTTTATATTTATTTTATGAATAATAATAACAAGTGGGTCAATGATTAAATATAAATTTCTTAATTTTTAATGTACTTATACTTTATGAAATTGAATTATAAAGTAATTAGTTTGATCTTCTAATTATTAATTTGGGTTTCTATAAATTAAGGCCATAAATACGGCTAATGATTTCTACTGATATTTTTCTCATAATGTCAGGCATACAAACATTCCACTATTACAAAAAAAAAAAAAAAAAAAAAAAAGAA
Organism: Maratus speculifer; assembly: GCA_964019185.1. Taxonomy (NCBI): domain Eukaryota; kingdom Metazoa; phylum Arthropoda; class Arachnida; order Araneae; family Salticidae; genus Maratus; species Maratus speculifer. The sequence continues at coordinate 335,234,074 of OZ025289.1, forward strand.
TTTTTTTTTTTTTTTTTTTTCAAAGGCAAAATTTTTTTTTATCTGAGAATGACCCACATATCAGTAATATCTCAAATAATTAAAAATTTTAAACTGATAATTTCCATAAAATCCCGTTTGTAAGCCCCCCCCTTCCTCCATGCTAAAACTTTTGATTCGAATGAAAAAACATTTTACATGTTCTGATAGATAAAGGGGAAGAGGAGTCAAAATTTTAATGAAGAATCCTTTTATCCACGAATATGCTCAAAACTTTAACATCCTACAGTTCGATTCTAAAAGATCTGATAAATTCTAAGATTCCCCCCCACACACACACGCATACACACCCGCCGGAGGACAGATGGGTCAAATTTTTAACTGAGAATATTTTTATCTGCTTATAAATGTAGCAGCCTGTAAGGTTTAATTTTGAAGGACCGGATATATCCCGAAATAGAAGGATAAAGCTTTCGATTACGAATCATTTTGCACACTCCTAAATGCTGGCCTCGTCTTTCAAAGTTACTGTGATTTCAGTCCATGACTAAAGCCCGAAGTTTTTTTGTTTTACAAAACCTCCTGTATTTTCTCATTTATAGCAGCCTGATCTCCCTCCCAAGAAATTACCGAAGAAATATACTTTTCTAAGGACTTCTCTTATATTCAGATTTCAAATAATCAATTAAGTCAAGTTGGCAAATAGGTCATGGGTGTTTTTTTAAGAAAACTAATTTTTATCACAAATTATAGCGATTGAATAGCATACATTTCAAAAGTTACTTTATAACGTAAAAGAAAATGAAAAATCTTTGTCTGTATAATCTCCAAAATTTTATACCTTTTTTTTCAGTCCATTAACGAATGAAGAATGCTTTTTATATTTCTCGAGATTCGAGTTTAAAACACTGAAAGCTGTTTGTAAGAATATTTTGAGCTTTTAGTCATATAGAAAACTTTCGGATCTATATGATTAAATATATATTCATTTTTCATGTTCATTATACATGCAGTCAGTTTATATATTGCTTTCACCGAATTTAAAATTTTGGTAATGTCTGTATTACATTGGATTTAATTATAAAAGTATATATATATATATATCATTTTCAAATTTGAAAGAACAAGAAAAGTATGTATTTTTTCCATAGGATAATATAGGATTCCACGATTTTTCATGGGATTCCCCTTATGTAGATGAACGTTGATCTTTCATTTCAAACTGGTTATAAAACATATTTGATATCTTCCCCTTGTACAAAGCCTGGAAATTCTGGAAAATTTCTCACTTACATGTTTTCCGATTACGTAGAATAGTAATCGGATACCATTGTGTAATCGGAGGAATGACCGTGGGATATCCGGCAAAGTTTGTTTTAGTTACTTGGAGATTAGTTCCTCTTTCGATAGTCATTCTGATACAACTACTCACCTGCAGCTTATTCGAAGAGATAACTCATTCAACTCGTATGATAACTCGCGTGTAACTAACCATATCTCCAAGCATGTTCTTTAGATATGTATGTGTTTTATTATTTCCACTGTTAGCTGTAGAAATTGAGTCTCAAAGTAAGTGATTTTTCATTCATTGTGTTCATTGTAAATAAATGTTATTACCCATTTATTTCTTAATCGGCACAACTTGCGAAAAATTGCAAACATTGAAACAAATCATTTTGGATTTAAGATAATTCCGGAAATAATATGAAACTTTTAATATTATAGTCAAAAATTGTTTATTTACTTTATTGTGTGTAGCAGTAGTGTTGTATAATGTCATAAGCTAAAAATAATTTAATTGTTCACGTTTCTTTTCAATTGTAACATTTTAAACCAATTTGCGGTATTATAAATTGTAGGGCAAGACTGGGGCAACTGAAAGACTTTTTATAAAACTGAGTATGTATTCTTTAACTGGTCTAACCTAAATGGGAAAGAAAAAATGTGGAATTCATGTTACCCTACACTATTATTTTTGTTCCTTTAAATTTCAAAACTTCAACAATATATAATTTATTTATATATTTTTTTTTCAGTACATAGGTACTAAAGTTTCCTAAATATGTCTTTACTATTAATAATCTTAAAAGTAATTTTGTGTCTTTTAAAATTTCTGTTGAAGTATCGAAAAATATAAAACTAATCCTTGTCTTTGCTTTTAACTTTGGACGGACAGAAAGACATAAAAATTTGAAGTTATTAAAAATCTTCTTTTTGGGGGGGGAGGCGGGTGGGGGGTGGAGTTAATTTATTTAAATTAAACAATAAAATAAACTTTCGTTAAACAATTTTTGAAATTTAATCCATCTAATCTAATAATTTTGGATTTAAAATCAATTATCTCTAAAAGAACCCTGACTTGTCAAATTTTCAATCTTACCTAATTGTAGCTCTGAAATTACCTAATTGAAGCCTAATTAATTTTAGCTCTGAGGGGGGGGGGGGAGGGCGTAAGTATTGTCCTGCAAGGGAAGTTTCAGGATTTTGGCTCCTTTAATTAGGAAGTTAACTCAATACAGCGTTCATTGTTAAAAGACCATTCGAATATCTTGAAAATTCATAAAAATATCGGCGATACAGTAATTCGAATTTCGGATATCTTATGAAACTAACTAAATGGTAAAAGATTTTACACAAATTTCCATTTGTTTTATTTGTCCTTTAAGTCCCAAATTATGAGATAATGAAGGTTTCATTTTCTGATTATTTTCCCCGAATTCTTGAAAATTCATAAGAAGATTTATACAATCAATTAATAAATTTTAGAATTACATTACCAATTAAAATTAATGGAGAAAATATTAATTTATTGGAATTTTTCTCGAATATTTACAACTCCACTCAGTTTTTTTTAATATAAAATACTTTTTAAAGTATTTTATTGAATTAAGAAATATACATATGTAGTGCTTTTACAACAGAAATATGGAAATATTTAGGAGCTGAAACTTTGTATTCCCCAAACTTTCAACATCAAGAAAGTTAAACAATTGTATATGAAACATAAATTATTTTTTAAAAACATTTTTGTTTTTTGCAACATATAAAGCTTTAGGCTCTACCAGTAGCCGAGAGGTTCTGACCTCGTAACTGGTAGACGGCAGGTGCTGGGTTCGAACCCAATCGCCGCCGGCCTAACCGTTCGGAGTTTTCATGGTTTTCTTCGAACCTCGCGTAAATACGTGTTAGGTTCCCTTAGAAAGATCCCACGAAAGACACCCCCCCCCCTCTGCAGGGCTTCGAGTATATAATCATCCGTCACAAAAGAAACCAAACCAAACCTATAAAACTTTTGGAACAAGATAAAGTAAAGCATCTATAATTCACTGTGAATTATATTAATGCTAATCGATGTACTAAATTAATTCTATAACAAGTTTTTTGTGGTATTTTAAAGTACCGCGAGATATAAAGGGTTATTTTACTTTCAACAAAGGAGTTAGTATTTCATCTATTCAAGGACGATTTTTTTTTTTTTTTTTTTTTTTTTTTTTTTTGGGGGGGGGGGAGGATTAAAAATGACTTGACTTTTTTATCGATTTATTCATTTTACATTAATAGGAATTCAAAAATAAAACAGTCGGAAATTGTACGTGAAGCGTAAAAAATGAGGTGCGTACATACTATAACGAAATTTTAAAAATATTTAGATTTTGGTGTACTATTGTTGAGTACTTCGGATACAGTATAGTTGTCGAAATCTTTTGTGTCCCCCTGTAAATACTGTCGGCTTTCTATTATGCAAGAAGTAACTTGTAATAAACATCAGCAACGTACATCAATTTCATAAAATGTGCAAATAGTTTAACATAATTAAAACGCGTCCCAAACAATGTTCTCCCCTATATCATTATGTAAGGGACTTCTTTTGTGTGGCCCTGTAAATTAATAACAAATATTCTTTGCACCACTTATTCTACAGAATGTATATTTTAATACATACTTTATAGATGTATATCAATTTTATTATGTTCGCAAGAGTGTAACAGCATTAAAATGCACTTGAAACTATTTTTACGCCATTGACTTTTATACAACGGAACACTTTTGATTGTACCTATAATTAAACTATACTTCAGATTTTTATAAAATTAGAAATTACTGGACAAAATTATGCATCAATTATATATTTTAAATTTTAAACGATTCGATTGGTTAGTTTTTGCTATGTAGGGTAACATCCCCAGTAATTGGCATGCACCAATGATTGGCACCTTCCTACAAATATGTCCTAAAATAAGATTTATATCCAGTCTTTTAAAAATACAAGACCATATACCAGTTATATGCTCATTTACTTTAAAGATTATAACTTTGATTTATGCTACTAGATGAGAATAGTGCCTAGGAAAGCGAAACAATTATGGTTTTATCAAATTAGCCATTTTTGTTATAAATGCTCACTCTGGCTTAAGAAATGCATCCTTTTCATTTCATTATTATCTGATTTATAATATATTTTAAATTTTAATTGACAACAGTTTTGTTTAGTTGAAAAAAGGTTACTTTAATCGTGTAAAAGTATTTTTGACACAAATATTTGGATTTCTGAATTAATGATAGATGCCAATTAATGGTGCTTCAATTTTGCTAGTTTCAAGTAATTGGCACCTTTTCCAATTACAAGGGAGTCGCAAGGTTTGAGATTAAACCACTTATTTTGGCAGTACTTTTAAAATTATAGACTAATTTTGTTTATCAGTTGTTTTTATTTGAAAATATGATTTATTATCAGTAATTGGAATCTATTAAAGTTTCATATGACAATTACTGGGGAGCACATGGCAATTACTAGGTATTAATATAAATATATTGTATTGTTTTAAATTGTTCACATTTCAGACTAATATGCTGATTTCTTACTCTCAAAAACCTGAAATATGGCATCTTCATCTACAGTAAATTCCTTTAAAGCGATTAAACCCAATGCAAAATATAAAGGTTTTATTTTATATAAACATGTGCCAATTACTGGATCACAAGGTGTCATACATTGGTGCTCTAGGTGCCAATTACTGGTGATTACAGCAATTTTTTATAAATAGAATTTTATAAAAATACTTTTTCAAATATTTTTGCTTTTAGTATTCAAAATAGATGCACATAGATATGCGTTCTTTGATTTAAAAATATTTGCAAGTAAATATTTTATTTCTTGGTAATGAAAATTGAAGTAAGTTTAAAGACAAATCCTTAATGTGCCTATTACTGGGGATGTTACCCTATATGGGGACAAACGACTGTAGTAACTACGCATTTACATAATTACGAACGTACCTAAAAAGGGTAGCAATAAAAATTCATAAAATAAAATAATGTCCACATTTATGACCGATGTGCGATATGGTAATTTATGAGTGAAATGATTGCGTATATATTTAATTTTTCAACTAATTATCAGCAGTGAAAATACGCTTTAAATTATTGAATATTTAATAAATGACTATCACAGTGCTAGATAAGCGTAGAACCAACTGAGTGAAAAGTGCCTAATACCGTGTTCGCACTAGGATAGTTGAGTCACTTAACTTTAAGTCACTTAAATTTTTTGAAGCGGGATATCCGGAATTAGGCTTCACCTGTTCTCACTTGCTAAATATTTTAAGTGACTTAACTTGGCCAAAATGACATCTGGGCATGCGCATAAGTTCGGAAATTTGTAACTGCAACTTCTAACTGCTTTTTTGTTTACATAGAAATTATCTTGCCATATTTCAATTAAAAATTAATTTTGTCATCCTCCCACTTTATTTTGCAGGAGGAAATAACAGGTTAAACATTTTCCATTTTTTACCTTTGATTACAAAAAACCCCCACAGACACACGTGTTAAGCAACTGGGGCAAACAAATAACAACTTGAAACAATTTATAATTATTTGTAGGACTCAACTCCAGCTATTTAACAATCGGAATTTCAACTCAATTCATAGTTAAGTGAGCATCTCAAAAGTTAAGTGAATTTCAGAAATTTGCTTAAGTGAGAATCTTGATTCCGGGTACGACCGCTTCAAAAAACTTCAAGTTAAGTGACTTACTTTCTCAGTGCGAACAGGGTATAAACCGGGGATCGAACCCGGAACCATTGGAATAGCGTTCCAGGTGCTCTACCATTTAAGCTACGAGGGACGATGCCAGGCTTGGCGTTCTCACTCATTTTGTTGGTAAGGCTGCATACTGCAGCATAGAATAGAAACTACCCCATGAGCACACAAACCTGTGGTGTAACCAGGGCCGTAGCTAGAAGTGAACAATAGGGGGGGGATCAATAGAATGTGGGGGGTAGGGCTCATAATTTTTTTCTCTCTTTTTCTAACGCAGAAAGATAAATTAGTGCATATTCACATTGTAGGTACTATGTTTCTTATTAAACTGTTGTAATAACTTCGTTTTATGCTAAGAAAACCACATGGTGATGAAAATTCTGAGTGTATAACTGGTGCAAAATTAAACATCATGCTAGCTTCATATGTACAAATAGGATGAGAGAGTGTTGAAGCACTTATTTTAGATACAATTTAGTATTCCTGCAAAACTCTAAAAGGGTCTCAAAATTAAATTAGATGTTTGAACAGAATTTCATTTGAGTTTTCGGAACAAAAATTCATTAAGTGATCTTGGAATCTTTTCCAGGGGAGGGGGGGGGGAGCTCAAAATATTTTTTTTGGGGGGGGGCTGAGCCGCCCATAGTGCCCCCTTAGCTACGACCCTTTGCGTAACATGAGACACACAAATAGACCCTGCATCGGTGAACACGTATTTATTTATAATTAATTTTTTAATTAAGTATCAGCAGTGAAAATACGTTTGAAATCATTGAATATTTAATAAGTGCCTATCACAATGATAGTTTTACGTTTAACTAATAATGCGATAGTCACTTATTAAATATTCAATGATTCCGTACATACCATTTTTTTACACTTATCACAAATTATACACAATTTTTGTCTTGTAGGATTTTTCAATTCCCCTTTTTTATGATAAATTATACTTACGATTGTTTTAGTATATTGAGTGAAAAGAATGAAACCGTATTCCTTTCACTAATATAAAAAATCGCTAAAAATCGCCTAAAATATTAAATAAAAAAATGTAATAAAAAAATTGAAAATCAGGTTTCGAGGTGCAAAACTTTATGTATAGAGGTATCTTACTTCCAAATTTTGTAATTCTACATGCAGCGGTCTCTTCAGAACAGCGCTTACATACTCACAAACTTGTCTCTTTATTATTATAGAAGATATATTACCTTATTTCTGTTATTATGTAATTAATGAATCTTATCATGTGGCAAGATGTTTTGATTATACTTTTCAATATGGTACATTATTCAATTTAAATATGTATGTTGATAATAACTTCAGATATGTTATCCATATTTACCGTAATCTAATTATAGTAAAAATAAACAATTTTGATTCATTATTGTAACTTTTTTTAAGGGAATTATGTGTTTTTTTGTGGGGGACAGGGGTTGTTAACATGCCATGGTCATTTAAAAATTAAAAAAAAAAATGGCACACGGATGTAAAAAGGTTCGCCGACTCAGCCCTAGACAGTTAAAAAGTTTACTGTTAAATTACGGCTTGTTGGAAAAAATTGTTTCAAATGAATTTTAATGATATTACATCCTGCCAAACATATTAAAATTTATATGGTTTCACGAAGTACACTAAAATATGCATTCTGTAAAATATGCGGTGAAAAAAATAGCTATTATTCATTTACAGGGCCACACAAAAGAGTTCTATTACATAATGGTCAAAGGGAGGAATTGTACGCCATATTTAATTATATTAAGTTATTTTGTGAAAAATAAAATTGATAGGAGTCGCTGAGGTTTAATATAAGTTATATGATATAGCCATGCATAATACGAAGTGCATAACATTTACAGGAACACACAAAAGATTTCAAATAGTATATTCTTTCCGATGATGGCTGATGGATGGATGAAATGGAGGGAGAACTCGCAAGTAAGAATTTCTCTCACGGTGCTCAATTGCTTTTGTTTTATTTTATATTCACTTAATATCAACTTTTTTTTGGCTTAGTACTTTTATTCACAAAAGAGATAAAGTAATCGAAATTACATTTTGAAATTTTATTAAAATGAAAAATGTTTTAAATGAGTCTTAGAAAGGGCATGATGGAGAAAAAAAATCTCATTCAGCGAGTTCTCCCGGATTAATTATATATGTCCTTTTCAGTTACACTGAAAACTATGCAGATTATATGGTGTGTATAAATGCTACAGTTGATATACAGAGCTACACAAAAGAGCTCGAAAGCGTTACTGAATATGAGCGTAAAACTACTTAAAATGGTTTTTAAATAAGTTATGCATTTCTACGCTGAACTGCATTCAATTTCCTAAAAGATGTTTGTTGAATATAGATAAAATGATATGTAGGGCCACGCAAAGGTTTGGATACATGATCACCTATGGATGATAATTTCCGAGAATGTGATTTCAATAGCTTTAAGAGTGTTTTAGTTTAAAATAAATTTTAGCTAAATATTGGCGCATAATAAAGGTACTAGGTAAACTGCAGGGCTGAATAAAAGTATTCAAGTCTATTTCCACCTATTAGTATAAATTGCTGAAAGAGAAATTTCAGTTTCTTTTAAGCACTTTTTTGCTAAACTAAATTTCCTCATTTATAGTATATATATCAATCGCCAAATCAAATATAGGGCTGTTCAAAAGTATTGGATTACATATTTGGCTATAGACAGTAACCTTATTTCCCTAAATAGCGAAGTTTTGTAAAAGATTTCGGGAAGTGCTGGAAAGTGTTTTATAACCTTTGCTTAACGCACGACTTTTTTTTTTTTTTTTTTTTGCTTGTTTATACTTTCAATTTAATAGAAATGCTGAGTCTTCTTCAATAATTAAACAGATTGTCTGTAATTGAAAAAAAATTCTTTAGATCCTCTATGTGATAACTAAGTATCAAATTTTATATATATTTGCATCTTTACACACACACAAAAAAAAATACTTTAAAACATGTTATTTTCTCATGTTTTTTCAATAATTATATTTCTTTCTACTGATCTAATGGATCCAAATGGCTAGTTCCATAAGTACTTGTAGTGTAAGTCATCTGTTGCGATTTTTGGCTATCCCTATTTCAAAACGGAAAATGTTACTCATTTTCCGTTCTTATTGATTTACTAATTAAAGAAATCTTATTAATTGAATAAGGCGAAGCAAACTTTTTGAAAATGAGGGTGTGCAACAAATATAGCAGTTATCATTTGTGTGATATACACTAGAAAAACCCATGGAACACAAACATTAAAAATGAAAAAAAAAAAAAAAACAATTTTTAAAATCGTTAAATGTGGCGATAGAACATGCTCAAACATAAGCTGTATTTTATGTCGGTGTTACTACCACTAAGAAGATTGCAGGAGCAAAAATATGTTCTAAATTGCAATTTCTGTGATACTGAAGAGGGTAGAAATTTAAAGTATGGCATGGTACTTATAAAATTTAAATGCTCTCTAAGAGCAGTCAAAAAAAAAAAATTCAACATTTAAAAGGCGTGAAGCGAAGAAAAAGAGCGAAAAACATTCTAAAAAGTCCAAAATTACGTTTTCTATGCGATCTCAGTAAATAATAAGCGGATTACAAAAGTATTGGTTGAGAATTAATGATGGCAGTCCCTGATCCTACGCAAGTGACATTTTATGCCGGTGCCACTACCACCTGAGGTTGGCAGAAACAAAAAATGTTTAAATTTCTTTTTTTTTTTAACTTTCTAAATTACGTTTACTGTGAAATATTAGGATGTACGAAATCGATTTCAAAATTAATATTGGCAAATTAATGGTAACAGTCCCTGTTTGAACATATGCATTTTATGTTGGCATCACTACCATCAGAGAAGTGATAAGATAAGAAGTTTGGAATTTACATGATGGTTAACTTAAAAATGTAAATGCATATTTAGAAGATGGTTTATAAAAAATTAAAAACTTCAAATGTTTACTGAAATGAGCGTATCGATTTAGCATGAAGCTTCAAAATACTTTCTAAATCGTCATTTATTTAGAATTAGTTTTAGTCCATCGTTATAGTTAAGTTTTATTACTTAATGCAGGTTAATAATGAAGTTAAGTCAAACTGTGGCTTAATCAGTAATTTTTGATTTATTCCTAAATATTTAATTTCTTCTAATAAAAATTAGACATACAAATATCGATTGGCATTTTTCAACTATTATTCGAGCTAAGCTGCTGGTTTTCCAGTAGTTTTTTGTGAATAAATAATTAAAAGAGCTTAAAAAAATTGCATTTTAGAACTAAATTGCATTTGATTGAATGATGTAGGACTACTAAAAAAATATATGAACTATAAATATCAACTATTCGTTTTAATTAAGAAATTTTCCGAAACTTCAAAAATTATGCAAAATTATATAAAATGAAGATGTTGCTTTTTTGCTCTCTTCGTGAATTTTTCAGAAACTGTGGGATTTTTTGCAAACGTCCTCAATTTTATTCTGGCCATTTCGTCCCACTGTGCGCCAGCTATGTGTAATTCAACAGAAATTCATAAAAGTTTGAGAACCTTTAAGAAACTGTTTCAATCTTTTTATTTATGTTTTATTTTATAGGAATCAGATTTCCCGGTAATGATGATTATTCATATAGGCCTCCAAGTAGCAGATCGAGGTATGAATCTCCCTATTGCGATTGTATTCCTGTGCGACAGTGCTATGCCTTGAGAAACCGAAGAAACTTTGCCGGTGAAACATGTGGATTCGGATATGGACAATATCGAAGGGTGTGCTGTCCCGACAGAAATGCACCAGTACCCAGTACAGTAGTAGCACCTAGCGAGACTCCAGAACCACCTACCCGGGCAGTTGCAGGGCCTGGCAGGGGCCCAGTACTGCCTAACAGACAAGCAGTGGGAACTAGCTGGGGTCCAGCACCGCCTAACAGACAAGCGGTGGGAACTAGCTGGGCTCCAATACCACCTAACAGACAAGCGGTGGGAACTAGCTGGAATCCAGCACCGCCTAACAGGCAAACTGTTGGAACTAGCTGGTCACCAGCAGGACCTAGCGAGGGTTCGGCACCCATTGGAGGTAAGCGATTTCATAAAATTTATAGAGTGGTTTCAAAACTCATTTTAAAATATTTTAACAAAAACAACGAACCAAAATTTTAGTTAATCATCGCAGACAATGTTTAATTCAAACTTTTTTGGGGAAAAAGAAAGGGTACAATTTAAAAAAGCCTATAGAAAAATTCAATGAACGAAATTAAAATACAATATACTTAAGAATTTGTTGTATTAGGTATTATTTTAAAGATCATCAGTTCTTATGCGTAACATGATAAAGCGAAAAGTAAAATTATTTTATTAATGATGTATGACATTTTGTTAAAAAGTATTCTAATGAATTTAATATTATAAAACTAGCGAGCTTCGCCCGCTAGCGGCCCCTTTCTGAAAAAAATAATCTCTCTAAGGCCCGGTGCACACTTGCGTTTTCTAACCGCTGACCACAAACCATCAATCATCCTGTGGCTGTCTTGATTCAGTGCACACTAGGCAATCGTTACCGCTGACCACAAAGAAAAAACAGGTTCATTTAAATAATGAGACATTTTATGTATAATATTTTGTATCTATATCTTTCAAATTATTTTATTTAGAAAAGCATTTAAGACTTTTCCTCGAATAACTTTTTTTCTGAATATAGCTATCTTTCTATAATATAATGTTACAAAATATTCAGTTTTACAGCTGCTTTTACAAAACAAAATAAATTTAATTAAGAAATATTTAATTAAGTTTTCTAAGATATTTCAACAGGAACAATTTTTAAAGCAGGCGCTTCGTATAAAGTTTCGAGTTGAAACACTGGAAAGACTTGAGTTGTTTCGATGCTCCCTACATGATAATCAATTTCGTGCAGGAAAATGTCGAATACAAATCTTAGTTTTGTTCGTGCTCGTAAATATTCCTCCCGTACGTCAAAGTTTATTAAGAAAAATACTTTCTTATTAATTTTCATAATTGTTTTTTCATTACTTAAAATTGTTCTTTTATGTGGATATAAAAAAACCCATTGATTTTTTCATATCGGCGTAGCTTGGCTAAGTGCACGCATGCGCAATGCGAAAAACATTGTTTCTGTTTATACAAAAGATGAAGATTTAATATTTATAAAAATATGTTTGTTGTTCTGCAAATGGTTACACCTATTATTTTATTTAAAAGATAGTTCTGATAGCCATATTTTTCCAAAAATTTCATAATTCATTAAAAGTGAATTACCAAGAATGGTATTAGCCGATTTTAAAGAAATATTGAAATTAAGTAAAAGTTGTTCCTAAAAATATGAAAAAAAAAAAAAAAAGTTCGTTCTTTCCCCGTAATTTCGCGGTTTTTATTTATTTAAAAACTAGCGGCCTTCGCCCGCTACGCTGGTCGGTTTATCTAAAGAAATCTTGAAGAAGTAGTTAGATAAGGTTCAGACATACATTAAAAAAAAAAAAAAAGCAAGTCGATCATTCAAAAAACGTTGGGAAATATCAAATATTTACTGTAATTTTTTAAGAAAAACAAAGTTTCGAAAAAAAAAATTAAATCGAAAAAAAAATTACACTGACATATTAATGCAAGGAAATTTTCCCAGAGAGAAAATTCGCCTTGAATACAATATTTCAAATTCTTTTAATTGCTTATAGGCGTTAATGCCAACATAGTGAAAAAAATTCCATGCTGGGAATCGAACCCGGGCCATCAGTATGGCGCACTGACGTTCTACCGACTAAACCACATGGAACGACAGCCAGCTTGAAACTTTCTCATACTTAAGTAGACTGGCGAAAACATAACGATAGCGCGTTTTAAAATCGCACAGTGACATCTATTGGATTTTATATGTACTAAAAAACGTTATGTACTAAAAAACGTGAGCAGCGCACCTAATAGTTTCTTTTGTTTCTTTTTGTAACTTTTTTGTCTGTTGTCCGATTTTGATGAAACAAAGCCTATACACTGCCCGGGAGTGTGCATTCTTCATTAGTGAAAACCGCATAAAAATCCATTCAGTAGTTACGAAGATAACCTCGAACAAACAGACAGACAGACAGACAGACAGACAGACAGACAGACAAAAAATTCAAAATTTTTTTTTTTGTGTTTCATTGGTTTTCTTTTATCGCCCTGACTCCATTTTTGTCAATTATCTTCAATGTACAGACACACCGGGTCCTACTGTTTTATTATATGTATAGATACTTCTAACTGTTGTATCGTTTCAAAATAGTGATGCAACTTGTACCACGGTATTCTCTAACTGCTTTTATGAAGATTTTAAAGAAATGTCAAATTTTAAAATGTATTTATTTGCAATAATATTCTCTAACGATATTTTAAAAATATACGCATTACCGAGTGTCGGATTAGTGAGGTCGCAATGTGTTACTATTACACACTTTGAAAAAAACCGAGTATAATTTTCGTGTAAAAATATGCATATTTTGTAAAAAAATTTTAATTTTTAGTTTTTTCCTTTTTTACATTTAATAATTTAAATTAAAAAATTCGCCTATTATATTATTTAAAATACAGTTACGGCCTCCCGATTTTTTCAAAAATTTTATGCAAGGTGTAAAACCAGTACCCCAAACACACATATAAAGATCATTGAAGAATACAGGATTTAAGGGCTACTTTTACCTAAAAATATGGCAGAAAAAAAAATCGCCCGTTTTACGCCGTAATTTCGCGGTTTTTACAAATTTAAAAATATTTCTAACCGTTGTATCTTTTTGAAATTTTGACACAACTCAAAACGATGTATTCACTAAGAGGTGTATAAAGATGGAAAAGAAATATTGAAAATTAGGGATTTTATTCATATAAATATGAGCGGAAAAGGTGTCGAAAAAGCAAACAAAATTGTACGATCGGAGACTCTTTTTCTCGATTTTTTTTCAAAGGGTTAATATTAGAATATTTCAAAAATAAACACACCGTTGGAAATAAGACAGAAGCGTCTTTGAGGGGGTATTTTTCTTCTTTGTCGTGCCTCCAAAATTAAAAAGGATGTAATCGGTTTAAAATTCGATAGTTTTCGGTCGAAAATTCTGCGGAGAAAAATGGAAAATGAAAGCTTTCGGGAAAACGTTTTTTTCAAAAGGTTAATGTTCGTATTTCTTGAAACCGAATAGAACGTCAGAAAGGTCTTTAAAATTCTTTAAAGAATATGTAATTTGTTTTAAAATCCGTGAATCTGCAGCGCGGATGCGACGTTATATAAAACTCCTTAATTTTCGTATTTTCGACACCTTCGTGGTTCTTCATCCGCGGAAAGCTAGTTTCGACCGGAGAGTTCCGTCAGAGAACCGTCTCGGAGCTTGGATTTTTTGTCACGTTTCCCGGGTAAGTTTTATTTAATATCTCGGGTAATTACCGGGCGATTTTCTCGAAATTCATTATCACAAAAGGCCGAATCGTCCCGAGTCGATAGACACCCAGAGCGCCACTCCACTCGGCCGTTGAGAAAAGTTTTAGCGGTAAAGACAGACAGACAGACAGACGTTTACTGCGGTTAATAGTATAGATCAGAGGTTCCCAAAGTGTGCTCCGCGGAGCCCTTGGGGCTCCGCCTGAACTTCCCAGGGGCTCCGCGGCGTTTCAGGAAAATGAACGAAACATGAAAGAAATTAGTATATTGTAAGTAAAAGATTTTCAAAAGCATTTGTGTGTGAGCGTGTGTGTGTCAAAAATAAATATATCTATAATGGGTTGAAAAATTCAATGATATATTTCAAAGATAGTTTAACATTTGCATTATAAATGTATCTACTTTATGTATAATATTTTTGGTGTAAATTACTTTTTTTTATACTTCATCCTCAAATGTGTTTTAAAAATTCGATTTCAAATAAGCTACCAGAAATAGTATTCTGAATCGAATGCACAACGTGGAACGAAACAGAACAGGCGCGCCAGTGCTGTTAACTCTACTCTCCAAACAAAAGGGAGTACTGTTTAGTTCCTTGGAGCTGCGCCTGTTTATACGTTTATACTTAATTTTTACTAAATAAGTAATTCTTACTAAATTTTTTTTAAATGACCATAACATTAAGTTTGAAAAAAATGTAAGAAAGTATTCAAGATAATTTTGAAGCTCTGATAAATTTATTTGAGCATTAAGTAAAATTATAAAATTAATTTGAGCGTTACGTTCCAGCTACTTGAAATAAGATGCTGGATGATTTTAAATGTATAGTAAATCCATTCAGTGTAAAAACAAAACCACATAGCTTAAGCTCTGAGGAATACGAAACTATTACTGATTTAACATCTCAAAGCGATCTAGAAATCTCTTTTCAAAGCAAGCGTATCATTGAATCTTGGTGTCGTTTGACAGATAAATACAAAGTTAATTTTACTCCCATTTTCAAAGACATATTTGTGTGAAGCTGGATTCTCCACTTATACAAATATCAAAACAACATACAGAAAATGGTTATATGCAGAACCAGATATTCGCTTGATACTTTCGTAAATTGCACCAGATAAAATAACTGTCCAAAGTAATCCAAGCACTTTTTTTCTCACTAAACTTTTATATATTATCATTCGTCAAACTTTTGCAAAATAATAAATAAATACTACAGGCATTTAATATTTGTATATGTTGCATATTGTATTATTTTTATTTTTGGAATTTTAATTTCCTTAAATGTTTATTTTTATTAAAGTTTACTTATTTAAATCTTCTATCCTAGTTTTCAAAAATATATTTAATTTTTAAAACAATATTTGTCGCTTAAAACATCTTTACGTAAAAAGATCTTGTATCATTTAAAATCCCTCACTAGATTCATTTGTGTGTAATGCATGTATATACACTGCTCGACATTGAAAATGCGACACCAAGAAGGAGTGGTCAGAAATTGATGAAATTTAGGAAAAAGAGAGAGACAGCAAGGAGCATTTATTGATCTTTATTTCAAAATGATAGTCAGAATACAGAACGAGAACGGCATCGGCTTAGTAGGATGTAGGACCACCGTGGACAGCGATGCACGAAGAAACACGTCTAGGCATAGAGTCAATAAGAGTGCGGATGGTGTCCTGAAGGATGGCTCTCTATTCCCTTTCAACCATTTGCCACAGTTCGTCTTCTGATCGAGGCGAGGGCAGATTCCGCAAACAGCGTCCAATCTCATCCCACACATTGGTAACAGGTCAGGAGAGTACAGTGGACAGAGATGCATTTGTATACCTTGCACAGCATGTTGGCACATGCGACAACTGTGCGGTCGGGCGTTATCCTGCTGAATATTGCATCCCTGAATACGAACTAGAGGTGACATGAAATTATATGCAGTAGCGCTTCAAACCATTATGCCACGTTGTCGCGCGGTGGGGTGTTACTGCTGGATTCGGTCTGTCTTCATGTAGACAACAAACATGTCTGTCACTGGATAAACAGAAGCGTGACTCATCTGAGAACACGTTTCGTAATTCTGTCATCCACGTCGCTTTAGTCCGCAAAGTTTCCCCCAGAGGGTTTCAGGGGGGCGCTCTGCCCCTCCTGCCCTTTAGTTTAAAAAATAGCGCCCCTCTTGTCATTCATTCAAAAAAAAAATAGCTCCCTTCTTGCCCCACAATTGTAAAAATGCAGCCCTCCAGCGAAGATCCGAACGCGCTATAGCGCGTAAATTACGCAAAAAACAGAACATTTCGGGAAAAACGGCAAATTTCGGCCAAGAATCGCATTAAAATGGAAAATTTTCTCAAATGATTCGCAAAATACGGCAACTTTCGTCAAAAAATAGCGGTAAAACGGCAGATTTCGTCAAAAAAATCGCGAAAAAACCGGCAAATTTGGTCCAAAAATCGCAATAAAACGGAAAGTTCTGTGAAAAGTTCCGTTTTTTCGCGATATTTTCACGAGATTTGTCGTTTTTTCGCGATTTTTTTAGCAAAATATGCCGTTTGTTGCGATCTTTTAACAAAAACTGCTGTTTTTGCGATCTTTTAATTAAATTTGCCGTTTTTTCTCGATTTTTTCACGAAATTTGATGTTTTTTCGCGATTTTTTTTTTTAGCAAAATATGTCGTTATTTATGTTCTTTTAACAAAATTGGCCCTTTTTTCGTAATCTTTTAACAATATTTGCCGTTTTTTCGCGATCTTTTAACAAAATTTACCTTTCTTTTTTTATAATTTTTTGATGGAATTTCTGTTTTTCACGACTTTTTGAACGCTAGACTCTAGAATCAACTCTATAAAAGTGCCCTTAAAAATAAAAAAGTGCCCTGAAAAATGTAAAAAGTGCCCTTTTCAGAACAGTAGCGCCCTGCCCTTTTTTAAACCTGGGGAAAACTCTGGTCCGGCACCATTCCAATCGTTGGCGTCTATACTTTCGAGTCAATGGTAGTCTTTTTAACGGACGCCGTGAGTTCAACCAATCGATGGGAAAGGTCGACACGGAAACATCTTGTACATGCTGCAGAATCGAGGTACAAGTGACTTGCGGATCCGCCAAAACTTGTCGGCCGGCGGATGCGTCGATCCATACGTGCTGACTTCACTCTGGCTGCACCTGCACCCTTCAATGTTTTCTTGTTCCTACCATGTTCGCCACAGCCAATGCACTGTGCTCGCATCCATATGGGTATCAGCTGCGATTTGACCATCCTCCCCTTCTCAGTCCGACCACCATACTTCTTGTAAAATCGTCTATCTGCTGTGCCTTCGTTGACGGCGGCCTGGCATTCTCTTCAATGCACGTATCCTCTGAGAAAAATACTTCGATAATTCGTCTGGCAGAAGTAATGACACGAATATTACCCATTCTTCAAGTTCATTCCCTTATATCTTAAATCACGTGCGTCGGAGACCTGCGCATTTCACATCATTCGTATAACTCAGTGACGTACGTCTACACTAAAATTTGCATAAATTTCTGACCACTCCTTCTTGGTGTTGCATTTTCAATGACGAGCAGTGTAATTATTTTTATTTTTATATGTTTAATTTTTTTAATTTTGTTTATGTTACTGGTATTAATTCTTAGTTATTTAATTTTTTTAATTGTTTTTTATAATAAAATAGTGTTTGTTGCTGAAAACATATTTTTTTTCACCTTCTATCATTTAAAGATCTTTATTAAATCCATATTGCATTTGTGTACATTATGTATATATATTTCTTTTTTTTATATTTAAATTTAAATTCCTTAATATGTTTATGTTATTTTAATATTTAAATTTTCTGAACTTTTTTTCTGTGTACAACAATGTTTGTCGATTAAAATGCCGACTTTATAAAATATTTCGTATTATTTCAGAAAACTTTCATTAGATTTATTTAATATTTATGTACGCTGTGTATATATTTTTTTTCTTTTCGTAGCTTTAATTGCTTTAATCTGTTTGTTATATATCTTTTTAATTTCCTAGTTATTTAAATTGTTTATGGTGTTTTACATAATTGTACAGCAATGTATAATGCTGAAGCTGCATTTCTTTTTTTAGCATCATGTATCTTTTTACAACATCTTTTTAAAATTTTCTTTTAATTGGTCTCTGTCATATTTTCCACAGAAATAAGTATGTAGCAATTTAAAAAATACATCTTGGTTCTTTACATTTTTCATCACATTAAGAATTTAAAATTTTGCTTAGCTCCAATTTTTAATTTGATTTTTTGTCAATGAATACCCACACCCTGATATAAATTTAATCCCATCCGTGTATCCCATTTTATTAGAAAAGTTTTCTTGCAGTTCCTTTAACCCCTTGAATCCCACCTAATTTAAATGAGATTCTCATCAGAAACTTCTAACGAAGTTTCATATTTTTAACTTTGGCGGCAAGTTCTTGAAAAATTGTTTTTTTTTTCTTATTTTAAAATAAAACTTTTCGATTTTTCCAGTGAGAATTCAATATTACACAGACATTTTCTTGTCTTCTCAAGGGATTAACACGTGTAGTTTTTAACTGCGTATCTGTTTTGAAGAAAAAACAATGACAAAAGAAAGTTTCTTTCAAAACTGTAATTAACAGCCAAATATTTTAAATAAAATATCCAAAAAAGTGATCAATGCTGCACCTAAACAATAAAGCTTAAAGATTTTGTCCCGCCCACTTAAATTGACTCCATTCCGGGTAGGCGGGACTAAGCGAAAACGTGCTACATAATTACTCATGGGTTACTGTAACTAGGCATTTCTTTCTTTCTTTTTTTTTCGGGAGTAGCCTATTGGAATCATACAAAAGTACCTCTCTGCTAACAAAAACTGTACAACTTACCCTTTTTTTCTGTGTCCGTGTGGTTTTCGCCATAAATAATAATTGTTTTACGTAAGCTCCAATGCAATGCATAATACAAACATGGTTTACCATTTTGATCTTTAATTCCAAGTTCACACTGGAAATCCCACAAGAATATTTTTTATATTTAAATTTGGTGTCATTAACCCCTTAACAGGATTGTTGAACATCGCTCGGGCAAAAAAGAGTTTGTTTTCCTCGCTACTTAGCGCTTTCAAAAATCACAAATTTTTAATTATAATTTTTGCTGTGTTTGAAGTAAATATCTCGATTCAACAAGGTAGATATTTCCTTACAAAAAAAAAGAGGGTTTTAATCCTCATTTTTATTTTATTGTGTCCAAAAATAATAATATGAAATAAAATTGTTAAAAGGTTATACAGTAGAAAATTTGATGTTTAAAATTTCTAGTATGAATTCAGAATTCCTATATCAGCAAATCGCCAAACTGAGAACCTTGGTCTAATGTCAGAAATTACTAGCTCGGAATTTTATTCAACAGATTTTTCTCTGCTCCATAGGCATAAAAAGCATTAATTTGTAAACCACAGAGTATAGTTAGGTTTAGGGGCTCCGCCTTAAAAAATTTTCATAAAAAGTGCTCCGCGAGCCCAAAAGTTTGGGAACCACTGGTATAGATTATTAAATCCATTAGATTTTTTAAATCACAAGATTTTAAAAACTTCGCCTGCTACATAAACATTTTTTATTTTTTATTTTTTTATTTATTTATTTATTTATTTATTTATTTTTTTTTTTTGTATCCAGTAATACTTTTATTTATTAAAAGGACATTTTGTATTTCTTTTCTTTTAAAAGCAAGAAAATTTGTTGTGAATACTGAGGCAAAAAGTACAGTCGTGTAAAGAATGAGTAAACATCCCCTACTAACTCTGCAATTAATTATAATCCAAGAAAGTTACTAGAACCAAACGACTGGAAATAAAATGTACTTCTAAATAATGTATATAAAATTTTCTACAAATTAAAACCAGAACAAAATTCGTTTTTTTAATGGCAACAACCCTTTTTGACAATATATTTTAAATCTCCAGTTCAAACTATGCCTAGAAACGAAACTTCACGTCATAGGTTCCCAACGGGGGCGGTACCGCCCCCCCCCCAGTGGGCGCTGGAGCCTTCCAGGGGGGGGGGGTAGCGGGTCTGGAGAAAAACGGGGGGCGTTAGGACAGTCAAGGGGGGCAGTAATGGCTTACTTGATTAATAGAAATTATACACTAGCGGGGAAAAAATCTCAACACAAAAAGAAAAACTTATTGGAAAGTAATGAAATTTAGACAGTGCATTTGTCTAGTTAACATGCTTATTTGATTAGATTTTCGAGATCACAGGTTAATTTAAGCTCAATAAAATGCATTTCAAATGTGAAATGCTGTTACATTAATAGTCGCTATAACCTCCAGAATTTTGAATGCAATCCTGCATACGTGCATGCATTGTGTCATACAGGTGCCGAATGTCACTTTGTGGTACTTAATTCCATGCTTGTTGTACTTGCCTTGCCAATACTGTGATGGTCAGTGCTGGCTGGGGATGTCACCGGAGTTCTAATCCAATGATATCGCATACGTGCTAAATGGGAGACAGATCTGGTGATCTCGCTGGCCAAGGTAATATGTCGACATTCTGTAGAGCATGTTGTGTTAGAACAGCGGCATGAGGGAGAGCGCTATCCTGTTGGAAAACTCCCTCTTGAATGCTGTTCTTGAATGGCAGCATTACAGGTTGAATTACCAGACTGATGTACATATTTGCAGTCAGTGTGTTTAGGATAACCACGAATGTGCTTCTGCTGTCATAGGAAATTGCTTCCCAGACCATGACTCCAGGTGTAGGTCCAGTGTATCTCGTCCACAGACAGTTTGTTAAAACTGTTGTTAGCTTTCGTTTTTTCAAAACTAAAAACTAAAACAAAATTACTTCACCTTTTTCATTTATGTATAAAAAATATTTCATATTTATTTACTTAGAACAGGTGTCATAAATAAAAAATTAAAAAGTTGACATGTTTCGGTTCATTCATAAGAACCGTATTCATAACACATAAAATCAGTAGAAAGCTAAATGACACTGGATATAAATATAATTTAAAAACCCAAAACACAAAATATTGCGCCCCCTATGATCGTGAATAGCCAATGTTACCGCGGCTCCCCCTATTAGACTCACCCTCTAAATATTTATTAAGTAATTCTAACCACAAACTCGGAATGTCATAAGAATAAGAATCATTACAAACCCTATCCCTCCTAGAATATATCTCTATGGATTCACGGATGATTGATTTTCGGAATAAACTTGAAATGAACACTAATCTACTATCTTTAAAACAAATTTTAACCCCCCTCTTTAAAAACAATCTTGATAACGCAGTCTTATCCCTACCAAATTTTATGTCACATTCATGCTCTTTCTTTCTAACCCCAAACTTTCTACCTGTCATACCGATATAAAAATTAATATTCTCCCCTTCATCCTCATATGGAATTTCATACACCCCCGCTAGATCATCCTGTGGAACCGGATCTAAAGCTCTGTATAGAAGATGTTTTAACTTAGGAGGTGGCTTAGCAAATTCTATTTTAAACTTTTTCAATTTAGCTTTAAGCCTCTCAAAATTACCTTTTATATAAGGAAACGATAGTCTTTTAACCCCAATCTCTTCCCCCTTCTCACATGCATTATCAAGCAAATTACAATTAACCTGAGAATTATTTTTACCCCTATAATTTTTAACCAATTTATTAATTTTATCCTTTTTGTAACCATTCAACTTAGCAATATTAAAAATATAATTCAATTCCTCATACAAAAATTCATCAGAACAAATAATAAACGCACGATTAACCATGAACTGGAATGTAGAAAACTTATACCCAAAGGGTGAATACGCAGAAAATGGAATAATATGCTGACTAGCTATATCCTTCCTGTAAACTTTCCTTTTTAACACAGAAAACCCTCCCTAATAAGCCACACGTCTAAAAATGAAATAGCACGATCATTTTCCAATTCAAACGTAAATTGAATATTCCTATCCAGCTTATTAACTTCATCTACAAAAACAATGAAAGAGTCAACTCTCCCCTCCAAAATTAAAAACACATCGTCAACATACCTCTTTCAAAATTTAGGAACTTTCTCGAATTTTGCGAAAATATTCTCTTCAAAAGGCCTCATTTTAAATTCAGCTAAAAAACCCGAAATAGGAGAACCCATAGGGGCACCCATGTTTTGCTTATAAATTTTACCATCAAAAACAGAACAATTACTTTGTACAATCAACTGTAATCCATCTTTCAAAGTACATTTTATACTGTCATTATATATTTCCGCCTTGTCAATCCTCTTTTTAATTTCATCACAAACTTCAAAAATGTGAATCGACGGAAAAAGTGATTTGACATCCAAACTAGCTAATAAACAGTTATTAGGAATCTCAAGTGTCCTAATGCTTTCAACAAAACTTGCAGTGGAATCCACAACATACTCTGATGGCGGCAGTAATTCTTTCAAAATAAGCACAAACGCCTTTTCCAAATAGTAAGTCGGTGCTTGGCATCTCGTAACGATGGGGGCATAGAGGATACCCCTCTTTATGATCTTTTAATCTACCTATCAAACGTGGAATCACACCCTGTTTATTAATAATACATATTAAACACATTATACATATTAAATTTATGATCAAAATATATTATATTTATATGCCGCGGTGGCAATGGCTATTCACGATCATAGGGGGCGCAATGTTTTGTGTTTTTAAATTATATTTATATCCAGTGTCATTTAGTTTTCTACTGATTTTATGTGTTATGAATACGGTTCTTATGAATGAATCGAAACATGTCAACTTTTTAATTTTTTATTTATGACACCTGTTCTAAGTAAATAAATATGAAATGTTTTTTATACACAGACAGTTTGGTTGTAAATGTTCCCCTGGTGTCCTTCTGACCAGCACATGACCATCACAGGCACAAAAACAGAACTGACTTTCATTAGAAAATGCAACAGATCTGCACTCTCTCATTCAATGAGCTCTGGCTTGACCCCACTGGCGTCGCAAATGGCAATGACTTGGAGTCAATGGATTGCACGCTACAGGGTGTCTTGCTCGGAGCTGCTCTTGAAGAAACCGACTTCTAACAGTTTTTTGAGTCACTGTGGTATCAAATGCAGTTCGAATTTTTGCCGCAGACACAGTACGATGCGCCACAGCCATACACCGAATACGACGGTCCTTCCTCTCAGAAGTGCCATATGGCCACCCGAAACCCGTTCTTTTTGAGACAGTATCATCTCTTATAACAGATGTAATTTTTCCATTTTTCATTTTGGGGTGAAAAAAGTCCGGGCCAGGATTCGAACCAGGGATGTATTGGCTGAAGCCGCCAATGCTCTACCAACTGAGCTATCCCGGACACGAACACTGGAGGACTATTTCACCCAATCGGTAAATTAGTTATAACAGATGTAATTTTTCCATTTTTGGGTAAAAAAAACCTCCAGTGTTCGTGTCCGGTATAGCTCAGTTGGTAGAGCATTGGCGGCTTCAGCCAATACATCCCTGGTTCGAATCCTGGCCCGGACTTTTTTCTCCCAAAAATGAAAAATGGAAAAATTACATCTGTTATAACTAATTTACCGATTGAATAATCGTGTTTCAAAATTAAAGTATCATCTCTTGACCACTGCTCCCAACAATCATGCACAATGGATACATTCCAGCCAAGTCTTTCTGCATCTGTCTAGATCTGAGGGTTAAATTTATTTTACTAGTGTAAAAAAAAAAATGCCGTGGAAGACGAAAAAAGGATAAAATCGCGGAGAACAAAATTTTATTATATCAGACTAAAAACATTGTAGCTGCAGTTCTTTCATGAATGTCAAAATATCACATCGGAACACGAAAAATCACTATGACTCACATTAAAAATCATTATGAATTCAAAAATTGTAGACTACAAAATTCGCGATAATTGTTTGTATGAAAATTTTAAACATAATTCTTTTTTATTAACTTGTATTTAAAAAAATTCTTAAATATGGCTATATATGTCTGAACAGAGATTTTTAAACGAACATGTGATTTGAATCAATTGATATATGTATATATTTTTTTTAAGTGAAAGTGATAAAAATTTTTATATCTATAAATTTGTTCAAATTTAAATTTATTTTAACTTAAATAGGGAAAAATTATTTCAAAATATCTTAATCAAAGAAAAAGTGGCCGCAATACAATATTGAGTATTTGAAATATACACTGGTGTCCAAAAGTTAAGCATAATTGGTAATTAAGTAATTATTTTTAAGTAATGAAAGAAATATGAATCGGAATATGTTGAAACTCCAGGTGTGTAAACAAAATAGTACGCGTCACATATTTTCTTGAAGAGTTTTCCCCGAAATCGGACAGGGGACCGTCAACAAATTGAAAAAGAACGAAGATCTTTTGGATAACCCTGTCAAAACTAATGTAGCAAAAGCGTTCAAACTGCACATTATGATTAATTGGCTTATTGTAATGTACTGTGTTAATTTTTACAAGGATAGCCTGTATACTCGTTGAAAAATTAAGGTTTTTATAAAAATAGTCCTAAATTTTTCCAAATTTTTTGCTTATAATTTGCAGAGTTCTTATTATAAAATAATGTTCTTTTCTGAGAATATGACAAACATCATTGTACACAATACCCTGTCATCAGAATTAAAAAATAATAAAAATTGTATGACAAATGAGTATGTTTAGTAAATAATTTTTCATTGCGCATGCGTCAACGATATCAAAATGTCATTTGCATATTGTGTTAGCTAAATGTATAGAGCAACTTCTGTAAAAGTTTCAAAAACATAGCTTGAAAATTCTGAAAATGGGAGCCTATAGAATCAACTCAAAATCCTTTATTCCCTAAATGAAGCAAAAAGATGAGGGGCTGTATCCATATTCCATTGTTTAGTGCCTACACAATATTGCACGTACAACTATATTTAGGTAAAACCCCTGATTTTTTTGCTTCCTTTAGGAATAACGGATTTTGAGTTGATTCTATAGGCTCCCATTTTCAGAATTTTCAAGCTATGTTTTTGAAACTTTTACAGAAGTTGCTCTATACATTTAGCTAACACAATATGCAAATGACATTTTGATATCGTTGACGCATGCGCAATGAAAAATTATTTACTAAACATACTCATTTTTCATAGAATTTTTATTATTTTTAAATTCTGATGTCAGGGTATTGTGTACAATGATGTTTGTCATATTTTCAGAAAAGAACATTATTTTATAATAAGAACTCTGCAAATTATAAGCAAAAAACTTGGAAAATTTTAGGACTGTTTTTATAAAAACCTTAATTTCTCTACGAGTATACATGCTATCCTTGTAAAAATTAACACAGTACATAACAATAAACCAATTAATCATAATGTGCAGTTTGAACGCTTTTGCTACATTAGTTTTGACAGGGTTATCCAAAAGATCTTCGTTCTTTTTCAATTTGTTGACGGTCCCCTTTTCAATTTCGGGGAAAACTCTTCGCAAAAATATGTGACGCGTACTATTTTGTTTACATACCTGGAGTTTCAGCACATTCCGATTTATATTTCTTTCATTACATAAAAATAATTACTTAATTACCAATTATGCTTAACTTTTGGACACCAGTGTAGATCTATGCACTCTCCTACAAATCACTCGTTATCTACGTGCTTAATTTATCAAAAAATGTTTTTTTTTCAAATAAAGCAATGAAGCCTTCTAGGTTATAAAAGCATTTGAATAAATACGTGCTGATAGAAAAGGCAGAGCTGCCAAGTCTCCAGCTTTTACTACACCATTATTATATTAGTGAAAATATGGTTATTTTATATTTCCCAAATGTTAAAATTAAATAAAAAAAATTTCTGAATTAAAATGTTGGTATCGAAAGAGCCGGAGAGGATTGGCAGCTCTGGAAAAGATATGTCCTTTTTCAAAGACTAGAAAAGAAAAATTTAGAACTGTCAATTATATCAAACCTTTTCTGTTGCTTCTAAATCAAATGACGGACTACGAGCCTCAATCCTCATATAATAATATATTGTTAATCGGAAAAGTATGAAAACCGCACACAAATGAGGAAATCTTGCCGGCAGTCAGAGAGATAAAAAAAAATGTTCTTCATCATAAGAAACTGCCAGATATCATCAGAAAAAATCCTGAGTAATAATTCGCTACAAAGAAGTATAGATGGCTAAAGGTATTGAAATAGCATCATACTGTTACTTAAACACATGCAAATTTTCCATTCAACTCGATGGTCAGCGTTACCAAATAACAAAAGCTCATAAAAGAAAAAAATATCAAGAGTTATTATTTGCTAAAAATTTGGAAACTAATACGAAGAGAGAATCGATATTTAATACCATGAAATTAGTCCAAGAGAAATTTCTTTTCATAATATCTTGCTACTGATGTTGCCCCAGCAACGACAGGCCATCATAAGGGTTTCATTAACACATTTAAAACAAGCAGTACTAAATGTATTCTCTGTGCAATCTGTTACACATCATCAGCATTTGGTTTCAAAATTGTTGAATGAACACCTGTATACGTCGCTTCATTTTAATATGATAGTAGTCAATACTAATAGAAGCAATTTATTGAATGACAAGATATTTAGCCAACTTTATAGTGAAAATCATTTCACAACAAAGTGAAACAATTGTTTCATTTGTAGTGCAGTTGCCACTATCACTTTGCGGCAGACTTGCAAATGATTACAATTGTTTGCTGCTGCATACAGAAGTTCGTTTTCTTTGAAAAAGTATTTGTCTGAATCGTTTTTCAATATATTTTATTCTGTATTATACTTAATTGAAAAAAGTGGTGTAAAAATACACCAAAATCTGATTACATTAAAGAGATGACATCGATTATTTGACAGATCTGTTTAAAATCTTTAATTAAATCAATTTAAATATTCGCTAAATATGTTTAATAAGGCATCAGATGATTGCAGGATGATGAGTTAAATTTAATTAAAACAAAAAACCTCACAGCTGCTTCTATGGGTAAACTTTTTCTGTTCAAACAAATCTAAGTAAATGAGAATGCAGCCACTTTGACACATTATTCGCAGTTTATGAAAACAGGAATATTTACTCCGCAAATGCAGATATAGCAGTATCATCACATTTAGACGAGGAAATCGTGGAACTCGCAGCAAACAATAACTAAAAGTAAAATTCAAAAATGGATACTAAGAGTTCTATTTAAAAAAAAAAAAAAAAAAAAAAAAAAAACAATGCAGGTCTCTAATCTGGATTGTAAAGCGAGACTACATAAAATTTTAATTGCTTTTCCTTCGTCAGATTTGCTGAGAGTGGGTTCCGTGCAGTAGCTAATTTATTGTATAAGAACATACATCTTTGAACTGACAATTTGTGACTGATGTTAAAGAAATTGGAATCTGACATTGAACAAATTGCTAAAACTCCATCAGCCTCAACCATTTCGGTATTTAAAAATATATATATATTGGTTTTGAGTTTAGTTTTCAGTTTCTAATAAACTTTTTTTACTACATTTGATGGTCGTTTTAATTAACTTCTACTTTGTGATTCTTAATAGATAGATATACAGATAAAATGTTGATAATGTGCAACAATATTTTTACATTTTGTATAATTAACTATTTTGAAAGAGGGGGGCGTTGGCATTTTTTTCTGTTGTAAAGGAGGCGGTGGTCCAGAAAAGTTTGGGAACCTATGCTTCACGTCATTCGGATGCTAAATTTTTTAATTATAATAGACACTCAAAATTTAAAGCTTATAATGTTAAATTTTTTTTCATATTTTTATTAGTATATTTCAATCCTAATATTATATTTTTTGTGTTATAACACTAAAACACCCGAAGATAAATACAATAAATTTGTAATTAAAAAATATATAATATGAATAATAAAATTAATATTCGAAAAAAAAAATTGCAACACAATTTTTGTTAGATTTATATTTGTTATGCCCTGCTTTATGTGAATTCTCAATTTCAAGTTTTTGTGTCAAGTAGTTTTCGAATTGTGATTAAAATTCACCAAAAGGATGGTTTAAAAGACCGTGTATGATGTGCAGAAAAGCATTTTTTTTAAATGTATAATTTAGTCATTTTATTGAAACATATGAGCTGGCAATAGTCGAAACATATTAAACGAGATAATAGTGGAAAGAAATAATACATTAATAGAAGTGACATAGTCATTCAATAGCAATTTAACAAGAGGGATTCGAATTTCATTTTGGATACCGCCCTTAAAATAGGCTTATTATAAAATAATTTCTTCGAAACTAATCATAGGAATTTCATGAAAATTTGTTTTAAGATAATCGAGGGTGTAGAATTTATTTATGGTGTTAGACTTGAAGGTATTACTCTGTTATCCCGTCGACCAATTTCGCCAAATTATACAAATCACCAAACTAATAGACAAATTATACATACTGACATAATTTTTATTTTAAATAACGAAAAAACAAATAATTAGTACAATATTAATAAAAATACAAATAAAGTCGAAATAAAAATCACTTAATGACATTTTAAACACATGAATTGTATTTAATGTCATTGAATGTGACATTCACGATCGTCCATTTTTGGCATTTAATCTTATAGTTTGGCGATAATTTTTTGGTCGACGGGATAACCTAGTAGTACCGACTTGGGTATTTGGTATTGAGAAAACAATCTTTGGGTTTGTTTTGATATGTAGATGGCTCCCTAAGCAAATTATATGTACATCACTAAAAAGTTGACTTTATTTCTAACCGTTTAGTAAAGCAGTAACTTTCTTCTACAATAATTTGTTGCAGAGTTAGTAGGGAGTGCTTACATTTATTTATTTGTTTATTCCATTTATTTTTTCCTCGTGAACTTTGCATTTTACATGCACTTCCAATTGACTAATTGATTAGGTTCATACTGCTACTAAATTTTTAAAAAATCGATATTTCGAAAATAATGTACATGAAAGAGCAATATTTTTAGTCATTTTAAGACAAACCATTCAAAAACATTAGTATAATTTGACTAGTTATATAAGAGAGCTATAAATGTTACTTCCTCCATTTTCCATAGCTAATATCCTATAATAAGCGACAGTAATTGATAAGGTCACTGTCCCTAGATGCAAAGTTTGTCTCATAAGATTATTATGTTTTCTTGCTCTCAACCCTCCCTGTTTTCATATTTTTGGGTGCAGAAAAGCACAATGGTAAACCTACGAGTCAACCGTTAAAATAAGCGTTTTAGCTGATTTTTACCAAGATAGAACTTGACAGACCGATTGCATTTTAAAATGCGAATCAAGGTTTCACTAATTTTAGATTTTCATTCGTGAACTCGATAAGGTAATTCTCTATGATGCCGCCTCCTGGTCTGTTACTTAAAACAAGCAAATGCTTTCTATGAACCGTCGAAAGAAAATTCCAAATTTAAAAAGATGAGGTGAACGAAAAGCGTTCTAAAAACGTTCTAAATGTTTTTTTTTTCGTTTTATGAAATACCAAACATATTTAAAAAAAAAATAATGGCTGCAAATTGCTGTTGATAAAACATCTTCAAACATAAGCTATATTTTATGTGCATTCCACTGTCACCAGAGGATTGCAAGAGCAAAAACATTCAAAATTGCGACTGCTGTGATACTAAAGCGGCTAGAAAATTTAAATATGCCATGAAAGTCACTTATAAAAAAATATCCTCTAAGAACAGTCAAAGGTAAACTCGAAATTTAAAAGTTGTGAAGCGATGGGAAAGAGCGGAAAATGTTCTAAAAAATTGCTAAATTACAATTTCTATGCAATCTCAGGATATAATAAGCTGATTATAAAAGAAATGGTTGCGAATCAAAGTGACAATATCTGAACCTACACAGGCTATTTTTAAGCCGGTGCCACTACCACCTGAGTCTGGTAAAAGCAATAAACTTTCTAAAAAAACTTTTGAATTTTTTAAAAATACGTTTCTGTGGAATAATCGGAAATTCCTAATCGATTTCAAAATAAATGTTGGCAAATTAATGGTAACTGTTCCTGCTTCAACACAGGCTTTTTATCAGGGATGTAGTGGAGGGTATACGCCGTTTAATCTTTTGGATTTTTTAAAGGGACACCGTATACCCTCTGTTTCTCAAGAAAGCTAGTGTGTACACTCTAGGGTATACGCTTTGCCTTTAGCGTGTGTCCTCCGCTTAGAGCGTATACCGTCTTTATTTTTTACGGCACCACCACTGCTTTTTATGCTGGTGCCACTAGCCCTAGAGAGATGGTAAACATTGGAAAAGAAGCCTGGAATTTGACACGATTGTTAACTTTTAGATGTAAATACGTATTAAGAAGATGATTTCTTTTATCTCTTTTCAGTCTAATGCAGTAAAATGACGTAGTTTAGTCAAATTGAGATTTAAATGTTAATTTTTGAATTATTCCTAAAATGTTAACTTTTGAATTATTCCCGAAAATATAATTTTTTATAATAAAATTTAGACATACAAATATCATTTGGCATATTTCAACTATTACGCGAGCAAAGCCCCGGGGTTTGCTAGTATAATACTATAATTTTATAGTGATGCAATAATGTAAGAATTTCTTTTGAGATTGTTATACGGTTTTATTCGGTTTGTTGTTCCGCCCGCGGTTTGACATCCGAAAACAGTTCTGAATTGGATGGAAGTTTGCGAAGCTCAAATGTACAGGTCGTCTGTGGTTCCAAAAAACATTTTCGTCATTGGATTTATTAGAAAGGATACGGTACACATCCGGCACCGTAAAAAAATGAATGAAATCTTTCTCCCTTCTTTCTACATGCTATTTTTCGAGATAAACAAACAAAATATAAAGACACATGAGATGTTGAAGGTAACTTACGACTTATTTTATTTCGGAAATTAACTTCAGAAGATAAGAAATTTTCAAGAATAAACAACTGAACTGATCACATTTATGAAAATCTTGTTAATTACTTGCGGGAGAGTATGGAGGGATGGAACACCTGCAATAATTCTTAAAGTAAGCTTTATTTTTCAATTATGGCTCTTCCACCAGGTGAAAAAATAAATGCTGCTATTTGCAATAAACCTTATTAATGTAAATGTCACACTATCTTTGCCTTTTTTTTAAACCCACATTTCTAAAATTTAAATATGAATTGTCATTTTAACCCTATTGGGTACGAATTTTTTTTCCATTTCGAAAACAAAATTATTACTACTTCAATAACGTTAATCGTAGCCTATCCAAACAGACTTACTTGATGTTTAAAGATTATCTCATTGTCTGAAGCACAACGAATGTATTTATTTTGTGTACTGTTCAATTCATATTTATATGATGACTAGCAGGCTATGCCCGCTGCGCTGGTCAATATTTCAAAATCAACCGTGGATGAAACGAACTGGAGAATTTAAATTTGTATTTTAAATAATTTGGACCTCCAGCAGTACCTTGCTCATTGCTGAAAACGATATAGACACCATTGTGATATTAAATTATCTTAAACGTTGCGCAAAAACCAGCTATTTAGAAGTAACTATTTTAGTTTATTACTAACAGTGCACATTTGGAAGCGAAATGAGACCATTATGGCAACAGAATTTAAAATTTTCCCTTATCTGGAGAAATATTAATTATTACAGTCGTTACCATGGTACAACTTCTGAAAAATTTCTTCACAACTTTTCATTATGTGAAGCCAGGAACCCAAAGCTACTCCCACCTAAAAAGTTTATATATATATTAAATTTTGTCCGCGCGATAAAAGGCACAATTATGCAAGAATCATCTTCAAACTCGTCAATTACATTGATATGGTTTATATCTCAGTGGGAATTGCAAATGAGCAAAATCGGCCCAAGGGTGTGGTAATTGGGAAGGGTTCAAAAATTTGAATACCATCTTAACATGGTTTTCACAAAACCAGCTCTTGCAAAACAATAGCAGGAAAAAAATAAACATTTTTCGTTACAGCAAGTTGCCAATGATAAAAAAAAAAAAAAGATGAATGTAGATTCTGCCATTTCAGAATTCAGTTTCGCCTCCGATTAGAAAAAAAAAAAAAAAAAAAAAAAAAATCGATAGAGGTTTTTTAGAAGGGCGACTCCGTTTAGATTGCAATGATCTAAATTCACTTTTCTTGTGTTTATCTATGTAATAGCGAACAGAACTGCGTGAAATACCCAATTGAATAGCAATTTCTCTCTGAGACATTGGAATTGCGGAATAATAAAGAGATACAATTTGACATGCTACTTCTTCATTGACTAGATTCATCAAAAACGGATTTTTTATTTAGTTTAAACGCTTTTTTATAGACTCTGAGTAAAAGGAAATGCAATTTAACAATAAAACGAATGGAATCCCGTCGAATTAGACGAATGAAATGTTTAAAAGACCCGATCGATTTGGTTAAAAAAAAAAGTAATTACATTATTGAATCAATATATAATAAATATATTTACAAAGTAAATGTCGAATTTGCCAGTTACAATTTTGCATGCAAATATTCGCACATCTACTGTTAAAATTGTAATATGAGTGCCGGCGAAATCCAGAAATTTTATTTTATATGCACTCACAGAAAAATATCTTTATTAAAAAAAAAGTAATATCGGGTACTACTAGGTTATCCCATCGACCAAAAAATAATCGCCAAACTATAAGATTAAATGCCAATAATGGATGATCGTGAATGTCACATTCAATGACATTAAATAAGATTCATGTATTATAAATGTCATTAAGTGATTTTTATTTCGATTTTTTATTAATATTTTTATTAATATTCTACTAATTATTTGTTTTTTCGTTATTTAAAATAAAAATTATGTCAATATGTATAATTTGGCTATTAATTTGGCGATTTGTATAATTTGGCGAAATTGGTCGACGGGATAACAGAGTAGTACCTAATATCGTTATGAGTAAAAATGCGATGTTTTAAATAGTGACGTCATTTTCTCTTCAAATGTTCTTTAAAAGTTACTGTTTATGAAAAAGGCATCCATAATAATATTGTAATTCCCATTTATCTGGTTGCTGAATGACATAATTTTCCTCATTTGAAATTTCTCTTATTTTGATTTAGACATTAATTTTTATCATAAATTATTTTCTGTTATTTTATTTACATTATTAATATTATTTCTAAGTAAATATATATATTTTTTTTTACCTCAATTAGTGCATAATTATACGCAATCATTTTAGAAAATAAATTTTTAGGGGGACGGTCGTTGCAGCAACTGAAATCCAGATCGATTACTTTTTAGTTAATCGATGCCATTTTCTCAAACAAATTCAAAGTTTTTACCAGCGTGAAAAACGAGATAAAAAATAAGCAACGCGCTATGGAATTTTTTATTGTAATTTTTTTCGGGATATTTATGAAATATTTTAGTATCATGTTGTTTTTGTATATATTCTAGATATTTATATAATTTTTTTTTTTTTTTTTTTTTTTTTTTTTTTTTTACATATGATTCTTTAAGATTCAGAACTTTTCCTTTTAAAAAGAAACTCTATTACTCACAATTTACTTCAAAAATTCCTGTATTGTTTATTTTTAACTGAACAATATTACCTAATTTTCTATATTTAGATGCCAAGTTTATTAAAAGCAAAGCTTATTATTGTAATTTTATTATTTCTTGATTTTTTTAAAACCACTTAACCTGCAATAGGTATGGGGAAACAATGGTTTTATCCCCGACTTATCTCGGGGCAAATGGTAAAGTGGTTAAATGCTCATAAAATCACTTTAGTTTTAAAAGTAACACTATACTGGTTCGTTTATTTCTTAGTTCAAGATTGCCAATCATTTACAAAAATGGCATTTTGGCGCACTTTAAAAAAAATGCCAATTTATATTAAACAAATTAGTAAATGTTATTATTAAAAATTTGTTATTATATTAATAACAAAACTATCGCCAAACTATAAGATTAAATGCCAAAAATGGATGATCGTAAATGTCGCATGAGTTATACCAAATAATAATAATGTCGTTAATATAATGTCGTTATACTAAATGAGTACTATTTGATTATCCCGTCGACCGATTTCGCCAAATTATAGAAAACTCTAACATATTTAACGTCAAATGCGACATTTACGATCATCCATTTTTGGCATTTAATCTTATAGTTTGGCGATAGTTTTGTTATTAATATAATAACAAATTTTTAATAATAACATTTACTAATTTGTTTGATATTATTTATCTGTTGGTACTACCTGGTTTTCCCGTCGACCAAAAAGCTATCGCCAAACTATAGGATTAAATGCTAATAATGGATGATCGTGAATGTCACATTCAATGACATTAAATACGACACGCGTGTTTAAAACGTAATTAGGTGATTTTTATTTAGACTTTTTGTTTGTATTTTTAATAATATTCTACTATTTATTTGTTGTTTCGTTATTTAAACCAAAAATTACGTCAGTAGGTATAATTTGGCCATTAGTTTGGCGATTTGTATAATTTTGCGAAATTAGTCGACGGGATAACCAAGTAGTACTAAAAACAATTTATATAATTTTAAAAAAGAAAATAATAATAATAAAAAATTAATAAAACATAAACAATTATAGCTGGGTTACCATATCAGGAAAAATAACGTCATTTTGGCGCCAGTGAGATACTTCGGTGCAGGAGCATGCGAAGAGAAAGCTGCACCCGGGGCGAAGTTTCGATTTGGCGCCCCTTCCCCCCAACGTTTTCTTGTAACTGGCTAAAAATGACGTTGGTAATAAAATTTGGTGCCCCCTAAATTTCAGCGCTCGAGACAACGACCCCTTCGTCTTCTCCCCGGCCCTTCTTTCGCACGCTCGTTGCATGCATGACATCTGCGCCAAAACAAAAATGTGGAAAAAACAATAATTGTTATTTATACGGCTTTTTAAGTACTAAAGTATATTGAAAAAAAAAAAAAAAAAAAAAAAAAAAAAAAAAAAAAACTTTAAAATGTTGCAATTAAATTATTTTACAATATGTGCGTATGTGGAAAATATTTACACTAAAATAGTGGCGCAGCCAGAATTCGGCTCTGGGGGGGGATAGAGTTGCTTCAGGGGTGATTTTGGTTGAAATTTTTTTTCGAAAATTGGCGGGGGGGGAGGGGGGGGGTTCCGCGAGTTTCCCCCCTGCGCGAAAGGGGTTTATCCGCGATCTTCGGACGAAATGGGCGTTTTCCTGCGACCTTCAGACAAAATCAGCGATTTATTTGCGATATTTTAGCAAAATTGGCGGTTTTTCCGTGATCTTTTGACGAAATCGGCATTTTCCCACGACCTCTAAACGAAATCAGCAATTTATCTGCGATATTTTAGCAAAATCGGTGATTTATTGCGATATTTTGTCGAAATCGGTGTTTTTTATGAAATCGGCGATTTTTCGACGATCTTTAGACAAATTTTGCAATTTTACGCGATCTTTTCTTGAAAACGGCGCTTTATCCTCGCGGTTTTTCGACGAAATCAGCGTTTTTTCCGTGATCTTTTGATGAAAGTGGCCTTTTCTTTCAATGATCTATTGACAAAATATTTTTAAGCAATCTTTTACCGAAAACGGCGTTTTTTTCCCGATTTTTTAATGAAATCGGCATTATATCAGAAATTTTTAGACGAAATCGACGTTTTCCCGCGGTCTTCAGAAGAAATCAGCGTTTTATCTGCGATATTTGGTGAAATTGCCGTTTTCTCCGTGATCCGCACAGGAAATTCGCGTTTTTCGGCGATCTTTTGACAAAGTTCGTTGACAAAAACATTGACGAAATTGTCTTTTTTTCACGAAACATTGACGAAATGTGTGCTTTTTCTCCTTTCACGAAATTTTCATTTCTCCTCGATTGTTCTATCCGCGCTCAAAACCATACCAGTTGGCAACTATGTGGAACTGATAACCCAATTTCAAATTTTCGAAAGAGATTGCCTTAAATTTTCGGACGAGAATCACCCCTGAGTTGCTTATAGATAAACAAAATAAATAAATTAGTTAACGAGTTATAAGCGATTTTGATCGCATGACAACCATTTTTTCTCCTTTTTGTTGCTACTACGTCGTAAATTCGTTTCAAATCATCCACTGTGAGAATCGTCTTCTGAAAGATCTTATCAAAGAATGAAGAACATTCCTCAGTTACATAGCTTTTTAATCGTGATATCTACTTGTCTGAATCTAGAAAAAAATGTTATCGGAAAAAAGCGACAAACTACAAAAGCGGAAAAAAAAATGACACGGAAAAAAAGTTACCGGAAAAAAGGGACAAGATAAACATGTTACTGGGGGGAAAAAGTGACAAGGAATTGATTTTGGGGATTTATTTTTGATTTTGGAGATTTATGAAAGGGGGGGGGGGGTGTCGGGGTCGGCTCTTAATTTAAGTGAATAAATTTTTCATGCTGAATTAACTGTTTTGGTTCAATTTTTGGATATACGTTCATACTGAAAAGACGCTTGCCTGATTAGTTTTGAGAATGGATGATTACCTCCCTCCCCTCTCCGCCCTAAATAAGATGAATGGTTTTTAAGCAGAATTATTCAAAGTGTGTCAAATTTTGGATATAGGTTCTTTCTGATAAGGCTTATACACTATATTGCCATTGATTATGGGACACTTGCGATTTTAGACATTTTACTAAATATCTAGAAAGATACATGAGGAATCATCTCGAAACTCTTAGTGTATAAATATAATAGTATACGTCATACATCTCCGTGAAGATTTTTTACCGAAACGCCATAGGGGACCGTCAACAAATTAAAAAAGAATGAATATCTTTTGAATACCCCTGTCCAAACTAATGTAGCAAAAGCGCTCAAACTCTAGATTATGATTGAATGGCTTATTGTAATACACTGTGTTCATTTTTATGTAAATAGCATGCATACTCGCAGAGTAATTAAGGTTTTTATAAAAATGGTCCCAAATTTTTCCAAGTTCTTTCCTTATAATTTTCAGAGTTCTTAATATAAAATAATATTTTTTTTAGAAAATATGACAAACAACATTGCACATAGTACCCTGTAATCAGAATTAAAAAATAATGAAAATTGTATACAAAATGAGTTGGTTTACTAAATAATTTTTTACTGCGCATGCGTCAACGATATCAAAATTTCATTTGCATATTATGTTAGCTAAATGTATAGAGCAACTTTTGTGAAAGTCACAAAATCATAACTTGAAAATTCTGAAAATAATCGTCAATTGAATAAGTTGAAAATCCGTTATTCTCAAAATGAAGCAAAAACAAGAGGGGTTGTATCCATATATTCATTGATTAGTGTCAATATAGAATACACAATACGGGATGTTACGACTACTTTTGGATAAAATCCCTCATTTTTTTGCTTCATTTTGGAAACAACGGATTTTATCCTTTTTCTATAGACGATTACTTTCAGAATTTTCAAGCTATAATTTTGAGACTTTTACAAAAGTTGCTCTATACATTTAGCTAACATAATATGCAAATGAAATTTTGATATCTTTGACGCATGCGCAGTAAAAAATTATTTAGTAAACCTAATCATTTTTCATATAATTTTTATTATTTTTTAATTCTGATTACAGGGTACTGTGTGCAATGTTGTTTGTCATATTTTCTGAAAAAAATATTATTTTATATTAAAAACTCTGAAAATTATAAGGGAAAAACTTGGAAAAATTTGGGACCATTTTTATAAAAACCTTAATTACTCTGCGAGTATGCATGCTATTTGCATAAAAATGAACACAGTGTATTACAATAAGACATTCAATCATAATCTAGAGTTTGAGCGCTTTTGTGACATTAGTTTTGACAGGGTTATTCAAAAGATATTCATTCTTTTTTAATTTGTTGACGGTCCCCTATGGAGTTTCGGTAAAAAATCTTCACTGAGATGTATGACGTATACTATTATATTTATACACTAAGAGTTTCGAGATGATTCCTCATGTATCTTTCTAGATATTTAGTAAAATGTCTATAATCGCAAGTGTCCCATAATCAATGGCAATATAGTGTATATAGTATTGTGGTGTCGCGCCCTGAGTTTCTCTTTACTAAGTTTGTTTAAATTTTAAGTTCGTCAATAACACATTTTTAATTCCTCAAGTTCTTTATTAGAACCATAGATCAATTATTAAAAAAATAAATAAAAAGACATTACAACTACATAGGAGCCACACTCAAATATTACATTTCGCTTAGCACGTCTAAGCCATCTTACATCAATGTATTTTCTTGTACATTATCAGCACATGTCTCTCTTCCAACTACCTTCCTTCCCTCTCGGTGCTCAATAATCCCAGTGTCCCCCTCAGCTCATTGCCACTAGACCAGTGCAATTATTTTCTAGGTATGTCCCTTGAGGTCAATAGCACCTATTCTTCTCAGCTTTTGAATGAAGATAATTTCACCCCTGCATGCCTTTTCACAATAAGACTTCGCTATCTATATTCTGCCACGATTAATGTTGTCAGTTAGTCGTCAGAGTATATAATGCCTGAAGAATTTTGGGAGTTTAATGGTTAAGTATAGAGGGTGCATGGGGGAGATAACATCTCTTAAATTAAATAAATGGCTTTTTACGCAGAATAATCCGATTTGCTTCAAATTTTGAATGTAGGCTCATTAAGATAAGGGGTATCCCTGATTAGTTATGGGGTTCTTTTGCTAATAAAAAGGGGGCCGCGATTATTCCCCCCTTAAATTAGATAAATTGTTTTTTTATGCACAATTATCCGATGTATTTCAAATTTTGGCTATAGTTTCTTTCTCATAAAGTAAAACCCTGAATAATTTTAAGGGTTTTTTTTTATGTATATCCTCAATAGCTGTTTGAATTTAAAACTGTGAATTATGTTTCTGCATAGCATTTTTCAGTAGTCTATAAACATCGTAACAAAGAAAAAAATATCCTGTTTTTCTTAAAATCGTTTTCTTTTATTTAAATCCATTTATTTTTTTTAAGCGTTCAAACCTGAAAATCTATCAAGAACTACAGGTTTTTAAACAATTAACTTTCTAATTACTAACATAAGCTAGTAATAAAAAACTATTTTTATAACTACAAATTAATGAATTCACTAGTTCATTCGTTCGTGACATACAACATAGTTTGTACATTAAAATTTTCTAACATATATTTTTTAAATGTTTTATATTATATTTTGTGATATGTAATATGGGACATTAATTAGTAAAAATCCAGTTTTAAATGATAAATATTTGGCGTAAAGTAAAATGACAATTACACCAAATAATTTAGTATATTACTTTTTTCACACACAAAAAAAATATATAAATAAACCAGTTTTAAGTGCAAAATGTGTGGAAATTAATCATTATCAGAAAAAAGGTAAAATATGTTATAATGTTTTCTGACAAATAGTTTTCAATTATTAAATCAAAAAATAAAGAAAAATTGTTTTTATTTGTTATTTGCGTTCAGTTGCGTTCAACTCGTTTTTTTATGTTACTTGAGTATTTTTGCGACAAACCTTTACCGGGAAATCCCCTGATCGACAAATTTCCTAAGAGACTAGCTGCCCGCGATATCTACCGAACATCCCCCTCCATCGAATGGGGAAAGCAAGCTTCTTTCCCCGAAAAGGTTTCCTGAATGGACTGCTGCATCTCTCCCTATTTTAACTATATTCATTAGCTTATACGCCTTACCATAATGAAACTACATCTAAAATTTGAAGCAAATCGGATAATTCTGCGTAAAAAGCCATTTATATAATTTAAGTGGGGTTATCCCCAGTTCCCCCCCCTATACTAAGCCATTAAGCCCTTAAAATTATTGAGGGATCCACTTTATGAGAAAAAACCTATATCAAAAATTTGAAATACATCGTATAATTATGCGTAAACAATTTATCTAATTTAAGGGGGGGGGGATAATCTTCCGTTTCCCTATTTATACTTAGCAGAAGAACCTCATAACTAATCCGGGATACACCTTATCATAAAGAACCTACATCCGAAATTTGAATAGTAATTCTTTAAATCGGATAATTCTGCATAAAAAGCTATTTATTTAATTTAAAGGGAGGGAAGGTTATCCTCTGTTTTTGCCTTTATACTTAGCCATTAAACCCTTAAAACTATTCAGGGATTCACCTTTTCAGATAGAACCTATATTTAAAATTTGAAATACATCAGATAATTCGGCATAAAAACCGATTTATCTAATTTGAGAGGGAAATAATTGCTTGTCCCCCCCCCCTTTATAATAAGGAAAAGAACCCCGTAACTAATCAGATATATGTTTTATCATAATGAACCTATGTCCAGAATTCGAAGCAAATCGGATAATTCTGCGTAAAAAGCCATTTATTTAATTTAAGAGGGATTATCCCCCATCCCCCTCCCCTCTATACTTAGTCATTAAACTCTTAAAACTATTCAGGGATTCACCTTATCAGAAAGAATCTATATCTTAAATTTGAAATACATCGGATAATTTTTATCCGATCTTAAAAACCGATCTATCTAATTTGTGTGTGTGTGTGGGAGTGGGGGGAGTAATTGACCATCATCCCTTTATAATAAGCAAAAGAACTCTATAACTAATCAGAGATACGTCTTATCATAATGATCTTATGTCCGAAATTCCAACCGAATCGGATAAATCTGCGTAAAAAAAACTATTAATTTCATTTGAAAAGTTATGGATGGGGGGGGGGGGTTATCATATGTCCAAAAACTGAACCAAAACAGTTAATTCAGCACGAAAAACCCATTTACTTAAATTAAGATCCTCCCTCTGATACCCCCTAAATACTTAACCAATGAATCCTGAAAATCAATAATGAATTCCCAAAATTAATTCCTAGTCCCCTTTTTTTTCGGTAACTTCTTTTCCGCTTTTGTAGTTTATGTCACTTTTTTTCCGATAACTGTTTTTCTGGTAACTTCTTTTCCGCTTTTGTAGTTTATGTCACTTTTTTTCCGATAACTGTTTTTCCGGTAACTTTTTTTCCGTTTACCCACTTGCCTATTTCAGGCGTTTTTTAAATAAGAATTAATATTAATTAAAAAAATTGTTTGAAAGTAGTCCCTTTAAAATAGTAGTAAGTAGAAAGTAGTTAGAAATTTGGCGCCCCCTAAATCTCTGCGCCCGGGGGGACCGCCTTCCCCCCCCCCCTTCTCCTCCTTTCGCTCGGCGCTGTTAATATCTTTCCAGAGACATAAATATAAACGAATTATATACTTTCCAAACATACCTGGATTTTAAGAATGTTTGAAGGAATTCGAAAGATTTAAAAAAATGATCTCTTATATCCATCTTTTTCATAATTTTTTCTTTGAATAGGATTTAATATCCATAGCGAAACGCACAATAAAGGAAACCTTAGCATTACAGCAACTAACAACAGAATGTTTGTGAAATTAAGCCTATCCTTCAAAGCATGCGATTTTGTGTTTTTCCTGGAATTGGAGTTCCCAGTCCCGTTTCCAAAAAAAGAGCAAGAAACAGATGTAATTAATTAAGACACCCCCCCCCCCCCCCCAATGGTGCAGTATTGAAAAACCCGAGACGGCATTGGCAGTGACAGGAAATGACCATTCCTTTTAGCCTTCGGCTGATTTCCAATAGTATAAATGGATGCCGGCCTTTTCCGAAATGAGCGACCAGTTTTCGATACTGATACCGTTACCACGTACTTCCCCATTTTTAAAAGAAAATACATTACTGCCGCTTAAACGAGTCAAATTTTTAAATAAAATTTGATTCAATAAAGCGGCAGATTTCGAGAACAAAACAAATAAAATTCTAACTTTAGTTTTGTTTTTTATGATTTGGTTCATAAAAATGGAAATTTCTGTATTTTTTGTCATGGCTCTGGGAGGGGTTTTAACCCCCAACCCCCCCCCCCCCCCTCGCTGCGCCACTGATTTAAATATAAAAAGATAGAGAGAGGGAGATTATACGTATTGCGAACATCGCTCCGACTTATGCCTTTTTGGCTTAAAATCGTATTGTTTGGCGACAAAAGTAAATTCAAACTATTAATTAAACAAAGGATATATAATAAACAGTTAGAGCATTTTTTAAAATTGATTCTGTGATTTTCTTATTTAAGATACATAATGGAAGAATTAAAAAATTTCAAAGAGTTATTTACGTTTTTTCTAATGAAATTTTGTAGATGTTTTTTCCTGTTAACCAGGCACAGAAGAGATAAATAGCCAAATATTATATCAATCAAAATTTTCTTTTACATTGAATTCATTTTTAACCATTTTATTTTTATTTATTTATTTATTTATTTTTGTTTGAATTAAATATTTCGCTTGCATATGTATATATGCTATTACATAGGTATATACATGTGCATATGTAAAATCGTGCCCCAATTTGGCGATTTTCGAAAATCACGCTTTGGCGAAGGAAGTTTTGCAATCGCACCGGTTATATGCGTCAAATGTTAAAAAAAATAAGCGATATTTATATAAATATTTTATGTATATACATTTTAGATATATTTCTATATATATGTGTAATTATATATAGCGATATATATATATAAATATATAATGTATGCTCCTGTAAATAAATACTATATACTTACATATATATTTTATATTTTTATGTATTTTTATGTGTTAAATTTAAACAAAAGCTAAAAATTTTTCCGAAAAAAAAATATGCTAAATTAAAATAAAATACGAAAAAATAAATACCTAAAATTAATTCCAGTAGTAAAAAAGCAACACCAAAGGCAATCGCATCGATTCATTTAAAGAAAAAGAAAAAAAAAAAAAAAAAAAAAAAACAGGGTATGGAATTTTTTTTTCCAAAAAATCCGCCGGGTAGTTTTTAAAATCATTCTGGCCAAAGTTTTGAGACTTACTGCTTTATAATATGTGTATATGAATATGATAAGACAATGTATCAAACCACAATGTGTAACTATTTTCCGTTTTTTAATATACTAATTCTGCATTTACAAAATACTTTGAATGCACTGCCCACATATACAATTTAGAAAATGTTTCATTTCCATACTCTTTAATCTTTAGAAATCCACAAAGAAAACATTCATTATTGTATAGTATACAATGTATACTGTACTCACAAAAAGTAAAATCGCAAAAATTCCATAGCGCGTTGCTTATTTTTTATCTCGTTTTTCACGCTGGTAAAAACTTTGAATTTGTTTGAGAAAATGGCATCGATTAACTAAAAAGTAATCGATCTGGATTTCAGTTGCTGCAACGACCGTCCCCCAAATTTTTATTTTCGAGAGAAAAGCTAAACTAAGTTGCCACCATTTTGAAGAAATGTCATGAAAAAGCTTTTAAAATTAAAAATAAAATATAAAAATGGAAATAAATTAAAAAATAATTAAAATGGGCACAACTACAAATAAATAGCTTTCATTTAAAAAAATAATTATCAAAATCGGTTGACTAGAAAATTCAGGGCTGATGACGCGACATTTTTAGCTTGTCTGAAAGAAATAGCATCGGATGCTAAAAAAAAAAAAAAAAAAAAAAAAAAAAAAAAAAAAAACATTAAAATTCTCACTACAACAATTACTTTATTATTGCAAAATTTCCTCCTGAAAAATGAAAACAAAAATATTTGCTCTTTCGTATTTAAGCATTTTCTCTTTAGTTATTTAAGATAAAATTATGTAAATTTATATAATTTGGCGAACGATTTG
Organism: Maratus speculifer; assembly: GCA_964019185.1. Taxonomy (NCBI): domain Eukaryota; kingdom Metazoa; phylum Arthropoda; class Arachnida; order Araneae; family Salticidae; genus Maratus; species Maratus speculifer. Next base: position 335,278,126 of record OZ025289.1, read on the forward strand.
GCGAAATTGGTTGACGTGATAATCAAGTAGTAGCCAATTTACACTTTCATATTTCACAAAAGATTCCTACACAGACATCATATACGCAATAGTTTTAGAACGATTATCTTGCAACTACAATGTGGCAAAATCCACGTTTTAGAATACCAAAGGAATTTATGTATGTTTTGTTATTTTCTATCATTTTAAACAGCAATTAACAATAAATAAAAAAGTAACTGTAGAACAAAACAACAAATATCATTTCAAAAAAGAAAAAAATGAAAGTAAATAAACAACTTATCATCAGATAAACAACCATAGCTGGGTTACCATATGAGGCAAATAATGCCATTTTGGCGCCAGTGAGATACCTCGATGAGTATATGACCAAATCCGTGACAAAATTTCTATTTGGAAAAATCTTTAATCGGTATTTATACTGCATTTTCCCTACTTATGTATAAGAAAAAACTTTGACACAGATGTCATGTATGCACCACATTGGCGCAATTTTTTTCTGGCGCCAATATGGAGAACTTGGTTTTTAATTACCAATTTCATAAATATTTTTTAATTATATTGTATTATTTGAAGAAAAATAATAAATAAAAAAGTTTAATTAATAGCTATAGAACAACATAATTTATATTATTTTCAAAAACAAAATGAAAGTTAATAAATAGTTTATTAATAAATAAACAACCATAGTCGGTTTATCACGTGTGGCATAAAATCGTTATTTTGTTGCAATCGTGTGAATGTGGTGCGTATATGACATCTGCGCCGAAACTTTAAAAAGTTGCAATTAAATTATTTTACAGTTTGGATGAGGAAGACATACTAAAATTTAAACATTGTACATATTTTTTTTTTTTTTTTGCTATAATTGCTATTTATATATTTACAATTAAACATAAAAAAATATCCTAAAAATGCTCTCACACATTTAAAAGAGAGTGAGAGAATTTAGTAATTGTGAACATCGCTCCGGCTGTGCCTTCTTTGTACAAAATCGCATTGTTTGATGACAAAAGTAAATTCAAACACCCAAATAAACAAATAACATCAGTGGCGTAGCTAGGCATTTTGGCGCCCGGGGCAGAAAGAAATTTTGCGCCCCCCCCCCCAAAAAAAAAAAACTTTTTCCCTCGAGAAAAGAAAATGCCTTACTTTGGCTTGGTTCCCTTAAAGGTGTATTCGAAAAAACGCTTTTCCACCTTCAACAGCTCGAAATTTTCCGATACAATTTCAGACACATTTTTAAAAGTAGAAACATGAACCTTGCTGAGGGGAATCTTGAAGAGACGTATGAGGTGCCGTGAGATGTCTTTTTACGCTCAATTCCTTAGAATTTGTGTTATAAACAACTACCTTATCATATGATCCTTTTTTTCGTTCCCAGATCTCCCGCTTGGGAAAAATCGGTTCGAAATGCCGTTTTTGATTGCTTTTTTTTGCAATATTTTCCGCATTTATCAAAGAATCGACAAACACGGCACCTTGTGTACTTTCCAAATAAAAGATTTTGAAAGTTTGATGTATTTGACAGCAAAAATGAATTCAAAAATAAATCGGAAAATAAGCAGTTTGATTCGAAATACACCCTTAAGGACTTTGTCCTCGCTTGAGGAAACGCTCGCGAGCTAATGCTATTCCTATGCGGAAGCATTTTTCTAATAACTCTTTCGCATTTTGACATTTTTGAATAATTTTTTTTTGCATTGGATAGCTGAGGTGCATGCCGACAGCGCACCTTTTTTACTTTTGGAATTTGGTTGCAGATATTTTTTTAAAGTACTTTCAGTTTCGAAACCGATTTTGAAAGTGAAACTAACTTTGTAAAAAAATATCTGCAACCAAAATCGAAAAACTAAAAAAGGTGCGCTGTCGGCATGCACCTCAGCTATCCAATGCAAAAAAAAAAAAAAAAAAAAAAAAAAAGAAAAGAAAAGAAAAGAAGAAAAAAATTATTCAAAAATGTCAAAATACGAAAGAGTTATTAGAAAAATGCTTCCGCATAGGAATAATAGCATTAGCTTGCGAGCGTTTCCTCGAGCGAGGATAGGGGTCTTAAAGGGAGAAAAAGAAGCCGTCACTATTGCTTGTTTTTAAGGTTTCAGCTGATTACACAAACATATGAAACTAAAAGATGTGGAACCCGATTATTAAAGATTTATAGTTTTCACAGAATGTAAGTTTTCCAAGTGGGTGAAAAAAGTCCGATCCAGGATTCGAACCAGGGATGTATTGGCTGATACCACCAATGCTTTTCCGACCGAACCATCCTGGACGAATTACTGGACTAATTCACCCAATTAACCTTGAAAATCACACAATCTGGTCTGATACTTTGGATCAGCTCAATGGAATAAATTGATGGTTAATATATGGAACTGCAGAAAACGCTGCATACGAAATTAGATTAATTTATAAGACGATTATTCAATCGGTAAACCTTGTACATCACAGATCCTGGAGATTGTGCTATTCTTGACCAAATGTCAATAAAGAGCTAATTAATTAATTAAACTAAACATTCCTCCCGAATTAACAGATTCGCCCCTAGATAGAAAAATATTACAATCCCCATCATATTAACAAAAACCCGCATGAAAAAAGATTAGATTTTGCCCATTTGAGATGCATGCGCACTGCACAACGACCTGGTCCCGAGATTCATGTAAATGGCTCCTGGGACTTCCGATCGAACTTACAGAGATAACTGTAAGATGCTGCAACGGAATAAACGAGATCGGTCAATATAGAGATTATCGAGTCTAATTATTTTTTCCATTATTTTCCCAGTTATTCCTCACATAGATAGATGTAGGCATAGTCTTTTCTAATGCATATGCGCTAAGTTAAAGTATATATCAAATATATTTAACTTTTAAAATGACGGAAATAGCCATTTGTACTGGTCGTATTAGGGAAACTGAAAAGTCCTACTTTCTTTTTTTAATATGATTTAAGAAGTAAAAATTAGGGACTAGGTCGCCCACATTTTATTACGGTGCTGGAAAAAATTATAAAACCGATAGAAAATTTACAAAAATAAAGAAGTAATGGAATTGTTGATAACACAAATTCTGTTTTCATTTGCATGATCAACATTGCAATAATACGCACAAACTTTAGATTAGAAAAAAGAAAGAAATACCATAAATTATGCTAATTTTTTGCAACTAATGAAAAACAACTTGGAAGAAATTATAAAGCCGATGGTTCTACCCTCAATTTCCATAATGACAGACTTGAGAAAGCAAGTTGCCATGAAAGTTTAGGTAAATGTAAACGTGTTGGGTGCATTCATTTTTTTTTTTTTTTTTTTTTTTTTTTTTTTTTTTTTTTTGTGTGTGTGTGTGTGTGTGTGTGTGTTTAATAGAATGCCATAAGGAAAAATGTTATCCTATGGTGAAAAAACTAAAATATTAACTTTAAATGAAGCTGGAATGTCTGTTTCTAATATTGCAAGACAAATAGGAAGGTCCAAGGCTGCACCAAACAGTTTTCTCATAAATCTCGAAGATTACGGCAGTAAGAAGTGTACAGCAAGACCAAAATCCTTAACTGTAAAGCAATCCAGGCAAATTTGGAAGCTATCTTGCGGACAAAAAAAATGTCGTCTGCCCAAATTCAAGAACAATTACAATTACCATGTATAAGCCGAACGATCAGAAATGTTTTAAGTAACAATTAAATCGCTCAAAATAAAAAATAAATAAATAAATAAAGGAAAACCCCCCTCTCTCTAAGCACCACAAATATGCTCACTTAGACTGCACGTAAACATTTCACCAAAGGCACAAACTGGAGAGATGTTGTCTTTCCTGATGAAAAGAAATTTAATTTCGATGGACTCGACGGTTATAAATATTTTTGGCATGACTTGCAACAGGAACCTCAATTTTTTTTAAAGCGTTAATTTTGAGGTGGCTCGGTAATGGTTTGGGCTGCGTTTGCTGCCTGTGGAACCATAAACTAACATAACAAAATGAATTCAGTTATGTATCAAGATATGTTAGAAAATAATTTATTACCCATTGCTCCTCTTATAACTTAGGAGACTGGACATTTCATCAGGGCAACGCTTCCCTTCATGTTACAAAATTAACTAAATCTTGAATGGAAGCTAAGTGAAATGCCTTCAAAGGCCAGCTTGTTGCCCTGATCTGAATGTAACAGAAAATCTTTAAAGAATTTTAGCCTGAAATATTTACAAAAATGGACGGCAATTCAATTCTAAGTTAGATTTCATGAATACTACTGAAAACTGCTGGAACTGTATTGATCTTTGATTCATTGAGTACTTTGCGTGATCTGATAGATTCAATGAGCAAGAGAATAGTCAAAGTCATCGTTAAAAAAAAAAAAGTGACAAAAATGGCTTGAAATATTCACCGTACGTCTTAATTATTAAACGTTGCATATACACAGAGAAAAGTTCAACAATTCTTATTTATGTAAAAATATAGGAAAAACTTCGGTTTAAAGCTCCTATCAATTTGACACCCCCTATTCAATCATTTCGTTGGGAAAAATCGACGGACGGATCAGCTAGTATACAAATAAAAGATGTTCGTTTGATATTAGAAATGTGACTCCAAGTCGCCAAACAGGCCTTTTTATTTTTAAATTGAAGTCTATAAACATAATTTAAAAACATTTTATCAACTTAATCGAAGATTATCAGTGTGTTCTGTTAACAACGAATTTTATTTATGTTAATCAAAATCAACATCGAATTCTTTTGTGGGCTAGATTTCAACGGAGATTGATTCATGCAAATTAGCATATGACTTTTGGATGTGAAGACTGTGTGTGTATAATTAAATTGAAGACACGATGGCTTGCCTTTAGAATATTTATATCACAGAAAGGTACACACACAAACAGTCACAACAAGAAGAACACAAAATGAGAACACAGAAGTAGATGTAGTAGAATACAGATGCAATAAAGTTGCTTTTTGGGGTAATAAACCCGCTATTTAAATGACATTCGTCAATTATATGGGGAGTAGTCCCGCTATTTAAAATATAGGAACATTTGGGGATAAATCCCGCTGTTCGCTTTAGAATGTTGGGGATTAGACCCGCTGAAATAAACACAACGTGCCACAATGACAGCTAGTGCAAAACTAAAACTCTCGGTCACATGACCGCAGAACTGCGGAGCTCGTTCGGCATGCTCACAAGGACCGAACAACTTTCTTACAGTTTTAGCTCCACCTTCCAGTGCAAAAGGCACATTCTCAGACCCAATTTCAAATGGATTTTGTTCATCCAACTTGGTTTTCAATTGTCTTACAATTTTTAATTTTACCTTCACCGCCAAGGAGTATTTTTATCTGAAGTTTCAAGAGCCCGATTTCTGGGCAGAAATGTCAATGGGCTATTTTTTCAAAATTAAGATTTCTTGATTGATACCAATTTTTTTAAATTGCGAATTTTCTCTTGTTTTCGCCTTAATAAATATGTCATTAAATAAGACGAATTTTACAATTTCAAAAAAGTGGTGTCAATCAAAAAATCCGAATTACAAAATGTAGCCCGCTGGCAACATTGTTTCTGCAGAATTTTTATCTATCAACTCATCTTACGATTCTTTACAGATTTTTCGGAGCGTGTGTAGCTCACCTATGCTATATGGGAACCCTGGAGGTCTGCATGGGCAAAACCCTGGACCGATGCCCGTAGCCAGCCCAGAGAGGTGATTCCGAATTTTCTAACGGGCCAGCCCGAACCGATAAAAAATGTTGGCGGGCCTGCCGGCCCGTTATAAAGACTTCTGAAAAGACGATGAAATATGAGCTATTTTCAACGAATATGGCTTTAACGAGAATAAGCATAAGTCTGTGTCGCGAGCCGATCCTAAACATCAAAACAGAAATGAAACTTGTAGAGTGTAGAGATTGACATCGGCCTGTGTTACTTTGTGTCTAACCCGGATTTAATATCTTTTTAGCAGACTCGTGACCAGGCTTACATTGCTTTTCTACATATAGTCGAACCAAGCGGGAATTAGACTTAATTGTTCAGAAAATGTGTTGTGCAGACAACATGATTTGTAAAAGTAGTAATAGCGATAAAGAACTTATGTTACCGTAATCTTTGGAAATATACTTATAGGTGGTTCTTAAATTCGCTGTTCAACAATGTGAAAGTTTAACACATTTTCTGACTAATTTTTAAGTGTAAAGGTATAAAAAAAATGACAAACCTGACTATTGAAAGGATTTGAAATCATATAGTGTTTTCCTTTTTTGGTAAATAAGATACTTGTATATAAATGTAAGAGGTATAAGAGACTCTTGTAACGTGGTTGCAGATTTTTTTTTTCTTTTCCCATGCTGTCGCTTCCGGAAATTCAATTCAAAACGCTAAATTTTTTAAAGTGCTTGTATAAAAAAAAAAAGTGAGTAACGTCTTTCGATTACATAGTTTCTGCATAAAAACACTTGCTAATCTTATGCGTTTCCGAAAAGAAATGAATTCAAAAATGTATCAGAGTAGATTCTTTGGCTTTTGAGAAAATCTTTAATAAAATGATGTAGAAATATATTCATTAATCTACTTTTTATTATACAGTTTCAAGAGTTATGAAGTTTTTAACTTTTTTTTTTAATTAAACATAATAAATTTTTAATGAATCTTTATTTGAATGTTGAAAATCTAAGAATCTAAGTAAATAATAATTAATATTGCTATAGTGTATTTCCTGTAAAATATACTGTAAAATCATCCCATAGATATGCATGCAGTATTTTTTAAAATCTTAATTATATGATAAAAATATGAATTTTTCCGAAAAAGTAGAAATTGCGTCTTCGGAACAATCGGGCCGGGCCAAAATAATTTTTTTTTCAAACTGGGCCGGGCTCGAGAATGGAAATTCCGACCCGTGCAGACTTCTAATGTAAACAGCAAGGACCCGTGAAAGAGATTCATTTTGAAAAAGATAAATAAATATATCAATGGAGGTTAGAAGTGGTTACAAATGCGTGCGTAGCACGCCAGATCTACACCGGGTGAAAAAAAACGAACAATTTTACGGAAATTGCACTGGTAATCGGGATACAATTACTGTTTTTCAGTGGAAGCATTTCCGTAAATTTCAAATCTCCCCCCCCCCCCCCCATTAAAAAAAACCCCGAAGAAATTTCTGGTAAATTTTTCAAATTCCGTTAAAAAGCAGTAAATTCTACTGATGTCCAGATTACCAATGCAATTTCCGTAAAATCGTCCGTTTTTTTTCTTTTACAGTATACGCTAGAGGTCTGCACGGGCCCGGGCCTGGCCCGTGGCCCGTACCCGGCCCGGCCCGGCCCGGCCCGCGGGCCGGCGAAATCGTTTCGAATTCTCTAACGGGCCGGGCCGGGCCGGGCCGGCAGATTTAGAATAGTTTTTTCAACGGGCCGGGCCGACAAACAACATAAACGGGCCGGGCCGGGCCGGCAAAAAAATTGAACGGGCCAGACGGGCCGGGCCGAAAAAAAAATTTTCGGGCCTGCCGGCCCGTTCTGAAGATTTAAGCAGGAACGATAAAATATGAGCTATTTTCAACGAAAATGGTTTTAACGGGAATAGGTATAAATGTGGCCATACTAGTTTGACAACATCAATATAAAAATGTACAGTGTATCGGCATCGGAGAATTACATTATGTGTAACCCGTTTTAATATTTTTTTAGCTGACTCATGCCGGTCCGAGATCACGCTTGCATTATTTTTCTACATATAGACTGGCCGGACCGGTACTAGACTTAATTATTGGCAGAAAACATGATTTTTAAAATTAACAGCGATAAAGAACTTATGTTAGCTTAGTCTTTGGATATATACTTCTTGATGAGTTTTAAATTAATTTCTCAATAGTGCGAAAGTTTGACACATTTTCTGATTAAAAGTAAGAGTATAAAAGTGATAAACCTAACTATTAAAGGGATTTGGAATCGAATAGTGTTTTTCATTTTTGGTAAATAAAATACTTGTATAACTTTGTTGAGTTATAATAGTTTCTCAAATGATTGCAGGTTTTTCTTACTTCCCTTGCTATTGCTTCCGGAAATTCTATTCAAAACGCTAATTATGACAGTATTTTATTTGTTTGCAGTATTCTTAAATTGCTTGTATCAAAAAATGGATAACGCCATTCGATTATATAGTTTCTGAATAAAGATATCTGCTAATCTTATGCGTTTTTGAGAAAAAAAAAATGAATTTAGAAATGTATCAGAAAGGAGCTTCTCTGAATTTAAGAATGAATTTGGATTTGAAATCTATAATAAAATGATATAGAAATATATTTATAAATCTTCTTTTATTAAACAGCTTCAAAATTAACGATGTTTTTAGCTTTCTTTCTTTTTTCTTTTATTCTAAGCCATATTAATTTTTTAATGAATCTTTATTCGAATGTTGAAAGCCTAAGAATCTAAGTAATCATTAAGGTTGTTAATGTGTATTTGCTGTAAAATATACTGTAAAATCATTCCATAGATATGTATGCAGTATTCTTTAAAAGAATCTTAGTTATATGATAAAAATGTGAATTTTTTAGAAATCGTAAAAATTGTAACGGGCCAAAACGGGCCGGGCCTGTTTTCGCTGATTTTTGTACGGGCCGGGCCGGGCCTAAAATATAAAAATTATAACGGGCCGGGCCGGGCCCGGGCCGAACTTTTGAGTTTTGCAACGGGCCGGGCCGGGCCGAAATCACTTTCCTACGGGCCGGGCCGGGCCGGGCCTGGAAATTGCGGCCCGTGCAGACCTCTAGTATACGCTGCCGAAGACAGCGGAGATAAATACCAGAGAATCATTTCTGAGAGGATTTTTTTTTGTATGTTTTTTAAATTTTAATATGAAAATAGAGGTTTTAAACATTCGCGGTTTGTTTGGAAAAATCACCAGGTGGGTGATCAGTATGCAAAGGAAAAATGTTCTTTTCATGCCAAAAACAGGGCCGTAACTACCGCCGGGGCAGCCGGGGCACTGCCCCGGGGCCCCCAAGCCTGAGGGGCCCCAAACTGATGGTTAAAAAAACTATTGATTTTAGTTTCTAGTCTAAATTCCTATAAAAAGCCCAGCACATACCTAAAAGTTAGTAATAAAAAAAAAAAATCAAAGGGCTAGAATAGATGTTTTTGCTTGTCTGTCACTCCTTACGCTTCGCATGCAAAAGGAGTTCTACAGCAGACAGAAAAATGTCGAGTCGAATGTGTCATGTCGCGCCAGCATGTTTGCTGATCCCACAGAAGCTAGTATAAGGAAGAAAATATGGACTTCTAATCGACTGAATAATATAAAAAGCATCTAAAAAATTCTAGAAAATTTTTCTTCTTATCTATACTAATAAGTTAACAAAACGCTCTGTTTGTGTATGTCTGCGTATGTGTATGTGAGTGTGTGACTGCGAAGGTTAGCAAAATCTACCGCACATAAAAGTCTGAAATTTTAGGTGAAGA